>PUFA01000218.1:0-2695432 GCA_003508835.1 Eonycteris spelaea
GGTCCTTTGCCTGGATTTACCCCCTTCAAAAGAGAGCGGCCTCACCCAAAGATATTGCTTTGATGGACTTAGAAGATATTTCAGTCAGACAAAGATTACCACTCTATGATTTCACTTATAAAAGGAATTAATGAAAAGAACATGGTAATCCAAGGCAGACTCACAAAGATAGTGGACAATGCGGTGACAGACACCAAATTGTGAGGGGGTTTGTGAGGCTGGAGATTGGGGTGGAGGGTTAAAGAAGTACAAATTGGTAGGTGATGGATGGTCACGGGGATGGGGAGCATGGCGTAGAGAATGCAATTAACACATAGGACAGGGGGAGTGTCAGGGGAGGGAGGGGGCAATTGGGGGGATCATTTTACTAACTATACAGATGTGTAACCAAGGTACTATATACTTGAAAGAAATTAAAATTTAAAAAAAAATTTTTTTTAAAAAGGAAAGTTGCCAAAATGGCAGGTCTTATAAGGGGCAGAGGCCTGAGTCACTGAAAATTATGGGTCCTGGGGAGTTAGTCCGTTTGTCTCTGGAGCCCAATACTTTAACCTATATAACCATAATTTGGCATAAAAAGTATGAGAATAATCTAGTTTGGTGAAAATGGTACATGATATCATAATATCAAAGCAAATCTTGTAAGAGTAAAATGTTAAATTAGAGGAAATGATAACTTGGTCTTCCTCTACCCAAAAGTGCAAAAAGAAGCAAAAAAAAAAAAAATCCAACAAGGTCGTTGCCTCAGAAAGGGGTTTTAAAAGTCACTCCATTGATAGTGAAGTCATAGAGGCCCCACTACGAAGGCTACGTCCCTGTGCAAACTTGGAGAAATCACGTACCCCAGTTTACTCATGTGTGTCATAAATGCAAAACCATGTGGCATGGGTTCAGGGTGGATCACGGTACATTCTGATAAAGCTATGAATGGTTAAATGATATGTGAGATACCATATGAGATAATAATTGTGAAAATGCAGTTCCTGACACCTAATACTCAAAAGTTGTAGCTGTTCCAATGACCGCCATCTATATGTTGTTAGACTTTGAGAATCAAATGAGATAATGCTCCTTCAAATAAATGTTGTGTTCTGTTATATTTCAAATATCAAACTGGTAATTTGTCAAGTATTTGAGAAAGTGCTTTTAAAATTATTTTTCATCTTTTTATTTCTATTATATAAAAGATAGCATGCAATCGATATAGTCGTGGCCTGGTCCTAGAAGATGATATTTTCCATTACTCCTGTTGGGGAAAATATTCTTTGGTTTCTAGCATATGTAAATGAAGTATCTTTTTAAAAGTTCATAAGGCATGCAATAGCAACATTTTAAATAAAGCCAGAATCAGTACAGTGTTACTGGTTTTTCCTTTTTCCTTGAGGTCTGGTATGGCACCGGGCACTTTTACTCAGCGTGTTTATGACCCCTCCCCCGCCCCCCCCCCCCCGCTTAGTTTCAAGTGTACAGTGTCAACTACATCGGTCAGACATTCGGATGGTTTATAAAATGATCCCCCTATTTGCTGCTTCTCTCCTCTGGTTTTCCACCTACCCAGATGATGAATGCATTCCCTAGGCTGTGCTTCCCATCCCCATGTCCATCTACCAACTAGTAATTTGTACTTCTTTAACTTTTATATCCCTCTTCCAGCCCCGAAACCTCCAACCCTCCGTCTGTGACCAAATTGTCCTTTGGATTTGAGAGTCAGTCTTTCCTTTGTTTGTTCTTTTTGTTCCTTAGATTGAGCATGTAAGCAAATCGTATGGTGTCTGTCTTTCTCTGTTGAAATGGTGATTTCCCTCAGCATAATAATCCGTACGTGCACCCATGTCATTGCAAATGCTAGGATTTCATGTTTGTGATGGCTGAATCATATTCCTTTATATATATGAACCGTTACTTTTATCCTATCTTCTCTTGATGGGCATTTAGGTTGCTTTTTTATATCCTGGGTATTGTGAATTGTGCTGTCATGAGTATTGGGGTTTGTAGATTATTGTTTTGGTTTTCTTTGAATAAATCCCCAGAAGTGCAAATGCAGGGTCAATGGTCTATCCATTTGAAGGTTTTGAGAAACCTCCAGACTGTTTTCCACAGTGGCTGCACTCATTTTCAATCCCGCCGATGGTGTTTGAGGGCTCCCTCTTCTCCACAGTCTCGACGGCACTTGTTGTTCTTTGAGTTCTTGCTGATAGTCACTCTGATGGGTGTCAGGTGATATCTCGTTGTGCTTTCAGTTTGCATGTCTCTGACGCTTAGTGATCTTGAGCATCTCTTCATGTATCTATTAGCAACCGTATTTCCCTTTGGTGAAGTACCTGTTCAGGTCTTCTGCCCATTTTTTAATTGGATTGTCTCTTTTTTTGCTGTTGAGCTGTATGAGTTCTTTATATATCTTGGATAGTAAACTCCTATCTGATGTATCATTAGCAAATATCTTCTCTCAGTTACTCAGTTGTCTTTTTGCTGCACAAACCCTTTTTATATTGATGTAGTCTCATTTATTTATTTTGTCTTTTGTTTTTCTTGCTTGCAGAGATATATCTGAAAAGAAATTCCTGTTAGTGTTATCAGAGTTTACAGCCTATATTTTCTTGTAGAAGTTTTATGGTTTCGAGTCTGACATTTAAGCCCTCAATCCATTTTGAGTCTAGTTTTGTATGTGATGCAAGAAGGTGGCCCAGTTTTCGGTTTTTTTTTTGTTGGAACTTTCTGTCCAATTTTTCCAACACCATTTATCAAAAGACTGTCTTTATCCCAGTGTATGTTCTTGCCTGCTTTGTCGTAGATGAAGTGGGAATATCGGCGTGGATAGAGTTTTGGGCTCTCTGTTCTGTTCCATTGATCAATGTATCTGTTTTTATGCCAGGACCATGCTGTTTCGATTATGGTAATCTTGTAGTATAGTGTGATTCATGTAGTGTGATACCTCCAACCTTGTTCTTCTTTCTCAGGATTGTCATGGCTCTTCAGGGTCTGTGAAGGTTCTGAATAAATTTTAGGATTATTTTTCTAGGTCTGTGAGAATGCTATGTGTATTTGGATGGGGATTGCATTGGATCTGTAGATTGCTTTGGGTAGAAGGGCCCTTTTAGTGATGTTGATTCTTCCTATCCCATGTGTATGGTATAGACTTCCATTTCTTTGTATCTGCTTCAGTTTCTTTTTTCAATGACATCATTTTCAGTGCACAGGTCATTCCCTCTTTGGTTTATCTGTTTCCGAGGTGTTTTATAGTTTTGGATGCGGTTGTCAATATGATTGTTTTCTAATTTCTCTTTCCAAAAGTTGATCACCGGTGTATAAAAACGCCTTCTGAAGATTTATTTTGTAACCTGCTACGTTTCTTGAATTCATTGTTTCGTTCTAACAGTGTTTTGCTGGAATCTTTAGGATTCGGCCTGTGTAGTATGATGTCAGCGAGAGTTTTACTTCTTCTTCACAATCTAGTTACCTTTCACTTCTCTTTCTTGTCTTATTGCTGTAGCTTAGACTTCCAGGACAGTGTGGAATAGGAGGGGTTAAAGTGGGCGTCCGCATCTTGTTCCTGATTTGAAGGAACGCATGTTTAGCCTTTCCCCGTTGAGTATGATGTCAGCTGTAGGTTTGTCACATATGGCCTTGATTCTGTTGAGGTGTTCTCTCTATTCCCACTTTGCTGAGAGGTTTTTCATAAACGGAGGCTGGGTTTAGTCGAACGCTTCATCTGCGTCCATTGATACGATCTTCTGGTTTTTATCTGTCAATTTGTGAACATGCTGTGTGGCATGTATTGATTTGTGTTTCTCGTACCAACCTCGCATCCCAGGAATAAATCCGACTTGATCATGGCGTATGGTATTTTTAAAGTGTTGCCGAATTCGGTTTGCTAGTATATTGTTGAGGATTTTTGCGTCAACGTTCCTATGAGAGATCGGCTTACAGTTTTCTCGTTTGTAATGTCTTTGTCCAGTTTTGGAATCGAGGTAATGGTGTTCTCATGGAAGGTGTTAGGGATCCTTCCCTTTTTTTGAATGTTTTAGAGTAGGTTGAGAATAGGTATTAATTCTTCTTCGATTGTTTGGTCAAAGTCACTTATGAAGCCATCCGGCCCAGGCCGTTTGTTTTTAGGGAGGTGATGAATGATTCTATGTTTTTTGGTGGTAATCGGTGCATTCAGATTTTCTGTTTCTTCTTGACTCAGTTTTCGGAGATTGTGTGTTTCTCGGAATGTGTCCATTTCTTCCAGATTGTCCAACTTGTTGTCGTATAATTACTCAAAATATTTTCTCATGATCCTTTGCATTTCTGTGGAGTCTGTGGTTATTTCTCTTATTTCATTTCTGATTTCATTTACTTGTGGCCTCTTTTCCTTGATGAGTCTTGTTAAGGGTAGGTCAATTGTGTTTATCCTTTCCAAGAACTAGGTCTTGGTTTCCTTACTTTTGATATTGTTTTTCTAGACTGTATTTCCCTTCATTTCCCTTCTAGACTGTATTTCCTTTCTTTCCTTCTATTCACTTTGGCCTTTGTTTGCTATTTTTTTTCTCATTCTTGTGAGTGCCAGGCTAGCTTGTGTATGTGAGCTTTTCCTTGTTTCTTGAGGTAGGCCTGCATTGCTAGGAATTTCTCTCTTAGGACTGCTTTCGCTGTGTCCCATAGATTTGATCATTGTGTTTACATTTTCATTTTCTCTAGATATCTTTCGATTTTTTCCTTGATCTCATTGATAAGCCATTTATTGTTTGGTACCATGTTATTTAGTGTTCATGAGTTTGTTACATTCCAGTTTTTTCTTGTCATTGATTCCTATATGTACTATGTAAACCTCAAAGCCACAAATGCACAGGACGAACAGAGTCTCATGGACATGGACAAAGACTAGTGGTTACCAGAGGGCAGATAGGAGTGGTAGTGGAGGTGGATGGAGTAGAAAGGGTCAAATATATGCTGAGAGAAAGAAATCTAATCATGGGAAGGGAACACACACGTACTATATATGTGTATTTTTCTCTTACTGTTAAATTGTACACATGAACTTACCGGATTTCGTGAACCAATGTCACATGCACCCCAAAATTAATTCATTAATTAATTAATTAAACAAAAATTCTGGTAGCTCCTCTGCCAAAGGAACTACTGACACCATGTTGTTCCCTGTTTTAATCCTACTGTTAGCATCACTGTAACAGTAGCCATACCCCAGGAGTGAGCTTTTCTGATGCTACAGCAAAAATATGTTCATCGTCACCTAGTATGGACAGGTCTCCCTTTTCCAGGATGACAACTGCCTGAGAGTTAGTTTTGTGGATTTATATAGGTCATGATCAATTTCCAGTCTTCATTCACATTGCACTTGGATCTCCTTTTCCTTACAACTCCAAATTTTGCTCTATTGCTTTCTTTTTGTTACTTTGATGTGAAGTCATTATAAATCCATGGCAAGTAAACTATCCAATGGCAACAATATATGCAGAACTGACATAAAAAGACCGCTGGACTCCACCATAAATGGGAAGCAGAGCTCCAAACAGTACTTCACTATTCAGTTCATAAGACACTTAAGGCTGTCAGCCCAGTCGCAGAGACCATGGAACTGGCTTTTCTGGACAGTCACAGCGACTCATGGATCAGCTCTGTCAATTGAGACAGTGAGTAAAGGGAAGGAGATCTCTCTCCTTCCACCCTGGTGGTACGAAAACATGAAAGCAGGAAGGAGAAGGGAGGTGGGCGTGATGTGTAGGTGTTAAGGCACGAAGCCAGACCTGTGGAAAATCAGGGGAAAATCACAGGTGAATGTGCCCAGGGATACGCGTCATGACCCGTCACCGAGCACGTGGACTCCCCAGCACCTCTGAAGCCTGTTTCCACGGTGGCTGAGTGCTGAGCTCAGTGACTTGAAAGCGAGAACCATATTTTTAAATCGATCCAATGGAAAACATGTAATTACAGAAAATTGGAGAGTTCCTAAAATAGGATTGTCTCAGGAAAGCAAACACTTTGTTAGACAATCCCATAAGATCATTTTTTCAGGCAAACAGATTATGGTGTCTATAAACTTTGCTGAGTGTCGATGTTCATTGATTTCAATCATAGCTTTACTTGATTACTATATATAGAAACCTGTGTGTTACTAGGTGCTGTATATAGTAACATATATTTTACTATGTACTATACACCTTTGCTAGGTACTAAGATTTATTCCTCAAAATAGAATGAAAGTGGTGCTAAACAGAAATGGATACTGTGTATCTGAGATTAGTTCAGGCAAGAAGCTTGAGAAGACTCTTGAAGGACAAGGCATTTAGGCCAGATCTCAAAGATTAAGTAGGGTTTTGAAAGACAAAGTAGGTGGCAACAAGATATTTAGGAAGAAACAGCACAAGGGATGACACAATGTTGTGAAATGTGTACTCGGGTAGGAGTAGACCAGGGAGGTTGGAGGGTGGGTATGTGGAGGGTGATGGGAGGTCTTAACGGAACAGCAGGGTATGGGAACCAAGTTAGAATTTTGGAACTTACTGTCTAGGTAATGGAAGCGCGTGAGAGTTTGTGCAAGGGACACATGATTTAGGAGAGAATGTGCATCAGTATGAAGGATCAATTATAGGAGAGGCTGAGGGCAGTGAGATTGCTTAGGAGGTTATTGTGATAATATCCCTGATAGAGGGACTGAGAGACAACATAGGTTCAATGAGCTGTCCGCTGTGTATGGAGCTTGAGGGAGGATGCGTCGCAAACTTGGTGTGCTCATGCATCACTGGTCTTGTGCAATGGACATTCCCCATCGGAAGGTCTGAATGGGGACTACGATTCTGTGTTTCTAACAGAATGCTAGTCCGTGAATCGTATTTTGAGTAGCTAAATTTGGGATAAGTCCATGGAACCATCTTGTGAGGCTGGCTCTGTGTTTCATTAAATGAGGTGTTTGGATCAGGGGAAGATACAAGACTCCATGACCAGAAACATTCAGAATGAGGCAGCCCAACCAAGAGGTAGAAAAAGTGGATTATGGTTTCAGAAATGAGCTGAAGCTGGACTGAATCAGAAATCACTAGGGGAAGAAGGAAAGGAGAAAAGTGCGTGGCAAAGATCTCCCAGGGAGAAACAGTGTTCACAAACGCTCCCAGACGGAATGTGATGGGAGATGCGGAACAAAAAGGACACTTCATACCTACTTCTTCATGGCACTAATGCATGTGCCTTTATTTACTTATTTGTATGTATGAGAAGTAAATCTTGGTCACCCGATTAACATAACATCCTAAAGTTATAACACTCACGCTAATCTGTACCAGTGTAACTTCAAGAACATATCAAAAGTCTGCTCCTTCTCAGCCAACCCAGCCTGCCGTTGATGTCACAAAAGTACATCTTTATACTCTGTGTACATCTTTATACTCTGTCCAAAAACAAACTCACGCATATTAGGATATTAGTATATTAGTCTCTGAAATCAAGTAGAAAACGAGAAGTAGAGCTACACCAAAGTCACACCAGTACTAGCTGTTACCACTGTCTGTGTGGAGTGTTAGCAGAGATTGTTCTTTCTCCATAAGGCGTTGAGCCTCTGCCCAGTGTCCTTCCGTTCCCACCTGCAGGGCAGGCCTAGCGGTCAAGATCTCTCAGCGTTGGTTTATGTGGGAATGTCTTCAGGTCTCCCCCATCGTCAGGTACTTTTGCCTGATGTAGGATTTTTAGTGAACCGCTTTTGTCCCACAACACTTTGAATACATCCACCCAGTGCCTCCGGTCTCCAGAGTTTCTGATGAGCCATCTGCTCATACTCTTATTGGCAAAAGGATAATGACAGCCACCCCCTCTCGGCTGCATAGATGTTAAGAATACAAGTTCTCTTGTGAACATGACATTTACTCCAATATCGCAATAACAGTTAAGTCGTAGCATCATTGTTAAGAAAAAGGAATGGAATGTTTTATATGTAGACACTCTAAGGTCTTGAAAAAGACAAAACTGATCACAGATTTTCAAATGGTCAATGAAAAGGTCACTGAAGCATCCTACATTTTTAAAATGTTGAATAAAGTTAACATCAATTTTTCTCACATAAACGAAAAGTTCTTTGGGTTGGTTGGTTTGTTTTTGGAGTGTAAAGGGGTCTCGAAACCAGGAAGTGAGAAAAGCACTGTGATTTCTCCCAAGCCGTGACTGGCCCGTGTCTTGCTCTGACCCAATAATGCACCATTGTGATGGAATGACAAAAATGCCCTATATAAGGCCCCGGTTGCCTGAGGTTTTTGTCCGTAGAGCCCAGGAAGCTGATCTGTGGTGACCTGTTGGACTGGACCAGTTAGCTTGTTTTCTCCTCTTTGTTGTTGGTTTGTTTATTTTCATTTGTCTTTATTCCTCGTTCTTGTTTTCCTTTTTTGTTATTCTCCTTTTCCTTATTTTCCTTATTTCCCTTTGTTCTTTTTACTTTCTTCATTTTTGTCCTATTTATTTTATTATTTTCTCATATATTTTATTTCCTGTTTTGTTTCTTATTTTATTTCTTTAAACATTTTTTTAGTTAGTATCATTAGTACCGTTAGAGTTAGTATTAGTATTGTTAGTATAGTTGTTATTGTTTCTTTGTATCATTGTTTATTTGTATCATTTATTAGCACAGTTAGTAAGCACAGTTATCATTGTATTAGTATCAGTTAGCACAGTATAGTTAGTATTGTTTCTTAGCGTCGTTAGTAAGCATAGTTAGCCTCGTTTGTTTTGGTATCAGTTAGCATAGCACCATTAGTATTGTTTTTCGCGTAGTGAGCATAGTCAGTATCAGCATAGTCGGTAGAGTTGGTATAGCATAGTTTTTATCTGTAGTTGGTAGTGTGAGTGAGTGTAGACAGGGCATCACCATGCTACATGACCTTACAGCCTCCCCTAGTGAGGAGCAGCCCCCCGTTGTGTGCTATGAGCTCCTGCACACCATTGGCGAAGGAACATTTGCCAAAGTGAAGTTGGCCCGGCACGTTCAGACCGGGATAGAGGTGGCTGTGAAGGTCATTGATCGGCACGGGTCCTATAGACCTTACCGAGAAGTGCAATCTATGAAAAGCCTGAACCACCCCAATATCGTGAAACTCTTTGAAGTGATTGACACCGAGAACACACTCTTCCTTATCATGGAGCACGTGGATGGAGGGAGCCTTTCGGACTACCTTCGGGACTGCGGTGGCATGACAGAGCACGAGGCCCGAGGCGTCTTCCGGCAGCTGATGTCAGCGGTCCACTATTGTCACCAGAGGGGCATCGTCCACAGGGACCTGAAGCCACGCAACATCCTCCTGGATGCCGACCGGAACGTCAAAGTGGCGGACTTTGGGCTCAGTAATGAGTACGTTGGCCAGAAGCTGACCACTTTCTGTGGCAGCCTCAATTACGTCGCCCCAGAGATTCTCCTGGGACAAAGCTACGCCGGTCCCGGAGCGGACATATGGAGCCTGGGGGTCGTCCTCTTCAAAATGGTGTGCGGGAGACTGCCATTCGTGTCCGACAACCTGCGAGAACTAGGGAGAAAGATCATCAAAGGGCAGTACCGTCTGCCCTTCTTCATCTCCTCAGACCTAGCGGACCTCATAGGGAGGTGCCTCACCGTGGACCCCTGCCGCCGAGGAACACTCGACGAGCTGATGCGCCATCCGTGGACAAACGTGGGGCAGGAGGAACTGAGACCCTATGAGGAGCCGCCGTGCGAGGCCTTAAACCCCCAGGTGACCCAGGAGATGAGAAACATGGGGTTCGAGCAAGGAAGGATCGAGGAGTCTCTCCGCGAGAAAAGGTACGATCGAACAATGGGCACGTATCTCATACTGAGCCACAAAGCGCCCAAGGGGAAGGGCCGCACCATCGTCGTAAGGCCCTTCCCCGGCGCGGAGTCCTCCCTTGCCAGTTCTCACGTGAGCCACAGCGTCCGGCCATCCGGCTGGGAGATCCAAGAGCCGGCCCGTCCAGCAGCCAGCCCGGACTGGAGCGCCGCCATTCCCGCACCCACACCCGAGTTGGGGACCAGCGCTCCCTCAGCAGGACCAGCGTCAGGGACCACGAGTCCCGCACCCCAGCTGGAGGCAGAGACCAGCGCAGCCTTCACTGCACCAGAGAGTGGGACTTCCAGTCCTGTACCCCAACCGGAGTCGGGGACCTCCCGCCCTTCCCCCCAGCCTGGCCCTCGGCGCGCTGTCTCCACTCCCCGCACCAGCGGCCAAAGCAGAGCCCCAGAGAGGCGGCCTGAGGTGGACCCCAACGTCTTCCTTGGGCCAGAGCCGGGGCATTCGGCGCGTGGCCAGAAGGTTCTGCCACTTTTGGGCGAGGCAGCTCTGCTGCGGGAGAAAGAACAAAGTGCAGCCGTGAGGAGAGCCTCCCGACCACAAGGCAGGGCTGCAGACAAAGACTTTGGGGGGCCCAAGCCCGTCTCCCTGCATGTTAGAGGCTGAACGCAAAATGGCTGAGCTTCAAGGAGGCTGGCGAAAAGGTGCGGGAATCGGCCAGAGGCCGGACGCAAACAGCTGCAGGAGGGAGCCGTGCAAGGAGGACCCGCTGCGTGTGAAGGACTTGGTCCCCTGGACGATGAGGTGTGCAAACTGGCCCTGAGGTCTCTGCACAGGATACACATCAGGATGGTAGCGGACATCTCTGTGGCCTTCAGAAGTACTGGACTGTTCAGCTTGGAGCAAGCCTGGAGCCCTCTGGAAGACATTAGAAGAGGTCGCCCTTGCTACAGATCCACTCCATAGCCCCTACCTGGGTGAAACGTGAGACTGGACACTTTTTCCTGGGGCCCTTCTCCCCATCCCTGCTCCTCTCTTCCTCCATGTTTGTGGAGGAGGGGTGGTTCTTGCTAAACTTCTCGGTTTTCCCTTTACCTTGTAATAAAGCGGATTGTTCCACAAATATGTACCGGATACAGTTTTGCATTCTCCCTGAAGAGAATTGGGGTTGTGCATCCCTCAGTTTGAGAAGCATGTAGTGATATAGTGTGGGGACTTAATTAGAACGAATGGAAATAGGACTGAAGAGAAAGATGCCGTCAGTTCCCGATAGGAATGAATGTGGTTCCAAGGGGAGAAGGCCTGTGAGCCATCCTGCAAGGCAGAAAGGCAGAGAGCGTGTGACCTTCATACACTCATCACTTCACGTTTTGAGAAGGGCCGAAGGTAACTTTAGTCCTGTGGCCTGTGTGAATTAGGTCTGTGAGGTCCGTAATAGGGTAGCGAAGCCCGTGAAGCAGCCTGTGTGGGGCATCGGCGAACTGGCAGGGTCGTGGGCCCTATAGCGGCTTGGCGGTCACTCACCTGTGCAGCCTGTCCTCCTGATGAGGCAGGAGCCGGGCCTTCCTTGGCACCTCGGAAAGGGGCCTGATGTGTGAGTTTGACCTGGAAATGGAGAGGAAGCATGGCAGGCGTGAGCTGGAGTGTGAGGCGCATATGGTACCGAGGTGGGGGGAGGCAGGGAGGGGTGTTGGATCAGCACCCCAATCGCAGACTGACAGCAAAGACAGCTGAGGCACAGAAGACAAAAGAGGAAAACCTCTAGCTGGATACGGATTTTCCGTGATGTCAACGGCACTGAGCGTGTGCAGGGTCTTACGAGATGTGTTGGCGGTTGGTGTGGCGTACCACCCGGACCCCTTTGGGACTGAAGCGCTCTCTCCCAGCTGCTGGGACAGTTGGCTGTGATGATTCAGTCAGGTCCTTTGCCTGGATTTACCCCTTCAAAAGAGAGCGGCCTCACCCAAAGATATTGCTTTGATGGACTTAGAAGATATTTCAGTCAGACAAAGATTACCACTCTATGATTTCACTTATAAAAGGAATTAATGAAAAGAACATGGTAATCCAAGGCAGACTCAAAAGATAGTGGACAATGCGGTGACAGACACCAAATTGTGAGGGGGTTTGTGAGGCTGGAGATTGGGGTGGAGGGTTAAAGAAGTACAAATTGGTAGGTGATGGATGGTCACGGGGATGGGGAGCATGGCGTAGAGAATGCAATTAACACATAGGACAGGGGGAGTGTCAGGGGAGGGAGGGGGCAATTGGGGGGATCATTTTACTAACTACACAGATGTGTAACCAAGGTACTATATACTTGAAAGAAATTAAAATTTAAAAAAAAATTTTTTTTAAAAAGGAAAGTTGCCAAAATGGCAGGTCTTATAAGGGGCAGAGGCCTGAGTCACTGAAAATTATGGGTCCTGGGGAGTTAGTCCGTTTGTCTCTGGAGCCCAATACTTTAACCTATATAACCATAATTTGGCATAAAAAGTATGAGAATAATCTAGTTTGGTGAAAATGGTACATGATATCATAATATCAAAGCAAATCTTATAAGTAAAATGTTAAATTAGAGGAAATGATAACTTGGTCTTCCTCTACCCAAAAGTGCAAAAAAGAAGCAAAAAAAAAAAAAATCCAACAAGGTCGTTGCCTCAGAAAGGGGTTTTAAAAGTCACTCCATTGATAGTGAAGTCATAGAGGCCCCACTACGAAGGCTACGTCCCTGTGCAAACTTGGAGAAATCACGTACCCCAGTTTACTCATGTGTGTCATAAATGCAAAACCATGTGGCATGGGTTCAGGGTGGATCACGGTACATTCTGATAAAGCTATGAATGGTTAAATGATATGTGAGATACCATATGAGATAATAATTGTGAAAATGCAGTTCCTGACACCTAATACTCAAAAGTTGTAGCTGTTCCAATGACCGCCATCTATATGTTGTTAGACTTTGAGAATCAAATGAGATAATGCTCCTTCAAATAAATGTTGTGTTCTGTTATATGTCAAATATCAAACTGGTAATTTGTCAAGTATTTGAGAAAGTGCTTTTAAAATTATTTTTCATCTTTTTATTTCTATTATATAAAAGATAGCATGCAATCGATATAGTCGTGGCCTGGTCCTAGAAGATGATATTTTCCATTACTCCTGTTGGGGAAAATATTCTTTGGTTTCTAGCATATGTAAATGAAGTATCTTTTTAAAAGTTCATAAGGCATGCAATAGCAACATTTTAAATAAAGCCAGAATCAGTACAGTGTTACTGGTTTTTCCTTTTTCCTTGAGGTCTGGTATGGCACCGGGCACTTTTACTCAGCGTGTTTATGACCCCCCCCCCCCCCGCTTAGTTTCAAGTGTACAGTGTCAACTACATCGGTCAGACATTCGGATGGTTTATAAAATGATCCCCCTATTTGCTGCTTCTCTCCTCTGGTTTTCCACCTACCCAGATGATGAATGCATTCCCTAGGCTGTGCTTCCCATCCCCATGTCCATCTACCAACTAGTAATTTGTACTTCTTTAACTTTTATATCCCTCTTCCAGCCCCGAAACCTCCAACCCTCCGTCTGTGACCAAATTGTCCTTTGGATTTGAGAGTCAGTCTTTCCTTTGTTTGTTCTTTTTGTTCCTTAGATTGAGCATGTAAGCAAATCGTATGGTGTCTGTCTTTCTCTGTTGAAATGGTGATTTCCCTCAGCATAATAATCCGTACGTGCACCCATGTCATTGCAAATGCTAGGATTTCATGTTTGTGATGGCTGAATCATATTCCTTTATATATATGAACCGTTACTTTTATCCTATCTTCTCTTGATGGGCATTTAGGTTGCTTTTTTATATCCTGGGTATTGTGAATTGTGCTGTCATGAGTATTGGGGTTTGTAGATTATTGTTTTGGTTTTCTTTGAATAAATCCCCAGAAGTGCAAATGCAGGGTCAAGTGGTCTATCCATTTGGAAGGTTTTGAGAAACCTCCAGACTGTTTTCCACAGTGGCTGCACTCATTTTCAATCCCGCCGATGGTGTTTGAGGGCTCCCTCTTCTCCACAGTCTCGACGGCACTTGTTGTTCTTTGAGTTCTTGCTGATAGTCATCTGATGGGTGTCAGGTGATATCTCGTTGTGCTTTCAGTTTGCATGTCTCTGACGCTTAGTGATCTTGAGCATCTCTTCATGTATCTATTAGCCAACCGTATTTCCCTTTGGTGAAGTACCTGTTCAGGTCTTCTGCCCATTTTTTAATTGGATTGTCTCTTTTTTTGCTGTTGAGCTGTATGAGTTCTTTATATATCTTGGATAGTAAACTCCTATCTGATGTATCATTAGCAAATATCTTCTCTCAGTTACTCAGTTGTCTTTTTGCTGCACAAACCCTTTTTATATTGATGTAGTCTCATTTATTTATTTTGTCTTTTGTTTTTCTTGCTTGCAGAGATATATCTGAAAAGAAATTCCTGTTAGTGTTATCAGAGTTTACAGCCTATATTTTCTTGTAGAAGTTTTATGGTTTCGAGTCTGACATTTAAGCCCTCAATCCATTTTGAGTCTAGTTTTGTATGTGATGCAAGAAGGTGGCCCAGTTTTCGGTTTGTTTTTTTGTTGGAACTTTCTGTCCAATTTTTCCAACACCATTTATCAAAAGACTGTCTTTATCCCAGTGTATGTTCTTGCCTGCTTTGTCGTAGATGAAGTGGGAATATCGGCGTGGATAGAGTTTTGGGCTCTCTGTTCTGTTCCATTGATCAATGTATCTGTTTTTATGCCAGGACCATGCTGTTTCGATTATGGTAATCTTGTAGTATAGTGTGATTCATGTAGTGTGATACCTCCAACCTTGTTCTTCTTTCTCAGGATTGTCATGGCTCTTCAGGGTCTGTGAAGGTTCTGAATAAATTTTAGGATTATTTTTCTAGGTCTGTGAGAATGCTATGTGTATTTGGATGGGGATTGCATTGGATCTGTAGATTGCTTTGGGTAGAAGGGCCCTTTTAGTGATGTTGATTCTTCCTATCCCATGTGTATGGTATAGACTTCCATTTCTTTGTATCTGCTTCAGTTTCTTTTTTCAATGACATCATTTTCAGTGCACAGGTCATTCCCTCTTTGGTTTATCTGTTTCCGAGGTGTTTTATAGTTTTGGATGCGGTTGTCAATATGATTGTTTTCTAATTTCTCTTTCCAAAAGTTGATCACCGGTGTATAAAAACGCCTTCTGAAGATTTATTTTGTAACCTGCTACGTTTCTTGAATTCATTGTTTCGTTCTAACAGTGTTTTGCTGGAATCTTTAGGATTCGGCCTGTGTAGTATGATGTCAGCGAGAGTTTTACTTCTTCTTCACAATCTAGTTACCTTTCACTTCTCTTTCTTGTCTTATTGCTGTAGCTTAGACTTCCAGGACAGTGTGGAATAGGAGGGGTTAAAGTGGGCGTCCGCATCTTGTTCCTGATTTGAAGGAACGCATGTTTAGCCTTTCCCCGTTGAGTATGATGTCAGCTGTAGGTTTGTCACATATGGCCTTGATTCTGTTGAGGTGTTCTCTCTATTCCCACTTTGCTGAGAGGTTTTTCATAAACGGAGGCTGGGTTTAGTCGAACGCTTCATCTGCGTCCATTGATACGATCTTCTGGTTTTTATCTGTCAATTTGTGAACATGCTGTGTGGCATGTATTGATTTGTGTTTCTCGTACCAACCTCGCATCCCAGGAATAAATCCGACTTGATCATGGCGTATGGTATTTTTAAAGTGTTGCCAATTCGGTTTGCTAGTATATTGTTGAGGATTTTTGCGTCAACGTTCCTATGAGAGATCGGCTTACAGTTTTCTCGTTTTGTAATGTCTTTGTCCAGTTTTGGAATCGAGGTAATGGTGTTCTCATGGAAGGTGTTAGGGATCCTTCCCTTTTTTTGAATGTTTTAGAGTAGGTTGAGAATAGGTATTAATTCTTCTTCGATTGTTTGGTCAAAGTCACTTATGAAGCCATCCGGCCCAGGCCGTTTGTTTTTAGGGAGGTGATGAATGATTCTATGTTTTTTGGTGGTAATCGGTGCATTCAGATTTTCTGTTTCTTCTTGACTCAGTTTTCGGAGATTGTGTGTTTCTCGGAATGTGTCCATTTCTTCCAGATTGTCCAACTTGTTGTCGTATAATTACTCAAAATATTTTCTCATGATCCTTTGCATTTCTGTGGAGTCTGTGGTTATTTCTCTTATTTCATTTCTGATTTCATTTACTTGCGGCCTCTTTTCCTTGATGAGTCTTGTTAAGGGTAGGTCAATTGTGTTTTCCTTTCCAAGAACTAGGTCTTGGTTTCCTTACTTTTGATATTGTTTTTCTAGACTGTATTTCCTTCATTTCCCTTCATTTCCCTTCTAGACTGTATTTCCTTTCTTTCCTTCTATTCACTTTGGCCTTTGTTTGCTATTTTTTTTCTCATTCTTGTGAGTGCCAGGCTAGCTTGTGTATGTGAGCTTTTCCTTGTTTCTTGAGCTAGGCCTGTATTGCTATGAATTTCTCTCTAGGACTGCTTTCGCTGTGTCCCATAGATTTTGAGTCGTTGTGTTTACATTTTCATTTTTCTAGATATCTTTCGATTTTTTCCTTGATCTCATTGATAAGCCATTTATTGTTTGGTACCATGTTATTAGTGTTCATGAGTTTGTTTACTTCCAGTTTTTTTCTTGTCATTGATTCTATATGTACATGTAAACCTCAAAGCTTCAAATGCACAGGACGAACAGAGTCTCATGGACATGGACAAAGACTAGTGGTTACCAGAGGGCAGATAGGAGTTGTAGTGGAGGTGGATGGTGTAGAAAGGGTCAAATATATGCTGAGAGAAAGAAATCTAATCATGGGAAGGGAACACACATGCTATATATGTGTATTTTCCTTACTGTTAATTGTACACATGAATCTTACCGGATTTCGTGAACCAATGTCACATGCACCCCAAATTTAATTATTAATTATTAATTAAAAAAATTCTGGTAGCTCCTCTGCCAAAGAGAACTACTCACCATGTTGTTCCCTGTTTTAATCCTACTGTTAGCATCACTGTAACAGTAGCCATACCCCAGGAGTGAGCTTTTCTGATGCTACAGCAAAAAATGTTCATCGTCACCTAGTATGGACAGGTCTCCCTTTTCCAGGATGACAACTGCCTGAGAGTTAGTTTTGTGGATTATATAGGTCATGATCAATTTCCGGCATTTTTCACTTGCACTTGGATCTCCTTTTCCTTACAACTCCAAATTTTGCTCTATTGCTTTCTTTTTGTTACTGTTTTGATGTGAAGTCATTATAAATCCATGGCAAGGAAACTATCCAATGGCAACAATATATGCAGAACTGACAAAAAAGACCGCTGGACTCCACCATAAATGGGCAAGCAGAGCTCCAAACAGTACTTCACTATTCAGTTCATAAGACACTTAAGGCTGTCAGCCCAGTCGCAGAGACCATGGAACTGGCTTTTCTGGACAGTCACAGCGACTCATGGATCAGCTCTGTCAATTGAGACAGTGAGTAAAGGGAAGGAGATCTCTCTCCTTCCACCCTGGTGGTACGAAAACATGAAAGCAGGAAGGAGAAGGGAGGTGGGCGTGATGTGTAGGTGTTAAGGCACGAAGCCAGACCTGTGGAAAATCAGGGGAAAATCACAGGTGAATGTGCCCAGGGATACGCGTCATGACCCGTCACCGAGCACGTGGACTCCCCAGCACCTCTGAAGCCTGTTTCCACGGTGGCTGAGTGATAGCTCAGTGACTTGAAAGCGAGAACCATATTTTTAAATCGATCCAATGGAAAACATGTAATTACAGAAAATTGGAGAGTTCCTAAAATAGGATTGTCTCAGGAAAGCAAACACTTTGTTAGACAATCCCATAAGATCATTTTTTCAGGCAAACAGATTATGGTGTCTATAAACTTTGCTGAGTGTCGATGTTCATTGATTTCAATCATAGCTTTACTTGATTACTATATATAGAAACCTGTGTGTTACTAGGTGCTGTATATAGTAACATATATTTTACTATGTACTATACACCTTTGCTAGGTACTAAGATTTATTCCTCAAGGAAAATAGAATGAAAGTGGTGCTAAACAGAAATGGATACTGTGTATCTGAGATTAGTTCAGGCAAGAAGCTTGAGAAGACTCTTGAAGGACAAGGCATTTAGGCCAGATCTCAAAGATTAAGTAGGGTTTTGAAAGACAAAGTAGGTGGCAACAAGATATTTAGGAAGAAACAGCACAAGGGATGACACAATGTTGTGAAATGTGTACTCGGGTAGGAGTAGACCAGGGAGGTTGGAGGGTGGGTATGTGGAGGGTGATGGGAGGTCTTAACGGAACAGCAGGGTATGGGAACCAAGTTAGAATTTTGGAACTTACTGTCTAGGTAATGGAAGCGAGTGAGAGTTTGTGCAAGGGGACACATGATTTAGGAGAGAATGTGCATCAGTATGAAGGATCAATTATAGGAGAGGCTGAGGGCAGTGAGATTGCTTAGGAGGTTATTGTGATAATATCCCTGATAGAGGGACTGAGAGACAACATAGGTTCAATGAGCTGTCCGCTGTGTATGGAGCTTGAGGGAGGATGCGTCGCAAACTTGGTGTGCTCATGCATCACTGGTCTTGTGCAATGGACATTCCCCATCGGAAGGTCTGAATGGGGACTACGATTCTGTGTTTCTAACAGAATGCTAGTCCGTGAATCGTATTTTGAGTAGCTAAATTTGGGATAAGTCCATGGAACCATCTTGTGAGGCTGGCTCTGTGTTTCATTAAATGAGGTGTTTGGATCAGGGGAAGATACAAGACTCCATGACCAGAAACATTCAGAATGAGGCAGCCCAACCAAGAGGTAGAAAAAGTGGATTATGGTTTCAGAAATGAGCTGAAGCTGGACTGAATCAGAAATCACTAGGGGAAGAAGGAAAGGAGAAAAGTGCGTGGCAAAGATCTCCCAGGGAGAAACAGTGTTCACAAACGCTCCCAGACGGAATGTGATGGGAGATGCGGAACAAAAAGGACACTTCATACCTACTTCTTCATGGCACTAATGCATGTGCCTTTATTTACTTATTTGTATGTATGAGAAGTAAATCTTGGTCACCCGATTAACATAACATCCTAAAGTTATAACACTCACGCTAATCTGTACCAGTGTAACTTCAAGAACATATCAAAAGTCTGCTCCTTCTCAGCCAACCCCCTGCCGTTGATGTCACAAAAGTACATCTTTATACTCTGTGTACATCTTTATACTCTGTCCAAAAACAAACTCACGCATATTAGGATATTAGTATATTAGTCTCTGAAATCAAGTAGAAAACGAGAAGTAGAGCTACACACCAAAGTCACACCAGTACTAGCTGTTACCACTGTCTGTGTGGAGTGTTAGCAGAGATTGTTCTTTCTCCATAAGGCGTTGAGCCTCTGCCCAGTGTCCTTCCGTTCCCACCTGCAGGGCAGTAGCGGTCAAGATCTCTCAGCGTTGGTTTATGTGGGAATGTCTTCAGGTCTCCCCCATCGTCAGGTACTTTTGCCTGATGTAGGATTTTTAGTGAACCGCTTTTGTCCCACAACACTTTGAATACATCCACCCAGTGCCTCCGGTCTCCAGAGTTTCTGATGAGCCATCTGCTCATACTCTTATTGGCAAAAGGATAATGACAGCCACCCCCTCTCGGCTGCATAGATGTTAAGAATACAAGTTCTCTTGTGAACATGACATTTACTCCAATATCGCAATAACAGTTAAGTCGTAGCATCATTGTTAAGAAAAAGGAATGGAATGTTTTATATGTAGACACTCTAAGGTCTTGAAAAAGACAAAACTGATCACAGATTTTCAAATGGTCAATGAAAAGGTCACTGAAGCATCCTACATTTTTAAAATGTTGAATAAAGTTAACATCAATTTTTCACATAAACGAAAAGTTCTTTGGGTTGGTTGGTTTGTTTTTGGAGTGTAAAGGGGTCTCGAAACCAGGAAGTGAGAAAAGCACTGTGATTTCTCCCAAGCCGTGACTGGCCCGTGTCTTGCTCTGACCCAATAATGCACCATTGTGATGGAATGACAAAAATGCCCTATATAAGGCCCCGGTTGCCTGAGGTTTTTGTCCGTAGAGCCCAGGAAGCTGATCTGTGGTGACCTGTTGGACTGGACCAGTTAGCTTGTTTTCTCCTCTTTGTTGTTGGTTTGTTTATTTTCATTTGTCTTTTTCCTCGTTCTTGTTTTCCTTTTTTGTTATTCTCCTTTTCCTTATTTTCCTTATTTCCCTTTGTTCTTTTTACTTTCTTCATTTTTGTCCTATTTATTTTATTTTTCTCATATATTTTATTTCCTGTTTTGTTTCTTATTTTATTTCTTTAAACATTTTTTTAGTTAGTTAGTACCGTTAGAGTTAGTATTAGTATTGTTAGTATAGTTGTTATTGTTTCTTTGTATCATTGTTTATTTGTATCATTTATTAGCACAGTTAGTAAGCACAGTTATCATTGTATTAGTATCAGTTAGCACAGTATAGTTAGTATTGTTTCTTAGCGTCGTTAGTAAGCATAGTTAGCCTCGTTTCGTTTGTATCGGTAGTTAGCATAGCACCATTAGTATTGTTTTTCGCGTAGTGAGCATAGTCAGCAGTTAGTATCAGCGTAGTCGGTAGATTTGTCAATTATACGACAGTGGTTTGCAGCGTGAGTGAGTGTAGACAGGGCGTCACCATGCTCCATGACCTTACAGCCACCCCTAGTGAGGAGCAGCCCCCCGTTGTGTGCTACGAGCTCCTGCACACCATTGGCAGGGAACGTTCGCGAAGGTGAAGTTGGCCCGGCACGTTCAGACCGGGATAGAGGTGGCTGTGAAGGTCATTGACCGGCACGGGTCCTATAGACCTTACCGAGAAGTGCAATCTATGAAAAGCCTGAACCACCCCAATATCGTGAAACTCTTTGAAGTGATTGACACCGAGAACACACTCTTCCTTATCATGGAGCACGTGGATGGGGGAGCCTGTATGACTACCTTCGGGACTGCGGTGGCATGACAGAGCAGGAGGCCCGAGGCGTCTTCCGGCAGCTGATGTCAGCGGTCCACTATTGTCACCAGAGGGGCATCGTCCACAGGGACCTGAAGCCACGCAACATCCTCCTGGATGCCGACCGGAACGTCAAAGTGGCGGACTTTGGGCTCAGTAATGAGTACGTTGGCCAGAAGCTGACCACTTTCTGTGGCAGCCTCAATTACGTCGCCCCAGAGATTCTCCTGGGACAGAGCTACGCCGGTCCCGGAGCGGATGTGGAGCCTGGGGTCGTCATCCTCTTCAAAATGGTGTGCGGGAGACTGCCGTTCGTGTCGCACAACTTGAGAGAACTAGGGGAAAGATCATCAAAGGGCAGTACCGCCTGCCCTTCTTCATCTCCTCAGACCTAGCGGACCTCATAGGGAGGTGCCTCACCGTGGACCCCTGCCACCGAGGAACACTCGACGAGCTGATGCGCCATCCGTGGACAAACGTGGGGCAGGAGGAACTGAGACCCTATGAGGAGCCGCCGTGCGAGGCCTTAGACCCCCAGGTGACCCAGGAGATGAGAAACATGGGGTTCGAGCAAGAAAGGATCGAGGAGTCTCTCCGCGAGAAAAGGTACGATCGAACAATGGGCACGTATCTCATACTGAGCCACAAAGCGCCCAAGGGGAAGGGCCGCACCATCGTCGTGAGGCCCTTCCCCGGCGCGGAGTCCTCCCTTGCCAGTTCTCACGTGAGCCACAGCGTCCGGCCATCCGGCTGGGAGATCCAAGCGCCGGCCAGGCCAGCAGCCAGCCCGGACGGGAGCGCCGCCATTCCCGCACCCACACCCGAGTTGGGGACCAGCGCTCCCTCAGCAGGACCAGCGTCAGGGACCACAGAGTCCCGCACCCCAGCTGGAGGCAGAGACCAGCGCTGCCTTCGCTGCATCGGAGTGTGGGACCTCCAGTCCTGTACCCCAACCGGAGTCGGGGACCTCCCGCCCTTCCCCCCAGCCTGGCCCTCAGGGTGCCGTGTGCACTCCCTGCACCAGCGGCCAAAGCGGAGCCCCAGAGAGCTCACAGGCCTTCTGCGGAGCGGAGCCTGAGGTTGAGACCCCAACCCCTTCCTCAGGCCGGAGCCGGGGCATTGGGCGCGTGGCCAGAAGGTTCTGCCACTTTTGGGCGAGGCAGCTCTGCTGCGGGAGAAAGAATAAGGTGCAGCCGTGAGGAGAGAATTCCGACCACAAGGCAGGGCTGCAGACAAAGACTTTGGGGGGCCCAAGCCCGTCTCCCTGCATTTTAGAGGCTGAACTCAAAAGTGCTGAGCTTCAAGGAGGCTGGTGATAAGGTGCGGGAATCGGCCAGAGGCTGGACGCAAACAGCTGCAGGTGGGAGCCGTGCAAGGAGGACCCGCTGCGTGTGAAGGACTTGGTCCCTGGACGATGCGGTGTGCAAACCGGCCCTGAGGTCTCTGCACAGGATTCACGTCAGGATGGTAGCGGACATCTCTGTGGCCTTCAGAAGCACCGGACTGTTCAGCGGAGCAAGCCCGGAGCCCTCTGGAGGACATTAGAAGAGGTCGCCCTCGCTGCAGATCCACTCCTTAGCCCCTACCTGGGTGAAACGTGAGACTGGACTGTTTTTCCTGGGGCGCGTCTCCCCATCCCTGCTCCTCTCTTCCTCCATGTTTGTGGAGGAGGGGTGGTTCTTGCTAAAACTTCTCGGTTTTCCCTTTACCTTGTAATAAATTGGATTGTTCCGCAAAGATGTATCGGATACTGTTTTGCATTCTCCCTGCAGAGAATTGGGGTCGTGGATCCCCCAGTTTGAGAAGCATGTAGTGATGTAGTGTGGGGACGTAATTAGAACGAATGGAAATAGGCCTGAAGAGAAAGATGCCGTCAGTTTCCAATAGGAATGAATGTGGTTCCAAGGGAGAAGGCCTGTGAGCTTTCCTGCAAGGCAGAAAGGCGGAGATCGTGTGACCTTCCTACACTCATCACTTCACGTTTTTAGGAGGACCGAAGGGAACTTTAGTCCTGTGGCCTGTGTGAATTAGGTCTGTGAGGTCCGTAATAGGGTAGCGAAGCCCCGTGAAGCAGCCTGTGTGGGGCATCGGCGAACTGGCAGGGTCGTGGGCCCTATAGCGGCTTGGCGGTCACTCACCTGTGCAGCTGAGTGTCCTCATGATGAGGCAGGAGCCGGGCCTTCCCTTGGCACCTCGGAAAGGGGCCCTGATGTGTGAGTTTGACCTGGAAATGGAGAGGAAGCATGGCTTAGGCGTGAGCTGGAGTGTGAGGCCCATATGGTACCGAGGTGGGGGGAGAGGCAGGGAAGGGGTGTTGGATCAGCACCCCAATCGCAGACTGACAGCAAGAGACAGCTGAGGCACAGAAGACAAAAGAGGAAAACCTCTAGCTGGATACGGATTGTTCCGTGATGTCACACGGCACTGAGCGTGTGCAGGGTCTTACGAGATGTGTTGGCGGTTGGTGTGGCGTACCACCCGGACCCCTTTGGGACTGAAGCGCTCTCTCCCAGCTGCTGGGACAGTTGGCTGTGATGATTCAGTCAGGTCCTTTGCCTGGATTTACCCCCTTCAAAAGAGAGCGGCCTCACCCAAAGATATTGCTTTGATGGACTTAGAAGATATTTCAGTCAGACAAAGATTACCACTCTATGATTTCACTTATAAAAGGAATTAATGAAAAGAACATGGTAATCCAAGGCAGACTCACAAAGATAGTGGACAATGCGGTGACAGACACCAAATTGTGAGGGGGTTTGTGAGGCTGGAGATTGGGGTGGAGGGTTAAAGAAGTACAAATTGGTAGGTGATGGATGGTCACGGGGATGGGGAGCATGGCGTAGAGAATGCAATTAACACATAGGACAGGGGGAGTGTCAGGGGAGGGAGGGGGCAATTGGGGGGATCATTTTACTAACTACACAGATGTGTAACCAAGGTACTATATACTTGAAAGAAATTAAAATTTAAAAAAAAATTTTTTTTAAAAAGGAAAGTTGCCAAAATGGCAGGTCTTATAAGGGGCAGAGGCCTGAGTCACTGAAAATTATGGGTCCTGGGGAGTTAGTCCGTTTGTCTCTGGAGCCCAATACTTTAACCTATATAACCATAATTTGGCATAAAAAGTATGAGAATAATCTAGTTTGGTGAAAATGGTACATGATATCATAATATCAAAGCAAATCTTGTAAGAGTAAAATGTTAAATTAGAGGAAATGATAACTTGGTCTTCCTCTACCCAAAAGTGCAAAAAAGAAGCAAAAAAAAAAAAAAATCCAACAAGGTCGTTGCCTCAGAAAGGGGTTTTAAAAGTCACTCCATTGATAGTGAAGTCATAGAGGCCCCACTACGAAGGCTACGTCCCTGTGCAAACTTGGAGAAATCACGTACCCCAGTTTACTCATGTGTGTCATAAATGCAAAACCATGTGGCATGGGTTCAGGGTGGATCACGGTACATTCTGATAAAGCTATGAATGGTTAAATGATATGTGAGATACCATATGAGATAATAATTGTGAAAATGCAGTTCCTGACACCTAATACTCAAAAGTTGTAGCTGTTCCAATGACCGCCATCTATATGTTGTTAGACTTTGAGAATCAAATGAGATAATGCTCCTTCAAATAAATGTTGTGTTCTGTTATATTCAAATATCAAACTGGTAATTTGTCAAGTATTTGAGAAAGTGCTTTTAAAATTATTTTTCATCTTTTTATTTCTATTATATAAAAGATAGCATGCAATCGATATAGTCGTGGCCTGGTCCTAGAAGATGATATTTTCCATTACTCCTGTTGGGGAAAATATTCTTTGGTTTCTAGCATATGTAAATGAAGTATCTTTTTAAAAGTTCATAAGGCATGCAATAGCAACATTTTAAATAAAGCCAGAATCAGTACAGTGTTACTGGTTTTTCCTTTTTCCTTGAGGTCTGGTATGGCACCGGGCACTTTTACTCAGCGTGTTTATGACCCCCCCCCCCCCCCCCCCCCGCTTAGTTTCAAGTGTACAGTGTCAACTACATCGGTCAGACATTCGGATGGTTTATAAAATGATCCCCCTATTTGCTGCTTCTCTCCTCTGGTTTTCCACCTACCCAGATGATGAATGCATTCCCTAGGCTGTGCTTCCCATCCCCATGTCCATCTACCAACTAGTAATTTGTACTTCTTTAACTTTTATATCCCTCTTCCAGCCCCGAAACCTCCAACCCTCCGTCTGTGACCAAATTGTCCTTTGGATTTGAGAGTCAGTCTTTCCTTTGTTTGTTCTTTTTGTTCCTTAGATTGAGCATGTAAGCAAATCGTATGGTGTCTGTCTTTCTCTGTTGAAATGGTGATTTCCCTCAGCATAATAATCCGTACGTGCACCCATGTCATTGCAAATGCTAGGATTTCATGTTTGTGATGGCTGAATCATATTCCTTTATATATATGAACCGTTACTTTTATCCTATCTTCTCTTGATGGGCATTTAGGTTGCTTTTTTATATCCTGGGTATTGTGAATTGTGCTGTCATGAGTATTGGGGTTTGTAGATTATTGTTTTGGTTTTCTTTGAATAAATCCCCAGAAGTGCAAATGCAGGGTCAATGGTCTATCCATTTGAAGGTTTTGAGAAACCTCCAGACTGTTTTCCACAGTGGCTGCACTCATTTTCAATCCCGCCGATGGTGTTTGAGGGCTCCCTCTTCTCCACAGTCTCGACGGCACTTGTTGTTCTTTGAGTTCTTGCTGATAGTCACTCTGATGGGTGTCAGGTGATATCTCGTTGTGCTTTCAGTTTGCATGTCTCTGACGCTTAGTGATCTTGAGCATCTCTTCATGTATCTATTAGCCAACCGTATTTCCTCTTTGGTGAAGTACCTGTTCAGGTCTTCTGCCCATTTTTTAATTGGATTGTCTCTTTTTTTGCTGTTGAGCTGTATGAGTTCTTTATATATCTTGGATAGTAAACTCCTATCTGATGTATCATTAGCAAATATCTTCTCTCAGTTACTCAGTTGTCTTTTTGCTGCACAAACCCTTTTTATATTGATGTAGTCTCATTTATTTATTTTGTCTTTTGTTTTTCTTGCTTGCAGAGATATATCTGAAAAGAAATTCCTGTTAGTGTTATCAGAGTTTACAGCCTATATTTTCTTGTAGAAGTTTTATGGTTTCGAGTCTGACATTTAAGCCCTCAATCCATTTTGAGTCTAGTTTTGTATGTGATGCAAGAAGGTGGCCCAGTTTTCGGTTTGTTTTTTTGTTGGAACTTTCTGTCCAATTTTTCCAACACCATTTATCAAAAGACTGTCTTTATCCCAGTGTATGTTCTTGCCTGCTTTGTCGTAGATGAAGTGGGAATATCGGCGTGGATAGAGTTTTGGGCTCTCTGTTCTGTTCCATTGATCAATGTATCTGTTTTTATGCCAGGACCATGCTGTTTCGATTATGGTAATCTTGTAGTATAGTGTGATTCATGTAGTGTGATACCTCCAACCTTGTTCTTCTTTCTCAGGATTGTCATGGCTCTTCAGGGTCTGTGAAGGTTCTGAATAAATTTTAGGATTATTTTTCTAGGTCTGTGAGAATGCTATGTGTATTTGGATGGGGATTGCATTGGATCTGTAGATTGCTTTGGGTAGAAGGGCCCTTTTAGTGATGTTGATTCTTCCTATCCCATGTGTATGGTATAGACTTCCATTTCTTTGTATCTGCTTCAGTTTCTTTTTTCAATGACATCATTTTCAGTGCACAGGTCATTCCCTCTTTGGTTTATCTGTTTCCGAGGTGTTTTATAGTTTTGGATGCGGTTGTCAATATGATTGTTTTCTAATTTCTCTTTCCAAAAGTTGATCACCGGTGTATAAAAACGCCTTCTGAAGATTTATTTTGTAACCTGCTACGTTTCTTGAATTCATTGTTTCGTTCTAACAGTGTTTTGCTGGAATCTTTAGGATTCGGCCTGTGTAGTATGATGTCAGCGAGAGTTTTACTTCTTCTTCACAATCTAGTTACCTTTCACTTCTCTTTCTTGTCTTATTGCTGTAGCTTAGACTTCCAGGACAGTGTGGAATAGGAGGGGTTAAAGTGGGCGTCCGCATCTTGTTCCTGATTTGAAGGAACGCATGTTTAGCCTTTCCCCGTTGAGTATGATGTCAGCTGTAGGTTTGTCACATATGGCCTTGATTCTGTTGAGGTGTTCTCTCTATTCCCACTTTGCTGAGAGGTTTTTCATAAACGGAGGCTGGGTTTAGTCGAACGCTTCATCTGCGTCCATTGATACGATCTTCTGGTTTTTATCTGTCAATTTGTGAACATGCTGTGTGGCATGTATTGATTTGTGTTTCTCGTACCAACCTCGCATCCCAGGAATAAATCCGACTTGATCATGGCGTATGGTATTTTTAAAGTGTTGCCGAATTCGGTTTGCTAGTATATTGTTGAGGATTTTTGCGTCAACGTTCCTATGAGAGATCGGCTTACAGTTTTCTCGTTTTGTAATGTCTTTGTCCAGTTTTGGAATCGAGGTAATGGTGTTCTCATGGAAGGTGTTAGGGATCCTTCCCTTTTTTTGAATGTTTTAGAGTAGGTTGAGAATAGGTATTAATTCTTCTTCGATTGTTTGGTCAAAGTCACTTATGAAGCCATCCGGCCCAGGCCGTTTGTTTTTAGGGAGGTGATGAATGATTCTATGTTTTTTGGTGGTAATCGGTGCATTCAGATTTTCTGTTTCTTCTTGACTCAGTTTTCGGAGATTGTGTGTTTCTCGGAATGTGTCCATTTCTTCCAGATTGTCCAACTTGTTGTCGTATAATTACTCAAAATATTTTCTCATGATCCTTTGCATTTCTGTGGAGTCTGTGGTTATTTCTCTTATTTCATTTCTGATTTCATTTACTTGTGGCCTCTTTTCCTTGATGAGTCTTGTTAAGGGTAGGTCAATTGTGTTTCTCCTTTCCAAGAACTAGGTCTTGGTTTCCTTACTTTTGATATTGTTTTTCTAGACTGTATTTCCTTCATTTCCCTTCATTTCCCTTCTAGACTGTATTTCCTTTCTTTCCTTCTATTCACTTTGGCCTTTGTTTGCTATTTTTTTTCTCATTCTTGTGAGTGCCAGGCTAGCTTGTGTATGTGAGCTTTTCCTTGTTTCTTGAGCTAGGCCTGTATTGCTATGAATTTCTCTCTTAGGACTGCTTTCGCTGTGTCCCATAGATTTTGAGTCGTTGTGTTTACATTTTCATTTTTTCTAGATATCTTCGATTTTTTCCTTGATCTCATTGAGAAGCCATTTATTGTTTGGTACCATGTTATTTAGCGTTCATGAGTTTGTGTACTTTCCAGTTTTTTCCTTGTCATTGATTTCTAGATGTACAATGTAAACCTCAAAGCCACAAATGCACAGGATGAACAGAGTCTCATGGACATGGACAAAGACTAGTGGTTACCAGAGGGCAGATAGGAGTCAGTAGCGGGAGGTGGATGGTGTAGAAAGGGTCAAATATATGCTGAGAGAAAGAAATCTAATCATGGGAAGGGAACACACACGTACTATATATGTGTATGTTTCCTTACTGTTAGATTGTACACATGAACTTACCGGACGTCGTGAACCAATGTCACATGCACCCCAAAATTAATTCATTAATTGATTACTTAAAAAAAATTCTGGTAGCTCCTCTGCCAAAGAGGACTACTCACTCCCTGTTGTTCCCTGTTTTAAGCCTATGTTAGCATCACCGTGACAGTATCCATACCCCAGGAGCGAGCTTTTCTGATGCTAGAGCAAAAACATGTTCATCTTCACCTAGTATGGACAGGTCTCCCTTTTCCAGGATGACAACTGCCTGAGAGTTAGTTTTGTGGAGTTATATAGGTCATGATCAATTTCCAGTATCTTCATTCACATTGCACTTGGATCTCCTTTTCCTTACAACTCAAATTTTGTTCTTTGCTTTCTTTTTGTTACTCTTTTTGATGCAAAATCATTATAAATCCACGGCAAGGAAACTATCCAATGGCAACAATATAGCAGAACGGACGGAATAAGACCGCTGGATCCACCATGAATGGGAAGCAGAGCTCCAACAGTGCTTCACTACTCAGTTCATGAGCTGAAGGCTGTCAGCCCAGTCGCAGAGACCATGGAACTGGCTTTTCTGGACAGTCACAGCGACTCATGGATCAGCCTGTCAATTGAGACAGTGAATAAAGGGAAGGAGATCTCTCTCCTTCCACCCTGGTGGTACGAAACATGAAAGCAGGAAGAGAAGGGAGGTGGGTGTGATGTGTAGGTGTTAAGGCACGAAGCCAGACCTGTGGAAAATCAGGGGAAAATCACAGGTGAATGTGCCCAGGGATACGCGCATGACCCGTCACGAGCACGTGGACTCCCCAGCACCTCTGAAGCCTGTTTCCAGGTGGCTGATGCAGCTCAGTGACTTGAAAGTGAGAACCATATTTTTAAATCGATCCAATGGAAAACGTTTACAGAAAATTGGAGAGTTCCTAAAATAGGATTGTCTCAGGAAAAGCAAAACTATTTTTAGACAATCCCATAAGACATTTTTTCAGGCGACAGTTATATGGTGTCTATAAACTTTGCTGAGTGTCGATGTTCATTGATTCAATCATAGCTTTACTTGATTACTATATATAGAAACCTGTGTTACTAGGTGCTGTATATAGTAACACATATATTTTACTATGTACTATACACCTTTGCTAGGTACTAAGATTTATTCCTCAAAAGAATGAAAGTGGTGCTAAACAGAATGGATACTGTGTATCTGAGATTAGTTCAGGCAAGAAGCTTGAGAGACTCTTGAAGGACAAGGCATTTAGGCCAGATCTAAAGATTAAGTAGGGTTTTGAAAGACAAAGTAGGTGGCAACAAGATATTTAGGAAGAAACAGCACAAGGATGACACAATGTTGTGAAATGTGTACTCGGGTAGGAGTAGACCAGGGAGGTTGGAGGGTGGGTATGTGGAGGGTGATGGGAGGTCTTAACGGAACAGCAGGGTATGGGAACCAAGTTAGAATTTTGGAACTTACTGTCTAGGTAATGGAAGCGAGTGAGAGTTTGTGCAAGAGGACACATGATTTAGGAGAGAATGTGCATCAGTATGAAGGATCAATTATAGGAGAGGCTGAGGGCAGTGAGATTGCTTAGGAGGTTATTGTGATAATATCCCTGATAGAGGGACTGAGAGACAACATAGGTTCAATGAGCTGTCCGCTGTGTATGGAGCTTGAGGGAGGATGCGTCGCAAACTTGGTGTGCTCATGCATCACTGGTCTTGTGCAATGGACATTCCCCATCGGAAGGTCTGAATGGGGACTACGATTCTGTGTTTCTAACAGAATGCTAGTCCGTGAATCGTATTTTGAGTAGCTAAATTTGGGATAAGTCCATGGAACCATCTTGTGAGGCTGGCTCTGTGTTTCATTAAATGAGGTGTTTGGATCAGGGGAAGATACAAGACTCCATGACCAGAAACATTCAGAATGAGGCAGCCCAACCAAGAGGTAGAAAAAGTGGATTATGGTTTCAGAAATGAGCTGAAGCTGGACTGAATCAGAAATCACTAGGGGAAGAAGGAAAGGAGAAAAGTGCGTGGCAAAGATCTCCCAGGGAGAAACAGTGTTCACAAACGCTCCCAGACGGAATGTGATGGGAGATGCGGAACAAAAAGGACACTTCATACCTACTTCTTCATGGCACTAATGCATGTGCCTTTATTTACTTATTTGTATGTATGAGAAGTAAATCTTGGTCACCCGATTAACATAACATCCTAAAGTTATAACACTCACGCTAATCTGTACCAGTGTAACTTCAAGAACATATCAAAAGTCTGCTCCTTCTCAGCCAACCCAGCCTGCCGTTGATGTCACAAAAGTACATCTTTATACTCTGTGTACATCTTTATACTCTGTCCAAAAACAAACTCACGCATATTAGGATATTAGTATATTAGTCTCTGAAATCAAGTAGAAAACGAGAAGTAGAGCTACACACCAAAGTCACACCAGTACTAGCTGTTACCACTGTCTGTGTGGAGTGTTAGCAGAGATTGTTCTTTCTCCATAAGGCGTTGAGCCTCTGCCCAGTGTCCTTCCGTTCCCACCTGCAGGGCAGGCCTAGCGGTCAAGATCTCTCAGCGTTGGTTTATGTGGGAATGTCTTCAGGTCTCCCCCATCGTCAGGTACTTTTGCCTGATGTAGGATTTTTAGTGAACCGCTTTTGTCCCACAACACTTTGAATACATCCACCCAGTGCCTCCGGTCTCCAGAGTTTCTGATGAGCCATCTGCTCATACTCTTATTGGCAAAAGGATAATGACAGCCACCCCCTCTCGGCTGCATAGATGTTAAGAATACAAGTTCTCTTGTGAACATGACATTTACTCCAATATCGCAATAACAGTTAAGTCGTAGCATCATTGTTAAGAAAAAGGAATGGAATGTTTTATATGTAGACACTCTAAGGTCTTGAAAAAGACAAAACTGATCACAGATTTTCAAATGGTCAATGAAAAGGTCACTGAAGCATCCTACATTTTTAAAATGTTGAATAAAGTTAACATCAATTTTTCTCACATAAACGAAAAGTTCTTTGGGTTGGTTGGTTTGTTTTTGGAGTGTAAAGGGGTCTCGAAACCAGGAAGTGAGAAAAGCACTGTGATTTCTCCCAAGCCGTGACTGGCCCGTGTCTTGCTCTGACCCAATAATGCACCATTGTGATGGAATGACAAAAATGCCCTATATAAGGCCCCGGTTGCCTGAGGTTTTTGTCCGTAGAGCCCAGGAAGCTGATCTGTGGTGACCTGTTGGACTGGACCAGTTAGCTTGTTTTCTCCTCTTTGTTGTTGGTTTGTTTATTTTCATTTGTCTTTATTCCTCGTTCTTGTTTTCCTTTTGTTATTCTCCTTTTCCTTATTTTCCTTATTTCCCTTTGTTCTTTTTACTTTCTTCATTTTTGTCCTATTTATTTTATTATTTTCTCATATATTTTATTTCCTGTTTTGTTTCTTATTTTATTTCTTTAAACATTTTTTTAGTTAGTATCATTAGTACCGTTAGAGTTAGTATTAGTATTGTTAGTATAGTTGTTATTGTTTCTTTGTATCATTGTTTATTTGTATCATTTATTAGCACAGTTAGTAAGCACAGTTATCATTGTATTAGTATCAGTTAGCACAGTATAGTTAGTATTGTTTCTTAGCGTCGTTAGTAAGCATAGTTAGCCTCGTTTGTTTTGGTATCAGTTAGCATAGCACCATTAGTATTGTTTTTCGCGTAGTGAGCATAGTCAGTTAGTATCAGCGTAGTCGGTAGATAGTTTATCTGTAGTTGGTAGTGTGAGTGAGTGTAGACAGGGCATCACCATGCTACATGACCTTACAGCCTCCCCTAGTGAGGAGCAGCCCCCCGTTGTGTGCTATGAGCTCCTGCACACCATTGGCGAAGGAACATTTGCCAAAGTGAAGTTGGCCCGGCACGTTCAGACCGGGATAGAGGTGGCTGTGAAGGTCATTGATCGGCACGGGTCCTATAGACCTTACCGAGAAGTGCAATCTATGAAAAGCCTGAACCACCCCAATATCGTGAAACTCTTTGAAGTGATTGACACCGAGAACACACTCTTCCTTATCATGGAGCACGTGGATGGAGGGAGCCTTTCGGACTACCTTCGGGACTGCGGTGGCATGACAGAGCACGAGGCCCGAGGCGTCTTCCGGCAGCTGATGTCAGCGGTCCACTATTGTCACCAGAGGGGCATCGTCCACAGGGACCTGAAGCCACGCAACATCCTCCTGGATGCCGACCGGAACGTCAAAGTGGCGGACTTTGGGCTCAGTAATGAGTACGTTGGCCAGAAGCTGACCACTTTCTGTGGCAGCCTCAATTACGTCGCCCCAGAGATTCTCCTGGGACAAAGCTACGCCGGTCCCGGAGCGGACATATGGAGCCTGGGGGTCGTCCTCTTCAAAATGGTGTGCGGGAGACTGCCATTCGTGTCCGACAACCTGCGAGAACTAGGGAGAAAGATCATCAAAGGGCAGTACCGTCTGCCCTTCTTCATCTCCTCAGACCTAGCGGACCTCATAGGGAGGTGCCTCACCGTGGACCCCTGCCGCCGAGGAACACTCGACGAGCTGATGCGCCATCCGTGGACAAACGTGGGGCAGGAGGAACTGAGACCCTATGAGGAGCCGCCGTGCGAGGCCTTAAACCCCCAGGTGACCCAGGAGATGAGAAACATGGGGTTCGAGCAAGGAAGGATCGAGGAGTCTCTCCGCGAGAAAAGGTACGATCGAACAATGGGCACGTATCTCATACTGAGCCACAAAGCGCCCAAGGGGAAGGGCCGCACCATCGTCGTAAGGCCCTTCCCCGGCGCGGAGTCCTCCCTTGCCAGTTCTCACGTGAGCCACAGCGTCCGGCCATCCGGCTGGGAGATCCAAGAGCCGGCCCGTCCAGCAGCCAGCCCGGACTGGAGCGCCGCCATTCCCGCACCCACACCCGAGTTGGGGACCAGCGCTCCCTCAGCAGGACCAGCGTCAGGGACCACGAGTCCCGCACCCCAGCTGGAGGCAGAGACCAGCGCAGCCTTCACTGCACCAGAGAGTGGGACTTCCAGTCCTGTACCCCAACCGGAGTCGGGGACCTCCCGCCCTTCCCCCCAGCCTGGCCCTCGGCGCGCTGTCTCCACTCCCCGCACCAGCGGCCAAAGGAGCCCCAAGAGAGGCGGCCTGAGGTGGAGACCCCAACGTCTTCCTTGGGCCAGAGCCGGGGCATTCGGCGCGTGGCCAGAAGGTTCTGCCACTTTTGGGCGAGGCAGCTCTGCTGCGGGAGAAAGAACAAAGTGCAGCCGTGAGGAGAGCCTCCCGACCACAAGGCAGGGCTGCAGACAAAGACTTTGGGGGGCCCAAGCCCGTCTCCCTGCATGTTAGAGGCTGAACGCAAAATGGCTGAGCTTCAAGGAGGCTGGCGAAAAGGTGCGGGAATCGGCCAGAGGCCGGACGCAAACAGCTGCAGGAGGGAGCCGTGCAAGGAGGACCCGCTGCGTGTGAAGGACTTGGTCCCCTGGACGATGAGGTGTGCAAACTGGCCCTGAGGTCTCTGCACAGGATACACATCAGGATGGTAGCGGACATCTCTGTGGCCTTCAGAAGTACTGGACTGTTCAGCTTGGAGCAAGCCTGGAGCCCTCTGGAAGACATTAGAAGAGGTCGCCCTTGCTACAGATCCACTCCATAGCCCCTACCTGGGTGAAACGTGAGACTGGACACTTTTTCCTGGGGCCCTTCTCCCCATCCCTGCTCCTCTCTTCCTCCATGTTTGTGGAGGAGGGGTGGTTCTTGCTAAACTTCTCGGTTTTCCCTTTACCTTGTAATAAAGCGGATTGTTCCACAAATATGTACCGGATACAGTTTTGCATTCTCCCTGAAGAGAATTGGGGTTGTGCATCCCTCAGTTTGAGAAGCATGTAGTGATATAGTGTGGGGACTTAATTAGAACGAATGGAAATAGGACTGAAGAGAAAGATGCCGTCAGTTCCGATAGGAATGAATGTGGTTCCAAGGGGAGAAGGCCTGTGAGCCATCCTGCAAGGCAGAAAGGAGAGAGCGTGTGACCTTCATACACTCATCACTTCACGTTTTGAGAAGGCCGAAGGTAACTTTAGTCCTGTGGCCTGTGTGAATTAGGTCTGTGAGGTCCATAATAGGTAGCCCATGAAGCACTCTGTGTGGGGCATCGGAGAAGTGGCAGGGTGTGGGCCCAAAGCGACTTGGTGGTCACTCACCTGTGCATCCTAGTTTCCTCCTGATGAGGCAGGAGCCGGGCCTTCCTCTTAGCGCCTCGGAAAGGGGCCTGATGTGTGAGTTTGAACTGGAAATGGAGAGGAAGCATGGCAGGCGTGAGCTGGAGTATGAGGCGCAGAGGGTACCGAGGTGGGGGCAGAGGCAGGGAGGGGTGTTGGACCAGCACCCCAATCGCAGACTGACAGCAAAAGACAGCTGAGGCACAGAAGACAAAAGAAAACCTCTAGCTGGATACGGATTTTTCCGTGATGTCAAACGGCACTGAGCGTGTGCAGGGTCTTACGAGATGTGTTGGCGGTTGGTGTGGCGTACCACCCGGACCCCTTTGGGACTGAAGCGCTCTCTCCCAGCTGCTGGGACAGTGGGCTGTGATGATTCAGTCAGGTCCTTTGCCTGGATGTACCTCCTTCAGAAGAGAGCAGCCTCACCCAAGTTTATCCTCACTCTGTAGAGGCAGCCAGCCTATGGACTATACCCCGCCCAGGTGGGGATGTAAAGGCTGTCACCCTTACTTAAAGCACAGCTCTCTGCAGGCACACCATTCAAGGAAACTCTATGGGGATCAGCTGACAATTTTGCTGAAACCACATGACAGTCCAACTCCTTCTGCCTGATCCATTTCCCTCCCTCCCTCACAGCTGTTGTTTCTGAGAGCGCTCCCTCGTACAATTTCATCTCAGAGTCTGTTTCCCAGAAATCTGACCCATGTTTGATGTAGAGTTTATTCCTAGAGATTAAACTGCAAAAATCATTCCTGTTTGAGGGTGCATCTCCCTAGGCTCTTTCTTGAACAGAGGTCTCACTTCTCTACCTCAATCACCCTCTATTTTGATTCCTGCTTCTGAAATTGTACTAGCAGGTGCTGCCCCACCATATGTGCAGAACGGCCTGACAAATCTGGGGGGCATTTGCTTTAGTAAGATCATATTCCTTGCTGTTTTTATCACATCTTCCTCACCTTCATTTACCCTCGCACACCCCTCTTTTTGCAGAGAGCTGTTAAACTACAATTCCTTCCTTCATAGTGTCTATGATTTACCTGGCATTCCTGAAGACTGCGCTTACCTACTGTCCTCTTTTAAATGGAAGGACCCAGACTCACTAATTAAATGTGCATATAAGGCTGAAATGAAAGGCATAGCAACAGCACTGAGTGAGGAAAAGCAGGTAACAGAGGTGCTGCACAGGTTAGAAATATGGGCGAGAAATTACCTTAGCCCAGAGACCTGAAAACTAATACAGCTGGAAGAGAGGAATGTGATACACTGTCATTTAAATTTCCAGGGAGATATCTGGAAAGCAACAAGAACAGCAAGAAAAGGAAAGAAAAATAAAATAAAAAGAATGTGAAAGTGATATAATCTCTTCAACATAAGCTTAGGTCATGGTGGGGAACAGAATTAAAAACGGTGCCTTTCTTGGCTTCATTTGAACTCACACATCCCTACGTGGCTGCAAGGTGATCTTTCCGTGGAAGTGCCATGTGGTAGACACGGTTTGGTGTTCAGGTGCTAGAGTAATAGCGTCAATAGACAAACAAGGGGCAATTGGAAGACAGCAACAGAGACAATCTGTGGATGGGAGAGATCTATTACAAGCAAGAGGAAATGGGATTGATGCAGGTAGTCTCATCCAGTGCCCAGGGAGAGTGAAGATGCAGGTGATCTTGGAGTGCCACGTGCTCTAATAGGAGAAGCCTGTGCTAGAGTGTCACCTGTCCAAATGGGACAAGGGCCCGGAGAAGAAAAGGTAGTTTTGAAAAGTTGGCAGGTACTTCCCAGTGGGCAGACTCTGTGGCAGTCAAGCAAAGAGCTGTAAAGAGGCATCACTGCAGATACAGACTAGACTGTGAAAAATCCCTTTGGGGGGCGAGTCTGAATCTGAAACCAGCTTCAACATTCTGATGAGGTGGCATCATTAACCCAGGCACAGAGTCGATCAGTTCAGATAACATCTGGTGTATTTTTTCATTTGTAATTGATTCAGAAAATGGTTGAACAAGTAGAATGTGTGTCCATAAGTAGAGCTGATGGTTCTCTTGCCTGTAAACTCACACAGGGATGGGACCTGGTCTTATTTATCTCTGTATCACAAGCATCTATTGCAACAGAGATGTTTTAGTAAAGTTTCATGAAATAATTAATGACAGAAAACAGGGGGAAAATAGTCCTGCAGTGGAGTTCAAGACCACATTTCTGGCAGTCACCAGTCAGTACCTCTGAGTGTCTTTGAGAAACTTTCCCGAAAGAGTTTGTATTTAAGATAGAGATCTGTGCTTCGCTGCCTGTCCTGGGCATCCTCTCTTACAATGTCCTATCTCTTGTCGCTAAGCTCCCTGAGGCCAGGGCTGCCCCTCTGTGTTATTCATTATTATCTCCCCAACAGCTCACACTTCTATTAGCACATTGTAACTATTCAATAGCTATTTTTAATAAAGAATGATTGAGCCTAGTTTAAGAGAGGCTTAATAGCATCAGAGGTGAATATGAGCTTTGAAGTCAGAGAGACCTATGATAAAACTCCTGCCACCTCTCCTCCTTAACAGCTGCAAGGCTCTTCATGGTTTCTAAGCCTCGGTTTTCGTCTGTAGCAGGTATGATCTCATATGGTCACTAATTATCACTAATTAGGTAATAAGACTTAACAAATACTGAGCACTTACCCCGTGCTGGGCATCGTGCTAAGAAGTCTGTATGAATTGTTTCATTTAGCCCTCACAATTTCTTTGAGATGAGTACTCTAATTAATTATTGCCTGCGTTTTTCAGATGAAAAGTCAAGTCTCTAAGAAGTTTAAACTACTTGCCCAAGGTCTCACAGCTGGGAAGTGGCTGAGCTAGCAGTTAAGAGTCATGTGACTCTAGAGCTTGTCCCTCAGTTAACAGTCATGTGACTCTAGAGCTTGTCCTTTTAGCTGTGAATTTCTTAAGGTAGGGACGTTTGGTGGTAATATAGCAGTTATTCAAAAACTGACTTTGATAATCAAAGCAAATGAAGGGTAGGAATTGCACTTTAAAAATCATCTTTAATCCAGTGTATCTGCACCGTCTTTTAATTGTCTAAAGTGCCTAAGTAAAATTATTTAACTGATTCTAACTGCTCAGTGAGTGTTAGCCAAAATTAATGTATGGTAATTGTGAGAATAAAAATTGCTATTTATTGAGCAGCTACTCACTGCTAAGCCTTTTATTTTATAACTAACTTTCATGACAGCCTTGTGAGTTAGGTGTTAATATCCTGCCTTCATTTTACAAATAACCTGAAATTCAGAGACGTTAATGGACTTGATCAAGGTCACGTTGTAGCTATAGTGGCAGAGAGCTTAGACTGCACTTCAGATCTGATTCCCGACTCCATGTTATTTTTACTACTCACATTTAATAAAATAGAGCCACGTCCAGAGAACCCAGGCTGTTTGACTAATGTTTTCTGAATGAAACCTCTATGATATCGGTATCTTACAAAGCAAAATGAACCCGCTGCCTAGAGGAACTCCATTTTAACTTAGTCCAGTTCCTAAAATGTTGTGTGTGGATGAAAATGTCATGACTTGAGAATGGAATCACATTTCAAATAATTTTTTATTGATATTTCTATTTTTGAAAATTTCCTTCCAAAGAGCCCGAAATTTTGTAAAAGGAGTGAGCCTACCTAAAAATTATTTTGTACTATTTCAGCTCCATTGGCTTTGTTTCCTAAAAGAGAATACTTATACAACTTTCAGGCATCACACACCCACACATGTACCATATTCACACATTTTTCTAACTCCAGTTCCTAGAATATTAATTGTGTTCTAGAGACTGACTCCAACCTATTTTCAGGCAGATTAAGTACATATATTTATCTTAAGGCCACAAAAAATGTATTTGCCTAAAACCATATTTCCCATCATGTTTTTAAGAAGTGATTGTTCCCTCTTTAAGCCACTTTGATGGGTCGTTGAAGTTTCAGCCCCTGGAAATTTGTTTCTTGGCTCTCACACACAGAGCCTCCCCCCTTAAGTCACTATCCCATTAAGTGATGCCTATGTGAGGTTGTGGCCAGCTTGACTTTTTTGACAGTTTTGTGCCACCCAGGGCACCTGTTTTCAGAAATAGCCACTTATGAACACTGCAGAGGAAAATTCATGTCCCAGTCTTCAGTGAAGTGGGAACATAGTGACCGTGTCCAAATGTTTTATGTCTTTCTATAAGCTGTCCAAGGGTCTTATTTATGGAGATTATTGGTTATGCAAAGTCTGCCCTTATGGATAGCTCTATGAAAAGGTTCCAATTAAAAAGAAGTGGATGGATTGCCAGTTAGTGTCAGCTAATTAAATTATGATATGCTTCTGTCATTAACAGATCTGGAGAAAAGAAAGAGGTAAAGATTCTTGAAATTTGTTGATATAATTAGAAGAATAAAACAGTAGCTTCCCATTAGGTATTTAGAATAGGGAAGTCAGTTTTTACTTTCTTCTAGGGTGTAATTAATCAATTTCAGTCACAGCATTTTAGATGTTATGGTGAAACAGAGTTTTATGAAAACCTGTAGTTTAAAATAGTGGGACAATCAAACTGACACTACTGTGAACCTGAAAACGAGCTTCAAATACTAAAAACACTTTGCTTCTTTAGTGCTGCCCAGGGAAGAAATTGAATTGAGAAGGATTTAGGTTAGAATTTTGAAGCGGGTTCCCACTCAGAATTTCGCTGCACACGAGGAAAAGACCGCACGCAGTCCACAGGCTGGCACGCGAGGTTACTGAGCTCCCAGATCCCAGTGACACCCCTTGCCCCTGTGCCGGACCCATCACCACTCGTCGGCAATGCAGGGCCGGCGACCCAGGCGGACAGAGCCGCGCAGGGCTGCAGTAAGCAGCTTACAAGTACGGTCAGGGGAGGGGAAAGAAAATCTCCAGCTCTTCTTCCAGCTAAAGTTACAAATCTCTCAGGAGCTTCTCGCAGCGGTTTGTTAACTGTGTCGCTGCTCTGTGAGGAAGAAAATGCCTGACTGCAAAGTGCAAAAAAGCTTTGTCCAAGTGACCTTTTCTGCATTTAATCAAAATTTCAATATCTTGATCCAGTGCCCTTCTGTGTGGTTGTGTGGTTGGACGGTCAGGTCGATAAATGATGTTGACTGACTCATCAGATGAGGTGTTCCAGGCAGCTTTGGGAGGTACAGTGGCTGGGGTATTCTTTGTGGGTTCCCGGTCATAAGTAAGCAAAACCTTGAGAATTTAGACTTCACTCATTTGACATTTATGACGCTTCACAGAGGGCCGCTTTGACTTTTCGTCCTTGAAAATGTGTTATGAAGGAATCTTTCTTGGAAGGCCATTATATAACCAAGAGTGAAAAGAGACCATTTAAACAACCAAGAAAGGCTACTATTTTTAAGCTTTTTGGGAGGATGTAGTTCATGCAATAATACATGACAGTCTGTGTCCTTGAAGCAGGTCCCAAGTCCCTCCCCACTATTCGTCTCATTTAAGGATGTGTGGGTGGGTATGTGTGTGAGCACATGTGCTGTTAAACATGCTACAACTATACAACTATATTTCCTTTAAAAAGTGTACTCTAGTCCAGGCTTCCTTTTGTTGTCTGTCACACACATCAGTGAGTTTTTGGGGGCTGTCGGTGGCAATTATTCCTTATCTATTGAATCTGTGTGGGTCTTACATGATTAAGAGAGGCTGGCCGCACACCTTTGTAAGTTGCACATGACTTCCTGTCTGTGTGTTCATCCCAATGAAGGAGCCACAAAAGGTGAGAGCTAAGATCCTTCAGCTCCTCTCACTTTGTCTTCACCTTCAACGGTTTTCACAACGTTCTAGCCAATGTGTGTTTGTCGATGTTCGGAAAACAACAAGTACCTACAAGGACTCGACTGAGAGTAAGTTTCAGCCGATGGCTCACTGAAACCTAGGCATGCAGGCACTGACAGCAGATCGGGTCGATCTGGCTTGAGTACTGAGAAAGAGGGCGCATCCTTTTGGTATTAAAGGAAAGAAGAAAAAAGAATATGGTTGCACTAAGGTTTGAGGGTGGCAATACCTGGTCATTCGCAGCTACTATCTTCCAAGCATTTCTTTTTTGCTTAAAGATAAATCTTAGTAAGGAGGGAGGAAAACTTTGGAAAAGAAAAAATAGACATAAGCATAATTTTTCTTTTTTACGAGAAACTTACCTTTGTTCCAAAACAAGCCGTCCATTACTTCCGTCTAAACTGTGCGTCCACTGCATGTGGAATTCAATAACCGGGAATTAAACAGAAACCAGTACTGTGTTCTTTGACGCTGAATCCAGGAGATACGTTTACTAAACGTGGGTGAAAATTTTCGGTGTTTTACAATTGGTTCACAAATTCTGGATCGTTTAATAAATTTAAATGAAGATTAAAAAAAAAAACATATCGACATTGGCATGTTAATCATTCACTTTGTAAATTCTGAGTACATCCGGGGAGCTGCATTGTCGACAGGGCGTACCAGTTTCGAGCACACGATACGTGTTTAATGAACAGAAGCCGTTGTCGCCGTTGTTAGCTGCCACGACTGTGAAAGAGAATCGAGGACAGTAAAATGACAGCAAGTGATTGTGGAAGTGTCCCGCCACGTAGGCTTCTCTCTGATATGCGTCAGGCTACCTGGGTGTCTTCCTTGTCAAGGTATGCTTGAGGAATTCAAATTCCTTTGACTGTCAGCGCAAACAAGATGAAATTAGAGAAATAATTACTCGTCTCATTTCAACATTAGGCCTTCTCATAGCTGTGGCCTGTAACCTTGTCAGGCGTTTAGTTAAATGGAATTCAAATCCTGACGGCTCCTTCGCAGAGTTCCCAGTCCTGTGGTCCGAACAGGGTGGGGCCAGGAGCGGTGGGGAGTACGAGACGGATTCCCAGGCCACACGCTTCGGGCTCAAGCCACCATCCCTTCATGTATGTATTAGCGTGTGCGCCCCTGGGACATTTAGTGTCCTCTGAACCTGTCCGAGATTTTGTTTTCCAGAACGAGGCCTTGCAGTCGAGCGCGTGGCCACCTGAAGCCTTCCCACTTGTGCAGCCCCTGTCAGCACCTCCACACTGTCGCAAGTTACCCAGGACAGTAACGGCTGGCCGTAAAGACGGCCCCGAATCACTAAGGAGGGTGCCGTCCACTCTGCTAAGTCCAGCGCCATGATGTGCATTTAAAAAAGCACTTTCTCCCAAGTGGTAGCAACAACAAAAATATATATATATATATATATATAAGCTTTAATTAACAGGAAAATAATCCGCCATGGGACGGTTTGTCCGGTGAAGATGATGGTTGCAGGGGGCATTGTGGTTCCACTCCTCAGTTCTCTGTTGCACTAGCTGCCCGTGGCACGACCACTTCGAGTACCGTTCACAACAGCGGACCTTTTCTGAGCTGATACTGTTTGCTAGAAAATACGTTTAAGTATTTCCATAGGTTTTATTCCTTCTTAGTCTCACAGAACAGTTGTACAAAATGAGGACCATTCATGCTTTTCCAGAGGAGGTAACTGAGGCTTAGAGCGATCTTTCTTGCCTCAGATGATGCACATCAAAAGCAGTGGAGCTGGGATTTGAGGCCCAGGCTCTCGGTCCCAGAGCCCACCCTCTTCCCTGTTTTACCAAGCGTTTCAGAAGAATCTGGTAATTGTACCTCATCGGCCATTGTTGACATGTTGTCTTATTTTGTACGTGCGTGTGTGTGTGTGTGTTTTCATTCTCTTTAAAAGAGATCTTGGCTTTAGATATTATTCCTATGTAATTAAAGAGTAATTTATTTATCGGTGCATTTTATTTGTTTGTTTCTGACCAACCGATAAATAATGAAAAGGCTATCAGGCCTTAGCGAAAGGAAGAGCTACTTCACCAAGTAATGAATATAGGTAATTCTTCCATATTTTGGGGAGGATTCTCCATAGCACATTTAAGAGCCTTGCTCAACTACTCTTCACTTTCCGGTGAGATTCCTGGCTTCCTCTGCCCTCAGGGTGTGCTGAAAAATCCAAATTTGTTTGAACATCAGCTTGAACAATACAAATTGGGGAAATAAACCTATCTTTCAGGTCTTTAATACCTACCATTGTTAACCATTTCAGATTTTCTATGAAAGTTGGGACCTAACAAGAGTTTTGAATTTAAAGGCATAGATGAGTAATCATAAAATCAGAATTTATTATTTTTGTTTAACGAATATGTTTCACGTTCAGCCACTCTAGTACTTACGGCATGCGGCTTGGTCATTTTGCTATTAATAGACAAAGGAGAAATAGGTTACAGAGTACTCCAAATTCTTTTCCTGAATATAGGGAGTTGGCAGTTGAAAAATAAAAATGTATTTTAAGGCCCCTATAACACAGTCTTGAAAATAATCATTAAAGGTGTGAAAAAAATCTCAGAATGTTTTAGGTACGTGTGAGGTAAAGTGAGTTCTAATTCTGTTTTTCTGTGTGATCTCCAGCCAATCTCCTAGGTATTGAAATATTCATTTTAGCCTCCTGTTTTCATTAAAAATGTTTTTTAAACATTTTTTTGTTCCCTTGGGAAAGGTCCTTTATAAACATAAGGTTAAAAGGTTAATTTTAGACCCGCGGTCTATGAAAAATTAAATCATCCCAGGAAGTTCAATCAAATATTAACATAACACCCAGTCAGTCCTCCTGGACCTGCTGTGAGTTTTGACGGTCCTGCTTATTGATTAGAGCTTGTTCTTTCTGCTGCTCGTGAATTATTGATGAAAGATCCCTTAGGGTTTTCAGGCATTGTGATGGGAGAAGATAAAGAAACCTCCTCCCGGAATGGCTCAGGCTAGGCAGGGGCTTGGTGGCTGCTGTGCCCATGAAGGCCAGCTCCCCTGGGTCCCCATTGTCTCCACCACGGCAGCCCTGCAAAGTTCTGGGGTGCTGAGAGGAGACACAGAACAGTTGAGACTGTGCCCGGCAAACTTGACGGATCTGAGCCCTTTAGAAAAGATGTCTTTTGAGAGCCGTTCAAAGAAATTTAGCACTTTAAAAAAAAGAAAACAGATTTTTAAAAAATAGCTAATAGGAGAAGGCAAACTGACTAAAACACATTTTTTTTTATCATTTTTAATTTGGGCTTTATTTATTTGTTTTAATCCCAGAAGCTGAATATCATTAAAACAATCATTTTAATACTGGCATCTTCTATAATTGTGTGTGTGAACACGTGTTGGTCCTCGGAGTGCAGCACGTGGGGGCAGAGTGGGGATGGGACAGATGAGAACTCTGTACAGCGTCAGTCCTGTTTGTACATTCCGTCTCTTGGGCCATAGTCACAGAATAAGGAAAATAAGCAAGACATGTCTTTTTGTTCAGCCCGATTTCATTAATTTAATGAATATCTTTGAAAAATAAAGGTATTTTGCATTTTTAAAGGAATACGAAGAGAGAAAGAATGTGCCTGTTTGGCCAGGGAGAAGCATGTAAAACCCAATAAGATTTGCCCCCTAAATTTAGGGTAAAATAATCTATGGAAAAAATTTTGGAGATTCACTTATTTGAAAATGTGCTGCCAGATACAAAGGAACAATCCTCAAACCCAACAGTAGAATTCTATACAAAATGTAACGGAGGCACATTCTTAGTTGGCCTGAAAATGGGAAGAAGATGAAATCAACCTGTAATCCCCTACTTTCATCTCAGGGCTTTGTAGAGAATATCTGTGCTTTCTTGGGCAGAACTTCAGTTCCACTCTGTGGTTTGGAGGAAAAATCAATTATGATCTAAGGTTGTGCTTGCCGGACTAAGTTGCGCCCCATCTGCTTGAACCATCTTTTGATCTGCCCTGTATATTTAGGCGGTTTATGATATCCAAAGGAGAAAAAAAATGTAAATTTTTGCAATTGGGAAACTAAGCGATGCTTTAAAAACTTAATGAGCCTTGGAAATTGCTACTTACCAAGTGAAAGTAAAAATGCCATATCTTGATAGTTAGAAAATTGTCTTTGATACTTCCTGAGTTTGGCAGTATTTCTGTAGTAAATAACCATTATGTTCTCCTCGCACTGTGCTATGTGTGGAGATTTCTCCATACGGGCACTTTGGAGAGACATAAAAAAAAAATCTATCTTAAGATTGAAGTATGTTAATTCCATGGGCTGGAGGGAGAGGAATGAGGAGTGACTGCTATATGGTACATGAGTTTCTTTTTGGGGTGACAAAATGTTCGGGAATTACATAGTAGCGATGGTCATACAACTTTGTGAGCATGCTAAAACCACTCAATCATACACTTTGAAAGCATGGATATTATGGTACATGGATTAGATATCAATTTTTAAAAAAAGATCATTCATTCCAAAATTTTAGTTTCAATGTGCCTATGTTGGTGTTCTGTACTCAAAAACGGTGGCTTAGCTCGTAGTACCTGTTGTGAGGCTTCTGTTCAGTATTTATTTATTTTTTATTTCTTTAAATTCAATATCTTTTAAAAAAATTTTCTTTAAATTAGTTTCAAGTATACAGTACATTGGTTAGACATCTATATACATCTATATAGTTCATAAAACGATCCCTCCAAGTTGCTCCGCCCTCCCCTGGCCTTCACCTAGCCATCATATTAATGCTAACTATATTCCCCCTGCCAGACTCCCTATCCCTGTGACCATCTATCAACTCCGATTTGTACTTCTTTAACCCTTCACCATTCTCCCAGCCCCCCAACCCCCCTCCCCTCTGCCATCACCAAATTGTCCACTGTATTTTACCTACTGCTTCCCCAATGAATCTTCCTCGATCACTTATTTTCATAGTAATAAAACCTTCAGTGAACTCCCCTTGCTTTTAGGCAAGTCTGCGCACCAGCTGGGCAGACTGTGCACTGCACACAACGTGGAGATGCCTTCCTCCTTGTGCTGTTAGGGTGGGTCCAAACGCAATTGTTTGTTATTGAGGACTATCTGCATCTGAGTCCCAGTTTGCCATCATGCAAGCCTCTTTCGTTTACAGGCTTATCATTCACATGCTCATTGTTTTATTTTGTTCATTGTTCACTCATTCACTCACTCAATAAAACTGTATTCCATATCACGAAATTACCCACTGGTTGTTCTGTCAGTCTGCCCGATTGCAAAGCCTGTGCTTTTCTTCCCAACCTTCACCTATCTTCTTCCTCTAACTGCCTAGATAGTCTTGAGAATGGAAGCCTGCTTACATCCCACCTCTCTCTGTGCAACTTTTCGTTGCCATTGAAGAGTCTCTCTGTACTTCCTCTGTACGTGCCTGACAAAGAAACAACGAAGAACTTGCTCGAGCAGGAATAGAGGCAACAGGAGATTCATTCTCTGCGACCATTTCTGGGCTCCTCCATCAGGTCCAAAGCATCTGCCTTTCTTTCAGCTTCCAGATCTGAGCACAAGGGACCTATGCTTTTGAAATCGATAATGGATATCAAACTGAAAAAATGAAGAGTGACTCCTCACGTGGATAGTGAGTTTTTATGCAGCTGGGAGAGAGTAACTCGACATCAAGGAAGAGTGACATGGTTGTCAGCATTGGCTTGCGCTTTAAACTCTACAGAGTGTGCTGTGTCTGGTGGTTAACTCCACTCCGTTGGAACTATGTTGAGATGGTAATCTGGGAACATGTGCCGCGCCTCCCATATTTGAGAGGAGTTGAGACATCAGTGAGAGAGAAACCAGTACCAGAGAGTCTGACCTAACAGTCTCAAGTTCTGTTTTCATTGGGCACTGCCAGGCTTGAGAACCCTTTTATTTCTCCAATCCAGTTCTCTATTCTGTTAGCATAAGTGAACAAAGGATGATTTAGAGAAGCTTTACATTTAATACTGTAATCCTAGAGGCCTTTTAAAAACATGACAAAAAACTTACTTTGAATGATAAATGGCCAGATTAGAGTTTGGAGTAGATGACTCCTAGCAATTCCTTCTACTTTTGTGATCTTATGTGCTTCTCTTTTATTTAAAATTTTACTTTGGTTCGAACATTAAAAGAATTTCAACTCTATATTTCTACTCTGTATACATGTGTGTATATATATATATATACACACATATATACACATATATACACACATGTATATATGTATATATGTATATGTATATATCTGTATGTGTGTATAGTGTATATGTATGTGTGTATGTACACACACACACACACACACATATACATACAAACATTTGGTGAGTATTGTCCCATTCACTTAGTTAAGAATTAAGAAGCCTTAGGGTGATTGATATTGGGATGACTTGTCACTGTATTTTAGGCAAGTTTATGCTCTTTGGCCAATTACTTCTACGTTGATTAGCATTGACTTGTCATGAAATGACTCAAGGAATGTTACTGGAAGTTCTGTGCAAGAATTTGACACATGTCCCTAAGATGGCTTGATTCATTTATGACCTTCCATTGTTTTAGAGCATACTAAAGCTGTCCAAATTGGGATAGCATCTAAAAGTTCAAATTATAGGATTTAATCAGTATCAATTAATAAAAACCATTTGAATTGCCATGCGCTAGCAGGCACTGTGTCTGATCCTTGGTGTAGAAGAATGAAGGAGACAAAGGCCCCTACTCTAGTCTAAGCAGCAAACCGAGGAGTGGTGTAGACAAGCCGCTTCACAGAATTTGAACTGAAAGCTTTTAGGTAGGTGACTGAACCATTGTGTTCTTCAATATATCAAAGCAGAAAAAAGATTTACTTTCTGGATTTTTATGAGCGCATTAAGAGTTGTAAATAACAGTAATTTTTTTGCACTGAAATATTGATTTAGTTTTAAGTCAGAAAAGCTCTTTTATGTTTCCAGCTCTCACTGTCAACTTCAGCACTAAACAGGGGACCAAATAGCCACCTTTCCAGCCTATGTGCCCAATTTTCCTCGTGGTTTGACAATGAATATTTTCTAGGGGATGTGATTTTTAGATTGGCTTAACTTCCAAACAGAAATCCGTTGAAAGTAGCTATTATTTAGTACTTGAGGGGAATTTTAAAATGAGTCATTGAGAGGAAGTGGGAAAAAAAGAAAAATTTGAGAAATCTATTTCATTTGCATATATGTGTGGAAGTAAATGGAAAGCTACATGGTGGTTACTTAAACCCTTTTTAAAAGTCAGAGGGTTTTATGTCTCCTGTTCTGAGATGCTACTTATAGGTAAAAAATACAATGGCCATTTGTGAATAACCCAGTAATTCTTAACTTTTTTGGTTCACAGATTTTTTTTTGAGAAACTCTTAAAAGCTAAGCACATATACATACACATACAAAATTTGCATGTAATTTCAAAGAGTTCGTGGATCCTGAAGTACCTTAGTGGACCTGCTAGGATCCACCATTTTTATAAATGTGTTAATTGACCTTATGAAAATTATATTATAGACATATAATTTAAATTTTGCTTATAAAATTTATCTAGGTTATTTATTATCTAGGTTATTTATAAATTTTATAAGTGACATAGCTGAGCTGAATATATATAAGCTTCTTAAATGCTTTATATGAAAAAACTCAATTTAAACTATGTGTTAATGGAGTTTAGGTTGGAATATACTTTTGGAGTACTGTTTCTGAAAGAAAATATTTTCAAGTAAAGGCTATTCCTCTTGAAATGTCAGTCATATGCCACTTCTAGAAGGAAAGGTGAGAAAATAAAAACATTTTCCTTAATATAATACAGCAAGTGACAAAGTGAGCTGACATGCTTATGAAACTAGACAGGGGATGGAGTTGGTAAAGGAAGATTAAAATGTCATTTTATCGGAAAGTTTTAGTCATTTCCTCAGGCTGTCTTTGCCTGCGTGTGGAAATGGCTTCTTCTGGTCCAGATAGAATGCATTTTTAAAGAGTTTATCATAACAATAATATCTTCTTTTTGAAGTACTTTGAGCCTGTAGATGGCAATGGTTTAATTATGGAGTTTAAAATGAAAACTTAAGTTAGGATATAATTTTAATTATAATAATAACCACAGCAGTGTCAATTGCTAACTTAGCTATGGCTATTATTAAAATAGTGAAATAGTTTCAAGTGTTATTTTGATGGCAGTTGAGTTTTTTATGTTCTGTCTCTTTGCTATTAAAAAAATATATATGTTCATGAAAAAGAGAGAAAGTTTTAATTTCCTTAAGGGGATGTTTTCTCCTGCTGCTCCCAAATTAGCACGCCACCCCCCCAACCCCCCCATTAGTAGTTCCAATAGTGATGATGTGAATCAAGAATCATGGATTTAGATGAAGCTAATAATTTTAACAGATGGGTCCCTTAGGCCCTTCTTTTCATATAAATTCTCAACTAAGCAAAACAAAACTAAAACTAAAATTGCCAAAGGCCAGTTAGATACTGTCATCAGATAGCAAGTTTAATAACATTCATGCCATTGAAAGGTATTTATTTTGCTTTTTAAAACAATGCTCTTTTAGTTTCTCCATTTAGTACTGACTGATTGGGTGATTGATCGCATGATGTATTCATGTTTTTATTCAGCAAACATTCGTTGTGCAATCACCATGTTGCTTGTTAGGTATTTCTGGTCATCTGGAGTGAAACAAGACAGAATCTTTGATTTTGTGTAGTGGCAGGCAGGAGGGCAATCCAGGCACCTCAAATACTAATCATGGTATCATTTTAGAGGTAAATCTGTGTATGGGAATGCAAAGGAAGGGACAAGTAATTATGACTCTGAGGATCAAGAACATCTTCATGAAAAAAGTAAAAGTCATGTGGAGTAAGGTCGATGTTTCATTTTGGTGGCAGGCAAGTGGAGGGACTGAGGAAGTCCTGTGGGTCAAGGCCCAGACCATGGAAAGGACTCAGTGTGCTCCCTGTCCTTGGGGACCAGGGCGTGGTGAGCTTCGTTGTGACAAGGGGATTGGAAAGACAAGACCAGCTTTGATTGTGGCGTTTCTTCAATGCTCTGGTAGGAAGGTTGACTTTCTTCTCTTGTAAATAGGGGGGAGCAATTTAAAGGATCGAAGCAGAGAATAATTTGATTATGATGATTTAGGATTCTGCTAATAATGTCCGAGATAGATTAGAAAGTCAAGGGACTGGAGAGAAGTCGCCCAACTATCAAGCCATTGCAATAGTTCAGACAGGAGTTGTGGAAATGAAAAATGGGTCTGTTTGAAAAGGTCAGAACCGCCCGAAGTGCAGTGAGTGGCAGGCGACATTTGCTTTTAATCCAGACAGCATTCCCCTCCACCTCCCCCCCCACCCACCCCATGATTAGGAAGAGATTAAAATTCTCAGGAGAATAAAAATAGGATTTTTGAAAATGAAAAAGTTACTGTTTCACTTAAGATTTCTAGCCTCTTAATAAATATGTCATAATTTTCATGTGCTCTAGTTTCGAAATTTAAACTGGCAGCAGCCACCCCGCAAGAATCAGTACATTTGAGCATAAACTAGTCTTCCTACAGGAGGCAGGCATTCTGAATGATGTGTTTTGTAATTAAAAATTTTCAGTTTAGGGGGTAGTATTGAATGGGTACAGTATTTGTGAATAGGAGCTTAATTTGAGGAAATTCTAGGTCTGTTCATAACATTGAAGATGTAAGGGTTTGCGACCTAACGACATGGAAGTGCGGGCAAGCCTAGGTACTTTTGGTGATAATTTGTCTATATATTAAGCATTAAAGCCTTAATCTTAAATTGTAGCCCCCCAACGTGACGAGCGTCATCCATTCATAAGTGTGATGAATTCTGTGGTGCTAGAAAAAAACAGTGAACACACGAGTCACTCTGCAGGTGACTTGTTGTGGTTGCCTTCTTCTGGAGAAAGATATTCTCTCTTTTTTTGCACTTTTAGTTCATCTGGGAATTATGGCATCACTTAATGTTCTTAGTTTTCTATTCTCTGTGTCTTTAAATAGGAAGTAGACATAACGCCAGTTGTATATTTGACTTACCAGAAGTTTAAGTTTTAAAAATACTTAAGATAATTCAGCCAAAGTAGTATTTTCTGCTATGAGATCATATTATTTATATGTCAAGAATTTAGTTGGTACATTCTTTGCCTTCCCAGCTAACATGTGCTCTGAATTGTTATCTCCATTTTCATCTTAAAGAAGAGAAAGAAATATGTTCAGAACATCCTCAACCCTGATGGAGAGATTACTCATGTGAACAGATGAGTTTTCTCTGGCAGCCTCTTCCCGTAACCTCCCGTGACACATTTTCCTTTCCTTATGTGCACAAGCCCTTCATTCAGGTTTGATTAAACAGCAAAATCACAGCTGCAGACTGTCATTGTTCCCTTCGGTCTAGTTTGAATAGTGAACATGCAGCAGAAGATGCTGTGAGTTGAAAGGAAATAGCACTGATGTCAAAAGGGTAGTCTTTCAAAGATAGTTTGACCAAATGAGAAAATATAAAATGTCACTTTTGCAAGTTGAGATCAACCATGCTCTGCTCTATTCTTAATTTTCATTTTTACTGCATTCAATGAATATGTTTCCTTGTGTTTCAGAGAATGTTTATGAGCAAGTCTTCCTTTGTTTTAAAAGTGTTGCGTCAACAACTACCTATTAAAGCTTTTATGCCTGCAAAATGGAGGTGTTTAGAAATTTGGGCGCATGGAGACATTATTTTTCACCTTGCCCGTTTTGCTGAGGGCCCCAGTGAACAAAACTGAGATCACCTTTGGAGCTGACTAATCCAGAGACTCTTTCATCCCCGGAAGGGAGAAGGACAGGGCCTCAGCGCTAAGATCCGTTGTGTTGATTATGCAATGAGATTTAAAGCCACCACCTGGGTGTACCTCGAATGCTGTTTCCACTGGTCACCATGCTGTAGTGCATGACCTTCTTAATTTCTCTAAATTTCAGCTTGCTCATCTATAAAATGAAGATGAATAATATTGCCTCACAGGCTCTTTTAGTAAGGAGTAAATAAGATCTCTCGTGTAGAGTACTTAACTTTGTGTCTGACACATAGAAAACTTTCAGTAAATGTAGGTGCTATTATTCATTCTTTCCACAAGTAAGTGTTGCCCACCTGCTTTGCTGCAGGCACACTCTAGTGCTGGATATGAAGTGAACAAAACAGGCAACGATTTCCCCCCTCATAGAGCTTATATTCTACTAACAGGCAACGATAACGATAATAAATAAGCAAATTATGTAGCATGATAGAAGTTGATCAGAGCTATGGGACAAAAAGTAAGGTCTTTCTAAGGTTTGTGAGTGCAGGATTCTGGAGTAAATTTCAATTTTAAATAGGGAGTCACTTTAGGCCTCATTGAAGATGATATTTGAATAAAGACTTGAAGGTATTTGATTGTTCAAATTATTAATTCTACCAAAAAGAGTTTTGCTTTGTGTCTGCATTTCTGCCCTTACCACATATACCACAACTTGCAAAAATACCAAATAAATACTTAATATTAATACATTTAACCCTAATAACAGACATTATATGTAGTGAACTATATATACACCCACTCTAGCCACGTCGTCTCCTCCCCCCGGCCCGTCTCCCCTCTTCACGTCTCTGCCCAACTGCGGTGAATTCACGGATTAGACTAGTGGAGGGATGACTTCTGTAAAAACAAAATAAAACAAAGTGGAGAATCGTTCTGCAGATCCAGGGGTTCCCAGCTGCCTTTTGTCAAGTGCTTTCCCACAGAGTAAGATCGCACCGAAGCAGCAATATTTCTGAAAGTACCTGAGCCCGTCTCAGCTGCAGTCGTTGATGGAAAGCCTCGTACCTGTTCTGTGGACCGGAAGCCGCAGCCGTGTGTGCAGCAGGGTTCCTGCTGTACCTGCGAGACCAGAGAGCGGCCCTTTCGGGCACGACCTGTCAGCGTCTCCCTTTCCTAGTCACGATCAGGTGGTGTTTTCTTTCCCAGGGATAGCATCGACATGTAGAGTACTGAGGGAAATTATTCAAGGTTTTAAATCTGCTGTCATCGACGTGTTTGTCAATGAGAATATAGTTTCATAATTATAGACACAAAAGCAATTCTTTACGGGAAATAGGGTCAGGCGTTATTTTTAGATCAGATTCTATTGCTGTGTCATGGGTGGCCCGGGGTGAGGTCTGTCTCAGTCTCCGTGTATGACCGTAATTGTGTTCTGGCCTGAGACATCACATTCGGTTGTTTTCTTTTTAGAGCATGCTATTATTGGCTCTCTCTAGCAGTTATGTCGTCTGCCTTATATTACAGGTTAAGTCTTCTACTTAACCATCTCTCCCATTAGGTCGAAAGCCCTAGGGAGAGGCTTGTGCTTTTTCTTGCACTTACGTTGCTAGAACAGTATGTTACACTTAATAGATGATCAATACATGTTAGGAAGTTGGCTCTACTCAAACTTCACCTCGTTATTTGCGACAGCGTTTTTGAATTTTATGCCATTTCTTTAATTACCTTAAATACTTTTAGGCATAGAAAAAAAGTAATATTTAAAAATAAATATTTTAAAACTTTTTTAAAAGAAAAAGAAGGCAAGGAAAAGAAACTCGCAGAATGACAGATTTAAGCTGGAAAGAAGGTTTCTTTTAAAGTCACCTTCACCAACTTGACATTTAACAGATGGGAAAACAGAAACCGAGGGAGGTTAGTGACTTGCCTCAAATCAATAGCTAGTTAGTAACAGTACTAAGACAAAAATACAGGTTAAAGTATCTTAGAAAAAGATTATTTTTCATTTATTAAAACTGCTTTCACAATGATAGTAGTAGGGTGATTCATCATTAATTCAACAATATTTATTGACTATTTGACATGCACAGGTCTGGTATTAAGCCTTAGCAGTGAGATATACACAATGAGAAATAAAAATTTTATTCCGGAAAGGATCTTAAATGGAAAGATTAAAAATAAAGGCAATGTAACACATTTAGAGATGAGCAGAGTGACAGAGGATAGTGACAGGGATGGCCGAGGTGACTGGTCGAAGCATTGATGGGAAGGAAGGGAGTCAGCATGGAGGACCAGTTCCAGCCTTGGTGCTGGGGGTGCTATTACTTTGATAGTTCCTTTGATGCTTGCTAGTTCCTATATAAAATCAAACATTTCTCAAAAAAAAAAAAATTTTTTTTTGACAGCATGTTTCTGTGTGATGGTTTAATTTGGTCTTTTGGACTTAACATACTACCTATGTAAAACAATAAAAACATGTAAATCAATTTTGATAGCTTCAGTTTTTTAAAAAACAGACTTAATTCACTTTATTTTTCTTGTATAAAATTATGTAGCTTCAGTTTTAGTAGGAACAAAAATATAAAGATGCAAACCAAGGATTGCCGCCATTAGGAAGTGAGTAATTTTGTAACACAGGATGACTTAGGCTACTGCCTCAGACGGCTCTTCTGCTAGCCAGGCCCTCAAATGCCTCCATCATGAAGTTCTTTTTAAGTTTGGATTGCTTTGAACATATTCAACTCCAGTTATCCTCTGTTCTGGTACTTCAAAATTTCGATTTCTGTGGTTTTCAACTCTAGCATTGACTAAAGTTATTCAGTTTCTGGTGGGAGAACAGAGTAAGAAGGAGAATCTATTGTAGACGACAGTCCCTTTCTCTCCTTTAGTCTCTTGCTCTTGGACTGCATGTCACTAAGTTTCTAGAGACAGTGTTCCCTGGAAATCAAGGTAAAAGCCAAAAAAACCTCAAAGCATGTTTTCCTGAGCATAAATTCCATCATCCCTAGGTTTAAAATTAGGCCTTGTTTGGGAAGCATAGGATTTGCTTGAAGTTAATAATTGCTGTACTCTACATGCGTTTTCTGGTACAGATATAGAAGATGGCATGCTTGCTTGATTTCCTTGGTTAGGACATCAGCTGAGTTTGGCCTTGCTGCGCACGTGGCTGCCATTCGGTCACTGAGCTACAGCTGTGTTGGAAAGTTGGCCTTAGGAGAATAACCACCTCCAGTTCAATGACAAGGTTCAGCTAAGAGTTAAATGAAACATGTCCTTTAGTCAAGTATGTGACTTTTTTCTTTAATGAGTTGGTGCATTTTTAAAAATTACTTGGCAACTGGGGATATTTTCATTAACATGTAATAAGATTAATATTCAGTGAATCATTTTTGAAGTATAAGACAGGTGTTTGGAGCCTTAGCAATTTATCATTTGGCAGCAGGAATAATTTTCAAAATTCTTAGTACCATCAGGTAGGAATACACTTCCATTAGATATATAGATCTGTGTGGTTGATACTGTGTCTACTTTATTCAATTGGAAATTGAATCAAAATTGGAAATTCTTTTTCTTTTCTTTCTTTCTGTGGTATCAATCTTGCTTTCCTAAACATTCTACCAAGTATGTTTATTTTTGAAATTTGAGAGAATAAAAGGGCATTGGAAATATTTTTAAATATCGCTGTAACTCATTTGAGGTGGTAGACATTATGATTAAAAAAAAAGATGTAAGTATTGTATTAAGTAGATTTTCATTCTGGAAAATTGTATACATAACTGGACATGTTTTCATTAGCGTGTGTATTTTTTTTTCATTAGAAATCTTTTGGTGTACCTTTTTGTGTTGTGATGTTTCCTGTCATGGGCAACATTCCCAGATGCCCTCATTCACACTGTGTTCTTTATCCCAGAATGGCATCATCGACTACTCATTTCAGGGCCAGTTTGCAGAATGCATGCTTCCTACTTCCTACAGCAGTCATTTTGTACTTACTGCTGGGGCAAGCTTTTATCCTTTATTAAAAGAGTCTGATATTGGCTGCTGTTAATTTTAAGATATAAGAGAAAATAATCAATAGTGTTACTTGTCTGAGAATAAGCTGAAAATTAAATATTGAGACCAAAAAAGTGCGTTGTATCTCAAGTCAACCTCTGTTTATTGTAACTAACTTATTTTGATACATTTTGTGCTCTTTCATTTTTAAAAGATTACAATTATTATGAACAATATTTTAGAAAACAATTGTCCTTGGCAAAATGGGAGGCATTTCAAAATTCATGATAATCTGCCATTCGAGGTCACACGGTCTAAGCAGAGGAGACAATATAAATAACTGCTAACCCCGGTACATTATTCAGTGGTATGTACAGAATGTTCCGGAGACACACAGGAGGGAGAGGTTGAGTTGAGGATAATGATTTCATAGAACAAGGCACATTCAAGCTTGGCTGGCCTGTGACCCATTATTTATAAATCAAAATATTGGCCACCCAGTCAAGGTCATGAGCCAACACTGTGCCAAATGCTAAGTAAATGGAGACGAACATGACATACTCCCTGCTCTCAAGAACAGTGATTTGTAGAAGACAGACTCATATACAGATGTTTAAAATCCAACAAGTAGAGTTGCAAATGGGATACGAGTGGAGGGAGAGGAAAGAGGCAGAAGAGAAGACCCTTACCTGGGTTGGGGAAGAGAGGGCCCGCAAAGACCACACAGGAATGACCTTTCAGTTTAGGATGGGGGACTAGGAAGTTAGTAAGCCAGTAGTGGAGAGGTTCAGGCAGGGGAACATGATCTGTGAAAATTTAGGGCATGATAGGGAATAGCATTCAAAAAGAGTGGTGTAGGATGTGGCCGGAGATGAGGCTGGAAAGACAGCAGGGTTTGGAACATCTGATGGGTGATGGAGAGTCATTCAAGAGTGAGTGGATTATTTAGAACAAATATTTAGCTGCAGAAAACAGACCCAACTAGGGTGGTGTACAGTGCGGAGTTGACACTCCTATGTAAAAGAAGCCTGGAGGTAGGAATTCCAAGGATGGAGCAGCAGCTTCAAAAAGCCTCAAGAAATTTTATCCTTAAGGTCCTGCATGGTTCAAGGTGGCTGTTGGAGCATCAGCCATTATTTCTACACTGAGGACGATGGGAGAAAAAAAAGCCCATGAGGACACATGCATGCCTCGTGGCTTTTAAGTAAGCTCCCTGAAGTTCCACGTGATACTTCTATTTAATACACATTAAGAAAATATAAAGCTCTCTTGTAAGGAAAAAGGAAAAATATGTGTTGAGAGTAACTGATGTTCTCTGCCACATCGAGTAGTGTCATTAGACTTGGATTTGTAAGGATTTCCCTGGCAGAGGATAGAGGATTTGTTGGAAAGAGTATGAAACCAGCATGAAATTAACAGAACCAGGTACTCCGCAGTTTGTTTAATGTTTTTCATCACTGATATTCCTGAGTCAGCATAAATGATAGTTCTAGCCTGATTCATCTGATCGTTGGGTGAAGGTGACCACATTCCACAGGACACCTGCACATATAACTTGGGATTTCAGGTAGGCTTTCAGGGTGTCTCTTTGAGTCTTCAGCATATTTGTGATGAATGATGGAGTTGAATCATATCTCCTGTGATTTCATTTTTTTGGAAGGCCTTCTACTTGGAAAAAATCTTATCATCTGTTTTCAAGATAATTTTTACCCGTTGGGCTTCAAGGTAGTACTGACGTCTTCTACTTCTTACTTATTTTTAACGTTTTGTCTAACATTTGAATTTTGGAAAAATAAACTAGATGGCAGAGTTCTGTTCAGCTACTCCTCCCTCCCTTAAATTTCTCCCCTATTGTATATTTAAAATGATTTTACATAAAATTTTATAGTGCTTTGGGTTTATATACTTGGATATTGATAATATACAGGCATTTCCAGAACCACTTCCTGTTCTTGTTCTCTCTTTTCTTTAAAAGTTCATTATCAGAATTACACAGTTATTGTTAGTCACCTCCTAGGAATTTATATTGTTTGTACTACATTGTGTTGATAGTGAAATAGATAGACAGATAGTGAAATACATTGATGATCATGACATTGTAACTATTGGTGTACAAATTGGTGTATTTAGCAGAAAGAAATCTTGTCAAAGAGAGAATATGTACATTTATGTGTACATAATGTACAGTGATGAGAAATAATATTATTCTATTGTTTTTAGGAATAAAGGAACCCAATTTTTAAAGTAGCAATGTTTTGACTATAAGAAATGTGAATGAAGTTGCAGCTCCATGCCTGACAAAATGGGTTTCTAAGTTGCTTACTACTTTGCTGAATAAGTTTGAGGGAATGGGGAGCCCTCCCTTGTCATCACTGGGTTTTCATAATGGATCAGATTTCAAGATGCACATGAAATGATTTTTGTTGCAAAATGAAAGACTCCTTTAAAAAAAAAAGAGAGAGAGAGAGAGAGAGAATCAAGTTTCGATGCCACTCTGGATTTTGCATTCTGTTTACCTGGCTCTGAGCTGTTTTTGACATCTGGGCAACCTGCTTCCTGTGTCCTGTTTAAGCAGGAGTGGGCAGCCGATAAATCAGTTGAAAAGCCAGCATCTTGATTTGCTTCCTTCTCACACTAGCAGTGGTGCAATAGTAAAAGGAAATGAAAATCGAAAATAATATCTTTCATTTATTTAAACCTAAAAAGTATTACAAAAAAATCAAAATAACATTTGATAAATTAAAGTAACTTGGCAGTTTTAGCCTAGTTTTACAGATGTTGCAAAGATGTTGAAGTTGTAATATTTGTGGGTTTTGTTGTTATTCTAAGGTCTGACAAGCAGATGTAGAGTGGATCATTTAATGTAGTTCAGCTTTCGATGGGGCAAATGCTCCACAAGGTATCATCTGCGTGTTTATAGAAAAACAGACGTTCCAGTGAGTTTTTGCAGTTTATTTTAATATGTTTATCCCTTGGAGTTAGAGTTTCTAAGGAAAACCATTTCCTTTCTTGTTCAAACAAAGGGATCTTAATGTCTTTTGGCTGAATTTTGGTTTTGGATTCAGTTAGTGGTCTATTTTGTAAAAAAATATTGCCTGCGTAATTTTTTTTTTTCTTATTTGTTGAAAGGAATGAAGTCTAAGCAGCTGATTGGTTTTATGCCCTTGACCTTTGAAAATGTACCACTCAATTAATTGAAGCAATATTATTTTTCTGTAAAAGATGGCTTAAATCATGTCGATGGGACTGGCTAACTCGTTTTGTTTACAATACATAAAAACCATTCTGTTTCTCCTTAATATTCTGTGTTTCTTTCTCTGTGATTAAGACAGTGAAAGAACACAGCTAAGGGCTTCTCTCTCAAAGCCAATCAGGTATTTTGGTGTATTCTGTGTTTAAAATAAAGAACAATGTTTAGTGTTTAACAAGTAACTAGTGCCTCTTTTCACTGGTTTACCAGCAAAAGGAGGAATCATAAAGTTATATGGAAGATAAAGGGAACCAAGGAAGATAAAGCTGCAGTTTGTTCTAAACATGCTTTGTGTGTTATTTTATATCATGGCCAGTTTAACCTATTTATTTCTTTGTTATAGCCCGATTTTATAAGTTAAGCTGTGAAATAAATGACCTCAGTGTGATTTGCACAGTGAGAAGTTAAGTGTTATTTGCACTGTAATGGTAAAAACATAGAGCATAGTGTTTAGTAGAAAGCGTGTGTGTGTGTGTGTGTGTGTGTGTGTGTGTGTGTGTGTGTACATGCGCACATGCTCATGTATATGTTACAATCTCAAGGTGCTTTACACATAGAAGTACAGTGTGTCCTTACAGCACACTGTGGCTCATCTAGTCTATCGCCTCGTTATCTGAGTCTTTTTCATCATCATGTAGGTGTTGTTGGCCTTGATCAGGAAACAATTACCTTTGCTGCCACATACATCCAGACCACATACATCCCCATCCGCATTGTGATGGGACAGTCCTCTAGTGAAAATGTGCTAAAACCATTCTACTCTTTCCCCTCAGGTATATTTTCCCTCTAGAAGTTGTGCTATAATTCACTGATGCTCTTTCCCTTTTTATAAGTATTTTTTTTCTGTCTGTTTTTTCTTGACTATTTTTCATTGCTATGTCTTCAATTCACTAATCTTTTTTATATCATCTTACCTACTGTGAATCCCATCCAGTGCATTTTTTCATCTCAGACATTGTGGTTTTCAACTCTAGAAGTTTGATTTGGGTATTTTTTTTTATATCTTCCATGTCTCCAACTCTTCGAACATATGGGATACAATTAAAATAACCCTTACTGTTCTTTTGTGTTTATTCTAACATCTGTGTCAGTTCTGGGTCAGTTTCAACTGACCGATTTTTCTCTTCATCATGGATTGTATTTCCCTGCTTTTATTTATGCCTAATAATATTCGATTGAATGCTAGACATTGTTATTTTACCTTTTTGGGGTGCCGGATATTTTTGTATTCCCTAAAATTATTCTTGGGCTTCCCCTCCCTCCCCCAAACATAATCAAGTTACTTGGAAACAGTTTCATCTGAGGGAGTCTTGCTTTTCATATTTGCTAGGCAGGGCCAGAGCAATATTTGGTCTAGGATAAGTGCCTGAGGCAAGGCTCTTTGAGTCCTCTATCCAATGCCTTATGAATCTTGAGGTTTTCTACTCTGGCTGGTGGGAACAGGCACTATTCTTGTCCATGTCTGAGCATCTGGTACTGTTACCTCAAATCCTTTCAATTGGCTCTGTCCTCAGACTAGAGTCGTGTCCTCCTGTGCATGTGCTGATCAGGTACTCTGTCGAGCACGTAAGTGTGACCACTGGCAGATTTTTAGAGCTCTCTCTGTGCGGTTCTTTCCTCTCTGGTCTTCCTGTGCTCTCAACTCCCTTTCCTTAGCTCGGGGAATACACCAGGCTTCCCCTGGCTTCCCCGCCCTGGGCTGTGGTCTGGAAATCCTCTGAAGTCTGTGAGCTGGGGCAACCTTTCTGTTCTTGTTCCATCATTCAGTGATCACTGGTCTTTGTTTCCTGATATTCAATGGCACAAAGGCTATTTTTTCATATCCATCGTCCAGGTTTTTGGTTGCTGCATGTGGAAGGGTCAATCTAATTTCAGTACTCCAACAGCTGAAGTGTCTCTGTCTAAATTCTTAAAGTCATTCCTGTCGGAGGCCACCCGAACTGAGTGCTTTTCTCTCATTTTGATGTTGGAGCTCTGTTAATAATGTTGTAAGTTTAAGTTGTAAGTCTCACCATAAAACACTGCACAGCATTCCCAAGAACAACCATCACTGTGCTGCCTGGTGGACTTCTCTTCCTTTCGTGGAGTCCTAACAGGTGTACAGGGACTGCTAAGAGAATGGCCACATCTGTGCCTGTCGATGGTGACTCAGCACAGAGTGCACAGTCTGGAAAAAAAAGCAAAGAGGTGGTCATTTCTAAGCAATATGTTTATGATTCTCCATGCCATCCTTTTAAAAAAGATTCAACTATGAGATTGTCAGTTGTATACTTTAAAAGTCTCTCCACGTGAAGGATGAGTGAGATGCATTTGCCTCTTGCCTATAGGAAGCTCACTGTCTATGGGAGAAACAAAGGTGCAATAGGAAACTCCTACAACAAAGTAAGCGATGTTGAAAGACTTTTAGGAGCCAGAGACATCTCTTTCACTGCTTGTATCATTTAAAAGCAGAAGATTCTATTCTGGTGATTTTTGTACTTTAGGTTTCTTGGTGAAAACAAAGTTATGTATTTTATCATCTATCAACAAGCGAACAAAGAACAACAACAATCAAAACTTTAAACATTTCTTTTTACCGAGATTGACTTTATCGCCCAAGTGACACTTTAAAAAAAATTAATTTATCTAGTTTATAGCTACCTAAATAGAATTTGCTGTTTGTTTATATAATTTTTTCAGATTGGTGATGGGTTTTATTCTGCTCAAAATGTGGAGAGCAGTTCTGAGCCTTGAATTTTACGATACATATTCCCTTTAGCAGCAATTCTAATGGAAAATAGGATTGTCTCTCTTTAATAAATATCTTCTGTTACAAAACAACTGTGAAAAAGTTTGGTCTTCATTAGTACTTTTACCAATGCTTTAAGAAGCAGAATTATTTTTATATATTGAAGCACCACTATTCTCCATGATTGCATTAAATGAAAGAGTTTCTTTTGCAGGTATATTTGAAAAAGTAGATTAGTAAACCTGGCTTTTAATTTTTGTTTTGTTTTGTTTTGTTTTGTCTTTTAGTATGAAAGCAAAAAAAAAAGTATTTCTCAAAGCTTGAGTGTTCAAAGCACACGTGATTCACAATGTAGATTTTTCAGAAAATTTGCCTTATGTAGAAAGAAAAACTATACCCATCTATCTCTGCTCCCTCTTTTGGTAGCAATCTATGTGTATGATCTTCGACTTCTCTTAAAGAAATCTAATTATATCCTAACTTAGGAGACTCTAGTACAGAGTTGGTTTGGAAGAAATCAGAGTAATCCAAATATAATCATAATAGAACCAAAAATTTAACATAGATTTGTTAGAACATTTGGCCACATTTAAATTTTTTTCCAAAATTGACAAATATTGATTTTTTTTTATAACAGTCAATAGAAATCCTAGAGAAAACAGCCCAAATTTTGGCAACAGCAAGAACGTGGGAGTTGGCCCTTCTCTCTGCATTATTTATCTTATGTTTTGAAGAATTAACTCGTAAGTGTAAATTTAAGGGTGTTTGTAACATTCAGTCCAGCCTCAACCCCTTAGCAGTTAGCAGCTTTAAGTGTGTACAGAGTATGCAGACCCCTCATCCAGGGAAATCATCCCTCGTTGAAAACAGCAGAACCCTTTGCAAGGTTAAACATAGCACAATACAAGTAATATTCCTCCAAAACCAATTTCTGTGCAGTCTGTATAAATTAACAGATCAATAAGAGCTGGTTAATAAGCAGCTCATGAAGGTCTGTCGTAAGCAGGGTCTTGTATCATCCATAAACTGAGCAGACGTATTGCTAACTAAACCATTCACCCCACATGGTAAAGTAACATGGGGAAAAGTACTGCCATTGGTCCACTTTAGCAGGTGGCTGTGACTGAGATATGCATCTGGGATGCAAAGGAGATGTCCACTGGTTCGGTGAATATCAGGCCCTCCTCCGTGTCCAGGAGAGCTCAGAAGGAAGCATCACACAGCTTAGGCATGAGCTCTGTCAAGACATTACAACATGAGAGAAACCAGTTGTCTTGATATAGATAGAGATGCTTATCCGGGGAATGAGGAAACTTCTTTTGGAGCAAGGAGATCTAGAAGAAGAGCGTTACGGCAAAGCGAAAGATTCTTCAGGCTGTGCTGGATTCTGCTACCACAAGCATCCCTGGGTTGTGTGGCGTGTGAAGGACCACCGCTTGCCATCTGGGCTTTTTCAGCTGCACTGGCCCGTATGGGCCGCCTTCAGGATCATATGATCCTAAGTCAAAATAAGAGAGTATTAAACTTAGTGACCTTAAGATAGGTCTGGTACTGGTAGAACTGGTTTCTATGGGATCCCTTACAGAGAGAATCTGCAGTGAAAACGTCTGGAGTCTCTTAGCTAAGAAAAACATAAGAATGTGAATTGTCTTCTTTTGAGGATGAGCTATTTAATGAGCTCCAAAGGGGAGAATAGGAAAGCCTCAGGTGTATTGCTATCACATGACTACCATACATGCATACCTGACTATGCTCAAATACAGGGTCTTTGGTAAGGCGTAATTGTCATTTCTTTTGTATTTTGTATTTGTTTCCTTTTGCGAGAGGATTAGTGATTTATTTTATAGAAAATGAAAGAGAAAACATCCTAATGAAGGCTTCTCCTTATAGTTGTATTTGAAAATATCTAAAATTATAACATCTCAATTTTCACAATTTCGAACCCTTACATGGAATTGTAGTAGGTTAGAACTAGAAGGGACCTGAGAGACTATCTAATTGGACTTTTAATTCACAGATGAAGAGACTGAGTCCCCAAATGGTTAACTGACTTGTCCAAGGCCACACATCAAACTAGAGACTAAGCCAAGACAGAACCTGGCTTCACGATTTCTAGACCCACGACCCGGCTCACTGGCATGTAATTTGCAGCTTCTATTCATTAGTCATCAGGCCTGCCACGTCTGAGAGTTTGTCTGCCCTGGAGCTGGTGAGCTTGCTGAACTGAGCAACGCTCCTGCTCTCTTTCTAAGAGTTCTGCCTTCGGCAGCACATGATGGGGACTCCTGGGAGCCTGCAGGAGGAGCACTCACTCCTGATCCCTTGCTCGAATCTCTGCTTCTTCCTCCAGTCTCTGCTCCTTCCTCCATGTTCCTGGATGCATTATGGACATCCTCAGTGAGGCTGGGCCTCTGCTTCCCACCCCCGTTCCCTGTATGTACCTGCAGCCCAGGAGGAATTTATTTCAGTGAATCAAACTTGGAGGCGAGGAGATCTACAATCAGGAGTCTGACAGCGAGTGAGAACTCAGAGGCTTATTTATTTTCTGATGAGCTTGCCGTGGGGCTGTTGGTGAAATCTGAATTTTTAAATGCAGGTGAATGACTTCCATGGGAACAAACAACCAATTAAGGTTTTCTTGACCATACAGAGATTTCAGCTGCAGAGAGAGATTAAAAAAAAAAAATTCTCTGATTTTAGGGCATATAGTTTTTTTTTTTTACCCCTAATAAAATCTGACCTTAAGGTTAAAAATAAGTTTGTAAGATACCAATCTTGTTTTCCCTTGAGCTAACTCCAAACCTCAAATGAATTGCAAACTGCAACGTGACGGCATAGGGTCACCCTTTAGTGGGGAGATACAGTTGAATGGTAAGAATCCATTTATAAAAAACCTTCCATTGAGGCTATTTCCAGAACTGTAACAGCATTTCTTTGTCACACTCAGAATAATTTTATCTTTCTAGCAATGTACACCACTAGCCTAATAGACAATAATTTCCTTTATTAGACTTGTATTTAAAATGGATTAGTAATTCTAATTCGTTCATCAGATTTTTGTTCAACATATGTTTTTGTGTGTCATGCACTATGGTTGTTTCTGGGAGATGATTAAGAAATGGGCTTTTTGTAGGAAGAGAAAAGACAAAATGACATCAGTACAGTTTTATAACATATGCAGAGTCGTAGCTGCACAGGACCTGTGTGTACGTCTGCCCGGAACCAAACTACACAGAAGACAGTACATTAGAAGAAATAGAAAGAACTACTGGGCTGAGCCCAGAGGGAAGGGCCTTCTGAGAGGAGGGAGGAGCGTGTGCAAAGCAGGGGATGCTTGAAAGAGCGTGGGGCAGTCCGCTAGTGCCCAGCTTAGTGCGACTGCGCCCCTCTTAGCTTGCCCGGTGGGAATAAAGCTAGTGTTGGCTTTGCTGGTTGGTTTGAGCTGTACTAGGTAGTTTGAACTTCCATCTGCAATAGTTCCAACAGGAACTATTAGAGGGCTAAGAAAGGGAGTGAAGTCAGATTCTTGTTTGTGGAAACTATTTTAGTGGCTAAGTGGTAACTACTGAAGGACGAGCCCACTGGACATGGGGACACAGATTGGGAAGTGCTTTTAATAGAAGGTGTAGGGTAAGTGTTAAGACGCGATGTCAGAACCTTTTGGATGAAATTGTAGGTGTAGGTCTGAAACTCGCCAAAACAAGGATTTTACAGGGGAGTGAACCGGAGACTCGGTGACAGTTAATTAGCATTAATTACGAGAGGGCGCAATCTCTTTGTAGAGATTGTTAACTAGGGTTATTTTCTCAGATACCAGAGTTCATAGCTAACCCGTGTGCTCCTCTGGCATGGCTTTTAGGCATTTTTATTGTAATTCCGTTTTTCTCTGAACTATAACTGCTTGAAGTCAGGGGCTCATTTACTTGTTGGTGTTATTCTAGCTTCTGGCCCAGTGAGGTGCTTGGTAAATATTTGAAAGGATGCGCACATGAGGACCTTAGTGAAGGCTCCCTTGCCAGCAATTTTTGTTTCTTGTCAGGAGCAAGACTAGCTAGTTCTATAAGTCAGATGAGCTTCATTGTAGGAGAAAGTTTCTTCAGACTCTCGCTTTCCAGAAACTACCAAGCTTTGATTTGACTGTCACCCTGGTGACAGCAGTGAGGTTCTTACTGTTTAGAGGTCACATGATGAAGTAGATTTATACCTATACGTTTGTTTCTTCTTTACCTTTGGTTCTTTGAATCTATGGCTCTGCGGTATAAACAGTAATTCCTTCTTAGATTTATTTATTTTGGGAGATTTTTAAGGAATACTCTTGGGTTTCTGATCTTGAGTTAAATATACTGAAAATTGCCATAGGGGATTCCCATGGTGTGGTCACAGCTGGAGGTCTGGTGGGCTTTTGTGAATGGCATTTGGAAGAACAATTAGATTGCCAAATCATTAGCAATCTTCTCTATTGTTTCCATCTGCTTTTTGTCTAAAGAGACAAGTATTGGAATTTTATTTATTTAATGGACTTTGTTTGAATTAGCTAATTTTCCCACTGCCCTGTCCAAAATTACTGAGGGACAGATGAGTATTTATTGTAAAGACTTACGCTATCCATTTCTTGCTTGGTGGGGCAGGGTCCAAGGGGATCACTTTTGTAGCCATTGAACACCTGATGTTCTTATTTTTTCTGTAATTAAATTATAAAAAGACTCTGTGAACTTGCTTGGTTCTGGTATAAGGCCATATATTTAAAGAGCCATCAGTGACAGGAAGAAATCTAACTATGGGCAGAGAACAGACAACCCAATGTGTGTGTGTGGATATATATATGTATGTATATATGTATCTATGCCTTACTGTTCAATTGTACACCTGAAATTTACTGGATTTCATTAACCAATGTTACCATGAATGAATAAATGAATGAATGAATAAAAACACCCCTCCCCACCCCCCAAAAAAAGAAAAAGAAAAACAAGAACAAGTGGTGGTGACTCTGTTTTTTGGTTTGTTTTCTAAACAAGGGAAAGATAGATCCTACCTAAACACTGTTGTTTACTGTTGAGAACGACATTTCAGAACGTTTAAGAAATCGACAGAGCTCCCTTAGCAATTAGTATCAGAGGCTGTTTCAGAGCCTGGGTTTCTTAGGCAAGCGTCCGCTCTCACAGCTCCAGATGGACTAGCGGCTTCCACTTGCTAGTAAAACTGATGAAAACGGAGCCGATAGATTACCCTCAGTTGGAGTCACAATTATGCTGTGAAAATCAACCGGAGAGCAGACTTTTAAATTCTTCCTGGTAGCCATGGAAATCATAAGTGAATTACATCTCAGTATCTTGAGAAATTATCGGTCTTTTGTTTTCTCTGTGTCAGGGTGATGTAGGGACATGTAACCACTGATTAGCCGATCCACTTAGTACAGTGGGCAGACATGGGAGTAATCAGTGTTACTCCCTTTGCTGTTTCAACAGCGCAGTGATTTTCACTCTCTCGCTGTGAAATGGAGAAGTTCAGAAAACAGTTTGGGGAATATCTGTGTTAAACCAAAGCATAAGCATTTCACCTTCAGTAAATGTAATTCCTGGCTTCAGCTCCGGACCGCAGAGGTCTTAGGTGAGATATTTCGTTGCATGCTAATAACCTCGGGGATTTTCCCTGCTGCCGCTGTTCTTTTAAGGAGGTTCTCCCACTGGAGAGGACGCCTACATATAATGAGTGGCAAGCAGTATCAGGAGTCTTTCCGAGTGCTTAAGCCCATCTGCCGTTTATTAATTCTCCGATATGGGTTAACATGGCCCATGAATAGGCACAAGGCCGAGGGAGTAGGATTAGGACCGTTTCCAGGGATGCTGAACTCATGTCAGGCGAAGCTGGCTCGCTAGGCAGCTTAGCCAAGTGAACAGGGAAAAGGCTTTGGAAGTCCCTTATTTCACTGCAAAATGTTTGTAAATTTTATTCAATTAATTTACAGCTGCAGGGCTCATGGGCCGAAATTAAAGTTTTGTAAAGTTTCGATAGCGAGGCAGCCAAACAAGTGCGTTTAGCAGTGGATCTTTCGGAAATGAGTTGGCATTAATGCAAAGATAGGTTTGAATTCCAGAAGGCATGTTGGCATTGCAGTGCCTATTTGAGTAACCGCGGAAAGCCCGTATTTCCCACTTGCCAATATAGACATTTCTTCTCTGTGTCTTCTCCAAGCTAACCTCTAACATCCTCAAAAACTCTATCTATCTATCTATCTATCTATTTACTTATTTATTTATTTAGACAGCATTGGTTAATGAAATCCAGTAAGTTTCAGGTGTACAATTTAACAGTAAGGCATATATGTGTGTGTGTGTGTGTGTGTGTGTGTGTGTGTATACATATATATATATGTTGCATTGTGTGTTCACCACCCATAGTTAGATTTCTTTCTGTCGCCACATATTTGACCCCTTTTACCCCATCATCTCTCCTCTCCCCCTTCCCCTCCGCTCTGGTAACCACTAGTCCATTGTCTATGTCCATGAGTCTCTGTTTGTCCTGTTCGTTTGTTGCTTTTAGGTTTATATCTCACATATAAGTGATATCATCTGACTTTCAACTTTTTCAGTCTGGCTTATTTCGCTTAGCATGATTATCTCAAGGTCCATCCAGGTTTTTGCAAATGGCGGTATTTCATCTCTTCTTATGGCTGAGTAATATTCTATTGTATATATGTGCCACAGCTTCTTTATCCAGTCATCTATTGTAGGACACTTCAGTTGCTTCCACATCCTGGCTACCATGAATAATGCTGCTATGAATATCGATGTGCATATATATCTTTTCGGATATGAGTTTTCAAGTTTTGGGGGTAAATACCTACTAGCGGGATTACTGGATCATATGGTAGATCAAATCTTAGTTTTTGGAGGAACCTCCATACTGTTTTGCATAGTGGCCGTAACAATTTGCAGTCCCACCAGCAGTGCATGAGGGTTCCTTCTTCTCTGCATCCTAACACTTGTTACTACTTGTCCTGTTGATTGTAGCTATTCTAACAGGTTTGAGATGTATCTCATTGTGGTTTTGATTTGCATTTCCCTAATAGTTAGCAATGTTGAGCATCTTTTCAAATGTTTGTTGGCTCTTTGTATGTCTTCTTGGGAGAAATGTCTATTCATGGCCTCTGCCCATGTTTTGGTTGGATCATTTGTTTTTTGGTGTTATTGAGTTGTACAAGTTCTTTGTATATTGGTGGTATTGCTTGCAAATATATCTTCCCATTTGGATGGTTGTCTCTTTACCTTGTCAAAGGTTTCTTTTGCTGTGCAGAAGCTTTTTAGTTTGATGTTGGCCCATTCATTTATATTTGCTTTAATTTCCCTTCCTTTTGAGTTCAAATTCATAAAATCCTCTTTAAGTCCAAGGTCCATGAGTTTAGTTCACATGTTTTCTTCTATCCAATTTATTGTTTCAGGTCTTATATTCAGGTCCTTAATCCATTTTGAGTTAATTCTGGTGTGTGGTTTTAGTCTAGTTTCATTCTTTTGCAGGTGGCTTTCTAGTTTGCCCAGCACCATTTATTGAAGAAGCTTTTTTTCTTTCTCCACTTTTGTTTTGGGCCCCTTTGTTGAAAATTATTTTCCCCATAAACATGATTTGACTTCTGGACTCTCGATTCTGTTCCACCAGTCTGTGAGTCTATTTTCTGCCAATACCGTGCTATTTTGATTCCTGTCACTTTGTAATATAATTCGAAGTCAGGTAGAGTGATGCCTTCAGTCTTGTTCTTTTCTCTCAGGACGGCTTTGGTGATTTGAGGTCTTTTGAGCTTCCATACAAATCTGATGATTATTTTGTTAACCTCTAATGTTGAAATAAACATCTTTTATAGTTAAGTCTCATCAGCCCAGTGTTTTTAAATAATCATCCTGTTTTATTAATGGAAATCAGTGGAAATCTTTTTCTTTCTACCACCCTTACAGCGTGCTCTTCTATTTTCTTCTTAAACTTATGGATGTTTTTAGAGTCTTTGTTCCTCTGGTGGTTGAGGTAGCAGATGTCTCTTTACTTGCGGTTCAGGTCTGTCTGTCATGACTGAAGGGACATAACACAGGTTTTCACATAATATTAAACAGAGAGGGGTCTTCAAAATAACATCAGCTCTATCACTGTTGAATGTGAGTATCTTTTGGTGATAGGAAGCATTGCCCTAACCCTCAGCAAGAAAATTTCACACAGGAAACGGGATTAGTAGCCTATTTGAAGTCATATTCGAAACCATCTCTGCAGAGGGCAGGAGGACACAAGGATTGGGGAGGGACATGGAGGTGGCTTCAATCCATGCGTTATATCTGTAATGTTTTATGTCATGGGGGATAACATCTCAAGCAAATTTGGAAGGTAAATATGGAGAAATTGGTTGTGTACATTGGAATTTATTATATTATTCTCTTTGCCAGTGTTTTCAGACTGTCTCTGGTGAAAGACATTTTTTTTCCTTTTCATTTCTACTCCGTCATGGACTGAAATGCGGTCCTGTTGAGCTGTAACTTGCCTGCAGCTCTTGCACCACGATGCACCACTTATCACCTACGTTCAGCAAGACCCAAACCAGCCAATAACTTCAGTGAGACAAGGCCATTGGTGGCGCATTTGGAAGTCTAAGCCTTGTCAATTTGCTTTAAATGTTTCTAAACAGCGTTCTTGGACAGTGGCAAATTCTGAGTAGCTCTGCTTTGGCCTTTATATGCTAGAAGTAATTCATAATATAAGTATTTAAATCATTTTGGAAATATTTATGTTTTCAAAATATTTCACATTAACTCATTTACCCATTTTGCATATTTGCCCTCAAAGTGGGTCATTTTTTATCTTGGACCTCAGTTGGAAAGAGTGACAGTTGTGCTGTGAAAGCCAATCAGAGAGGGGACCTTTAAATTTTCCTGGTAGCCATGGAAATCAGAAGTGAATTACAACATCTCAGTATTCTTTCATTCCATAAGTATTTTGGAGCTGTGCTAGGTGCGTCAAAAAATACAGCTGTGAATAAGGTATTATTTCTGCCTTTGGGCGTTTGTTATGTGATGAAGACAGCTTCATCCAGCAAACATTTTTTTTTTTGAGCGCTTGTTTTGCCTTAGGCTTTATCTTAGACAGTGAGTATTTAAAGATGTGTAATTCACAGACTTCTCTCAAGGATTTTCTCTATTACAGTGGAGATAGATCCAATATTCTGCGTGTCAGGCCAGGTATGTAAACTAAATGCTATGGAAACACTGAGTATAGTCATGACTTGTAACTGGGCAGTTCGAAAGTTTTTATAGAGGAGAAGCTTATTTGAACTGGATGTTCTTAAGAGATGAAGGAGTTTTTCAAATTGACAAAGAGATAATAATGTTGAAGAATAGCATGAGCAAGACTGGAGAGATTTGGCAAACCGTAGCTTGATAAGAAGTGATCAGTGATCGGCATTGATTGATTTGAGTCTATAATGCACCAAGGAAGGTGAGGTTAGAAAGGCAGGATGGGACAAGATCTTATAGGGCCTTGGATTTCAGGCTAAGAAGTTTGAACTTCTTGTTCACATGAGAAGATTTTAAGGCATGTGTGCTTAGGGCTCAGATAGTATCAAGAATGGATTGTTAAGCAGAGAGGCCAGAGGAGGTGAGACTAGGAGGTTGTTAAAATAGTCTAAGTGAGAGATGATGGAGACCTGGCTGTGGGAATATACAGGAGGGGATAAGTCTCAGGCCCGTGACTGAGATGAGTGAAGGAGTGCGATGCAGGAAGAGAGAGGGCCTCTGTGAGGGTTGTGCGTCAACGGAATCTCAGAAGGACGGGTTTTCCTGTGGACGGCCATGCAAATAATTTTTACATCAAGGAGGAGGAAGGATAGAAGGATCACTTTCGATGGTCTTGATATTCTCAAAATAATTCAAGTTATTTTAGGAATGTAGGAAATACATTCAGTGTAAACGCCGAGATTGAGGACAATGAAAAAAATAAATTGACCTTGGGGAATGTAATGGAGCTTTGTTTATGATAGCTGCTAGGATCTTAGAATGACCATCTTCTGATACAGGTCTTTAGATCTGGCTTTTGAACTCCATGTATTCATTCATTCTTCAATATTTATTGAAGGCTTACCAGGCGAGAAGTATTGGATTATGAGCTGGTGATAGAAATGTAAGGTAAGTCCTGCCCTCAAGGAGCTCACAGGCTCAATGTGGAGGAGAGATGCTTGGACACAGCAGTGTGGTCTGGGCAGGTAGGCTCACAGGAAGGATGACTGAGCTTGCTAATCAGACTGTGGGGCCACAAAGGTATTGGTGGAGAGGAGCTTTGAGAATGGTCTTAAGAGATGTGTACGTGTTAAATGAAAAGAAGGGGGACCTTCCAGAAGTACAGAGGGAATGTAGAGGTTGGAGCATGAGGTAAGCTGGGGCCAGATTCCCGAAGGCCCAGTGTTACATGTGAGAATTAATAGTTGGCTGGGGAAGAACCTTTGACAAGATTAAGTGGAAGAGTAAACCGAACAAATTTAAATTTAGGTAGATCGTGCTGGCCACTGTGTGGGGGAACGGGCGTAAGTCTTGCCCTGAAAGGGCAGAATCAGAGAGACCAGCTAGGGACACAGCAGTGGTTCAAGTCAGAAAAGGCTGGAATCCGAACTAGGTAAGCCGTGTTGTGGATAGACCGAGGGATTAATATGAGGAAGAATTAGAAAGAAAAAGGACAGGACTTAGAGATCGATTCAGGCCAGAAGGTGAGAGAGAGGGAAGAAGTAAGCTGACTCAAGTTCAAGAGTGAGCTGCTTAAGCGCTGAGGACGCCATTACTGAGAGTCTGGGGCATCCACATGGGGGAGAAAGACGGTGAGCTCAGCTCTGGACACCGTGCAGGGTACCTGGAGGTGTTGAACAGGCAATTATTATTATTATTATTATTATTATTATTATTATTATTATTTTGGTAATTAACTATTCATATACAAAGGATAGAGAAGTTGAAGCCAGAGAGGACTTTTGGGAGGCATGTAGGAATGGATGGTTTAAACTGATAATGGAGGAGTTTTTGTAGGCTGAGCCAAGAGAATTTCAAACAACTTCATCCTGTTTCATTCTTTTTTTTTTTTTTCCTTAGGCGAGGCAATCCTTGGTTGACCTCACAGATTGCAAGAACCTTGTCAGCTTACAATTCCTTATTTTTTATTTTTTATGCCTGCAGCACCTGGTCTTCCTAGGTGGTCTCCCATCCCAGTACTAACCAGGCCCAACCCTGCTTAGCCTCCAAGATCCGACGGGATCGGGCTTGTTCAGGGTGGCATGGTTGTAGACCCTGTTTTGTTCTTAAAATTTACTAACAACCATAAAATGTAGCAAGTAGGGCTAATTTTAGGGAATTAACTTTAAAAGACAGAGGAGAACAATTTAAGTATAACTGGCTGGTTGGTGTTTATCTTTTGCTTTTCTACTAGGAAGAGTGAAAAGATGCTAAAGGAGAAAAATGAGGAATCTTCTCTTTCCTTGAATAGTTTAGTTGAAGATATTTTTTTAAATGTAAACATGAAATAATTTGAGAACAGGAACAGTAATATATTAACATAATTTACACATAAAATATTTTAATTATACCATTAAATATTTTTAATTTATGTAAGCCATATTTTTTAAAGTATGAAAAGCTATCGTTATGAACTAAGCTTTTAAAGTACCTTGGTGATTTAGAGAGAGGTAAAAAATACTGCATATAGCATTTAATCAGGAAAATTTCCCACTAGTTTGAAGGGTTGGCAGAGATTTAAGGAGCACCATTTCGTGCCAGGTGCTGTGTTGGAAGAGACGGGAAAATAGGCAGAGTGTGGTAACAGTTTAAAATTTTTCGAAGATAATACCCTGTTTTCACAAACCCATTGATATGAATGTGGTACTTGTTGTATTTGTTCCTGTTGGCGGACTTTAGCTTTTAACTGGAAGATAAAGATTTCTACTACCATTGGAACCATTTTTGTTTCACAGTCAAATATTTTATTTGGTGCCTTTGATTAGAAGTATATTATAATCAGAACTATCTTAGCATCTCAAGAAATAGTTGACAGAACTTCACATATTACAAGCTTCTTAATCCATAAAAACATCAAAACATTACTAGTAACAAATTCATTGGTAAATTTTAACAGTTTTTCTGGTTTATGGAAGAGACTGAAACTCAATTCCTTTGCTCCAGCGTAATGACCTATAGTGTAAGTTGAATGGTAATTTTTATTGATGAGTTTTATTTCATTTTGTTTTCTATCCTCAAAGCCTGTTTCTCCCCAGGATAATATCTGTAAGACTTCATGGGGGAAAAAGGTGCATGGAGACTAGAAATATTCACAGTGCAAAGGACAGTATAACGTCGTCGGCAGGGGGGCTGTTGGCTGTGTTGTGGGGCTTCCCGAGGGTCTGTATTCACTTTCTCAGAGGGTCGCTGTCCCAAGGTACTCACGAATGCAAGAGCTAAAAGTAAAGGATGTGGCATAGCCGACCTGTCCACAGCTCAGCGGCTGGTGCCCTCTGTCTTGGGAGGGCAGGGACAACCTCGAACTGTGAACCAGACCCCTGGATATGCTATTGATCTCTTGAGCCAGGCTTGTCCAGTCCTTGGGGGCAGCGAGCAGCCTGGGAGTTGGGGAAGCGATTGGTGAAATGGTGAGTGTCAGTATGGGACTGACATAGGGGTGCCTGTCGATGGGGTGCATGCTGGACAGAGAAGTCCACAGACGTTTGAGTGACTCGTGAGTGGGATGGTTTGACTCGCCGCGCTGACAGGCAGTGACAGCTCATGGTTGACATGTGCTTCCTGATTTCTTCAGTAGCAACCTGGCTTTTTCACGTAAATGAACTCTCTCTTGATCAACATTTCTGCACTGCCTGTTGAAGGTCTATAAAAAATGCTAATCTTAATATTAACCTCAGTTAAACAGTTAGGAAGGGTGATGTTTTAGGTGAACATCCCTAATGCATCCCACAGATGAATAGAATTTATTATTTTTTGATTACCCATTTCGGTTTTTGTTTTCCACTGGCACCAAGATTTGCGAGCTGCTTATCTGTGCTGGACTGTCCATAAATACTTACTAGGCGTTGTGCTGTTAACGGTTATTTAATGATCTAATCAGAAAGGGCTGGCTTTAGATTTCTGATGAGGTCATGAGAATTGGCCTTGAACAAGTTAATTGGAATTGGAAAGAGCTGTTAAAAGGCCATGAGAAGGTTTTTCATGAAACACTTGAATGTGCTTCAGTCTGAAGATCTTATTCAATTATGCCAAGGGTGTTTTATCCGTTCACTTTAAATCACCCATTAGGATCATCTAATCAGCTTCCTGAATGTTGCTGCGGATGAAATTATTAACATCATAATTGTTGGAATTTATCTTTTTTTTCCCTCCAATTGTCAGCGAATCAGTGTTTAATAGACAATAGTTTTCCTTAGCCCCACTGGGACCAAAAGAGAATCAGTTTTAGAGTTTCTTTACATCTTTTCGAGAATAAAACTTGATTTTCTGGATACTGGTGATGGTGGTTAGCACTCAACTTCAGTACTGCTCTGTCGCCTCTTGAAGGCGTCGTTCTGTTTCCTTTGAACAGACAGCTTTGCTGTTCGATGTGTTTCATGGACATCGATTTGTGCCACAGAGAAGCACAGGTTTATGTGTACGTGTTTATGTTTTAATCAAAGGATTAAAATGTGTGTGTGCACACCCATATGGACAAATTTCTTTTTTTTTAAATAATATTTTTTATTTTTCCATTACAGTGGGCATACAACATTGTATTAGTTTCAGGTGCACAATATAGTAATCAGACATTTATATAACTCACAGGGTGATCACCCCAATACATCTAGTTCCCCTCCCTCTGACACTGTACATACTTATTACAGTAAGAAAGCTACATTATCTCAGAGCTTTAGGAAAATGAGTGTGCATGTTGTGTATCTCCCGCTTGCTTTATGGAGGACTTTAAAAGAAACTTGCTGAGATGTACTTTTATTGAACATTGGCTATACTAGATTTTGATTTGAGCTAATTTTGAAAATTTAAAGAAGAGATGTTTTTGTTTCCATTTGACAAACTATTATTTTTCAAAATGAGAATATCGCCAGAACAGGAAAGGAACACTTGAGCATTTGCAGAAAAGGTTCTGCATTAATTTTGTTAAAAAGAAAATCTTTTCTTCCCTCTAGTGAGTGGCATTATTTTGTACTGTTTCGTCATCTTTTACTAGGTGATGGGTATTATTATGATACAGCAAAAATGGATTCCTCCCATCTTTCCTTTCTTTCTTTTTTACTATTTTAAATTATTTATTCCTCCATGCATGGATCACATGTAGATTGAGGGTTTGAATTCAGTAAGGCAGTCCGGGCTTGGCATCTTCGCCAGCCAGAGCCACAGGACAATCTGCTCTCCACGTCGCTGCTTTGGGAATTTATCTCTACACACTGAGCTCACACACTAGGTCACAGTCTTCTTAAGGTGGATTTTGTGGGATTAAGTTTTGTATTCCTACTTGTTAGCACAGTTTGGGGTATATAATAGATTCTCAAAGAATATTGTTGAAAAATAATAGAGTATGTTAATCCGGAGTTAAAAAAAAAAAAAACCAGTCAGTGAACCCCACTGACTATTAAATAAAGTCCAAGCTCTTTAGCTCGGCATCAAGACCCACAATGAGATGTGTAGCATTTCCTCTTGCAACTTTCACCTGTGTCACCTGTATGCGCCACCTGTGCTGGGCTCCCCACCTTTCCCCCAAATGCCCTCCGCTTCCCTGGTGTCCTGTTTCTACCTTTGGTTCCCAACCGTCCTCTCACCTCTGAAATACTCACCTTTCAAGGACCAACTCCTCCCCATTCTCCAACGGGGAAAAAATGTTTCTCCTTTCTCCATGCGTCTGACAGTCAGCCATGTTTGGTATCCATTTGCTTGTAGAACTTACACATTTTACTTAAATCTTAAAGGATAAGGCCTATCTTACTGATATTTATATTTGTCTATATCTACCAAATAATAATCTTCAGTAAACACTATTATAATAAATGCCTTCAATAAATGCAGGCTTACAGAGCAAAGCATTTTTCTTTTACCTCAATCAAAAGGAAGACAGTCAAATAATTAATCTCACTTGACCATGGCAAAAATGATAGGATGCTAATGGAAGCAATTCACATAAATAAGCCAAAAAAGACAAGTGACTTATTTTTAATGTTTGGCCAACACTATTAATGTTCTTAAATTAATTAGTCTATATATTAGGGTTAATCAGTAAAGTCCTTTTTTTTTTTTTAAAACCCGGAAGAGTTACATGGAATCAAATTGGATTCTGTCCTGGAAAATGCGATATATTAAAAAGACAATGAACCCTAACTTAGCGCTTCTCTTCCTTGGGTGTTTCCATTGGGCACATGTTCATGGGGAGGGAATGGGTGAATCACCCCGAAGAATCACTGCCTGGCTGAATTTGTAGGAAATGAAGTCCCAGCCCTGCTACTGCTTATCTTCAGGATTTTCTCTCTCAGTGGGAGTTGTAAATGGAGCGGACTGCAGGTCTAGAGATGGAGTTGTTGTTGTTTTTTTTTGTCTTTTGGTGTCTTTTTTCCTGGGGTTTCATTCCTCTTTAATTGAATGAAAAGCAGGAAACTAAAACATTATAATTGACTTATGGGTTTGTGTTCATGTTTAAATCTGCCAGTGTATCTTATACCACTTCTTATGCAAATGAACATATTGGCAAGGAACAGACAAGATAATTGCTGGCTGAGATGCTATAATAGCATTTCCAAAAGTATTTTCATGAAGAACTAATCCTATGTGATGGTACCAAGGTAAAGGGTTTGGGAAGTTCGGTGGGCGAGACACTGGAGCATCCCCATGTCCCGTTGTATATGAAAGGATGAGAAGATCTGCTCTACAAACCTTGTTTAACTTTGTTCATCTCAGTGTTTCTTAAACTTACACTATTGGAGAGCGCTTTTGTCAAATAACCTTCTTAGCTTGGGCTACTATACTGAATTATCCTAGACTGGGTGAATTAAACAACAAGTGTTTATTTCTCATAGTTCCAGAGACTGAGAAGTCTGAAAATCCAGGTGCTTGTAGGTTGAGTGTCCAGTGAGGGGCTTCTTTCCTGGGCTGCTGACGGCTGCCTCTTGCTGTGTCTTCACATGGCAGGAGAGAGAGATCTTCTCTTTCATGTCTCTTTAAAGGTGCCAATCCCATTAATGAAGCCTCTGCCCTCAGGGTCTGATCACCTCCCCAAAGCCTCACTTCCCAACATCATCACCATAGTCTTCGACTTACAGGTTTTACAGAGACACAGGCATTTAGTTTACAGAAACTTCTTTTGGGAAATGCTGCTTAGCTTTACTGTGTTTATTTGATTTTTAGGTTGATCATTTTACCTTTTATTTTCTGTTTGTCCTGTCTTATTTCTTATTTTTTGTTCCCTCTTCCTCCTTCTTGCCTTCTTTGGGTTAATGGAAAAAAAAATTATTGCCTATGATCTTTCGGCTCTGTCTGTACCTCTTTGTGTTCTTTTTTAGCGGTTTCTTTGGGGATTACAACGCATGAACTTAAATTTTTAGTTTACATTAGAGTCAATATTTTACCATTTCCTGTAAAATATAAAATGCACAGCATCGTGCATATTACATTTACATACTTTAAAAACCTCACAATGCAATGTTGTACTTTTTCGCTTAAATAGTCATCTGTCTTTTGAAGAAATGCAGAGGAGAAAAAGCCTTGAATGTTTCCCCCGTTTGCTATCCCCAGTGCTCTTCATTCTCTTAGGAGATTCCAAGTTTCCATCTGGTACCATTCTCCTCCATCCTGCAGCACTTTAGCACTGCATGGTGTGCAGGTCTGGCGATGAATCCTCTTAGCTTCCTTCTATATGAAAATGTCTCTTTTGCTTTCATTCATGAGCGGGATTTTTGCTGGATTTAGAGTTATGGGTTGATACATTCTCCCTACCCAGCATTTTTTAGTTTTCTATTGTCGTGTTAGCAAATTACCAGAAACTTAGTGGCATAAAACTATAAATTTTTTTTTTTTTATTTACAGTTCTGGAAGTCACAGTTTAAAGTTGATCCAGCAGGCTAAAACCAAGGTGACAGCAAGGATGTGTTCCTCCTGGAGGTCCTAGGGGAGAATCTACTTTCTTGCTTTTCCAGCTTCTAGAGGCCACCTGCATTTCTTGACTCATGGCCCCATCATCTAAGCCCTGTCGGGCTGAGTCTTTGTGATTGCCATTTCTCTCGTGCTTTTTCTCCTTCTTCTTCCACCTTCAAAGACCCATGTGATGATGTTGGGACAGCTGCATAATCCAGGAGAATCTTCCCCTCAAGATCAGCTGATTAGCACCCTTAATTCTGTCTGCAACTTTAATTCCCTTTTGCCAGGTAACTTACATAGTCGTGGTTTTGGAGACCAGGACTTGGACATACATAAAGATTTACTTCTGGTATCTGGACTCCGTAGTTTCTGAGGAGAACTCAAAAATAATTTTTATCAGTGTTTCCTTGTGTGTATGTAACATGATATTAATCTTGGATGATTTCAAGCTTTTCTCATTATCTTTGTTTCTCACCAGCTTAAGTATGATACCTAAACATGATTTTCTTTGGATTTAGCGTACTTGAGGTTTACTGAACTTCTTGAAGTTTGTCTTTTGCCAAATTCAAAACTTTTTAATCATTACATTCTCAAGTAATTTTTTTTCTGCTGTATTTTCTTTCTTTTTGTTTCTTTCTGAGAGTCCAGTTACACATGTTAGACCTTTTGATATTTTCTCACTAGGCTCTGAGACTTTTTAAAGTTTTTAAAATCTTATTCTCTCTGTTCTTTAGATTGGATGATTTCACGACTTTTTTCTGTTATCTCCAATCTGCTCTTAAGCCATCCGATGAAATTTTTTATTAAAGATATTACAGTTTTTGAATTTCTGTTTGATTCTTTTTGATTTTTTTAAAAATAATTTTCTGATGATATTTTCTATTTGTTTATTTATTAGAAGCACATTATTTTTCTCTTTCTTTTTCCCTTTTTTTCTGCATAGTTATGAATCCTGACTAAAAACATCCTTATCTGTTTATTGCAATATCTGGAGCATCTTGGGTTGGTCTCTGTTGATTGCATTTTTTTCTTGAGAACAGGTTAGCTTTTCCTCTTTCTTAATATGTCTAGTAATTTTGGATTTTATCCAGAACATTTTTAGTATGTTATAGGATTCTGGATTCTGTTATATTTTTCTGAAGAGTATTGAATTTTGTATGTTTGTTTTATGAAGCTATAACCTTGGTTGAACTCATGGTCCAAACTTCGTTCCATCTGCGAAGGGCAGCCTTTTCGTTCCTTCAGCTTTGGCTGGGCTGCTTGACGTCTTCCTGATGCATGTGGATTTCAAGGATCCGTCAGAAATTCAGGCAGAGTTTATGCAATCAATTTAGGATTTCTCCTCTGTGGCCCTCGCTGAGCTATTTCTTCTTGCTTTCTTCTGTTTCTTCAAGTTTTAGTTGTCCTAGCTGGCACAGAACTTCCTTCAGCCAAAAAGCCCTAAAAACAAGAAACTCACGTAGTGTTGTTTATTTATTTCACGTGTTGACTCCTCTTCAGTTTATGCCTACTTTTCACCATTCTCCTGTGCCTTTCGATAGTTTTTTTTCCCGTCTTTTGTCTAGAGTTTATTATTGTTATATGTGGGAGGGTTGGTTTGATAAGAGCTACTTCATTACCAGAAGCCTTATTATAACCATTATTAACTATTGCTTCTAGTATAGGTATACAGCTTTTTTGGGCAAGTCGATAAAAAGAAAGACAATTTTTTAATGGTGTTTTTGTTTAGAAAAGTATTTTACTCAAAATCAGCCTCTCAGAAGTGTCAAAGCAAATTGTTTGGTGCTGCAGACCACTTCTTAACCTATGTGATCCTGTCTAGATATCACTCCCGTATTAATAAGCTAGGCCGTGATCAATTTGCCAGTCATTACACTTGACTTCTCTTGGGAACTTGTGCCTGAGACGTGGCTCTCGTAAGGCTGAACACTAGTGGAGCCCTCTGCCTTAGGAACTTCCACAGCACCTGCCATAGTGCTTTCCTACAGGCTTCTTTAATACTCAGTAATCACTACCCGGAATTAGTTATAGTGAGCTGTAAACAACTGGAAATTTTTAAATTGTTTTTTAGTTTGAAAAATAAGATATAAGCACAATCACTATACAGAAAAAAAAAAGCCTTCCATGCCAAGCTAATATCCCCCCTTGGTCATTGTCCTCAGTCCCCATTTCCCCATCTCCCTGTCCTTCCTCCACCTACCTTCCCAGAGGTAGCCATCGCCAATGCACCCCTGAACGTAATTAAAGATTACACACATACCGACTCTCCATAAGAAAAAGAGAGTTATTTTGTACTGTTTTGATAAGTAACATTATGTTGTAAGTAGCATTAGACTGTATATATATATATATATATATATACACACATATATATATGTATATATATGTGTATATATATATATATCCATAACATTCTTATTTTTACTTACTAATATGTCTTAAATATCTTTCCATGTTTTTTCATATAGATCTACATTTGATATTCTATACTCCAGTGTTTCTGCAGATACAGTTTATTTGTCCTATTGTGATCTCCTGGGAAACCCTTCAACTCATATTTTTAATTTAAGCAGTAAAGCCTCATTGTGTTGGAGTCTACTTACTTGAAATCTGTTACAATTAGACCAAGAACAGAATTAAAATTTATGGTTGCCAATTAATGACTTAAAAGAACCTTTTTTCTAACTAAGAGATAAATAGCTTTTAAGCACTAGTTAGAAATGTACCAATTATACATAAATTTTGATCTATTTTTCATTATCTAACAAAGTAGTAGCTTGTTCTGCTTACTCTATGCATTTGAAGGCGATAAAACCATGCCATTAAAATAATTCCACAATCAGGTTTGTCAGTAATTAGGACCCTGCCTTTGTCAATTTAAACACAGTCATTACCGTCCCATTTTATCCCACCACCTTCCGCTTGGTCCTGTTACTCTCTGATTAGAGTTCTGACAGGTCCCAGGTAAGGGCTTAGCCCCTAGGTGGGGAGCACATCCTCGGCTGGTCCCAGGCCATTAGGGGATGCAGGACTTTTCTTCCAGTGCTCTAATAGCCTGAAGCTGTTTGTCATTTTGGATGTCATTTTCAGAAGATGGAATGGATAAAAGTGGTGTCAGAGAACTTATAATTAAAGCCCATCATTTTGAAATGGGTACATTTATAAAGTTTGTTACAGGTTGCTACAGAAATGCCCAGATATATTCTGGTTAAACACCAAGAAAGTATCATCGGGCCCAATTAATATTAAATATTACTTTCTCTTTCTTCTTTGAGAATCGAACTCACTTATGGCATCTTTCCTTATCTTACACAGAAAGGTAAGGTAAATGTCATCGGTCCAGCCCTCAGGTTGAGGACCTGAGAGATTTGCTGTTACCATGGGCTTATGAAGTGCCAGCTCCCACTTGCTGGTTTTCTTGTCTGTTTGGTCACCTTTAAGACTCTCCAAGTCCTTGTAGCCTCTCAGCCTTAGAAATGGGTCAGGAAGGCAAGGCTGAGCACCTCCCAATGCACGGGTTTTCCCTGAGCACAGGTGCACGCCCGAGAAGTGACCACCACACGCCGCAGGCTTCGTGAAGGAAGCAGGCGTGGGATGTTGTGATTCCCTTCTCACAACTGAGCTACATGCAGTGACGACTGATGGTGTCTGAGGCAGAACCCGAGCCCACTGCCTACCTCAGCAGGTGTCTGGAGCAGTGAGAAGATGCTGCTACCTCTGATTCAGGAAGGAGCTTGCGGAGAATGCTGAATTCTTGTTCAGAAGAAGCAGAAAAGCAGTTCCTACATACCTTTGGGGTTGGATAAAGATGAGTTTGAAAACAGCATGATGTAGAGCTTGATGTGATATCTTTTGGGATTAAAAATGCCATCTCTTTCTTTTATCTTTGCTTTGTTTCCTGATTTGAGATTATGTTTGTTTGGCTTATTAACATTAAAATGATCATGAAAATAATACATGCATTTAGGAACTTGTCTTTTGTTTAATTTCTGGCAACATTTTTTCTTCTTAAATATTTTGTATGGTTTATTTGCAAAAACAAATACAGTGCATCATTGTAAATTAGCAGATAAACATCTGCAGATACACCTGCTTTCAGGGTTTTCATCTAATTTTAGGAACATAATTACCATGACAGTATTCTTTTGTTTTTTTTGTGAAAGGTTGTGGATATTAATGTTGAGTTGAAGGTATCTGGCATGAAACTTTCTTTAAAGAAGAAAATTTTCACAACTCTAGCAAATTCTCATAGTTTGTTTTCTTTTATTACAAATTAAAACATTTGATTTTGACTTTTCTGTTTCATAACTTTTATTTTCATGGTTGAACATGAATGATAGTTACAATGTCATGATTAAGAACACGAAATCCAGAGCCGGGCTGACTTGCTGTATGACTTTGGGCCAGTTGCTTATCATCTCTCTGCCTCAGCTGCAGTAGCTAAAGAAATGGAGATAGCAATCTAAATTGTGTCCTGTGTAGTTGATCGCCACTATTTTATTTTCAGGAGCTACCTTGTTTCCTGTTCAAACATATTCTAGTCAGTGAGTCTTCTCCTCCTTCCCATGTTGGTTTTGGTGGCTTCATTTCTGGTAGGGACATCATCTTTTCATTCTTTTTTTAGGTAGAGGCAGTGGGAACAACTAGACACACCAGGCATTTGACTCTTTCCTTATAGGAGTGATGTGTGGCAGTTCTGGATGGATAACTTTGCAAATGTATGGCTTTACGCCAGCAAAACCAGCTCCCCAACAAGAGCCATTTCCACTGATTCCAGATAAGAATTTCCTTGACTTGTTACTATTTGTTATTGTGGTTTTTACTAGTATAATACTAACAAATGCGCTTGTGTAGTTTATTACTATTGACAATATACTTCTGTACATCATTAAACTTTGGGTAGCGATGAGACGGCGGCTTGGGATTTGATTGGCTGACAGGTTCTTAGGTAGCAGGTAGCTGACACACTCTGCTCCGCCCTTCTCCAGCCTTTCAGCTCCCTTCCCAATTATTTCTTCCTCCTGAGCATTGCATCGATCAGCAAGCATTTAGTTTTGTTTTATTATTACTTTTGATTTTTCTTTTTCAATGTGTCATAAGAGATTTGTTGTAAAAAGCAATTATAAAACATAGATTCTAAGGAAGCAAATTATATCCCTTTAATAAAAGCAAAGTGACATGACAGCCTTTTACCACTTGGGTGTTCTTTTTTTTTGCTGACCTGTAGTTTAATTTCCAGTGTCTAGACTTAATAGTCTGGATTTAAACGCAAGACATATAAACAAAATCATCTGGAACTGATTTTTTTCACACTAAACACTTCTTTGCGATTCTGGTTTCCAGAAGGCTCCTTTCTCTGACCACACCTCCAGATGAAAAGCACTTAATTAACTGAGAAAGATTGAACTGTCCTTAACTGGTTTTCTAAACAGTCACCCATATTGGATTCACTTATGTTGAAAATTGACTAGCCAGTTCCAAACCACAAATTCATTCTCACAGACCCTCGCACAATCTCTTGTTCCCCACAAAGAGTCTCGCTGAGGACCATTCGCTCCTCTTCCAGCAGCACCAGCTCAGTTGGCACTGGACCATGTGGCCTGTATAATTATTTGTGGTTTTGCTGCACACGTGATGCTGACTGAGCCAGGTCTCCCTTGGGCATGGAGCACACGTGATAATGTGCATGGAAAAGCTCCAGTTGCCCTTCCAGGCTCTTTTATGCGTATGCTTTTCATTCACATGAAATAATAGAATAGATTTAAATCAAGTCATCTATAAAATTATGTGTCTAAGGAAAATAATGTTGCTTGCCAGGAGCAGTTTGTCCTTAGTGAAGGTACCGAGCTCTGCTTTCCTTGGGGGGCCCCAGGGCTGTGGCCACGGGAGGGCATGTGAGTGGAGGAGCATCTCCTCTTGGTACCAGGAAGCACAAGTCTGCGCCGAGCAACATTAAGATTTAGAATTCGAAGAAACTTTGCAAATCCTGACACACCAGGTGATAAAACCCAGCTGTTTCCCCAGCCCACACCCAGCTTCTACACTGCCTAGATTTCTCTTTTTCTCCAGGAGATAGGGGAAGAGGAGAATGATAGAGGAAGTATGAGTGATGGAGGCATGGGGTGAGAGAATCCTTGGATCACTTGCCAATCAGATAGTTCCACTTCAAAATAGTGTGCTAATTAGGAAAAAACTGTTCTCCCCCATTGGCTGTCAAATATATCTACAAATTTGAAGATGTGTGAAAACAATAGCTATATTGGAGTTTAGTGTATTTTAGCACTGATAAAAAATGAACTAAACCTGTTCATTTTTATCACCGGTGATAATCGTAATCTTTTTTACAAACACAGGTCTCCTTATTCTTCTAACTCTATCTTAATTGAACTATACTTTTTTCAGGTTGGTATGATAGTGATCTTGAAAAGACTCTGCTAACTCTTATTCACCAGAACTTTTAGTTTTATTGTCTCTCCCCAAAAGTTTCCTAATTCAAAGATTTTCCTACTAAAGTATGAAATTCTGCCATTCTACCCTCCCATCCCAGACTTTAATTATAAAACCACTATCACATCAGATAGTAAACCTTAAATATTTTAACATTTTTCACAGCGGGGAGACAGCAGCACAAAAGTAGCATGCAATTATAGCAAAAGATTTATTTGTCTCTGACCCAGGACGCCATGCATCAGTGCTTTAAGATAATAAAGTCGGCCCTACCCACCCTGTGGGAGCTAATGAATTAGCATAAATACCTGTGAGTAGGTTAAATACACACAATGTGACAGATAACAACATTAACAGGGATTTTAAAACATTGATCTATCAGATGTTCTAGAAAATTTTTGCTTTTAAATTCAGTGTTCAGCTCAAATTTTATCGAGCGGCTTCTTTTTTCCTTTAAGTTATGGTTCATTGCCAAAATCACTTAAAGGTAGTTTCAGTCTGATCATATTTATTTAGAAGTTATGATAATTTGGGACATAAGTTGGCTAAAATTTACCATTTCTCTGTTTAAAAAAATGATTCGAAGAAAAAAATAATACTGTAAGCATATCACACGACTGATTCTTAACTTATATGGAAAAAGTTTTCAGATGCTTTCTAAAATATCTTGCTTATATTCAAATTGTTGAGAAGCAAATTATAAATCTACTAATTATTTAAAATTAAATCTCCTAGGATGTCCCCTATGCCACCTTTGATTAGCCCTGTTTGCCTTACTGTCTTTGTACTTGAGATCAATTAAACTGAATTGCTCTAACAGTATACACCTATCATTAATTCAGACAGAATTTTCATCCAGTAATTCAATTTAAGTGATGAGCTTTATATCTTCTTGGTTTTTTTTTTTTTCCATCTCCACACATACTGTCCTTCCTCTGTGTTCCCTGTAGTTGTTAGGAATTTTATAAAGCAAATTAATGAAAATTATCTCCTGTCTAGGAGTTTCTAAAACAAAAGCAGATATAAAGGAAAAAAGAATAAAATAAAAACTTGAAGTAAAGAAGAAAAATAGATCTTATGTCAGTAATAGGTCGATATTCTGTAATAACGAAGAAAGGGAAAGGAACAGAATGAGGTTGCTCATTAGGGAAGCAAGAACTACCTTAACTACATCAAATCCCACTTGACACCCAGGGCAGTGTTTTACTTATGATGTCAAGGAATGTTTGTCAGAAGTGGGGGGCTGGGGATTAACAAGGCTTTGAGAACATTCTCACATTTGAAGTGCTAATAATTTCTGGTGTGAATTTGGTGATATCAGTGTTTCAGTATTTAACATTAATTTTATTTTCCTGGCTGAGTTTGAACTTGAGTTACAGTTAGATGTGATGAAACAAATTAAGAGGATTGTATATTTATATAACAGAATCTGAGAAGGCTTTTCTAATAGTAGACTTTTTTAAAAAAGCCTCAGTTTATAAATCTGAGATTACAGATGACTTCATTGATTTGTCGTAGTGTTCTTTTAAATAGTGAACATCTCAAGTAAATTTAAATTTTGATTCTGTTTACCCAACTCATTTACACGTAGCTGTTCCACAGCACATGGACTGAATAAAGCAACGCACACATCTGGACTCACTTCTTTGAGCTTTGTTCCTAAATCCTGGGAGGACAGTCTGGGCACACCCGTGCACGCCCGCTCTCAGACTGACTGCATTGCATGAAGTCAAGTAGAAGAACCAGAAGGAGAATGTCTCCTTCTGTGAGCTGTGTGTTATGTGGACTCAGCCTAAAATGGGTTACTGAGAAACAGTGAGCTGTTTACCTTCTCTAGAAAAAAATGAGTTAGTGTTTTCCTATCTCTTGGATCTATATACTTTATTTACTCTGACTTGTTCCAGAAAGAATTTAAGTCAGGAAAAAAAAAAAAAGTTAAAGTGATATCTATGAAATAATCAGGGTAAGAGGTTAGGGAAAACAAATAGAAATCAGAAGTGGGATTAGTGTACAAACTGCAGGCTCTGGGGACCTGCACAGAACAGGTAGAGCGCGCTTTTGGCTGTTAGATTGTGAACAAAGTCAGGGTAAAGAGGATAACATGACTAATGCGACACTTTCAGTGTTTGTGCCAGACCTCAGTTTAGTCCACCCCCTAAGGCTAAGGGATGGGGCTGACCTCAGGAGACCCCTGCTAAAATTGTGACTTTCAGTCAGTCAGTCAACAAATATTTATTTAGCCTGAACAATTTGTCATTGACCATGCTGGCCACTGGGGATGCACAGACCATATCCTTAAGGAGTACGTGGTTAGCGTGTGGGGATAAATCAGTGAAATAGACTGGGAAATGGCAATGCAGTGTAATAAATTCCACGGAGGGGAGTCAGACTCACGGACCTTGACACCTAATTTAGATTGGGGAGCGAGCCTATCCAGGGAGGGTTTCTGGAGGAGTCGATGCCTCCAAAGGATGGACTTCTTAACCCCGCTGAAGTAGAAGGTGCTCCAGGTGGAGAGGGCAAGTAGTCTGCGCAAAGCGACAGGGGCGCGGAGCTGCGACGCCTTCTGAGAACTGTAAGGAACAGTTCCTCAGGACCAGAATAGAGTACAAAAGGAAAACGTGCTGAGGAATGAGGCGGAGAGATGGCTCGGGCATGTGACAGAAGACTCCTTTATGTGGTGCTCAGGAGATTGAGGGTAGCAGGGTTAAGGTATTAACCATCTTCATCCAGGGAAGAACCTGTGGAGAACGGAGTGGAGCATAGGCAGGGAGACTAGTTGGGCACTGGTGTAGGGGTGCAAGTAAGAGACGACAGAGGCCCGGACTCGGGCAGTGATAGGGTGGAGAGATTGGGGTAGATGCAAGAGATATCAGGAGCAAAATGCTGGGTTTGACCTTGAACCCATGAGAGCGGGTGGGAAGAAGTAGGACCCGAGACCTTTGGTCTTTGCATGGTCACCGTGCAGAAGAGTGAACACCGCAGGCCTAACCGCTACGCTTGAAAGGGCCTGCTTGCAAGGTTGGCCCTTGGCTGACATCTGAAAGCTTAGATTTGGGGAGGGTTCCCCCCATATCTAATTAGAGTGCTCCCTGTGCCCGGCTGTTTGTACAGACACTATGGTTGCGCCGAACACCTGCTGTCCTTTTGGGAAACTGAAATTAGCCAGAGGTGGCCTGTGCGACCAGCCCCCGCTGAAAACCCTGAGCACTGAACCTCTCCAAGCTTCCTGGTTGGCAGCAGGTCACACCTGTAAGTTTTCCAATTTACTTCCCACATTGCTTTATTAGAGTTCTTTTGAACTAGCATTTAGTTATGGACTGTACCTTGCCTATTTCAAAATTAACTTACCAGGAAAATCTAATTTTTTTTTCAACATATTAATTCATTCAGCAAATATTTATTAAAAACCTTACTGAATGTTTGGAACTGGCTAAAGTTTTTACAGGCCATAATGATGCTTAGGAACATGTGTCATTGTTCAAAGAGGTTGTCGTTTCACTGGAAGGTAAGACATTTACCTTTGAAAAATCAAATAGCATTCATTTCAGAAATGGCGTATTTCCGTATGGGAATATTTTTGTCATTGAGACAGACAATAGCTTATGTGCCCCTGTGTTAGTTCATGTGGAAGAGAGCTAGTCTATGGAATGGGAAAATTATACTTAGTTCAAAAAGGACACACCGCCTGGCAGGCTCATCGTCACTAGTTCAAAAAGGACACACCGCCTGGCAGGCTCATCGTCACTTGGGTGATCTTTCTCTTCTTCTGATGTCACAGCGTATTTAGAACTAAGACCCAGAGCCTTTCACTGGTCTAGGAATTGTGTAGGGACAGTCACTCTGGAGAGATGCCTGAAATTCAGCACGTTTTCAAGCTACTCCTGATGAATATTTTTTCTTGAAAAGAGGTCAACTTACCCTCAGATGGTGGACTAAAATCCCTTCAATCGGGACCAACATCTTTATTGTTTCGGGGAAATTTTCTTAAGATATTTTTTCCACTTATGGCCAATGAATGATAATGGTCAAACGTTGTCACCAAGTCAGTGATGTGAAACGTGTGGATGAACTACGAGCCTTTCCCGAGTCTCGGTCCTAACGAGCAGCAACTCATTTAACCTGCGGGATTCATTTCTGCTGCACTGAAAAACTATGGAGGCTTTTTGCTTATAGCGGCAGGGCTCCGAAAGAAGTATCAGCGAAAGAAGCCAATTTATCAAGCAGATGAAAAATCAAGTCCCTTTCCTTATTCAGATTTTTACGTTCTAATGTTAGAGCCTTTTCCCCCTCTATAAAGAAAATAGTTCAGTATTTGGTTTAAGAACTCTGCGCAGCGCGACCCCTTATTCAGGCAGTGCGCATGGTGCGGGCAGAACCCATCTGGAAGTGAGTTCTCATCTCGTTACATGTGGATCAAAAGGTAATAGTGAAACCACAATTTCCTGGTCCTCATTCGGTTACTTCTTACTTAACTTATTCATTCATTCACTCATTCATTCATTCATTTATTTACCATACTAAATTTTAGCATTTTTTACTACCTTATTGGCCTTGATGTAGATTATCATGCCAGACATTTGACCTAAAAGATAATGAATCCACACATTTTTTCCAGTTGTTACATACTTGTTTAAACACTGATAGGATACCCAACTCTCCACGCATATATCTTGTTACAACTGTCTTTCCATGTTATTTTTACATGAAGCCTTTAAAAGAGTGTCAAAACATCTATTTCTAATGAGGGTGGGTGCCTGAATAAAATCAGGTTTATGTTAGGATTGAAAAAGAAGGAATAGACGCTGAATAGGCAACCAGTAGGCAATCGGTATTCCTAGGAGCCCTGTGCGCGTGTGACCTCCTCCGCAGGCTTCTGATTGGTGGGCTTAGCAAAGTAACAAGAAGATAAAGTGGGTCCCGGATGTCTTTCATGATGGGAGCTGAGGGATTATGTCAGGGCTCAGATCTAGGGCCCGTTCTGCAAATGAAACAATAACAGCACATAAAAATTCATCAATAGAAATGATGCCTGCAGTAGAAATTATTATGTACTCCAACCTAGGAATGACTGAGGGACCATGAACATTTATCAAAAATGAAACAAGAGTCAGTTTGTTTCTTTTCTGCTTTTCCTTTTTTATTTCTTACTTTGTTATCTCCAGAAATCAAGAAAGATATTCTGCCACTTTGGGAATGTCATGCCATTTTTGTTGTTCAACAAAAGCATTCAGAGTTAAGATATAATTAGGATAGGGGGTACAACTTTATATGTTCTCTAATATAAATGTTAAAACTCTTAATTAACTGTTCACATGAAATATTTATATTTGGCGGATCATCTTGGATATATGGTGTTTAAAAAAACTGAAAAAAATATATATTTAGTGATCTCTGAAGTAGCTCTATTGTTAACACTACCCAATTGAAATTATAACTTAAGTTTGTGTACTGTCTTCTCTATTTTAACTTTCATATTGATGCTTAAGTACCTTCTGTTCCAACATAAATGGATTTTGCTTAACAAATATTGCCAGTAATTAGGCTCTTATCAGTTTAAGCTGGGTTTTGCAATCAAGGAACATATTTCTTCTTCATTAGTTCTCCTAATTGAGCTATAGAAACTGAAATATTATTATGCCACAGAATAATTGTCTTATTGCCTTTTTCTTTAAGCTTGTTATAAATGTTTAAGACCTTTTAAAAAGAAAGGAACAGTTTTTTTTTTCTTAAATCACCATCCCTTGGCCTCAAATCTAAAGTTGCTTCTTAAAACTTCTGAAAGATTTTGCTTTTAGTTTTGGTTCTCAAGACTACGTAACGTTCTGATACACAAAGGTCAGCTCAGCATACCTGCTGATACAGCAGGAGTGACTTGTCCTAATGCCAGGGAACAGCAGATGAGACACCTGCAGTTGGTCAAATACCTGTTTACTTTTAAGAACAACGAATTTAACTACTTCTCATTTAAAAGTTCTTTTATTATTATAGAATATTGACATTCATTGTAATTCTAATGGTCTTTTTTTTTTTTTTCCTCGATGGCTCTGTTTTATTATCCTTGACTCCGCTAGTTTGGAAAGTAGCAACAGTACGCCACCTAACTTGGATAGGACATTGTCCCCAAAGAATCTGTTCCTTTCTCTTTTACTTTTACCACTAGTGAATTTGGAGACTATTAGAGGTCTGGATTTGAGTAAGCAGATGGGCACCTTTGTCAAGTCTAAGAAACATTATCTATACATTATTTTTATTACACTAAACATCCTTTACTATATGTCTTTAAATTTCCAACAATTTTTTTTATTGTTTCTTCAATAAAGATGGTTTTGTTTTTGTGAGCTGCTACAGCCGAAGTTCTATAGAACAGCAAATGTTTTTAACGACCCTTCAGACGACCAGCTGTTATACTGGCTATTAAAAAAAAAATATAAAGCTTCCTCAAGACTCCAAATACTAGATTTTCAAAAGTAATCTTTCAAGTTTTATACCAATTATAAAAATTGGTATTAGAAAGAGTAAAATTTTTATTGCCTAGAAAGAGAAAGGCAGGGAAAAGACCCAGCTCTGCCAAAGAGAAATCAATCATTTATTCTTTCATAAGATAACGTGTTACTATCATTTGTTTTTTCAATCATACATTTTTAATGCAGGAACTCTATTTGAAGAACCACAGTGCATTAGGAGGGAGGGAGGGAGGAAGGGAGAGAAGAAGGGAGGAAAACACTGATGAATCCAAACTGCCACCTAAGAAGCCACTTGTTCTTTTTCATTTTTGCATGTCACTCCATACTTTATGTACTTCGCTATTACTGGTAGAGTTTATGGAAGAAGAAGGCAGCTAATATTTATTGAGAATTTATTATGTCCCAACATTATGTTAAGTGTATCACATCCATTGTTTAACTTAATAATCCACAAAAAACCTTGTGAGGTAGATTACTATTGAGAAAATTGAGGCGAGAAGAAATCACATCAGGTCACAGCACTAGGATTGGGACCGGGGAAGTGTGACTCTGGGTTAGTGCCCTTAACCTCTATGTACAACTGTTGAGTAAGGATCAGTTGCCGAAGATAGAAGCTTTGAACTCTTTAGGTGGGGTCCTCAACTGTGAACCTGTTTCCCACGCATTTTGTTTTGATCGATAATGCATGATCGTCACGGCTCTACATCCCTTCCACTCCTGTATGTAGGATCTTGCTCATACACCATTGTACCTCATGGATGCAGGCCTGGAGAGATCTCAGATAGGGAGAGCATCTTTGCAGTACGTGTCCGTGAAGACCCTGAACCACAGACAGTGGCTGAAAATTTACTTTGCATGTGACCTAGACAAATTACTTTACCATGCCAAAGCTTAAGTTTCCTCACCCATAATCCTGTAATACTAAGAGTTACTGCAGTAACAGATGAATAGATCTCCCTAAATATTTGTTGAGTAAATGAATTTTTTCCTCTTTACTCCCTTTTCCTCCTGTTTCCCAGCAGGAGAGAAAACCCCATACACATGGCAAGATGAAATTAAGGAAGGCACAGAAGGAAGGCATAAATTATATTCTTGCTAATTAGTTGGTGCCTTTTTTTTCTCTTATCAACTTTATTGAGCAATCATTTTATATGATGAAATGAATCTATTTAATTGGATGAGTTTTGACAGTTTTACCCACCCATGAAACCACAATCACACTCTAGACATAGAGTATTTCCATTACTATCAAAAGATTCCCTGTGTCACTTTTTTCTTTATACAATTGACCCTTGAACAATACAGATTTGAACTGCACGGTCCACTTACATGCAGATTTTTTCCAATAAATACCTGTCCTGATTTTGATCTGAGGTTAGGGATCTGTGGCTGTGGAGGGTATTGATCTGTGTTATTTTATATAGGGAACCTGAGCACCCGTGGATTTTGCTATCCATGGGGGTCTTGGAACCAACTCCCACAGATACCAAGGGGCATCAAGTTTTGGGGTGGGGGGGAATCAAGAGTTGTTTGCAGATTTTCAACTCCCTGGGGTTGGCATCCCTAACCCCTGCGTTGTTCAAGGGTCAACTGTACTTTGAAATGAGTGTTGTTTTCCATTCTGATATTCAGAGATTTTCTACCTTTCAGACATGAGTTAGGGTTAAAGAAATGAACATTTTACTTTTTTAACTCTTTGTTCTACAAATCATTATTTAGTGATAAGGACTATATGTATATATACATATACTTTAACTCTTCAGAGAGGCAAGGTTCTATGTTTGTTTGTTTTTAAATCTGATCATTTTCTAGAAGACTAAATGGGTTGTTTGGATTAGCATATTTCATTGCTTATGAAAACATCATTTAGGCAAGAGACTTAAATTCTGTACAAACTGTTTCTCTAATTGATACAAAAAAGTACAGTTGACCCTTGAATGACAAGGGTTTAAAATGTGCAGGTCCAGTGAGACATGGATTTTTTTCAGTCCACGGCTGTGGGTCCATGGATGTGAAGGGCTGACTGTGTGCATCGATCTGTACCATTTTGCCGATGGGACTTGAACATCTGGTGATTTGGGTGTCCACAGCGGTCCTGGAAGCAATCCCCCGTTGATACTGAGGGATGACTCAAGTTGTGAGAAAGTCAGAAGTTATCTACAGATTTTCGGTTGAATGGGGAGTTGGTGCCTTTAACCCCCATGTTGTTCAAGGGACAGCCATACTATTTTTATTTCAGTAAAATATACATAACATGATATTTGCCATTTTTACTATTTTTAAGTATATAATTCAATGGAATTAATTTCATTTCCTGTGTTGGACAACCATTACTTCTATCACCCCAAACAGAAACTCTACCCACGAAGCAATAACTCCTCATTCTCTCCTTCCCTTCAGCCTTTGGTAACTTCCAGTCTATGTTCTTTCTCTATGAATTTGCCCATTCTAGATATCTCCTATAAGTAGAATCATGCAATATTCATCCTTTTGTGTCTGCCATTTCACTTCGTGTAATAATGTTTTGCGGGGCCTTCCCTGTCGCAGCAGCTATCAGAGCTCCATTCCTTTTTATGGCTGAGTCATAGTCCATGTACATGTATATCAGTTTGTTTTCCCATTCATCCGTTGATGGATATTTGGATTATTTCCACTGTTTGGCTATTGTCAATAATACTACTATGAACATTAGTGTAGAAATGTATCTTTGAGTCTGCTTTAAATTCTTTTGGTTGTATACACAGAAACAGAATTGCTGGATCATATAGTAATTCTGTTTTTAATTTTTTGAGGAACCACCCTGCTGTTTTCTGTAGCAACTCCACCATTTTACACTTCTATCCATAATGCACAACATTCCAATTTCTCTACATCCTACCAGCACTTGTTATTTTCTGTTTTGTTTTGTTTTTGTTTTTGTTTTTAACAGTCATCCTCATGGATGTAAGGTGGTATCTCATTGTGGTTCTGATTTTCATTCTCCTAATAATTAGTGACGTTGAGCATCTTTCCATGTGCATAATAATTGCCATCTGTACATCTGCACGCTTTTTCAGTACATCCCTCCTTCTCTCCCTCCCCACTGCAAGCAACCACCAATCTCATTTTTGTTACTATGTACTAATTTGCATTTCGTATAAGTAAAAATCATTCAGTCCGTATCTTTATATCTGACTTCTTTCACTTAGAATAATAGTCTCGAGATGTACCCATTGTTGTGCTTATCAGTGATTTACTTTTTTTTATTAATAAGTATTGTTCCATTGAGTAGACATCACATTTTGTTTATCCATTCACCTATTGATGGACATTTAGTTTGAATAATGCTACTGTGAACATTGAATGTGTGTTTTCATTTCTCTTGGGTAAATACCTACGGGGCCTAGTGACAAGGCTATATGGTGTTTATGATTAACTTTACAAAAAACTGCTATACTCTTTCCATCTACATCCATGCTAACACTTGCTATTGCCAGTCTTTTAATTTATACTCATTATAATGGGTGTTAGTGGTATTTCATTGTGATTTTAATTTGCATTTCTCTCACCAGTTGATCCTGATAATCTTTTTATGAGTTTTTTTTTAACATTTAAATTTTTCTTTGGAGAAGTAGTTGTTTATATCTTTTGCCTATTTTATATTGTATTGTTTATCTTCATATTATTGAATTGTAAGGGTTCTCATACAGCATAGATAGAAATCCTTTGTCATAGAGGCATTGTGAACATTTTCTTCCTGTAAATTGCTTTTTTGTTTGAGTATCTTTTGAAGTTTTTTTCATTTCGATAAAGTTCAATTTATCAATGTTTTCTTTTATGGTTCATTTTGTGTTTGTGTGTGTCTTATTTAAGAAATCCTTACCTATGGAAAGTCACAAAGATTTTCTTCTAGAAGTTTTATAATTTAGCTTTTATATTTAGATTTATAAAACATTTTAAATCAGTTTTTGCAAATGGTGGGATAAAAGTCCATTTTTCATACAGGGGGCCAGTTGTTCTCGCATAACTTGTTGAGACTTTACTTTTCCTATCGAATTACCTCATCATCTTTGTCAGAAATCAACTGATCATACTTGTACGACTCTATTTCTAGATTCTCTATTCTGTCTGTCCTTTCTCCAGTACCACACCTTGCTTGACCAATGCAGTTTCTTAGTAAGTCTTGAAATCAGGTAGTGTATGTCTTCTAATTTTTTCTTTCTTTCTTTTGTAAACATTGATTCGGCTGTTCTAGGTTGTATACCTTTCCATATGAATTTTAGAATCAGTTTGTTAAGTTTTTAAGACCCTGCTGCTATTTTAATTTAAGTGGTTTAAATGTAGATCACTTGGGGGAGATTTGACATCTCAATATTGAATTTTTCATTCTGTGAACATACCTCTTCATTTATTTAGTGGTCGTCTTCAATTTCTCTCAAATATGCTTTTCTCTTTTGATTGTGATTCAGTTTAGTGAACACCTACTCTAGACCAGGCAAAGGACAAAGTGCTTTGCACTTAACCCCTCGTAGTTACCCTATGAAGCATGTGTTGTTCTCATCCTGTTCCGTGGGTAACTGCAACCGAGAGAGGTCAAGTCCCTTGCCCAGAGTCACAGAGCTACAGAATGTTGAAACTGGGATTTAACAGAGGTCCGCTGACTCCAGAGGCCATGCTCTTGGATGCTGGGGGTCAAGATAACATGTGTGAGCACTACAAATATTTATTTCTTTAAAGAAATTCTTAATAATGGTTGCATGCCTGTTTCTCACCCCCATCTCCCCAAACTGAAAATATATAAACCATATGAGTGGATAGATATATCCAGGGAAGGATAGATAGACTTTAGTCCGTCATCTCAGACTCACAGTGGGCTTGGTTATCATTAGAAAGTCATTCCAGGATTATTATTTCTGGAATACATTTTAATTAGCCTGGATTTTTTTCTCTCTTGTTTATCTCGTCTAAACATTATCAAGCAGAACATAAGTCTTGTACTATCAGTATCACATAGGGAATCACAAGAATTCCTCGAAGTTGCCTAATCACGTGCCATCCCATTGATGTGCTGGTCGCCTTACACCGTTATCAGACCCCACATGCGAGGTCTTGGAATATGGCAGGTTTGGATTTCTTTGTGAAAAATTGTCTGAAACTTTAGTTGTGTCTAATAGTTTTTTCTTCCTCCTTTTAAAAGACAGAAAAATGAATGGGCTTTTTTACAGCCCCTTTTCAATCTCTCATCTTCGGAGAGGAAAATGTCGAAAGGCATGTTGCAGCTGTTTTATGTTGCAGTTTATAATCTAATTAGATGTATTTTATCCAGATCATTATGGACTTCATTAGAGCTGGACTTCTTATATAAAAAAGAAAAGATGCTGAGTTAGATTTATGCAGACTCATCTGGGTCTTTTAAATTTCGTGATAATGCCGGTAGTGCCTGATGAAAGAGAATTCAAATCTGCCTACCTGATTTATTTGGTCATCTAATTTTTGCAAAGTTCTTGCATCTAATTTTGCTGGCATTTTTTTTGTGAGCATACAGTTTTCAGAATGATTAATAAGTGAAGTTTGTTATTTCAGAGAGAGTAACATTTGGGGATGATAAATAGTCTTCTTAGAAGCCTATGTATCATGTATCATTTGAACATCCTGGTACATGCGGGAAATAAAACATCTAAAGTGGTTGTCATAATCTAGGTCAAAGAGAGATGAAATTACATTTTGTTTGCTGTGTTTTTTGTACTGGAGAAGGCATTAGTTTTATGGTTTTCAGTTTAATTGCTAAATTTTTCCAGTGTCAGGGAGAAGTGTATATGCTAGAAATGGTTTGAAAAAGGAAAGTGACTCATGTTTGTCTTACATAATTTTTATCTAAGATTTGAGAGTATTTTTACTCTCTTTTTGTTTTAGATATGACCAACTTCTGTGTGACTTCCTAATCTATCTTATTAAAGAAAGAAATTGGTATTAACTTGTGCTTTGCAAAATCTCATCATTCCAAAGAATTGTACTTTGGATGTCTTTACCTTCATAATTTTATATTTTCTGAATCAATGTGTATTTGTGGCCTTGAATTTGCCTGTCCTTTTAACTCTAATCATGTGATTCCAATATCATTCATCGTTCTTCCCCACTTGGTAATTTATCAGTTTAACTATCGTTGGTCCCAAGCAATCCTGAACTGTTAGCCAGCAAAGGACAGTATTAAAATGTAATTTGATGGTTAATATTCAGTTGGAACATGGACCTTGCCCAGCATCTTTAAGCCATGAAACTCGCACTTCTCCCGCTCTCTAGGGGTTTGGTTGTATACGTGTGTGGGTCTGAGTAACCTCACAAACACTCCATGCAACTGGGTCAATGTAACAAACCCTCCAGCGACCTCTTGGTATTCACAATTTTAGTTCTGAACTGCTTACAAAGACCCAATTTCTTTTCTACATATCCTTTAACTCCTGATCTTCTTCCCCATGTCTGGCCCAGGAATTCCTTTTACTTTTTATGATATCATCATGTACATTGGACTTGACCCTCAGAACCACATCTTCATTGATGTGTTCTTGCTTCCGTCCTCAGCAGTGATTAGGATTGTTCCTCCAGGCAGATTCCGTTTGATTATTCTAGGTGAGCAGCATACCCAGTTTGGCCTGCTGCTATTTGATTGTGAGACCCTCATTGTTTGCTTAGCCTCCTGTGTACATGACCCTCCTCTTAGTTTATCTGGCAGCCATCACTTAACTATATTGTACATTGAAGCTCTTTGATTCAGGGATGGCTAAGATTATATCCATTAAAATTTTTGTGTGTGTTGGACTGGGCCTACCTGGCAAGAGAGACCAGCATGGAGCTAGGGCTTTTTGATGATCTTCTAAATTAAAGAAAGGTATAAAAATTCTGGACATAACAATGGGTCTAATGAAGGCCTACAGAAAACTTCTAATCGTTTACTTGAAAGTGATAAGAACATTAGCTTGTAGTTTATGGCCTTAATCTCTATGCATTTTGTGCAAAGGTGACGTTGGTTGTGTTAATACAATTGCTGCTTCCTCTCGAATATTAAGTTATATTCTTTATTGATATTTCTTCACATAAGTCTTATTTTTGTTGTTTAACTTATCCTTGTATCATCTGATTTCATGGCCACTTTTTGTGTTATATTTTTTATTAAATTTCTTGCTGTTTATTTCTAGTGTATTGAAAAATTAATGTTTGGGTTTTTTTTTTTAGTTTAAGTATATTTTTCATTAGAGTTGGATTTTTAAAGTATGAAACCTTATCATCTCTAAGTAAAGACTGTTTGCTTCATCATCAGCCAGAACCTTCAAAGCAGTATTTTAAGAGTTAATGACAGCCATCCTTGTTGGATTTCTTAATTTAATAAAAATGGCTTTCCACTATTTAGCATTAATTTTGTCATTGAATTTTGCTAAATTGCCTTTATCACATTTAAGTAATTTTCATCTTCCCTGTTTAAATATTTTTAACACACTTATTTATTGACCTAATTTGTTGTATATATACTGTTCTCTGTAAGGGGTCTCATTACCTATTCTGCAGCCTTGATTAGAATAGAGAATTCTTCATCATAAGATCATGTGCCTGGTGAAGAGGGATGGAAATCAGTTTACTTGATTTTTTATTTTTTTAGACATATGACTTCTAGCCTCTCTGCCAAACGTGAGACAGAGCCTGCATCATCTCTAAATTAGTTCTATCTTTATGTACCTATGTAATGTCTACCCTAAATAATTCATTTATATGAGATTCTGTGTACTGGCATAATCATAAACAGGTTTATGCACATTTCTCTGAAGGTAAAATAGACATTATGTAATTTCTCCATTTTACACAGAGTTCTAATTTTTACTGTGGTATGCATACTTATGTATTCATTCAGAACATGTTATTTTGGTGTGTATGGGCATGGACTTATTTAAGCTATTTCCTATCAATTGAACCATGAATCATTACAATTTGCACTAAGAACTGAACCTAGGCAATGAATTTTTATTGCACAGTGAACTGCCCCTAATTTAGAAAAAATACTGTGAATCGATCCAAGTTAGATCTGTGTTTAATTATTTACAAAACTATTGATTAGAAGAAAATTAGAATACATAGTATTTTGTGGAACAATTTATTTCCATGTTTAAATGCAAATCTTGGCCAAAAGAGGCTGCAAGAGGACTTCATTGAGAGATGGGAGGGACATAAAACACTGAGAGTCCGCGCTTTCACACTGGGGACCTTGCAGCAGTCACAGGAAACCCTGAATATTCCTAGACTGAGTGTTCCAACAGGTTTCCCTTCACCTAGAGATCCCGGAAATCGTTGGTGAGAATCATTATGCTGTCCACTCACTGCATTCAGGATTTTTGCCCCCGGCAGAGTTGTAACCCCAGTGTCTCTGAGGAAGGGAAGAATGCACTGTGATAGCTTTGGGAAGCTGCCAGGGAAAAACTACCCCCTCAGACAATTATGTTATGTTATCCTTTACTGCACATATGATACATGATTCATCATTTTCTAAGCATGTTCATTATCCATGCTGCTTAATCACATTTTAAAGATAAACAGCGTTTATCAAATTATCATCCGTATCCCGCTCCAAGTTAGCACAGATTCTTCACCACAGACCTACGCCGTGCAGGCGAACATGTGTGTTTATTTTTTGTCCCGTTATTTGTCTAAAGGCTGTGAGCCACACCCATTGAGTTAGTCCTTGTGTTTCAGGCCATCCCACATATTAAAATACTCATCTTGTTTTGGTAGTGTTGGTTTTATCCCAAGATATGTTTTAATTATGTACAGTAGTTAATTTTGCTTTTCTGGACATAATATTGTGAGCCTTTTGTGTTCAAGGATATGTGAGGGTCTTCATTGATTGCTCTTAGTGCTTTACATAGTAGTATGTACTCAGTGAATATTTGTTTAATTGAATGCAGCAATACATGGTGAGACTGGTTGATTATGCAGTTTTGTGCAGTTTTCAGAAATTCTTAGAATTCTTGATTCCTTTTTGCCTATTTCTGAGATTAATGCTCATGGGTGAGGCAGTATTAGTCCACGGAGGAGTAATAGAATGAATAATGGTGAAGATCATATGTTTATTTGTTTGTATGTCTGTGTACCTGTGTGCATGTGTTGGCATGTATTTATTTGTATGTAGATAAGAATGAGGATAAAGAAGTAGTGAGAATGGATGAGAAGGTTTACAGAAAAAATTTCTACTGTGTTCTGGAAATTGTTTTAGGACATTCGGGCCATTTGATTTTTTTTATTTATCCCCCAGAACACATTTCTTAAGCATCTATTAACAGCTGGTCCCATACAGAGCCCTGGAAGTCATCTGAAAGTACGTAGTCCAGTGGAAGAGATAATGGTGAGATAAGTGGTCAAGGCTTGATGAAGGTGAATGTAGGGTCCCCAGGTGGGGGACAAAACAGGACATCTACATGACAATGGAGTTCTAGAAAGTTTTCAAGAAGTGAGCCTTAGGCTTAGTCTTGAACGTTAAGGAGGTGACTTGCAAAGGGAGGAAAGGGGGCCCCACGTAAAGGAAACACGCAGATGAGGAATACAGCTTTAATTTTTCTTGGGGACGGGGAGAAACTTGAACTTAAGATGTCACACCCGGTACCTGTTTCAGCATTGGTTCATTAGTCATGTTAAGTCCTTTAGTATGGATAGATAATCAAATAACACCCAAAAAAGCAAACTGTGGCCGTGGAATGTTCTGGGGTTTGGAGTGTGTATCACGTGAAGCTACCATGCTTCTCATTGCTTAATTTGCAATTAGGAATTCATAGACAGTCTGAGTATATGGTTCATGAATTACGATTATTTTTCAATAAATTTACCATGGATTCCCCCACTATTTTCTTGTCATATTAATTTGTTTCTAATCTTAATTTTTCTTTATTATTACAACATGTAATATATATCTGTGAATCCAGAGGAACATATAAATATTAATTAACATTGAAAAACACCAGAAATTCAAAGGATGCTCTGCATTAAGATAGAGTTTACAGGGAAGTAGTTGGCTCTCCATTGTCTTTTTGGCTGTGCATTACAGAACATACAAGTGATCAGTCTCAGCAGCCTATCGTAGTTACAGGCACGTGGGTGTTTGAATCAGATGGACCTGGAGTCGCATCCTCAAAATAGCACTTATCAGCCATATGACCCAGAACACATTCCTTAATTTATTTGATTCTGTTACTTCAGCTATAAAATGAATACACAATAGAACTAAGTTTGTAGGGGAGGGTTTTAGAGAAAGTGTTACAGGATACCTCATAAGGGCTTAAGAAATAGTAACTATTTTTAGTGGTAGCTTCATCTAGGAATATAAGTTATTAAAACATATATATTTGTTCATACCTTTCTTTCATTTTATAATAAAGATTTTACACCATCTAAATTGAGCTGGGTTTAACTCCATCTGCATTCATTGTAAAAGAGATTATAACACCTCTAATTATATTGCAGAAGAAGAAATTACGATTTTTCTAATATACGCAGTGCGTTTGATTGCTCTAGCTGTGCGTGTTTTGCTCTCTCTGCCTTTAAGAGTACTCTCTTGTAGAGTATAATTATTGCTGAATTGCCCGGTAGGCAGATTTTGGGCTCATCTATGTTCATGTGTAGGCCTCCAGCAGCACTGGGATACACGCACAGGCACACACATGTGTACACTTTGCTTTCACACACACAAAAATTACAAGTTAACCAAAAATTTACCATCGGAAACTCTAGAAAGATGTTATGTTAATTTTGGCAGATGCCACCTTTCGTCTTTTGATGTTTAGTATCGTTCCTATTTTGAAATCCACATCAGGGGAGAGAGGAAAGAGTACCAAATCTTCCCCTGCATGGGGACTCTGAAGATTCTGTTCCCACCCTCAGGATGATAGGTATACCGTAATTAGAAGGTAGTTCCCAGCATTTTGTTCTTCAACAATTCTGTGTCAGAGATGGAAAAAGCGCAGCCATCTGTCTTCCAGTTATTTGCCATTTGTGCAATATCTAACATACTTTTCAAACACATTTCTAAACAGCAGTTATCAAGATGTAGTGGAATCAATGAAGTGCAGACCACAAAATGTTAGCGAAGTTTAGGAATTGGCTAGCAGAGAAGTTGTCAAAATATTTTAGCCTAATCTCTTTTTTTCAAATGAAAGAGGGTACAGGAGCCCACGAAGCTATTTTGGTAAGAGTGTATAGATGCCTACTGAAGGGAGTCTGAGGGCAGTGCGGAGCCCCTGGTGCCTCTTCCTTGACTGCCCCGCACTCAGCCTGTTGGCCCTGGAGAGGTCCTGGGGAGGAGAGTTTGTCACCACTGGTTTCATACACGCCCCAGCTGTCAGGAGGATTCACCCCGACTGTGGCCAAACTCAGATCGTTGCTGTCCTTGAATTCATTTGGCAAATTCCTATCAGAAAGCAATGTTCAGACAGCAGTATCAGCTTTATTGGGATATTTTATCTGAGAGAAGCAAAACATTGTGTCAGAGCCGTTCCAAACCCGAGTGCGTGTTTGTGGAGGAGACACGATGAGCAACAGCGTCCCTTCCGTCTGCGACGGCGAGGCGCAAGGCGTTGGCTTATGAATGAGCGGAGGTGGCCGCCCGTCAGTGCCTGCAAGTTTTAATCCTGGTGGTTCTGCTCGTTCTTCAGCCTCTCAACCAGACCTAAATACATCCTCTTCCATTTTAATCTTTGCGTGTCAATAATATTTAGATCGTGTATGTGAGACAGCAATATCTAAAACAACCCAAAATGAATTGTAAGCCAAAACATCAGAATATTTCCATTTATTGATCCACTTTGAATTAAATATGTCCATTTTCTAGTACTTGGAATGAATTTGGACTCAGCCACTCTCTTTTCCTCCCAAATCGCTTTTCATCTTGTGGGAAGATGTTGAGAACTCTCAGGCCTGGTTTGTGTCTTTGAAATACAATAAAGGTCACAGGCAAAGAGAGGTTTGATCCTGTGACCTCGTCTCCATTACAACATGACCCAATCAGTGGAGAAAACGCCTATCCACAGCTTTTCTTTTGAGGGTCGTCCTCTCTTTATTACCGTGTAACTGATGTTTGTCATCTTGTGACTCAACTAAATTGTCACCAATTACTCTTAGCATTTTAATCCCACATGGTATCCTTATCCTTGTACATTAGGCGCTTAGTAAAATTTATTGGGACAATTAGTAAATGGAGACATGAGGTCTCTAACCACCTGCTAAATGTCAGTTATTCCTTTGAGGAATATAGTGACATTATGGTCACATTTCAAAGGCTGCCTCAGGTCACCCTAGGTATTGTACTTCGAATTGAGCTGTGTCTTTCTTGTTCCCCAAAGTCTATATTTACCTTGGCCGTTTTGGTTTTGAATGTTGGCCTTTGTAAATATACATTTTCTAATATGCATTTTGTAGGCAATATAATGAAATGGGCTCGGTATATGTCTGCATATATTTTGTTTATATCTGGATGAAGATATACATAAACTATCCATCTGCACAATCACATACATGTAGAGAGGGGCACATCAACATCAACAAATTTGTTCTGTCATGGACAGAGCAACCAATGACAATTTCAAGGATTATTTTAATAAGTCAACTGAGAAATTTGAAATTGCTATTACCCATTGCCAGTATTATTTAGGATGCAAATCTATGTCGAAACCCCCAAATTTCCATGGTCTCTATTTTGTTCCTTCACCCAGAACTCTTTGCTTCTTTGTGGTAAGAGAAAGTAAGCAAAGCTAATTGTGGCTTTAAAATATTAAACCCCAGTAGAGACTTAATATCCTATATTTTTTCCTAAAAGAAAAACCTAGCTTAGTTTATGCAAATAACAAGGATTAAAATAGGCAATGTGTTTTACCGTCCCTCTGTTTCTACTTACAAAATTTCCCTAATGATATTCGTTTTTTAATTTGTGGAAGGAAACGACTAAAGTCACTACACATTGAGTCTAGGAGCCTTTATACCTGGAGCAAAACCACGTGGGAAGAAAAGAGTAGATGTGAAATGGAAACAGGTCCCTTAGTGAGGAGAAGTGCAAAGACGTCACCACGTCCCCTTAGGAGAAGGCGTTGGGCTGAGCAAGTCAGTCCGGCCCTCTACATGACGGAATGGAAAAGTCTTGGAATTTTTATGTGGATAAGAGGTAGACAACTCTTTTCTGATTTCTAGAGCTTCTAGAATCCATGTGGAGAAGTGGTTCTGAAGGTCTAGAAGCCACCAGCCCAGAGGTCCTTGAGGCAGGGAAAAGCCTTGGCCTCAGCCAGGGCGCTCGCTCTGTTTGATGTTTCAGTCTGCCGTGGATGATTTTATCTGAGAAATAAGTTCCACTAAATAAAACCTGTTGGTCTTAGAAGGCTGAGTGCTGTTCTCACTGACAAGTCTCCTGATGGTGGCAGAAGCCACCCCATTCAGCCTCAGGTGCAGCCTTCCTGCCTTGCGTGTCTTGTTTTCCTGACTTTTTATTCTCGAAGTATAATATAGAAATCTGAAGCCATAAATAGCCGAAAAATTTCACTCTGATTAAATACGATTTTTAAATTCTGCACAGCAAAACCCCGTAAGAAAAGCGAAAAGCCGGACTGGGAGGAAGATCTTTGTACCTGGTATCTCAGAGAAGGGGCTGTTTCCTTAGTGCTGGGGTCAGCAGCCATAGCCCCAGGGCTGCTTCTGGCCTGGTGCCTGTTTTGTAAATCCAGTTTTATTAGAACAGAGCCACACTCATTCGTTTGTGTATTGTTTGTGTCTGTTTTCACCTCGTGGAGGCAGAATTGAGTAGTTGCAACAAAGGTCTGATGGCCTGCAAAGCCAGAAAGAGCTTCTGTCTGGTTCTCTACTGAAAACGTTTGCCAACCTTAGCTCTAATGAATAATGATCTTCTACAGCTACAAATCAGTATGAAAAAGATCGACAACCCAATGAAAAAGTAGCAAGAGTTATGTATTTTAGTGTCTCAGCAAACTAAAGCAACAATAGACAGATGTCCCCCAAATGGAATGAAGAGATGTAAATGAAAGGGGAGGATTAGGGGACAAACAAGAGATGATGAGACACCCAGAGACTAGCAAGAGCAGGAGGAAGCCATTACCACCCGTGGACTGAGGGCACAGAAGAGAAAACAGTGTTTCTGGGCCGACTGAGAGCTGGAGCAGGGGGGACAGTACGTCCGAAGGGTCATCATGTAGGGATGTGGCCTCTGAGAATCGTGGCCGCAGAATAAGACAGCAACAAGCAAGAAATGCCCTGGCGTCTCTCCCCCCGCCCCCCCCCCGTCTCCAATCTCCCCGCTGCCTCCCAGTTACTGACCCTGACCAGAGGCTACCAGGCAAGGGTGCCCAGATGACTTTGTCCTCAGTGATCAGCTTCCTAGGAAAGCAGATGAAAAGATCTTCAACCTCATTGATAATAAAAGCAGTGCCAATGAAGACTATACTGAAATGTCATTTTTACCAATCATACTGAAAAAGGACCAGATGTTTGATAGCACCTTGTGTTAGCAAGGGTACAGGGAAACAGGCTGTGTGTGTGTGTGTGTGTGTGTGTGTGTGTGTGTGTGTGTGTGTGTGTGTCAGAGTGTGTGCGAGTAATGCATTCTCTTTCAAAGTTATAAATGCATGTACCCTTTGACTTAGCAGTCATACTTCTAGGAATTCATCCTCTAGTTACTTTTGTAAATACATGAAATTACATATGAGTAAGGCTATTTTTTTTGTAATATGAAAATCTCTTTATTTGTAATATGAAAAGAATAAAATAACCTAAATGTCCATCAATAGGGGACTAATTATATCAATCATGCTACATCTATTCAGTGGAATACTGTGAAGCCATAAAAAAGAATGAGGAAATTAACTCTTACGTTAGATTGTTAAGAGTACAGAGAAAATAAAAATAGGAGTATACTATATAACCGTTTGTGTCAAAAAATAAGGGAAAGAATAGCTAAACATCTTGTATCTGTATAAAATAGAAAACTCATGAAATGATAAAATTAGATGTCTCTGTAGATGGGGCCTGGGACAAGGAAAAGTTTTTATCTTCTTGAAACCTTTAAATTTGATTCATGTCAGTGTATTACCTATTTAAAAATAAAGAAAAGCAAGAATAATCTTCTAGACCAGTTAGTTATGGTCTTAAGCAGGTAGATTTTGTCTGAAAATTTAATTAGGAGAATCTCAAAATTCTAGCCTCTGGCTGGTGACTTCTAGTGATTTCACAAAGATCTGAGACGGCTGCCCGGCAGGTCCATGGTGGCGTGGTGGCCCCGGTGGCTCAGTGAGCACACGCTGCCCCCTCTTTCTTCAGACTTGGCCAGATGAGATTGGTTCTACGTACAGCCTCTTACAACTTTGTTTTCTGCAACATACTTGAAATCAAAACACCGTTTAAAAATATTCTCTGCCATTCGAGTGTTCAGCTCATTTAGCCTGCCCCCATCTATTGGTCCGGTGTATTGAAACTTTTCTACTACGTGTGTCATTCCTCCTTTTCACTTAAGGTAGATATGTGCTTTAGTTATCAGGAGCTGTGTCTTTTGCATATTTTTTTTTTGATGTGGAGCAAATTGTGGATTATCAACAAGTAAACAAGTGGATAATCAGGATCAAATTGTAGGAACAAATCTGGATTTCTCAAATCCATGTCCTTTTGCTTTTTTTTTTTTTTTCTGGGCAACATTTGCCTGAAGTAGAAAACTGAATATGGATGAGCGCATGTTGCAAACTGATTTTTCAACCGTAATTGCTTTGCAGTGTGAAAATGGGCAGCAAACGTAGATTGGGAATATAGGCAATCAGAGATGAGCTCCGTACACCTGCCAGATACCGTGTGTAGCCCACACGCGTCCACAGAGAAATTGAAATGCTGCTATCTTGTGACAAGAGGTTCTAATTAATGTGATTCGAATGCATCTGTCTGTCTGCCAACAGCCCGCCTCATGAAATGACAATGCTCGGTCCTGATGTTGCAGTCAGTCAAAGACTGACTTAGTGAGTGGCTCAGAAGTCGTACCAGGAACTTTGCTCTGGGGCTGTGACCCTCATTCCTGTCCATTTACTTCAACTCAGGAACGCAGTTTGCTGGCGACTCTCCAAGTTGGAAAGCTCGTAATGAGACAGCATGTAAGTGCCATTTGAAAGCATGCGTTTCTCAGATCCATGGCTATGAAGTGAGGATTCAACATAGCAAATTGCCAGGTTCTGATCACTGAAAGAAAGAAACATTTACCATCTTAATTTTGGCATGGAAAGGATTTGGACAGTGTATGTACCATTCCAGGTCCTAATTTATATTGAAAAGTTTAAACAAGGACCCTGGTAATTATATATCCTGAAGCAGCAGTGACCTGGAGGACCAGGGGGTGGTACTGTTAGTGCTGCCAAAGACCACTCCTAATTTTATTTTTGAGGCCAAAACATCAGGATGTTTCATTGTGTGTGTGTGTGTGTGTGTGTGTGTGTGTGTGTGTTTCATTTGCTTGTGTTGTAACTAGAAGCTTCATAACAAACTAATTTGCGCAGGAAGGGGAAAGGAGACCTCTGGGGAAGGTGGGATTACTTTGCAGCACCAGCAGAGTCCTAAGGGTCGCTGCGTCCTTCAGGTCAAGGTCATGTTCCAGCCAGCAGTACCAGGAGTGGTGCTCTGTGGAGTCATGCCTGCCCCCTCCGCCTCATGCCCAGACCCCCAGCCTGTGCTCACCTGTCCCTTCTCTGCAGGTTCGTTGCTCTGATGGTCCTCTCTCGCTTACTTGTTCTCTGACTCTTCATATCCGAGACTTCTTAACTAGGCGTGAACTCTTGAGCACATGACACCAGCTCTTATTCTTTCCATTTTCTTTCTCAGAGTCTATACCAGAATGTACGAGTATTTTGGGCCATGATTTTTCTCTTTTGACTGTGGCTCTTGGCCAGCTGAATCACAATCCACTACAGCCTCTTCACATTTTGGATGAAATGTAGTGGTATCTGAATTATACGGTTTTGCCATGGGAATTGGACTGATGCTGTTTAGTATGTAATAATAATAATTTCCCCACGGTTTATTTACTGAGAAAAAAAGGCTACATGGGCAAAGAAGCGTTTGTATTACGATCAAACCCTTTTTGTGGAGTTTCATTTCCATTTGATCCACAGACAAAAGTCCACTGAACACGCTCTGTGGACAGCTTCTTAGAGGAAAGAAATGGACATTTAGCGAGCCTCTGTTACTGCCCTGAACAGATTGTGCCAAGTGCTTTTCCATATAACGTTTAATAATTATGTAATCATTGCTCAATTCCGTGTATCGTTTAATCCTTATAGTGATCTTCAGAAATATGCACTATTTTTTTATTTCCCTTAACGAAACCCTTTTATTTTCAGATAATTATAGATTCACATGCAGTTAGAATACATAATAGAGATCTCCGTGCCCTTTACCAAGTTGCCTCCGATAGTAACATTTTGCAAAAATGCAGCACGGTGTCGCGACCAGAACGCTGACATCGGCACGGTCCCCACACACCCCTCAGGTCGCCCTTTCATAGCTACATCCGCTTTCTCTCCACCGCCCCCCTCCTTACCCCATGCAACCATGTCTATAACTTTATCATTTCGAGAATATTGTATATACAGGAACATGGATTATAGAACCTTTTTCCTTGTGTATTGTTACGTACTTTTCCGTAGTCTGTTGGCTATACCACAGTTTAACCTTCCACCCACTGGAGGACATCTGGGTGGCTTCCAGTTTTTGGCTGTTGCAAATAAAGTTGCTATAAACGTTCATGTACAGGTTTTTGTGGGAACACATGTTTTCATTTCTCTGGGTTAAGTGCTCAGGAGCGCAGTTGCTGGGTTGTGTAGTAGTTTCACGTTTAGCATGCAACTTGCAATGATTCTCTAAGGTCTGTATTATTATTATTTATTATTATTATTATATTTATAGATGGAGAAACTGAGTCTCAGAGTGAGTAGTTGACTAGTGGTTGACTGCCCAAGATTACATAGCCAGTGGTAGTAGAGCTATGGCTTGACCTCAAGTCTGTCTGCTCCCCAGATCCATGTCTTTTTTCAGTCGGGACTCTAATACAGTCTGTTAACCCTTTCCTGTAACAGTGTTGAAAGGAAAACAGGCTGCTGTTCCACCTGACCTTGGATCACTAAAATGAGAGTGGTGATTTTTGGTACCTACATTATGTACTTATCTCAAGGAACAAGCAAGTGTCAGTACAAAGGCATCAGGTCCATGACAGACATGATAAATCAGGACCCTGCACTTTAATAGAATGCAATTTATGCTCATCTTGCTGAGAGATGAAGGGCATAAAGCTGCTTGCCCAGCGAATCAAGGGCAGAGCTAGGACTCAGATGGATCTGCTTCTCCATCCCTCTTTCGTCTGGCTGCCATTCGTCCTTCAGCTCAGACAACCTCAGTGCTGGGCCAGGCAGCTGGCGACTGGCATGCCTTAAAAAGGCAGATACCACCTCGTATTGCTGTGTTTGCGGGAAGGATGGGGGCAGGAGTGAGACGATCCCAAGTGTTGGTTGATCAGATCGTGGCGGGTACTGAAACTCTGCAGGGAATTGCAGCCCCTTCCTGTAATCTAAAGGGTTATTTCTGGGTGACATCTTGACAGGGAGCTGGCCTTCGGGGGAACAGTGCTCACTCGATGTGCCTGAACAACAGTTAATTATTAATGCTTTATGCCCTAATAAGTAGGGGGATGTTACCTGGGCGTCTATTATGGAGCTATTATTTTTTTCCTACTTTTTCCCAATAGAAAGGAGAAGGTTTTATAAGCAGTTTGAGAAAATTGCAACCACAAAATTGCACATCGCTGCCAGAGTGAAAGTGTCTTTTCCACATGACTTTAGAGCCTGTGTAATTTGTGCCATTACAGGAAATGTCCCTTATGTTTCAGAGATTTTAAACAAAGGCAGCGTGGTTATCACTACTTCTTGCAGCCTAAATATTGTTTCTGAATTAAAATGACTGATTTTAGTCATTTTAGTTTAGTCCCTGCAGACTATGATAAAGCTAGAATGAAAATGACCTAATTTTATGCTCATAGCAGTGCAGGCTTTTGAAATCAGCTTCTTCCATAATTTTACATCTTTTTAACCTGAAATAATGTTTCTTTCTAGAGGTTAGTATTATTTCTATTATAGTGATGGATTTTTCCAGTTACTACTTTACTCAGTTTCTGATCTCAGTATTTAGAATATTATATATTTAATAAATACATAATAAATTCCAGAAGTTATCTGGTTGAGCTCTCACTCCTTCTTTTCTTGACAGATTGATAATTTGCTGCCAGGGTTATTTACTACGATCTATTGTAATAATTATCACGTCAATGATCTTTTCTTTGTTTCTGTGACCCTATATATGTGACCCTATATATGCAGACCTCTAATATTTGAGTCATAAAATATTATTGCTAGAAGTATATAGGAAAAAAATGAGGCCAAACCCCACATTTTTGTGTATAAGTTAGTTCCTCACCTGATACCCTGTTTAATTTAGTCTGGGAGTGCGTATTTTCAAGCACCATCCGGAGAAGCAGCCCATTGTCTCCTCACAAACACGACATGCTCACTCACCCCTCTACAAACACAGACACGTATCTTTCTTCTGTCACATCAGAACACTTTTATTTGGGGATTCTATATTTGGGGTTTATGTAGCATATTGCTTGATCTAATTATTTCACTGCCAAAAATTTTTTTTAAAACTATGGTCGAGATGCTTAATAAGGCTTCTTGGGGCTCTTTCATCAACAATGCATAGTAAATGACACATAATTTGTGTGTGGGTTTGTATTTATGACTGTGCGACAAGTGTGGCAACAACAGAACTTTGAAGAAGCTTTTATGAGATTTTTTAATACTTCTTAAGTGACTTGGCTACCTACGATGCAATGCAGAGTGCTCTAAGTGCCTGCTTGGCTTTACATGTCTCATAGGATCCTGATTTTTATCTCCATGATTAATAAAGATACACTTAAAAAGGCCAACCTGTCTCTTCTAAAGACAAACAGAAAAACTGTGATTTTCTTAGGCGAGTGTGTGTTTCAGGGTTTGTATTAAATTATCTATAGAATTATAGATAAACAGGCAATTATTTATCAGGCACTGATTTAAATGAGAGTACTTGGTTCCAAGAGTTTTCCCGTGATCTCTTCTGCAGGACTTAGGGCGGGTCAGAAGGACTACCTGCTGTTGTGAAGAAAAGGCAGCTCCTTCCCCGGGCGGGGCTCCTTTCAGGACACTGGGCTTTAGAGTTTGGCTCCTTAGGTCCTTGAAAATCCTGTCACTCCCTCTCCATAGCATCGCAGTGTCTGTTAAGTCATTCAGTCTGTCTGTCTGGTTCTCTCTCCCTCTCCCTCCCCACCCCCTCTCCTCCACCCCACCAACAGCCTCCTACCTCCTTACCTATAATTTAATCATAAATCTATTCTTGTCAAAGAGAGAAGAAACTATATTCACTGTCTTTATCAAGATGGTATGTTGGTAATCTCAAGGTTCAAGGTTCTCTCTCTCCCAATGCACTGAGCCTTAGAAAGTCTCTGCCCGCCTAGTGGTGAGGCCAGTAAAGGGTACAGGACACACAGCCAGCTTTAATCGACCCAGCTTTTTCTCTTTACGATTCAGTCAGTTGATTCCAGAGGACTGACCTTCGCACTTATGGACGTCTCTCTTTTTGTTTGCTTTTAGAGGGACATTAGGTGCTCTGCTTGGCAATATTTGGATGGAAGGGATTAGATTCTTTGTGATGGGTGCTCTTATAATCAGGGTGATCTTTTTGGTTCCTACTTTTGTTTTCCTCCTGGATCAGATCTGTGATAACTTCCTTTCTAGATGTTGTCCACCAATATAGTCTTTGACATTTTATTGTTCAGAGGTTATACTGAGGTTCTCATTGTTCTGGAAAAAGAGAAAATGTAAGCTATATTGCATATCCGTGACTGTATCCTAGAATTCCAACTGTGTCTCCTCCATATCATGTAGTGGGAAGCAGAACCTGATATGGTATGCTTAAAATAATATTGGACGGTAGGAGGCCTGATTTCCATCTTTTCACTTCTGGAGGACCCGCCCAGACGTTTAACTATAAACTTTGATGATCTCCGTAGTTTCTTATTTTGTCTCCTCTCACCTGATAGTAGTAGTTACATCATAATTCGAAGGAGTTAATCTGTCATTATTCTCTCTTTACTTTTACTAAATGGTCAGTATTTACTATCTACACCAGTCTGTCTGAAACATAGCTAACACCTACTAGGTATGTGCTAAGAACTGGGCACTGTTTTTAAGCACTTTGTAAGTATTAATTCACATGATCCTTAGGACAATCCTGTGAAGGGGATTCTAATAGTTTCGTCATTTAACTGGTGAAGAAACTGAGCTTCAGAGAGGCAAAATAACTTGCCCAACGTAAATAGCTGAAAAGTGGGACCAGGATTTGAACTCGTGTGTTTAGCGCCTGCGCATGCTCCCTCTTTCCTTCTATGTATCTGTCTCTCTTTGTCTAAGGCGAAAATCCATGGCTCCATTTTCTAAACAAGACCAGGACCCAAAGTGAAGCAATTCATTCTCATCATCACCTATATACACGGGGGGGAAAAATATACATGTATCCTTTTTTTTCTAGACAATCCTAAAATAGTAATTTTTTTTTTTTTTTTTTGGAAATTGACAAGGAATGACCCTTTTCTAGTAAAAACTGAAAGCAGCTTCGCTTGGTCATTTTCAGATACTCAGTTTTCACTATCACCATCTTTGAATTCCGTAATCTAATAACAAGACACCTTTGCTTCATCAGCTCGAGCTTGCTGTAGCATCTGATCTTCTGGTTTTTAATTGCTCATTTTAAAGGCCCAGCGTTATGCACAGACACACCTTCCAACAGAGCTGTCCATCGGTGCCCTCGGCACAGCATGTCCTGCGACTCTTCTCATTGATTCGTAAGAGTGTGCTTTTTAGGTGGCTTCTTTAATTCCCAGCACTTGTGCCTCTTAGCTGTTTTCAGTCCCTGAGGATACTCAGTCCAGGACAATGTCCCAGTGAGGCTGAGATGAACAAAACCCTGCTAGTGCCCTAAATGGAGAAACATACCTGCTTGGGAAGTTGCGACAAACAAGGGGTTTCTGGAGAAGTAGCGCGGTGTACTTGATTGCTGCTTTAAAAGTCCGCAGCCTAACAAGTGACCTCACTTTTCCCAAATTACATCCTATCATCCAAAAAGTTATTCACCGAATTAAAATTTAGATGAGAACATTTAGAATTAAGTTCGTTCTTGTTGCTATTTACTGTTGTGATGTGGGATCACCCTGGCACCATGGAGATTGTAGACGTAAAAGCCTTCGGTCCCCCAGACACTCCATATTTTCCAGGGGGACCCACTGTAACAGTTTGGTGCGCATCCCTGCAGACCTTCCACATACGCATGTGCACGCGCATGCACACACACACACACACACACACACGCACTGGTATAAATGCACATGCAGAGTTGTTACTCGTCTACAGCTTGCAGCTTACTTTTTTTTTTCTCAACAATGATTCCAGGTGGTCTTTCTATGGTACCAAATACAGATCTATCTTTTTTAATGATTGCATACACAGCATAATAGTAATGCAGCATAATAATAATCGCTAACATTTATTGCCCTCTTATTTTGTGTCATGCATTGTACTACATGCCTTACTCCAGCCGAAGAAACCAAGAATCAGAGAGGTTAAGTAGCTCGCTCAAGGTCAGACAGCCAGTATGTAGCAGAAGCAGGATTAAACCACAGCCGTACGGTTCCAGAGCCCATGTGTGCACCGTAATTCTTGTCACTGATCCCCTACTAATGGACACTGGCCTCTTGTTTTCACCAGAACAAATATTCTGTAATGCACATGTCTGTATACAAGTGCTCGTGACAATATTCTATTGGATATATACCTTTTAATATTTGAGAGCCAACCTCTTTTTAAAAAAAACAATATTAATTTGTGTCGACTCATGCAAAGAGGTTATAGCCTAATTGCCAGAGGGGCTGATGTCATAAGCATAGCAAATGTAACATCTTGCTAATGACAATTCATTTCGATTCATTTTGTCATTTATTAGGCTGTTATTTATTAACACACGACCTCCAGTCTTTGGCTGTGTCCAGCAGTTACTTGCTCTCAGCTGCTGCTGGAGTCCATGTTTTCAACTGTCAAGGGTAGGAGAGGAAACCTAATTATGTAACAATGGCGGGTACTCTCCAGGAGTCAAACCTTCTAAGAGGTCACAGGCAGAATATCGAAATAATCTGGCGCTTACAAAATGAGGTGCTGTTATTTTATGCTCAGCACTGCACTGAAACGTGCAGTTCCATTTTTACGTTTTCCTTTGAATGAGTTCAGATTTGCTAAAAAATTATAAAATGTACAAACAGAAATCTCGGCCTGTAAAAGTTTCGCCTGTATTGCTGAGGAAGCCTCGGAATTATAAAGCTGAGATGGCTCTTCAACAATAGAGTGATTAATTACTACATCAGAGAGTGGAGGTAATCAATAATATCATTGATAAGTGAATTTTCTGCCTTCCAAAAGCATCTCCTATAGTTTCTTCTTTCCTCATAGCTACATGACAGATCCTTCGGTGAGGCTGGGTGGCTGGTTGGCCAGGCAGGCGTCTCTGTGGTCGTAGGAGCCCAAACCCCCGGGCTCCGGGCCTTCTGCGTGTGCCTCCAGCTCACTCTCCCATCGCAGGACCACAGACTGCCCTGTGGCCGGGCCCTGTGGGCCAGTGTGAGTGGCTCTGGAATCAGGATGTACAGTGTTCACCGCGGAAGGTGGACCCGAGCATTTCTCATCGTGGGAAGACAGGAGGGTTCCGCGCCCATGTCCTGAGGCTCAGAAGCGCCTCTGTTGTCCCTGAACCCTGCTGGGTGCAGCAGGGGCAGCCAAGGGCGCCTCCCCTAATGTGGCAGGAGGTGAAGAGAGGTGGTGTCAGGGGTGCACCCTCCAGTGTCTCTTTTTCTCAGATAATTTGGTGACTACTTTGTGACAGTCACACGTTTCTGCCATTGGCATTGAGAGTGGTCGCCATCATCTTAGCATAGCAGATGATGTTCTTTTGCTTTTTTTTTTTTTTTTTTTTTTTTTGCAATCAAATGTGCCATTGACCTAGAAAAACCTATAAAGATTTGTAGTAATAACTATACAAACGTGAGTCAGGTACATACGTGCTCATGGAGGTAGGCCTTTGATAAAACGAATGTTGACGTTTGATTCAATTGAATGTAAAAGTTGAAGAAAGTTTTTTTCCCCTCATTAAAAAAAATAACATTTCTTTTAGCATATGTTAGAGGACCTGAAAGAAAAACCATTATAGTTTGAAGAGGGTGGGAATGAGAGAGTCAGAATTGAGCTTAGAGCCAGGCATTTTATATTCAGACTTTCTGATTTCAATCTAGGTTCTGACCCTGGGCTTCATTTTTCTTATCTACAAGCTGGGACTAATTACAATTGTACTACAATTATAATTATCACATATATAATATTGAATGATAATATTTGTAATATAATCCACTTATCATTAATTATAATAATGGTATCTACTTTGTAGGTTGTCATAGATTGAATTAATACATGTAAAGCATCTAAAATAATTCCTAGCAAATAGTTTGCCCTCGATTCAATAAATGTTAGCTACTATCATGATTGTTGTTATTATTAATGTTGCTATTATTTAATAATGATTATTTTGTCAGGCTACTTTCTTGCAATTTGTCAGGAAGGATACAAAGTCATTTAAAATAGAGTGTTTAAAATTTTGAACACAAAGCTAGGTTTAGTGCTTGCAGGACGAGAAGCAGAGTTTACAGAATTTATGTGCTTTTGAAACATTTAAGTCCAAGAAGGGCTCTCTTCACTATGTGCGTTCCCAAAGCTCATTAGGGAATCAGGACCACAGGAAGCCCCTAATGAGTTTAGCAATTTCTCACCAACGATCGGTTTCTTAGAATACTTTTTACCTACGGTACTTTTTAGAAAGATATTGTGGTGAAGAAGAGGGAGCCGCATAGATTTTTGTTTGGCCATCAGCCTCTAGACAAGTCTTATTGGATTCAGCGCGCTGCTGTATTCCTGTGCTGTGGTGGCAGAAAGCAGATGTCAGATCTGTCAGTAGTACAGGATTATGTTCATTCAGATGGGTCTGGGACAAAGACATCGCTCTGACTGGGTAGAGGAGCTTGTGAAATCCCTTGGTTCTAAGAACTGAATACTTGTGAAAATGATAGTAAACTATTCTGGCTAGCCAATAACAATTCTATAAGCAGGAAGATGCTTTCTGCACATGTGAAGAGAAAAATGTTTTCAGATCTTCTTACTCTCTAATATATCCTATATAGCTTATTAAATTTGTCTCCCTCCAATTTTACTGAGGTATAATTGACTCTTGTATTTCTTTATGTTACTCTGCTATATACATATTTTCTTTCAAAGACCTGAATGCCAAGAAAGTAAAGATTTTATTTATAATATTCTTTATTTTTAAAAAATATATATTTATTAGCATTTTAGTACTAAAATATTTGTTAGTATTTTTAGTATTAGTATATATTTTAAATATATATTTAAAAATTTATATATTGATTAGTAGTCAGTACCTTGTCATTGACATTATAAGACTTCAAAAAATTAAACTATTTATTGCCTTCCTTTTTCATTGGCATTGAAGATACAGCAGATGTGCCCAGATAATCTAGATATGAATTCTTGATAGCATAATAAACATAAACACAAGACTTTTTGAAGCAGGTAAATGTCTTTATGTCAAGACCTCAGCTAAGAGAATCCTTTGTGGAAATAATAATGGCAGCTTTTTCTTCTCTGACAATGAGTAGATTATAGAAGAGTCAATGATCAATATTTATAAATTAAACCTAGCATTTGGAAGAAGACATCATTTACATTAAAGATACTTTCCGTTTTAGCCTGTCTTCTCCAATATCTTGTTTTGGACGAAATCAAACGACTACCTATAAAGCAGTGAGAGAGTATAGAGCAGGGTTTTTCAACCTTGGCACTATTGCCAAAATCCTTTTGCTGTGGGGGCTGTCTGTGCATGGTAGGATGTTTAGCCACCCCTGGCTTTTACCTGCTAGGTGCCAGTTGTACTCCCCTGTCCCTGTCACAACAATCAGAAATGTCTCCAGACATTTCCAACTGTCTTCTGGAACAAAATTACCCCTGATTGAAAACCACTGAATTAGGGAATAAAAGAGAAATGCCAAAAGCTCAGAAAAAAAAAAAAGTGGGACTCAGAGGCAGTGGAAAAGCATTAAAAAAAAATTCAGATTTTCTAAATCAATCAAATAAGTTTCTATTAAAAAATACAAAAAAATAAATACCTAAGAAGACATTGAGAAAATATTTGCAACACTTAAGCCAAAGTATTAATACCTTTACCCTACAACGATCATTCACTAATAAGAAGTTGGCAAAGATCCATTCTAGCTAAAGAGGCAAAGCACGCAAAACCGTTTTCACAAAGAAACATAATGGCAAACGTAAAACATTCAAATTCACTTATAAAATTGATAATGGCTCTTGTTTTCACTATTTCTCTACAATCCAGTACAAAAGTCATCAGATGAGGCAGAGCAGATTAGGTGCCTTCTTTGGGAAGGGGTTGTGAGGGAGAAGAGCCACAGTGGCCCGGAACAGAGTGTCAGAACTCAAGGGACATGAGAAGAACATTCCTAATTTCATGTCGGACTAGGGCAGGCGGAGAGCAACAGTGACGTGGCGTGTTGTTTCGGAAAGGGAGGAAACGAGAACAGACTCTGTTCATTGGAGATTTTCGCATAAACTCATGACCGTCAATGGAGAAGAAGAGCCCTGTCACAGTAAACATTGCCACTGTCTTCCCCTGTCCGTTGTTCTGCAGGGAAGTGAGCCTGCACTTCCCAGCTTTGCCCACGAAGGGACCCTGGGAGCAGTGATACCTAGTGCTGCACACCTAGTCCTTCACCTCGGTCTCTAAATACTGCCTTCACTTACAAGTGCTTCTTGGAGGTGTGGCTTCCTCTAGGGCTGGGACAGAGAAAGTAATGAACCTGGAATATCTCTTGTTGTTCCATAAAGTAAGGAAGTGCTCAAAGAAAGATGGGCAGTATAGCAGAAGGACATAGAAGGGGCTCCCACTAGCCAAATGTGGGGCAATTTGAGCATCAAAATAATAGGAAAAGATCATCATTCGCTGAATAAAATAGAAATTCATGAGTCTATACTGATCTGAATAAATCACTGCTTAAAGTCTAAATTTGATGACAAATATTTGCATAGTCTCAAAGTACCCCCCACCCACCCTCCACCTCCAAATACTTACTGATGACAAAGGGAAAATGAGCAACTTCACAGTGGAGGAGCCTGGCAGACACCACCTTAAACAAGCGATCAAAATTAACAGCATCAATAATAAGATTGACTGAAATTATGTACCACCTGGTAGGCTATAATGAGAAGAACACAGCATCCTTACTGTGATATTCCTGCCAATGATGCATAAGCTGAATCTTATTATGAGGAAACCCAAATTGAGGGACATTGTACAAAATAGCTGGCTTCTAATCTTCAAAAGTGTCACAGTCATGAAAGTTAAGGGGAGCATAAGTTTTGAAATGGACCCATTTGCTGTGAAAGTCATTACGAAATGATTGTCAAACTTGCAAGTCTAAGGATTAGATAGCAGTGATGTGTCAGTGTTAATTTCCTAATTTTCTTGGTTGTATTGTAGGACAATGTCATCGTGTATATGACATACACAATTTGGGGTACTAACTCCAATGGTTCAGAAAAATAAATGTTATTATTTTTGCAGCTCTTAAAACTCTTACAACTTTTCTGTTTGATATTCTTTCAAAATTAAAAAAAATAATTAATAATGGAAGTGCTGGTAGTCTTATACCTTGTTGATATACCCTTTGGGTAGCAAATTAAAGACTATACACACACACACACGTAATATATATGAACATATATGTGTGTGTGTGTATATGTGTGTGTGTGTATATATATATATATATATATATATCACATCCTGACTGACACTTGATATTCTAGTCCATGTAAATGAAGAAAAAATTCTTTGGAAAAATACCCATATTACAGTGCTAAGTGAAAAAGTCCTATTAATAAAACATATATATAGTGGGTTCTTAACTATTTACAAAAACATCATGAAAAGACGGGCTGTCCTCCTCCCCACCATTTGTAGTGTTAGCCTTCAAGCCAGTGTGTCCCTGAATTGGCTAAACTCTTTTCCCATGATTTCTTGTCAGGATGTCGTTTATTTCTGTTGAGGTGATTTCAGTTGCCTTCGCCTTAGCTCGCTGTGCTCTCTCACTCCGCCTCCATCCCGCCGGTCCCTGCCCGTCTCCCCCAGAGGGTCTGCCTTCTTGCTTCTCACTGACGACAGGATTTTCTGGCTTCCCATGTCAGAACGTTTTCAGATGTGTGCCTTTATTCTGTGACTTTAGCATTATGGTCCCTTTTTCTTGTACTGTAGAGACCCTGTGTTAATGCCATCAGGACAGACAGGAGTAGCCTGGCCATGAGCTCCCCGGGTGCCCACCGCCATAGTCAGAAGCTAATTGCCTGGATGTCTGGATCTTGGACTTCAGACTGCTGGCCAGTCGTAGAAGCTAGGACGCTCATTCATCGATGCCGCACCTAGAGGCAGCTCTGCTCAGACTGTGGGCTCGGGGCCTCTGCCCTTCGTTCGTGGTGGCGTGGCTAGACTCTGTAGGCGTGGTAAAGGGAAAGGAGAAGCTATCTGCCGCAGTCCATGAGGCCTGCAGCCAGCTTTAATTAAACATCTGCTACAGGGAGATAATCATCCTGCAGAGGACTTGTTATGTTGTCACTTAATACACTAGGAAAGTGGACATCAGAGAGGTCAGTAACGCGACTGGTTGAGCAGCTCGTACGTGGTGGAGCGGGGGCAAGCTTGCAGCTCTCGTTTTAACGCACATGCTATTTCAGAAGCCCCAGCTCCTCCAGAAAGCACGAAAGCAGTGTTCTCTGGATGCCAGGAAGTCACACAGGCCACACTCACAGTTTGTTGCCTAGGACACATACTTTCTCTTAACTGTGAACTTGCTAACAAAAGCTGAATTTCTCCAGTGTACTGGATTTTGATTTTTTTTCCTGCATTTCTCTTTTTTTCCCCTCTTTATAAGATGATATTAATAAGCTAGTGTAAACTACACCAGGAGGCCTCTTGGGTAGAATCTTCCATCTCTTCTCAGGAAGCAGTGTTGTGGGCACGTCATGCCGTAGAGCAGAGATGATATCCCTCCTCTTAGTACAACCTGTGATCCTCAGAACCACGCCTCCACTTTGACACAAATATATTTTTGAGTACTTCTACAGCTCAACATGCCAACCTGTCTCATACCTGACACACCCCTCTGAGTTTGTGACTTGCCCCTCCGTCATTTTGATCTCAGCCTGGCTGCGTGGGTGAGAGATCCATGGTCAAGTTGTCCTGGCGGGAGAAAAAAAAAAAACCATGAATTAAATAAATTGAATATATCAAACCACTCACTGTTGTATTACAGTGTGGAAATCTTGTAGTAACTGCTGCTACATAATCAAATTATGTATGTGGATAAAAAATTGAGCTCTGGGTGTCGAGTGAGAGATTCTTGACACGGCAGTTTTCTTGTATTTAAAGCACACACAAAAAGCCTGTGAAATGTGATCTGTCTTCTTGCACATTTGAGAACAGTCCTGAATTCTGCATTTCCCTCGTGGAAACGTAATTCCTGTACTTACTCCTTCCTTCCGAACGTTGAGCGTGTTCTTTTGGTGCAGGAGAATGAAGACAGAGCTTACGAAAGATGGACGGGAGAGCGTTTTTTTTGATGTGAATTTAAAAAACATAACAGATGGCTCAGGTCCTAGATTTTCTTAATCATTTACCTACAATGTGCCCCAGGACCCTGTGATGTGGCCCTTCTCTTGCGCATGTGCGGGGGTGGGTGGGGGCCATGCACGTGTATAGTAATCAAAGATCAGAACGAGTGTGACAGAATCTATTTTCCTTGTGCATTTTCTCTTCCGTGGTGTCTCCTCGGAGGAAATAACATTCACGTGTAGATGATGGGGGAGAAGGGGAGCATGGCTGTGGGGAGGGTGGAGATGGGCAAAACCGCCTTCACACAAATTCCAACATTCCCAGCTTGTGTTTGCGTTCCCCCGGAGGAACACATGCACATGCTATCGATAGAGGTGATTACGAAAACTGTCAATGCCTCCCGGAAGGTGCAAGACAAACTGCAAAGGTTTCTTGCCAGGAAAATGTAGAAATAGCAGCACCACCTGTTGTTTAAACCAGAGAATAGCCTCAGATTCCACTGGACGAATAGAGGGGCAAACGCTACGCGTAAATACCCAGTGAGCTTTTGTCTTCGCTCTTCACAGGCAAACTCCAACTTCTTCTTAATGATCTCATGCACCGGTTATAATGGGCTATCAGCTGTGGGTTTTCACAGCGTGGAGGAAGATAATTTACATCGAAAACATACATTGGGTTCTTGTTTCCGCCCTGTGTGGTTTTCAACACTTTCCTACATATTGTGTAGGTTCAGGCTCTTCATTTTGGGTGGTTTCCCCTCAAGAAAACAAAACGAAAACAAAAGAGGAATTTATCTTCTTTATAGGTGTCGATGATGGATGAAAAAGTAAGAAAGCGCTTGAGACCAGTGAGTGTCCTTGTCATGTTCTGTGACCCAGTAGTGGGTTCGCCCACAGTTGGTGTAAGCCAGTGCGAGTTGTTTTTATTGCTCTCCATACGTGGACTCATTTGGGGATCAGATGGCTGGGCATTCAGTCCTACAGGGAGAGGAGGACGGCTCTAGGAGCCATTCAGAGGTGGTGCAAATCTGAACTTAGCAGGAGACATTTGTGGCAGATGCTAGGTGATCATGGAGGTGGTTTCATTGAGTCTTGTGAGTTCCCAAACCCCTTTAATTGCTAAAGACTGATGTCCCCTGTCCGAATGGCCATGGTTTAATTAAACTGCTTTCACAGTTAAAGAACTCTGTGTTTAGAAGGCAACCCAAAGCCACCTGAAGGGCATAGCCTTGTTGGATCCCAATCTCTGAGACTGTTGCTGCTTTTTAGGCCATTTCTCAACATTCTCAATTCTAAGGCGCTTGTACTGGGGCCTTAGCCAGTAGGGCCTCCACCCACAGCACAAACAGGGGCCTAGGTGGCTGTCTCAGTTCTTACATTCTTTTTTAAAATTTTCCATACACCTGGGCTAGACCTCTTGTGTTCACTTTCTGACCCCGCTACACTACCGCCACTGAACTTGAAGTTGTCTTCTTGAGGATTGACGGCAGCCAGTGGTGTTCGTATTTGCATTTCATTTCAAGAAAGCCAAAGCTCAGGCCGAGTAGTAAAGGGAAATGTAGAAACAGTTTGCCGTAACAGACGAGGGCCGCAGAGCATCTGAGGGCCGGGTCTCAACGTTGGGGCAGCTCTCAGGGGCTTGGCTTCCCCATCCATAAAATGGGAAATTCAGGCCAGATCAGGTCAGAGGTTTGAGCTCCCTGTACCTCTAATTACATGTATGTATTTGGAATTTATCTTGCGAATATGTCATTAGATATCTGAGTTAATAATCCTACTTAAAATGCAGATTTCTCGTCCAAATGTGGTACTAGACTTTCCATCCCCTGGGTCATATGTGGTGACAAGATGAGCTCTCTTGTTCCGTTTAGCCTCATGGTGCTGGGAGAAAGTTATGTGTTCATTTCACGACAGAAATTCCCCCAAAGTCTTCCTACGAGACTCACAGATAAACCAGGACAAACAGCTTTCCTTGGGCAAGCACCATCTTCCCTTCACCCTCTTCAGCCTGATGTTTTTGGTCTTCAGTACATAATATCTAAACAGAAGACACAAATTTTATATCCACAAAAAAACAGGCCATATCATAGTTAATAACCGATGTCTTCTAGTGGCTCTGTTTTGGAACAACTATTTTAGTCCTCTAAACCTGAAGCATGGATAAGATTTTTTTTTTTAACCTACGGGAAATTTATGATGGGTATTTAAAGATGGGGGTGTTAACTTTCCTCGATCTCCCGTTCTCTTTCCTGTCGATTTTCTTCATCATAACTATTCATTCTGTGAATTGGCAAAGATAATTCAGTTAATTTATTGCCAAAAATGCACTCAGATTTCTCCTGCAAGAACTCATTTTTAAGCAAACCAAAATACTAGGAAATGAAGACAACAGAGGAAGGTTATTAACTTACGTTTAGCTTCTCTTCCTGACATCACTGGGCTCCGGCTACTTGTTGATCTGGCTGCTGGCTGTAGTGGGCGTTTCTATCCGGAGACAAAAGCTAAGCACACCTCGTCTCTGTGAGAACCGCGTGCTGGAGGTCTTGGTCCTTACTTCTCTGTTTGGAGAAGCTTCATCTCTGGTGTGAGGTCCTGCAGTAAACTGGTGAGGGGGAGGAGAAAACAAAAGCAGGGGGCGGCTTTGAAAAGTCCATTTTTATGCATTTTATGCATTTTTACCACAATTAAATTGTTACTCCCAATGGAAAATATGATTCTGTGTTCTGTCTCCCATCAGAAATCTCGAAAAAGGAGAGAAGCATCTTGTAATACCCACAAACACCATTTCTACTGTTATTTTTAAAGCGCTTATTATTATTATTACTATTATTATTATTATTATTATTAAAGTTCTTATTATTTTATTGGGGATAATACCAAGGGAGCTTATAACAAACTTTACAACATACGTGGTCTTACACAAGAGCACCTCCCAACAGCCTCTTCCCCTCTGTTCTAGTTATTCTTCTTGGCATCACAATAACGTTCTGAAGTCATTTTTAATGTTGTGGGGTTTTTTTCTTAAATGATGAAAATAGTAAGACCGGAGAGAGGTCGAGACCCCTGCCATCTTCAGATTTGGAAGGAGCGGTCTAACTTAGACTCTCATGTTTTATCCTCGGTGTTATACGTACAAACCCATATTATTTTCTGCTTTGTTACCCGTTCATGTGTATGTTTGTGTGTCTAAACACACGTAGACATGTTACAGCGTAATCAAGGTTCCAATTAAAAATATGTATTCGTGAATATTTTTATGACTTCAAAAAGTGTGAAAACTCCAAGATGAGAAAGTAGCAAAGTTAGAATCTTCCCAGAAGTGGAGAGGACAGTAAGAGCAGGTCAATCGAGCCCTCTGGCCCGGCAGACCACCTGCCACAAGGAGCCATGGAGTATTTATAGCTGGGCTTCCGCAGTCAGGTGTGTGGTGAACATCAGGACATGCGTTAAAGCGCTTTGAGTATAATACCACGCTGCAGCCCAGGGTTCCCCATTCCTATAGATTTTGTGCTGGTTTTGCCCGTTTTATATAGTCAGCATTTATTGAGTGTTGACTGTGTGGGCGTCAGGCATTTCACCGCACCCCTAATTTCCTTAGTTTTCAGCTAAGGAGAGGACTCTGACTAAATGATTTGCCCAAGGCGACGCTGCCGCAAGTGCCGTGGCTGGGACTTGAACTTGGGTCTCCGATGCAGAGTCTGGACTCTTGGCCCCCGGTGCTCACGGTGCCGTGGTGTTCCCGAGGACTTGCCCGCACCCTGCAGGCCGCAGCGCAATCAGCCCAGCATTCAATTTCCTCTCAGGGACGCTGCGGGCAAAGGACAGGCCCTTGTTTTCAAAACAAATGGCTTTGGCGTCCGTGAGAAAGGTGACCCAGAAAGCTGGCAGCGCCTCGCGCGGTGGCAGTGACGCTGCTTCTCCCCAGCGGCGGCTCCGCACTGGACGGCCCCTCCGTGCTGCGGCGGGGGAGCGAGAACGCGGGGACGCGCTGTTGTCGCCAGAGCGGCCGGTATCTACTTTCCGGAGTGTGAAGAACAGTGGTGGCGGTCAAGCGCCTCACACCCTCCGGCTTTGTCCCAGGAGGCCAGGGGCACGCTCCAGGGCGAGGGAGGGCGTCCCCTGCCCGACCGCAGGCGGCCAGCCGTCCGCGCAGGAGTGGGGCGGTCACGGCGCCCCGTCATTCCTCACTGCGGAGAGCTAGAGGAGGCACAGAGAGCCCGTAGGCGCCCCACTGGCCAGTGCTACCCGGCGCTGTCCCCGCACCGGCTCCCAGCGTGGGTGGCGGAGGGACAATGTCCTCTCTTGCTCTAGGACTCGCTGAGACAAGCTGCTAAGCGGAGCCTGTGGCTCCTCATTACCGTGAAGGTTTGGAAACCCTGAGTATTTCGACCTTCCCCTCTTTTCCTATTTACACATCAGGAAAGGCTGAGGGATGTGAAGGGACTTCATTATTGTCACAGTTGTGGTACCGTTGAACCCGCTGCAGACACCAGCGTCCTAGGAACAGGCAGTTCATTCGGCGGCATCACTTTCCTGTAAGCTCTGTTATCAGTTTGCTGTAAGGCATGCAGGGCTTTTCAAAAGCCATCTTCCGAGTTTTATACCAATTATAAAACTTGGTATTAGAAAGAGTAAAATTTTTATTGCCCGACAAAGAGAAAGGCAGGGAAAAGACCCAGTTCTGCCAAAGAGAAATCAATCGTTTATTCTTTCATAAGATAACGTGTTACTATCATTTGTTTTTTCGATCACACATTCGTAATGCAGAAACTCTATTTGAAGAACCACAGTGCATTAAAAGGGAGGGAGGGAAGGAAGAAGGAAGAAGGAAGGAAAACACTGACGAATTCCAAAAACTGCCACCTAAGAAGCCATCTTGTTCTTTTTTTTCATTTTTACATGTCACTCTATACTTTATGTACTAAGCTATTACTGGTGGAGTTTATGGAAGAAGAAGAAGACAGCTAATATTTATTGAGAATTTATTATGTCCCAACGTTAAGTGTATCATATCCATTGTTTAATTTAGTCACCATGAAAACCCTGTGAGGCAGATACTATTATAATCTGTACTTTGCAATTGGGACAATTGAGGCAAGAAGAAATCACATCAGGTCACAGCACCAAGATTGGGACCTGGGAAGTGTGACTCTGGGTTTGGGCCCTTAGTACGACTATTGAGATTGAGGTGAGTAAGGATAAATTGCCCAAGACAGAAGCTTTGATTCTTTTCTAATGAATTCAATCCTGTTTCTCACTTCTGAATACAGATTGCCTTGGAATTTATGTCTTCTTTTTATCTTTCTGCCTTTTCCTCATGTGAGTAGAGTCGTACAATATTTGTCCTTCTGTGACTGTCTTATTTTATTCAGCATAATGTCCTCAAGGTTCATCTGGTTGTTGCATAATGCACGACTTCCTTCTTTTTTAAGGGCAAATGATATTCTGTTGTATGTATATACCGTATGTTTTTTTCATCTTTTTGTCTTTCAATGGATATTTAGGTGGTTTCCACATCTTGGCTCCTGTGAGTTATGCCACAAAGAATAGAGAAGGCTGCCCGTATCTCTTCAAGATCTTGATTTCAATTCCTTTGGGAAAATACTCGGATGTGGAATCTTCCATTCTTTTCTTATCTTTTCTTATCTCCTTTTCTTTCCCTAACTCTTCCATCTCTTCCCGTATGGAAAACCCAAAGTTCTAGACACATGAACCTGGTTTATTAAGGAGTTTCCATTCCTTAGGATATTTAGTTATTTATTGTTACTAGCTGTTCTGTGTTTAATTACCCTTTTTTTGAGCTTTAATGAGATTTAGGGCAACTATCTTGGTTTTCCCATTTTAGTTTGGTTGTTAAAATTAGTCTAGCCCAGTTTAAAACTCCAATTTTAGACCTGATTTAAATCTCTTCCTCCCCATCACAGATTAAGACTTACAGCTCAAGGAGCCCTGAGCAGAGGGGACATGGAGCCTGTCTCTCCCATCCTTCAGGCTCCCCGACACCTGTGCGGTAGTGGACGAGGTGGCGGGGCAGATCAGGACAGATGCCTCTTTCCTCCGTGGGGAAGGTGCCGCTTTTTTCCCGTTGCTCTAACGAGCTCTCTGCGGCAGGTGTACCAACGCTGACTCTTCCGACGTGCGCCTGTGGGCAGTTTGGAGGGTGTTAGAAGTGCTGGACGTGGAAGCCTTGGCCCTCGCTCCATGGGCCATGACTGAGGTTAGGCAGTAGCAAGACAGAGTCAGCCCAGCTATAGTCAGTGGTGTCCGCTTGTCCCACGAGATGCCCAGGGATCATGACGCAACAGTGGACGGCACATGGGCTCTGCCACGGCCGCCTTGCCAGCCCTCCCGTTCTCTTCTGCTTGGCGGCGGCTTCTCCAATAGTCTCTTTAGACTACGCGGAGTTTAACACTCCATCTCTGCGCTGGGCCATGGCCTCGGTTCTGGACCAGGGGGCGGGTCCCTCTCAGCAGTGCCTCAGCACAAAGCCGTGAGAGCAGGAAGGAAGGGGGCACGGAAAGGCCTCCCTTTTTTCGCTCTGGATCAGGAAGGAGTGATCCGGCTCTCCCCCACCTCTTTATCTCAAGCTCTCGGCTGTTTCTGTTCTTGAATTTCATATCGACTGCTTCTTTTTTGTTGTTGTTTGTTTGTTCTTGAGGTTCTGGAACTCCTTTATCTTGATGTGTCATTGTGCTCATGATGTGACGCACAGGCAACAGAGTGGTGGGGTCCGCGTGGAGGGCTCCCCCGTGGGCAGCTTGCTTCTGCGTGTGTGCTCCATCTGTGTCCTTCGTGTTTGGTACTTGTTGCATATTTTAGTGTCTGTAGATTCACACTGGGAAGGATGCAGCTGAATTCAGTTTACTCTTTTTTTTACATTTTGATAATTTTTTAAAATTTTGCAATTACAGTTGACAAACAATATCATGTTAGTTTCAGGCAAACGACATGGTGATTAGACATTTATCTAACAACATAGTTTTCACCCTGATAAATCTAGTGCCCATCCGACACCATACTTGGTTATGACAGCATTATCGACTGTATTCTTACGCTATACTTTACATCCCCATGACTCTTTGGTAACTACCAACGGACCCCTTAATCCTTTCTCCATTTTCAGTCACCCCCACCCCATCAATTCCCCTCTCATACGGCAACCATCAAAATGTTCTCTGTGTCTTTGAGTTTGTCTCTGTTTTGTTTGTTTGTTTATTTTGTTCTTTCGATTCCACATGTAAGTGAAATCACATGGCATTTGTCTTCTCTGACTTACTCCACTCAGCACAATACCCTCTAGGTCCATCCATGTTGTTACAGATGGTGAGATTTCAGTCGTTTTTTATGGCTGAGGAATACTCAGTTCTATATTTCTACCACTTCTTTATCCTTTCGTCCACTGATGGCCACCCAGGTGGCCTCCATATCTTGTAAACAATGCTGCCATGAACATATAGATTCACACGCCCCTTCGAAGGACTGTTTGGGGTTTGTTCGGATACATACCCAGAAGTAGTGGGATTACCAGACCCTTCTTTGTCTCTTGTTATAGCCTTCGTTTTAAAATTTATTTTGTCTGGCAGAAGAATTGCTCCCTTGGCTTTTATTTTCATTTGTTTCCATTTTCGTTTCCATCCCTTTACTTTCAGTCTGTGTGTATCTTTCTATCCGAAGTGGAATTCCGTTCACTTTTGATTTTTTTAAAGATACTTTGGAAACAGACCTCACTGACAACCTGTAGTTTTTTGGCAATGCCCAAACTTTCACAAGCCCCAAGAACAACAGAAACTGGCTACTTTACTCTGGTTCACTAACTCTTTTACTCAGAGAAAAATGTGCTTGATACATCAGAATTATGAGTGGGTTGCTTATCATGTCCTCGTTTCTCACACATTTTGTAAAAATGTGGGGAACGGCAGGTGTGACGGAAGAACTTCTTGCATTGTCACCAAAGATGGGAAGCGGGTGAGCAGGCTCTAGCTGTTCCTCCCTACAGGTGCCCTCTCCCCTCCCCCGCCCCAGCCTCCCCCTGCAGCAGGGGCCTCCCCTCTCCCCCCGCCCCTTCCTAGTCAGAAGGTAGCATGGCAAGGCTTATTTTACCTACAAAATATATTTATACTCCAACAACTCTAAAATTTACCTCGGGACTATAGCAATATTTAGGTTTCTTTTACCAATGAAGGGTGAATGTCCTCCAATACCAAGCGATGTGACTTCGGTCTCTAACCCAGGCTGCGTTCTGGAGCTGGGTGGTGCGGGCGTCAGGAGCTGTCGCGGATGATAGTTGCTCGGTGGTTTGAAGGACTCGGCGTCGCCCGCTTCTCCTTTCCTTGAAGTTGTCTTAGGATTCTCCGTGAAGGAATCCTGTTGGAAGCAGATGCTTATGTTTTACTTTTGTAATATCATCTTGAAGGTGCCTCTTTCCATCGTCAGACCATGGCCGTGTTGACTAGTTGCAGGAAACTGGACGCGTTGCCCAGGCGCCGCTTAGGGCCGCTGAGATGAGACGCGGAGCGCACCCGGCAGCGTCACTCCCAGCTTCACGCAGCCCCGCAGAGAGGTGGGTGACCGCGCCGGCTGTAGATGATGAGCGGCGTTGGCCAAGGTCAGGCAGCTCGTTGGTCGAGAAACCCGGATGTAAGTCCTCTGTCACGTGTAGCATTCTCTCCACCATATGCGATCGCTCCCATCTCTAAGCATTTACTAAACGACCACGAGAAAGACTTCTTCTTCACCGAGTCTCAAGACGGTGGGGATATTTTAGGCCCGCCCTCTCAGGCTAACCAAGAAATGGTAAAAAGGGAGAAAGAGCCCCCGTTTGAGAAGCCTTTCTTTTCCTTTTGCACATTCTTCATGTGTCTCTCCTCCCTTTAAATGTTTTAATCATTGTCCCATTCTTTTATTTGTGGTAACATCTGTCATGAAGTGGGTCTCCCCAGGGAACGGTGTTTGCTCACTCCTCATTTTAGGGGTTGTACCCATCTCAGCTCAGCTCGACGGCCCACCTGTTCCAGGCCCCAGACCCCAATAACTCTGTGAGTGCACGTGTATCCTCGGGCTCCCTCCCAAGGACAGAGCCTCCTGCATGAGGAAGCTGGATGAAAGCCTGGGAAGCTTATTTTGTTTAAATTCTTTCCTTGAAGTTCTTTTGGCGAAGGAGCCGGGCTGGAATTCATACTAGAACACTTGTGTTTCATAGTTACAATATAATCAGGAGACTGTAATTCATGGCCATTAAATTGCTTCCTTTGAAGTATAAGAAAAACCAGAACATCGTTTATGGCCCCTTAACCCACAGGATTATAGTACACATGAATTAAAGTCAAGTGTGTTGTGAACTCTCCCAGGTACCGTGGCTGGCAGAATTCCATCTTTACCCCGGTGCTCATTAGCTGGGTGACTTTCAGCTGAAAACTGGCGTTGGGCGGGGGGTGGGGGTGGGGGTATCGTAATCTTGGAAGGCTTTTTCTTCTCTCTCATCTTTGCATTTTGATCAAACAAATCAGAGCTGAGGGGACTTATTATGGTAGCTCGACTAAAAATGAGAATTGTTCTTTATCTGCTGGATCCCTTCGGGAAAGGGCAGCAGAAAAAGAATCACGATATACTTGACATTTCCTAAATGCTAGCACGGTGCTGGCCATGCGCACGCCTGTGTTCACTGACGCCTCACCACAGTCCTGTATAGCTAGTATTAGCCGTCTTATTCTACAGAGAGGAATGAGGCAGGCTTGAAAAATTCAGCAAGTCCAAGGTCACTCGGGAGATGATAGTACCTGAATTCGAGCCAAGATCTGAGCCAACGCACATGCTTTTTGCTCTCGCCTTATGTTGTCTCCCAGGACTCATACCCAAGGTCACAGGAAACTTGGTAAAATGCTGGAGCCCTGTGTCCTGGGTCCTGACATCCTTGGTGTGATCAGTTGCACAATAAGTCACTGAGATTTACACTCTTGTAACTGTTCTTAAGGGAAATTCATGGGAAAAACTGGAGGGAAAGAAACGTGGCACAAATGTATATTCATATTTAATGACTATATATGTGACATTTATATGCTATACATAAATGTTGATGTATTTCTATGTAATGTTAAGAGATGCTTAAAACAGATATCATTAAAAAATATAAAAGTTGGAAAAAGTACATCTCTTACAGGGCAATAGTTTTTTCATTAAAAATTTCGTTGATAGCTGAGCTGATTTAGAAGGTGGCCGTGTGGGGGTGGACCTTTCAGAGTGGAATGTAAAGTTATGCTCCGCTTGTTCTGAGAGGAGGTAACCCATAGGAAATAAAAATTGGTGAACTTACATCGTACATATTTCTTAGTAATACATTCTGTCACCTGTATTTATTGCCTGGAATATTTTCAATATGGATTTAGTCCTAGGCAGTTTTCTGGTTAGGTCATTGCAAGTCCCCCCACCCCACTAGATGGCGCTGTGGTAGCATGGATGTGCCCGATGCCCCCACCGTGGGTTTGAGAAGCAGGTAAGAACTTTGCATTCTGTTGGGATACCCCAAAGCCTAATGAAGTGTCCATTAGAGCCTCAGAGTAAATAGAAATTTTTCACATTTCTGGTTCTGGTACCAGTTCTTCTGCGTGTCAGCACATCCCGACCTGGTTTTTCTTTGCCTCCACCATCTTTCTGTCTCTTCCAGCATATCTCTTCCCAACACCTGCCCATCTGCCCTCACCTGTAACCCACTCCTCTCCCTTACTCTTCACACATCTTTTCTCTCTGGTGGGCGTGCAACACGCTTACATTGTGCGGTGGTAAACTGAGACGTTTCTGTGTGAGCCATGCTGTGGGACCGACTACGGGGGCTACTTTGATCATCCTGCTCCTTAGACCGGAGTCGTTCCTCACACCTGGCATGGTGCCACTGGGCTCACCTTACTGCTCTTCCCTCCAGTTAGTTTGATGCTTTATCAAAAATGAAGAGTCTGGTTCTAGCAAATCTGATGAGAAGGATCGAGACTCAGGCACGGGCCGAGGAATCTGGGAGGCAGAGTGTCTTGCTGCACAGCTCACAGGGAGCTGCCAGGACCTCTGTCTGACCCCTCACTCTGAAGCAAGCAGGAGACGCGAGGATCTCCAGCCAGCTGAGCACCCCGTCTGAGCAGCCGCCAGCCCGGGGGGGGGGTGATGAGCCTCGAGACAGAGAAAGGATCCGTCTGCGAACGTTATTTATTGCAGGGCCTGCGGTTCTGAGGATGACCAGTTCAGAGAAGTGACCTCTGCTTGACTATCATTTGTAGTTCAAAAGAGGATCATGAAACACATTTAAAATATTTTCAGTCTTTCCCATAAAGTATTCGTCATTGCTATGTGGGATCATTTCATATTGTTTTGACTTCAAACCACATGTTTCAAACCAGGCATGTTTCTTGGATTTTTGACAAGGGAGGCTGATGTAAAACCTCCCCATCTTCAAAACAAGAATTCCTCACATCCTTTGGTTTCTAGAACGTTGCTAGACACTGTCCCTTCCTAGTACTTAGAGCAAGAAGAAACGTTCAGAACATCTACGCCTGGTAAGGTTGGAGGTGGGTTGGAGGAGGAGGAGGTGCTTATGGGAATCAAACGTGCAGGTGGGCAGACGTGTTTGGACTTGTCTGGCATATTTTTCTCCTCGGTGCAATTCACCTTCTATTGAAATAAAACTTTCTCACTAGTCAGAAGCAACGCTTTCCAAGATGTCATTTAATTCACGCTGACACTTTATAGTGAAGCCAGGTAAGCAGGTAGGAAGGAGGTGCTCGGAACTGGCACACTAGACCCCTCCATGTGGTTCTGTCTGGTGACCTGAGGGGTGTCATTTGCATCAGCCTTGCTCCCCTCTCTCAAAGGTACAGGACAGTGGCCCCTAGTTCATAGGACGTGAGTGAAGCAGTGCAGATGTTTTTGGTTTATTGCTAGGTTTTTCCTTACGACCACAGGACTTCAAAAGTTAAAGAAAATCTTACTCAGGTGAAATTACTTAGTCTCTATGTGAGTTATCTAGACATTCAATATTTCTAGAACTTTTTTTTTTTTCAAGAAATGTGATCTTTTTGTTTTCCAACACTGTGTAAACCAGTTAGAAAATTAAGAAATACTCCCTGATGCTGTTGTATCAGACATATTCTCTGTCTTCCAGAGTCTTAAAGTTTACTAGATGGGATGAACAATGCAAGGCCTGTAGGCTTTGTTATCTTGATCCATGAATACTCTTGAAATGAATCAGATAACTGTTTTGGCCACGGGGCTAACTCAAGGGTTGTAATTTAAATGTGTGTATGGTGCTGGGGGGGGGGGGGAACAGATGGAACCCTTTGGTCCCAGGGTCCAAAGCAGGTTAGAGGGTCTCGAGACGTTCCCTGCCACCTTCAGTGTCAGGCATGGTCGATGCTATGGGACAGTCTAGAGAGAAGTGGGAGATGGGAGGCCCCTGGGGACCACGGCCCCTCCTGCTCCACAGGGAGGGAGGGAAAAGAAGGAATATCCCACCTCTCTCTTACATCCTGGTTCTTTTTCTTCTTTCATTACTTTTTTTCCCTCTCTCTTCCTTACCTTCCTTTCTTGCCTCTCTTCCCATCTCTCTGGGAAGAATAGTTAAAAACTGACACTCATCAGTGCCTCACCGTGTGTCACCATCTGGCTGAGGAGGGGCAGAAGAAACAAGGTAGCTGTTTGTGGATTTTTGTCTACAGCCTGGCAGGCACAATGCCTGCCTTAGAAAAACAAGCACCAAGATTTATAGATCTGATCCTTATCAGGAATCTTTATTCCCAGGAATTAAGCAAGAGAAAATGTCTCAAGTCAACCATTATTGAGTGTGAATGGGAGTCAAGAACAGTCGGGCTTATCTTATTTATCTTTTATAATAGCCTTGTGAGCTAGGCATAATTATTTCCATTGTATAGCAGAGGAACTAGGATTCAAAACATTAAGGGAACTGGCCAACACATTGCCTGGTGCCTAACAGATAGTTGATAAATACTTGCTAACTGAATAATAAATAAATATGTGACAGAGCCAGGTTTTAAGATCAGATTTTATAACCCAAGTCCAGCTCTCACCTGCTTTATCGCTCCTGTTCTTCCTGGAAGGGACGTGGGAGAACCTGAAAGATCTGTGGTGTCTTTGCTGTTTATTCAACAGTTAATGTTTGATTGTGAAAGAAGAGGAATATGTCAGTTTCATTAGCCTTCATCTGTCTCTCGCGTTGGTTAGCCTATAATTATTTATATGCATCCCTATCCTTAATCTCCTAAAAAAAAAAAAAAAAACCCTTATGTCTTTTTATATTGGCAAGTGACCTAGCTGTTAAAAATACAGGTTCTGGGTCCAGACTTCCTGAGTTTAAATCCAGGCTCTGCTGCTTACTAGCTGTGTGACCTTGGGCAAGTTATTTAACCTTTAGGTGTCTCAGAATCATTAACTTTAAAAATGGGATAATGATACATCAAGGATTATTGTGAAGATCATGAGTTAATAGATATACAGCCCTTAAACCAATTCCTGGTATAGAATAAGTACGATGTAGTTAATATAACACTGTTGTGAATATTTTATTACCCTTTTTTTTTTTACCTTTACAAGTAAACATGACAACAGAGTGTGTCATTATCACAGTCTCATGGTTTTTTTTTTCTTAAGATTTCTTGAGTAAGCTCTTTATATCGTAATTTAAATTTTTTTCATATTGTTTCCCCCCTTTTCTTTCGGTTTCATGTTTAGTCACTTGTTTTTATTGTGGTAAAATATACATAACACAAAATTTACCACTTTATTTGTAAGTGTACAGGTCAGTGTCATTAATTGCAATTCCTAGTGTTGTTCATCATCACCACTATTTATCCCCAAAACTGTTTCATCGCCCCCAGGAGAGCCACCCCCCTGAGCGACGATCCTCCATTCCCCTCTCTTTCCTGATCGCTAATCTACTTTCTGTCTCTGAACTGAATCATTCTCGGCATCGCACGTTCGCGGGCAGGAAGTGTTCGCGGTCTCGCGTCTGCGTCTGGCTTCCCTCGCTCAGCGCAGGGTCTTCGAGGTGCATCCACGTCGCGGCGTGTGGCAGCGCTTCGTTTCTGTGTTGTGGCCGAGTAACAGCCCGTCGTGTGTACACGCCGCATTTTGTTTTTCCATTCATTTGTCCGTGGATATTTGAGTTGTCTCCACGTCTTGGCTGTTGTGAGTGACGCTGCCGTGAACTGGCGGGCAGGTACCTGAGTGCCGGCTTTCATTCACTTCGGTACTTACATACTAGTGGGGCTGTTGGATCCTAGGGTGATTCCATGTCTAGTTCTTTCAGCCTCTAAACTGTTTCCCACAGCAGCTACACCATTTGACCTTCCCACCAGCAGTGCACAAGGGTTCTGGTTTTCTCAAAAACCTTGCCAAAATTCGTTATCTTGCCTCTTGTCGCTAATAGCCATCCTGATGGGTATGAGGTGGTGATCTCATGGTGGTCGTCACATCGTCTCTACTGGAAATATAGCTATTAAATACAGTGAAGCAAATTTATAATAAAAATTGAAGACATCAAAATTTCAGACACGAGTCCCTAGTTAGGTCACTGACTCGTAATTATTTATTCAACAAGCATCGTGTCTTGATAGGAGCTATCGGGTTTCAAAACCCCGGGAGCAAAAAGTGAAGTTCATCATATTATTCCTACTGAGGGGCCAATGACCTCCGCGCCCTCCAGAAGGCTGGCGGGAGGCAGGGGGTGCCCACGGTCACGGCGCTGGTGGCAGGGCGATCCCGCCTTGTCTTTTCTTCGTCGTCATGAGGAGCCGTGAGCCGAGCCTGCGAGCCGGCGGCCTGTGACTGCACAGTGAGGAATTCACTCGCTCACAGGCGTCGGCGGCCCTGGCCCAGGCCCAGCACCGCGTTTTCCCTGGAGGGACGCCACGCTCTGGATTTCCTCGTCTATACACTGTGTTATTGTCAAACCCTTCAGCCGGGATCAGAGAGAGGCCGGTTTGTCTGGGCAGCGACACAACAGTGCCTCCGCATGACCTCCTGTCTGAGCACCTGCCAGAGAAAGCTGTTTCCCCTCCAGGGCGGCTTACGGCCGCGAGATGCACCTGATAGTGTCTGGTCCCACTCCCAGCGGCTCCGATCACTCCCTGACTTGTAAGGCCTCCATCCCCACCCTCGCCTGTACTTCCTCCTCTGTCCCCATGTACTCCCGGCCGCCTCGAGTCGGGTCTGGCTCCCCCGGTGCTGCCGGATGCCCTGAGGTCTGGGGAAGGGCTGGGAACCGTGAGGCTGGGTCGCAGTCTCGCTCCGCGGTGCCACCGGCATCGCTGAGTAACCTGGACAGAGTCCCTACGCCAGCCTGTGTCTCATTTTTCTCAGGGGAAAACAATCCTTGTCACTGCTGATTCACCGCTGAGTTAGAAGACGTCGCATGAGAAGAAGGTACATTGCAAAACAAAAACGTTGGTTGTTAAGGCCTGTCCAAAGCTTCTTGGGTAGAGAGGGGGTCTTCTGTGTCTTACAGCGCTGAGTGTGCTCAGAGAGGGAGCTCAAGAAAGATGCTCACGCTCCTGGCCTCACGGCGAGGTCGGTTCTCCAGGGACCCACCCCCAGCGACATTTCCACTTGCCTTTGATTAACACTCAGGTGACTCAGTTGCTCTGAGCTGTCTTTTAACAAATCGGTCTTTCTCCTTCTGTTCCCTTTGCTTCTCCATATTTGGCATTGTTAAATGAATCGATTACCTGTCTCATTGTGTAGGGCCCGTGGGTCGTTTTTCTTTGGTTAAAGTTCATTCCCCGGACCAAGTCGAGATGCCCTGAGAGAGCCAGTGCCGACGGCGACACAGCCGTGGAAAAACACTCCATGTGCACATTCCCCAGGAACAGACGTGAGATGGCCTCGGTGCCAAGGCATAAATCAGAACTTCTCTGGAATGTAGGTCAGGTCAGGGCTTCAGAATCTGGGGTAGACTCCTTCGTCCAGAGCACAGAGGCATCTTGCTAAGCAATAGGAAGGAGTGGAAGGAAGTCTAAACCTCAGGCTGATGAACAGCTTTCCTCTCCGCTCTCCCCCGCTCCCCCGGGCTTCGCGCGTTGTGTCTCTGGAGGTGCCCCCAGACGGGATGCGGGTACCAAAAAGCCAGCCTGCCCTCGCTCTGCACGCTGGGCTTGATTTGGTCGAGCTCTTGGATCCTGGACTTGGCTGTGTGTGTTGAAGCTTCCCCTGCTTTATATTTCCTACTCGGAGGTAGTGGTCTTGGGTCTTCCGACTGTCAGTCATCATTCGTCAGATATGTTTTGAATCCCTAGTATGTGCCTCGCACTCTTCTCAGCCCTGGGAAATGGATTAGGTAGCCTAGACAGACAGGGCCCTGCCCTCATGGGTGTATGTTTGTTCCATTCTCCAGTGGTTAGATCACCATGTTTAAAGTAATGTCCATAGCATGAAATCCTGTTCTATGCAAACCCGTTAGCACTGCATAGAGAAAAGTCCCATTCTTCACAGCACACTACACCCCTGATCCCAGCCAACTGGTTGGCAGGTGTGTGCCATTGATTGCAAGGGTCTGGGGAAGTTGGGAGCTGCTCCGAGGAGTCAGCCAACAGTTTTTCATCGAGCATCCTCTCCGTGCCCAGCAGCGTATAGAAAATCACTTTGGGATTCAGGCTCTGCCAAGCCTCTTTTTTCGTTAGAGCCGCGCAGTGTGTGTTCTTTTCAGTCAGAGAAGATGGCTCATAGGTGTATATTTGTAAAGTAAAACAAGGAAATTTATTAAACATTCATTGCACTGAGCATTGTTAACTGCCAGAAAGGTATTAGGTGTTGGGAAATTAAACATTGTAACAGGCATAAATCTCAGTCCAAAGGCTACAGTGCACAAGAAGTAACATTTACATTATATTCTATAAAGCTGCCCAGTTTCTGGCTCTGGTCCCTCTTTCCACTGGTGGGCTGGAGAACTTAAATCTCCCTTCGAGGTTCTGCGGTCATCTCCAGACCAAGCTGGCTGGGCTGGGGTCTCTCCGGCAACCATCCCTGAGGGTCTGATGTGTCTCCGACCTTCACCTTGTCTCACGTAGGACTCAGAAGTCTCACGTAAAGTCCCATGTGGCTCTGTCTACCCAGCTCCTCCTCCTGGGGAAACTTGAGTTGCCAGGTAGGCCCTGCTGCCTGGAATCGGGGTCCAGGGCCCTCTCCATCAGACCCCTGGGCCTCCCTGACCCCTCACTGCCTCCCTGAGACACTGAGCAGCATCTGCTCCATCGGAGAACAAAGAAAGAAGCAATGCAAAGAGAGGGATACAAAGTGACGTCTCTCAGTGTCGGAGAAGGATACAGAGTGACGTCTCTCAGTGTCGGAGAAGGATACAGAGTGACGTCTCTCAGTGTCGGAGAAGGATACAGAGTGACGTCTCTCAGTGTCGGAGAAGGATACAGAGTGACGTCTCTCAGTGTCGGAGAAGGATACAGAGTGATGTCTCTCAGTGTCGTCCAGCCCCACAGTTCATAGCTGAGCCACCCGTAATATTTGCTGCCCATACTGGCCTGCGCTGCCTGTTTCCTGCTCATCGCAGTCATGATTTTGCTCCTGTTCTTTCCAGGTGCATAAACAGGCTTAGGTTATGCGAGCGGAAGTCGCACGACAGCACGCGGGTTAGAGGCAAGCGCGGGGTTTGGCCCCTGTCGTTTTTATTCCGCTGTGGCGACCGCAGAGCTTCCCAGGCTGTCCGAGGTTTCCAAGTCGCCTCCGATAAACAGCCTTAAGGAGCACGACCATCTTTAGTAGGTAGACTAGAAACATCCAGTAAATGACGCGTTTTGTTTTACTTATTTCTGTTTTAAAAGAATTAAATATTTGTGAAGGTCCCTTTGCAGTGTCTTTTTTTTTTTAAAAATGTCTGCATCTTTTCTGTCTTTATCTCATCTACATGACCTAGTATTATCTCTGCTTATGGAAAAGGGGATGCGATTGGTGAATTAAACGTGTCACTAAGGGTGTAAAACCTCATGACCGTAACCAGGGCCTTCCCTGTTCCTAAAGTGAGGGCAGAAACGGCTCCTGGAAGGTGCCCCCCTGCCAAACTACCCCTCCCCGCCCCCCCCCCCAAAGCAGCGAAGCCCCAGCCCGTGAGCGCCTGGCCCCAAGAGGACCAGGAGGCAGTGTCTTCCAGAGAAGGTGGCAGGGGAAGAGCCCGACGCCAGGTCTCTGGTTTAACCAGAGACCCCAGCTACCAGGCGCCGGTGGGTGCTTGTCGCTCACCGTTACCCCGAAGCCCGATCCCTCTCACCCACCCACCGCTTTCCGTTGTCCGTTTGTCCAGCCATCTCGGACTCTTGAAGCACGCAGGGGACATCTCGGGAAGCACGTGCGCAGTGACCGTCACAGAGTCGTTCACGACGTGTCAGCTGCGAAGCGCTTAATGGCACGGGCACATTTTCCCTGGGTTCAGGATGGGGCTGCAGTTTCTACCTTAAATCGCTACTTGCGTGACTTGGAAGATAGAAGTATAACGAAAACTGTTCTAATATCTTAATTTTTTATAATGAAAAGAGCAGCCCAGAGAAGTTGAGAGACAGGTGATGGACCAACCAGAACAGAAAAACTTTTTTTATTCCTTTCCATGCTTTAGAACTAAACTGTTTTTTAAGTAGCTAAAGGGATTAAATGTGTGGGATTTTTCATTCTGAGTGAGCCTCTGGCCGGAATATCAAGATATTGACTTTAATGTCTGTTTTTCGTATGGAGGGAGAATGTACACAACATAGAATTTCCCATTTTAACATTTTTTAAACATATAGTGTTGATGACCTAAGGTGTGAAAACCCCCTCCCGCGACACACAGAGATTACTGAATAGAAGTCTTTTATTTGGCATGCATAGTCTTCTAATTGAGTTTTTACACCCGAAGGCAGAGTATCTGTAGGACTTGAGTTTTCTCCCTTTATTGTACATGTTCTTCCTTCATCACCACAAACCCTACTGATCACACCTAAATTGACCTATAGTTGAAAATCAGCTGGGCAAGATGGAGAATGTCTTCCTCTTAGATTTCTTCAAGGCACAAGGCAAGGCGTCCAGGAGGCTGAGCTTGGTGTGTGCTACTTGCTGCACAGTTTGCCTGTAGGCAAATAATGCCTCGGGATGGGGATTGTGTCCTCAAAGGGTGAGAAAAATTCACAGTGAAATTAGGGGTAAAAGCGGAACAGTAAAGTGCTTGTGGGAGCGCAGAGGAAGTTTGATTAACTGGTTCCTTTTAAAGCCTTGCATCGGTGGTGACATCTCAGTTGGGCCCTACAAGGTGAGAAGGATTTTTCTTTTCTTTTCTTTTCTTTTTTTTTTTTTTTTTTGAGGAGAAGGGGGACAGGGCATTCCAGGCCAGAGAAACCAGTCACCACAAGTGTTGTGAATTTTAAGACCGGTACTAATGACATAGTGGCCTAAGAAGTCATGGAATCATAAAGTTAGAAATGATCTAAGAGGTCATAGCTTACCACTCCCATCCAGGTGATTCGGCATAAATTAGGATGTTTTTAGTCTCAGTAATAGAAAAAGAAACTCAAACCAGTTTAAATTGTCAAATACAGGGAATTCCTTGGTGTACAAATCTCCAAAAACGTAGAGCTACCTCAGGCTTCAGATATAGTTTGATAAAGGCTCTGGTAGCAGAATGGCTGCCGAGTATCAGGTTTCGTGTTGCCATGCCCCCCTCCCCCCGTCCGGAAGAGGAAATACTCCCTTCTCCCCAACTCTAACAAAACTCCTTGGGCTCATTTTAATTGGCCCAATTTAGTGCACATACCCAGCCTCCCTTCCCAGCCAGTCTCTGAGGCCGGAGGACGACTGTTTGCTGATTGGTCGAGGCTCTGGTTATTGCCCGTCTCTGTGGCAAGAGGGCCAGGTGTTGGCTGATCGGATTCGACCAGTCAGGGCCCATTGATGAACTGAGGCTGGAAGCTGATTTTTCATATCATGTGGCCACTTTCGTGGGACGGGCGGTGGTGCGAATAAGGGGGAATGGGTGCTGCAGCGGCAGCCGCACCCGCCGCTTACGAAGCCAGGGTGGGTGGGTCGTGAGCAGGTGTCACTTGCTCCAGAGAGTGTCATTATGGAGCTCCTACCTCATGCCAATTACAATGCTTGAAATTTTACTTGATTGTCTCTAATTAGGAACAAGAGTTTCTTGAGGTAAGTAATCTTTTGTAATTTCCAGTTTTGAAAAAACTGAGACTCGGAGAGCAGTTAATTTGAACAAGGCGCCCCACCTGGAGAATGGCCGCCATAGGGGCGGAACCGGCCACCTCTGTTCTCCGGGTTGGGCTCTTTTTCACCACATCGCGATGCCCTAGGAGGTGGCTGTTAACCATGTTCTGCGATGGCTAGGGCTGGGGTGTGTGTGTGTGTGTGTGTGTGTGTGATATTTGGTTCGATCTGTTCGTTTAATAACCTGCCTGCTCATAACTCCTGTGCATTATCCTAGTTCTAAGGTCTAGAGCGGTGGGTGGGTCTCAGACCCAACAGAGCACCAGAGTCCTTTGGAGAAGCATTATGTAAACATAGTGGCCCGGCCTCTTTGCCAGCACAGCTGAATCAGAACCTGGTGGTGGGACCTTGGAAACTGTATATATATATATTTTTTTTAATTTCCAGAGTTGATTCTCTAGCGTGAGTGGGTTTGGGAACCCCTACATTGGAACATAAACAATCTCTTCTTTTTTCCACGTCGCATGTCTTCCAATATTGATGACTGCTGTCACATCTCCCTTGGCCATTTCCTTCTGTAGGTTCTTGTGTGGTGGTTAAGAGCTGGGGCATTGGAATCAGAAAGGTTGAGTTCAGGTCTCTTTTCTGCTGTTTATAAGTCACATACCCTGAGTAAGTTTCTTAATAAGTCTAAGGCTTGGTTTCCTTATTCGTAAAGTGGGAATAATAACGCAACCTATATTTAAAAAGTTGTGAGTCAAGAAAATATGTGTGACATTCTTAGCACAATGCTGGCACACACAAAGGATTCGGTGGATATTACGTGTTACTAATAATTGCTAAACATCCCTGGTCCCTTCTGCTCTTTTTAATAACGCGTTTTCTAGATTCCTATCTTTTATTTTTAGTGCATTCCAATTTCTCTCTCAAAATGCAATTCCTACCCTAGAAGGGCGGCAGGTAGGAGGATGTCTGTCAGCTCAGGAGTCTAGAAGTCCGACCGTGTGAGTGAACAGCAGGACTGTGATTTCCCGGGCTCTGAGTGCAGACTTTCTCTGCGTGCAAATGTTCCCTGGCTATTAAACATCTTGGAATTGCCTGTCCTCATTTGAGTTCTTTTCTGCCAGGAAATGTATCAGTGGATGATGACGGGAACATCTGGATTCTTTAAGAATTTTTAGACATTCTTCGACTTGGGTTCAGGCCCCAGCAGTGTTTGGAGACATGGATATGAGAGTTGGTTTCATCATAAAAATGGGTTGTTTCCAAGACTGCGATGATCCGTTTTATCTAGTGTAGAACTGTCAGCATTTTCCCATTTGGCCGGGAGTGATGACTAGTTTGAAATGAAGTGTACATTCCAGCAGCTTGCCCCACGACACATGCACTGACATTTACGTAAAAGGCAAGTAAGTTCATTTAGTTCTCTTTATTTTTGTTTCTCGATCCCCAAATAACATGTTTATTTACGTGTCCATCTGAGCCAGTTTTCTTCAGAATATCTGTAAGGCAAGACCGTGACTGTTTTAAGCTTGGCGAAGGTAGTGCACAGCCTGTTGTAAGGCACTTATCATTTTCTTTTTGATGAAGATGCTTTACTGTCAGCCTTGCCGTTGGGTGCGGTGGGTCACCTTTATGCCGGCGGAATTAAGAGTGGAGAAATGGAGAGTTTCTGGGTTTCTTTGATGGCTGTTCAGGGGCAGTAAAGCTTTCACTGAAGACCATGAAAATGCCCAAATGCTAGCTGTTCCAGTCAGCTAATTGAAGCATTTACTACTGGCCTTAAAACTTCATATAATTTTGTTTATGGCGTCATAATAGTATAAAAACGGCTGAGCTCACTAAGGGGCTGTGCACGTCGTCTATAAACTTGGCCCCACCACAGGAATAGCAGCTTCGTGCAGCAGAAATACATTTTGAGATGGCTGCCTCTGGTTAAAAAGCCAGAAAACAAACTCAAGTACTTACAGAAAATGGAAAAATCCTAAGCAGCTGCTCCCCTTATTCTTCTAATGACTAGAGGAGAAAAACTGTTGTCATGAGAAAATTTCTTCAAAACAGATTTTAACAGATTCTTAACCATCCCCGAATCCAATTTCAATGTCTCCTTCCCCAGTTCCTTGAAGACATGAACAGAGATTAACGTGTTTAGATTGAAGTAAAATAAATATATGACATCAGCTGTCTAACTGTCACTATTTCAGGTGACTTTGCCAGAAAAATGCGTTCCCTTGTTTAGGGTCACTGGTATGTTATTTAAAAATCATTTTGAGTAGGGCTCATACTTCGAACCAGGTATTATTCTCAGCTTTGGCGACTCAAGGTTTTACTTCTGAGGGCCTCACAGTCTGCGTGGGGATAGGCTTTGCGACAGATAATTGCTTGAATGGAGGAGGTTGCAAGTGTAGTGGGAGCAGGAAGGGGACCGAATCTATGCGCCCGGGGGAGGGGTTTGCAAAGATGACAACACTGGTGTGTGAGGTTTAAGGATACGTCGTTTTCTAGGCAGAGGAAATAGGAATACCCAGGAGTTTTTAGATGTGAGAGAATGCGACATATTCGAAGGTGCAATTAAGTAGTATGGTATTGCTAGAGCTTAAAATATGAGGATGGACTGACTAGAAATGAGGTCAGACAGATAGGGAAGAGCCAAATATTGAAAGCTTTGAATGCGTTCAGAAGAATTAAAACCTTTATTTCAATGGCAATAGGAGCTATTGAATAATTTTGCGTAGAGGATCACCAGGTGTGATGGCAAGTTCACTGTACCTGCAAAGTGGTGATTAGAACGGGGTGGGGAGGGAGCTTATATATAGGTAAAGGGACCTGAACGGTGGACATCGCACGGCCTGACGAGATGATGCTGAACTCAGTTGAGGCAGAGGTCGGAGATGGGAACAAAGGGGCAGATTTGAAAAGACCTGGGAGGCAGATTGGACAGACCTGGGATATGATTGGGCATGGGACATGCGTATCCCGAAGGACACGAGTAGTGGGGGGAGGGGAGGCATTTTGCTAGCAGGGAACAGGAAGGAGGAAGAAGGTCATGCATTCACTTTCAGGCACCGAAGTCTTTGAGGGGCCCGTTGGACGAGCAGCATTGTCTAACTGGAGACTGTCGTGTATATTTGAGGTTTAGGACAGAGGTCTAGAGTTGAGAGCATCAGGATATAGATGACAATCGACATACTGGGATAGACGAAAATTTTCAGGCAAAATGTACAGAGTGAGACAAAGTAGGCCGAGGACAGGGCTCGCAGAATAACCAACGCTTCGGGGGATGGTGAAAAGCAAACGTTCTGAGAAGGAAACTGAAAAAGGACAAGGAGGGAGCCAGGAGGAGACCAGGACAGGGAGGCGCTGCAGAATCCGAGTGGGGAGGGAACGCTGTTGGGGCAGGAGGCGAGGCCCGGTTTAGCGGCAAGAGTAAGGTAGGGACTTAAGAAGTGCCGTTGACCCGGAAACAAGTTCACGCAGGACCATGGGGTCTGCGGGCTGATGTCAGGATGCAGAGCAGCAGAGACTAAGCAGGAAGGAAGAAAGTGGGACCTGGAGAACATTTTCTTAAGAATTTGGATGTGGAGGGAAAGGTAGAAACATACGCTACGCCCATTCCTGATGAGGTTAAGGAGATTTTTGTTTGTATTTTAAAATGAGATAAATTTGAACACCTTTGTATGCATAGAAAAAGAAGCAGGATGGTGGGAGAGGCTCAAGAATCAGGTGTAAGAGGGAAAATCAATAAAACAGACCCTAGAATAGTGTTTCTCAAAGTCTGGTCTGGCACCAGCTGTAGCATCATCACCCAGAAATTTGTTAGAAAAGCAAATTATCAGCCTTCACCTCAGACCGACTGAATCAGGAACTCTGGGTTTGGGCCCAAGCAGCCGAGTTTTCCCAAGCCCTCTTGAATCTAATGCCCATTCAAGTCTGAGAACTCCTGCCCTACAGAGGTGGCGAGGTGGGATCCAGAGCCCAGGTGGGTGTACACACCTTGCAGCGGGGGAGTGGGGGCACTTCTGCGGGGGTCAGGTGCAGACAGATTCATGGTGGATGGTGAAGCTGATGGAGTTTGCTTCTGATGGCATAATTCTTCTTTCCGAAATAGGCAGTAGCTTTGTGTCCCGGAAGATCCTGGGACACGGGTGGGGTCAGCTGAGTCCATTCAAACGCAATACACATTTATGTTTTGCAAGTGTTGCCTCCTGGTTGAACTAGAATATGGTTAGTTTTAAGCTGAAATATACCTATATTTTTTCTCTTTTTTTTTTTTTAATCTCCTGATCTTTCTCACCAGAAGCAAGCTGTTTTACTTGCTGGTTTCTGGTTGCCTCAGATGCAAACCATCGTACCGTGTGTTGGAGACTCAGTCAGTCTTTATGTGTTTTTTTTTGGAGTGTGTTATTTCATGTGGCTTTTCCAGCATTGTCTTAATCTTTGGATACTTCGAGGAGGTTGCCGAAATCACATTCAGAAGCAAAACAAAGAAGAAAATTAGAGCGAGGATCTACCACACCAATATGGAAGATTCACAGATGTTAGAGTTTATTAACACTCCCACACAGAAAGTTTGAACTGGTTAAGAGCAGCACATGTATTTTAAGAAGAAAAATTAAACAATTTAAACATCTGCTGTAGACATCTGGTCCAAGGTCCCAGTGGCCCATTTTCGCTGGACTTCTGATCTCCTCAGACATTTTTCTTAGCTGGTCCTGAAAAGGCAGTTGTCATTTCATTTTAGGATTTCGGTATTGTGAAGGCCTCTGACCAAGAAGCAGCATTTTGACATGTCTATTTCTTATAGAAAAATAATCTGCTGTAATTAGCCATCGACTTTCTTTTCCTATTTTCTTTCCCTTTGATGAAAATGCATTTATATTAATTCTAAATAATATAGGCACACAATTCTCTAAGAGTAAAAGAGCCTCAAAAGTTACAACCAAGAACGATGTCCTGTGGGCTGTGGCAAAATGAGTTCAGGCAAGGAAGTGGGACACGTTTTGTCTGTCAGACCCTCAGTATCAGGTGTTCTCAGCTGGTTGCAGGAAGCGGGGCCGCTGGGACATCATCTGCCACCGTGCAGAGCCCCAGCCTTTAAAAATTCTCCTGAGCAATGCTGGACCACCTCTCTTGCAGTGTGACCACAGAAGCGGTGGGAAGTCCTACTTCTGTATCCTATAAACGCTCCTCAGAGCAAATGTAATAGGCCGATCCTTGTCAGATCTTCTGCTCATCCTTTGGAATAAATACATCTTAATATGGTAAAAACAGTTTATATGGATCATGCACAGTTTATATGGACCATGCACATAGTACCTAGATTTTTTTGTTATGGGGGATATGAATTAACTATGAATCAAGTGGGCTTAGGAGAGAATTAATTTTAAAATCTTGTTATATTAAGGTTTATTTTATACTGGATTTAACTTCTAATATAACAGTGGAAGTATCGTTTATGTCAGCTTTCAGACATTGATTGTTTCATATTTGATCAGAAACTGAGGCAGTAAATTCCATTTTTATTTAAATCTAAATGTGATTTTATCATAACTGCAATTAACACTCCTGCTGCCTTTAAAGATAGTGCTATCCAAAAACTGGTAGGGGAGAGCATGCCCGATTTATGAGATGAGTCACAGCTCTCCAAACCCTCGTAAGAAAGACATAAGTGCTCAGGGTCCCAGTGACTGTGGACGTGCCCAACACCGGACTCAAGGGACAACTGGGAGAGTCTCCTGCCCTGGCCTGCCTGGAAGACATATGTGGAGGCAATAGTTCTTGGAGTGAAAGAGTAAAATAGAAAGAGAAAAATAATATCGAATTCTTTCTTTATGTAGCAAGTTCTATGTGATCATTTTCCAAGTTAAGGGACCCTTTCTTGCTATAAGTCTAACCATAAACAATTTTATTGGAGCCAGAATTTGCACATGCTTTTAATATTAGCACTAAAGGATCTTTCCCAGAGATGTCTGCTTTTCTGTTTCTTTTTCTTTGCTTTTTTGTTATGGCAGGATAGATGGGGCTTTTTCTTTCAGATCTGGAATACTTTTTTTTTTTTTTTTTTTTTTTGCTCAGTACCTTGAGCATTTGTGTTTAGAAATGTTTGGCTTCTGACAGCTGTTTTGGGTTCAGCTGTGTAAGGGAACCCTTAAATTGGAATTGCTTTGCAAGTGTTTATTCCCTTGAAACATTTCTAATGTAAATGTATATATAGAAAAAGGATTTTGAAAGGTTCTTCGTAGCTAGGTTTAATTTGTCCTGACAGCCCAGCATTATTGAATCCTTGTAATGGTTATGCCCTGGTTGTTTATCCAGCCTGGTGCTTACAGTGGGCTCCTGGGTGGTTAGTTAACCAGGGGACTAGATCCATGCGGTGGCAGCACCCAGATACCCATGGTTAGGCCTCTCAGAGCGGCAGAGCTTCTGGACACGGGCCTGTGTGTGCTATTGGTACGATCTGTCCTCGAATCTCAAGATTTGTTTGGCTGCATATTCATTCTGCACTCAAAGTTTTATTGAGCGCCTGCTACAAACCTGCTATTCTAGGTATCAGAGATAAAGGTCTGAGTCAGACAGTCAATGCGCTTTCCCTCTTAGAGCTTAATTTTTAGTATAATCACAGCAGGATGGTTCAGATTATAGTTGGCAGGCTTTTCTGTAAAGGACCAGATGGTAAATGTGTTAGGCTTTCTAGGCCTTTCTGGTCTTTATTACAACTATTTTACTCTGCCCTTGAGCACAAAAGCAGCCATGGTCAAAATGTAATTGACTGGGCAGGGCTGAATATCAATAAAACTTTATTTATAACACAGGTAGCTGATGTACCATGGACTGTAGTTTGTCCAGATAATGCCAGCAATCCGTGGGGCAGCATGCATACCATGCAGTCTGAACCGGGACTTTGTTCTCCAGACTTTAAGGCATCTCTCCAGTCAGTCAGGCAGACATAGAGAATAAGGACATTTCTCAGCATTTGCTGGTTGTTGCAAAATTACTGGCTGCTGCATTTGTCATGTTCTTGGAATTGTTTTCTCTACTTTGGGTTTAGTGGGTTTTCCCAGAATCCTCAGTGAGGAAGTATCACACTTGATGTATCCTACATGTCGTGTGTGTGTGTGATAAGCAGAAAGGAAACAGTCAAACCCAGGTCCAAACCTTGAACTGGCAATGAAGCACTTCATTCCTGTGCCCCATCCAGCTTGATAGATTGAACCACATAAGCATAGATCTTCCTCCAGTGGAAAGACTTCCCCTTACTCCCTGCATCCCCGTTCAGCTGATGCTGGACACTGTGGGGGATACGAGACTTGGGCTTTGCCCTTCACGGAGTCCACAGTGGCTAAAGTCCAGTCCTGCCCTCCCTTCAGCCATGTCTGACTCCCTATCGCATACGTGCAAGGAAGGTGAGAATGACCGAGACCCGAGTTCTGTCCCAGAGGAGTTCACAGAAAAGCAAACGGAAAACAACGTATGCTCAAACGCAGTCAAATGAAAGACACTGCACTCTCGGGTGCTGAGTTCTCCTTCCTGTGTGTGATTCAGGAGGCTCCCCAGCTTGCCACGTGCACTCATCTGTGAGGCAGGTTTACAGAGGAGGAAACTGAGGCACAGAAAGCCCAAACCCCATAGCCGAGGAGCAGCAGGGCTGGCATACAGACCCAGGCAGCCTGAAGACAGAACCCATTTTTCTAACCTCCAGGCTCTGAAAGATAATTCTGTCTTTATAAGCATGTAAGCTGATAGGTAACATCCGAGAGATTACATTTTTTGGCCAAAAAAAAAAGAGAAAAATTTTGTAACAGCATTTTTGTTTTTCAACAGAAACGTGACTATCCCCTGGATAGTGACTTTGAGGTCAGAGGCGATCTGGCTGCCGGGCCTGGATCCAGCCCACAGATGTGTTGTTTGGCCGACACAGGTTTTTAGCAATCTGACTTCAGACACTGTGTTAGTTTCCTAGGGTTGCTTCACAAAGCGCCACAAACCGGTGGCTTAAAACAACAAATTTCTTGCCTCAGAGTTCTGGAGACTAGAAGTCTGAGATGGCGGTGTCAGCAGAGTCAGCTCCGTCTGAGGGTTCTGCGGGAGGGCCTGTGCCACCCTCCCTCTTGCTGCGGTGACAGCGGGCAGTCCTGGCCTCGCAGACGCCTCACTCTCTTCTCTGGCTCCGTCTTCGCATGGAGTTCTCCCGGCGCCTCTCGTCACACAGCCTTCTTATGAGGACACTGGTCCTACTGCATTAGGGACCCATCCTACTCCTGTGTGACCTCATCTTAACGAGTCACATCTACAAGGACCGTATTTCCAAGCTAAGGTCACATCCCGAGGTACTGGGGGTTGGGATGTCAACATCTCTTTTTTGAGGGGGAATAATTCAGCTCGTAAGAGACACCCTTTAGTCAGGATAGAGCTCCCCTGTTCACCCGTACCCCCAACCCCAATACTTTAACCTAGGACAGCTTCATAAATCTGTTGCTGGCCCCCTTGGGTCAGCAGGAGTCAAATGCCTTCAAGATATTTCTCTTGGTGGTGTGCTGGTGGCTGACTTTTCTGTGAAAGACCAAATGGTAATATATTAGGCTTTCTAGGCCTTTCTGGTCTTTGTTATAACTACTCTATTCTGCCCTTGAGCACAAAAGCAGACGTAGACAATATGTAATTGACTGGGCAGGACTGAGTATCAATGAAACATTATTTATAAAACAGGTGGCTGATGAGCCATGGGCTGTAGTCTGTCCAGGTCATGCCAGCCGTGCAGTGGGGCAGCAGAGAGACGGGTTGCATGACAAATCCTCAGCATCTAGCTGTCCTAAGTCTGAAGCTGAACTTATTCCTTCCACTGAAAACGATCTCTGTCCACTCACAGAGCAGAAAGCCACATTGCATAAGAGACCAGTCTGGTTTATTACAACAGCGCCTAACTTTAACAAATGCATACGCTTTGTGAGAGAACAGATAGGCTGTGCCAGCCTGGGTTTTGAAGCCCTTTCCCACGTGTTCCCAAGGAAAGGAGTTCTCATGAATCAGCGGAAAGCACTTCTCAGCGCTGTGCGCCATGGTTTGGTTTAGCAGAGGCTGGAGGCCGTGGGGCGGGGGGTGGGAGAGGACTAGGGGTGCGGTGCCAGTGGGAATCAAGGGAGACTTCGGTGACAGGCCATCCTGCCTTTGCTCACAAAGGCCGGTGGTCACACTCTGAAATGCTGGACTTGATGCTTACCGCCTGCTCACAGGATTTCAAACAGACAGTTAAAAGGTTTTGGAAGTCATTTTCCTCCTCCCTCCTCCCCACCACTTAATTTATTCCGATAAAGATGATTCCTACTCACTCAAGGAGTAGAAAACTACACTCTGTAAAATGGCTCTTTAATTTTGGAAATGCATAGAAAACTTTTAGGAGGAAATCAACTCTGTAAGCGACTAAAATGATAAATGGTGACTGTCGTACTAATTTTTTATAGGTTCACTTTTAGTTTATTGCGAGTCTGGTTACTTTCTACTAACTTTTACGTGCCCGCACACATCAGGCAAACCTTTTCGAGCGCCTCACATTATGTTGGATACCACAAGAGACAGAAAGAGGGATAAAACATGATTCTTGCCCTAGAGGGGCTTTTAAATTAGTAGGGGAGAGAAAACACATAGCGACATAAATAAAACTAGGAATGGACAAGGAACAACAAAGGTCCCTAACTTCTCTGGATGTTTGGGTTTAGATGAGTTAGCTTCATTGTTCACTAAGCCAGTGTTTTTTGAGCTCCGCTCGTTCACAGTTAAAGTGGGGGGGGGGGTCAGTGCTGCCTTGAGGCGGCGTGAGGTCAGCAGCCCTCGAGAGAAGGGTTCAGCGATCGCAGGTGACCACACTTAGACGGCACCGGAAGCCATCACTTTCCTATAGCTGGCCTCTGGAGTTTGAATTTCTTCTGATCGCTTACCAGCCATGTAACCATGGGTGAATTTCTTAACCTTCCTAAGCTTAAGCTTCGTCACCTGTAAAGTGGGGTTCATGAAACGCACCCCCCGGCACTGTTCGAAGTGGTGACCGTGTACTGCAGGGTCCCCACACTGCAGCACCAGGTCCCCCTCGGGCTGATTACACGGGAGCACGAGTTCTTTTTTCTCTTTTTTTAATGCCAGTTAATTTATTTTTTCATACTATATATACAGAATTTTTTGGAAACATTTTATTTTTTCCTCCTCCCTTCTCCCCCTCCCTTCTGGTAACCACTAGGCTGTTGTCCACGTCCATGAGTCTCTGTTTGTCCTGTTCATTTGTTGCTTTTAGGTTTATATTTAACATATAAGTAATATCATGTTATTTTCAACTTTTTCAGTCTGGCTTATTTCGCTTAACATGATTATGTCAAGGTCCATCTGCGTCATCATAAATGGCAGCATTTCATCTCTTCTTATGGCTGAGTAATATTGCATTTATATACATAATTTATATATATATATATTGTATTTATATCCATTGTATATATGTACCACAGCTTCTTTATCCAATCACCTATCATAGGGCACTTTGGCTGCTTCCATGTCCTGGCCACTGTGAATAATGCTGCTATGAACATGGTGTGCAAATATCTTTTCGAATACAAGTTTTTAAGTCTTGGGGGTAAATACCCAGTAGAGGGATGCTGGATCATATGGTAGATCAAGTCTTAGTTTATTGAGGAGCCTCCATACTGTTTTCCAGTGTGGCTGTACCAATTTCTGAGTGTTCCTTTTTCTCCGTTTGTTATTACTTGTCCTGTTGATTATAGCTATTCTAACAGGTGTAGATGGTGTTTCATTGTGGTTTTGATTTGCATTTCCCTGATAGCTAGCGATGTTGAGCATTTTTCATATATTTGTTGGCCATTTGTATGTCCTCTAGGGAGAAGCTTCGGTTCACGTCCTCTGCCCATTTTTTGATTGGATTGTTAGTATTTTTTTGTTGTTATTGAGTCATATGAGTTCTTTGGATATTTTGGATATTAGGCCCTTATCAGAGATGTTGCTCGCAAATATATTTTCCCATTCCGACGGTTGTCTCTTTACTTTGTTGATGGTTTTTTGCTGAGCAGAAGCTTTTAGTTTGATGTAGTCCCATTTATTTATTTTTGCTCTTACTTCCCTTGCCTTTGAGGTCAAATTCATAAAATCCTATTTAAGACCCAGGTCCTTCAGTTGATTCCTATACGCGTTCTGTTAGTAGATTGTGTAAACTAGAATTGTACAATAGCCAATTTGGGGGCAACTAGGTATTCAGAGGAAACATTGACATTTTTATGCATTGTTTTCATTGTCCTTATGATAAATGTCACCAAAATAATGCTTTTTAGAGACACTTGGTTTTTACACTCACTCTGAGGTAATAAAATCTCCCATCAGTGCTAATAGCATCTGACGGAGTGAAGACTTAGTGGGGTGACAAAAAGTAAGTCACTCTGCTCTTTCATAAAGTAATCTGAATTTTAAACACCACACAAAGGAAGGCTGTTGGTATTTATTCAGGGGTTTCTGTGCATTTATCTGATGGACGCCGTTTATGTCCAGCAGAGGAATCCATACTCCTGGCCTTTTTCCCCCTCAAGTTCTTTTGGATTTCCTCAGAACCCTTTGCCCTTTGAAGGGCCATGTGCTGTAAGTAAACGATTGGAATACATTTCTGGGTTTGCACTGACTGATTTACAGGGATGGCAAATCCAGCATGGAAAACAGGGACAGACATACACCTTGGCCGAGATTTGGCTTAGCATTTTCTTCCCCTACAGCAGAGAGAGGCCTGGGCTGAGGCCCGGAAGGCGTGCGTGCTGTGAGCCCTGCAGGCTGTCACCGCGCTACGTAGGCAGAAGTGGCGCAGTCATTAAATTGTTAACGATGGTTGTGTTAATACCGGCTCCTTTTGCTATGCTCCATCCACTGGGTAGTCATTAATTAATTATTGTGATTAATTCTCATAGTTCCCTATGTTAATTTTAATTCATTCAAGATATTCATCAATTTATTAGTTTAAATAAGAAATCTCATGGAGCTATTTTTATTTTGCCTCCCTTCTGACTTAGCAACGAGAATTCATAAGTCCTTATCTTTTTTGGAAAACAGGGTGATCATTTTAAATAGTATCACCAGGGTGTTACATTATTATTCACTGAGAAAATCAGAATCACACACTTTTTCAGGGGTTGTTTCCCAGACATAGTCACAATCCTTGAAGTCTGGAGGTCTCACAGTTTTATGACACAGAATGTTGTCACTTCTCTCGTGATTAGGGACGAGAAGAGGAAATATTTCCTCAGCAATCTGTGGAAGCATCTTCCAGCAGCACTCGGAAGCAAGCCTCCATTAGCAAACAGCAAGAGAAACAGACGGACCAGAGAGGCCCAGAATCTACAACACAGGAAGGGTGCGGGCTGCACTGAGTTATTAGTTGGAATATAGCAAATGTGTGCTTTGTGCCTACTGTGTACACATGTGACATAGGTGTCCTTATGTCTGTTTTAGAGGGGAGAAGACTCAGTTTCAAACAGGTTGAATAACTTGAGCAATGCCAAGAGATTAAAAGATGTCAGAGCCAGGAAACCAACCCGCGTGGACCTGACTTCGAAGTCCGTGCCCTCTGGCATGCCTCGCAGTGCTTTATGTGACTCGTATTGGTGACAGAATTTATTGGGCCATGAACTTCTTCAACCTCCTGCTTTGGATTGTGTCCATTTCCAATGTAATGCAAATTCTGAAGCATTTTGTCGAAAAAGAAAGTTCTAACCATTAACTCCTTCCTCAGAGTTTGAGCCAGGAAAGATGATTTTCATTTCCACCGTCTGATAAAGAGCACTTTGGGCAGGAGACACAGCCGGGCAAAGGTACAGAGGTGAGGAAGTTGCAGGCTGAGTTAGGGAATGAAGAACAGTTCAATTTGATGAGAACTGAGTGAATCAGTAGGTGAGGGTTTTATCATGACGAGACTGTGAAAATCTAGGCCGGGAGCTGATCAGCAGACGGAGGCCATTTTTGAAGGGATGATTAAAGTGCTCAGAGCTGTATTTTAAGACTGTTCTGACAGCAGCGTGTAGATTGAAGCAGGTTTGGAGTAAACTGAGGGAGAGGTAAGAACATCATCCATATAAGCTGTGAAGGAGCTAGGAAAATCTGGATTTTCATTTGTTTGGTTCAGGAACCTAGTCACAGATATTTCTCAAAGGTACGAATAAATATGGCAACCATAGTGGTCACAGGTACAAGCCTTGGGGAACACCCTTCAGCTATAAGGCAAATGCTCAAAAATTAAATATTTCCTAGAAGCGGTGAGAGAGCAGTAGAAATATGAAAACATTAGTGTCTGCCACTGTCCTCGGAGCCTTCCACCTACAATTCTAGTGAAACTTGATTTCTCTATGGCTATTTGGGTAGATTAATCACAAATAGAATTATTCAAGGAATGATGAATTTACTTTGCTTTTAATGCTCTACTGTTACCCATCCGTTTAGGTCTTTGATCTCAGTTGCCTTAATTAGGAAGAAATTCTTAAGTGATGCCTGCCCCCGAACCGGGGCCCCAGGAAGTCTGTCATGCAGCACGCAGCCCGTCCTGAGCTCTCCAGATGAGCTACGTCTGTGTCACAGATGATTCGCTTTATGGCCCTACACACTTCGACTCGGTATAGATACCAGATGTGGCCACAGACCAACCTTTCTTGCTTCTCAGGCCAAAATAGATTCACAGTACAGAGATTTTCAGGGACAACTCCGGGTTTCTGTAAATGCCCCTGTGCTACGACTGCCCCCAGACAGCTTGTCCCTGATCACTCAACAGGTCTTGGCCACCAGTTCTGTGACAGGCAGTACCTGAGGAGCTGGTGGAGCAAGTTCCACATGTGAAATACCATTTGGAATATCGAACTTCTTTCCAGTTCATTTATCTGATAACTCATTCATAATTTTAAAAACAAACAAAAAAAGACTTTCAGGAACATTCAATTGTATTTTAAGTGGGTCTGTTCCTACCAGACAGTGAAATATATAAATAAAGCCATAATAATACAGATAATAGAGTACTAGAATACCAAATAAGAATTAGGGTGGGGTAAAGACCTTTCAGCTTCTTTCTCCTCTCAGAAGTCACCCATCACCCTACAATGACAAGGAGAATGAGGAATAGAAACACAAATTATCCTTTCGATGAGACCAAGGGTCACCTATAACGTTGGTCCACCAGCAGTGAGGCAGAAGCCATCGGAGGGCAGGTGGCTGGGTTCCCTGCAGATCACTGGAAAGTCTCCAAGGGAAAGAAGATGGGTTGACGGTGGGGCTTGGAAGAGAGGAATATATGAAAGACTATGAAGGATGCTCCGCTCTGCTCCCTAAAACCGGGAGCTGCTCCCCCATCTTTACAGTCAGTTCCTGGAGCGAGGCCCCAGACCTGTGGCATAGGATGAAAAAGAGGCAACAGATTTTCTGAAAGTCCTTTTCCCCAGGGTCAGGTCTTCGGCCACAGTTTATACTCATTGATTACAACAGAATTTAAGAAGAAATCTATGCCTAGAAAAAAGATTGGAGGAAATTTTCCATAATTTTAGTCCCAGTTGGAGAACTCTTAGTGATTTGTTTCTCTTTTTTTTCCTGGTTTTCACATTTGATTTAATGTGTCTATTATTCTTATGCTAAAAATAGCAAAATAAGGCAGAAAAAAATAATAATGATGATGAAGAAGAAAGGAGAAAAGTCATTATCAAGATTTAGTTAATACGCTCCTGAAAATCACCTTTGTTTAAAACGAATAAACTTGATTTTTTTTAGAGCAATTTTAGGTTTACAGCAAAATTGCATGAAGAGTGCGGAGCGTTCCCACGGAGCCCTGTCCCCGCACACGCACGGCTCCCCCGCTGCCGGCTCCCCGGGCCACAGCCGTGCACTTATTGCAATCAACGAACCTGCATTCGATACGCCATTCGGGTTCGCTCTCGGTGTTGTGCATTCTGTGGGTCTGAACACATGTATAATGACATGTATCCACCCTTACAGTATCGTTCAGAGTCGTTTCACCCTAAAAAGATTTCCACCTCTTCATCCCTCCCTCCCTCCCTCCCTGTGAACCACTGGCAACCACTGATGTTTTTACTGTCTCCTTAGTTTTTCCTTTTCTAGAACGTCCTATGGTTGGAATCAGTGGCAGAGTATATAGACTTTTCACATTGGCTTCTTCACGGGGAACATAATATGTATTTAAGCTTCCTCCATGTCTTTTCATGGCTTGATAGCTTATTTCTTTTTAGCAGTGAATAGTATTTTATTGTCTGGATGGACCACAGCTTATCTGTTCACCCACTGAAGGACATCTTGGTTGCTTCCAGGTTTTAGCCGTTATGAATAAAGTTGCTCTTTAAATGATTCCACTTTCTCTCTTTTCTTAGCATATCAATTATACTTCTTTTTTTTAGCTTTTTAAAGTAGGTGCCCTAGAGTTGGCAATATACATTTACAGCAAATTCATGTCCACTTTCAAATAACTCTATGCTGCTTCATGGGTAGTATAAGAAATACTCCTAATTTTTCTGTTCTGTCCCTTGTATAATTGTTATCATTCATTTCACTTATATATAAGCATACGTTATTGAATATATTGTTGCTATTTTTATTTTGAACAAACTTTTGTCTGGTAGATCAAATAAAAATAAGAAAAATTAAAGTGTTTCTTTACCCTGTTCCTTCTCTACTCTTCATTTCTTTATGTTGATCCAAGTTTCTGACTTATTTCCTTTTTTCTGTAGAACTTCTTTTAGTATTTCTTGTAAGACAAGTCTAATGGCAAAAAATTCCCTCAATTTTTCTTTATCTGAGAAAGTCTTTATTTCTCCTTCAATTTTGAAGGACGGTTTTACAGGGTACAGAATTCTAAGTCAGTAATGTTTTCTCTCTCAACATTTTAAATATTTCGCTCTGCTCTCTCCCTGCTGCATGGTTTCTGAGGAGAGGTTGGATGCAATTCTTATCCTTGCTCCGCTCTAGGTAAAATGGCTTCCCCATCATCTGGCTTTGTTAAAGAGTTTTCTTCCTGGAGTTTAAATCTGACATGTCTAGTTGTAGTTTGGTCTTTGTTGTTTTTGTTGTTGTTGTTGTGGGCTTTATTTTCTTTTTGTTTTGTTTTGTTTTGTTTGCGTTTATCCTGCTTAATGTTCTCTGCGTTTTCTGGCGCTCGGTTTGGTGTCTGACATTAATTTAAGGGAAAGTCTCAGTCATTATCGCTTCCAATATCGCTTCTGTTTCTTTCCCTCTGGTATTCTAGTTACACAGACGATATGCCTTTTATAGTTGTCCTACAGTTCTTGGATGTTCTCTTCTAATTTTTTTCCCAGTGTTTTTTTCTTTTTGCTTTTCTATTTTGGAAGTTTCAACTGTCATATTCTCAAAGTCACAGATTTTTTTTTCCCCTCAGCTATGTTCAGTCTACTAATGAGCCCATCAAAGGCTTTCTTTATTTCTGTTACTTGGTTTTTCATCTCTACCGTTTCTCATTGAGTCTTTCTTAGAAGATCCATTTCTCTGCTTACATTGTACATCTGTTCTTGCATGTTGCCAACTCTTTTCCATTAAAGCCCTCAGCACGTTAATCAGTAATTTTACATTTCTGATCTGATCATTCCAACGTCGCGGCCATATCTTACTCTGGTTCTGATGCTTGTTAAGTCTGTTCAAACTGTCGTTTTTGCCTTTTGGCATGCCTTGTAATTTTTTGTTGAAGGGTGGACATGACGTAGCGGGTCAAAGGGACGACTCTAAATAGGCCTTTACTAACACTGGTAAAGCGGGAGGGATGGGAAGCGTTCCGCGGTCCTGTGATCAGGCCCCAGGCCTTTGGCGAGCATGTGCCCGGTGCTTCTCCGTTTTGCCCGCCTCTTAGAGGGGACAAGATGGCTACTGTGGGCTGCAGTTGGGTATTTCTCTTCCCCCAGGTCACTTAGGTTCTGATAGAAGCCCCATCAGGGTAGGCGTTGATAAAAGAGTTTCTCCTGGGGCCAGACCTTGTGAAGAACAGAATTCTGTGGCACTTTTCGAAGTGTCTCCTTTTGCCCTCCCTTTGCTGGACGTTATGAGAGGATTTTCCTCCAGTATTTACTGGTGGAGCTCTTAGAGGAAAAGCTCACGACAAGGGGCAGGGGGACTGTGACTGGGTCCCTGGAGTTCGGAGCTCTCAGATTCGTCCACACTGTGCCTCCAGCCACCCATCAGTGACAGAGCAGCCTTTCCTCCTGCTCCTGGACCTCGTGACCCTCTGTGTTCCCCCCTCCAGCTGGGGAGCGGCAGTCTGCCGGGTGACGTCACTTCTCTGATGGTTCTAAGAATTGTTGGTTTTTCAGTTTGTTCAGCGTTTTGCCCGTTGTCAGGATGGAGTGGCAACTTCTAAACTCCTCACATGCCAGGCTGGAAACCGGAGCCTCATCCTGTTTTTAAAACAGGGCTTTGGGCATTTTTATTTTCCCAAACACGATGCCAGCAGCAGAAATTGCGTGACAGTCCAGTGGTTTCTAGTTTCATAAGAACATGTAAGGAAGGACCTCATGTCTTACCTGATAAACTCCCCTTGGCCCTTTCACAGTTAAGTAAAATCCCAATTTCTGACAAAATCTGAAACTGTAGCTTTTTGGGTTTTGCCACATATTCAAAACATCATACCAGAGGTAAGCCCGTGAGAGGCATTATCGTGTATTAAGGGCTACTGTGGTTTTTCCTCTGTGGGCGTTTCTAGAAGCAGTGAGACACCGAGCTGATTGGTTTTGCAGCTGCTGAGGTCAAACCTGGGCCCCAGAGTTTGTGTCCCTGTTTTCTCCGTACCGCTGGGCACCGCCGGCGTGCAGGGTTCTGCTTCTCCTTCCCGCCACCTCGTCTGGCGGACGCGTTGATAGGAGCTTGGCCAGGCTGCCTGGCGACGGAACCGAAAGCCATGTGGCTGGCTCAGTTGAATGTTCAGGGGCGAAACAACCATGCGGACAGCCCTGTCAAGGGCTCCAGCCAGAGGGCATAGACTTTGAGAAGGAGCGTGGCGATCACCCACCCTTCCCCTTGCTTCACGGCTCTGCAGGCGGCGTTGGCAGGCCGCGAGCTTGTCACCTGCAGTCATCTTGCAAGCTAGCTGGCAGAGTGAGAGGAAGAACCGGAAGAGGTGAGAATTAAGCCGCTTGCTTCAAGTCCCAAGGACGGTGGTGAAAACACAGCGAGAAGTAGCGTTGTTATCTGCACGGCCTTTGGATCTCTCCAGGAAGCCATTGGTTTTTAAACATTTTTCTTTTCTTTATCAACCCACCGTTTCTTTAGTCAACTGTTGGGAAATCTCATATGGGAAGCAGATGAAAAACTGCCAGCCCACGTGGGAGGCTGTGTCGTGTGATGTGGTGTTCAGGGGTGAGGTTCCAAAACCAGGCCGCCCGGGTGCGTGGCCTGTAAGGGGGTGGGAGGGGCAACCCCGCACGCACCTCAGAGCACTGCTGTGACGTCAGCTAGCACCGTGCCCGGCCGTAGTCAACGTACAGCTCACCCATCCTTGGCTTTGGTCATTCAGAGAGTTTTCACCGGACCCTGTTCTAGGCCTGTTTTAAGCACAGGGCCGTGTGTGAACAAAGCAGAAAGCCTTGCTTTGGTGGACCTCATGTTCTCATAGTAAATATCAGAGACAGGGAAATGGGCTTAGGAGACGGGGCACCTCGCCTACGACAGGGCACCTCACCTAACGGCCCCTCCTCGCCCTGCTTGGCGCCCAGGGTTCCCGAGAGCACAGCGTGAAACCCACCGCAGTGTGCAGCGTGTCAGCCCCGGGCGCTGGTCAGAGCTGGAGTGGAAAAAATCAGAATTATGGGAGAGCACTGACATTTTCCATTACTGACATAAACTCTTCCAGAAAGGCCAGGTAGGAGGAAAGGACGAGTCCTATGGCTGAGGGTCCAGTTTGGAGAGCTAACTAGAGACCTGTCTGCTTTTCCTTCCTCAGCCGTCTTGAAGGCTTGCAGCTGTGTGTCTTACTTTGCGTCTGATGCAAGCTGATACTTTAAAGGGTGAGAAGGAAATTTAGATCCAAAATGCTGACAAGGTAAAAGGCATTGTCTAAAGACTCATTTCCCTTAAAAATGAAGTTATAACTCAGATATCTTCTTTTAGCCAGTGAATGTGGGGGAAGTGGAAAACTTAAGAAAATTGTTTGGTTGAAAATTGTGTTTCTAGATTAGGGTCGACTCAATTTATGTCAGAAGAATGAGCACGTGCAGGAAATTCTTTGCCATGGTGCCTGAGAGAATTAAGAGTCGGCAGTGAACCCTATGTTATGATTATATCTTCGATTCTTTTCAGATACCTACAAACATTTAAACCTTATGTAACTCTTCCTTCCCACAATAATTTTCAGACATCTGAAAGAATTTCAAACAGGGTTGATTTTTAGTGGGAAGAAGGTCAGATTTTTTTAAATTTTGCCATTTTAAAGGGCTAAATACCACATCATGCAAAATATGTCTCAAGACAGTTACAGATTTTCAAATGCAAAAATGCCATGCAGCATATAATTCTCCCTTCCTCTCTCCCTAAAAATATATGTAGTGGAAAAAAACTTAAGTAATCCAGGTATGTAGTGATTCTATAAATTCAAGATTAAAATAATTTATAAAGCTAATTTCTGGCTATTCTTTACACTGATTCACTTCTATCACCAACACTTTCAGTTGATTTTCATGTCAGGATCATTTTCAGGCAGAAAAAAAGGTCACCACTTTACTTAAGTTTCTACTTTCTTTGCAAAGTGCCAAGAATAACAAAACCTATGAGTCATAGTCATTAGTTAATGGACCTTTTCCTGTGGACATCAACCTTACAACAAGGGGGATTCAAATATCCTTCTCAATAAAATTACAAATGATTGCACATCACCTACCTTGGGCATCAGGCACAGTCAAATATGTGAGTGTTAAATTCCTGAGTACTAAGCGTGTATTATAGTATGGTTAATTAACTTTTGCAAGTCAAAATTTATCTACATTTGTTTGTTTAAACTTTTTTCCAAAAGTTATCCTGTCCAGTCACTCAAATTAATGTGTAGATTTTACTCACTTTTTTTATCCTGTCCGGTCACGCAAATTAATGTGTAGATTTTACTCACTTTTTTCTATGCGTATTATACCTTATTGTTTAGAGCAAGAAGCTATCAGACAGAAGAAAAGTGTTGATAAGCAGGACAGGCAGGGGACTTCAGGCGTTGGTACATCATATAAGGACATGGTAATGATGGGGAAACAAACAGGAAACCTGTCTTAGACTTGGCGTAATAACGCATGTTAGAGGCCGTCAAGTTGGTCACCCCTACCCAACGCTCCTTCACCTTTCATTTCACCAACAGAAACTGAGACGAAAAGATTTATCTCCCTAAAGTCACACGATGGAGTCAGGACTAGAACCCAGGTTTTCTGATTCCTATATCTGTGTTCTTATGTCTGTGTCCCACTAGCTCTGAGATGTTGGCTCCTCTTCATCAGAAAACTGTGACGAGGAGCCATCTGGAACCACAGACTCTGAGAGCTAGAGTGGACGTGTCAGCCCATCCGGCATCAGGCCTCCCTCGGTGTTAGGGCTTCCCTACCGCTCCCGATGGGCCCACATGGGACCTAGCTTCTGCTTGAACACTGCTTCATGGTATAGCCCGCTCCAATTTTTAGAGATTTTCTGAATGAGGATCCCACGTACCCTGCCCTGTGATTTCTGGTCTTGTGTCCCACTTTCCGTCCCTGGTGTGTTAGTCACTGTACTCACACTAGAGACACAAAGTGGCATAGAGTGTGGCTCCTCCCCTCTGTGAGTGACTTCATAGCAGAGTAGGGGGAACCGACAAGCGAGTGAGCAAGTAGGGGCCAGTGGGACAAGTGCCGTGAACAGCATGCACTTTGCTGCGGAGGAGGAGAATCTGAAGTACACTGCAAGGTGAGGACCAGCTTCCTGAAGGAAGAATTTCCTGAAAGCGCTGAATTGTGGAGCAGGAGACGGACGAAGCAAGGGGAATACGACGTTCTGTAGGGCTGAAGGAAGGGAGTGTATGGCAGGTGACAGGAGAGAGGGTGAGGAGAGAACGCAGGACCCGGACATGAGGGACCTCCCTGACGAGCGGCCTGCAGTGTGTGTGGCTGCACTGTCAGAGGAGTATTTTATGGCCTTCATCCCCCTTGAGATGCCTTCAGATTTCACTTGTCCTGCTTTTGGGGGCCGAGGATCAGAAAAACCTAGATTCAAATCCCGACACCACGATCAGGCCCCTCTGAGCCTTGGCCTCCGCATCTGTAAGATGGCAGCGACAGTGACCTCTCCCACCGTTTGTGGAGATCAAAGAATGTGTGAGAGCACCTCATGTAGTTCCCGGCTCCCTGGAGCTACGAGAAAATGTTGGTTTTCCTTCTTTTCCTAAAGCCTCTGTGGTCATTACATCCCACGTCCCCACTGCGGCTGCTGTGAACTCTAGCATTAGACCGACATTTTCTTGCAAGGCCCCTGTCATTTTTACCTAACCACAAAGTCTACATTTTGGAGTGAAATCAAGTCCAAAGCAGAGATTTTCCTCATTACTTCCGAAGGCTTGAGAGAGAAGGTAATTAGGAAGGTACGTCGTGGCTTTTCCAGATAGCCTGTTTTTAGCGGGCTGACCGAGAGAGTTGGTTGATGAGGGCCTCTGGGAGAGAAGGACGTAGACGAAAAGGTCAGGGAAGCCGCTGGATTTGATTGAAGTCTGTGGAGGAGACGGTATCGATACGACAGACACATTTTGTTTGAAGAAGGATTTCGAGCTAACTCAAAGACCGTAGCAATGTGTCTGGAGCGGGGGGTGTGCGTTCGCTAAAGCGCGTATGAGAAATCTGGCAACCCTGGGAAGATCCGGAGCGTGAAGGAAAGAGTTGAATCTTTGGCAGTGAAGTGGAAGCTCAGCTTAGACAGGTCAAGGTCCGTTCACAGAAACGTTGATGTTAGAGAGCGAGGCCACTCCTGGGCCTTGCCCAGAGGGAAGTGTGGAGAGGAAGTGAGTCCGGTGGGCGACAGGAAGGGGAAGGGGACAAGACTTAGTCGTGGAAACAGAGACGAAGGGAAGGGTGACGCGTAGGCTGTATTTGTATGTCTGCTATGTCTATTGCGTCGGAATCATGGCCTCCTTCCTTTTCCCCTTCTTTTTTGGGGGGTGAGGGGTGTGCTGAATAGTCTGGTCTAAATTATAACCATGGTAAATGATGAGGCCGAGTCAAAGTGAGACGAACTTCTGTGACTAATACTCAGTTTCATGAAAAATCTTGTCTGTAGTTGACAGTCTTTTCTTTACTTTTGATTTTAATTCCTTTTCATTATTTTCTATACCAATTCTTTTGAAAGTAATTGGCTGGCACTGCAGATAAACACATGCTCATTTGGTTTGGTGTAATTTATCTTCCCCTGCATCTTTACCCACAGCATTATCCCTCAGATTAGTTTCTATTTCAGTAAAATGAGAAATAGACTAATAGCATGCCAAGGTGGTGATCATTTTTCCAGGGGTTTGGTTCTGCTGAAGAGCTGACATCGATCAAAATACGTTAAAAGGCAATAAGCAGGGTAGCCGCATCGCCTTGCAGTGGGTGTGCAGTGTTCAAATGGTGACATCGCGAGACACAAAGCTTTGCTCAACAGACTGGAATTATCATTGGACGAAGCTGGAGATGGGTAGGCAGAGAAGGGAAATGGAAAGGTGACTTCTTACCACCGTCTGTGAAGCTTGCCCAGGTGTACCAGTGTAGACTCACATCCAGAAGAGGGAGAGAAAGAAGCAAAGGCGGAGGAGGAGGGGATGGAGAGGGATACGGGGACAGAGGGTTGCCTGTGGACCACGGCGGTTCGTAGGGACTCAGAGTAAGCAGGTAGAATTAATACCATCGACAATAACACTCGGCCTCACCCGTGGCAGGCAAAGCCCACATGACAGTTTCTCTTTTGTTCTCTCATGTGCCTCAACACAGGTCATCTGAGTTGTCAGTTCATTTGAGCGTCTGTCCACTGCGAGTTTTAGGGGCTGACACGGTTTCGCAGATGAACGTCTCAGATGTTTACCGAGCAGGAGGCGGCAGTGGTGAATCAGTTATATTTTTTCCTCAAGTCCATTTATCCAAAAAAAAAAAAATATTTATAGAGGGCATACTATGTGTCAGGTACATTAGTAGGTGCAAGTATAGAAAATTTCATGATTTATTTATGTGGCCTCCTGATAATGCACAGTTGGGTCATTTGCAGTTTTTTGCATTTACAAACACTGATCCTGTGAACCATATTCTTATATGTGACCCCCGGAGCTCATTCGCAAGAGGCTCTCTTGTGGGGGGGGGGGCGGTGAAAATGAATGAGCTGTCGCTACATGCATCCACGTATGTGAATCTCAGGAACACAATGGTGAGCCAAAACCCAAAAATAAACACGAACAATTTGCAAAATAGTAAATGCAGTTTGATTCCATTTATAAGAAATCAAAACCATGCAGAAACAAACAATATGTTGTTTAGGAATACATACATATGGAATAAGGCTATTATACAAATGAGGGAATTATAAACACAAAATTAAGGTAGTAATCACCTCCGAAAGATGGAGCAGGAATGAGAGGGAAGCAGCACAAGAATATTGTTCTATTCTACCAAGGTGTGGGGTGGTTTCTGTTATCCAGTGGGTGGTCAGTAAATGGAACCTTGATATACATTATAAATATTATTAAGTATAATGTATTTATATTAAATGTTATATTTACATTATGAATATATATGTAATTTTTTTTCCTTAAAATATTTTAAAGGGAGATACACGGATCATGATCTCAAGGAATTTGTTTTGAAAAAGAAAAGACACATAAGCAAATAGATGCCACGGAATGCCTAAGAGATGTGACTCAATGGTGTTCGGGGGCTGACAGTCTAGTGGTAGGATTGATCTTTGCATAGTTACTTCAGTTTAAAGTAGAAAGTGGCACATGCTGTAGTTGATATAAAAATAAAGTGCTATGAGGGAATATGGAAATAAAATGAATAGGATAGAGGAAAGCTTCTAGAAGCCTGGGTCATTTTAGCTGGATCTTGAAGGATGAATCAAATTAGGAGCAACTTAGGTGGTGACCACAGTATTTTTTTTTTAAGAGGAAGCACTGTGAACAAAGCTGAAGAACCACATGAGTATAAGACATGACTGAGGAATGACAAAGAGGCCGTATCGAGTGCCGTGGAAAGGCAGGACGAGGGTGGATTATGGGAAGGCCTTTAACGTGATGCTAAAGAATTTTGTCTTTATTCTGCAACCGCTGCATAGATCTCATATTTCTTTGTATCTGGTGTAATTTAAAGACTAGATTGGGAAAAGAGGGCTGGGGGCAGGAGGGTGGCAGTGCAGGGGCAGCGAACCTGCCTTCTGGGACAGTAACGAGAGATCCAAGCCAGGTAACAGCAATGGACATGAAAAGTAAGGGGCGGGTGTGAGAGGTGGCGCAGAGACGTGACCCGATTGGCGGTCGCATTTGGAAGGCTCTACCGCTTCCTCCGGCTTCCCTTTCTGCCTCTGTCCTACTTTGACTCCTGCGTGTTGCATCTTGACGTGTACCCTTGATTTATAACTGCCATGGCGTAAGCAAAACTCAGAAAAGGAGTTATCAACTGCACTGAGCTTGCATTTTTAAAGCACGTGTCTGGGAGAGATGAGCGGTATTCGGCCACTACAGATATTTATACCAGGGCAAAAGGTACAAAGACTAAGGAGAAATATACTTTCCCTAATCACAGTATCGATCCTTCGGGTCCTTGAACACTTACTTTATATTTAATTATTCAGGGTAAAGACGATTATCGTGTTCAAAAAAAAGTTTAACAGGAACCCTTTTTTTCATTTCAATATAAAATATTGTTAAAAATCTTTCTGAAGTTCTTCTTCCCACGATCTGAGCACAGTTTACTAAACACATTTTAATCTTACTTGGTGTCAAACTTCCATGTTCATTCATTATATGTAAAACTATGACTAATAGGCAAAAACTTAGCTCAGAACATATTTTGGAAAGTATGAGCAGGTTTTTGTTATTGCTGCTGTTCATTTTTTGAAAATGAACCCCGCTTGTAAGCTAGTTTTTTGGTTTGTTTGTTTGTTTTTGAGATTTGTCTTCCCCACCTTCTCCCTCCAGAGTAATATCCTGGAAAATATTTATAGTTAATTTAAAGATTTCATATAGTCGGAGTCCAGTATATCAATGTGCAGACAAGTTTCTCAACATGGTTAATTAAATATGGAAGAAAAAGAGAGAGAGAGAGAGAATCTCACCTAGCTGTGTTGTTGTTTTTTTTCTCTGAAACATTGATAATAGTTTATATTACTACTGAAGATGTCTATCTTGAATTCTTCTTTGAGAAAATAACACGTTACCCAGAGGTGTTTATTTTTATCACTCTCTGGGATGTTTGGGGATTTCATGATTACAAGTTCTTTGTTTTAGATTCTTACAGCCTCCTGCTCAGCCTCTAATTGCTACCTGCTCTATCTGATACTACTTTTCTGTTACGAATTTAGTGCCTTCCTACAACTGAAGATGTTTAGTCTTCATTTTCATATAGCGTTGTGGTGTGCTCCAACTGCTGCGTAAGTCAAGGTGGCTGTTTGTCTTCGAAGGCTTTTGTTGAGACACGACACTCTCCATGGGGCTGAGGACATTTGGGAATTTCAGGCTCATTATTTTTGAAAGCATTTTCACAGCTACAGTGCATGGCCAGTGCTTTATTCGCCTTTAGCTTAGTAGAAACCTGGGCTGTCTATGCTGTGCTAAATATAACGCATGTTAGTCACTGTCAGCTTTCAGTGGGAGCAAGTGGGGTACCTGGGGAGCTAGTATCACAGTGTTCTCAGGTGAGTTTGATTAAACGGTGGTACCGGTGCTGCCTGTTACCCAGTACTCTCCCCATTCACCTATAAGCTGCCTCTTCATTCATTTGCTCCTGGAGATCATCTTTTTCTGATTGTATTTAGGCTGAGCTATCTCAGGCAGACATGTAGTCACATTTTCTCTATTCTGACAATCTTTTTTTTTTTTTCAGGGCAATCCAAATATATACTGACAATCAGTTATCTCATACTTCTCTTTCCTGTGAGTCTTTGTAACATTTTGCTGTGTTCCTTCAATCCTCTTTTTTTGTGTGTGCCTTATTTCCTTATATTTCCTTTTTGCCCTGTTGCCCAAAGTGAGCCTTGCATTTCAGTTTTTTAAACAAATCTTTTATTGCCAATGCTATGGTTTATTTTTCCCCTCCAAATAGGCATTACAATATTAATCTTTACCTCCGAGTGTTTCTGTAGAATTTTCTTTGAAACCAACATTTCTTTTCCTGCCATTGATAACTTACCATCTATTTTCAGAAACAGCCGATTAATTCTTATTTGGACTGTTATCCTTTTCAATGTCTCTGAATTCAAAGTTGGAAACCTCACATATGCAAATTTAGTTACACTTGCTATAATTATCAAACTCTGATATCTTTAGCAAGTACGTTCTGTGTTGCATTTAGATGTTGGAGGAAATGTGGAGAGTGTGAACAAAATCAGGCTGGAGGGAAAGAGAATTGCTTAGAATTTAATTTTTTATTAAAAGCAACTGATTAAATCTGTGTATAACCCAAGAAAAGGAGAACTTGACTCTTTTAATTTTGATAGTGAGCAGCTAATGATGAATGACTCTGAAAGCCATTCATAACTCCTCTTCCCAAACTAACCTCATAAGTGCTTTTTCCCTTGGTTATTTAGAGAGAGCTGTGTGGTAGGTGTGGGAGAAAATGTGAATTTTTTAAAAGTAATTAATTCACATTTTATTCCAAGGGAAAGTACACTGCTGAACTCAGTACTGAAAGATGTTGGGGACATGTATGTGCATGAAGCCACCTCCAGAGGACAGCCAAATTTGACAAGACCATAGACTTGGCCGAAGCACCATATCTCTCATTCAGTCAGGGTTGTGTTTGGGCTTTTGAGTGACGTGATAGTCTGTTCTTTTGAAGACTGATTCAGAGCGCGGTGAAAACAAAGGACCGAGCGTGGCAGCAAGTGCCAGGCATCAGGGAGAGCAACCCAGCGTATGCGTGGAAGAGGTGCTAAGAGCCAGAGGGCTGGTCAGAAGCGCAGGGCCTAATGTGGCTGAGGTGACACGAACGTCCTGTACTCAGATGCCGGTCATGTAGACCGTGACGTGCTCTTGCAGGAAAGCTGGAGGTATCCGTCGTGGTGGTGTATTTCGTTAATTCCAAGACACATATTTTTTCACAGTTTTACATCTCTGAAATTGGAATCCGTTTTACAGCTCACAGCATGACATAGTTGGTCAGTGGATTTTCTTAGTGGTCCATAGCATTACGGCGTCCCTTACTATTTACCGAGTGTGTCTTATACTTGATGGACTGTGGCCATAATAATGATCTGACTACTGTTTGCTAAGCTTCCCCTGCGCCAGGAGCCGTTCCAAGGCCCACTTGAATTAGTTAATCTCACAGTTCCCGGGGTACAGCTTTCTGGCAAATTCTGGTCCCTCGTCTCTGGGCTCTTCCTAATCAAAACGAATTGACTGATAGTGCAGAAATGCAGGCACGTGTGCCGGTTAGCGCCTCGCGCCTCGCACACAAATGCAGGTTCCCTGCTGCTTTTAAACGGGGCCCGGTGAGAACGCAGAAGCATCCCGGAACACGGGAACGCAGGCACCGTTTGTCCTGCGGTGAGGTGGGGAGAGGGCTTAGAAGGGGGGGACAGGTTTGTCTAGATGCTGCCTCCGACCGCTCCACGTTCGAGCGCCCGCTGCGGCGTTCGCACGGCAGAGCTCCAGGGCCTCGTTCCCTCTCCCGGAGCCATGCGCTCTTCTGTGGCTGCTTTATCCTGTCAGCCGGCGTTGGGGAGAGACTGTCTCCCTCTTTGTGGCACCCATTTGGTGCTGGTGGCGGCTGCAGTTAGCCGACGAGAGAGTGGAACATTCAAAGGCCATCTATCTCACTTCATGCCTCCCAGCGCCCCCGGGTCATGGCGGGGCGGCAGACGCACGCGGTTCTCAGTTGGCCTGACCGACGCGAGGCCGCCCTGCATTGGGGTGCCACTTGGATTTTGACAGAGTGCCTCGCCAAGAAATGTGGCTGATCGTCAGGAAAATCGTCTTTGGTTGAGGAAGGCTAAAATTTGTCAAAATTAGAGAGAAATGTGACGTTTTTTTTCCCATTCTTCACTTGGATCACTAGGTAAAATGGTGAAAGAGGCAGTTTTTGTCATTTCTTCTTAGTGCTCCGCACTGTGCCTGGTATGTAACAGGCCCTTAATAAACGCATGCATAAACCTCTCCCTCTGGAGGCCCTGGAGCACAGTCCTGGATTCCAGACCCTGCCTTTCACTCACCCCTCCTCCCAGTTTGTCCCGTGGATCATTCCTTCAGGACCGAGTTTTCTGCCAAGAAGGTTATTTTGACACACGAAATGTCGTTGATGTGGGGAAAGCCTTAGAAGAGTGTTATTGATTTCTCTTAGCTTTCCTTTTCGCATCCTTAAAATGGAGATAGGGTACTAACAGCTCCCTTGTGAGGAGGCTGGAGAACTAGGAGAGAAAATGAATGAGACGCGCCTCAGAACGTAGCCAGGTGTTCCCCTGTCGGGCAGTACATGTGCGTTTCGGCGAGGGCTTTGCCTTGTTGGAAGACAGTGGGTTTCGTGGTGGGATATTTTAGGTGGCTTCAGCACGTGGTAGAAGAAAATTTTGAGGGCAGGTGGGTTCACAGTACCCTGAGACCGCCCGTGTGGGCAGCTCCCTGTTCAGACTCACCGTCCTTCCTCTCTGGTTCTTCAGAGAAAAAAATTAAATTGTGGTGGTGTGGTCACTTCCTTTATACTGCTATGCTTTTTTTTCTCCTCGCCACTTCCAACAACATGGAATGAGAACAGGACACAGGGCAACAAATCTTTTTTACACCAGGGAAGAAACGCAGTGGGTATTTTGTTCCATATGCTGTGGCAAAATCCTATGTCCCTTATTCCTTAAACTCCTCAGTATTTAGTTTTATAATGTTTGCTATTAGATGTCAGCAACTTCAACTTCTGGAAGTCACAGTAGTCTGTATAAGTATTGTTTTTACCAGTTTTATTCGATTTAAGGGAAAAAATTTAGAATTTATAATAAGTTGGTATTTGGTCTTTCTACCGTGTCACATAAGGACTAAGAAGTTTTTGATTTAAACTTGTGATTCCAGACTCTAGGTTACCTCCTTCGGCACCCCACGTCAGGGAGCCTTCCCTGACACAAGTGTAAAGAGATGCCTGTCGTGTCTGTGCCGGACGTGGGAGTGAGCGCGTGGACATGCGCAGCAGGGCACACCCGGGACGGTCTCCCTGCCCCACCCGGGCGAGTCCGAAGCCCTCGCACCATGGAAGGCTTTTGACTGCAAAACACCCGTGGGAGCTTCATAGGTGATACAGGGAGGGGGGCATTGTAGGCAGAGGGACTGGCCCGCCCCACGGAGACGTGAAGGTGTGAACAGTGAAATTCGGAGGACGCCATCCGAGGGAAGAGACCGGAAGGCCTGGTCGGGGCCCAGCCTCTCTCCTGCGGCCAGTGCCCGTCCATCTTTCTGACCCCGGCCGTGTATCGCCTTCTTACCCAGGGGTCCCGCCCTTAGCCAGGCAGAGCTTGGCACGGTTTTCTTTCAGCAACGCATGTGGCGAAACAAAAGGTATATTTAATCTACATTTCCAAATTTCCTCCTCTCTTCATATCTGGTGACCTCTGAACTGGGCGAGGCGCTGCCCATGTGAACCCCGTACGTCACCGCGAAAGTGGAGCAGGGACAGTGAGCTGACGTTTTATCTGGTCACCAGCTCAGGAGTCTGAGCTGGAGAGATGCTGAGAATAGGAACCGTTTATGTATTCACTGTGCTGGTTAATTTACAGTGGCACCGGAAGAAAGGACAAATGATCAAATTGTGTCCTCGGGTCGACATCCCACCAGTCTGTCTCGAGTGCCTGGCTGGGTGTGCAGACGAGGCTGGAGGAAGCGGGCAGGGGCTGAGTGTGAGCTCGCTCCAGAAAAAGGGGTGGGCTGGGGTGAAAATGAAGCCATGATTTATTTTCTCTTCTACTTCCTTGTATATCTCTGAAAATAAAGGAGTGCGCCTGGAGAGATCTCAAGAGGGGCTGTCTGGCCTCAGAGCCTAATTTCTTGGCCTCGGACAGTATAGCCAGAGGTGCGACTCTCTCTAGTGTGACCAGGGTTCTATCTTGGCCCCTGCCCGTGTGGGTCATCGGGCGGTGTCCAGGGATGGGCGTGGGCAGCCGCAGAGGGATTGACCCGTGAGGACACCCTCATCCGCTGCCCCCATCTGCCAGAAACAGCCTGGTGCCACCGGAAACACCCTCCCCCAGGCCCGTGCCACTTATGGATGAGTGATGCACAGGTCGCATCCTATAATGTGCAATAGGCTTCTGGGGTTTCACTCCCTGAGAAGTCAGGTATGATCAGCGTAACGAACGCTCGCCTGCCAAAACGCCCCCTGCAAGGAACATTCACCTTCATCTCTACATCGCGAGAGTAACCTCAGCTCACACTTGAATTTCTCTTTCATTTGGGGATTACATTAAGCAGTTGGCTGTGTTCATTTTTATCTTTCATATGGAACATTTTCCTGTAGTTTTCTTTTCTCCATTAACTTGATGGAAAAGCACAGATGATTGGAGCCACACTCTGCTAGGCCCAGCTCAGCCGCAGTCAGGTGATACACACCACCTCGCCTAGTGCAATTAGGAATTTAGTACGGATCTACGAGAAAAGGCAGCAAAGAGCACTGGCACCGCCCACGGGTGGACATTTCCTCCAGTTATATGGAAAGAGAGTAATGAAACTAGATTGTCACATAAGAGACCATCTTCGGAGATTCAGGCTGAACAAAAGAATCTCTCAGCGTGGTCTAGGGGAGAAAGTGAAGTTCGTTGTGATAATAAACTTTTTGGATAGAAGCATACCTAAATGAATTTTTTAACAAAAAAGACTTATGGCAGAGGTATGGAAGCCTACAGCAATATCCTGTAATAATTATTTAAGAAGGTAGGAGTTCCGAGCCTCAGGATGTGGGTGGAAAACTAAACAATGGAGATCGTGTTACAGAGCTGTACACCTTTATACACATTTGACAGACATTTATAGTAAGTGCTGTTTTCATCAGATGACTTATAAGGCGGGGAAATGCCAGGTAATATCCCCAGGCGAAGAACTATGGACAGATTTGTGAATATCGTTTCTGTTTTGCTTTCTATTATCAATGACAGTTGCTGAAAATATAGTGAATTCAGTTGTGAGGAAAAAACCCTTAGAAAAATGAAAACGTGGGTGGGTTTTAGAAAGCACACAGGTTACCTGAAGGGTTTTATTCTGTGAATCCTCATTGGCTAACATTTGGTCATTTGACCTCGGGAAAGACGTAAAATAAGCACAATTTTATGATCGCTGTTCTCTCTCGTATGATATCGGTCTTGATATTGATTTTAGTCTTGGCTAGTCATCGAGTATTTTGTATGTCTAGTGCACTATTTGTGACCACAGCATAAATACGACAGACACCATCGCAGTTCTGGAAACAGAAAGTACTGGGATGTACCAGCGTCTAGAAGGTCTAGTGTATTGTCATGTGGGGTGTGACAAAATATTCTGAAGATGATTTCTCTTTTTATTTGGCTTGTATTATAGAGTAGCTTTACAAAATCTTTAATAATAATATTCATAGAACATAAAGAAAATTGCAATTTTTCCATTTAACATATGGTGTACATGGTTTAATATGCTTTAAATTAGTTTTGTACAAAAAGAAAAGGGGGCATTAGTCATCAACACTTAAATTTCAAAATGAATGGTTTGGGCCTTAGCATCATGCTTTTATGACCTAAGTTTACCATTATTATAAATTACTCTTTAAGAAACAGGCGAGATTAGATTTTATAATTTTCACATTCTGTTTCTTGTGACAAGGTAACAGAGAAGGTTTTAGGTGACTAGGTGCGAGCACATTTCAAATAACAAAATGGAGATTAATCCTTTTTATGCCATCTGCTAAAAATAAGATTATATACTCATATGTTCTCTTTCTAATGTTTTATAAATATTAAACATTTTGAGATGCTATGTAAAAATTTCAACCAGATAAAAATTATTATATGGAACATCTTGGGTCAAATTTATAGAGTTATCATTTTTATGTTCCTCCAAAACTTGTTTTCCAGCAGCCTTGCCTGCTGTCTTCCACCAGTGGTCTGTTGGGTTGCAGATGAAGCAGCAAAGGACTAAGCAACCCTGGAAACGCTGTAGCGTCAGACCACTGCGGGGCTAGCAGGAGAGCCGGGCAGCTCAGTGAGGGTCGTGAGCGAAGTCCTTTGCCCCACCACCTTCAAGCCTGCTCACTGATACATCATGGAGGCTCCCCAGCTACTCCTGATAAAGGGAAATCATATGGCAGTAATCGATTTTTTTAATTGATTTTTTAAAAATTCAAATCGAAACAGATGCCATGATCATCCTTACTGTGGCTAAACCTTCTAGAAACACTTTTGGGAACCCCGGGATTTGTGATTTTGTCATCTGGGAAACGCTACCTCTTCACTTCTGAGCTGACAATCCCTCCGGTTGTCTTCAGGGCTAGAAAGAGATTGTAAATGAGTGAGCAGGAGAGAGAGTGGGCGCTCAGGAGAGGCCTGGTTGGAGCGATGAAAAATGGATGAATATTCACCATGCAGGTAGGGAGAGGCCAGGAGGTAAAATCTTTCAGTCTCTTAAAGTTTATGAGAAGATACTGAAAAAAAAAATCTGTATTTAATAAAACGTCATATTCTATGGGAGGAGAGTAATATAACCTGACTAAAATACTTACCGTGCTTTTAAAGTTAGAGAAGTATTAGTTTCGGGGGAGGGGGAAGGGGAGGGAGGAGGAGCGATTATTTTGTTTGAAAACCTCTGCTTTTGGTTTTCATACCTGCCAACTCTTCCTAATTCCATTCCTTCTGTCCATGGAGCGTAATAAAACTAAATACAATTAGCTCCCTTTTGGAAATTTATCTTCAGTCTCTCACTGATAAACTTTATATGTCAAAAGTTCTATCCCCTGAGCATTCTCCTTACACTTTAAATAGAGAAGTTACAAAGGAGATGCAGATAGTCTCTGAGGAAACTCTATTTCTGTTCAGAAACAGAGTTCCCTTTTGTTTAAATGTATTTTTAAATTTATATGTTTTTGAAATGGAAAGCATTCTTTGAAGTAGGCTAGAAGCCAGCTATAAGCTACTTGCACAGGGTCCAAGTTTTTTGTAAAAATCAGTAATTAGGGAAGGGGGCTGGGAGGCGGGTGGCTTTTTCTGTAATGGTGTGGAATTACTCTCTTCTAAATGGGTTGTAAGTTTTCTTATGGCTGTTGAACTTTACCATTAAAAGGTAATGGTCTGTTGGTGATTTTCCCTTGTGCCTCAAATAATTTATCTACTGCTACAATAAAAGGCTTCTAGTTCAAAAAATTTGAGGAAAACATTGGAAATTTAAACACATATATAAATTAAGTCTCTATGGTGTTCCCTTTGTGTTTGGGCATTAATTCCTACAGGAGACTTTTTAACCTCAAAATATGAGTGTCAGGTTCTGGATTTGGAACCTGAACCAGGTGACATAAGAATTTGGTTCATAGAATGTTTTTAACTTCACTTTAGTTGTTTTTACAAAATATAGAAATTAATGACCACTTGTACTAACTAACTAGCTTTTATCATCTAGAAAGGCTACAGTGTCATGGAGGCTTTTGATTATTTCAAAAGAAAAACTATAAAGCGTAAAGATAACTTTACATTCAACAGTTAGAAAGTAGTAGTTTAAATGTATGTTTGTGATTTCATGTCATGGGAAAATTTTTTAAAGTACTACTCAACTCAGTTTTTAGAAAGAAAAGTTTAAACTAATTGTTTTTATTGAAACACAGTAGCCTCTCCCCTCTGAAGGGGCTCGGTGCCCAGACCCCCCAGCGGATGCTTGGAGCTGCGGGCACCACCACCCCCGTATGCGCTGTTCTTCCTACTCAAACGCACCGCGATGAAGTTTGATGCCATTTCCGCCTTAACTCAGCATGAAGCACACACTGTCGCTGTGACTATGCAGTTTGAGGTGTGACAGCAAAACGAGCATGAATGTTTATTTTTCTTCTTCACAATTTCAGGGGGAGGCGATTCATTTGGTCTTGCGGTAGCTCTTAGCAACCTCAGCGTGATTTTTCGTTTCTTTCCTTAGGAAGCGGAGAACTTCTTTCACTTAGTTTACGGAGTCTCTTCGGCATATTCGAATTGCCGGCCTCACTCCCCTTGTGCTCTGGGGTAATGATGAAGTTCGTAAGGGCGAGATACCTCAGCAGTCGATCTGATACCAAGACGGCTGCTAAGTGACTGATGGTGGGGAGTGTATGCAGCTCGGAGATGCTGGACAAAGGGATGATTCACGTCCTGGGTGGAATGGGGCGGGACTTCATCCCACTCCCGAGAACAGTGTGGAATTTAAAACGTGACTAGCCTTATTTCTGGAATTTTCCAGTTAATATCTTTGGGCTGCAGTTGATCGCGGGTAACTGAAACCGCGGAAAGTGAAACCCCAGAGAAGAGGGGCTGCTGGAATCCCATTAATATACTTTTCTAAATATGTCTTTGTGTGAAGTATTCATTCATGAATAGTTTAACCTGTGAAATGTTCTAACGAAACAATTTATACATTGAAAGTGTTTCAACTTTTATTTCTGGGCTGTATTTCCTTTCTTTTATTTCTTGCTATGAAGAGAAATTCCTTGCAGATTTTCACTTGAGTTCTTATGGACATGGGGTCTACCTATTCTTTCATTTATAAAAGGAAAAATCCCAGAGCAACCTTGTATCTACTGTTTCTATCAGTTATACATGTGAAAAACATTTCCTATAATAGTTTTCTTCATTCAAGTAGTGCTTAATGGAACTAATATTTTTAGTAAAAGTGGGAGAAGGCAAAAAGTTAAATTTTTTCTTCACTAATTCAGAAACACTAGCATGTAACTCCTCTCAGAGTAATGCAAAGGAGGAACTTGTCTAGAATTCGTTAAATAAAACTTTAAAACATCCTGCTTATATCGTGGAGTGGGGCGGGACAAAAGATGGGGCTGACAGATGGATACACGTGAAAATAGGAAATGGAAAACAAGGAAAGAAAGGGAATAATAAAAGAAAAGGATGCAAGAGAAATTAAAGGAAAGAAACGTGGGAACTATCATTCATTCATTTTACAAAAAGTTTCTTTTGTGCCTAATGTATCAGGCCCCAGAAATTTTAAGCAGAGAATCGAACAAGTCCTAGACATGACTGTCATTCCATCCACTGGACTGATGGAAAAGAGGATGAAACAGAAGGTGATCCAGGATGGAGAGAAAGAATGGATGCCTAGGGACAGGAGGGATGACAGCTTTACTTGGACAGCACTGTCTCCACCTCCCCTCTTCCACACCTGCAGAGTACCGATGATTTATTTCTGGCGTCTTCTCTGACCCGGTTGTGGATAATGGCCCTCTGGGCCTGCTGAGAGGCCCACAGCCACGCAGCCCTCCCTGCATCAGAGACCACGTGTGTCTGTGCCCTCCGTGCTCCAGGCACGGGGACCAGCACGGGGACCCAGCGGTAAATGAAACACCCTCGCCACCGTCTGAGCATGGGACAGTCTAGTCGTGTACGGCGTCACGTAAACGGGTAAATAATGATCCAGGGTGACAAATGCTGCCCAAGTGATAAGTGGAAAGTCAGCCAAGTCCGGGGATCAGGCCAGGTTTTCGGGAGGAAGACATCACCAAGTTGCCGTTTCTCCCGTTAGCTATTCCTTTTGAAAGATTCCATCAGAAGAAACCTATCTTGGAAATACCTTTAGTTTGCCTCACAGTTCAGGAAAAAAAAAGATTCAATTTTCATTTGATTCAAAAGTTAGCAAGTTAAATCTGTTCGACCTGCTTTTTCATGGGTGGATGGCTTCGGATAAAGTCCTAATTACACTTTTAAAATGCGTGTTAAGATTCATCTCCAACCCCAAACACACACACACACACACAAATCATACCCATTTTTAAAAGTTTAACATTTCAAAAAGAAAACACAGGATTTTTTGTCTTGCATTTTTACCATCCATTTTATACATAAACACACATAGGCAGTTCATTGTTTCGCCTTAATATAAAACAGATGCCCGTAAAGCAATTTAACTGGTTTGTGTTTTAAATATGTGTATATACAGCAATTTATTTCCTGATTCGAAACTGCCATTTTATCCGACTTTTGGAGGAAAAGTGCCAGATCATGGCTGGCTGCACGAGGTTTCACGTAAAAGCTCTTGGGTGCAGCAGGGCGCTCCTGAGGAGGAGCCCTGGTTTATACTTTATCTTCTTTCCTAGGACCCTGACCGAGGGAACTTCGTTGCTGCGTTTTCCTGTACAGACACTTTATAACAAGTCAGCATCCATTTACAGTCACCAGTTCATCTCGCGTCTGTGGTGGCCTCTTCTGCTTTCTTCCCGATGGGCTTTGTCCTGTTTTGTCCTCAGCTTTTAGTTTTTATCTCCAGCCCTAACCGCTCCCGCGAATTCCAGTTTCTCCTTCTCAGTCTTGGCTTGGATAGCCGATAGGCTGTTTCAAATTTAACATAACCCACACGGAACCGTTGGACTTCCTCCCAACCCCCTGTAACGAACCTGTTCCCTTCACGGTCTTCTTTTTTTAAAATGTGTGCACAGGCTTAATAAGTGATTCCCTTTGGCATGTGCAAGGAATGTTTTCTTGTTAACGGCACGTTTTCTAGTTAAGAATTACTGTCTGTGCTGTGGGCGCAAGGACTGCCACCCAGCACTCTGTCCGGCCTTGGTCCAGGACGTCGGCTTCTTGTTTTGACTCCCAAGAACCACTGTGCTGTGTCCTGCCTGCCTGTGCCTTCTCGGTCTCCACGCTGGACCTCTTGAACCGGCTGCAGTGTGTAGCGGTCATCCGGCCCCTCGCTGAGTCTCCATCCCGCCTTGTGACTCAGCTCGCCGAAGATCTTCTCCTCTCAGCCGCAGACCCGGGTGGTGTTACTTCTCTTTCTCTCAGAGCTGTGCAAAACCGCACAGCGCGGCAGTCTTAATCGTAGTAAATGGCCGCTGCGACCTGGCTCAGGCTTAAGCTTCGGCGTTATCCTCGCCGCCGTCATTCCCCAGAAGCAGCTCATCGGGAACTCGGTCACCAGTACCCCCACTTCTCCCCACTTCTGCTGCCACCCTCGAAGCCACCGTCACCCCTCGCACGGGCTGTTGCCCTGGCCTCCTGTCTCCTCTCTTCCGCCCTCGTCTTTCTGTAACCCATTCTCCGCGCGACAGCCCGCACGATGCTTTCAAAGTAGGAATTAGACCTGTTCACTCCTCGACTCAGACCGGCTTTTCCGTCTCATTCAGAACAAAACCCACACACGGCTACGAGTTCCTCTGTGGTCCCGCCGCCCCCTGATCCCATCTTGCTCCCCTTCTTAGCTACCCTGCCTCGGCCAGGCTCACCTTTTGCTCTGTCCCTAAGAGCGTTCTCACCTCAGGGCCTCTGACCTCGCCCTTTCCCCTGACGTGAGGCTTCAGCACCTCGATAAGCACATGTCGTTCCCACCGTCCCTTCGGGCCTCGGCTAAACGTCACCTTATCCCAAAGAGCTTCTCTGAGCACTTTGTCCTGTCCTTTTACCTATTTCTACCTTAGCTTTTATCCAAATGTGACATTTTCCTATCATTGAGTTTTATCTGTCCCCTCCCCCCCACCACCACTAGAACTTATGCTCCATTAAGGCAGGATTATTATTTTGTTTCTTCACTGCTTCATCCCATCACCTGCCTGAGGCGGCGATGTGTGGCCAGGACGTAGATTTCTGACTCCAGGCCAGCGCCCTGTCTGTGACTCCGCGTGGCCTTCCACAGCTTTAAGTTCCTTGGGCACAGCGATCGCACCTTTACGTCTTCCGTGCCATCCGCCCGTCGCGTACGGGACCATGCCGTGCACTCAGTCAGGGGTTCCGTGTGCCTCGTACATGCTGTGGCTTGAACGAATGACGTCCTGTGCTCGTCATGGTCTGTCATCCCTGGGATCACAGACTCACTCAGGGTGCGGTGACGTCACTCTTTGTGGGACTGAAAGCCAGGCTGCTGTCGCTCACCAGATACACAGTGGCACGGGGAAACTGCAGCTGGTTTGAGGGAACAGTCTGGTGTGGTGAGAGACTAGGTTATCCGTGTTCTGAATTTTGAACTTTCAACGTAGCAGCATGACTTTGGGAGAAAGGATTAGACTCAAGTCCGCAGGGCCTGTGTGAGCCCAACAGGTTTAATAGGATGTTGGTGTTTTTGTGTTTAGCTACCTGATGTCCTTAAGGAAAGAAAGTATGTCCCAGGTATGTTCTTTCGCAAACGCAAGAGCGTTCATGTTTGGCTTGGATCTTTCCAAAGCAACTACTGAAAAGCCTGTACATTTTCTTTTGAAAATTTTGTTCTCTGGCCTGCGAAGGTTCGTAGGCGACGCTGGTAATCCTTCTCATCCGTCTTGTTTTCACAGGTGATCTGCAATTCCTTCACCATCTGTAACGCAGAGATGCAGGAAGTTGGTGTTGGCCTATATCCTAGGTATGGTGGATGCTATTTCATTTACTGGGAGAAACCACTTTAATTGCCATCCAGGGCCCCTGCCTCTTAGCAAGGCTAGTGCAGCAGCTGACTCAAGAGCCAGGCTTGAAACCTAATGATAACTTACAAGACAATGGAACAGGTGAAATTTAAAGAAAGTTTTATAACCCCCCATGACATGCTGTGGTACAAACAAAGAGGCAGACCTCGGACCTAAATTCTGTTCTCGGGGACTTTGGGGTGGAAGTTGGGGATTGTGGGTGCTAATAACTGTCAGGATGAGACCTGGTGGTCCCCCCACCCTTGCTGTCATCTTATCCCGCAGCCTCCTGGGCCGAACCCCACGATCATTTCGTGCTGTCCTTTGGCGTAGCGTGCTCTGAGCCCCGTTGCTCCAGGGGACATGAAAACGTGCAGGGCGTGGTCTCCTGCAGGGTTCTCTCCGGCCGTCACTGCAGGGACCTTTATCTCTGAGCTACTAGACTGCCCCTCAGCAAGCACGCCAGAGTCACTCCTAGTCTCGTTCTGTCTTCATGCCATTAAGGTCCAAATACAAATACAGTCATTCTTGTAATTAATTGCGAATCTGAGATTTTAGTTTTCTTTCTTACTCCTAACATGGGTCATTGACTATGGGCCCGTTGGTCCCCAAAAAGCAGTAATACAGCGGTACACACACTGAGAACCAGTCACCCGGCTCAGATTCAGTCGCCACTTCCTAGGTGTGTGTTCTTAGGCCAGTCATTTAACTTCCATGAACAGCTCTTTATCTGTAAATGATCCTCACTAGATTATCATGATTAAATCTGATGAGTAATTAGGTTGCTTAAATTTGATAAACACGCTCATGTGCTAGGAAAGGGCTTTCTACATAGTAATTGCTCACTTACATCGAATATGGTGGCGGCTTAAGTCCAGTCCCTTTTATTCCGAGGTAATACATGACAGGGGTCATGGCCCAGAACGCATCGGGATCTAGTTAGCAAGGTCACCTCCGCTTTCTCTGGAAGAGGAAGCGCTCCTAATTATTCCGCAGTGTGGTGTTCCCGATGTTCTAGCAGAGATGGCCGCTCCTCCGTGGGAGCCGGACAAATGAGGTCCTGTGTGCGAAAGGGCAGCGTCGCCTTGGCGACAGTGATTGCTGCTGCACCCTGTTATCTCCGAGGTTATTTCTTTGCAAGTCAGCTTTCCCCCTGCTTCATGTTGTGTTGCCTTATTGCCTGGCATCTAACGAGACAACTACCTCCCCACACCGACCCCCCAAAAGGACTCAGAAACTTTTGATTCACAAACTTCACCAATTAGCCTCCATCTCGGGGAGGATTTCGGTTCATATGAAGTGGCCCAGTGACACTTCTGGGACGCCCCCAGAGGACTGGGTCCCTGCTGCGCTGTTAGCCTCACCTATCACCCTCCCGCAGCGAAAGGGTCTTCGGCCCATTGTATTCATTAAACGTAGATGTTTGACTCCGCTGAGCCGTGACGGTCTCCTGCTTTTTGTTCTTCCCTCCAGTATGTCTTTGCTCAATCACAGCTGTGACCCCAACTGTTCCATCGTGTTCAACGGGCCCCACCTCTTACTGCGAGCCGTCCGGGACATCGAGGCGGGAGAGGAGGTAAGGAACCCACGTCTCCCACTCCTTGTCCATCAAAGACCCTGCCTGGGGTCCCATTCCTACAACCAGTTGTACCTGAGAGAAAAATATAACACCTCTACCCTGCGACCGATTTACCTACCATTACTTCTTCCAGGTTATAGAGGGGCTAACTTTTTTTTAATCACTGTTTTTCTGGATGATGACAGTTCCTGTTGTATACGTGTGAGAGAGGTGTGTGTGTGTGACAGAATGTGTGTGCTTTGTGCGTATGACAGTTCAGTGGCCTCTTCCATTTCTGCAAGTCATCACCTGACCGTGGGCAAGAAGTGCAGCCCAGCCTGTGACTGAGATCCCAAAGCCTTACTCCCAAGGCCACTAGTCACATTTTGGAGGTGATTCATTTTACCTTGGTATAAAGAAAGCAAACAAGCTTTACTCTTTCAGGTCGTCATTGGGCCTTTGCAAAACTATGGCATTTTTAGGTGGTCATTCAAGCAAAGATGTGAAGGGATTAGCAGGGAAGGGCAGTGACCTCCAGCAGTGAAATGACTTTGACCCTTCCCGTTTTGCATACTACCAGACCAGCCTCTTTTGATGAGAAACCTTCTCACAAGTTAGTCCACGGTCTCACAAGGTAGCTATAGAAGGTCTGTGTCAAGGCTGCTGGCCCTGAGCCTGCCCAGGGTTTGCACAATCACTACCCTGAATTCTGGGTTATAGATAATCATGCATCTTAGAACCCAGTTTCCTTCTACCTTCCAATTTGCTGAAGTGGATATTTATTACAAAAAATAGAGCATCATAAGCTCTAACTGCATTTATGCAGCACTCAGCCGATAAAACCTGAACTCAGAGGGGCCATATTTTATGTGGACAAGAATTTGGCATCGATAAGACTCCCTCCGATTTTCAACTGAGTGAGCTGTTGTTTATACAGCCACTTATTAAATTTGCAGGTTTCGGGACTAGGTACATGGCCTACTAGTCAACAGTATGGGGAATTGAGATTTTTTTTTTTTTTTCTGGGGCCATATTTGACTTCTGGGCAGATAAGAAAGGGGTGAGCTATCCATTGTCAGCAGCATTCATTTAGCAGCTGAGGGTTGGCTGCTGCTGCTGCTGGTGATGATGATGATGTTGGTGATGACGATGATGAAGATGATGATGGTGATGATGATGATGATTGATGATGGTGATGAGGGTGATGATGGTGATGATGATATTTTACTAAATTAAAAAAATAGGCAACTTGGTAAACAAACAGGAAAACTTTTGGAAAGAATTAGAATTTTAGAAAGAACAAAGATATTTTCTTCTACCTTGTTTTCTAGGCTTCGCTGCCAGTTTTTCTCTGTGGTGGTTTTCACTTAGTGGAAAACACGCCTGGTCTTTTGGTGCTTATTTCACTTTTCACATCCTCCTCTTTTCGTCTCTAGAGCAACAAGCAAATCCTTCCCCTCCCCTGACCCAAAACAGTCCTGCCCAGCCTCAGGCCCTGTAGTCGCCAGTATCTTCCCGACAGAACTTGTAAGAGCAGCTTCTCAGCAAAACGAGGTCCCCCCACCACCACCGCTGCCCCCGGCGTCCTTGCTACCCACGCTTGCTCAGAAAGCGCATTGTTTCCCCACCCAGACCGTTTTACGAGTCTCGGTGCCCCGTGCTTTCTCTGCTCCATCGTCCCCGCTCTCTCTGCCTGGCGTAGTGCTACACACTCTTCAAGGCCCTCTCAGTCACCGTCTCTTCCAATAAAGGTTTTCCAGATTTTCCAAATTAAAGGGCGCTCTTTTTCTCTGAGATCTCCCTGGTAGTGGTTACTCATATTTCTGTAGTCCCTGCTCAGTTAATGCCAGTAGCCGCCTGCGGCACCTAAAATACATCCCTGCATTTAAAACTGGCCCCGGGGCGGAGGTGAGGGAGAGGGAGAACCATGAGAAAAGACCTTTATCATGCAGATATTTGCTTTAGTTAAATTGGATAAGGAAGTAAATCTTGGTAATTTCACAGCATCAATTTTGCGTTTTAACTTTATTGCTCATTAGGGCACCTCTAGTTTTAACATGTGCTATTTGGGATGTAGGTGCCAGGACACAGGCCCCGTGAGGGAAGACTGCCCCCGCCTGTGATATTGAAGATCCTCGGTCTGTGTTTGTTGGGCGAATGCATGAGGCTTGCTAAAGGCAAAATCAGAGGGGGGATAGATTCCACCTCCCACTTGAAACTACCACCAGCCCTCGCGTGTGTCCTGTGGGCCTTGGAAAGGAGGTAGCATGAAAGCCAGCCCGTTGCCAGTTTGAGATGGGATCATTTCAAACCTCAGGCCAGGAGAGCTGGAAATTGCATCGTGTCCACAGTAACAGAAGTCACCATGGAAATAACTTACCCTTTGTTCCTCTCCACGTCAAACTACCTTTTGGACCACTTTTGGATCATTTCCCTTTAAACCGGTGCCATATATGATACTTTGCTATTTAAGGATTTTCATTGTGATACTCAGTTGTTGGATCTGTTGTGGGTTTCTTTTCTTTTCTTTTGTTTTTGTTGTCATTTTTTGGTTTTCTTTCTTTTGTCTCTTACAGAGAGACATTTGTATCATGGTTTAAGTCATGGCGACATGCTGGGTTGCTAATGGCTGCCTCTTCAGGGTTTTATTAAGCTATAAAATAAATAGCATCGTCTCAGTCTTCGAAAACATAGATCAAGAGGAAAGCTGGACAGTCCAGGCCACCCTCTTGAGAATTCTGGTTGGAAGAAGTTGTAGCTGTTACAAACAATGCCCCTGGCTGCCAACATTCTCGGAGCCCTATCAGTTGGAAGAAATGTGATTTGCATAAATTGAGCATATCAGTACTCCTAATGTCAGTTTTAATCTAAAGTGTTTGGGGATTAGGACAGTCTGTTTCTTTCCTCATCATCTTTACTCGCTTGCTAAGTCATTTAACAGATTCACTGCGTGCTTACCGGGGCCCTGTGTGAGGCGGGTATAGGGAATAAAAGATGAGGAGGACTCAGCCTCGCCCTCAGGAGTTCCAGGCATCACTGAGGAAACTGACACAGAGCAGAAGACAGTAATAGAATACGAGAAGTGCAATAGTGTAGATGTGCACAGGCCTTCACAGAGCAGCGGAGCAGGGGCACCCAGGGTGGCAAGAGGGAGGGGTGGGGAGTGGTCAGAGAAGGCTCCCAGGGAAGCGGCTCCCAGGCTCTTCAAGTTCCCACAGAGTTAAAGCTGGCTATGGTGAGAAAGGTGTTCTAGACAAAGACACAGAGGCCAGAGGCAGAATGGCGGAATTCATGGAGCAGGAAGCCGTTCACATCAGTAGACTGAAGAATCTAAATGTGACCAGCAGATGAGGGAATATGTGGGGACCACACCGAGGGCCCCTGGGAGCGCAGGAAGGAGCTCGCTTCGTCTGCAGATGCCCAGCAGTGCCCGGCGTATAGGAGGCGCTGGGTAAACCTTCATGGGAGGGAGGCGACAGGCAAGGGAATGTGGTTGAAGGGTTTCAGGAAGGAACGGCATGATTGGATTTTCTGCGTGTAAGCAAGGTTGGGAGAAGGAGGGTCCGGGTGATACAGTAATCCAGCCAAGAGGTGAGGATGGTGGCCTGATGTCACAGGGAATTCAGGTGGTGACTCGTGATGGGGGAATCTGAAGAATATAGTATTTAGAAGCTGAAATTAGCAGGATTTCGTAATTGGCTACAAGGATGTGACAAAGAAAAGTGACAAGAATAACACTCAGGTTTGACTTTAAAAAGAAGTGAGATTTTTCAAAGTCTTTTCTCAGTTCAGAGCCAGTCGTAGCATAAGAATTTATAATTGTGACAAGTAATTCCAGAAATGAAAACAAAGTCTATCTTTAATTTGATCATTTTATCTACTCAGTTGGACATAGTTAAAAGATGTGCTTTGTGGAAAAGGCGTTTGTTTTGCCTTGAAATTTTCAAATAAGCAATATGTTCAGTATCCAGCAAATATCTTTCATGATATTACCCTAACGCTGGAAATGATTTACCGCATTTTCCATAAGAACTGAAATGGCAAAACAATGGTCTGTGGCATTAATGTTTTAATGCAAGTCTATTCTGTTCCATTAAAGCATCCACAGATCAATGGCAAAGTTTCGTATATATGTTCCCTCTCAGCGAGGCCCACGTTTAGTGAGCATATTCTCCATTAAAACTGGTGTGTCAATGAGTCTTTAATACAGGTTCTAATCTTTGATGATAAAATGATTTAGCTATCGTTATCAGCTATATTTTTCCCCCCAAAAAATACAAATAGAGATGGTTTTTGCTATTAAGACCTTCAGCTTTGATACAGTGTATTTTGTGAACTTTAGTGTCGTAAAAGGCAGCACGTGGGAAACGGGGCAGAGTTTACTGGAAGAGGAGAATTTGAGCCCAGCTCGAAGGATAAGAGAGTTCTGAATAAGGGACACGTTGGCATCATGCTCATTGTTTCAGAGGCGTAGCACCGTGCGTGATTGTGACGGACCGTACGGGGTGCGGAGACCGGACAGGCAGACAGGAAATCAGTTGGGAAGCCCTCGTGCGCCTTTATCCCGCGGGCAGCGAGAAGCCACCCGAAATCTCCATGCGGAGAAATGACACGATCAGACGCGAGCTGTGGGAAGACGTCTCTCAGAGCAGTTTAGAAGATGAAGGGCAGACAGAAGGCAGCAGGCAGGCCAGCTAGGAAGCTCTCGCTGGTCCATGTAATGGTCACAGGCAGTTACAGGCAGTGGGGGGAGGGGGCTTTAAGAGTCCGTTTATTGGAGTTAAGTGAAATAACTAGTCTCCTGTTGCCCATTCCCCGCCTGGCATGATCACTCGTGAGTTTTGGCCTTTGGAGTAAATTCTGGGGTTAACCAAGCATGTTTCGCCAGCGTGGCAGGCCCCACTCATTGGCTTCACACTGGGCACATTATAATCGCCCAGTACCTGCTGCCAGTTGATCTGACCTGATAGCCGAGGCTGACGACTAAGAGCCCTTGAGCTGGATTGAGAATTAGGGTCCAGAGTTAGCCCACGAGGGAACACAGATCAGCTCATTTTACCATCTCACCTCGTTTAAGGAAACAGCCCTGAGAGCAGAAGATGAGTGTCCACGCCGCCCCGGACTCCCTCACAGGCTGTTGTAAAAGTGCCCTAGTACTGGCTATTGGGAATTTGAGGTAGAGAGTCCTCTCTACACAAGAAGAACTTGCCTCGTACAATGGCCGTTTGCGCTAAGGGGCGGCCCTGGCTTCAGATCACGAAGCAAGAGAAAGATGCAGGGCATGAAGAAGTGGCTGTGCTCTTGGCTGAGGGAGCCCAGTTGTCACAGAACATTGCTTAGCTCAGGCTTGAGAATTTCGGGTTTGGCGGTGCCGCGGCAGCTCCTTCGGAAGCTAGTCTCCCCGACGGCCCGCAGTCCCCCCAACAGCCCCCAGTCTCCCCGACAGCCCACAGTCCCCCCAACGGCCCCCAGTCTCCCCGATGGCCCGCATTCTCCCCGACGGCCCCAGTCCCCCGACGCCCCCGGTCTCCCCGATGGCCCCCGGTCCCCCCGACGGCCCCCAGTCTCCCCGACGGCCCCCAGAGGCACGAGAAGCAGCTGGGTCACTGTAGAAGCGTATCAGGCTCAAATCAGATGTGGGCGCAAATCCCAGAGGGATCCAACACCTCTGCTCTTTTCGCTGCCTCCTGCCGCCCCCCTAGGTGAGCGCCTGGCACGTAGTAGATGTTCAATAATGTCACCGTCAACATTTCTGAAGGGTAGCACTGTCGTTTCTGTGTGTGGAGTGGCATGTTATAGTTGCCTGACTCAGAAGGGTGCACAGACAGCCACCGAGCTGGCGAGGCTGTGACTTCTGTCACCCTCCTGATGGCCGTGGTGGGTTTGATGTCTCTGGCCGGCGGACCAAGCCTTTGTCCCCACTGACTGCTTTCGTGGGGCCCTCCCTCAGCCGCCTTTTCCATCAGAGGGGGGCTCTGTGCCCTGCCGCGCCGGCAGACAGTAAGATCACACTTCGCAGCCCCGAGCTTCTTTCCTTTAAGCCCGAGAAGGACCACTCGGTTGTTGGCTCTAGGCCATTTTTGTCACCTCCCTCCGAGGATGACCTTGCCTCCTTCCTCTCCCACAGCGGCCCCTTCTCCCCCGACCATGTGTACCCCCATAATCACTTCCTGCACATAGGCAGGCATAGTTATGGTATTTGAAAGGGTCCAAGGAAGTCAGTTTAAGAGCCTCCATCAGTCATTGCATTTTGACGTTAAATTCTCCCTATTTGGAAATCATTCCCCTTTTTTTTTTTCTTTAATCTAGTCAAAAGTAAGAGAACAGTCTCTTTATTGCACAGGTACCAAATCTGGTTGACCCTAAATTCTGTGAGGCAGCAATAGAATTGATTAGGATTTAAGAACAATCGAGCCACGTCATCTGCTACCTGTTTGACTGCCAGGATTATTTTGGCTTCTCCGATTACCAGTGCCTGTAGAATTGATTCCCAAATCTTAGTAATACCGAACATATAACAACTCTTGATATTTTGCCATCTACTGAATAAAAAGTAAGGCATAAAAATGTCTCGAGTTAGTGAGCCCCGGTCTTTAAAATAAATGTGTGATACACACGTGCTCACACGTAACAAAGACTGGAAGGTGATGCATTAAAAATTTTACATGTATTTATTTGGGTGGAGACACTGTAAGTAGAATCTTCTCTCTCAGACTTTTTTGATGTGTAATAAAAACATGTTTACTTGTTTACCATGCGGCCTCATTTCTCTCTGTGACCTCCACAGCTCACCATCTGCTACCTGGACATGCTGATGACCAGTGAGGAGCGCCGGAAGCAGCTGAGGGACCAGTATTGCTTCGAATGTGACTGCTCCCGGTGCCAAACCCGGGATAAGGTATGTCGTGTGGAACCAGCTTGGACACCTCCCGGTCACATCACGGTGATCTTCCAGAGAACTCAGCTTTTATTTCATGATCCAAAAGTAAATGACCATCAGTGCCTAGCAGGAAACAGACGCACATAAAATAATGCACAGTGCTACATATATTTTATTTACTGGAACTTTTATCACCAACCAAGCAATAAGCGGTTTAACCTCAGGTAAGGATCCGTGGAGCTTAGAGTCTAGAGGGGATGTGGACATTAAACATGTAATGACACGATGTCGAAGGCCAGAGTGCCATTCGAACAGGTCGTAAGAGGGTGAAGTCGACCCGCTTGGTAACAGTATTTCTCAGTGATGAAGAGACCAAGTTATACCTAGTTTTTATCTCTTTAAAATTTGTTTCGTGAAGCTTTTTGCTTCAACGCTTTATTAGATAGAGATCATCTAGCTAGCAACTTTTACTCTCTGAAAAGGGAAGAGCGAAATGAATGTCGTACAGACGATGAATGAACTTTTCTCATGTTACGCATATACTTTCTTTACATTGATCCTATTAACTTTTAGTTTGCACACAATCATTATCTGATGAAGTCTTACTCTTGGAGAGTGTTTTACATTTGTTGGAATTCTTTTGTGATCATGACCTTGTTTGAACTCAATAATTACAAATTAGGAAGTAGAAAGTTTGGAGAGGTACTTCTGGAGAGGATGAAGGAAAAAAAATGGCAGAACCAAGCCGCAGACCCAAATTTTTGACCCGCGTTCCTTCCGCTGTATCATAACCCCCTCTGGCTTCTGGTGCCAACATTGGTGGAGAAAGGTTGTCGGTTTCACTGCATGAGAAAGGACCATGACTCATTCTAATGATGGAGGACTTAGTGGCCGTGAGTAGTAGTTTTCATTAGAGAACTTTTAGAAGTGAATTAAATGGGAAAAGCTAGATCCACTGTTAATAGCTTCCCAAAATTCAATCTACTTTAGTCAGTTAGCCACTCATAAGGTAAGAGGAAGCGGAGGGGACTCCCCTGGGATTTCTCCCCAGACTGTGATCTGCAATGGCAGGCAGAGGCCAGCTTCCCACCCGCACCCTTGGCTGGGACTGGGAAGGTTTTCAGGTTACTAAGTTACCCTCTTACATGGCATCTATTTGGCAGACCCGCAAACGTTTTTGAATAAGCGCTTATATTTTATTAAAATTGGGATCGTGTTCACTTTTGGTTCATTGTTATAGTTGGACTCTAGCTGGAATAGTCGATTAGAAAACGGTTTGGCGACAAATGACAGATAACCGACTAAAACTGATCTTAGTAGGCGTGACGTATTTGTCTCCAGAATTCTGGAGAAGCAGTCCAGGATGGAGCTCCTTCTCATGGAGCTCATCACAGACCCATGATTCTGCTGTCTTCCTCCTGTGACTTTTGTCCTCATGGTCCCAGGATGATTGCTGCCCCAACCCCCACTTAGTGTGTCCAAGCTCTAGACATGAAAAAGAAGAGGTAATACAAAGAACAAAGGGAAACCCTGCTAGAGAGTGCCACCTGTGTCTTAGTGTTTGGAACTGTGTTACATGACCACTGTTACCTGTGAGAGAGGTGAGGAACCACAGTTTAGCTTGTGAGTCTTTATACTAGAGGAAGATGAGGGAGAGGAAGATCACGGGTGGCTCTTGGTTAGCTGAACTACAGTATCTCACACCCATTGGGGCCATTTTCTTTCCTCCTTTAAGCTAAAAGTTTCTTTAATATCATATCAGGATTCTCCAGAGAAAGAGAACCAATAGGATATGTGTGGTATGTGCATGTGCATGTGTGTGTGTGTGCAGCCCTATTGCCTCAGAGAGAGAGATTGATTGATTGAATGAAGGATTGGGTTCATCTGAATGTAGAGGCTGAGAAGTCCCAAGATCTATAGTCAGTAGTGGGAGATACGGAAGGGCTAATGGTGTAATTCCAGTCTGACCCAGGAAGAGCCAGTGTTTCCATTTGAGTCAAAGGCAGGAAAACAATGTCCAGCTCAAAAGTAGCTGGGCAGGAGGTGTGCCCTGTCACTCACGATAGGTCAGCTTCTCGTTCTATTCAGGCCTTTGAACTGGGCAAGGCCCACACTGGAGAGGACAGTCTGCTTTACTCATTCAGATGTTAACCTTGTCCAAAAACAGCCTCACACACACACCCAGAATCATGTTTAAGCAAATATTTGGGCACCCCGTGTCCCAGTCAAGTCGACACATACGTTAATCATCACGAATATTGTGTTAGAGATAGACCCAATGGTATCGTCAAAAAAGTGCTCAGTTATTCTGCTGGATTCTAGTCCATTCATTAGCTAACAGACTGAGTGGTCCTGGGCAAGGCATTCGAGCTCTTTGACTTATTACATCATCTGTAATACAAGAGCCTCATACAGCTCAATAGCAAAAAAATTCAATTAAAAAATAGGCAAAAGATCTGAATAGATATTTTGCTAAAGAAGACATACAGTTGGCCAAAAGGGACATGAAAAGATGTCCAGGATCACTATTTGTCATGGAAATGCAAATCAAAACCACAATGAGGCATCACTTGACACCTGTTAAAATGGGTATTATCAAAAAGACAAGGAACGACAAGTTTTGAAGAGGATGTGGAGAAAAGGGAGCTCCTGTGCACTGTTGGTGGAAACATAAATTAATGCAGCCACTCCGGAAAACAGTATGGAGGGCTCCTCAAACATTAAAATAGAACTACTATATCATCCAGGAATTCCACTTCTGGCTATTTATTTGAAGAAAATGAAAACATAAACTCGAAAAGATCTGCATCATTCTGTTCATTGCAGCATTATTTACAATAGCCAAGGTATGGAAAGAACCTACATGTCCATCGATGGATAAATAAAGAAGATGTGATATACAGTTGACCCTCGAACGATGCAAGGGATTAGGATAGGCAACTCCTCCCGGCATAGTCAAAAATCCGCATGTAACTTTTGATCCCCAAACTTGACTACTAATAGCTAGCTGTTGGCTGGCAGCCTTACCAATGAGGTAAACAGTCAATTAACACGTATTTTATATTATATACTGTCTTTTAGCAATAAAGTAAGCTAGAGAAAAAACATTAAGAAAATCATAAGGAAAAGAAAATACATTTGTAGTATTTATTGAAAAAATATTCATATAAGTGGACTTGTGCAGTTCAAGCCCATGTTGTTCAAGGGTCAGCACTGTGTGTGTGTGTGTGTGTGTGTGTGTGTGTGTGTGTGTGTGTAATATTATTCAGCCATAAAAAAAGGAGGTAATCTTGCCATTTGCGATAACATGGATAGACCTTGAGTGCATTATGCTAAATGAAGCAAGTCAGACAGGAAGGACAGATACTGTATGTAAACAAGGGAGTTAGGCTACATGGTCTGAAGGCCCCTTTCAGCTCTGTTAGCTCATGTTTCTCTGATGTGTTTCCTAGTGGAAGTGAGTAGGGCATGTATTTACACGAGAATATAAACTCTATTTCAATTAGTTCATCAGTTATTTTCAAGTTTTTATTTATATGAGAATTTTATTGTTCAGTGATATATACATTCCTTCTGAAATCTCTATGCCATTTATTGATTTGCTCTGAAAAAATAATATAGGTAAATTCAGCTCAGTGAATTCTCAAAAGATCATAAATTCAAAATTAGTTCAGATAAAATTAAATTTACTTCACTTCCTAGATTTCAAGTTTTTAGGCTTATTTTTCTGCTTTTCTTGGAACTGAGAAAATTCATCTTAACAGGTCCCTGCATCAAGCAGTATTCATTACATGCCTATGTCTGCATGGTATAGGGCTCCCATGGTACCATGTTTCAGGAAGGCAAAAGGCCTTTTAATAGTGGATGTCATTTGCATGTGTGGAGTTAGCTGTCATTTGTAATCAGCAGCCTCTTAATTTGGGGAAGAAATAACGTTTACCTTCGAAAGGAGGTTTTATAATGATTTGGTTTCTCCCATGGCTTTTCCAGGTCACAATCCAAGGCCATAGAAGCAGAACAGACCAAATGGAATTAATTATGTCCATAAGTTTGTAGATAGTGGATAGTGTGCTTCCTTAGATGTCACCTGTTTTGTTACAAAAAAAAAAAAAAGGTGTGTGTTTACTTGCCATGACACGTTTTCTTTCCTAACGCCCATTACCTTTGATCTGTCTTTTCAAACACAGTGTCGGTTAATTTACTCACAGCCCTATCGCCTCCTAGATTATTGGAATGGCCCCTAATTGGTCACCTGGCCTTCAGTGTCTTCCCGTTCATCCACCTTGCACACTGTTTTTAGAGTAAGTTTTCCTAAATGTTGCTCTTTCTGTATCAGAAGTTTCAAAGTATTTAGTGTTATCTTAGTCTTCAGGATAAATTTCAAACTCTTAGTTTGGCATTCAGCGTCCTCCAAAGTCATGACCCCACGATCCAACTACACTTGTTTTCTTTCTCTTCTCTCTCTTTTTTCCTCTCTTACTTTGTTTTTCTCTTCTTTTTCAACTTGTTTTCTATAATTGTTATATCTGGTTATATGCTTTCCCCTACCCAAAATATCCTGAAGTAGCATGTAGATGTACGTGCACACGTATTCATATGTGTATGTAACACAACAGCAATAAATTTTATACTGATTTGTGAATTAAGACTGACATGAAAGCCATTTAGTACCCAGAAAGCATACTCTGGATCCTTTATATTGACAAGAAATAAATCACAAATTCACTAAATTTCCCAGAAGCCAAAGCTAAAAGACTAATTTCAAAAGTTACACGCATGTCCCTGAGCTGAAGTACGTAGTTTTCTGACCCTGAGGCCTGAACATATTCACACAGGTCACGCTGAGCCTGAATGCCAACATTCTCATCAGAACTGCGCAATAATTTAAATAGCGGATTTTTATAGTACTCCTCAATGTGGCTGCTTGACATAATTTCAGATTATAAATTAATGAAAGAAGTAATAAGAAGGGTGAAAAATTATATAATCTCAGCTCTGTTCTGACCGTCCGTTTCATTCTAGGAATAAATCACACTAGGACTATCTAGAAGCAAGCGTAGCCTTCAGGTACACTTTCACTGATGTTATTTCTTACAGTCTTTTAAATTTTTAATTTTAGTTTTCGTCAAGTGATACATGTATACACTTTGAAAAGTCAAAGTTCTAGAGCCCAACCGGAAACATTAGTACACTTTTCTCTGCTCCTGCCTAAGTTCTGCTCCCCAAAGATGAGCCCCTTTCAGCTTCCGGCGTTAATGCAATGTTTTCCAAAACTGAAGCTCCCTTAAATCATGTGTTTGGGATTCTTTTGTTTTTGTTTGTTTGTTTGTTGTATTTGTTTTGCCTCGGGGTTGGTTTAATGACTATTTTCTGTTTCCAGGATTTCAAATTCACTTTTTTCCCCCATAACTCCTCGTTTATTTTATTTCTATCTACTTCCGCTCTGTAATTTCTTATTCACTTCCAATGCATGCCGCACTGTTATTTTTCTAATTTCGACCATCCTAATTATACTTGCTTTAAGTCTTGGTAAGTCAGTGCCGTAGTTTATTTTGCTGAGTAAAATTTGTTCTGATCATTGATTTTTGTTGGCTATCTTCCCTGGCATTGCTTTTCACTAAGTGTTTTGGAATTTTGTATGGCTGGCTCATTTTTTAGGCCGTTTTGGTTTCGTTCCTTTCTCTCCGAATGTGCTCACCCCCTTTATCTGGTTGGTTTGTACTGGCCTCTCCCAGAGCCCTCAGGCCCCAGTTCAGAACCCGGACTCCCCGGCCTTTGGGACTGTCACACCACAGTGGCAGCTACTGCAGATCCAGTTACTTTGAGGGACATCTCTTCTCTGTACCTGAGGGACTCTGTGTCTTCTAGCCTTTTCAGGCCTACGATGGCTCCTATAAATATTTAGCCCACGGGAACAGGTCATGAGCCCTGCCTTTTTAGCATCTCCTGGCTTTACGTTTTAAAGCTGACTCACTCACCTTTCTTATATGAAGCCTTTTTATTCTCTTTTAATCACTGGAACTGAAGTCATGTCTCCCTCCAGACCAAGGCCCTAGCTTCCACTTTGCTTATTGCTTTGCATTTCTGTTTATTTGTGGGCCAGGGAGATGTTTATCTTGTTTTTGACTTAGTGAAGCTATTTTTGGTTTCTTTTTATATTTTATTTATCATTACTGTGGGTTTGGAGTAGAGGGAGCACTTTAAAGTCTGAACTAAAACATCTTGATTGTAAGTCTGTAGTTTGCTTGCCAAATGCATAGGTAAGAATTCAAGTCTTTGGAGGCGAAGGAAAATGTGAAAGTAAACAATGATCTAATTCTCCTGAGCGCACTTCCAGGCACGAGTGTGCTCTTACCCAGTGCCAGCCCGTCTGTGGCACAGGGATCCGTGTCTCCTATCATCATGGGGGCTTCTTTGGAGAGAGCGAGCAGAGTCACCCTGACAACGGTTTCATAAGTAACTCTAGAGCAGGGAAGCCCTAGTCAGCTTCTCACTCCCTGACGCCGCATCGAATGTCCACTTCCTTTTTATTTCTTCTGTTGCAACAAAGCAATGTTGTTGTCTTCGGTAATTATTTTAGTTTCCTTTCAGAGTCCCAGTCCGTAACAGAGAATTCCATTTCTTTTGGTCCCTTCTGAGCCTCCCGACCTCCAACATCTGTGAGCTAGGGGGCCCTGAAGTTGCTCACATCCTACAAAGAAGTGACCTGGGTTGGCACTGTGTGAGAACCACCTTGATTCCTACACATGCTGCACCTCAGCAGGCCCATCACTGTTAAACTGTGAATCTGCGGGGAGGAGGCAGGACTGAGCCAAAGGAAGAAGCAGCAGTTGTGAGGGAGGATAAGGGACCATGGCAGAAAGGCTGCGTTCAAAGGAAACCAGAGTTCTCCACCTGAGAAAAAAATTCTATGGCAGCTCAAAACAGTTTGAAATATGAGCAATTACTTAAAGGTCATTAGTCAACCACGATTTTTTTTTTTTTTTTTTTTTCTGCTGCCTTTCTCTATTTTGCTAAATTAATTGCAAACAGAAATGCCTCGTGGTGGGCTGGTGAGCCCAAACAGCTCTGAGTTGTTTTATATTTCAAGTTTTAGCAAGCTAAGCAGAATGTGTTTCCTGTTTCTAGAGTTTTCATCATAACCGAATTACCTTATCTTCAGGAAGATTAGGAAGATTCGGTGGGGGATTGAAGTGTGTGTGTGCGCATATGTGTGTGTGTGCGCGCGCGTGAGTGTTGAAGCAGTCAGAACAGAGCAGCACCCTGTGTTGCCTATGCCGTGCTGCTTCAAGCACCCAGCAGAACGGGTCCCCTGGAGTGAGTGCAGTGCCGGCTGTCCTTAGTGTTTCAGTGAGGAAAGGAGTTCATTGACTTCATAACCTCATAATCCGGTCTGCAGCGTCGCCATGCAATACCAGGAGAGGCTCCTGGGCCTGGCGCACGGGGCTCCGACGTCGGCCCGGAGCTAAACAACGATGCAGTTGTGTTTGCCCTGGAGACGCTGTCCAGCGCATCGCGGGGCGCAGTGCTGTGACTTGGCCTTGTCCCTGGGGAGCAGGTGGCCGTGCGCCTGGGCTGCTTCGTGTTGCTTTGATTCGTCCAGAAGTCCACCCAGGGGCAGGAAGAGGGCTTTCCACGGTTTCCGGTGACATGAACTCCACCTCACAACCTTTCCCATTTTTGCACGAAAGTGCTTTTTGTGGCTTTTGGTCTACAGGAGGCTCCAGTTCAGGGAACAGATCCAGTGGCGGCAGCTACTGGGACACAGAAGTGTGTTTCCTTGTGCGCCAGGCACAGTTCCTGGCCCAGCACATGGCACACCGTGCTCAAGAAGTGTCGTTGACCGAGGTGACCGTCCTCAGGGAATATCGTAGTGTACGGTGCCTGCCGAAGCTTCGGGGGCCCTCCTGTGTGCCAGGTACGCTGCCGAGTGATTTACGCGCCTCATCTCATTTAACCTTCACGACCTCTGAGGGCGCTGGCACTCTTAGTTCCATTTTGCAGCTGAGATAACTGGGGCTTCCAGCCTCAGAGGCTATATTCTGAACCAGCCAGCCGTGCTGTCTCTATACTTTACAAATAACGGATAGAGTTTCCCTATCTTACTTTTAAATGTGGAAGTCTAATTTGCATTCAGTAAAATCTACTCTTTTTAGCATGTAGTTCTCTGAGTTGGACAAATGCATACAGTCTGCAGCCACCACCACCACCAAGACATAGAGTAGTCCCATCACTCGCTCGATTCCCTCACGGCGGTTTGTAGGCCACCCTTACCCCCTGCTTCCAGACGCCGCTAACCCCCGATCTGCTTGCTTTCACACGAGCGCTCCCTTTTCAAGAACGTCGTCTAAATTGATCCGAACAGCCCTGTGATCCTGCCTGCCTTTGCTGAGCATAACGCGTTGGCGATTCCGCTATGTTATGTTCTACACGCATACGTGAATCTGTGAGCTCGCATTTCGTTTCCTCATAGTTGCCAAGCAGTATTCTATTACGTGGCTCTCCCCGAGCTTGTTTATCTAATCCACCCATCGCATGACATCTGGGTTCTTTTCCAGTTGGGGGTGATCATCAATAAAGACACTGTAAACCTTCACATACAGGTGTCTGTGTGAGTGTAAATTTTCATTTCGTTTGAGCAAATGCCCAGGAGTAGAAAGGCCGGGCGGCACGGTGAATGCATAAATGCCCAGGAGTAGAAAGGCCGGGTGGCACGGTGAATGCATGTCAGATTTCCAAGCCCGACTGTTTTCCAGGTGGCTGTAGTGTTTGAATCTCCGCCAGCAATGCCTGAGTTCCGGTCACACCGCATCCTCGCTGCCACCTGATTTTGTCAGTTTTGCTTTTGTTTTTTTTTGTTTTTTAATCATTCCAATAGTGGTAGAGTGATGTCACATTGTGGGTTTGCTTTGAATTTCCTTAAAGACAAAGATGTGCTTATTTAGTGATGTGTCTGTTCTATATCCTGTATATGTACAGGCCTTTTATTAGATATGTGTTTTCAGTCTGCAACTTGTCTTTTCATTCTTTTGACCGCATCTTTGAAGAGCAAAACTGTTCAATTTTGATGTCGTACGATTTTTAATATTTTTGACGGATCAGTCTTTTGATGCCATATCTAAGAAATCATTGCCTGACCCAAGAGAATAAAGATTTTTCTTCCATGTTCCCTACTAGAAGTTTTATAGTTTTAAGTTCTACACTTAAGCCTCAGATTCCTTTGAGGTCATCTTTGTATACGGTGTAAGGTTCACTTTTTGCATGTATACGTCCCGTTGTTCTGGTACCATCAATAGCTAAGTGAAGGCAGTAGTTTATTACAGGCCGCGTACGGAGTTAGATGTAGAAGTTGGCTTCTAGTTTTGGAGCATCAACTTGTAACAGCGGCGCCATCGGCCAGAGAGATCGAAGCTGGGTGGCGGGTGACAGAGCAGCTGATACAGCGGGAGGAACGCATGCTCTGGAGTCAGACGGGCCTGGATTCTGCTGACCATTTCCCGCTGGCACGTCTCCCCATCTACGTCTCAGTTTTCTCTTTTGCAAAATGAGAATCACCTATAGCTGGCAAAGCTGCTTCGAGGTTCAATTAGATAACGTAAGAATAGCTCGGGAGGTGGTAGACGCTCATGACGGTGTCCATTATTGCTGTTGAATGACTGGGTTAATGATCTGTCTGGAAAGTTCCAGGGATTCTAGCATCCTCAGTCCCCATCCTTTATTGACCAGGGTCCCTGAATTGCTTACATCATTTTCTTGACAGCTTGTGAAGTCTTTCTGCTCCAACTTGCAGTGATCTCTGCTTCCCTCCCGTTTTTGTTCTTGTCCCTTCTGTGTGATTCCAGTGTCACCGCGTTGGAGTGGCTGGTGCTGTCCTCCTTGGCATCCCGCCCCCCCCCCCCAGCCTGGGCTCTCCATCCTCAGCAGGCAGCTACCCTTTGCCCGGATCAGGGTTATGTCACTGCCCTTCATCACTGCAATGGTGTCCGTTCGCTCCCGTACTTCCTGACACTGCTCTCTGTGGTGGGGTGGAGGGTGTGGAGGGGTGTGTGTGTGGTGGGGGAGGATGTGTGAGGAGGGGGCTTTCAGCTTCGTTAAAAGACAGCAAAGATGGCATGAATGGCACTGCACGAACATGCCATGTCCTTTCTCCCCTCCCCAGACCCCTGGACAAAGCAGACGTCATCCTAGGCTCTCTTTTACCTCGAGTTCTCTCCCAAATGAGACGATGCTTCTTCTAAGGTTTGCCACTCAGGAATTGTTTTTCTTTTCTGAGCAAGACCACACTTGGAATCTTTTGCTCACAATGAAATACATAGTGAAACACCATGGGACAGAGACCAGACAGGCTGCCCTCGCCATTTATTCCTTGTTCATGATAACACAATGAGTCCCACCCATACTTCCTCAGCCCTCGGCCGTAAAAGTGGCTTCCTCAGTGGTCACAGCAGCTTCAGGGCTTGAGCGGGATGGAGACCAGCTCACTCTGCAGGGAGAGTGGGCAGCAGAGGGCTCTGCCTGAAGGCTGTAGCTGGCCCTTCAGTGACAATCGAAGGATGTCCCAGGAGTCAGGAGTAGAAGGATGGGGTGTTCTCTTCCCCTTAATTATCTCACTCTGTGTAGGAATTGAGGCCACATGTTGCCATTCAAAAATAACTTTTGTTTTCTTTACTTACATATTACGTTTCCCCCTTATCTATTTGCTGAGCTCAACAGTGAACTTGAAAGCTGATGCTTTCCGTCCATAGTACCTGCCCCAAACCCTTAAAATATGACATGCTTGACTTCACAAACTTTGGATTCCTGCAGCTCTCTGCCACACACCTCACTGTTGGGATATGGGAAGAAGCAAACTAAATAGGGGCCCTGACCCACACTCCATAGCCAGCACTGTGCTGGCAGCGTCTCCTCAGCCCCTGGCCTGAGTGGTAACCCGCAGGGAGTCAGGCTCCCGCTAGTGCCCAGGGGTCAGTGGACCTAGGTCTCCCATTTTTGCCTATTACTCATCCGCGATTCCCATTTACCCCCAGTCTTTCAGCAAGCCTGCTTGAATGTTTCCTGCTCTCCCTCCTTTCCCCTCTTCCTTCTTCCTTAAGTATTTAGTGAGGTGAGGCATACATTATTACATTTTTCAATAATTACATTGTTTCACCCCTTCCAGCAAGTGGCTTAGACTCTCGTGTGGATACACAGCAGATACACAGTTGGGTGCAGTGTGACAGTTATCTTTCTGGAAGCCTGTTGGAAATCAGTGGGAGCAGGGGAAGAAAATGATCTTCCTAGTCAGTCAGGGAAGACTTCACAGAGGAGGAGACATTTGACCTACGATGTAAAGGCTGCATGTATGGGAGTTTTCAGTGAGATGGGCTCAAGTTGCATTTCAGACTAGGGACACCGCCTGTGCATATCCCAGAGCTTGGGGAGTGTAGTGCATTGGGACCTGCGTGTGCTGCGGTGTTCCCGGAGGATAAAGGCTGGTGAGGCCAGCGATCGGGCAGCAGCGAAGTGCGCCAGGCGAAAGTTTAGATTTTCATCACGAAGGGATGGCAGGCCACTGAAGAAAGTGGCCAGCAACAGCCAGAAAAATACCATGGCATGTGTATGAACAAAAGTCGGGACTATTCCACAAGGAAGGAGAGTCAGAAAATTCCAAACCAAGCCCGGAAATGAGCATGGTCCTCACATGTCACACTCAGAGGAGGCTCTGCGAGACCTGCGTCCGGGTGCCTGCGACAGCAGCCTCCTCCCCACCCCACGAAGAGCGAGATGTTACCGGGTCCAATTAATACCTGGGGGAAGTGGCAAATGGCTTGTCTCAAATACTCATCTGCTTCTAGACTGTTTCTGGGTGCTTCAATTAAAGATTAGAATGTTTCCCGTCCGTACAGAGTTATTAATTGCGAGGAGAGGGTGTGTTGCTTCTCTGAACTACTTCCGGTAATTAGGAAATGGAATCACTTCAGTTACAGACATCAGCAAATCTGTTTTCTTTCCTTTCAACGTTCATTGCCAAGTCTTTTTCAGACCCTGGGAACTCTAAAAAAGTAAAGAGAGGTGTGGGCTTTTACTGTCTCTTGTTTTGATATGTAAATTGCAAGCCTGGAATTATTAAAGCATTGATAATGCTTCTCTGTCTATAAAGTTAAAATTCGAAAGCTAAAGGCCCATAAAAACAGTTATCTCTGCATTTGTCATTAAACCCCTCCATGCAATAAATTTACTTATCCTTAATTTAGAATCATCTTGCTAGTTTCAGTATTCAGTCAATCTTGGCATTTTTTCAGTATCTTCTTATGCTAATTTCCTTATTTATTGCCTCTTAGAATGGAACACATAAAGTAGCAGCCAATTAATAAATTGTGTTTTCTACAACTGAAATAAAAACATGTTAATTATTTTTAAACAATTAGGCAGCATTCAGCATGAGATGGTTTCCTCAGTGAAGACAACAGCCTCGGAAGACGAGGAAGATTACCCAACTTTGATATTATATCAGTAAATACCGACTTTCACAACCACTTCCTGTTCTGAATAGGTCAATTAAAATCCTTGTCAAATTTGTCAATATTCATCTCCTTAGTTTCATACCATTGCCTTTCAACTCAACAAAGACCCAGAGTAATGTTTGCCATGAGCTACTTTTCTGAAGTTTGCTGTCTGCAGCCTCGTACTTCAAAAAGGACAAGGAGAACCCCTGACGTGCTCAGAGAAGCACAGGAGAAAAATAAGACCGATAAGGGAAGACGAAGGGAGCAGGGACTTCGGCCTGCCAGAGACGAAGGTGCCAGATCCAGGCGGGGCGACCTGTGCTTTTTAGTCTTCAACTAATTTGGGGTAAATAGACTCAAACTGCAGGTGTCTCAATTTGATGCCATGACCTTCTGAACTTTCAAAGACTTGATGGCATCTCTCTGTGGGGGTCTTCTATGAACAGAGTCTCTCCCCCCTGTCCGATCTCGAATTCCCAAGAAGCTTCCTCTCTGTCTTCAAATCGTGAAATCCTTCAACTGGGATAATCCCCAGATAGTTAGACTTGGGATTAAAAGAAAAATCACATATTCTACCACTGGAAAAAAAAATACCCTATAAAATTAGATTTGTTTTTTATTTAATCACCCACTGTGGGTTTGGCCCATTTTTACCTTTATCTGTTGATTCCTGTGACAGATAATCGACAAGCATTTGCTGAGCACCTGTATGTACACGAAGGCCTGTAAGAAAACCTTGTTAACTGAAGTTCCCTGAAAAGCAAGCCTAAAATAGGCAAAAATGAGGAAAGGGGTAAGCCTAGGTTTCATGTTTAAATTCTCACAGTATTAGGCCCATCTGCTAACCATGAGACCCCAGTTGGTCTCTGTGTAGATAAAGGCTGCTTTCAACTGTCGGGGACCGTGAAGTGCAGGGGTGTTGAGTGGTGAGGCAGAAGTCATACCCCCCAGGCCCGTTAGCATGAACACCTCCAAAGAAACACAGTATTATACAGGAAATAAGGTTTACCTCGTGACTTCAGTCCTGGCGTTTTTGTCCACTCGTTTTTATTTTGTATCCTGTTCTTTTTTAAAGCAACATAAAGTGGCAAAGAGAAGTGAGAGGGGGCTTGAAAAATGGAAGAAAGGTGGTAGACCGTTTTGTTCTTCACCCCAAAATAAATGGAAAATAGCGAAATTGTTACAGGGTGTCTTGGGTTTCAGACTTTTCTTTGGGTGGATTCAAGGCTTGAATGAGACGCTCCCGTCAAGTTTATTTGGTCTGAGCCTCAATCTGAGTGCTAGGAGCATACTGTAGATGTTATCTGGGTTTTTCGAGGTAATCTAATACCGCTAGATAGTTTGGTAAAAATAAGCTGTTTCCATAACGCTATTGGTTTAGTGTCTAGTTACCAAGGGTATACTTGGTGAAGATCAGAAGGATTTTCACTATTAATAGCAGGGCTTCAAGGGATCGTTTATACTCTTTTTGCATGTGTCATTTCAGACCACAGAGATTGAACAGACAGGTTTAAATGTAAACTCACTGATATTGTCACTTACGGGAATTACTGGATACAAGTCTCAGTTTCTTTCTCTAGCAGTCACGGCGCTGCTGTGCGAGCAATTAGAGAAGCACAGCCCACCCTTTCTGGAAAGCGCGTCCTCTTGACAACAGTTTGTCCCTCCATTGATTGAGCTCTTCATGCCGCCATAAGCTCATCTCAATAATTTTTACCCAGGAAAATTACTACTCCTGCCATCGGCCTTTCAATTAAGTATGTTTTGCCGTGAGATGTGTCATTTAGATTTTATTAATTTAAACACGTTACGTCAACAGAAGGTGGATCATTATTAACGGGTGCTGTGTGGTATTTCACAAAATACATACATGTCATGGAAAAGTAATTAACTCGCTCCTTTTATTGCCAAACAGATGTGTAACTAAATAAAAACGGGCCCAACGGGGCTCTGGTGCCCTTATTTATTTATTTTAAGTCATTGAATTGGTGACTGAGACACCTCATTTCACGTTTCTTAAACTTCGTTCTCTTTTTCATCTCTGCATTTCCCGCCTCTTCTACCTCTGGTTGCAAATAGGTTTAGGGCCGTCACCCAAAATTATGAATCTCTCTTTGGCTTATCGTAGTAACTTCAAGGCATAATTGGGTTCCCTTGCAAATGAGAGAAAGGTTTGATGACTAAGGGAGCTGCGAATACAGGAGACGTGCAGGGAGTTTTATTGTTGAAAACTGGCGAAGGTTCAGAGCAGCTGTTTGGGGCAGCCAGGCTGGGTCAGTGAACCAAACTGGCATGTGCCAACCAGCGTGCCTGAATGCGGTTAAGTCATGACCTCCTGGCTGACCCCAGGGTGCTGTCTTTTCCTTCCAGTAAAACGATAATCCAGGTGTCTCTGCAGTACCATTCGCGTTTGTCGGGGCCGCCTCAAACGTGTCCTGAGTGGTCTACTTCTACCCTGGCCGCTCTGAGATTTAGTTTTTACACAGAAGCCGGAAGGATACTTTCAGAAGGGGCCTCTTCAGCCCCTTCCCGGTGAAGGGGAGACCCAGCCTCACTAACAAGGCCACCGACCCCCGTGTGGCCCGGCTCCCGCTCACCTGTCCAGTCTCGGCTCAGTCTCTTGGCCGGAACGCGCCAGGCTCCTCCCTGACCCGGGGCCTTTGCTCCGGGCTTCCCGCTGCCTGCCATGCCCTTCCCAGGGCTTCGTGCTTGTCTGGCGCTCATCATTCTCCTGCTCTCAGCTTCATCCTCACCTCCTCACAGGGACACCCTGGATGACGCTGCGAAAATCGGGGCGCCTCTCCCTGGTCTTTTCTGCTCCCTCTTTATCTCCATTGTAGCACAAGCAATTATCATCCGTTATTATTTGTATTTACGCATTCGCTTACTTGTTAAGAAAGTAAAAATGACCTTATCAGTCTTGTTTTCTGTTGTGTGTCTTTGGTACCCAACACAGTACTTATATAATTATTACATCACTTAACAAATTTGTGTTGCATGAATGACTCAGTCAGTAAATGTTGTTATTTGTCTAGCATTTGAGTTAAGCTCTATAGGATCGGCCAAGTAACTATATTACGTGAAGCTTCTAAGTGATTTTTGCTCATAACACAATTTTGTGGCAGTCTGATCAATGGGCAATCAGGCAGGATTAGTCTGGCCCTCCTTTTCTCCAAGAGTTTTTAGCTTTGACCGTGACCCAGCTCCTCACACCAGGACTTACAAACCCACATGTAAAGCGCCCAGTGGAAAGGCAGGATGTGTAGCCCCATTTACCAACTTGGAGAGCCCCTCCCGTGTGAGGCTCGTGCCCTGGCATCCTTCCCCCCTTCGAGAAAGCACGCACTTCAGCGTTTGTGAAACCAGATTTTAGTAACACGGGGCTGGTGTATACCTAGATATCTGAGTTTTCTGATCTGATCGGGAGCAGAAACATTTATCCACAATATCTTGTCATACATCTGTGTATTTTTACACTTAATAAACTGTAAGAGGCACTTCATTGGGGCCATAGCCCAAGATTGAAAGAGACCCTTGAGACCCCACCGCCAGGGCAGGCGCCTCCTCTGCGATGTCCCCATCGGTGGTGGCTGGTTCCACGTGATCAGTCTCTTGGCGTAGGCCATTCTGCTGTGGGGCAATGGTGGGTGTGAAGTTCATAAATCTCATGAACTAAAAACTGCCTCTTTCAATTTGTATCCAAGTCCTAGTTCTGTCTCATGGAGCAACAATGGGGAGATAGGATTTTTATTCCTCCTACTAGTCTTCGGATGCTTGAATACTCGAGGCAGCGTGGGTAGCAGAGGGCATTCAGCCTTTCGAATTCTACAACTAGGGGCTCAAATTCATCTCCACCGCTTTGCGGCTACTTGAACTTGAGGATGTTGCTCGACCTTTCTCAGCTGCAGAGTCTTGTCATCTGGAAATTAGGAACTAAAGTGGTTTTTAGCTTACACTTCGCTGAAATGATTACATGAGATAAAACAGTTAAAATAATTAGTACAGCAAGCCTTGAATAAATGTTGCTGTTGTTCTACCTACAGCTAGCCGGCTCTCGGAAACACAGCCTCATCTGTAAAAGGAGGAAAACGAGGCTGACACCGGTTAATCCGAAAATATGGTTGGTTATTCAGCCAGCCAGGAATCTATACGTGCAACTCATCCCAACCAGGTTTCATTATCTTTTTTAAAACCTCTTTTTTGAGGTGTGCTTGGCGTACACAAATCGGTATATGTTTAATGTATATAGCTCGATGAGTTTGGAGGTACATACGCACCCCTGAAACCATCAGCAATCTCTGCTGTAAACCATATCCACCACCTCAAAGTGTCCTTCTGCTGTCTTGATTATTATTTTTTTGTGAGAAGAACACAGCACAAGGTCCACCCTCTTAGCAAATGGTCACGTCTTCAGTGCAGCGTCCTTAGCTGGAGGCCCTGTGCGGTACAGGGGGTCTCCGACTTTATGACCTTGCCCGCAGAATGTTGCGAAAGACCTTGGCCCCTGTCGAAGTGGAAGTACAGGGTGATCGTAGAAGTCACGGACCTGCTGCGCCGTCTCCATGAAGAAACGAGTGCAGATGCCAGGATTTGCTCATGGTGTCCCCATGCTGTCGCTCGTGGCCACCACGTGGCCTTTCTCCGTCTCAGGGTGCATTCACCGAGGTAGACGGCGCGTGATCTGATCGGCGGCTCCCATCACGCAGACTGCAATTTCGGTTTGTTTTCCTGGCGCCCCGTTCGCCCCACCTGGGGCTTCCGCGGCCGCCCCTTTCCTCTCCGTGCTCCAGACGGAGGAAGTTTCGTGGCCGTCTTCACAAACCCTCTGACCGCCGCGGGACGTGCTTCACCCAGAACTACACGTGCAAACTGTTCTAAAATGCCATGTTCTATTCTGTCCTGTTAGAAAATAATTCCTTTGCAAAGAAAGGAAAGGGAAAAAGACCCTAAAAACCAAGTAGCTCTGACCTCTACCTGCTGCTCTCCCGCCACTTGCCCCGGGCAGTGAGCCGTCCCTTCCATGTGGGGACGAGTCTCCGGGAGCCTCCGTCTCTGTCTTCCGCACACCATGCTGATGGGTGGCTCCTCTTCTGTGAATGTCCTTGTGCTGCCTGCTCGGGGTCTCACCTTCTGGAAGGCGCGGCTCGTGCGCGTCGAGCACTTACTGCCCGCTGGGTGCTGCGCTGAGCACTTCATTTAGACGGATTCCAACCCTGGTACGTAGGTCTTCCAGGGCTGTTTCGCACCGGGGGACGCCTCACAGCTATTTTACCAGCAGCAGTCCCGGATCCTGTTCTAGAAGGTGAAGTGGGGCCTTCGTATGAGCTAGAAATGCATAAAGCAAATGTGAACTTAAGCGACTCTCAAGAGTTCTAGAAACTCACGGTTTTCCAACAGTTTAGGGGTGGCTGTGCCCTCGTTACCAAGACGGCGGCTGTCCTCGCGCTGTCCCCTGCTCATCTATCACGTCTGCAGGCTTCACGCGCAGGCGCCATCTCCTCCAGGACACTTTCCCCAAACCCCGGATGGGCAAAGGGTCCTGGCCGGGGCTTGTCTCTCTCTCATCACATGCGACACTTAGAATGCTATGTTCATGCGGTTCCTTCATTATTAGACTGTAAGTCCCTCAAGGCTAAGGCCACAGCTTTCTACATCTTCGTACGCCCCGCCCTAGGGTGCATTGGAGCAACGTTGGCATTTAGTATGGAACTAAAGGCAGCCTGAAGGGCTCACTGTTACGCACAGTGCCGTGGGCTTGGTCACTTTTTGCATCTATTACAAATAAAAAGGAGAGAACGTGGGAGATGCACTTGTCGATTGAGTCAATGAGGAAGAGACGCCTAACCCATGAAGCACGTGCAGTGAATTGTAACGGTGTTGGCACGAAGGTGACAGACAGTGTGATCGCAGAGATCAGAAGGGTGACCGCGGCGGCAAAGACCCGGCTGGCAGTCCTCGGTCCTGACTGTGCCTGTGAGAAATGCAGCCACCTGCCGGCTCTGAGAGGCCTTGCTGTCCTCTGCCCAGATGGGACCTGGGCCTCGTTATTTTTAAAAGTTCTCCAGGTGATTCCAAATCCATGCCCTCTGCGTCGGAGCCTGCCGGAGAAGAGAGCCAGTCCCGGAGGAACGACGGGTCTAAAAAATAGACATATCCCAAATTGTTCTGTTCTCATTGGTGAGAAAACAGGTTTTCTGTTAAGTTAAACTCTGTGAAGTTCTGTCCACTCCAGCACAGAGTAGGAGGGATTTTCCTATATGTTTATTTCCAGAAAGAAATCCTTGTATATTCTAATTGATGATGAACCTTTATTAATAATGGAATCTTATTGTCAAGTAATCTAGAAAATTAATAGTAAAACAGAAAATGAAAAAGACCACAACCAGGTCTGTGAACCTGTGACCCACCGAGTGTGACTCAAAAAGGAAATAAACCTGATCAGGAGATAATGATTTCATAAACCCTCTGTGGCTGGCGTCATAGCATTTTCTTGGACAAGAAATATGAGAAGAGAAAATTACGCCATCTCATACACCCTGACTGCAATGTCGGACATCCAGCATTTGATCAGGACCTCGCAGACGTCAAATCATATCGACGTCTGTGCTGATTGGGGCAGATTTGAGATTTGACTTCGTCACCATGTGACTCAGACAGTTCAGTGGCAGCTCTTTACGAGCAGAGGTATCCTGAGCGTATACGGGAGCGTATATTTTAAGTCCTCCCCAGATTTCCAGCATGCCCTCTGTGAAGTCGCTTGCACTTCCCTGCACCTCCTTCCCTTCCTGCAAAGTGGGGACCCCTCTGATCATCATCTGGTAGTGTTTCCGAAGCTCCATCAGACCTCTGTCGGGAAGGCCCTGTTAACACTGATGCATACTTGGTTTATGAGAGGTTACAAGAGAATGGAGTGGGGGCAGGGCGCCAAACATGGCCAGCGCTTTTATCTCTCATTAGAAAGAGGTCCCCTGGCCGAGGGCCAGATTGGAGTTTACTGGAATATGAAATGCAGACATGTGCTCTCTGTTGGACAAGCTCGCTGTGCCTCAGCCAGCGCTTCGCTTCCACAGGACGCAGAGTCGCCGGGAAGAGCATCAAGTCCCAAGTCCTGGCGCTTTTGTGCAATCTCTGCTGGGCATGAGGCGGGCAAAAATTGCTGAACCCTGGAAGCTGGTCACCTTCTCTCCCATCCCCTCCCAGACCTCAGAAGGAGTGGTCTCCCTGCCGGGCCCTCGGCCCACGCGCCGCGGCCTTCTGGAATGACCCCCCACCCCCACCCCCGCCCCCAGCTGCAGAAACAGAGCTCTGCATGGATTAATCTACAGACTGCAGAGCTGTTTCTGAATAATTGTAGAACCCTGGCTTTTCTCCACTCGGAGACAAATGCAATTCTGGGCTCTTTCTTTTTGAAAATATGAGCTATTAGAGATGATTCTTCTCCTGAAACTGAAACACACTCCTTCTGAACTTTTTGCCTGTTTGGCACATGGTCAGAGGATCTCAGCGCTGCTCTGCAAGGTGTTAGAAAGAGCTGGTGAATTTGTGCACACCAGCTCTGAGAAGGTAGAGGAAGCTCTTAGAAATTGCATTAACCGATGGTAACAGACAGATTCTGAAGTCCTGTTAAATGACTTCCGTTGATTCTTCTTATGATCACCTCCTAAACAAGCATGTCTAGATTTCTATCCCAGGACACATTATCTGCAGTCATTAGTGTGGACCCCACTAAACTGCTCCCTGGTCGGGACCATGGATTAAACAATCCGATGTGCTTGCCTTAGCAGATAAGCAAATACCGCATTCTCTGAGTCTGGAATGTTGCCCACTGTAATCATTATACACACAAGTGTTAGGGGATGTGTGAGTTAAACAGTCATCATCACATTCTTGGCTTGACGGAGCGCAGTACTGGGCTGGAGGTGGTCTTTGCTCAGTCCTCTGCTTGCTCTCTGTGCTGACTAGGGAATCTTATACATGAGAAACAAATGAAGGTATTTGCGATTTGTTGCACAACCACGAATTTCAAAGTCTCCTATCAGGATTCAGGTCTCTCTCTTCATGCACAACAAGCACCGTATACATAGGTGATTGATGGATTGGAATGATTAGTTTCCGTCACCATGGTAACTAAATTCTCACCTGGGGAGGCTGAGCCGGGGCACAGCTCGCCTCTAGGTCTCGCAGCTGGCCAGTGGCAGAGCTGAGGCTGGGGCTCTGGCCCCCCTATGTCCACTTCCATTCGCGCTGCCTGTGACCCCTGTCCCATATGCAGGGAGCACGGGACCCAAATCGTGCTGTTCGTCACCCTGCGTTTAAATGTCTGCAGAAACCGCATCTGGGTTATCCTGCTGCCTTCAGTATCGGAACGTTGCCCCTCACACCTGACCTGATCTGTTTGCAGAGGGGAGTGGAGCAGCTGTCCCAAAGAAGGAAGTACAGGAAATGGAGGCATGGCAGATTGGAGGTGACAGCCGTGGTTTGGGTCTCCATGACAACAAAATCTGCCCTGAAATTTGGAGAGCTGCTTTTTCTTTATGACCATCGCCGTTTAGAACAAGTTTTCCTAAGAAACCTTTGCATTTCCCCCCATCTCGAACCTCCCACCTCGTGGTGTTTACACAGCGAGATTGGCAGGACTCGGCTAGCAGTGGGGGATACGAGTTTACAGCCGCTCCAGCCATCCAATTGCTCGTGGTACCAATGTGAAAAGAATGTGCTTGGACGTGCTTTTGCGAGCTGAGCCAGTAGCCTTCCGCTTCATACAGTCTCCATTGTAGATTCTCAGGGACGTATCTTTCCAGCATGGGAGGAGGGTGCAAGGAAGTGTCCCTTCTTAAACATCGTCGTAATGTTCAGTTGCCTTTGTACGTCAGCCAGGCCTGCTAGCTTTCCACAAAGATGTCGCATTCAAGGCAGATTTCAGCAGGCACCCTCGACAGGGAGGGCTTTCACCGGCACCAAGCAGTGTGGGTGCCGACCTTTCATGTCCTCTGCAGTGACCTGGTTTGATATAAGCAAATGAGCTCATTTCTCTGAGGAGTTTAGTAATCCGTGGGATAGGATACCCAGCAAGAGGAGGGAAAGGGCTGAGGTTAGCTGGAAGAGGACTTTGGAGGTTCTAGATATTCTAACGTCACACACTTGAGGCTGCCGTCATTTTCCTCTAGAAGCCGTGACGAGAATTTTCCTTCCTTCTGTCAGTCCTGTGTACCTGGACACCTAACCTTGAACTTGCAGTTGGTTGCCCTGTGTGGCCTTGCGGAAATGGGTAGCTGCAGCAGAGTCCTGTTCCTGCCTGAAACGTGAAGCTCAGTGGCCCTGGCGAACGCCGACAGCTGCCGTGGGCACGTCACATCCAAGGGCAGTTAAATGGGGCAGTGCGGCTAGAGGCTCAGGGGCTCCTGGGTCCTTCTCTTCCACATCAGCATTTATTTGGACCGGTGCCGTCAGTTGCCCAAATGCTCCTCAGCTGGATTCAAGCAGTGACATGAGTGGCTGGCAGGAAGAGGACATCTATTCTGGGGTCCGCAGCTCGGGATGGGGGGGGGAGGGCTGGTGCTCCGGGCTCGTGAGCAGACATCTCTGCCCAGAGCCCTGTTCCGTCCCCCTCGTGCGCCACGCTGGGCACTGAGGTCTCACCATTTAGTGAAGTAGGTGAAATAAAATGACCTTGCAAAGTCATTTTTTTAAATCTGCAAACTGGTCACAGCACCTGCATGCATCATTTTCATCCTCATCACGGTCATACCCATCGCTACAATCATCAGGGAACCCGCTGGAAAAGGCTGTGGAAGTCGGCCCACTCGGTCTGGTTCTCAGTGGATGGAGAGGGGTTTGTGTGGACGGCTTCACGGAGGAAGAGGCTTCCGGGCACAGGGCGTGGGACTCAGTTGGTTCCTCACTATCTTGTGAATCGCTCCCTCCTCCATTAGGAAAAGGTATTTTTCTCCGCTGCACCAGACAAAGCAGACTGTAATCAGGCCTAGGGTGGCCCCATTCTCTAGGGTGGGGACTGTAAACTCAGGCCACTGTGCCATTCATGACGTTAGTGCTTCTAGAGGGTTCAAAGGACAGGGTCGGAGAGGATTGACTCAGAATTATCATCACTGGAGAGACTCAGCTTCGGGGAGGTTAGAGATTATGGCGAGGTCACACAGCTATGGAGCAGGAATTCACAGCCACATTTTATGACTCCAAATCTAGTGTTCCTTTCACTAAGTTCTAATTATTGTGCAAGTTGCTTGTTAGTTACTAAGTAGAACCTTCTACAGGTCGAGCCACATCAAGTTGTGAACTTTCATTCCCTCCCCAGTCCATAGCACCCATGAGCTGGTCTGTGGTTGCTATAATAGTGAATGCTCTGTTTTGAACCACTATTTTTCCGCTTTCTGAAAGAGCCTCTTTTCCCCCCTCAAGTTAAATCCGAACTGTTTTCAGTTGTTTTTGCCAAAGGAGGTGGAAATTGGTTCCAGAAGAGACGTTTCCTGTGAATGATAACGGTTTCGAATGATGCTGTGTATTAATCTATTAGTCCCACTACATTGTCCATGAACCAGACACGGACCGCAGTCCAAGGTTGGGCAAGCTAAACTCGCGTCCCTCACGACTTTGAACTGCGGAACTTCCCAGCCTGTCTCCTCAGTGCACACCCTCCGTTTGAACCTCATTGTGCTGCACAAACAAAACCACTCTCTTCCTTTTAAAACACTGGGATTATTGAATTACTGGAAAAGTTTAGAAGTATTCAGTAATTTTACTTCCCGTCCTATACGCATCTCTCTCCGATGCAATCTAACCAGAGCGTGCGTGAAGATTAGATAACAGGAAGCACGGGGCAGCAGATCGCCGCTCCCTCCTCTAATGTGAACCATGTGAAACGAGCGCGGAGCAAGAGTTTCAGCATCAGACACTCGCGGGCCGAGGGGACGCCTCTGCGTAAGTGCTCCAGATGCAGAGTAGATCTGGGTGGCCGCGTCTGAGGTTTGCGTCTGGCAGAGCCAGCGGCCCCTGTCCCGAGGTCTTGACGGATTCCAGCCTCACCACCCCATTGAAGAAACTCGGCGTTTCTAATTCATTGCGACCACCGGCACCTGGCGTGTGCGCTGCCTTCTCTGAAACCCCAAGGAAGCGTTTGGGGCCAATGGAACTGTGTTGAGTGGAGCCCTTTAATGTGGTGGCGAGATAATTGCATATCATCTGGTACCTATTTTTTACAGTCGAGGGAATGATGCTAGAGCATTGGTTATCGCTGTGTATGAGGAGATGGCTTCGCTGATTCGTCCGGGATGGATGGGGGCAGGGAACTGGGGCCATCGAGCCACAGGAGGCTCAGGATGGTGTCGGAGGTAGAAGCCGGGAGAGTCTTCAAGCCCTGTCCCAAATGGCCTTGATGTTGTGTCAGAGAGTACGGGCCCTGAGCGCATGTGGGTGTTTTGTGCTGGGGGAGAGGTCATATTTAGGTTCCAGACCATTGTCCGGGCACAGGGCATGCTGGCAGCTGTAATGGAAATGTACCCTTTTCTAACATAATCATGAGGTAGTGATATTAGAAACTACTCAAAATGAAAGTATGGTATGAAAAGAGCCATCTTCTATTTCCTTGGTTGAGATTCTTCTTCTCGCTGTGGAATTAAGGTGTTTTATTCTTATAATAATACTGTTACCCATGGGTTATAGAAGACCACTCCCCTCTCTTCATTCATTTACTCTGTTGCCAAACATTTGCTGAATAACTGGCCACGCTGGCCCTGATTAGGTCGTGGACCCTCCAGGAGGTCTGAGGCTGGTTGGGGAGGCACTGAAGTAGTTCATTAATGTCAGCTCAGCGCTGAGGAAGAGATAGATGGAGATGGAGTGGTTGTGGTGGCCGAGGAGGGGTAGGCTGACTCAGAGGGCAGAATTAGAGATTTCCTGATAAAGGACACTTAAGGCTGGGTCCTAAAGGGACACTGGGAAGAAGGCCAAAGAAGTGAATGGAAGTGGTGAGCCAAGGCAAGAGCGAGAAACTGCCGTCCAGGTCCTGACAGAGCCCAAGGGGACGGATGCCACTTGGAAGCGCAGGTATAGGGCCGGGACGTGTCGTTCCGGTGAGGAGAGGCAAGGATGCAGGCGAATGACGGGGAACCGTTTGTTGAAAGCAGTGACACTTGTAGGGTGTTTGCACTTGGCCACAGTGGGGACTTGAGTGTCAAAGGGAGCAGGAGAAATTCAGGACGCTCGTTCTTACCCAAATCCTGAGCAAATTGGCACAGTTCTTCCTTAAATGACTTCCATGTTTTTACCGTTTAACGTGAAGACGAGCTTTCTAAGGACTTTTCTGGGGCTATGTGAGAGAGCGGTCACCAGAGGTGTGGCTCCCCTGGCCCAGCGCTACGTCGGGCCCTAGCGTGGTCCGGCGGGAAGCGTGCTGGTCTCACCCAGACCAGCGTCTCACGTTCCGGGTGACAAGGCGGAGGCCCAGGGACAGGAAGCCTTGCCCGGGGCCGGCAGCTGGTCAGGCCGGAGGCACCATTGGTCCCGGGACCAACGTGTTCTTAATTCTCTTCACTTCTCAGCAGAGTGAACTTTCTCAGGAATCCTCCTGCTCACAGTCTGAATTATTTTTATCACTTGTAGAACCCTCAGTAATGGTACATTTGAATTTTTAAAAAATATATATAGCATATAAATATTTTTACCTACTGAGAACAAATTTCAGGATTCACCCACTCAAGCCCATTTTACATAGTGGAGCTGAAATTCAAAAGAAATTTTTTTCCTAAATAATTTTGTCTCAGATAATAGAAAGTGTCTTTGATATGATTGGATGAGGTAATAATGAAATAAGGACATAAATATACTAATTTCATACCTCAGGGACTATGAAAAAGAACACATGAATGTAAGTTACTTTTGTATTTGCAAACTGAAAAAGTAGCTTTAAATTATACTTCTCTAAGTCGTTTCTGTTTACGTACACGTGTCTATATAAAGAGGAATATGTAGGTATGGGTATGTATATATATGTGCATATATATATCTGTATCTATATCTATATCTATATATCTAATTAGGTTTCTTCTTACAGGTGTGCGCACACACACACACACACACACGCACTCCTACCTGATGTGGGGAAAAGGAGACCGACCGCATTGTAGGGACAGCTACAAGGGAAGTCACCAGGTGGAACAGGGAGGGTCAGGGGACAGCGGTGAGAGCGAGGTGACCAGGGAACCTAGGGAAGCAGACACCGGGCGGACCTTGCACGGAGTTCACAGCGAGCTGCTGGTGGACGTAGCTTTGTTAGCTCCGACGTAACGTGCGCTCGAGAGCTGTTATTTCTGAAGGTTTGGAAGCAATTTCAAAGCTTGCCTGCTCTTCCAATAAGTAAATAGTCTTTGGATCAGGGCAAGAACAGCTAATCAGATTGTGGTGGGGTTTAGTTGTGGGTGGAATTCCCATATGAAATTGTTCTGCCTGGGGCCATGGTCGCACCCGGTGGGATGGCAGAGCGTAAGAGCCTCTGTGGTTCCGTGTTGGAGGGTTTTACTGCCCCTTTCAAGTGCTCATACTAGGAAGACCGTAGGAACTATGGTCAAGATTTTTGGAACTTACTGTCTCACAGGCATGCGTTTCACCGTGCAGCCAACCTAGGAGAAAAATTGAAGAGAGAAAGAGCAATTAAGGGTATTGTTTTATAAACTAAATAAATGTCTAACTGATGTACTATATTCTTGAAACTAATAAAATAAAATTTAAAAAAATTAAACATGAAATAGTGGAAAGAGCGTAGGCTCTGCAACTAGACTTACTGTTTGGTGTGTCTGGGAGTGTGTTAGTTTCCTGTGGCTGCCATAACAAATTGTCACACACTTGGTGGTTTAAAACAACACAACCTTATTATCTTACAGCTCTGTAGGTCAGAAGCCTGACACAGGTCTCCCTGGTCTTGGCTAAAGTCAAGGTCTTGGGGCCGCATTTCTTTCTGGAGGCTCCAGAAAGAATGTATCTAAAGGCTGCCCACACTCCTGCGTCCAGGGTCGCTTCCTCCCTCTTCAGAGCCACAGTGACGGTTAGGTCCTTCTCATGTCACATCACTCTGTCCTCTTCTCCTACCTCCCTATTCCGTCTTTAAGGCCATCTTTAAGGTCCCTTGGGGACCACCTAGGTGGTCGAGGACAGTCTCCTTAATCCCACTCACGACTTAATTCCCCTTCGCCGTGTAAGCTAACATATTCACAGGTTCTAGGAGCCACCAGATCAGGGCATGGACCGCTTTGGGGGTCCATTACCCCTGCCTGCCATAGAGTCTAACAGCAAGTGAGACACTTGTCAGAGACAATTTAAACATCGGTGGCCATGGTTGTCAAGGTTTAAATGCAGACTTTATCTGGGAGGCACTAGGAAGTTGCTAACGGCTTTGGAGTGAGATGATGGTGTTGAAGGTTTAGAAGATGAATATGGACTTAGAGCAGGTATTTGGAGGGAGACTGATGTGTACCTTTTTAAAAGCAATTGGCTTTGATTTTTCCCTTCTAAGTACAGGAAGCTAGGTACTTGCCAATTTCCTACAATAGATATAGTGTACTTATGGTATGTCTTCTCAAAAAAAAAAAAACAAAAACCCCACCCTATTATTACACCTTATATGCAACACATATACATAGAGACCCAAAAAGGCCTGTTCCACAGACACACTCCCACAAGCACACACATTTTCTCACATATGCACACTCACTGCCTTATCATTTTCTTGGGGTCTCTTTTCTGCTTCTCTGTGGCTCCCTTTATTTTTTTCTGCCCTGGTACACCTGGGTGGTGATGACATGCATCTTCCCACCAGTAACGCAGGCTTAGTCTGGCAGTGGTTTTCTCAGGGGCCGTTCTGTAAACCTCACATATAAGAACCTCTAGGGAGATGCACATGGTCTGGAAAAGTCTCCGCACTTCATTGTCAGCATCACCCCTGCACTGGCCGTGATTTGGCATAACTTCCTAGGATGGTTCTGCTCTCTGACGCCCATTGAGAATCTAATGGGTATTGAACACAGGTTTTGGATAGTGTCTGATGAGCGTTTCTTACCCTTTGATTAGCCTCTTTCTGCAGCTATCCAATAGAAATTTCTGGGATGGCAGAACTATTCTATATCTAATGCTCTCCAATATGGTAGCCACAGCCACATGTGGCTATTGACTCGAAGTGTGGATATACAGGAAAAATGGAGGACCTGCTTAGTAAACAGGAGGACAGACATTTACTAAAGAGTAATTCATACTTTCGTTTTGAGTTGCTTTTTTTTATCATTAGAAGTTATATCGATTATATTTAGTTTTTAGAAGTCAAAATTGGTTCACATGTGTGGGTGTGATTGTACTCATCTTACTTTTTCCTAGCCTCATGCCGATTGACAACTCTATATTGATTAAAGTGTTATCTGTAGGTCTCCTAACAAATAATTCGTACTCTTACCCTCATCCCCTTCCTGTCTCTTACATACAGAGACAGAGATAAACCTGTATTTACGTATCAACTTTGTTGAGATGTAATTCACATACCATACAATCCAGTCAGTTAAAGTACAATTTGATAGCTTTTAGTGGATTCATGGAATTGGGTAACCATCACACAATCAATTTTAGAACATTTTCACCCCACAAAGAAACCATGTCCTCCTCATTGGCAGTCATTCCCCAGTTCTCTGCAACACCCCACCCCGCCCAGCTTAGCCAGTGAATTTGCTCATTGGTCTCTGGATGTCCCTGTCATGAACATTTCATCTTAGTGGAGTCTGATAACGTGTAGTTCTCTGTGACTGGCGTCTTTCACATAGCATGTTTTCAAGGCTCGGCCATATTTTAGCATGTGTCAGTACTTCCTTGCTTTTTATTGCCAACCAATATTCCATTGTATGAACATGCCACATTTTAAAAATTTATCATTTGATGAATTTGGGTTTTATTTACTTTTTTTTTCTATTACAAATAATGCTGTTGTGAACATTTATGTGTAAGTCTGTGTGTGAACATGTATTTTTATTCTATCAAAGTGTGGAGTTGCTAAATGGTATGGTAATTCTGAGTTTGACCTTTTTGAGGAACTGCCAGACTGTTTTCCAAAGTGGCTGTACCATTTTACATTCCTGTCAATAGTGTGTGAGAGCTCCAGTTTCTCTGCATACTCACCAATACTTGTTATTATTTGCCTTTTTCATTATAGCCATCCTGGGGGGTGTCAAGCGATATCTCATTCCGGTTTTCATTCACATTCTCTAATGGCACATCTTTCGTGTGCTTGTTGGCCATTTGTATACCTTCTTTGGAGAAATGTCTATTCAGATCCTTTGCCTGTTTTTTTTTTTTTTAATTGAGTAATTTTGTCCTCCTCTCTGTTCTTTTCATTTGGCCTGGTCAGGATGCTGATATGCTAACTGGTGATGAACAAGTATGGAAGGAAGTTCAAGAATCCTTGAAAAAAATTGAAGAACTGAAGGCACATTGGAGTATCCTTTTCACCAGTGTGTTGTGTTGCACTGTTGGATTGCTTCCTTATTGGTATAAGGAAAGCCAGGGTTTGACCTCTCGGTGAGTTTCATAGTCACAGGCCGCACTCCTGACCCCAGCCAACAATCTGGGTAATGGCTGGGGAAGATCAAGAAGGGATCACCGCGAAGACCTTGCCACTTTTAGATAATATCAAAATGCATGGCCCAGTAATAGTAGGATGGCGAGTAGCAATCTCTTTATATGTAAAAGGTAACACATTTCTGGATTCCCTTCTTCCTATAACCTACATCTCTAAGAAAGAATAGCTTAGAATCCTTACAATTTAATGTCATTAACCCTCAGATCTAGAAACTGCATATTAAATCAACCATGACTCCAATGGCTATGAGAATCGCTGCACAGTAAATTTTCTTGGCGTAAATATAGTTGACCCTTGAACAGTGTGGCTGTTAGGGGCACCAGCCCACTGTAGAGTCAGAAATCCATGTATACTTTAGGTCCACATACATGGATTACCAACCATGGCTGGAGAATACTGGTAAAGACCATTAGCAGGTCAGAGTTCAGCATAAGGAGAGGTCACTTACGATGGACGTCAACTGGGAAGGCCCAACTGATGCTCTAGTTATGAGCGTATCCTGAATCAGGGACAGGGTTTGCAGAGGCAGAGGCTAGGAGGAGGTCACATCCAATAGAGGAGTTTACTTGAGCAAAAACGTGACAAAGGGCAACCACAAGGTAAAAAGAAAAAGACCAAGATTGATTAAAAAAAAAAAAAAAAGATTGTGAAAGCTCTTCCAGATGCCTTGCGTAAACAATATCCCAATCATCAAGAAGAGCTGCAAATGAAGTTTCTAATCTACAGTGTTCTGTAAAGATTTGTAAAGGATACGAGAGGTAGTTATACAAATGCTCCTATTTTTAAAGGGGACATAATTCCTAAAATCTATTGCCCAGTGAGGTTGTTTTTGGTTTGTGTATTAGTTTTAGTGGTTGGGTAAAGAATCTAGAATTGGTGACCAGAGGATGGAGAAGGAGGCCGTGGCCACCAGGGCACTGGCTTGGCCCGCCAAGGGCAGGTGAGTCTGTGCAGTCATGGCGTTCTCGGTAAGGTCTGTGGGTTTCAGAAAGCGATTTGATGAAACGTAGTCGGAGGTCGTATGCTGGATGCGGGTGTGACCACACGTTTTACTAAACGGTTGAATAGCCACACTGAAAGCATGACGCTGAGTGGCTCACTGTCACTCTGAGCACTCTGTCCCTCTCTGTCTCCTTCACCTCTGATTCTGTGCCTCAAATGGAGACACGGAGCACAGGCTCCTTGAATTCTCAAAGGCCCATAGCTGGGGAGGTGGCAGAGGTCGGATGATAGAATCGAGGACTCAAAAGACCCCCAAAGGCTGGAAAGCCTCCTGAGTCTAAGAGGATGACATTCAACAAGAGCGAATAGAAAATCTTCTATTTGGTTTAAAAAGTTCAAGTGTATAGATATACTTAAAGATTAGCAGCAGAACGCGTGAAAGAATTTTAAGGGTTTAGTGAACAGCAAAAATTTAATAAAATGTAAGAGTGTAATATAACCCCCCGAAAGACCACTGTGATCTTGGGCAACATTAATGGAAATAGAGAATTAATAGAGAACAGAAAATGAGAAAGGTGATAGTATCGTCTGATCGTATCTGGAATTTTCTCTTCAGTTTGGGGTAGGACATACTAAAAGGGACATAGAAAAACTGAAATGAGTTTTGAGAAGAGGAACCAGGATCAAAATGGTTTTGACACCCTGTCTGTAGACCAGATGGGCATTAGGAAAATAATAAAATCTGGGAGCTAGGGAGCCATTCTCGGGCTCAGGGAGCCGTGACACTGTGGAGGGATGGACTCGTTCCGTGTGGCCCCAGCCATGGAATCGGGGCCCACGGATGTCTGAGCTGCGTTCAGTCGCAACTGGACAGGGCTTTACTGAAAACTGACACCATGGATGTGCCGCTGCCAGTTACGGTCCACCCTAGGCCTAGACAGGAAGGAAGACACGACCCTGAATTCACAACGCTCGCACGTGGGGGCGTGTCAAGACGTAAATTAATACATATTTTGGTAAAATACAGACGTGGCTTGTTGTATTGCACTGCGCTGCACTTCCCAGATGTTGCATTTTTTTACTTATTGAAAGCAAGACCCTCCGCCATCAAAAAGATGATGACTCGCTTCACTGCGGCGGTCCGGAGCCACACCCGCAACACCGCCAGGTGCGCGTGAGCGCGGCAGACGGGTAGCCGGCTTTGGGGGGAGGAAGGAGGTTTCCAGAGGAGGTGACAGCTGAGCTGTGACTGGGAGGGTCGCAGGAGTTCACCAGGCCAGCACAGGGAGCAGGGGCCCATCCAGGGGACTAACCTGCCCGACGTCTGTGCCGCGAAGCAGCGTGCCGTCAAGAGGTCACCCACTGTTCAGGGTGAGAGGCGGGAACGGGGGGGGCCTTGAACGTCACGCACAGGGGATAGCCTTTATAGGTGAGAGGGGACCGCGGGAGGGTTTTAAGCAACAGACTGATGTGATTCGGTGAGTAAAAGCCCTGTGGCCTGATAGTCTGAGCTCAAGGCGCTGAGTCATTCCCAAGGGGATTCACTTGGTTCCCCTTTCTCTTCCCCCAAATCCTCTTACGGCATTTTAAGTTTTCAGGAAGAGGATCTGTTCTGTCCACTGATAGTCTGTTCTCTGCCTAGGTCCCGAGCTCACCTCCTCACTGGACCAAAATGACTTGTAAACACCGAGCAAATGTCAGTGACTGAATTTCTGAGCAAATATACATGGCTTGGGGGAAAAACCTCTTAGTTAAAATTATTCCTTGTTTTTTTTTTTTTTTGCTCACTGGGGTGTGTTACAGGGAAGGTTTGCCTCGTTTGCCAGGAGATGGTTGCCAGAGTCGCAGAGGGAAGCTGGCGTGCAGGCTCTTGACGCTCACTGCGGGGCGCAGGCAGGTGTATCTCACCCGGCTTTGAACTGCGAAGGTTCGTCACTTCAAACCGCTTTAAGATGAGTTGGAGCCTTTAAGATGAGTTGGACGTATGTAAATGAACAGGCAAATACTAATGAGGTCAAACAGCACGATATGAAAATTAGGTGCAAAGTCTCGCCACAGAAACGGCTAGTATTCTGTAAGAGACGGCCATTCCTCTTGACACGTCATCAAGTATCTCATCCTGGGACCCGTAAGTGGGCGTCAGTCTTTTCCCAGACTCTTCAAAGTGCTGTTCCCCTTGGCTGCAATTTATGTGCATAAGCTGTGTTCTTAATATTATCTTTTCTTTGGAGGGTTTAAAATAAGCATATCTTTTTTTTTTTGGTTCAGTATAGGCTTGGGTCACTTGTGCTTTATTCGTCAAAAAAGCTTAAACACAAGAGCCAGTGGAAATGAATTTCTTCAAATTGGTCCCCCTGGTACGTGCCCATGGGCCGTGTATTGTTTCATGCATGCCCAGGATTCAAGTGAGGCAATACGGGGTGCCTCCTTTTAAAAAAGGAAGCTTTTTAATTTCAGACCCGTTTTGAAACAGAAGCTAACAGAGAAAATAATTTTAAACTGAACTAACTCAATCTTTACTTCAGTCCAATCCACAGCAGGGCTTAAAGAGAATACATTTAGGGGTGTACAGAGAGAACGGTTCTGTGGAAATCCTAATCCCCTAATGCACAGACTCGGTTAGAAGATGGTTTGTTGATATAAACAGAAGTGACTTCTCTGAGATGCCATTTACACGTTTTTGTCTCTCAAGTGTGTTTTCATGCAGCTCATCTGTGCAAAATAATGGGTTCTTCCTTCCCTCCTGGGCCCGGGAGCACTTCAGCCTTTTCTAGAACCTCGCTTAGCATTTTTTTCCTTGGTGAAGACAATGCATCCTTAACTCGAGTTAATAACAGAGTGGGAACAGGTTCTGGCCATGTGCCAGGCCATCATAAGCAGCAACTCGGAACGGCTCCCCGACATCAACATCTACCAGCTGAAGGTGCTCGACTGCGCCATGGACGCCTGCATCAACCTCGGCCTGCTGGAGGAGGCCTTGTTCTACGGCATGCGGACCATGGAGCCGTACAGGTGGGTCCCTGGGAGAGGCGGAAGCCAAGGCCGTGGGCACGGGATCGGCATCGCGACGTCCTTCTGGTTCCTGCTTTCTGTGGCGTGTTCCCGTCTGCCTCTCGATCGGTGTGTCAAACCCACGCTTGTTTTCGTGGCTCCTTTGTGTGCTCACTGATGCATTCATTCGTCATTCGTGCAGTTCCTTCCGTGTGTCACACGCCGTGGGTGTGCAGACGCTAATGAGATGCTGTCTCCGTGTGGAGACAATGATCACAATCCGGTGCGCCGCTCGCGGTGACAGCAGCGAGCACAGAGTTCGGGGGTGGGGGACGGGGAGGGGCGCGCAGCGCGGCTGTAGCCGGGGAGGCCGTGTCTCTGGCCTCTGCTGCCCCAGGTGAGCGTGGCCGGTGCGGGGCCCCAGTCTGGCTGACGGTAACAGTGGTCTCCTCCATCGGTCAGGGCCGTTTAGATCCCAAGGTTCCTTCACTCGAAGCCTTTGTCCTCATGACCTTGTGACCCACGCGGGACAGCGGGGAGACAGCCCTGCTCACACGTGTCATCGGGTCAGGTGAGGGAGCTGTTGCTAATTCGTCGTTTCTTGTCTGGCCTCAGCTCCTCCAGACCAGGGGGGTTGGTCCCTTCGTGTTCTCGTAACCTCGAGAAGCTTTGGCGGTGCTGCATCTGGTGCTGAGAGTTGGGTGCTGGTGGGGGCGGGGCCCTGGCCGGATGTGGGCCAACAAACAGCACGAGTTTGAAGTCAAGGCAGATCGGTCCAAGGAAAAGGGAGCAGAGACATGTGTGCCGTGATCTGAGGTCGGAAAATTATAACACAGAATAAGGTCACTCACTCTGGAAAAGTGCCTGAGAGCCTTTGGGGCTGGGGGCGGGTAGGGAAGGGCCCTGGAGAACAGGGTCGCCATTCTGGGTCGCCCTGAAGACCATGCAAACATGACATCAGCCCTGAGGGGCTGAGCAGAGGGAACACCCAGGTCCAGACCCCTGCAGTGTGGGACAGCAGGCAGGGGCGTGGCTCTAAGTGGAGGAGGGGAGGGAGGCAGAGGCCAGGGCACTGCCTGTCCCCATCTGAGGAAGAGCCTCAGAGGACCACTGAGAGGGGGTGTAGCCAGGCCCAACGTGACAAGAACAGAAGCAAGTCTAGAGTCTAGGATATCACTTCAGGCAGAGGTAGGAGGCTGGAAATGAGACGGTTGGTCGGGAAGCCGGGCCTGGGCCGGGGCATGGGGCGGGCCTGGAGATGGCGAAGACCCCACCAGCCAGGTGGGTGGCAGAGGTGCCACTGATGGCAGCAGGGTGACCCCGAGGGTGTTTCCAGAACTATGTAGGTTGTTTCTTCCACTGCCTTGTGGTCAAACAGCTTCAGAAGCCAGACTGTGAGTCAGCTTTAATCAGACTTATCAGAGATTGCCTGGAGGGCTCAGACTAGACTTTCCCAGGAGCGTGAAATGTGTCTTCAATATGATGAATCTTGTGGGTTCTCAGAAAATATGAAGTGAACACAAAGAGATAAGGCCTCGTTCTCTGAGCCTCCGCGTTGCAGGGAGAGGCAGGTGGGGGACAGTCAGTGTTACCTGTCTGAACTCCAGGGCTTGGTCTCAAGAAGCCAAACCCCAGGCTGCCGGGTGAGTGACGGACTCCAGCCAGGAGAGGCCAACTGAGAAAAGCCTCCTCTCTCCAGGCCTCCCCGGCAGCCGCTGGCCCCACGCTGCTGGCTAGTGCTGGGCGTGCAGGGACCCTGACGGCCACATTGTCCCCGCCTGCATCGCCCGGGCTGCCCTCTGAGCTCGGAAACCCTGTGTCGGCCCACCACGTCCCCAGGAAGGCCACACGCCTTCAGGGCGCTTCTGCGCGTGTTTTGCATCCTCTGCTTCCCCACACCTACCAAGGCCTTTCAAAGAAGCGAGGCCAAGTCCACCGGAACATACTCCGTGTTGTTCGGAATACGTTAGGGTGCCTTTTCCTGGTGCTCGTCAGGTCACAGCCTCTCTCTCTGTGAATGAACACGCCGTCCTGACGCCAGGCGGCGGCTTCCAAGCCGCCCTCGTTTCTCTTCGCTGGAGCTAAGGACTCGCTGCTCTGCGGCTCAGGAAGCCGTCTGCATCGACCCGCTGCAAATGAGTGCGGTCGGGAGCGTTGGCTTCCTGAGGGGGAGCCGAGGGACGAGCTGTAAGTGCCCCAGAGCCGACGCAGCTGAGAGGAATGAAGGCGGCGGGTGCCGTCACACTTCGCCTTTCTTCCCCTGCAGCATGGACAGAAGTGAAAAGGAGGAACAGAGGGGCAGGCGCCCCGCGAGCCGGCTGGCGGCCTAGGGTGGGAGGCAGGGATGCGGAAGTCGGGGTGGCTTCGCCCCCCAGAGGTGCATGGGGAGCGACTCCCCGTGGGCCACCAGCCGTCTACGCCATCTCCCTCCGGGACGCCCGGGCGGGCTTCCCGTTCACCTTTAGCCAAGGACACGGGCGCCGGCCTAGGCAGGAGCTGCCCGAAGGTGGCTGCACGGCCGTCTGCCGTGGCAGCGCCGCGGCGTTAACACCCTGTTTGCAACACCCGGGCTGCGGCCAAGCGATGATGTCGTCGCTCCCGACTGCGCTAAGTGCTCACTGCCGGCCGCCGAGGGGAGAGTGTCCATGTTCCTTCCACGTTCCTCCAGATCGTTGCGTTGCCCTGAGCTCCCCCGGCACTACTCCCTTACTTATTTGTACTCGGTGGAAGTTTGTTTTTTTTTTTTTACGATGCAACACAATATTAAGTTCTTTAGGTTTCAGAAAGCAAGTTGGAAATCATTTACGCGCAACAAAATTTATCATCTCTAGCTCATAATATTTCTTCCGAGGGGTATCTCTGTGTTGTATCTATGATTCTATTTGCATTGTCATCTGTGCCTTAGCATTATAAACATTAAGCAGGTGAAAGTAATTTAAAAGCATTTTATAAATTTTATGTAAAAATTTAATGCAGTCAAATCTTAACCGTAAGATGAACTGAATTCCGAAAGTCTGTTTGCCGGTGGTAGTTTAAGAACTTGAAAATCGCTTTCTTGTTGAAAAATGTGTCATAGATGATTGTGAGGTTGCCTGAGTAGCCCATAATATCATCAACATATGCTATAAATTTGAAAAAAAAAAAAGAAATATACAAATAAAATTGAACATAATTTTAAATTTGATTTAAATTATGTTGAATACGAATTAAACTTGATTTTCTTAAGGAACCAGAGAGTGATAGGGAGATACTCTTTAAGACTTCGCGGGGGACTGTCAATATATTCACACGTGTTCTGGTAACTTAACTTTTGTTGTAAGAGTAGTACGTACTTTTAGCAAAGGACATCTTCAAAAAACACCAAGCTAAAGATCACCCTCATCGTTCAAACTCTCGTCCCATTCCCGAGAGTTAACCATGGGGGTCAGTGCCTTTGCTGAAATTTTCCGTGAAATTTTCCGTGAAATTTTCCGCTTCCATTCCTAACGCACTTCCATAGCTCCGTACAGACCCCATTCTCTTCTCCTGTTTCCCCGGCCACCCCGGTAAGGCGCAGTGTAGACATCCGTCGGCTCCGCCCCGAGCGCCTGCCCCCTGCTCCGCAACAGGCGCCCAGCGTGGGCTCTCGCACGCACGCCGTGGCGCGCGGATCGGCCCCGTTTCCGTGTGCGTGGACTGTGTCAGACGGTGTTCTGACGCACGCCCACGCACTCGTACCGCTGTGACCGAATCTCCGGGGCGAATCCATCTGATCAATTTCCGATTGCTAATTTGCGACATCGGAAGTTATGGTCATTTTGAGATACAGAGGACTTTCCCCACACTGTGTGCCTCATCCAACAAAATGTCGCTCCTTTCTCAAGACTCGAGAACGGACGGCATGATCGGTGTCGTACCTGAGTTCATGTCAGAGCCTGTAGGGGCCTTCTCCTTTTGCTTGACCGAAGCCCGCTCTTGCGGGGTGAGAGTTGCTGGTGTTGATCTTGTGATCCACAAGTCGTAGTTCTGTGGTGCTGTGAGTGACCCTTTGGTGACTTGCCTGGTAAGAGGCAGAGGAACCAGAGTGATGAAGGGACGTAAGCGGCTGTGAGTGTGCGTGACAGCACCACCCCAGAGCGAGGCGGGGAGGCTGCGAGGCCCCCGGAGGAGAAGAACGCTAAGAAGCTGACGACGTCAGGGCGAGTTTTCGACCCGCTGTTGTCTCACTGGCAGTGAGACGCAGCTGGTACGGGCGTCCGTGCCGCGTTGGCAGCTCAGGTGCCTGTCCCCGGCGATGGCAGCTCAGGTGCCTGTCCTGGCGACCGCCAGGGATTCGCAGCAGCCGCGATCCGTTTCGATTTTGCCAGTAAACTTCCCCCTCAGAGGCTCTGGCAGATGCGTGGATACAATGTTAGGTTTCATCACAGCCGTGCCTTCCGCTGCTGTCGTCGAGCTGGCTCTGCCTCCGAAGACGCCCGAGTGCTCTGTGTGGGTCTCTGTCATCCAGCAACGTGCCGGCCTCACGCAGGAGCCGGCGGAGGGTGCGCGCTGCGGCGGGGGCGCCTGGGGAAGCGGTGGGTGCGGTCGCGCACCTGACCTTTCAGCGCAGCTCCTTCCTGCAGGTAAGGCCCCTGGGCCGTCGTGTCTGCCGTGGGACTCGCCTCCATCACGCTCCCAGAGTCAGACTGGAGGGCAGTCGGAGCCGGTCTCCACGCAGGACGGGACCTGAGCCCCTGGGCTTCGCCTGGTGCCCCTTTCGCTCATCCTGTGTGCCACCTGCCTTCCATGGTGAGCTTTGTAAGGTGATTTCACCCAGTGGGTGAACGGGTTCTGCTCACTGCCGCGGACAATCATCTCCTAGCTACGGAATCATTTTTCTCCACACTGTGGTTTTCAGTTAAAGTACCTGGTGGCCAGAGCCCTATCCCAGGTTTCGAGCTGTGTGTGTGAATGCAGAGTTAGCCGGCATATCTGACTAGGGCCTCTTTTCCCTTGCCGCCAGTTCTGTGTGGTTGCCTTTTTAGCCACAGCTTGTCACAGGGGCAGTGACCACCTGCCTGGCAGTGCGGGAGGGGGCCGTCAAGGCCCAAACACTTCTAATTTAACCTCGTTGATATCAGGCTGTTGAATTTAGTTCTGAAGGGCTCTCTTCATTCAGAATGTAGAAATACACCAGAAGGAGAGCGTGAAGAAGGTGAAGGAGGCGAGAAAGGGGAACCGGGAGGAAGAGGAAGAAGGAACAGGAGACGGCAACAGTGGCGGCAGCTACTGCTCGGTCACCACGCGCCTGTCCACCCTGCTGGGCACGCGCCTCGTGCCTCGTGCCCCCAGGCATGGCTCACGCGGAGCTGGTGCGAGGGCGGAGAGCCCGATGGACCGTTTCTCTGACTCCACTTTTTCGGGGGAAGCTGAGAAATGAAACTCTGTCTCCTTTTGTGATCTGCCCCTCTCACAGCACGCTGACTTTCCCTGAGCCCCTGACCATCTTCCTTGAGATGCCACCTGGAAGTCTGGCTAAAGACATATTTACTGGCCACTGTGCTGGGTGGTTCCAGCCCTGACCCCGCTGGCTGCGTGAGAACGACCCGGCCCGCGGTCGAAGTTCTGGGAGAGAAGTCGGGGCCACTGTGTGCGGAGGACCAGCATTAGGCTCTGACCTGCCAGCCCTTCTGAAAGAGAGGGGACAGTTAGCCATGGGCCTCCCGCTCCTCTGAATGCAGCAGCTCTTCCTCCCACTGCTGCCTCCTCAGGCCGCTGGCCCTGGACACGTGCTCCAAATTCCCGGAGAGTTCCGGGTGACAGGAGACAGGCCTAGGCCATCGGCAGCTTCGCAGACCAAGCTTGAGTCCAGCTTGACACAGAATGATGCGTGCTGCTGATACAGGTGCAGCTTCTGCTGGGGAGAAGGGAGGTGAGCCACGCCTCGCCTCCAACACACACGTGGCAGAGCGTGTATAAAGCCTATGCTTTCTGTCACCTCCTGGTCACGCAACTCCATGGTATGTGTCTCTCCTGGCTACTGGACGGCTACTGCCCGCCCATCTTCCGGGGACCCCACCATCTGCTTCACTTTGGATCATGTTGAAATCTTCTGAACTTTATTCCACCAACTCCCTCTGTGCCAGGAGTGCTAGATAAATACACGGTCCGCAGCCCCTTCTCAGACAAGAAAATTAAAACTGCTTGTCCCTTCTCCTAATCTCATTATGAATAAATACACAGTCTACAGCCACTTCTCAGACAAGAAAATTAAGAAGCTGCTTGTTCCTTCTCCTAATCCCATTATGAGTATCTGCCCCAAGTCTGCCTGTGTGCGCACCCCCACAGGGCATACGTCTTTAGAAAGTCAGATAGCTGCAGAATCCTCAGTCTTATCGGTGCCAAGACGTAGAAGACGGCCTCTTAGGTATGCTTTGGCTAGTAGGAGACAGCCCAGGGTGTCCTTGGATGGCCAAATGCCCACCCACCCCCCACACGTGATACACAGCTTCCCGCTCCACCTCCTAGGAGCCCAGGGTCCCAGATCATGTGAGGACATCGTAAGCCCCTAATTCAGGTACTTACTGTTCAACAAAAATATTTATGCACAGCGGCACACAAATACTGGTAAACAAAAGTGATGAAACAAATGAAGACCTAGCTCTGGTGGACAATTCTCCACAGCCAGCCAGTGTTACCTGTGGGTCTCTCCAGAAAAGCCGGGCGTCGGTGACCTTGAGGAGGAGTTCTTGGGCCAAATCAGGCCCGGCCAAATAGTGCTGGGGATCAAGACCCTTCAGGGGATCAAGTACTTAACGCCCCTTGGGGTTCACTGATTGATTTTAAGATTCCTTCATCATTCTACGGCCCTCGAGCCTCGTGCCAAGGGCCTGGCGTCCGGTTTCCTGAAGCGTTTCCTGCAGCGCTCTTGGAGCTAAAATCCCCTTTAGCTCTGCTGCGTCATACTCTGACCAGAATTTTGTCTCGCAGTTCTAGAGGGTGGAAATCGAAGGTCAAGGGGCTGGCAAGCTTGGGTTCCTCCGAGGCCTCGCTCCTTGGCTTGCAGTTGGCCGCCGCTGCCTCCCGCGGCCTCACCTGGTTTTCCCTTCACGCTCACACACCTCTCTGCGTGTCCCGTTTTTTCTTCTTATAAGGACATTGGTCATATTGGATTAGGGCCCACCCTGAGGACCTCATTTCACTTAATTACCTCACTACAGTTCCTCTCTATGAATCCAGCCATCGTCTTTGGTACTGCGGGGGAAGGCTTTCACATAGGAGTTTTGGAGGGACACAGTTTAGCCCATGACACTGGCTGTATCTAGCCCAGCCATTGCCTCCTGATTCCTCCGTCCTGGAGAATACCAGTCGCCGCACTGCCTGCACAGACTGTTCATGAATTTGGAGCCACCAGAAGTCAACCGTCTGGCTCGGAATTTCTTCCTGTCAGGGCTTCCACTTGAGCTCAGTGCACCCAGAAGCCAGTGCCAGCAGGCTCGGGGCTCTAGGAGTGACTGGAGTAAACCTCCATGCTCTGCTCATGACCAGCCTAGTGCTAGTGCTAGTTACAGTGGGTCCTAGTTGGTCACCACAGGATGCCTTTTCCCAGAAGCCAGCATTGCAGGGGGCACTGAGGGGGGAGCATAGTTATTTGACATGGCTTTTTTTTTTCATGCATCTATTTTGATACAGCCTTAAGATCAAATCGTTAAACTCTCAGCTGCTTTAATTATAAAATAACGTATAGAATAGAGGTTCTGCCCTGAGAGCGAATCTGCCTAGAACACTTCTGGGTTCTGCAGCCCCATCTGTAACTGCTCAGGTGCCATTTCTGAGGGCCCCAGGGCCATGGGGTTGGCACTGCTGACCAAGCCTATACGGTATGAAGTCAGGCAACTCGACATGCTGACCGAGGGGATCTGTCACAACGTGACACCACTTTCATTTTGCTTTTCAGATCTCCCCCTACCTCCCATCTTCACTGGGGCAAGGACTCCAATTCCTCTTTTCCCCAAAACCCCACGGCCATGGGTCACTGTGTCCATTCGCACAATCTGCCCTGCCTCTTGAGCCCCCGGGTTAGGCCAGGGCCCGGGAAGCACATGTCTTTTCTGTCAGCATCAGGCAGTGAAGATCAGAGCTTCTGATTTCAAATCAGGACTAATGAGCCCGAATGACTGCCACCTTCCACTGAACTTGAACCCAGACCAAGAATCAGACCAGGAAATGCTTTCATAAACGGGCAGAGGTCCAAGGTCCGGTGAGACATTCTGGGGTCAGCACCGCTGCCTGTGGCCACTTGGCTCAGCTTCCGGTGTGTACGCGTTCCCGACCTCCGCCGGAAGCTGAAGGGTTCATGCCTTGAGCCCCTTCAAAGTAACGAGGAGTCTTCACACCTTCATTTTAAAGCAACGTGTAAAATAGCCACCCGGTATTTCTCCTTTAACGCGCGCGCTTCTGGTGAACGGCCATGGCCTGTGACAGGAGCCGGACGCCCCGGGCAGCACCTAGTCTGCTGGAAAAGGGTCAGACCAGGAGAAAAGCCACTGCAGTCGGCCTCCCATCTTCAGATAACGCTCTAAAGTTTTTCTCTAAGGACGGCCGAAGGGACCTGAGCCCTACGCCTCGCTGGTGGCAGTGTCCGAGGCAGACGAGTTCCCACCCGCAGCCTTCGTCCCGTCCACACACGCCCCGCAAAAGCTGCCTCTTCCCCAGCTCTGACGCTCCGGCTGCTGGTGCCAGGATCTGCCTTCAAATCCAGTTATTTTCCTGCCTGGGCCTTGGAAACCTCCGTTCTGGCTCATGTACGTTCTCTCTGCACATCGCAAACGCTCTCTCGCTTCCCATCCTGGAAAACCAATATCCCTTTGCCCCCAGACCCCACCGCCAGGGCCAGCCCCGTCCATTCCCACCTCCACCTACCTTAACTCTTGAGACACCAGGCGGAGCAAGGAAGTACCTTTGACCTGTTGCATTTGCCTGGTTCCTATTAAACAACCTCCCTGTGAGCAAGAGGAAAGCCACACTGCGACCCCTGTCACCGCACAGGAAAACACTTAGTCTTCTGTGCCCCCCAGTGTGTACGGGCGACACATATGCTCAGAGAAATGGTCTTCGGTCTTCCCGCTTATGAAAGCATTTCCAGAACAAAACCATCTCCCATTGTGCTTTACTTTTTTTTTTTTTTTTAACCGTTCATAAGCCGTCTCTGAACACTTGAACTTTCCCACAGGAAATCTTCAGTTTCTTATTGCAGCAAATTGTACCCTAAACAACTAGACTCTGAATCTTAGGGCGTCTTTTGGGCTGCGCTGGACGCCTCCTGTGGAATCAATCTCTCGCTTGGCTGCCCTTGCCGCTACATAGCTGCTGTCTCTTTTCCTTTTTTTCTGCTCTTGGAAGAGAAAGTAGAAAAGTAGGCAGCCAACAGAAAATCAAGTGGGCCTGAGAAATGAGAATTGATGGATGCAACTTTGAAAAGCTCAAAAAGCACTGATTAAAACCAATTTAATTTCTCACAATGTACGTGTTTCACGACTTAAAAGAAATTGATTAGCACACTCCCCCATGCTATTTATGTGTGTATTTTGAGCGAAGTCCATACTGAGTTTTTAGAAATTCTCCAAGGATAGATGAATAGACCTTCAATTAAATTGCACAAATAAAACTGATTTGTCAAACCTCAGAAATTTGTTCACTTATAGAGAATGGTGATACCTTTGTAAGGACTAGTAAGAGGTCCTTGAAAGAAACGAAAGACTGGGCAAAATGGCCCCCACAATGGTAGTTCCCAGTTTTTAAGATAGCCAAGTTATTCTGAGCGTATAAAACACATACCCTTTTGGTCAGATAGTACAAAGCTCCTGAGCTCATGACGGATGGAAAAAAATGTGTCATATTCTTCTTGTTAGATATATCAAAGGCAGGTGGCCCATCTGGGCTGCTGCTGGGGTGCAAGAGAGCAGTGGGCTGCAGCCTACGGACAGGGCAGGGGGTCAGGCTTCTGGAGCAATGGGGTATGCGGAGGCAGCGCCCCTCTGCAGAGTGGATGGATGATGGAAATCACTCTTACTGCACAAAGGACACCAAGCACCCTACCACCCAGCCCTCAGAATTAAGAGGAACAGACTTGCTCTCACTTAAAATGGGAAATATTGCCGTGACATCTTCCCAGACTGAGATGAACCAAGTTCAACAGTCGTGACAGCACCTGCCAGCTACTTGTCATCCTTCCGGAGGAAAGGGCTTCGAGCACGCTCCTCTGCTGCTCAGCTTTCTTAAACTGAACCGTAATCGTTATTTACGAAGAGCCTCCTGCAGACCCAGCAACCCGCTCACTCTTCCAGTCCTCAGGCAGTTCGCCCGTCCCTTCTGCATGAGGGGCTGAAGATGAGGCTAAAGTGACTTGCTCCTCCTCCTGAAGAGCTGGGGTTCAAACTCAGGCCTTAGGTTCATTTATTTTATTTTTGTTATAATTTACCCCCCCCCCCCAAAAAAAGCATTTGAGTCAGCTCGCGCCCAGATTTCCTCGTTTATAAAGGTCTGGACAGTTACTACACTAGAGAGGGCTGCACCGGTCCTGCCTGCTACATGACGCCCTCAAGATGCTCTGTGTTGCATGTGATAGGAGTCCAATCAGACCGGGCGCACACGGGAGATGGCCGCCCGTTCAGGGACACCGCCTGGGCCGTCAGCTCGGTGTCCCTCTCTGGGTGTCTCTGGATCTCCCCCTCCTTCTCTCCCCAGACCCGCCCCGCTCGGCTCTTCTCACCCCTCGACGTTGTCCTCGTCCCTCCCCACACAGGCAGTCGTGCCCCCGTGGCAGACGAGGTGCCTCCCAGCAGCCCCCAGGCCACATCTGTCTAGCTCTGTGACAAAAGAAAAGGCCTTGTCTCCTCCAGCTTTCAAGCGTATGTAATTTAGACAGGTTTCTTTGGCCTCTGGGGTCGCGGGTCCACCCGTGCCTGGACCAAGGCAGATGGCACGCTGGCAGCCCCACCGGAAACACAGGTTTGGACGGAAGTTGTTCAAAAGCTTGGAGCGTGGGTGGCTGCTGGACAAACCAGAATAGACGTCCACGGTACTATTCCACTCAGAAATGGTAAAATGTCAGAAAGAGAGAGATTCGAAGGCGGGAAAGAGAACCCAAAGGCTGATGAACGAGATGCGGGAGAGGCGGGAGGAGCAGGGCGCGGTCAGAGCCATGGTCAGGAGCGAAGTGCTGCCACGGCAGGTGTCTCGAGGTTCTGAGGGCGCGGCAGGGCCGGCTCGAGCCGGAGTCGAGCCAGCTGTGTGGGAAGCAGCCCGACCCTGCAGGGCGAGGATGGGCAGGAGGCAGGTTCCCGGTTTCCGGCTGGAGGCAGAGGCTGCGTTCGTCTTGAAAATGCTACGGAAATGGCGTACTCGATGTCAGCAAGGTATTCGATAACGTCTCCTGGTATGTTTTCTGCAGACGGAAAAATGTGGGCAAGTGAGGTCCATTTATACCTTTTGAACAGCTTTTTCTGCACTGCGCTCGTTCACCGATTGATAGACCTCTCGGGGGAAATACGTAATGGGATGCCTCAGAGCTCCTTTTTTTTTTTTTTTTTTTTTGGTTCTAAATCAACATTTTTATCAAAGCCTTAATGGAATGAATACATAGATATTATGGATATCAAATTTGCGAGGGATGCCACGCAGGGAGGAGTAACTAATACTTTGGGGAACTAAACCAGACTTCAAAATGATCTCCTTAACTAGAAACGTTTGGTCGATACCACCCAGGTCAACTTAAATAAGGATATGTGCAAAAGTCTGCACTCGTGATGAGAAATCCAATACTAGGCTGGCCAATTTTTCTGGCATTTTACAGTGGATTATTTCAGGTTGCCCCACCAGCGCTAACCCCTCCATTCTGTCTAGATAGAACCTCGAATGTGTGTGTGACATGGAAGCAGGTCGAGTAAGTTCAGGAAAAGCTAGAAAAGCAAAATGACTGCAGTCGATGGGCTGACGATCCGTTACTCAGAGCCGGTGCGGCAAAACCAGTTCCCCGAGCGCCGGTTCTATGAAAGATCCGTTTGCTCCATATGCCAAGTTTACCAATGGGGATTTTGTCATTTTTCCAGACATATTCAGTCCGGATAATCGATACGGAAAGATGCTTTTCTGAGTATTAAGTAATATGGAGATACTTCCTGAGTTGTCAGTTAAAAAAAAAAAATCCTTAAAATTCTGCAAGGCTGGCAAAGCAGAATTCAGTATTATTTGAAAAATTCCCTTGAAATACAATCTAGCTAAAGGTTTGACATTTCATATGTGACAATTGTTTCAGCTGTATTCGATTTATTTTTTATGATTTCCGAGTGTCCTTTTCTTTTTAAAAAAATTTAAACACTTAATATTTTATCACCATTTCTTAAATAACTTATTTGCCTTGATTTTGTATTTCTATCCATTTAGAATTTGAATTAGATTTTAATTAAAAGTTCGATATCTTTGGGATGCTTTTGAATTTACATTTAATTTTGATGTTTAATTCCTAGAAATACTAAGTTGAGGCTGATAGGCCACTGGAGGAATTGTGAAAAGGAAAAACTTAACATTTAAAAATTGACATTTTGAACAAAGTTATAAAAAAAAAAAAAACATTCAGAAACATCCAAAAGAAACCCAAAGCAACTGAAGCGATCTTATGTGTGGAAAATTATCCCCTTACATTAATTTCTTTCACTAGCTTTTTGCACATTTAATATTTTTTTGCCACTTTAACCTTCCTGTCAGAGCTTTGGAAATATTTCCATTACAAGTAATAAATCTCCACTAAAAAAAATGGTGCTAAATGTATTAAAATCAGAAATTGATTTGTCAAATGGATCCTTCAATGAATTGACTTACTTTCAAATGGAGTTACACTGGTTTCTTGTCTGCAGAACTTCTCAGAGCTTTTAGTAAACTAACGTACATTTTGAATCTCCAAACGAGAGGCATTTAGAATAAGACGACATTTCCCAAACTCGAGTAACTGTGAAAGCCACGAACAACGAAGGAGTTAGTTTCAGTTTGGGAGAAACTACTCGTGTGTCATGGGCTGGGCTGTCCTTCACTCTTCTTGGCTCTGTATTTAAAAGTCCCATTCATTCGATCTGAAAACATTTAAAAACCCGAATATTATTTTTTAAATTAAAAAAACACCCTCCCTACATTCAGGCCTGCTTCTTAGCAGCAACTTTTTAAAAAGTAATAATAATTCTGTTTTCAATACGTCTAATAGTTATTTTTATCCCTCTAAATAATATTTTTGGATTTATGTTTCTTACATATCGACTAACAAAATTATCTACTAACTCTAAAAAATAAAGATTTAGCTTTTTTCTCATCTTCCTTTCTGTTAAAAAAAGTAGTAATGATTATTTAATGTTTTGAATGCCTACCTGTGAAACTTCAAATAACGTAGTAAAATTTCTGTTTCTTGTTCCATCAACTTTAGGCAGCCTCCCTTCATTCCCTGCTGTATTAGGTGGAAATTTAGCACTCTCATCCCTGATGGAAACTTAGAATATAAAATTCCCAATTCAGAATCATTGTCAGTGACAATTGTAAAAGCCTGTAACACCGTCTTGTGAGATATCGTTAATTCTGAGGCTAGTCAGATCCGGGTCCCTTTGTCGGTCACCCACTTATCTTAGGTTTTTAGGCGGCTCTTTGAGTCTTTTGAAAGCTCACGTCGACATGTCCAGACAGAGGTGCTTTTTGTTCTTGCTAGACTCTTTCATTACAAAGGCTCTTGCCTTCCTTTATTCCTGGGGAAATTTTTCTTCATTTTTCTCTTTTTAATTTCATTTTCTCTGTTTTCTCTGTTCTTTAGTTCTGAAAGTCTTCGTGATGAGACGTCAGACTGCCTTGCTTCCGGGGTCCTGGGCATCTCGCTTTATGTCCTGAGGGTCATTCTTGATTTATCTTCCAAACTTTTAATAGAATTTTTATATCTCAGCAAATTTTTGTTCTTTAAATTTATAAGAACACTTTCTTATTCTTGAATGGTTACCTTTTCGTAACTCCCTATTCTTATTTTTTTGGACACAACTTCTTCTCAAATCTTTCTGAGGATAATTGGTCTTTTTAAACATTCTCTTTCATTTTTTGAATGATCTCTGTTTCTTTCACGTTCATTCCCCCCCCACCCCCCATTTATTTATCCTGGTCTTTTTCTTGCTGTAAACTTTTCTTGAATTTTAGATGATTTTTGATTGTCTATTCATATTTTTTAACAGTTTTATTGAGGTATACATTCACATACCACATAATTTACCCATTTAAAGTTTACAATTCAGTGGCTTTTAGTATATTCACAGAGTCGTTCATCTATCACCACAGTCAATGTTAGAGCATTTTAATTATCTCCCCCTACAGGAACAGCCCCTCATCCTTTCATCCATCCCCACCGCCCCCTGCAGTGAGCAACCACTGTCCATTCATATTGGAAAAGAAGGGATTAGAAAGGCTGGCTCGTTGCTCTGGGGGTTTCGAAATGGAAGTCAGTTAAGACGACAATGGTAGAGAAGGAGGGACATGCAGAGGTTGAGATTGAGTAGAACCCAGACCCAGAAGGCCTGGCGTGGGAATCAGAACCTTGGAGAGCCCCGAGGGGCTGCAGTCAGGGGTAAGCAGTCAGGCCCACCCCAGCTGGTCGGCTTCGCTTCTGCATTCCGGAGTCACCACAGATGGTGGCGCGACGCCACTGGACTTTAGGTTTAGGGACTGTGTCTGTCTTCACGGCTGCGCCTCGCACACAGTAGGCATCACCTGTTTGTGGAATAATTCAGTCTCTTACGTGGATATAATGCCTCCAGTTTGCAAAGCGCTTTTATATACTCATCTCTCATCTCACTTGAGGTAGGCGGGTGGGCACAAGTGGGTTCACCACGAAGCCAATGAGGCTTCAAGGGTAGGGCCACTGCCTGCATGAGCCCCTCCCCAAGCCCGCTCTCAGTTCCATATGTGTCAGCTTTGCTTTTGATTTTCCTTTCAGGCCTGCAAAGTTATATCATGTCAGGCATCAGAAAAGCTGAACTTAGATCTACCTTTCTAGATAGCCGACGTTATTAGCCTCCATTGAGAACTGTAACAGCTGCGGCTGAGGGAATTGAGTGTCTTGCCCGGGGTCACACACGTAAGTGACAGAACATTTCATACCTGGATGATTTCTCCCGCTGCTTGTCCTACTGAACCCCTCCCCGCCCCCCGAAAAAAATTTAAAAAGGACAGTTCTGCTTCTGACACCGTCTGCAGGTGGCGGGTTTCTCTCCCCGGTCGGCTCGCGGGCCGCCTGTCACACAGCCCACGAGGACACGTCTTCCCCGCCCGCACCTCCACCCTCATGTTCTAGTCATGAAATGCCTTTGAAAGTGTTTTCTCCGAGGAAAGAGACATACTGAATCCTCTTTTCCACTTCTGTTTCCGAATGAGACTTTCAATCTCATACTGTTTCGTGGGCCTAAAATGAAATGTAAGATCTAAGGGGAATGGAAAACAACATCGGAGATCAGATCCTCAACTGCCAGCTAATCTGGTGATTCTCCCGGGTGGGAGAATGGGCGTCTGCTCCGCGGAGGTGAGGCGCGCATCCCTTTGTGCCGTGTGGCTGACTTTCTTCTTTGAAAATTAACTCACCCTCCATGCTTTTCAGCTTCTCGGTGAAGTATATTTCATGCTTGCCTTTCCCCAGAAACAAGCGTGTGTGTTCTGAGTAGAAATCTGAGCCGCCGGTGCCTGGCAGAGGGGGTCTCAGTCTGTCGGAGAATTGCACTGAATTCACCAGCGATGGACCAGGAGCCTCCCGCCGCCTCCGGTCTGAGCCTTGGAAGGCCGGTCAGCCCCCGGGCTCCGGTGGGCCCCAGCTCTGGGAGGAGTTGTGCTCTTCCTTGGGGCTTCTTTATTCGGAAGTTATCGACCCAGTAGCAATTTAAGGGAATCAGGCTCCCTTGAGTATTAACATGATGTGATCAAAAAGGCAAAGCGCAGAGAGGCCTCTCCTCTTCTGCCCTCCACTCCCACGCCCGCACACCTGCACGCCCACACCTCCCCCACCCCGCACTGAAAAGTCACCTGGCTGGCCGCTGGCTTCTTCCTTCGCAGCTGGCAAGCAGCCAGTGCCCCAGCCCTCTCCCAGCTTCCCAGGATCCCTGCTAGGATGCCCCCACAGCCTAGGAACCAGAAGGGTGGGTGCCACGCGGGGGGACTCTGGGACCCCACTCCATCACTATGGCTGCCATCTCTTCTCATCGGTCAGTGACGGGGCCCCACTGCAGGTTATTAAATATTTTGAAAACTCACACCTACTTCTCACAAAGCCCGACTGCTCGGGAGAGTTGAGATGGATCATAGGCCCCTGGTTGACGTCCCAGCTCCTTGGCGTCTGAAGCGAAGTTGTACATTTCGAAGTCGAGCGCACAGGGACCCTCTCGGGGCACGCTTGTCTTTAAATGGCTTCGCTGTGTCAAGGTTGGGTGACATAGGTGACAGTAAAGACCCTGAAGGAAGCGCCGGAGCCACCTCCGAGTCTGAGCTGGGACATGCATGTGAGCACGCACCCGTCCCCCGGCCGGAGTGGGCAAGTGCTCTCTGCGCGCCACGTCCTTGTAAGAACGTGTGTACTGAGCCAAGGACGTCCGCCCCAGCAGGGCCGGCTCCCGTCCGTCCGCAGCTCGAAATGCTCGGGACAGTCCGCTGGCGGGACCTGGGCACCGCGGCGAGGCGCCCCACCAGCAGGGAGAGCAGCAGGACACCTGGCCAACGCAGAGCATTTGCGCCCTAGGTGGCCTCGACGTGAGTCTGGAATGAACCTTCATAAACACAGACGCCTCTCTCAAGCTGCTCTGCAAAGAAAGGCACCGCTGTGGCAGCCCCCGTGTGCGCCTGGCCCATGCAGGACCCGGCAGGGTCGGACAGCCGGGCCTCGCGGGGAGGCAGCCTCGCCTTCTCCCCAGCTCGGCTTAGGCCAGGCTGTCCCGGACCGAATCAAAGCTTCGGCTGCTCCCCGCCTCATCCCCTTAAATCTCCCGCTTTTGTGCGTAGCTAACCCAGACTGTGTCAGCCTCGTCCCCCGGCCACAGCAGTACTGAAAACGAACCAGGCTGGCCAGAGTTTGTTTTTGCCTAAGGAATTTTCCCCAGTGGCCTTAGAGACCTCCTTGAGGGTTGCGCCCTGCAGGGTGGCTGCTGTCCGGCGGGACCGGGAGCGCCTGGCTCTGGCAAGAAGAAGCCTGAGCACGGAGGCTCAGGTGCTGTGCTACAAAGCCACCTCCACGATGGCATGCGGAGGACCCAGACCTCTGAAGACAGGGAGCTATCTGCGCCTGACAAGAATGCACCTGTCGCGATGGTCAGGGAGAGAACAGAAAGGAACGGGATGGAGAACAGGCCGGCCGCGTCCCCCAAAGGTGAATGTAGCAATGAGCAGCATCGATCCCGGTGCTGGGCCAGTCTGTGGAGCAAGCGGCATCCTGTCCCTCCTCCTGCGCCCCTCTCCTGGGTCCCACCGATGGCATCCCTGCCAGCCCCTCAGGGGCTCGAGGCCTTGTCCTCGTCCCACTGAGGTCTCTTGACTGGCAAGCTGCCTTTTCCAGAGACATCTGTATTGTGACAGGTCTCAAAGCCTTAAGCTAAAGTGTCGAAGCTCTGATGATCACAGTGTGGTCACCAGGCACCATCCAGAACAGTGGTCCATGGGCCACCTTGGGCCTCAAAACCGGTGCCTGTTAATCTCCCCACTTGTGCTTAAAACACACTCGGGTTTGACCTTCCTCCCCTCCCGAACCTTCAGAGAAGCCTGGACATGACTCCAGTGGCAAAGCGAGTTCTCGCTGCCCTCTCGATTCCTGCCCACAAGCAGTATAAATGCTGACAAGCCATGTGGGCAAAAGGAGAATGGGAGAAGGAAGGAGAAAGACCATCCTGATATGTCAAGGGAGAATGAGACACCTGAGCCTCCGGGGTGACGCTGGGTTGTTCAGATGGACTCACTTCAGGGCACTGACCCTGTATTTTATCTGATGATGCTGTGCAGTAGAGGCTGCTTGGAAGGCTCCTAATTGTCTGGATGGCTCTTGAGACCTTCCCAAAGCTATGGTGTTTGAGCTTGTGCAGAAATAAGCCCACACCTTCTGGCCTTAACCGTGAAACAATCTGCAGTGAAAAGGAAGCTCGTAGAGAAAAGGAATCCGTGTTGATGAGTCATCTTCTCTGTGCCAGGCACTGGCTTTAGACATGTGTCATTTGATCCTTACAATCCCCTTGTCAATCAGACGGATGCTAGACTTATCAAGGTGATCACTTCGTAAGGTATATGAACATTTAATCACTATGTTGTACATCTGAAACTGCTATAAAATGTGGCAAGTCACTGTAATTGAAAAAAGAAATTTAAAAAATAAGTATTACTTATCCCTCTTCTACTGATGAGAAAACAGAAGTTCAGAGAAGTTAAGAAACTTGTCCAGGAGTCAGGATTTGAACTCCAGACTAACCAACTCCAAGTCTCGTTCATTTTCTACCACACCTCTTCTTTTGATAAAAGATGGCAGACTTTTCTAAAAAATAAAATGGACAGCTGTCACTGACCGCTGAGTTCACCTTGCCGTAGAGTCAAAAAGGCCCCCATTCCTATAATGAGGGGTTTGTCCCCAGAGACTCCCCATGTGAGTTGTTCATTTGATGGATGGCCCTTCTCCACCTGTGTATGCCTGCTGCCCACCAAATACTACTGTCATTTAGCAGGAAAAAAATACAGCCCATGTCTTAAAGGACCTTGACAATAGCCAAGACAGAGCCTGGGTCTAAGTGACATTAGGATGTTCCCCCTTTGGACTCTGCTTATGGGCTGAAATGGTGATGATTCAGCATCTTGCTTCGATCTCCTAAGCTGGAAGATTATCACATCCGGGCTTCTCAAGACTGAACTGAGGGTGGCTAGCATGTCTACCGAAATTTGCTTCCTGAACTTGCAGCTTCCCAACCTGCCAGCACGGTGTACTTCAGAGAACATTAAAGATGCTGAAGGACATAAAGATGCGTTAAAGAGAACAGAGGTCCATCCTATGAAGGCCGAGTATGAGTCCTGGTAAAGGACAGAAAGCTCAGTGGGGGTCCGGGGCACAGGAGCAGGGTTTGGCCACAGCCCGGCTCCTTCCCTGCGGTGACTTGTACGGTTGTGCCAGGATTCCCACAGGGGTCAGTGTTTGAGTGCTTGGCTGCCAGACCAGCAGTGTTTACTCCCTGATGTGGTGACAAGGGTCGGCCACTCCCAGAAGACTGTCAGCACGTCCATACACAGCTCACAGAAGTGCAAGCACAGCTCTCCCCGGGTGTGGGAAAAGTCAAAAAAAAATCCATTTAAGTGCATCAGAAATGTGGCCGAAGATGTCGGAGGCTCCAGAGGGCCTTCCTTTCTGAGAAAGCAGAGCCCTGGTCAGGCAGCTGGGGCCGAAGGCGGATCCCGGTCCAGAACCCCAAGGCCCAACCTAGCCTGTCGCCTGCCCCCTTTGCTCTGCGAGCAAAGTAATTGGAGAAACAGTGGGTTAAGGAAGGTACCACAAGACGTCCCAGAGCCATCACCGTGCATGTCGTCCTAAGATGAAGAGCACATCTTTTTACATCTTAGCGTTTCTAAACTTGGAGTAAACTTAGAACCGGTGTCAGAAGCTGGCTGGGACTAGGGTGAGGCAGGCGAGGCGTGCAGGGCGCAAGGCTTACAGAGGCGGGACCCCAAGAATGAGTGCGCCCGGCACCTCCCTTGCCTCAGCCTCCTCCCGGCCCTGGTCGGAGAGAATGCACCTGCCTGGCACCTGGCAGAGGGTGCAGATTGCTGAGTGGCCTGCGCCGTGCGAGGTGCACGGGGTATGACAGTCTTCGGGACACCTGTTCATCTCATGGCCCCTCGGGCGAGTTCCTAAAACAGCCCACCAAGATTAAATTTTAATTTAGGTCCTTTCGTTGCCTCTTAAAATGCCTTTTAAAATAAAAGAAAGATTTTTAATTACAATAGTAAAACCTAACGAACACCACTTTGACCAAGCAGTCAAGTTAGCATCGGTAATGTCATGTGCCTAACATGTCCCTGTCTGACGTTTTTTACAAAAACCTATAAGCCCCATTTAGTCACAAACACACAACACACACACACACACACACACACACACACACACACACACACACAACACACAAACGAGGAAGACCCAGATCCACTGTACAGAATACTTGACCAGAGCTGCTTAAGACTGTCAAGGAAGGACTGAGAAGCCACCACAGACCAAAGGATAAGACATGCCCACTGAATGCACTATTGTCCCTAAATTAGATTCTAGGACAGAAAGAGGACATTGTTGGAAACACAGGAAAATCCCAATACAGTCTACAGTTTAATTAACAGCAACACGCCAGCGTTGGTTTCTTGGTTTTGACAAACGTTCCTCGTAGTCATGTAAGGTCTTAGCAACAGGGAAAACGGGCGAAGCGTTTGTGGGAACCCTCCTGACTACCTTTGCAGCTTTCCTGTAAATCTAAACGTGCCCAAAACAAAATGTGTATTTGAAACGAAAAGACTATTGTGAAGTAGCACTGTATAAGCACATTTTCTGTCACACCCCAGGCAGCGTAGTTAAAGGCGACAGAGATTACCGGACATCTAGGAAGGGGTCGTAGAAGCTTCAAAGGGAGAAGATGGTAACTGAAGAAGAAAGCCTTAGGTACCCGTGGATGTCGGCTCTTGTCATAGAAAAACGAAACTGTATACTTGTAATCAGGTGTTTCTCCCCAAACTGCAATTAAATCAGTGAGGAGCTTGCAGTCCACGATGCCTTAGAATCCCAGAGTACAGCAGGGTGGAGTGTGTTTTTCCAAACTTAACTGCCCTGGAACCCTGGGGTTCCATGGCGTGCACCGGTTAAAGTGCTCTGCCCCAGGCCTATCTGTTTGGCACAGAATGAATTCTCAGCCTGAAGGCTGTCAAGACGGTAGCTATTAAATTTGGGGGTACGTGTGCCATGCACACATAATTTATTGAGAGTTTCCGAACCCAGAGGTGCGCTGTGTGGGAATGAGCCCTGAAGAGTGGGCCCCCCACACACACACACACCCTGCTCCTGGCTGGTTTCCTAATGAGGTGCTGGGTTGGGTGAGACACTCAGGCCCTTTCCACAGCCTTTGAATGCGGTGAGGATGCCCCAGACCTGCCCGTCCATTAGTGAATAAGCCCAAAGGGCATGGCGGTGCCCGAGGGTGGCAAGAGCCTCCCTGCCTCCCTCAGGAAAGGCAGTGAGCTCTAGGAAACTCTCATCCTCCCCGGGAGAAGCAGCACACTGCAGCCCTTGCACACGGCTTGGGCGGCGTCTGGCAAGGGGTCCAAGTCAGACCTCCGAACTGTGAGCCGAGGCTCTGCTCCTTCTCAGACGCACGCGCATTCACAAACCTCGACCTTCTTTTCTCCAGGACAGCGCCGTCTGGCCGAGGGCCAGTCCGTCGGCTGGCTGCCCACGGAGACTTGCTGGGCAGTGCTTTCTGTTCTCTGGTCAGCGAGGGCTTAAGGTGTCATTTCGGCTGCTCCCTTCACAAGGGTTTTATTAGTGCAATCCCCTGCCCCAGACTTGACCTTCAATCACTGGAAAAACTCAAAACCGGCTGAAAAATCCTCTGTCGGGCCAGGTCCAAACGTTGGCGGCCGTCGTGTGAGGGATGCAGTAAAACGGGCCGTGTGGCAGGTGTGGACGCAGCTGATGGGGACTTCGCGCTGTGAACGGCTGTCCTGGGAGAGGCTGGAAGGGCAGGCTGGCCCCTGCGTGGCAGAGTAACGAACAGAGGAAGCTCCTGAGGCACATGCTTCGCCCCAGCATAACCAGGGGGTGGGGGGGGTTGAGAGGACCCAGAGCATGTAGAGGCAGACGGCTCTCACCAGTGTGGGCACCGCTTCCGCTGGTGAGGGTGAGGATCGGGCCCTCGCTCTGTGCATGTCACAGCGAGACTTCCATCTCTGTGTACACATTTAGCCAATTATATTTGAGGTGCTACGTGTAGCTCTTTTGTGAAAGACAATCATTTATTAGCTCACTAAAGTAGAGCGCTGTGAATATAGAAAAACAGGAGCCGAGGGTCGGCCCCAGCTAAAATATTGAGAAGTGTGTCACGCGCGCACAGGCACATGGACCCAGACTTCTGAAGTTCAAGTACTGTTTACTTGGGATTAGCTCAAGTTTGGTTAAGAGGAGTGTTGAATCTGGATGGGGTGGTTGATGCTGCTGTTTGCTGTGATGTCAAGTGGGAGGTGGGACAGGGGCTGTGCTCGAGGCCACCCACAGGGAATCTACATCTTAATAATTCTCCATGCCAGGTCTGAGACTCAACTCAGGCATGGGCAGGGGGACGTTTGGAGAAGGAGAAGAAGAAAGACATCTGTCTCTTCTAATTTGAGGACAGATATTGCCTATCTCAAATGGGAGCTTAATGAATTCACATACAGCTTGCGCCACTGTCGCGAGCTGTGAATCTTATCAGTGGCTGGGCATTGCCAAAAGAATCAGTCATCCCTAATCTTTCTACTTTCTGTGGTAGTCCGGGAAATATTTGCTGATTTCTCTCGCTGCCACAAATTTTTTGGCTCAGAAAATTCCCCAGAGGAGCATTTCTAAAGGTATAAGGAAGATAAAAGACAGGTCGGTGCCCAGATCGTGTAAACGCCTGTCACACACACACGGCTCTTGGGTCATTGTTCACAAGCCCTCAGTGTGTCTTCATACTGGGTTATGTATCACTTTTCTCTTCTGAGTAGTTTTACTGTGCTGTAATTTACATCCGACACGGTTCACCCTTTTAAAGTGTACAATTCAATGGCTTTCAGTATATTTACCGAGTTATGTAACCGTTTTCATGCAAAGAATCCCCTTACCCATTAGCAGTTACACACCCTCCTCTACCTCTGGGCAGCTAGTAATCGACTGTCTATCTCTCTAGCTTTGCCCGTTCTGGACATTTTATGTAAATGAAATCTGCACTACGTAGGCGTTTGTGACTGCTTCTTTCACGTAGCATATTTTCAAGGTTCACTCATGTCATAGCCTGTATCAGTACTTTACTCCTTTTTATTGACAAGTAATATTTCGTTTTATGGCTAGACCAAAATTTACCCATTCATTAGTTGATTGGCATTTGAGCTCTTTCCACTTTTTGACTAAGAATCATGCCGCTGTGAACATGTGCACACACATTTTTATGCAGACAAATGTCTTAATTTCTCTCAGGTAAATACCTAGGGCTAGAATTGCTATATCGTGTGGGAACTCTGTTTAACATTTTCATGAGCTGCCAAACCGTCTTCCAAAGTAGGCATGTAACGTTACGTTCCCGCCAGGAATACGTGAGGGTGCCAAGTTCTGCGCATCCTTGCCACCCCTTGTTATGCGACTCAGGGCATCCGAGTATGTGCACTGGTATCTCAGTGTGGTTTTGATTGGCCTGATTGGCCATTTATATGTCGTCTTTAGAGAAACGCCTGTTCGCATCTTATGCCCATATTTTAATTGGGTTATTTATCTTTACATTATTGAGTTGTGATCGTTCTTTATATATTCTAGAGACAAGTCCCTTGCCATGTTTATAATTAGTATTTTCTCCCATTCTGTGGATTGCCTTTCCGCCTTTTCTTTTGAAGTACAGGTTTTCATTTTAATGATGTCTAATTTAGTTGTTTTGGTGCTTGTGTTTTTTGTGTCGTATCTAAGAAACCAGTGCCTACTACAAAGCCGTGGAGATTTAGGCCTGTGTTTTCTTGTAAGAGCGTTACAGTTTTAGCTTTTACGTCTAGCTCTTCAATCCATTTTGAGTTAATTTTTGCATATGGCCTGAGGTAGAGGTCCAAGCCTACGTCGTGTGGCTATTCAGTTCTTGTATATCACCTTTTAAGAGAGCGAAAAGAACCGGAAGCCTTTTCTGAACAGTCACTCTGGATTGTGTTTGGGACCAACTGCTTCGTACAACTGTGTCCCGCAGTTAAGGGACAGGTGTCAGAGAACACAGAGACTCTTGGCTTCAGAGAAAACAAACACTTGCTCTCATAAAGCGTGAGTACCTAGAGCGGCAGGAGCCGGAACAAGCAGCCTGCTCACTAACCAGACAGCCTTGGGCAAGTCACTCAACCCCCATCTAAGGCTCACTTGTCCCATCCTTGAAAAGGGAGCTAATTGGAATAGAACCTCAGGAGAACAGGAACTTCCTCCGCTTTGTCTAATCTTGTATCCCAAGGGCCTAGATTAGTGCCCAGCACACAGTAGGCTCTCAATACACACTTGCTGATTGAATAAATAATACCTCCATTATATAATCTCCTAGGATTATTATAAGGGTAGGCATTTTTAAAAAAATGTGTTCAAGTGTATTTCGTAAACTAGAAATGCTGCCGAAATGTATGATTTCCTTTCTTTGTAGTGGAAGGGGAGGCATGGGTAGCTGTAATGATGCAGCAAACCTGCAAATGAGGTGAATATATATTTTCTGGAAGGTGTAATTTCATTTTCAAGGTACTAAAGAACTAGCGATCCTTTCATCAATTTAATTTAGAACAGAACTTTGAGGTCATAAAATGTCAGTGCCCCTCTCTAGATTGTCACACTTTACCCTGGAGAGAATTGCGTTCTCCAGGACCTGCCTTAAGAACAAGCCATATTGGGTGAGCGGGGGCGGAGGCAAAAGGACGGAGAGGGGCTGTCTTGTCCTTCAGCTCCTTAATATCTGGGTGCGGGCTGGGGATTTGCATTGCTCTTTATTCATTTCTTGCTGTTCAGTATTCCTTTTCATCTTTTTTCCCCTGTAGAAATAAAAAAGTGGTACTTTCATGTCCTTTAAAATGACTGAATGTAGGATTTAACCTCTCTTTCCTTGTGTCTGCCCCCTGAGGGCCGCGGGGCACACTGCAGAGCGATCCTAAAGCTCAGGTGGGGCCTGGCCCCACCGCAGCGGGGGAGGACCAACCAGGAGATGGAAGGCCGGGTCTTCATAATTAGCTCTGTGACCGGGCAAGTCACTTAGCGTCTCTGGGTCCCAGTTTCTCATCTGGAAAACAAGATCGTTGAGCTTTTGATGCTCCCTAAATGCCCATCCAGGTCTTCCATGGAATGGTTCCATGGTGCATCCTGTCATAAAGCATGATCAAGTGCCAGCCACATCCGCAGGACGCTAGTAGGTGGTGTGGTGGGAAGGGCAGCGGGCATCCCTCCTTGTAGGGTCATACCACAGTGTGTCACACTACTGTGAGACCACATATCCACCTGCATTCTGCCATGCAGAGTACAAGGAGGGTCACTGGGAGCATTTGATTGATCGAGAAGAAGTGTGCCTTGACCTGGGACTTCAGGGAAGTGTGGGGTTTGGATTGAGGGAGAAGTCAAATGTACAGGTCACCCGGAGTGGGAATGGCCTGGTGAGGCAGAAGGCAGTGAGCAGGGCAGAGCACCCCGGGCCAGGAATCGTGGGTTCACGACTCCACCCCACCAGTGTCCTCAGATGTCACCTCTTGGGTCTGACCCTAAGTGTCTCTCCCTGTCACTCTCTGGAAGGAAGTAAAGATTACAGAGAGACAGCAGGGAGCCAGGGAGAGCATCAGAGGTCCAGTTGCTGCACTTCGAAGCTGAGTGACCTTGAACGTGTTCCTCCATCTCCCTGGCATCAGTTTCTCATCTGCAGTTCACGATAATGACCTTCGAGGGTCAGCGTGAGAACGATGTGAGAGGATCGGTCGGTACAGCGTGACAGTAAGTGGATGGAGAAGCAAGGTGCTCAGCAGGGTGGCTGTCATCTTATTAAAGCCCTTTTGTGAGTAAAGCTGAATTAAAAGGAAGCAACTTGATGAAATAGGGCGTTTAAAAAATCTAATGGAACATACTGTGGAATATTAGTATTCAGCCTTGACAAAGAATGAAATCCTGTCACATGCTACCACATGGATGAACTCTGAGGACATTATGCTAAGTGAAATAAGACAGTCACAAAAAGGCAAATACTGAATGATTCCATTTAGATGAGGCGTCTGAAGCGGTCACACTCATAGACGCAGAGCTAGAATGGTGGTCGCCAGGGGCATCGGGAGGGGGAATGGGGATAGAATTTCAGTTTTGCACCGTGAAAAAATTCTGGACATCTATTGCGCAACAATGTGAATGTGCTTTACTGAACTGTACACTTAAGGAAAAAAAATCTGGTGGCGCAAATACACGACGCATCTTTTTTCATTTTTATTTAATACATATTTAAGGAAATACAATATATTAAGCACTGTGCTAGCTGCTAGAGGGAGGAGCAGGGATACAAAGATAGCTAAGACGGGCGAGCTCCCTGCTTTTAGGATGGAGTGGTTTAGGTAAAAAAATAATGGGGAGCTTTGTGGAGAGGCCTCAGTTCTAGACCCAGATACAACATTGCTGGGGCAGTGGCCTTGGGCAAGTCCCTCCTCCCAAACTTTAGATTTCTGTAGATGCAAAAATAGGAAGAGTTCGTGTCCATCTCACAGGTTGACGGGTTGTCAGAGGCATTGAATGAAAATGTATTGAAAACAAGGGGCACATGTTGAACGCGCGCAGTCAGTGTTCTCATCATCGCCTCCTCTCAGAGGGGTTTACCGTCTCACGGGAGCGGTGGGAGAGACATGTCCACGGCAAAACCCACAAAGGCATCAGGAGGAGGGGGCAGAGGGACGAGGTGTTCAGGGAGGGCCAAGTAATGCCTCCTCCCACCTTACTGGCCCTTTCTAGTCTGGGGACAGGGAAGCTGGCCAGATGAGGGGGCCACCGTGTTGGGCTCAATGTTTGGGTCACCCCAAGTTTCATATGTGGAATCCCTGACCTTCAGTGTGGTGGTGTTTGGAGGTGATTAGGTCGAGATGAGGACGTGGAGCGGGGCCCTCACGGTGGGATGAGAAGGAGAGACCGGAAAGCTCGCTCGCTCACGCTCTCTGCCACGTGCAGACACGCAGTCTGCACGCCAGGCAGGGGGTTCTCGCCGGGACCTGAATCGGCCAGCGCTACGTCTTGTTCTCTCCGGCCTCCAGAGCTGGGGGAAAAGCTGCCATTCAGGCCACGCAGGTCACATTATTCTGTGACAACAGCCCGAGCAGACCGATGCGGCCTCTTGTGTCTTACCTGTGGTGCAGTCTCCTGCTAGGTCTGGGACCGGGAGTGGCAGGGACAACTGAGGAAGGACGTAAACCACGGGCGGACAGTGCAAAGCCTCTGGAGGAGGTCGCTGGGCGCCGCCATGGGCGTCCGCGTCCAGGAGGGGCAGGGAGATGGAAAAGCTTCCCACAGGTGATGGCTGACGAATGCCGGCACAGATCGCTGGGAGGCGGGGAATTTCTTACCTTAATGTCTGTCCGCAGGCGGACCTGTCGCCTCACGTGTCTGGAGTACCTTTAATGGTGTCCTCCGTAAGGGCAGCATATCCAGCTCCCTGCTGATGACCTGGCGAGTCTTCATTGTCAACAGCGACTCAGTCAATGCTCAACTTCCTTTAAAAAAGATGCCTTCCTTTTGTTCGTGTTCATCATTCATCTACCCACTCACTCATACAACAAGCCTTTAGTGGGCGCCCAGTGCGGAAGAGGGATTCTGCCATGAAGCATCTCTTCTTGGACGCCATGTCCCTAACTGGTGACCGATGTGTTGATCAGCTGCCGAGTGTGCAAAGTGCAAGGTAGCGGTGAGGCACGCTCAGCACCGAGCCTGCGCGAGGCAGTGCCACCTGCCCTCTCCTGCTTCGGGGAGTGTCGCTAAGTGGCCTGGGCGCTCACGCTTTCACACGCTGGGAAGAACCTGCGACTCCCTGTAGCCGTGAGTGGGAGAGGAAGCGGACGCGTGACAAGGTATGTGACCTTCGGGTCCCTGAGTGTGAAGAGCTGTTGCCTGGCTGCCGTTTGGGCCGTGCCGTGGCCTGGCACTGTTCCCTGGCGATGTGCCGCCCTCCCTCGCACAGTCAGCCATGAGAAGCCGGGTCTGGAACCTGGCCAGAGTCTTCGGTACTGCGCCGTGTGATCCTGGAGCAAGACCAGTCCCGGATCAGGACGTTCTTCCAGAGATTTTCTTTCCGCATTTGGCATCTTGCTTCTTTGCCTGTCCTCTCGTCAGCAGAATAAGAGAACAGAAATCCCTGTCCTGGAGGCTTCTGTGAAAGGTCACCCAACGACCAAAGTGAACGACCTGAAGGAAAAACAGATAAGAGAGAGTCAACAAAATGGAGTTAGGGACAGTGAGAGCTTCTTGAATGAACATCTGTGAAAAGCGTCCGTGTGGCTGACTTTGATAAATCCTACTGAGACAGTGGCCATGAGTGGGAGCTTTGCCTGGACAAGGCGGTTGGCCCAGGAAGTCGCAGTAACGTGCGGCACCAAGTCTAGCTGTCCGCGTTTGAAAGGCTTTCCCACACTTCACTGCCTGAGGTGCGCTCCTCCGGGCACGGATCCCCTCTGCCTCGGGAAAAGGAGCGTGTGTGCATGTGTGCGTGTACGTGTGCGTGTCTGTGTGAGAGAGAGAACCCCGTGGCCCAGGGCAGGGGAGCGCTGGCACAGAAATGCTGGGAGAAGGGGCAGAGAAGGAGGGAGAGAGAAAACACAGGGCTTCAGAGTTGTCCCAGAGAGGATGAAGAACGAAGGTACTAATCAGGTGCTCTGAATGCCGTTCATTCAGGTCGCCGTGTCCCCTTTCACACTTAGTTCTTCAGTCCTGGTCTTCTACAGCCAGGGCCGGCCTCCGTCACTCCGTATTTCACACCAAAGACCCGGGCGCTCCTCACCCGCTCTGTGCCCTGGGAGGGCGGACGGGGGGTGTAGTGATCAGGGAGGCGGAGATCGGAACCCTTTGCTGTCGCGGGGTCTGAGCGCTCGCCCTGGCCCACCCTGAGCTGCCAGGGACCGTAACAGGGAACATGTCTTCATCGCTGTCCCCGTCTGCTCCCTAAGCACTCTCATTGACTCACCCTGTTCCCATAGAGGTTTGGAGACAGTCTTTCCTTGAAGGATTTTTTTTTTTTAATGAGCTTTATGTCGCATGTGTAAAAATGTCTTTTGGTTGAAGGGTAAGAGAGCCCAGTGCAAGTGGCCCATGGTGGGGGTGGGGGGGCACGCTGAGAGGCGCAGGGGGCAGCGGGGTGGCCATGGGGAACGCCTGGTGAGTCTCGTCTGCAGCTGGGGGAGTGAGCACCGCGCAGAGGATGCCACAGCGAGACGGTGGCGGCAGCAGCAGGTCCGAGCCCCCGGGACCGAAGCGGCGGCTGGCGGCGGCTGTCCTGAGTGGAGACGACCCTGGAAGCAGAGGTCGTCCGGGCGGGGTCGTGCGTGGCCTCGCAGTGCGCGGCTCCACCGGACCCTGCAGCGCTCCGTCCTCCTGCTGCGAAACGTGAGCGAGGCACACAGCCCGCTCCTCCGTCTGTCTTGACAAAGGGCGGTGCTGTGCCCCGAGAAGCATACTGTGGGGTGGGGGGGGGGACGCCCCCACCCTCTGCACTGAAACAGACGCTGTTGCCCCTTCTTCTGAGTAATGCTTGGCTGTGATCCACGCGGAGCAGATGCTTGATTCCCGGGGTGAGCGCACTGAGGACGGAGGACGGAGCTCCAGGACCGTTCTGTCCCCTGTGAGCGTCAGCGGACACGCTGACCCCCTACCCCGCCCCTCGGGGCTTTGACCAGACCATCTGTGCAACGCCCCCGGCCCCTCCCTCCGCGGAGGTGCCCCGCCCACTCGCCCAGAGAAGGCGGGGCAGGCACCTCGGACACCCGGGGACACCCGGAGAGCAGCTCCAGGTGGGGGGCCCGGGATCCGGAGTCGCGGCCTCCGTTCTGCCCCTGCCCAGTCGGCTCGGTGGCTTTGGCAGGCCACACGATTTCTGAGTTTGGGAAATAAGGATTCCAGCTCCTACCTTAGAGAGGTTGATGCAGCAGGACAGAATCTGGCAAAACTTAGTAGGCTGTAAAGTGCTAAAAAAGATTACCACTATTTTGGCGCTTCGCTATGAAGGGTGCTCCAGGGCCATGGAGCAGGACAGCACCCAGACAGAGGGGCTGCGGGGACAGAGTCGCTCATGCCACCGGGAGCGACAGTGGGCGCCGAGTACGGGTGCACTGCTCGAATCTTAATAGGCATCGGGATCACCTGGGTGCCAAACGTGCAGACTGCCAAAGCCCCACCCCTCTGAAATGGCCTCGCTTGGCCTCGGACCCCAACTATTCTGACGCCGGTTATCCCTAACCTACAATTTGGGGGAAATTAGGGTGCTCTGCTGGGCCTGGTCCGCCGAGACGGGCGTGGGGCAGAAGGAGAACACAGCAGCGTCGTGTCCACGTGCACCCCGGGGTGGCAGGGACGCTTCCGGTTCTGCCACTGGGCACCACATCCGTGAACCACGGCATCGTAACAGCCGTGTCCCTGCTTGCTTTTTTTTTTTCTCATTGGGATGTCGGCCTCTCATCGTTGTGAGTGAGAAGCCACGCCGGGCTCCCAGATTTCTGTTGCTATGTTCTGAGGCTCGTTCTAACATCAGAGAGAGGACAGGAGCGTAGCCCTGCGAGTGGTGGGCCCTGCACCCTGCGCGTCTCGGAGGGAGGCCCTGGGGGTGTGGGGGTGGGTGGCGCCCACAGAGGTAAGAGCATCTTCCCTGAAAGTCATTTTCCTTGGAGGTTGTACCCGGAGGCGTAGAGCAGGGGTCAAGACCATTGTCCTCCTCTGGCCTTCTCCAACCTGCTGACCTCCGTAGGCTTAGTCTACCGGTCAGGCATCTCAGGCACTAACCAAAGGCCCTGTGGTGAGAAGAAGCCTCGGGGCCTCCGTGGAGTGTGTGTGTGTGATGCCTCCGTGGAGTGAGTGTGTGTGTGATGCCTCCGTGGAGTGAGTGTGTGTGTGATGCAGTCCGTGGTGTAAAGTCGTTTCTGAGGAGCTGGAGGCTGAGGAAAACATTCCTGCTGGGAATTCCAAGGTTCTGTCAGGTGGCAGTTTCGAAGTCTCCCCCAGGGAGTTGGAGCTCCTAGCAGAGCTGGCACACGCGGAGACCTGGAATCCGTCCACAGGACCAGCTCCTGCACAATGCCAGTCACGCAGCACAGGACATCAGACGTGTCATTTAATCGGAATTCCGCACAGCATCCACTTCTCAGGCACGTGTCCGGTACGAGGAGGACCAGGCTTTGAAACAAGCACGTGGCGTGACAACAGAGTTCTCTTTCGCCCCCAATTGAATGAGAGGATCCAGAAAGGATCTTTTTAAATCTTTTCTTTAAAAAGATGAGTTGTCTCTCTTCTTATTTTGCTGCTGCCTTACAAATTTTCCACCTTCATTTTTGAATGTTTCTGTGAAGACAATGGCTTGGATAATTGGACAGAGCTGCAAGTGACGTCGTTAAATTGTTTCTGTTCAAAGCAGGAAACCAGAAATGTGAGTGTTTTCCTTCAGAACTGCAGTTCGAGCCGTGTTTGATAGTTCATTTAATAGGCATGTATTTCTGCTTTGTTGCACAGTTAAGTGCACCGGCATCAGCCTGTGTTCCTTTTTGTGGCCCCTGCAGGATGTAAGGAAAGCAATTGGCCTTCTGCTTATTTTCTCCTTTTTTCCTGATTATCAAAGTTACATAGTCATCCTGTTTTTTAAAAATGCACAACCAGGTGAAGCAATGAGGAAGGCCACAAACAGTCCCATCACCCAAAAGTAACGACAACTAATAGGTTAGCTCATCTCACACCTGTGACTTGTCCCCACAGTAGCCCAGGTGAGAGAGCAGCTCAGGTGCTTAATCTCCTGATGACCCCTGAACTCTGGGTCTGGCCTCTCTCGGGAGGACAGCTCCTCCGCTGGTCCCACTTCTTCATGGTGGTTTCGAGAGCCTTTCCCCCACCTCCTGGTCTCACTCGGAGGCCAGGCTGCAGAGGAGCTGCTAGAAGTCACAATAAACTGACATGCAAGGCCATTACCCTCCTCCTTTTTAGCCCATGGAGAAGGTCCAGTAGGTTAGTTAGACTTGGGCTTGACCTTCTAAATCTTAGTTGGTTATCTCTTTTCCCATAATTACTATTCCCATACTTCTCCCAGAGGCCCTTAGGCGAGGGGCTGGTAGCTCCCTTTCTTGCCACCTATAAGGTGTGATTCTTCTGCCCGGGACCTCCCATATTCAAAGGCTGGGTTCCTTTAACTCTTAGCTTGAGGCCGGCTGCTCAGCTTGCTGGAGGTTGCTTCCCAGGTTGTGTGTTTTACCCAGAGGAACCTTTCGGAATGAAAGAAGCAGTAGGGCCCTCAGACCTTCCTCTTCCTCCTCGCCCCAGCTCCATCTCCTCACCCCTGTCCAGCCCTCTGGCTGGCCCACTGAGTGAGATCCACTCACTCGCTGTGAATTTTTACCAAAAAGGAAGAGAGGCGCTAATCATCACATCCTGATGAATGAAGTGGTGCTTCTCCTCACCCTGCCCCTTTGGGCGAGCACCTCTCTCTTCTTTATTTCTACTGCCGGTGAGTTTCTCATCAATGACAACTGAGTGGGAATGTCATCTGTCAGTTACTCCTGACAGGGGCGGTTCCCAGACCTGCCCCTGGGGATGTTATCCCAGGAGATGCACCTCCCTCACTCCCAGTGACTCGGGCTGTAGGTGATGTGGACCTAAGAACAGCCAAACCCGTAGAGAATTTTCATAATTTATTTGAGCCGGACAGAGAACACCCTGGAAGCACAATCTCAACAGACTGAGATAAATGCTTCAAAGCATGACAGTGTGCAGCTACTTTATGCATTTGGAATTCAGGGAGGGACCGGAGATTGAGTGGAGGTGGGCGAGAGAGTGGCGGGGTTGACGTACAGGGTCATTAAGAGTCTGTGCTGTCCTGCGGTGGTCACGCTCTGGGAGGAGGCATTTCGAAGGTGTGTTTACCCTAACTGCACCAAACAACAGAGCCAGCTTAAGGCAAAGATAATAAGCCTTTTACAAAGGAAGTTACGTGCCTGGGCCCTGACTAGCACCGCGTCCTGCCAAGTTAGGAACTTATGATCAGATCTCACTTTCCTGAGAACGCCTTTTTTATCCACGGGGTTATGTTGTCCAGAAAGACAGTGTTGGTTCAACCCACCCTCCCACAGAGCATAGTAAAAACGCGCTCACCTACTGCCTGGTTCATACATCAGATGGTACCAAGGCACCCGGGGGGTGGGTAGGGGCAGCTCACTCGAACCAGAGGAGCAGACCTGGTGCCTTGGGGAGCTGAAATAGTACAGGCCTCTGAGCACACGCCTGTCCTCGGCATTGCAGATGGTGAGGCAGTCATAGACTCAGAGATATACAGAATTTTAGAATTTAAAGGAACTCGTAAAAGTCCTCAAATTCATTCTTAGGATTTTCTGGAGAAAAAAAAAAAAAAAAAGACCCACTGAGGTAAATGACTTGCCCACACGTGTGTCTGACTGACGTGGCCTGTGGCCGGATCCTGCCCCAAAGGTCCCGTCAATCTTGAGCCACCGAAAACAGTCATCGCCTGCTTCCAGAATGACATTTCGTTTCTCCGTAACTGGAAAATCAATTATGAACCAGCCCTGCAGAGAGGATGGGGGCATTTCCGAAGCTATAGAACGTCGTAGAAGGAACGGGGACTTTGGAGTCTGGCCAACTCACATTCAGAGTCCTCCACGGACTCGCTGGGTGACCTCGGGCAGCGTACTTAACCTCTCAGCGCCTCGGTTTTCATTAATTTTAAATGAAAATAATAACACTGACCTTCCAGGGTTCATCGGAAGTATTAATGCAACCCACAGAGCGTCCACCGGAGTTTTAGTATTCAGGAAAGGGTGGTAATTCGTCATTTGTGATCAGAGAGGTGTTCGCAGGTCACCAATTTGCGTTTAAAAAGATACACTTAGGCCGTTCCTCTGGTTGAAAAGGCAAAATGACAGGAACGGCCAAATTGTATCCTTAACTGTTCCGAAAACCTCTGATCAGATGGTTTTCCAGATCCTGAAGACCCTAAGCCCCAGTCCTTTAAAGAAATACAGTTAAAAGTATAACGTTAAGAAACCCAGGACGTTCAATATTTCAAATCTGTCTGGGAGAACAGCTACTAAGAGCATAACAGATATTTAATGGGATCTGCCTTTTTGATGATAATTACAGCATCCTGGAGTAGGCTTTAAACACATCTGTCGACGCGAACGGCTGCTTGAAAATCACTTGCTTCAAGGGGCCATTCAGTCTCCCGCTCAACTTTCAAGTTAGAGAACCACTGTTGGAATCGATGGCAGGTGTTCGGTCTAGAAATAAGCATTGTGCTTTGCACCTCCGCGCTGTGTTTACCTGCCGCACAGTGCTCATTTGCATCACCCCGGGAAACTGGCCAGGCGGTGGGAGGGCACGTCCGCGACAGCGGAGACGCAGCCTTCGCAGGTCTGTGCGCAGAGAGGGCCTGGCTCTCTCCGCAGAGACGCGCGGCCCTGTCGCATCGGAAGGCGCGCTGGCGGGCCCGAGGGCAGGTAGGGAAACGATATCGGAGGGATCATGCGCACTAGGAGCTGCAGCCAGATGACGTGAAAGCCTCGGTCGCCACGCAAACAAATCTCCCCCGGTCATTGTCCCCCCCCCCCCATGTCTGCCTCAGTGCGACAGCTGCGTTTCCTCCAGGTTCTCGGTCACGTGGCTTTAGCAGCCTCGCCCTTGGCTGCCATCACATTCCCCCTCGCGGCAATGTGGCCCTGCACAGCCGCTGTCATGGCCTTGCCTCTCCCACCTCCTCGAAGCGAAAACTGCGCGCACCCCTCAGTGCCCTGAAGGTGGCGGGCGTCAGGGTTCAGAGGGCCGGTCAGTTCCTGAGTCAGCCCCACCCCGGCCTGGAAGGAGTGGCCACGGGGAAACCGGAGTGCTGGAGAGAAACGGGGACGCGGTGCTGGAGGCCCGGCTGCCTGGCCACCCGCAGGCCCCGGGCCCGTCTGTCCAGGACCCGCACAGCTCTGGAAGCAGAGTGAGGAGGGGCGGGGCAGACGCTGGGTGGACACCCACCTGGGACCCCCAGGGCTGTGGGTGGGCTTCCCTGGGGAGGGGTCGCCAGGGAGCCCTCCCCGCCCCCAGGCGCTCCCCGCGGAGATGCAGCTCTCTGCTCTGGACGCAGGGCGGCGACAGCCCGTCCAGCCGGTCGGGGGAGAGGCCTCTGCGCGGTGCCCAGCGCCGAGCTGGTGCTGGCCCAGAGGAGCTGCGCTGAGTCGGGAGAGGCCGGTAGGGAGACCGCCCAACTTGGCGAAGCTCATGAAGCGGCTAGCGCCCAAACAGCGTTGCTCACCTAGGTTTGCCCCCGGGACCAGAATCTTGGCCCCGGTGGAGGGTCGGGCAGCCCCACGTCGGCCACCTGGGCTGTCTTGGGGCTTCTCGGAGATGGCGGTGAGGGGGACCTCACCACCTGTAACAAAGACCCCCTACGGCGTGCTCCCAATGCTTGTGAATAATACACTGTCGAGGCTGTAGAGGGGCCTCTGCCACTGGTCCCCACTTCCGCCGTCCCCGAGCACGGTGGCTCTGGGAACAGCCTCTGCGCGGCTCTGCCTTGGGTCCTGTTGTCCTGTCAGCCAGGTTTGCTGAGCTGGGGTGTCTGTGCGTCTCGCTTCCTCACCACTGCTTGAGTTTGTAGTCTTTACACGATGATCTGAGGATGGGCATCCTGATGTTGCACCCCCCCCCCTCCCCAACGTGAGTATTTCGTGTCTCTGGGACTAGCTGCCACCCCAGGGAAGTCATCAGCAGGCGCCCGGAGAAGGGCGCCCTGCGGACTAGCGCCCAGGTTTAGAAGAACTCTAGCCCTCCGTCCTCTGCAGACTGGGACCCGCACAGCCGGCAGGGGAGCCGCTCAGCCCAGCCACGGGGGCCCCGAGGGAGACACAGGCAGGTTCCCCAGTGTGGCGCTGTGTGGCGGTGCAGGTTTGACACAGAGAGCTGGAGAAGGGAAGAGAGACGCGGCAGATGGTTCTGCACGGGATTTTTTTTTTCCTTCTCTTATTTGCCGGGCAGAGGGAATGGTGATCCAGCCATTGATGATCACTAATGCCGAGGCGCGGGCTCACGACGAATGTGGATGGGCAGCCATCACCAGAGGCAGGACGGAGCTCTGACCTCACGAAAAGCTGTATTTTATTTTTCCATACAAACAGCTCTATACTAGGGTGGCACAGCATGCCCGAGAAGAGGCTGAGGCACACTCTAGTCTCGGTGGACGGGGACACACACACACACACACACTCTCACACACTCACACACTGACACTCACAGCAGACACCTCAAGAACCTTGGGACGTCTAGAAGGCCATCACGCACTTGAGGAAGGGAGCGAAGCGGTCGGCTGCCCCTTCCCCCACCGCCTTCTGCACCGGCTCTCGGCGGCCCGCTCCTCCCCACGGCCGCTGGTTCTCTGATAAAATGGAAGTGTTTGAAGGCCCGACTTTTACCTCTTTGAATTCTCACCTTCTCCTTTCCATCTTCGCCAGACAGTTCTGCGAATATGGTAGCTCGTCCCCTTTTGCCTTGTGACGTGATGTTTTCTAAACATCGTGGAGGCAGATGAGGGATGTGTACGTATCTGTGCATGTGTGAGGGTGTGTCCATGCGTGTCGTGGAGACGGGGTGGGACACATGCCATACTGGTGTCCAGCTCTGGGAAACAATGAAAGAAGTACGGTGTCTTCCGATCCCATTTTTAAAAAGAGCAGAAACGCTCTGGCCAAGAGCCCCTGTTTAACGGGCCGGACTCCCCCGCAGAAAACCCATTTCTGCGTTAGCACATGACACGGTGCCCAGCGCAGCTGCCCGGAGTGGCCTGCTTGCTAGTGCCAGGGGCCGTCCTGGGTTATGATCTGGAAGAATCTGAATCACCCTTTGTATGTTGTTTCTGTTCTCATTTTGATTTTGGCTGTGTCAGAGGAAGAGAAGACTCCCAAGAGATTCAATTATTTCCCTTCAAAATTCTCTCGGAATCATAATGACTATTAAAAAATTGAAGGCACCCATATCTCATGCTATTCAGCCTAACTGGTAATTAAAGTGCAATTAAATTTTTCACGGTGTAGATTGTGTCTGTTTTTCCAGGGAAATTACAAACTCCAGGCCCTCGAGAGTTATGGGATTAATCTATAGACATTTAATAATTCAGCTTTGATCAGATACACTGACGGGTCTCTGAGAGGGAAGGGCAGACTGTGAGCTATTGTTATGTTATTAATGGTGCATTTTAATTTTATTTGGTTTCTTAGAGACCAGAAAATAACTACCAGTCCATGAACGAAAGGCCATTTCTGAGGTGGCTGTTATTGCTCTCGCTAATGTGTGCCAGTAATTATATCCCTGCTGCCAGGCTCGCTCCTCTCGGGTAGCTTTGTGCAGTTCAGGGTACATTCCCGAGTTGTCATCAGCGAACACGGTATCAACATTTGGCTGGAAGTTGGGAGGCTTAATTGGTCGACCTGCCCTGGCCTCTGCCAAATGTTTTCTTCTCTCTCCCTCTCGTCCTTGCCCTCCTACCTTTTTTTTTTTAATTTTATGTTGTTGGTAAAATGTCTTTGCATTGCAGTGCTGTGCTAATAAGTAATTTCTTTCTTGACCTTTAACCGGAGGCCAGTGGCCCCACAGAGGCCTGGTCAGCCGGCCATGGCACTCTGTGCTGAGGACAGGGACCCCGGCCAGGAGTGGGGGTGAGCTGCCCACTGCAGTGCATGTCCATGGCAGGGTGTCAGTCCCGGGCTCTGTTAGGGCGCTGCAGCATAGCAGGTAAGAGGTGAGGTCCTGGAGTCACGTAGCTCTGGGCCGCAGCTCCGTAGCTCTGGGGTCCCTTGTCTTAGAGGGATTTTGAACTTCTCCGAGCCTCAGTTTCCCCATCTCTAAAGGAGGTTTATTCCCAGTACCTGCCTCATAGAGTGGTAATAAGGGCTGAAGGAGACAAGTTTCAGCAAAATGCACGGCGTAAAATAAGCACTCAACAAGCATGAGCTGCCAGTGTTTATATTATTGATCTCTGGGGCCGCCTTCTTTCTTTGGCAGACTTTAATTCTGCATTCCCATGTGGAGTAATTTTAGAATACTTCCTAATACCTGTTTGCGCTAGAATTCTTCCCCTCTCTTTCCCCTCCTTTGATCTTTTTTTACAAATTGCAAAACAAGTTGGACAACTGGAAAGGTTCTGTCTTATTCGTTCCCATCTTCCCGGCAGCTGCCCCGTCCCAGGGTGCACGGTAGGCACTCGGTATCTCATCGATGCCTCCAGGGGTAGAAGGAACGGATGAGGGGGTAGGAAAGAAGAGAGAGGCGTTCTCCTTCCTCTCACCTTCCACCTCCAGTTCTGTGCCATGTATCCAGAAGCAGAAGTGAGGGCCCTGGGAGTAAAATTCTGTTGAAGTCCTAGCTGCAGATTCTTCAGGTAATGTGCCCGAGCCCGGGTCCTGAAGGCACATTTGTCAGGTAAGACGGCAGCTGCTGAAACTCGTGTCAGCTCACAGAATAATGACCCGATGCATCACTGCTGAGCTGGGAACCGTACACGGTCTTCCTTTGGTTGTCTGGAGCCGCAGACAGGGTGAGCACTGAATATTGATTTTCAGATGGTGACTAATAGATGGTAAAAAGCAACGTATTTTTCAGTTCCAACTTACCCTTTGCCCATGCCACAAATTTTGGCAGCAAATTAAAATCAATCTTTATTTACCCCAAACGGATAAATTATAAGAGCAGAATGCAGGCAGGAAAACCTGGACACAAATGAACAGATGGCCCCTACTCTATGCATTGCACATCGGCAAATGTTTGACCAGCTCAGAAAAAGGACAAAACTGATACAGAACATTGATGCTGTTTTAGTGTTTTGATTATTAAAATAATATGGGAATATTCTAATCATTTTAACCAAATCACAATTCGATCATTTTAATTCGATAATCCAGGCTCAGCCTTGGGCTTGTGCAGTTTGACATATTCCATCTCCCCTCAGCTTCTCGCCCATGGTGAGGGCATAACAAGCTTGCTTCTGTCTTATATTCTGAAGACTTGATTATGAAATAGCCTGATTCCTCCCTTCTCAGCTCTGCATTAGACACTAGTGTACTGGACAAATCTACGGATGTGAGAACTTTACTTCTCCTGTTTTGACAAGAAACGTGAGTGTGTGTGTGTGTGTGTGTGTGTGTGTGTGTGTGTGTAATTATATATATAATTATAAAATCATATATAATTATATATGTAATTTTTACCCAGCATCTTAGATAAACAGTTTATCTCTGCAGCTACCTGGTCCTCAACCACATAGACTTGTGAATCAGACTAGAAGCCTAAACTTTTTTGATTTTCGATATGAAATGGGCCCCGCCTTTTATGATTCAGTTCAACATTTTAAGACAGTTTGGTCTAACATTATAAGCTTTTCCGTGCATCGTAATTGCTGTGTGTGTATGGGAGTAGGTATGGAAATAGGAAGAACTATAGCACCTCAGGTAACTGGAAGGTCCAGGAGTGTCTGGCTTCGGGCACAGCCGGGTCGAGGGCTCAAAGGGCACAGCAGGACACTGTCTCTCTCTCCAGCTCCTCGTATGTTTCCCCTGTGCGGGCTTCATAATCACATTTTTTAAAAACTTTTGAACTGATGGGTTTGTGTGACTTTGCCATTTTCCTATCAGTCTTTGTTAACTCTAGAAATAATGACTTTTTTCCTTTAGAATCCTCACCTAAGTCTAGTACTTCAAAAGGCATCTGCATAATCGTCCTCCGCTTACATAAGAACCATTTCGCCTCCACGGGTCCAGGCTTTGTGGTTGGATTGTCCTCTGTCTTCTTTCTACTGCCACTGCACTCAGAGAGGGACCTGGAGAACCCTTAGCTGCCATCAGGGATCTCCACGTAGATGTAACCATTCGACATGATTAATAGTCGCCCATTTTTGATCTCTGAACTCGGCAGGTTTGTAAGGCTGCACCTGAACGTCAGGTTCGGAGTGGCCAGTGCTTTGCCGCAGCCCCAGCAATTGCGCCTTGAAAACCTTTGCATAAATGGGTATTATTCTGCTGTCGATGGTTTGTTCCTGGCATCTCTCCTGAGCCTCTGCATGATGTGTAAACAGCTGGAGGCAAATGACAGGGTGCGCCGAGCATATGGCAAGTCATCCATAACAGAGCCCCGTGCCCAAGGCGGCCATCCTTCATGCCGCAGTCGGAGGCTTTGGCATGCCGTTCCGGAATTTCACCATTAAATTAGGTTCCGTGAATCAGATGATGAGGGACGCGAGGAGACATTTTTATAAGCTATAGAGCTTCTCTTGCCAGCCCTGTGAGTCTCGAACATTTATTCTTTTTAAATCCTTTCTGCCTCTGTTGGCTGCGGGGGGAGGAAGCGCAGAGGGTCCATAACCCCACCCCCCACCCCACCCCCAAAGACCGGTCCACCTGTGTGCCAAGCCAGCTAACAGACGACAGACTTTCTGAGCTGAGAAAGACCTTAAGGACGGTCTAGCTGCGGCCCCTCCCTTTACAGATGAGAACATCGAGTCTCCGTGGGTTAAGACGTTTGCCCAGAGTCACGACTGGGACCGGGACCGAGGCTCCCCCTTCCCGGTCCTGTCCTTGTCCTTTTATTCCGTCATTTCAGAGAACAGTGCTCACCTTCCAGAGGAGCATGTCAGGCTCATTCTCCATCCTCTCCAGAGCTTGACTGTTGTTGTTTTTTAAAAGAAATCACAGAATTTAAGGTCACACAGAGACCCGTGAGGGGGTATTGGGAACTGAAACCTCTGTAGAAGGCAGAGTAGAGCCGAAAGCCTCCAACCTAAGATAACGGGAGCGTGATCAATTCCATCTCTAGGGCAGCATCCTTCTGCTTTGGGGAGGCATAAGAAGTAAGAAACGAAACAAAACCAAAACCTTATAAATAACGCCCAATCCTTTTTCTAGAGATTAATTAAATAAAATGAAATGAGTTTTGATCTTGATGTCAAGTAGTTATTTTTATAATTTGTAGTAAAGGGAGAAGAGATGTCACTGTGGATTTTGGGGAAAAGGGTTGCCATTCTTCTCCCTAGGACTTATGCTCGCCAAGGACTGCACTGGCCTATAACAGCTGGCTCCTGATGAGCTCGTGGCCAAAGGAAACTTCTAGAATCCCATCTCAGGAACACTGTCAACACTCTCATTCTGTGAGTTTTCAGTACTTTTTTGCTCATAGGCAAGTTTACTCTGAAAGTAAATCAAATTATTTTACGTAAATCAAATGATCGTAAGATGTAGTGGAATACATCCACAATGACGTTCGTACACTCCTGACGATAGTTCACCAGGAGTCACTGTACTGAAGTTATAAAACATTCAGCTTTGCTTTCCTTTAACCAGTAGGGTTGATCGACTGGTACAACAAAGCTTTAAACAAGATTCCTCAAATGATGCTGTCACACTTCAGAACAACATGATTTGGTGACATTATTCCTCATCTTTTTTAATGTTTTCATTTTGGTTTTTTGCTACTCATTTGTTTTCTTCACATGTCATTGTTTTAGTACAGATTCTCTTCTAGAGTCTTTTGGTCTTTTTTTTCAACTTGAGACTCATTTAAAATCCTGATTCCGTCACTCCGTGCGAAGGAGGATAACTCACTTGACTGATTCACTTTACGTACTTTTAGCTCGTTACTTCTTTACTATAACCCTGTAAGATAGGAAATACTATCATTTTATAGATGGGGAAATGCAGAGCCCAATGGATTAAATAACATGGCCAAGATTATGGGGCTATTATCCCTCCCTCTGAGCTTCGTAGCAGCTGCAGGTTTGATAAACAAGTCTTAAACATCTTCATCCAGATCTGGGCTGAAAATGGTGACTACGTCCGGGCCAGGGCGGCTGCTTCCAGTGCCCTCGGGTGGCGGGGGGTGGGGGGTGGGGCGCTAACCAGCGTCCTCTGGGAACAGTGTTTTGCCCTGGAGTGATCCACCTGCCAAACCTGATACTCTGTTTATTGACATTATTATTGTTTTTGAAAATGCTTTTACATGTAAAAGCATCAAACACATTTTTAAAAGCTTAGCTATTTTAAACATCTGTAATTGGTTCTGGTGTAACATGTAGCACAGCCAGACAAAAATAAACTTCTTTAAGATCGAATTCTCTGAGCGGGGCCATTTATTTGGTTTGTCCACCAGAAACTTGACTTTAAAAGCCAAATCGGACCCAGTGAGTTCTGGCACCAGTACATAATTGTATCAAGGAGGGCTTTTTCAACTCAGAATTTTATGTGATGAACAAAGAAGTCTTTGAGCATCTCTAAGGCCCGCGTTCTGTAATGAGAACTATGTAAAATCCTTTCTCCACGGTATGTTCAGCTAAGCACAGCCCTGTCCTGCCCCGTTGGCTGTTTTAGCTTCTGTTTCTTCCCCCATCAAACAGGCCGTGCTGCTGTGTACAGTGTGGAGAAGAGTCCCCATCACCAGCCAGCCCAGGCCTTCCTCCAGGTCCTGGGCACCTGGCGTCTCCCTTTCCCCTGCTTCAGTCTTCTCTTATGCCTTTGTACAAACGCAGTCTCTAAGAGCGACGTTTTCATCAGTGGTTATTTATTCGCAGGTTTCTCTTTCTCAGCCGGTATCCTCTACAGAAGTTCAGAGCTCGCTAAGTAGACACATCTTCATGAGAGGATCACACTCTCGGTCTGACCTGAGGCTCTGTGTCTGCATTCTTACTATCCATTCTCAAATATTTAAACGTTGATTTAGTCTCTCCCATGTGCCAAGCCCTCTCAGATATAGTCTTGTTTGTTTTTTTCAAAAAGCGCATATGAATACTCCTATCAGGCAGCTTACACCCTAGCATAAGAGGCACACCTTAATTAGATCATTATAAAATTACATAATTCGAAAAATATAGCTATAGTTATGAACTGTATCAAGAGGCATGAAGGGAAGATTCTGTTGTGAGCGCGTGAAATGCAAGGACTTGACCTGGTCTGCCGGGCGGAAAGGCGGGGTTTGGGAAGGGAACCTGGAGTTACCTGAGGGGCAGGGCCGGCCTCGGGAACTCGCACCATGCCCCGCGGTGGAATGTTCTGGGCGCATCCAAGAACCTGCACAAGGGCCAGCGTAGTCAGGGGTGAGGGAGAGACGGGAGCTGGGTCAGGACAGCGGCCCCGGGTCAGGCCGATCCGGTGGGCACGTACCTCAGGCCAACGGCTGCCTGGCGGGTCTCAGCGTTTTTGTTATGAAGTGCAGATGCCACCTTGGCGTGTCTGGGAGGTGACGTCAGCTGCTCACACGGTTGGTGGGAGTTCCTGCGGCACCGCGCGCGGTGGGCAGGTGGCCAGGCGCCTCCCAGGACTAGAGCGGTCGCAGGAGCCCTCTGCGCTCACCGCTCCTGTTAGCAGACGTCGCGGAGAACTCAGATCCGGGCCGGCGGGAAGTCGCCGCTGCAGCCAAAAGGCAGGGACAGTCGTGCGCCACACACAGTGTGTCCACAGAGTGTGCTGCACACAGTGTGTCCCACAGCGTCATTCCCGCTTCACGGCGAAGCAGAAACATGCTCGTCCGCATAAACAAACTCATCCATCATTCAGTCTGGTTCCGGGCAACTAAATCTACTTCTTGTCATAAACATCCCAGCCTCTGTGCGTCCAAACCCATGAAGTTGTCATTTAATTAGAAAGGAAAGGAGAGGGACTTCCGGAGCGGAGGAAGGTGCCTCCCGCCAGTACCGACGCTCGCCGGTGACTCAGGTGAACCAGCTGTGTGCAGACCCATCGCAGAAACTAGTTTGGGCTCCTGAGCAGGGTGGGTGTGGGAATCCGAATGTATAGACCGTGGTCAGACGTGGTCCGTGGCGGGCCTTCCTGCTAAGCCACAGCTGCTCAGCCTGCTCCTGTCACGCTCTCTGCACCTCACCTGATTGGGACACTTTCTCCTGGGCTCTGCTGTCCCCTGAGGGTGCTTACTGCTTCTCAGAGGAGCAGCGTGTTCTCTGATTGTGGACAGGGCTGGGAGCCCTTCTCTGAAGACTATGGAGGGTGTGAGGAGGGACGAGTGGAATTCCCTAAAACACATCTGATACACATCACTAGAAATGAGCCTTGACACTCTCTTGGTCAAGCTCTCTTTAGGAACCCAGAAGCAACTGGGGGACGCGCATTGGCGCAGTTCTGAAAACCTGCCAGGAGGGGGCGTTTGCAGCAGACCTGCAATCTTTGGAGTTGCCATTCCTATGCTATCACTAGCAGCCATCTGCAGGGAAGCCCTTTTCAAAGGAAAATCCTGTGCTGACTCTCCTCATAGTCTGCACCCTGCAATTCAGGACGCGAACAGAAAGTTCCTTGTGATGACTGTTTTGAACACCTTTCACTCACACTGCTAAAGCAGCAATTTCCTCCGGCATCCAGTTCCTAAGTACACTCGCTGGTACAGATATGTCTCCTGTCCTTCCAAAGTCATCATTATTTCTTAGGGGCTTTGCACCGTAAATCATGGCCTTTCATTTTTGACATGAATCAGAAGAGCGATGCCTTTTGTAGAGAGCAAGACGGAAAGAAAGAGGAAGAAACGCGGAGACTCCTCACTTCACCAGCCATTCGCTGAATGTTCGAAACTGACAGAATGGAGCAGAGGCCTCGCCGGAGTGGAAGAGCTCCCGGCGTGGGCAGAGGCCGCGGCTGGGAGGCGGAGTGTGACCGCACTGCGCCCCCTTCCAAATCCAGATGCAGGAGCATTGTTGTGCCTATCAAATCCCATTGATCTGGCTTCACTGGTTTTGAATTTATGGTGATTTAGAAAGAGCTTGGGCTGATGTTCACATTTCCATTATCTGTAGAAGGGGAAAAATGTTTCCTAAGCAAATGATGAATGCGTAGGAAATTACAGGGGAAATGCTAACCCATTCACGTGGCCTTTACCGCAGGCTATCCTGAATAAACATCGTTAATCGTAGACAGGGCCTCACTGTGTGTTGAAGTAAGTCCTGGCAGAACTTCTGTTTGGCAGTGTTCTGTAAGCCCTTACTCCGTGTGATTGTACAGGCTTATAAAAAATCAATTTCTGTCTTACTAAAAGGGTCCAGAATTTCAAATTCCCATTAAATAAGATGTTTCACAATCCCAACTGGTCCTAACTAAAAGGTTTTACTTATTTTCTTTTTGATAAAATGTTATAATGACAGAATTTTTGCTTATTGGACATGATACCAACTTCCATCATCTAAGTCCTGAAAAGTAAATCAGAATTTCCAACCCAGGAACTATGCTTTCTTTCACATGGGGACATTCCTGTGTATACACTTGACCTTCATATTTGTAGATACGCTACCGTCTGTGTGAGCTGTGTAATTAAGTTTTGCCAGAAAGACAGAAGTGTGACTTTTGGAGATCTTGTGACTATTTGCAACTTGACTCTGAAGAAATTAGCTGGATACCGTAATAAATACTTTGCAATGGAGGCTGCTAAGATAGAGTGGTCAGAAAAAGACCAATGCTGAAGTGTGAAGGCCGAGAACGGCTTCTGTGGAGAGGAGGAGAATGTCTCAGTGCCTGGCTACTCCTCCCCAGACATGTGTCTGGTCCTAAGGTGGAAGAAGGCTTGGTTGACCAGATCACTGAGGACGTCCCAAAGTCGGTGACCGGAGCACATGGGCCAGTGGCCTGTGGTAAGATTATAAAGGTAATCAGGGAATTTCTTGGTAAGATGGCATTGTTAGATCATGCTTTATGCCATGAGAGACAAAATATAATAAGGAGAAATTAAAAAAGATATAGCCAGTCTCGAAGCAAAATAAATATCTCTGTAGATCAGAAAAAGAAATGAAGTGCAAAGCAGGGACAGAGCTGAAGCCTGGCTCTGGGGTAAAGCAGGCAGCACGGCCGATGACGTGGCTTCTGCGACGTGTTGGGGACGCGACGTGCACTCTCTGAGCGGGAAGTGGAGTCAGGCTCACTGCTAAAACCAGGGCTGTTTGTAAGAGAGAAAAGGCACTGTCACTTATGAGGGGGCTGATGAGAGCGACTGCTGACCAGTGCCTGGAACGATGGAGCATGTGAAGCTGTATGTCTGTGGAGGTGGAGGAGCCCAGACGCAGCATCCTGATCAGGACCCAAGCCAGACCCCCTGCTGGTCAGCGAACGGGTCTGCATTATTCCTACCACCGCGGGTCGGGTCCCTGAGCCATCAGTTAAGATTCTGTAGAAGATGGGGCCTAGGCACTTGTCGGGACAGGATGCAGACAGAAACAGGGACTGAGACAGGTGAGAGAGAAGATACCACTGAAAATAAACTGACGCACCAGAATTCCAAAACACATGAGGAAATATAACATCGGGAAAGAAACACAATGAAATCTACAGTCAGAAGATAAATTCACTCCATGTGGAATAGGGGGCAGGCATAAATTCAACAGGTTGGGACATGGGAACAGAACCAGTTAGAAACGTTAAAAACGAAAACTTTAGTCACTGAAATAAAACAACCAATACAGATATATTGAATTTCAAGATAGTACTTTGAAAATTGCTCAAATGTACTCAAAGAGAAAAAAGAAATGTTTAAAAAATATGAAAAAGCAGCTAAGAGGCACGAAGGATCTTTTGAGACTGTCCAGAAAAACTTCTAATAAGAGGTTCTATACAGAAGAATAGAGCAAATGGCCAACAAAACTTTAATTTGCCAGAATTTTAAAAAGACGCGAGTCCTCAACTTCAAAGCATACTTCTAAGAACTGACTAGGATCAATAAAAGAAATCCAAACATCAAGGAAAAGGACCTTAAATCCTGGTTTAGTTAGGTTGACAGAACAATCTCTCAACAGCCATCAAGGCCAGAAACACATGGAGGGATAGCTTCGATGTGCTGAAAAAAATAATCATCAAGAAAGAATTCTGTCCATAGCTAAACTATCTTTCAAGAGTCACAATGAAATAAAGACATTTTTAGAAAGTACAAAGAATCTGCTAAAAGAATTGTAAACAATGTTAATACAAGAGGAAATGTAATCCCAGAGGGAAGATGTAGGATCATGGAATGATGATGAGGATAGAAATTATTGAAATGTCAGTAAATGTAATTAATAATGACTACAAAAGTAACTGTTTTTCCATGTTTAGACCAAAAGGTGAAACTAAAATTCTAGAGAAGGATGACAAGAAGGATATAAATCCACTTAATCCAGTAATAAATATAAATGGATTAAGACTACATTTAAATAGTAAAAGATAAAGATTATCTCCCATGTTTCATTTCTTATGGCAAAGACCAAATTGTGGAAGTCCTGGCCTGCAGATAATTTTCTTATAAACTCCCAACATTCCCCATTAGCCTGGTACCCCAAAAAAGGAAAGACAAATGTCAAAATTCCATGCTTACTGAGAAGTGAAGAGGGATGGAAATTCATTCTCTCCACTTATTCCCAAAATGGTCAGGATCTTGCCCGTTGGTTGTCCTCATTCACAAATCAGTTTTTGCAGTCTACTGTGGCATGACTAATGTGTTAGGTGTGTTAATTTATCAGAGCCGATTACAAGGAGAGTCCTGTCCGCATCGTAAAGGTTACAAGTTAGAGGCAGGCCAGTTTTGCAGTTTACTGGTTGCATGACTAAACAATTATGTAAGCTGTGTGAGCTAGTTTTCTTACAGGTAAAATGAAAATAATAATGTTTACTCACAGTGTTATAAGAATTAACTGAGGTAACACTTACCTAGAGCAGCACCCAGTGCCTGAAACAGTGCTTGGCTAATGGCAGGTCCTCTGTAAATACTCCTGGAAGGAAGAGAGAGAAGGAAGGATAGAGAGAGGGAGGGAGAGGGAGGGAGGGGGGAGGGGCTGGTTGTAAAGCCCCTCGGCACATAGTACTCCTTTCTCCATATTTGAGAGCAAGCCAAGAAAGAGGACACAGAGTTCCACAGAGCAGCCCAAAGGGAAGAAATTGCAGATGCCACTAAGGCTCACACAAATGGGTGTTTAAGATTAGAATGTTTAAAAACATCTAATCAGGTGGTTCTGTGTCATTGGGCCTGAAAACGAGAACTAATCAGGCAGAATGAGAGAGAAAAAGGGAGGCCGGAGGTCGTTCTGGAGAGGAACAGGACATAAGGAGAGGGGAGGGGGACCCTGACGGGGGAGGGGGCGGGGGGGGGGCCTGGCCTTGCTGCAGAGGCTGCTCAGTGTCACTTCCTTAGTGCTTTTCAAACACATGTGACCTCTGGGCATCAAGCAATCTGGCTAGAGGTTAAAAAAAAGACCAGAATTTCTGTTGAATAAATTGAATTTCTACAGAGCAAATGTCCACCAATGTGCATAGGAGCTATGCACACGTTCTCTGTTTCCCTCCCTCCTCCCTCCCTCTCCCTCTCCTTTTCTTTCCTAAAAGACAGATAAACCCTAACTATAGAAAATGACAATTCGTCGGGCAGAGCCCCGCTCCACAGCCCTGCTCAGGAAAAACACAGTCCGCGCACAAACCTTGGTCACCAGCAGAGACACGGTGTCACAATGCCCCAGAGTCTGGGACGCCGGCCGGTTCCACACGCTGCTCCACAGTGTCACGGGGTTGGCAGGATAAACGAATCAGTCGCACCAAGAAGTGTCGCGAGGAGCACTTCTGTGTCTGAAAGGGATTCGGAAGGCCTCTCTCGCCGCGTTTGAAGTCCTCTGTGCCCCGGCGCAATACGGGTGCTCTCTTCCCCAGACGATTTCCTCCCCACAAAATGCTCGACGCAGCTTAATGGAGACCTTGCTCGCGGATGAGGAGGAAAGTAGCCAGTTGGTAGAACTGACTAAGTTCTTGGATGCCGGGGAGGAATTGCTCGTCTGAGACAGACATCGCTTTTTAACGGCGCGGCGAACTCCAGACACCGCCGGGCCCATCGGCTCCCCTGCGGCCTGCGTGCGGCTCACAGCCACGACCACGTTCGCATCCCTGGCTGCAGAATGGGCTCGTTTGTATCGTCCGTCTTTGTTTTCCCTGGGTTTTTTATGTGTAATACTTTTTCAACCGAAAAATAAAATTTACTCAGGAATATGGAGTGGATTAATAAAAAAAAATTTTTTTTTTTTAAACCCATCATTTCCTAGTGGAAACACATGGGCCTGGTGGTTAAAGGGACAGAGAGCCACCAGCGTCCTGGATTCGAACTCAGTCCTGTTGCTGAGTTTCAGGGTTTGGTTGATCCATAAAGCTGCTCAGCTGTCTTTCCCCAAGTGAGCCAGAGAATCACGGAATATACACTCATCTTTCATTGCGCTTCTTGCTTCAGATAGTTGGCTGCTCTGCCTAAAGAGACTTTCTCTGATGATGTGTGTGTGGCTGTCTCTCCATCTTTTGAAAGCATTTCCATTTCTTGGGTGCTGGCCTGGTTTAGAACGAGATGTGACAGGGGCCAGGCCCTGCCCTTGAGGAGCTCTGCTGACCCCGGCCGTGGCTCCCCCTGCTTAGATGACACACACGTGGATGCAGTGGGTGAGGACGGGCTCCACCCCGTGTTGACCCACTTGTCACCAGGGCTGAATCAGCTGATCTGGTGGGTGGGGTGGGGTGCCCTTCCTCCCTCACTGCAGGTCAGTGTTATCTGCGCAACCCTCATTCCACATCCAGGACAAGCTGGACCTCTTAGCAGTTCCTCGGATACCTAGTGTTGTTTGTGCCCGAGGACTTTTGCACCTCCTGTTCATTCTGCCCAGAAAATGCTTCCTCGGTCGAATTTGACTCATCTATCAGCCCTAACTAAAACGTTCTTCTCCGGGACGTTTTTCCCAACCCTCCAGTTCAGAGTAGGTCGCCCTACAGAAGCCTACCCAGTGTCACCAGACTTGCAGACATGTTTCAGCGTCCGGCCCTATCCACAGTGATGTCAGCTTCGCGAGGACAGGAACCTTTGCTTGCCTTATTGCCCACTTCATAGTGCCTGGCCCATAGCGGGAGCTCGGTAAATGTTGAATATACATGAATGAATGAATGATGAGTGAATGAACACACGAATGAAGGAATATGTAAATGGATTCTCCTGGGACGTCTTCCCCGAAGACGAATGCCACGTTAAAGATGGGGATTTTTCCTTAGTCAGAATATAAGGAGCTTTGCTTTCTAGCTAGAAGGTTCACTCCCCTGCGCAGAGAAATCCGTTACGCCGCAGACGGTCCTCGCACAAGCAGTGTTTTGAGAGCACCGAAGAGAAGTCAGCTGTCAGTGTGGAATGGAGTTGGAAAATGGTGGGAAGAGGTAAAATGGAGAGCTTGTAAAATTCTCTTTTCTTTTGACCTCACTGGTCTGGTATCAGTATTTAGTTCGAAGGAAATTTCCGGAACACAGACCATACAATTCTACTCAAATATTTAAAAAAAAAAAAAAACATTTTTGAAGGATTTGGGGTCACTCCGTCTGTCTTTCCCCAGTCACGTGTTCTGTCTCCATTGACTTCAATAATCAGATATTGACTACAGTTTTTCCAGTTCTGAACTGTATTTTTACTGGAATTCCTGCCTGCCCGTATCTTACAATGCTGCCAACTACTAGTAATTCCAGGTCTGCGCTAAATCGTGCTGGGTTCTGGTGCCGCTCTGGCTCTGCCGGTTTGGCTGGAAAGGCCTTCGCCCCCTCTGTGTGATTTAGAGGTGAGTAACGATGGGGACATGTGCCTCACTAGGGAGCTGCCTCTGAAGACATCTCTAAAAGGAGTTATATCCTAAGAGGCGTTCAGTTCCTAAAAGATGCCCGTGACAGAGAGCAAGTCAGGGTCTAGAACACCTTTTCTATTACGTCATCTTTACATTTAAGAGGTTGAAGTAGCTGATCTCCGATTCCTTCTTCCCTAAACAGTCTATTACTCATTTTAACAATTGTACACAAAGCAACGCGTACCTTTTTACGCCAGGAGGCATGTGCCAAGGATGTCATCTGGCCATTTGAGGCCTGCGTAAGACGGGCAGAAGCAGAGGAATGAAGACAGCAGAGCTCACCGCATTAAATCTCTCCAAACACCAACACATCAGAAAGTAGAAGAAACGCCTAAAGGGTGCCCCGGCCACCCTTCCTGTCTTGCCGTTCCCGGTGGCGGAGTCTGCTCGGGTGGTTTCAGACCCTTTCAGGCATCTTGCATTTGCTTCTCAGGGCCAAGCAATATAATGGACATTTCAGTAGCAAGGTTGAAGGTTGTGACCATGGCCGACCTTGACTGTACCATGCTTGGTTGTCAACTGCCACACACACCAACCTCAGCTCACCACGGTTTTTTAAAATCCCTGGCGATACTTGCGCCAAGAATAGTTTTCTTTCCCACTGATGAAAATTCATCACTTAGTTCCATTGTTTGGCATTTTATCCATTAAAAGTTCTTTAGAATCCATAGGCTTTTCTCCTTCACAATGAAAATGCCTCTATGAAATTATCAGTCATTAACGACTATAATTTAATCTACTAGGATCGATTTCTTTTAACGCCTCGATGAGATCAGACTTTTCTAAAGGAAGCTTGGGTTTCTCGATTGGGCGAAGCTGGATCTTTGGGGCGGGGGGTGCACTGTGAGGTACCACTTGGAAGACCATCGGTGAGTCCTTCCGCCTAGATGAAAGAGGAAAGTTTCTTAGAAAGAGGAGAGGTGAAAAGAGAGTGAAAGCAAGTGGCACTTACTTCAAGACTTCAATGCAAGCTGGTCCAGCACTAGGACCGGGCTCGATGAGGTGACGATGGAAGAGAGTGCCCCACAGGAACTTAGGAGTCTAAGGCGCCGGTACCTGCATGTAAGCAAAGGCCACAGGGACTTTCAGACAGAGACCTTTTCCCCAGCAGCATAAACGACCCCCTCCTAGCAACAATAGTAATTTGCAGAAGTGTTAAAAAATCTACTTCTACCTGTAAAACTGCGGAAATAGCTAGTACATAAAAAGGTGACCATTCTTCTCTGCGATCTGATGTGTGATCTTGAAAAGTAATGGAAATGGAGTGAGGCATTGTAAAATATGCTCTAATGAACACAGTTCTGTTCTCCGGCCTTTTTTCCTGCTAGCAAATGATATTTATCAGCTTGGTAGAACATCGATAATGTCTTCGGAGACGAGCTTGTGAGAACTGAGTTACTACATGTCAGGATTTTTGAAGACAATGTAATTTGGCACTTCTCAGTTTTTGATTTTGCGCAGAGGAAATGGAAGACTGTGATAAATATTTTCCACAAATGGCATCTTAAATGGAAACACAGCTGGTAGCAACAGTATTCTGCTATTTATTTGGATGCCGGATTCCAGGTTTTCTATATGAAACAACCATGCTGGAAGATTCATTGGTTTCACATTTCTCTAACACATTTTTTTTTGCTCAGTTAAGTGATGAGTCTGGCTTCACCTATAGGCTTCTGGTAGTAAGAGGTAAGGCCAGGCTGCTAGCATGTTTATACTCAGTGGAATGAGAGTTCTATGTTAGGGGCTATTGAAACTGGTTGGAAATGTTTTATTTGCACTCTAAGAAAATTAACAAGATGCACGGAGCTAATCTAAGGCAGAACTATTAGGTTCGTGAGGGTTAGTGAGCTAGACTGGGAAGAGAGTAGATACAAGAAAGAAGCAGCTACTAGGTTCTGAACTTAGCTCTTCTATGTACTGGCTGTACCACTTGGGGCAAATTACATTTGGGGCCTCCGTTCATTCGTCTTTATAATGTCTCTCCTAGAAAAAAGATGGAAAGAACTATAGTAAGTTGACCTCTAAATAGGTATTTGGAGAAACAATTAAGTATATAAAATGCATATATATTTCTAGGATCTAGAGGGTCTGAGATATATATATATACACACACACATATATATACATATATATACACACACACATACATGCATACATAACACACATATATAGACACACACATATATATATGTATGTACACACACACACACACATACATACATATATATTTGATTGCTAGAGAACTAAGCTTCTCTGCTTACCTGCCTTCAGATAGTGTGAAAAGAGGATCCATTAGCAAAAAAAAAAAAAAGCTTTGGATGCACAGGCATCAGAAAGATATATTGTCTCTTTTTTTCCCTCAACTTTATTTATTTATTTATAGGTTTTAAAAGCATAGCTGACCTACAATACCGTATGAGTTTCAGACACGCACCGCGGTTATTCAGCGTTTGTACATCTAAAGAAGTGACCACCACGATAAGTCCAGCAACCGTGTGGCATGGCGTAGCGCTGTCACAACGTGATTAACTGTGTTCCTTCTGCTGGACACCACAGCGCCATGACTCCTGACTCACTTGTTTCCCCCTGGGAGTTGGAACCTCTCAGTCCCCTTCACCTTTTTCCCCCTCCCCTTCACATGACAGTTCACATTCAGCACTTTCTGCTCATTTCCGGAGTACGCAGAGCGGGTAGACATTTGTGTAACTGACGAAGTGATCCCTCCGACTGGTCTCGTCCCCACCCAGCACGACGCATAGTGATTACAGTGTTACCGACTCTCTTCCCTGTGCCGCTCTTCACATCCCTGTGACTATTCCATAACTACCAGCTTGTACTTCTCGGTCCCTTCACATTTTCGTCCCGCCTACCCCGCTCCCATCTGACAACCATCGGCTTGTTCCCTGTGTCTATGAGTCCGTTTCTGTTTGGTTCGCTTGTTTTGTTCCTTAGAGTCCACGTATAAGTGAGAGCGTATGGTATTTGTCTTTTCTCTGTCTTATTTCACTCAGCATAATACCTTCCACATCCGTCCACGTTGTCACAAATGATAAGAAGTCATTCTTTTGTGTGGCCGAGTAATATTCCACGGTATGTATGTGCCACCTCTTCTTTACTCAGTCATCTATTGATGGATACTTGGGTTGCTTCCATATTTTGGCTGTTTTAAATAATGCTGCAATGAACATAAGGGAGCATATACCTTTTAGAATTAGCATTTTGGATTTCTTCAGATAAATACCCAGAGGGGGAATTGCTGGGTCTATAGAACCGTATGGTAATTCTGTGTTTAATTTTCTGAGGAACCTCTAAACTGGTTCCCATAGTGACTGCACCAGTTTGAAATCCCACCAACATGTACAAGGGTTCCCTTTTCTCCACATCCTTGCTAATACTTGCTTATTGATTTATTGATGATGGCCATTCTGACAAGTGTGAGGTGATATCTCATTATAGTTTAAATTTGCATTTCTCTTATGACTAGTGACATGGAGCATCTTTTCATATGTCTAGTGGTCATCTGTATGTCTTTGGAGAAATATCTATTCAGGGCCTCCGCCCATTTTTCAATTGGATTGTTAGTTGTTTTGGTATTGAGTGTGTGCATTATTTATAAATTTTGGATATTAACGCCTTATTGGGTGTATCATTGGCGAAGATTTTTTTCCCATTTAGTAGGTTGTCTTTTCATTTTGTTGATGATTCCCTTTGCTGTGCAAAAACTGTTAAATTTGATGTAGTCCTATTTATTTTTTCTTTTGTTTCCCTGGCCCAAAGCAACATATCAGAAAAAAAAAAATATGGCTAAGAACAATGTCAGGGAGTTTACTGCCTATGTTTTCTTCTAGGAGTTTTATGGTTTCGGGTCTCCCATTTATATATCTTTAATCCATTTTGAGTTTATTTTTCTATGTATTTTTCTATGTGGCTAGTTCACTTTTTGTATGTATCTGTCTAGTTTTTCCAACACCATTTATTGAATGACTGTCTTTAGCCATCATATATCCTTGCCTCCTTCGTCATGGATTAATTGACCGTACAGGCAGGGGTTTATTTCTGGGCTGTCTTTTCTGTTCTGTTGATATATATGTCTGTTTTTATGCCAGAACCATGCTCTTTTGATCACTACAGCCCCTGATCAGTATGGTTTGATATTAGGTATTGTGATACCTCCAACTTTGTTCTTTTTCTCAAGATTGCTGTAGCTATTTGGAGCCTTCTGTGACTCCATATAAATTTTAGGGTTATTTGTTTGAGTTCTGTGAAAAATGCCATTGGTACTTTGATAGGAATTGCGCTGAATGCATAGACTGCTTTGGGTAGTGTGGGTATTTTAACAATGTTCATTCTTCCTATCCACGAGCACAGTATACACTGCCATTTATTCGCATCTTCTTCAAGATATACTTTCTCCTGTAGATGGTTTGCGGAATGCAAGGAAACCATTAAAAAGCACTTAACTTTTTAAAAATCACGTATCTTAATGTAAAAAGGCCAGGTAATTTTTGTTATCACATGAGGACATGCCATACATAAAAAAAGAATCCATATTTGTGAGAAACTGGGGCACTATACAACGATTTAAGAGTCAGCCCGCCACTAGTTTAAATTCCACCCAAATTACACACTAGCTGAGTGATCTTCCACAAATTATTTAATTTTTTTGTGCCCCAGGTTCCTAATTTGTAAAATAGGGCACAATAGTAACTATTGTATGTGGAAATCCTCGTGCCGGTTAGAGAGAATGGAATGAAGTTCCTTGCTTAGTGTCAGGCGCATATGACAAGCTCCACGTGCAGCAGCTCTGCTTGGATCATACAGTATAGCTGCCCACGGGGAAAAGGCAGGCCTTTTCCCTGTGTGCCCTATGTTGTACGCTTACCGTTAGCAAATCGTCCTGGATTTCAGGCGTGGTTAAGATCTCCGTCATGTTTTTTCCTGAGATCAAGTCATAGCTCCGCCATTTTAGCAAGTTTCCCAATCTCTCTGGGTTTCAGTCTCCTCGATGTGTGAGATGGCGATGACAGTACCTGCCTCGTAAGAGTGTTCAGTTTTTTTAACAGCTTTATTGAGATGAGACTTACATGCCATAAAATTCAGCCGTTTTAGATGTACAACTGTATGAGTAGAAAATTTTACAGTTGTGCGCTCTATTTTTAAAATATCTCTATCATCTCCAGCGGTTCCCTTGTGCCTGTTTGCGGTTGGTTCCCGCGTGCTCACCCAGCCCCAGGCTGCGACATATTTGCTTTCTGTCTCTTAGTTTGGCTTTCCCTAGAAATCTCAGATACATTGAATCTTATAATACGTAGTCTTATGGTCGAGGTTCTTGCATGTCTTAGAGGTTCCTCCATGTTGCAACATGCATCAGTGCTTCATTCCCTTTTATTGCAGAAATGGATTACATTGTGCAAATATATCACAGTTTATCCGTCCACCAGTTGATTATTTGGGCTATTTTCACTTTTGGGCTCTTTTGAATAATCCCGCGATGACCATTTGCATTTAAGTCCTTGTGTGGACATGTTTTCATCTCTCCCGAATGGATGGATTCCTAGTAAGTGATATTCAGGGACCGTCTCAGTCCTTTCAGGCAGCTGTCACAGACCTGGTAGACTATCAACAACAAACCTTCATGTTTCACAGTTCCACAGGCTGGAGGTGCAGGATCATGGCACCCCGGGGTTGGACGAGGGCCTTCTTCCTGGCTTATATAGCTGGCTCCTTCTCACTGTATCTCACATGGCAGAGGAGCTGAGGGTCTCTGTGGGTCTCTGTCTAAGATCGCTGATCTTATTCATGAAAGCTCCACGCTCATGATCTAAGCACATCCCAAAGGCCCCACATCCTAACGCCATCAGCTTTGTGGGATTAGGACTTACACACAGGAGTTTAGATCACAGCAAAGACAGATGGTAGGTATCTTTTTAACCTTTTTTAAAATTGAGCTATAACTCACATACCGTGCATTTTTAGATTGTACAGTTCAGTGGTTTTTAGTATTTTCACAAAGTTTTACAAGTAGCACCACTACCTACCCCAGAACATTTGTATCACCCCAAAATAAACCTTATACCCATTACAGTCGCCCCCAGTCCTTTCGTCTCCCTCTCCCATCCCTGGAAAACACTGATTCACTTCTCTGTCTCTATGGATTTGCCTACGGTGGACGTTCAATGAATGGGGTCGTACAATATACAAAGTAATACCGCCAGGCCACGTCCAAAGTCACTGCGCCACTTTACACGTCCATCAACCGTGTTATTCGGGTTCTGGTTTCTCCATATCATCGCCAGCACTTGCTATCGTGCGCCTTTTTTATTTCAGCCATAGTAAGCGTGAAGGGCTAACTCACTATGATTCGGATTTGCATTGACCTAATGACTAACGATGAGTGTCTCATCATGTGCTTTAGCCATTTATATATCTACTTGGAGAAATGCGAATTCAAATTCTTTGTCCATTTCATGTGGATTATCTGTCCTCTGTTTAACTTTTTAAGAAGTTACCAAAATGTTTCCCAACATGCTTGTATCATTTTACTTTCCCACTAATAACGTTTGGGAGTTCTGATACCTCTGATCCTTGCTAACATAAAAAATTACTGTTGTCAGTCCCTTTCATTTTTGCCATTCTAGTAGGTTTATAGTGGTATTCATTGTAAAACATTTCCCTAATGACTAATTATTTTGAGCATCTTTTCATGTTCTGACTTGCCATTCATATAACTTCTCTGATGAAAAATATCTAGTCAGGTGTTGGTTTTTTGTCTTCTTATTATTGAGTTTATAAAAGATCATTATAGATGTTGGATAGAATTCTTAAATGTATGTTTTACAGATAATTTGACCCAGTCTGTAGCTTGTTTTTCATTATCTTAATAGCATCTTTTATAGAGCAAATGCTTTTAATTTTTATGAGCTCTGGTTTGTCAATTTTCACTTTTATGGATGATGTTTTTTTGTGTGTCATGTATAAGAAATAATTCCCTAACAAAATCATGAAGATTTCCTTCGATTTTTTTTCTAAAAGTCTTATTATTTTAAAATGTATATTTAGATTGGTGTCCATTTTGAGTTAATGGACTTAATGGATCTTTGCATAAGGTTTGAAGTTCAAGTCAAGGCTCATTTTTCCTTTGTACAAATGGTTGAAAAAACTACCCTTACACCACCGAATTGTTTTTATGTCTGTCTGAGTAAATTGGCCGTATTTATATAGTTCTGTTTTTGGAATGTCTATCATATTCCATTTATCTATGTGCCTATCTTTTTTCAATACCACACAGTCTCGATTACTGTCGCTTTGTAGTAAATCTTAAAATTGATTATGCGAGTCCCCCAATTTTATTCTTTTTCATAATTGCTTCGACTCTGCCAATGTATTTGAATTTCTGTATGCATTTTAGGACCAGCTTATTTATATCTGCAAATGTCACGTTGGGGTTTGTATTGCACTGTCGATCAATTTGAGGATAACTGACATCTTTATTACAGTCGCCTTTGCTTTTGGAGGTAATTTCTCTACGTATAGATTGTTTGGTTGACGCTGCTTTCAACATCGTCATCCTCTTGTCTCCTGTCTTCATCGTTTCCAACAAGAGGCCAGCCGTTTCCCCCATATGTGGTGAGTTGTTTTCCTCTCGCTACTTTCAAGGTTTTCTCTTGGACTTGTGACGTGTCCAGGTGAGATTTTCTTTGCATTTATCCTATATGTGGAGAACGTTGGGCTTTTGGAGCTACAAGCTAATGTTTTGCTTTGGTGCTAAATAAATTTGGGAAGGTTTGGACATGATTTCTTCAGCTATTTTTTTTCCTGTCCCTTTCTCTTTCTGCCCTCATTTTTGGATATTCATTACACTGAAACACCTGACGTTGTCCATAGGTATGTGAGGGTTCCATTCATTTTTCTGCAATTCTTTTTCTCTTCATTCTGCAGAGCTGATATTTCTATTGCTCTGTCTTCCAGTTTACTAATTATTTCTCCTGCCATAAATAATCTGCTACTGGATCCTTCTAATGAACGTTTAATTTCAATTCTAGAATTTACATTTGGTTCTTTTTTTATAGTTTTTATTCCTCCATTCAAGATTCCACTCTTTTTTTTTTTTACGATTTTCCTCTAATTCTTTGAACATAATTTACTTTAATTCCTTAAAAATATTTATAATAGCTGCTTAATGATTTGTCTTCTAAATCTAACATCTGGGCCCACTTGTGAATTTATTTTGACAGCTTTGTTTCTAAGTATGGTTACTACTTTCCTGGTTGGTTTGTTTGCTTGTTTTTCCTTTTTACATATTATTATAAGTTTTCTTTTGCTGCTGCAACAAATTATCACAAACTCAGTAGCTTAAAACAACACAAATTTATCTTAGTTCTGTCGGTCTGAAGCATAATACAAGTCTCACGCTGAAAATCAAGGTGCCGGTGGCCTGCACGCCTTCCGGGAGGTTCTGCGCAGAACCTGTTTCCTTCCTTTTTTTCAGCTTTTAGGGGCAGCCCGCATTCCTTGGTTCATGATTCCCTCCCTGAATCTTCAAAGCCAACAACATAGCATCTCTCTGACCCTGCTTCCTTCATCACGTAACTTTCTCTGGCCAGAGCTGGGACCGGGTCTCTCCTTTTAAGGATTCATGTGATTTGATTAGACCCACCTGGATAACCCAGGCTAATTCCCATTGCAAGGTTTTTAACCCTAATCACATCTGCAAAGTTCTTTTTGCTTGTAAGGTAACGTATTCATAGACTCTGGAGATTAAGTTGTGGACTTATTTGGGGGCCATTTTTCTTTCTACCACAGCATGTCTAACAATTTTTTTTTTCATTGAAAACTGAACATTTAAAATAATATATTAACTCTGTGTTCCGTTTTGTTTTTCTGAAGATTATTGGTAGTTGTTTTGTTGGTGAAGATTCTGGTGGTTTTTGTAACTTGCCTGGATGTAAACTGTGGAGTGTGCAGTGCGGCTTATTAATGGTATTTTTACTCATTTTTTTTCCATTAGCCTAGCTTCCTAGGGGTCCTTTTTTGTGTCTGCATAGCTTATTGGTCAGCCAGTGATGTGGGCAGAAGTGTTGCTAAACACCATGAACCTCTAAGGCTTCCATCTTCTGCTGTGTGTGGGAAGCTGTATCCATTCAAAGCTGTAGCCCGTTCTCAAGCTTTGGCTTTTACATTTCCCAGGCTCTCTTGCATTTCCATACATACTTGCAATTTCTCCGTTACCCTGGTGATGGGGGAGTTTTTCCCAGTCCTTATACAGCTCATTCAGGTGGGGTGGTAGGTGGGGATAGCCCCAGGCAAGCCGGCCAGAGACCCCTATATTACTTGCCCTAAGCTCTAGCTAATTTTCAAGAAGAAATATTTCTCAATTTGTTATCTACCTTTGGCCCGGAAGTGGTTGCTTTTGGCAATTTTTGTTCAATTTTATATTTGTTTTTTGCAGAGAAGATTTTCCAATCCCTTCACATCATCATACCAAAGTTTACTTGCAAAGATTGTTTAGAATAAATTGAGCTCAGACAAATACAGCACTTAAAACAGTGCCTGATAGTATCGAGGGCTCTAACTCTATTTATTATAATTATCATTATTCTTATTAGTTGTTAGACAACGAGACATCCCATTTCCAGTACATAGTTATAATTTTCCACTATAGAGTATTTTTTTGTATGAATTTCTCCAGCCTCCTCTAAAAATTCCGTTACTATAGACCAGGTGTCAGCAGACTTTTTCTGTAAAGGACCAGGTAGAAAATATTTTATGTTTTGCAAGTCGTACAGTCAGCTACTCAATTCTGCTGAGGTAGCACGAAAGCAGCATAAACTGGATGTAAAAGAATAGGTGTGGCTGTACGGCAATAAAACTGTTTACGAAAACATTGCCGCAGGTGGGATTTGGCCCATGAGCCATAGTTTGCCAACATCTGCGACAGACTCACTTTTTCATGATGCTACATCTCAGCAGTGCCAACTACTCTTCCCCGACAGGCTATGTTTCTCTTTGAAAATCACCAGAGAAGAGAACGTCTCTGCTTCCCAGCACCACACCGCAGCATCTCCCAACGCTTGGGCTCTGAGCGCCTAGGACTTCTTCAAGGCCTATGGGCTCTTGTGTACTTGACGTCTGTACACATGATACAGATTTCAATAAAGTTACTGGTCACACTTCTGGAATATATGTCAACACCAGCGCTCAGAGTGTTAGGTGTGGACACACTGTATTTCAGATGTAGACACACAGCTTGGTAAGCTTATGGGGAGCAAACTACATTTCATCTTCTATTTAAAACTAGATTGTGCAGCTCTTTATTAGCTTCTAATTTTTATAAATCTCATTTTTCCCCCTTCCAAACAAGGGAAAGTTACATACAGTTTTAAAACCACAGTGTTGCCTTCTTGAATTAACACTCAATCTTTTGAGATCATTAAATCCCTAAATTATCTATTAACTTAATTGTTCTTTACACACTGGCTTTGTACCTAGAAATTAAAACAGAACATTAAATCAATTTGTAAGACTATTTTGCTATTAAATTTATTATACATTTCGAGGGGTATATAAATCATCCATGAACTGTTGAAAGAATTATAATATGCATGTAACCACTTTATGTTCTTCCTCAATACAGAAGTGCATTAGAATATTTGGATGGTTTTTTTCTTCCCTACTGCATTATGTGCTATGATTATTGTATATTTTTAACCTAAAAAACTTTCTTCACTTTCGGCGTTCACAGACCTGCCCATACTACGCACCTCTTTTTCCTCCTTCCTTCTTGCGCCCTCCGCCTTCCGTCTCGGCTCCCTGGCCTTCTAACCAGACGTACGTCCTTTAGACACTCCTTTCGTTAAGATCTGCTGGTGACAAATTCGGTGTCTTGCTTGGTCCAAAAATGTCTTCATTTCATCCTCATTTTTTAATTAAGACTTTATTTCTTTGGAATAGTTTGTGGTTCACAGCAACATTCAGTGAAAGATACAGAGCTTTCCCATATACGCCCTACCCCCGTTATCAACGCTCCCCACCAGAGTGGGACATTTGTCACAGTTGACGAAGCCACCTTGACACATCATCGTCACCCAAGATTGCAGTTTACAGTAGGATTTACTCTGGTGTTGTATATTTCATGGGTTTGGACAAATGTGTGATGACATGTATCCATCGTTATGATACCTTATAGAGTATTTTTCACTGCCCTAAAAATCCTCTGTGCTCTACCTGTTCATCCTTTCCCCACCCCCTAAGCCCTGGCAACCATTGATCGTTTACTGTCTCCACTGTTCTGTCTTTTCTAGAATGTCACGTAGTCAGAATGTAGCCTTTTCAGATTGGTTTCTTTCACTTAGAAATATGCATGTAAGTTTCCTCCATGTCTTTTCGTGGCTTGATAGTCATTTCTTTTTAGCACTGAGTAATATACCATTGTCTGGATGTACCACAGTTTACTTATCCATTCACCCACTGAAGGGCATCTTGGCGGCTCCCACATTTTGGAAATTATGGATAAAGCTGCTATCAATGTACGTGTGTAGGTTTTGTATGGATCTTACCAAGGAGCACGGTTCCTGGATCCTATGGTCCAGTTTGTTTAGTATGTTTAGTTTTGTAAGAAACCACTAAACTGACTTCCAAAGTGACTGTCCCATTTGCATTCCCACCAGGAATGATGAGAGTTCTTCTTGTTCCACATGCTCACCAGCATCTGGGGTTGTCAGTTTTGTGGATTTTGGCCATTTCATAGGCGCATAATGGCATTTCATTGTTTTACTTCGCATTTCCTTGATGATATATAATGCGGAGTACCTTTTCATATGCTTACGTCATCTGTATATTTCTTTGGTGACATGTCTGTTCAGGTCTTTAGCTCATTTTCAAAATTGGGTGATTTTTTTTCTTGTTGAGTTTGAAGAGTTCTTCATATATTTAGAGTAACAGTCCTTTACAGATATGTCTTTTGCAATTATTTCCTCCCAGTCTGCAGCTTATTTTTCCATTCTCTCGATATTGTCTTTTGCAGAGCAGGAGTTTTTAATTTTAATGAAGTCCAGCTCATCAGTTATTTCTTTCATGGATCATATTTTTAATGTTGCAGTTAGCTTTTCATGGATCATGTCTTTGATGTTGTATCTAAAAAGGCATCCCCATACCCAAGATCATCTAGGTTTTCTCCTATAGTTTTATAGTTTGCATTTTACATTTAGGTCTGTGATCCATTTTGGGTTCATTTTTTGGAAGGGTATATGATCTGGGTCTAGATTTTTTTTTTTTTACATGGATGTCTAGTTGTTCCAGCCTCGCTTATTGAAAAATCTGTCCTTGGCCTATTGTATTGCCTCTGCTTCTTTGTCAAAGATCAGTTGACTATATTATGTGGGTCTCTCAGAAATCTCTGTTCTGTTCCATTGATCTGTTTGTCTGTTCTTTCACCAATACCTCACTGTCTTGATTACTGTAGCTTCATCATAAATCTTGAAGTCAGGTAGTGTCAGTCCTCCAACTTTGTTCTTCTCCTTTAGTATTATGTTGGCTATTCTAGGTTTTTTGACTCTCCATGTAAACTTTGGGATCAGTTTGTTAACAGCTGTAAAATAAACTGCTGGGATTTTGATTAGGATTGCACTGAATCTATGGATCAAGTTGGGAAGAGCTGACATCTTGACGATATTGAGTCTTCCTATCAATGAACATAATTTCTCCATGTATTTAGTTCTTTTTTGAGTTCGTTTATCAGAGTTTTGTAGTTTTTCTTATATAAATCTTGTACATATCTTCTTAGATTTATATAAGTATTTCATTTTGGGGGACTAATATGTCATTCTTTTTTAAAAGAACGTTATTGAGATGTACTTCATATACCATACGATTTACTCATTTACAGTATACCGTTCAGTGGTTTTTCATATGTTCAAAGATGTATACAACCATCACCACAATCAATTTTAGAATTTTCATCACCTCAAAAAATAACCCTGAACCCTTCATTTATCCATCCTGATTCTTGAAAGTTATTTTTGAGGATATGGAATACTAGACTAGGAATTATTGTTCTTAGGCACATTGAAAATATCATTCACTTGATTTCTGGCTCCCACTGTCAGCCTCACTCTTTTGAATGTAATCTGTCTCCTGTAACTGGCAAGAAGGGAAGGTTCCCTCCGAGGCCCCGTGGTGTTGGGGAGACACTGGGCTCGCTTTCCTGTCTCCCGCCCCAGCTCCAAAAATCAGGTAAAGCCAGAGGTTCTAGAACACCAGCCAATTTTACCATTCTGCTTGCTTCTCGGGGATCCCTTAGATTTTGGCCTGACAATTCTTTATTCTCTTGCCAGCATTTGATTATTAATATTTCATCTAGCATTCCACATTGTTTTCATTGAGAGAATCTGGGTGGTTGCAAAGCCTGCTGTATTATTAGAAACGGCATGCAAATCATTTTTCATGAATCTGAATTAACAGGCTCAAATAAATAAAGCGATTTATGTAAGTACATTTTCAAATTTCTACTGACAGTTTTCTTCTTGGGAAATGATCCCGGAATGATATGACCATGTATGTATTCACTTATTTAGGGGCTTTAGAATACGCATCCAGAAGTTCAGGGCTTTTTTTTTTTTTTTTTTTGTCTTTTATTGCCCATATAAGTGGATACATAGACCTTATGCGGGAGAAGTGTGACTTTCATAATGAAACTGCCATTTTTTCTCAAGTCCTTAATAACTGAATTACAGTCACAGCATAATTCAGTCAAATTCGCCAGCCTTTTTGAAAGCTTCCAAATTTTCTTAATTATTTCACGCCCTCCAAAAAGAGTGCCCAAGATATGACACAGGCAGAAGCCAGATGAAAAACAACACCGTCTCCATGACGAGCGTCAAAAAGGAAATGACGTGTGCAACAGAGTGTTGTCCTGCCTGCCTGGGAGGTTCTGACCAGTTCTTACCACTGAGCCACCCGCGGGGCCAACTGCACGGACAGGCCCACGAGGTCCCCCTGCTGCCAGCCGAACGGCCCGCGGGCCACGCAGGACATCAGCAGACCCGGCGGGGGAGTGAGGAAGTCCGCACACAAGTCAGCGGTAAACGCGCACTAAATACAAATATGATACGGGCATTGTCTTCTCAGTTCTTTTTTCAAAAAGAAAGATAAACCCCCCTGACTTTTAGGTTCAAAATCGGACACTTAACTCTATCTGCAACATGGGTCTTTCCTTGACAAGGCAGCTCCTGGCCGCTCTCCTGCCCCTGCCGGCTTCCCCGTGCCGTGTGCATCCAACCCGCACTGGAAAAGAAACGTAAACATACCGGCGGTTCAAGCGGGTCTTTCCGCTGTTGGAAAATAACTATTTTGATGCTCTTGGACTATATGTTTTAACTCTGAAACAAAATCAAGTGATTTTTTCCCACCATTTACCTCCATATGGATGTTAACGGTGCATTGCAATGAATAACTCTACATTCACTAGCCCTGAAAACCTAGTAATACTAGTTTGTGTTTACGTGTAGTTGGATACATTTCCAGATATTCTCCCGTCTTCTTTCTTACCATCAGGTTGATTGTGAAGTAAAGTGTCACTCAAAAACTAGCTGGAAGACCCAGGTCTTGAACCGAATCTCCTAAACTCTCCAGTCTAATTTATCTACTGTAAAAACTCTGCTCCTGAGGCCAACTCATATGAACATTTAAAATAAACAAAAAGCTCTTATGTTATTGTTATCTTATTTAGAGATTCTTTCTAACAATGGATCATGTACAAATAACTAAAAATTCTCAAAATTCCGAGCGAGAAAGCCCTGCCTTTGGAGGAAAGGACCTATTTGGTGGAAATAAGAGAAGGAGAAACGTATTCTTCATGTAAGGAAATCATCCTGCTTATTCATTTTATGGGATAAAATACACCCAAGAAAAATTTCAATGCGATGAGGTAAAATCTCACTGTAACGTCGTAAAATCCTGTTGTAACGTGCAGTGGATGATGAGGCACTATGCATTTGATTTTCTCGTATTCAGGGGGTGGGGAGGAGGGAGCGGGGGAGGCGGCATCCATCCTTCTCAGTGAGGTGGGGCCAGGGGCACACATCACGGAGGAAGCAGGCTTGGGGGTTCCATCTAGGCTGGAACTTGGGATCTTTTCCTGTCGGAAACAAGGGAGGATCCATGGCTCTTGTCATCCAGTCCCCAACAGAGCCGGGCAGTAGAGACGAGGAGAAGTCAGGACTCACCCATCAGCTTGGAGAATGACACTACTCTCCCCCGACGACCGCGTGGATGAATGAGGCCGTGGGAAGGAGTTGTTCTCCTTAATCTGAAGTGGCTTCTTACTTAGGCAGTGCAGTCTTTTCTTTTCTTTGATTTTGTTTCTCAATCTTAAGATGTCTTGAAGAAAAACAAACAGTGAACAACAAAGTGTATCATGTTACAAATAAAGCTCCCCAACCACGAAGGCATAAATTACTTTATGCAGCAAGCGGTTTAACTTAAACAGACCCTCAGGGACGTCAGATGCCTGACTCATCCGCCTTTTCACACTTCTCTGTCCTGATCCCGTGGTGTAAGACACCGAGTTGCTACACTCGACTCCAGACCTGAAGCAAAGCTGCTCAAGGCTGAGTGGGCGCTTCTGCTGCATCTGCTGTTACTGTGGCCAGCAAGCCTGCGTCTGTCCGCTGCCTTGTGGAGGCCATTGCTTGCCGCGCGTTGTGTGGATCGTATTTCTGTAGAAGGCTTAGGATCAGTAGAATTCCAAAATCTTCCGAAACTTGAGGCTGTTGTCTTCCAGAGTCCATAATTTCTGAAGGTGAAAATGTAAAACCCGGTGTCCTACTTCATTATGCAAAATCTCAACTAGATACAAAAATGGAGCGAATAATATAATGAACCTTCAGATAGCCACCATCCACATTCGATAATTATCAAGCTTTTAAAACTTTTTTAAAATCTCTTAGCTTCTCTCTCCTCTCTTTTGCCTTTGTTGAATTCTTATTCTTTTATGCAGTTTTTTATTTGTGAAGCCGTTACTTGCCAGCTTTCATTACTTTTAAAAATTCTCAGCTCCATTTGTCGCTCCTGCCCCATTCTCTCCCTTCTCTCGTTTGAAATTCCAGTCGAACATATGTGAGACCCATGTCCCTCTTTACTTTCCATTTTATTGTCTCCCCGTGTTTAACAATCAGTTATTCTTCTGGCCTGCCTTCCAGTTCACTAAGTCTTTCCTTAGCTGTTAAACTATTGAGTCTTTCATTTCAGTTTTCTATTTTTCAGTTCTAGAATTTTTATTGATTGTTTTTTATATAATTTTTAATTTTCTGCTGAAGTCTTTTTCTAATAAGACTCAAATATATTACGGTTATTTTAAAATCTGTGTGTGAGAATATCAATATTTGAGTACCTGTTTGTTCATTTCATTGCATGTTTCTCTTGGTTTTCAGACAGTTATCTTTTTGTGTGCCTGCTTATAATTTTACTGACTGCAGAACATTGGATGGAAAAATTGGAGATATCGATTGAGGTTCAAGATGATGTTATCTTCCTTTAGAGAGAATTTACTATTATTTTTTCAGCATAGTAGCAGGTCACCTTAATCCAATCAGGGTTCGAACTAATTCGGCCTTCATGAGAGCTGGTCTGTTTCTGCCTTAGCACTGTTCTCAGATTGTAGCCCTTTGGGGGTCCAAAATGAAAGCCAGGATGTTTACTAGGGCTCCTTCTCATTCTCGTTGAGCCCTGTACTCTAATGGCTATGAGACTGCCCACACCTGTGCTCAGTCGTTAGCCTATCTGGCTTTACCTTCAGCACACAAATGTGAAGATCATCTACTGAGCCTCTGTTTTTTTTAATCTCCACTCTTCAAGACCCTTCTTCTCACTGGTTCTTTGATACCTTCAGACAGGTTTTTAAAAAATGTTTTGTCTACCTTTTTTGTTTTTAACAAGGAGTTTAGTCTAAAATAAGCTAATTCACTATTGCTGGAAGGAGAAATTCTACTGAAGAAATTTAAATCAAATATCAAATATCACATCATTTTATCCATGCATGCTTCAGTTATATTCTCTGAAAAACTGTGGACATTTTCTTGAGTACCCACCATTCCATTTCATGTGCAGATTTTCTAGATTGTCCCAGAAATGTTTTTTTAATATAGTTGTTTTGTTTGAGTTAAGAAAGATGAACAAGGTCCACATGGTACATTTAGTTGTGCCTCCTAAGTGTCTTTTCATCTAGAGTGTTCTCCTCCCCCAGCATCTTCTTTTCATGCCAGTGACCTATTGAAGATCCTGATTCAGCATCCTATACACTTTTCCATAGCTCAGATTTGGTTGCTTGCTTTTATTTGTTCCTCTATTGCTTGTTTTTTTTTTTTTTCTATGAAAAGGAATTTACTTTATGGGCCTAATTAAATCCCATTTCCCCCTCCTCCCTCCTCCTTTTCCTCCTCCTTCTTCCCCAGGATGCTTTCTAGACGGTGCGAACTGCTTTCTGTTTCATCATATCACATGGCACTCGGTGTCTGGTCGTCTCACTCTAGTGAAGCTAAGATTGACCGTTGGGTTCAGATGGTAACAACCGAATTCATCCATTGTGAAATTCTCCATGATTCTTTGATCTGATGGTTTTCTAATTCCATCTCCATTTCACATTTATCACTGAACATTCATACACGAGAGCTATTTGGTCACTTCAAAATATAGTTTGTATAGGCAAGTTAAGCACTCCTTTTAAATTCAGTAATGTATTTTACATCGATTCTAAAAAAAAAAAAAAAAATTGTCCTGAACAATAAATGGTTTTCTATGCGATAAATGCCCAAACTGCTCCCTGTAATGAAGCCATGTTGGTTGGTACTGCCCTGGGCATGTTCTGCTCTGCATCCTTTTGACTTGAGACACCGCAGTTCCCTGACCCTCGGCCTCCTTGCCAACATGGCGGCCAATCGCGGTGCTCGTGGGTCTGAGTTGAAGCTGGTGCGTGTGCTGCCGCCTTTGTCTGCTTGTCGAAACGTCCCTCTCTGTGCCTTCACTCCACAGAAACGCCGAGTGCTGCCCGAGGCCCAGCACTCTGGCGCATGTGACTGCTAGCACTGTCCCCATGAAAAGAACATTTCTCACACCCAAACAAGTGGGACACCTTGGCGAACGGTTTTGTTGTTACATAGTTTGTCCTATTTTCCCCGGCCACGTTTCTGTTTCTGAGTCCGGGAGTCCGCGCTGATGCTGCCGGACCCCAGCAGGCCTCCAGGTCCTGTTGAATCAGCCTATGCCATTTTTTTTTACATCAGATCCTTCTTTGTTGTCATTACCGCCGTTCTGCCCAAATCTCTCTGCCCTAGGGTCTCTTTTCCAATTTTCTTTGTTTCTTATTCTGATAAAATACTCTCAGCACCTTTCAGAAGAGCCTAGAAGCAGAAGTCCCGAGTTCCTAGCTTCCCCACAGCTCAGCCTCAGACACGTCTCCTCCCCAGCCCATCCTCTGCCGACCAGGCCCGCATGCTCACTGGCCCTTTGTACTCAGCCTCCGATCACTGCCAGAGGGATCTGTCCCTTCATGGGCCCCAGTGCTTGTCCCAAGAGCCCATTGTGTTTTTCATTCTGAACCAGCTCAAGCTCTGTCACTCCCAAGAAAGCCTCGCTCATCACTGCTCACCTCCCTGCTTCCATCATGGCCTGGCTGCTCTCACAATCCTCTCCGTCTCGTGATTTAATTTGCCTCACATCTGCCACTAGGCTGTTTGCTAACCAAGGGCACGGACTCACCGTGGACGTCTGCGTCCCTTACCACACTGGGCACAGAGCCGGGCATGTCTTAGGCTCACCTTCCCCTCACCTTCTCACTCAAACGCCTGTCTTCGTCCCACGGTCCTCGGGCCCCTGACATCTTCTCGGGCTCAGGCTGTCAGGCTGGCGTTGGCTTCCGACAGTCGTGTGGTCAAAGGCTACTTGCAGGCCCTCTCATCACTGCCACACGCGGGAATGTCAACGCAAGGCCCTGCCCTCGGTGGGGAACTTCTCCAGCAGGGGCGAGCATGCCAGCTCTCCGTGGGGTGCCGTTCCAGCAAGCGGTCATGCTTCTTACTCCTGCGTCAGCTGGGAGGCCTCCAGAGACAATGCGGGCATACGGTCGGCACCCCTGCCAGAGCTGTGCGCCCGCTCTGTCCATGTTTACGTGCAAGCGCCCCTCGCAGGCGGGCCCTCCTCATCCTCTCCTTGCTAAACTCCACCTCTCGTTGTGATATCTTTAAGCAGCAGGGACCTGCCATGGCATTATGCACCACCTTCTCTGCCATCACAGAACCAAAGATTTTCTTTCCGTCTGCTAACCGACGTGACAGACTTCCACTTAGTAGACTGGTTATTAGTATAAAATTACTTTTCAGCCTTTAAGTTTAATTATGCCACATTTATGGCAATAAAATAAAATCTCAAATCCAGGTGTGCTTTTCAAGGAAAGTGTCCAGGGCAATTACCTGCTGATAATGGTGTCTTAAGCCTTTTGTCCAGGGACCTTAAAATCTTTTCCACACAAGTAGATAATGCTGTTCATTCTGTAAGGGGCGAGGCGAACCGACTGATCTCTTGGCACACTCGGGGGATGACGAGAAATCCGGGACCCAGGTGTCCCCTTTGTGTCCCTGTTCAGTTTTTTAAGTGAAGAACGGCCAGCCCTCTTTTGATATAAATACCTCCTTCTCAGGTACTGCCTTCTGTCTTAACAGCGTGAATGAGAAGTTTGCATATCACATTTCATGGGGAGAAGAGCTGGCCTCAGGGAGAGGAACGGTTCGCAGGCGCGTGCACACTCACCGGAGCGCACTTGGGTCTCTCCTGGTAAATCCTCGTCTCTGGTGCACGGCGGAGCATGCATGTGGGTGCCGTGAGTTCATAAACGAAAGCCAGTTACGAGAGCGCTTGGTCCAGGGCAAGCGCTGCCTACGTTGCCATCTTGGGGTTACGTCGCTGATTCGGGGCAGGCACCTGTCGTCTGGGCACCCGCAGCGCTGGGGCGCGCCCTTGCTCCTGCTAGCTGCTCGGATGCGCTTCCCTTCTCCCCCTCAGCCAGCCTCCCCCCATCCTTGGGGCCCGCTCAAGCCCTGTTTCCCCCTTCGCTGGTCCAACCAACCGTCACTCGCCTCTCTTTTCATAACTCCTGTGTCCTTTTCTTCGTTCAATTCAACAAACCCGAATTGAGCATTTACCATGTAGGTAGGACTCGTTTGGACACTAAACGCTCTATTTTGTAATGTTTTAAACGGTCGCATGAATGTTTGCCGTGTGTCTACTGGAATTATTGGTCCTTGAGGAGAAAGTCCATGTGTATGCATACAGCCTGGTGTGTCCACAGGCCCCAGGAACGATGCTGCACCCACAGCAAGGGCTCAGCAGCGGGCGTGGGGGACAGGAGAGGCCACACCGTGCACACGTTACTGAAATGAATCTAATCTAATAAATTCTTGTTGAATCAAATCGAAGCAATGTCAGGTCTGACATCTAGCCCTCATTTTTCGTTCTTTCACCCCCTGCGACACCCTGCTCTAATCCGTTATGTGTGGAAAAGGTCACATACGTTCGAGTCCCTTCCACGTGCAGGACCGCACAGCGAACACAGACGAGGGGTCTGAATAACGAGCTCTGTAACCGAGTGAGGTGACAAGGGCCCGTGAGAAAGGTGGACCGTGAGGAGCCGTGCGGCCGAGACAGACGCGGCTTTGCAGCTAGCGGGGTGCGGCGGAGCTTGCGAGCGTTTGCTTAACAACCTGCGTGCGAAGCCCACCTGCTGTCCCAAGGCGGCCCTCCCGGAGCATCGTGGGAGAGCTGGGAGGGTGGGACTGGCCCCGGCCTCACCCTCTGCTGCCCCCACGTGTAAATGCAGAGGCCCAGACCCCTGTCTCCTCCCCAGCGTTCACTTGGCGAGGCAGTCCCGTCCCGTCCCGTCCAGGCTTGTTTCCGCGCATGCGGAGCCATCCCGGGGAGCAGGAGACAGATCACGAGCCCGCGCCCCGCGGGACGGCCAAGCTCGCGTGGTCACAGCCGGTGTTTGCCCCACGTCCGCGGACTGCGACGCTGAGAGCTACTGACACTGCGTGTCGTTTGGTTCCTTCCAGGATCTTCTTCCCAGGAAGCCACCCCGTCCGAGGTGTGCAGGTGATGAAAGTTGGCAAGTTGCAGCTGCATCAAGGCATGTTCCCCCAAGCCATGAAGAACCTGAGGCTGGTGAGTGTGCGCATGCGCCGCGCGCGTCCCGCCCTCAGGGCCTTTTCTCCTGTCGCGGAGCCGCCTCCTTGTGATTGTTGGCAGCTCTACACACGTGTGTCTCATGCACACTCACACACACACGTGTGCACCCACACACGTGCCTGTACATATTTAACAGCCAGCTCTGAAAAAAAATAACCGATTTGTGATGTTTGCCAATTTCCGCACCATGGTTGATTTTAAACTACCGATGTCAAACCAACCAGCTCACAAAAACCCTGAAGAGCTCATCATCAGCTCCCGCCAACCGGTGCGAGCTGGGCTCAGAAGCACAGCGGACAGGTCCCCTACCCCCGCGCCCTGGGCCTCAGCGGCCGCTGCTGGTCCTTTAAGGCCCAGCTCAGATGTCATTTTCTTCTTGTTCTCCCACAACTGTCTATTCACTCCGCCACCGGAGCTTATCCCACGGTGGGCGGACGCCTGACGCCCTTTCCCAGGACACCGTGGGCGTGGTGGTTATCTCTGTAACCCTAGGACTTAGGAAGGAGCTGTTGTCGGAGAGGACAAGGGAGGAAGGGCAGGAGGTCGGCGCGGTGCGGCAGTAAGTGCTGAGAGGCAGAGTGGGCGAGCTGGGTCAGTGTTGGAGTACATTGTTAAAGAGGGACATTTGTTTGTCACCCTCTCAGTGAGTCTCCTCTGCCCCTCGGGGCCCAGGGCTCTCTGCCGCCCTGGCCTTTCCGTGCTGGCGGGGCTCCCCCTCCCACAAACCAGGCTTCCAAAAGGAGCCACGTGCTCACCTGGTCCAGGCTCCAGATTCCGTGCCCAGGCTGGCGGTCCCATACGTGGCGGCTGTGCATGCGGAGATGAGAGAAATGGACAAATGCCCACGGGATTCTCAAACAGGAGATTCTCTAGTGCTAGTTTCTGCTGACTGCTGGCCGTCGCCTTCTCCTGGTCTCTCATTGAAATCAGCCCCGGCAACGCAAAGGACACCAGGATTCCTGGCACAGACAGCGTTCCTGTTCTTTTCACATTGTCTGACATCTTTACCTAGACCGTGGAAGGACGCCTAGCTGTGTATGCCAGTATCAAGGAAAACTGCCCTTTCTCATTGGACAGAAAGCTGTCTGCCAGTCAAATCAGTTCAGCAGACAATCCCAAATATATGATGTCATCTGAGAGTAAGTGCTTTATGCGATCAAATAAATCCTTTATGTTTATATGAGACTGGAAAGTATATTACTGCTCATCATGGTCCGATCCGGTCCTTGTAACAGATGACAGCCATATGAGGTCAGTAGGCCAAGCATTTTCATTTCCATTTGACAATTAAAGAAGTTAAGGGCTTGAGAACATTCAAGAGCTTGTCTGAAGTCAACCAAAGCAGAACCAAGTCCAGTTTGTTCCACTTAATTCAACACTTGTTGATTAAATAAGTTAATCTGAGTAAGATCCAGTTTTGTCCTTATAGTTTAATGGGGAAGACAGAAATTGAACAAGACATTAAATCCAGGCTGAACTCCAAGGCTCTGGTTTTCTCTGGAATGGCCCAGTTGAATAGATGAGGCTCTCTAGTAAGACTCAGCATGCAGAAATCCCTTCAGATCTTCTGAGCTCCTGATGCCAACTCAGACAATGTGGGAGAGAAATCAGGGGAGATGTGGATCTCTTCTGTTCTTCAGTGGCTTTATTATTACAATTGCAGCAGAACTCTTGAAGGAGACATTTACTACCCTCAGCTGCAAATACAAGCCTGAAGGAACCCAAACGGCCATCTAGACACACATCGTAGGAAAATGCGGGCTGGGTAGGTGGTGCTTAGCCATCCCTAGCCCTTCTCACGACACTCATTGATTGTCCTTTTACACCCATCCTGCCCAGTTCCATGCTGTCTTCCTTGCATCCTTCTCATGAAGCTGTCTCACTTCTTCTAGAAGCTTCCCTTGGTAATCATTTTAGCATCTTCTGCTCTTAGAACCAAAGATAAGCCCCAACACAGGCCCTGATAGCTACCCAGTGAAAGATCTTGGAGCAGCATCAAAGAGTCTGTCATGAAGACTGGGATTAAGTCATAGCCTCGCTGTGAACTTCCTTTTTGGCTCTGGAAAAGTCCCTGTCCCTTGCTGGGTTCCGATTGTCAACCAGAACGCTCATGTGTATCCTCTGCCGTGTCTGGTAGTAGAAAGAGCCCTCTGATTTAGAGTCCTGGAGTCCATAAGGTGTAAGTTCCAGTCCCACCATTTATTGAGTTTTGTGCCTTGAGGCAATTCTTTCAATCCCTGTGAATATAATTTTCTGATTTTTAAAGTGAAGATAATGTCTACCCCATTGAGAAGTAAATGAGGCCGTGTGTGAGAGTGTGTTTTGCCGAGTCCCAAGCATTTGGAGACTCTAACGGGTCATAATTTTATGGGAACCCCTGTTCTGATCAGTCCTCAGCTACCTGGTCTCTTAGGCACTGTGTTTGCATTTGGGGTTGTACGGTGGTCCCCCCTTTGAACAATGACGTTTGGTAACCAGTCCCTCACAAAACACGGGTGTGTTCCGTTTCTCCAAGATGAGTGGGAGTTCTTCAAGGGCCCCCGACTTATGTACCTTTTGTAGTTCCTGGTGTCACCCAACACGGATACGCACACCCATGTGTGCATGACAGAACACGGCAAGTTCTATCAAATCCATACCTGAATGAATGGAATTTTTAAATGAATAGAGGATTTTAAAAAGCCCACCTCCCCCCGTTTTTTCAATAGTGTATAGTTAATGGACCAGTCATCTCAGGACCTTTGGCGACTGGTCACTCGCTAGCAGAGGGGTGGCCTGTACGCATCCGTCTCTTATAAGCTCACCTGTAAGTGTAGGAGCAGATCTGTTTTGTTCTGCAGAAAGCCTTTCGTCCTGAGTCCCGTCTCGGGACTCAGGTAACCCAGAGAGCGAAAAGGGAAAATATATTCTTTGCCTTTTGAAACTAATGGTCTCTTTAGACTGACACCCCTGGATATTCTTTCTTGTCTTAGGAACCCTGAAAATAATAGGATAAAATAGCTCGAATGAGGATTTCAAAGGCTGAGTGTGGAACAGAAAAGCTTCAGGATCAGAAATTTGTTATAGATTCAATTAGGCCACAGCCTCCTCCAGGAAAGGAATCCACTTAGCCGCTCTGATTGGGTTTGGGCTCCCCTCTCCACTGGGCTCGGCTGAAATTCTTGTGATTGCCACCACAGGCCTGTCCTGGGGTCCTTTCACAGAAAGCCCTCCCGCTTTCCCCTGTCTCTAATCTACTTTCGTTTCTTCCATTTATTTCTTGGAAGAATTTTGTTAGCCACTAATTTGACTTCTTGAACCTCAAGGGCAACTGTCCTCACAGGGCTGCCTTGTCCGAGAGCCCATTTCTTTTCTCTGAGCCCTGCAAGCCTCTGGTTCCCCCACCCTGGGCCAGACAAGCGGCTTTGTTAGCTGAAGTCAGGATGGAAAACGTTGGACTTCTTTCCCTTTAATGACCATTTTTTATTTAGATGTAAATTTCCTACACCATGCTGTAATGTCTTTTTCCCTTCTCATTGCATTTCATTGACGCATTTTACATTTCGAGGATCTTTTTATCTTTTCTGGGCCTGAACAGGGAGTGCAGGCCACAAGTCCTGGTCACTCCTCTCCTTTCTGCCCACAGGGGAAGCTCAAAGCACAGCCGCAGGGGTCTCTCATCTACCCCAGCCCGCACCCTGATTTCCACTCCCACAATGGCTAGTTTAGAGCATGCCATTCTGTTGTTCTTATTTCTTAATGCGCTATAGTGATTCTAAACCCCTTTGGTCATGTTCTTATTTAGGATTCTGATAAAAACCACTGATTCACCAAAGAAAAATGTACAAACACATAACATTTTGTATGTTCTGTGGGGAAGGGGCTTTGGGGACCACTGATGCTTCTCCATAGACTCTTAAGTGCCCACAACCTCTGGGTCAAAAGCTCTTCCCGATGGGTAACACCATCCCCTAGTACGGGGGCAGATGGGAAGGAGAGAGGGAGGACAGGAGGGCATGCGGAAGTCAGAGGCCACAATCGTCAACAGTGCCTTTAAGGAGTTTTTTGGAAGTCCCCGGCTCTGTACTTACGAATGTCTCCAAATAGAGAATATTGATTTCAAGACTATGTTTCAGAACTAAAAAAAGAGAAGTCAGAGAATGGTCAATAAAATGAAACTATAGTGATTAAGTCGTGTTCAAAGAAATGAACAGAAATTTACCTCCCAGTAAGTGTAGTTCCCAGCAGTGACAAGGAGCCAAGTAGGGAACTGGGACTTAAACTTCCACCTGGCAGTAACAGATGTCACCGCCCCCGCCTCCTCCCCCCCCACCCCCCACAACTCTCCTGCTGGAATGTTGGAGGAGGCGAGCTGACCGCAGGCTTAAAAAAATTCAGAATCTCATCAGAACACTCAGAATGTTCAGGTTTCAACTGAAAATCCCTTATCATACAAGAGCCAGGAAGATCTCAATTTTAATGGGGAAAAAAAAAAGACAATATATGCCAACTCCAAGGTAACAGCGTTGTTAGAATTATCTGACAAAGATTTTAAAGCAGCATGTTCATAAAATGCTTCGATGAACAATTGCAAATACCTTCAAAACAATTTAAAAAATAGAGTCTTAGGAAGAAATGGAAGACATAAAGAAGAAACAAATAGAAATTTAAGAACTAATAAATGTGATTACCAAAATAAATAGAAGTTTAACAACAAGTAGAAAGGACAGAGGAATGATTAATGAACTTAAAGATAGAACAATAGAAGCTACCTAATCTGAAAAACAGAGAGAAAAATGACTTTTAAAAAAGGCAAAATTGAACAGAGCCTCCGGGACCAATGAGACTGATAACAAAATACATAATATCGGAGTCTCAGAAGGAGAAAGAAGATAGGGCAGAAAAAAGACTTGACGACATAAGGGTGGAGGCATCCAAATTGGAAAGGATGAAGTAAAATTATTTCTGTTCACAGATGATGTGATCTTATGTATAGAACCCCCTAAAGATTCCACACTAAACGGAACAACCCCAGCAGCAAACAGGACCTAATTGACGTTTATAAAATACTCCCTGCAACAATAGCAGAAGACATGTTCTTTTCAAGTGCCCAGAGAACATATACCGAAATAGACCATATTCTGAGCTGCAAAACTAGTCTTAATAAATGTAAACGAATTTAAGTCATACCAAGTCAATTTTCTGACCACAGTGAAATTCAGTTAGAAATCAATTCCACAATATTGGGGAACAAAACCAATCGACACCTCTGAGACTCGGTTTGCCCCCTAGAATTTATTGAGTCCAATCTCCTCACTGCTCCTTTGAGGCTCAGGGAGGAGACACGACTTCTTCAGGGCCTCCCAGGTGCTCAGTAAATATTTGCTGGCTGGTTAGTTAAACACAGCAACCTCACAGCAACTTTCTTACCAGAATAGCTACTCCCCCAGGAAGAAGTCGCAGACCCGAGACCACCATGTCTGCGGCCCCCTCAGAGGTCCCCTGGGCTGTGCTGGTCCCTCCCACGCTGGACACCTCAGCACCTTACATCTCCCTTTGTCACACACTGTCCTGGCTGCGCCAAGCCTCTTCCCAGAGGGAGGCCACGTCTTGCACATGACAGCGGCTCAGACAACGTTTAGTGACCAAGTGGTGCGATGTTCTCTTGAAGGACATTTCGCCTTGTGGGAGGGCCCTGCGCCGAGCTGTCCAGGATGCAGAGCAAAGCGGGGTCGGCGCCCAAATGGGCCGTCAAAGGCTTCGGGCTCTTCTGTCGCCCGCTGTGAGGCTGCTTGTGGCTCTTTGCTTCCTGTGCTGTGCGTCTGGCTTCTTACACTTCCTTTTTCGGTCACCCCCCCCTCACCCCCTCTTCCATGCCACTTTCATCCTGAGATGGGCAGGATAAGGGAAGCTGCTTGCATTTTCCCCTCTTGCGATCTGATTCCAGAGGGTCTTATCATGCACACATTTCTTTTCCATCTGATGTTAGGTCCAGATTTAAATCATGCGTGGGGAAGTCATGTGTGTTGGGTTCCCTCAGGCTCATGGTAGAGAGCATATGAGATCTTTGATCAGCTTAATATATTTGTATTAAAAATTAATAAGAAGGCTATATTGTTTGGAACCTTAAATCAAAACTTGACTTAATTCATTTCATTTAATCTACAACCACAATTCTAAAATTACTCTTTGAAAACATGTGATGAGACTGAAATCGGTTCTGGGACCCTCTCTGTCCTGAGTGAGCCGTGGCTGTCACGTGGCACACACACAGTCTGTGCTGCCATTTCTCGTGTGACATTTAGAGTCAGCACACGGGTGCGGCAACCACCTCAGAGGCTTCGAATGAGTCCTCCGTGGAAGATTACATGCAGGCTCGTTTTAAATGCTACCATTAAAAAAAATAAAATTTAATGGAAAGAGATAAGCTTCTCCCAGCACAAGCCAGCTCCGATTTTATATTTCCTTAATCTGTTTTATATTCTGCTGCAGGAAATTAAACCAAAATCGTTCTCTCTGGAGCGCATATGTTGGGAGGAGCCAAGAGAAGGGAGACAGAGCTACAGGGAATGGTTGCTCTGCTTTGTCAGAGATTTATTGTAAATCTCTTTATTCTGGGGGGAGCCTCCTCATGTTCCCGCTGGGGCGAAGAGCTGTGGCCGCCGTGGAGAGCCGGCCCGGCCCAGGCCCCTCGGGGCTCTCCTACTACATTCCTGCTCCCCCCGCACCCCCTCCCCGGTGACATCTAGGCCCAGATGCTGTCCAGGACAAGGACCAGATGTCCTCCCTCATCAGGTCTGGGGTTCAGCTTCCTGTCTACTCAGCATGACACGTCATTCGCACACACTCACAGGACCGTCACTGACATGTTTTGCACATCACCAAATCCTACTTCTTTTTTTCTTTATCTTCTTTCTCTCCTTTTCTCTTCCACCCTGTCCATCACTCAGAGAAAATGACAGGGTTTCCTGGTTAATCCTATCTGCATTTAGTTTTACCTTCCAGATTTTTTTTCAGTCTCTTCAAATAGGTCCTTGCCTCCAGCTACCCTCATTTCCACCCTGCTTCTGGCCACCCCGTGGATAAGATCTTCAGTCATAATATCTCAAATCCTACGCACACACATCCAGGGGCTGCCCCCTGCCCCACCTTCACTTCCTGGACTGTACTCACCACCAAGTAGGCGAACACACGGTCCTGGCTGTGCCAAGGCTCTTCCCAGCAGTTGTCTTGACTAGGAAGACCACTGCCCCTCAGGATGTCTCAGAAGCCACATCTAGGAGCCCCTCCAGTCCCTCCCTGAGTCACTGCAGGCTGTTCACTGGTCGAGGCTGCACAGTGCATGGAATGAACAGGGGGTGAGGCCTGAGAGCCAGGTACTCCCTGGGCCAGCCTCTCAGGCCAAACAGGAGGCCTCTGGACCAGATGGTCGTCGTGGCCTGTCCGTAAGGAAGCAGGCTGGGAGGCGAGGAGGTGAGGCCTAGAAGGTTCTGGAAGGGCAGACCCTTCCAGACGGTGGCGCTACAGTTCCAGAAAGGCTGGGACTGGACTTTACTCAGGCACTTGCTGATACTCAGGCACTTGCCCTGTTGTAGGACGAGCAGGTCTGTCCCTTTAACGCCAATGAAGACTCTGGATCAGCCACAATGAAGTTTGGCTCTTGAGGAGCAGACCTTATTCTTAAAGGTGGAAGCAGAGAGAGAGAGAGACATTATCAGATGGGAGCTTACAAAGTCCAAAGCGCGCAGCTCGGCCTTCCTTGTCAGAGCGCGCAAAGATCACTTCGTCGTTTGGTCTCTGAGTCAGATCACTGAGAAGCACAGATCCTTCTCCAGGTGAGGAACTTGGAGAAATAGAACCAGGAGGGCAAACAGAAGCTCGCGTGAGGGTCCTTGGGGGGACAAGGCCAGGCCCCCGCCCAGCAGAGGGCACGCGTGGGGGCCGCGAGGGAGGCGAGCCCTGGCGACAGGCCCAGCCCCTCCCTAGGGCGGCTGGTTATCGCTCTTTCTGCAGAGAGCTTTCCAGGCGGTGCTTCCGGCCTATTCATCTTATCTCATCTTCCCCTGCCCGATCACACGCACATCTGGCCCTGTGCTGAGCAGAAGGGAAGAGAACGTGTAAGAGCGCTTTCCCAGGAAGAAAGAGCATTTCCCAGGAAGGACTGGAGGCCCCTCTCTGATCTCTTTTTATAGTGTGCTCTCGCACAGGTTTCTGCCTCACACATTAGATGTCCAGACTGATGGGGGACCAAGGACAGTGCCCCAGGGGAGGAAGGGTAGAGGGAGACTAAAACATGAGACAGTTGTTCTCCAAATGGCATCAAATGCTTGGTTTTGATCTTCAGCCCAGAGGGATCTCACAGAGCATGGCCACCTGCAAGGTGCGGGCTGTTCCTAACGCCTCCCTACTCCAAGACCCAGACTTGCTTGCAGATACTGTACGCCTGCGAGGCAGGCCCACTCCCGTTAATAAGAAAAATCCCCACCCGCCACACATCCACACCAGGCACCTCCTGGGTCTTCCAGCTGGGATGTCAAGGGTGGTGGGCCCGCTGTGAGGTCTTTTCCAGGCTCAGGGACCAGGACCTGAGGTGGAGGGCTTTTCTTTTCCTTTCTCTTTTTTCTCTCTCAAAGTGAAATCTAGACCCCATCTGCCTGCCTGTTCTCCTTTACTCTAGCCTCAAGGGAACATTTTCAAGAAGCAAAAAAAAAAAAAAAAAAAAAGCCAGGGACACAAGCTGAAGGCACTGGTTCACCGGAGCACCTTGCTTCTCTGGGTCTCATGTTTCTCCTCTGTAGAGTGAAGGGGTCACGACCCCCAAGGTGCTTCTCAACTCCAGTCTCTACGACTTTAAGGATGTTTAAAGATGTCTCACCTCTAGGCATTTGCCTTCAGCAAAGACTCAGCAAAGGGGACCAAGCCCTATGCTGGAAGATCACCTCTTACATGACAGAAAGTTGGAAGTGATCGAAACTTCCAACATAAACATGATGGAATCAACGGTACACAACCATTAGAATGGTAATTAGATTGGCTGTAAATTAACATGGGCCGATAAGTAGCTGTTAATGCTTGTTCAGTGGCTCTCCCGTGGGTGTCTTTTGAAGCTCCCTGGTTGTCACTCCTGTGCAGCCCTGGCCGAGAGCCACGGCCCTGCGCGCCAGGCACTTTTTGGGGTACTGAAAAGCCACCAGAGTGATGCCTTTACCTGTCTCCTGAAGACGCATCCGCATCGAGTATAGGGAGTCCGATGCCTCTCGCTTCCCTCAGGCCCCCATTGCGCATTGTAGGAGGAAACTGTTTCTCTCTCACTTATTTATTGCAAAAAGCATTTTGAGGGTGCTCTAGTGACTTATTGCGTCATAACAAACCATCCCCAAACTTCGCAGAGTACACCCACCACCATTCCATTGGGCTTGCAGATTATTTGGGTCAGGAATGTAAACAGATCCCAGGAACGGCTCGCCTCTTTCCACGCCTGGGGTTACAGCCGGGCAGACCGAAACTGGCTGTCTTCTGCCCGGTGGCTGGAATCATCTGGAGGCTTCTTGATGCACATTTCCGGTGTCTAGACTACGCTGGCTTGAAAGATGGGCTCAGCTAGGACCGTCAGCCAAGGACCTACACGTGGCCTGTCCGTGCACCTTGGGCTTCCTCACAGCATGGAGGCTCATGAACCAGGAAGAGGCCGCGGGGCCTTTTTCGTTAGCCTTGGGAGGCGATGCCACTCCTTCCATCGTACTCTGTCATCGAAGCGGTCACAAGCCACCCAGATTTCAGAAATATTTTACAGGCACAATTGATGCTTTAGTGGTAGATTGGACATAGAGAACGAAGGCGAGCATTGTCAAAATACCAATGCTATAATGTCATATGATGTAAAAAGAACACAAAAATGTACGTATGTGATAATAACAGAGCAAATAGATGAGAATTGAATGCGTCTTAAGGTGGTAGGGGCATGGCATTTCATCATTAATATTACTTAATTATTTTACGAACTCTTCTTGAACCTCTGGAACTACCCACCAAACCTAGGTACGGGCAGTCCCGGAAGACCGGTGCTAGGCTCCGGGCCCCGGCATGCCTCCAGTCCCGAGGCTGCTCTGCAGGCACCACATTAAAAGCATCGTGCTCGTCCCCTCACGTTGTGGCCTGGAGAACCACCGTGCTGCTGGCACACGCCGCACCCCGGGCCCTGGCCTCAGGGGAAGAGCAGAAGCGGGCAGGGCCCCCCAGGGCTCTAATCTGTCTTCTGTCTTTTCCCATTAGGCTTTTGATATTATGAGAGTGACACACGGCAGAGAGCACAGCCTGATCGAAGATCTGATCCTGCTCTTGGAAGAATGCGACGCCAACATAAGAACATCCTAAGTGAGCCAGACAGGTGGACGCTTTACTGAGATCGCACGCTCTGCGCCGCGTTTGCTGAGTGACCCGCCCCTGCCAGACATGCTGTTCTGTTTGTGTAGGTAAATAAGGGGGGCATATGGTTTGCAAACCACGAGGCTCATTAGTTGTAGAGAAGCACGATTATAATAAATATTTAAAAATGTGGTTGAAAGTGCCATCTGGTAATTGTTTTCTTTGCTTACTCATTGGTAATTTTAATGTTTAAGATATCAACTTCAAAGATAGGAAATCCTATTAAAAGCGTGACAATACATCCTCTTTGGATATGCGAAGGGATGAACGGATAAAAATCAATGTTTTCATGTTCGCTTCCAAGCAACACAGTTAATGTCCATTTTGGCAAGAAGCAGAATTTTCAGATGTTATCTTTACTGTTTGTGTTAAATGCTATTGGTCTACTATTCACTTCTGAATACATCCTCAACGCAGGAAGTTTTCTCCTGAATCCCGAAAGAAGTCACTTTAGGTGTTCTTAGAGGTAGGGAATCTTAGTGGAAAAGAAAAGAAAAAAAAAACCACGTTTTCTCAGATGTCCCGTGGCTCTTTGAGTAACTCATTCTGAACATTTTATAAGCCTTTGTGTGTGTCACGCTTTTTTTCTCGCATCTTTTTCTCTATTTCCTGCGGGTGTGGTTTGAGCACATGATACGTGTAGCGCGAAGCTCGATTACTCCACAGAAAACAGCGTTTTGGTTCTAGCTCAGGTCAGACGGGCTTTTCCTTCTTCTTGTCTGTTCTTTCCTAATTCCGTGCCTGCTTGTCCACCCTTCTGCTTTATATGAATACAAAAAACCGTTCCTTTTTCTCCAGCAACACAAGAAGGTGAAAGCTTTTCGCTCAGGGACCCTGTGTGCATTGTTGTTCCCCTGCTCAGATGGGGCTCACAGTCTCCGAAGCCCTTGGATCTCTGCGGCCGGAAGCAGAGCCTCTTGGCATCCTCGCCGTCTCTTACAAGCAAGAAGACAAGATGCGGGGCATGATGGGAGAATCCAGAGTGGCGACTCACGTTCCCGCCATCGGGTTCAGGAGTCCTCCCCACTCTCACGGGCCTTGGGGGCAGCGAGGCCACCAGCCACGAGGCTGCCCTGCGGCAGCCGGCACTGGCAGAATGACACGGGGACGTCTGGTCCAGCCAGAAGGAACCGCCTCCTCGTGCAGCTGACCGAGCTGATGCCCGGAACCTGGCGCCCGCCTGCCAGTCGTGGGGACCCGCGTGACGTCCGGAGGCTGGGGAGCTCTACGGCCTTTCCGTGCGCTCGCTTCGGCTCGAGCCCCGCCCGCAAGCGCCAGGCACATCCGTGGGCGCACAGCATCCCCGGAAGCCCAGCCGCACGACGCAGGGGGTGTCCCGAGGCCGCTTTCTCAGTGAGGGAACCGGCGTGGGGCCCCGGGATTTCCCACGCGGCGTTAGGAGAGTGAGGGGCGCAATCTGAGTCTTTCTGAGACCAGTTCTACCCGCTTCAACAAAGAGGTAGTGGACGTTACTGCGTTTTTTAGGAAAAAGGGAATCAGACCGAAGAAGACACGGTCTGGTATAATATTTGTATCAGGTTTTACCGTATAACAAAAACTACCCGAATGACAAGAGTGAATTTCGGTCACGGCGCGCTGCGTGCGCAGGCTGGGCCGCAGCGCTCCTCAGGGTCCGCCCGGGCTCCACGTGTCTCCGCCCCTGCGGGTCCGTCGTCGTGAGGACGTGGGACCGGGGAGAGGACGCCACGTGGCCATTCGCCATAGCAACGCACAGCGGCCCTGAAGCTCTTTGGGTCTCGGGGAACATTTAGTGACTTTGGTGAGATCCATGGACCTGCTTTTTAGAAAAACGGATACAGCTGGACAGTTGCTTTGAGGCCCTGGGATTCTTGACCTCCCTGTGCCCTCTCAATGGACTCTCTGCGGTCTTTCATCTAATGGAAAGGAGCCTTGCTACCTTTCAAAAAACACTGGTGGCAATGGATTGGTTCTTCGTTTGAAATTCATTAGGAAAAGAAAAGGCATCACAGAAGGTGGAAGGAGGGTTACATGCCGAATGGGCAGAGTTCACTGATAGAACCCTGTGTTTGCCAATTTTCTGAATGAAATTTATCCGTCAGCGATGATCCTGGATTAAGAGATTTGCTGTCACGCCTCCCAGAGAAAGTACATGAGCTTTTAAATCCCTCTCGGGCTGCTTCTCGTTTTCTGAGGAAAGGACCCTTGCGTGCGGGAGAGGGGCAGCATGCATCAACTTTTAATAGAAAGCAAACATTTAAGCAACGGTAAACATTTACTGAACAACTTTACAGCAGAATAATTTTGGAGAGGAGGAAAGGGGATGGAGAAGGCGATTTAAAATTCACGTCACCAGGGGCTGACGATTTATCGCCGCCCCGGCCCCCACGACGGCTCTTTCATTAATCCACACGCATCATAGTGGCTGCCTTTTTTTCACATCGGTAACTCGACGCCATTAGTTGCTCCTCTGGGATGAGAACACATTTAAACTGAAAATGAACACGCCGGGCATAATTTATAGCCGTGCCGTGTGAATGCTAAGAGTGCGGGAGAGCGGGGCCGCCTGGGACGCCTGCTCACCCCGGGAGCACGCGACAGGGTTCCACTGGCCAGGCCAGAGCCCGGGGTGGGCAGAGAGGCCGGCCACACCCTGATGCAGCCAGCCAGGCAGCCACGAACCTCAGAGCCCCTCGATCAAGCGTCACTGTGGGGATGAAAGTGAAGTTCCATACGGGGGAGCTCGGCCCGGAGTTATGTCCTGAGTATGTTTGTCTGGCCCAATCAGGAAGCGATGCTTTCCTCGCTCAGAGCGGCCCACTGGGATTCCACAGGGAGAAGTTTCTAGGCATTGTGGGGCATCGTGAAATCCTATGACGAGCAATCACTGGCGGAAGCTTCGGGAAAACACTGGAGCCCTCCTTTGCCTGAGGTCCGTAGGAGATCACACTGGTTGAGAAGGACCAGGTATGCACCCCCAGACTGGGATGCTCCCTTAACCTTCGTGAAGTTCGTAAGCGTGAAGCTACCGATGCGCAGCCAACATGTTCAAACCGATGCAAAACGAATCAAAACCAAATTCTCCTCATGATCCTTCCACACGTCAGCACAGAAACTTGGTCACTGACCTCTTCTCCCTTTATCAAAGCAACGAGCTCTGTCTACTTGTCCTCTGAAGGGCTTTTTAAAATGTCAGCCATTCGGGTTGTTGGTCCATCCCCGGGCGTTCCTAGGCCCCGGCTCCTCATTCCTGAGCCATTGTGGAGACCTCCTCATTGACCTTGCCTGCCATCCCTCCGGCCTGTCCGCTATCACAGCTGCCAATCATCCCCCAAAATACCTACTTCATCATTTCCTCTTATAGCTCCTCAGAAAATTTCAGCGGCTCCCTGTTGCCCCTAGACTCAAAGTCAATCTTCAGACTGGCACCGATGATCTCAAACTCCCGAATCTCATTCCCAACCAACGCCCTGCCCTCCCCCGCCGGGAGCCTGCCACGCTAGCTGGGCCAGAGTCCCACCCTCCCCCCCTTCTCCTGAGTTCCGTCCTTTTCTGTATCAGCGCCTTGTTTTGTTCACAGTGACTGGATTCCCTTTCTTCTCCTAGATCTGGCTAAGTCTTATCCATTCTCAAAGGTCTAGCTCAAGCATTTCTCCTCTTTCTTTAAGAAAGCTCAGTTATTCTTTCTGACGTTCAAGTTGTATTAGCTTTGGCTGCTGTGGTCTTTTTCACGTTGGGTCCTATGTCCTGCGTGTTCTTGTCATTTCAGAAACACTTTCTTATTTGGGGGTCACCTGGTACTTTCCCCCTCTAGACCTAGAAGTAGCCATTCTCCGGGAGCCCTTGGTCAGGAAGGGCATGTAGAATAATCCTGTTCTGGGCCCCGTTTTGCTCGTGCTGCAAGGGTGTCATTCATTGCTTTTTCGTCCTTTTTAAACTCCTGAATTCACACCATGCCACCAAGTAAAATGCATCGTCCTCATTGTTCTTCATCTTCCTCCTTCCACTTTTGTACTTCCCTCGTACACGCAAAATAGTTTTGAAATTACTACTGCAACCATATCCACAGCAAACTACTAAATAGAAAAAAATAGTTGTATCATCTGAATACTATATTTAAAAGTTACTTGCATTATTCTTTTCTGAGTGTTTATGTAATCAATTTGATATCCAATTAGGCTTTTTTTGTTTTATTTTTAATCAGCTTTCGGATTTGCCCATTATTGATTTATGCTGGTATATAAATATTAATATACATTTTGCTATTACAAGTAATGTCGTAATGAAGAATTTTGCATATGTGTTTTGTTTTGTTTTGTTTTGTTTTGTTTGTTTGGCTGGACATGTATCTCCAGGGTAGCTTCCTAGAAGTGGAATTGCTGAGCAAAGGTAAATGCATACATAATTTTATTAGCTATCATCAAATTTCCCTTGACAAGGGTCAGGTATGTATAATTCCTGCTTCCCTGCAGCCAGCGAATGGGTTGTTCAGCTTCTGAATTTTTGCTAAGGTAATACATAAGAAATAGTATCTCAATGTGGTTTAAATTTGCATTTTTCTTAGTAGTGAAGTTGGATGTCTTCAAATATTCAAAAGCCTTTTGTCTGTCTTTTTGTGAACTATCTTTACATGTCATTTGTCCATTTTTAAACCCAAGAGGGCTTATTATAACGTTCCCTGCTGAAAAAAAAAATGCTAAAGAATGCATGATATAGAAGGAGAATAGTCACAGATGGAAAGTCAGAGTTGCAAGAAAAATAGAAAAGAAAGAAAATTGTTACTATTTGGACAAATATATATAAATGAAGTTTATTTTTATAAAACAGTAATAATAATTTCTATGAGGGACAAAAATATGACATAAACACTAGGTAGCAATAAAAGTACCTCAAGAGAAGGAGTAAATAAAGTTGAAATTTTTTAAGACTTTTGTGTTGTCCAAATTGAGGGTAAAGATTTTTATTAACTTTAGACTTCAGTAAGTTAATTATACATGTTTCCATTTCTGGGATAACCACAGAAGAATAGAGTCAGAGCATATAACTTAAAAACTTTTAGAAGAAAAAAGGGGAATGAGTTAAAAAAAAAAAACAAACAGGCATTTCTTCTCATCAAAAAGGAGTTTGGGGGGTGGGGTGAGAAAGGAGCAAAAATTTAAAAATAGAAAAGACAGGAACTTTAGGCACAAAAAGATGTTAGATTTTAATCTGATACATTAGTAATTACACTAAATGTAATTTAGTAAACAGAGTAAATATAAAACAGTAAATGTTTCAGCTGAAATATCAAACTGGATTTTAAAATCCAACAATGCTGTCAATAAGAGACTCTAAACAAGGATACAGAATGTTTTTTTAAAAATGTATATTTGCAAATACCAGCCAAAAAAAATCTGGTGTGGCTAGATAATAATATAATACAGTATGGTATAATAATATAATATATAATATAATATTATATATATTATATATTATATAATACAAACTCTAAGGCAAAAGATATTACTAGAAGGAGAGACACATAATCATGGCACAATGTTTGCTCTACCAGGAAGATAGAACAATTCTAAATTTTGTAGGTACCCGGTAGCAATGTAGTATTAGTATATATGAAGAAGAAATTAACAATTATTAACAGGAATAGACATATTAAGTCATAGTGAGATATTAACTCATGGGTCAATGAAGAAATTACAATGGAAATATGAACATATTCTAACTGAATGATAACAAAACAATTAAACACTTGTAAGATTAGTACTACTTAATCAGATGTAGTAATAGGCTAGAAATCTTCTAAGGTTCTTGTACTGTCCAAACAGAAAATTAGGCCAAAAATAAATGAGCTAAGAACCTATCTCAAGAGGTTTAAAAAATCTCAGCAAATATGCTCAACAAAATTCAGAAGGAAGAAAATGATAAAGGTCAGAGCAGAACTTGAAATACAAAGCAAGCACAAAACAGAACGATCAACAACAACAAGAAAAACAGTGTTTTGAAAAGACTAATAAAACTGAAAAATCTCTGGCAGGAATAATGAAGAACAAAGAGACGATATAAATATCTAGTATAAGGAATAAAATAGAGAATATTACTCTAGATGCCTCAGCATTAAAGAGATGGTAAGAGAATATCAACAAGTTTATGGCAACATTTTTGAAAAGATATAGTGAACAAATTTCTAGAAACTATAACTTACCAATGTTGACTCAAGAAGAAACTTTTTTAAAATCTGGAAACTTCTCAAACGTGAAGGATGTCTACAAAAACCTATAGCAAGCATTGTACTTAATAGCGAACGTTGAAAGTTTGCCTTTACTACTAAATAAGTCTGGAGATCGAAAGCAATGTAGTGAATATAACCAACACTATTGCGTTATAATCTTCAAACTTGCTGAGAGACTAGATCTATTTTTTATTAAGTATAGTTGTTTAACACCATTATTTTAGTTTCAGGTGTACAATATAGCAATTCCACGTTGATATACCTTACAATGTGATCACGGCACTAAGTCTAGTAATCATCTGTCACCGTACAAATTGGTCACAATCTTACTGACCATGGTCCCCTTCACCTTCTTCATCCCCGCCCCCCCCGCCCGACAACCATTAGTTCGCTCTCTGTTTCTACGAGTCTGTTTTGGTTCTGTGTTTTTGTGTTCACTTGTTTTGTTTTGTTTTTAGATTCCACAGAGAAGTGAAACCCCACAGTGTTTCTCTCAGCCTGACTTCGCTTAATTTTTTCTAGGTTCATCCATATCGTTGCGGATGGCAGGGTTGCATTCTTTTTTATTGCTGAGTAGCGTGCCAACTTCTATTTCTACCCCATCTTCGTTAGCTACGCATCTACTGATGGACACCTCGGTTACTGCCATGTCTTGCCTATTGTAGATACTGCTGCCGTGGACATAGGGGGCAGATAGCTTTTCAAATTAGTGTTTTCATTCTCTTCAGAAGATACCGAGAGGCTGAATTTGCTGGGTCACACGGTAGTTTATTTTCAATGTTTTGAGGAAGCTCCAGTCTGTTGTCCATAGCGGCTGCCCCAATTTACATTCCCACCAGCAGTGCCCAAAGATCCCCTTCCCTTCGCATCCTCACCAACACTTGTCATTTGCTGACTCTCTGATAATAGCCATCTGCCTGGTGTGAGGGTATCTCAGGGTGGTCATGATTTGTATTCCCCTAATGATTAGCCAGACTACCTTTTGTGTGACCGGCCTCACATCTAAACTGCCTTTTATATCCAGACGCAGAAGAAAAAGCCTTTGCTGGACCACATATGGACTAGGGGTTAAAAGGAAGATACGTACCATCAAAATCGACCTGAGGGCTTGTGCCGGGCTCACCGGCCTGGGCTGAGATGCTTCCTGGGGGAGGCTCTGCTCTCGGGCCCTGTGGGCCTAAGCGCCAGGCCTGGGGGTGGAACACGCTCACCCTACCCAGTCACCTCCGAGGCACAGCGCAATTCGCTTCGGCTACAATGGCTGCTCACTTTTTACAACTGGGGACAATTCGACGTTAATTTCCATGAGGTGCCATCTTTTAGTTCTATGTGTTTCACGGGTCACATGATCTCCGATTACTTAGGTGACACTTAGGACAATTTTATGGCAAATTGAGTCCCACATTACAGTCCCCGAGGGGGCCTGCATTAATAACGGTCTGTGGGAGCCCAGCGGGGGCCAGAGCCGGCGCAGGCCTGACGCAGCGGTTGAGCAAGGCCGGTTCAGAGGATGCGCCATTAACACACGCCCTCAGCGTCCCCTTCAGCAAAGGAACGCTCGGATCACCCCTGACCACCTCCCCGGACTGCGGAATAATGAAGACGGAATTATTTTTGCATGAACTGGGATTTCCCCGGAGCTGAGTTAAGAAGCACGACCCACCATGAGTGAATTAGAATTCCTTTTTCTTTCCTTCTTCCTTTTTTTTTTTATAAAAAAGGTCAGCGGCTCTGATTGCTTTATTTCTCTTGTAGGCATTTTACTTCCCAGCTGTGAGAAACCGGCACCTCTCGTGTCGTGGAGCCCGGGGAGGTCCGACTGGGGGATTACTGAACAAAACCTGTGAAAATGACAGTCATCGCCTAGAGAACGCTTGCCACCCTGAGCGGTGTCAGGGTTTGAACGCGTCTGCGCCCAGCGATGTGCTGAGTTTTCGCTGTGCTGGGTCTTGGGGAAAACGGAAGCTTTGTGCACAGTCAAGAGCTCGCAGACTCCTAGGAGCAAGCAAAACAACCACGTGTGACCTGTCTCCAAGTGCCCCCCCCCATCTCCCAGGTGCTCAGGGCAAAGGATGGGCCTTCTAGAGATCCTCTCTTGTTAATCCCCAGGAGACAGAGAGTATTTGACTCGCAAGAGAGAGGAGATGGGAGAATGAAAACATTCCTCGTTAGGGGCTGAATTGTGTCCTTTCTCCCAAATTCATACGTTGACGTCTTCCCCGGCCCCAACCCCATCCCTCAGAATGGGACCGTATTTGCAGACGGGGCCTTTACAGAGGTGCTGAGGCTGAAACGAGGCCGTTAGAATGGACCTTCGTTCGATCTCACTCGTGCTCTTTTCAGAAGAGGAAACGGAAACACGTGAACAACGCCAGGGCCGTGCGTGCCCAGGGAAGAGCCCAGGCAAAGGGGAAGCAGGAAGGCGGCCATCTGCAGGCCGAGGAGGAGGCCTTCGAGGAACCCAGGCCCTGACGACACCTCGATCTTGGACTTCCGGCCCCCAGAACTGCGAGGACACACCATCTCTGTTGCAGCTCCAGCCGCCCCGTCTGTGGCATTTTGTTATCGCATCTCTCCCTAGCAAACAAATAACTAACAATTATTTCCACAAGGGTTTTTTTTTAAAAAATGATCTCAAAATTCCAGAGACGTTGTGAGCACAGAACAACGACAACAAATTCCTTTCTTGAACTAAGAATAAGAGTGAGAGTAAGTAGCTGACATGGCCGGACGTCGCTCACAGGTTTCTGTCCGGGAGGTGAAGATTCTGAGTGAGCTGCAGAGATGAGCGTCTGAGAAAAACGAGGGAGTTTGACAGCTCTGCCTGAGAAGATGAAAATGCAGGTGGAGCCTTGGGACGTGCGGGGTGGCAGGAGTGGCCAGGAGACGTCCTGCGTCCCGTCTCCCGTCTCCACCGGAAGCTCGGTGACCTCGGAGAAATCACCTCACCCCCGCTGACGACCGGACAGAGTAACTCACCCCTGAGGTGGCTCCCAGTGAAGCATTCTGCGATTTTAGGTCTGAGAGGTCATTCTTTTTTCGACCTGGAGGCCCAAGGGCAAAAACTACCCAGTCGTGTCCACCAGTGCTGAGTGTCCTGCCAACAATCTGCCCCTGTCCCCACCACCCCCCGCTCGTTAGCCCAAGCTCTCTGATGGGCTGGCAGGCAAGGGGGTGGGGGACAGAGGCCGCGCGCCCCTGCGGGTGGCCCCCCTCCAGCCCAGCCGCCCCCAGCCGTCCTCTCCTGCCTGCTGACTCGGTGGCAGACGCTCTTCTCTCCTCCCCACGACGTCCTTGGAAATTCTGCCCCCTTTTTTCAGTCTGTCTAAGCATTTTCTCCTCCGTGCTATTTGAGCACCTATTCCATCCCCTGAAAAACGTATCGCACCGAAATAATTGCTTCTTTATCTTTCTCCTCACAAGACTCCAGATCTCTGGCGGAAAGAGCCTGGGTGTCTCTTCCCTCTCTGTGGCCTCAGCTGCAGACACCATGCCCGGCTGGCTCATCGCAGGTCCCTGCTGGATAAACGTGCCTTAAGAACTGTGAGCCAGACACCGTGCTGGGTGGGTGCAGAATGACCCTGCCCTTCGGGAGTTCCCATGGCAACAGGGGGAGACAGGTAACACAGCAGGCAGCCGCCATGGAAGGGAGAGTCATCGTCTTTGTGGTGGTGCTGGGCACGAGCCGGACGCCGTTCAAACCCGGAAAGACTTGCATTCAGCTGGGATTGACATACGCTTGGACTTGGCCAGCAGTGCCTCGCCGGGGCGGGCGTCGAAGAAGGGTTCACTAGGCTCGAAGCCCCGCAAGGGTTCGGACCACGTCTGCCTCTCACTGTTGCCTCCCCTGCCCCCAGCATAACCATCATGCTGTGGTCACCAATAAATACTTGTGCAATGAAGCACGCATGAACCCACAGCCAAATCCTCCTTCCTGTTTTGTTTGTTTTTTTTTTTCTAAAAGCCTTTCTCACCGTCCCTCTCCCTGTCTGACTCGTCCTTGTCCAGAAGTGTGAGCTCAGACTTACCTCAGTGGGGGTGGTGCTGAAGATCAAAGACAGTAATACGTACAAACGCACTTAGTCCAGGACGAAGTGTTCTGCAGACGTGAGTTCCCACTCCTGGCGTCTCCCCTGCGAAGGGCCATGTTGGGAGAAGCCTGGCTGGGCTGACCTGGTTGGGGTTCGGATGCCCTCAGGACCTATTTATGGTCCTGTCAATGCAAAAAAAGACCCACCCAATTTACCATTCTTTAGAAGTTTCGTGGGTTTTAATAAGGACCTTAGAGATTCCTTCCTCTGCAACTAGAAAAGAATAATTCAGGTGCCTAATTAGGGTTCCTGCGGTCACTGTTCATGTGGCTGGTCCTAATGAGGGTTTTGCTGTTTGCTTTTCAGGCCGTCCCCAAGGGAGCCCTTATTAGAGGAAAAGAGCCCCACGGCCACGGTGGGAGGTGGCCTGTATCAGGCAGGGTCCTCAGAGAAAGAGAGCCCGTCCGATGCGTGCGAAGGGATGCCGGTTTGCTTCTCGGGATCCAGGTCACACGGGAGGATGAGGGGGCCGAACCACGCTCAGATAATAGGGGGAGGGGACCCCCACCGTCCTGGAGCCTGCGACCACGCAGGAGGCTGCAGAGAGGTGCACCCTGGGGCCGGTCCCTTGTCCTGTCTGTGCCTGGCTGACTTACGAGGTGGGGAAACGGGAGGAGCCGCCTTCCTTTCGAGACTGCCCTGAGCTGAAAGCTCTCAGTCGCTGGTCTGGGTTAGGAGCATAGCTACCTGCAGGCGGGAGAGGCGGGGTGACCTCACCAGGCGGTGCGAGGGCCCCGGGCGCGGGCCCCTGAGCCGCTGCAGCACCTACGTGTGTCTGAGGTGCCGACTCAGGCGCTTTGCAACACGCCCTCGCCTCCCTGTTAAAACCGTGTGGTGCCCGGTACCTTAGGGGAAGGACGGGGTGGCCGGATGAAAACGTTCCCTATCGCTGGTTCCACGAGCCTGTCCGCAGAGAGAAGAGGGACGACGTAGGCCCGGGGCTGTCGGTGTCCAGAAAGGAAGACGGTGGGGACAGACCCCCAGGGCCTGAGAGCCGGTGGCGGGGGTCAGCGGGGCCCCCTCAGCCTCCGCCCCCTCCTCCCGCCCCTCTGCTTCTTGAAATCCAGAACCCTCAACGGGTCCGGCACCCTCAGGGCCGGTCTGCCTTCTCAACCTAACGTTTTCTTTTTCTGGAGTTAAAACATTCCCAGAGAACTCGGCAGCCCAGGCCAGCGTGAGTCGCCGGTCACCGCGGTGGCTCCTGGCCAGGGAGCTGACGGCAGCTCACTCCCCGGCGGGTTTGCTCTTACAAAGGGGGCCTCAACCCTGCGTGTCAGGGGCTGCGGTGGGCATCTGAGAGGGTGCCGAGTGGGCTTGAGGGGCACCTTCCTTGTCACCGTATGTCCCTGCTCCCATTAACCCGACCCCTTGGACACCAGCAGTGGCCCCTGCCAGGCATGCGAGGGCCCTCCATCCTGTCCCCTCTCACACCTTCCTCTCCCTTTCACACCTCAGGCAGGGACCGCGGGAGGTGGGCTCTGTGGGGCACCAACCCCGACACCCTCGGCGGCTAAGGGGGGGCTAAGCGTGTACCTTCTTCTCCTGTAACCTGGGCCTTGCCCTCCGGGCAGCCCCACTTCTGACAGGCAGGTGTGAGTACAGACGAGGTCAAAATCCAGAACTCAGCATTTCTCAGACAAGCGGTTTTTACAGAGACGATTGTCACCTGCGTCATTTCGACATGGAGAACGGTGGCTGTGAGCGGTGCCTTGCGGCTTTCTCCTCCCACCACTGGGCACAGGGTGGCAGGGAGGCTCTGCGCTGGGCCGGTCTCGGGGCCACTGTAGATATTATCTGCGTGGTGACTGATTAAAGCGTCTGGTACAAACAGCGGGGTGTGTGACCTTCAATGTCCACCTCAGGAGGGGGTAGTTAGCTTCTCACGTGATTGTTGGGGGGCCACCGATCAGGGGTGGCTTAGTTAGCACGCGGAGGCCTCTGATCAGGAGCCACAGTCCAGAAGCCCCTGCGGCGAGCACGTCGAATCTCCTGGCCAGTTCTAACCGGGAGACTCACGAATTGACATGCAAGGCGTTGAGACGTGACTTTTTTCTTAGTGAAATAACAGGACTTGAGGATTTGAAAAAAAAACTAGCAGAAGCTCCACCGCCTCTGAGTCGGGTCTAGGAATCCAGGAGGCCGGCCCCCGGCCCCCTCGGAGCTGGGCCTTGTGTCCCCCATACCTGACGAAGGGCTGGCTGCTCCTGCCACCAGAGCCAGCTCCCTGCGAGCCCCTCGTGTGAGGCAGAGGACAGAGGCAGGGCCCTCGGGAACGGTCCGCGTGGCCGCTGGGAGCTCCTGGCCGAACGGCCCCCCGCCGAGACTGCCCCTCGTTAGCCACACGCGTGCCGGGGTTGGGGTGGGTGGGGACACGCAGCCCGTCGCGTCCACAGGGCGGAGGCCACTGCCACGTCCAGACGAACGGACAAGTGCTGGGCGAGGGGGGAGGGGTCTGCGGGTCTCACGTCCGGTGAGCACTGGACGGACCCGACGCTGCAGGGCGAGGCGTCTTCTTCCACCCCAGAGCAAGCCCGGGACCAGGCGGACAGGTGGGGCATCGCTTCCCCTGCAGGTGAGGGGGCCCAGAGCCCGCAGGTGCTTGATGACGTCTTCAAAGTCAACTGCGAGCTGCAGTCCTGCCCCCCACCCCCACCCCCGCCTCCCCAGCACCCAGGAGCCCGAGGCTGGGGCTGAGGCTAAGCTGCGCATGGGACCCTCAGGGAACGTTCCCCAGAGCTCGAAAGGAAGTTCCTCCCTTTCAGGTAGTGATCATCCTCCGTCTCTGTGCCCAGCACTGCTGGACCTGGGGTGTCGCACAAGGGCCTTCGACCCTCGGCAGGGTTGCCGGCTCTGCCACCCCAAAATATGCCGCTTCAGCCTAAGGATTGTTTTGAGCTAAAGGCACTTAAAGAACAGGGTGAAGAAGAGAGCTCTGATCTCCCCTTTTCTTCCTGAAAACAGGAGCTGAAACTCCCGCGGGACAGGCCCCCTCCCCGTTTAGGGGGGAAAGAAACATTCTCATCGTCCAGGATGGGCTGAGGCCGAGAAATTCGCTCGCACAGACCTTGTTAACACAGCTCAGCCCCCTTTAGCTTCTCCCTGTATTTCAGTTCCTTCTCCGCAATCTCCTCTCTCTGTTCATCCTCGTAGAAAATTAGTTTCTACCACTTCTTTGGTCTTCACTTCCTTACGAAGGCTCCAGCGTCATGAAAAACGTACATTATACGCTTGCTCCTATAAATCTGTCTCACGTCAATTAAATTCTCAGCCCGGCCGAAGACCACAAGAGGCTGGAGGTGAAGGTCGCCTTCCCTGCACATTCAGAAGCCCAGGATTTAGGGACAGAAGCCCACATCCCATAGTGCGATGCCAAGGGCTATGGACTAAGAACTTGGTGCATCTTACAGCGGGAGAGCTGTCCACTTTGGGACTCTTACTACGTACTTGCGGGATACAAAAATAAGTGAGTCAATGGACCAGAAGTTTACAGAGAAAGAGATGCCTCCATCTGGGGCCGGCGGGGAGGGCTTCATTGTTCAGCGCGGACAGTTTAAACCGTGGCCACTCTCAGTGCGCATAAAACGCCTTGTAATGTTTTATTCTTCTTGCTACAGCTGTTTCATTTCTAGGAATTTATCTTAAGGGTCTGGTAGGAGAGGTAAAAAAGAGATTTATGGTCAATATGTTTATGTAGTGTGATTTTTCATAGCAAAAAAAGTAACAATTTTAAGGTCCAATGGCAGGGCATAAACCGGGCCTAAACGATGGTCATCTACCCGTCGGAATATTCCGCGGCCATTACAAGCCAGTTTCCGGAGCGTGTGTACTGCGTGGCAGGATTATCACGGCGAAGACAGTGGATGCCAGAAGGCTTACGTCCAGGATGATCCAAAGTTTGTACAAGTACGCGTGTTTGTGCGTATGTAAAATGACAACAGCAGTTTTCTCTGGAATGAGATCAAAGATCATTTTTATGTCTTGTTTCCAGCTTTTCAAAATCTAGTTTTAAAAACCAAAGGCCCTTCTTGCCCATCTTCAGGGGCCTCGAGGGTCCGTGGGGCTCCGAGGTCCCGCAGAATTTTTGCCTCGCGTTCTCCTTCTGAGCTGCAAAGGGCGGCGGGTGTGCGCACCTGGCCACGGCGGCCAGGGCGTGCGTGCAGAGGCGGGCGGCTGCTGAGCGAAGGCAGCTCAACAATTAGAAACTGAGAAACAAACCAGCCACGCACTGAGGCGGCCGGGGCAGCTTCCTCCGGTGGCCTTCGGGTCACCTCCGTGGCTGGAGAGTTGGGCTGCCTGAGGCAGAAAGACCACGCCTCACGCCCTAAGCCCCTCGGCTACCTGGATTCTTCTCAAACTCTTACCAAATGCGGAGAGGAGACTGCCTGGCAAGGGCTGGCAGGCCCAGCTGGGTGCCAGTGTGGGGGGTGGTGGTGGGGGTGACACTTCCTGGGGCAGTTCCTCTTCCCCAGCACCAGGGCCCCAGGGCTAGGCCTGCCTGGGGGGCTCTGCTGGAGCAGAAATAAAGTGACTTGCAGAGTGGCCTATACTTGTCCTCTCTTTTTCCCTCACCCTCCTGCCCCCCACTCCTGCCCCAGGCTCTGGCCTAAGAATATTCTTCTGGAGGTGAGGCCTGGCCACTGGCCCCAATTGGAGGAAAGGGACCACAGGTTGGGGGAAGGTGATGGGAGAAGCCTTCACGGTGATGGGAGAAGCCTTCACCCTACATTGAGCGGGAGTGTGTTTGCCTGTGAATAATGGGGTTTTGTTTGTCAGCCAGTCTTGCCTGAGGTCTGTTTTATTGATCAGCAGCTAGCAGTGTCTGGGACAAAGTAATTTCTCAGTAAAGGTTTGCTCAGTGATTGCTTTATAAACGTTGACTCGGAATCCAAGGACCTGATTAGGACTCCTTTTCGCCTCTTGGAGAGAAACGTGAGTTAGGAGGCTTGAGGCCCAAGGTGGTGGTCAGAGGTCGGAAGGTCAAGGCTATGTGTATAATAAACCAAGAGCGTGGGTTTGACCGGGTGTGGGCCTGGTGGCCTTGGTGGCTTAGGGACTTGATCCCAACTGGGCATTGGCATTGTAGACCTTGGGTCCTTTTGTTAAGGGAACCTGCAGTGTCATCAGACTCCTGGAGACGCCCGTGGGTGCCAGGAGCACACCGGCCCCTGACAGGCCGACGTGTGTACGCTCCAAGTTCCCTGCATGTTCATAAGGGTTTTCTAGAAACACAGCCTTCAACAGCAAGGGCAGTGGAAGCGTCAGACGCTGCTGGCCTCAGGGCACAGGAGGCGTTTCTTCACGCGGGTGGGTGCAGGGACGGCCAATCTGCTATTGCTGGAAAACGTGTCACCTAGCTTTGCTTTCTATGTCCTCTCGGTGCCCGGGAGCATCTGGGCATGTTCTGGGTGCCCCGGTGGACGGACTGTTAACGTCCCCCCAGAGGCGAAAACACGGGATTGGAAGGATGAGAAGAATAAAATATTAATGAGTCTGAGAGTTTAATACTTTGAGAGATAAATACAACTAAGATCGTATATTTGGGCAGTTTTTCCCTAAGGGAGGAGCGAGGGGGGTAGAACCAATTCCGGATGCTGCCCTTCTGGCCCCTCATCTCGCGGGGGCATGGCCGGGGTCAGGCAGCACCTCCGCCCGCCCTTCTGCTGAAGGCATTATTCCTAGGAGACGCTCATGGTTTACGGTTTCGTGAGCGCCTGTGGCTTCTGCTGGAGCGGCCCAAGGTCTGGTCTGGGATCGCTTTGCTTTCTTACCTGTGTGCCTAGCTACAGGTGAGACAGCGCCATGGCAACGAGAGGCCACGTGTCCAGGCCCCAGCAACCTGCAGTGACTGAAAATACCCCAGAGACAGTGGAGTGAGGAAGAGCCACTAGCCCCCCAAAAATCCTCATATCGACACCAAGTCTGTCCACTGTTTCCACGTGCGCCCTCCAGCCCAGCACCCGACGAGGCTTCGCCAGGGCCCCGACTCCACCCACCCCTGGCCGAGCTTCTGAACTTGGGGGCCAGCTTCACAGTGGGACAAGACCAGCCTCAGCTAAGAAGTCCCTAGGGGCCTGGAAGGAGGCCCTTGGGCCTGGAAGGAGGCCCTTGGCCCAGGCTGCTCTAGTGACAAGCACCTCCTTCCTTCCTGGCCTTGAATTGTCCCCGCCTCCCACTGCTCGCCTGCAGGGAGACAAATCAGGTAAAGAGGAATTCACAAGTCCGAGTGCAATAAAAGTGAACATTTAATGCCACCATAGTTTGATTCTTTTTAAACACCAGATTCTTTTTTGACAACATTTTACACCTCATATGCCAGCAAACAATGTCTTCACACTGGAAATGGCACACAGCTTCATGGATTCATGTCACCAGTTTGTGAGAACCATCACTTTCCTTTCGAGACTGTTCTCCAGGTAACCTGTTTATGTGTATCATGATCAAGCCGACAGCTAACTTTTACACAGCTATGTAAAGGCCCAGACACAAAACCCAGCCTGTTTGCAAATAGGTTGGTGGGACCTGCCCACGTCCAGAAAAGTTGAGTTTCTGACGTCAACAAATGAAGTTTATTAAGAAATTTTAACAGCAAACACTTGTAAGCCAAGAACGTCATTTTCAAAATGGCACCAATCGTTGATCCAGTTAAACCGTGGATTTCCAACAATGACGTTAAATACTACCATTGAATTGTAAAACAGGATCTCATGAACTCGTTTGTGAATTTCCTGTTTCTGACACACACACACACACACACACACACACACACACAAATGCACTTGGGCAGATCCGGTGTCCGATTTTGCAATGGGCCCATTTCTACAGATGAGCATATTTCTATATACATACGTACATGACTGGAGCTGAAGGAACCACAAAGCACAATGTCCTCATCTTACCGATTCGGAAACGGAGTTCTAGAGATATTAGGAAACACGTCCGAGGCCACAGGACTGTTGCCAACACGGGAACGAGAACTCAGGTGTCCCGTCCTGTGCCCTTCCGCCACGTCACAGACCTTCTGTACACATGCACCCGTGTCCGCCCTCATGCACGCCCACGTCGGTACGGAGGTGTGATGCGTGCTCACCTGCACACACACACACACACACACACACACCCTGGCACCACAGCTCCTCGTGGGAAGAATCCGAGAGGCTGGATTCGCGTCCCAGCACCTGTGAACTACTCTGCGCACTTGGGCCGGTCTACTACTGACTTCGGTTTCTTCCTCTAGGAATGGTCATCCCCAGCTTCTGCACCAAGCTCTAACGTCTTCAAAGCCCTTCCCACTGGCTGTACACATTTTCTTTACGCCTTCCCAGAAGGGCAGCTACCGTGACCCCCACATCTTCCCCTGGGGAGCCCGAGGTCCCACAGAGTGAAACGACTTTTGCCCGAGGTTGCATAGCGAGGGTGGAAACCAGGCCGGCACCCCGTTTCCTCACTCCCAGCTCGAGGCTTTCCTCCTAGGACCCCAGCTCCTCCCCGCCACTAGCCATCCAGTGAGGGGACCAGGTGCCTTAGGCACTAGGGGCTGCAAGACTCACTGAAGTGCTTTGGTTTCTCCAGGAAAAAAAAAAAAATCAGGTACTCCATCTATCCAAGGTAAGGAACTGGGGTCCCTTTGCCAAACCCCTGCAGGGAGCACGGGCGGGGGGTGGGGGTGGGGCTGGAGGCAATGCAGGAACCTAACACTGTGCTGGCCTCACCTTCTCCCATCTGAGCGCTGCATCCGCAGGCAGAGGCTGGCGCCCTCTAACCACACAGGCCGTGACGCCCAAGCCCATCTTCACCGGGTCCACAATGAAGGACCTTTTCCCCTTTAGCTACCTACTGTAGAAACAGCTTAGATTTTGAACTAAGCCCTGTGCCTTGAGGGCTTAGTTCTCCTGATTATCCATCTTTCCTCCCCAACCTACGTCCCCACTGACAGACTTCACGAGAGCGAGCACGAGAGAAAGAAACAGCCACAGACAGAGCCGCCGATGTTCACGCCGACGCCCTCACCGGGCTAGCCACTCCCGACGGCAACTACGAACCGTAAAACACAAGCAGTGTTGTGAAACGGCATCTCGAGTTCACAAATAAATTATAACATTCACCAGTCAAATGTGTGACAAAGCGGGATGTTGGTTAATAGTACGAAGAATGGAAAAAATGACCCTTTTGAAGTTTTGAAGGTAATTCTGGGTCTGCGTAAGCAGCGACACGTGCAGGCCAGCATTTCAGCCGACAGGCCTGGTCCCGCCTCCAGCCCCATGCTCCGGTCACCCCTGTGACGTCACCTCCGATTCTGAGTAGGGCCACCCAAAAGCAGAACGTGTTTCTTCAGGGATAAACTAGCTTCTAAGAATTTTCGAAAAATTTTTTTTTTTTGAGATGAGTTATAAGAGCTTCTCCTGGATTGGAACTATGCTTTTATTTGGAAATGATAAGCAGTATATAATAGGGGAAAAAAATATATTTGGTCAGGAAGGTTGCTAAGTGACACGATTTAAGTTTTTACCCACAGATGTTGGCAGATATTTGCTGGAGGAGGAGGAAAAAAATATAATCCAAGGGAACACTGTACGTCTGCCTCCCATCCCCTGACTACCCCCCCACCCCCGCCAAGTTTTATCCACCCGCCCCCAAATTTATTGGCAGTGTCAGTGAAGCTGACTGTCCGGTTTTGCTTGACTCGGCCTCCAGACGAGTGGGCCACACCTGGGGGCAGTCAGGGCTCACGGGTGGTGGCACTGAAGAGCGTCCCCGTCACGGGCCACCCTGCAAGCAGGCTCCAGGGACAGTGGGAACGGCCGGTTCCTTCAGCCTCCACTGGTCACCGACTGGACTTTTCATCTGTTTCTTCCTGGCCTGGTTTCAGGGTTGAAAACACATTGCCTTTCTCAGTGCAGAAATACTTCAGTATATGCTCAGCACGGGGCCCTAAGCATGAAAGAACAACGAGGAAATGTGAATCGTTCCGGATTCAATTTCGAATTGAAAAACATTCGCCACGTCACTGCTTTGGAAGCCTGGGGTGCGGAGCCGCGGCGGGGAGCCCCGGTGGCCGATGGCACAGGCGTTGTGAGTTCTGTGGGCTCGTGCAGGCCTCGCCTCCTAGCTCAGGGCCAGGCGTCGGCAAGAGCTCCCGACGAACCAGAATTCACGCTGAGCATGAGAATCGAAGCCCAAAGACGGGCTTCTGGTTCAACGTGAGGGAAATCCGGGAACCAGCCCAAGACCTGCGTGCGGGCGCCGCAGGCTTTGAACCGCTGCCTGGATGGTTCCTTGTGGTTACGATGAAGCCACCGCCACCTTCCATGAGCACAGACGTCAAGGTTCAGGCTAATTTAACTGATGGCAAAGCGGGCGGATTCCTGCCTGCCGAGTTCCCCCTCTGGGCTGCATGGCTGTCTAATCCCAGCTGCTACCCGTCTCCACCCCACTTGGGGTCCTTTCTGTGACCCCCCAGCTGTGCCAGCATGGACCGCCCTCCGCATTGACACTCCAGTTCCCCATGTTCAGGACGGTGATCAGAGGCAAACAACATTCGGGGTTCCGATTTCGAATCTGAAGGAGAGGAAAGTCGGCGTTGGCACCCCCATGACGTCCGTAGAGGGAGTTCAAGGGTGAGAGGTCAAAGGGTGCCGCTCTCAAGTAGGCACTGAAGGCCCAGCAGGAAGCTACCTGCGCCCACCGTGGCGTGAAACGCCGTCCAGACGGATTTGCTCCCGGGAACGAATGATGTCACCGGCCCGCGTTTCGGGATCTGAATTTCGTTCTGCGGCTGATGCTTCTGCCTCCTGCGAAACCGGGCGAGGTGGCGGATTTCCAGACAGGCGAGGCGTCCGTGTCTGAATGGTAATTTTTCAAATGAACATTTCCCCCATCCCTTCATTGGCAGGTAACGAAATGGAAACAGGTTCTGTAACATTCCCTTTGCCTCCTGGGGTTACCTGTCGCCGAAACCCAAAGCAGACCTGGGCCCACCTCTCTCTGGTCATTGCAGGAGGCTGAATTCTTCAGTTACAGGGAAGGTTTCGGAAAGAGTTGGCTGCGACTTCTGTGTGGTTAAGGCACAGGTAGAACCAGGGACACGCAAGCACGTAACAGAATAAGATTCATGCTTTTTCCACATAGTTAAATCAGTAATGGATACGTTAAGATGTTTGCGGTTTACGGAGGTTTTAAAAAGGAGAGGTAAGTGCACAGCGGACAGCCACCGCGTGGACCCCGCATCCGGCAGGATGCTCGCGCATGCGCCTTGGGGGCGCCGAGCCAACTTGCTAAAATACCTCCGGGCTCCATTCGACGCTTTCGCTATCTCGTCGAATTGCTGCAAATGGGTAAAAGCAGGTTCAGGCAGGAGACACAGGGAGGCTGCTGCCCTAGGAAAGAGTCTACTGATGGATTTTAAATCTCTGTAGACGGTTCCCCGTAATGTCACTCCAGAAAAGGCACCAGGGCCCCGCCCTGGCTTGCTAAGGAAGGCAGCCCAGCGGGGTGACCTCCAGGCTGGGGAAGACGTGCCAGGGGAAAAGCTGAGGATACTGATTGCTCATCAAGTGAATTCTTTCCGCCAAAGACTAGCAGGCTACCTTTGACCACCCCCAAATTAAAGCAGTAATATATGTATATTTCAGACCAACAGCGAATGGGATGCTGAATGAAGAACTCGAACTCAAAAGACTGGGACCCCCAAATCTTGCCGTTGAACAAGCCTATTCAACAAGCCAGGGGTGTACGAGAGCCTTGGCCATTCCTGCGGTATGGGGTTTAGGTTGAAGAAGTGGGGAGGCCCTGTCCCCCAAAGAGACAGTCACGCTTGTGAAATGTAGCGTGGGAAGCAGTCCATTCCGGAGTCGCCTGTCGCCACGTTCAGCCTGTTGGGCCGTTGGAAGCGAGCATGCCCTCGGCACAGGAGCTGGCTCTTCTGGAGGCAAAGCCGGGCTTGTCGTCCACGGAGCCTCCCGCCTCTGGGGCCAACCAGGAGAGGGTCAGGTACCGTGACACTCACAGGACTTCGGTTCTTATTGACTGAGTTCGGCTGGGCCGCCTGTGTCCGGAGGTGCATCGACACGGAATTACAAAGGTCTGTCTTCCTCGGGGAGTCCTGGGGCCGAGGAGCTGGTCAGCAGGGTCCACCACTCCTGGAATGAGGCTCGCGAGACACACTGCGTCGCAGGGTAAACACGAATGGGACTGTGTAAAACCCCGAGCACCTCCGTCGCCAGGCGGGCTTCGGGGGCCTGGGAGAGGCCCCGCCCCGGAAGCCGCAGGACGCCCCTGTGGCTGCACAGCTGGTAAGGGGCAATCCCTCCACCTCTCTGCCTCGGCGTCCATCTCTAAACCGGGTGTAATCATCCCTAAGGGAACCTGGCGGGCAAGAACATCTCAGTTTGAGAGTGCGGTTCTGAGTCCCTGGGAGCCAGGCCCTGCACACCATGCGCATGGAGCTGTGCCCGCCCCCCGCAGTGCTGTGTGCTGTGTGGCCACGAGCCTCAGGGGCCGAGGTTGGGGACGAGCCCGGCCCTCTCCTGGGATGGAGGCTTTGGGACGCCGGAGAAGTGGAATTCGTCACATGTCAGCAGCACGCCAGCCGACAGAGCACGTGTACAACCCCAGCCTCCCCCTCGTCCTGAACCACCGGTGGCGTCTCTGGGCGCCCGCGAGCCCGAGGAAGGGTCCCCGGCTCTAACAAAGTCACGAAGCCAGAGAACAAACATTATGGCTCTAGTGAACTGGTTCAAGCTTTCAATCCGGAGTCTTTGGAATGGAAATGAACATGAAAAATGCTGGGCCCGCGAAGCCCTGGATTCGTGGGAAAGGAGCCAGTACGAGTGTCGGGACTCGGAGGGGACACTGTGCGTGAAACCAGCGTCCCACGCGAAGGACACGTGGGGCCCAGGTCAGAAAGCCGCCTTTGCCCTCAGAGAGGCGGCCCCTCTCTCCTCTCCTGGTCTCCCCAGCTCATGTGCGCCTGCTCCAGGATCGACCTTCTGATGCTGCCCGCTGACCGTGCCACTCGTGAGAGGTGACATCGAGGGCCCCTGCTGCTCCAGCCTTCCCTGGAAACACGCTGGCTTGTGCCCGCCAAGTCTCCACGTTCTGTTTGAGTGGCCTTACCAGAGGAACCATAGAAGACAGTTAACATTTATTCATACGCAATACTGATCAGGGAAGAGCTCTACAAACAGAACTGACTTCCAAACAGAGAGTCAGAAATAGGATAAAACACCAAGAGAAAACGAGCCGGAAATGCATTTCAAAAATGTGTTTGATTTTCGTTCGTGTTTGTTTTGTTGTTTGCATCTTGACTAGCACCATCTGTACACGAGAAAGTAGGAACATAAATGTTTGGATAATAACAAAGATTTGCAAGGCACTTAATCAGTCATTCTGGGTCATTGTCGTTGTTTCGTCTTGGCTTCCAACGGCCACCGCCGTCCAGCCTCGCCCTTTCTCACAAAACCAGGAGAAGAGCGAGGGCCCCTTCTGCCAGCAGTTCCTATGTACATACAAGTTCTCGAAAGTTCCTCAAAGTGCGTGTTCAGTCTCGTGGGCTTCCACATCCCTTGGGTCTGCCATCGTTTGCTCCTCCCATGCGTGTTCGGGGTTTGCACCTTTCCTACAGAAAACAGAAGAACAACCGCCTTCCACTCAGACTTGCCACCGACCTTCATCCTCTCTCTGCGATCTCCGTGCCGCCGGCGCCGGGGCCGGTGCGCGGGGCGGGCTGCGGGGGCCGGGAGCGCGCGGGGCCCGGCGGGCCGGCCGTCTTCACCGGCGCCGCGAGGTGATGTCGAAGCAGGTGATCATCATGAGGTGGGCCTTGCAGAAGTTGACGCGGCTCTCCAAGCGCTCCGTCACGCACTCGAGCGCCTCCAGGTACTCCAGGGAGTCCAGCTCCCACACCTGCTCCAGGTCGACTACAAAGAGGAGAGAAGCCGATGGGGACGCGAGCACGCATGCGCGGAGGGCGAGCCCCCCCCATCCCCCCATCCCCCCCATCCCCCGACCTGCGGCCGCAGGGACCGAGCCTGCCCCGCCCCGGGAGCTGTGCGCGAAGCGCTGCTGCATCTACTTTACGGTGGAGCTGGGGCGAATCCCTTCCTTCGCGGGGGGTCTCCCCTGGGTGGTGTCTACACCTCCGCTTACTACACTGAGCGTGTTCCCCGCGGGTCAGCCCGCCGAGCGATGCAGCTGCCTCTCGGAGCAACAGGCCCTGTCTCAGGGCACCTCCTAGTTCAGTGCCACAGACTCTCGGGCACATTGGGAAAGACGATGATGATAAAATCCATATTAATGATTACGGTTCCTCGCACTCAGAAGACAAGCCGAGATTTACGACCCGGCTGCTGTCCCTCGCGGTCATGCCCGCGCAGAGCGAAAAGGGACTTTCCTTCGATTCTGAAGAGCAGCCGCCCAGGGCCACCCCCTCCGGCCCCAGGCCCCCTACTCTGATTGGGGGTGACTGGGAAGAGGGGTGGGGCTGCCTGGCCCCAGCTCCAAGGCTGGGGGCCCAGCTCGGCGACAACAGGCGTGACCTGCAGCCCGGAATGGGGGTGGGCTGGGCTGGGCTGGAGACCAAGGCGGGAGACACTCATTTGACTCCCCGGAGGACAGCACAGCCAGGGCTCAGAGAGGCTCGGCGTCTCACCCGAGGTCCCACAGCTAGTCTGAGGGGAAGCTGGCATCCAAACGGGTCTGCACAACTGGTCACAGCCACTAGTGGTACAACGCCACATGACAGGCTGCGTCAAAGATGGGTCACCGAGCTCTGTCCTGCTGTGTTCCCTCATTTGATTCTCGTAAGAACCCAGTGGGGCGCTGGGGGGGGGGCTGTCACCTCATTCTAATGCATAAGGAGCCCCTGGAAGACGTACTTCTATAAGAGACAGAGCCCAGCCAGGAAGCTGACAAAGCCTGTCACTTTCTTCCTCACCCAATGTCATTTACCTGATGTTTCCTAAACCGGAGCCCCCAGGCCCCACCTGCCATGCTCCCCCACCACTGGCAAGAGGGCAGGGGACAGTAGTGGAGAGAGGGAGGTGCGGGGGGCGGGGCTGAGGGGCGGGACAGAGAGCTGGCGAGTGCTGGACAGAACAGGGAGGACAGAACATACAAAGGCAGGGTGCGTTTTACTCCACATAGGAGGTCTTCCCGCACTGGGTCCCATATCGGTGTAATGGCGGAACCAGATTTGAGCTGTATATTGCAGTAAATGGAATGCGTAGGAACAAATAATATAAGAGACAATTGAATCCGTCTTTTGGAGACAGCAAAATTGCTCTGAATTGTTGTTAGATGGTTACTGTCATCCTGGGCTTTCCATTAAATGGAAATAACACTGCGGATGTTTTTTTCACTCAAAAATGTTTTTCTTGCTTTCCGAATCCTCCATGAGGCTTTTCTAGGATTGCGCCTTCGACCCTATTAAGAGCTCTATAAATTCTTGTCTATTTCAGGCTAGATATGCACTGTGATTTTGTGGCCTCCGAGCAGATTTGTAATACAGCCTTCACGTCTGGGTGATCTGCCACATGCAGGGGACAAAAAATCTCATTTGCAGGTGCTCTGGACTGAGACACGTACGAAATAATCTCGCGAGAGCAATACGCACGACCCCTGTGCTGCCCCCACCCGTCCACGTGCCCCCAGAGAGGGACTGCCCGTCTCCGTTGATGGGCACAGAGGCCCCGGAGCGGACACAGACGCTTCCATCTGTGTGCGTCTCCCCGGGCTCGCACACCACGCTGTGCAGCCGGCGAACCCAGCAGCGAATGGACGTGCACCCCGGGCTCTTACATTCGCTGAGCCACTTGTTGGGCGTCCAGCATCAGGTACTGTTGGTCGTCTCCAGCTCCCTTCATCAGCCACTCGTACTTGGCGCGGACCTCGGCGATCCTCTGCTGGCGATGCTCCAGCATTTTCAGCTTCGCGTTGAAGCACATGACCTCCTGGCAGGCAGACGAGAAGGACATGCCGGGGTGGAGAGACGCGAAAGGCACCTTCGGCTCAGACCCAGCTGAGGCGACCTCTCTGGTAGAGAGCACAGCTGACACGCGTCGTCAGCGGGCAAGGAGCTGGCGGCCAGGAAACCGGGGAGGGGCCTGGGCGCCGCCCGCCCGATTTCAGTCTTGGCAGAGTCAGCGGGGCGCGCCTCCCAGCCATGGGAAGACTGTCACAGGTGCTTCCTAAATGGGAAGCTGGCATGCCAGGACGGAGCCAGAACAGCCCCCAGACCACCGGCTCCCCAGCCTCTGAGCCCCGAAGACGGTTCAGGTGGGGAACCTGGAGCTCTCCAGGGTCCTGGCAAAAGTCCTGCCCTGGGACACAGCCACTGCCCCCGCCCACTCCGGGAGCCTGCTGCGGAGTCTCCCTGGGTCTGAGCTCTTGCCCCGGGGACCTGCGGGGTGGACGGTGGCGGGGGGGGGGGGAAGACCAGGGACCTGCCGTAGGGACTGGGGAACTGCGGGGCGGGGACCGGGGACCTGCCGCGGGGTCCGTCACCGACACCCTGTGCTCACCTTGCCGCTCCCCCCTCGGCGCCGCTGCAGCCGCTCCACGTCATCGATTTCGTAGACTTTAATCTCAAAAGGCTCCCCGAGGCCCCTCTGGGTGCTGCGCAAGGGGCCGTCCACCCAGCGCGCGCCGGCGCTGTTGGCGGGCTTCCTCGCCGGGGAGGGCGTGTCGAGCGACAGCGCTGGGATGAGCCTCCGCCTCTGAGAACCTAAGCAGGGGGGAGGGGGAAACCCGAAGTTACTCTTTTTGAATTTCCATTTTCAAAAAATATTTTCTTTTGATGTAAGCGGCTGGGCTGTGGCAGGCGCCCCGGGTTTCGAAACCTCCACGCCCCCACCCCCTACCACGCACCTCGGCGTCGATACCCCTTAAACCGGCCTTGCCTGCAGCAGCGCAGGCTGGCCCTGCCTCCCCTGAGAACCGCCTCCGGCCTCCACCTGTGAAACGCGCACATGCGCACTCGCGCACCCGAACACGTTGTCTACAGCTGTGAGCCATACTCTGCAGGGATGTGTGTGACAATGAGGTCCAAGATGTCCACATTGGGCAGAAAAGGTCCTGGTGTTGGTAACGTAGTAACGGGAGTTCCAGAAAGTACTGTTGATTCAGTGACAACAACCACACTATAAAACACACCCATCGTGGGCCAGGCCTTGTCGGACAGGCTTCCCACACGGCATAGACGACTGCTGGCTGTCCCTTCATACCTGTCCTCCTTCCTCCCAGGCAAAAGTGACCCTGAGGTGCAGCAGAGCACATGTCCCTCCCCCTCCCCACCCCCCCCCCCCCCACCGCACGGAAGCCAGGCCTCCGCGGCACGCGGCACGCGTGACCTCATCTCTTGCCAGCGCCGCCAAGCAGAAGGCTGCGCGCAGCTGCTCGGCAGCATCCTCATCTCGTCCTTTCTCCTCTGTCCTGGACAGAATGTGGCCTGTTGGCTGGTCCATGAGATGGAGATCATAACAAGAGCAAAAAAGACAGAAGGACCAGAGTCCTGGTACCCTGGAGACTTACATGATCACTTTACGGAATTTTTCTTTACTTTTTGTTCCTTTTGGGGGGGGAGGACAATTTTTAAAAGCAGTTTTGGGTTCAGAGCAAAACTGAGAGAAATGTACAGAGTTCCCATAGGCTCCCTGCTTCCCTGCCCCAGGCACGGCTTCCCCACCAGAAACACCCCCACTCGAGGGCACATCTGTCATCCCGATGAGCCCACATGACACATGATCACCACCCGCAGTCTGCAGTTTATGTCATGGTTCACGTAGTGTAGCACAGCCTGTGGGTTTGGACAAACGTAGGATGACGTGGGTTCATCACTATCATGTCATATAGGGCATTTCCACTGCTGTAAAAATGCCCACACCAACTTCTACATGAGAAATACATTTTTATACGGCTATTGGGTTTCCTGTCCCAGACAAACCTAGTATCTTATTAAATTCTCACAGAACGGGAAACTAAGATGTAAAGAACTTAAGTCACTTGCCCAAGTCTCAGTGTCTTCTTGTTTAAAATAAAATCCACTGCCCACATTCTCCACCAAAAGTTAAAAAAAAAAAAAAGAAATATCAGATAATAAATGATTCCCCAAAAGATGCATCGTTATTCGATACCACAGAACTCAGCACATAGTAGGTGCTGCTCACCGAGCATCACTATCCTTTCAAGTGCCTGTCTTCACAATAATCCACCTGGGGAGATGAAAAACACACAAGGAGGAGCTTGGGCATCAGAGAGCGAGCTGACATGCTGATCTGTGCTCGCAGAGGCAGGTCCCAAGGGGATTAGAACAAGCGGGCGCACACAGGACCGGCAGGGCAGGGCCCACTGCGGCAGGCACCATCTTCTTCTCTTGCCCGGGGATGAAATGAGTGAGTGAAGCCATCCGCCCGATCTTCATCCAGGTCTGCAAAGGCGCTGGCCCTGCTGTGGGCGACTGTCATGCTTGCTCCCTGGCTGTGGCCCCTCTCCCGGCAGCTGGCCGCTGGGCCCCTCCAGACCTGGCCTTGGAAGAGAAGCATGGGCCTGTGCAAGGCGAGGTCCTGGAGCTGCCTCAAAGGTCTGCCACCTGCCGAGGCACGCCCACCCGGCAGCTCCTTCTGAGGGCAAGGGACAGTCAGGAGGCTAGTGTCCTCCGGGGAAGGAGGGTGGTTGGAAGAGTGAGGCTGAAGGGGCCCGGACCGAACGCAGGCGGAATTGCTAAGTGGTCCCCTCCTGAGTCTGAGGCCAGAGGTGGGGTTTGCCCGAAGCCTCAGCTCGCGGCTAGCCCGAGGAGTCTGAGCTTCATCTCGTTCTGCTTCTGAACAGAATGGACGAAGGCTCCATCCAGAGTCAGATGGGGGTGCAGATGAAGGAGGTGAGAGAGAGCTTGCACTCCCGGTAAGGCCTCCCGGAACACGTGAAGGTTGGACCCGGGGACCGCCTGTGCGCATTGGGGGGCTGAGGCCAGAGGCGCCGGCCCTCACGGCACCGCCCACCACAGTGGTCAAGGGGCCTCGGAGGAAGTAGTGCCCGCGCTTCTCCGTTCTCCCGCCGTCCTCCTCCTCCTCCCAATTCCAGCAGGTTCTGCCTGGTGGGTGCTGGGCCAGCGTGGCCTGATGACCCGTCCAGAAAGACAGACATTGGACTTTCCCCCAACTCAAGAGACCTACCGACAGAGAAAGGACCGGAATCTTCGATATAGAAGAAGGGGGCCGAGACTCACGCTGCCTTCTCACGCCCCCTTCTAGAAGGTCAGGAACGTGAAAGCACCACCTGCAGGTCCCCGTGGCGGAGGCAGTCAGAGGGCACATGGATCAGGGCACAGGGGACAGTGAGGGACGCCAAGTGCTCATTTTCTCTACAAAGTGTACTCTGTCCTCTAGGCTCCTTGGTTTCACGTCAAACGCCACTCCTGAGAGCCCAGTTCTTCACCTTGTACACACACACACACACACACACACACACACACACACACTGAGTTATGAAACCGGAAAACACCAACCACGAGAGCAAAGTAAATGTCTGTCTCCTTCGTGTCCAAGACACTCACGGTGGACATGAACTAGCCAGTAGTTTTGTTTTGTTTCGTTTTGTTTCGTTTTAAATGGCCCTGGTCAAGCTGCTTGGCTCTGAGCAAACCACCCTGCCTTGTGGGCCTCGGCTCCGGCCTCTGCCAGATGGATTTGCTACAGAACAGCCAGGGACGCAGACATGACCGGCATCAGCACAGGGTGTGCAGCTCTCTGGCTGACGAAGCAGGTGAGGGAAACGGGGAGTCTGAGCATCTTGCAGGGGAAGCCTGGGCCCCTGGCCACTGGGCGGCCCTCTGCTCTGTGTTTAATGACATGTCCTCCCTCGGAACCTAGCGAGGGTGACTGGTCCTCCGCCTCACCTCCCCTGACCCTGGGGACAGGTCGGGAAGCACCTCTCTGAAGGCGGTCATAGTGTCGTGGGGCTCAGGGTCTGAGCCCCAGCTGGGGCGCATGTTCAGGCATTTCTGGGTCACTCTCCTCAGGACCTGCTTGCGTGAGAATCAGGGGAGGAACTGAAGAGGCTCATGAGATGGGTGGTGTGTTAGTTATTTACCGCTGTGTAACAAATGACCCCATACCTAGCAGCTAAAAACCATAAATGTGACTCTCTCACATGTTCCTGTGGGTCCGGAATCTGGGAGCAGCTTGGCGGGTGGCTCTGGCTCAGGGCCTCCCGTCGGCTGCAGTCAGGCTGTCAGACGGGGCTGCTGTCATCTGTAGCCCTGACTGGGCCTGGAGCACCCACTTCTAAGCTATGGAAGTAGCTGTGTCTTCTATAACCTGATCTTGAAACTGACAATGCCATCGCTTCCGCCTCAGTCTACTGGACATGGATGCTGACCCTGGCACAGTACAAGAGGGGACGGTACGGGGCGTGGACCCCTGCACGTGAGTGACATTAACGCTGGCAGCGAGCTGCACTTTATTTCCCTAAACGGGAAAAGGGTTAAAGAAACTTCTCACGAGGCCCCTCCCCCTAAACGGAGCCTTCCAGGTCTGGCCGCCTCCATATGCATCTAGAGGGCCACGGGCCAGTCCCAGCCCATCTCACTCCATCCTCTGTGGCACCGAGGCCCCAGTGTGAAGCGTGACATGGGGCTTGCCATTTTTAACGTCACGGAGTCCAGACAGACGTGCCTGCACTGTGTCCGAAGAGGCTGCCTCTTCGGTCAAATCTCAGGAAATGTGGCCGAGGCCTCGGGGAATGGGCTTCTGTCTATTCCCAAACTCCCACCCCTGGGGACCCTCCACCGCCCACTGTCTTCCTTCCGACTCAAGGCACGGGCCCTAGGAGACAGCGCATCACAAAAGCGTGAGGCACTCGTGTTGCCAGGAACCACAGACATCAGAGATGAGAGGCAGAGAGAACCGATCGCGGATTTCATTGACCAACAAGAGCCAGCTCCACGGCCTCCCAGATGAGTGACGGGGTTGGCAGAGGGCACCGTTCCCAAGTTGGAGACCCAGGGCAGGTGCCCTGGGCCACTGAGCTGCCCTCGAGGCCAACGCGTCAGATCATAATGAAGCTGGAAATCCTACGGCCTGGCCGGGTCACTGCTGTAGGACTCGGCGCGGTCAAGGCAGGACTCGCGTGTTTGTTGTGTGAACGAGCCTCCGGGGCTGTGGCCGTGCCGAAGCGTGGAGCCTGCCGTTACGTACGGCACCTCGCACTCGACGCGGGTGACGCACGGCTATGTGGCCGGCTTACGTGTCTCCTGCACTCTGTGCTGATTGTTGTTCCGGAAAGCTCTTCCGCCCACAAACACTTTGCTGCGGACGGCGTGCCCCCGGGGCAGCCTCGCGCATCCTGTGTTCGCCGCGTCTCCTGCTCATGGCGTTCTCTCCCATGCTGGATCTAGTCTGGCGTTGTCCTGCACTGCGGTGCGCGGGGACGGGCTTGCAGCCAGGAGCGCCGGGCCACACCGCACCGCCGAGGCGCGCGGTAGGCTGTGTCATCTCGGCCTGCGTGAGTCCTCGGTGCTGTTCACAGGACGGCGAGACGGCCGACACATTTCTCAGGACGTATCCCCGTTAGCAAGCAGCACGTGGCTGTACAATAATGCTTATTAGAGCTGCCAGATGTTTGCGGTATAAAGTGATCAGGGCTTACATAGTCTCTCATCGTGACATCCTTTAAGAATATCCCCTGCGAGGATATAATCTCATTCTGTCACCCACAGGCCACGCTCTTGCTGCCCCAAGCTTGTGCCCCCATCACTGCTCTAGCTTAGGTGCCCTCAGGGTGGAAGTCAAAGCCAGCGCTTCGGGCAGCCGGCTGCTGGTGCTGGGCCCCCTCCCCTCATCTGAGTGCCTCCTCCCCTTACCGCTGACTCCGCCACTCGGCACTTGGCAACGCGCCTCAGCTCACGGTCGTCTGTTCTACGCTTTTTTTGTCCTTTCCCTCCAATGAGATCACAGCCTTCTTACAGTGACCTGTCGTCTATGCTGCCTGCCCCTCCCCCACCACACCGGAAACGTCCATATCGCTCAGCTCTAAAAGCAGAGAGGCCTGGTCAATATTTAACAACTAGGGATCGTCTTATGGAAAGGAAGTCGGGTCACCAACGATATTCTTTATATCATCTGAATCATCTCGCACAACGTAGGCAGGAGAGAGACCGTCGAGGTTCTGGACCAACCCCTTCACTTTACTTTTAGGTGAGAAAATTGAAGCCCAGAGAGGAACGTTATTCCCTAAAGTTCACACAGCCCAAGACCCTCAGCCTCCTGCTCTCCAGCTCGTCCTTCCAACGTTCCACGGTGCAGCCTGCAGAACAAGCCCAGTGCCGTGCACTGTGCACCAACGTGGGACCCCAGGACAGGCGACCCGCAGAGCTCTGTGGCTGTTTCTGCTCTTACGTGCGCCACGAAGCACTCCGAGAGCTCAGGGTTATCTTCCTAGCAATATGGTTCCAGCTCATCCTAACCGAGGAAGTAACCAAAGCATTAACAGTTTCCAAATCCAAAAGCAATCTCTGATCAAAAGTAACTGGCTGCCTCCTCTGCAGCCTCAAACATCTCTAGCGACTGTAAAATCCAGCCACTGAGCCAGCAACTTCCTGTGAAGTTTTATTATGGCTTTTACTCGTAAAGGAGCTGCTTTTGCTTTATGCTGATCATGTCTGAGAGCCAGCATTTCGCTTAATAATAATGAGAAATAAGCAAGATAAGTCACCTGACCTGAAAGGAGCATGTCTCCACTGTCATCTCCACCAGGAACCCCTGCCCTACAGCAACTGCGGCCACCAAATCAGAGCACGCGGATCGGGACGCTGAGGATCAAGGCCGGGGCCGGTGCTCTTTTTACATGTGTGTACGTGTGTGTGCGTGCACACACGTGTGCATTTCAGGCCCTGTGGTGAGTGTGCATACCTAATGGGCCCTGAGTGTGTTTGGGGTGAGTGTGCATACCTAATGGGCCCTGAGTGTGTTTGGGGTGAGTGTGCATACATAATGGACCCTGAGTGTGTTTGGGGGGTGCAGGAAGGGCCTCCCCCCCTTGCACTGTCAGTGAGACCAAGTGTGATGCATCCCATTTCCAGAGAGAAGCTGCAGGGCCTTGGGGATCCCCAGCCCCACAATTCGGCCTCTGCAGCCACTAGTCACTCTGACCTGACCCTCAAGAGGCCTAAGCTGCCTGTTCCTGGTCCTGGGCATAGGTGGGGGAGCCCCAGGGGCCGCAGGAAGTTTCACCCTCACAGCTGGTGAGTGTGGAGCCCACGCCCCTGGTTGCCCCCAGCGTCCGGAATTTTCAGCAGGCTGATGGATGCCAGTGGGGCATTCACAAGCTTATGGCCTGTCGGTGCCCAAACACTAGGTCCAGTTTTTACAGTGAACCCCTGCACAGCTGTGTCCCCAGCTGAGGCCTACAGGGCGACAGGCTGTGCGGATGGAGAGACCAGGCGTCGATCCCGCCACCCGCGCCGCCTGCGGGACAGCGCCGCGCAGGGATCCGGCCACGCGCCCTGCCTCCCGCCCTGCGCGCGCGCGCCCGTGCGCCCAGGCGCCTACCTGAATTGGAGCGCTTCTTCGGGGTCTTGAGGCTCCGGCACCTCCCGCCCACGGAGCTGCTGTTCTCGCTCATGGAGTCCTGGGCGGAGGACGCGCTGCCGGTGGCCTCGCTGTCGCGCATCATGCTCTCGTAGCCGCTGCTGCCGCCGCTGTGGTAGAACAGCGCCGTCTTGCCCATGGCGGGCGGCAGCTCCCCGCTCAGCACGCTGCTGTTGTCGCTGCCGTGGCCGCTGCTGCAGCGGTGCGGCTTCCGCGGCGGCGTGACCTTGCTGTAGGGCGACGGCAGCAGCGGCGTGGCCGCCGGCTTGTCGTCGGGGCCGGGGCCCCCGGTGGCGCGCTCCTCCTCCGGCGCCGCCCGCGGCTGCAAGGCCCGGGGCCCCGCGCCGCCCTGCAGCAGCTCCGAGATGCGCCCGTTCACCGCGCGCAGCGGCAGCTTGGCCGCCAGGCCCGAGCCCCGGCTGCGGCTCAGCGACTGCGTGGACCAGGACATGTGCTTGCCGCTCGGGGCCGGGGTGGCGCTCTGGCCCACGGACTGCGGCAGCGACTTGGTGGAGAAGCTGAGCGTCTTGGTGGTGGAGGCCGACAGGCTGCGCGCTTTGGGCCCGGCCAGGAGCAGCTTGCTCACCGCCGAGATCTTGGACTGGCTGGCCTTAGGGGACGCGCCGGCCGACTGCGGGGTGCCCGGGTTGGTAGGCGAGGCCCCCGCGCTGCGGCCCAGGCTCCTGCCCGCGCGGGGCATGGTGCTGTCCTTGCCGGCATGCAGCCGGGAGCTCACGGACGACAGGCTCTCCGCTCGCTCCAGCGAGAGGCATTCGTAGTGGCTGACGGTGGTCCTGCCCAGGGAGTTGGTCCTGCTGGCCAGCTGCTCCAGCTTGGCACTGAAGAGCTTGCTGCTGCTGCTACTGGCGTCCTTCATCTTGCCGCTGGGCTCATCTGGGAAGCTGGGCACCAAGGGCACCGGCTGGTTCAGGGGACTGCTGCTGCTGCTGTTGCAGGCGCTGTGCTGGGGACTGGCCCGGTTCTTCTGGTCCAAGCTGGACTTTCGGACAGGGGGCAGAGTGGGGTCCCCTTGGGCCGAGCCAGGACACAGTGCTTGGGTGAGGCCACCTTCCTCTCCAGGGTCGCCTTGGAGGGCGGAGCGCCTGAGGCGGCGCCGATGCCGTTGGACTCGGAGGCGCAGTGGTAGAAGGGGCTGTCCGGGGCCTCCTGCCGGCCGGCCTTCTGAAAAGCCCTGGGGAGGCTGCTCGATTTCAGGCTTCTGCTGGGATGCACCGGGCTCTGGGCAGCCGAGCTGGGCAGTGCCGTCTCACAGCCGTCCGCAACCCTCCCGAAGCTGTCATTCCCGGGGGAGGCGGATACCTCACTGCTGCTGCTGCTCAGCCGGTCGCCGGGGCTGGCCTTCCTGTCCTGCTCCCGCTCGGCCCTGGCCTCAGGCTGGGCGAGGCCCGCCGCAGGCTCCGACTTCACCCCGTCTTCCCGGCATAAGCACCCTCTTTCTTTACCTCCTCGTCTCGCTTCAGCCAGGGGTCCTCGAATGTCATCTCTTTCTTTGCACTGGTTTCCTTGCTCTCCTGGGACCGGGCGGCTTTGGGGACGGAGCTGACAGTGGCAGCGGATGCCTCAGCGTCTTGGACGTGCCGGGGGCTCATGGCAATGCAGGGGTACACCGTAATGTTGGTCTTCATGGGGATGTACCCTTCGCAGCTGCTCAGATTGGCTGTGTTGGAGATGGTGACCATGGCCTTGCCCAGGGTGGATATCTTGCAGCCTTTGATGGGGGTGGCTTTGGGGAAAGAGTCTTCTTCCCGCATTTCAGACAAGATGAGCACGTTGTCGGGGCCCGCCTTGGGCTTCTCGCGGCACACCACGGCGGCGTTCTGGATGCTGCTGACGAACTCGGAGGGCGGGGGTCGGCCATCGCTTCCCCGTGCCCGAAACACGTCTGGGCGATGAAGCTGTGGCAGGACTGCTCGCCGTCGCTGCCCGTGCTCAGCTCGCTCAGCCAGGAGCTGATGGAGGAGCGCCTGCTGCCCGCCTCTCGGCCCTTCTCGTCCAGGTTCAGCTTCGGCAGGGGCAGGAACTGCGTGATGCTGACCTCGGAGACGGAAGCCACGCCGGAGTAGCACTCCAGGTCCTCGCTGATGCTGCCGATGATGCTGACGGGCCGCGAGCCCGAGGCCAGGGCCTGCACGGAGCAGTCGCTGTCGAAGCTGATGATGCTGGTGGGGCGGCCGCCGTCCAGCACCCCGCTGATGGTCAGCTCCTCCACCAGCGTGAACACCAGCTCGTCCTCGCCGTTCAGCTCCAGCGGCTGCTGCACTGTCACCGTCGTGGTGCTCACGATCTCCTTCCTGGACTCTGGAGAGGCCGCGGCCTGAGGCTCGTCGTCGGCAGAGGCTTCGGGGAACCCTTCGCTCCCACCAGACAGGGATTTCTTCAGAACCTGGGGGCTCATTCCCACCGGGGGGTACGCACCTCAGGCTGTGGCAGGGACTCACTGGACACCAGGCCGGAGTCCTTGCCGAGGGAGGCAGCGGGGCAGAAGGCAGGACCCCCTTCTGGGTGTAGACTTTGCACCTCTGGGAGGGCGAGCTGGTCGGCTTGTACTCCGAGGTCTTGGACAGGCTGGCGATGCCCAGCCGGGGGGAGCCCATCGCCCTGGGCTTGCCGTCCACGAAGCCACAGGCGTTCAGGCTTTCTCGGCTGCTCTGGAGGCTGGGGCTCAGCACGAGCTGGGAAGAGCCAGGCTGGCTGCTGCCACCGCCAGGGACGCTCCTGGGAGGGACCGGGCTGGGGCTGCTGGTGCGTGTGGCCGCAGGGACTGGGGAGCGATGCCTCTGCCGCCCGGAGCCCCGGGGCGCGGCACCTTCTCTGTCGCTCAGCTGGCCGTCTGACCCATTATCTTCCTTGTCAGACTCGCAGGGCGGGTTTGCCCCGGCCCCTTGGCTTAAGGGGGGACACTTGCTTGCCTGCTCCGCCCCAAACTGGCCAGGCATCTCTTCGAAAGGGAACTCGCTGGGCTCCTCGCGGCCGTCGATGCAGCCCAGCCTCTCCTGCAGCTCGGCGAACGTGTTGCACTTCAGGCAGTCCCTTTCCGGCTTGCTGGCCGCGGCCTCTGCGGCCTCCGCGGGCCGGCCGCCGTCGCCCCTGGGCTTCTGCAGGGCCGGCACGATGGGGACAAAGTCCGGGGGCCCCTCGTTGTCCGTGAGCTCCTTGTCGGAGAGGGCCGTGCCGTTCGGCCCGATGTAGATGACCGTGTCGCAGGACTGCTCGCTGCTGGAGGAGTAGTCGGGGTCGCTGGGCAGGTGGGGCCCGGGGACGTCGGGCTCCGCGGCCGCCCGGGCGTGGAAGGGCCGCAGCTGGGTGGGCCTGCGCATGCGCCCTTCCTCACAGGAGCTCTCCCCGCCCGAGGAGCTCGACGTGTACTGCGAGCGAGAGGGCGAGTCAGCTGGGGGTCTCCAGGCCTCCCCCTCCCACACCCCGGCGGGGGAGCCTGCCCTGCTGCCTGCGTACAGGCTCCCCGGGCCCCGGCCAGCCTCCCTGCACGGCGGCTGCGGCCGGGCTGTGCCAGGCCCGCGTGCCCAGCTTCTACACCACGGCCTCCTACGCGAGTGGTAGGTAACCCCTCCGGGGAAACAGAGGCTGCTCGTGAACGGAGGTGACCAGCCCAGGCCCCGCCTGACCTCCTGAAGGCTGAGGGGGGTCACCAACGTGGCCGCCCTCGCCATCTGTGGCACTCTGTGTCACAGAGCACGGCTGCAAAGCCTCCTTTTCTGAAACAGAAATGCCCCGCACGTCGCCACTACCACGATGCTCTGCCGTCCTCGCCACGCCACCACCGTCCTGGCTTAGCCTCTGTCGGCGGAGAAGAGCCCCGTGGTTTCCAGCAGACTCTTAGCATCGGCCAGAAACCACTGATGAACGTGGCAAAGGCCAGCAGCCCAAACCCACGTCCTGCGAACGCAGGGGAAGAGGTGCCACGTGGGTGGGGAGCCGACGCCCCTCTTGGGGCCGCCCAGCTGAAGGACACCGTCCCCATCTCCGGGGGGCCGAGGCGGTGGGAGGCGCACTCGAGCGGTGTGCAGCGGACACACGCTCCCTGCGAGGGCTCCAGGCTGGACGACCGGGAAGAGTGGGGGCGGCGCGGGGCTGGCCCTGGCCCGGCCTGAGGAGGTTCCCCGCCCCCTCCGTGGGCCCTGAGCACCCAGCCCGGTGCCCGGGGGCTAGAAATCCGGGTTCCGCTCTTTCTGATGGGCCCCCCCCCACAGCTTCGCCCCTCCCATACCCGCCCTGTACCCCTTACCTTCGTTTTCTTCTTCTTCATCCGCAGGACCCTGGAGGCGATCTGGATGGTGGACAGCGTCTCCGCGTAGCTGGCGGCGGCGGCCGAGATGTGGGCGATCATGGTGGTCCGGCAGTTGAGATTGCCCAGGGACTCCCGTAGCAGCATGGTGAGCTTGCTCTCCCTGCCGAAGAAAGCGGGTTAGGGGCCGGGCGGCGTTCGCCAGCCGGGCCACCGGGCTGCCAGGCCGCCGGGCTGCGGTTTCAGGCCTCTGCGTGGCTCGGTTTGTTGTTGGGGGCAGTGCCTTTTTTCTTGCTTGTCTTTTTGTTTGAGTGGCATGCTAATTAACGTTATTGTCTAGCACGGGGGCTCTTTGTACTTGGCAGCTAGAGCGAGTGGTTCGAACCCCCAAGGACAGAATTCGTGCAAAGCACCTCCCCCGGGGCGCTTGCTTCTGTCCTGGCCGGGACGGGTGGTCCTGTGTGTCTGTGCGCGCGCATACGACAGTGCACATCATGAGAGCCGGGACTAGAAACGCTGCGAAGGGATGCGGGGAGAGGCGGCTTTGCGACTGGCGATTTGGCACGTTCTGTTCCGCAAGTGTCTGCGCGCAGGCAATGCCTGCCCCGAGAAGGAGTTCCCCGGCCGTGACCTCGCACCGAAGACCTATGTGTTCATACTACATGCCCAGTGCCTTTGCCAAGGAGTTGCCGTCACTTAACTGCTGTCTCGTAATCCTCATGTTTGCACAGAGCAGTAATGAAAGTATTCCTACCCCTGAGAAGAGGCAAACACACACACACACACACACACACACACACACACACACAGGCCCAAGTACTCACTCAGTCGGTAACAGCACACAGAACTTTCTAGAAAGGCTTCCTCTGGGGACTTTGCGGGTGCTGTGTGGAGCCAGAGGCCCGAGCTGCGATAATGAGGCCCAGGCGTTGACAGACTGTGTTTCTCGGCTCCTTAAAAACTGACCGGGAGGGATGGCTCGTGTTTTCTCCGTCTTACACTTGTCCCAACATCCTTCCGGCCTTGCTGTTAGAAGGCTCTGCTCACATGCCATCAACACGCATCCTCTCAATTTCTGCCAAATGTCGCTGCATCTCTGGAGCCTTCCGTGACCCTGAAGGCAGAGGCATCGGTTCCCACACCCGTGCTGACATCCCTGCATTGCGTTCGTAAGGCCCGGTGAGAGGGGTCTGTCCCCCCCATCCACGTCCTTGTCCCCCAGCAGAGCTCCCTGCAGAGGGACCGTCCAGCTCGGCGGAGATGAAGGCCATTGTCAGTCGCGATCAGACCTTGGACATGCGGGAGCCATTTCACACGTGACCTGCACAGGTCTTCCGTGAGCAGTAGGGTTTTCCTTCCCTTCTGGGACCAATTAGGGTGTCAGTTAGGGGCCACTGGGCCCACTCTGGCTTGGTTCTAGGGCAGTTTAAAAATATATCAGGGTTTCCCTTCAGGCAAAATAATCAGTGATAAAGTTGGAGAAAGGAGACTCTTCTGGCCGAATGTTTATGTCTTCCCCCAAATTCACACGTCGAAATCCTAACCTCCGATGTGGTGGTTTTAGGAGGTGGGGCTTTTGATTAGGTCACGAGGGTGGAGCCTCATGAACTGGATCAGCGCCCTTATAAAAGGCACCCCGGAGCGCTCCTCACCCCTGCCACGGCGTGAGGGTACGACAACAAGACAGCCGTCTAGGAAGCACAAGGTGCGTCCTCACCAGACACCGAGTCTGCCAGGGCCTTGACCTTGGACTTCCCAGACTCCAGAAATAAATTTTCATTGTTTCAGTCGCCCAGTCTGTGGTATTTTGTTAGAGCAACCCAAACCGAGAGACCAAGAAAACGGGGGCGTGGAGGAGGGGTGAGACCTGTCTATAAAACGTGTGGCTCCTTTCAAAATATACCCAGCAGGACGTCACAGACACCAGCCGAGCTGACGGCCAGACAGCCCAGCAAACACGGGTAACGGAGACGCCGCCCCTGGACGAGCCGCGGGCTTGGCCTTCCACATGGGGAGTGGGAGACAGAGGCCATCAGGGTCACGCCATGATCGCATGCGGTCCATTCTTGTCATTCATGGTGTAGGCTCCGCCAAGTCTCTGTGGACGCCGAGGAGAAGGCAGGGCTACCGCTCCCAGGAGGAACACACGGGCGAGGTTCCCGCGGGCTCCGTCACGAGAATTCGTCAGTTGCTCAGTACGACCTTCTTCGTATGTGTTCCTCTTCCATGATACCTTCTTTAATATGTACTTCTCACAAACAATAGATGGGATGCACCATTCCTTTATAATAAAGCCCTCACTGATAAAGCTTTACCATCTTCCCGGCCCTGGGTAACATGGCCACACGTTTCTGTGGCTTTCAGCCTCACGCCAATACTGTCCGCTACACTTTTATTTTATTTAATCAGCTGTCCTCTTAGGAATCCACAACTATAGCGACTTTTCCAGAGCTTCATCATGTAATTTCGATGTTACCTTAGCATTTTCCAGAGCAGCCTGATGTACAGATCAGCGAATTTCCTCTGCCTTTTTCTGGATGCACCGAATTCCTAATGCATTAGCATCGTAATCACACCAACGCACCATAACATACGTGAACGAAGCCTGTCTGACACACGCATTTCCTCTGTAAGGCACACCACAGCCTTCTCACGCTAAGGAACAGCAGGCAGCACCTCAATGCTGCACGTGGGGGTGCATTTTAAACGATGAGACCGTCAACAAAAAAGTTCACAAGTGCAAAAAAAAATGGGACACTCAATAGACTATAAAAAGGACACTTGTTTATAGGAAGGAAAGTAAAATAAGAGGGCGGAACAGGGCCTTGTGCCCCCTCGCCCAAGGGGCACGCGCCCCAGGCAACTCTGCACACGTCTGCCAGTGCTGGTGAAAATGCCGTGAGCGTTGATTCGGGGGTTACAAATAAATTTTAGTGAGGAGGTAAACTTGCAAATATGGAATCTGCAAATGATAAGGATTGCCTGTATAGTTCCTAACAGTGTCGTATTAACCAACTGCACCCTGCTGAAGGCTCAAGCCACTTATTTCTCTGTGTGAGTCTGTGTAAGTCCTCAGGAAAAGATACCGAAGACAGAGAAACAGATAGAATATCGTCATAGCAAACTGCCCTGTGTATTCCCACGATTTTCCATTCAAACATCAATCCTGGGGCTTTTTTTAAATTTTTATGTGCATGATGGGAGAAGGAGGGGCATGTGCGTTGCCTGGCAACCAGCGTTTTAGCTCTCCGGGAAAGCCAGTGAGACTAGCAAGGCTCTTTCACCTGGGCCCCTCTAGACTCTAAACAGCACACGCTTACGGGAGGGAAAAATGGTGGCTGTAAAGCTTTGGTTTTTTCCGACTTCATAATGATCTTTAAACTTAGAACGAAGACGACGAAGCTGAATACTGAAGGTGAAAGAAAGGGCAAAGTTCTAAAGGCTGCAAACTGTCGGTGTAACTCAGTGTCTTCGGTAGGAAAATAAAAAAAGGTTTAAAGGGTTTCTAGGGCAATGGTCAGCGCACACTTAGTCCGCGCCTTTGATTCAAGACGGAGGTGCAGAGCTGCTGGCCACCCGAGCCCCAGGGCCAGGCCAGGGGAAGAATTTAGAGATGAGGGGTCATGTGGGAGGGGTCCTGGCTGTGACGGGCAGACCGGGCAGGAGCAGGAAGGGGCTGGTGACCGAGCAGAGCCGCCCGAGGTCTGAGGAAGGACCGTCCACTCTTTCGAACAGTCACAGTTCATCCACACATATTCTACCTCCCCCCCCCGCCCAACCCCAACAGCACGCACCTTTTAGTCATTTTGGGGGGAAATGTCTCTCTTTTAAAAATAAGTCAACCTTTTACTGGACATAGGAAGAGAACACAAAAAGAGCAGATAATGAATACATTTTAAATGAAGAGCAATTAGTACTCTAGGACAAACTAGGGTCTGCAGGTCAAATCCAGCTCACTGCCTGTTTTTGTAAATAAGGTCTTATTGGAACGCAGACGTGCCCCCTGGTTAACACTGCCTTGGGCTGCTTTCCCCACGACAGCAGAGCTGAGTGTTGTGACAGAGCCCACACGGCCTGGAAAGCCGGAAACATTTACTATCTGGTCTTTCACAGAAAGAGTGTGTTGACCTCTGCTCTAGAGTAATGACAACGTGCTATCACGCCAGAACGCAGTGCCGAAGAGCATGGAAGTGTGCCCTGACTTCCTTGCTGATCTATACTCTCCTTCTGGCTTGAGAGGTGCTGTCTCCTTTTGTCCGGCCGTTTCATGGAGGCAGAGCTAACGTCCGTGCCATGGACACGGGCAGAGGAACATCGGGCCATAGCTCTTTGGATTCCCAAATCACCGTCTGCTTTGCACGAAGCAGAGCCCCTCTCCACCCCCGCCCCACTTCCAACGGGGCGAACTCATCCGCGTCTCAGCAGCTCACTCAGGAAGCACCAGGGAGAGCTGACCGCGTGCGAGGCACCGTGCAGACGCTGAGGGCGTGGAGGGAAGAGGTTCCCGATGGGTCTTCCTCCTTCCCATGAGGGAGGGAGACGTGTAAACACGTTATGCTGACGCTAATGACAGAGGAACACACCTAAACTAGCACATGATAAGGAAAGACCCTCGAGGCTGGAGGACGTCCCCAGTGTCACTGTAACTCCCTGTTGGGGAACACCCAGACCTCGTCACGGCACAGGTCTGTCTCCTTGGCTGGGATTCTCCTGCACGACAGGATCCAAGGATTGTCAAAGAATCCTTCACTTGCTTTCGGTCCCCAACACACCTCACAGAACTCTAAATTCCCTCCTGAAAGAACGGTCTGGAATTGGTCGCCATTATTCGCTGACCTCCCAAGAGAGGATACTCTCCCCGCTGGTGAGACGGTACAGACTGACCGTGAAATAAGATGTCCAAAGTCATGCTTCAGCGTTAGCCGGGTAATTTCCCAAGAAGAAGGCTATCCTCTCATGAGCAGTGTCTAACACACTTCTCCTCCGGAAAGGAAGTGAAGAACTCGGGGTGGGGGTGAGGGGGTAGGACATGTGCTAAGCATGTCTTTCTGAAGGAGGGACAGCGGTGAGCTGGGACACGCTGAGTCAGGCCACCTAACTCCAGCACCACGGATGTCCCTTCCTCGAAGTCCCGCTTTTCGCAGGCGGGGACCCTAGCATCACCATGGTCCCCTTCGGCATAGGCACAACGAGGATGCAGAATAAAGCACGACGAGGCTGGACCTCTCTACTGACATCAGGTCTTAATAATACATTGAATTTTTTTTAAAGGGGCTTAATTAACGCAGGAAACTAATTGAGCTCCAAAACAATACGCCAAGAAAGATTCCTTGGGCAGCAAAAACTGAAGCAGACGTAGAACCATAGACATGCACACACGTGTGTCCGCCTGGCCACATGCGCAGCCATGCTCTTTGTTAGAAAAGGTAGGTAGTGGGGTTTTCTTGTTGTTGTTGTTGTTGTTGTTTAAAGTGATACACCAATGGTTATAGGTGTTCGATATTCAGATCAAGATAACTAGTATTTAAATGTCAGGAAAACATCAGTATCCCTCACATTCTTATGGCTACGACCCTGGCACAACACTGCACTCCAGCAACTGTCCCAGTTTCTACCCACTTTACCTGAGAACTGCCAGGATGTCCTGTGTCGCCCCCCAACGACAGCTTGAGATGCTGGGCAAGAGATGAGAGGTGCCCGGCCAGCTCCAGGAATTCTGACCCCCCAGCCCTGGCCCCCAGACCCCAGGCCCCTGCATCCTTCCACCCACTGACCGTCAGGAGAGAGGAGAGCGAAATGGGAGAGTGGGAAGGAAAAGAAAAAGTCGAGACGTAGGGTGAAACCACACTCGGACGTCGCCTTGGCTACTCACATGGCGCTCTGCCCCTCTCTCCCACTGACCCACCCCCGTCACCTCCTACTGGCCTGTGGACACCCTCTGCTACTGCAGCCTGAAGGGTCACCAGTGACCTCCTGCGGCCAGCCCGCGATATCCGGGACCAGGGCTCCAGGACACGAGCACCAGGACCTCGCGTTCCTGGCCGAAGAGAGCAACATCTGTGAGCGTCTTCACGCCTCATGAGACAGAGCTGTGCAGACGGCAGACCGAGTCACCGGTCCCCCTGGGGGGAGGGCAAGGCCTGTGCCTGTTTGTCTTCTAGGTCCCAAGCAAACGTCTTTATCTGGGACACTGCTGAGCTGCAACAGACTGAAATAGATACCTCCCCAGGGGCAAATTCACTGCCCTTGGGTGCACGTATTTGTAAGGGACTCGATAACCCCTGTCCACGCTGGCTTCATGGGCATTCACACCCCGTGAGAAGACTTTACACCTTCATCTGGGAACCTGCCTGAGAGGGGCCTTTTCACAGTGACGTTCCCCGCAAGGAGGCCAACATTTCGGGCCACAGATGACCTGGTTTCTGCCACTAGAGGAGTAGCAAGCATGGCTCAGGCCCAGCTAGTCTGATGGCGTTTTCGAAAGGAGCCACCTGGAAGACGAGTCTCTGCTGCTCGGATGTAACTCCACTCACTCGTCCTGCAAATGGCACAGGTGGGTTTCTCCTGCGGGATGCTGGGGAGGAGACCGCATAATACTGGCAACCTTAATAGAGAAGCACAGTGCTCAGGTCTCCAGTGAGAGGGACCCTGGCTCGGGCAATAAAGCACGGGCAAGACCAGCTTCCGGCACCCAGCTGGAGCGTCTGGCTGTGAGCACCTGGCTGTGGGCGAGATGATGAGTTCGCATTAGGGACCAGCCTTTGTGACCCAACGCATCCGTTACCTGGTTTGCGTCGATGCCTTGCTATTGGAGAAGTCCTGAAACTAACCACTTAGAGTGGATAAGGTTCGTCTCGTGTTTTCCCGTACACACCGCTCTTTTATTAAAAATGCATTTAGGGGTGTCTCGGATGGATGTGGTTCGCACACCAGAGAGATGCATTCTTCCCTACGCCACCCTGGTTATCTAGGGTGGCACCGGGTGGCTCTGGAACTTTGGGGACAGTGCCCAATGAGTGGCAGGAAAGACGTTATGGAGCCCAACCAGGGACTAGTTGTAGCAGTGCTTGCTTCCAGAAGGACCAGACACATGATGAGCGTTTATGTGTGTGTCCTGGGGGACGTGGGAAAGTATCTGAATGGACAGACAAGCTAGATGTTTTGCATTCAGGTATGCATGGCGGCCAAGGAAATCCGAGTTATGACTTTAATAGTTTACACTGTACACACAGGAAGATGAAATCCAGGGGAATTTGGACTGTGTGAATCCATTTGATTCTAGACATCGGTGTTTCATTTATCTGAACAAGGTAAAACTCACATAATTCAACCTACTTCATGAGAAATGCTAACTGTAAACGGCGAATAGTCTCCATGGAATATTTTAAGAAAAGTATGTGATGGAACTTGAATTTATAGTTAATGGAAGATTTCAAGTTATAATCCTAACTAATCTTCTTCCACCTCGTTTCAAAGATACACTGGCAAGGACTGAAGTGGTTACAAATCATGGGTCACGTATATAAAGGAAATGTGTTCCACAAACATTTTCACATTATTTACTTGCTTAATAACTCATTCCTTCTTATGTAGAGCAAGGAAGCATGCCCCAAGTCTGAGTTGTTGATCACTTGGAATTAGGAGAATCCGAATTGCTCTTGATAATCTAAAATATCAATGAATTCTACTCAGGAAAATTTACATCCATTTCCAGGCAGTAGCACCCAGGTATGACATACAATATCTTGAAGGTAACTCACATAAAAAGGATCCCAATCTAGAAAGTCTATTGATTCCGGCACACATTTCTGAGTCAAGGTTGAACAGTATTTTCAGAACCACAGAGTTTATTCATTAGAGTTGAAAGGACTTTAAGGGTCACTGCATTTTTGGTCCGTCACTGTTACAGGTAATATCTTCTGCCAGAATGCTCCTAATGACTGAAAATTTACCATCTCCCAGCGCAGCCTACGTAACGTTTTTGAATAGCTTCAATTCTTAGAAAGCTCTTTCTCACGTTGAACTTAAACCTTCTATGCCTCCAACTCACTGTTTCCTAGGGGCACACGGGATACAAAGAATCCTTTTGCACACACTGGCTCTTCGCATTTGAAAAGATATTTTTCATGCCCTCCCGAAAGGTTCTCCTTCTGGGGAGTATTCCATGTTCCTTGCATTGCTCTTCAAATATTTGGTTGGTCTTCCAAGCTCACACAAAGCCCCCCCTCCTCCTACTACCCAGCTGAGACCCCCTCTCTGCTCAGGCTAGGCTCAGCCCTTGTGCAGTAAAGAATACGGCCTTGCTCAAAGACAGATCTAGTCTTTGACCTCAGCTTCTGCGAGGTTATCTATGGACCTGTTAGGAGTGTCTTTGCTTAGGGTAGGGACTGGCCATACCAGATCTTAGGGCCACACCTGATAGTCTTAGGGTCAGGGCTGGCCATGCCAGGGAGGTCAACCATGAGATTTAGGTCAGGGGCTTTGGGTCCATGCAGTTATCAATCAACCTGGAGACACAGTTCAACCGTGTGGGAGATTAATTAATCAATACTTATTGAAGCTCCAGTAAAAAACAAAACAAACAAACAAAAACTGCCTTCAGACCTTACACTCTGGCCGATTCCAAGTGTCTCTTTTCGACAAAATCCTTAGGCAGAGGCTACGCTTCTATTTTGACCTTTCTGTTTATTTGGACCTTTCTTTATATGAACTATAACCAAGTTGATAACTTATTATTTCTGGGACTGAAGGGAAAAGGTCCTGCATTTATTTTTACTTAATTTAACATAACCAGGAGCTAGGAACGTCATCACTGTGATGAAAAACAAAACAGAACAAAACAAAAAACAATAACTTAGAAGGCAAATTAAGTAGGCCTTATAGATAAATAGAAAATGATAGGTCCATAGGTTTCCCCTGAATTAATAGACTGCCCCAAAATGCATATGCTAATGAAGTTTAAAATGCTCTCCGGGGGTGCTTAATGATGAAATAACAAGACCAGTCTGTGAGAGATGTGAGTTTGTTACTCAATCCACTCGCCGAATCAGATTGGGACTAATAATAATGTTTATAATGTTACGGCAATTTAGAATATAAATACTACTCTGACACTTTTCACATTATCCGGAATTTCACTTCCTTTTCAAAATTTATTGGGCCCCAACCGCGATCATTCATTATCGATGCTTTGCAGTAGACATTTCTCCGCTCTGTCACTTTTCATAGAGCCCTTGCAGTGGTTTATGACAGCCTTGCCAGGAGAGGGATAAGGGAACGTCTCAATTATGTTGCATTATCACCATTACACAGCTTTTGAGTAAAGATGAGCTCATGGTGCTATTTAGAAACTTGCTATTCTTCAACTTTAAATCCTCCTCGGGTTTAGGTTAATTCCAACGTCAGAGAGCTCTGCCATAACCCAAAAGGAAAGGACACAGATGGGTGACAGAGATGGAGTCGAAGAGTCCTGTTGTCATGGTAACCCGGAGCCTCTCCCTTAACTTCCGCTCCACCCCTGTCCTTCTGAATGGATTTTTAAAGAATTCCCCAGACGAAAGAAAATGAATGGAGATTACGAATGGAACCCTCCGTTTAATGAAATCTTCCTCGCGCCTCCTGCCTCTCTCAAAGCTTTCCCACTGCCTTTCGGCCACACCCCCCGCGTTAGCATAGTTAGAATACTCCTGCGCTTTTCCATGAATTTCAATGTTTGTTTCAGGGAAGAAAAAAAAAAAAAAGGAAGAAAACCATCCAAGAAGCTCGTGTTGATACAGCACTTGATGGGGCCGCTTTTTATCGCTCAGTCCGTGATCCCCCTTTGGGGCTGACATCAGAACTGTGCAGAATCTGGGCTTGGACAATCGGCAAGCATTTTCAAGCTCTTTCAAAAGGAATGCGCATAGAAAAAAAAAAGGCAGGGAAATATCTGAAAGGGTCTCATCTACTTCTATTTGACCTACTCCCCAGGTAGAACCCTCGGAGGACATGGCGACGTGGGCACTGGGTGGATTATGGGGCTTTTGCTGCCCAGCTCTGAAGCCCAGACGTGGTCCTCTGACATTACATTCCTCGGCAAGGCTAAAAAGAGGTTAAATAGCAGTAGACAAGGGTCGAGGCTTGCTATTTACAGTGGATCACGATCATGGCTATTTCCAGTCTCCCGAATTCAATTTAGCCAATTCTATGCCTCCTCTCTACCGAAATAAAATAAACAGAGAAAATGCAAATACGAGCCCCAGGCAGTCTTCTCTCGCACTCACTGGACTGTGTGCTGATCCTGTGCACACAAAAGCAGACGGGCCTAATCTCTTTCTGTTCTATCGGATGCGTGTCGGTGGGGACCACTTGTGCCGTAGGATAACCGTGCAAGAAAGGAGACATAAGCTGGCTTATTAGGCAAGGCCAGCGGTACAGACTGTCACCCTGGCGGGAAGGATGCAGGCCAGTTCTTGGGAGGACAGATGAGATGATTAAATGTGCTGCCTGCCTGGGGTCTCAAGCTCGTCTCTCTCCCTGTGCAGTGGCCTTTCTTTGAAGTTAGCAGAGAGGAGCTGAAAATAGGATCTGATTGTCAAGGTCAGGATGAGCCATTTGTGCCTTCTCCTTCCACCTGTGCCCCGCCCCTTCATCTCCCCTGGCTTCTAAGCAACGGCCTTTCCAAGACTCGGTCAGGCTACTGAACGGCTTCTAGGAGGAAGGGTGAGGCAAGGCCCCAGTCGCAGAGATGGGGGCCCAGTGGGTCACAGATCGGCATCACGGCGGCTCTGGTCCGTCTGTTATTTCACTGGCTGACAGTGCAGGAAGCCTCCTCATCACATAAAGGGCGACAGTAAAGGTGACTGGGTGGCTTTGGACCTGGGCAGCCCCGGAAGGAGGTGGCTGTGGAATATCGTAAGGTCCCTCCCTGCTCCGTGGGCTCTGCCCAGACCTCTCTGCACATGACTCCTTGAGCGAGTGTGGCCTTTGTGCCCTGCCTGCACCTGTGGTCCCCCAGGTTTTCCGCATGCCACGCCCTTTACTTTAATGTCTGTCTCTGGAAATTCTTCCAGGTCCAGCTTAATCTACTCACCCACCAAATCTCCAAGGAGAAAAGAGAAAATAGTTCTAGCAATTCCCAGAGATCATGTCCTCTGAGATCACCTGCCTTTCCTCTCCTTTTTTATTGTGGTAAAATATATATAACATAAAACTTACTATTTTCACCGCTTTTGTGTGTATGGTTCAGCAGGATAATGAATATACTGTATTTTGTTTTCCATTCATCTACTGAGGGGCGTGCGCTGTTCCCATCTGTCGGCTCCTATAAAGAACGCTGCTATCAACATGGGTGCCGAGTATCCGTTCAAGTTGCTGCTTTCACTTCTCTTAAGTACACAGCTGGGCATGAAATTGCTGGATGATACGGCAATTCGATGATTAACTTTTTGAGGAAGCGCTGAACTGTCTGACGTAGCTGTACCGTTTTACATTCTCACCAGCAATGCACAAGGGTTTCATGCTGTCTTTGAGAGCCTCCCTGACGAATGCGCAGTGGTTCTATTGGTGCTTCTCTTTGCCTGGTGATGTCATGCACCTTTCCATGTGCTTATTGGCCATTTTGTACCTCTTTGGAGAATGTCTGTTCGAATCCTTTGCTTATTTTTTAACTGCGTCGAATTTTGTTGTTATTGAATCGTGGGAATTCTTTATATATTCTGGAAATTAATCTTCCATTAAGTATATGATTTGAAAATACGTTCTTTCACTTCGTGGGTTGTTTTTTCAATCTCTTCATAGTGTCCTTTGATGCACAAATGTGCCATTCCATTTTTTGGTCACACTTTATCAGTCTTGGATTCTAACTCGCATTTTTGGCATCTGTGATTCAAACGCCTTCCAATATTTGGTTTTCCTATGATGAGCCTACCAATAAGAGTGGCCAAAGATCGCCTATGCTTTTGTGTGCTGAAGATACTTGTCCAATATGGTCCTTGTTACTTGCAGACACCCAAACAGTCATCGGCTGGGAAAAACTGCCCAGGGATAAACTTCTGAAATCAACTATAAACAAGTTTAAGGAGGATGATGAGAGAAACTCTGTTAGAATATCTTCTGGGTACCACGTGTGGTTTAAAGAAGCATGATTTCACAGTCATCACGAAATGTACCAATTGGATTGGTTCAGGGCACAAAGACCAGTGATTAGTAATGAGAAGGAATTAAAAATAAATTAAGTTTAAGAATGGTTTCCATTACTGGTCCAAGTCTGAGGAAAGACATCACACAGAGGCCACAATTCTTTCATTTAATAACTTAAGAGACAGCCCATGAAATTTTAATAGGGATGACATGAAAGAATTATGGATTTCTTGAAAAAGAATTAAGAAAGATTCTAGTTTACCAATGACATTTATTTTGTTTGATAAAAAGATAGGCTATTGTGGCACAATTTTTGCATCGTTTAAGTGGACAAGTTTGATCACAAATAGTTATTCATTTCTTCTATGGGATAAACGTGGTTTGAGTTCAGAGTCTCATCACTGTTACGCCTACAATATCCTTAAACGGGCTTTTGTTTCTCAAGATCCTGCCAGTGACATAAAGCTCACAAATTTGGAATTAATCACATCTTCCTTGTGGGACTCCTAAGGTACCTACCCCCTTCTCACTTTTGTTTTAAATTTCGGAACATCTCGGTGCTTTTCCAAAGGGCTATGAAAGGCTCTCAGAGGGTCAGATGGAAGTTCCAACTATCAGTAGCAAAGCCTGCTTCCTGGAGAACTGTGTGGTCTGGGTAGGGGTCATTTCTTTTCTTTCTATATATTGAGGACCTAACACAGTGTTTAGCATATAGATTTGTTTCTATAAACATTTAAATAAATATCTAACGGATACCTCTCCATCAAAAGAAGTCTTCCCAGCTTCCTGACTCCGTAACTTCTGAAACATTAGCTTTTACTTTTCCTCACAGATGCCACCGCCTTGGGCTAGAATGAACATGGAGCCCCAGGCCCACGATGTCTCCTATGTAATGATGATGGATTCCTCCACCTCCCAAAGCAATCTAGGGGACAAGCTCTGGCCTGCTCGGGGTGCACAGCTCACAGTCTTCAAGGACAGATCACAGGAGAGTCATTTACAGCAAGGTCGCTACTGCCAGGTCCTCCCGGGGAAGGTGCACAACCGCGTTCCCCGAAGAGGAAGGGCCAGAGCCACCGACATGCCCTCAATCTGAGCCCAGGCTCTAGCCAAGTCACGTCAGATTAGTCTGCAAACTGGGACTGCATGGTGACCTCAGAGTTCTCCTTAGGTGGATAACACTTGGGTACAAAGGCCTTAAAAGCCAGAAACCTTTAGTTCCAGCAGGGTGTTTGGGTGACGAGGGCTGATAAAGCCAGTTTGTATAGTCAAGTTCAATATCTTGGGCGTGTAGAAACGGTATCCCAGAAGAGCAACAAAGGATCTTCTCTGCTTGCAGTTTTGTCTACGCAGAGGAAGCAGCTCCTATGTGATGGGGTTTTGGAGGGTCTTGAGACCAAGCCCAGAAGTGCCCCTCCCTCATTTCTTTGCGCTAATACACAGAAAGTCTTATTCAAACAAATACGCTATTTGGGGGTAGTTCACCCAACAAGCAGATGTTAAGAACCAAGGTATAGGTAAGGCCCTTTGCTGGCCCTGGAATTGCAAACACAAATGAGACATGATCTCTGCAGGGTAGGGCTTTCACTAGGCTCATCATAGGTCCTGCCACCAAAAGGGCCTATTATCCTGCAAACCATCTAATTTATTTTGTCCCGGGTTTTTCATCTTTTACAACAAAGTATTATTGTTAAGACTTTAAAACTAAGATGGGGAGAGTTGAGCAGAGCTTCCTTTTTCTTTTTCCAAGAGTCTCACCTAGTAACATGGGCCACACATGCAGTAAACAGAGTTCACACTTCAAGACACAATGTTTCTACTGAAGGAAGACACTTGTGCTGAAATGCACTTGAACTTGGTTACCACACACACATAATTCACAACTGTGTTCAAACACTGTTCTGTTTCTACCCAGAGAAGTACAAGCTGTCATTGTCAAAATTTGCAAAACTTACATATATAGAGTCATCAGGGGGGTGAGAGGCTCTCTCTTTGCTGCCTGTCATCAACTGGATTTGAGAAATGTTTGAAACTTTCAAGAACTAGTTTAAATGATATAAAATTGCTAACGTTAGTTTTTAACTTCAAAACATATTTTATGAATCTACCTTAATGCTCTATAAAAAATGGTTTTGGAAACAGGTCTAAATTTTGATTTTACTTTGTTCAAACTAAGGTATAAATCCATAACCAATTGTTGAACAAATAAAACACAAAAACTTCAGTTTCTGAAGCCTGCAATAAATTGCAATTAGTAAATAAAACAAAACTTGCAAATAGGGAGGGCCCTGATATGTAGATCTCTCTGCAAAAAGCAAGGAAGTAACTAAATAAATATTAGCCAGCAAGAAATAAATAATATAAAAGATTAAAGTTTGAAACTCTATAATTGTGCTTTGGAAATCGACTTGGGGAAAAATCTTTTGAAACTTGAATGTGTAATAGTCTTACTGAATTGAGAACCTTATTCCACTAAAACGAACCTGTAATTGGTTGTGGTGCACATAAAATTCTTAAGTAGTTTCAATTAGACTGTGATAGTCTACAAAGAGATATAGAAGTTATAGTTATCAAAATGCATGAAGAGTTTTATGTGTTATCTCACATGCTCACACATCTACATAAGTATAAAGGTAGGCAGTTAGATAACTGAAGAAGAAAAATACTGTGGTTCTAAGATAATACTAGAAAACAGTAATCTTAAGAAAAGTCTCACTAACATGATATTAGGTATAGATACAGTGAAACAGTTAAAACACACAAAGGTATCTCAAGAATAATTATTCTATTTATTTTATTTTAATGTTCAGATAAATAATATGAAAAAATGTTTAATTTTTACTTTGGTGCACATGTTTTTTTCTGTAAGAAATTTTTTTTTGTATTTTTGAAGGTAATTTTTAAATAGAACTACTTTATAGGTCCACTAATACAAATGGATTTGTCAGAAAATATTTCAGAAAATTAAAAATATTAAGTACCTCTTTTCACTCTCAAAAGTGTCCATGTTTGAATAGTAAATTATGTGGATCCCTTAGTTATAATTTAGAACAGGGAGAAATGTGTTAACAGAAAAATACAGAAAAGTAGCAAAAAGCAAGATAGTAGTCCAGTTACCTAAACAGACCTCATCAAGTACAATTAAACATTGTGGATACGATATTCTCACAGATTTTATTAAATGCTTTGCTGAGCTTGTAAAGAGTAAGGAATTTTCAGGCCAAACAAATACATGAATTTGGAACTTGAGTGAAGTAAGCAAAACACTGAGGGTTGCTTTTACCCCGAAGATATTTGCCAAACCAGGTACTGTTTGGAGGAGTTTTACATGGCCTCAAAACATGTGGAAAACAGAAGATAACACGCAGAGCCTGCCCAACATGAGGATTTTAATAGGAAAATTCCCACTTGACAGCACACCCCCATCTCCCCACGTCTACGAGACATGACTATCTGGAAATATGGCACTGAGCAGAGAAGAAGGAAATCGTCATGAGAACTGGAAATCATTGCCTGGATGGATGCAGGTCTCTGCTTTAATTCGTAATATCTGGGTGGTCCAAAATATGTCAAGCTGAGAATATAGCGCCGAGGATCCTCAACTGGTAGTGATTCCAGGCAGATACTGAGCAGAAGTAGATACAAATGCTAAAATAAACCATCTTTATCCCAGGCCTTAAAGATTTCTCACAAATAAAAAGCCAATGAGTACCCCAGGGCAAAAATAAACACACAAAGAAACAAGGCCCCCAGAGACAGAACCCAGCAGAAATAACAGATGGTAGAAAGAGATGTTCAAACACAGATTACAAGTAAATAACACAGAGTTGATTAACGGGTTTAAGGAAATTAAGATGTTTGAAGGAATCAAAGAAATTGATCGCGAATGACCAATTTCTGCTTCTGGCCATGTTGGACACACAAGAACTAAATTTACTTTGCAGCCTTCAACAACTAGAAAACCAGGCAAAATATTAGGGGGGAAAACTGGGTTTGGGGTTCTGGCAACGGCAAGAGAGAAAAGGACTCGTTGGGAGAAGTAACAACGAGTGAGCCCTGTCAGTCCCCAGTCACTGCCGGAGAGGGTTCCGGGCCACAGAACAGGAACGGAGGCCCAGACAGGGACAGGCGGTCGCCTCGCTGAGACGAGGGACTGAGTTCGGACCGAGGGAGGCCAAGGCAGCTGAGATCCGCAGGGCGAAACACTGGAGAGAAAGAAGGGAGCTGGAGAGGGGAGCGGAGAGGCAGGAGGCCATTAGCTTCTTCACGCAGACAGAGTGGAAAGACCTGCTAACTCACGGCACCTGGACGGAGTCCTCAGAAGGGGCTCATAATAACGCGTCCAACTCCCCCTTTAACAGTGGGGTCACGTGAGCCCTGGATGTGCAGCACCTGCCCGAGCGCAGCTTACAATCAAGCTAATGTAGGGAGGAGGCGAGAGAATTAGGATAATCAAGCCACGATCAGAGACTGCAAAGTGCTGATCAGCCCCGCAGCGGGGCCAGGGAGCATCTGCAGAACAAAGGGAGATTTCCGCTGGATTGCGGACAGCCCATCCCCCACACCTGTGCAGGGGACCCGGGAACCCAGAGTCATTCCCTATGGCTGAGACCATGGGGAACCCGAGGGATAAAGGCTGGGAACTGCCAGCAGGCTTTTCCCTCTACAGAATCCTACCTTTTCAGGCTACACATTCTTCCCCTCCTCGCTGTATGTCCCTATCAAAAGAAATGGGAACCGAAGAATAATATATAAACTGAAGTCCCCTGAACATTCAGCGTCCTGCCCCTCTCATGGTCCCTCTCATCCTCTGTCTCTGAGAGGAGACCACGCTCTGCCTGTGGAGTGTCATCCCTTTTCTAATAACCTTCCCCTTTGACCTTAAGTTTGAAACGTGTGTTGAATTCTTTCCACACTCCGTGCTAAAGGTCCTTCTTCTCTCGGTGTGGGGCATGGTCTCCCCCCACTTGGGGAAATCTGCCCTGTCCTCCGCCAAAGCCTCAAGGAACAAACTGATTCCAACCAACCATGGACATCAGTAAACACTTCTAAATCACCCGTGGTTCAGAAAGTAATTATGATGAAATATAGAAAATATTCTGGACGAATGATCATGAAAATAATCATCATTATCAACCCTTGAGGATACGCGCAAAGCAGCACTTTGTGAGTAATGTATAGAACTAAGTGCTTAAGTTATAGGACAAGAAAGAGTGAAAACCGTTAAGCTAAGTAGCTATCTTAACAAGGGAGGTAAAGAATAACAAACTCGACCCCCAAAAAAGTAGAAAGAAGGAAACAGTAAAGACCGGATATGACTACAATGGAAAACAAACATACTGTAAAGAAAATCAACAAAGTCAGAAGTAATTAAGACAGGCACAGATGTTTGGACACTTGTCACACAACTGAAGGAACGCTGCAGGTCGGTGAGGGTTCAGTAAATGGTGCTGGAGAAAATATTTGCAAAACAGTAGAATCCAGAGTTTATAAAGAATTCCTGTGAATGAATTAACAAAAAGATCAGCAATGCCATAGGAAAATAAGCAAAAGATGTGAACAAGAGATAATAACTAACATGAGAAGACACTCAGCATTATTAGTGATCAGGGAGATGCAAATTAAAATTACAATGATATACCATTAAATACACTTCCGATGGTCAAAATTTTTTAAATCTGACCACACAAGTAGTGATCAAGCTGGGAAGAGTAGGAATTCTCATATGTCGTTTGGCATTATTAGATATCACCATTCTCACTTGGTATGACCTTACCGCACAGCGGGATGTGAACCGATAACCCACAGGAAAGGTCACTTTCGTTGTAGGCAAAGCCTTAAATGAGGCCTGGGGTCCTGGGGGCTCTCAACAATGGTACAACCAGGAGGATGGGGGTGCAGATTGGCAGGCACTGGACATTCCCAGGTAGCAAAAGTCCAGCGTACCTGCAGAGGGGCTGAGGGGTCACTCACTGGGACGAAGAGGCACCCCCTTGAGGTACAGGAGTCAACCTTCTTGCGTGTAATTTTGTCCCTCACCAGCTTCACTAACAGCGCTAAGTCGCAGGTGGCCACAGAGATTTCTGTCACCTGCCTCTGCATGCTCCAGGCTGCTGTGACCAAGGAAAGCTGGAGTGAATCTCCCTTGGCGGATTTCGAGTATGGGACCCACCGCCCAGCATCATGAGCGAGTTTCGTGCCACGAATTGCGGCCCCGCGGAGGATCGAAATTCCAAACGCGAAGTACAGTTTCCACTGGAGGCGCATCGCATTCGCACTGGCATAAAATCGAAACGCTGGAAGTTGAACCATCGAAGCTGGGACCCTCTGCACTCAAAAAGCTGTGGTTTTGCTATAATACCCATGGTGCAAGGTCACGTGCATGGGTCGTTAAGTGAGCCCTTGAACAGAGAACTTGAAGTCAAAAAGGTGATTTTTGACTCCATCCAAATGGCTTTTATAGGAATAATCACTTGGTTCCTTTTACTTACAAATCACAGGCTCAAACAAATGACTTTGGTGGAGAAAAGACTTTCAGTTTGGAAAGGTCAAACTGTATGATTTTTAAAGGCAGTGAGTCTCCTTTTCCGAAGGAAATTGTCAAGTAGGGGCCCAGATGGTTTTTATTATTCCAGCAAGAAATCAAGCAGAGAGATTTCCTTTTTCAGAATCCGATTGTCAAGGAGACCCTGGTGGGAGGGCTCCTGGCTGTGGCTTAGCCCATTCCCCTAGAGCGGGCGGTGGCTGGATTAAGCAGGAGTGAGAAAGGCCTGCAGGCATTTTCCTGGGCTTGAAACAAGAGAGACTATCGTCTCACTTATTGCCAAAAGTCACGCACGAGAAGTGATGAAGCCCCATCCACACCTAGCCTGCCCTTCTTGGCACCAAGTACACGGTCCTCTAGATGTAGACCAAATTTATAGTTGTGTCAAAAGCTGGGCTGACATCCCCAAATCTGGGGACGGTCACAAGTCATAATGGCAGCCTTTCCTTAGAGGTGGAGTGAATTCCTGAAGCTTCCCCATATTCACATCCTGAGGGATCCAACCCCAAAGCCATGCAATAAATGATTATTATTAAAGAGGTAGTTTGAGTAACTAAACCTCCTGGGTGAACTTGAAGACACTGATTTTTACTAAATTCTAGACATTTGGAGAGTTGTAGTAATAATCTATGTTGTAGCTTGTATTTATCTTTTTATCGTTATTTATTATATTACCACAGAAAACATATTCCTAGATGATTTATTAGAACGTCTTACCTCTCCTTGAATATACTTTATAATGTGACTTCTAACTGCTTAATGCCTCACACTGTAATTTGCATACTGGTTTCTTCTGTCTTAGTGGCCTGTAGGTTCAAGGTTTTGGATAGTACTTTATACATCATAGATGCTTGATAAATTGTCAAAGTCACTTGGTAGAGTGAATATACTTTTGCTTTGTGTATTTGATTTAGGAAGTAGGGCTCTAGCTTCAGTGCCTCTCTGTATCCTAAACGTTACCACAAAAGGATACACTTGGTACTAATTGAGATGGAGCTCTGATGGCCACAAGCAAGTCTGGTGGCCAAAGATCCCCTCCAGGCGTGAGGCAGGCCACCACAAAGCTGGAGGCGGATGGATGACTCATGCCTGCGGCTGAAGAAGCAGGGCTTAGTGCAGGTTGACGTCATTCAAAATAGTTAAAAAATAACAAGAACCCAGAAGAAAAAGCCTCTATGGTTATCTTGATGAGCTTTTCTTATAAGAGAGATAGGATGTAAACGAACAATTAAAATATAATATCGATGCCTATAATAAATACCCACAGAATGACAGGGGATTAGAGGATGGGAATGACTTTTCTAGAGCAAAGAACTGGGAGGGGGAAACGGAGATCAGAGAAGGCTTCAGAGAGGAGATAATATCTGAAATGAGCCTTGAAGAATAAGCAGGAAAGAAAGCAAAAATTTTTAATGTCAGAAAATTTTTAATATAAGAAAATTGATTAATGTAATTATTAAAGGATTAAAGGAGAAAAACCATGTGATCTCATTAGATGTGAAAATGGGTTAGACAAAATTCACCAATCAATTTTTAAAAATCTCTTAGAAATCCATCAACAGAAGAACAAATAGTCTGTGATACCCTCTTACAGTGGAAAATCACACATCAATGAAAATTCATGAACCACGGTCACGCACATCAGTAGGGATGTCAAAAAAGAAATAATGGCTGAAAAAAGCAAGGTGTAGAAGGGCCAGGAAGAGAGTGCGATGCCATTTATGCAAAGTCGAAAGCAGACAAAACTGAACGATCTATGTTTTAGGGACACAAATTCAGGTCGTAACGCCAGAAGGCAAGCGAGGGGCTGTACCTGAAAGTCGGGCCTGGGGTCACCTCAGGGGGAGGCGTGGGGTGGGGCTGCCATCGCGGAGGAGCAAACGAGGTCTTCTAAGGCCCTGAAACGCTCTGTAGCCTAACCCGGGCAGTGGCACTTCGGGATTCCATTTATTATCTTACAGGCGGGGCAGATGTCCACATCTGTATAGATGACCCATCTCACAATCAGAGCAAGCCAGGGAAATAGGCAGCAACCCCTTCTGTGGAGGAGGCGATCCGGGACAGCACTGGAAGACAGCGCGTTCTCGATCAGCACCCATTGAACGACTGACTGAATGGACGAGGCCGTGGTAAGCAGAAGGTGCATCTGCAAAGCATGGTGGCCTGAGAGGGCCGGAGGCGGTGGGCAGGAGCCTGGACGCGGTTTCTGTGATCAGAAAGGCGGTCGTGGCCCAAATGCTGAAGAGCTTCACGAGGCCTTGAACTCTATGCCGCAGCCAACAACCAGCCATCGCGGGGTTGAAAGAGGGTGGTGACGTCAGATGTGCCTTTTAAAAGGGCAGCTGTGTGGAGCGTATGAAACGAAAACCGGCGAGCATCACCCAAAAGAAATCCCAAAGGAAACAGGACGAGGGTGTCTTCCCTCGGGGAAGGGCCAGCGTGGTGGAGTCTGCTCAGGAACCGGCACAAAAAATAAATAGCAATTGGTGGGGTCATTGCCCCAAAGGACTGATGATCACAAAGTCTCGCAAAGTCCACCATTCTTCAGATTAGTAACTCATCGGTTACAGCCATCTCTATTTCTTCATTTCTGTTTTTAGTATGTCAAAATAAAATTCGGCTCTGCTTTAGATAAAGGATTCCTGGGTACATTAGACAATTTGGGACAACCTAACTGCTCCACGAATATAACTATTAGAAAATTGTTCAGTTACACATGCAATGAATTATCACCTCATTTGCATGACGAAAATAATCTATTAATGCTCAATTGAGCCTGAACCAGTTGTGAAACAGGTGAGAATTTATGGCCGGATACTCTGATGGGAGATCCATTAACGTACAAGACAGTTATTTTAATAAATTAAGCCTCGACTCAGTTGCATGCTCCATTTCTTCAGATGCCTGATTGTGCAGAAGTTGAGCTATGCTTGAGTGACTCCCGGAGCCCCGTGGGTGCCCAAGGGCACCTTGGGTCTGCGTGCACTGGCCCCCGACTCACCCGAAGCTCCCCCACCGCCCTGGCTGTCGCCTTCCGGCAGCAACCCGACTTGTGATACGGGATCAGTTATCATTAAAGATAACAATTAGCCCTGGATTTGGAGTCTTGCATTCGGCTCAGTAGTTTGTCATGATCTGTGTCAGGCAACATCTGCATCATTCTAACAAAAGACGGAACAGGTGTAAGTGGATCAGGTGATTAAAGGATGGACTATGGAACACTCTGGAAAACACGGATGAGTGTGAAGAGATGAGGAGAGGGCTTCAGAAGCCCCGCCTCTGCCCAGACGGCCTTCGCTGAGGCCTTTCTGGTTCCATCAACCTTACCTGAGCCCTTTTACCAGGGGGTAGGGAAGCACTGGTCTTCAGAGGTCATCGGGTGTGGGACTTGCTTGTTTCTGTCTATATCTCAAACTGCCCAAGAGTAGAGACCATCTGTGTTATTCTCTGTTTCAGCCCCTATGCCTCGCATATTGTAGAGGGCCAATCGGTATTTTTGAATGAGCGAGTGAATGAATAACAAAGTCGATAAAAGAACTTACAGACACTCTGCTGTGCGTTTATCAGATTGTTTCCTGTGTGTGTTTGGTACCCTCCACGAGACGCGTAACAAAATGCGTTGCTTACACTCCTCAGTCAGGTCCGCTGGGCCAGGATCCAGCTTCCTGATCAGAACAGCGCTGAGCTCCATGAATAATGGAGCTAAACTTTATATATCACTTGGGATCTGAAGTGTCAGGTGGAATTTATATCATCAAGGTCAGCAGCCTTGACGATCCCTCTGGAAGAAAACCCTTCTCTCACCAAATCAATGGAGCCGTTTTATTTTAGTGTTGGAATGTATCCCTGTCTCTGGCTGGCTGAGCGTCAGCGGTATTTAAAGGCCCTATTATACAGAAAATTTGTATCTTTACATATTTGATTCGTACCCTGATCAATGGGGCACACAGATGCAGCTGGGGGTACAGCATCTGATCCCCACCTCTGCTCACTCTCAGGCTGATGACTCACTGGGGGAAGCTGCAGGTGCAGTGACTGATTCATTTCCTCAAGAATCTGTTACTTTTCTCTGTGTACACAGTAACTTAGGGTTTGGATTCTCTTAAATTCAATATCAGTGACCGGCAGCGACTCTATACGTTAGGCACACAAACTCCTGTGGAAAAACGCCTGAGACTTCCATTTGCACAAAAGGCCATTATAATCCACTTGGCCAAAAGAGATGCGTGCTTTAAAAATCAAAAACAGATTAAAAAAAAAAAAAAAGGTATGGTGGTACCAGATCGATCCGGGTTCTAACATTTCGCAATAGAGCAAAAAATTCTACTTTTGCCTTCGAAGCGTGTTTCTTCAAAGGGGCCATCCCGTCACTGCCTCGATGGCACACACTGCCAAGGCGAGGGACAGAGGACGCAGGAACGGTTATCCTGACTCAGCCGGTGGAGGGATGGGACCCTCGGGGAGGGTGTCCGAGGTTGGCAGTGCCCGCGTGAGGACCCACATCTCCCTGGCCGCGGCCTTGTTGAGGTCCATCTCGTCTGGAAACCACAGATCCGTGATGGCACACACGTCTTCGGGAACACAGCCTGAAGAAGCATCACACATTCCAGCTGATAGACTGACTGTCTTCTCTGCCACTTGGGGAACTCCCCGGAGCTCCCTGATTCGCCGGATGCTTGAGGAAGCCCGTTATCTCCCCTCTGACGGCCCTGCCGTCATTCTCACCTTGCTTATCCCTTCCTTAACTTCCTTGTACTCAGCAAAACTTCGAGACACGGCTGAGTGCTAAGCTCTCCTGCCCTATCAGGAAGCTCTCTTCACTAAGGAATGGCCTCTCGGCACGTACGAGAAGCACTCGCCCAAGGAGCAGGGAGCTAGAAACTGTCTCATCAGGAGGCCGTGCCCAGCATGCAGCTCCCCAGGGTGGGAAACAGGGCATGGTCACACCTCCCACGCTGGAACCCGCCCAGCAAGGCCCGAGGCCTGCCTGGGCCCCGCAGCTGGGGACAGCATCACAGCACCCAGCACCTTCTCCTGCTCGTGGGGGAGGTGCAGTGGCTCTCACCAACTTTCAGGCTCTTAGGTGAGAAAGACCAGAAGCCAAAAAAAGAAGAAAAGGCTTGTGAACTAGGCTGAGCTTTGCCGAGCTCATCCCCTGCTGGTGCCCGGGATAGGGGAGTCGGCCTGCTGGGCGCCACTGGGAGCCACCGGACACGGGTGACCTGTAAGTCCTGCTCTCCAGCCTGCCACCTCGGGCCCCGCACACAGGCTCTGCGGGGAGAAGGGTCCCGTTCATTTGAACATTGGTCTTATTTGGAATTTCTGATCCGGCCCTGGTGGGTGGCTTCGGTTCTGGAAGGGAGGTCACCTCCTCTTCTTTTATCTTCCCAACTTCACTCCGCTCGCTGCCACGAGCATCCGCAGTCAGTCACCCACGGCCTCGTCATCTCAGAAAACCTGAGACCCGGGCACCGACCCGGAGTGTCCAGCTGGCCACAGCCGGTCCCAGCCCGTGGGCCTCATGACCAGCTGCACATAGTCCAGCTTCGCAGATACGTGCGACCCGCTGTCCCCCTCATTTGTTATTTCAACAAATATCGACCCGACGCCATCGGCGGGCTCCGCAGACTGTAGCTCACCCCTCGCGTCCCGGTTCCCCCATCCGTAATGTGGGTACGAGGGTAACGGTACCTATGTCCTTGATGAAAGTAAAGACCCACAGAGCATTTAGAAGAGTCTCTGACGCCACACGAGAGAACGAGACTGGGACCTGTTATCATTCCGCTCACATCATGAAATCCCTTCTGCGGAGCTCATTCACGCACGCGGAAAACTGTCTGAATGTGGCTGAAAATCCAGGAAATAAGTATTGAAAACAAGTTTCTCCTTCTCCCTGTGATCCAGCAAGTCCATAAACCAGGACTCTCTCGACCTTTGAAAAGAATGAGAAAAACGTTCCCGTTCTTTTTCTGGATTTTTATTCATTTCTTCCCATGGGTAGAAATGGGTTTGACAGGTGAGGCTGATAAACGACCCTGGGCACATACAGCCAGGGCTGTCTGTCTGTCCATCTGTCTCCCTCCCTGCAGGTCACACACCTCCGCTTAAGCCCCGGGGCTGTCTGGGAAGTGACCGCACTGCTGACCCAGTTCTGCCCATTCCGGAGTCCTGGGGTCTACGTTTGTGGGGGGACAGGAGGAGACCTTGGTCTACTCTCCTGGGATTCAACAGATAGAGGGTTTCTGCCCAGGCCTCAAGCTGGATGGCCCATTATCCAGGAGGAACTGGCATGGCGGACGCCGAAAACGCCCACCGCGGCTTTGTGGCAGACGGAGGGCACTGAGCTGGGACCTCACATCCGCTCCCAGCTCCGTGAGGCTCTTTGAGAGGCAGAAGTGGTTTTTGGGAAAAGGATGGTGTGAGGAATTCACGTGTCACGCCGGGGGCAGAAGGGCCTGTGACACCAGCCGATTCCCAGATGAACTCCCTTCTCCCGAGTGGCTCGCACGGTTCCGCCATAAACCTCACTTACTGGGAGCTGCTGCCTCCACTCTTAAGGAAATAATATCAGTCTCTGGAATTTTCCACAACTAAATAGGGAGCGTCCGCTGGCCAATGAGGCAAATGGAGGTGGGAGGAAAAAATAAGAGAGAGTAAGAACACTTCAAACCTCGGACAACAGGGACTTCCACGTCCCCGTGATTTTCTGAACTCACTTTCTCTGCGGCCCAACCGCAATGGAAATGGATCAAGGTGAATATTTTTGAAGCAGCAAAATACTAAGAATTAGCGCTGCTGTAGTTGCTGTGGCAACCGGAGGCTTTGGTTATTTTATTTCTAAAGAGGGAATGGCATAAACTGGGACCCGGAGTTTGCGCAAATAGTTCTAAATTGATGTTCTCCCTGTTAAATCAGGGGAAGATGGTACAGCGTCGATGCACATTTAGAGGTTGCTTAATATGCTTGTGTCTCTCTCCCTCCCACACTATATACATATGCGTGTGCAAACACACACACACATATGCACACACACACACACACACGATTCTTACACAGAGCTTCTCTCCATTACATGCTATCTTATGTAAACCTGGAGAACAGACATTCCTTTGCATTTTTTCCTGGAAAATATCTACATTAATTCCAAGTTAAGCGTAAACAATATACAGTCGAGTCCAGAGAAACAAACCTCTCCTCCTCCGTGTGAGTTGGGGAACGGAATACTGCAGCTAATATCCACCATGAGCTCCTTCCTCTAGCTTCCCAGAGGGTCGAGTGGATTTCCACTTCCGAGAAAGCAGAGACAAACCCAGTATCTAAATGGCGACCAGGAGAAACTACTTCGCAAAGCAAGCAAGAGGAGCGGCTGCCTCCTTCGTGGGAGGCGAGTCCCGTAAAGGCCTGATGAGTTTTGGGCCTGCGACTGCATGTCCCAGTACAACACCCTCCCGTGGATGAGAAGAGTGTTAACATTTTTAAAAAGCTACCTCTATTTTAAACAACGTCATTTCTCCACAAGTCTTAAGTTAGAGCTGCTAGTGCTGCTGACTTGAAGTGCTACATTCTCAAAGACAACCTTGGTTGCTGACTCTTCACCGTGACCCGTGAAGTGCTCCTGTGCCCTGATGAGGGGCGTCCTTATCGCTTTTGGGGAGCAGTGGCTTCTCGAAGTGGCCCCTGCAGCGCTGTTTGCTTGCAGTCTGAAGCATCTTATTGCTAAGTGAGCAAACACATCATTTGACCTATGAAACTAATTATTTCTCCGAATGGAGTAACAGTTATAAATGAAGGTAAAGGCTTCAGGATATCGCACCATGGCGGGAAGGATAAGCCTCTCGAGAGTTTGTCCCCCGTACAAGACAACATCTCAAAGGGACCAAAAATTCTGTTTTGAGACGACAGGGTCGGTGGTTAGGATTTCAAAGCCTGGAAAAACTGTATCCCCCAGATCGGCTGGGACGTAATAGCACTTTAGTCAAAGCTAAGGTCACACTGGCAGGTCCTCGTGGCGGTGCCCCCTGGGGACCGAGTCCAGTGGCGTGTGCCCGCGACACTGGGGTTTGTCGTGGGAATTCATTCCGATGCCTCTGCCTGTTTTTCCTCATCTATCGAACAAACGGGAAGAGTCCCGTGACACCGGTGCCCAAGAAAAATCAGGAATAGCAAATGGCTGTAATGAGCGACGGAGGGAGACTTGCAAATGCCCTCCAAGATGCTCATGGCCGTGGCAGACTTCCCGAGACAACAGGTCCCCCAAAGTCCAAAGAGTCGTTTGTGCGGCCTGTGAAGTGTAGGGCTGGCGAGGGAGTCCTCGTGGTCCTCCTGCCTTGCCCCACGCATTCCCGGACGGTGTCACCATTTAGGATTGATTTATGGCACTTGGATTGGCCAGTGAGCCAGTGTCGCTAAGGGCCGAGGTTAGGAGCCCGTGTCTGTCATCTATGAAGGCAAAAGATCATCTGCAAAGTCAAAACTACTCTAGGGGGCCCGTGGGAGCGCCTGGGACGGCTAATGAATCCAAACTCACTTTCCGCCTTGCTCACACGACAAGCAGTCTGGCGCGTGATGAAGAGTAATGAAGACAGCTATAGCCCCTCTGTGTACCTTCCAGTTAATTTCCCAGAAGCAAACACAAGTCAGGCGGGTTTCAAGCGCAGCGTCGTCTACAGTGACAAATGAAGAGGTATTGGGGGTTTCTTGTGTGTGTTTTGGAAGGGTGGGGGAGGGTAATGGATGTGAGTTTGGTTTTCTACCCCTCCCCCCACCCCCCACCGCCCTGTGAGTGAGCAGGAAGGAATAAGAAGAAACCACAAGGGCAGAGAAGGAACTTTTTGCAAAGACAAGATCTGCCACGTGAAAGGTGTTTAGTATGCTAACAAAATGCGGCATAATGTGGCGTTAGAGCCCAACTGAATTGATGAAAGGAATCTGGGCCACCCTGCTGTGCCGAAGACCCCATGCCGGGAGAGCAGAGACAGCTAATACTTTACAGAGCTTGACGAGGTGGGGGGTGGGTTGGCAGTGGCTTCGAACTGCCGAGGTCCCTGGGGCTGTGGCGAGTGATGTGGTCTGATCCCGCCACCAACTGGCTGGGTGACTTGAGCACATCTTTGCCTTATCTTCCGGTGCCTTGAAGGGGGGTAGTTTCCAGTTGAGTAATCACTTGGTAAATGTGACCTGCAGACTACATGCTATGGCTGAGGCGCTGAGCCACAATTATAACAAGGGTCTTTTGAAGCTCGCACGCGACGACGGGCATTTGGGACTGGAGGGTGACAGAACTGGACTGTACAAGCACGCACGGGAGACAGAGCTGGCCAGATGGCCTGGCACCCAGCAATGGGCGGCCCCATGAGGTCTTCTCCAGGAGGGTCCCGATGGTGGGGACGGCTCTGTGAGGTGTCTTATGCAAACACCTCCCTTATGTTAAGTCTGTGCCCACTTCAGACATGGAAATCCTTTGATCATCGTTCCCTCAGAGCCAGAATGCAAGGAAAGGAGCTCCCAGAACTGAAGTGGACAGATGTCTGCAGAGAATGGTGGGTGGAGGCTTTACACTTTGTCAGCCCTTGCAAGGGGGGGCAGGTGGCTGGTCGTTATGGCTAGCTGATGCTAAATATGTTTAATTTAACAAGAGACCTTGAACTATTAATAAAAACAATCCCTAATGTTTCCCCATATGTTTATAATAAAACCCAACTCTAACCAAAAGGAAGTGACTTTATCTAAAGGAAAAGTAATTTCATATGCTTACATTCATCCATCCCTCCCAGCATTAATTCAACAAATATTTATTGAAATCATAAAAGCATGTCACTCTATAGAAGCAATGTGAGAGATATATAAGTAAAATACATCACCAGTGACCTTAAAACTTGGCATTTTGAATTGTATCTATGTCATGTTCTATTAAGTTACAACATTAATAGACACGCTTTCTTTTATATAGAGAGGAAAACCAAGTAGGGCCAATAACTGCTTTCTTTCTAAGGTCTCCAGCCTTAACAACACCTCTCCTGACCTTTCCTTTTCCTCTTTCTTTCTCTCTCCCCTTCTTCCCTCCCTTCCTTCCTCCTCCCTCGCTCCCTTCCTTCCTTCTCTTGCAATTTCAAGTTGACCTTATTCAACTGCAGAAACAATAGCGAATGAAACTTCATAAACCTTCAACTCAGAATTTCTTCTCGCAGGAAAGGGTCCCCACCTGGGCTGGGGAAGCCATTTCTAGAGTTATCCAACCATGATTCCAAACTTCAGGGATGAGACAGACAGGGTTATAGTTGCCACTGAAGCTCCTAAAGCAGGCCAGCGACGGGCTTCCTGGTGGAGAACAGGACCGCGGTGCTGGCCTTGACGCGGGCCCGAGGGGACAGAGAACGCAAAGACTCGACCCGAACCACAGTTACCGCGGAACGAACCGTCGGGCGCACCTTTCTCCTCCCACACGACGGTAACATACTTTACAGGATTTTACGGATTAAAACCGGATTCCATATATATTGGCCTAATCCGTATGGTGACTCTGTCAACAGGTGTGATTTCCAATTCATTTCCATGTCCATGAGGATAGGCTCAACCAGGTTATCCTTATTGGTTATTGCCTAGAGTGTCCTCCATTTTACAAAAATCTTTCATACACATCATATCCTTCTGAGCCTTCTATCCTGGCGATGTGTAAGAAATACAGTTTTAACCCTCAGTTTACGATGAGTGAAATTTCAGATCGCGAGGAAGAGGCACAGGCTGGGCCTGGTAGGCGTCTGAGCGAGCAGAGGAGAACCTTCCATCCCATCACCACGCTGACCAACTGCAAGGCTGAACTGGGGTGATGGTGGTGGAGGGTGGCTCCGGGGCTGGGTCATTCATGGTGGGGCACACGTGACCGGGCAAGTCCTTGGTCATTCCAGACATAGGAACAGCTCTAATTTCACCTTCTTGAAGCAGTAACAGGAAAAGGAAATGGATCTTGGAAGTGGAATAAACATTTGCATGGCCAGGCGTAGGATAATCCCCTAAGCTTCATAAGCTCCCCTAAGTAGGATTTCCAGATAAAATACAGAATTCTATGTATCTCATGCAATTTGGGGGGTATGGGGGAGGGCGGTGGGCATGCTTATACTAAAATATATGTGTTATTTATCTGCTATTCAAATTCAACTAGGTATCCTGTATTTTTATCAGTTGAATCCCTAGTCCCAAGGGAAGGGTAAGCCAATCCTGTGCCCTGTGCTCTCATCACTATGAAACAGATACATCTCCACAACGATGACTATAGCCCACCAACGGAAATCATAACTGGACACCTCAAATGAGATCATTTCTTATTTCCTCTGACTTGAGCAGCTTAAAGTTAAGACTGGGACAGATTAAATATTCCACAGCTTTTGAATATGGAAGATGATGCATTACACAATTGTCAGCGCAGGCTCGTTTCTGGCACCCAACTAACATGTGCCCGAGGCCGTGCCTCTGCAGCACACATCCTCCCCCAGATGTCACTGTACCTGGAGTCCCACACCCAGGCCAGGCACGATGCTCACCCCGCCCCTTCTTCGAGGAGAAGAGTCACTTACTTGTACGGGATGTGTTTGCTGCCGTTGACGAGAGCCAAGATGACATTGCCCAGCGCAGACAGGGAGAGGCACAGCCCGGAGCCTCCTTCCCGATTTTTGCTGAGGGCTTTCACACAGCTGCCGAGGTCAATGAGGTGCAGGCGGCTGCGGCCTCCCGACACTGCCACGGGAGAGGAGACAAGAGAAGAGAGAAGGGGTTAAGTGCTGGCAAACACTCATCTGTTCTTCATGCAGGACGCTGGGGAATCTGAGGAAAAAGAAGAGAGAAAGTAAAAACGGAGCTTCAGTTCGTGAACTTGCAGGAAACCCCTGTGAGATCACGCTGCGTTCCAAATATCATGGTTCTCTTAAATTCTGTCCAGCACGCACCACTGACCTTCGAAAACCTACTGATTTGTCCAATAAATAAATGAGTAAGTCCTACAGGTTGAATTGGATGAGATTCCAGCGCAGGTAAATGTCAATAAATAAAAGGAGGATAAGGTTTGTACCTACATGTCTTTTGGATAGAATTCTGAAGCGGATCAAGTTAAAACCTGAATGGCCCATTAGGTTGATAACTCAAGGTAAAATCAGGAAGAAGTAACAGCCAGGTGCAGAGACAGGGAAAGACTCAAGTGTTTGTTGAATATCTGTCAAGTGCCAGGTACTGCATAGACGTCAGTCTCATTCATTCCTATGGCAAAACCATAAGCAAATACTCTTGTCTTTTTTAATAATGAGAAAAGAGAAGTTTAGAAAAGTTAAGAAACTTGCTCGTGAATACTTCTGCTTCCAGCTAAATGAAGGAACAAGACCGATAGATCCTCTTACCTAAAACAACAAAAACAAACAAAATGTATAAAACGATTGTTAAAACAACAGACATCAGGTGGTAAGGACAGTGATCCCTGAGAGGTGGGAAACGAGCGAGGTGAGTACTACCTGTGTCCTGGCTTACTGCCTTGAGAGAGTTTCCAGGCCATGGCTCAGGGAAGGGAATTCAGGTGGAACCCGATGGATTCCCTGAATTGAGGGGATAGGGCTGAAAGTCCAAGGAATAAAAGGTGGACAATTCCCAGGACGGGGTACTGGAGCTGAGCAAACCGTGGAGATTGGTAAAAGTATTTGACTGTGTACTGCTCAGCACAGGTCTGTGAGGAAACCACCCAAGGCTGGGGAATCATCCTCTGAAAAGACCAGAGGGTACTGAGTAGAGAAACGACAGTGGGAAACAGCGCTAGACTGAACACAGACTGGGTCCCATCTACAAATCTTAAAAGCAAAGGCCAGAAAGAATCAAACTGTCTCTAAATAACAGCTGCATCTCAAAGCAAAGCTTAAGAATATTTACAAATACAGAAATGCCCAGCACACGACCAAAAATAACCAGGCATGCAAAGAAGCAAGAAAATGAGACCCACGTGAAGAGATCATTGAAACTAACCGCAGAACTGACTGACATAGATATTAAAAGTGACGGAAAGACATTAAAACAGTTATGATGGTATTTCAAATGTTCAAAACATTAAGTAGAACATGCAATATATTTTAAAAGACACAAATTGAATCCCTAGAAACAAAGACGACAATGTGTGAGATGAAAAATACACTGGATGGGATTAACAGCAGATCAGGCACTGCGGAAGGAAAGAGTGGGGAATCTGAAGGTACAGTAATACTATCCAAAATGAAATACAGACAAAAAAGGAAAAACAAAAAATGAGATTATAAAAAAGAGCTGTATGACAACTTCAATTGTCCTCATATGTACGTCATCGGAATCCCTGAAGGAGAAGACACAGAGGGCAATACAGATACAATTTTTGAAGAAAGAATGGCCAAAACGGTCCAAAATTTGATGAAAATTATGAACTTACAGATCCAAGAATCAATGAGCCCCGAGCATCAAAAAAAAAAAAAAACATGAAGAAAACGACATTAAGTCACATCATAATCAAACTGCTCAAAACTAGTGATGATTAGAAAATTTTAAAAACAGAAAAATAAACCTGTTATATAAAGAATTATGGCAGGTTTCTTGTTGAAAGCAATACAAGTGAGAAGGCAGTGGAGAAATATTTTTAAAGTACTGAAAACTGACAATCTAGAGTTTTACACTCAACCAAAATATGATTCTAAGACAAAAGGTAAATAAAAACTTTTTCACACTTAAAAAAGCTGAAAGAATTCACCATAAGGCAGACCGACAAAGGATACACACAAAGGAATGAAGAGCTGAGGAAATGATAATCATGTGAATAAATATGTTTTTTACTTATTACTTAAATCTCTTTAAGAGACAATTGACTATTAAAACAAAAATAATAACAATGTAATGTGCAAATTATAACATGTAAAATTAAAATGTTGGATAACAACAGCACAAAGATTAGAAGCAGGGAAATGAAAGTTCTCATTCTACACATGAGTTGTATAATATCACTAAAAAGCAGACTGTGATAATTTAAAGATATATACTATAAATCCTAAAGTGATCTATAAATAGCAGAGTTATAGCTAATAAGCTAAGAAAGGATATAAAGTGGAATCATTACAAATGTTCAAGAAATCCAAAAGAAGGCAGATAAAAAAGAAAAGGAGAAAAAACCAGACAAATAGATTGAATAGAAAACATATAGAAAAATAATACTTTGGAGCAAACCATATCAATAATCACATTAATTGTAAGTAGTTTAAATATTCTTATTAAAGATCAGAAATTGTCAAGTTGGATTAAAAAAGTAGAACCCTACTGTCTATTAAGAAATGCACTTCAAATATAAAGAAACAACAGATTGAAAATGTAAGTGTGGAAAAGGCTATATACCATGCAAACAGTAGCCATGAGAGAGCTCAAGCAGATATATCAATATCAGACAAAAGAGACTTAAGACAAAAAAAATTTACTAGAGGCAAAGAGGGACATTTTATAATGATAAAGGGGATGATGCATCAACAGGTCACAACACTCAAAAATATTCATGTACCTAAAACAAAAGTACAAATACATAAAGTAAAATCTAATAGAACTGCAAGAAGAAAGGCAAATCTATAGTTATGGTTAGAAATTTTTTTCAAATACCCCGAGCTCAATAACTGATATAACAAGCAGACAGAAAAACAGTAAGAATATAGGAAATTTGAACAATACTATCAACCAACTCATTCTACTTCACATTTATAAAACATTCAACCCAATAACAGAAGAATAGAAATCCTTTTGAGGTATACATAAAATGTTTACCACGACAGGCAACATTCTGGTCCATAAAACGAGTCTACATAAAATTTAAAGGATTGATATCATTCAAAGTATGCTCTCTGATCCAATAGAATTAAATGTAGACAGATATCTGGGAAATCCCTAAATATTTCAAAACTCAATAACACAGCTCCAAATAACCTATGATCAAAGAAGAAATCAAAATGAAAATTAGAAAGTACTTTTCAGTGAATGAAAATTGAAATACAACAACTCCAAGTTTGTAAGATGCTCTGAAGGAAGTGCTTAGGAGGAAATTCATAGCATTACATGCTTATATCAAGAAACAACAGAGGTCTCAGATCAGTTCCCTCAGCTGCCATCTAAGAAATTAGAAAAAAAGATGAGCAAATTAAAGACTAAGTAGCAGAAAGGAAATAATTAACATAAAAACATAAATAAATGAAATAGAAAACTAAAAATCGATATAGAAAATCAACGAAACTGAAAGCTGTTTCTTTGAGAAATCAATAAAATTGGTAAATCTCTACATGACTGATCGGCAAAGGAAAAGGAAAGACAGAAATAACCAACATCAGGAACAAGAGAGGTGGCCTAACTACAGGTTCTACTGATATAAAAAGAACAATAGGGAACCATTACACTAGTAAATTGGACAACTGGGAAGAATGGACAAAATTCTTGAAAGGTATAAACCAAATCTCACTCAAAAAGTAATAGATAATGTAAAGATTAAAGAAGTAGAATCTGCAGTTAACAACCTTTCCTCAGAGAAAGCTCCAGGGCCAGGTGGCTGTACCGGTGAATTCTACCAAACATTTAGGAAGAAATAACACCAGTTCTATACAAATTCTTTCTGAAAATTGAATAGGAGAGAATATTCCCCAACTCAGACAGAGAAATTACAAGAAAACTAAAGACCAATACCCCACACGAACATAGATGCAAAATTTCTAGACAAAATATTGGAGAACCACATCAGAAAACTGTACCTAGAAACATATGCATCACCATGAGTAGGCGTGATTTATTCCAGGTTAGCAAATTTGGTTAACAAAAAATTAATCCATCAATATAAGTCACCATATTAAACTTAAACAAAAAATCTATATGATTCTCTCAGTAGATGCAGAAAAGCATTTAACAAAATCCACGGGATAAAAATTCTCAGCAAAACATAAATAGAAGGCAACATCCTCAGTCTGATAAAAAGTGTCCACAAGAATACGACAGCTAACCGTACTTAATGATAAAAGAATAAACACCTTCTTTATAAGAGCAGGAACAAGGCTGTCCCGTCCCCGTATCTCTTCAGCACTGTACTGGAGGTTCTAGCCAGTTCAATAGGCAAGAAAAAGAAATAAAAGATAACCAGATTGAAAAGAAATAAGTCAAACTGTCTTTACTGGCAGATTACATAATCATCTATGTAAAAATTCTAACGAATTCACAAAAAAGCAACTAGAATTAATAAGTGAGTTTCGACAGGTTGCAAGTTATAAGATCAGACAAAAATCAACCAATTGTATTTCTATATAGTAGTAACGAACAACTAGAAATTGACATTTAAAAATACCATTTACAATAGCATCAAAAATATGAAATAGAGATAAATCGACGGAAGATAGGTTCACTGAAAACTATAAAACATTGCTGAGAGAAATGAATGAAGACCTAAAAAACTAGAGAAATAAACTGTGTTTCATGGGTTAGAAGATTTAGTATTGTCAAGATATCAATTCTCTCCAAATTGATCTATAGATTCCGTATAACAATAAATAGTCAGAAGGCCTTTTTTTTGGTAGAAAGTAATTCCACAAAATCAATTTAGAAACTGATATTAAAATGCAACAAACCTAGAATAGCCAACACCTCTTTTAAAAATAAGCACAAATTGGAAGTATCTGATTTTAAGACTTTTATAAAGCCACCATAATCAAGACAATGTGGTATTGGTATCAAGAAAGAGAAAAGATCAATGGAACAGAATAGAGTCCAGAAATAGACCCACACAAATATGGACAAATAATTTTTGTCAAATTTGCTAAGGTAATTTAGTAGAGAACGTATAGTTTTTACAACAAATCTACTAGAACAATTCGGTATTTTTACATATGTAAAAAACGCTTTAACCCATACATTGCAGAAGTCACAAAAGTTAACTAAAATAGATCCAAGGGCTAAAGATAAAACCTAAACTTATAAAATTTCTGGAAAAAAAGAATAGCACGAAATCTTTTTGAGCTTGAGTTAGGCAAAGGTTTCTTAGATATGACACCAAAAGTAAGATTCACAAAAGAACACATAGATAAAGAGAACTTATCAAGTTCTGCTCTTGAAAATACATGGTGAAGAGAATGAAACAGGAAGCCACAGACAGGGAGGCAATATTTGCTAATCGTATGTCTGATCGAGGACTTGGATCTAGAATATTAAAAAAAAAAAACTCTCAAAACTTAATATAGGACAAAGAACAATTTTAAAAAAGGCAAAGACGCTTCACCTAAAAAGATGTATGGATGCCAAGTGAGCACATGAAAAGATGCTAAAACATCACTGCTTACTGGTGAAATGCAAATTAAAACCACAGCAAGATACTACTACATACTTATTAGACTAAAAGGCTAAAATTTAAAATAACGACCATACTGTGTTGGTGGGGATATGGAGAAATTGGAACACCCGTGTGTTGCCGGTGGGGATCTAAAATGGTTAAATCACCATGGAAAACAGTCTGGCAGTTTCTTAAAACATCTACCCCATGGCCCAGCCATTCCAATTCTAGATATTACCCCAAAGAAGAGGAAATAGATGTCCAGACAAAGATTCGTACCTGCACGTTCATAGTACTTTTATCTTGGAAGTCCTAACGGGAACACAAAATGTCCACCAGGAGGTGAATGCACAAGCAAACGGTTTATCCAGATGATGGACTAATACTCAAATATAAGAAATAAACTATTGATACATGCAATAAAATGATCGAATCTCGAAATAATTATGCTGAGTGAAAGGAGACACACAAAAGGGTACAGACTGTATGATTTGATTTGTAGAAGATTCTAGGAAATGCAAACTAATGTCTAGGAACTGAAGCTTCTCAGTGGTCGCGGAGGGGTGGGGAGGGGGCGGGGAGAGGAACTGGAGGGCGCGATGTCAAAGGTCCCAAGGGGACTTTGCAGGTGACGTGTAAGTTCATTATCTTGATTGTGGGAATGGTTTCATGGGTACATACACATGATAAAACTTGTCAAATTAGATGCTTTAAATGCATGCAGTTTATTTTATATGTATCTTATTAAAGTTGTTTTTAAAAAAAATGAAAAAGGACACTCGCCCATGGTCACGCTGTCAGAGACAGAGCCAGGATGCAAACCTTCAAGACCTGTGTTCTGCATCCTACACCGCGTGGCCTAAGCCAGTTCTGGAGACAGCGGGATCTTCAAAACTGCCTAATTGTCCCAGGCCCTACTCTCCCAGGCAGTGTGGACCTCAGCACGGCACCGCAGCTCCTGGATCATCTCCCTTCCCTCCCCCTCACTCCCCAGGCAGCAGCGGACTCTGGATTCTGACCTTTCCAGGGCGCCCCGCTCACACCGTCATGCCTGGCCCACCTCTCGTTGCTTCCTATTTCCACTGCCTTCCCCTATTCTGCATAGAAGGAACACAGCAAAGGTCGAAATCCAAACTTCCCAAAGCCGTTGTGAACACCAGGTCATTCTGGAGCAAGGCAGAAGAGCAGCGGTCCAGAAAGTTGATGCAGGGATGGGATGTGCGTGTCTGGCCCTCGTGGGAGGAGCATGCGGGCAGCATCCGGGCATGCGCACTTCTGCGGGCAGGGCCACATGGCCCCGCTGACGCAGGTGGGCGGCAACGGTGAGAGCCACTGTCCAAATAGTAACCTTGTGTCTACCCCACGTCACCCTCAATTTCCATCTCTAATACTGAAAAAGGGAGGTGATCAATGTTTACATAAAGCACAACATTTCAATTCAGCCTCTTCATTGTCTCCGGTATGTTTCTGGCAGAGTTTTTTTTACATTCGGGCTGTGATATTTTGTTTACCTTTCACCATCCCAAGTAAAAACCTTTAAAACGGAAGATAGAACATATTATTTCTCTTTGATCCTATTTTGTGTCATGCAAGATCAGGTCATGGCAGCATGCTAGGGAAATAGTTATTTTTAAAGTACAATATCATCTGTTTTGCAACCTAATTACATAGACAGGAGAAGCTCAGATACTCAATGTGCACCGCAGATTAAAGGGCAAAGACAGGGACCAATTTGGACTTTCAGACTCTAATAGTCCATTTGATGTAATGGAATAAAAAGCATAATGTACATGCAGTAAAATAGAACACAGAGAACAAAGGCACAGTTTAGACCGTGCTGAAGAATAATATTATAAAATACCTATAATTATACCTGCATGACTCAAAACGAGAGTCACATTTAGACAATGGAAAATCGACTCTGCTCACTATACCCACTGGAGTTTCGATTGTCAAAGAATTCTGGATTTCATACATGGTGCCTAATTTGGAAGGGTGCAAGGTGAGTGAGCACAGGTCATTTGCTATTATCGAGAATTTACGTTACTACAGGTGGCTGGAGAGAAAGCAGTTCTCTAATCAATGACTGAAATGGGTGATAATTAATAGCAGTTAAGAAGCAGCTTCCTCGCTGACTTCAGGTTTCTGAGGTCACAGCTGCAGGGTTAAAAACATAACTCACAGTCTGCCTTGAGCCATCCTTTATTTATATTCTAATATGTATAGTTTAAGTCTAGACTTTGGCCAAACCAAACTGTCACGTAACTTATTCTCCTCACAGAAAGCAACACGCTAATTTCACCCCCCACTCCTGAGCCATTCTCCCAGCTCAAGTCCTTTGAGCATCTGAGAGATGCCAGGAAATGCTGAATTATTCGAATATCGCTTAATTCCCACAATGCTCCTGCAATGCAAGAATCGGCTCCATTCTATAGATCGGGGGAAATGAGATTCACAGATGTTAAATAAATCACTTAAAATGGCATAGAGGACTAAAGCTGAATATAAGATGGAAGTCCAGAGCTATCTGTAGAAGCTCTTTTAACTTACCTTCCCCACACCTCCACAGTTCCCAAAGTCCACTGCACATCAGAATCACCTTGGGTTCTTTAAAAATAATACTGGTGCCTAGCTTCCGCTGGCAGGCTTTCCAACTTAATTGATCTGAAGTGTGATGAGGGCAGTGGGAGGCACCGAAAAGCTCTCCAGGTGAGTCCCATGTGCGGCAGAGTTTGGGAACCACTGCCTTGCCACCTGGCCAGGTTAAGCTGATGTCCCCGTAACTGGTGTAAGGCTCACAATTGGTGACCACGGCATGCTGAATGCTCGTGGCCAGTGATGGTTGTCCTCTAGTCAATTGACTTTTCCCCCAAAATAAGCTATATACTTATTAATAGGTCTGCTGTGTTTCTCCCCAAATTTAATTACGTTGCCTGTACTTAACAATAGGTAAAACTATAATCAACTATTGTGTAAACTAATAACATATGATCATGTGAGGACAGTTAATGTTTCTATAAAAGCTAAACTCACTGCTTTGAAAAGATACGATCAAATTATTTTTTAATAAAACAGATAATGAATTAGATGTGAATGAGAAATTACGGCGTGGACCAAATTTTGAGAATCTAGAAAGAGGTGACACCCAGCTAGCTGTAGGAATGTCTTTTCCATTCCTGAATCACTTAGAAGAAATTGAAAGTAAGAACCAGACTATGAATCTAAGTGTGGTTTGTGAAAGTCAGAACCTCAAGTTGAAAACTCATCTCAAAGAGATAGCCATGGCCCTGTATCAGGAAGATCAATGAATAAAGACACATCTACTTGCTTTAAGTCAAAATAAAATGTTTGGACCTCAAGATAATTATGCTAAGCGAAATAAGCCAGACAGAAAAAGTTGAAAATCACATGATATCACTTATATCTGAGAGATAAACCTAAAAGCAAAAACAAACAGGACAGACAGAGACTCAGGGACATGGACCATAGACTAGTGGTTACCAGAGGGTAGAGGGGAGGGAGGTAGATGGGGTAAAAGGGGTCAAATATGTGGTAACAGAAAGAAATCTAATTACGGGTGGTGAACACGCACTGTAAATATATATATGCCTTGCTGTTAAAATGTACAGCTGAAACTTACTGGATTTTGTTATCCAATGTCACCATAAAAAAATTAATTAAAAAAAATAAAATGTTTATTACATGACTGTATCATTTTGCATGCTTTCTCTTTTTAACTAACTTTCTCAATTACCTGACCAGCTCACGCCGTCTGCGTACACGAGAGGCAGCTGGATTCCCTCTCCCGGAAGCATAGCTAAACCGGATGCTAGAGAAATTCATTCATTGTTTAAAATGCAGCACATGGTCCATTTGATTTATCATAGGGACTGAGTGCTGATGTGCCAGGTACAATACTAGGCCTGTGGAGGACAGACAGATGGGTACCAGGGGACTCCGTCCTCGGGGATCTTGTCTCCTGCAGCTTATGATCCCCTGAAGGACAGAAACACAAAGTGGAGGGGGACGATGGCTTACCAGCCCCCGGACTGGGGCGGGACGCAAAGCAAAGACAACGCACACACACAGGGGAATCCGAAAGGCTTTATGGAGGAGGCAGCTCAAAGGGGCAGGGAGGCACGGGCCAGGTTGTCTTGATTGCTGCTGTCAGTGTCCCTTCCCTCTTTTTCCAGGAGGAGGCAGCCCTCACTTTGGTGGAGGAGAGATTGAAAATCAAAGCACAAGTAGACGATTGATGGGGTCTCTATTGGCAAGTTCCCAGAAGGGACAGGATAAAGAAGGCAAGGTGATGGGAGGGAGCAGACCTACAGGGAAGGACCGGGGGACCCGAGGTAGAGGGGCAAGGAGATCTGGAAGCTGAGAGGAGAGAAGCGGAGGTGATACACCAGCTTAGCTGTTTCTTCTCCTTCGACGGGAAGCTGGTCATCTGCTGAGAGCGGCAGAGCAGGGGGCCTGGGGCTCCAGAAGGCTCGGAACTGCTGCTGTGATGAAGGTGATGGGAACCCCCTACAAGGTTACTATGGGAATTGCAGACTGCATTGCTTGGAATATTCTCCTGGCCAAAGGTTTTAAAAATAAAACATTATACTATAAAAATCTAAAAACATAAAACTGTCATTTTATCATTGACCGAGGGGGACACGTGGATGGCCATCTCCACTGCACAGGGTTTTGCCATGAGGGACAGCAGAGACCTGGCTGTGCCTCCTTTAGAAGCCATGTCCTTTCCAGGATCTCTTTTCCCAGATCTGCTACCTAAATGATGGATTACTAGAGTCCTATGGACCACACAGCCCAGGATAGAGCATGCGCTGATTCAGGCCACTCCAAGGGATCAAGCAAGAGTAGTTGTTTGTCGAAAGAAAACTGAAATGAAGAAAACAGTTGGACCAGACTTGTAACCAGAGGAGTGCCCACGTGCATGCCCACTCGCCCATCAGCACACACAGCCAGCTCAGACCAGCCCACACTTGGCCTCTAGGCTACCCCTGGAAGCAACAAAGTAAATGAACTAGTCAGAGACACAGTTGCTTGCAAGCTTAGATTACTCATCAAAGTGATGCTTTTAAAACCCATCTTTATCAACAGGCCTTGTAAAACTTCTGTATCGTGAATGTATTAGCCTGAAGCATCACTAGTACCATCTTGCTTCAGATTCCTGATACGCTTCAGGGTCCCTTCCCCAGTGCTGAAAATCCCAAGGGGGTTCTCAGCCATGACGCATTTAGCTTATTAAAGTGGGGGAGGCTCCCTAACGGGCGAAGAGTCAACCCCGCGAAGGCTCCAAAATCTTTTAAACTGGGGAAATAGTTTAAGGTTAACCTAGTGCTATTTGCAAAACAATGACACATCGACATAGCATTTTCTTGCCTATCTTGACTGGACATGTTTAAAACAGTTTTGACTACTTACTTAAATACAGGTCTGTGTGTGTGTAAAATGCATGCATGTGTATAAGATTCAGGTGCATATGCACACGGCGTGTTTAATTCTTGTGGCAGAGACCTCTTTGAAGCTGTCATCTAAGCCTCCGATGGCCAGTTTGCAGCAGCACACTCCGCTCTCTGCTTCCCTACTGGGTGGCTAATTAATAAACTTTCCCTTAATTGAGTTCTGGCTGCTAGGTCCACAGGGGTTACTCCTTACATATAAGTAAACAAAATTTCTATAAGTAAACAACACTCCACATTTCCTCGTTACATTTTAAACAGTTATAAATTCACCGAAGTCGAGCAAGTCCAGGGCTGGGTGGCCACGTGCATTCTGTCCTGACTCCCTTTCCCACGAGAAGCCAGGTGTGGGAGGCAGGTGACATCTCTCAAGGCTTTGGGGCTTCCCCGCATCTCAGCTTGGCCTCCTGCCCCTTCTTTGTTCTCTACAGAATCATCAGAAAGCACCCCAAAAGGTTTTAGAAGCCATTAACAATACTCGCCTTTTTCTTTAACCCAAATTTATTATTTAAAAGCAATTAGCTTCCACAATTTATAAATTGGAAAAAAATGAGTTCGATATTAAATATTTAATAAGTGGCCAGAATTCGTTCAGTACTGACTCGAGGTGGATCGCTGGGTTTAGGGAATGGCTGAGGCTCCACTTTGGTGGAAGGCGAGTTTTAAATTCTTACGCTGAAGTAATTTCATTAACGCTGCTTTGTTTTCGAGATTCCTCCCTAAGTCCGGATTCCAAGCTAAGAGCACAACTATGAAACAAAACACGACAAACCAAAAACAGAGTTGTTTTCAGCTTGGTTTGCGACCTAGAAGGAGGAGATTATCCTACCGCCGGAAGTTTTCGTACTCGGCTCCATTCGGAAGCTCTTTGCCTCAACCTTCAGATCTTTCAAGAGTCACCCTTTGCTGAAAGTACCAGAACCCACTGCAGGCTCTGATTGTTATTATTACTATCGACAGCCGAAAAGAATAAAATAAACATTTTTCAGACTCCCACATTCACGCTGCTCAGACACAGCTCAGGGGAAAAAAAAAATCGGCTGAGAGCAGGATTTAAAGCCAGCTCTCCGATCATTAGGACACACATGGGGATAGAATTCTGTTATGGATTTTAAAGGTCTGGATCCTCTCGCCCCTCTCCTAATCCCCAGTCAGGTCTTTCTCACTAGTGCTGGTTGTCAAGAGAGATCTGGTCTGCAGAGAGTACACCTCCCCGAGCGCCCAGGGCACCACGAGTGAGGGCCAGTGTCTCCAGATTTCTGGGCAGCAGCCAGTGCTAGGCCATGAAGGCTAGTCCCGGGTTCTGGAACTCTAGCCCAGGCCAGAGAGTATGGCGAGATTTCCCTTCTGGGGGTAGGATTCAGGGCAAGTCTTTAGGTCAGTGAAAACTAAACAAGCAGGTGGCAAGAAAAAATCATGACCGACTGGTACCTACAACAACGTAGATGAATCTCGAATGCTCAGTGAACGGAACCAGACACACAAAGTCCACAGACAGATGGGCCACACGCTTCCATTTATGTGATTTTTCTGACTAAAGGCCAAACTACCAGGACGAAGATCAGGTCGGGGTTGTCAGGGTCCAGGGAGGGGACTACAAGGAACATGAGGGAACATTATGTGGTGGTGATGGCTTTGCACTATATCCGGACAGTGGTGATGGTTATATGACTGTATAGATTTGCTTTGCCCACGGGCCAAGATCTCACTGAGATGGATCTTGAACGCCGAGTACACACCTCACAGGCAGAAGACAGAGCACAGCATCAAGGCGAGTGTGGCTTTGACCACAGCCAAGAGAGGACCGTATAACCGGCCAGTTGGTCCCTGGCGGTGCAGCCGTCACAAGGACCCAGTCTGGGTTTTTACAGAGAAACATAAGCAATGGGCGTTCCCAGAGTGGGGTTGGCTGTTCCCTCGCCCAACCTACAAACTATATAAAACACCTCACTTTGTTTTTTGGGGGTCCATTGAGCAGACTCGAGCTAACGGTTATAGCATATGGCCAGGTGTCTGGGGGACAAATGTTGGTCTGCCCTTGGGGGAGCACCTCTAAGGTTTGTGAACAGAAAGATGCCTTAAGCAGCTGTTTCTCTTTTTTAACCTCACCCCACTCCCCTCCCCGCATTCCCATAGCAATGACATTCATCAATTATCTTCACCAAAGCCAACCCTTCCCCCCAAGACAGCTCGAAAGTAAACTTCAGCCCAGACGCGACCAGGATCTTGATCGCCCATCAGCCCGCTGCAGACTGGAAACCTGTCCCGCGTTAAGCACAGGTCACGGCCGCCCTCAGGGTGTGTTTTGGGGTGGGGGAAGGTGGCGGGGGTGGGGGGATGGGGGGTGGGAGGGGCCTTCTCGCCCCCCCCCCCAGGGCTGCCGCGGAGGGACGCGGGCGGAGGCCGCGACACTTACTTCCCCCTTTCCCGCTCTTCTCCATCCGGTACTGGTAGATGTGCAGCGTGAAGAGCATGTGGGAGTTGCGGTGGTCGTCCTCGTCACAGTCCTGCTGGTTGCCCCGGCGCGAGGCGATGGCGGCGTCCAGGAAGAAGGCGGCCTTCTCGGCGGTGGGCGCCCGCAGCTCGCTCTGGTTCTGCAGCTGGAAGACACGCGCGCCGCGCTCAGGCTGCAGGCGCGGGAGGGCTTGCCCCACCCCCTCGCGCCTGGCCTGGCCCCTCTGTGCCTCTCGGAGGCCGGGAACCCTTCTGGAACGAGGTCCCTTGCCTCACACGCGGTGCGCGGCTTCATTCACTCATTCCTCACGGTTACTATGGAGCACACTGGTGGGATGACACCTATTTTTACTCGTTTCACAATGTAAGTAGAGCCTGTAAGTAGCAGGTGCGAGAAGCCGATGGTTGTCTCTGAGACGTCAGCGGGAGCAGATGGCCCGCCCGGATCCCCACAGAGGCCAGCTAACCAACACCCTGGGCAATCGGTCCATTTACCTCAGAAAACACGAGGGATGTGGCTGCATCTGGATTGCAAAGAGTCCTGGTCGGACACAGGTAGGTTGCAAAATGTGATTTCCGTTGATAGCCCCAGGGTCCCAAAGAAGTGAAAAAACCTGGCTAGCTTTGGATTCCACTCTCAATTTCTCCAGCTATTAATTAAAGTCTGTTCTAGACCACATTGACCGGCATACTTATAAACAAGAAGCATCAAAGATGCATGAAAACACCCAAGATCCTTAAATATCTCATCTATATCCTTTATGGGATATCTACTTTTGTCTTCAGTTCCTAAATTCATGTGCATGGTATGCTTACTAATTGAATAAAGAAAACATTGCGGATAATGTGTCTAAATCCTATTAGATTCCTTAGCAATCATCAGTAAACCTTAATTAAAACAATAGTATCAGAGTTTGGCACTCCCTTTTTTGGGAGAAAAGGAAACTCATATTTCTGATGCATTCAAAGAAATGATCTGTAGTATATGCCTTAGAATCGGTACAAATTCTGATAATAATTTTCTACTCCGACTCTAGCTATACCTATAATTCTGGACTGTGAGAGCTAATATTTGGAACCAAGACTGTAAAAATCTTCAAACGTCAGGGAGAGATTCTATTGTGTTCATTTTTTTTTTTTGTATTTACAATGGCAGAAAAATAAACCAATGACCTTTAAAGATTTTTCAACAAGAAGAGTTAAAATAAAGGACATGTTGGTCTCTTCTTCTTCCTACTCTTAGCCTTCAGTTAACCAGATCCTTCACCTGCATGGAACCTCATTAATGACGTTATGAAGTGGGCGGAGGCTGTAGCATACTTGAGCGTCTAGCTGATGCTCGGAGCAGGGGTGCTGGGCATGCGGGCACTAGCTTCCTTCACAGGTGCTCCGTAGATACCGTCTAAGCACATCTCACGCTACAGATTCTGGTTCTCAAAGTGTGTGTCCCTGGACAAACAGCAGCAGCATCCCTTGGGAACTTGCTGGAAATGCACATGTTAGAGCTCTATCCCAGGCCTGTTGAATCAGAAATTCTAGAGGCGGAAGCCCAGCAATCTGTACTGCACAAGTTCCCCAGGTGATTCTGATTAAGAGTTAAGTTTGAGAACCGCTGGGTTACGGTTTGCATGACCAACTAGTTTGCATTCTAATTAGATTCCATATCCAAATGGTATCTGACACATCATTAAATCCATGAACAGCCAATTTTAGGCAGACGTGGTACCCACTCTTTGGGCATTGCTGAAACTAACCAGGCAACCACAATATAAGTACTGTTCTAGTGACCTCAGGGGAAACATCTAAGGCCTTCCTGGAAGAAGTGGCATCTAGCGAGGTGAAGAGAGCAAGAGGGGAGGAGGAGTGTTCCATGCACAGGGAACAGAATGTGCAAAGGCCCAGGGGTAAGAGGGAGCCTGGCTGGAGCCTGAAAGCGTCACCACTGAAAGTGTGGTCAGTAGCGGGGCGGTCTGTTAGACATGCAGAACCAGGGGCCCCATCCATGACCCACTGAACCAGAATCTGCTCGCTAACAAGATCCCCAGCGATGGACACACACACCCTGAAGTCTGAGGCACACTGCCTTCCTAGGAGACATCAGTGTCATTTAAGAGGAGTGGCAAGGAGCGGGGTGGTCAGAGATGATGCTGGAAAGGCACATCGAGGACCTCGTAAGCCTGGAGGAGTTCGAGGATGGAGGATTTACAATGCAAACGGGAGGACCCGAGCTGAGCTGCGGGAGGAACGTGGCCAGGTGTGAGAAGACAGGTACAGCGGAGAGGGGACCCTCACCTGGGGCAACAACCCCACCTGTCTGAAAAAGAAGGTACCCGATACAATTAGGAAACAAAGCCACTGCGAGAGGCAGGGCGAACGGGTTCATTTGGATCCGCGCCGCGCCTACGTCTATAGTCAGACAGCAAGAGAGAAACTCTCACCACGGGAGCGCCATCCCGAAAGGGCAAACCGGAGCCTCTCTTGGCTTCCGCAGTTCTAGTAATTATATCACGGTTCTAATTAGAAAGCGGTTATTAGTTTGTTCCTACAGCACTCCTAATCCGGCGGAAAGCCAGTGCCAGAAACACAGTTTATAGAGCCATAAACAGCCCCAGTAATGGCTGCAGCTATTCGTGGAGAGCAGTAAATATTTCGGTTTGTTGTTAAACAAAAGAAAGATTGTCCTTTTTTTTTTTTTTGCCCCCCTGAAAGGGGAGTAAAGAAAGTAAATTCGATTTCTTCCAAATGCTACAACAGTTGTGGTTCCTGCTCATTGTCAATTAAAGTCAAGGTACAAATATCTCGGTTGGGTGGGCAGATGGCCCCACAGCTGGCGGCCGTAAAGTCCCCGTCCACCTTAAACACTCGCGAGCCTCCTGGTTCACGTGTTCGTGAGTCATGGGCTGAGCTGCCCCAGCCTCAGAGGCAGGGACAAGCCACCTGGGAGCTGGCCAAGTTCCAAAAGCAATCACCTGCGTGCCACAGATGGGGTCCTCGCACAGGTAGACGCCCGGGGACTGGCCGTCCTGCAGGCTGCCCGTGGCCACCTCGGACAGCAGGTCCCGCAGGTTCTCCTCTTTGCCCCACACCTCCACGGCGGAGATCCGGACTGAGAAACGGGCTCCCGTCTTTTCTTTCCGTTCATTTATCAGCTTGAAGAGCCAGGAGATGGCACAGGGGATGATGCCCAAGTTTTGCATGGAGTCGTCCTTGCCGATCATGGTGTAGGATTTCCCTGGGGGGACAAGGGAGGAGAGGATGGCAGCTTGAGTGTCCAGGCGCCACTCTGTAGAGTCTCAAGAACCGATGACAAAGATGCAGAAGAAAGGGATGTGGAGAAGGAGGGGGAAAGGGAAGAAAGAAAATGAAAAGGTGAAAGAAAAATTCAGCACGTGACAGCAGAAACGAAAAGACATTTCCTAGCACCACCGACTGAATGACTGCAGTGAAGACCACGACAGCCCAGGAGTAAACCACGAGGTGCCTCGAGGACCCCCAAACACCACAAGCCATTCCGTTTCTGCACCGTGTTACACGTCGCGGGAAGGCAGGGACCTTTCATCACTATTACGTTTCTTTTTCTCACCACAGATGAAATCCACATACTGACACTTTATATCCATCCTCGAGTTAAACGCTGTGTGTATTTTTATAGCACGGACAAATTCCATTAAAATCTGGACCACGGCTTTGATCGGAAATGAAGCAGAGAAGGACGGGGCGGGAAGGCGGGCAGCAATGGGATGGCGAGGGCTTCCTGTCTGGCCTGGCACTGGCCTCCGCCCTCCACAAGGCCTCTCTTGGCATCCTGGCCAAGGGTCCCTTTTTGGAGCTCCCCCAAACACTAACATATCGAGCATGGAAGGTAAGACCGGTGAGCAGATGGCCACAGGCCAGGACCAAGAAGCCCTTCGAGGGGATTCAGTCATCAAACCTGTTGTCAGGTGTTCAGTGCCTCCCCCCATCCCCCACCCCCGGGTGCCCAGCCCAGGGCTGGCCCGGCAGCTGGATGCTGGGAAGCAAAAACGGCTCAGACTCTCCCCAGACAGGTCCCGACAGGGTTCTGGGCTTTGCTTGAGCTGCTTCTCTGGCTTTTATGTCAACTCCGGCACCAGCCCAGATCCCTCTCTGCTTCCCTACAGCCCCTGCTCAGAAAATGTACATTTTCCTGCTGGCTTCCTGGGCATGACCTCGACCTGGGCCAAGTGGGAACAACCCGGCCACCGCTCTCTCTGTTCATCTCCTGGCCTCGAAGGCTTTCCTAGACGACTGGGTATTAACTTCGGACACACATCTGCATTTCGAAAGCAGACACGATGATGCATGGTTATTGAACGCAGCACCTAAGGGAGGCAACCGTTCCTTTCCTCTGAGGACTCTGGGACAATACAGAAGAAGGAATAGGGTGCCTGGGAATCCAACGAGCAGCACCAAAAAGTACAGCTGTCACTGACCCAGCTTGGCGTGGCCGAAACAGAACACGCAGCCGTCGGCCCCGTTGACCACAGACTGGATCACCTCTGCCACGGTTCCGCGCACACTTCAGCCTGGCGAACGAACACAAGGGGAGACACAGGAGGTGAGTGGACCATTAGTAACGGAAAGGTGAGCCCGCGTTCCTGGGGCTCGAGGCCACCGCGTGCTCAGGTGAGTCAGCCCATAATGACTTCCGGAGGTGCTGCACCCCCTCCAGCACCGCCCACCCCCAAGCCAGCCTCCGCAGTACACACAGTAACTGCAAACCACCCTTCTGCTCACTTCTGGTGCATTTCGGCTGCTGTGTCTGCAGACCAGGCAGGAACAGGCTGGAACGGGAACACTGGATGCTTCTGTGGGCCCCGTGCCCTTCCGGGGGCCCCATGCCCTCCTGCGCCGCTGTTTTGGCCTCCCGGACAAGGCATGTAAACGTTCCATTCACCCTCTGCTAACTAGATCCTTCCTTTACACACCCACACGCACACGCACACACTCCTTATACAAAGGACCAGGCTTGTAGGCCGGAAAGAGGGGATGTGCCCTTCCAGGAAAATGACCTTGAGAACACTGTAGTTTCAATGTCAGCAGGAGCTTGGTGAGGCACGTGTGCCTCCTTACCCAACCTCCTTCCTCCTCCTCAAGCTACGGCCTCCTCTTTTCAAAACTAGCCTTTCCTTTCTTTCTCTACAGATAGACTCAACGTGTATACAAATCCTTTACAAATGCAACGTATTCGCTCCCGGGGCAGGGCCCAGGCTCTTCCTGACTTTCGTGTTTCCTCATTAACGCTCCATCATATCGCGCTCTGCAAACAGTAAGGACCCGGTCGATTTTATGGACCAGCGTGGAGCGCTGGGGGACATCTCTCTCGGTCGCATCGAGGCTGTCACAGCAGTGGGAGGACGGGATGATTCGCCGTGGACGGGATTATTCGGAGGCCCTGCGAACACCCGGGCTTTGCAGTCCTCGGCGCGTCCGGCCTCCCGGTGGGAATCTGAGAACCCGGCCTCGGCGGTGAATGTGGTTATTCAGCTCCACATCGCAGCAGCACAATGAACCTAAGCATCCAGAAATCAATTTTCTCTCCCTGACCGAGATTGAAAAACCACACTCCCAACGATGGCAAATCATTCCAGTGGTCGCCTCGGCAGCTCTGCTGGGGGCGCCTCCTAGGTGACAGGGGGTGGCAGGACAGGACAGGCTCGTCACTGCCGCCCCGCCCCCAACCAAGACCGGGGCGACAGAGCCTGGAGCTAACCCCTGAGAACGAGGTTGTAGAATCTTCTTGATGGAATCTGCAGAGAGAAGCCACTGTCAGATGAACTCTGTCTTCTTTGGACATAAAGTGAGCTGGTGGTTAGGGGGCTGAGAGCCCACCCTGAGCCACCCAGAAAATAAACTGTATTCGATTCAAGGTCAGCAGGGACAATGTTGGTTGTGTGTGGACCAAAGTGCCTTTACTGACTCCCCCGTGCGAAGGCCCCAAGGACAGAGGAGACACAGGAGAGGCCTCACAGGGCACGGGGCGGGCACCCTCCCCTTGCAAAGCTCCTGCCCAGTATCCACTGAGAAGAGATGTCGGTGACTGTCCATCTGCTGTTTGTTCGGAGCTGATGATAACCCCGAAGGCCACTTGCTGCCTTTCCTGGGCCCAGAGAAGCAGGCAGCCTTCCTGAGCACAGACTGCATGGGCAGGGCCAGGGGTCCAAAAAGCCTCCGATCTCCCACGGGGTTGACTCCTCCCGGCCATTCCTCCTGCGATGGCCAAATTTGTCCCCTCCAAGATTCATATGTTGAAATCTAATGTGATGGCTTTCGAGGTGGGGCCTTTGAGAGGCGATTAGGTCGTGAGGACGGAGCCCTCATGCACGGGATTAGAAAAGAGGCCCCAGAGAGCTCTCTCGTCCCTCTCACCACAGGAGGACACAGTGAGAAGATGCCTCCAGGACTGTGAGTGTTCTCTATGGCTGCCCAGACTGTGTTACCTCCCCAAAGTGCTGCCCCAGCAGTGGGCTGCTGATGACCGCTAAGGCCAGTGAAGGCCGCTAAAGAGGTCTCCGAAGGGTGACAGAAGAAAGGACTCTTCTAATAATTTCTTAGCTCCAGGAAGCTGATGTCTTAGAGACTGAGCGAGTAAAATTATTAAAGTTGTTAAAAGTAAAATGAATAACTACCTGGGGCCACTGTGGTGGCTGCTGCTTTACAGGCCAACAGTAAGGACCTCAGCAGAGGCCCACCCCGTACACACGCCATCATCTTCCCCACTTTGGGGGCTGAGGCTGGCCAGGGCCAGTAGCAGGATCCGACGATCAGCAGTGATGATATCATAGTAAAAGCAGCTCATGTTTATTGAGCACTTACTACATGCTGCCTCTGCTCTAAGAACCTCACGTGGATCAATTCATTGATTCACATCAGCCTTCACTGAGGCCCAGGGGGGGGTGCAGTGACTTGCCAAGGACAAAATGCTAGGAAATCGTGGATAAAATAGCAGGGGTCAAAGGTACAATCCTACATGGAGCAGGGCACGGAGAGTCAAGGGAAGGATACAGGAAAGAGAGACTTCATCTTTGAGTCTCAATTTCCTTGTCTGTAATGTGAAAACAGCAATGCCTGTGAAATTTTTTTTTTGAAATGTAGTTTATCCCAATATTGAAAATAGCCAAAGTGAGTGCGTCTGTAAGTGAGCATTCAGGCTCTGCAACCAAGTACGAAATGTAAATAAAGACTAGCAACACAAATGGCTCCTTTTTCTGGAGTGAATTTAAAACACATTAATAGTCCACGTTTGATTTAGGGTTTGCTTTGGAATTCTTACAACCTAGGGAGATTTGCTTTTGAAAAGTTTTAACTGCATTAATTAAATGATTTGTAGGCCATTTATTAGACCCAATGCGAGGGGTTTAGATTAGTGAGCCCGTAGGGTGGCGCAACACACACACACACACACGCACACACACACACACAGCACACACACAATGAAGAGAGAACCCATAGAACTTATTTATTTAGAAAGTACTATGTCTTGTCATGATCAGCTCTTTGGGGAAACCCCATGCTCCGTGTGTTGACGAATGGAGCCTATAACGTGTGCCATGTGCTGATAGAGCAACACAGGAGCCTGTGTGAACATCGTGCCTTCCCACACGCAGACGCAACGTGGAGGAACAGCTACCTGCTGAGGGCTGTTAGTTACCCTATTGCACACTGTTTTGTAGAAATCTCGGGAAGTGCAGGAAATGTATCGGGAAGGTACAGGTGATGTCTGATGCTGAAATGCAAGCAGAACAGGCCACTGTCTACCTATAACCTGGGTTATAGATGTCTACCGGAAGGTTCCGTTGCATCAGTTCATTGCACATGAATTGCACCAGATGGTGCAACTGAATCTTCTCGTAGACATCTGTTCGTACTGGGATCGGCTCCAGAAGCTTCGGTCCAGGAATCTTGGCACCCTGAGCCCCCAAGATTATATTCATAGCAAATTAACAAAAATGGCCATGGTTTTCCACCCCTCCCTGTGTGCGTGCCCCTTGCAGGGTGACTTTGCAACCCTTCCAACCAAGAGGTGGAGTTTCTTCCCCGCCCCTCAAATCTGGCCAGTGGAATGCAGCAGAAAAGACGGTGTTTCGATTCTGAGCCTTGGCCTTGCGAGGCCTGCGCTTGGGTCACACCACTGCCACCAGAGAAGCCCAGGACAGCCTGCTGGTTGATAAGAGACAATGTGGAGCGAGACCAGGTGACCTGGCTAAGGCCATTCTAGACCACCCTAAAGCCCGCCAAGCCCCAAACGTGTGACAGCATCCAGCCAAGATCGCCAGAGCTGCTGGCCTAAACCAGAGCTGAGCAGAGACACGTGTGAGCCCGCTGGAGCAGGCTCGGCTGAGCCACAGACTCGGGCACAATAATAAATGCTTATTGTTTTACGCGGCTGAATTTTAGGGTGGTTTGTAATACAGCAGTAGCTGACGGACACAACAGCTACCCCTAGCCTTGCTTCTTCCCCCCTGCTCCACAGTCCAGGCCACAGGACTACATGTCAGCCTCGGTTTCCCTGCCTAGCCCTCTAGTTCCTCACTAGCACTCTAGGCTCCTCTCTGTGGATGCAAGGAGCCTGTCTATTTCTAATCAGCTCCTCGAAACATTTCGCCCCTCCTTCCGTGCCCACGCCCAGTTGCCAGCACCTCAGTGCCATCGTTCTGAAACTTCCTGCTATCTTTCTGCTTCTGGATGCATCCACTGACTGACTGGCTTGCTCCTCCTTCTCCCCAAGGATATGTTTTGTTGACATCCTGGCAGAGTGGTCCTGCCCATGGTATGATATCAGTAATTCCAACGCACTAAACTGTTTCGTGGATGGAGCTCAAACTGGTCCAGAAGTAGTTGTGTGGGTGGAGGAATGGGTCCACCAGAGAGCACCGGAAGATGCCCTCTCATCCCACGGGCCCCAGTGCATGAGTGAAAACTCCTTGGAATGAATTAACATCGCCTGGCCCTGCGAGGCATCGATACCCACCTGAGAAGCATCTTGTGGAAAAACCGCATCAAAGGCAAACATCTTGGGAGGAACCTGGTTGCCTCTCTTTGGGAAGGCGTTCTGACCCCCGCACGTCAGCGGGTCGTACAGGGTGATCTGCTTCTTCCGTGGGTCCACTTTTAAGAAAGAGCTGGACTCTGAGGTATCACGAGCTAACGTGGAGCAAATGCGAAGCATGACTTTCACCTGTTAAGAAACAGGAAACAGGAATGGCGTGGATTAGGCGATACTCTGGAGACCTGAGTATACACGGCATCACAGACCTTCTCCTGATAAACTGTGATGAACTGTGATAAGGTACGCAGTGAATTAGCCACGCGATCCTCAGTGGCTCACAGGAAAACTGATTTATTTATAATTACCAGGTAGACTATTGTGATATGTCCATTATTTATTACAGAAACGGCACATCATGTCCTTTTTCTTTCTATTAATATAAATTGGAAACTAACTGTACCCTGGTGTCCCAATTACATAGATGAAAAAGGTAATCTGGACTGCCCAGCTTTCGGGGCTGCTGTAGTTAGGGCTCTTGAAGCTCGCAGATCAATAAACCACGGACATAAAAGTTAGCTCCATAATTTACTTCTCGCCTCTGCTCATCGGGACTCTCGGAGACAAAAATCCACAGTGATTAGTGTCATCATTAAAGGCCCGTGAAATGGCTCGTTTTTAATGGGCAGCAGTTGATACGCCTTCCACAGGGCATCAGTGGTAAAAGACTCGTGTGAACCATTATCCGGGACCCCGTTAAGTGAGTGCATGGAAGTTGACACCTGAATTACGAACGCGCATCTCGCTGGGGACCCGGAGGCAGGGCCCCCTTGACCTGAGTAACCGAACATGACCATTTCTAGTGCACGTGGCCAACCCAGCTCCACCCCCGTGACCACCTGCCCTACAGTCCTAAGGGGAGTGGAAGTCACGCCGAGGCGCACACACAGTCCAGTGCTAAGTCTACTCTGTGCCAGGCACTGGGCTAGGCATCGGGGATGCAAAGACCCGTGACACATAGAGTCATAGGGCAGGCAGACACGGGCAGTAATTGTTGTGAGGAGACATGGCAAATTCTGAAGCTCGGCAGAGGGTTATCTTTAAACTCCTCTGTGTCCTGCCCTCTTCATCGAATCAATGGCCAGATCTAACAAAATCTCAGTTATGCAGTTTCGGGGAGGGGGTTGTACATTTTTAGATAAAATACTTCAAGCATACAGAGATGCTCAGAGAATAATCTATATTGTGCGAAGCGGAATGAGGTTCCACTTCCGGCCCTTCTCAGCTCGGCCGACTGAGGCCTGGGAACCAGTCTGCGGTGTTCAGAGCCGACATGCAAAGAATTCCCATGGCACCGGGCTCCTCAGAGGGTCTGCGCTTGCGCCGGCTGGGCTCCTCCTCCTCACCAAAGCAGCACCCCAGTGTGGACCCGGAGGCCGGGGTCACCGCGGAAGGAGCACAGGGCTGGGGTGCGGCCCGCTGCTCAGGGTTCAGATCTTGGTTCTCCCACCGTGAGGTCGTGCGTACAATAACACCTGCCACTTCCCAAGGGTCTGTCGTGCTGCTCCCCACGGTAGCTGACGCCATCCACCCTGAGCCAGGGCGTAGGCAGGCCCGCCCAGATCGCACAGACGAGAAAGCACATGTTATACAGAACTCGCCCCACGTCGCCGAACCTGTGGCGGACGGCAGGGTTCCGATCCTACCTCTGTGTGACGCTGAGGCCCACGCTGTCCCAGTATGCCACCAGCGGCCTCCCACACAGGGTCCGCCTTCTCAGCGCCTCGCCTGCCTATCTGATGGGACTCTCAGGAGAGGAAAGAACTTGGCATGCGGTGTGCTGGGCACAGGGTGGCTGCTTCTCTCCTCCACCCCATCCTCCTCCCTCAGCTCCTGCCCTCCAAGCGCTAACATCCTGCGTTTTCCAATCACAGCGTTCATGATAAGGTTTTAGAATTCCTTGTCCTAGACCCTGGTAGAGTCCTCGCCCATGACGGAGGACAGGATGGGTCCCTGTGGACTGAGCTAGGTGTCAGCGCTGGGCCACACAGGGCTCCTGCTAGAGGAACAACGTCAGGTCCCGCGTACGCGTGTGTGACAGTAACCACCGCATATGCCCGTGTGACAGTAACCACCGCACCCATCTACTTCCACTCAGGCAATCTTCTTGCTCACCGTGAAGGTCGCAAATCTTATTTTGGTTCCATTCATTTCTATAGATTCACCCCAGTGACACAGCAGGTACACGAAGACACATATTCAAATCGTGACTTTGGGCAGGTGTTTGGGGCCTCCCTCCCGGCTTTGGGCTTTCTGGAAGCAAATTCCCCAGCCCGGCCTCTGAACGGTACGAGTCAAAGCTGATGCAACCCCAGGCAGAACTGATGGAGTCACATGGCCCACTGCCTTTTTATTTCACAATTTCACATGCAATTTCTGGGTAACCAGAGGTGCTGAATATAAAGTATGAGCTAAGCCAGACAAGGGCCTACGAGGAGAAGCGGGAGAGCGGGGCCGAATTAGTGAGTCATTTGTCAGGGAGGGATGCTCTGGTGCCTTAATGAAGTCCCAGGCCTGCAGGTGGGTGTCTGCAGGCAGGCTGAGGATTCCAGCACCCGTCTGGCCAGGGTGGTACACAGCTCTTTAAAAACCTGTGAAACTCTGTGCTGGGGGACGTTCCAGCACGTGGGGCACTCCGTCCTTTTCTTTGCAATTCATTTAAATAAATGGGTATTTTCCGCTTAAAGGAAGGAAACTGGGTTTTTCTGCTTCATTCCTTTGTGCCGTTATTCCTGTAGTCCAGCACGCCACTTCCGGCTTAACCCTTGGTCCTTAAAGCACCTAGGAGATACCGCTTGTGATCGAGAAAGGCCCCGGACTTTTGCTGGTTCTTGCTTTTGTTGCAAACGCAGATAGGCTCCTGGCAACACCTGCTTCAACCATTCCTCCCTGGGCTGCTCCAGGAAGAGGGTCCCTCAGGGTAAAGGGGACAGTCACTATTTCACTCCCAACAGCAGAACGAGAGGAACGGGATCGAGAGAGCTAAAGGCCCCATGAGAGTTGGGGGAAGGCGGCCTGACACCCCGCTTCAACCAAGAGTAGACCGGCACTTCCTCTACCACACTTCTCGCTGGTCGAGACCCCACTTCGCCTCATTTGTCTAACCGTTCGGTGGCTGGCGAGTGGCAGCTGCCACTCTGGACAGCAGTGCTCACTGTCACCACGACACGCGATCACACAGACAGGCATTCCTGTCCATCCCCAGCCACAGAATTCAAGCACACAGGGCAGGCCCGAGGTCCACAGCCTGTGTCTGTGTCTGTCGTCATTGCCACTGTCCAGCTGGAGGCTCAGAAGGGTTCAGGGCAAATCTGACCACCCAAGGGATCCCTCGCCCATCAGCGAAAGGCTACAGAAGACGGTAAGGTTGTAGGTCAAAGCGAGAACCTGGCCGTCCTTTCGTACATGAACCTTGTTTAAATCCCTCTATGGACCCCACCGTGAAGGCCCTCGGCAGACACGTTCAAAACAATGACAGTTCCCTGGGCCCCACGTCAGCCACAATAAATGCTCAATAAATGTGGGGTGTTGGCGAAAATAAGTTTTTTTTCCCTACAAGGTGAGAGGAGTAACTTAACCACTACCCTCGTTTAATCCCTGTATATTGCTAATTTTGACTCTGTTTACAGGTGTCTCAGTCCACAGATTTTTAACCATCAGCTCAACAGAAATCGGTCAAGATCTCCTAACCACAACAGCGAACTGCAGAGCCACTTGCAGCTAACGACCCGAGTCGGGGACCCTGTTTCCTGTCTCTTGGGGCAAGTGGCGGCGACGGTGACATGGTGAGCCCTGTGGTGAGTGTGAGCCACAGAAATGCTGACCAACCTCTCTCCCCCACAGGTGACTTTCTCTGCCTCGGATGGGAGGGCCAAGGTGTGGCCGGAAGACGGAGAGGGTGTCCCAGCCCTGGCCGAGAGCAGAGCAACGAACGTGGAAGTCGCCCCACCCGCCGCCCTGCAGACAGGAAGCCTTTCCTGGTTTCTGCACCGTTTTAGATGAGAGTCAATTCCTCGGGGAAAAACATGGAGGGGATAATGAAAGGCCCATTGTGGGTAATGAGCGTGTCTCCTTCCTCACAGGCTCTGGGTGTAATGGCCACTGCAGTGAGCCAAGAGCAGGAGACAAGGCTCTAATCCAGATGTCACCAGCACGGAGCGGCTGTGTGGTCTAACGTGTGGGCCTTGAAGGACCGTTGTGAAGAAACAAGGATAGACTGTAAAGCAGCATAAGGAAGGAAGGGAGGGAGGAAGGAAGGGAGGGAGAGAAAGAAAGAACTTATATTCCTTTCTATATCAAATTAATGACATCAGAAAACCCCCTCCTAGGCTTATTTTTAAAAATTGAAGCCAAAATATTATTTAATGAACATACACATACACAGCAGCAAGAGAGACAGAGAATAAATTATTCTCCTCTCTCTACAGCCCTCACCCCCCCCAAAAAATAAATAAAGACTAAGTGGTCTGCTTACACCTTTGAGTTTTATAAAAGAGAGGTTTAAAACACTTTTCCAGAAAAAATTCTAGAAGAGATCTGAAATTACTTTTTCTGACCAAAAGGCACGTATCCATGTAAAATTTGATCTGAGCATCTGTAAGCGAAGTGTGCTCTTTCCTTATTGTGTTCCTTCTTTTTTTTCTGTCTCGATCGGAGTGAGGGATGTGCTCACATTGTCTGCTTGTGGCACTTTGGTCATTTGAGGAAAATTCTCCAACCACTGCAGATGAGAGGGCCAGAGAGACAGGACTTCAAACGCAGCGCACCTCTCCGGACATATTCTTTCCACCATCCTCGCTTTTGTGACCCACGGAGAAACTCACAATCCTCTACATCCTTCTACGCTCGGGCCACGGACGAAACGCTATTGTAAATGACTCTGATGAAGTGTCAGCTTCTAAAACACACACTCAAGGGATCAAGGGTGCAATTTTCCAGCCATTAACGTAAAGAACACTTTCCCTTTCTAATACGACGTAAGATTCTACTGCTCACTCACCACGGACATACTGAACCCCATAAATATGACCTTCCTCTGCCCTTTTAATTTACCCAACGTGCCTGCTCAACCTGACAGGACAGAGAGGCACAGATGTTCCATGAAGAAGCAAGCGAAAACTGGGTTTGGTAAAAGGAGAAGGTTTAAATACTTTTCTGGAAAATTTCTAGAAAAGATCTAAAAAATTGCCGTTTCCGAACAAAGATCTTGATGGTTTCATGTGACCGCAAGGTTCCAGAAGTTTCTTTGAGAGCACGGGAATCACCCACGAGAAAAACGATAATCTCAGTGGTCTCAAATCACTACAGAACCGAAAGCACGCCCCCGCACTTAGAGAGGGAGCTTCCGACCGCATCTCCCGAAGTCACTGCTCCACCAAAATACGGTCACCTTTGCGGAATCTCAAATCCACACCTGGCGGGCCTCCGGAGAGTCTAGGCACAGGCTAGTTGTGAGTTACGGAACCAAACAAAACCGGATGGGATTTCTTTGCGTAAAACCACAGTGACAATGACCCCACACGACCCGTTCTGAGATCACAGGGCCGCACTGCCCTGGAAGAGGTCCAGAGCCGTGGGATCCAGGGCCGAGTTCGGGGCGGGGGGGGGGGGCAGGAGGGCCGACTCCAGGAGACGGAGGGGCACTTGGGGCCTGTTTGGGGGGCAGTGTCTGTTCTGTGTTGACAAAAGCAACCGCTCAGGCAGGCAGGCAGCTCTCTGCGCCTCCGCCATGACCTCTTCACAAGTGGTGCACATTCACCTTTCCAAAGGACTCTCTTACCTGCAGCAGCTTCGTTCAGGAAATATTATCATGACATCGTCCCTACTTATAGGCTCAGGAAGATGGAGGTTTGAGCTATTGTCCTCAAAGGTGACTTGCCCACAGCTGGTGGCCTGGCAGAGGTGGAAGGGCGGTGGGTGGCCTTTGACACGCGCTCTCTGCAGTGAGCGTCCTGGGGGGTGCTGTCCTCCCCAAACCCACAGGGCCGGGCCTCCTCCGAGGAGATGAGCTGGGGCTGGCCTTGCGCCGGGGGGAGCTGGCTTCTCAGGGGTGCCAGTGGTGCCAGACAGCAAACAACGAGCAGCGAAGCCATCGGAGAGGGAAGGTTCACATTATCAAAAGCCAGGCTGGGGCAGGTGACAAGGTGGCACCATAAGGCTAAGTGTGTAAGGACACGTGCACGACGGTAACGGGGCCCGTAGTGAGAGGTGCCCAGGAAAGCAGGGCTTGGGGGAGCGAGGGAGAAGGGACCCCGCAAAGCTCCTCGTCACCGCACATCTGTCACTGGGCCAGCAGTGCTGAGGGAGATAAAACCAGGGAAAAGTCCTTCCTAGGAGGCTCGGCTCACGGCCGGGCTGGCTGCCTGTGGGGCTAGGATCCCTCACACCACTTGGCAGGCTGCGGGAAGCTGGCCAGGCAGAGGGATCAGGCACACTTCAGGGCCTGGTCTGTTAGCAAAGACGAAATGTGACAGCAGCAGCCTGTGAGAAGAGGCGCCATGTCTCAGCTCGTCGTGTGAGGCAACTTAACTTTAAATGGAGAAGCTGGTTGAAACGCGGCGCCTACGTCACAGACATGGTCGGGTCTGAAGTGACGCGGGATACGGGATGGCGAGGCGTGCCTGGATGGCCCCCTCCGTGTTAAGGACACTCACTGTCAGCGCCCCCCGCCCACGACTGCGTGCCGGTGCTCTGGAGCTTGGGGGCATCATGCTGGAGGCAGGCTGCTCGGGGTTGAGTTCCGGCTGTACCTTCTCCTGAAGCATCTCTGTGGACGGTGACGTAACCTCCTGCCACATCTACAGACTGGTCCCAATGACAGAGCCTGCCGGGCGGGCTCGTTGTGATCATCGCAGGAGCAGATGCTTATAACGCCCCTCACCACGGCCCCCATCATTTGTGGCTGCTCAATAAATATTAGCTATTAGTCTTTATAATCATGATAATAGCAATAATTACTATATTTTATAATATAAATATTTCATATGTTAAAAATTCATAATAAAAATCTACAATGATTATAATTATCGAGGCTATGAGTCTACCGGGAAGATCACGAACTTCGAAGTCAGATCCTGGCTCTTACTGTGTGACTACCAGAACATAGGATTTTAACAGTTTCCTCATCACTAAAATGGGATTAATAACCCTTATGTGGAAGGGATTTACATGATTATTAAGCATATAACCTGCTTAGTACTAGGCACAAAGTAGGTCCTCGGTAAGTAACAGTTACCATCACAATGAACCCACATTCCTGCCATGTCCTCAGGCATCTAACAGATAATCCTGCTCTCCCCGCTCTCCCTTTAATGACCTTTGACCTAGGAGTTTGGAAAGACCAATCCCTAGATTCCTAATCGTTTATGCCCATATGAGGGATGTAGGGAAAGTGTCATCTCGCTGTACGGGTACAAGAGCTGCTTGCCCAAGGCCACCCAGGTTTTATAATTCAAGGTTAAGCTTACGTCTTTCAACTTCCGGCCGCACTCTCTTTTACCTGATGTTCTGTAATCCTCAGTAAGTGCCATGGAGATTTTTCCTGATCCTGGGTAGGACAACTCTTGTGGTTAGTTTGCGGTTATTTTATCTTTCGAAATCCTCATTCGAAAGGTAAACGGCAGGGGAGGAATGTTCAAGAAAAGTGGCCTTGGGCGCTCCTTGAATGAGACTTCTTTCCGAGGCACCTGGTTTGGATTTGGGTGCTTATTGTGAACCGAAGGCCCATTTACCACCAGAGCTCACTCGCGCTTTCGACCGACCGAAGCGCTGACAGATCTGTCCTGACGTAGCAAACGCGCAAGAAACGCTGCTTCTGTCCCCAAAGAGACGCTATGTGGCTTGAAAGACAGTGGGACCGAGGGAGACGTCGTTTTTCCTTGCGTACACGCGCGCCAAGACGGGCCGTTTCTCTAGCCGGCACTCTGCGGCCCTGGCCCCAGAAAACAGGACCAGGGACTTGTCCTAGCGGCAAAAGCACCTGAGGGATCTTGGGGCCCAAAGCGTGAAATCTGGAGTGGTCTTCGCTAAAGGTTAGGGTATTAGGCAAGTGTAACTGTCATCGAAGCCCCACATGCTCAAAGGCTCATCAGGCTGAACTCGGCATTCTCACGACCTCCTCCCCTCAGCTAAGGGAGGGGAAGTGGGGGGAGGGACAACGGTAGGCCAGTATCTCCACCCCAAATCCCTGGACCTCGGGAAATGGGAGATTTTCATTCTTATCCAATAAGAAGAGTTCCAGAACAGCAGCGCGAGCCATGATGACCCCCGTTCCTTCTGTCACCTCCTCCCGAAGGCCCGCATCTCAGGCATGCCCCTGTCCGTTTGTACTGAGTATGTAGGAAACCCACAGCGTGCACCGAGCGCAGGCCGCGGCTGTGGGGGCTGTGAGGGGGGCGGGGGATGGAGAAACCGCAGGGACTGTGTGTGAGAAGCGGTGGTGGCACTTCCGCTTCGGGTTACTTTATTTTCAAGTTTCCGGCTTAGAGCAAACGCAATTTCAGTTCGAGGCTTAGCTTCGAGCAACCCCAGTCGGGCTGCTGCCCTCTTGTTGGGAGGGACTGGACAGGGCCCGATAAACCTCGCAGCCCAGGGGAGGGAAGGGCACAGCCGATCAGAAGAGGGGATGACAGAAGCTCAGTGCAGGGTAAAGGGGCAGATGCTAACGAGATGCTCCTCCCACCTCTGGCCAGAAGCAAACCACCGGTGCCTCTAACCGCCTCTCCACCTTGGCAGAGGGGCCCGTGCCGGCAGCAGGCCACGAGTCCAAAGGAAAATGATAAATGCTAATGCAGCAGGTTAATTGAAGGGTGGGTCCTCTCTTTATTTTCTCCTTAAAATGGAGAATCCGGTGGCGCTTAGGGAAGGAAGTACCAAGTAAATGGGTTACTTCCCAGTTGCACTCTTCGGCGTCGTGCCTAAGGTAAAGATAAGAAAAAAACCCAAACAGACAAACAAAAAAACCCCAACAAATAAAGAAATGTATCACATTGCAACAATTTTTTTCTCTCTAAGGCAGGGCTGTGGAGGAGGCCTGGGGCGGGGGAGCATTCCTTTTGGGGCTGAGGAGGTTTAGCAACCTTTGATAAAAGGCCGCTGATCAATACGGTAGACTCCTGCATTTGAGAATTTAAAAGCCTTCCTAGCAGGCTGTGTCTGAAGGAACAGCCAGAAGCATTTATCATGTGCTGGGATGGGTGGCATGCAGCTGCTGCTTGCCTAACTCTAAAAGCAGACTTTGCTCAGGTCCCACAAATACCCTCAACGAGCCCTTCTGTGCCGTACGGCATCAGCTTTCCTCAAAGATGCAATGCAGGAAGAGGCTCATGGCTTGCAGACTGGACATCACCTCTCTGTTGCCAGGCTCTTTTACTGCGGGGTGTCTCCATCATGGAGCTCCAGCGTACACAGGGCTGCTTTATCTTGCCTTCCAGGCGAATCCACAAACTGCCCTGTCTGTATTTCCAAAGAGCCTGAACAGCTGTCCTGCATCAGAGCACGGTGCAGGTTTCTTGTTTGGACTCAGAAAACTAAAGCTAGGAGAGACTTGCCCCAGGGACACGGACCAAACAGAGCAACGCCCGGTGGCTCTCCCACCTCTTGGCCAGCCCTCCTCCCCCACAACTAGTCGAGTTGGTGGACATCCAGGTCGGGAGCCAGGAAGCCTTCCTCCATCCATCCCTCATTCATCCAGCATCTGTTGAGCACCTCTTAATGAGGGCCAGGTACCATGCCAGGCTCTGGGGTTGTACATAGCTTAAAAATCAGTTGCTGTCTTCAAGGGGCTTATAGTGTGTGTGTGTGTGTGTGTGTGTGTGTGTGTGTGTGTGTGTGTGATGTGTGCGTGTGTGTGCATGAGTGTGTATGTAATGAGTGTATTTAACATGTTTAACACTTCCACTTAACAATTCTTAGAATCAATAAGCATGTGTAGTTGGACAGAGTGGTCAATATTTATTTCACGTGGAGGACGGTTATTCAAACCAGAAGATTTAGCATCATTTTGCAAGGGTAGGAGCCTCTGCTTCTAGGTCATGGTTCATTCAGCCCGATATCTGAATTCGATGGAAGCAGTTCAGATTCAACCAGTCCCTAAAACCATGTGATGCTCCCTAGATTTTGCTTTATTGGGTAGGGCAAACCTGGCGAGCTTCCAGCCAGTTTTTCCAGCTTTGACACACTTCATGTGAGGATGATGATGCAATCCAGATCTATTCTGAAGCCCATTTAGGTACCAGAAGATCTTATTATGATACTATCCACCTATAACACAGTCCAGATGGCAAAGGCCCTCGGGCGGCATTGGAGAGGGCTCCAGTGAACTCCAGTTGGAATGAACTGATTTAATAAACTCTCATGCATGATAAGAAGCATTCGTCTATAAAACCGGAATAAATGAGACTGTAATGAATTTTCCTCAGAAGGTCAACTTTGGGGTAGGGGTGTCTGGGTGGGGACATGCAGGTGGCAGCTGAGAGAGTCTTAGCTGGTTTTGGAGTTGGCAGTTATTGGCTTATGCTCCAAATTTGTAAGGCTATGAGTGCCTTGAAGGACAGTCTGCATCTTATTTATCCAAATCGCCAGCATCACCAACCGTGCCTTTCACCTAGTTGGAGCGCCATTCTCAAATCTGAGAGTTAGAAGGTAGAGACGGAAGCATTCGGAAATGGGATCTTTCCTGGGAAGGTTCTAGAGGAGGGTACAAAGAGAAGTGAAAGGAGATACAAAGGAAGAAGAACACTATAAATAATCATGACATCGTAGGTCAGGGGTGGAGAATGTTTTGAAAGCCACTTGCCCAGATTCTAATTATTCTTATGTTTTAGGGGGTGGGTCGGAGGTGGCAGTTACGCTGACTATTTGGGCAGGAGGTGTGTCTGAATTTACCAACGACGTGGAGGTACGTGTATTCTGACTGCTGACTTCTCTGATGGACCGCGGGGGATGTGTGAGGGGTTTCGGTGGGGGAGGTGCTGGAGAATGCTGTTGACTCTTATGCTCAGTGCTGGCTCTCTTGCACGGGGTCCCAATTCCACAAGGCTCCCTTGAGGACTTCTGCATTGCTCTGTGCCGACCCTCCCAGCTCCCCTGTAAGGTAAGCCTGTTGCTGTAATGTAAGAAATAGGTTCAAAGGACTGAAATGGCTTCCTTCAGGTCACAGGAAGTAGCATAAAATGGGGTTCAAACCCAGCTCTGGCCGAAGGCCATGTAACCTTTCTGTCCACCACGATTGCCTCCCTGGGGAGACAAGGCGAGAGGGTATATACGAACATCTAGATCAAGCCTGACCTATTGCTTGTAAATGGCACACAAAACAGACCTCACACCGAATACGTTTATGGTTGCTTTGGCAAGTTTTATGGAACTCCCTAAAGTCATTTTTTCCTTGTGTTGCTGTGCTTCGGCATGCTGCAACATATTTCAGTACTTTAAAAAAAGCACAGACTGTGATTAAGTATATTAAGGGGCTTTTAAACCTTAAATTAATGGCCTGATAAGTTGTAAAACAACTCGAAATTGTGTAAATTTGTATTCAGGGGGATTTTCGAAAATTCGAAGTCATGGACTCAATAGACTGTAACAAGTCTTTTGAAACTGTTCTGTTCTAGTATTCAAATCTTGACTGTGTAGTTTATTGACAGGTTGCCAAATGCAATGACCCCATTGGCTGTAAATCCGCAGCTTGTGTAAGTCCTCTGTCAAGAAGAGCTGCTAATCCCTCGGCAGACACAGCAGGCAGGACGAGGGACAGCACTGCGGTTGCATGAGGTTTAGAACCCTTCCCCCGCGTGCGTCCGGCAGACCTGGCTTCCCAAGACCATGCAGGGCTTTGTTCAAGTCTCGACGGATATTGACTGGATATAACAGTTACACCTGTGTTACATGCCTTTGAGTCAGCTCTGACTCTTGTTGACCCAACGAATGAGTGCCGTCCACAATGGCCTGTCCTCAACAGCCCTGCTCAGCGCCTGTAGACACATGCCAATGTCTTCTTCTACGGAGTCGATTCATCCTTATTTGGCTTCGTTTGCTGTTGCCTTCTGTTTCCCCCGGCATTACTGTCGTTTCCAAGAAACCGTGCCTTCTCAGGCTGTGCCTGGAATAGGACAGCTTCTGGGGGAATGGCTAGGGCACTCCACATTGCTCACTTGGAGAGTAACGGCCAGTTCACGCTGACTGTAGTATTGACAGGCAAGATTGAGACCCAAAGAGTTCATGCGAAGTCCTCAAGTTCGACAGTTAGATGTGGTGAATCCACGCCTCCTGCCTCCCCCAGGTAACGGCTCTCCACCAAGGAGCAAGGTATTAATGAGTCTTGGTCGTGGATTCTTACAGGAACTGAAAACACCAGGACTAAATAACCCCAGTCAGTCATCTTGCCAATACGAGCCATTCATCGAAGGTAGGTGAAGAGAAGAGAATGGCTCTAAGCAAACTGACCCCAGTTTTTAAGACACACACACACACACACACACACACACACACACTGTCTGTCTATCTTTGTCATGATAATGCTCAAGATGTATTTGCGACAGAAGTCAATGCTATTCTGATCAAGGGCAAAGTCTCGTCCATGACTCTTTGTTTGAACTTGAGCAAAAAACTGGTCGTAAAAAGCCCAGGGAATATCCATCCAGGGCAGCATCATCTCTGGTAGGCCTCCTGGGTACCAACAACATATATGAAGACAGAATTTTCTAAATGTTACTCAAGAGGACCCAAAGGGCATGCAGTCTGATATCTCCTGCCATATGGACTCTGCATTTCAGCAGCACCGGCTGGTGAGTGGGCCGAAGCTATCACTATGCCATTGTGTCTCCCACAGGCAGAACTTGGTCATGCAGGGGCTGCGGAGAAAGACGGGCTGCACTGAGGAAAATGAATGCAATGAGCTCAGAGTAAAACCCTTCTCCTAGGTCTCTGTCACTCTGATGGCAGGAAAAAACCTCATGCTGTTAGCAGCAAAAGAGACGATCTGAAATAGCCTCTAGTTTTTTCCCTCCATTATTACAGCGCAGAAGGAGGAATGAGGGCAACAAACAGGATAGAAAATGACAGGGGAGGTGGGGGGCGGGAGGTGCAAGCCACATTCATCAAGGACAAAGGCGGATGGCCGGAGCTGAAAGCGGGTATGCCTCTTAGTCTCAGTGAGTGAGGAGGGCTATTTTGAAAGAATTGGTCTGATCCATGCTGGGCCAATTTTTCTCCGTGCCCTCCAGATGCACGCTCTACCCTTCTCCATCCTGCTCTGTGCCCAGCCCCCTCGCCGCCCCAGACCACACCAACAGAGCCCGCTCACCCTCTGGAGGGGCGAGGTGAGTCAGGAGGCCTCCCCACAATCCCTCCCTCTGACTCTGCAGACCCGGGGGTGCGGGCGCTCTGAATTACCAGCCCCGGTTACCGTATGAACTCTTCCAGTTTTCCATACCTTTCCCTTTCATTAATAGTCCTTTCATTCTATTCTTCTCTAAATACCCAGTTTGAGGATGACCCATGTACCTGCTTGCTCAGGTAGTATCTCAGTCTGCAGACAACGGGGAAAGGAGGCTCCCCTTAGTGTTGATTTCCCGCCGGCATAGGGAAGGGCTGGGGTAGACAGTGAGTGATGGGCAGGCATGGTGGGGTTTCGGCCTGTGACAACAGGACGTTCTTTTGTAAAAGTCAGAGTGCTTTTCCAATGGGGGCAGCACTTGTGCTCGGAGCATCACTGTCACGACGCCTGACAGCTGTCATTCCCACTTTACAGCGGGGAAGACGTGGCAGAGTGTGTGAGCACTGTCCCTCAGTCACGGTCTGCTCACGGAGGGGAGCGAGGCACCACGGGTCTTCCTCAGACTTGCAGACGGGTGTTCCTGAAAACCGAGGCCCCCCCCCTTTTACCTGCTTTGCTGTTATTTTTCTTTCCCCTAGGACATTTCAACTCTAGACATCAACACGCATTTTTCTTTGTTTGAAGTTTCCAGAAGGTTCTTTCTCAATTTGGTGGAAAATGGAGCATTGTGGTCCACATGTGAATGGCAATGAAATACAGCTGACAGAATCAATCTAATTTGTTTTTCCCTTTGGATGATGACCAGGTGGCTGGAAAGGAAATAACTCAGAAGCACAGAGAATACCCTACTGTTCATTCAAAAAATAAAAAAAGAACTAGGACAGGAAAAGTTTAGAAAGGACTTTTCTCTACAGAAATGATTTATTAGAATAAAACCACAATTTCGGGTAACGTAACCAGAACCTATTAATTCTCAGATCATTAACTCTTGTTGTTAAAGCCCATTTAATCACCTGAAAGCCGTTTCAGGCAAAAGCTCTCCTTCTATTTTGGTATTTCCAGCATCATTTCAACAATAGACTCAGAGAGTTGAGTGAAATTTTTGCTTTGCACGTAAGCACAGCCACCTAATGAAATCCTGTGTTTAGAGAAAAGGCGCCTCAGACAATCTCCTTGGGGCTTTTGAGCCAACAACAGAGTTAAGTAAACAAATGTTAAAAGTCTCCATTTTAACCTTTATTCAGAAAACCCAGGTTCATACCAGACCCCAGAATCAGGCCCGGCATGAAAACTTCTGATCTCTCACCTATGAAATTCCCGGTTATTACACTTGCCCTTCTCCATCAGAAAGGGGCAAAACCCTGGAGCATTCATTACCTACCACACTCCGCACATTAGGGCTACAGGTGTCCTCTGAGCCTGTAGCCTGGAGAGAAAAGCAGTGAAGATTTAAAGGAAAAGACAGAACAGAGCCCTGTACAAACTGGACGTATGCTACGGCTTAGGAAAAAGTGCCCTCGGAGCCGTGTGGACTGGGACTTCCACGCAGGAGCTCGGGGCCACACGGTGTCTGCTTGGCGGGGCTGAGCCGTGTGCCAGGGCCTGAGGCTTGCGGGGCCATGGCCCCACGTGGAGCTTGTTTGCGTGTGTGGATGGCCAACGCCTGGAGAACATCCCTCTGCCTCGAGCATTCTCCTCCACTACATCTGTCCAGTCTGGACGCGCATCTTATAAACATCTAAGAGCTGAGTCAGGAAATCATGGGCCCCAGTTCTATGAGTAGATGGGAGGCTGGGACGCCTCTGCACGGAGTCCCGCCTCCCACTGAGCTTCTCCTTGCCCTGGTCCCGTAGCTCAAGCCTTCTTCCCTCCCTCGGGGGCTGTGGGACTGCCTACCCATCACTGCGAGCTCTGCGCAGGATGAGAGCTTAATTCTGTCGCCCGACTTAGAGAAAATGGGCGTGAGATTCAGGACACCTGTGTCTACCTCTAGACCAGTGGTTCTCAACCAGGGAACACTTGGCAATATCTGAGTATAATTTGGTTTGTCCCCATGTGGGGGACACTATTGGCATCTACAGGGGAGAAGCCAGGGATGCTGCTTAACATCCCACAATGCACTGGGATCCCCCAAACACGAAATGAGCTGGCCTGACATGCCAGTACAGCCGCCAGGGAGAAGCCTTGCTCTGGATTTCTGTTTTCTCGTCTATAAAATAAGAGCTTTGGATTAGACCATTTAAAAAGCCATTTTCAGAGATAAAATTCTGAAATGTAGAGGAAGGATTTGTGAGAGTATATAATTTTATTTTATATTCAATTTAGAGAAGAATCGCATTGCAAAGTATGAAACTATAAATAAAGTTGCTCGCATCGATAATAAAGAAACATGTCCCTGTGGCCGAAGCCTTTCCTTATGCCATAAAGACGTGAGAAACTGCGCTCTGGCAACAACCACCCAACAAGGCATTCATTCAGAGGACAGAAAAAAACCCCAGTTCCAAATCCCAGGCTTCCACTTAGGATAGTCTGCTGGGAAGTGACACATACAAACTCCTCTTTGTCTAAAGATGTGCCGAACAGGAAAAGGCCGGAGGTGATTCATGTGGATGGGTTTCAGAGGAGCTGCAATAAAGCACCCCCTTACCCAAGCCCTGAAGAAATGCTTGCTATATAATCAATGTAACGAGGCAGAAAAGGCTTGGAAGGCCCCAGGGGCACCTGCTCAATGCCCAGACACTCAGAGTGCAGATCGAGAGGGCCGGCAGGCAGTATCCTGGCCATGACATGTGACAATCAGCTCAGGCTGTTAGCTCAGGGCATTTCTCCATGGGACTGTCATGCAGACAGAGGCTGATATCATAGGTCTCTTTGGAGGGCCCCTGAGTTGGCATTTGTCCCTACAAAAAAAAAAAATCACTAAATCTCCACAAAGACAACTAATGTCATATAGGATTACTAGGAGTATGGGGGAATTAAAGATGAAAAAAAAAAATTATGACAGAGAAAAAGTCCCAGCAGCAATGACGCTCTGTGCATAGATGGGTGGTGGCTGGGACGGAAAGTACCAGAGGCCCCGGCCGCTCCAGGCCTGTTCTCAAGGCAGGTCTAGATCACCTGGCAACCCCGTCAGGCCTCCCCATGATGACCTATGCTTATGAGCCTCCGAGGTTAATATTTATGCTTCGTTCTCTGTTTTTCAGATGGGGGAAATGGGGCACAGGATGGCCAGCCGGCCCCTTCAAACTGGCTCCTGCAAGGTCATGGCCATCCTGACCTTCCCAGGCAGGCAGGTGCAGGCGGTGGCCGGTGCAGGATGGTGCCCCCCGCAGTTCTGCAACCTGCGTGGCTCGGTGTCGCCAAGGGCACGTAGGTGGGGGACGGTGTGACCCTGCAGGGCATGCTTGGACCTGAGCACGGCCGGCCCGGGCAAGCAGAAGCAAGTCGCGCGGTGAGTGACATTAGAGAGTTCACGCCACAGACTTTCTGCTGACACCTGCCTCGTTTTCATAATTCAGCGAACGTCATTCAACGAAGATGTCACACAGAAAGAAAAGGGAGAGAAAAGGTAGCCCGTCAGCGACGGGTTTCCTCCCAGAAACCCTTAGACATTATTGTATTGACAGCGCTCATGACGCTATGGATTTTAAATCTTCGTTGCCCCAACATCCTCACCCACGTGACAAAGTCTCTGTGATTTGAACAAAGTCACTTTCTGGGGGGATGGAGAATGCAGTCAACAACTCCAGGAACCACACACATCTGGGAGCTGGAGTGTAAAAAGAGTCCAAAAACGTGTCAGTGAGAGAAATCTAACTTCTGCCTAGCTGTGAAAGACTGTTGTTTTTGTTTTTATTTATACTTTGGAATAGACAGAAGAGAGAGAATCTCCCTAAACATCACCATTCTATTTTCACCGTTCTTTGAAAGACAGGGTGACAGACAGTGTGCAAGGATGAGGGGCAGGTGTGTCTGCTTCCCTCACACCCACGACGCCGGTGTAGACAGGAAGCGAGGTCAATGGGCCTGGCCGCCAAACAAGAGGGCAAAGGTGGCCTCCAAGGTGGCTCCAGCTCAGAACCTTGGTGGGGAGAAACCCGCCCTGATGTAGGACGGCCGGCGACCTGGCCTGGGCCTCCCTGGACACACCCCGCTGCACCCCGGTCACAGGACCCTCTCCGACTGCTCCACAAGTTTGTCCCTGGCCTCAGATATTCATTCAGAGCAAATGGTCTCTGAGAACGATTGAGATGGATCTAAAACCGGCCCCACAGCAGAGCATGTTAATCTTCATTTTTCACGAGAAAAAAAACGTATAGAAAAAGTTGATTTTTTTCCCCCTTAATCAATTATCAATAAAGAAGAGAAAACCTCTAAATGGGGAGGGATCAGTGAGATAGTAAATAAGTGAAAACAAAAATCAGCAATAAGACAACACAGAAGGAACTGATTTCAGGAGAAGTATAATCTTCATTCATTACTTTTAAAGCATTGTGGTCTAGGCAAACTTTGGGGCTTTCTGGTGAAAAATAAGTATTTAAAATTAGCATTTAGGAGTCTCACTTGTAATTCTCTCAGGGACAATGGCCAAGCAAAGCCCTCCGTTTCTCCTCTGTGGTCTCGGAGTTCTCTTTTGTCTTTGCATTTTTATTCTGCACGCATTTCGGCTGGGTTAGAAAGTTTTTATCCCTCCTCAGATACTGGGCAAAACGTCAAGAATTCTATCGGCATGTATATTCATAAGGAATTTCGCACCGCAGAACCAAGGTGTCCGGAGCGGGCTGCAGGAAGGAAGAGGTGAGGGTGAGTGCCCTCGCCTCCTGCCCGACACGGGGACAGGGCCAGTCCCTCACAGGCGGCCCGTCCGAGCCACAGGAGGCCCGGCTCGCCCGAGTCCCTTCGGCCGGACGGGCATTCCGCAGTCATGCTACGTAAAGACAAACATCGCAGATGCTCATGGCGTGAGAATTAAGGGATAGTATTTACTGTGGTGCTTCCTTCCAGGAGATGAGATGGAATACTTCGTTTCTAAAATTTTAGTTTTTATTTATTTTTTTTGAGATAAAATTCATAAGACAGAAAACTCCCCGTTTTAACCATTGTAACAAGCACACATCGGTGCGTTTTTAAAAGGTATATTTATAATCTTATACAACCATCATCACTAACTAATTCCGGAATATTCCATCCCACCAAAAGAAACCCCGTTCCTCTTAGTAGTGACCCCTAAGTCCCCCGCTCCTAGCCCCGCCGTCTCTTTGGTTATGCCCCGAGAATGAAAGCTGAGAGGGAATTTCAGTGGCTGCTGCCGTGACATCCCCAGTGATGGCGGCGGAGAGGCCAGGATGGCAGACTGTTCTAGAGGGTTCGGGCCAGCAGGAGGGTCTTCTGTGCTGTTAGTGACGACTGCAGTATCAGCACAGAGGAGTCGATCCCTTAAAACAATCAGGGAACAACAGAAGTGTGCCCGGCCCCTCTGCAGGGCCATGTCCTCAAACCAGCCACACCTGAGCAGGCAGCGCCTCTGTTCCCATGAAAATCTAGAAGCTACGTGATGAATGCTTAGACCCTCAACACACCCAGTGTCTGAAATACAAAGACGTCATCTACCTCCTTCTGTCGTCCAAAGTGATTCCTGCCCTGGGAGTCATAGCCGGGTGTGAAAAGGCAATATGGAACATTCCGGGCCATATGAGAAAAGGTTACTAGATCCTGCATGTCCACGGGCAAACCCCGCCGGTAGGGCAGAGTGAAAGCCAGCCCTGGCTGTTGGTAGATACACAGGCCCTTGGTCTTGTAGCCTTTCAGCGAGGCCGTGAGATCTGGGCCCTGTGTGCATTTCCCACACTTGTCGTACGTTAGCAGATAAAGGCTAGTCCCTGAGAATCCTCCATTGCAAGGCCAGTGGCGGGCTCATCGTGTCTCAATCAAGGAGGCAACGTCCAGAGGGAAGCCAGCCATGTGGACCCGTCATCTGGACAGTTCGCCCTTCGGTGGTAGAAGCCTCTCTGAAAGGCTGCCTCTTAAAATCACCTGATTTCTCTCCAGGACACAATTTTCTTACGTCCATCAAGGGTAGAAGGACGAAATGTCCTTACAGGGCGTGATCTAGAGGCTCGCAAAGAAAACTGTGGAAGTACGCTGGGAACTTATGACAAACACAGAACCTAAGTCTCTGAGAGACAGAAGTCCATTTACAGAGTGTCAGGCGCTTAATTACTTCTGTTAACGAAAGCGTTTAGAGGCCAAACAAAAGGGAGGCAGAAGGTAAGGGGCAAGCACCTCTCACGAAAAGCCGATCGGCACGGGTTTGAGAACTGTCTGCCCTGTGTCCTCTCTGATCCCCTTCTCATCGGTGAAGGAACAGCAGGGCGGGAGCAACAAAGACATGCTGTCCACCTGGAAGTCCGACTTACCAGCCCCTCACACTAGGGGTCAAAGAACTTTCACAACCGGGGCGCTCCCTCATCGTCATCAACGTATAAACACAGCTGGGGTTTGGGGTCACGTGAACAAATACAGTTCTTTGTCATCGAGGGACTGAAACCTTCATTGGGGGAGAGGGGGCAGCACGATAGAAACAAAATATGACAGGAGGCGATTTTGTTATCTCAGACAGTGAAAATGTGGATTGTAAGGCAGGCAGAATTTCCCTTCTAACTGATATATTTTAACGAAGTATGAGAGATTGAAAAATATTAGCGACACCTAGGAGAGGCAAGAAATTCGTTATCTGTAATGCGGTCTGGCGATATCGGCACAGTCACGTAACTTGATATTAGCAGGATGGATATGTTGCCCCAACACCCGGTTGCAAGGAGACCCATGCGTCCTCATTCTGGGGGAGAAAACGAACAAACACACAAAAACGATTTCGGCTTGGCTGTCACTGGCCCGTCGTGACCAGGTAACGCTGAGGGAGAAACACAGAGGCTGTCACCACGTGTCTCCTCTAAACAGAGCTCCACCTTCCAGAAGCAAACGCCGAGGAGAGCGGCTGTGAGCCAGAGCTGTGCGAAGGGACGTGAGCGTGTTAAGAAACCTCTGGGCACGCTTTTCGGTCACGAGCATCCCACGCCGCCTCTGCTCTGTGCCCACGCCCATGGAAGTTGCCAGGTGTGGATTCGGAGTCCCGAGATCCAGAAACACAGGGGAGGCGTCCAGGAGGAAGCAAGGAGTGGCATCTGGAAAGTTGTGCGGGAGACCAAGAGGGACACAGAGAGAAAGAAATGGGCAGCCTCGCCAGGGAGCACTTCGCCAGGGATGCCGAAGTTTCAAATCGGGCGGGGGGCGGGCGGGGGGTCCTCACTTGACATCCTTGAATTTCAATTTTCTCATCGATCAAGTAAAAATCGAAAACATCTATCCCTAGCCAACTCATAGGTCTGCCTCGGGGAAAGAAATGATCATATGAAACTACTCAGCCAAAGGCAAAAGAAACTTGACTCTTCGTCAGCTCTGTTATCTTTAAGGGGACATTTTCCTTAAGGCCCAGTGGGTCTTCCCCTGGGAAGGCGGTCAACACGCAGTGGGTAAATTGCACAAAGAGAAAGAACGAGAACTCAGGTGGTCATTTGCATAATCCTCCAGCTTCCAAATCCAAACGATTTCCAGACCAAGGCTTTGTTTGTCCTCTCCCTGGTGGCCTGTCACAGCATTTATTCTTTGACTTCAAGGAATAGTCTTCTTCACATCCGACCAAACTCTGTTGACGCACCTTAAACCAAATTCTCGTCTTAGTCCGGTGAACGTGGAGCAGAACCAAGCACCCCTTCATCTTCGTCTCGGCAATCGCTGGAATCTCCTCGCGCTCAGAGCAGGGGAATCGCAGAACCTGATTTTCCACTTCAAAACCATGCGCACTCTTTCCTCTTGCACCCACTCTGGCTCAGCTCGATTCAAAAGCACAGCTCGGATAAATGGCTTTAAAACCCTTGGGGTCCATGAAACTCGAGATCGTGTATTATTCCCCGCGTCCTTGACCTTTGCTGTGACGCTGAGTGATGAGTCAGGGAATGCAAGAGAAGACACAAAATAAGGTAATTTTCCATGACCTCAGTATCTTTTAAGAACTCCCTCAAGGAGGCTTCATGAGACCAGGTGACGTCGAGGGCCACCTGGTGATGTCGCCGGTCTGGACCACGAAACACACGAGTCGATAAACACTCGCTCCAGCTCCCTGTTCCTGCTCATGCCTTTGTGCACAGCAAGGGGAAAGCCTGAACGAAGTGATGTTTCCACGTTTGAAACGAGGCTTCGAAGCTCTTTCCCCTTTGAACTCTAACCCAAGACTCTGCATGTAGGTGAAAACTTTGGCACAGGGAATGACGACAGAGAACAGAGACAAGGACATGTCCTCCCACAATCCTGTCCCACCTATCGTCCTAATACTTCAGGGAAGCGGTTTGTCCTGCAGTCCAGCCACACGACGCCTCCAGATGCGCAGGGGCCGTTAACGGGAGCCGCCCAGCCAGTGAGCCAGTTCTGCAGGGTTCTTCACGGTGGATTATCAGTACGTTTAGTCTGAAGAACACCGCTGTAAGTACAGCCTGTATCCCTGCCGCTGCTCATCCCGTGTGCCACTGGAGGCCATAATACAATGTCAGCTTTGGTTACAGGGTCACTTCAAGCCACCGTCTCCCTCCCGTATACACGACTCAGCAGCTCCCGGGGATGGGAAGAGGGACGGCTACTCGGAGAGGGGACAGGGGCTGGAGAAAGTGAGTCGGCCGCTTCACCGTTTGGGGAGCTGGGACTCCGGGCGCAGCCTTTGCCGCCAACCAACATTGAGAGGGTGGCGGAATACAAGCCTTGAAATAGTGCCTAGAACGCACGAGGGGTGACTTCCGGGGAGACTCCCCATAAAGGAAGCTCTGCCACCATGGAACGAATCAGGAGCAGGACGAGAGCGGCCACGTCGGCTCCGGCAGCATCCAGAGTATCCCCGGGGAAACCGTCATCGCTGGCCTCGATGGGTCGGTCCTGCAGAGGTAATAAACGTTGACCGTGTCCTAAGAGAGGGCCACCTGATTCATCCCCCGTTGCTACTTCTGACCCTCTGCCGTGGCCAGGCCAGGCCTCTCCACTCGGGCACCCAGGACACGGGCGTGGGCACGTTGCCGTTTTCAGTGTGACCCCTGCTCTCGGCTAGCGCGGAGCGGGTTAGCAGTCAGCGGGCTGTGCTTGGAAGCTTTTGCTTTGAAGGGCGACGAGGACGAGGAGTCACTGCGTTTACCCTTGATTTCTTCTTCCCCTTTTTTTCCCTTAAATCTCAGCAAAAGCGATTGTATTCATTTATTTGGTATTCATTCATTCGTTCCTCTCTTACCTTATTCCGGAAAAGATTGTGTGCAGTGAACACAAGTATCGTGTAACCTGCCGTTAACTTGAAGGACCCTGAAGGAACAGAAAGCTGACAGTGGAATCTGAGGCTCTTGGGACAGGAGGGGGAGCCCGGAAGTGAGGGAAAGGGGGTACAGGCTGAACTGAGAAGAAGGCAAGCCGCAGACCTGCCTAACTGTTTGCCGTTCGGCCTCGGCTGGCCTTTGGCTGTCAAGGGCTCGCTGACCTCCTAAGGGAACCGTAAACATCACCTCCGTGAACTGGCTTCGAGCATCTTCCGAGCGGGGCTGCCCGGGCAGACGACGCCATGGCTTCTGCTCCGTGCAGGTACGTTTCAGAGGCTGAGTGACGCCTGGCAGTGCTGACGTCACGGCCTTAACGTCTCGCCTGAACGAGATGACACCTACGAGGACCTCTGTACCAAAAGCACCGGCAAGAAGCCGCCGAGACCCTAGATTCGACGTGCTCTAGCTCCATTCAGCATTGCCGACAGCGACATCCGAATTAGTATAATGTGTCACCACGGCAAACTCCAAAAAAAAAAAAAAAAAAACCACCAAACCTGCAGAAATGCAAATTCCGTTCTTTCTAATGTCATTCCGGCAAGGAGACCACTCCGGAGTGGGTGACAGCTGCCGTGACGGGCGGTTCCCTTCACGGAGTGAACCTCCGTGACCCCTCCACCCTGAGACCCTTCACCAGCCGGTGCACTGTGCGTGCGGACGCCGCCCCCTTCCTCGCCTCAGGGTCAGTTGTCCCCGGGGAACCCTCTGCAGCTGCAGCGGCCCAGGCTGCTCCCCACATGTCCGGCTCTCCTGTCGCACCCCCAGCTTGCTGCCAGCCTGCGCCCCCGCCACTGCCGTCTCCTCCTCACAGCCAGGCTCAGCGTGGGGACAGCTTTGCACTGCTGGGCTTCAGCACGGCCTCCTGTCCACCGAGCGCCCCTCCTGATAACCAGCCCCCGGGAGCCAAAGAGCGGGGCTCCCCAGGGCTCCTGCAGACCAGCCTCGGGGGCAGCCCTCGCCTCCTTCTCAGGCACCTTGATTTCTCCTGCAGGGGCTGGGGCCACCTGCTGTCAACCAGGCCTCCAGGGGACTGGATGGGACGACCTGCCTTGTGCCTGAGCACGGTTCCCTCAGGGGCTGTGATGTGCATGACGAGACCCCAAAGTCCGGGATCTATCCGGGGAAGGCTGCACACGCGTCACCATCGTCTGAAGAAAACTCTGTGGGGACAGGAGCGAGGGGTGGAGCGAGGAGGAGCCGGCAGCTGGGAGGGAGATGTCTTCGGGGGAGACAGCTCGCCTGACAGCACTCTAACAACTCAACAGTCACATGTCGGATTCTCTTAGGAGGAGAGGGACTGACAGGGTGACGGGTTTGCATTTCCCCCTCTCCCAGAAACTGGCGGGTGCCGAGAACCTGCGTGACGTTGGCGAGGTGTTTTAAACCCCTACACCCTAAGACAGCAACACAAACCCCAGGTCACCTCTTTGTTGTTCTTCTGATAGAATTAAGAACAAACTGCAATAAGGGGACTCACATCCGGTAATCTCTGAATTTTAAAACAAATATCGAGGTGGAATTAAAATGAAGAACTACCACGGCTGCCCTTTTTTTCGTAGGAAGGAACCGGAATAGCAGGTTGCCAGGCACAGTGTCGCACGCAACTCTCAACAGGGCTGTCTCTTCTCTGAAGAGAAGGGAAGCCCCGCAGGGAGCTGGGCACCCTGGGAGTATCCCGGGCTCCCTCCAGAAGAGGTGATGGCAGGGAACAGGTGCTCAAGGAACTGAGGCGAACAAGCGTCTGTGTATTCCAGTGAACGAACACCAAGGAAGGTAGATAAGACCCAGCTCCTCTCCTCCACAGTCCGGTCTATTGGGGGCGAAGGCCAGGGCATGGAGCTGGGGGCAGCAGAGGGGCTGCAGGTGGCGGGTAACATGGGAGCCGGGCCTCGAGGGAAGAGCAGCGTTAGTCCAGGCCGAGGAACGATGGAGAGGTGAGCATCCCTGGCACCGACAGGGCAGAGGAACAGATACAGAGGCAGGAAGGGGCCTGGCATGTCAGTAGCGTGTGACATGTGACAGGATTGATGGAAAGAAAGGAGACCAACCCAAGAACAAATCAAAACCTCTTGTTACTCACTGTCCATTTAGTAGTAAAAACGGGAATTCCTTCAATTGTCCTTTAAATGCTCTGAGCCGGCATCCACAAAGGCTTTGCGAAAACGCATCATAGCTCCAGCGCGCACAGCGTCACGATGAGCTGTTTTTCGTATGGATCTGACAAGAATCCTGCCTCGACGCCCGTCAAAGATTCGAGAGTTTCTTCGGCAATCCTGAATCGCCCAGACGGAAAATGTATTAACTAACCCCATCCCCCTTGTCGCCACGTCCCGAGCCCGGGGGGAAGTGCATGCTGACGCTGAGGTCTTCCGAGCGACACCACCGTGCGTTCCGCCTTGCAAATAAACGTGTCCTTCCCAAGCGTGGTGCTGTTATCCGAGTGAACAGTGACTGAAATTGTTCCAGCCGCATGTGCTGAGAAGTCAGGCAGGATGATGGCACGGTGGGCGCCCTGTCGCCGCAGCTCCCTCAGCTCTGGTCCCGAGTGACCCGTGTCTCCAGCACCTGCCGCAGGCGGGGAGGGACCGGGCACGTGGCTGGTCCGAAGCAACCCTGCCGTCATCGGAGAGCTTGCAGAAGAGGAGCAAAGGCCAAACTCAGCACAGCAAAAAATGCTGAGCTGGGGCCTCACGTGGGGGACAGCGGGGACAGCAGCAGGCCTTGGGGAAACTTCCCGGGAAGAATAAGCTAGAAAGGTGGAGGGCTTTCTATATGACCTTGAACACGCCCTTCGCTTCGCCCCGCCTCGGAGAGAATACCACAACTTCCTTATCACCGCGTTTAGGGGCGTTCTCTCCACGGGCTAAGGATGTGTGAGTTCTCTTAAGAAATTGAACGCCACCGCGATTCGTTCAGACGAACTAATTGCAGGGGAATTGCAGGTAGCGCATCAGAGTATTAAAAATTAAACAAAAGCACATCCTCCGCGGCCTGCTACCCTACCAGCTTCATCACAACGCACTGTGATACCGTGGGACTATTCCAATGCACTTGGTAAAAGGAGACACTCACCGGGAGGCCAATTATCTTGCACAACTTTCAGCCTTATCCACAATGATAAGCCAGAGTGATGATAATAAAATACTAGGTCTTTTTAGTTTGAGTTGTCTACCTGAAGAATGACTGTGAACTCTTTCGCACAGCAATTTCTGGGATTCTTAAGGGCAGAGACCATCTCGAACTCATCTGTGCATCCAGCGCACGGCAGATACATAATCCACGCCTTCGCGCACGGATCGGTGAACAGAGACACGGATGGACGGCTGGTGCGTGAATGGATGAGGGATGGAGTTGGCGAAGGCAGCGGGGATGATCGGAAAATGACTCTGTTATGCTCTATATGGAAATGTCTTTCAATTCAAGGAGTGCTATCTGCCTGGCATTTGGCTAAGCATTTGGGGGGGGGCGGGGTGGACAGGAAAGCAGTATAAATCAAGATCCCCACCCTCAAGACTCAGTGGCGGAGATAAACCGTACCCGTCAAACATGATGGCAACACCGGACAAGGCAGTACCTGGTACATGGTTAATGAGGAGAATCTGTTCTAGGGGTAATACACGGCATGAAACATCAGAGAAGAGCAGGGGCCGGCGTGGGCTCCGATACGGGATGCTGATGAAAGTGGGCACTTAGCCGCATCTGGAAGAGCGAGTGGGTGTGGATGCTGGGGGCAGGGTGGTCCATGATGAGAGAAGCCAAGAGCACAGGCCAGCAGGGAGGGTCCGGGTGGGGGGGGGGCTGCTCCCCTGAGCATTGTCTCCACAGACCAAGGCGCAAGAAATACCACACACTTCTTTAAACGGAAGTGGAAATGCAAACATTTCTACTGTCACCGAAATGGTTTTCCAGACACCTAATTCCTAATGACGTCCAATCGCCAACATGGCTCGATATAATCTAAGATGTGATTAAATATCAAGTCAGCTGCAGGGGCCCCATCTGTCATCCTCACCTGCTACTCCCCCCAGTCCGGGTCCTGAGTTTTCACTACTCTGGAATAGGGCTAACGTTCAACGGCTTTTTCCCTCATGGAATTTAAAACTTCGTTCGGCTGAGCTCCTTCGAAGAACCATTTTGACTATGAATTTACGTTCACTGGTTGGCTTATTCAAGGGAACCGTGAGACATAAAAGGCAATCCATAAACAGCATGGTGACAATGACATGACAAAGCTCCCTGAGGGGATGAGGGGAGAGGGGAGCCGTGGGGCACCAGCAGCAGAGGACGAGGGCCCAGCCTCAGCCTCGGCGGCATGCCCGCCCCCCCCCCCCGACAAACGCAGCGGCAGTACGACAGCCAGGGGCATTTGTTACGGGGCCTTTTCCGGAACCAGAATGACCACATCGGAAGTGTGCAGGGCGGCAGGCAGTCCCGTGTGCAGCGCAGAGGACAGGCTCCAGACCAGGGCTCGTGTCCCGACTCCACCACGGACCGGTGTGTGATCTCAGTCGGGCAGATCCCCCAAATCTGTGTCACCTTCCTCAGATGTCAAAGGGCGGTGATAACAGCAGCAGCCCCTTCCCACAGCGTCGTAAAGGGAATCTAGCAAGTTGACACAAGTCACACACTCAGAACAGTGCCCGGCACAGGGAGATGGCCGATGTATGTTGTACGATCCGGAAAAGGACCCTGGAAACAAAGATGTGGGGTGTCCCCCCGCACTCCAAAAATCTGGGTCCCCTCTGCGAACTCTCTTGCCCTCTCTGAATCTCAGTGTCCTCATCTATCAGGAAGGTTTACCAATCCCCACCCCCAACCCCGTACATACGTCCCACCTCTCAGGGCTCTGTTAAAAGTCAAGGGAGATGATGATGTAGGTGAAAAGGGGTGTGAGCTCTCAGGCCTGATACAAATGTGAAGACTCATCACAGCACAGTGAAGACTGGAATCATGGTCCCAGCCATCCATTCGTTCACCTGGTGTTAAGTTTGTGTGTCAAGTCGGCTGGTCCCCAGTACCCAGATATTTGGCCAAATATTATTTTAGAGATTTCTGGGAACGTGATTTTTTTTTTTTGAGATCAATATTGAAATCAGTAGACTCTGAGTAAAGCAGATTCATCGCCATAATGTGGGTGGGCCACGTCTAATCAATTGAAGCCTTACTAGAAAAAGCCTGCTCTCCCTGGCAGAAGAGCGAGCTGTGCCAGCAGACAGCCTTTGGACTTGAACCGCAACTCTCCCCTGGGTCTCCAGCCTGCTAGCCTGCCCTGTAGATTTTGGACTTGCCAGCCTCCACGATTGTTCTCCCCACCACACACACACACACACACACACACACACACACACATCCTGTTGGTTCTACTTCTCCGGAGAACCCTAACACACTTACTTATTAGGCACACGTGTAGTGCTCTGAATTCAAACGGCGGCGAGAGAGATGTGGCCCTGTTCTCACGAAGCTCGGGGTCAATACAAGGATCCATTAAACGTAGACGTATAGACGCCGGTTATCTAAAGAGTGATGAATGCGATGGACAGAACCCAAGGCACAGCAAAGCAGGTCAGGGGTCAGCGGGGGGCACCCGGGATGGAGCAGGCAAACGTGTTCCTCCCCAGGCATGCTGGCATGCCACTGTGACCGCACACTCCTGAAGAAGAGAACTGATGTACAAACCTAAGAAGCTCATATGGGAAAAAGGAGACCAGTTTTACCGTCACTGGTTTCGACAAAACAAAACAAAACAAAAATAAAACAAAACAAACAAAAACACCTCTGTGATTCGCTGCAATTGGTACCGTCTAAAGACTCCATCAAATAAATATCCATTGCTGGCGGTAAAGAGATCCCAGCTGAGCTACAGGTGGACAACACTTCTCAGTAGTTGGCTGTAGCATGAAACACAGCAGACCAAGGGAACAGGAAAAAAACAAACTGGAAAGGAATCTTGTCTCTAGCACTAAATGCTATGGTGAAGTTCTAATTCTGGTTCTTGGAAAGTTGAATCCTCTCATTCGAAGATGGAGTTTAGAGGTCAGTGTTGTGGACTGGCCTGGCAGGCGTCTCTCCCAGTTCCATATGTCGAAATTTTAACCCCCAAGGTGATGGTATTAGGACGTGGGGACTTCGGGAGATCAGCATGTCAGGAGGGTGGAACCCCGACGATGATGAGTAGAGCCTCATGAGAAGAGACAGGAGAGCTGGCTTTCTCTCTTTCTCTCTCCATCCCTCTCCCCCTCCCAAGCTCTCCTCTCCATCACGTGACGGACAAGAAGGTGACTGTCTGCAAACCAGGAAGAGAGCTCTCAGCGGACACCTGACCCGCTGGCACCTTTCCCTTGAACTTCTCGGCCTCCGAAATCAGTTTCTGCTGTTTCGGCACCCCAGTCTCTGGCAGTTTTGTTATAGCAGCTGGAATGAACTAAAACAGTGTCACAGAACAGAGCCACGGTGCATGTGTAAAGCAACATGAGAACGGCAGAGGGTCCTGACGTTGTGGCTCTGAGAAGCGAGGGGATTTTCACATCAGGAACTATTTACCAATCTAGAGAAAATTCTGTACCAGAATGATTGTCTCCCTCCGTAATGATACACTTTAGTCACTGAAGCCGTAGAAAGAAATTCAAATGCTTTTATGCAAGTCATTCAGCAGATAAGAAGAGCTTTGCTCCTCTGAGGCACAAAGGAAAACTTTCTAATTAACTCAGCAGTTTGGACTCCCCATTTTTTATAAAACATGACTATCAATCTCATTTTAATGGGATAATTAGAGCAAATCATGATTAACTTTTCTTTTGGCCATTAGCAAGAGAAAGACTTAGAAAGATAAGATGCTAGAAATGTTAGTTTAAAATACACCTACTATCCCCTTCCCTTTATATCAGTAATCGTCTAATTGTTCTGAGCCTGACTTAATATGTGGGTTTTGAACAAAGAATGATCAAAAGCCCTGTTCTGCATTAGAATCCATCTTATTGCCCTTTGGTTAATTGAGAAAGTGGCATTTATTGCAGAGAGAGTTCCCTCATTGTGTCTTGTGTGTTCATTCCATAAGTCAGGATGTACTAGGGATTACAGGTATCCCAGGAGGCCCCAAACCTATCCTCCACTTACGATAAAGGATTCTAGCTTTGAAAAAGCTCCCTTAGAAAAATCACCTTCCTCTTCCTCTTTCTATGCGTGTGCATGCCAATCACGCATGCACATGTCTGTCATCTCCACTTAATGCCTGAAGAAAGAGAGCCAGTAGATTTAAGGCCAAAGGCCACAAAAAGGGGGGGTTGAGATTAAGAATCTCTCATTCAAATTCTGTCTGAAAGTCTCCATGATTGATAACCTTTTACGTTCAAAAGTTTAAATTCTCCCACAAAATGGGGTATCAAGTTATGTAATCTTTGGGGCCTCAGTTCCTTTGTATTCAATATGAGAAGATTAGACAAGATGAACTTTGAGAAGACTCCTCAGTGAGGGGTGCCAACTGCACTTGTTCTTTGCCCGTTTGCCAGCATGAGGCAGCGTCTTCTCCCAGACATCGCTCTCCTAAGGCGACCCGCATGCTGAGATGTAAGTGTTAAGGGTGGAAAATTTTCCAGTGAGCCAGCATTAAGGATTTACTCTGATTCTGTTAACCAAGGTGTGGTAATCTGCTCAAAGCTATGCTCATGGCCAACTTCTGATTATGTAATCTGCTTACTTGTTAACCAGGATGTGGTTCTAGGCTTCATAAACTGCCTCTTTTGGGAGCTCGGGGCTGATCTCTTCTAACCTTGCGTGGTAGAGAGTCAGTCACCGGCCGCTAATAAAGGGTCACAATCCATCTCAATTGGCTCCAGGGGTCTTAGATTTGAGCAAACCACAACATAAGGGGGCCAAGGACCTGTAAGGTCTTGTCGTTTACATGTTCTTGGTGTTTCTGCCTCGTTCTCACAGCTTCGTCATGCAGGACAGGTCCTATATAGTGTCGAATGCCTGGTCAGGACTTCACAAGTACTAAGGAGAATTATATAAAAATATTCCACATTTTTTGAGTGTCCATTATGCAAGCCGGTACCTATGGGCACAGAGATGAAAAGAACATGATTCCTTCTCCCCCAAAAGTTTCCGACCTGGCGAAGAGACAGTACAGATGCAGGTATCAGCTTCTGGAGAATTTCATGCCCCTGGAACTTAAACCGGAAGCTTTTCAGAAGACCCGCCTCCTCACCTGAAGCAGGTGGGGGAAGTTCAGAGAACTGGAAAATGCAGAATCTCCATAAAGAAAATGGATGTAAAATTCTCTTCCTCTTCCTGTGCTCTAAAGCTACAATAATGAATGGAGCTGGGATATAAGACAGATAACTCTCTGAGCTGCAAAATCAAACTATTCCTTCCTGCTTACCCGGGGGGTCCTGTCACTCAGTTTACTCTGTGCAGAGAAACCTAGAAAACAAGCATTTATATATAGCAATGTGCCATCCTATGAAAAATCGGAGCTAATTACGCTGAAATGTGCTGCTTACTCTTCTTGTTCTCCATTTAAGGAGGAAATCAACAGAAAATTATATCCAGACAACTTAATCAGCAGGATTAAAGGCAGTCAGGCTAAAATTAAAAACAAAAATGGCACAGAACTTTAGACATGTTTTACCACGACTTTTCTGAGCGGTGGTCTTTCACGGAGAGCATCCTCCTGATAGTTCCCTTTCCTTTGCAAGAATGGAGACGACTGAATTTGAGTGGCATGGCAGGGGGTGTAGGAAAATGTCCCTGTGACTCAGATCACTGGAGTGTGCCCCAGAAGCAGCAGGCCCTCGGAACAGCAGCACGTGCGTTTCTGAGCCCTAGGTTTCTAGGACCCCGCACGGCATACTGCGCATGTGCGGCCCTGAGATGGCGGGCGCTAGGACCAGTGAGGACACCTATGCCACCGTGGGAAAAAAGAAACCTTGAAGATTAACGAGTCAGAACATTTTCCCCATGCTCCTTTCTCTTGAGATACAGGTTAGAGGAGGGGTCAAAAGAAGAAAGAAAAGAAGGGGGTGGGGGAAAAAACCCAAGCTTGAGCTACATGACCTTAGCAGGCTCAATCAAAACCAAGAGAGCACAGAAAAGAACTATAATTAGGAAGTGGAAGGTCCCACGAGTTTATTTCCCGGAATAGCTGATAATTTAATGTACAAAGTTATCAAGCTAGCTATCCCGATGAATGTGCATGCATGCATTATTTACACAGGCTTCCTCCAAAACCCCACTTCACCGACACAGAAAACTCACAATTCATTTTCCTCATCTGTCCTGTTTAAGGATGGAGTAGTCACTGGTGAATGGGAAGTGGAATCCAGAATTTTCCATCACAATTGAATTCATTATTTCATAGCTACTTGAATTTAAAGGCTGGCGCAAATCTGCCCTCTTCCCTCCGATAAAGCTTCAGGATGAGAACTGGCAGAAATGATAATGTAGAATTCTACAGTTTGCATGTTGTTCAAATACCCTGGCCCATGGTGGGCTGCAAAGCATGAAATGTTCTCCTCGGTATAAACTTGAGTAAGGGATCCCTCTGCCAGCCATTTCTGCTTAAATAAATGAGTAAGATCTATATTCGTACCTTTTTAAAAATCTTGTTTCAATCACATTTTTCTCTCTTATCATTTTCTCCCTTGTAATCAGAGTGTTGATTGAACAAGAATCTTGGCTTTTTCTTCCATATGGTGTTTCGTAAGGGCTTAGTAACTGAATGACGTCTACCCTAAAAATGTTAATAAATGTGTAGAGTCCGTACTAAAAAGCACATATGGTACTTTTATTTTTTTCTATGCTATTAGTTTATATACCAAACAAGAGAAAGTTTAGAATTAAACTAAGTGTAGACAATACAGGACCTGGTGACATGAGCCAAATAGTGTGTGTGTGTGTGTGTGTGTGTGTGTGTGTGTGTGTGTGTGTGTAAGAGAAAGAGAGAGAGATTATTTAGAGAATATATGTTTACATGTTTTAATAGGGGTCAAAATTATGCTGCTACTGGGTTTGAAAAGCAGTGCCAAATAAGAGACAGATGACTTCAAATCAAAGACTGAGAAGAACTAAGACTCTAGGCTTTATTGCATAAGAGAGAGAATCTGGCCAGACAAGCCGGTCTGTTTCCAAACTGCAAGTCTGAGGACCTTGCCAAATCCCCGCCTTTGGGCAGCACTGCCCACAGAGGAGAAATTCAGCGAAGCTGTTCAGAAATGTGCAGATGGGTAGGCACGGGTGGCAATGGGGACCCACCGAATGGATACCGCTCACCCTTCTTTGACTCATGCTAGGCTCAGTGGGGTCATGAGCAGAAGAGCAGAAGGAAACAGCATTTGTAAGACAGAAGCGGTTGAGGCGGAACATTTTCACAGGAGCCTAGAGTTTGTGTGGGTCAGGATACACCCTCCTCTTGCTTCTCAGGGATGTGGCCCCGAGCAGCCGATCGGCTCCTGTGGACGGACTGCCCTGTGCAGCATCCCTACTGCAGTGCCTGGAACACGGTTATGTCCCTTGCTATTCACGAATGAACCAGGTCTAACAAGCCCCCTCAGCCTGGCCCAGCTGAATTTCCCATAATTCTTCTTCGTGTTTGCTCCAACCGAATTTTTATAATCGTTCCAAATTCTGTAGAGTCTGTTCTCTTGCTGTTAGCACTCACCTACAAGGGTTTGCTTATATTCCCAGAACATGTTTTTGGGGAAAAAAAGACTGGATGCTGATCATTCCATCCTCAGGAATTCCTGGAGATTATCAAATAAAACCAAACGGAACAACACAAAACAAAACACGGCTCCCCTCCCCTTCATGCTTCCTGTATTCCCCTTTGAGTAAATTAACCAGCTCAGAGAGGGATTCTCATCACCAGGGTAGCTGCTGCCATTACCATTCCCGCGTTCAAAAGCATTCATGAGTTTGTCTCCATTTTGTTTGCAGGGTTATTTTGTGTGTTTTTTTAGACGCCACGTGTATAAGTGAAATCATGTATTTGTCTTTCTCGGATTGATTTCGCTTAGTATTATCCACGTTGTTGCAGACGGTCGGATTTCATTCTTTTTTGCGGCTGAGTATTACTCACTTCGTAAGGTATATCAATGTCTAATTCCTGTGTTGTACACCTGAAAATAACCTATTGCTGTATATCAACTGTAATTGAAAAATCAATTTAAAAAATAGAATAAAAGCATGTATGCACCCATGGCATGGCTGCTGAATCGCGCACTGAGTGAATTAAACCGATGATGTACTTTGCTTTAGAAGCTGACAACCCAAGACAAAGAACTCTGACATTAAGCTCTGACACACCAACAAATGAGCCTTAAACGTAGATGTTAATTAATTGTGCAAACAAATTTCACTAAGAGCCGTTTACTGACTTAGGAGAAGGAACCCTTTTCAAACAGATTAGAAGTATCATTTACATATAAGCCAAATCAATGAAATAAAAACAGGGACTAAGTTGCTTTGATCCGCTAATCATCTTCGTCTGTTCATTAAGAACGTCTTTACAAGGCCACTTAGCTGCGTAGTTTCTTCGCAGAACTCCAAAGTTAGACTGTATTATTTTAAGTCTATGGTTCCGTGAATCAAACTGTCCTTCACACTGGCACAGGTTGGTGAGGTGTCTGACTGGAATAACGCACTGGACTACGAGCGTGCACAGGCGGGTGCTGCCTTGTCTGTCCATGGTCGCAAGCCGAGTGCCCGAGGCAGTCCCTGACACGTCGTGGGTCCTCGTAAATATGTGCCAGCGTCGCTCTGGCTGCTACGTGTCTTGAGGTGTTTCCTGTGTTGTGTGTGTGCTGTTTCAGCTCCAAGGATCCGAAGTTACCTCAAATTCTTCCAACGCCATGGCCTCGGAGAAACTTCTTCCTCAAGAAGCGCTCAGAGGCCAGGCGTGCCTCGGTGGACGGTGGGGGGCGCAAACGGTGGGGAGTGGGACCGAGGGAGGGGCGGGATGGAGTGCCCGCTCGGCCCTGCGTCTGTTCCTGACTGTCACGGCCCTTTCTCTCCCAACCATGACTCTGAGAGGGAAGCGTGTCCTCTGCTAGATGATGGCAACTGGTTCCCAGTGTCCACCCCGAATTCGAAAGATCGTGTGTATCTAGTGGCAGCTCAGTGAGATAGGAGGTCCTGGAAAATCTCTTACCTTCTCTGGGCCTCGAGAAAGCTGCCCTAAATAAACTCATCGGAGCCCTTCCATACCTGTGAAAACCTCCCTGGTTTCCTGAGGAAGTCCTTGCGGGGTGGCCATGAGAGGTGGGGGTTCCACTGGGCTTGCTCCCCACCCCACCCCAAGAGGCCCCAGCTCCAATATAATTAGGTTGCTTTTGGCAATTCCATCCTGCTTATCTACTTCAAACATACCAATTTATATATAGCGCCCGATCATTATGTTCCATATTAAACTCCCGGGTATTTCTTTGAGATGTTAATATGTAAATTATGCAACAGAGGTAAATTGATGGACGTTTTTCCATATGAGTAAAAAGAAAGGCAGTTCTTAACTTTAGTGAGATGTGTGTATGTGTATGTGTGTGGGGGTGGGGGATGCAGGAGTCTGGGAAGTGGCCCTCCTACAGAAGAGCAAAGGCCTCCAGGGCTGTGAGCAGCGGGCTCGTGCAGGATGGGGGTGGGGTGCCTACCACTATCCCGCACTCACATGTCTTCAAGTGACGAGTGTGTGATTACAACAGCCTTCCCGAGCTCACACTCCCTCCGCCACTTCCTCCCCACCGATGCCCACCCAACCCAAGCGCAGCACGTGGCCAATGGTCAGACAGGAGTCACTCCTTCCCGCCACCTTCTGTGACAGCCAGCCTGATGACCCCACCCGTGACACACTCCCATGGACAAACCCAAGGCTCCCTGCCATTCCTGGCTGGTCAATGTCATCTCTTTCTCTCCCGTGGGAAAAATCCCTGGATCGTAAGGGAGCCAGAGGCATGATATCGTCCATTAAAAAAACAAGAGCCTGATTTGCCAGCTTTAGTTTGCTAATGATTATCATGTTAATCGCAGCCATTCCCCGTCTCATACCTGCTGCTTACCCGTGATTATACGCACAGCCGGTCACTACACATGGTGCATCACGGAACCAGCGTCCCCCAAACTACTTTGGTGCAAGTGGCGGGTCCTCCTCCTGGCCACTGACACTCTCAACACTCTCTGCTGGTTCCAGCCCTGGCTTGGCACCCCGCTCTCCTCGTCCCAGAGTTCCAGGGAGGCGGGCTGGGGGTAGCAGAAAGAGGGGACAGAGGCCCTGGGTTTGGGGCCGGGCCAACCTGAAGATGTGCCTACTCTGACCTTCTCAGGAACCACCAACAGTTCCCTCAGCGGTTCAGTGCGGGGGGGCCCTGGACAGGCCACGCTGGGGCGAATGAGCACCCCATTTTGGCTGACGATCTGGTGCCTCTTCCAAGAGAGCATTCAAACGCGGGCTCACATCTACTCAGAAGAGAATGCCACTCGGAGCCCGCAGGGACGACTTCGCTTCGTCCAGGGCTGCTCGGCATTGGCACTAAAGTTCCAAACTCCCGTCAGCGAAACAAAAGCCCGCACCCATTTCAGCGGGGTTCAGATGGCAAGTTCATGTTACGTGGGCCTTACCATCATTCCAAACTTCAAACGGTTACTCGTGCCCACCGTCCTCAGAAGGGGATGTGCCCAGCACCCGTCACTCCTGCCCTGTGCCCCTGTGGGGCTGTCACTGCCCTTCCCCAGCAGCCCCCACACCCCCACCCCCTGGGAGGAGTCCTGGTCCCCACCCTATTCCCTGCATCTCTTCCTGTGACTGTCGATGTTCGATGCTGATGCTCGCGCTGCCCAGCCCGGGCCGCCGCTGGCTGCCTCGTTCGTTCCCTGCTTCACCTCTGGCCCGGAAACGTCAGCCGACAGCGACCTACCTACCCGACATCACGGAAAATTCCAGGCCTGGATGCTTTCCACCAGAGTGAGCACTGCTCTAGTCAACGTACTCTTAAAATTGACACACCGTTGGGAAGCGTTCACGTCTCCCCAGTGGGGTGGTGAGCATGGGAGGGGCAGCAAACACTGAGACGGGCGAGGAACAGCCAGGGGAGAAGGGCAGAGGCAGCCAGGGCGCACTCCAGAAGGAGTAGGCAGCTGGGCGGAGGTCACCGAAGACCAGGAACTGGGGAATAACTATGTGTGAGGGTCAAGGGGACAGGGACTTCGTGGCCTAAATTAACAAATCTCAGTCTGCAGAGTTCAGCAGCCCCTCCACAAGGCCCGCAGCTGCCAGAACGCGGCCTGGGCCACCCGCGGGAAGTTGGCGAGGGACTGATGAGCTGTATGGACCATCCTGTTGCTGATGAAAATAAAAGCCACCTCTTTCTTTAGCTAAATGTTGTTTTCTATATCTTGGCTATTTACCAGTTGAAAAGTGAACCATAAGTTGCTTCACCCAGACATTTATCTCAGAGAGAGAGTTTGAAAAATGACATCGAAACGCTACGTTATCCCAAACACGGCCGAGCAACACTTCGCAATCGTGTTCCTACATCTCTTTCTGAGTATCTGTAACAATTCAAAATTGCGTTTCTTGGCTAGAACGGCACAAGTGAAAACGCTCCCCAGAAATCCCATCCGTGATCTGATTCAAAAGCAGAAGTTGTGATTTCTCTGAAGGTGAAAAAAAAAATAAAATGAGTGTCACTGGGAATTTATGAACGTCTTTATGTCTTATTCCTGCACTGTGTCTTCTCTTGGTCTCCTGCTTCTCTACCTTCTGCCCTTTGTATCTCTGTGTCTCTTGTTGAAATGGTCACAGTTCCGTGAACAAGGCCAAATCCAATCAGATCTCCGGTACCGAGAGTCTTAATCTGCTATTTCGTGTGTGGAACCAAAAAAACCTGACAGCACTCCCGTATGAATTTCATTCCGTCTCCCTTTTTTCCTTCCATCATCTTCTCGTTTTAACAGGCAAACCAGAGCCCTGGTCTTGTTCTCCCCCGACCCAGAACCCCACACACTGAGCCAACGCCCGCCGAAGAAAGCAGAGGCGCCTACCTTGCCCAGGCCCGGGGCATCCTTCACCTTGTTGACAGCCCTCAGCAGACAGGGCGGGGCCGGCGGCGGGAGGTCTGCAGAATGCCGCTGAAGCTGGTGGCGAAGAGAGGCGGCTCCGCCACAGAGGACGTGGAAGGTCGGTGTTTCTTCTTTTTAGAAGACAGATTTAGCTTCTGGGCGGCTCTGGAGGGAAAGATGCAGAAAAGGGAGCGTGAGGGCAGAAGGATGGAACCAGCAGAGATGCTGGGGGCTGCCTTGTTTCCTTTTTCTTAAAGAACCTCCTAGTTCTCGTCCAAGCTGAAGAGTTCTCTCTCCACCCTCCGCGTGCGCTGCAGCAGCCCCGGACCCCAACGGAGTGAACTTAATGAGCCGCCTGATCATTCACACGGCAGAAATAAGCCGTAAAAGCGCCTCGCTCTGCAACTCTGCAACCGAGATTACAAAGACAGTGTTTGTGACCCGCAAACCCTCGGCTGAAGCATGAGGAAAGCTGGTCATCTTGGGGGATAAACAGCACCGATTGGGTTAATCACGCCACAATTTCTCTAGTATAAACTCAAGAGGGAGCGACCCTACGACGACGAGTTGTTTAGAAATTCTAGCACCTTGTAAAACCCAGACCGGGCTGAGGGAGAGCTGCGGGGTGGCCGATCGGCGTCTGCTCTGTATGTGTTTGTGGAGAAAAACACGCACCCCCCCCCCCCCCGTGCGAGGGGGAAAAATAAATCACACTGGTTTTAGAAACATGACCCCAAATCGGGATCAACCGCAGCCGGGATGCAGAGGGCTGAGACTTCAGGCTCACTGCGCGGGGCGGCCTTTCTCTACAAAATGCAATTTACGGGCCATGCAAGGAGCGAGGGGGTCAGAGCCAACAAAGGTGACACTCAGGTGCCCACAGAGAGGAGGGGGTGGGGGGGGCTGCCGAACCCCTAACACTGGTCATTCATATCACATCTGTCCTCGTTCGAATGCCCCGTAACCCTTCACGGCGAGGCAAGGACGACGCAAGGCAAAGGCATCTCGGACTACGACAGACTCATTTCTGGATTAATCCTCCATGTTTGCACGCTCTACGCCTGTTTGCAGGACGAGATTTCCTTATCAAATGTCATTAAACATGTGAGCTGACGCTTAAAACAAGTGGGTTACCATGGCTTAACTCTGCAGATCAAAACCTTCCACTCCATCCAGCGACCTCACCAAATCACATAACAGGTCGCAAGAGAGACGCGGTTCAAAAAGATAAAATCAGCCCGTTTGTACCTCCCACCCCACCCCACCCCCTCATCGGAATGATCTGGAAAAGTGAGTTTTAATTTTGTATCGGTAATTATCATGCTTCTGACAAATCCCCTTAGCTACAAAATTGCCACTGCACAAATATAGAAATACCATTGCAAAGCTTAATTTTTCCTAGCTGTATAACTGAAAACTGATTGCACACGAGTGAAAAACAGAGGAAGGAGATACAGGAGGAGTAACAGATTTCGCTGGAATGATCCCCCCACCCCCCAGCCCCCAATTCCAATCCCATGTGCCAAGCTCAGGGAACTACAGTCACTCAAATGATGGGCACAGGAAGGACGGCTACGCAACTTCTCTTTCGCTAATCAGTGAAAATAAAAAATTAGGAATAATTTTATTTTCCATGACCTCATTGCCACTCTTCCTGATGCTTTCTGTCGAAAATTAAAGGTGAAGCATTATCGTTCGATGACGTAATGAGTCTGGTGCTTCTCTTAGCAGTTTTCATTACTCTTTGGGATTCTTTCCCCGAACCAGCAGTGACTCATCCAGACACGTGTGCCCGCATCGTGTTCTTCTGACACTGGTTCCTTTGCTCAGAGCCTCTCGCTGCTTTCAAGCCTGGCCAGGTAATAGGTCTCGGACAGTTAGAAGGAAAGAGGAGGGTGATGCGCTAGTAATCGAAAGGTGGCGTTTCTCCTCTTACATTAGGATTCTTTTGTCCAATGGCAAAAGGACCCAGTGGTTGCTGTGATTCCCACTCCCCCACCAGTTGGGGTTCCCAGTCTAAATGGGGAGAGAGAGGAGAAGGGAAGAGAAGGGAGGGCTACTGAAAGGTGAGTTAGAAGAGGGAGGTCGTTCTCTGCTGGTGTTTTTCCTTTTGTCTTATCTCGACCACCCAGGTCCGCACATCCCTCCACACACACAGACCCTGCAGAGAGGACAGTGAGGGTCCTGGAAATTAAGGCATATGAAGGACACACTCAAGGACATTCTCGCTCTGCCCTCTCTCTCTCCTACAACATCAATTTTCGCTCCACACTAGATCGTCCCCAACGGCGTCCCGACACGCTGTTATTTCCGCCATCCTGAAAACTAAAACACAAATCCCCCTCTGGATGCTTCTTCCCCAGTCAGCTGTCCTGTTTCCTTGCTCGTCTTGCAGGAAACGCATGGATAGTGTCGCATATCCTTGCTGTCTCCAAGGCCCCGCCTTCTCCTCCTTATAAGCTCCTTCGAACGAGGTGACCGTCCTACTGCCCCTCTGAAACTGCTCTCGTCAAGGCTGCCAATGGCCCCCTTGGCTGCTAAGCACGACGGTGTCAGCCCCATCTTTCGTGACCTGTACTGAGTACATCCTTCCTCCTTGGCGTAGCTTCTTCGTTATGCTTCCAGAACTTCCTGGTCAGTCTGTGCCAGTGTCCTCTGCTGGTTTCTTCTCTTCGCCTCAACCTCTCAGTGTTGGGGTGCCTTAGGGCTCAGTCCTTGGTCCCCTTCACTTCTACACTGAACCTCCTGCTGCCCGCTTCCAGAAGCGCAATTTAAATAACCTTGTTACGTCTGTGGCTCTTAACTTTTGAGTTCCAACTCCCTCTTCAACAATTGTTGCCCCAAAATCTACATGCCCGCAGCCTTCCTGTCTCAGAGAACGGCAGCTCCGTCCCCAGGACGGCCCCAACCTCTGTGACCCCTCATCTCCCATCAAGACATCTTGTGGGTCTGACTTCAGATCGACCACCTCTCACCACCTTGACCACGGCCATCCCGGGCCGGGCCAGTAGCCTCTCTGGCCTGGATTGTGCGATAGTCTCTGGACTTGCCTCCTTTCTCCTGTGACCTCACCTGTCGCCCAGCTATCCTCCACACTGTCACCATGGTGATTCTTTTAAAACGTAACTGCTTAAGAGCCTCCATTTTGCTTCTCATCACCTAGTAAACCAAAGTGCCTACCGTGGCCCATGGGCCTTACATACATCCTCTCTCATGCCTCTCAGACCACCTGTGTTTACGTTCTCTTTGCTCACTCCGATCCAGCCACACTAGCCTCCAAATACTCCTGGGCCACTCCCACCTCGGGGCTGTGCAGGCTCTTGCGTCAGCCTGAAGTGCTCTCAGCCAGACAGAGAGGCATAGGGCTCCCTCTCGTATCTCCTTACATCATTGCTCACATGTTACCTCATCGATGAACCTACCTGACCTACCACGGCAGACTGTTCTCCAAAGATGGGTGCCCCGATACATACTCCACCCTACACGCTCTTCTTCTGACATTGACACTTCTCCATCGAGGGGCGGCGTCCTTTTTCCTTCTCAACCCCAAGTGAAACTTTGAAATTTCTTTGACCGAGAGAATATTGTGGGGATGACACTCTAAGGCCTTCCGGGGCTAGGTCGTGAAAGGTAATATGGCTTCCCCACGGCTCTCTCATCCTGGGAACCCAGACTCTATGCGGTGAAAAGCACAGGCCATAGAGAGAACGTGAGGATTCCAGGTGACCCCCAGGGCCAACTCCCTGCCACGTGAGTAATGAGCTTTTAGATGATGCCAGATGCCATCCTTCAAGTCTTCTACGGCCCAAGGCATTGTGGGACAGAAATAAGCCATGCCCACTATGTCTTGTCTAAATTTCTGAACTCCAGAAATCAGGAGAAATAATAAATAGCCATTGCTGCTTTAAGCCACTAAGTTTTAGGAATAATTGGTTACATGGCCATAGTCAACGATACGCCACTCGCTCCCAATCTCCTGATGTCACTGATCCCGCTTGCCTTGCCCACCCGTCCTCGCCACCACTTCTCGTCCTCTAACACAGCAGGCGATGCACTTAGTTACATTAATTAATGTCTGTTTTCTCTCTGGAAGGTAAATTCCAGTAGGGCAGAGAGTTTATTACATGTTTGTTGAATGAATGAATGAATGAATGAATGAAGACGGAAGGTTAGCCTGAAGAATGTCGACCTGGAGAAAGTGGAAGGAGGAGGCTTCTGAAGAAAACGATCTTAAGAAAATGAATAAATTATATGTGGCAGTAAATGCTTTTGAGCAAGAATGCCAGGCAATTTCATAGGTCATCTTTCTGAATCTCAGAAAACCTTGTGAGGAAGGTATCAGTACTCCCATTTACTAGACAAGGAAATGAGGCTTAAGTCGTTAAATCCAGAGCCCTTTTAATATCTGACTTGAACTTGAACATCCTGCTTCTTCAGGTATTAAGTAGATAATAGGCAGCTTACTCAAGTTCTGATCATGTTTATAATGTATATAAAGGGCCTAGCACAGCTCTGGGCATATAGTTGGCATTCGATAATACTATCGTCATTGCCATTATTACAAATATCATTATATATAAAGCCCCGATTTCTGCATAGTTAGATACAGAATAAATAGTATCTATCTTTATAGAGTTTCAATGAAGATTCAGTAAGAGTTCATGTCAAGGGGTTCGTACACAGGTAGAACGTAATCGATGGTGGCTTTCGGAGGAATGTCACAGGTAAGTGGTGGGGTCTGGACTGAATCCAGGTCTGCATGCCGGGATTGCACCCATCATCTCTGAACACTCAGCAAAACAAGCAGCCGAAGTGTAAAGGGTTTATAAGTAGAAGGGACATCTTTGTCAACATCGGATAAACCATTGGTGATGGGTCTGCTTCATGAAACAGTCAGCCTCTTGTCACTAGAAGTTTCCAAGTAGTGGCTAGAGGATTTCAAGGATAAGTATGGGCGCATTTGGAAAATCAGATGATTTCCAAAATCTCATCCAATGCAGAGATTCTGAAATCACCCTGGAATCTCTGTCCCATTTGAAAGAATACATGGGTTATTTGAAGAATACACGGGAAAATGATTGCCTTCTTTGAAGAATACATGGGTTATTTGAAGAATACATGGGAAAATGATTGCCTTCTTAAAACATGTAACATAAATATACCCAGGGAATTCCAGAATTTAGAAATTAATAGAGATCGCATTTTTATAGTCATATATTCCATCAGATTTTATTTTAATTTTAACGTCATTATAACCAGTGGTCTCAAATCTAACTTCTCTGTCCCCATTTCTTGGGATCCAGCAGCTTCTGCTCTTTTTATATGGCACTTCAGTGACATGCAGATAGGAGAAGGCAAAGGGCAGAAGTCACTCATGTATAATTGTATTATTCAGTGACATAATGCAAAGCAGTCAAGAAGGAACTGAAAAGGTAAAGACATTTTGGCTAGAAGCATATTTCGTGTAATGAATGCCTTACACGTTCTTTTTTTCAGGAGAAAAACAAACGGGCGAGTTGTTTTTAGAAGATTTCGCACAACAAAAAATTAATCTAAGAAGCTGTTATAAACGGTATTTACTTGTCTCATTCTAACCATGAATAGTATCCCATATTTCCTAAAGCTATTCATCCCAGCATACATCTTTAAATATCCATGAGCTTCATTTAATTCTCTGTGCCTTATTGCAAGAAAAATGATAGTCTCCCTAGCAGGATGAAATTAATATTTACGGAACACCTAGAAAGCAAGTGGTGTCCCGCTAAGCAGTAGCAGGCTGTGAGGAGAAGAGCGATGGAGTGAACTTGGCAAAAATTTCAATCTACTGAGCTCGATCCTTCCCTCTGAACTTCATCCCTCTCCCTCCATATCCTGACTCATCTCACCCAGGAGACAACCATCCTAACCCGTCAATCTGTGATGACATATGAATTCAGGAATCAGTTTAGAATTGACATAACTGTCGCTTGGGATGGTGACTTGTTCTCATTGGCTAGGTCTACCTGGATCTTTTTAAAAATGAAGTAAATAAGTATCTGGTGAACTTCATCAGTTTAGGTCGGGGAAAACCCTTAGGTCTCGATTATATTGATTGAAGGGAAACTCATGGATATTTTCTGACTTTTTTTTTCGCCTCTGCTACTTGACCTTGGAATTTCAGAATTGTGGGGTGTTTAAATGAAAACCCCTCAGTCGAAGTGCATCTCATGAGAATTAAATTTGAGTCCACCGACCTCGGTGTCTAGGGATAACTAAAATATCAACAGTCTTCTAAGCATTATTAGTTTCATGAAAAATAGAAGTTTACTTAGGGAACAGGCAAGAATATCAGGCAGTATAATCATTTCTTTTAAGAATTCTCTATCCATTTAAAAATGCTATGTCCCCTACGTGTTGCTAACCACACCCCGAGAGCATTTTATCTTGTCTGAGGGGGGGTATTCCAATGTGGGATGCTCAGGCAGGTGAGTAAAGGTTTATAAAAATTAAGGCTGTTCAAGCTCGACTGAATTGGACCCAGGCCATTGGTTGGTGAGGTAGCAACTGAAAATCCACTCAAGAGGAGGGCAGGGCCAGGCCCTCGGGACTGTCACGTCTGCTGCACAGAGAGTCCTGAGCCAGGTGGGGGCGGGGGTGGCAGTGAGAGAGTCTCCACTGTCAGCATGTAAAAGACAATCCAAGCTACGATTTAATGTGACAACGGCTGAGCCTGCCATGGGCTCCGATGGCCCACGTGCCATTATAAGCCATTTCAATGCTCCAAGGATTAAGACTCTCTGATAATGAGCACATGACAGACCACAGCAGCTCCTAGGAAATCCACGGGGTCAGTCACACAGGGGTAGAAGAAAATACAACAGATGAGAAATAAGGAAGATGTGTGACAAGCACCAGTGGTCTGAGGCAAAGTTTCTGGAAGCGGTTAAGAGATCCACCTACGTGTAAGAAAACACCACTTTCGCGTCTTCTTGAAATAACGCCTATATTCAAAAGTATGCTGGCCCTGCCATGAAGCATGTTAGTCATCTTGGAAACGCTCCAAATATGGAATAAGAGCATCTTCTTTCACCTCTCCATTTTCTAATTGGCTGTCACCAAGGTCATTTTCATGTCCCCAGACACTGAAAGCATATGGATGGGTCTTGGGGGTTTTTCTGATTTTTATGTAAATGATCTATTTCATTAGTGCAGGAAAATAATTCATGACATGACTTCAAATAAAATGTTGACTGCTAGGAGGCAAAACACGGCTGACCATCAGCCTCAAACAATATTGTGTTAAGACACCACCGCCAGACACCGTTATAATTTGAAAATGGATTGATTTTCGCAACTTAATGCACAACCTCAAGCCATCGTGATTATTACTGTGGATTTCCTCTCAATCGTCTCTTAAAAATTGACCCACCTTCAAGGGCTCGTCCATGGTGCCCTTACCAACTCCTTCGGGGATCAGCATCCTTTCCCCTGAAACCTTACGTCAGGTGGTCTTGAGAGCACATATCTTAGGGTTTCACACTTAACGAGATGCCGCTTTGCCGTGCGGTCCTTCACTTCTGTAAGTCATTAGTGTGGTCCCCACTGCGTTATTAACTCGTCGAAGGTCAATACCGCGGGTTTCCTTTCTTCTGTAGCTCTCAGACCCGCCCCGGGGCTTTGTGCCTTGTTGACGAGCTAGTGTGTCACTCAGCGCTTCTCAATCGACCCGGCCTTTGGATGGACACTAGCAAACGCTAAGTCCCAAGATTAAGCAGCCTGGAGTTCGAGGTAATGCTTAGACCGTGGAAAGTGTCACTCTTTCTAAAGCACTTTCCACACATCGTCACGTCCGTCCTCGCTCAGCCTGGCGAGGCAGGCAGAGAGGGTATTTGTATGGCAAATTACAGATTTTAAGACGTCTCAGAAGTTATTGATTTCATCCATGGTCACAGAACCAGTGATTCTCTGCGATTAGGATTCAAATTTTCTGTTTTCTAGACCCAGGATCTTTCCAATACATTGTGCTATTATGCCATTTGCTAAATGAAAGCAGTTATTTTATTTCATTTGGGCGAAATAAAACCAAATGATAATCATTTGTTTAATAATGAAGACCAAAAAAGCAGTTACATATTTTTGTATGTAACTCAAATCAAATCATATATAAGCATTTACCAATTACTGATCTAGTTGCTTAGCAACATACCTGCACCTCACAGGGGAAAAACGTCTCAGCTGAGTGAGTTAGGTCATGCCCAGAATTAGGATGTAAAAAGCAAATTCTACAAAAATGGCTTCTCTATTCCTACAATCCCAACCCGAAGACGATAACAACAACCCCACAACCCCACCACCACCCCGCGCTGTTATGTCCCATCTCATGCTTCTCCCTCGCAGACTCAGAAGGAATTCTAGAAGCTGCTTCGAATGCACTCGGTGCTCTGGAAACTCCGTCGGTCAATATTTATTGCATGACAACTACGCACAAAAGAACTATGCACTCCGTAGGCTACATACATGGCCAATGTCATCTCTGTGTCACCCAGCAATAGCTGCGTGTGTGAGAGTCCCTCTCAACCCGCACAGATGGCAAGAATCCATGCCACACAATCTTTTTGATGACTTTATATCGGCTCTACCGCAGCAGAGATGAAAAGCTGGGAGCCGCCTGCAGACGCACAGCAGGTAAACCCACCACCCGGCTCAAGGGCTTCACCATGAGGCTGGAGCCGAAAGCTTTTCCCAAACGGCGTTATCTGGGGAGCACCCCCTTCGTTCAGGCCTGGAGGCATAAAAAGGGGGACAAAGCAGTATTTGAAAACCATACCGTGGCTAATCCATTCGTGTCTGGATTTTTTTCACGGTCAGAGTGAGAATATTATGAGTGAATGAAAATGTGACTCAAGGCAAAAAAAAACGTGGGAGGAAAAAGAGCCCATTCATAGACTAATGTTTTCACAGACGCTATTCAAAGCAAAACCTTCTCCTTTGCTCAAAGCCAGGTACCTAGGAAAGTGTTTGCTGAGCCCAGCTCCTTGTGTGAAAATAGAAACGCTTCACGTGCCCAGAGAAAGCAGAATGCTGTTGGCATGGCAGGTCAAGCAGAAGTAGAGAGCACGAATCTGGTATTTTGTGGATGTGAAAATTTGCGTTTTAAAAGCACCATCAGTGGCGGTATCCGTCTTGCCGAGGCCCTTTGCCTCCAAGCTCAAAGGGAAGGGTCCTCTGCCTCCGTTTCTGCTCGGTGCCCAAGCTGCCATCTTTGCATGGTTTCTCTGGGCTCTGGGAAGCTGCTCCAAGGCCTACTGGGATTGGAAGATTTTAAGGAAGACTCCTCTACTTGTCATGCCAGGGGCTCTCAGACCACACGGTCCCCAGCCTCTGCTCACCTCTGGCCTCCTGGCAGCGGATCCCAGACACTGCAGCTGACCTTTGTGGCTTTCATTAATATTCTGTAGGACGGGGATGCTGATGGACCACTTTCATTAATGGCCCAGATATCTTCTGTTGGGGGCTGGTCCAGTTTGGGAACCTCTGCTCTAATGAACGTAATTTCATCTAGAGCTTAAGAAGTTGGTACCATGCTCTACTGGCAGCCTGAGGGAAGCGGGCTTTCTCACTACACTTTGCTATTTCTGTACGTCCAGCAAACCCGGTAAGCAACGCATGCCAGGTCAAGACCTGGAGTGAATTTCTGTTTCTGAGACTCGGCGACCTCAGCAACAGCCTCACCTGGTCTCCGGCCTCAGCAATCGTTCTTATTTCACGAGGAGCACCACAGCCCCCACCCAATTCAAGGACATCGGAAGATGGAAGAAATATAAACTTACTCTCAATTCCCGTGTGATAGAAAAGTTATCTAAAGAAACATACTCCCAATGTGTAATTTCCTTTTGATGACATGTGACACATTTTAGCTTGTGACTCCATAGCTGTCAACGTCTGTATTATGACTGCACCAGTGTATCTCTCCACACAGACCTACTTCCTACCTCCTGCTGCCCTGGAGGGCTGGGCTCCAACCTGCCCACACACACTCACAGGAGCGGGGTTATTGCGGGGGGGAAGAAAGCATAAGAAACACAGAAGTCTGGAGGTGCCCCTGTAGGGCATTTTGCTTGAAGTGTGTTGACTAGAGAGGCCCTGGACAATGGCAGGTGAGGAGAACACACAGACGCGCACACTGCCTGTACCTGTGGGAAACGTCTTGCCTGTCGTCTGATCTGGTGCCCGTGGCCATGCACCTGGCTTTGACCACAGCCACAGCTGCGTGCCAGTTCTCCATGCTCTTGTCCCGGCTACGTAGCCTGCGCCCAGGCCTGGGTCTAGGTCTTCCCAGACTCCTGACCTGGCTTCCTATCACCTGCATCTTGGTCTCTGCTTGCAAGCTTTCTGCTCCAGCCTGGAGTGATCTCCCTGGCTTCCTTCCTTGTGTGTACTTAGGTCCCTAACTCAATTGACCTTCTAGTCATCAGTCCTTCTGACCACCCATCCCTGTCTGCAGATCCTCATGTCCTTGGCTGGATCTGTCCAGCTCACGCCTGCTTAGTACTAAGAAACTAAGCAGCTTCACCTGCTCTGAAGACATACCTTTGCAAACTGGGCTCAACACATTCGTTAGAAGAATTGTGAACATCTGCAACACCAGGCCCAAGCCAAAGCAAACAGAAGTTGGAAAATCCACCCCAAACGAGATATTTATGATTTTAGTTCATTGCCATTACTGGTATCTTTCATAAACACGAATTATTGAGAACTGGCTAGTCTTTTGAGTTGAATTGATGAAACATACAGCTATAATCCAGCTATTTCGGTTGCCTATAAATATAGACAGAAAAAAAAACAATCATAAGCTAATTAAAGCCTGTTTCATGTGGACTGCTAGTGCCTGTTTTTTGTTTTTGTTTTTGTTAAGAAATAATTGTCTATAATATATGTATATATAAATCTTCCACAGTTCAAGGACTACCCAACTAAAATTCAGATTCCTTCAAGGAATAAGCATATTCCAGATAATTTGATTTCAAGAATCTAATGAATCTAATGCTCTTTTCATTACATCATACTGCCTTTTAGATGCTAACTCCAGTAGTTTCTAGTTAAATCATTTCTATATATGCTAATGTAACATTAAAAGGAAGAAACTGCATGACCTGCCATGAGCAGACAGCACATTTAGAAGCCAGGGGTACCCCCTATCTCCCTCGGAGTCATCCTGAATACTCATCTTAGCCATTGAGTAGATAATTTATCTTGAAAAGCATAAGAAACCGAAAAGCAATTCATTGTTCACTTTTAATGTCTTTATTTTGTAAGCAGTGGTGCTTTATTCTTACTTTTCCAATATTTTGATCATATGAAATTAAAATCTGACATGAAATTACACACTTCAGATATAAGTTGTTGCCTGAAGCAGCGAATTGCTATCAAGGTGCAATAGCTAAAATGGACAGCGTTCGCAGGAAAGATAAAGCCTTTAATCCCTAACTCTTTGCTCAGTACTTGCGTCGCTCTTTCAGAGCAAAGCTAATTAATTGTCAAAGTTGGGTGACACGCTCTGTGGTTTGGGGGCTTCTTGGTTAATTAAATTGGAGTATAACAGTTGGTTTCATTTGCTGAAGGAAGTCGTTTCCTCTTTCCCCTTCAACATCAACATTTCTTTTTGCTTAACAAATTATTTACCATAGTTGAAATCTGAAGGAATAATTAAGTTATTTCAAAGAACAAACGGTTCGCATGGGGCGGGGGCGGAGGAGGGGGGGAGGGGTAGGTCTCTGCGTCACGTGACGCGGGGCCAACGCAGCAGCTCACGTTGGCGGCCCCGACTCTGCTGCCAGGCTGGGCTGGCCCAGGTCCAGGCAGTTGTTGAAAGTGTCGGTACCTCAGCAGCCCCACTAGAGGGAGCGAGGCAGAAACTCACGTCTCGTCCTTTCCTATCTCCTCTACTGCCAGGTCACTTGGGATGCTGTTCCTGCGGATCGCTGAAAACCGTGGCAAACACCCCGCAATAACGCGCACTCATCGCGGTCATGAGGCAGAGGAAAGAAGGCAGCTTTCGCTTTCGGTAAAGTAGAGAAGAGACCTCCAAGGAGCAGACGGTATGATGCGTGGTTACTCCAGAGCAGAGTAGCTCGTGAAAGGAGAAAGACTCTCTAGCAGTCAAGGCCTACCGGGGCTATAGGGCAATTCCTTTTGTGACTTTGCAGCCAAGCTGTTGACAAAGACCTATCTATACCTTACTTTTGGTCACACATACTTGCTTATTTGATTTATTTCTGCAGGTGTGGGGCAATAATGCTGTAAGCGGCATGGGAGGAGAACCGGGGTAGGTCGGGGACACTCACCTCCGTTGACAGGACATGAATTTGGGCAGAAGAATGGACTCTCTCCATCCCTCCCATTTCTCTGTTGCAATTATTCTAACTCTGTGCCTGAAGCTGTTGAAGGCTGTGCACGGGCACGTGTGTGTGTGCGTGTGTGCGTGTGTGCGCGCGTGTGTAGGATAGGAAAGGAAGGAGGAGGGAAGAATAAAGAAATTAAAAACAAGATAACTCAGTGGAATCCTCTCAAGTAATTCATCTCTCTCAAGAAGTCTTTATTACAGTCTCCATAGCTACTTTCTTGTCTTGCGGTAAAGAAGCATTTTTTGAAAAGAATTATCAGACAATTAAACATGGATGTAAAGAAAGGAAATTATGTTGAAAGAAACTACAGGTGATTAGGACATGTATCAAAATAAAGTGAAGATTTAATTCAAATTCCTGGGTTATCTCTGTAAAGAAACTTGAACATTTAACTAATGTTTACTTTAGAGGGCTTTTTTTTTTTTTTTTTAGGTAGGTGAAATCTACAGTAGGTAAAATTAGATTTTTTATGCCGTGACTACTCTTAGTTCTTAGAACCCTAAGTGAAATGATTACCATGTTTGCAGAATTTGGAGCATGATGATATTATTTCAAGTAGCCATTTAGATTTAAAGTACTATCTCGATTTTAATAACATACAGTTTTTATAGCTATAGTTTTCCTACTCAGAATCAGAAATATCCTTGGCTAAGAATAAAATTCCCACATGCGACATCATTATAAGAACAATAATATTTCTGTACTGATAGAGCTCCTAGGCACAGATTGTGTGAACATAACGCAGTAACCGTTCCTTAGATGAGGCCGCCACCCAGCTGTGCCTGTGAACATATTCACGTGCAGTTGGCAGAATGTCATTCATGTCATATAATCAATCAAACACAATCAATCGTCTTCTCCTCGTGTGAATTCCCATGTTTACACAACAGATATACATCTACAAATTGCCTGTAATTTGAGTTTTGACCAATCGAAGCTTATTTCACATTGATTTCTAATAAAATTTCAGAGACATTTTCTCTTCACGAAAGAGATTCAATTGAGAGTGGCTACAAGCACTTGATCTTAAACTTTCTTTGCTTCCCTTCTCCTCTGTCATGCAAATCTCCAGTGGCAACTCAATGCACGGAGGTATGCACAGAAGTGGCTCCTAATTATCAAGAAATGGGCCAGAAATAAATAAGATTTTTCTCTTTCTGTAAGGAGTCTTTGACTCCATAGATGGAAGCCACTTATTCAAAACATACGATCTTAGTTTAGATCGTCATTTATGGTATTTAGATATAAAAAATAGTTGGCTTAGGTTTTCAGACAGGAGAGTTTTCAGCATCAAGATGGCGGCTGTGGTTATAAGAACGCAGAGCAGAAGGAGAGCAGACAGTGGCCTGCAGAAAACGTCAGCATTTCATGAGGGATGGAAGAATTGGAGGACGCAAAGGAGTCTGGAAAGGAGCAGCCAGACAGTGAGGGGAAAGATGGGACGCGTGGTCAATAGTGCTAAATGTGACTCAGAGGCCAAAAAAGACGGAGGATGGGGTGTCCATTGGGTTAGAATGAATAAGTTCATCATTGACCTTGAACAGAATCAGAGGAGAGGTGGAGTACATTTCAGTGATCTGGGAAGCAAATGGGGGCTAAAGAAGTAAAAATACAGAGGTTTACAGCATTGTTTCAAAAAGTTAAATGATAGAAGAAATGAAAAAATGTGAAACATTCTATTTGTAGGCCTTAACCTGAATGCCTTCTACTGAACTATGGTGCTCTGGTATGGCTTTGTTTTGATAGAAATCGATATGAAAGCATCTATAAAAAACATTTCTATAGCTAATAAAAATTAAAGAAGACATATTTCATCTCATTATCCATGCATTTGTTTATTCATGTTATTCTACAGATACTGATTGAGCACCTACTATTACTAGGTTACTCTGCTATTACCCAATGTTCCCTACATGAGCATCCATTTTTAAGAAGTCTCCAAGAAAGACTATGAGTCTCCAGATAAATCCTATGCGTCACTTTATTGGGTAAGAATAACATAACCTAATATTAAAACAAAAACAAAAACAGGCTCTGTAATCAGAGAGACTAGGCTCAAATTGCGGCTTTGCCATTTCCTTGCATGCGTATGAAAATAGTGGCACCCGCCCCAGTGTCTGACAAAGGGTGTAATGGATGGAAAAGTGGCCGTCAGAATGATCTGCGCACAGAGCTCAACATACGTCATTTCTCTTCCTCTTCCTTTCACTCCTTTCTGATCCGTGCCTTAGTTTCCATAAAATTCAGAGCTTAATTAACGTCCAATTGCAAGAACCAATTTGGTCCAGGAACTGGTCTCTCTCTCTCTCTCTCTCTCTCTCTCTCTCTCTCTCTCTCTCTCTGTCTCTCTGTCTGTCTCTCTCTCTCTCTGTCTGTCTGTCTGTCTCTCTCTCTCTCTCTCTGTCTCTCTGTCTCTCTCTCTCTGTCTCTGTCTCTCTCTCTCTCTCTCTCCTCTCTCTCTCTCTCTCTCTCTCTCTCTCTCTCTCTGTAAGTAGTTTCTAGTACATGTTTTAAGATATAATTTATGTTATAAATTTTTACTTTGTAAGTCACTTATAATCATTTTGGGGAAACTGATAAGGTATAAATCCCTTTAAATGTTACATATAACTATTTTGCTATTTATCGATCTTCTAGATGATTTCTTCCCATACTTTTATCAAGGTTACTAAGAGGAGTCTGCATCCAATGTCATACTATATGATAGCATTGCATTAGTCAATTCTTTTTGTTCTTTCAAAGTTAGTTTGGTGAGGTGGATCAAAATTAGGTGTTGCTGTGATTCTAGATTATTAGATGCGAATACTCTAACTCGATCTAGTCTAGAAAATTCCTCAGGGGGACTGTCAGGACTATGATTTTGACAGGCCCGAAAGGGTCTACGACCAAATGTGGGTGGAGAAAGAGTTATGTAAAGGAAGGGATTCCACATGTGCTTCAGCAGACATTTACTGTTACACAGTACTTCAGTACTTCAGAGTTCCTTCAAGAGTCAGGAAAGAGAAATAGTCAAAAGTCCAGTCCGTGAAACCTAATGGCCTGGGTTCAAATTTTTCTTCCTCTGTGACCTTCATCAAGTTCCCTAACTTTTCTGTGCCACAGCTTCCTGAGCTGTAAAACAGGATATATCAGAACAGTTCCTGGCCCACAGTAAATAAATACCCTGAATTTTTGTTATAATTATTTGTTGTAATTAAATATTCATATGAAAGTTATATCCTAAATGTTTCTTTTTAGATATTCTTTCCCATAAACTTCTGAAACTATGAATCACAAAAAGCAAGGTGAACGGTACCTTTGCTTTAAGCCCTGCCACATTCTGAGTCAACTCTAAGCACTGCCCAGCAGGGCTGATCAATATCGCAATTGATGCTACGATATTGACTCTGATATGTTTCAGGTCCTGGGCATCTTGAATAGGAGTTTTAGTTGTGCTGGGGGCTGGGAGAGCTTATAAATAGCTAAGAAAGGCCAGCAAAGAGGACATCCTCGGTCCGAGTCGATAAATCGGGGTCTTCTATAGCTTTAAATCAGATATCAGGAATACCTCCACTGGTGCAGGTTTTTGGCCTGAAAACCACCAGCTAAAGCTAGATTCTCACGTCAACCACGTGTGGGCAGCCTTTGTGTGCTGGAGGCAGTTACTGAGCTGGTATTCGCTCCTCTGACCTTGTGTCCTCACACCGGAGTGTCCAGGGGCAGGGCAACTGACGATCACTCTCACTAAGCACTTGTGCAGCGTCCTGGACGCTCAGAGAGCATGGGCACAAAACAGTAGACATGCAAAACCAAAACGCTGTGCTGAGCAAACGAACACGGTTTAGTTTAAACTGGTCCACAATTTAAATTGGGTGGAGACGGCATCACTTTCCTTAATGCACCGGAAATACTACACATGAAGGCTGATGGAACCCGACCACCATGTCTCTGGGCACTTGCCAGTGGGGTCCCTTGTCAAGAGGAGGGCCAACGTGTAACCTGCCACACTCACTGCTTCTTACAGGACCGAGAGCTCCAGAGCCATGTCTACCCCCGTCACTGTGTTCCCAACGTCGCCTGTCTGCAGCAAGCACCCTACAACCACAGATGGTTGGACGGACGATCGTCCCCAAATCACTGCCACTGAAGAAGAAATCTGGCCGCACCGTAGGGTCAGCCCTGCGGTCCTCACACGCTTCCCATCGGTAAGAGAGTTTGGAAATGTCTAGGCGGAGCTGCTTTTATTTCAGGATTCCAGCCCAGAGGTTCTGCAAGGCAATGCTTTGGGGCATATTAGATATAGTCCAGTTTCTAAATAGCTCCCAAAACAAGTCTGTCAAGTAATAGTAGGTTTTTCATCATCTGCCGGGAAGGCGATTATTTTTTATTTTGTAGGGGGGCTGAAATAAGATTCTGTGTATTGCTTTTTAAAGGGTGCGGCACAGTCTAACCTTCTGAGACTTCCCCAGATCTACCAGAACCTTCACCCCGCTGCCTCCAGACCTCACCCTCACATTCCACAGCGTCCCCCAGGTTATGTGGTCAGAGCTGTCACTTTGTATCCCCTGCTGCCACATAAGCCTTGCTGATGAGGGCAAGCGCTTTTGTTCGCTTTTATTTATTGCCAAGAATAGTGCCTGGTACACAGTAGGTACTCAAAAGACACTTGTCAAACGCATAAATGAATTAATACATTTTTTTTTTGTTTTTAAGGCTTGTTAGCTTCTCAAATGGTGAGAACCCATAAAATATTTGGTGGTATGGGATTTGTAAGCTATGTTCATAAAACGAATATAATTATTACGTTCATTATCATTATTTTTTCCACATCATTATTTGTCCGTGTCCAGCGTGTGTCTTACTGAGCCTTCAGGAGAGAAATGTTTTGAAGTTCCCTATTGAAGCGAATCTCCTCACTGGGTTCTCCATGAGGTAAAGGTTGTAGCCTTCTGCTTTATAAGGCTAATTCCGAAAGTTAATTTGATTAGATGATTCTTTTTGTCCAATTCTGACCTTTAGAAAAGAAACCACATGCCGCTAGCCTGGCCGGGGAGGGCTCTTTTCTTTCCTCCAGAGGGACTCAAAGCCCGCAGTTCGCCGGCTTGCCCCTGGGGTAATTCTTACCGATGAGAGCGAAGCCTTTAGGTTCTACTCAATGTTAATTGTGAACTGAATGATAAATCTTTCATTTTCTTTAAAAATTGATATTTTTCAAAATTATATTTTCAAGGTAATTAAATCAATAATGTTCTCGGACTTAAACACTATGTCCTTATCAGGCCATTAAAAATGATAATTAAACAATTCAATCTTATGCTGCTCAGCTTTTCCCCAGAATAAGGACATGGGTTAAGCCAAACACTTAATGTTACCTAATTTTTTACACTCTTGTTGGATGCTCGAAACTTATTTATTTTTTATTTTATTATTTTATTTACTTTTCCCCCAAAACTTCTTAAGTAAAACAAAGGTGACTGTAAGTCCAAGTTAATACAGCAGAGTCTCTATTTCAGGCCTAGTCATCCATTTCACTTGGAAATAATTGTTCATTTCTGAACTTTAATAGATTCCTTTCATTGTATTTTAAAAATAACTTTCCATTTATATAGTTTTTACTACATTTCTTACCTTTTTACAAAGCTGTAAGCCTCTGGAGGGTACAGCCAGCACCTCATTTAAATATTTATTCTACATGTTGCAAGGTCTTCGTGAACTTTTGTTGAATGAAAAAAAAATAATAGGTGCATAAATGAATCCAAGAAAGAGTGTCTGAGACTGTGGTGGTTCCCACCGACTCTGCCCTTGCATGTTTGCACATTTTCTGCACAAAATCTTTTCAAAAATTTGAAAGTCAAAATGTAGGATCCCTAACCACTCTCCCCACTCTAATATGCTACTGCTTCCCTAAGCACTGGGATGCTTTGATTTACTGTTTAAAGCATCCCAAACATCATTCCACTCTCCTCTAGTGTTTTAGAAGGCTCGTTAGTATATTTTCCCACTATGGTGAATTTTGGGTGTGCACCTTGATGAAGTGAAGCAATTGGTTAACAGGATCTTGCAGGCAGAGTGTTGCCTATAACTGTAAAAAGACTGAATTACTTGAAAGGTGCAATAAAATCCTGCACTTTTACTATAGTTTTCCAGTGATGGCTTCTGAATTTTCAAGTGAAATCGAGTTGTTTGGGCTCAATCTCTTGTCCTCTCTCTCCTGCATAAGCTCTTCCTCTTTAAGCAATGATTTTTAGAAATGGATATGCAGAGAAAAGGAGTTAATAAGTAGACTAAGGCTACCCACCCACTCGGTCACAGAATCAAGGTTTCTAAACACAGGTGTGGGTCCGTTCCTACATCAGGAGACTCTATTCTTTGCTTGCACATGTTCTGACAGTATTTTGCTAATAGAGCTACTTCACAGCTGATCACGGAGTATTACAGCAGGATTAATTTGTGCCTTCTCACTGATTCGCTTTGAATCCCAAAATCCCTACACAGTGGCTGTAACATATTAGGGACTCACTAAATAAATGTTAGTGTACCAAATATCTACTTCCTGTCCTAATTTTGACCTTCAGGCTTCTATTTTAAAATTAAATGCATAGTAAATTATTGATTTGATTTTTATCGAAATGCCTGGTGAGAGATTTAAACATAATACAACAGAGATGAAATTTGCTGGCAACCATCTTTTGTCTTCATTTCTATATTCATATTCAATCCTTTGCCTATGCCAAGTGCCACAGTGCAAAATTGTTGCCTGCACTTAGTAATCAAAATACCAAGAGAGAAAGCCCCTGACGGTGAGGTGGGGGTGAAGACAAGCAGCCATGGAAAATGGCCAGAGATCTTTAAGGAGCAATCAGCCCCCCCGACCCCCCTCCCCGGTCCCCACTCACCAGCTTTGAGTCCCCACTATCCAGGGACAGTCTGGCAAACTGGAACTTTGTGTTCAGCTGACAAGAATGTGCAAATGACAGTTTTGGCTGTCAAGGAACTTATTACCTAAGCGGGGAGCTTACATATTTATGAGCTGACAACGCGGATCCGTGGCTCTGCAGTATTCCTCAATTTCCCTTTAGAGCAGCCGAGAGGCACAGCGAGGCCTTGCGGGCTCATTACTTCCCCCGCATCGCCTCCCCCACACCAAGACGCAGCAGGTGGCTCATTTGTGCAGACATCCGAGGGTCAAGGGAAAGTGAAAAACGAGCCTACATGACCCCTGGGCTGGACCTGAAGAGGTGAGTAATAGACCCGCAGTGTATTCGCCCTGATGGCAAAGGCAGCCGCAGTGGGCCCTGGCCGTGTACACCTGTCGCAGTGACGTACACATCCCAACAGAGCGGCCTGTTCACAAAGCACGGTCACGAACACGATCACGTGTCACCCGCTGGGCCATCTCGTGGCTCCGCATCAGGACCGGCCATTGGGAACGGTTACTCCCGTTAAACACGCGTTTTGCTTCTTTCCAACAAAGAACATTTTCTGCAGGAAAAGAGCCCTGATGCCGAAGAGGACGGGTCGTCATCAAGCAGAGTTCAAGCATCGCTGTGGAGAACCGTCAGGGGGGCCCGTGAGCGCAGCCAAGACGCATGCGTGAGGCTGGCCCGCGAGCCCAGGTTTGTCACGCTCGGGAGTCCCTGCTCTTTTCTCGATGGGGCTACCCGCACGCACGACGGCCGAGGAGGGAGGCGGTGTGCATCTTCTGTGCTCTCGGGCCCCTTCCCCCTCGTCCATCCTCTGAGGCGAGGATCTGCGACCATCATTCTAAGTCACAGCGTGATCTTCCCAGGGCCCGCGGCTCTCGGGCTGATCTCTGCTCTGGAATGAGAAGTGTGTTGTCTGCAGAGTTTCAAACAGCAGAGCCTCTGGCCCGCACGAAGCCTGTCCTACCTCCACCACAGAGCAGGGACCCGCTTTGCAAGCGCAGCACAAAAAGGACATTGTTTTGTCCCATTAAATATCTGAATCTCAGTATCTAAGACACTGACTAAAATGTCGGTGCTAAAGGTACCCTCTGCCTCCTACAAACTCAAAACGAGAGGTCGCCACAGAGCGCTCTCTGCTCATCAAAGCCGTTCGCACACACGCTCTTTCATTCTATCTTCACTCCGGACGTATCCCAAGGCAGAGGGTCTTCATTCATTCTTTCATTCACGCTTCCATTCAGCTCATGTTTGTTGAGCAGGGGCCTGGTTTTGATGCCAAATGCAGAGCTTCAAGACAGAGGGGTCACTGTCAAGGTGATTATGGTCTCCGAGGGAGGCAGACGAGCACACACCGATGTCTCCGTGGGGGCGCCCGGACTGGACAGATGCAGGGGCCTCAGGAGAACGCGCTGGGTTGAGGGACCAGCACGAACTTCGATGGAGTAACCCAGTTCGAGAAGCATTTGAGGCAGGGGTGGTAATTTTCTCAAGGTCGTACACGTGGTTTCTAACAGACTTGGGACTGAAACAGCCAGGTATAGACTCTTACCCCTCCCATTCTATCATACTGCCTTCCCCAGCCTCCCACATCATTTAGGGTCTGAGTCCTCTGTAGAAAGTGTCTGACAAGGGTCACTGGTGACAGGGGAACATGAGGACAGCATCAGTAACAAGGACGTGAGCAAGTGCTATGCTCAGCGCCGTGGACAATGATCTAATTGTCGCCAAATCCGAGGAGGTAAGCTTCGCATGCGTTTTACTGATGCGAAGAACAGAAGCCGAGAGAAGCTACGTAATTTCCTAGTCAACGGCTCAAATGTGCCTGGCAACTACTGATGCTGCTGAATTTAGCTGTCATCCAATAGCAGCTCTTCCACGGACTCCTGGCGGAAGACAACGAGAGAAATACCTTGGCGAGATGGTGGGTCCTTTTATCAAGAAAACATGCCGAGGCGTTTCTGACAAGTCAGCTTTCTTTGCTAAATGTATCGGAGGCATGTTTCTCTCCTGCAGTCTCTCCAAGGGAACAGGTGCGACGAGAGGGTGAGGACAGGTGTGTTGTGCCAACACGACATGGCTCTGCGGTGGAGCCCCCAGGCACCGGCGTGTCCCCGACGATGCGCGTGGGACTGGGCAGGAATGGCGTTCGCGGTGAGGAGAGTCTCACCGGATGTAAAACTGAGGCCTATTCTTCAGACACAGGGCAAAAGCTAAGGACAGAGAGGATGAGCCTAACGGAAGCACTTTCTTCAGAGGTAAAGATCTGAAGGTCACAGTTGGTTTGAGGACCTTTCAAGGTCATAGTTGGTTTGAGGGTCTTTCTTTAGCTCTTAACTTTCACATCTGAACGAGTCACAGAGGAAGACGGATATCCAGAGAGAGAGACAGAGGCATGCTACACAGAAGGGATTGGAAAGACAGAAGCAAAATGAGAGAACTGGCCATTTATCTCGAGCAAAGCTTCTCCGCAGGACGTCAGGCCAGAATGGAAGCCCCGTTCCACCTGTAAGGCATCGATTAGTCTATGACTATCTTAACCATCTGGCGTTCTCAATTTAGCCCTTGGGGGTGGGTGCTTAACAGAACTTTCTTTGAAACTCTTCAGAGACGACCTGCCTCCTCCTCTTTCATGCTCTGCTTTCTCTCATTGTGACTCCAGGACCTTTTTTTTTTTTTTTTAATTGCTCAGCAGTTTTTCTGATGCCATCAGCTGCCTCTCTCAAAGACTCTTTGCAGGTATCAGCATATCTGGCCCCTTGGCTCATTCACCGCTGAAAAGCACTCTCCACCCTGCATGGAAACCCTGCCCTTGGCAGCTAATCTTTTTTTTTTTTTTTTTTTTTTTGCCTGAACAGGACACACGTGAGATTCCCGGGGGATTTGGTCACCAGGGGACAGTTCAGAGGCACAGAGGGCATGGGCTGGGCCAGACGAGGAAAAGTGGGAGGAGGAAGAGAAGCGGGAAGAGAGTTGCTTGCTCTGTTAAAGGAAACAGAGACTCGCAAGATTTGTTTCTTATTGGCTTTTAAATACACACACAACACACCACACACACACACACACACATTTCTGGAGAAATTTCCCTCCTTTGCTCACAGCAGTATGAAAGAATCTCTATCTTTCCAAACCCAGACAGCTGCAATTGGCATCTGCTTCCATAGGGAACCCAAACCTAGGATGGGACGAGGATCTGAGTAAGAAAATTATTCTGTTTCTAGTCTGACTTTGTTTTTAATGATTTCCCCTCTCCCTGCACGTATTGCTATAGGTTTTTCACTCACCCCGCCCCCCACCCCTACAAACCTCTTCCAGATGCACGAGTCTGACAGAATCCACATAAACAAGAAACCAAAACAGAACAGCACAAGACGGAAAGCACTTCCCACCGTGATACCACCACCTCGTGTGCAGAGCACCAGTCACGTGACGGTGCCAACATGTGTTTTCTGTCTCAGATTTCCCTGATAACAAAGGACGTATTTTAAAAGGCGTGGCCCTGAGTATGTTTGGCCGGCAGGAATCTGCCAAGGCTTCGGGCGTGTCGCCGGGTTTTCGGCTGCCTCCCTCAGGTGCTCGGTGCGACAGCCTTGGGTGACGCTAACTGCCAATCAATAAAGTTAGAAACACTTCGGGTCAGGTTGGTCAGATATGACCTCATTCGATTGCTCACAGAACTGATTTAATATTCAGGAATCAACTGAGCTCATTTGATTCCAAATTTGGCAGCCCCGTGTGTCACATGACAGTACTCCCTCTGTCCAGAGCTGGGCCGGGCAGAAGGGTCTTTCATGATGTTCCAAGACTCAAAGAGAAGGTTGGGGGCTGGGAGGCAGGCAGAGGGATGGGCAGGTGGGAGGGGCGGTAGCCCTGCCTGGGGTAAGATGTGAGGGAGAAAGGCCACGAACACCCAGAAAAGCTCATTTCAGTTAGAAATCCCACTCCCAAATCTAAGCAAGTGTTTAGAAGCCAGACATGTTTTGTATTAACACTACTGTGCAGACGCTAAAAGAAAAAGTTGCCACTGGTCATGAAAAAATTCTCAGCCACCTACTTCAATGTCCTTACCTAAGTGAGATATGATCTTAAGTCTCCTTTAAAAATACTATTTTTAATCAAGAAAGCTTAAGTACTCTTTCCATATGAAATTGACCTCATTTCAAACTTCAAAGAAAAGGCAAATCATATTCTTTCCTTTCCATTTCTAACCTTTTAGATAGCTGTTCCTTTCTCCTGTGAAATAAACTGAATTTGGTCTCCATGTTACTTCTTTTTTTCTTCCCTGAATCCTGGGGAATTTCAGTGCTTAAATCGAGCCCTAGCACAGAAAAAAAAAAAAAGGAAAACCCTCTGACAGGCACAGACGAGCGAGAACTAGCTTTCAGATCGCCAGTGTTCTATAACTCCAGGTCCCAGACATTAGATTCTAGAAAGGGAGGTTTCTGTCTCAAGAAAAGTGGAAATGGAAGAGAAATAGAATCGAAATTTAACATTAGAAAAAGAATCTCATGTATGTGGCCGGAAAGGACCTCTTCTGAAAGCCACAGGCTCACTTCATTTTTATGATCCTGGGCAGAGCACACATTTGAATTCCGTCTTTCATTCTAAAATGAGCCACTGTCAATTTTTTTTTTTTTTTTTTTTAGCAACTGTGAATAAGTCTGATTATAGCAAAGATTGTCAGTTCAACCCCAGCTCATTTCTTTCCAGTTTTAATCTTCTCCTCTAGGGGATGTTTGTGTCTGAAGTTTGGGGGTCTCATCTGATATAGCTGGGTATACTGCACGTCAACTGAACGAGAAGAAAGCTCATACAATCGGAACCCTCCTAACTTCTCTGGAGTACTTTATACATTTTATATTCACTTTCCTCAAAGGAAAATTCACTGAAAAAAAAAAAAGTTAGAAAAGAAAAAGCAACTAAGACAGATCATCTAACACCGGGAACGTATATAACCATTACTTACACCACGGTCCACTCCATCACTGCTACATCATGGCTAAATAATCAAGTGCAGAATCCATTTCTTCCCATCTGTTAATAAATAGCTTCTCTCAAATGTCTCTTGCAGATCTGGGGCCATCTCAGGAGGAAGTAGGAAAGTGAAAAGGTAAAGGAGAAAAGGCTGGGAAATTCGAAAATCCATGGGGGTCTGGGAATTCTCAGAGCAGACCCTGGTGGAACATTCCTGCGACTCCAGCCTGCGGCTCAACCGTGATCCTGGCCTCCCTGCGTCCCCAGCCACCTTCCCCGTCCAGCTCAGCCCCAGCTCCAACATTGCATTTCCCTCCAAGATCACTGCACGGATGGCAGGGGGACTCGAGGGATTCTGCCAATCCTCATGCAAGCGCGCTTCTCAGAGGAAGCCGCCAGTTCGCTCTTGTCTGCTGTCTCAGAGAGAGGGAGGGAGAGAGGGAAGAGCAGAGGCGGGCGGGGAGGGAGGGGGAGAGAGAGAGGGAGAGAGAGGGAGAGGAGAGGAGCTTTACTAATAGAGACCAGCGGAGACGGAAACACTTGTGAGAGCTCCCATTAACCACAGGAGCTTAGGAATTTTCTGAGCATTTTGAAACTGCAACACAGATCATCAAAACCAAGTGTTTAAAGTCTGTAATGACACATCCACATGCACGTGTAGCGCCGACGAAGCTGACAGAACCAAGGTTCTGGATGCGCGTGTGACTCTGCGAGTAAACACTTGTAGACAAACATGCAGGCATATGTCCCCACAAGAATAATATCTACACACATGTATTTCAGTGACAGTGTCTCGTAGTCTCACAGTTGATATGTCTTAAAGCTATTCAAATGATCTTAATCATGGAAGCACAAATCAGACGAACCCCACCCTCTGCCTCTCATACCATCTTTGATCGTGACTCCCCCAGCTTTTTTTTGGAAAGGAGCCCCCCCCCTCCAGAAGAAGAGGGTAGATAGGTGGGGCAGGGGCTTTCAGTGTGACTGCCAACGTCACACGCCACCCTGCCCTGTTTGCGGGCCGCAGCCCAGGACGCTCCACGGACAGAGCCGAGGCACAGACTGCGTCTGATGGGGGAGCGGCATGGAGCAGGGGCGTGAGACACAGCAGCGGGGCTCCGCGGACAGCTCGGGCACGGCTGGAGGAGGCATAGCAGGGGGGAGAAGCAGGAGGGCAGCCGAGAGAGGGACGCGCTGGAAGGGGCGGCCATGACGGCGGGCAGCACAAGACAATCTCCGCCCCGCTTTGCAATGCTCCCTACAACCCGCCCCTCTCTCCCCAGGGAATCCTCTCGCTGTGACTCTTCCAGCATGGTCCCAGTCGTTTGCATCAGAAATACCTGGTGACAGCACGTGAGAAATGAGGATCCTCAGACCCTACCCCAAAGACTCTGATGAAGCAGGTGGCAACAGAGTCTGCATTTTCCCGAGCCCCACGGATGGCTCTGATGCAGGCTGACATGGGCGACACTCATTTCTTCATCAGTGTTGAGTGGGTGAATGAATGAACAATTGAATCAAATAAGAAGTCCGAATGGAACACCGTGAGGTCCCAGCATACATGGAGGGTGGGGGGACCAAACAAAACTAGAAATGAGTGGCAAGAGGTGAGAGAGGAGCCAGGAGAGGCTCGTGGGAATGAAACGAGAGCTATGAGAAGGAAGGATTTGCCACTTTCCAAACATGCCATGCTATTCACAGCTCTGAGATTACACATGCTGTTGCTTTTGCCTAGAATTCTCTTCTTCTTCTTCAGTCAAGTCATTTCTTAAATCGCAGTCCAAAGTCTCATCCTCTTGGAAGCCATTCTAACTCTTCCGGATGTAGGCAATGGTCGCAATTACATTTTGTTTGTATTTCTTCTTGCAAAGTACTGCAATTAGTTATTAGCCAGTCTCTTCCTTCCCCATTAGATGGTGGTGAGCTGTTTTATGTGAACTAGATGGTCTCTCAATCGTTTGTTACACATCCCCCAATTCTGGACACAAAACAAGCACTCAATAAATATGCATGAATTTAATGGCTGAATATCATAAGAGTTTATCTTACCCTGAGTGGTTGTTATAGATGTTTGCTGTGTTGTTTGTCTTTAAACTAAGCATCTTTCAACATTTCATATACTATTTTATATGAATAATACACTTAACAATAAAAAAATCAAATAAGTCATAACATCTGAGATTTGGTCTAGAAATTTAGGACTTAGTGGAGAATGAAGAGAAAAAAAAATCACAAAGAGCTACCCTAAGAAGGAGGTTAACGGGACAACAAACGAAGAAGACACCAGAGTGAGGATGAGGTGAACCCAGGGATGTGCAACATTGTGCAAGTGTTTCTCACAAACGGATATGTTCAGGGCACAGAAAATTGTCACATTTACAGTCCACGGTGGCGAAGAGACATCTTAAACAGAGATGGGCCGGATGAAGTGGGAGCAGACCTTGCACTAACTCTTCCTGAAGAATCGCCAAAATTAGCAGAAAACCAAATCTCCCATTATTTGGCTTTGAGAGTTTGGAGGAATTATAAATTAAAAGTTAGAAATCACTCACATGAATAATTGAATGGATGAATGGATGGATGGATGGATGGATGGACGGACGGATGGACAGACGGATGGATGGACGAATGGACAGATGGATGGATGGATGGATGGATGGATGGATGGATGGATGGACAAACGAAGGGATGGACAGGTGGCTGGTTAGATGGGTGGGTGGGTGAATGGATGAATGATGGAAGGAGTGCTAAAGAAAGAGAGCCCAGAACAATTCCGGATTGTATCTAAGGGGCATTTTAAATACTGTTTTATAGTTTTTAAAGTGTTTTATTTGGTATCGAGTCCCCCAGGTACAATTGAGAAATCATAAGCCAGTAAAGGGAAATGACTTGCCCGTGGTCACACAGCTGAAAACTCCCAGAATGAGATCTAGACTCCAGATCCTTCCACATTTAGTCTGCCGTGTTTGCCACTGTACCGAATTAAGCCCCAACAGGTGAAGATGGGCATTGAACTTGGTGAACAGAGATGGAAATGAAAGATGCCCACAGGATTCTATCTTGAAATACAGAGGAGCAGCTCGCTAAGGGCTGACCTGTCTATCAACACACTTGTTCAGCAAGCTTCATGCTCAGCGCCAGGCGTGGGGCGTGCCTCGCCAGAGAGGGGGTGACCCGGCAGATGGCTGGGAGAGCTGCCCCCACCACCCTCTCTCCACTGTCCCCGTGTTCACTGGAACACCAGTGGCCCTCCCAGGGGGGTGGACGTGGAGATGTGCCATCTGGTCTGTCTTCAAGAGAGGTCTGGTGGCCCCAGCTGCAGGCAGTCAGCCTCCAGCGGTCCACATCCAATCCCTGATGCAGATGGGGACTCAAGGGCCCAGCCATCAAGCCCAACATGGGTCACTCTGATGGGCTGTTTATGCTCCGGTTTCCCTCCGTCGTTGGCTGAGGCTCTGTTGGGCCTGGTTGGCAGTTGGACGTTGTCCTCTGCTCAGTTCTGTGCCCTCATTTCTACAGGTGTCACTCTCTAACACACATAATCTCTGGCCTCCAGAGAACCCAGCGTGGAGCGGTGCTGTCCTCGGGCTCTGTGTGAGTTTCACCACCAGCCAGCTCCACACCGGTTCCTCCGGTGACGTCAGAGCTACGAGACGACAAACATCGATTCCTCCTCCGTCACCGAAATGTTGGGCAACAATCTTATCTCCAGGTCTCGGTTCTCGCATCTGAAGAGGAAATCAGAGGCCGTGAAGCTCGGGGCCTCCTGGGACGTGCCAGGAAGTCAGAGCCCCCACTTTAGCCAGACTAACTCTGTGTTCGTCTGTTTTATATGTTGAGGATTTCAAAAGATTTCACTTGAAATTAAGGCTTTATATATAGTTAAACATTTTTTTGAGAAACACCGGTTCGGACATCTCATAGACACCCCCTCTCTGTGTCATTCTACCACACTCTGTCCTCAGAGGACACAGAAAAAGCAGAATAACAACATGGTGCCTTAGGCCAACTACTGATTTAGAAAAACAAATCAACTCACATATAAACACAAGACCATAATATAGATTAAGTGACAGATGCCTTCAAGGCTAAATTCTTGTTTATTGGACAGATGGGGAACTATATAAATGATGAGAGAATTAAGAATCGTTTCCCTGGAGGATTTGGACAATTTATTAGCTTATGGGGCTATGAGAAGGATTTAAGATGGTCAAGTAGAGGAAAGGGCTTTCAGTTACATGACCTTGGCCGTGGTTTGCACTTAGAAGGAGGTTGTCTGCCCCTTTCTAGCCCCAAACCCAGTGAGTAGTGTGTGTGACTAAGGCTATTTCAGGAGACATAAGAAATTAGGTCCATTGCCTCTGCAGGGGGCCTAACAGAGACTCAATGGCTTTGTCCCTCTTATAAGGAAATACTATTCCGAGTAGTAATTAAAAAGAAAAAAATCCAAGCAGCTCAAGTTCTAGCGATACATTTTATATAAAAATGTATGTATTGTGCAAGAAAGAAGGCTTAACAGTTACCAAATAATGTTTTTGAAAACCTCTCAAATAATCGTACCTAAATTACTCCATGGAAATTTCTTCATGGGAAATATCAAACGAAGGCAAGTCCTGAATCATTCAAAGACACCAAAATGAAAATAAGCCACGTGTATGCTGAAAAGACAATGTAGCGATGGCTCCAAAATGACGTGTGCTCCTTCACGTGACGTGTCACCAAATCTGCACATTTTACGAATGTTTATGTCGGGTAATTAGTTCCAAGATCCAGGTTATTCTGGAAAACGTCTGACAGAGAGAACTTTATAACGGACGATGAAGAGTGGCACCGGGCGCCTGGTACACGATCCTTTACGTCCTCAAAACTTCGACTGTCCACGTCAATGGACCCTAAGTCTGCTCATGAGAAAACTGTCCCCCTGTCAGTCACCACATGCAGCCGGCCGGCATGGCGGGAGCCTAGGCGGCTTTTTTTTTTCCTAATACGATGTTTTATGGCTGAATTTCCCAAGGTTAAATCATTATGCAGTAGAAAATTCTTTCAGTAGAAAATTCAGAACTTGTTCGTTTAAGATACTTAAATTGTACAGGGGTTTGTGTTTTTGAGAGCTCACCGTGGTCTCTCACAGAGCCTGCTTTCCTAGCCCAGATCACAGCCCCCGTGTTACCTGAGGAAGGAGTGAGCGAGTAAGGAGAGTATAAGAAAGGGAGGTGGAGAAGTCCTTGATGGAGTCCGTGCCCAGAGACGTGGTAAGCACGGGTGGGGGGTGGTCATCCACGCGGACGAAGCCGGACCTGGGCCTCGCGACAACCTGGCCCCGCCCTCGCCCACCCGGTGACCCGCGGCTGTCAAAGCGTGAGAATTGGTGCTTTATTCAGTAGACCCCGGGGGATGGGGAGGGATAAGCAAATGACCAAAGCAGGACACGGCCCCTTTTCTCGGGAATCCCTCGCCCCAGCTAAATCACGCCGCTCAGTCGGAGCACCCTTGGGTGCCGCAGGCCCAGGCCCAGGACGGGCCCCATGGAGCCGTGGGACACCAACTCCGCAGCACAGCGGCCTTGGCCTTGGGGCGCTACTAGAGCCTCCCGGGAGAAGAGCCTGACGTTCGGACCTCCCCGAGGTGAGACAGCGCCCCGCAGCAACGCCGGGAGCAAAGCTCCCAACAGACCAGCTCGAGCCCACTGGTTCGTCCGGGGTTGAAACAGGACCCGCCCGCAGCCTGCTCTCAGGGACGATCCTCACGCTTCGGCTGTGGGCGCCGCGACGCCCTTGATCTTCAGTCTGGTGGACTTGAGAGGGGTTTTTTTTTTTATCCCTCTCACAAGAACTGAGGAATTCTCTCCATAGAATGCATTTGAGAACAGAGATCTTTTGTTGAAAATAGTCAGAACATCAAACATTTTTTTAAAAAAAATAAAAGGTCAAATACCTCTAATATTTAGTTAGATCTGTGTAGGGGGAAAAGGAAGTACTTTCAAGAATGTAAATGCTGAATTTGGGAAAAGCCAGTTATCTTAAAAACTCCCTCCATACGTGGTATATATAGGGTGGTCAGCACTGCCCATAAGAAGCATGAAAATCTTGGCATTTCCTATAAATTAGGAGTTCAAATCATATCATATACAGTCAGACAGACATGAAATCTATGTGTTAATGAGGTATACTAATGAGGAAAAATGACACATGAAATTTGAGATAGTTTTTCAAAACCGGATTAGAAAAGCATACGTCTGGTTTAAAGAATAGTTCACTGTAAGGGTCTTTTCCAATTACTACAGATACATTTTCAGGGGGAAGCCCACTCATGACAGGAAAGAAAGGGTTTCATCTCTGATGATGCCCCCGATTCTTTATCCCCCGGCCATGTTACTTTCTCTTTCCTTAACTAGAAGCACTTTCTTCATGCCCAGACAATGGCTATATCATAATTATTATTTTCATTCCTTCTTTCCTTCCTTCCTTCCTTCATTCAATCGAACAAACATATAGAGAGTGCCTGGAACAAACCGACTTATTCGTGCTCTGTCTGAGCTTGCGGTCTGATGTAAACTACTCATGGTTTTCTAGAATAACTGTTGCTGCTTCTCAAACACAACGTCCCCTCACTCCACCTTGTTCTTGAAAAGAGGGAAGAAAATATGTTTCACCTAGTTTTTCATTAAACTCGAAATCGCCAGTTGAAAGGTATGATGCTACACCGCCTTTCAGATCAAGGAGTCAGCAAGTGATAGATAAAAATGACTTTCTGATCAGAAAAGTAGAATCCAGTTATCGTTCCTGGGTCTGGAGTGTGTCTGATCTGGAGCACACGCCACCTTGGTTTAATACATCGACTTTGGATCGTCAACGGCCACGTTCTCAAAGAATGACACGGACGGGCAGTTGGTATCCGGTGCGTGTGCAGCCATGTCATAGTTACCAAAATATCAGGGAAGCACCATGTGCGTGATGAAGCGGTTGCTTAGTTCTAAAGACAGGAGGGAAGCCCAGCAGAATTTAGGAAAAGGTTCAACAATCCTTTGTCCGCGTATTGATAAAGGAATAAAATTATTTTGGACTGCTGTCTGCCTCTACCTATGTGGCTGGTCTTAGCCAAAATGCAGTTGCTTATACCATACATCACAAAGTCTCATTGTGATGTGAATTCTAATTACTGGCCCGGCAATTCTTTTCCAATTAAACCAGGCATTAGATTCTCGTAAGAGCACCGGTCTCTCGTGCCAAAAAAGTTGGGGATCGCTGATCTAGATGATGGTATCTAAGAGTGCTTGGCAGGCATGTCACATGTGCTTAGTCTCTGTTTTAATTATTAGACAGTGCTCAGTCCTTCTCCAATACTTTGCCTCCACGAGACTCATTCATTCATTCTTCTCACCTCCTTTTCTGGTCTCTGGGATGTGCCACCGCTCAGTCCTAAGCTTGCTGTAAAGACTCCTCCGGTCGCCACGGATGGAGGCGTCATTTTAGCTCCAGAGCGGAAGGAGCAGAGCTGTTGCAGGAAATGAACATCACCTTTATCCTCACCCTGACGCTCGTGTGAGATGCTGATCAACTAATTCATCATGTTCTTATTCAGCACCTCGCCATGCTGGGGCCCCTTCCCGACTCGTGGAATTCCCGCTCTAATGCGCTGCGACTTCTCAAGTTGGCCGGGAGCCAGGCTTTGCCCTGGTGAAGTCTGAAGGCTACACACGCTACCTTGTCTTAGATGTTCTTCTGAGAGTGTGGAAGGAACTCTAAGTCAGTTTTTGACAAGTTATTGGCAAAAGTAGAAGAAGCTCGTGCCAATTCGCTTCAGGCACTGAGCGTGTTAACAGGTATTACACCAGGTGTTATTAATATGTAACTTACAACGAGCCCAGTTTTTAACGTATTGTTTGGGTTAGATAGTGTTACAGGTTTTATACCTTACAAAGTAATGTATTTTTTCTAACTCAGAAAACTTGGAAGATGTGTTGAAGAACTCTGTCCTCGGATGTGAGATGTATTTAATGCAAATGAGTCTAATTTAGGAAACAGGCTGTGGGCTAAATGAGCAATACTGTTTCTTCAAATCGAATAATCACTTTTGCAAGCTAGAGACTGGGACAAATATCACTCCCAGGACTCAGCATGTCAAGCTCGCAGGTGTGAGGTCAAGGGTCCTGGCAAAATGCATTATTTTTTTTCGGTTCTCCAAGGTAAGTCAACACACCGTGTCGTCCTAAGGAAATTCAGAACTGGAAGGCACGCCTCTGAACACAGCTCTGGGGCGGAGAGGGTCAGTGCCTCAGAGACGAGAGTCCGAAAAACTCGCATGCCCTTAGCAAGAATCTACATACTCTACATACTACATAAACAGTTACTTATGTATCTGTGGGTCAGCCGTGTGGCCTCAGTGATTTGGTCAAGGTTACCAGTCCTGGAAAAATAAAATCAGATAATAACCTCTCCCTTACTTCCCATGAAGCAGAAACTCTGACTTCCAAAGTCACCACAAGCCTTGGCTACAACTCTTAGCCCGTCCGGGCAGATTTATGTAACTTCTTCATACACTCCGACGATGCTGGATTAATCTAGATTATATTTGTAAAAGGCTGGGACTCCCCTCCAGGAAAGGGAACCGCATGTGCGCGCACACACACAGACACACACACATGCACGCATTGCCCTTATTCAGCGCTCACGCACATTTTTAATGTGGGTCGCCCCCGAGGACAGTGACTGAGGATTGTCCGAGTTTGGAGCTTCCACACACCTTTCTCTTCGCGCAAAGGGAACATGAGCCCCTTGCTAGCACTGATAAAAGATATTCACTCTAGATAAAACCTGGTGTGAAAATGCGAAGCTCCCTTGGCAGTAGTCATCTTAGTTTGGCAGCCCGCTGCCTCCCCAACGTGACTGTGTCCGCCTCCCCCAAAGCTCACCTGCTCAGCTCCCTCCTCCCTTCCCCCACGCACAGACCAAAACGCCTCCTTTTCCTTAACCGCACGTCCTGTCTGATGCCAGGGCAAGAAGAATGGGAGCCAGTAAAGGAAACGCAGACGCAGGGAGGCTAAGGGGAGCAGCGACGAGACCTCGCTCCTGCCTCTGCTCGGTGACCTCAGCTTCTGCCTGGTGGAAGGACAGGACCAAGGGACAACGGGCAAAATCGGCCGTCCTCAGGGGCAGCTCGTGAAGGCAGCTATTCAATTACTGAACATCCCAGGCTAAAAGGCAGTCAAATATTGATGACTATACTATCGAGAGGAGGGAAACTTGACAATCCACCCTCTCTTTTCAGGAAGAAAGCCCGGCAAACGTGATCGAGTGCCACCCAGACGGAGCTTCGAAGACATCACCCATCACCCCGTCGCCTCCACACAGACTCTGCGGGAAGACCGCCAACGGCTGCATCTTCTCCTCCATCTCCCCCTCACTTTGTCTGGTGCTGGCTGTTGATAAGCAGTTTTCAGTTATGGTTCACAAACTCTGTGTTCTGCATGTTCGTCCTAACCCAGTTGCCTCTCCAGTGAAGAATTTTCCTGGTAGGGTAAATGATAATATTCCACTAGCTGCTAATTCAGTGCATGGAACCAACGGCGGTAACTCTCCCATCCAGGCTGACTCATCACCTGGCTTGCCTCTGAGGTCTCTGATTCAATTTCCAGCTTCTCTGATGACGCTAAAGCAATCGAGTTGAAAATATTAGAATATAAAGTGTGGCAGACCAGATTCTCCTCCCCCCTCCCTCCCTCTGCTCCCAAGAAGACTTCCACAAGGGAAAGAGACACACAGGAAAATGGAAGATGGTAATTTGATGGATAATAAGTGATGTCTGAATGCTGAAAAATCACCTGGAAATTACGTGTGCAGTTGCATTATTTTTTTTAGATGGATGAATATACTATGATAGAATAAGCAGGGCTTTTTTTTTTTTTTTTGGATGAATACATATAATAGATAAGTATCTTTCAAAATAGCTTCATCTAAGCATTGGGTTTTTTTTAATTTAATAATTGGAAATCTCACCTAAAGCACTGGCTTTACTATAATTATCTCCATTCCTGTTACAATGTCAGCAATTATATTTTAAGTCCTGTCCTTCAGCATGGATAGTGTGATATATATGTGGGTTAGCATTAATTTACACTATCAGGATAGATAGTTAACATCTGTAATGCCTTAATCAGGAATACACACTACAGGACAATTGATTAGTTAGTACTTGATTTGCATTATCATTTAATTTCAAAATATTGTCTAATTTCCACTGAAATTTCTCCTTCAACTCAGGGGTTACTTACAAGTGAATCACTTAATTTCTGAACATTTGTACATTTTCTATTTTCTTTGTCATTAATTTCTAGCTTAATTTGGTCAAAAAACATACTCTGGATGAAATTAGCCTTTGAAATTTGTCGAGACTTGTGTTTTGAGCCAGCAAACTGTCAGTTTGGGGAACTTGAAAAAGAATTGTACTCTGTCAATGTTGGGTACAGTGGTCTATGTATGTCAACGGGTGAAATTAACCAATGGTGTTCAGATCTTCTATATCCTTATTGATTTATTTGTCTGCCTGTTCTATCAGTTTTAGAGAGGTCTGTTTATAAAGCCCCGCACTATAATGATGAATTGGTTTATTCTTTTATTTCTGTCAAATTTCTGGTTTTTACATTTGGAGTTATGTTATTAGGCATGCACAAATTTAGAATCATTGTAACTTTCTTGTGGATTGACCCTTTTATTAATATAAAATGTGCCTGTTTACCTTTAATAATGACTCTTCCCTGAAAGTCTACTTTCTCTGATATCAGTAGAACTATACCAGCTTATTCTGGTTGATACTTACAAGGTGTATCTTTTTTATTTTTTAATTTTCAACTCTTCTGTGTCCTTATATTGAAGGAGTGTCTCTCATAAGGAATATATAGTTAGAGGGGTTCTTTTAGTACAGTATGACAATAATCATCTTTTAATTGGAGTACTTAGTCAATTACCTTTAATGCAATCACTATTGTTTGGGTTTATAGCTTTATTAGAATTATTTTCTGTTGGTACACCTGTTTTTATGTACCTTTTTCTCTTCTTTCTTGCTTTAAAAAATTAATCAAGTAATTTTCATTTTATTTTCCCTTCTGTGTATTATTTTACTAGTTACTCAAGAGACTACAATATGTGTCCTTGACTAATTATAGTTATAGCAAAATTACAACTTTTAGTATTCCCAGATGTTGCTATGACCATATAACCTTTAATTCCATTCACCCTTCTTCCCATTTTCGTATTATTTTGGTCATACATTTAATTCTACATGTACTTGACACCCATAAGACCTCATTTTAGTTGTTTTATAGGATCGATATGCATTTATATTTGTCCATATATTTTTCTCAACATATTCTTCTGAAATGAAATTTTCAAAAATAAAGTTGAAAGAATTGTACAGTGCATACTCATATAATCCTCACCCAGATCCTACAGTGAACATTTTTCTATATTTACTTTATCACCTGTCTATCCATCTCTCCATCCAGCCATCGATCCATGTTTAGTTTTAACGTATTGCAACTTAACCGCGTATTTCCCCTTTCTGACACTCTCCATTCTTTCCTGCATTCCTAGAGTCTCTTTCTACCTGTACAAATATTTTTAGCATTTCTTGCAATGTTAGTCCACCTGGGATAAATCCTTTCAATTTTTGTCTCTAAAAATGTCGTTATTTCACGCCAGCTTTCGAAGGCTATTTTTGCTGGATGCGTAGCAGTTCAGGTTGGTAGTTATAGATAGTCTCTCACATGTTCATGACATTCTATACTCTTCTCACATCCATCGCTTCTGCTGAATAGCAGGTCTCTTTGTCTTGTTATTGCTTCTTTGAAATAGTCAATTTTTTTCTGCCTACTTTTACAATTTTTTTCTTAGGTTTCGTTTTCAGCAGGTTTCCTGCATTGTGCCTAGCTGTGGTCTCCCCTGTCTGCACCTCAGTGGGGGGATGCAAGGCTTCTTAAATCCATGTTTTGCTGTCTTTGATCATTTTTAGAAAATATCGCTCCTGCCTCATTTCTTCTTCTCCTCTTCTGGGACTCCAGTCACATGATGTTATGTAGAATAACATGTTACAGATACCTCACATTCTTTCCTGTATTTCCATCATTTGAGTTCTCTGTGCATCCAATTGGATATTTTCTACTGATCTTTCATTTTCGATAATTCTTTCTTGTAAGGCATCTAATCTTCAATTAAATGTATCTATCAATTTCTTAATTCAAGTATTTTAAGTTCTAGAATTTCTGGTTTGTGTTTCATGAATTCCAGTTTTCTGGTAAAATTCTTCATCATATTACCTATTGTCTTGAACACTTCAATCATAGTTATTTTAAAGTCTATGATGACACTGATAAACGGATCACTAATGGGTCTTTCACCATTGCCTATGTTTTCTCTTGGACCTATTTCTGGATATGGCTGGTAATTTTTGGTTGAAAAAAAATGAAATACTTAGAGATTTGAAAATACTCTCTTTTTTCAGTAATGGCTCCCCTTATTCTCTGGTAGGCAACCTGGATGGGGGTGATCACAGTAACCTAATCAAAGACTTAACTGAGTTTTCATACGGCCCACTCTACTGTGGGTTTACCACTGCTCCTAGGGTGCAGCTCTCCAAGGAGCCCAATGGGGTGTCTACTGGTGCCTCTTTTCCTTGGTAGGCTTTGAAAGCCAATATTTTTTAGTCAGCACTGTGATACTGAAAACTCTACTCTTCTTTTCCATGTTTTTTTTACTTAGTTGCTTAGTCTCTTTTTCTGTACAGCAAGATTTGGCAAATGTGTCAAAGGGGAAAATACTGGACTGTCCAGCCATTTTCCTGTGCCCTCCTTCTCTTCGGCATCTTGACCTCTCAAGTTCTGTTTACCTTGGCGGCCCCGAACTCAAATTTGCTCCTTTTAGCCCCATGACATTGCCAAAAGTTCTGCTGCATTCTCAGAAGATGACCCGAGAGAGAAAAGCATCTTCTCAGTGCTCTGTAATTTCCTTCTCTCTCCAATCTTAGCCACTTACGTCCTGTTGCCTTGATAGCTCTCTGAGACAACCGTGGCTCGGTAGGGTTCTCGCATCAGCTGAGGCCAGAATCTCTTCTGATTGGTCAGTGCCTATGACCGATCCAAGATATTATGTGGAAGACTCTAACTGAAAGGTAACACTCCAGAGGCAGTTACTACCATTGCTCTGCTATCTTTATTACTGGTCAATAGCCGAGGTATCATTAATTAGAATAATGCAAGTTAACAATGATTTTTCTTTGAGGAAAATGGTTGTGTTCAAGATATACAGATTAGCTAGAAATATCATAGGCTCTCTTCCTCTTGTACAAATAGTCTATAAGTATCCAGCAAGCCCAGTGAGTCAGCTCTGATTGGTCCATCGTTCATATTCTTACGGGAGGATTTTTTAACCTGACTTTAACTGGATGATTGATTACCTGACGCCTGCCATTAGCACAGAACCACAATCTGCCTCTCGTGTACCCTTTCTGCAAGGTGCTGTAGGCATGCATGCCTAAAAGGACAAGGATGCGGCTCTTCCCCAAAGTTTACAGGACAGATTGTATAACTTTTCCTACCAGCTTGCTAATACAGGTTTGCAACTACAGCAGAATTTGGTTTAAGATTTATTTTCTTTATAACACCACCTGGAAACATTTTGTGGGAGAAAATGGACGGCCCCACTTCCCTTTATGGGAGGCTAACACTAGCTACCCAAAGGAACCACAGATAAACAAATCGGGCAGTTTGAAGATAGCCTTCGCTTCACGAGTCAACGCAAAACTTCACCGGCCATCAGTGATGGCCTTGCCTGCCCTGGCTTGCCACCTTCGTTTTTCTTTAAAAATATCATGGGAACTATTATCTTGGGTTTTTCTTGACCCAATTTAGCTACGTCCTCTTATTAATTCTAGCTGCGCACAAAGAGAAATTGGGGAATTGAAAGGTCTTCCTAAAGTTACAGCTGATCACTGGATTCAGAACTGAATCTTTCCCGCCCTCCTTTGGAAGAAAGCTTACGGCGCGTGCAGATGGCATCCTGGGCAAAGGGTCTTAGAGAACCTGGGTCCTGCTTCGGTGAAACACATCCAGGACCTGAAGAAACCACCAAAGTGGCATTTCTGACCCCGCGAAGGGGTTAAACTGCTTCGTGGACAAGAGCTGAGAGGGCTCGGCCCTTGCCTGCGGAGGGCTCGATAGGAATGGCCCCCAGAAGCAGAGCAAAGCAGCGTAACTGTTTGCCCTCCGTGAAAGCCAGTGCCAGGAAGGGCTTGGGCACAGAGCACTGTGACATCTCCGAACTCTTAAACGTGGTAGGAACTTGAGAGATGTTCTGGTTCATTGTCTCCATTTTATTGTCAGAGAAACTGAAGTCAAAAGAAGCTTGATAACGTAGCCAAATTCACCCAGGAGGTAAGGCCAACCCAGAGTTCAGTTTACTCGATTTTTAACCCTTTGTCCTGTCTAAGCGTCCTGTTTTCTGTCCTCTAGAAGGAGCTCCTAGAGGCCAGTGGCTCCTGCTCAGGCACAGGGACATTCCCCTAAGCTTCCTTTTATGACCCAGCCCAAGTTAGGCCACCATAACAGTGAATCTGGCACAGGACTTTAAGGTTACCTGTACCCATCCAGCTGTATTAAACATGAGCAGAATGCCCTAGACAAAGAAAATAGAAGTTTCTGTATCAGAGCAGGAAAAACAGCAGTCGGTAATATAGACTACTTGTAATTCTAAAATATCAATATATAGCTATTTTCTTTTGGAAGAGAAGTATGGAAATCCTGATATCAGCAAGAAAAAAAAAGCCACTGATAAGTTAGCGTTGAACTAAATTTTTTAGGTCCTTGCATTTCTGGTTGAAATTCATTTCATGCTTTGGATAATTTTGGCAGAGAAGAAATATGCTGTCTCAAAAGAAAGAATAAACAAAATTAAGTCTGTTCAGTGGTTTCTCATGGGGCAAATGCCAACCTAAGCAACAAAATGAAAGAGAAAGACTTCTTCATGACCGAAGAGGTGGATATGTGTTTGAATATTCTGTAAAAAAAGAAAAAATATGAGGATCTGACTTAGTTGCCAATATTACATATATTTCAAAACAACACTTGTTTGCTCTGTTTTTTTTTTTTTCCAGCTACCATTGGAGTTAACAGTGTAGTTCACAAACAAGGAAATCATAAAGTTCCTTGGGGTTCTCGATAGAAAGGTACACATACAGCAGTAAAGGCAACATAAGGTCACCCTCAGACATTCTCAAATATCTTTCATCATACATATCATTTCCCAAGGATTCAATATTGAGGAAGAAAACAAATCCACAAGGAGAATTAATGAGAAATGGGCATTGCTTTTAATAAGACACTAATATGAAACTGCCCACCGACAGACAAGAACTACAAATAAGGGCTGGGTGGTGTGATTGTGTTCTTCAGATGCCTGGGTATCATGTGGTCCACATGAGAATACCCTATCATGGGCATGGTAACCCTGTTCCATCTTTCTTGTGTACGGGATCTACCCATCGCAGGTGTCACAAATCAATCACGGCACCATTTCCTGCCAAGGTCAATACTCAGGGTAGAGGCCCACATCTGATGATCATGAGCAAGTAAGATGAAAGCGATTTACTCTTCCAGGTGGTCAAACAATTCTACATACAGCAGTACAATTCTTACAAGGAAGAGCTCTGGACACAGAAAGAACCAGGTTTTCACACAGCTCAGTCACTGACTAGTGACCTGTTCTTGGCTATGTTCCTCAGCCTCCCTGACCCTATCATCTCTTCTTCTGTAAAACTGGGACAGTGACAGAATCTGCCCCAAAATGTTTCTGTAAAAATAAAATAATTGCTATAAGTTCGCAGCAAAGCGCCAGGCACATTGTCAGCGCACGAAGAACATTAGCTATTGTCAGGAGTTACAGAATAATGTGAATAGTATTAGCAATATCTAAAGAGAAAGCTCTGGTCTGTATTAAGTGAAGCCACACTGTGAGCATGACAGCTTCTGAGCAGCAAGTTTGCTTCGTCCACGTCACACACGCACGACCCAAAGAGGAATCAGACATGGAACACGGATCAGTTTTCTTGCTTTAAAAAATTGCAAACTTTGCAAGCACTAACACTAATCTTTGAAGAGGGATGCAGTGCTCTGTTTAAAATGCACTGACGGATTGTCACGGAAAATGACAGGCTAAAATAATACTTGCAGGCTATCCCAAAGTCACCTCGGCCCAGTGTTGGCTTTGACACCTCTTAGATTTCCACCCGAGGTCTTGATCATAGGTTGTATGACTTTAAGAGAAAACGAGCCATCAGATTTACTCCATGAGGTATAAATATCTTTCCTATATTTGCATTGAGTCCAATCCATGTTTATTCATAATTGAACACACTGCAATTTAACCAATGATGCTGCTGTTTCTTATCCGCTCTGAGGGTTGAATAGGATTCATTAGTCTTCTTAGGCTGTCTCTGTAAGTTTGTCCAAAAAACCTGAAACTCAGGACTGCTTTACGATGGACATATTTATAATGATCGATAAATGGCCTTTACCTAGATTTAAGAGGTCTAGCTATTCTATGTCTTGCATTGACTTGAAAGGGATGATCTGCTTTCCCATCCCTACAAATCCACAGGGACTGGGAGGGGGGAGGGGGAGCTGGAGCCCAGGAAGGACGCTGAGATGGAGGGTAGAGGTCATTTGCAAATAAAAGAGCATGAGGCTTGATTAAGAGTCACTAGAGGAGCTTTAATCTTATCAGCATATTTTGCATCTTCCAAATGCAAACCCAGCCTAAGGCATAAAGAATCTAGTCTTGGTGCCTCTGTTATTAAGGACTCACTCACAAAATTAACCTCTTAGAGATCCGCCCTCTGATTTTTAGTATCTGAAATGCAAATGGAGTACCACTTCAGTGCCTGAGCATAATTAAAATAATCTTCTTAAAGCTAAAACGCTTCACTCTAAATCTCCATTACAGCCCAGACCTAAGCCTTCACTTCATCAAAGGCCAGATGGAGAGGATGGGGCCACAGCAGAGTGAAACATCTGTGGTTCAGATCTAACCCCAGCAGTGGACAGACAGGAGGCTCCAGGCTCTCCCAGGCCGAGAAGGGAACTCGCTCCCCCAGGGGCTGTTCCTCCGGGAACCGGGCAGGAGCTCAGCCTGAGAGGCAACGGAGGGACCACGGCCCGCCCGGTCCCTCTCTCTCATCCTCTGGTACAGTCCTGTGCTGTGGGGGTGGTGTCTATCTGTTTGGTGTGTTTAGGGAGGGAGCGCATCTGTTATTGGGAACTGTTGGCAAAACTGTGACCACATGTCAGGGGGGTGCAAAGCCTCTTGCTCAGTGTTTTCATATGGTCAGGGGGATTTTTTTTTTTTTTAATGTTAAGTGAGCTTAAAAGTTGCCAACAAAGCAATGAGGAGAGAAGGTGCTGTACCAACAGGAAGTTTTCATGCGTTGAGGAGACAAAATAGACATTTGATGAAAGAATACATGTTAGAGGAGAGAGCTCCGGCCTCAGGGCTTCTTATTACCTTTCCTTTCACCCTTCGCTTTGTTTCTGACGTCAAGGAGAGAGGTGTGTAACCAGCTTCCCACAAAAGCGCCTGAGGAGGGGACGAGCTCTCAGGTATAAGAGGAATAAGGCCTGAGGATCTAATGTTTCACATGGTGACCCTGCGAAATGACAGCGCTCTATCACATAACTGACATTGGCTAGAGAGTAGAACGTCAACGTTCTCACGCACAAGAAGACACATACGAGGTGTTATAATTAAGTAGACAGGGAAATCCTTTCGCAATGCGTACGCACACCCAATCATCATGGTTGGACATTTTAGATGCCTTACAATCTTATTTGTCAATTGTACCTCGTAAAGCTGGGGCAGGGGGTGGGGGAGAATAAAAAATAGGAAACAGACAAACAAAAAAGCATGAGGACAGGCGCAGGCAGCCCGAAAGGTGCCCGTGCAGGAGCCGACCTGCAGAAGCGGCCTGTGGCTTTTCCAAGCCCTGGGCTTGGTTCAAGACGCTGCCTGTCACCATGTGGACATTGTAAACCATTTTTGAGCCAGGGGCTGCACATTTCACTTTGCACTGGGCCTCACAATTGTACAGACCTGGCAGCTGCACTTTCTCTTTTGGATAGGTATAAGCCACCAAGCTGTTTAAATCTATTCAATTCAAAAGCTCCAATTCAGGTGTTAGAGACCATTTCAGAAACACATGTGTGATTGTATTTACAAGCGCGCGCACGCACACACACACACACACAGACCAATATGGGTGGTCTTGGTGAACTACTTCAAGGGACTCTAAACACCCCACTGTCATTTTCCACAATTAGAGATTCGTTTCATACATACAAGGGACCATGAAGGTTGACTATGAGGAGCCAGCCCCATAATACAAACCCAGCCCTCGGGTTTGGGGCCTTAGACTTTGGGACAGCAAGGTGCTATAGACAGGAACAGGGCTCTGCCACAATTTGATTTTCCTACTATGGCCCGTGTGACCTTGGGTGAGCCACACGTGAAGGCTGAGCATCCACAGCCTCACCTATAATATAATGGTCACCGGTGCCGAATTGTGAGCATTAAATGAGATGCTACGAATGAAGCTACTGTATGTATTTAAAATCTCTCTATAAAACCTTTTTAAAACTATATGTGATTATTGTTCTTTTTTCCTCTTTTTTTCCCCCTTTTGAATTGCCTGCTCAATCTTAGACGCTGCTAAAACTTCATTCTTGGCAATGATTTTTCAAATAGATGCTTTTCTTCCTTCTTTTACAGCAAATACAATCTCATTTAAAAAAAGAAGAGGAGGAATCTTTTTCTGCAGTTTCTGTGATTTTATAAAATGTGCAGTGAAGCAGTGGTAGCCCAAATGAATGGAGAGAAATATGGTACAAAAGGGGCCTTAAAAAACATGTACTTAAATTAGAACCAACGTTTCTTTGCTTTGCCTACATTAACCCCTGAGAAAACATACAGTCTTCTATTTTTAACCATGGTATATGGATTTCTTTAAAGCTCCTTCCGGAAAGGCCAAGCTTAAGTAAATGCCAGTATATTTAAGAATAACAGCTGGGAAGAAGTTGCTAAAAAAAACCGTTCACATTTAACCAGAAGACAGAATGACTCCTGATCAAGATGCAAAGCAGTATGGAATTTTAACTCCTTCCTTCATTTATCCATTCATCACGGCGATGGGGAAAATGTTAGCATCACTCGTGTGAAAGGGTCGCGACGTGTCATCTTAAAGTCTTGTCCGAATGATCTGTGGTCACAGAAGACGGCTACACAGGTCCCCCATGTACAAGAAGCTGCAGGGTTTGCTCCTAAGGCTGTGGTCCCACGCGGCATTTTTTAAAAGACATTTTTAACTTGTGGATACACACATCATAAAATCTGCCATTTCAACCATTTTTTTCAGTGTACATTTCGGCAGCATTAAGTATATTCACCCTGTTGTGTGACCATCATCACTATCGTCTCCCCAAACTGTTTCTTCTTCGCAAACGGTCACTCAGAACTCATTATGACGTAACCCCATCCCCCTTCTGTTCTACTTCCCTTCTTCATGAATTTGCCTACTCCAGGTAGATACCTCGGGTATGTATTTGTTCTTTTGTGACTGGCATATTTCACTTAGCATAATATCTTCAAGGCTCATCCATGTTGGGGTATAGGTCAGAATTTCATTCCCTTTCTTGGACAACTAATATCCTTCTGTATGGATATGCCCAATTTTGTTTGTTTATTAATCTGCTGGTGGATACTTGGTCCATGTCGTTTTCATTTCTCAATTTCTATTGGGAAAACAGACTGAAAATATCAAGGTGTCCACTCGTCTTTTGCCATTCCATTTAATCTGAGGGGGGAAAAGTTAACTCTCAGGGCCCCCACCAGGTCCTCTCACAAAAATATACTGTGTTAAAGGGGAAAAAAGGAATGTGAATGACTCACAGCCAAATAATATATATATATTAGAACAATCACCAAATCCATGATTTGGAAGCAAGTCCAAATTTTCAATCTTTAGGCAATGCTCCAAAATCTGTTTCATCGTGCTAGAAAATTTCTTTTCCATCAGGCTAATTGATGAGTGAATATTCCAGAGAGAAATCGATCCCAGAATCTACATGGAATAGCCAAGCACTTGGTCACTTAAAATGTATCAGAAAAGTTACAGCGTCTCATTACGGGGTTAATCTGACAGATGGCCAAGGGGGTTCGTGACAGGTATGTCCCTTCTTCCACGGTTCCGAGGTTCCGCATGAAAGGCTGCACTAGGTATGTGGCGCTTACCTGCGTGTGTAAGAGCCACAGATGCACCACGCAGAACACTTCCTTTAGTGAGGTGAGATTCAGAATATTGCCCAGGATGGGAAAAGATAACCAGAATGATGGACACTTAAGACAAGAAGAAAGGCAGAGAGGTCAAAGGGAAAGAGAAAGGAAGAAAGAATATGAAGGTGAAAATCTTTTGAGTGGAAATAGAAACAAAACTGGGAAAAATAAAAGGCACCTTTGTATAAGGTCACTCTTGACAAAGTCAGGTGAAGAGCTTCAGTTCAAGAAAAGGTATTAGAGAAGAAAACCATAAGGAAAAATAATATAAAGACGGAATGAGGAAACTAACTCACAGGTTTTTATATCAATATATTGTGAATACGTTACTGAGAGCTGAAAAGAAAAAGAACATTTGATATAAAAGATAAAAAGAAATATTCTTTCTGACTGAATCCCATGTAGTCACTCTGAGTATTGGGAATCCCACATCAAACCTGACAGATGAATGTTCTTCTCCTTTTTAACCATCTGGTCACCCCATGTAACATGCGCGTCGGGCACCCACCTGTGATGGCCAGTGACAGCAAGCACTGGGGCAGACTGGCTCCACACAGCCTCCCAAAATTAATTAGCGAAGTATCTGTTGAATGATTTTTACCTTATTCTTGCACCTCCCCCAGCCCTGCTCCCCTAAAAGCAGGTGGAAGTAGCTGTGATAAAATGAGGGTGAGAGAGACTGTGACGTTCCCCGGCACTTAAGCCAGGTCTGAGAGGAGGCTGAGCAGTCAGGGCTTGGGCTCTGGGTCCAGGCAGACCTGAATTTCAATCCCGGCTGGGCGACCTTGGACAAATCTCTTGGTCTCTCTGTGCTTCATTTCACTTACTTATAATGGGGACACTTATAGACTCTGTGAGGACTAAACAACGATGCACTTAGCACACTGCTTGAAATGAAGGAAATGTGCTAGATTTGTCAACTATTAACCATTATTTTTATTATGATCGGCTCTGAGACTGCTTTGCTTCCCCAGGCTCTTAGATTCTACGTGAAACCTCAGACCCCAGGCGCCCGCAGGAAAGGCTCTGAGACCTGGCGGGGACAGGCAAGGAGATGACCCGGAGCTTTGCTGCACCCACTTCCCCACGTTCCAAACGAAACTCTGCCTAGGAGGCAGCATGGCATGCACGAGGGCACCTGCTCACTCCCGAAGGGGACGCCTTCTCCAGCGACATAGAGTCTCTTGAAGCGATGACACGTCACGTTCCCAGAAACCATGTGCGCCTTATGATTCGTCACAGGCACACACTCCCGGACTCCAAGGCTCCAGCAACAGAGACGCTTATGTGTGCAACACGCTGTTCATTCCTTACAATTGGACACTCGCCACACACCCCTTCCTGAATCCACACGTGCCTCTGAGTGAACCATTCAGTGGGGTGAGGGCGGGGGACCCTGGTAACAATTACAGTCACCCCAGGGAGAAGGCACATGAGGAAAAAAACATATTAATTAAGGCTCCATCGATGGGGTGCATTCTCCACGGGCCCCTCTCCCCTCCCATGTTGCCCTCCCTTCTCACTGCAAAGAAAGGCTTCAGGCAGATGGCATGTATCACGTGCACAGAAAGCGGGGTGCCCTCAGGTGGCTTCTTCCTAAGCTGTCCAAGAAGCCTGATTAATGATGTTTATATTCAGCCCTCCGGATTGTCGTATAAAACAACATGCATCTCCGAACACACACCCAGCTAGCGAGACATCCAGTTCTAACGCTGGTTATAAAGGATCGCTCGCCGGAAGCTCTCACTTACAGATCAATAACTTTCCCCACTGAATCGCCTCCTTGACAATCTCCACCCTGGATTCGCACTTACTCCTCAAACACGAACACGGCGGCCCATTTGTTCTTTTTCTCCTCCTTCGCTATGGGCCTCATTAGCGAGGACAGTAAAAACACACCCAGTTCCAAGAGGACGGTGGCGGGCTCAGATGACGCCGAGCTGCTGCTGAGAGAGACCAGGACGCGGTCACATCAAACCAGGGACGCTCAGAGGGCCAGAGGACGTTTATCAAGGGCTGCGGGCGACGTTCCGAGCGAGCGACTCCGGGCGGATTCTGAAGGAATAAACAGAGCTTCGTGCTCCGTAACGATAACATTTGTATTCATCGCTTACATAATCACCAACACTTGGCCACATCTGTCCTCACTTGTTGAAAATCTCTTCCTTGTCTTTACGGGGAGCTGATGGGCGGTCTGACACTCCGGGGAGAGAAAGAATTCTCCTATATTGGCTTCATGGGAAAAGATCAGCGATCCGAACTCAGGAACAAGCGTGACTCTCTGTACGGTGCGTGACCAGGGCGCTGTGTGGTGCTGGGATCCAGGCCACGTCTCCTTGTTTAATGATGAGCTCCCGACCGCCACGCCCGTTTCCATGGGGGCGTAATTCACATGCAAACGCCTGAAAGTTCACATTGTCCTTTCTACATTATATCTGAGCATCAGAATGTTTTAGGAGCTCCATCCACCGTTCGCCAAACAGATTGACTGAAACCTGGGAACGGGACACGAAACGGTTCATGTGCCAGACGAGCTGGCGGCTGTGGGTGTCCTCTGGGGGCTGCAAAGCCGGTGAGGGGCCCTTTGCCAGTTGTCGACCATGGGGAAACCCACTCAGTAGGAAAGATAAGAGAAAAGCCATTTGGTCTACCATTGGTTGTAAGCGGATGCTTCTTCACAAAGCATAAATATTCCAGACAGAGCTTAGAGATGATATTTTAAATGAGAAAATGTACGTGCAATGCATGGCCGGAACAAAGCCTGACACGTGACAAGTACTTCTCAAAAGGTAGTTGTCACCAACCCCTACAAATACACAACCGTTGATAAAGCATCATGGAGGGCATAGGAAGACAATCTGCTCTCACGTTAACTGTTTTCTGGGCCCTGTGGTCTCTTTTTTCATAAAGTGAGGCGATTGGCCAGATGACATCTATGGTCTCTTTTGTGGAGAATCATGATTCTAAGGGTTTATATCCAAACTTTAAACATTTCTTCTCTCAATCCTCTAAACATATTAGGAGTAAACCACATTAACACTTAGAACATGTAAGATAAAGAATCCCAACATCTCTACAGAATGAAGGACAATTCAGGTACAAAAGCACAGAGTGTATTTCTAAAAAAAAGACCCAGCCCCAGCTCAATCTGTACACCCCGTCACTCACCAGCTCTGACTCTTGGAGTACCTTGTTGCAACGCGACCATTCACTGCAGCTTGAGATTTGCTGGTTAAACGATACCAAGCTGGGCTATAACCCTCTGAAGAAGGAGGGACTGACTGTTTCTATCACAGAAACGGAGAAACTCTCCATCGCCATCCAGAAACCCATCCTATCTTCTTTTAAGACACGCCAACTGAGAATCATGGAATGCATAAGTTGGCAGAGCACTCCGAGGTCCTGGCCCGTGTGGAAGTCCCTCTGCTCGCACCCCGGACTGGTGGTCACGCGGCTTGTTACACCAATAGGGCGGTCGGCATACTGCGCCCAATCCCGCCCTGCGCAGAGTTCTGCATCTTCGATTATTTGCAACTTCTATTTAAATGGCGATCTGTCTATGTGCCATCCTGACCCACAAATCCTAGATCCTTCTAGAGCAGAAAAGAAGTCCGTGCCCTTTCGAATATTTGAATATAACTCCTGCTTTTCCTCCTCTCCATCTTCTCCAGGCTCCACCTCTCAGCTCCACAGTTATTCCTCCTGGACGTGGTTTCTGGACCAGTCAGCATCCCACTTGCCTCTTATGGGTACATGCGATGTGTGTCGTCAGTGACCTAACAGTGTCAAGGCTCGCTTGTTACCATCCTCCGCCCTCTGCTGGCAAACTAATTTCCCGACACGAAACAGTGCAAATGAGTCGAGTTAGGTGAGTTCCCATCCAGGTTATGCAAATGTCTACAACAAACAACCATCCGTATGTCTTCACATACCAATCATAAATTACGTGGGAAAACAGAGAAATAACCAAAACATGGAAAACATAACATAGTTAGAACAAGAGACTTCATCCATTACTGATGCATGTGCCCCTAAGGTGTTAGCAAATGCCATGTATTATTTTACATATGTGTGTGTGTGTGTGTGTGTGTGTGCGTGCCTGTACTTCAACCATGTTAAATATGCATTTCTGGAGAAGCTTATCTGTGATGTATTTTCAGTTACACATGAGCTCGTTGTTAGAACTCAATAAACAGAAAATATTATCCCTCTCTGCCCACATTTATGTCATTTTGTCTTTAAAATAAATGGGAACCTTGGTGATCTTGCTCGGTTTCATGGTTCTAAATACTGTCTATATGCCAACGACTCCCAAATTTACATCCCTAGCCCAGACTGTTTCCTGAGCTCCAGACTCATTCATCTCACCGGCAGCTCGGACTCGACAACTCGGCTCCTCCTGGGCGTCCAGTGGGCGGCTCGGCTCGGTGTATGCAAACCGAGCTCCTGATCTTTCTTCTGCTCACGCCTTTCCCCTCTCACTTAACGGCCACTCCCTCCTTCCAGTCAATCAAGCCAAAAACTTTTGGATTTAGCTCTATAGTCTCGCTTTCTTTCCCACTAAGCAGGAATTCTATTGTCTATTTTTGAAATATATCCAGAATCTGACCATTTCGCAACACCTGCACTCCCTCCCCTCACCCTGGTCTAAGCTGGCGTCACTCTCACCTGAATCACCGTAATGGCCCCCCGCCTAAGCCACCTGCTTCCACTGGGTTCACCCTGCGATCTGTTTTCAACAGGCAGCCAGAATGAGCCTTTTAATTCGCGAGTTGGGTCATGTCCTAAACCCCACTGTGGCTCCCAATTCCACCCAGAAAACAAACGAACGAACAAACAAACGAATCACAGTCTTACCACTTGGAGGCCAATAGCCAAGAAATAAAAACATACCCCCACACTAAAACTTGTTCACAAATGTTCACAGCAGCACTATTCACGAGAACCCCAAAGTGGAAACAACCCAATGTCCATCATGGATAAACAAAATGTGGCGCAGCCACCTAGGGGAATGTTATTTGGCCAGGAAGAGGAATGAAATACTGAAATGTGCTCCAAGTGGGTGAACCTTGATAGGCACATAAACCGTCATTTCAGTTGCACATTGTAGGTCTACGCAGGACCACGAGAACCTTCCTGACCCAATCTAAGGGGCTCAGGAATGTTCGCTAAAGGAATTATGGTCTTGAAAGGTAAGGACGACTTGACTTGTTTGAATTATCTGAGGCTAAGAGGGTGAAGTGAATCCAGGGAAAGAGGGTCACTCGCTTCTCTATCAAGTCATTTTGGAGGGAAAATACGCGAGATCACTTTTATTGTCATGATAAAGTTGTAAAAGCCAACGGTCTACTGGGGAAGGCTTTATGATCAGGGCTATAAATGCATCCATTCATTCATTTATTCACTCAGTAAATGCACCACGGGTACCTCCCATGTGCCGGGCACTGAGCCTTCATGTACATCTTACATGAATAGATGTGCCTGGAATGCTCTCCCCTTAGATTTTTGCCTGGCTAATTCCATCATAGCTTTTGACTATTGGATATTTTCTGATGTATTTAGTGTCTGTCTTTCCTGATCAGAACATAAGATCTATGCAAGAAGGAAGCTTAACTTTATCATCCAATGTACTCAAGCACCTGAAATCGGGCCAAGCATGAAGGCACCAGCACTACAGATGTTTGTCGAATTAACAAATGAATGAATGAATGAATGAATGAATATGGTTATTATGTATCCAGAAAGAAAATGCCAACACACAGCCCTATGAGATGCATAACTTTGTATAACAAGAAGTCATCGATGAGTATGCACCTTTATGACAAGAGATAACATTTTACATGCTAAAATAAAACTTTTCTATTATGTAAATAGAATCAAAAACATTGTAATGGTGTTTATCAACATAATAGTGTCTTTGGTCTTAACTTCTATATCGTCACGGATGCTTTTAGACCATGAGAGTCAAAAAATAACTATCACAAGCTGAATAAGAAGCACAGTCTTCGTAATCATTTTAATACTGTCCTACTTGAGAATATAAACAATAAACCTGAAAGCCATTACAAGAATGGGTTAAGGCTCTCTGGAAAATACTTGCAGCTAGAGAGCAACAGAATCTAACATGAAATTTTTGAGCCAGTTAGCAAATCAAACATATATTACATATCTATGGGGGGAAGAGAGGAGGAGAGAGAGAGAGAGAGAGAGAGAGAGAGAGAGAGAGAGAGACCCTCGCAGGAAATTGCGCTGGGGACTCCAGGGAAAATGAGCATCTGAACGTCACATAGAGATGATTTCAAATGATGCACCAATAGGCAAGAAATGTCCAACATAACAGGAGGACATTGTCCTTCGAGAAACCAGAAACAAAGACTGTGGCATCAGAGAGCACTACGCTTCGGACCACAGTAGTTTTCCCAAGCGTTAACTATTTTTCCCACCCCCCTCGACAATTCTTTCTCTGTAACTTGAATCCTCTGCTTTCTTTTCACGTCCGCCTGATCCATCTTCTCAGGAATGCCAATCTTGGCTATTGCAACAGCCCAGTTCATCTCCCTCCTGCATAATCCATTAGCGCTGCCAGCTCTCAGTACTTACAATTCTTCGGGGAACTCCCCTTGCCCACAAAATGTAAATCTGAGTGTCACAGTCCCCTCCAATCAGACCCACCTTCCCAACACGGTCCCCTGGGCTGCGCGGCCCAAACTCTGAAAAACCAGCGTGTGGCACGAAGAGACCCATCGCTCGTCTGGATCCTGTGGGTTCTTTAAAGGTCTAAGTCAAAGCCCGTTTCTTCCCTGAAGATTCTCCCCCACACTCTTATCCTCTGCAACCTCCAGCTCCTTTGAGCCCCTATAGAAACCCTGTCTGCTACCATTCATGTGCATATATCCATAGACTACCTTTTGCATGCACACTTTATGGTTTCCAGTGAGATCCTGAATTCCTAAAAAAAAAAAAAAAAAAGGACTGGATCATATTCCCCTCACAGAATACAGCATCGTGCACACACATCGTAGGTGGGCAGTAAACATTTTATTCATCGTTTAAGACACCTGGGTGTGGGATGCTCTAGATTGTCCATTTCATTAAATGTGCATGGCAGCAATGGCCATCAATCAAGGAGAAACAGAAGTATAAGTTTTTACAAGTCCGTACGGCAGTTTTTTAAAATGTAGGCGCTATGAAAGTCATGTGTAAATGCTACCGGGTACTCTTAGCTGTATTTAGCTCCACCTGGAACACAGGTAACCACAGCAACATAACAACAACAACAACAACAAAAACACATCGTTTACTTCTGGAGTGAAGGACGACCCTCATGAAGCCATGATAGTTTTCACTACAGGTAGGGAATGTTACAAGACGTACCGGATATTAATAATACATACTAAATGCTTGAGGGCTATGCCAATCAATTAAGCCCCCCCCCGCCCCCGCTGCTTTTAATGGATCCCACCGAAGAAAATTGAACCACAAAACCTCCCCATTAAAGCCAAGTGAATGGCATGATTTTAATTGAGATGCGGAGCGAGGCCCTTTCAAGTCAGGGCAGCTCACACCTTCCTTGACGTCCTCCCCTGAGTGACAGCATTTCTCAACGCCGCAGAGGAGAGACGAGGCAGCATTTCTGCATTAGAACCCGGTGCTGGCACGAGACCGGGGCCCATGCTTGCGGGAGGTGGAGTGAGGTCCACCACTTCAGCTGTGGCCGCGGCCTCTTTACAGCCCAGGTGGGGGACGACTTCCAGCGAAAACACCCTTGTCCTTCCGCCCCAGGTGAGGTCACGAAACGAAGCTGCACACACGCATTACGGTGTGTGTATACGTGGGGTGTATGTGTGCGGAACGTATGGTCTGAAAACGGATGTACATCGTTTTAAAAACACCTCCTTCCGCGAGTAGGTTCACTCGCTCACGCAATAACAAGTATTTCCCCTGCGAGAATTATGCTTCACCTGAACAGTCCAGAGGCAAACGGCTGGGAGAGTGTAGCCAGCAAAAAGCAAAAACCAAACCAAACCACGGCATAGACCTGAGCTTCCGGCAGGCGCAGTTCCTCCTGCCAGACTTTATAACTTTATAATGAAGAAAAATGTCACTCAACTCAGCACCAACGGGTCCCTCTCTCTCCCCCGTCTCTCTCCCGCCTCTCCCCATAGAAGTATTTCAGACAGTAACTTTCTGAACCCAATTCCTTCTTTTAGCAAACGGCTCCCTTCTTTTCAGCAAAAGCCTCCTTATTTTCTCATTTTTTTTCTCTAACCTCTTCATAAAAGTGGCATATGACTCCGGGACATTTTGCAATGAGGCGCCACTCTGGGGAGAATGAGATACGACTGCACTGATGGGCTGCCACCTGCTCGCCATAAAGGATGCGGAAGTAAGGTGATCACCTCTTGTGATGAGAACGCTCAGGAGCAATGAGGTATCTGGTAGGTGGTGGGGGGGAGGGGGGTTGAGCGGACACAGGTATGTTCCTTCCCTTTTCTCCGAACCAGTGACCTCTTCTGCTTGGTCAGGAACCAAGGAGACATGGTTTACGTTCACTCCTCAGTATTCTGTTTTCTCTCCAAGAGTCAGCCGAGAAGGGGCCTTTGTGGAAAATTGAAAATTCCCTCAGAAGGTTGGGGTGGGGAAGGGTAAACCTTAAAAGAAGGTGGCTTGGAAGTTTCTGATGATTCCGAATCATTGGAAAGGAATTCAACGAATTCCAGGTTGGTGCTACCCCCACCCCACCCCCACCCCCCTTCCTGGGAAAGTGCAAAGGCAAAGGTGTCTCTCTAGGTCAAAGAGCAAATGCTTCAACCTGGTGCTCACTCAGGTGTCCCAGAGGTCCTGGACCTAACCCGTGATTTCAGCCATTATCCAAGGCAGTGAGAACCCCTGCCAACCAATTTTAGGCCAAACTGATGAAAATATCAGCCTGGTGGGACGTCTTAGGCTTGGGATCCACGGTTTCCGTCTTGGAACCAGCAGAGGGAGGGTTTGCAAACACTCACGTACCCAACACACATGCTCCAGCAACCCAGGAAAACCCCCTTTATTAAGGAACCAGATTTTTACCCCGACTTCATGGCAACTAAACCAGTGTGTTAAAGAAATGAAGCATAACAGTCATCGCCACCTACCCAAAATGCTCCGGGAAGCACCCTCTCAATGATCCAACCGAAAACACGGAGAGCTGAATCATCTAGAACAGCACTTTTTCCTTCAGGTGATACAAATATATAATCTTTAACAGAATTTATTCTATTATGACATGCTCAATATGTGAGTGTCTAGGTGCATGTTGGGATAATTACACCCACCCACAGTCCAAAGCTTCATAATTTCCACCAGTCTTACACCTTCTGAGCAAGATCAGCCATCTTCAGCATTTTTTAAGCAGAATGGTACATTCTGGGCAATGTGACTTTATTCTCTAGATGATTGCAAAATTAACACTAACGGTTAAGTAGGTCTTCTTACTGAAGTGAGTGCCAATAATTTTAAGGAGCCAGAGAATTTTTAGAGTGTTTATGAGAAAAGGCAATCCAGTATTTAAGTCAAGATCCTGTCTGTGTGGACATCTGCCTTGCATTCAGCAAACCAAACGGAGGAAAATGTTTCTGCTTTAAAATCTTTCCTTTCCTTCCTATGGTTGATTTTTATTTACCTCGTAAATCTCAGCAAACTGTCCTCGAAATAGCCATCATTTAAACCAGTCCTTGAGAATAACTCAGGCTGCATTCTACTCTGCCCGATTCTTTCTTCTTCTGGGCTTATTCATTTGTTAAGTGAAAACAAGAAAAGAAACGTCCGCGGACTGTCCCTTTGACTTGCGTGTGTATCAGTGTGCAGGCCATATGTTGATTCGGCCGTTACAGACTTCAAGGAGAGACACACCAAGGCTTTTTATCCAGGGAGAAAACTCTTCCCATCAACCTGTGTCAGGAACTCTTACCCCGACATCCAGGGATGGGATAAAAGGGGCATCAACTCCCTGAAAACATGTGCAACGTTTTGCATGTTAAGGAACTTTGGGGCGAGCGGGCCTCCCGTTTGTGCTGGCTGCTCGAGCTGGAGATCTTCCATCTGCCGCTCTGGGTCCACTGCCCACCCTGGTCGGTGCCGAGAGGCGGACTGATGCAAGCCGCAGGGACACACGGATGTCCTTGCGGTATCAGGATGGTGTCAGCTGACGGAGAGCTCAGAGGACATGGGACAGGACAGGGCGTTGGTGGCCAGGCTCCTTCCGCATGAGACACAAGGTGGCTGTGTCTCAGCTGCTGGCCCCTGCTCCTCAGGGGTCCTCCCCCTCCGGCGTGCGGCACTGGCTTGCTCTCCTCGCCCCGCAGGCCCACAGGTGGGAGCACTACCACACCTGGCTCAGGGAGCATCCTTCCTGGCTTCCCTACACCTGCCGCAGCTTTGCAAACAGCCCCTTTGAAAACTGTGTATTATACAGACGGTGCCACCTGCCTTCTGTCAGGACGCCAACAACGTTTAAGAGGCTGATGACCCTAAAGGGATACGAATGTTTATATTTTAAAGAGTCTATATAAATGCAAAGGAAATTGAATATGGAGAAAGCTAGAAAGCGAGTGTCCAAGGCCCTGGGCCGAAAACCAAAAGCCAAGTGCCCTGTGGCCCCTTGTCATCCTTCGGTTGATACACTCTCTCCCCCCGAGCACAGGGTGTGGGCACCCCTGCCTGTGCACTGATGCCGCTCGCCCCTGACAGCTGGTCACGAGCTTAGGCTAAGAGGTTAAAGCCACTCGCTGTCTGTCTCACCCGTGAAACTGCCACGAGAACAGTCCCCACCTGATAGGGCGCTGGAGGGGAGGCGAGGTCCGTCGGCTCCCCTCAGTCAGCCCAGTCGTCCCTGTCCTCTGCACCATGGCCTCTCCCCAAGCCTGCCACCCCCGCCCCCTGCCCGATCACTCGCTGCTTTGGATGCGATTTGCTAGATTTGATAAGGGTGACCTGCCTAGGACACAACTTTGGGTGCTGGTCTTCTAGATACTGGCACCGGAATCCCAGGCCAGCAAAAACCCTGTGCTGCACGCACATGCACACATGTGCACACACGCATGCACGCACACATGTGCTCACACCTGCACGCACATGCACGTACATGCACACACAGCACACATGCATGCACACATACGCTCACAACCTGCACACACATGCACACACATGCACACACAGCACACATGCATGAACACATGCACTCGCACCTGCACACGTGCACACACACCTGTGTGCACACACATACATGCACACACCTGCTCACGCTCACCCGGTCAGGGAACTGGCCCTGCTCTACTCCACCTGGCCCCTGAGGCATTGACCCCACTCCCGACTGCGCTTGGAACAGCCCAGAACGCTCTCTGATGGATCATAGTAGCATCTCTAAAATCAGACACCAGCGTGTTTCTTTGAACAATCCTTAGCGTTTATTTCCTACTGTTGGCTTGTGCCCCTCTCGTCTTAGGGACACAGGAACTGGCAGAAGTTTGAGGAAAGACTAGAAAGGGTGGGGATGGCGTGATTCTACGTGGGCAGAGTCCGTGCACGTTGTCCAGAGTCGGGGAGGCCGTGATTCTGAGAGCTCTGTGGACACGTGGCAGTAACACCCCACTGATGGAGGAACGAATCGTTAAAAACATCATTACCCCTCACAGCACGATGTCTGCACGTAGCAATGCGCAGAATGGAGTCGCCTCCGAGGTGCTCGTGCACAGTGGGTCCCACCTCCGGTTTCCCGTAACTGAGTCACGTGCACTCAGAGACACAACACAGGCCAGTGTCCACTTCCTCTCGCCCCTCAGTCACAACCCGGCAGGTTGTCGGTCCCCAGAGGCGCACACAGGGGACGGGGGGGGGGGTGCGCTGAGCTCCCAGGGACGAGCTGATCTAGAGTCATTTCTGTGACCACCAGCTAGCTGCGCAGTCCCAAGAAGTCTGCAAAGAACTGACCTGTGACCTTCCTGATGGCCAAACACCTTCAGGCCCCCGACTTCACTCCTTCACCCCACCGAGTTCCCAGCCCCCCGCCACCCTCTCCAGGCGGGAAGACATCGAACCCACCACTGTACTGACACATATCCTGGGGGGACACGAGGTTCCGGAGGGGCTCTTCGGGCTTTTGTGATGCCTCCTGCTGCATGAGTCCTGACTCCCCCGCGCCTCAGCTGTGAGACCTGGTGACTTGCCCACCCTCCCGGAGCCTGCTTTCTCTCCTATTAAATGGGAATAATACTCCCTGCCTCATGGGATCAAGGACCGGATGCGTGTAACGGGATTAGTACGAGAATGGACAGGAGCTGGTGTCACTGTATCGACCCGCACTGGCACCCGAGGGCAGCGGGTCCTTCTGAGAAGGGGCCACAGGAAGGCATGGCGGAGCCGGGTGAGTTTCCTCAGTGCTCGTCTGTTTGATACACCGCATGTTGCTTGCTTTCCCTTTATCCATTTGGACTCTCTATGTGCACACGTGTTTTCTATCGAGCCTTTTCTCCCCAACCTGGTCATACACTTCAGGCAGAAGCTGTCCCTCTGTGTCCCCCAGAGCCTGCCCACCTCAGCAGATCTGATTCATCGGCTCCTTCATAGGAGTCAGCACGAGGTCAGGGTTCAGACTGCCCGGAGTGCAAATCCCAGCCCTAAGGGACTTCCGGCACCTGATTTCACCTCCTGTGCCTCGGCTTCCTCCTATGGAGACTGTGAGCAGGAGACACTTTGCCATCCATCCGTAAAGGGACCCTGACACTTGGAAGCCACCCAGTATGTGCGGACTGTTATTACTTAACTCTGGGTGCACGACGCATACACAGTGAACATGCCCCTGAAGGAGCCCGCTGCCGTGACCATGGACTTTCTCCTACTCCTTCAAAGTAGGGGTCTACTTCTGGCTTTGATTTGCTGGCTGAAATAATCGGTGAGGTAAAATATGTCTAATCTATAAGTTTTAAGAAGGCACTGCAAAAACTTGACTCTAAGACATTTTGGAGATCAACTTTTGAAAATATTGCACAGGGAAAAGCGTACGCGTGTGTGTGTAACAGCGTTCTTTTGGTGTGTCTCGAAGCCATCCCATTTGATTAGGCCTCGATAGAACTCGCTCCATTCTCGATGGTATTCCTGAGAAGTAAGGTAGATTTCTGAAGTTTTGCAAAATGTTTTCCTCATTCCTAGTCAAAAATCTCGTATCCTCAAGCCACCTAAGATGAACTTCGCGAGGAGAGGGTGACGCCCTGTGAATACCTGCATCCCACTTCCACTAACACGTTGTCTTTGTCGGGGACAAAGACACCAGTCTCATGGCCAACACTTCCCAGGCCACAGACGCCACCAAAGACAGAACACAGAGCTCTCAGCCGCCCTGAGAACCACGGGGCAGTGGCCCTGGGGAGGCTCCGATCGGTTCTAGTCAAAGCTTAAGCAGCTCGAGGTAATTGGAAAGCAAGATGGATATGAATTCCTTTCCTCCTCGGTGGGTTTCTCTCCACACATTCCCACTCACCATTGCCGACTGAGTGCTCGGCCTCGTCCCTGCATGCTTGCTGAACACGGTTTAGCTGATCTGATTGGTTATAATCTTAAGAAAACTGAGCGGACGTTATGAGGAAGCAAAATGAAAGAGTCAGTCCAGATTTTAGCATATCATCCAGGCTTCCAAATTGGGTCCCCCAATCATTGAGAATGGATTCAAGATGCTTAGGTCTCTCCCCATCCCTGTAAGACCACTTTTTCCTGGATGTCTGCTCAGCTGTGGCAGGGAAGGATGCTGTCGGGGGCTTCACGTCCTCAGTGCATGGACCGGCTCTTGCTTTCCCTTCAGATTCTCTCGTGAGAATGAACGAAGGGTACCCTGGACCTGCAGTCTGGGTCTCCGACTCCCCCTGGCAGAGAGTCCGCTTTCCTTACATTCCAGCAGCTTTGCTCCCATTGCTGTAAGAGCTCTAAGTGGGGCAGTCGATCTTGGTAACTTTTGTTTGCAAGATGCGTTTGCATGTCTGCCGCCCCACTTCTCGGAAGCAGGAGCCAGCTTCTGCCTTCCCCATCTGTGTCTCTCCTGTTTTAAGTGATGAAGTTTTCATAAAAGTCTGTTGACTGGATTTGGGCTGTGGTGGCCAGAATGACTCGAGGCAGGGTGATATCATCTGGGAGCTGTGTACCTGCTCCCTAATAGGCACCGTGGCTCCACGCTCCCCGCCACTGGAGGGAAGGGCAGGCTGGTGCCTGTCCACCCTGTCTGCATCTCGCTCACAAAATGTACACCCTTTTCTCACAACTTTGCTTTTACCAAATGCCTTTTCAAGAACCTTCATATTGGAATTCCTCGAAGTCTCTTCTAAGAGGTGGGCAAACTTTCCGCAAAGGGCCAAGCGGTAAATATTTTAAGCTATATGGTCTCTGTCCAGCGATTCAACTCCTATAGCATAGTGCAAAGTTAGCCTCACACAACCCATAAACAAATGGGATTGGCGGTATTACAAGGCAACTGTACAAAACAGGTGGCTTTGGGCTAGATTGGACCCTTGGGCCACACTTTGTTAACTTCTGATCGAAGAGAAAAAATGATACAGAGAAAATGTGATCAACTAATTCTGCTATAAGAAAATTCTGTCCATAACTCGGGATAATTATTTAGGGTGTTTCTCATTCCACCTTAGGTCACAGGCAGAAAAAAAAACAAATTTTTAGGGGGAGGAGGAGAGACTTATGAATCTTGAATTACAGAGTTTACACAAGGTTGCAATCTGAATCACAAATCCTCACCCTCAGGTTTTTGTCCTTTAATGCGCCGTAACAGAGAACAGGAACCTCGGGCCGGATCTGCAGTATTGGGTTTGGATCCCATTCTTGCATCTCCTTCCGGTTTTGCTGCTTTCTTTAGAACTTAGTTCTTTCTCCAGGGTACCCATGCATTCTTATATTGATGCAGCCAGTCCTAAGGTCCTTTGCGGCAAGGCCACATTCGCCCATATGTTTCGTCCCATCGCCATAGTGACTAGCAGCGCCGTGCACACAGAAGACGCACTGTGTACACAGTGGAACAGAAGGCCTTGGAGTCTTAGGGAAGGGATAAGGCCTGAGGCCCGGTTGCCTTTCTCGGCACATCCAAAAGCAGATAAGGCTGCACACGGGTCCACCCGAAACTCCGACCACTGGTCTGGAGGCCGATTAAAAAGATTCGAAAACAAAACTGGATGGGGTTGGACGAGAAGTTAGAAACCCAACCCGAAAACAAAGGGGAAGGGAAAACGGAAGTGCAGAGATAAGTGGGTGGGCAGCTCGACTCAACTAGACGCATAACTGATTAGCCCACTTCAGCGTTTCTCCATGCAGGATGGAAATAATTGGCTGTTGGCAAACAAAATGCAGGGAAGAGGAAACGCTCACCCGAAAGCTATAATTAGTTTGTCAGGGCTGCGTATCTGTGATGACTGCGCAGAGAAGTGCATTCCCGCCACAGCGGCTTCCTCTCCTGCCTCTGCCTTCTCTTTTCCAACTCTTTTCCCATTTGGAGGAAAAAAAAAAAAAAGTGCAGCTCGCTGTCAGCATTAATTTACCATCGCACGCAGGAATGCGACGTTGTCCAGGATTTGACGTTTTGGGCGCTCGAGAACGGCTGTATTTTGTAAATGGAAATACCACGACCAAAGCAGAATGCTCTAAGTAGAATGATGTCGTTTGTTTCCGAAGACTATCGATACATTAGGGCGATGCGAAAATAATAATAAGAGCGAGGCATTTCATGGCAGACTCCGGGGGTGAGGTTAGGGCTGTGATCTGCGAGTTACCTCGGGGCAAAACGCCGTAGCCCCAAGAGCTGCCGGCGAGGTTCTCGGGGCACACGGGAAATGGGTTAAAATGGGCTTGGATAATAAAAGGCAAATGGCAGTACAGCTCCAGACAGCCATTCTATAAGCCTGACTCACGACATGGTCCCATCAACTGAGCTAGGAGACCACAGACAGTTTCCTCATCCACCATTGCAAGCACTGAGGGATATACGAACCCTAGAAAAATTACAGGGTAAGGAGACTTCGTGCTAGGCCCTTATTTGCAGGCTAAGGACACTAACATCTCTCCGAACTGGGCTCGCATCATATTTGATGAATGTTCAAACATGATTGTACCAGTAGCATGTTCTCTGAAAATTGCAGCTATTACTCATTAGTAAATGAGGGCCCTTGGGCAAAGACCTGGTTGGAAGACTGAGTACCGTGTCACCCACAGCAACGAATTAATCCTGAAAGTTTGGCATGTAGAACGGGTATTAAAGCACTGCAATTAAAACTTACACGTCAAGATCCTATCCATTACGCCGCCTAAAAAATGTATTTGACCTTTCTATTGCAAGCCGTCCACTCCAGACTAGGAGACGCTGAATGTGCGTGAGGATCATGGAGATCACGCAGGTGGCGAGAGAGACAAGAGACGATGTGACCGGCATGCTGCTCCAGCCGGGACCTGGGATCTGTCGCTGCTCGGTGGACCTTGGCAAATTAAGCCACCACCTGACTCTCCTTCCTAATATGCGAAACAGCGAGACTCTCTCCAGGAAGGCTGCTTCTTTCTCTAGAGGTCTCCTGTCGGCTGAACAGCGGGTGTCCTTGCACCCCTGTAACTGTGGCATAGGGTGGTGCCTTTCTCTGACTTGGAACATAGCCTATTGCTAAGAGAGATGGCTTAGGAACTACACTGTCTGCGTTTGAATGGGCCCTTGTCCCTTCACTATATGACCTTAGGCGAGAGCTGCAAGTTCTTTGCGTCTCCATTTCCTCATTTATAAAATGAATAGGTGCGGATTAAATGTGTTGAATCATGGAAAAACACTCAGAACAGTTCCTGGTCCATAGCAAGTACTTACAAAATATGAGCTTGCATTATTTATGTACATTTCCATGGGAAGGACTCGGGTATTTATACAATATGTTTAAAAGAGGAAGAAGAACTTGGTACTTTCTAGAAGAGGAGGAGATACACACACCTGTGACTTACCAATCCCATCGTTACCCTTGAGAAACTCACATATGTGAACAAGGGACACAATCAACCACGTTCACTGCAGCAGCAATTGCAAGAGCAAAATATCGGCATGACCACCGGTGGGCGAGGAGATAAAATGTGACATTTCCACGAAGATACGAAAAAAACACTGAATTGTGTGCTTTCAAGGGGGGAGGATTATGCCATGTGAATTATATTTCAAGCCCCGATACATAATACTGAATGAGAAATGTTGCAATAAGAAACTCAGAGTACGTTGCCATTTGTAAAATTTTAAAAATGTTAAATAATGCCCCATGTTGCTTACAGATTCATGCCTATGTCATAAAAACATGCACTCGAGTAATAAGCACCGTATTCAGAATAAAAGCCATCTCTGGGGAGGAAGGGGAATGAGATGGAAGAAAAGAACACAGAGAGCTCCCACTCTTCCGTGAATGTTTTATTCCTTTAAAGAAATAATCAGAAAAAATGACACAACTAAGATTCGATAAAAGTCATATATTGCTCTATTTACATTTTGTATGCGTAAAGCATTGCTTAATCTGAAAAAAAGTTCTGAGTTTTACTGTTGCTCTGATTTGTAATATTTGTCCTTTGTGATGTCCTGTCAAGTACGTGAATATATATTTTTTTCCTCATCTATTTTCCTTTTCTAGGGCGATTCATTTAAAAAAGGTTTCCTTATTGTAACTCCAAATGGACTAAAAATGCTCATTTTAGCTTTAATAACCATCATTGCATATCAAGGACGTGTTTAGATAATGGATCGCTCTCTCATTAAAAAGCATTTATGTAGCCCCTTGAGTAAGCACAGCTCTGTGCCAGGCGTAAGTGTTGGGTCATGACAACAGGGTTAGATGTAAAAGGAGACCAGCTATTGTAGCTTCATTAAAATTTAAAATTTGGGTAACTTAATTCATACTTTATAATAATAGAATTTTAGAGTTCTTAAAAACCACTACGAAAAACCCAAATACCCTAATTGGAAGGCTGAATGAAAGACAGAGAAAACTTTTAGCAGAAGTACTTATTATGGCAAGAATTCCAAAAGGAAATATCAACCAAATGAGCAATGAAATGGATACATTTAAAAATGAGATACTTTAACCTATCAAATGGCAAAGATAATATTCGGTATTAGCATAGGTTCAGGAAATTGGGCACTCATACCGCTGGTGAGCAATTTGGCATTATGTAGCAAGTGCCTAATAATATCAATGCACTTTGACCCAATGATTCTCCGGAATGCCATACTACTGAAACAACCCGAGACGTGCACAAAGACTTATGGGCAAAGAGAGTCACTGTAGCATCCTTCATCATAGCAAAACGCCTAAACATATAACAACAGAGTATCTATCCATTGAATACAGTATGATCCGCACAATGTAATAATGTACGGTCTTCATATACATTTATTTTTCAGTTTATGTTAAATGACATGGACAAGTGTTTAAGAGATAATGCTAGTGCGAAAACAGGATACAACACAATTGTGCATATACAGAAACCCAATTCTGTACAATAACTATAGATCCGCGCTGAAAAACGATGGGAAGGAAACACCCTAAAAAGCCACCAGAGGTTATCTCAGACTCCTGAGCTCATAAGTGTCTCCTTTATTTGGATCCTTATATATTTTTGAGACATTTTTTAATAAGCCTGTTTTATAATCAGAATAAATCATAAATTATCAGATAATTGCAGAACTTAAGATCTAGGAAGGACCCCTTCATTTTTTACAGATAGCGAAGGTTAAATTGAGGTGACATCACTACTGAGTGGCTAAGTGGCCGCATCTCCTTCCTGACCTGGGCCACCATGTCCTGGGGGAGCCCAGAGAAGAGTGGCAAGGCCTCTGCGGGGCCCATAGTCCTGGCAGAACGGAACTGCAGGAATCCACGAACAATCACTCCGGACAACGTTCACACTCCTTCCTTCTTGAATCTTCCATCCGCACCCAATGGGGCCCATCTCAGTGACTGGGAGAAGAAAGCAGCCAAATAGAGAGTTTGTTTCTCTTGGCATCGCCACCTTAAGTATGTGCTTATCACATAAGCTACAACTGTAAGGAGAAAGTAACAACAGTATGGTTTTTAAGAAGCGATAGATAGATGTTCAGGGGTTCAGAAATATTTAAATTCAATGAAACTCAATGGCCGGAGATTGAAGAGCAAGGCAAATATTACGAAGCCAACCTGGAGTGGACGTGCAAACCACAGAAGGCCCCCTAGCAGCACGTTGGTGAACACGTATTTAATTTGTAGGTGCTTTTAAAAACCACACACACAATGCCTCGCACTTATTTCTCCTTGAACTCAAGCATCTGTCCCAAATGAGTCTGTTATGATCTAAAGTTGAGACTCTAGTTTTACCGAGCAGATACGAGATATCCAGGCATTCATCCATGTTGGAAGACAAAGGCCAGCTGAGAGTTATTTCCATTCAAAGAGAGTTCCCACAATTCTTACAATAGGAAGGAGAGAATAAAGAGAGAGAAACAAAGGGTGCTGAGGGAGGGGGCGACCTTCTCTTCCCCGGCTGGTGGCCCTGCAGACAGAGAACTGGGGAGGTTTCTAGGGCAGATCAGATCCCGTCCATTGAGGCCTCAATGCTTTTCTCAAAGTGTTTGCCTGGAGCAGGAGTTTGCGACAAAGTGCCTTGTATAAAGGCTCCCAACGAAAGGTTTCAAAGGAAAACGCTGAGTTTTGTTCTGCTTCCCTGCTCTGTTACTGTGCCTTCGAGCGCCTCGGACAGAATCAAAGGGAAGAAGACCTGCGGGACCCAAAAGTAATTTTTTTTTCCTCTTTCCATGCCAGTAACAAGATGAGCGGAGAGAAGCAGGAATGTATTTGGAAGGGGCTGGTATAGCCAAATAGGAGACACGTTTATGTCCCCCGACTTCCGATTTACCGCCTCCCTAGGTGCTACTTAGAAGCACTCCTGAGAAGAAAAGTAAGAGGCTGTCTGGAGCGACTGGAATGAAGCAGGCTAATGCATGTAGAGGCTATAAGGCTATGGCAAGAAATCCAAAAAGGAAAGAGCAGAAGACTCTATTCAGTCAAGTGCAGCAAAATAACTCGTAAAACTTCTAGGCCCAGGATCTTGTTGTTAAAACCAAAATTCCAAACTACCTGAGTAGGTTGACTCATCCTACTGCAACTGGTTGGTGTTCCCTCTACTCACACCCTTCAGATGGCTGTGAGTTTTGTTCCCTAATGGGGGACCACCCAAGCCAGCCCGTCCCAAGCCTTTGGCTAGCATTGTGGCTCATTCAATGCTTGCACATGTTGAGGATATTCACTGTAGTTTCTATCTACACAATTTCAGAATGGTCCCATTTCCCCCTCGATGTACTGAGGCTGCTACCATATCAGTACTGAGAAGTAAAGCAATCAACATCTTTTACCTCGACGAACATAATTATTTCAACGTCTTGCAAAGTTCTTGGGCCGCAGTTTCATCATTTGTAAACTGAGGACTTGTTAGAATCTCAAGTTTTACCCTAGGGTTTGTGATTCTGATATCAAACAAGGTACAATCCAGGTCAAAAAAAAAAAAAAAACATTAAACAAGACAAATGACATCGGTGTGCAATAGAGATCCAACCCCCTTCTTTTGCATGTGGATATCCAGATTTCCTAGCACACCTGAAGGTTTGTCTTATCGATCATGTTGTTTATAGCCTCACTTATTTTTTTTTGTCTTCTTGAAGTGTCTTGGACTGAGAGTGGCAGGTAAAGCAGTGACAGTGTCCTGCTGAGCTATATCAGAGCCTGTTAACAGTTAAAGCCACAACTCACAGCAATAGCGTAGCATTTATGAACATTTTGCACCAAACACATAGCAACCACACTTTCAAAACCAAAATGACATGAGTCATGAGAAGAAATAGACAGAAACATACGAATAACAGGAACCCGTAACCTTGGGCTGGGACGAGGGTAAGGTGAGTGAGGCACCTTCCTCGGATGCATGATTTAAGAGAATGCCCAAAACTCAGGAACCCAAATAAATAATATTTTAATACAATCCATGATAAATAAAGACAGGATCGGTATTACTGAATTTTTCCGTTTGCCTCAGGCTCTGATCTAACTCGGGGTGACGCTGTCACTGTACTGCCTGCCACTCTCAGTCCAAGATCATTTAAGAAGACCAAAAAACAAGCAAAGCTATAGGAACCCTAAACAACCTGATCAATAAGATAAATCTTCTCACGTGCTAGGAAAACTGGATATCCACAAAAGAATCTATTTTCCACACAGACGAAAAATTAACTCAAAATGGATAAACGACCTAAATGAGTTAAAACGATAAAACGCCGAGAAGAAAACATAGGAGTAAATCTTCATGACCTAGGATTTGGCAATGGATTCTTAGATACGACACTACAAGCATGAGCAACAAAGAAAAAAACAGATAAACTGTACTTCACCAACATGAAAAGCTTTAGCATCCTAGAACGTTATCAAGAAAGTAAGATAACATATACAATGGAAGAAAATATTTGCAAATCATATATCTGATGGTGTCCAGACGATGTAAAAAATTCTCAAGAACTCGATAACAAGAAGACAACTTAAAAACGAAGCGAAGGGTTTGCTTAGACGTCTCTCCGCGGAAAATGTACAGATGGCCGATAAGCACATGAAGAAATGATCAACATCATTAGTCGTTAGGAAAATGCAAAGCAAAACCATGATAAGATACACTCACACCTACTAGAATGACCGTAATTTAATAAACAAATAAAAATGGAAAATACCAGGTGTTGGTGAAGATGTGGACAAATTGGAATCCTCATACTTTACTCGTGGGGAATTTGAAATAATGCAGCCACTGTAAAAAACAGTTGAACAGTTCCTCCAAAAGGTAGACATAGAAGTACCATATGACCCAGCAATTCCAATCCTAGGCATATACCCAAAAGAACTGAAAACAAAGTCTCAAACAGATACTTACTTGTTCACCAAAGTTCATAGCCACATAATTCACAATAGACAAAAGGTGGAAAGAGCCAAGTGTCTATGAACGGATGTACAGATAAACAAAATGTGTTGTATACAAAATGTGAATAGAATTCAGCCATAAAAAGAAATGAAGTTCTGATACATGCCACACCTTGGACTGACCTTGAAAACATTATGCTGAGTGAAATAACCCAGACACAAAAGAACAAATATTGAATGATTCCACTTACGTGAGCTATCTAGAATGAACAAATTCATAGCAGAAGAGAGGTTACTAGAAGCTGGAGGTTATGGGTTCAGAGTTTCTTTTGGGAGAATGAATCAACTTGGGGAACAGATAATGGTGATAGTTGCACAACATTCTTAATGATACATTTAAACTGGCTAAAATGGCCGATTTTCTGTTATGTATATTTTATCACAATAACTTTTTTTTAAAATAGATCTTCTGGATACATATCATTCTTGGCACTCACATAATACAGTATATACTTTTTTAAGTGTGATTCATAAAAACACTAAGCCATAAGAAAAACCTCAAAATTTCATAAACTAGTAATAATAAAAATAACAGTATCTGATCAGAATGTAATATAACCAGAAATAAATAACAAAAAGACTCTTCCCATGAAAAATTTTAAGTTCTGTATTAAATAAGTCTCTGATAAAAGGAGAAATATAAACCCAAATTACACAATTCCAAAGACAATATGTTAATAAAAACATTACACATCAGAACCTATAAAATATAATTAAAGTGGTGATCAGTGGGAAATTTCTAGCATAAATATTTATATTGATAAAAATAAATGTATTAAATCCCCAATTCCAAAGGAAAAAACAATAAAGTAGACCCAAAGAAAGCAAAGCAAATTTAAAAATAGACATCTATGAGGTAGTAAATAGAAAAACAACAGAACTAGTCAAAAATAAATCAAAATGCTGGTCTTCGAAAAAAAAAATCAACCTCTTCCCTCTGGTAAATCTAATGGCAATGGACAGTGTGAATCAGAGGAGCACGACCCCAAAGAGTCTAAATCTAGCAAGAAATTACTTAGATGTTCACTCTCTGTCTTGAAAATTCATCCCGATTTCACACTGTTTTCTATAATACATCTTTCTTTTTTTCAATTGTTAAAAAAGTTGGTTTCGCCCACTGCCAAGTCTTTGAGAAAAATGAATGCCCCAGGAAGATGGTCATATACCCAACAGCTTCTTGAGGCCCTGGCACATTGTTCCATCTTGCTGGGGGTTGGGGAGGCCTCGGTCGAAGAGGGTCCCTTCAGAATTAACACTCTTTCTTTCACTCTTTCATTCCAAAGCCTATCACAGACTACACCTACCCCAGCAGTATAATGTCACTGGCCTCCTCATTTTCCCAACAAAGAGATAAAGTCACCATAAAGTGAATGTTTTTTTTTTTTTAAGCAAAGCACCAAAATCAAATAGTAGCAGAGATGGAACAATAATTCACCATCCAATACTGAGCCATCATTGTTCTCACAGAGCCACTGGGCCCGCTGGACGGCGCCCTAAATTTATGGAATGATCTTACAGAAAAGGATCAGATTATTCCTTCCCTGTCATTAACGTGAATCCTTTCTCCCTCGAGCATTAAAACCGAGAGAAGACGTCTCATTTTCCCTTTCAGAATACCGGAAGCAAGAGTGAAAACCTTTTCAGAGAGGACTGAGGCCAGTCATCCCGCTTCCAATCTCCCTGTCCAAGCTCGAATGCTGGTCAGCTGACGTGGGTGGCAAGCCAGCTCCTTCAGCCCTATACACTTGGCGGTTTGGAAGGGGCCACACTAGACAGAGAAGGCAACGTGCAGATGGAACCAACGAGTCAACGGAGAAGAGAGAGAGAGAGATGACCACCAAAAATACCAACTGGAAGAAGCAGGTGACTGCAGCAAGGAAGGAGAGCAAGGAAAACTCACCACGTTCTGCCCCAGACAGACATCAACTGCACTTTCTATTAGGTTGGTGTTGCCCGAGGCAAAATACACGTACGCGCCATATCGACACGTCTTCCCCTCCTCATCAACAAACAGCACATCCATCATGTATGGACATACCTCATGTTTATAAGAATAAAAAATGCTCCCAAGAAAAGATAGATTCCACGTACGGTAAAGCCACTTTCAACGAATCCATTAGCGGAAAGTGCTGGCAATAACTGCATTAGATAGCAAGTAGACTTTAAAAAACAGCTTAGAGTAGGTGAATGTCCTTGGGACAAACTGTCATTTAAAATTTATGTTTTTGTCTTTTGTGTGAATAAATTTCCTCCCAGCTGTAAAGTATCGAGGGTATTTTACCTCGTTAGTCAACTGAGTATTTGAAAGTAATCTTGATTACGGAATTCCATAATCCAGTCTACAATGGAAAAGTCATTATAATTTCCATCTCCTGTGTAGAGAGCTTGAGGCTATCCAGGTGTGGAGTGAATGCACTTCCCAGCTCGTAGCAACTTACCCGATTAACAGTACGAAGTGGAAATATGTGTCAGCCACAGAGAGGGTGATAAAAATGGAGCCCTTCACAGCACACTGACCATGGGAAGCAGGTCTGAGAAGAAATCACAGCGCTTCTTGGTCCAGCTACAATGGAAGTGGTTACCAGACACTTCATAAAGAAATGCAAATCAAAGGCAAGTTATCTAAAGCCTCCTCCAAGAAACCTTATTGGGAAAAAGCCTTTTCTTTGTGGTGTGTCCAGCTTGTTTCTTGACTCAGGCTTGCAAATTGTTCTCACCGCTGTTTTTAGAAACATCTTGGTTCTGTTCACCCACTTCCATATGATAAGGATCCGCAGGGATGCGGAGCTCAAAGAAAGAAAGACCCCTGATGTGCAGGGCAGCTGCGGCTCCAGCCTCTTTCTATTACTGTGATGGACGGGCTGTTGCTGGATGCACTTTGGTTCTAAACCCACATGATGTTATTGCGAATTCGCAGGCCAAAAACAGCAACATCGGATCGATCCTCGTGCCCAGATGGGCTGAGCTGAACACCAGGGTCCTTCGCTCTGAGAACGCTACGGCCGTGCATATTTGTATTGCTTTAAGGATTTAAAGCTGCTGGGCCCTTGGCTTTAAAAAAAAAAAGCTAGCCGAAGCCTAGCAGACTCCGCTCTCTGGACGCCACAGATGTTCGAAAAATATATTTTTCAATGAATGGATCGCATGACACTATTCAAATCAGGTGGCTCTGTGTGTGCAAGAGAGGGTGCAACACTTTGCAGGCTGTGACGTCGGTTCCGAGCCTAAACACTGGCTATCAAACTGCAGACCAAGTGCGAAGCGCTCGGGGATGTTCCCGTAACATTCCATGGCTCCCTTCTGAGAGAACGCCGGAGTCTCCTCCCGCGTCTGAGCAGCAGCCGTCCCTAGAAGGTCTGTATTAAGTCCTTCTTCCTAAGATTAGTCCTTATAAAGAGTTATCATCTATCCTACCAGTACTAAGCATAGTCTTTCTTATGCACTTAATAGATCCTCAAAACCAAAGACAAGTTGGACCGGACTGGAGTAAACCATCAAGACGTTACCCACGCGCTCCTCGGCGCTGTCGGTACCGGTGACCCTTGTGCAGCAGTGCGCCGGCTCACAGGGTGTGAAGAGAAGACGCAGAGCGGAAACAGCTCTCGCTTGGGCAAATTACCAGTTCATCATCCAATCGATCAATCAGATTATATCCTGCGAATCCATAGTGGTCATGGCACACATATCTTTATGGAAGGAACGACTGGCTACAGTCAGAAACTGCACTTCCAAATATGAAAAAAATAAATAAATAAATTTACTGCCCAATAATGGAACCTCCCATTCTCCTCCAGAACCCGGTCACTGTCTGGGGAAGCCCCTAGTGCTGAGCAGATGGGAGGGGGTGCAGGCCTCCCCTGATGCTTTGTGAACTGGGAGAGGGCGGGGCGTGTAAGGGTATCAAACCTCTCCTCCACGAGATAAACAGTTCACATAAGAATTAACTGCTTTATGATAGGGTTTTGGTTATTCTGTGGATTACTCTTAAACCTAGAGGCCCTGTATAATCCTCTTAATTAAACTCTAGAGCCTCAGGACTTAACAATGAAGGTGGCCTTGGGGACTAAACATTCAACTGGGGGCCAGCAGGCTGGGACCGCAGACCCGATGCCTTCCTGAGCTTGCTCTGAGCCTCGTCGCCTGGTCCCCTGGTCGCCTGGTCCCCTGGCTACTCTGTTTCCAAGATCGCAGATGTCTAGGACTAAATCACAGTTTCTTACACTCTTCTTACTTACACTTTTCTTAACTGGCGCTATTCAACTTAGCAAAGCTCCTTCGACAGAAGCGACCAAAGGAAGTGTGTACCTTTATGTCCTTTTTCGAGAGAAGGGAGTGTGGTGAGGGCGAATGAAATGGGAACAGTGCGGCTCCCATGAGCTCAGCCCCCAGAACTCACGCCAAGAGTAATTCAGCGAGAAATAAGGGAGAAGGCCTCACAGAACCGCAGGGCCGGGAGCCCTGTGGCTGGAGATGTGGGTTCCAGGGGACAGCAGAGGGCAGTGTCCTCACCGGTCTTGCCGCGGGGCCGTTCACGGCCCCAGGGAGAACATGAGCGACACTCTGGGAGCAGAAGCACTGGGCTTTCAGAGTCTTCTGTAGGGATCTTTACGTATAAACTAATTTCATGACCTCTATTACTTGTTACTATGGAAAATTTCAGACATATAAAAAGGCAGACAGAACAGTCCACACACCATCACCCAACTTCCGTAACTGAGAGCCAGTTCTCGGCCAATCTCATCCCACGCATACCCCCGCTTCTTTCTTCTTCTCTATGATTGTGAAGAAAATGCCAGAATCATAACATTTCATCTGTAAATAGTTCAGCACGTATCTCCAAAGGAGAAGTACACTGAACAACTATAATGTCATTATTACCACAGAAATACCGGTTTAATTCATTGCCTTTTTACATTGTCACCCATGCCCCTGTAATGGCGCTCCCCAGGTGGGGGCTGTCTGGGTGAAACGTAGGCAAGCGTCAGTCCCCGGAAATTCCTGATCACTGTCCCTTGGGTTTTGCTCTATCTGGCCTCAAATGGTCCAAGGAGGTGGAACATTTGTTCTCATCTCTATCCAGCCGCGACATGAAAACCATAATGTACTGGTGTCCAGAGACCTCAGTGCTGGCGGTTGTGACAGAAACAAAGTGAGCTAAGGACAGAGCCATATTCTGCCGTCCAGTACCTAGGAATCTGGTGTTCGTGTCCAGCTGACACGCATGTGAGGGGCCCCAATCCCCAGACAAAGAGTTGACATTGCTTTTAAATGGAAGAAATCCGTTTGTACTTAATATGTTGCTGTGGGTTCACATACTATATAATTATTATGTTTTTACATGCAGCCATTGGTGTCGAAGACAGACGCACCGGGATTCGGAATTGGTGGCACTTCACGTCACAGCGTGGTTTCGGACGGGGAGGCTCCCTCTCACAGGCAACACTCCCCCCACCCCCCGCAATTTTCATTTTCCCTTTCCGTTCTCCCATCTTGTAAGAGAACATGGATGTTTACTCAGAAACGACTTCCCTTCACTCTCAAGAGACATTATTAGTCTGCCTTGTCCCATTATGCATCCAACGTGAAATAGCCCCGTGTCCTATTTCGCACTGACTTGGTTTGAAGGTGGCTCCCCAAGCAAAGACAGCTGAGCTCAAGTGATGAAAAACAGCACCCCCAGAATTCAGGAAGCGCACTCATACCCCTTCTGGCGAAGACACAGTCGATGGTGATGCTTGAAACGTCAGAGGTGGCTGGTTAATCTCGCATCTGCTTTCCTAGCTCATCGGCCGCCTGCTCGGCCAGCCAGGTGTGAGGAGGGGCAGGTGCAGGTGATGGCCTGGTGCTGAGCCCACGTCCCTACAGCGCAGTTTCTGTGTTTTGTGAGCTTCCCTTCGGGGTGCTTTTGCTTCTAACAGTCAGCACCTGCTGCTCTTTTTTTTCAAAGGCCTGGCCTTGGGCGGCGGGAGCCGGCTTCGCCTGCATGCTCCGGGAAGCTGGCTGGAAGTCTCTGGGATTTACTGCTCTCCTGCAACCCTGACAGGTGGTCAGGGAAGAGACGGCCCCCGCTCGGGACAACTGTGCGGCGGAACTCACACCCCTGCGTCTTCGGCAAGAGGGCTGACGCTGAAAGCCGCCCTCTTCAGCTTCCCCTCCCCTCCCCTCCCCTGTCCTGCCTCCCGCTGTCACTTCCCCCACCACTTCCCCAGGGTCCACATCGTGAAGGAATCACTGGCCCAGGAACCCTCACTTCCGGATCGGCTTCTGGAGAACTCGGCCTCGAACAGCCGGTCCCCCAGGACTCCCACTGGTGGAGCATTCTGGAAAGCGTCAGCCCTTCTCCACACTCACGCGGATGGGTTCCCAGCTAAGACCAGCGCATGCAGAGGTATTTCACGGGGACACAGAGCACGACAGGCGGCCACTCGCACCCTCCTCTTCCAACTCTGCAGCCACAGGGCACAGAGCCAAGGGCAGCCGTCACGGGCACCTCGGCCCGTCACTGCAGCAGTGTGACCTGGGTATGTTCCTCAAATGATCCAGGGCTCGGCTTCCCCTAGTGTTCTTTTTAAAACAGCGACAATACCTGCCTCGCAGTCATGAGGATTCAATGTGATAACCTAACCCAGCGCCTGGCCCGCGGCAGGTGCTCCGTGATGGCCCGCTGAACCCGACTCTGCATTTCGATGACGCCCTTCAGGTCAGAAGGGACCCGAAACCCACCGAAGGGGCCAGATGCCTCTGCAGCCAGGCTCTGCCGGCCGCCACCCCTGCACTTCCGGGGACAGGACCAGATGCGGTCATAACTGCATGGAAAAAACGGTCCCTCACTAAGAGAAAGGCCCTGGACGGACGTCACCGGGTCTTTATGAGCCATGAAGTGCAACAGCTGGGTAGTTCCAGAGAGCCTTTCCACCCGCGACCGTTAACCAGCAGGCGATGTTTTATTATCTTTCCCCCTCTGTTTAATGGGTTGTTCGCCTTCTGCCGGGATTGTTAGCCTTGATTATCAATCTCCACATAAAAAAGTAACGAACGTCCTATTCTTGTTCCTCTACTGGGCCTCGATTCTGTGTTGCTCGGATTCGACCTGACTGTCGAAGCACAATCGGACACTCGTTTTGCCGGAAGAGAGACAGGGAAGACTCCACAGCGCAGGAGCTGAGAGATGAAATGGGGTTGGATGGGTGGGGGGCGAGACAAGACGAGGCAGCAGGAGCAAGCGCTGATGGTTATGGAGCCTCGGAAAATTATACGATGACAGCAAAGACAGGAAGCCGGCGTCAGAGGAGGGCTCTGCTGTTCACCTTGTGGCCACGGTATGCCGTCTGGGGGAAAAGTCAACGTGAGTTTCCCCACCGTAGCCTTCCGTGCCTTTTATGAGGGAGGCTGGCGCTTGTCCTTGGAGAGCCAGAGGGCTTCCTTGCATCGTCACTTTCCAGCGTGAGTCCTCCCTTCCTTTCCCAGGTGCAGCTCCCTCCTGGTGACAAGCAACTGACAGCGATGCCTGCTGCGTGCTCCTCCTCGGACTCCCGGGGAGGGGGAGGCCGGCCAGGCTGCTCTCCCAGCCTCCGAGCGAGCAGATGGCTGGAGTTCACAGTCCCCTCAGCAGCACGTTGCAATTCCACGCAAAGCCCACGAGAGAACGCCCCACCTCACCTGTCCCCTTCAGGGACTGCACCGGTTTGGGTTTTACTCCTTCCTGTCTTGCTTCCCGCCGGGGCGTGAAACAGTCCAGGTGCTGGGAAGACCTGCCTGGCATCCGCTCTGCTGGCTTCATACCCAACCTCCTCCAGGAGCCAAAGGTCACTCTACACAGCCTGCCAGGAGTCAGCCCCAAAGGAAAGGGCCACTGACTGTGCCCAACCCCGACTTGCCAAAGGGGCTTTTCAAGTCCTGGTTCCCCTTTCTGCCCACTTCGAGCATATGTATCAGCAGATTCGTTACCCGATAAAAATGCTCGGGTCAATGTAGCTATGTTTTTTAAACGGCATAGAAAAGACGATTTCAGAAACAGCCCAGAACAGCCATTGTAATGGACTGGAGTCCTGACCCACTGAGCTAAGACATCCATCTCCGCCCGGGCAACAGAGGCAGACACGTTGTCAGCTCCATGGCGTTGGAAGTTGGGACTTGCTCCCCAGCCCCCTGCTCGAATAGCTTCCAATCAGCCTACCATCTGGGAACGAATCTGGACCTGCAGATTGAAGTTTCCAGGCAGCACGGGGTCTGAGGACGTGGAGGACAGCTTGCTTTGTTTTTTCCCTAATACTGCTGCTGCGTTCTCTCTTTCTTACGAGACAGTCCAAGATGTAATGAGTAATCTACACTCATGGCAAATGAGCTACTCAGAGTCTTTCCAACCTCACGTCTTCCAGACTGAGAAGTTCTTTCCAGCCACCTAGTCTCAAATGAAATGTCTTCCACCCCAGGTGTTTCTGCTTCCCTTTTAGGTTTCAAGGTGTACTTACCAAAACTTCGTAAGAACTTCAAGGTTCAAATAAATTTTTATTTTGTCCAAGGGTAAGAGGATACCTTTCACTTTATTGCCGATATTCCTTGTGATAATGTCCAATACATTTTGTTGGTGGTGGTTTCCCTGGTCATCACCTTGGACTGAATCTTCAGGTAACTAAGTCGTTAGGCTGTCTTCCTCAAGTAGAATCAGCTTCTCAGAGCCTACCGTCTCACAGAATAGTCTGCATCATTTTACCTGAAATGTTTCTGCTTGATCTCATTAAAGTTCCTCTGCTCATTTTTTCTGTTCATTCTACTTTGATGAGATTTTATCACCTGGAAGAACTTCGTTTTGTGCGCAAATTTGGTGATTGCCCATGGTACTTTTTTATCTTGATCTCTTGAAAAAAAAAAAGTTAAATAAGGCCAGCTCAATATGCTTTTCTACAGGTTCCTATTATTAATACTTTTCCCTGCAGAGAAAATGATTATGTACCCCAACTCTTTACTTATCCCCTTAGTCAATTCTCCATCTCCAAACATTTTCTCTAGTCCCAAGAAAACTCTTTTGTTTAGCTTTAGCGAGATATAATTGATATGTAATGAACTGTGCATACTTAAAACAGACAATTTGGTGAGTTTTGTCACACACACACACACACACACACACACACCTGTGAAACCGTCACAAGATAATGAACACATCCGTCACCCCTTCATGTCCACCCCCGTTCTTAGTCGGCCACTGCTTTATGTCATTATAGATTAGTTTGTATTGCCCATAATTTTATATAAATGAAATCATGCCACATGTGGTCGTCTGCTTCGGGTGGGGGCGTCTGGATTCTTTCACAGGCGACAATTGCTTGAGACTCATCCATGTTGTTTTCCATGCCAACAGTGAGGATTCTGAGCAGTACTGCACAGGGTAGAACGTACCACGTTTTTTATCCTTTATCAGTTGGTGGACACTCGAGTTGTTCCCGGCTTCTGATTATTGTAAGTCATGTCGCCATGAACATTCCCGTACAAGTGTTTGTGTGAACACGTCTCAATTTCTCTTTGGTCGACACCTGAGAGTGAAGGCCTGGTGGTATGGTGGTAAAAACTCCTTTCTGCGGCCTCCGTGCGACATATTTTTAAAGGCTTGCTGAACAATCTAAACGAAGTCCATCCTCTCCATTTCCTGATCCATTTCCTCCAAAAAAGTAAACGTAGCTCTCAAAGAACAAAGAGGGAAAGGACACGGAGCCGCGAAGTTGTGCCAGCGTGTTCCGGGGAGCTTTCTGCCCACCCGGGCTGCCCCCTCAACCTCTGGAAGGTGACGTGGCGCAGCTGCACAGTCCAGGTGAGGGACAGAAGGAAACATAATGTCCCCACTCTGAGGAGCTCTGCGGTGTGCAGGTGCCAAAACATTCAAGAGGCCAATCAAACGCATCCCTCCCGCCTCCCTGGGGTGTATTATTTGCGTACCTGGAGGACTCTATGGCTCAGAACAGAGTAAAAATAAAGAAGACTTTTCCTGTGGTTTCTTTTTTTTTTTTTTTCTGATGCTATTAGACTTGTTTTGAAATTTATGTCAAATCAAATCAAAAAGCCAAAGACGCAGAGGGAGAGAGGAGAATAACGGGAGAGGAAAGGCAGAGGGAACAGATGACAAGACCAAATTCTTAGAGTCTACGCTTCAGGTAAATAACTTCCTTATCCTGAAGATAAATAAATAAATAAATAAATACCCTTTTCGAAAAGAACAGTCAAAAGACACGGGTGAATCATTGCTCGGGTTTTAAAGCTACGATAGGAGATCCTGTTCGTGCCGTAACATCCCATGCCTCTCCCGCGAAGGGGCAATCGCAGAAAGCACGGATTGTGCTTCTGAAGTTCAGGTGGAGAAGATGCAGGCTTGTTATTTTTAATTTATGAGCTCCTGCGCAATAGTACGGTAACATCAGCTAGAATTTATTTTTCCTGAATGTGTAAAGACACACTCACGATGTTTAAATTTACTGCAGCTTGAACAACACTCGCTTCTCTCCCCCTGACCAAGCAGGCTCTGGGCTCCATAAATCAACGTTCCTCAAGAATCCAGCTCCATAGAAAATAAAGAGCACGCAAAGTAGCAACGCCACGATGGGTCTTTGAGGCTATGGTTGGTATTCAGGACCACAAAGAAGCCTAAAGATGAAGGCCACCTAGTTTTCCTTTCTCAATTTTTAGTGCAAACACTAAAACAATTTCAAAATAAAAGAAAATAAAGCGCACATCTCAAGTAATAAATGATAAAGGATTCTCTAATTTATCCAAAGGACAAGAGGAGTAAGTTAAACATATTAACAGCTGAGGGACAAGGGATGAAGGCCGAAGGTCGGGAGCCAGAGCGGTGGAGGCGATGCTGTCTCTCGAAGCAGCATCTTGACCCCTAAGAAACCCGCCCGCAGCAACCTCCGTTTCTCCCAGCGGGCGCCTGGTGAGTCGCACAGCATGGGAAGCGTTTTCTAGTTAAACTAGCACTGATTCGAGATGTGATGGTCACCTGGGCTAGGTTAAGGTGCTCGGTTGTCTGGCCAAACACCAGTCCACATGTGGCTGAGAAGGTATTTCTTAGGCATGATGAACATTTCAATCGATGGGCTGAGGAAAGCAGATCGGCCTCAACGCGCTGAGGGAAAACGCACCTCTGGGCAACGTACTTAGCACCAAGGCTGAGACAGGCAGGGCGCCCCTTTCCTCAGGGGGTGGCCTGCTCCTTCCCTCCCGCCCTGAGCGGGCTCCCTCCCCGGTGGCCTGGAGACACCTGCCGAGTGGGACTGAGCTGCACTGTGACTCAGGCCAACTCCTCGCGGCTGACGGAATGTCGCCAGGGCAGACTCGGGGCGCTTCTGGGACACGTGCGTCAGCCCTGTTCTGAGTTGAGGGGTGCGGATGGACCTCTTTCCGTGGATCTTACGCTCGAGAAGGAGAGACAGGCAGTGAATCAGTAAGCAATGAACGCATAAGGTACGTTCTCATAACAACAGGGGCTGCGAAGGCCTCTTTAACTTCCAAACGACCTGCAGACTCGGGGCGAAGGTCACCCAGCATCCTCCCGCAGGTCCGTCCTGAACTTCCATGTCGTTTCCAACTGTCCAGAAATGCGACTGGCCACCCCTGTGGCCTCGAGACCCTGACCGCAGTGGCTGCCTTTTTGTTATCCTTGGTGTCTAATAGAAAGCCTGGCACATAGTAGGGCGACCAAATGCTCCCTGATGAGCGAATGAATGAGAGTGAATGACTAGGGACATACGGTCAGTACCTCACACTGGGTTTCCTTAGAAGCATCTCTGGGCAAGGATGAGGTCACTAGCAGGTTTATTCGGGAGGCGATTCCAGGAAGCAGTGGAGGAGAGCAGGAAAGTGAGACAGGGCAGGGAGGAAGCCACCAGAGGTGTGGCACCTGGTCGCTCATGTGCACCCTGGGGCCGAGTCCTACTTAGGAAATCTGGGCCACATGGTGGGACTTGTCTCGGTGTTTTCCCAACAAGGGAGCAAGGGGCCTGGGCGCTAGTCCCTTGACTCCCGTCCGCCTTCTTTAAAAGCTGCTCCCAAAAGGGTCCCCTCCCTGGACATCCGGTCCTAGCTTGCGTGCAGTGGTCTCCAGCGGCCAGAGAATACCCCTGGGCAGAGTCACAGAGCTGACGCTGGAGAGCTACGGGTTCTGTTCTGGGAACGATGGGCAGCGGCAGCTCACGGGCCCGCGGTACCTGCTGGGACCAGCTCCGTGCAGCTGTGAACTCCCCCGGGGCCTGGACTGACCGCGTGGACAGCGGAGGCAGACGGAGAAAAGAGTTTCTTGCAACCACTGGACCCCAGCCAGCACGGACTTGACGACACGCTGGTGACCCTTGGCTCCCTTCCACCCCCTCTCTCAAATTTACCCTGATATTTGGAGCCCCTCGAACTGGAAATGAGATCTTCTTTTGATATTCAAACACTTGTAAGTGGCGAGGGCCCGTATCGGGACTTAAGACTGCTGAGTATTATTTTTAATCCCTGGAAAGTGCGTCCAAAATTCTGGATCACCAGGTTCAGAAACGTTCTGCTTGCCCCACGAACACTGCCTTGCCGGTTGAGATCGAGCACCGACATGACAGATGTGATAATAAATGAAAATTTATTTGAGAAAAAGGAACCAACCAACATTTATTGTTTTCTGAGGCATCTAAAAGACTGGAAATAAATTTTGAAAGATGGTTTATATTTGCTCGTTTTTTTTTTTTTTGTATTCAGAGTGGCTTGTATGGTGCTGATTACACCCCTTTTTTTCTGCAGACGCCGGAGAGAATTTCTCTTTCTTTGTCACTGCGAAGGCCCTTTCTTTCCTTTGCTGGGGTTTAAAAGGACAAACTATGAACCCTTAAGGCTTTGAGTTTGAGGGATGCCAAGAAAGTGACACAGGCCATTATTTCTAGGCTCCTGAAATTATATTTCCCAAATTTCAGTATACTTCATGAACAAGCACTCTGCGGGCTAAAAAAAAAAAAAAAAAGCATCTAATTACAGTGTAATGCTAAAATCATTTTTGCAAAAGCTGAATAAAAAGATGATTATCAGAAATAGCGTTCTGCCAAATCTAATTGTGCTAAAATCAATCATGGAGAACATTCCATGTGTTTCTTATCTATCAGAATTATTGTTTTAGCACAAATGCTAGGTCTTGCAATGATGATAACTGAGGCTTCGTGACAAATGTAGCTATTTTCAAGCACAATCCCATAGTTTCTTTTAAGTTCCAGCCTCTTTCAGCATGTTAACCTTCGGAGAAGCAAGGCTGTCTTACGGTCTCAAGAATGGGCAATTCATCCTTTCAGCATTCATTCACCGAGCCCCTCCCGTGTACCGGGAGGGCGGGAGGCTAAGTGCTGTGGGAGGATTAGACACAGTTCCTGTTCACAGGAAATCTACACCTTAGCAGTCAGATAAAGGAGAAAGAAAAATTCTTTCTTTCCATTTTAGAGGCAAGGAGATAAAAATCCCACCTTCAGGGATGTCTCTCAGCGTAGAGAGTAGAGTTCAAATAGGTCTGTTTATACTTCGGTTGCACCCATTTCCAACCAAACCATGCCAGCAGTCTGCCTGCAAGTCCTCCTCGTGTCCTCAATGAGAAGTCAGTTTCTTAGTCGATAAAAAAAAAAAAAAAAAAAAAAAAAAAAAAGCGCCATGGACAGATTTGTGTTTTTATCAACAATATTATTCATCAGAGTACTGAACCTCTACCCGATACCTCATGATATAATACATCTTTAGCTTCCATGATGTCTTCCACATGATTTTATCCCCAAATGCTTTACATACTTCACTGAGACAGAGATAGAATTAAAAGGATAAATCAAAGCAGGGGACAGGAAGCAGAGAGGTTGATTCAAGGGAGGAAAAGACAGCTTTTCAACGAGACAGGAAAGAAGATGGAGAACCCGGGTTCGTCTGTGCTAGCCCTGAAACTCATACCTCTTTCCTCTGTTTTAACTCTTTCTTGGGTTTCACGTCCCAGGCTACACTGCTTGTCCCGTCTCTTACAAATTTCCGCTCAAAAGACAACGAGGGACGTACACTTGAATAAGAACCTCGACTTCCCAGCGATGTCTTTGTTCATGCGTCGTTACGATGCCGTCCCCCCCAGACATGCTAAAGCTAAAAGAATAATTTGATACCTGAGCACACGTTTGAGCCGAGTGGACGAAGAGGTGAACTTCTCGAAGAACTCGAGGGGGCAATGACCTGGAAACTCAGCCGCCCGTCTCGCTTTTAGTCTGGGATTCATTCGCCCGACGAACGCTCATGAGACAATAGGAGCGATGCAGAGACAGAATAGTTAGAAGAGTGAAATCGGGAGGGTAGAGAAGGCCTTGCCAGTAAGTGGCGTCCAAGCAAAGTGCTGAAGGAAGAGAGGGCCGAGCCACACAGTTATCTGGGGGAAGAGCAGAGGGAACGCGACGAGCAAAGCCTAGAAGGAGAGAAGGGTCTTGGTACTTTTTAAGGAAAAGCCAGGAGTCGGGGGGCACCCAGAGCAGCATAAGCAGGAGGGAGAGCGGTCGAGGATGGGGTGGGCAGGGGCAGTGGACTGTAGAGAGAGCCTTGGAGGTCACGAAACACCTTGCAGCTTTTACTCTGAGTGCCACAGGACATAATACGTGAGCAACTACCAAAATTAGAACAATAAATGGCAGTTGGTCCAAATGCTTCATGGTTGCTGTGCATCCATGCTCTACCTTGACCTCATTTAGCATCCTCATGTTCAGTCTGCACGATTGCCCGCCTGCCACAAGCCATCTTCAGTCTGGAAGCGGGAGGGCGTGGTGGCTGAGAGCATGTGTTTCTTCACTCAACGAACATTTCTTAAGTGTCCTTTTAGGTGCTCAGGCTTCAGCCGAGAACAGAGACAAATGGCCCTACCCTATGGAGCTTACTTACCTGCCGGTTCATGGGCCCTGGGATTAGCTAGGTGGCTCAAGTCCCTGCTCAGTCACTACTAGCTGTCTGACCTCGATCTGTGATTCAGTGTCCACATGTAAACAACGGGACAGCAAGAGGGCTTTCAAAGCTTAAATTTGTGTAAAAACCTTAGACTAGGGTATAGCATATAGGAAACCCTCAGCAAATCCACATTATTATTATTGTTGTTGTTAAATAAGTAAGTACTGAAGACAGGAAACGCGTTACAGAGCTACTGCAGTGGGTGGTGGCAGAGGAGGAGACCAGAAAACGAACATCTAGCCGAGGAGACCGTATCCTCCCTCCATTCCTCCAGGACACCGGTCTCACCTTTGCTCTGTCTGAATTGGCTCCGTGCTACCTAATCCTCCCACTGCAGCCCCCCAATTCAAACCACGGAGCTACTAACATGACGAAGGCGACTACGACCTCCGTTCACGTCTATTTGATGGACTGTTTTGGTTAATTTGGGTTAATTTTCACTGTCCGTGTCACGGCAGAGCCCCCGGCACCTGAATCACCACCGAGCTCCGTCATAATAGAATTCTTAATTGCACCTCCCTATCTTCCCTTGGTTGCCCTTCGTGTTGTTTGAGAGTTTGTCTAGGGCTATGACAGTACAAAATGCAAAACTTCTAAATCTGTTGAAGTGTGTCGTCCGCTCAAGGAAGCCCAACTAGCAAGGGAAGAGTCTCTCTGTGCGGGTGAGTGACGTTTCCCTCCACCAATGGCGTCTGCTTCTGCCCAGCAATGGTGTCTGCTTCTGCCCAGCTGAGGCTGTGCGGGCTACCTGCGGTCTCCAGTCCACTGTGTAGGCAGTTTCGTCCTCTGAGGCATGCTCCCTGATCTGTACAATTGTCACAGAGGTCCTACGTGGCCGTTAGGCTGGATTACAAAGTGCCATGTAAACACACCGTAAAGGCAGGCACGACAAATGTCATCTCCTCAAAAGAGAATTCACTGCATTTCCCACCGAGGGTGCAATGCCATCCTTTTCACGGCAAGTGCCACCTTGACATCATCTCTCGGGTTCGGATGAGGTTTACAAAAGCCCTATCCCATTTTCACTTAATCCTTGCCGTAATCCTGTGAGGCAGATCTGATGATCTCCACTGAATGGAAAACAGTGAGGTTGAGACAGGCTAAGTGACTAGTCTAAAATCGGATTGTCACTGGCACGCTGCAGACTCAACCACAGGCCCCTCCACCATTCTCTTTGCTGCATCCAACACGCGTCATTCCCGCCAGCCCTACCCCCATTAGTCAAAACAAAAAAAAAAAACAAAAAAAAAACAAAAAAACATTCAAAATGTACCACAAGGACTAGAATGCCCAATCCCAAGAATGTCAGACAAGAGTCACTGAGTCCTTCAGGCTCGCTGAAATTGCTTTGCCTTCAAACATCCACACCAAGGCACAATTGGGTTTTGAACCAGGCACACACAGCCGTGCAAATGACTCCCAGATGTTGTGAGCTGATTGCCAACACCCCTACGGGCCATCAGTCAGACAAAGGACAAGTTTAATCGACAAGTACTCTATTTCCCACATCCCTTGCAGCGGGAGAGGAGAAGGGGCTGCAGACACTGCCCATCCTCTTTAGCACAGATCACCGGCCCGAGTGAGGTGGGCAGAGCCATGGATGCTGCCCCGTTAGGGTCGGCTCACCCCAAAACAGGGTAGTTCTGGAGGCTGCTGGGGTTGGGCACGGCATGTCAGAGTTATCTATTCGAAGCGTTTCAGAATTTTTTTTTTGAACCACAGGCAATCGCACACATCTCTTCGTCCTTCTTTGACTTAACAAACTCCTCGCATAGAAGCAGTGCTGCTGTTAAATGTCAACTTGCCCAGGGACTAAAGAAAGCCTTCGCTGTACAAGACTACATGTGAAAAGCACTGGCTGTACAGCCTGTATAACGAGGCACTACTGGAGCTGGCTGTCAGCGGGAATGTGGAAAAGACTTTTAGGCAGGGTCTTCCCTGTAACAGCTGGATACACAGTGTCACGTGTGCACAAAGCTCTAGGTCCCACAGCAGGGGGATGAGTGCGGCAGCCTGGGCCTGAACGCAGGTCCTCAGAGCCGGGCGCCAGCCCTCTCAGCTCGGCCAGACCCTGACGCCAGGACCCGAAGTGGTTTGGTTTTAATGTCACCGCAACCTCTGGCCTCAAAGGGACACCAACCAAATCAGTTGTAACCAGTCACTGACGGGCTTCGAGAAGGCTTTTAGGTGACACAGGAGCAGTCCACCAAGATGGAAGAAATTGCACGAAAGGTCAAGATGGATGGAAATATAATAACATCCCTGAGAAAAGAGTGAGTCGGGGCAAAAGGCAAGGAGTTGGAGGAATGGGTGGGGGGAAATGGGGGGGCAGTGTGGCACGTGAGAAAGAAGAAGCAAAGTAGCAAATGGGTCCCACAAAATGAATTTGAGGACAACGCAATGTCCAAAGAATTCCAAACCCAAGACAGATGAGTTGTCAATCCGTAGTAGAAATTGTGTAAAGGTCATACTCTTTAAGAAGAGAGTCAAGGAGCACAAAATAACCCCGCTCCTGGGAAACAGTGAGGGAGGGAGAGGGAGATGCTCTAACTAACGTGATGAACCCAATGATGAGCACAAGCACAGAGAAGAAAGAATCCGAAGGCACTGAGTCATCTGAAGTAACCAAAACCTGGGAAAATACATTTTAAAGGCATTTGCTTACACTAAGAAAATAGGAAAGTTAAAAATATATATAGTGATCATCGACAATGCCCTTCCTATAATTTTACTTGAAATTTCGGCTTGACTTAAACGCTAGGGTCTTACAAAGGTGTTGACCTAAACGTTAAGAGCTGTACACCAACAAACAAACCGATTACAATGAGAAGTGGAGTCTGTAAACAAGTGAACGCACACGTGCTCACCAACGCCACAGCCACGGCAGCATCTGTGCAGCCCAACTCGACCTCGTCTTTGAAAACTCCTGGGATACATGGCAATTTGCACCGTTTTTCAACACTTGCTCTGAATGTAGATTAAACCTTTCTGGAGCTTCATTTTCTCCATGAAGTAAAGCAATGGCATGATCTGATCTGGTTGTTCAGGTCATTTGGGAAAGAGCCTCAATGTGAAGATATTTAGTCATCTGAAAGACTCATTTTATTTACCAGGGTCCAAGGCAATTCTATGCATAATCGAGAATTTGTTCACTGCCCTTCCAATAAAAATGAGGATTTCTACCTCCTCGACCTACAATGAATGAGGTTCACCCAAGAGTTTTGATTGGGCTTCATGCACTTCGTATGTTACAAGGCTAAGTATATAATTAGGTGAATGTTTATTAAAAGTGAACAGTCAACAAATGGGCAAATTGAATCACTTCCTACTTCACCATTTCACATTAACATGGGACTCATGCAAAGGGAATTCCCTCATTTGAAAAGTTCAAAGCCAACACGTGATAGTGAACCACCTTGAGGATCAATTGTGCCAATCTCTTTTTTGGATTGCTATTAATAAAAATACTATTTTTTAATGACCTTATGATACCACTGTTACTATATTTTCCCCCAAAAAGGTGTTTTTTTCAACAACTGGATACTGAAATTCTGAGGCAAAGACAAGTCTACCAAGATGCTGATATTTAAAGAAACACAGAAATTCTGACGAGAGAGGCAGGACAGGAGAAGTGCTTTAGTTTTCATTATTTTCTAAAGCGGTGTTTCCCATGTGGTGAGGAACTTCTTTTATTTCTAATTACCTTCAAAATATAAGCCTCACTTTTTTATTCTTAGACTCAACAGACGTCAAATTAACTTGCTCCAGAAGTTTCTAAATGCTTCCCCCAGTTACTACACTCATCACAGACCAGTAAGGGTCGGCCCAGCCACCGAGCGCAGACCGACCACATTTGGAGTGTCCCTGGCCCCAAGTCTCATGGCTGATTCAGAACTGGAATTCTTATTTCATAGATGTCGAATCTCTGAAATGCAACCAGGCCCGCCCCATCTCTACCCAGAGCTCTGAAAAGTAAACATTTCAAAAGAAAGGCTCGCCTCACAGAGAGAAGTAGGCAGCTGCACCCCCGTCGGATTGGGTTTTTGCTGTTGTCTTCCTACTTGTCATATGAAACAAGTTGTGAGACCAAGTCATTGCAAATGCTGCTTGAAGCAGCGATCATCCGTTCCTGGTCACAGTGAAGGAAACCCCAAGCGTCTCACTGGGCCCAGTTAGCACCGGAGAATAGCAAGGCAGGCCGGCGAGGGAGGGGAAATGGGGACCAGCTCCCAGCTCCGCCACTTCCTGGCCGTGCGGCGTCGGGGTCAGTACTTCACCTCAAGGCACGTCTTTCTCTGTCCATAAAACAGGAGAAATGACAGGATCTGCCTCACGAGATGCAGGGCCACAAAGCTGGCAGATGGCGCCAGTCCCACGGGAAGTGCGGTGCTGCCCCGCACGGCTTCTTGAGGCCCAGTCCCCCCCCCCCGCCCCGGTACCCTTCGGGGAAGTCCGGGGCCCTGCAGACTCAGGACGCCGTGTTTCCATCGCACTGCCGAGCAGAAAGTGTGTTTCAAAGTGGCGAGCCCAAGTTTGGGGTGTAGGAGCTGACTCCGCTCTGGAATCCCCACTCGGAAAGACACGCCCGTTCTTTGACGTAATCCAGGACCACCACGGCGTTTCCAGCTGGGGCACCAGCAGTGGACCCGGGTCTCACCCCTACCCAAAGCCACCTTACAGCTGTGCTGCGGCTGAAACGGAAAAGCCCTCGCCACTCAGCTCAGTTCGCCACGTCACAACAGAAACTGGGCCGATTTGCCTTATCACGTGGATCTGTGGGGAGCCCAAGAGGTGAACTACCTCCTTGGTTCTGTGTCTTGACATCGTGGGCCTCGAGCAAGTCACTCGGTCTTCTGCTTTAGGCCCCCGTCAGGGACAGGCGGGGTGTCGGGACGCTGCCTCTCTCTTTGGGAGGCACGAAAGCAGGGCAAACAGGGCAATTGGGCATGTGGTGGGGCCGGGGATACACGAGAGAGAATTACTCTTCTTCGCATGGCACTTTGTCCCCCCTGTACATTGTAAAGTCTTTAAACACAAACCACGTACTTTTAACGCTGTACACCACGAAGCTCCGAGTGCTCTCAGCACTCACTACCCACACAGAAATCAGAACGGAGGCAGCCCTGCGGGTCCTTTCCAGCTCTTTGAAATTTCCTGCCAGGACCCATCATAACGTGAAAGGATGAGGTCCGGCCTTGGTGCCGTCCACACGGCCTCCCCCAGCCACCATCATCCTGCCCACCCTGGGTTCGCCTGTGCTGCCAGCCACCCCGCGGCTGCACGCATGAGTCTCCGAGAAGACCGTCTTTGCCAGTCATTTGCCATTCCTTCCCTGACGTCCTCTTGCTTGTTTGCAAACCCTCCTCCGATGAACGTGGCCTCGAGCGCCCTGTGTGGCGGGCACTCATGTCGACACCCTCATTCCTACATCCTGTCCCCGGCTCTGATCATGCTGCTGGTTTTCTTGCAGCAGGAAACACCGTTTTCCCTAAACACTGTCCGTCAGAAGCCCTAACCTTTTATTTCTTCCTGCTGCAAATCCTTCTACTGGGCTTTTCTGTGAGTCGGTCGATGCGTTAAAAAAAAAAAAGAAACAAGAAAAAGAAAAATCCGTGATGGACTCTGAACTGAAGGCTTTTCACGAAGCGTTTCAGGTTAGAGCTGGACATCGACTCTCATCCGAGCACATTCGTGCTCTTCAGCAGAGGCCAGGTCATCATTCAATGTATGCTCGATCCCCCTTAGTGACGGGGACCTTGCTATCTCGTGTGGCGAGCAAGCTCTTCTTCACTCTGAGCGGGGAGACCTCTCCCTGCCTTCATTAGGTTTTATTCCACCTTCACCCACACAGTCAAGTGCTCTACAGATCCAGCCACGTCCCTCCGTCACGTGACGGCCCAAGAGGTCGCTGAAGGCTGGCTCTCTGCTCCATGCCACAGCTTCCTGGATCCCTGGCACTGTAGCCGCCTCCTCTGGACAGGCTCTGGGAACCCGCCAAGGCCCTGAGGTCCTCTGCGCTGGGGACATCCTCACATTCTGTTCCACCTCTCTCTTCCCTCCCTGAATGGCATGGACATGGCCTCCCAGTGAGCTTGCTCGATGGTCCCGGATGACACAGATATTCAAGTCCAGACAGAGCTAACACGATAGGCCCCGCGGAAGGGTGGCCGGCCACATACGTACTTCCTGTCACTCCAATACATTCAAGTTGGCACAACTGCTCGTAGAACAGTAAACACGGTGCCAAGTTACAATCAGAACCTCGAAGCCCGTCTTCCAACAAGCCCCGTGCTCTGTCTTTACGGTGTCGTAACCCGGGACATTAGCCCTCTCTGCCCCTCCTCTCCCTTGCTGCTTCCTAATCTGAGCTCTTTCTTCACATTTGCGCTTCGGAGGTGACCGCTTACGAGGGTATCAAGAAAAGCCATGCCAATACTGCCTCTACTGACACGCTGGTTAAGCCCACATCGCATTCATTAATATTTGTACGGTACTTTACCATTTATAATCGTGTTATCTTAATCTTCAGAACAACCCCGAGAGGTGGGTGTTAGCCTCATCTTACGGAGAAGGCGACTGAGGCAGACCTGGACCTGGACCCCAAGGGGTCTTCCAGTTTCCTCTCTGCTGCTGTGTTTAATCAACGTGCTGCTTACTCAGGAGTTTGCAAAGCTGAGGCAGAAAGAGTCACGGGGGGGGGGGGTGGGAAAGGCAGAGGAATTTGGTTTCTATTTCTGGCTTTGCTGTAAACGAAGTCACAGGGTAAGTTTTCTGGCCCTCGCTTTCCTCATTCATAAGGCCAGGGGCCTGAGTTCAGACACTCCTGCTCAGCTGTCCGTTGTCTGGGGCCCTGTCTCCGCCGTGCTGCTAAAATTAGGCGGAAAACATTGTTGAAATACCTTTCCGTTTTGTTCCTCATGTTTGTAAGGTTTCTAAGATTCGCCGGATAGTATCTGATAACTCCCCAGCTCGTCTGTCAAGAAGGAAGAAAATCGCCATCTATCTAATGGTTCCTTTTTGAGCCGTTCACTTTCCGATATGAAAAGACAACTCTGGAAACCCCAGCCACAGCGCTGCACCCACAAAGGCCCTCACCCCACAAGGACCACCTTAATGGCCACGCGTTCTTCGAGCAGCGGTTCCCAATGACCCAGGGGCCGCGTGTGGCTGTCCCCACTGGGTAAAGTGCTCTAGGAATCCGGTGAACAGAAGCCAGGGATGCTGTTAAGCATCTTACAATGCACAGGACAGGCCTCCCCCCCACACACACACAAAGAAGTGTCTGGACCAGAGAGTCAAGAGTGCTGAGGCTGAGCACCGCTATCTCAACGAACGGCCCCTACCTCTCCGCAGCGTTTTAGCAAAACTGGCCCACAGGAGAGGGTACCCAGACGGGCTGGCATGGAAGAACCGCTGGCCTGGACGCCTCTTACCTTGCGAAGAAGGAAGCGGCCACGGAGGTGCCCGTGGGAGGCTCGCTGGCCACGCCGGAGCCCTGCGGGGCCGGGACGCTGCAGGCCATAGGCTTGTCTGCATTGTAGCGATTGAGCGCCGCTTCCGTCATACCCTCCCGGCCAGTCTCCGTCATCAGCTGGGAGATCTGGGGAGGAAAATGGACACAGAGCTCGTTACCTGCGGCTCACCGACAATCTCTCTCCATTGGGTGAGGGGCCAGAGTCGGGGAGGGCGAGGGAGGAGGGCGAGAGGGAACCGTTCCTCATGGGACGTGGTGATGCTCAGGGCTTCTCTAAAGCTATTTCCCAGCGTGTTAGCTAGGCGATCTCCTCATTTTCATTAAAAATAATGGAATAAAATGACTCCCTGACATCGTAAGTTTCAGTTATGTCTGTGCCTCTCCTGCATTAGGAGGGGAAAAGCACAAGCCATTACCCACACTGTCTGCAGCCTAAGACCAGGCCAGAAACATCAGCCAGCCCCGGCATCTTACCGAGAAGGGCCCCCGAACGCTCTCACACAGACGAGCGGGCGAAGGCGGCGTGGAATTAAGGGAGCAGTGAATGTGCTAATCAAGAACACGAGGAATTCAAACAAAACGGTATTTGTTGTTTTTGCTGTAGGCAGTCAGCACGCAGATGACTTAGAGAACCTCATAAAAATAGATAAGAGTCGCCATGAATCCCCACTGGAGTTTTTTGGGGAGAGTTTAGATCATTTGAACAGCCTTAATTTTCTTACGGGTTTATTAAGATAAATGGCTTCCATTTTATTTGCCATAATTGCCTTTACAATAGAAGTTCTAGTGGGTAGGGCTGGGTCCATTTTTGCCTAAATCCACATAATATGTTCTGAAGAACCGTACTTCTGGGCAAAATGAGAATCCTGTGTAGAAATATACTTTTGGAAAGTGCCAATCCCATGACAAATGTAATCATTATACAGACAAGTCTAAATGTGCTACTTTAAAAACCTGTTACTTTGAAACTTCAGTCTACTTGCAAAAAGGAAAAACTGTTGAAAAAAGGAAACTTTAGTTTAAAAAATAGTCTCTAGTGAGTTTAAAGCTCTTACATGCTGAATGGAAAATGTTTCTAATCTCCTAGAAAATGCAAGCACAATAAAGCAAAGATCAGAAACAGTTTCCACTTTGTAACTGAGCAGGCCAGTAGGCCAGTGAAAGGGTCCCATTTGTTAACCTTTGAACATAAAAACATTTGTACTTTTCATTATTAGCAGAAGAGCCATTACTCCGAGCCCCATTGACTTGAAACTTTGCTCTGCTTAAATTCATGCTCTTACTTGGAAAGGGCTGGCATTATTCAGCTGAAATTCTGCCAGCGCATACTTTCTTATTCTCATTCATTCAGTGCATTGTGAGGAAACCCGACCCACATATGAGAAGCCAGAGAGGAGGCAGCAAGGGCAGCATGGTCTGGAGCACAGCCCTGCGCCCGCGAGGGTGCTGCCCAGTGCAGACGGGGACAGTCACCTCTCCTTGAGCTGCCTCTGTGGCCCGTGGCTGTGGGGTCCCCTCCACCAGCCACCACTCTCCTGAAGTGATGAGGCAGACTAGGCAGGGTAGCGGGAAACAACCATCATCACACGAAGCACCATTTATGAAGCCCCCATGGTACATGGGACCATGCTGGGCAATGTCCACAAGCAAACCCAAAATTCATAGCATCGTTTTTTATCACCCAGTGCTACCATCTAAGACACATACTGATTTGAACACACACAGACGTCTGCAGTAAAACAAGCGTGAGTGCAGTTTGTGACAATTTATATACCAATCTTCTGTTTCCCCTTCACTGCCGTATTTCCAACCTGAAGTCTGGAGGGAATGGAATTCTCCCTCGCTGTCCTCACAGGTGCCCTGCAAACCCACAGAGAAGCCACTAAGGATGTTCAAACCCTATTTGTGGGATAAATCTGAGCTATTCTTATTTATACTGCTCATATGTATCTAATCAGATCTTCTTTTCTTAAGTCCTTTAAATAAGAAGACTCAGTTCTTTTAGAAATTATACTGTGTTTCCATTTTGTTTGACTATTAGGACACAAGAGTATTCCCCCCCCCATCACACCAAAATGTTGCATTTTGGCTCCGCTCTGTGCTGGTTTAGGACTGAGAGCTGCCTTTTGTTCAGTCCACTAATTCTCATTTGCTCATTTATTCATGTGAACAACCATGTATTGGGCGCTTAGTATGTGCTAGCATTGAGTAGGCATATGTGCAAACGTTTTTTGTGATCTCCTAGAGCTTCCATTTACGTTATTTTCCTTGCCAATTATGTACAACACTCACTGAGTCAATATCTTGTAGAAAGATAATGCACAAGCCAGCTGGCCTAAAGCAACTTCTACTATCTCTGCTTAGCCACATCTTTATAATTCTGAAAACTAGGCTTGGTCACAATAGATGCAGCTACAGTTGCTTTCATTGGACAATTAAAATCATATCAGTTCTAGATCATTCTAAAAAAGAGGGAGCCCCCCTTGTCAGATAAGCTGTCATTTTTCATACACACACTGGTGCGTATGGGCTTCTGCATGCTGGGTTTTGACGAAGCTCTACTTACCAAGGTATTGTCTGCTCGATACCAAGAATTTACTCTTCCTCAACCCTGAAACTGCCCACAGGACACTACCATAGGATGTCACTGAATCATTCCACTATGTAAAAATAAATACTTACTGATGAAATTTGGCTTTGAAAGAACTGCTCCCCCTCCAAATTCTTTCTGTGGCTCTTTGAAACTGTGATGGCCTGTCGCTAACTTGGCTAGGCACTAAGCTGAGACAGCTAAACATCCATATCTATAATAGTTACACCATGATTAACAGAATAAAGGCCGCCTTACAGCTGGCTACCCCTTTGCTCTTCTTCCTCATACAAGCCTGGTTTGAAACAATCAGTATTAAGCTCGGTAGCTAGGCTGGCTAGGACTCCCATTTCTCGGGTGAGAAAACAGAGGCTGAGAGGAGTCAGGTGACTCTCCAAGGCCATCAGTCCTCACGTCTGGAAGTTCGGATGGAAATGCAGGCCTTTGAGTCCGTTCTTTATTCTTTTTTTTTTTTTTTTTTTTATCGTTACATGATCTCACCTCCGTCACTGACGTTTACAGAATACCCTGAGCCCCAGACAGACTTGGGGGGTTACAGAAAGTGAACTGCTTAGTCACTGAGCCCAGAAAGAAGAAAGCTGGGTCGAAAAACTTGTAGTCAGACAATGACCCGTGTTCTGTCTCCCTCTCCACAATAAAGGTGTGTGTGTGTGTGTGTGGTGTGTGTGTGTTGAAATACGATCTGTGATTTGGTCATGGGGATCTTCCAAAATGTGGTTTTTGCCAAATCTTCAGACAGAGAGGCCTGAGGGGACCGGAATGGAGGCGGGTGTCACGTGTACCCGCTGTGTCTGTGGGTGAGCAGCACAGTGCCCGCCCTGGGCGTGATGGCTGAACCTGGTCACTTCCAACATGCTGCTGAAGGAAAGAGACCCCGGACCCACCGGCTGCAGCCCGGTCAGACACCGTGGCCACACGCCGCGGCCTCGCTGCGAATGCCCAGCCTCTGCCTCAGCCTCCCCACACCAGAGCTGGTCCTCCGGAGTGACGCGGGGCCGACATGACAGCCCTTAAGGAATCTGAGGGGTGCCCCTCACGTGACCGTCCTCACCCCAGGTTCTCTCGCTGTCCCCACACCCGCGGTGGCAGACCACCTGCTCGGGGGCACGCATCGTTCTCCTGTGTTCCGAACTGTATTTCAGGCCACGGGTGGCCCAACCCCACACGCACTTCAAAAGCAAGTGTGAGAGGCCCGCCTCGCGCCTGACTACCGCACAGGCTCTGCTCTGAACCCAACGGTCGCCCGGAGGCCTGGGTACTCCCGCGGGTGAGGAGACGGGCTCCCGGGGACCTCTGCCCCTCTCAGCCACGGAGCAGCCCCCACCTCGGGCGCCCAGGCCAAGTGGGGGCACACGAGGCGGATCAAGGACGGGCTGTCGTGGGTTCCCACAGCGTCCTCACCACAGTCCCGAAGATTGTCACCTGCGGCAACTGGGTTCTCAGATCATGTGACCGTTTCCTCCTGAGGAAGCTGATGGCAGGAAGGGCGTATCCAGGAACACAGCTGGAGAGTGGAGGGGCTGAGGCTGGACCCCGGTTTGTCTGACTGTAGCTTCGGTGCATAATTCAGAGTCGAGAGGTCTTATTTTTAGACGACTACCATTTGCCTCTGCTTTTTAGGCTGCTCCGAATTCATCTTTTTCTCCCGTGATACAGTGAAAAGTACATGGTTCTTCTTGAGAAAAATTCCGATTCGGACGCCTCAATCTAGCTGGCAACACGTTTGAAAATCTAGTTCGTTCTCTCAATTGTGTGTAACGTGTCACTGCCCCCCGTCCGGAAGCAGCGGCCGACAACGTGCCGGCACTCTGTCACACGCCCTGGGCGCTGGGTCCCCACCGCGGGATTTGGTTTGGGTTGGTTCTGATGAAAACCTGCGTTTAGCCCTGCACCTCGGTTACACAGGGCTGGTGCACTGAAGCAACAGCATCTGCCACGTTCCAAACCCCACATCGCATCCCGCGGGTGGTGGCAAACCCCATGGCGGGCGGCAGGAGGAGGAGCCAGGCCCCAGGGAGCGGACGCACCCGTGTGTGTGCACCCGTGTGTGCCGGCACTGCGGGGTCCTCGGCGTGCCTGAGAGCCCAGCTGTCCGTCCCTGTGCACAGGAAGCGGCCTTTCACAGGCTCCACGGGTAAAGCCGCTCTCTGTATTTTATCTTCGGCCAGATCCATGGCTTTCGGCCACGTATAAATTTCCCTCTGACGCTGCAGTCTGAGGAGCTGTACGTGTGCCCCCCAAAGAAATGGAAAATCTGAAATTCAGTCCTGATCTTGGCCACGGCGACCAAGACAAAAGATGGCAGGCGCCTGTAAATCAAGGGTGCTTCAACGACGCAAATCACAATCTGCAAGCCATTGACCTTTAACTTCCCCGCCGACGGGAGACTCAGAGCTTGCAGAGTGTGTCGGCATGGGGTTCATCTTAAATGGCATTATTGACCCAGAAAGCCACCTCCCTGTGACTCTGCCAAGGCAGCAGGGAACACAGAGAACACTAACAGTATCCATTTCCTGTTTAGACATCTTCTGACAGCGAATACATCCTGCTCTGTTTTTAACTACATTTAATGACATTATGGCCCCAAATCCCCCCAAATGACATTTAACAGCATTTTTCTCTTAGGCGATTTATATCTCACTGTTTGGGGACATCTCTTTTATTGTTACCTATTACTTACACTGTTATTTAAGGTTTTTATGGTTTTGCAAACAGTGGGTTCTCAATAATATTTTTGAGACACACTGGCACAAACCAACTCGCAATTGCCCCAAAGAAGAACACCCTTGGCATTGTCTTAGCATGCTTCTGCACTTGGAGAATTAGGATACCCGGATACACTTTCAAAAAGCCAATGTAAAAATATAAATTAGGAAAGCAAACCCGCCAAAAACTAAAAACTAAAAACTAAAAACTTTCCCAAACCAAAGATCACTAACTAAGTATGGCCGATTATGCAGACGCTCCCTTTCAGTCACACCAGTGACAGGGGCACATCAAAAACTGTCTTCTCCAGTCATCGCCACGAGGCAAGCGAGGCCCACACTCACTTAGGTCGGTTTTGCTCATATCAGGGAGAGGGAGAGAAGAAACTTCTGCCCTTTCTACATGAGTCTCAGCTTTTGCTGTAGGAATATGTGTCAGTCCCTCTTGGAGTGACTTCCGGCCTGACTACAACCGTGTCTGGCAGAGGGGTCCCCAGAATATCCGCCCCCCCCCCAGGCGTGCTGTGCCTCGTGAAGGACGCCCACTTCCACAGCGAGGGCGCAGTCTCTTGCATCGGTTCTGGTCCTTCTGGACCCGAAACGTGTCGTTTCATGAGTCATGTTTATATTGTCCTCACAGACAGAGACCAAAGAAGCGCCCCCGTTGGAGGAGAAGCACTGGGGTGTCTCAGAGCCGGAACGCACCCCCTTTCTGCAGCGCCCGTGCGTGTCTGCGTGATCTGGACCCCTCCCTCCCCTCTCGCTAAGTGGCTCCACCGTCTGCCCTTGCCATGCTTTCTGCCCGGACACCAGAGCTGGCCGGCCAGGAGCGGTGCGGGTCTAAGCGGACCTGCGTCTGAGCACGGTGCTGCGCACCTTTCTCGAGCGGCATTTGTGAGAGAGGGAAGCGGCCGGGCTCTTCGGGCTGACATAAATCTACTGAAAACTGGGGCGAAAATGGATGTTCCCCTATCTCATCAAGAATTATATTCAAATAAAAAAGCAAACAGGATGAATGCTGTATGATTCCACTCGTAAGAGGTACCCGGAGTGGCCAAGCTCATAGAGACAGAAAGTGGAATGGTGGGTGCCCCGGGGCTGGGGAGGGGGAATGGGGGGGGAGTCGTGACTTAAGGGTACAGAGCTCCGGTTTGGGAAGGTGAGAAGGTTCTGGAGACGGACGGTGGAGGTGGTCGCACAACACGTGAGTGCCACTGACCCACACGCTTAGGAACGCTTACGATGGTGAATTTTACATCACGTACATTTTACCACGATAAAAACTAAATAAATAAGATAAACTCAGGCTAAAGACCAAGAGGCTGCTGAGTAAACGGGCAGGGCGGGAATCTGACCACCGAAAGGACGAAGAAAAAGCCCCTGGACAGAAACCGAAGCCGTGAGGACAGCGCCCCTCCCGTGACGCTGTGGCCCCGAGCCCGCGAGGACACCCCCCAGCTCGCGCTGGGTTCCGCGGCGGTACCAGAACGTTCTGAGCTCCCAGTGCAGTGCCCGGCACCTAGTAGGTGCTCTAAGCATTTCTCCAACGTTCTAGCATCGCCCGAGTGAGCAGCGCGAGGCTGGGGGCTTGCTCTGGGGTGCGGGCCCCGCTCCCGCCACAGAGCCGGGGCGGCAGCTCGACCCCCGTGCGGACCTCTCCCGAGGGACGGAATAGTCTGTGCCCGGAAACATCCGACGACGGTACATGTTAGGTTATGTCCATTTTGCCACAGTAAAAAAAAAAGAAACAAGACAAAAACCTGACCGAACTGAAGAGTCCATCCCCGTTAGCTTGGCCCGTGGGCGTGCGTCTGCTTTGTCATTCGGGGGGAGGGGTGTCGAGGGGTGTCAAGGACTCACAGTGTCAAGGGAAGTCAGAGAATGGGGACCAAGAACCAGGACTGCCACCCTACGGGGACTCTGCCGGCATGCTTTGCAGGGCGGCGTCCGTGACAAGACCCCACCAGGCTATCCCCGTGGGAGACGGGGGTCGACCGAGGCCCAACTGAGGGAGCAGCAGGAGAGGGAACCAGGATTGACCTGGGGGCTGAGGAAAGCCCCTCCCGAACTCGGCTCTGATTAAATGTCCCTGGACTCCTTTCCACTGGCTGAGCACAGCGCCGTCCCTCTGGCCGTCCCTCGTGCCTGCCAGGTCCCGCCCGATCAGCCGTTTCTATTCGTACCGTCACGTGGTGTCTGGAACTGGGTTGCTTCGCACCCTTTCTTGTGCTCACTGTTTACGTTATGCATTTGCATCTGACAGTTTTTCCTATGGGTCTTGGCATGCTGTCCCCAAGCACAGTTACCGCCTCACTCGAAGCTTGCCCCAGGCCCGGCTTGGTCCTCACAGCTCCCTGGGGCACAGATCACCTCTGAGACTCTGCCGCCAGCCTTGAGTCAGACTGATAAAAACCCTCCCGTGCTGTCTAGCCCTCCGGCCAGCACCAAGGGGGCCAAGACGGGGTCCTCCCATCCCAGGGCTGGATGTTTGACTACCTTTATTATCTTAGCTTTCCTTGGCTATAAATTTTATTAGCGGCCATAAAATTATCCATCCACAGCATTTGACTCAGTGACCTCTTGCGAAAGAGAATTCCACATGCTGGTCCCACACAGCGCCCAGGGGAGCCGCCTTTTCTTCACCCTGGATTTACAGCCCTCCTTCAGCGGGCTTCTGCCCTGTGGGATGAGACTCAGCAAACAGAGGGCTGCTCAGGTTTCATCATCCCCACTATCGGGCTAACATCTGGCCCCTCGACACCTGAGGACTGTTTTCTCTTCTCCTTCGTGTCACTGCAAGGTTAGGGGCAGGGCCGCCCGCACGCTTTAGGAAAGACAAAGGTGCAGGATGGAGCCAAGGGCCAGTGGCATTGCCGTTTCGGTCCCTTCCCTCAGATTTCTTAGTTCCAAGAGGAACTTGCAGCTCAAGGTGGAGCTCGAGTCGTATTTTAAAGCACATCTGATAACAAACGCTGAAGTCTCGCCGTCAGGTTTGTAATATTTCTACAGACGCACTTTCCTTCACCTTGGAGGCATGGCGAATCACAAGACTTTTACACTCAGTCCTCAATTATGTTTTTTAGGTCGTGGTGACACAGTCAACGACACGTGATGCTCCAAGGAGTCCAGCTGACATGACGAGGGTAACTTCTGCCACGAGAACCTGGAGGAAGACGGGCCTCCTCGCAGACCCTCGGCATGCTTGTTGCTGTTTCCCTGCGCTTGCCGTGAGCCACGATCTGGTCTGAGAGCTTCATACACGTGCTGACAGATTTCATGCTGACCACACCCCTACGCAGTCAGCACCATTCTTGCCCAATAAGAGCTTCAACTCTGCCACGCGGAAAAATCCGGAGCAGGTAATGCCACTGCGCTTGGTTTCTGTCCTTGAGTTTATCTTGTTCTAGTCACGTCATCTACGGCAAGGGTCCCCCAATCAAACCCCGTGCCGCGAACTGACATTGGTCCGTGGCCTGTCAGGAAGCTGGCCGCAGGGCAGGAGCGCGAGCAGCGAATGAGTGAGCGAAGCTTCGCCGATACCTGCAGCCGCTCCCCAGCACCGGCATCGCCACCTCAGCTACACCTCAGATCATCGGGGTTGGATTCTCACAGGAGCACCTGTCCCTGGGGCCAAAAAGTTGGGGACCGCAGCTCTCAAGCAAGTAGCACTCTTCCACTATAGCCCCCCCATTCAGAAAATGGGTAACAACAGGAGATTTGAAACAGAGCAAAGGAAAGGATCATTTGAATAATTTCTCGATATGCACAAGAAGGTCGCTCTGTCTAGCGCTTTGTGATTTTTCTCATCAATGAAAGTAAACTCAAACGGTCTGAATCTCGATGTAATTGATTTCACATTCAATTTGCAACCAAGCAAACTTAGACTGAGTAGAACAGTCAAGGGAGACCACAGCTCTCATCCACCCGACCCCAGCATCGGGGTTGGGCCAGAGGCTGCTCCTCACTGCTCCCCACCCCAAACACTCAACCAAGACAGTGCCCAGAGAAGCATGCTTCCCCACACTGATGACCAGGGCCACTCCCTCCTTGTCCCTGACCATCCTAATGATATCAGAGCATTTGAGGGTCTTGTAATTGCTGTCCCTGGTCTCACTCCCCAACCCAAACTCTGTGATGACAGGGTTGGGTCTCGCTCACCTCCAGTATCCAGCACAGCACAGAGTCTGGGTGTGGAATATAGGTAATAAATACATCAATTACTAGACTGATGAACAAATACATGCAAATAAGAATAAACTTAATTTAGTTGAATCGGGACTGCTGGAGTTTGTTTGTTTTAAGAGATAAGGTTATTTTCACCTGATTTAAAAAATTTTTAAATAGGGTACATAAAGCTTTAGCCAATAAAAATAACATATTTTGGCACATTAATTCAATATAGTGGTGAGACTGGGGAAGAGGAAAGAAAAGGTAAACAGAACAAAGAGACAAAGGACAGAGGGAAAGAGGCAAAGGAAAAGAAAGGGAGAAAGGACAAGAAAGAAAAAGAGGAAAACAAAAAAAATTACATAAAATGGTGACACAGAGAGAGAGGAAACAAGTGATTGATTGTCCCTCGGCCAGTGTGAGTATGCGTATGTGACAGCCACAGCAAGGGAGCAGGAATTCTCTGAAATATTGGGTAAAGGATCCTAGAAATAAGCTTCCCAGGAGAGGAGACATCAGGCCTGAGGCTGGGGTCCCTGTCTACCCTGGTTCTCCCCCGTAACAGACAAAAGTTCCGGCTACACTCAGAACCCCGAGGCCTGGAAGGTCAAATGCACGAACTGAGAAATTTAAAGATCCATGTCACAAAATTGACCACTTCTTTCCCTTTTCCATTAAAAACAAACAAACAAAAAAAGTGTACGGCCATGCCACCCTGAAAGCCCGATGCCGTCTGATCTCGGAAGCTAAACAGGGTCAGGCCTGGTTAGGACTTGGATGGGAGACCACCTGGGAAGACCAGGTGCTGCAAGAGAAAAAATAAAAAATAAGGAATCAGTAAACTGACAAGGTCCTTGCAATCTGTGAGGTCAACCCAGGGTTGTCATCTAAAAAAATAAAAAAATTTAAAAACATTAAAAAGAAGTCGTTCTGGTTTTGAAGAAAAGGCGGGGCTGTTTTGAATCTTGGACTACTTGCTTTATGCCACTTTTGCAGAATGGCCCTGTTTATTAGCTATGTTTCCAAGGGAAAACACAATAAGATCAAGAGCGCGAACATTAGATTACCTGGAGCTGATGCCGCATTTAATTCTCATACAGATCACGGCCGCTTCCATCCGCGCTCGGCCCCCGTGCTCTGTCTGTAGAGGACATCGCACATCTTCACGAAGCAGGCCCTCCCCACTGTGTGCCCCTGTTCTTCACCCCAGTCTTGGCTAATGCTCGGAAACTTTCAAGAAAACCAGCAGCGCATTATTGCCTGGAATTTAAAATGTGCGTTCCTGGCAGGCATCTGACTTCCTCATATTTTTCTTACGCCCTTATGAGAAAAGATGAGAGGGACCTGTGGACGATACTTGGCTGTCAGCGACCCACCTTGGCCTGCAGAATGGCCAGTTTGCTAGATGCAAAAGCAACCTTGCCGTCTGGGCAAAACTGAAGAAGCAAAGGCGTGTGTGCGCGATGCGTACACACACACACACACACACACCACACACACGCACATGTACACACACACACACATGCATGCACCCCTCAGGATGCTGAGGATGGCAGCAGGGAGAGCCCATGACGGCAGAGGGGTGAGCTGTGCACCTGCTGGGGCCTCTGCACCAGGAGCCACACGGACACAGGTGTGCAGGGTTCAACCAGCCAAGGCCGGCTCCTCCTGGTTTGGAGTCCTCTAAGGAAGCTAGCGACATTGAGGCTGACCCCAGCTTGCAGGATTTTTCCTGCTCTGCCCCGGCCAGCTCCAAACCACAGCCACGAAGGCGAGACCATCAGACCGGAAACAGGCCGGACCAAATGCAACAGCCAGCATGTGCCTAGCAACGTGTGTGTCACACTTTGGGGCCTCGGCCACTGTCGCACTGGATGGTAAAAACCCAATTCTGGGCCTGGCTTGGTCGATGACAACATAAGGGACTCTCTTCGCCTTAATTCCCCAACCGGGGAGAAGTTATGAGACTGTCCAGGATGAAATACGACAATGCAGCTGAATGTGCTCTGTGGTTCCTAAAGCCACAACCAAATATAAAGCAGGGACATTTGGAAATATTCCTGTTCATCCTTAAAGGATGTAGCCTTTTCACAAAAACCTGGAAACACATCAATGCCAGCAACAACCACAACAAACGTGCCCCGGCCTTGCTCCAGACAACCGAGGGTGAGCAAGGAGCTGATTCAAGGCTCAGCCGGTCACCCGAAAGCAATGCACAGGCTTCCCCCTTCCAGCTTACAACTGACCTCACGTCTTCTGTTTACCAGCTGCTGAGATGCCAAACCCGACGCCATCCAAAAAAGCAATTATCAAAAAAAACCCACAACCTTTTTTTTAATGGAACTGGAAACGTCCTCAGGTATATTCTAGGCCAACTTTCGTGCACAGACGTGAAGAGACAACGGCCGGACGGGTGAGGTGAGCTGTCCAAAGCCACACGTCTAGTTTGTGGCACCGCCAGTTAACTGCAGCCCTTATTTCTGCACATTAAAATGCTAACAGTGAAACAGCAGAACTCTAAAAGGATTGAAAATGAGGGAGGGCTGGAAATGAGAGAGGGGGAGGGAGGGAATGAGAAAGAGAAGAAAAAGAGAGGAGGGAGGGGGAGAAGAGAGAGAGAGAGAAGGAAGGAAGGAAGGAAGGAAGGAGAAGGAAGGAAGGAGAAGGAAGGAAGGAAGGAAGGAAGGAAGGAAGGAAGAAGGAAGGAAGGAAGGAAAGGAAGGGAGGGAGGGAGGAGGAAGAAGAAGGAAGGAAGAAGGAAGGAAGGAAGGAAGGAAGGAAAGAAAGAAAGAAAGAAAGAAAGGGAGAGAGAGAGAGAGAGAGAGAGAGAGAGAGAGAGAGAAACAGGAAGCAAGCAAAAGAAAGAGAGAGATAGGGGCAGATTCTGTGGTTTAGCCAGAAGCCAGGGTTCACTTCTAGCCAAATGGCCAGCTGTGGAATCTAAATAAAGTCACTTACTCTTTCTGTAACTTAGCTTCCAAAATCAGAGATCTGCCGTGAAGAATATTAAATAAAAACACTCACTAGCATCCTTTTCTTCAAACAACAATGGCTTAAGACTCCAAACCAACGCTCTAAGCCTCTCATTGAAAACCTGCACAGGGTAGGCAAACGTCTGTGGGCTGACCTCAGACGATCTCGTGGAGGGGCTTGGAATTGCTCCTCTGTCTTTTCCCCTCTGAGTGTAGGATCACACTCACTCCATAAGGCTGGTGATTTCCACTTTCGCATCGTTCCTGCATGTCCAGAATTCTGAGAACAGCTCAGCAGGGCTGCTTACTGGGAGGCTCTGGATCATTATCCTAATCGGAACGGATCCTAAGCTTGTCACCAGACCCATGTCAGACTGTGCATTTGACGGGCTTCTCAATTGGTTCACCCAATTGATTTAGATTATTAATGGAACACAGTTACATGTGTGTTTTCATTGTGCGATTCACTATTAAAAATAACGCTGAGAATGCTTTAGAAGCCTAAGAATGTTTAGATGCCCCTTAAATCCTTCCTGAACTCTGAATTCTCAAATTTACGGCTGTTTAAAAATCTCCAGCCTTTTGAGTTGTAAAGCTAAATTCTGAACTTTATTTTGCGACGGTCAGATTTCAAGTTCGTATGCGTTTCTCAGCACCCCCTTGCTTGGAACATAATTAGCAAAGGGACAAAGATGTTCTGTGAATTGACACCACAGAATTGTATAATCTCATTAGGTCTTCGCTAAATAAATATTCTAGGTTTTTTTGTTTTTGTTTTTGTTTTTTTTCTGCTGAGGCTGTAACATTCCATCCAGTGCCCTCATTTCTTCACTTGGTAGTTCTGCTCAGATTTCTCCTCCGTTCATTTAAGATGCTGGTTTTCTCTGCTATTGTACAAGCTATGGCTCTTCCCAAAGCTCGGCTACACTTTCCACTTGTTAGAACTTTATAATACGGGTCAGGGCCAGCAAAGCCAATACCAGCTAACTTATTGTGAGTAATCTAACCAGATTTCCCTGGCTAACAAGCAAAGCCAGCAAGATTGGCAGATCCCAGCGCCTCAGGGAGCCCAGCCAGTGCGCTTTATTCTCAAACAGAGCTGGACTGGGACTACATCTCTTTCAGATCTGCCCTTTTTGTTACAAATCTTGAGTCCCCGGAGTCCGCTCTCGAAAATAGAACCGATCTTTTGGGATTCTCATCTTTCATACACACTTGAAAGGCTATTCATGCAACACTGAGTTAAAAGGCTCTAAACTGTGTTAACAAATCAGTCTCGTTGCAATCCCCCCGAAATGGAATTTTTCTCTTAACCTCTTGGGAGAGAACGCAACAACAGGAGCGTCTCAGCTCAGTCTGTTGGGCGTCTTCCTCGCGTCCCCCAAACCACGACTCCACCGTGGGCACAAAGCCCCGTTAGGCCTTGCAGGCCTTCAAAACGACGGGCAGTCTACGAACACAGCCAGCTTCTCAGGCCCATGGTGTGGCATCCACCAGGCCATCTCGGAAGGATGCTGGTGACCAAGCGCTACGATTTTCAAGACCAGTTAAGAATACACAGAACCTGCAGTTAAGAATACACAGAACCCCTCGTTCGCACAGACAGGGATGTATCCATTTTGGAAGGTCAGTTCCATGAGGGCAGAAGTAAATCTTGCCTTTGGAGCACCCTTCCCACGCCGCGTGACCCTCGTGGAGTAAGCACGGAAAACTCTATGTGACTTCCTACAGGGGTTTCCACCAGCACGTCCGGCCACCGTCAGCCAGAGCCAAACAGCACGTACGCATTTTACAGTTAGCTTGAGATTCCGTAGACCATTTTCCCCCAGAGCCTAAGGAAGGGCAAGGGAAGCATGTGTGTGTGCATACACACACACACACACACACACACACACACACACACTGCTGTTTTGAGAAAGAATGACTGTGACCCCTCTGGGGAAAAGAAGATTAACAAACGACTTGTCAAACATGCAAAAGACACAGTTGCGAACGAGTCACCATTCCAACTGAGAGTTATCGTAGTAGAATGAAGAATCTCAGATTCGGCGTTCTAAAAAAACACACTGCAGAGCAGGTGCCGGGAGGGTGGGAGCTTGTTCTTCCTGTCGGCCTGTCAAACGGTCGAAGCGGCCAGCCGTCACTAGAACGACTCCAGCGATGTCCACTGAGAGGACAGAGAGAGGTCCCAGGTGCCCGGACGAAGCCTCTTCTCAAGCATGAGTTTCTCATTGCGTAAAGAACTTCCAATGTCCAGAATCTAACCCTGCCGCCCCTACGCCGCTAAGTTGTAAATTCATTAACGGTCGGACAGCGTGAAGCCGACACGCACCATGTCTGCCCACCGGCTCGGTGGCTTCTGTCCAGGCAACTCTGCAGGGCTACGTATCAGTGACAATCACACGTCTTTCATTGTCCAGCCTCGTTCAATTTAAAATATTGCTCGCTACTCCGCCCTAAGTAGATTGATATGTGTCAAATCCTATCTCTTGAATTTAGGTTCAGGAATCATATTTGCTCTAGGTGACGGATTTACAATCAAATTTTAACCCGTCATTAGGAAGGAACAGGCCGTATTTATGAAAGATGCTTTATCTTTAAATTCTAGAAAAACTTCCCTCCGAGCCAGGTCAGCATGGGGATCATTCGCCACAGTCCAGGGTCAAACATAAAAAGGCAGTAGTGGGAATGAGAGGCGTGGGCTCGCTCTCCGCCCAGCAAGCCTGCCAAACCACAGACAGGAGGGCCTCGGAGGAAGGCACCCCGTTTAAAGGAACTTTGTTCTGTCTGTGCTTTGTTCAAATCCCAGAGTGGGAGATGACCCACAATAAGCCACTTGAACCTTTTTTCTCTGTAAGTCTCCAGTTGAAACACAGTCTGTGGGAGTTCTTTCAATAGTAGCTATGCAGGCCTTTTCAGAAACAAAATTTGAATACTCCACAGTTACCAACTGGGGGTATAACTGCTCCACAACAGACTTGAAAGTTAATGGGCAGCCCCGACAGCCCCGACCGGCCTCACCCTACTGCATTCTGACCAGGCCTTCTGGGGGCTTCACAATATGCAGCCCCTGGGGCCAGGAGCCCCGGGCCTGAGCACCCCGCCCCGCCCCCCTGTGTCCGCTGCTATTCGCACTGTGGCTTGTCTATTAGAAGCTGGAGTAATAAGAACAAACTCAGCTAAACTAAATTGGTCCTTTGTTTGCCATTATCATAAAAATTTTATGTAGGAACTAATAAAAACATGCTTTATGTGCACAGTTATGTGGGTTTACACAGGCAATAATACCCAGCAAGTTATACCCATGAATTCAGTTATAGACGCTCAAGGAATAAATATTTTATCTTTCCCAAGGTTTTGGTTCATTGGAGGGAAGGTGTGAACACCGAAGCCTACAGCTGATCCACAGCTTCTACATGCCCTTGGGGCTCCCTGGGTATCTCACCGTGAGACCAGAAAAGTCCTTCCAGAAATTTCCGGATAATTTTCACAATCCTTTATCCTCTTAAGAACTCAATATTAATCATACCTTCAATCTCCATAAATGGACAGCTTTTTGCAAAGCTTTTAAACATAAATCGCTTTTGAAATGAGTTTCAGTATTTTAGAATTTTTTAAGCAAACAAGAAGATCCCATTCTCTTCCCAGCTGGGATCTTGGAGCAGATTTATGATAGATTTAATTAAAGAAACTTTAATGAAATCCAAACCCAACAAACAAAAAGTTGGGATCATTGGATATCCATCATTCCCTTCAGGAATGCACTCTCAAAAACACTAAAATGGCGGGGGGTGGGGTTCTTTATATTTTCTTTCCTTTTAGGCCTGCACTGTCCAATATAATGGGACCAGAAATGCAAGCCACATGTGTAATTTCAATTTTCTGGTAGCCACAATAAAAACATAAAAAGAAACAGGTGAAATTAATTTAATAATATTTTTTTATTTAGCTCAATATATCCCGAATATCATTTCAACATGGAATCAAATCTAAAACAAAACAAAACCCTTACTAATGAGATATTTTGCATTCTTTTGTCATGCATGAAGTCTTGGAAATCTAAGTACATTTTACTTACAGCACAGTTCAGTTCAGACTAGCTGTATCTGGAATGCTCAGAGCCATGTAAGACCGATGGCTGTCACATTAAATGGCAAGGGTGAGAGAGTCCTCGACTGGCCAAGGAAAAGACAGCTTCAGAGAAATTCCATTATTTACGTGACCTCCTTGCATGCTGTGGGCACACGCCTCCCCCAGGTTGTAACCTGGAGACTATAAACTAGATTCTAGTTGCTATGAACCAGATTCTGTAAACCTAGCATCCAGATACTACAGACACTATAAACTCAGACTATGTCAACATTATGTGTTATTTTTAAAGTCCATTTTTTTCTGTTCATAGTCACAGTAAAATTGACAAAGGTCCACCAGGTGAAAAGGAGAACTACTCAGGGCAATCCCCCCAAAAGTCTACATCAAGGGTCATCAGGGCTAACTGCGAAAGTGCTGCCAAGCTGACCCCTCTCAGCCTTCGGAGCCCCCCATCTTCTTATATACTGACCACGATGAAGTCTCTTCTGTATAAAAACCTATATCCTTGGAAAATGAGAAGCCAAATCTTTTTCCATTTAAATTTTTTTCAAAGAAGCTACATACTAGATTTTCATAAGGTATCTTCTATTACTTCTCCACCATCCCTCTGTTTCTCAGAGTAAATACTAAAGGAGACATTCAGATAGGGCATTTTGAAAGTGTGGGCTTAAACCAAAAAGTCAGATCGTGGCTCTGACTTTTGTAAAGTCCGTTTTGGCGAATTATTTAGGTTCTCTGGGATTAAATGTTGCCATTAAAGGGGGGAAAAATCATCCCAATAATCGTAAATCTGTGTTATGGCTTACAAAGTGTTAGGCGTGTTTTTTCCTTGGTGTTATTATATTTGATAATCCATAGTGATGTGTGTTAAGTGAGCTGTTCTGAACATTCCCTTTCCTGAGCCAACCAGAGCTCTGCGTGCATAGAAATGCTTAATTATCACATGTGTTGCTGCTGTTGACTCATAAAATTCATGAAAGTGCTGAGATAAGGGTTTCGGGTAAATGTAAAGGTTGTTTTTTTTGTTTTTGTTTTTTTTTTTTAATCTAGATTTCTAGATTCATCACAAGTGTTGTTTCAAGACTAAACACAAAGAATCTCAAAATGATCGTTTTTCCTCCTCGGGGGTGAAGGGAGACCTTTGGCCAACAAGTCGGATTGACAATGGGAATTTGAGAATGATCTTAAAGTCTCCGATGTGTTCGGGGGTGTTTTACATCAAATAAAGTCAACCATATAAAATGCACACCCCAAATTCCTTACCCCCTATCCCTACCACCCACATGGGCAAACATTTCTATAGAATGGGAGTGCTTTGGGGGTTCCAGAGAACCTAAGCTCGGTTTTCAAGTGAATGAAAGGATGGATGGTGGTGAGTGAAATAGATGCTGAGATTAAAAGTGTTTTTATCTAAAGATTTAGAATAAGCCACTAAGATGCCCGATGGATTGTAATAATGTCACTGCTCGAAGATCTTCAAAAAAAAAAATACAACATGACAACTAATTACAACCTAATCCTAGACAGAATCCTGTGCCAGAGAGGAAATAATGCTATAAAGGACATTATTGGGTCGACTGAAAAAAAAAATAGAATATACAGTGGACGGTGGATTAGATAAAGTCATTCCTCAGTGTTCATTTTACTGACTTTGATAGCTGTACCCTGACTAGACAGAACACCCCATCTCTGGCAGCACCCACAAAAGTATTTACGCGTAAAGGTTCATGGTACACGCCCCCTACTCTCAAAGGGTTTGGGAAAAGAGTAGTCAACACAGGTACTGGGAATGGCAATGCTCTTTGTATTATTTTTAATCTTGCCACTTTTCTGTAAGGATTAAACTAAAAAAAAAAAAAAATCTAGTTCCCTTAAGAGTAATGAGTATGGTGGGGAAAAATTCTTCTGAGTTGAATTTTCCTTTCAGCAATTTTCACTGGGCAATCCCTCCTATCCTAATTTCCACAGCGAGTGTCCGGACTTCACTGCAGCAGGTGCAGATGGCTCACGGCCAGGCCTGGGGTCGGTCGCCCCTTCTCCGCCCGCTCGCGCGAGGAGCTCGAGTCCCTCCTGACCTCTCCAGAGGACGAAGCGTGGGTTTTGGTCGTTGGCTCCCAGGACTGGCCCAGGGGTCTGTCCCCCGCTTGCATCCCAAGGAGGAGTCAGTGTGTAAGCGACCCTTCCAGCGGCTCAGGAGGCTGATGAGACTCCCCACAGGGAGATAACCACAGGCTCCTTGGAGCCATGGCTGCCACCGCGGCCACCACACACGGCCACCACCGGCGGCCGGGATGAGCGAGGGTCAAGGTACCTGTGGGAACCACTTGGGCCACAGAGTAGAAGAGCTGCTTTGCGAAGGCATTTTTACTGCCTTCTACCTCCCCACCTCCGGAACACCCACTTACTCCGAAATAACCTAATCCTTCAGTTTAACACCAAAACCTCCAAATAAGAGAACCATGGACGCAGAGCAGGGCCAAACCTTAGGGGTCGACAAATCCACCCTCTCTCCTCAGGCAGAGGTACTTTCCAGGGTCCTCGGTCAGTCAGTCCCTTTTGGGGGTTCCTCCACAGACAGGAGGCTCCCTACTTTGGCAAAGCAATACACCACTGTTGAGTAACTCTGACTGTTAGAAAGTTCTCCTTGCAGTCAGCCCTAAAACGGATAAATGTGAGAGGAGGAAACTCACCTTCCTCATTGGGCCCTCCTCCACGGTGCCCTGACCAGGCACGCAAGGGAAGAATCAACCAATTAATGGATGGTCTAGGCATTGGCGCTTATTCTATCCTCAAGAGCAACAAAAATCACGTCCACTGTCTCTTCCAAAACACAGCATCTCAAACGTTTGAAGACAGTTTCACGTTCCTCTCTGTCTTCTCTTGTGCAGCCTAAAATCCCCGAATTTCCATAACCAAGCTTCCTACTATACGGTTTATCAAACACAGCTACTTATCGTCATGGACCTTCCTTCACTTGTTCGTGACTTATTTACAAAAAGACTTATCATTTCTAAAAGGGCAAATATAATAGAAGTAATAAAATAGACGTGATCATTTGGAAACAGGGTCTAGAGGAGAGATTTAACATGCCAGACAAAGTCTGCACAGTTTTTAGGAGTGATTTTAAAACTTGGTCCTAATGTTATGTGGCACAAAGGTAAACAGGGAGATGTTATAAGTTTTACGACTCTGTATTAAGAGGATGAAACAGACCAGTTCCTCAGAAAAGACAAGGTTATTCCCCGTGTCAAGGACAGATGTCTTGTGTAAGGCACATAAAGGGGAAATTGAGCCATGTAATGGATAGTCATTGTCTTGACTCAAAATTCACAGCAAATGCTGAAGCAAAAGTAAAACATAAGTTTCTTACAGTGATTTCTGATGAAAGCTAGAAGAAGATCAAGACACAACCCAGAGTGGGTGATTTGGTACAAATATGTAAACACCTTCTTCAATGTTTTACCCTTACGCCAAGATGTAACTTAGAATAGCTAATTTGTTAGTCGTATTTTAGATTATTGATCCTTAAGCAAACTTCTCCTCTGGGATTCTGAGCAGAGAAGAAAGTTTGAAATTATACTCTCTCTTGTGAGAGTCTAAAATACACCGATCCTATACTCTTGATTAAGTGACTTCATAAACTTAAGAGATCAGATAAACAAAGGGTAGAGTTAGTATTTTATTACAAAAATAAAGATCCTAACCAAAGATGTCACAACCCTGCTGAAATATAGAAATAGGCCACAGAGGTCCCTACCCATATGGCCAGGGCTTCCTGTCCAACACAGTTTGGGGAGAGCGGACTGTCACAGTTGTTAACTTTTACAACAATCCTGTGAGGTAGAAATTGCTTCTCCTGTTCTACAGATTCAGAAACTAAAGATGAGGCTCAGGGAAGTTTGCCAAAGGTCACAGCGCTAGAAGAATCTCAACGTCAAGCTGCCCACGTCCGGATTCGGTACCTTGCTCATCGTATCACCCGGCCTCCACGGGCCACAGTATGGTGAGCAAACTTGATGCCATGAAATGTGAGCGCAGTGACATCCTCATGAAGCCTTGGGGGTTCCTCAGGCTGCCCTGAGAGTAGAGTCAGGTCTAGGCCAGGTGGGCTGGTAAAGACCAGCTTTAAAGACCAGCTTTCCAGAAAAATATACCACATTGGTAGCATAGCCAATTTCCAAGGTGTAAATACTCCCGCTGTGGCATAGGCGTGGGCGCCAGCAACTACTGGATATAGAGCAGCGGTCCCCAAACTTTTTTGACACCAAGGACCAGTGCGCCTGTGAGAATCTAACGCCCAGTGCTCTGAGGTGGAGCTGAGGTGACGATGGAGGCACTAGAAACGGCTGCAGATACAGATGAAGCTTTACTCACTCACCTCCTGCTGTGCTTGCTGGTTCCTCCAGGCCACCGATTGGTGCTGGTCCCTGCCTGTGGCCCGGGGTTGGGGACCCCTGACCTAGAGGACTTGTAGTCTCGAAGAAAGTCCTCTTGCACCTGGTATGCTCCTCAGCGAACAGGAGGTTCCACGTTCCCTACGTTGTATCCCCTCCCCACCGCCCAACGTATCTCTTAAATGTATTTCATCATTTGAGCCATTTCTAGAAGAGGAAAGGGTGTGAAGAGAATGGACCATGTATGGACCAAATCGAGTAAATCAAGATCACAGAAAATTCCATCCTAGAAAACCAGAGCATCCTGAAAACGCTCCAACAGCGACTTTATCTTCCATACATCCACGCCCAGATCTACTGATATCGCCTTTGGTTACTCACTGCTGGAACCAAAATCAAACTGCTTACTTTTCTATTAGAAAATTACAGAAACGGGTAAAATTTTTAAAAAGACTGTGTTCGAGGAGTAGTAGAGGCTGAATAAATGCGCCTTGCTATTACCAATTTCACTTACTAAGAAAATACTTTCAAGGTATTTTTTTATGCTTTTAAAATATTTTTTTTAAATTTCTGGTTAAAGATTATGGGTTACATACCTGCATTTAGCTGCGCTTTCCTGAAATCCTAAAAAATTAAAAAATAAAAAATAACGACAAACATCAAGAGATTTAATAAGGTAGGTGGTAACTAACTTAACAGAATCAAGAAAGATGAGTCTAAGCTAGCCATGGGCAAAGCTGCGAACAACCTAGTTCATACTGCAAAACCAAAGGCTAAAGAATTGATGGTATCAGATCCCACTAGAATGAAGAGTGGAGGTGGAAGCAAGCCAAAGGGATTGGTTGAAGTTCCACTAAGAATTGTTAGAGCTCCAAGCACCTCCTCTGCTCCAGGTGATGGCACCTCCCCATCCTTGCAGAGTCTAAACGTTTATTCTCTGAGAAGATAAAACCCAGGGTTTCTAGACTAAATGCTCTAGGCACAGAAGGGAGAGGAAACTAACCAGCAAATTCAGTCAAATGCTGGATTCGAGATCCCCCTTGCCTTCCTCTCAGCTCTCAGACTGGGGCAGCTAAAGTTGACACCCATTGGGCTAGAGGTCCTTTCTGGGGAATCTAAAAAAGAACAATGGAAAAAAACTAAAAACCATTTTTTAAAATGGCTTCTCCAGGCTACTGTACGGTGAGACTCTCTCACGCTGCTCCATTCAGCTATTTCATGCCTCACTCATATAGTTGAAGAGTTAAATATCAGTAGTCGGCCAAGAATCGTTAAATACTTGAGAAAAGCATTGAACAAAAAGAGAGAAAACAAAACAAAACAAAACCAAAAAACGCCATTTTGAGGAAAGAGCAACTATGCAGGAAAAATAAAACTAAAACAAACAAAATAAACGCACTACCAATAATATTCTGAGAGATGAATGAAAATGTTGCAGTCATAACGTGAGAACCGAAGCCATCTTAAAAAAGGAAGATCTAGAGAATAACGATAGCAACCAAAAGAAGCTCTTGGAAATTAAAAATATGATTGCCAGTATGAAAAGCTGAATAAATAGTGAAAAGGTAAGAGCGAAGAAATCCAGAAAATACAAGAAAATGAAAAAGAGTCTGACAAATCAGAAAACAAAGGTAAAAATGTTCACGAAACCAGACCATACGACCAAATCATAGGAGTTCCAGAAAGAATAAACAAAGAAAATAGAGGGGAAGAAAACTATTAAAGAAATAGCTGAAGAAAATTTCCCAGAACAGGCCAACACGAGCTTGTAGACTGAAAGGCCCGCAAAGAGCCAAGCAGTTGATAGCATCAGATCCACAGCAAAAACATCCCTGTGGAATTTCCCAACACTGGGGTTAAAGGGCTTCTGAGAGAGAGAGACAGAGACAAGAAACGTTTTATATAAACGACCAAGATTCAGACTTTTTACATTAACACTGGAAGCTAAAGGCCATTAGAGAAATGCCTTTAAAATTCTGAGGAAAAATGACTTCCAACCTATAACTCTATTTGCCTAGCCAAAAATTATTCATCAATATCAGGAAAGAACAGAGATATTTCAGATCCAAGGTATCAAAAATTTGACCTCTCTTGCACACTTAAAGTAAGAAAAAGTCACCAGTTATACGGCTCAGGTGCAAATTGCCTTTATAAAGTCATAGCAATACCTTTATTTTCCCTTCACATAGTCATAATACTGGATATTGACCAAACCAAAATTAAGACAATGTTGGAGCAATGGGAACACAAGAAGGGAACGTATATGTGGTGTGGGGGTTGGGAATGGTGACAGAGATTTAAATCCTCATGGTTAGGCCACGATTAGGTCAGTGATTCTTAAACTTGTCACCTTCAGGGACCTTTTACAAGCTCAATAAGCTTTCCCTTTATTGTACGATATTTTTGTTTTTCAAATTGCTTAGTTTTCTGTGTATTACCACCATTTCAACCCCAAACACTCCCCCATTTCTGTAACTCCGCCCTCAAAATGTTCAAACATATTAGCTATGATGATCCTTACATCTTATTCAAGAAATTTTTCCTAGATCCTGCTGCACTCTCTTAAATCTATTGATGCTAACCATGTTAGACATGAAACTAAAACTTTAAAATATATATATTTATATTTATTTTAAAGTAAATTTTATTTTATTTATTTCCTATTTTAAAAGAACAAGAAGCCCGTTATATTTCGGCTTAAATAATATTTTTTATGAACTACGTTTATTTTCCCCAATAAAAAATGTATCGGAGGATTGACTTTGTTTTTCATTGTCACCAATTTCTATGATCCCTGGCTTATGTCGTTTCAGTAATTTCGCTTGTGTCTGGACATACTGGTTCAGCTGAACATATGGAGAAAATCCAGCCTCGTACAAACACCTAGTTCGTAAATAAAGGGCTATTTTAATAGCTTTTCCAGGTACTTTGGACATTCTTCTTTGATACTATTCTAAAAGCAACACGTAGCGGTTTCTTAATGTTTCACTGAAACCGGCCATCTGAAACTGTATTACTAAACATTTGCTATTCTAAGTCCATTAGGCTGCCTTGCACTTTGAATGAGCATTGTGTTATAAGATTCTGTAACATAATGCATAGGGCATGTGGAAAATAATAATTTACCGAGTTATACATCTCTTCCAGAGGTTGAGATAGTCTACTATACAATATCAAAAAAAAAAATCCACAAATATCACCACTGATCTTATCAGAAAAGTGTTTAGGGTTGGAAACCTTTCAGGTTCATGGTGGCAGAATCGAGTTTCCCAAAATTTGAGACTTCAGCTGAAAGCTCACATTTTATCATTGGTAAACCATCCCTGTCAGTTGTTGTCTTGCAAGTAGCAAGCTCTTGCATTCATTTCTAAGAAAATGTCTGCAAAATGCTCAAGTCTGAATAACCATGGTTGTCTGTCAGTTATTCTTTAAAGCAAAAATATATTTCATGGGGTTAGGGACAAAAAGGCCAGTAGCTTGCAATGCAGACAATTTTCCACAGTGTTTTTCCCCAGACAACCAGCATGCACCACTTAAGTAGCTCACAATTTCACACAAATTTCTACATTTAAGTAAATTCCTGATTTTATTGCTTCATCAAAGACATTCTTAAGTGGAAGTGTACTTAAAAAAAAAAATGTGTGGTGATGAAGAATGGTTTAGTTTGCTGCCATGGCCTTGATTCGTGCAAATATGGCTGCAGTTTCACCCACTGCTGCCTTTGCGCCATCAGAGCAAATGTCAACACAGCTAAAAATGTAAACATAAAAATAAAAAGTCAAATAATAACTGAGCGTCACATAAAAATAGTTTTGATCTCATGGACCAATGAAAGGTTTGGGGGACTCAAATCGCCCAAGTACACTTTGAGAATGGCTGTAAATAGGTCATCTAAAACTGACTAAGTCAAATTAGGCAACATAAGAATGGCATGACACAGAAATAAATATTAATGAACCTCTGGAAAGCGGGGACCGCTCATCACGTTCTCAGCAGTGGACTGGTGTCTTTCATATAAGGTCTTGTCCGATGGCAGAACTCTCACTTATGTGCATGTATACCTTTGATTTTAAAAACTAATAAAGACCAAAAAAAAAAAACCTTAATTTAAACATCATTGCTTAAGCATTCTTCCAAAACATAATTCACTGCTTCAAATATTCGAGAGATTAGAAGAACCTTCGAAGGATAAACATGATTATGTACAATGAGCTGGAAATATAATCTCGTTTTTAATGTTGGTGGAACGTAAGCTATAGCTCTTTGTCAGCCAATTCTAGTAATAAAAGTAAACAAATTATAGCTTTTTTGCAGTTACGCCAGGAGAGTTGTGCACTTGTGAGCACATGCGAATGTGTGTGAAAACGAGCTTTTCTGAGAGTGGACGGTGTGAAGTATTTTGAATTATTAAGCACTAGATGTAACGGAAACTGGACTTCCCTCCTCTGTCTGAGAGAGGACGGCATGCCTTGGAATAAACGTTCTTGCTGACTTCAGCTGAACTTCAGGAGTGGCTCTACCAGCCCCCGACACTGCCTGTCTCCTCCAATTCTCCCTGTTCCAGAGTCACCTTACAGGAGACAGGCATATAGGTGACATGAACACACTTCAAACCCCACAGTGGCTTTTCTGAGGGCAGGTCCAAGGTTCGGAACCAACCCATTGATTGTACATCTTCCCTCTCAAGACAGACACAGACTTCAAGCAGCACTCCTAATAGAGTTACGACTCTAGGGAAACCGAATGCAGAGGGCAGATTTATAACTGTGCCTTTCTCCCACGAAGCACAGTCCAGACACCATCTTTCCACGACGGTTAGCCTCACTTCTCTCTAGGGAAGCTGAGAGACAGATGTGGAAGGAAGGAGGGACCCACTCACTCATGCTCCTGCTTATGGTAAAAATACATTGGACCGGATTAATTAACATAGCTATTATTATCTTGGCAGTTTTCAGACACAGAGATAAAGCTAACAGCATCACATGTGTAAGACAAGAGAGAAAAAAGAGCAAATCTGGGCAAACCAGGACTGTGGCATTTATGCGACTAGGCATTTCAAGGAGCCGGTTTTTCCATCAATAATTAAAAGCGCCTAACTCTAATGTTATTTCAGTTTCAGTTTTCGAGGGAAACTATTTTCAATCTGAGCTACTTTAAATACTTTTCTGCTCCTTCGAAAAATATCAATCCCGAAAGAAAGTTATTACGTAAATCTCAGCACGTGGCTTTCTTATACTACAAAAAAACCCCACTGACATGTCATATCGCGGGCCTTTCTCCCATAGGGTTAATTCTCACCAAATACTAAATGTGAACTTCATTGCCAGAATGTTCAGTCGTACCAGTTCCCACGTCACTACTGGAAACACCTCTGGCCTCCCTGAGATGAGCGTCAAAGAGTCGCCAGGAAGAGGCCCGGCAGGTTCAGGGGTCCGTGTCTGAGGGGAAAGGCTCACGAAAGCAAAGGACCCTTTAACTCAGGCTTTCAAAACGGCCTACGCTGGCCTCAGAAACGTATGTACGCCTTGGACCAAAGTTGGTAACTGCAGCCCAGGGCTCTGAACTTGTCCTGGGGGGATGGCCATCGCTTGTGTGAAGCAGATGAGGGAGAAAAGCGGAGCTTAGCAGAGTCTTTGGTCCCCCTTCTGCCCGGCCTGCACAGGTCCACGCGGGTGACCCGCCCCACACGGGCTGCTGTCGGCAGCCCCGCCCGCTGCTAACCCCTGCATGTGCCATGCGAGGGAGGCAGAAAGGGAGCTGGGCTGGCTCACGCAGCCTCTACTTCATCTAATACAGTATTTACGGTTTATTTCTGGATTCCTGCTCATATAAACAGGTCATCGAATTCATAGCTATGTAAATAACCAATAGTAAGCTGCATGTTCCCTGATACCTGGATGGAGCTCACATCTGGCCTCCACCCCATTTTCCCCCGCATGGCGACGGTGCTTCCGCCCCGGCACTGACCTCGTCTGACCCCCATCAGAGAGCTGTGCTCAGGGAGGACCCCCAGAGACAGGCTACCCTGCCTCATCTTCACTCCCCAGGACCCGACACCTGGCAGGTGTGGGTGTCTCAAACACTGAACAAAGGAACCAGCTGACTTCAATATGTTCTCGACTGAACTGTTTTCCTCCTCCCAAGATCAGAGAGTGACAAAATTAGTAGTGACATCTGTCATAGGTTAAGCAGATGAAGTTATTCATCACTTAGCTTATCAATGACAGCGTTTAAGATGGAGGGTTTCACCGCGGAAACAGCGCTAACACAGGTCTCCAAGCCAGGTTCATGGGCCCCTATGACCCTGGCAGTGTTAGGGTGGGGTGGGGGAGGGGAGGGGGGAGTCTTCTGCTTCTGGGCGGTCAGAGTTGAGCTGCCCCACAGAGCTGCAGCCCAGCTGGGCAGCGAGGAGCCCCCAGAGCCCGCCAACCCGTGGTCTGGGCTGTAGCTTCTGCCCAACATTAAGGACACGGGAGCCACTCTGTGCCACTGGACGCCCTCCCCCCACTACACACACACACACACACACACACGCACACACACACACACACATTTGTGCCAGCAAAGGAGAGACGATTGGAGCGGCCCATCACCCCTCACTGACCTCCTGCCGCAGGCCACGCTGAGAACAGGCAAAAGTCCTGGCTCCAAAAACCGTTTGCTGGATGGACCAGTAAATGGGGCCTTTATCCGGGGTGCTTATAACATTGTGGTACTGGAGTTTTTCATGTCTAGGTATTGACCAGCCAGAATGACGCCGCGGAGAAGGCACTGGACTGGAGCCGGACGACCTGGGCTCGGGGAGACCCAGCCGCACCGGCTTCCCCCGCATCTCCTCCTCCTCGCCAGCCTCATCCGCACCAGCTCCTGGCTCTGACCCTCCCGACCTCACCGCGTCTGTCGCTGGACGTCCCAGCGCCCACGCGTTCACACCCGAGCTCGGTCCCTACCCCTTCCCCGAGCCCCCCCTTCGCGTCTACCCCGAACGAGGTCATGGCTCGCCACCCACGTGGAAGCCAGCCGGGGAACGGGGTGGCCTCCTCAACGCTCCTCTTCCTCGTCCCACAGCCCACGCGTCCTCCAGGCCTTCGGGCTTCCGTCTGCGCCGCCCTCCCCGCCGCTCCGCCTCCCAAGCCGGGGGTCTGCCGGCCCCCTGCGCCCTGCCCCGGGGCTGCCCGCCGCCCCGCCGAGTCAGAGCCACGTGCGCGCGGTTCCCCGTCAGGGGCCTGGCACCCAGCTCGGGGACAAAGCTCCTCCTCTGCCTGTTTGCAGTTCTCGGCCTCGGTCCTCAGCCTCTCCAGCTCCCTGCACACCGCTCTCGGGACATCTCTGCGCCTTTCCAGATCCGCTCTGCTTTCCGCCCTATAATCCTTTCCCCGCGTTGCCTCCCGAAGGATATCGAGGGCGCCGTGACGTAACTGCCCTCTAGAAAGAACTTAAATGCTGCGTTCTAATGGGCACTATATGTTTATAAGATATGTGTGTCCAGCGAATAACATTTACATCGATATTATGCTAGTAACACACACGCCTTACCAAAACATTGAATGACCAGTTATCGTAATTAATACGTGTGCAGCAATGAACCCCAAATGCTGCCCTGGTTCATTATCCACTTGGCCCATTATGTAGTTAGAAGTTCGCAGCTGCTTAGAAAGGGCTGGAAGGTTTGCAACGTTTAAATAAGTGACTTCATTTTTAATTGCTCTTTTTTCGTTCTTATTGTCTTTTCTGCCAAACCTTTTGTATCAATTGCAAACAAATGCTAGAATCGACGGATTTCCATCACAAGTCCTTTTATTGCCTTTGCCCACCCAGTCTCAGAGATGCAAATAAACTATGATAAATTCAGACTGTAGCGGTAGACCGAGGGGGAAAGTATGAATAATTTACAAGTTAAGTAATTAAGTTTTAGAACTCTCAAGAGGTGATGGTGTAATTTAAAATTTAAAAAAAGAGAGAGAGAGAAGGTGTGTGTGAGTGAAGCAAGAAGAATGAAGGCTGGGGAATATGAACAACCATGAGGCTAGAACTTGCTTAATATTTAAAGTCAGATAAAACCAGAACTTTCGCGTCGTTGACTATGAACATCGAACTTATTAGTTATAAACTTGTAGAAATGTTAAGTACCACGTCTTCATTCTAATGATGAGCTAAGAGACGCCGAACAAAACATCCGTTGACTCAGTCTTTCGGAGTCTCGATTGTGGAATTCCTCTGTGCAAGTGGTGTCTAGGTATATGAGCTTGTCGCTCAGCTTCCTCATCTTTAAAATGAGAATAATGGTCCGCTCACTTCATCGGACCCTTACGAAGCTTAACGGAATGAATACGCACAGGACCCCGAGCACAGTGCCTGCCGTATACCGAGTACCAAGTGTCGGCTATAATGATTATTCCTATTCATTATTATGAAACGACATTAATGATATTCACATGTGGCTCCCAGAGTTAAAAGACAGCGAACTGGGTAACTTTGGAGACAAAACCAGACAAGGATGAGCACGCTGACAGGGGGAAATGTGAAATGTTCACAAATTCAGAGGCATCTGCTCACAGGCTGGCGGAGCTGAGAGCAGAAGGGGACTCGGGTTTTTCTCTTTGCAGATGGAGAGACTGCCCAAGGCCATGATGTCAGAGGGAATCGTGGACATGGAAAGAGTGTTCGTTCCTTGCCTCTGTCGTCTCCACAGTCTTCCCAAGAGGAAGGCCGTTTCCACGGCGGAAACACTTCCTGCAAGTTTTCATAGTCCGGGAAGAGTTGGCGCACCACCTCTTGGGTAGCAGGTAGTCTACAGCCCTTTTCTAGGTGAGTACAGCTTCGAAACCACGCTGACGAGAGGACAGCACCTTCCGCGTCTCACTTCTTCCAGAAAGCATCAGCTCCCACCGCTCGTTTTCTCTGCTCTCCGTGGACAAGATTTGCACGTCTCCACGACCTGCCCCTCCTAATGGCCTCAACAAAGTGGCCGCTGCTTGTAAATGGCCAGTTTCATAAGCTGTGACTAAGCACTGGTTATCTGGACAGCATTTGGAGGGAGCGGGCCACCCAGCCTCAGTGAGGTGTTTGCATTCTATCCAAAACACTATTTAGATGAGAAAGTACAATCTATCCTTAGAGGGAGACAAAACTGTTGTCTTCAACAAAAACTCCAACCCCCAGTCTCAGCCGAAATGGGCTCCGAATCAATCTCGAGGCTGCACAGTGCGACGTGCATGACGAGGTTCATCCTGAGGCGGCTCCCAAACACCGAGCTGTGTCACGCTCAGGTGTAAGGGACGCATCCGTCTTCCAATCCACCGGTTCCACCACTATTTTCCAGGGCCTGTGCTTTGTTCCAGACCTGTGGACCTCACCTGCAAGCGTGTGGCTCAGCTGCAGGCCGGGCAGAGAGCCATGCTCTCCCAGCGGCCATCTGTGTGGATTTTGTATTCCTCAGTATGAGGTCTCATTTAGCGACTCTGTGCGTGTGTGTGTGTGTGTGCGCGCGTGTGCGTGTGTGTTGTGTAATTTCACTTCATCCAGTGCTTAGAACTCAAAAAGCATATTTTAGAACGAATGAGCTTCATCTCCACAGCAACCTCAGGACTACATACTTAGGATAGAAGCGAATGTGGAGGTTTTGCGTGGCTACAATGTTAACTCAGCTAATCAGAAGGTGAGCCTGATTTTACACGCAGACCTGGGTGTTTGTTCCGCTTTACCAAAACCGAGTTCCATTTTCACCGAAGATCTGTTCAGGCAACAAGGTCCCTTCTAAAGGGTATGTGTTAGGGCACTGAATTTAAACATCTGTTATTCCTTAAATTAAGACCACATTGGTGGTGAGCACACTAATAGAGTGCACGGATGTCATATTATAATGTTGTACACCTGAATTTACATAATGTTATTAACCGAAGTTACCCCAATCAATTTAATTTTTAAAAAGACCACATTATTGGCAAGGAAATGGCCCCACCCTTTGATTCATCTTAAGAAGTTAGTATAATTTACGAAGAGATTATAAATATTAGGCCTGTTATAAGCCAGCCTCTTAAGTAAGCTAAAGTATGTCTCACTAGATGGCAGCATTGCTAACAAAGCCTTCTTAGTTTTTTGGCCCATCTTTGTCTCAAGCTTTGTCCCCACAGGCCTCCCCAACCTGGTGAGATGCGACACAGGGTGGTTAGTTCTGCATTCTTGTGTAGACCAGGACAACATGAAACCTGACTTTAAATCCTAGGGACCGAATCCCCCAAGGAGAGGGTTATGGGTGGCCCCCCCAGGTCTGGCCCCCTTCCCTCCAGGAGGGTGGGGACGGGGGCAAGTCCCCAGGAAACTGTGCTGGACTCCCAACTTTAGCATGTCCTCACTGGCAGGTCTCTTGACATTTCTGGGCTTCTACTTGTCATCTCTAATTCGCAGGGGCAGCCTTCCTATCTTGCTTCCATTGGCATCTCTGAGGCCCAGCGGCTTTATCGAAAGGGGAGCATGTCACAAACAGGCTAACGAGTCGATCATCCCACTGGCCCTGCTCCTCCCAGCCAGCCTGACCCGCAGGGAACGCAGGAAGCCGCCTGGCTAAGCCGACAGAAACTATCGACCGGCTCAGATGCGTTATATAATCAGAAAACTCTTGGTCAAAGTCTTGGACAGACGTGACTCTGCTATGTTTGCTTTTCATGGCCCCTTTTTCTACCTCAGTGTCTCAGCCATTCCCAGGCCCTCTGATCGGCTTCAGAAAGGGTGTATGAACTCTTGGAGGCCACTGGTGTAGCCATAATGCACAAAATGGTCTCCAGAGTCCTAAAACATGGTGACTAATATGCTTCCTGAACACCTAAATTACTCCCCGGGAATGACTTAGGCATATGAAATATATGACTCATTAACTAATCCTCACAAATACCCCTGTAAGATAGAAGCATGCTAATTTGTCACGCTAAAGACTGTTAACACAGTAAAATCTCAAATTGAAATTAATTAGTGTATTGCCTGGGGCGGGGCAGGTGAGGAGGAGACTTTAATGTTCTAATTTATTGAAGAATGCAAATTATATAATAATTTTAAAAGGAGCATCTATATTTTACAAAGATATGTGAATAGTAACAAATAAACTATATTATAATTATATTTTACCATGGTCATGTAAAATATAAAAATAGATATTTTATCATAAATAAGGAAAGCAAGAAAGAGCTCAGTACTCTGTTTCAAAGTGTTCATGCAATAAGAATCATGATCTAGGCCTAAATTATTTGGTATTTCAAGTTAACTCTAAAATAATGAGGTTTTATTCTTTTGAATTATTGTAAATGCCACCTCTTTACTATGCTGTAGAATTTTAAATGATTCAAGTCTGCATTTGGCCTCCCTTCCTCCCTTATAATGGTCTTTGAATATGGAGAAAAATTGGTCCATGGACCTTTCAATATCTTATCCATTTATTTACTGGTGAAATGAGGTCGTTCTACTTAGAACCTGACCTTCTCATGTGAGATGTGGTGAGCATTCGGAAAGTGGTTTCCGGTTCCACGTAGAGGTGGCTGATGTTCTGAGTTCCCGGGTAACGTTTGTTTCATGTGTTTGATATTCATATATGGCCTTTGTCTTGTTTTTTTTTTCATCTACCCCTGTTCTTATATTGCAAAAGAGGGCCCTGATTGCATTCAGTCTTGAGTCACATGAGTCGGAGGTGACTCAAAGAAGACAACGCTCAAGTTTCAAGTCACTTAACTGAGGGCTTACCATGCACCGGACGCAGTGCTAAGTATTCAACATACGTTATCTCACAGAATCCCCATAACGGCGCTGCGGCTTTCCATTTTGCAGAGGAGAAAATACAGACATAGCAGTTAAGAAGCCTTCTAGGTGTCACACACGGAGCAGGAAGCTGGGCTTTTATTTCTGGAGCATGAGCAGCAAATCTAGCATGATCTGACGCTTAGTCCCTCATTGTTTGAGACTTGGATAAAATCACTGATAAATACCAGCGTCAGACTTCCTTAAAAAATTCTGTTTATTTGGTCATTTAAAAATAAAAACAGTAGGCTGTTGTTACCCCCTTAGTCAGGTCACTGTGGACAGTGGACAGTGGGTATTCCTTGGTTCTTTTCTTCAACTCTATAAAGAAAGAAAAAATTTCGCCTGGGGATACCAGGACTGGGGAGGCTGACTCAAATGAGAGAGGATGTGGGAAGGTATCCCAAACAAAAGGTAAGTGTGGAAAAGAATCTACATCCAGAGAATCTTCTCTCTGCCCTTGAGTTCACTACCGCCCCCGGGCAGTGATTCTCAGCTCTGCTTCCCACCCCAGCCTGGGGAGAGTTGGAGGGAGAGGTACATCAGACCCCCATGTTTGTGAGATAAGGGCCACGATCCTACCACCTCTCACCACCCACCCCACCCACCCACACCCCCATAAAAGGGAGAGGCAACTAAGAAATATGGTTGGAAGGGGCATAGCACCTTCCCCACTATTTCTAGCCTCTTTCCGGGTCCCAGAAATAATTCGAAAGAAGAAAAACAAAGATACAGCCAATTCCACCAATTCAACCCAAACTATCTGCTTGGTAGAAAAGGAACAGAACCCCTTTTAGCACTGGTCAGATCAGGCCCTCCACTTAAATTGACCTACCCCCAGGCAGCGTCCCAAGAAATGCTATTCACATCAATTCCTACGGTTGTGAAAGCACAAATTGACCTTAAACCTTTACAGAGGAGGCTGTTATCCCACAAAAACACCACCCATGTGCATAAGTTAATCATTCGACCTTGTCTCTACGAACTTTTTCATTTTTTTGGCCCTCCGAGTGTTCTCCATCTGTGTAAGGTCGCCTGTGGATAGAGCACTTTCCTCACTATCTTTGTGTTACCTTTTATCTTCTCCCCTTCCCTTCGTTTCTCTCCAACCAAAGAACATAAACAGGAAACCTCCACCTGTAAACATCTCTACCTGTTCTTTATTCAGGAGTGGTTCACCAAGAAAGGAGCATGGTTGCCTCACCTCCTCACCAGCATCTTCACCTTCCATCCACCTGTCAATCATCTGTCATCTATCTATCATCTATCTATTTATCTATCTAACTATCAACCATCTATCTATCATCTGTAGTGGGGTGGATCATGTCCCCCCAAAATTCATGTCCACTCGGAATCTCATGACCTGTAACCTTATTCAGAATTAGGGTCTTTGTGAATGGGATTAGTTAAAGATTGAGATGAGACCATACCGGATTAGGATGGTCCTTAAAGCCAATGACCAGTGTCCTTATGGGAGAGAGACACAGAGTGACACATAGCGCATAAGGCCATGTGAAGACAGAGGCAGAGGCAGGAGTGGTGCAGCCACAAGCCAAGAATCGGCTTGGACCACCAAAAGCTGGAAGAGGCGAGGAAGGCTTCTTCCCTAGAATCTTCAGCGGGAGCACGGCCCTGCCAATAAATAACATGTTGTTGTTTGAGGCTGCCTAGTTTGTGGTTAATTTGTTATGGCAGTTCTAGAAAACTAATGTATACTCTATTATCTTCGTATGTATGTGTGTATGTATATGTATGTATGTATGTATGTATGTATGTATGTATGTATCTATCTATCTATCTATCTATCTATCTATCTATCTATCTATCTAACGATCAATCTATCATCTTGCCTGCTCCCTTCCCTATACTTATCACACCACTGCCAGATAAACTGTTCTTTAAAGCTATGGTTTTTGGCCCTGGCTGTTCAAACTAAGGCCTGGGTGCCACCTCCAGATATCCTGCTTGAATTGGTCCGGGTGTGGCTTAGGCACTGATATTTCTTTAAAGCTTCCAAGTGATTCTAGCGCGGATTCCTGGACTTTCTCCATTCCCCCGTTCCCAAATCTCCAGTGCTGTCTCCTGCCTACCAATTTAATAATGACACCAGCTACCACATTTGCTTCCACAAATGCTTTCAAATGCATTCAAGCCTCATGATGGTTCAGAGTTATTACTGGGGCAGTTCTGTGACGGCCCATTTTATGAGGTCAGAAGACCCCACAGAGAAGATGCGTTTCCTTCTGCAGATGATCCAGTCGAGTCTCTCCACCCCCTCCACCTCCCCCCAGCTTGGAATATTTTCTGCAGTTTCCACAGTGTGAGAGACTTACATAATGCTAATTCCTAGCTGCCGCTGCAGGGTGGCTGTGGTGTCCCTGTTATTATGATGCTATAACAATAGGGAAATCTGAGACCATTGAAAACCAGCCGTGCAGTATGAGTAACCCCTCATTCTGTGGGGGCACCCGAATGAAATAATCTGACTCGATAATGTGCTGTCTGATCCACAGGGCAATGCAGCTTGTCCTGTGGGATAAAAAAAAAAAAAAAAAAAAATCCCAAGTTCTTGGCCATTCTGCAGGTTTCGCAGCGACTCCTCGGTCTGCGAGATTCTCCTGCCAAGCTTCCCAGCTACCAAATGCTCACCAGGTGTGTCAGTTTCCTGCTGCTGCTGAAACAGGTAACCACAGAGGGAGCAGTGTAAAACAACGGAAATCGACTCTCTCTTTATTTTCTGTTCTCCAAAGTTCCAGAGGCCAGACGTCTAGAACGGGCCCGCAGGGCTGGTCCTTTCTGGAGGCTCTGGGAGAGAATCCCACTCCCTGCTTTTCCAGCTTCTAGAGGCCGCCTTCGCTCCTCGGCCGGCAGCCGCCTCCTCCGTCTCCACAGCCAGCGGCGTAGCTCCTTCTCTCCTCTCTCTCTACTTCCATCTGCGTCACCTCTCTGACTCTCATCTTCCTGTTTCCCTCTTATAAAGACCCCGTGGACCCCCCGACTAAGGCAGGGTGATCTCCGCATCTCAAAACCCTCAGATCACAGCTGCCAAACCCCTTTTACTATGGAGGTGGCGTAGCCTTAGATTCCAAGGATGGGGACATGAGCATCCTTGGCAGGGGAGTGGGAGGGGGGCGTATTCAGCCTACCACACCAAGGAAATAACCAGACTGAAATACTTCGGAAACTTCCTGAGGAACTCTGGGTGTTCCCTTCAGACCCCGGCCCTGCCCACATTCATAAGACATGACGACCCCGTCGGAATTTTTACCCCGAGCACCACTTTCCTCGAGAAATGCTCTGTCCATGACGGAATATACAAACTGGTTCCTTTTTTTCGTGTTCCTGGTTTATCGGAAAGCAAAAAGATAAATATACTCCCTGACTGTCTATAAACAGGGGAAAACAAAAAGCCATGAGGCTAAAACAAAAAAAAAATCTTTCCGTGCCATCATTTGTCAAATTGTGACATCTTATGCCATTACTCTGCTGGGCAGGAGAACAGCAAGTGGAGAGCAAAGTGACACCAGGATTGGCCAGAAAGGACACTTTGCATAGTGCAGGGGACAGATGGCTGAGCAGAGGATGTGAATGGGAATTCTCCAAACACCGGCCCCTGCCCCTTCTTGAAATGTGGTCCCGGGCGGAAGGAGCACAGGTGCACCTCATCCCCAGGGCAGCTAGAACACGTGCTTCTGGGTTCCGCGAATCCGTTATAAACAAAGCTTCTGAGTGCCACAGAACGACCCATCCTCCCAGACTGTCGCCTTCCTCTTACGGGGCACTAGGAAGTCCTCCAAAATAAAAGGGCCCGCACCACGTCCTCCCAAGGCTCCTGACCTTTGAGGAGCAGGGTGTAGGTGCCACAGAGGTCCTCCAGCTCAGCAAACCCTGAGTCACTTCGAGGTTGATGCTGCTTTTGCCCCTCTTGCCCATAGCTGAAGAAGTAAACTCCCATTCCTAGAAATGCCTGGCATTCGAGGCACAATTCACTTCTAAAGCTATAATAGAGATCCCCCGACCCTGACATCTGCCAGAGTCCAGTCTAACATTCACAGTCTCTGACATGGATTTCAACAGACGGTTTTGGAGAAAGCAGGATAATGTTTACCAAAAACGTTTTCCTATAACTTGAGGAATGAACCTTGAATATTTTATCACGCTGGGCGTCCATTATGGATTTATTACTTATGTAGGAATCTAACGTCTTCCCGAGTTTTCTTGACAAGTCTCAAAATCCTATGAAATAAAGTTTTTCTACCCTTTCAAATGTCCCTGTATTGAGTGCACCATCAAAATGCCACCTGGATTCTATTCATTGTTCAAGGATTTATTGAGTATCATTAAGATACTTTAGGTTAACGATTAGCTTGGAGCCAATTAACTGGTGGTTTCTACCCCAAATCTTAGGGTCTAGACAGATCTTCGCCTGGAATTTTTTCCTAAATCTAGGGCAGGTCATGAGAAACGCATTTAGTGTTTCTCTGCAATAGAAACTTTCTCTAATATGCAGCCACTTTCACACACATTAGCTGCTGTGAGGGACATGGGAACGAAATGGACCTGTGTCCTCGATGAGTCTGTAATCCAGCAGAAGAGATCAAACTAAGATTCAGGGAACTGAACGAAAGAAATTTCATATCACTCAGCTCGGGGTTCTGTCTGGCAAAGGAGGGGGTTGAAATAGAGAATTGTTATCCCTGCCTTATAGTTTATAAAGTAGTCTCATTTTTTTTTTCCTTAGCTGTTCTCCACAATAATCTTACAAGGTAGGGATTTCATAGGTCAGGATTTAGACTAAGATGTTCAGCTACTAAACTGAGGTTCAACGATTGGCAGAGCCACGACCTTGAACGAGGTAGGATTGTCTCAAATCTCCCATCGTGATGCAAAAGACACTTAGCATCCTACGGAACCGGATTCTGTGATGCCGGATTAGAAGCATAAGATTCTATGTATGATTCAGAGTGTTTTGTGTATAGTTTTTCCTGCCGTTCATTTACTATAATGAATGTACATCAGCAGCTGCCAGTCAACAAAGGTAATTAATCTATGGTCAATCAAAGAACTGTAGTCCAGACATGGCTTTCCAAAGTTGGTCACATGAAGGGTCTAGAGCATGTCTGCCTCCACATATGTGTAGAGATTGTGTCAAACGTCCACAAGCTAAGAGAGCAAGTCTTCCTCTGGAAGACAGTCGAAGACTGTTACACAGCGCTGTGGGGAACAGGGGCGTGAGGGGCCTCAGGGACCTTTCTATCCCTCGTGCAAAGGCGTCACCTGCTCACTGTGGGAAAGCTTGTTCTCATCTTCCCTGCACCTAAATGGGGTCTTCTCTCCCTCCCTTCTGATGGCTCTGGGCTGTAAGCGCGAAGTAGAACCCTCAGTAGTGCAAAGTCTAGGTGCTTCTCTGTCCAGGGACCAGCTCTGGCCCTAAGCCAGAGGCTCCTCCGCTCTGTGGGCATCTGGGTGAGCAGGAGAAGTGAGGTCGCTTCCTCAGCAGCCGGCCATCTCTGCTGGCCAGGGAACTGCAATGTACTTGATGCGGGTGATGTCCGTGACGGGAGACGTTCAGTCTGGCCAGACCCCGAGCCCCCACCCCAGGGCGCCAGGATGACACTGCCCAGACACAGGGACACGGATTCACAGCCAGGCACCAAATCTCTTAATCCCAGGGGGCTTTCCTCTGATCCCTTTAACTACTACGCAGGGGAAATGCACGAATTAGTCTGTTCTGGAGCTGGAAAGAAGCAATCGAATATATGCCCAGGACAATCTCTACTTGGCGGCTTGTGTGAACCATTTTTGTATGTGGCTTTAGGCCACAGTAACCCACCTTGCCTGATCACGAGCTCTTCTGTGTGTCCTCAAAGCAGTCTAGGCATCTCTCTACCTTTGCAAGCACCTCCCTGGCTTACAATGGGACAGTCACCTGTCTCCTCCCCTAAGGGCAGCAGGATAAGAAACCTGGGTGTCCAGCCCAGGCAGGAGCCCCATTCAACACTTAGCGTAGTGTCTGGCACTTGGTTAGAGCTTAATAAACATTCATTATTATACAAGAAATTCTTTTTAACTGAGATGAGAGAAGAAGAGGAAGAGCAGAAAGAATTATTGCACGAGTAAAAGAAATGCACCAATAACCCCCCTTGCTTTGAAGAGCATCTTCAGCTTCCCTCTCCTCACACAAACTTTCCCAACGCTTGGACCACTTTCTAGGAGAGAACCAGTTCCAAGTTCTGTCCTGGCTGATCAGCGCTGTGCAGCCGCTGAGTCCTCTAACCAGCACCTGGTGCATCTTACAAGGGCTTTGTGGCCCTGGACGGTGAATGTGAGTTGTCTGTGTAACAGGGGTATGTGGCTAGCACAACCAGAGACGTGTGGGAAATACGACCCGGTAGAGGGAGGTGCGCCAGTGTTTTGCTGAGAGCAGCAGAAACCTAACTCTGTCGACCGATGCTTGGTTATATAAATTAGGCCATCTCCGTGTAACGGGTAGTATTTATATAATGGAATATTATGCCACCATTAAAGGTCATATTTTAGAAAAATAGATAATGGCATGGGAAAATGCACCCAGTGTATTAAGCAAAAAGCAGATCACGGAATGAACATAATCACGATTTTATAAACTGTGTGTGTCTAAAGTACCTGGAGGAAATGTACCCAAAGGTTACAGAGCCTATTTCTGGGAGATGTTGATTTTTTTCAAGTCTTATTTAAACTTTTCTGTATCTCCTTTATTTTACAAGAGACATGTATTAATTTTTGTAAACTTAAAAACAGTAAATTTTAAAATTGCAAGCAAAAAATAAAATAAAATAATAAGCATGTTATTCAACAATGGAGAGAAGCGGTTCCGTCCCTGCCCTGGGCGGCTGGTTATGTGGCAGCATCAGACTGTGAGGCCCCACCCCGGTGCCACCGGTTCCTATCACATTTATATCCACAACCCAAAAACTCTGCCCAAAAGTAAAGCTGCGGCAGCTAAACCCCTACAGGTCAAAACACGAGACCTCTTCCCTGGGGGCCCGTGTCTGAAAAGGAGCCACGTCTGGAAAAGGCGTGGCCAGGAGGATGCTCGGGGGTCGGTGGGGACGCTGGAGGTAGGTTCTGTCACTCCCTGTGTGGCCACAGGTCATTCGATTTCACATCAGAAGGAAGATCTAACGTCTGCCCTGCCTCCCTCGCAGGCCTATCGCGGGGTTAAGTTCACTGATGTGTGCGCTTTATTTTGTAAGCTACAAAGCACTCAGTGAATGCAATGCTTGGCAGTCCAAGAACGCCCGCCCCTTAAGATAATGATCCGTGCTCCCCATTTTCTTGCAAGGTATCAAGAGAAACCATCTCTATTCCTTCTCGCAATCTGGAAAAGTTACCAGGAATTTTATCAGCCACATTTCACGCATTTTATGTTACCCTGTGTCTTTGCCCCAAGACAAAAGCTATGTGCTACGTATTCTCTGACGTGCTTCTTTTTTCTCTTGGGCACGTGGACAGATTGGCCTTCCAGCCTCGCCTGAGGGAAGGTTGGGCCAGGAGACTGGATTCCTGCCAGTGGAATGCAGATAGAGTTATGCACACGCCCCCCGGAGTCCCTTGTGAGAACCTCTGTATTCTCTCTCTTCCCTCATTTTCTGGCGGGTCATGCAAGATCTGGTGGGAAGCTCTGAGGCTCCTGGAAAATGGTGACATGCTAGACAGAGTTAGCCTGGGTTCCTATGTCATAGTGGAAGGCCCCCCACCAACACCAGTTATGACAGAGATACAAGTAGGAAATATCCCGAGGTCCTTCATTACACCAGTTATCTTCCCTGACCGATACACTCCATGAGCCTGGCCACCTCGTCACGCCACAGTGGTGGGCAACGCTTTCGGCTGCTTCCCACGTGATTGATGCAGGGGACATTGGAGCACACGGATGGTAAACCCAACAGAAAACTCCACCGAGAAAAATAAAGAGAATTTTTTTTAGATCCCTTGACCGATCTAAGACCTGCTCTCTTATTTCTCTAGAGGAACTTGGGAGTACTCATTTATATCACTGAAAACAGAAAACAAGAAAAGGGAAAACACATTTGCTAAACTCATTACAACAGTATTTAAGGTGAGTTGCAAATAGAGAAGGAGTGTGGTCCGTCAAGGAGGAACAGGTCAGGAAGGGTGTCTATACCTCTTGTAGACCGTGTAGACAATGGGAGCAAAGCGGTATCGGGGATCACTGGTTTCTCATACCTTTTATGGTTATTTAGCAATGTCCAGTGGAGCCACGTGGAACTCGAGGCTCTGAGCTGGGGACTCCCCAGAAGGACCAGCGTGGAGAAAGGCAGCGTCACCCATTTCTCTGCTTTGACTCTGGTTAACCCTGCTCTTCCGTGCTCAGAGACTACTTACCTGGTAGGGGTACAGGGTGACCCCGTTGGTTCTCGACAGGGACCAGGTGCCATCCAGGTACTGGTGAGCCTGGATGGCCACCGAGTTGAGGATATTCCCGTTGCTGGGGCTGGTGGCCATCTGGAGGCTGACTTTGGCCTGGTGGGTTGGGGATCCACCCTTCTTCTCAGCCCCATTGCTGACCCCCAGGCTGTTGGGTTTGCTGCTGTGCTTGTTGGTGACGAAGGTCGTGTAGTTGGAGGAGGCATAGGGGGCGGGCACGAAGGCCCAATCCCTGGGCTGCTGGAGGCCACCCATGTGCCGGGACCCCACCAGGGCGGGGATATTGGAGGGGCGGGGGCGAGCCGGGCGAGCCATCGTAGTAGTGCTCACTGCCAGCTGCCTGTTCCAAGGTCAGCACCATCTGGACAGCCTCCTGCTTCAGCTGGTTCAGGTGCGTGGCACAGATGTCACAGCGGTTGTCTCTGTCATTCCACGCCTTCCGGATGGTGTTGGGGACCTGGAGCTTGTCGTGGATCACAGCCGAGAAAGCAGGATCCTGGAGAATACACAAACAGACAGAAAGGAAGAGCCTATAACTCAGGCCTGGTACGTGCAATTCCGAGGGCTGGTTTATAAAGTTAAGCCCGAGGCGCATTCACAGTTTGACGCCATCCATCAGAAAGGAGCGCCGGACTGGCAGGGAGCCTCCACCTGACAAACATATCTGACAAAAGTAAGATTTTTATAGCAGAGACTTTAAGGAATTAAAATATATACATACACACACACACACCCACACACACACACCCACACACATATATACAGATATATATATGTATGTATGTGTGTGTGTATATATATATATGTATATATATACATATATATGTGTGTATAATACATATATATGTATATACATATATATATACATATATATATGTATATATTTATATATATTTCTAAGCATCCCCCTTACCAGGTCAGTCAAATAAGCACATTCCAAATTCTCCTATTTGTGTCCACTAAAGAATTATAACCGTACCTGGATCCGCCCAAGGGGTTCCTCAGGTAGACACAAACGTTTGTCCAGGCAGGACCAGGGCGAGTGCAGTCACTTTGGACAGATGCACGGTGGCCCTGGCCCCCCGCGAACCATGGAAAGCTGGTAACAAATGGAGGTGCTATTCGTGACCCAGAACAGAGATTCCATTCTAAGAAACTCTCGGCCTCATTAGCACCGTGCGCTAAGTGCCATTGGAAGCAAACCAAATGAAACAGATTTTAGACCAGAGATGCAGCCAGCTCCAGCCGCCCAGCAAAGCCCTGCAGAGTCTCTCTGCTGACCATGGGCCCGTGACAAGCCGGCCACGCCCGCACCTGCGTATCTGGTACCCCGATGGATCAGAAGGAAAACATCTCCCTGACAAAACAGTCCAAGTTCTTTTCCCTATAAACTTCATCTAAAACTACTGTTAAAAACTCTTTAGCGCAGATGCCCATATCTAAAAGAAATCGGAAAATGAATTTCATGAGGATCCTTTCTTTCATGTACATTGCTTTCATTTTTCCAGGAAAACGGAATTGCATAGAAGAATAAGCACTGGGGATGTTAACTGGGTATCAGAATTCGGGGTTCTAATTCCATTTCTGCTATGAATGAGCTGCGTGTCCTTGGACAACTTACTTAGCCTCGTGGAACCTCCCATCTGTCACAACAAGGCTATGGCCTACTTTGTGGCCAGGTCCTTCCAGCTCCATCATGCTGTTTGTGGGGACACTGGGACAGAAGGGTACAGTATCAGTAAGTATGAAGAAGCCACTATGTCATTTTTGGAGCCTGGCTGAACTTCTGAGATTCAACGATTGTTGCAAATCATCGATGAGGCTGATCTCAAAACTTATTTTGCTCGTGGCCAGTAGAAGTAAACCTGCCTTTCTGAAATCTGCCATCAGCTTTTATGGGGTGCAGGCCCCACCAGGGCTGAATGGGGCTGGATGAGCAGTGGGTGAGGGAGGCGTGTGGGGCGCCGGGGTGGCGGGAAAGAACAGCAGTGGGAGGGTCGCCCTTAATTACAACCCACCTTGATTATGGTCTCCGGCGTTTTGTTTTCCTTGTTTAACTACCCTGAACAGCTCCTCGGCATGCACTGATTAATTGATTAATAAATCAAGAGGCCTCTCTACACAGCAGCCGCAAAGAGTGACTCAGGAGGTAGAAACTCAAGACAGTCATATAAAATGATGGGAAACAAAAGGACGTCAAGGTCGATCAACTCTGGCTGACAAAAGTGATACAGACCATATGAGACCTGCCTCATGGTTCCTGCTCAATGACTCTGCTTGGTCCAGAACCTCTAACCACAGCCCCGAGCACGTGGGACCCAAAAGGAACAATTAGGGACCACTCTGGAGCAGACGATCTCAGCTCAGTTTTCAGACAGAGAAGCGAAGCTCCACTAGTCCACCAGTTTTCCTTTCACGAAGAGCCAAAAAGCCGTACTCATCGATGGACTCATATTTTTTTGCGCAAACATATAGGGTTTTCACCACCTTCATCTGGGAAACGGTCGTTTATTCAAAAGGAATTTGTTTGGGCCCCCAGATGGGCCAAGATATAGTTTCTTGCTTTCTCACATAACGTTACATAATGAGAATGTTCCCTTATCAATCAATGCCACTTGAAAATAGGGTTTTCAATGACTGCCTGGTATTTTACCCTTTCGTTGTTTCTTAATTCCTTTATTTTCGCATTCTACTATAGAATTGGAGAAGGTGGGAGCAACCAGACTGGCATTCTAAAGCATCCGCAACCCACAGCTCATGCTTGCAAGGCGCCAAACTATTTGGTTTCAAGAAGCCTCCAATTAATCGCTTATTTAGACAATTTTGTGTTAACCCAATCGCCTGGACGCAGTGTCGGGTAAGGAGACAGATGCATGACCAGTCCCCTCCACACACCACGGTTTATTTTAGAGCCTTGTAGGATCTGGGTTTGGCTGTCACATCCACTCTACAGAAATGGCCAACGCCTGGTTCTGACGACTCCTTTTCTCTTTTCTTCTTGGTTTTGACTACTCTCCCTTCAAGCTGATTGCTATCTGCTGCTCACCTAACATTGAACGAATAACATATGTTGGCCCCCAACGTGCCAGGCCCTGCACCAGGCTGAGGCTCTGAGGATGCATGAGAACTATTTCGGTCCTCTGGGAGTTCACGGGCCAGGGGACCTTCTTGGTGCCTGCACTGCCACGTGTCACGTCCCTTTGTTGCTACTTCTAGTCCAGAACCAATCAACATACACTCAGGCGCAGGAAGCTCAGTGCTCCCTTCCCAGTTCCTGGGTCACCAGCAAAACCATCCGTGTAAACGATGCTGCCACCGAGCTCACCACCAGTGTGACCGACGTGGCCACAGACAGCCAGGAAGCAGCAAAGCTCTCTCCACCACTTTGTCCAGAGCGAAACGGAGACTGGTCCTTTAATGAGTACGCAAGTGCTGACTGATGTCAAAGAGGCGTTCCCCGACGTAGGCACCCCCGATCTGAAAACCTTGTGTGAGCCGTCAGTATCTGCGGGCCTCAGTAAGTCAAGAAAGGGCTACATCTTAGGGAAAGCAAAACCCCTTTCAAGTGCTTGTCCACACATTGTAAATATGTTAGTGCAACTTGAGGCTTCAAAGAGGACTGGTCCACAGACCCAGCTTTTCTGCAAGGGCCAGAGTAATGAGAATGCTGCTTCAGGGCAGAGTAGTAATAAACAAGGGGGAGAGAGGAGGAGACTTCAGAACCGTGGATGACTCGCACTTACTATGCTTCCCTGACAAGGACGGTGATGGCCCCAGCGCGTGGACGAGGCGAGCGCCACTGGTTCAGCTGGCACCATGGGACCCCCGGACCCACAGCAGGAAGGACTTAAGGCGCTGCCCAGCTCACGAGCTTCAGAGACATCTGGACTGTCTAGTCCTGACCCGTCCTGTGGCTTCAGGAAATACTTAACCAGGAATGGCAGGAACCCACGCGCGAGTCAAACCCCTAGTTTTCAAGTCCCTCTTTTCATTTCGGCCCCTAGGAAAATGGGCCAGTGGGGTACCTGGGCAACGTCTCCATTCTAAACGTTTGCGATGAAAGGTTCTGTGCTCCAAACACTCTCATCTTTCAAAAAATAATACAAGTTTGCGTTTAACCCCACCTCCGCCGTGAAGAGGAATTCAAGAAAACACTTCACCGAGGAAACTGGTCAAGTTTCTCAGAAGAACGATTAGGAATAAATGAGGTTAGTGTTCCGACACGTGAATCCGCCTGATTCGTGACTACCGACCGCAAAGAGACAAAGAAAACGCCATAAAACGGTTTCCTAGCGTCTTCCGAGCTCTTCGCTTCTGTTTGGGACATTTCAGAAAAACGGACATCCTGCCAAGTCTCCCAAGAGTCTAATGACTCTCTTAGGTTAACTCACATGTCTTCTGGCCAACTGATCTAAGAGACTCTGACGAAATCTCTCTTCCCCCAGGGAAGGGCATCCAAGCCCACGGCTTCAAGAGCCATCTGTGCCCCGTGTCTGGAAATGCTCCATCTCCATCCTCGCCTGAGCTCCTCCTCAACTCTGAGCCTTATACCCAAAGGTCCGCATGGAACACATCACCTGGGTGGATCCTCTTCTAACTGACAATTCAAAATTACTTTTATTTGCCCCTAAACCTATCCTTATTTCAACAGCACCTTCCACATCTACCCCCTTTCCCTTCCATCCGGCCACCAGACGTGACAGATGGTACTTCCCAAAAGCTCTTGAACTGCCCTGCCTTGTCACACTCACTGTCACGATAACGCCTCCAGCATCTCTCACGCCACTGCTGTCTCCCTGACTCTTGTCCTGACCTTGCCGCCACCCCTGCCAAAAAGGTTTTACTAAAATGCAAATTTGATTATCCTGCTTTTCTATACCGCTGTTCCAGGAGCTAACTTATTGTCCGTAGTTTTTATGTGAGAACGATTTCTGTTAGACCCAGCTCCTTAAGGGGAAATATTCTTCCTTTCCATGTCTAAGCCCATGGCTCGCATAGTGCCTACTACATAGCAAGGGCTCAATGAATATATGAAAACTAAATGAATGAATGAAAACAATTCGACCAAGGCTAAAAGCAGCCAAGTAACAAAGCTGATCTAGGTCCATCTTTATTTTTTCTGAATGAGCTGGTCACCTATTATGCAGCCATTAGGAAACAAACTCTTTCAAGTCTAGGGTTAATTTGGTTTTCCAACCACATTTGTTCTAACAAGCCTAATGTGGGTCCATCATTATCTGGTGATCCTCCTTTTACCTGACTTTTCCTTAAACTATTAAAATAGATTACCTAGCCTCTTGCCTCAGTACAAAGAATGAGAGCATACTCTTCCTCTCTTTCCTAAGTTCCCAAGAGAGTAATATTTATATGCAAAGATTTGGGGGTGTTTGTTTGTTTGTTTGTTTGTTTGTTTTTACCATCAGGCCAGCTCATCAGCAAGAAAACAAGGGAAACCTACCTAAAGGAAAACCCTAGACTGGTACTACATACTTGGTCAAGCCAGGTTAGACCCCAGCAAGCAGGGAGCATGTTGATTTTCCAAGAGCTAGAGCCAGGTTTCAATGTGCGAGGCGAGGCTGATGATGAGGGCGGAACTCAAGCAAGAAAACAAAACCCACCGCCCAGGGAAACCAAGCCATTTACTAAGGTTCCTCATTGCTTTCTGTCCCATTTCACCTTCTGAGGGATACGTTGCTCAGCAATAAATGGTAATGCCACTTTTGAAGACAGGGCGATTCTTCACTTGATTTTAGCCAAAAGAGTAATTTGAGTGCGTCCCTCCAAAGCCTCCGGGTCTGTGAGGAAGGCAGCAGCATCCAGCATGTGTCATACAAATTCCTGTTGATGTTTGCTTCTGGTTTATTATTCTAGAGGCCTCTAGTGACAAGCTCAACAAGGTTTAATCTGCTCTTCAAAGGCAGTTTCTTCCCACTTCTACCCACCCTTCCCAGGGCGGATAACACTCTGAGAATGCAATGTGTTTTGTTCCCCACAGGGGCGGCTTCTCAGAAGATTAGTAGAATTTACCTTCACGGGCCTATAATTCCTCCTCCTCCTTCTCCTCCTCCTCCACCCGCCCCTTCCCACCTCCTGCCCCATTCCTCATCAGCGTCCTTTCTTTCTGAAGAACCTCAATGTTCTATCCCCAAAGCCAGGGTCCAATATTCATGATTCTCTTTTTTGGAATGGAAAGCGGTGAAAAAGTGAAAGCTTGCAAAACAACAAATAGCAAACCTCAGGTGAATCCAAACCAAAAATACTAATACCCCCCTTCATAGTTAAGCATTCGAATGTCTCTCAAAGAAGTGGTATTTTGTTCACCCTGGTAATTTCAGAAGCAAAAGCAAGACTATTTGGTCAAATCTTAATTAACCACTGGCAGAAAGGAGAATTCAAACATTTGAAATCTAAGGATGAATCCAATGCCAACTAATGAATATGCTTCTTCCTCAGGAAGATTTGGTTCCCAGATGCTCATTGACCCCTGACCTGTACATCCCATTTCCACATGTGCTTAACAGGAGGTAGAAGGTCAAGGGAATGCAGAGGATCATGGGAACCCAGTCGATCTCACGTGAGACTCTGCTCACCCAGTCGCCATGCTCAATCTACCGAGACAGGTTGACTGATGGCTAAATATCATTGTCCTCTACTCCGATTGTTCACAACTTCCCAGGCACACACAAACACGGCAGACGGCTGCCTCGGAGAAAAGCCAGGGAGGGAATCGCTCAGACTGTCTGACAACGTCATGATGTCCCTCCGCTCTTCGTGGGAAGAGCGACCACTCTCAACGGCTTTCGCCATCGTCCCTAACACTCTTCGTCCCGAAGAATGTCCCTGAGCAGTTCTCTCTGGTTGGCAAAGAGGACACACGCCTGGCTCATTCTCCAGAGTTAGGTGGTTGTGACGGGGAGAGCGAAGGGCGTGACAGAGGGGACAGGGCGCGTCATAATCAGGGTTTGCTCCAGGTGAGGCCACGACAACCGAAATCACCCACCACCGCAGCGGCAGCAACTTGGTCACAAGCGGCCAAGGGACCTACTTCATTCACACGGGATTTCGGTAGAAACTTCATTCCGGCCTGACCGGCCGCATCTGGACCCAGGACCTGCCAGCATCACCGCTAGTCTGCTGAGAGCCCACAGCGCTCCACTCAGTAACGACGATCCCAGCGCGGGAAAAAGAGTGGAGGGGAGCGTTCTGGGTAACGAGGTCAGAGACCCAAACAGCGCCCAAGGAAGAGATGGTCGATGTCACACCAAAGTTGTTCTCCATAAGAAACCACATTAACCCGGAACGTGGTGACCGCCCTGGCCGTGCAGTCCTGCTCTGGATTACGGCAGAGCGACAGGGTGCTATTAAAGACGCAGGCTGCAGTCTGAGTGACCACATTCCACGCAGGAGGTGTGGGGAGGACCAGAGCAGGCGCGGGGTGCCATCAGCAAGGCTGCCACGCGTGACAATGCCGCAAATGAGAAGCCTTACCTGCTTCAAACGAGAAGGGAGATTTTTAATAGAACTTAATACGATTAAGAACAGGTCCTGAATTACTCAAAAGGAAAGACGAGGCATTTGTTATCACGACCACAGAAAAAAAAAAATTTCATGTCTGTATCTCCTCTTTTCCAACTAGATAACATGGACAGTGACGATTAATTCTTTTGAACGCTTTTGGTTAAGAATATGGAAGGTTCGAGTCTTGGCACTATCATTTAGTAGCTGTGTGACCAGAAGACATTTTTTAAAAACCTATCTGAGTTTTAGTCTCCTTAAGAGTAAAAATTGATAATATCCCCTATAGCAACAGTCCCCAACCTTTTTGGCACCAGAGACCAGTGCTCCTAAGAGAATCTAAGGGCTGAAGATCTGAGGCGGAGCTGAGGCGTGGTGATGCTGGTGCTGGGAGCGGCTGCAATACAGGTGAAGCTTTGCTCGCTGGCCCGCCACGCACCTCCTGCTGTGGGGCCCGGTTCCTAACAGGCCACGGACCAGTACCTGCCCATGGCCTTGTATGTATAATTTGGCAGTACAGACGATGGGATGAGAGCAGTGATGTTCTCAGGGCTACTCTTATCCAGGAGGATTGAGCAAACCCTTTTAGGATTAAGGGTGACTCAGGACTGATCCTTGGTTAACCGCCTCTTACATTGGATAAGTCAAGGTCTTCTTTAAAGAAACCAAAATAAGAGTGGGTCCCTGAAATTACTGAGCTTAGACTGGATGGCTCCTAGCCTGCTTCTCTAGGTTAAGAGATGAACTAATCTGAATCATTCATTTCCATGAAACTGAGAATATATGCTTCTCAACGAAAAAGTATCCCTATTTTCCCACAGGGGTGGGTAATGCTTCCTTATCACGAAGGGCCTTTGCTGGATGTTCAGTTAGAATCACAGAGCCATTGACTAGACAGTGTCTCTTGGGAGCTGCCCACCTCTGCCCAAGAGATGGTGGAGGTGGAGAAAGTTTTCACAAGACCATAACGATCTTCACACCTGAAAACCTTGCCCTCTGGGCTATCCTCAGGCCCTGGGGAAAGATGATCCTTTCACACTTAGATTAAAAGCGCAGGATGAGAGCGTGGACTTGTGATACCTCCGTAAAATGTTTCTCTTAACTTTAAAGTACATGTTCAACATGGCACACACAAAAAGTGCTGGACCTTTAAAACTATGAAACAGTAATCAAGATCCTACAAAGCAGTAATCAAGATCCTACTACGACGCACTGAAATTTTACATTTAAATGATTGACGTCTACCTACGTTAGATGTATTTTTATGTGTGAGCTCTAATGTACCATCAGGTAGCAAATGGATTTATTTTCAATCTGTAAGCAGCTGTATTAGTTTAAGGCTATTAAGAAGCCTGTTAATTATCCAATTATGAAATCGTCTAATATTTTTTTTACCTTTAATTGATTTTGTATGCATGAAATACTGCAGAAATGTGCTTGGCTATGTTTTTGGGACTTACCACGAAAAGATAAAGTGCCCAAACAAAATTCGGTGTTTTGCTATTGTTTTTTAAAAGATGTGATGTTGGCAGACACAATCTGTTTTTGACATAATCCACAATAAACTTAAATAGTTCTGCTGGTTCCCCTGTGCCCTAACCCTGAAACTCTGTGTTTCGGGCCCGTGTATTTGCTTCAAGCTGACGTGTCAGACATCTCTCTCAGGGGTCCTCATCTGACCCTGCAGTACAGTCAGGGTGAGCCTCCCCCTTCCCATAGAAGCCCCTGCAAGTCCCTGACTCTGGGCCTTTGCTTATGTTTCTGATGGTAATTCCCACCCTGCCTTGTAAACCCCAGGAAACTGATGGGGGGTGGGGGAGACGGGTAGCTGCACTATTTTGGTGATGTTTTCATGGGCATTACTGATGCCCAGAGGTAGCAAATCGTATACTGTAGACGTGACAGTTTACCAAATGTCAATCAAAAACCCATTAAATTAAGCTAAGAAAATCTCATTCACCCCTCATGAGGCCCAGCTCGTCCATGAAGTCTGACTCTCACCCAGAAGGGACGTCTTCCCCTGCCAGACTCTCATGGCACGCCTCTGGCCTGAGTTACTCATGTCACTTTGCAAACACTTCCTTGTCACTTAGGGTTGTACGTGCTCTATCTCCACAATCGTGGTAAATTCCTAGGGGGCAGAAACCATGCTGTAATTTTAATAGTAATGACAACTTCTGCGCTTACCCCCTGGAGCCTACTCAAGACAGCGGCCAAGGGGATCCTGTTAAGTCTTAAATCTGACCCCAGCATTTCCTCTCTGGTTCCTCTGAGTCGAATCGTCCCACCTCGGCGCCTGTGGCTCGCTCCCCGGCTCACGTGGCTTCAGCCACGGAGAACGTCTTGCTGTTCCTCAGTCACCCCAGGAATGTCCACTCCCGCCTCGGTGACTCCGCGTGGAGAACTTGCCCCTAGAGATATCTGCCTGATCATCCTTACCACCTGCGAGGTGTTCAGATATCACCTTGCAAATGAGGCCTTCGCGGACCACCTCCTTAGAGTTGTAGCCCCTCCCACCTCCCTGGCCCTCCCTTACCGCTCACCCCCTTTATTTCTCTCTACAGCGTTGTCCTCTGCTGACCCTACATGTCACGGAGTCTATTCAGGGTCTGCCTCTCCCTGCAAATGTAAACAGGATGAGGGCCGGGACTCTGTCTATTTTGTCCCCTAATGCCTAAAGTATAGTAGGCACTCAAGGTATTTGTTGAATGAATGAATGAATGAATGAGTGAGTGAGTGAACAAACAAATGAATAGAGTGAATTCGTTCTTAGTGTTTGGGTTCCCACATCTATTAGCTTCATCTTTCCCATCTCTCCTTTTTTTTTTTTTTCCTGGATTTTTGTGTCCTCAAAGGACTGACTGGGGAGCTTGTTTGTTCCGACGCCCTTCCAGGATCACTGGGAAGCTCATAACAAGCCAGGTCCCAGGCCCCCTCTCGGATCAACCGTATAGCATCTCTGGGGAGCGGGGCCCTGGAATCTGCATTCCAGGTGATTCTGTGGCACGCTGTCACAGACGAGAGGATGCAAAGGGAGAGAGAGAGAGAGAGACGGGGAAGGGGAGGAAGAGGCGGAAACTAACACCTGGCCCTCTCTCCCGTCCAAGCACCTAATCCGCTCTGTGGCCTTCGGCGGGGCGCTGAGCTCCGTGCTCCACCCCACGAACAGTGCTCCCCTGACAAGCCCAGTGCTGGGGACCGACCGCTGCTGTCTTCGAGACAGTGATTCAGGACAGTGACATGCAGGTCTTGGGATATAGCGCCCAGCCCACAGGTATAACGCAAATGTCTGTCCACCAAATTCTCTCCAATGGTTCTCAACCCCTGGTGATGTTGACCCCCAGGGGACATTTGGAAATACCTGGAGATATTTTTGATTGTCACACCTGGGAGGGGCTCCTGACATCCAGTGGATAGAGGCCAAGGATGTTGCTAGATACCTTAACGTGCACAGGACAAGTTCACCCACAAAGAATGACCCAGCCCCAAATGTCAACTGTGCTGAGGTCGAACCCCAGGCCGGAGCCGCCTCCTGATTCTTCCTCACCCACGCTCATGGGGATCACTGTGAGGACAAAGACAGGGCGTGCTAAGTCCGGAAGCCAATACGGGCTCTTACCTACCTCGGTTTCACTCACGTGGGGAAACACTAAACTCTAAAAGGCTTAGTCTCTGAATGTTTTTGGCTCTGCCTAGCGGGTGTGTATGAGCATGGCGTAGTGGGCACAGACCCCCGACTATTAAAAACTAAAACCCCACACAAGGATGGAGTTAAGATCTGGAACTAATTCCTCAGCCCCCCCCCACCCCGGCCTCCCCATCCGGAGACACAGGCCATCGCCCTTCCTTGTGACAGAGGCACTACTCACAGTGCCACTGGCTGTTTACAAGAGTCGGGTGGAAAAGGCTGAGGTGGGACCCAGGTCCTGTCCACACGAAACCGTCAGTCTGCTTTGTGGCTGAGGCGGCTGCTCGCGGAGCCTGTCACTGGCATCTCTGCCGCGTGGCCTGGGTTCGAGAGGGCACAGCTGAGGCTGCTGTGACCGTGACGTCACTTCGAGCCTCGGGCCAGCTTTCGCACCGTGGCGACTTTGCTGGTCCCCTCTGGCAGAAGGCGAACCATCGCTGTGATAGGGAAAAGTCAGCTCGAATGTAATTCGATGCAGTGATAGAGACAACCAGAGATTTCTCTGTTCCTGCAAAAGCCACACTGACGTGGCCCAGACTGTGTGCCCGGCTCTGTGCCCATCGGGTTCCATGAGGGAAGGCACGACGGCTTTGGCCATAAGTGTCCCTGGCTGGGGTAGACAGGACGAGGACCTGACTAGTACATCTTTTTGTTTCCACTCATAATATATTAGAAATGACGTAACACACCCTCGGGCAGAAGAAGTCTCAGTAGCATCTGACAGACTGACAACAAGACCTGGGCATGAGGTATTTGGAGGTCCAGACTCAGCCGTCCATAGTAGACATTTGTTTGTTTGTTTATTTGTGATGGGATGAATTAAACGTGGACTAGTCAGCAGTGCTTCTTACCCTTCTTTCTTCCACAATGACCTTTACTGAAAAAAAAAACTCAGAACTGAAAAGTCCCTAAATTGAGCAAAGCGTCATTGAATCAGCTCTGCGTATGGTAGAAGGGAGGGCAGGAGCCCAGGAGGAGCAAGAAGCTGCTAATCCTGACCGGGGGGTACCATGGGGGATTTCCCCTACTGATTTCCCTTTTCCCCTACTCTGCACACACGTGGGATTTCCAGACATGACCACATGTGTGCCATGACATGGGGTCTTCCTCAGCGTGCGCCACCCCACCATCCACCCACCTACTGAAGTTGGACCTCCTTAAAGGGCCACTCTCTTCACGGGCTTCTCCGAGGCCCCTCATACTAGGGAGAGCTGAAGAACATCTTGAAGGTCTGGGCAAAAGCTGTAGCTGTCTGTTGTGAATGACTGCTTCTAGATGCTTCTACATAGGCTCGACCGTAGCCCATGTCAGTATTTGAAAGGGAGAGCGGGGAGTCGACCAGAACTGTCCTCTCTGTCACCCCTAGTCGTTCTAGCATTGGTCTAGAACTTGTCTAGAATTCGACAGAACAGTTGGGCTTACCTGCTAAAACCGTCACATGATTAGTTTGTTTTCTTCTTTGTAAAGAGGGCGTTTTGACTATCTTTAAACAGGCCTTACAAGACAGTCAATTGGAATCGACCGATTCATGTACACTGTCCACCTATGTAAACTAACTGCTTAAGGAACGTAAAACGACAGCAACTATACCACCCAAATCCCTGACATGTTAATGTTAAACAGAACATAAATAGCCTCAGTGGGGAAAAGTGTCAAGCAAAGACTTTACGAAAGCATTCAGAATAGCAAGGGAGCCATACTTCCCGTTTCCCCTACTCTATACACACGCACACTCACACACTCACACACACACTCTCACACACACTTACACACTCACACACACACTTACACATGCACACACATGCACACACTCCTCTTGGAAGAAACTAGGAAGTTGACTCTGATGATGGGGTTTGGGGGAAGCAATACAGGTAAGACAGGCTCAGGAGCTGAGATTTCTAAGGGTGGGAAGAAACCACCCCCCTCTGCCCACCTGCCTTGCCCAGTCTCCCACAGGATCAATTCTGGAAAGTCAGCTGCAGATACGTTCATTCAGTGATTCGTGTGGTCCAATAAGGGATCAGACTGCAAAACTGCATCCCAAGTACTTCCTAGGTAATTTTAAACATGTAGAGAATACATTTAAAAATAGATTTTGATTTTGATCTTGGTTAGAGATTACAATAAAATCTAAGGAAAGTTTAAGACATGTGGTGTTCACTGGATTCATACTTGCTATATTGCCAGGGAGTCAGAAGAAATGAAAGATTTAGGGCATATGTACCATACGCACATGGCCACATTTTAAAACTCTTTAACACACAGGTACCTTCCAGTACAAATGCAGACGGATAGATTTTTGCCTGGTTTAGCCCCTCATTCAAGATACTCACTCATTCATGCTTCATTCACCCATTTCATTCATTTGTCAAACACTGATTAAGTACCTGATTATGTCAGGTTCTTTGACGGGTGTTGGAAAACAAACACGGTCCCAACCTTTATGGAATATTTCGAAATATATTGTAATCAAAGATCCAAAACAGACAACAGCACTTCTCCTTCATCTGGGAAAACGATGGCGTTAACAGCTCTGGACGTGAATTATAAACATCTGAGTTTCAGTCCCAGCCTCGTCATTTTCCAGCCTCAGAGCCCTGGCCAAATCCCTCACTCTTCTTGAGTCTGAGCTTCCTCATCAGTAAGATAGGATAATGCTTATCCCTTGGTATTGATGTGAGGTTTAAATAGAATCATAGGCTGCAAAGTACTCCGTGAGGAGCTTGACGAGTGTAACGTGTCATCATTACAAACAATGAGCCCTGTGTTTACCGCGTGAAGAATAGTCAGGGCATAAGCCGTGTTTTCTTCAATGCACTTACCAACTCACACGTAGGGAGCTCAAGGCCCAGTATCCATTTCCAAGGGATAGCAGGACAACAGGGCCAAGGAAGGCCCACCCAGGCAAGCCTCTGGCTCCAGAGAAAGGCCCAGATCTAAGTGGCACGCTCAGCTCAGTGTGCAGAACTTTGTCCAGACCCCCGCACAGATAGGAAACTTAGCTCACAGCTAAGTTGAACACAATGAACAGGTCAGAAAAGATAGAACTCGAAGAGGCTCGGTTTCTCCCGGCGTGTAGTGAGATTAACTTCGTGAATGCTCCACCCCAGGCTCATGGGAAGGCTTGTGAGAAGTCCGTTCTCTGGCCACCTCTCCTCACTGCTGTGGAGTAATGTTCCAGAAGGACAAACCAATAGAATCCAGGCCATCCTAACTTCTAAGCCCACTTATAAGCCAGACAAAGAGAATCATCAAATGCTGGCCTAGATATCAAGAGCCTCTGGACCCACGAACATCTCATCACACACACACCACACACACACACCACACACACAACACACGTCCCCAGGGATCTTGGAATCACCTCAAAACAGTGGACCAGAGTGTGAGACGTCCCCCACCAGGCAGGCCTGGTGGGCCTCTCTGCCCCATTTGTGGCCGTCCCCTGTGACCGGGCCTGGGACCTGGGGCAGGGCCTGAGCTCTGGGGCCCACAGAATGGACCGCACACCTCCAGAGCTGTGGGATAGGAGCACACTCAGGACACAGCCTCTCCTGGGCTTTGATGGCCACCCAAGGTCATCCCAAAGTCAAGAGGTCTGCGGTGGCGCAGACATTCTTGTTCAGGAGACAGCAGCCTGGGGCCTGGAAGGACACTTCGAACTGGGACCACGTCCCGAAGGACTGGCAGAAACGTCTGTGGCCCAAGACCCGGGGCAGGCTCGGAGAAGGCCACGGTTTCACAGCGGTCCACGAAGCTACGCTGCTGGCCCATTTCTCCGTGAGCCCCTCATTAGCCAGAGAACGGCTGAGCTGAAACTGGTGGAAAGTTCTCAAGAAATTTCTTTAGAAAAAAGGAGATTCCAATGTGATAACATGTCCTCACCGAGCCCTTGCCCAGAGGAACGACGTTCGCTGCACCCAGGCTGACTGTGCAGACCTCTGCGTATGCTGTGGCTGGTGCTGGACCCAGACTCAGGCGGGTCCCCCAACCTGGACGGCGCCAGGCCAGCTGTCTTCACAGCCGCTGGCTCAATCAAATGATACCCTTAGCTGAACTGGGAAGGGCCATCATTTATGCAAAAAAGACTCCCGACACTTTTTTCCAGTACCACTCCATGGTCGCAAGGCTATCCATATGATTAAAAAAAGTGTGAAAGCCTTTGAAAATATATAACGTCATGGAGATGTTTCAGGTGCAATTTCTCACTGAATTTTTACAAAAGCTTGCTCTCAAAAGACCGCATAATTGTGCTTTTTAACCTTCAAATATAGATGTATTCGATGTTAGCTGTAGATAGAGCCCAGCTGTGGATGGTGGTTGATTAATACCAGATCTTTCTACGTTATTACGTACAAGCAGAGTTTTAGTTACTTTTACTGCAAAGAGTATAATCTGATTTATTGTTAACTAAACCCAGCCACTTTATCAAGGCAACATTATCGAGGTATTATTAAAAATCTATAACTCTTCAGCTATTAATATCAGGGTGGAGCTTTTTGGGAGGAGGGCAAGTTTTTAGTAAATAATTCAACGTTAATGATTACTGTGTATTTTGAAAGTTAGGGAGTAGAAAATGGGATTATTGAAGTTTCTCTCTTAAAAATACTGTGGCCTTTAACAAAACCATAATCTGCTAATGTTATTATTTAAACTATTTCTGGCTATTACCATCAACTGCGAACATGCTGTAAAACCTCTGGAATCTGTTATTACAATTTCAAGTGCATTCATAAATGTCTTAGTACTTAAGAGAAGAGGAAGGAAGACTCACTTATACATTTATGATTTCATTCACTTTATAACTAGGAATCGATTTAGTTTCAGACAATTTTAAGTCGCGGTGTTCTAAAAGGCACCTGTCTATGCATTCCTTGCAGGGACTTCATTCATGCATGCAACACACATTTATTAAGCGCCTATTATATACCCCACACGGGAAACAGAGCAGAGAACAAAAATGACGTCCCGCCACCTGGATCTCTCTAGTGGAAAAAAAGAGTGAAAGAGCAAATACACTATGTCCTGTGGTGACATACGGAGAACAATAAAGCCGGGCAGGTAAAAAGGGGGCTCTTGGGGCCTGGAGCGAGGGGCTGCTCTTTCCCACAGCGTGGTCAGAGATGGCCTATCAGGGGACACTTGAACAGAGGCTTGAAGGAAGCACGGTTGTGAGCCCAGCAGGCACCTTGGGAAATCATCTCAAGAAAGCATCTCATCTCAGGCAGGGCACAAACGTACATGTACACGTGTGCGCACACACACGCACACACACACACACACACACACACACACGAACAAAGGTCCCGGCAGGAGCACAATCAGCATAACTACGAACAGCAAGGAGGCTGGCGAAGTTGGAGTGGGAAGAGTAAGGAGGGGAAATGGTTGAAAATTTGATCACGGAGAATCTCGAATCCAGGGTTCATGGGTGAGGCCCAGGCTGTTGCTGTTCTTGAAATAAAAATCCACCAAAGGCAAGAAGTTAAACATGTGAAGAATCTGAAACAGGCAGGACTGTATTCTACTCCTAACACACACACAGTCCATACGCCACCCACCCAGGGCTCAGAGGCAATGAAGTGCCCCAGCCAAAGTACAACCCGGTGTGGGGATGTTTCCTAGTTAGTCACCTGGCGTGGTCTCCCAAACACAGAGTCCTGCCCCTCGCTCAAGAGGAAACGAAGGATTGCTTTCCAGCTCATGTTGGAGTCTGAGAATTTGAAAACCCAGAAAGGACGTGAAAAGAAGATCAGCATCCGGATAGGAGCTTGTCCCCATGAACCCAGGGCAAGCGGGACGGTGCCGGTCTTTTTCTCTAGGTCCTCAGAGATCCTGCCTTCCCCGGAGCCCTTAGCATTTCCCGTGAGAGCACCTGGGCCCAATCGCAGGCAGTGATCTGGCGAAACCTCCCCTTTATAAATCAGGGGTCTCTGACGTGTCAGACACAGCTTTGAAGTTCCCCAGGTCCCGTTTCATTTCAACATAGACCCTGCTGAGAACTCGGCGAGGCCAGGACGTGTCATTTTAAGGCTGCTCTCCCGGTCTCACCAAATCGTGGGAGAAAGAATTCCAGACGTAGGGAGGCTGGTCAGACCCCTGCGGCCTGAGGTGCGGTTAAGACCTGGGACACTGGGCCTGGGGTTCCCTGACAATGCCCACGTGGAATGAACAATCTGATGAAGAAAGCAAACTCAGGGGACCTGGGACCCCACGGCACACGGTCCGTTTGTGAAATCACAGCAGATCGTAAATGTGTGGATTTCGGTTCGACCCTTACAGCCACTTTTGCATGGATTACGTGGAGGTCCTCAGAAAGGGAACGACTGCTTGCATGTTAATAAAAAGAGAGATGGCCGTATGATGCTGCAATATACTAAAAGCTACTGAATTTGCGTTTTACGAGGGTCGATTTTATGCCATAGAAATTATATCTCCATAAAAAAGGCATTCCCCTCCCGCGCCCAATCCAAACGGTTTTAGTGCTGATTTGAAAGATTCATGCATATATTTTCCCCCCACAGACATCCTATACTCTCAAAAGTCCACCTTCCGTAATGACTTTGGCACTTAGCACTTGAAGACTAAGAGAATAAAGTGAAGGATATTAGCTAGTCTACGCGAGGAGCGTGTCAGAGTCGGAGCTAGTGAAACCAGACGCCAGTTACATCAGCAGAGGGTTATCAATCACAACCGGCCTGCACTGTAGACGCTTCTCCATGAAGTTGGCGGCAAAGGCCACGAGAATGATCCGAAAGCAAAATTCGACCTAGAAGGTCTTTGCCGTCTATGAAGCGCGTGACATTTCCTGGCATTGCAGCTGACATCCAGTACCCTTTGAATCCCCGACACACCCCTACCTAGTCCGGGCTGCATAATCACCGAATCCTTCACACTATAAACGCGTCTTAGATAAGCTCTGCGTGTGATCACTACGTCTGTACTCGAGTGGCTGTTGGGGATGACAGTGAGTGGCACAGCGAGGCTCCTAAGGGTGCTCTGGTTCTCCAGAACGTCTTTGCCCTTTGAGTCAGAGGTCATGACATGCCATCTGTTGAACGAAGCAGGCAGGCCAATGGCTCGTTTGATCCAAACCTTTCTATAGAGCTAAGCGTGAGAACTAAAGGCAACGCGGTGCTTAGCATTTAATTGCGCTGATTCTCACACAGAAATGCGTACGTGTACACACTCCTGTATACGGATGGCTCGGTAACACGTGTGAGAATCAGACGTACACGTAAGCAGACCCTGGCATCCAGAAAGCACCTGACATTTAGATCGGGGATCAGCCAACTTTTTCTCTGCAGGACGAGACAATAGATATGTTTGGTGTTGTAGGACATACGGTCTTTGTCGCAACTACTCAACTCTGCTACTACGGCACAAAAGTTGCCAGAGACACAATATGTAAATGTCTGACCACAGTTGTTTCCAAATAAAACTTTATTTAGAAAAACAAGCAGCAAACTGGATTTGCTTGCAGGCCATGAGTTTCTGCCTCCCACGAAAGATAACGAAGGCATATACTCTTTAAAAACCAGTTATTGAAACCATTCCAAAAGACGCTTTCTAGCGAATGAGAGGCATCTTTGTCTTCTTATAAAGTTAAAAGACATAACTTAAGCTTTTGATGATCCAGTGTCTACTAAGAACATGAACTGATTTCATACCGTGCCGTATGACGTAATGTCCAAAGGGAGAGTAAAGTGTGAAGGCTGTCCTTAGAGTATCTGCTGTCTGTCTTCCCTCTCCCTGTCAAGCTATACGCTGTCACTTTGTCAGTTTGTCTTAGTGATTATCTCTATCCTTAATTTGCCATTGCTGGTCTGCTCCAGGCCAAGGACAGTATCGACAGCGGGCCTGGCTATAAAGGACAGTAAGTCTCTCTTACGAGTAAAGAAATATGAGTTTGAGCTTTGTCACCTCTCTGGACTTTGGACTGTGTCCTAATTCTTCACTATCTACATACTGAAGGTCGTTAGGTAAAGAACTTGTGGGTGAGATGTCACTCTTGCCTGTGTGTATGTTCACCTACTTGCACACGCACACACACACACACACACACACATCCATAGTCATTTATTTAGTCATTCGACAAGTATTTATTGTGTTCCTATGTGCCGCTCACTGTTCTAAGTACGTGGAACACATTAGTAAACAAGAGGTCAGAAAACTGAAATAAACACACATATAAGCAAACAAAAACAGCTTTCAAGGAGATTATGTTACACAGTGAGAGACAGATCCTTAAACAAGACTACAAATCTTAGCCCTAATGTAGAAATGGATCTAAATCAGTAAAGACACAGGACTCTTAAGACACACACACACACACACACACACACACACACACACACACACTTCCTAAGTACTTCTAGGTCGGGTTAAGTGACTAACAATCTTTAGTTACACAACTTCCAAATGTCCCTCCCTTCTTCCGCTACACACGCGCAGACAAAGTCACTTCACTTGATAAACCAGATACCCACTCACTCCCATTTTCTCTTTGACTCTCATTTCCTGCCTCCTTCCTCCCCATAATGGGCCTCCTTGGAAGCAAAAGGAAGTCACAAACCGGCTAAGAGGCAGGACACTGAGCATCCCTGTGACTGCCTGAGATTCCAGGTGGCCAGCCAGTTCTTGGATCGTTCGAAAGTGCAGATCGGACTGTTAAATGAGGCAATCAATTCCTGTGATCTGGGAGGTGAATCAAAAATCCTAGCCCGGGTTTCAGTTTCCTTCAAAACGGGCTACGAAGCAAAGTGCCAGTCTTTACAGCTTAATGAAGCTGGCTTCGTGGGTCCTGAGGACTCGGGGGAAAAGGAAGGGTAAGAACTCGCAGGGCATCAGCAGCATTCAAGTGAGTAAGACCAAATGCATCGTGTTGATCCGGAAGATGAACAGGAAAAAACAGGACGTGACTGAACCCCGAAGACCCTCCAGGAGTCTCCCACGTGTTTAGCGCTCACAGAGCTGCCACTGCCACCTCAGGGAAGCAAACCATTATTCCGGAGAGAACTTCCCCCTGCTGGTCTGTCTGGTACGACTCCACATCCATGGAGAATGGACAGACCACACCCCTTCCCAGAACAGATCAAGGTCATTCGCGCCATCACCGAGAGTCCAGATCAACCGTTCAGAAGCCAGGACACAACGCACAGGACCAGCTGTGACTCACTGTCTCGCAATGTGACCTCAGTGCCACTCACCGATCTCTCCCATCCCCCGTGAGGCCCTTCTTCTTTCTGTAACCCACCCTGGCCCCTTCCTGGGAACAGGCGCTTCTGTTAGAGCATCCTTTAGCACAAAGGCACAAGCTCACAGCACGGGGCGGTCACCACTGCGGAGGCTCTTGCTTACTCGTCAGGAAACAGTGGCAGAGGATCCCAGCTCTGACTCGCTTCCCACGCCTCCTCGCTCACTGTTCAGCCTTTTCTAGATCCTTCTGCCTCGTCCAGTCCTAAGATGCGGGCTCCTCAGGTTAAGAGACTCATCCTCTTGGTGTGTCATCATGTTTGATACTAGAATGTGTGTGTATGTGTGCGGGCGTGTGTGTGTGTGACAGTGTGAGTGTGTGTGCGCGTGTGTGTGTGCATGTGTATGTGCGTGAGTGTGCTCCCAGCACCCTCGGCCGCAGGTAAACCAGATGCACGCATCTGGGACGCCAGGCCTGGGGAGGCCTTTGGTTTGCCCATCCACCCAAACAGAACGCCAGGCACACCGCCTCCCAGGGTCACTACAAGGCGGACGTGATGGTGATTACGGAAGACACTCGCCAGAGGCAGATGTGCAGCGAATGCTCAAAAAATGTTCCCATCAGTAGGAAACACACCAACAGCCACACACTTGCAAACGCCTCCCCCATTCTTGCGGGGCTTCCCCGTTTCTGGCCTGCCAGGCATCCTTTTCCTCCGCAGAGGATGACTCTTCTCGGAAGGTCCTGCAGGGGGCACTGGCTCAGCCCCGTCAGTGACAATCTGAGAAAGGTCTGGGGTCACTCTTCCGAGGGCTCCCGCAGGGTGGCTTGCTTGGTCGCCCTTCCGGTGACCCCCAGTGACTTCTCACCTACGTGTTGGAGGAGGAGGGACGGAGGGGATTGGTAGGAATTTCACTCTTTGCAGAAGACAGCTGCTTCGAGGGCAGTAAAGACCCAGGCGGCACTGTTTTGAAGGCAAAGAAAGAAGGGCAATTACCCTGCCGTTAATCAACCAGGCTACGAGGGCTGGGAGAGAACAGTGTTCGTTAAGGCCAGGAAAGAACATTTAATGACATTCCTGGGTATTAGCAATGAGCAAAATGCCAATTAAGTTAGTAGGCAGCTATGGGAGTGCTTGAAACGTGTCCGTGTAGATGTGAAAGCTGCCTTGTAGCATGCGAGGTGAATTTAAAGGGTGCCACTACCACTTCCTCTGCAAAATAAAAACCCAGGAGGCCATCGCGGCCTCCCACACACATGGTTTCCTGCTCCTTAGCGGGTGGGTAATGAGAGACCACCAAACTCTCCTGCTTCCTTCGGAGCCCCCCAAAATGTCCCGCCCACCTTCCAGACGCACTCGCAGGGGAGATATTTAAGTTAAAGAACTGGAGAGGTTAAAAGTTAAGGACCTAAGAATAGAAAATAGAGCATTCCAGTTTTTTTTTTTTAACTGTGGTAAAATAGGCGTAATACAACATTCGCCATTTTAACCGTTTTGAAATGTACAGTTCAGCGGCATTAAGAACCTCCGCACTGCTAGGCAACCATCCCCCAGGATTTTTCATCTTCCCCAACTGAAACGCTGTATCCATCATACGTAACTCCCTCCTTCCAGCCCCTGGCAACTCGTTCTGCCTTCTGCCTCTGTGGATTGGACTACTCTGGGTCCCTTGTCACAGTGGAATCATTATTATTTGTCCTTTCCACTCCCCCCCCACCTCAAAATGTCACATTTATATTTCAGAGTACAGGAATATACACATGATAGATTTGAGTGGAAAATTCGACACTGGTATGCTGGGTATTGATGTGGAGAAATCCAATATTTGTCCTCTCGTGTCTGGCTTCTTTCACGTAGCATAAAATCTTCCAGGTTCATCCACGTGGTAGCAGGCGTCAGAATTCCCTTCCTTTCCAAAGCCGAATGACATCCCATCGTATTGACATGCCATATTTGGGGTTGTCCATTCATCCGATCGACCGGCTCTGGGTTGTTTCTGCCTCTTGGCTATCGGGAATAATACTGCCCTGAACAGGGGCGCCCAAGTATCTGCTGGGACTTTCCCCACTTAGGTCAAATTATCCACAGTGTCTCTGTCCTGCTTTTCTCTTGCATGCGACTCTGCTTTATCTTCCACCCTCCAATGACTGCTGCCCAATAGACCCTTTTATGCCACGGTGACGGCTTCACGTTGCACCCCAGCCTATATTTAGCCCTTGCTCTGTGGTTTTATTTGGATAAACCCACATGGAAAACACGCAGCCTCTCTAGGACATGTTCCTGGTCAGTCCGCTCCCACTTCTGAACTTGCCCTCGCCGCCGCCCCTGACCAGCGAAGCCAGCGCCATGCAGAGGAGACGCAATGTGGTGAAGTAGAGGCGACAGACACCTCCCACCCCAAAGAAGAACAAACGATGGGCCACAAACAGAAGCCAATGACAGTGCTAGAAGCTAGGGACCCAGCCAGGACTCCTGTGTCCTATGCAAACCATAGACCAGCACCAAGGGACTGATGCGAGGGTCCCATGATGCTTAGTGAACCCAGGAGAGGCTTCCAGGAGTCCACTGATGTAATGTCAGCAGTGGGGGTGGGGGCGGGTGCCCATGGGGAGGGCAGGAGAAAGGTGGGCGGGCTGAAACAAACCAGGAAGGAAGGTTAGACCAGGCGCAAGCTCGTTCACAAAGCAATGCCTAGGGAAAAAGAAAAATGAAAAGAAAGTGCTCACTTCTGATATTCAGAGGCTAAAGAAAGAACATATTTCAAACCACAACTCCAGACCTGGGGAGTGAATAGTCATTAACAGTGGGAACCCTTGTTCTACCCTGAAATGTTATACCCATCACTCACCTGACCCGGGCAGGCCTGATAGGGCTTATGTCATTTTGAGTCATCTGCCTGAATGAATTTACAGTAGTTCAAAGAGAGATTTACATACACACTCTTCCAACCACAAATGCACGAGTACCCTCTGAAGATTCCACGGCAGCTCAATCCAGCTCATAATCATACACGGACTGCAATTCCTAGGGGGTGTTTTGGTTTAAACACCAATCTTTGCATTTCCTGCATATGTAAAAAGTACATGATATCACATGTTACTCATTTTTATTACTGTATATTACAGAGTAGGATATGGTGAATATTATATCATTGATCTCTATCCACCTGCCACCTATATCCAGTTATCGATCTAAAATCTCACAGCTAACCAGGCTTCCATGAAAAATATGGTCCTTTCTCCACGGCCACCAATCAGGTGACAGTTCCCAAGCCCAGCTCAGGCTCCCAGACACCCTGTCTCACAGAGTATAATGCAGGTGTATGCCAAGGACGGCATCTTATTTTGCGATGGATGTGGTTTTGGCAAATTTGGTGACTTCAAATTCCCTTCATCTAATTTCGAACCCGTAGTTTTGGTTAAAGTCTTGGGTGTTGGAAGGCTTTCCTTTAAGAGCACCTCGTTCTTTTATTTTAAATAGAAATAGTGTCAAGGCTGCAATTTTCCTGAACTTGGACCCTGCCACTCCTCCAAGCTAGAAAATTCTTCTCAAATCCATCTTTCCGGATCCAACGGCTTGGTACGCGCCCCCTCGGAAAGCTCTGGCATTTGTGCACGACGGCCCAGGGCCTGGACTTCGCCAGGCTCTTTGTCACTCACAGCATGAGGAGACACTATGTTTCTGTCACCCCACAGTGCCCAGGCCCCTGCTGCCGGTACCACACTGAGAATGCCCACCACTCCTCAGCCACTTCCACACTCCCGCTCCCAGGGTGTCCCCCGTGGATGCTGGCCTTGCAGGACTGAGGTGCTGGGTCACTCGGGTGACTGGGCCAGCCCACGGCTCCCGAATCTCAGCCCTCTGGTTCCTGACCTGGGTCTTCAGCCTCCGTTACGGTTCTCCCGCCCCGTTCGTGAGCATCTTTCCTCTCCCTTAACTTGAGATCATTCAGAGGACGCGTGAATAAACCAGACCGCGTGCTGACACCCTCGTCCCCCTCCCTCAGGGCCGGCTGGACCGGCCGCTCATCTTCACGTGTGCCGTGTGGCCGCTGCCACCCGCCACGTGCCAACTTGCCTGTCCCAGGCCGTCTGCCTGCGGCGCTTTGTGGGGGATTTCCCGGGGAGCTGTGCTCTGGGTCTGCACTCGCCCTACCCGAGGGGTCCGGCTCACACCTCTCTGCTGAGAGAAGACAGCACCCGAGTCCCCTCCTCAGGCCGGCCCCGGTGGGGTCTGTGCTCTGAGACGGTACAGCTCAGCATGGAGCCTTGGAACCAGAGAACGGACCATGTTCTTCCAGAAAGCTCGGGCTCCTAGTATTAAATCACGTTTGGGGTTTATGATTATATATTGAACAAGCATTTTAGTTAGTGTCTACTGTGATGTCATCTAATGAACGTCTAGGTCATGAGCTGGAGAACAGGAAGGGGTGGCGGTGGAGAAGTGGAATGAATGACGAGTGAAATAAATGCAGGTGACCGATGTCACCATAGCCTCCAACCAGCCAGCACTGGAAAGAAGGCGGGGAGGGGACTGAAAGCGTCATCCATATGGGGACAGTCTGGACCTCCTGACTCTCCCCAAGGGCTGCTCCCGGCAGCCCCCAGCGCAGTTCCCAGCGCCTCACCTGTCTGTGGTTCAAATCCCAAGGGAGCCCGTGGCGGGGGGGCGGAGGGGGGGCGGGGAAGGGGAAGGGGAAGGGCAGAGTGTGGAGCTTTACAGTCACAGTCAGTGAGGGACAGGGCATGTATGCAAATCGCCTCTGCCCTTCTAATTCATAGTACGGGCATGACTGCTTCCCTCTCCAACTGTGTGAGTGACGGGTGGGTGGGCTGACAGCCCTGAAACTCAGCGCTTCGCTGAGGCCTGGCCATCCCGGGGTTAGAACGGAGCCCAAGCCAGGGACCAGGTCCACGAGAACAGCACAATCTCCACTGAGTAACAGCACACCACTGGACATCTTCCCTAGGGACGAGCGGCCACCCCCCCTTCCTGCCCCGCCTCCAGAAAAGGGGAAATTGCAGAAATGGCTAGAGCTTTTCAAACATACTGCCACTTTGAGAGCCTGTGAATTCGGCTGTGTGTGTGTGTGTGTGTGTGTTCCCCACCCCCCCACCCCCAGTGATATCCAGATGTCTGCATTTTAATCCACAATTTAATGCTTTTTGCACGGAACTGCAAAATGACAGAAAATCAGAGAAAATTGCCCTCTAATAGATTCTAATATGTTAATAGTAACACACAACGCACGGCAGAAAGTACCTGGGCGCACAGAGCTGTGACGGAGACACCGCTCTCGCTGTGCAGAAGGACGAACCACGCTGCTGGGTCGCCCCTCCTCGCCGCTCTCCTGCCCCCGTCCCCAAGTTCCCACGAAGGACAACTGGAGTGGTCTCAAACCCCGGAGCCCACCCTCGAAACGCCAAAGGCCCTGCCAGCGTGGGGACCAGGTGGAGGGTGGTCACAGAGCCACAGCGACCGCCAGGCCCTTTCGCTCTCGCGGGAGCTGGGCCCGCGCAGGGCCACCGAGGGCATCGCCGCCTCCCCTGGCCTCGTGTCACGATGCAGCTGGCTGTTCTAGGACAGGCGTGAAGCATGTGGCAGACCCAGCAGGAACTAAGGCCACGTGCTCGTGAGTCCCACGCAGGCATTCCGTTTAGCTGCCCGCTTACCACAGCCAGGTCATTAACAAATAAAATGAATCGGAGCTACCCCCCGAAAAGAAAAGTCTCACAAAGTGAAATTATAACTGACCCTTTCATTATCTTGGCCTACTTCAGAGATATCGTTATGAATGAAGATAAATAGAGTGAAAGAAACAGACCAGGGCCATAAGGGATCCTGAGTTCTAGTATAATCCCTTACTGTTGCAAACGCCAGGCCTGAGCCCCCAAAAAGGGATTCGTGAATTATGCCAAACGACATGTTCCAAGCGGCACAGGAATGAGTGAACCTGGGTCTCCTGCCCCGGTTTGGGTCACTCTCGGCACACCCCTCCTCAGCCCTGTCAGCAAAGCCACCCACATGGGCGTCCCTGTCTTTCCTCTCCGTCACTCTCGTGACAGCCGTGACAGGACCAGATAGCCCTGCTCACTGCCACTCTTCGCTTCAACCTGGCTAAGGGTTTATCGTCGTGGCTGGGATAAAGAAATTCCTCCAGACTCAGCTGAGACCTTTACCGTTTTCTGGGACCCTCAAGTTCTTGAGGTCTGATAAACTCCATTTTACCACCAAAAATATTACCTTCGTAAAAAGTATAAAATTCTTATTTTTTTCCTCCATTGGTCTGGTGCCCTAAGGCAGTGAAAAGTTTAATAGAACAACAACAACAAAAAAGCTAGAAACATGTGCATGCTTTGTAATCACCTCAGAAGGCATCAGAGGCCAGACTCCTTCGGAGTAAACGCTATGTATGACACAGTGGTTCTCGACGATTCCAAGGCCACAGAGCCCTCCGACATCAGGGGAGCCAGCCCTCGTGAGCCCTGCTGTACCATCCTCCAACTGCGGACTTGTAGAGAGATATCTCATAGTTAACAGTTCGAAGGAGGGAGAGACCAGAATGCAACAGGGGAAAACAAGCAAGAAAGGAAAAACAACCTACGAGCTAACCAACCTGAGCAATTAAGGCTTGTTGACATCATCCTGCATGCTCTCCTCATCTAGAATGATACCGCTGTATGAAGAAAGGCTGTTTGATTCAAACTCTCAAAAACGTTCCATTTGACGTAGGGCAGGAGTGGGGGTGGGGGGCAGGAAGGGGGGTATAAAGGAAGAACACTTAGTCCCAACCGGAGGTGACACCCTCAGCTTCAGCCCGTCAGCCTCAGGGCGTCTCAGAAGCAGGGGTCCCTTCCGAAGCAACAAATACACAGCGTCACCTGCATTCTTTCATTTTTATTTCTTTCCAGCTTTATTGAGAAATAACTCATACATAACATTGTGTAGGTTTGAGGTACACAACACGATGATTCACGCACATGTATACTGGAAAATGTTTGCCAGAGGAAGGTGAGCTCGTGCTGCATTCCCCTTCTGAGAGAAGGTCCCCCAACTGTCTAAGGCTTAAGGTCTCGCGAAACTTGGTCTGCCAGTGCTTCCAACATTGCTGTTTTTGTGGGGTTTTTTAACTTCTTCAGACTGTAAAGAGTTTCAGACAGGAAAGAAATGGAGAAAAACCATGAGAGAAGGAATGAAGACTGAGAGATGGTTGTGAAGGTAAAGAGAAGGGTCCTCCCCAGTCACGTGGCCTCTTGGGGACATATCCTTGATATGCAAAAGAGGGAGGTAGCCTAGAATGGACCAAAAGACCACTTTCAAGGCCCCTTCTAGTTCTATGACATTTCTCAATTATTGACAAATAGTAGATTTTTCAAAACATAAATATAATGTTTAGAACAGAGGAATGTCTGCTAAATCTATGGAAACCAAGAGATCGTCCGGAATTTATTTCTGTGGGGAATGTGTGCCGCGGACGCCGGGCTGCTGTCCAGCCTCACCAGCTGCCTCTCCTCATACCAGGCCCACGGCCAAAGCCTGGGACCACGAATGGACGCTTTCTGGCCTTTTTGTGCAAGTCACCATTTCTGAGCACTGTGAGGCCACAGGAATTGAACAAAGACAATGGCTCCAAACCTGTGCCTGGCTGCCCTGGAATACATCCAGCAGCCGTTGCGTGTCTGGCTGAGGACAGGATAACTACCACCTCAGTGAAAAGCAAAAAAAAAAAAGAAAAAGAAAAGGCCACTTCACTGAATTTGCGAGAGCTAACAAATTCCCCACTGTCCAGAAATGCTGTCGCTTGCCAAGGAATCCTAAGCAGCCCACCTATGCACATCATGCCGCCGAAGTTTCTGTTGGAATATTCGAACGGTGTGTTTTCTTTCCAAACAGAGCCCCTTTGTGGCACCAAAAAACGAAGTCCAGAGATACACTGCTTCCGTGCGATGACTTCCGTTTACATGCGAAACACACCGGATCCACTGCACGGTTTCTGAAACGCGCACCCCGCAAAGAACACACGTTACTTCGAGGGAATTGGTGCGCACCCGTATCTCGTTAGGTATTTCTCGTCTTTGCGGTGACACGATGACGCTTCCGAGTGGAGTGAGCACTGTGGCCCGTGCCCCTGCTCATCCCTGCCTCCAATCCAGCGGCCACGTACTTCGCTTTGTTCTCACGAACTTCTCCCTCGCTTTTCCCTCCATTTAACAATAAAAGGATGGAGCAGCAACAGAGACGGTGGCTTCCAAGTTGCCCTCAGAGGAGAAGGAAGTCACAGGCAAATCTCCATGAAAACCTACATCCTACCTACCCCTTAGCCTTGGACCCGACGCACGGAAAGCCACTCAAACATCCACTGGGTCGAGGTGAAGCGCACAGTCGTAGGATCAGAAGGTTGGATGAAATGGACTCTTGAGCTTCCTATGATTCGCTGAACGAAGTGGCCTTCGATGGGACAACCTTGGTTTTAAGCTCACATCAGCAAATGAGTGAAAATGATACTTCCTTCCACTGGACTTCAGATTCTTCTCCCCAAACTGGAATGACTTTCAGTAAGACTCATGATTTTGTCACAAAGAAGGACCTCTACCAAGTATTAAAAAAAAAAAAACTTTAGAAATCTATATGTATCATGACTATATAAAGTGTAGAGGTGCATACATTTGTAGATGAATGTAATTAACTTATGTACTTCTGATATTTTTCAATGGCCTTTTCTTTAGCTGGATAATTGGCTCAACCAAATATTTTGTCATTTAGTCAACAGAATATATCAGAGGCCTTTTAGCCTCTTTGCAGCTTTTAATATATTTTTACTAAACATTTAGTATGTGTCAGGTACTCTATTAAGTGACATGGATTCAAAAGATGAATCATGAAATGATCCTATCCCACTCTATATAGAAACGTACATAAACGATTTAAATCACATAGATATGAAACTGCCCTGATGTAGGTCAAAATGGTGAACAGAGGCAATTTCACATGGTTCAACTTAATATATGTAAAAACTGCTATGGGCGTACCGACGAGGAAATGATTAATTCTTCCTTGGGTATGCGTCTGAGGATATGGACAACAGATAGCAATTTTCTTTAGGAAAGGGTACTTATGGATCCTGCTCTTACATTAACGGCCAGCAAGATCACGACAGTGAGGAGCTGAAGTATTCTGGCTAGCTGACTCCTGCCTGACCTGGTGGCATCTCAGGACACTGCACACACCGAAGAGTGTGCAGAGCATCAAAGTAGGAGATGTCACAAGTCAAGGGAGAACACTATCACTGTTTATTGCTTCCACTGAAAGAATTCTTTTTCTGCCCAGCTAGTACACCTCAAAGTTCTATAAGAAAAGAACTCAATGTCGTGAAGACCAGATGTCCTACACAACATATTCAGCTTTTACCTTTCTCACCAGCCACTCTGCCCATCATGGGGTCTGCCCCAGGTCTGAAAATGTACGACCTGTGCAGCATCCAGACCTACCACGTCCACACTGTCTCTCCTACCCACCTACAGCAGCTGGGTACTCCCCCAGGGCACACAGTAGGAGCTTAGTAAATGCTCTTGAGTGAATGAATGGATAAATGGATAGATGGGTTGATTCATGAACAAAATATTTCATCAACAACTTGAGCAGATGGTACCCCAGAGAGCCAGGCCATTTAGAGCTTTCTTAAGTAACAAATTTAAGCAGCATCTTCAGGTTCGATTGAAGACACCCTTCTGAACAGAACCGACCCTGGAAATTTAATCCAACATGCAAATTTCCAGTTAGTGAAAGATAATGCTTACTCTTCCCATCAAGAGAGAATTTTTTTCAAAAGGCTAACCTTCTTGATTTTCGTTAATAAATATTTTGCAACTTTTCTAAACTTGTTCACAGTATGGTTACAAAAACACGTGAAATTGTGACCTTTGTCTACAATAAAGTTCTCTTTCCTGTATTTTAAAATTATGGCAATGTACCCGGTTTCAGAAACCATAATGTCTCTCAACAACATTTATAAAATGAATGCAAGAATGCACCCTTTCTGAGTTCGTTGGGAAGCGTCAAATGAGGTAATTCCTGCAAAAGAATTCTGTAAAACTACAAAGCACAAAAGGCTTATAAAGTATAGATGTAAATATAGGTATATTATACACACACATATGGGTACACACATACATATACGTGTATATATACAGATGTTATAAACATACATATATATGAATATACACACCGTATGTCATAAACATTAATAAGATATATACTGTGAAATATATTTATATATGAAAGCCACATAAAATAAATTTTAATGGTAAGATGCTTTTAACCTGGAAACCCGAATAATAGCTTAAGATTGTATACCGAAAACACAAAATTCTCAGTATGTAGTACATCTTTTGTTCTCAGTCAGGGCCAAGTGTCACCGTGATTGTCCCCATTTTACAGACATGGCAAGGGACATCAAAAGAAATCAAGTGACTTGATTTGGTCACCCAAATATGATATCAAGAAAGAAATTAGCAAATTAGAGAAATTGTGACCGACAAGCTAGAGCCATTTTCTACTAGACTCTGCCGCCACCTGACTGAAGGTGAAAAACACTCTCGTGCATTGCGCCAGCACCAGAAGACCAAGCATGTACCATCACTGAACCCGTGGTTACCCGGTCCTTGACTATCTTTTTAAAGGTACTCTGTCCCTATTAAAAAGTAAGAAGGTTTTTAAAATGTTTATGGTCCTTCATCTTTTTGTCACTCTGGACATCTCTCACAATTGTAAACAATGACCACACAGGCAACAGAAAACCCACAACGACAAAGTATGCCAAGCAGGTGCCTAAGTTACTTGATGCGTTCTTTCTTCCTCAGTCCACTGCAGAATAACTTCAGAATGTAGTCTCTTCCATCAACCGACACTAGTGTTCAATTCCTTCAAGCAAAAAAAAAATATAAAATAAAATAAAAAAATAAAATAAAATAAAATAAAATAAAATAAATAATAAAATAAAATAAAATAAAATAAAATAAAATAAATCATGTGTTTGCCCTGCCTTTGGTAGGCTGTATGTTTTATTCCTGGGTTTAGGGTGAGAAGGAGATGAGATCGAAGTTCACTGTCTTGGTTCTCCTGACAGTCCAGCAGCATCACATGGGCACCCACAGCTTCCAGGAGTGACAGGTGAGCTCTAAGTTAACTCAACGACCTCTGTGAAGGTCAAATTCACAGCCCTGGCCACAACAGTCAGAGCTGCTGTGTTGAATGGTGGCGCCAACTGACACAGTTTCTCCTTTCGAGGTCTCTCTTTGGGGGCACCAGCCAATCATGGCTGACCTCAGCAGCATCTCAAACAGGAGAAAAGAAGCCATGACTTTTATTTTCTGTTCTCCTCATGTCTTTACGTGGGCAAGCCTTTTCCTCTTTTAACACCTCAGTTTTCTTGGCCATAATAGGTAAAATTCTCTTGTAAAATATGTTTATAAGAAAGTAGATCATAGTTAGGTTAGGCTGCAACAGAAGATGTTTGCTGACTTTCCTCACAGGAGCAAAATTCTTGATATATGCCTACAGCTATGTTTGGTATATTAAGTAGGGACGTCTTCACCAAAAGATAAATCTATTGACTGTATTCCACCCAACGGTAAGAACAGGCGTAGGAGATGGTGGTGGAAAAAGAGGTTTCTTAATGCACATATCTTCATGAAAAAAAATTTTTACCTCAGAAAGAAACCTAGTAAATTTTTGCTATTGTTGTAGATATAAACAAAAAAAAAAAGGGGGAAATATTGGAGTTCAAAAGGTTATAGAAGGATCCCGTATAATTCCAACTACATGACATTCTGGAAAAGACAAAATTGTCTCTACAGTAAAAAGTTCAGTGGTTACCAGGCATTAGGGTGGATGGAGGGATGACTAGGTGGACCACGAGATCTTCAGGGCGTGAAACTATTGCCCCGTATGGTACTGTAATGGTGGAGACATGTTGTTACACATTTGTCGAGACTCATAGAATATACAATGTAAAAGGCAAGCCCTAATGTAAACTATGAGCCTCGGTTAATAATAATATATCGATATTGCTTCATTAGTTATAACAGACGTACCATACCAACATGCATGGGAATGCTCTGTACTTTTGCTCACTTTTTCCTGTAAAACTGAAAAAAAAAAAAAAAGGGTTTATTTTTATTAAAAGATAATAGATTTTGAAAAAGTAGCTCTGGGTTCCAGCCTCTCATCTGGAACTAATCAGAGCAACAAGAGCTTTACGTAAGAGCCCTTTGTGAACAGAAACAGCCCGAACACATTTAAGTTACGGTTACTTCTAAAAATGCAGTATCATTTCATTATTACAAAAGCCCTTAGATTTATTAAGTGTTAATAGTAGACCAAATGATAACAACGAGCCTGTCCTTTTTCACGTTCCTGAATTGTTCCCACTTGAGGACCCATGCCTAAGCTGAAACATATCAGAAAACCAGAAAAATAATGTAAATCTAACCTTCAAACAGCTTCCACGCACATCCTCAAAACCGCAGGGCTACGTTTCAGGCACAATCTTTCCTCCTCCAACTCGACTTGAGACCAGCACCCCCATCACTGAGCGAGTCACAATATTAAAGCTATTCACGAAAATTCTGGAAACGACCTGCAACTCAGATAGGGTTCATCCCCAACCAGTAATTTGTGGGTACATTATTTTGTAGCAAGGACAGAGGATTGCGTGGGCTCCATACACACGAGACAAAGCTCGGACTATTCTGGAATCCAGATATTTAAAAACACAGTTTATCAATGTTTCTTTTGATTAAGGGGCGGGGGGAAAGTGTAGTAATTATTTTGCCAAGCACGAAAGATGTAATAATGAAGTAAGCGCAACAATGATTTTTAAAAATCGCTGTATGCCAAGTCGTTTTCACGGCTGTTTGTCAGGCCTGGCACACCGCCAGGGGCAGGAGCCTTCGTGAGGAATGCTGAGCAAGAAGTGGCCCAGCGAAATGCCACACTGTCACCCCCTCTCAGCAGGCTGTTATTTATACTAAACGATGACAGCTGTGAAAAGTCTCAAAGTCAGAAAGTCCGGCAGATGAATGCAGGAGGTCCTGGGAGTCTGCGTAAATACGTGAACTGGGTCTGGACGTGTCATTACATAGCTTGTGTTTTGCTCTCTGTTGCTTACATCCTGGGAGTTATCGCTTAAAGGAAAAGAACACCCAAGGCTATACTGAATGTCTCTCCTTGGGTCTACTTCCTTGGTAGCTCAGTGATCAGATTGAACTCAAAACCCTAGGCATCCAAAAAATCTTGCCAGTTTGCCCTCATCCTTGTCAAGGGCCCACACAGCCTCCAGAGCCCACCACCTACATACAGCTCCTCCTGGTTGCCTACCCTCCCACCCCACTCCCACCTCTCCCTGGCCTATCTGTAGACCTTTACGTAGCTCTTATCTCTTGTAGAGAAGAGTGAGGTCCTGCCGACCTTCTAGCTTCTAAAGGAGAGCGTCTTCCGCTCCTTGAGTCCCCTGGCACCTCAGAATGCATCTTCCTATAAAAGAATTGCTGGAGACTGAATTTTGTGCTGCCTCTCCCTGCCCCTGCCACAGTCCCCAAGCTCTTCCTTCCAGTGCACGATTCATCATGAATACAGATTTTCCTTCTAAGCTGAAGATGCCTCTTAACAGGAGGAGAAAGATATATGAGAGTTACGATAAATCCCCCTAAGAACCATAATTCAAAGATCCCTGTATGCTTCCCATTTACAAAAGTATTCCTTATTCTAAGGATAAAATGCATTTTTTTTTCCCCTCGTCAGTCCTGGGTTAGGCTGACCTCAGGTAGGAAAATCACCCTTGTTACTGAGAAACCCTTTTCTCTGCACCTCGTTTTGTAGGCTCTTGTCTCACTAGCCCGTGTTGACCTAATCTGGCCACATTAAATCTCAGGAATGACAGACCCACCGGCAGGCAGGAAAATAAGTCGCGCACAGTTTGTGGAATGTTCTGAAGCTTCCATCCTGGACTCTATCGTGTGTGCCAGTCTCCCGAACCCATGCTCATTGCTTTCTGGCTTAGTCCTATGACCTTAAGGAGCGGGAGCAAAGTCCCCACTGAGAAAGGTCAGCCTCCAGAAATGACAATATTCAGCCCTGGCACCATTCCAGTGCTGGTCCACAATCCACAGCTCAGGAGTCAAGCAGATCCTAGTGGTCAAGTCATTCTACCAGCTTGTACAGCTCCCAAGGTCAAAAGAACCCTTGGGAGAAGCAGAAGGGATAGCTGGCCAAGCCCCTGAGGGATACTCAGATCGGTGCTGGCGGAATTCTCCCTTTCCAAAAGCTTCCTCTTCCTTCCTCTCGCTGAGACTATGTGGAATTCACACCTGTATTTGCCAGCCATTCATTGTATTGTCCTTTCCCCGCACCCAGTGACCTGTGGATATTGATTAATCGATTGTTTTGTCTTAAAGTGCCCTGCCTTTTGTGAGTACTTAATAATATTTGCTGATCTGACCCAGAGGCAAACCCTAATATGTGTAAGGATTTCCTAGGTTTCTTCTCAGAGTTCTTAGACATCGTGATGAAGTCCATGTGAACCAAGGGGAGAAACAGAGAGAAACATTGCTACTTCTAAATGAGTCTGCCTCTGGACAGGGGTCTGTCTGGCACTGGTCTAGCACAGAAATCAGGTGTACAACGTATTAGCTGCTGAAAAGCATTGAATCCCCATGTGTGCCTCATATTTTTCAGGGCCCTTGAAGAGTAGAAAGGTAAAATTGGGTAGTCATTCTATTTTAGCTAAGTTTTCTTATTTTAGGTCTCAACTCTATTCATCCAAAATCCTTGCATGGCTGGTGAGGAAGGTGACACCCTAGGCCATGAGCCCCGCTCGTCGCCCAGGCATCTGATGATGGGCAGCAGCTCCAGAGTCGGTACCAGGGCCTGCGGAGCCACAAGGAAGGACCAGAATGCACAGCGTGGAGGCAGCCTCTGGAATGTGGTCCCGCCTCAGGACAGTTAAGGAAACCAAATCCCATTGGCCGCTCACCCTGGAGCTTCCTGCTCTTTCCCGGGTCTTCCCCGGCCTCCTTCATTCCTTCATCTTCCTCATTCCAAATCAAAGCCCATCAGCTTCTCTGAGAGTCACTCCATTCCCCCAATGCAGTATTTAGGTGATTACGCTGTTTTTTTTTTTTCTCAGCAGAGCCCAAAACAAACTGCCTCCTTTCTAGCTCAGGCTGTAGAATAAACAGATCAATCAACAAGGAGGACAGTAACAACCCCTGAAAACCTGCAGACAATGAGCCCCCTAGGCTTAGCAGAAGGAGAAAAAACGTGAGAGCTATCAGGCCCCCTTAATATAGCTAGAATTTTAGAATTTCTAGAGCAAGAAGGGACCTTCTTCCTTTTACAGGCAAGAAAATTAAGGCCTAACCTTTAAGGTCTTTTAGTAATATAGAATTCAATACAGTATGTCCATTTTTAAGCAGGTTTCTAGATTTATTTTCCTCTCAATGAACAGTAAAGCACAAAACAACAGGGCAGCAAAATTCCAGTCGGGAGCACGGAAAATCCCAATCACCCCTGAAATGCTGAAATCGTATATCACCGCTGTGTGACGGAGCCATCACCTCTCCTAGCTGGGGCATCCATCACCAGGCCCCCACCCCTCTACCACGCTGGGCAACCCAGCCCCAGATTCTTAAAGGACAACACGCCAGAAACAAGTCCAGTGCAGATCGACTTGTTTCTTCTGAGGGTGATAAGGGCGTGGTAAATGAAAAGCCCGTGGAAATCACATTTCTATTTGTATGTCAGCATTATAACGAACACAGCAATTCTATCCCACCGAAGGGGAGCAAGTGGCCCCAGGGATTCTGCCGGGTGCTTTCATGCGTGGAGGGGGGACAAACGAATTGTTACTTAATAAACGCAGGGTAGGAAACAGTTTAAAACTTTTTTTAAAAAAAGCAAATTCTATCAGAGGTCAAAAATAACAAAAGAAGCTGATGATCGTTAAAAGAATTGGAAATCACTGAGCTGGGCTGACATCGTGGGGGATGAGAGGGGAGAATTTTTCTGTTGAGCCAAAGTGAGTCTCATCGGGGAAGTTTTTTTTTTCCTAAATCAAGCAGCAGCCAGGCAAACAAAATGTACCCAGTTTCGGCAAGGTTCCTTGTAGCGAATGCACACACTACCTTGGTGACAGGAAACACTGTGATCTAGAGAGGGGTCGCTACACTGTAGAGCCTACAGTCGTGTTTGAAGTACTTCCTTCTACTGGTATTCCGTTTGAATTTGCAGAATTCATGACCTACATTATAATGGGAATCTAATTTTTTGTGTGTGGTGAAGCCTACAACTTACCATGCCAACCCTTTTAAAGTGCTCGGTTCAGTGACTTAAGAACATTCACCCTGTTGCGCAACCATCACCCCCATCCATCCGGAGAACTTCCATCTTCCCCAAATGAAGTCTGTCCCCAGTCAATGGAACTTAGAGTCGATTAGTACAGGTACCTGACACCTTCCCTAATTATGTATTATCGCATGAATTTGAACCTTGCTAGAGAAATAGAAAATGACTGAATATTAAAATGTAAGCTATTTCTACCACTTTTAAGGAAGTGTGGCAGGGTATAAGGCAACCGATGAATTTGGGGTCCCATACGAATGAATGTGCATTGGCACCGGAAGTGAGGGAAGAGGTGTAGCCCGGGCAGTGAGGTTTGAGCTGAGATGCGAGTAGAGTCAGTCAGAGTCAGCCAGGTGGAGGTGAGTGGGTAGGACATACCACGATGCAGAGGGAGCAGCTCACGTGCGGGCCAGAGGGCATAGGGAGGGCGCTGGTTGGGAACGATGGAAGGGGGTCCATCGCCCCGGACTGGAGCATGAGCAGTGGGACGAAGAGACGGGGGACAGTGTCAGGGGCCAGCCAGCCAGGACGGGCCTTCGTCAGTTTAAGGCGTTTTAACAGTTTGTCCAGCATAAGGGAATAATCATTGGAAGTTTAATCAGGAAAATGGTACCTGTGAAATGCGATTCTCCATCCTTGACCCATGATGCACAGACATTCGGGTCCTGTGGTTTTTACCTTTAAATACCTGTCAAATACTGAGCTATCCCTCCAAAGTATGAAGGCTTTCCTCAAGCTCTGTGACAGTATGGACCTCTTGGCTGTGGATGGTGTGGCGGTTGTTGCTACTGGTCACCTGTATTGCTGGCTTCCCACCCCCCTTCCAGGACATGGCCTCCCGGTTGAGCAAGGCCATGCAACTTACATTGAACTTTGTCACTTGTGGGCGGAATCATTTCAAAGCCACATGCAACTCTTCAATTCCCCTTTCCCCGGCTCAGTGCACCCTGAACCTCATGCTGACAAAGGGGGAGTCATGAGATGAAAGTCGTTCGGACCTGGAGGGCAGCTACCCCGGGAGACCCCTGGACCCAAGTTAAGCCACTGGTGTTACCACAGCTCGACCTAGTTTATCCTGATGCAGGCGAGGTCGATAGAAATACACCTGACCTTGAACTCCGCCCCCTTATAAATACCGTGTTACTTTCATTACTACAAGACTTAGACTACAAGATTTTCATTACTATGAGACAGTCTAGCAGGGCGAAGAGAACAATGAGCTAATTCCCAGAAGAACTGGGTTCTCATCCTGACTCTGCAGCCCGCCAGCCATGTGAACTTGGGCAAATCGTGTAACTGCTCAGAGGCCCCTTTTCTTCTACAAAAAGGGGGCACAATACTTGCCGCCACCCCAACCTTAAGGGTTGGTGTCACGTTTAAAATAAAAAGGGAAAATGTATGATAAAAATGTTATGCGAGGTACTACCAGTAGGAGCATCTCCTTATAACTGCTACCAAGAGTGTCCTGGGGGAAGAAGAGGAATGATTTAGAATTTTTTTAATCTTCCTTCTTCTCAAAAAGAAAAAAAAAAAATGGGGGCAGAGGGAAGCAAAGGACTTCTGTATTTATGCAGATTAAAAATCTCATTTTGTGGCTCGAATAATTTCAGGTTTTTTGAAAGCTCATGTGAAAGTTGATTATCGCATGTCGTCTCATATAATTTCCCCAGAGAGCTAAACAAATTAAAATATATTTTTTAACTCCAACAACCTGACACGGGCCATCAGTTGCATCCTTGGTACAAGCTCCATCACGTAGCTTTAATCAGAAGCTGGGTGTCTAAGCAATATTTACCTGGTGGGAGGAAGGGAGGCGAGAGAAGTGACAGGCTGGGAAGTGGTTCATTAGGATCCTCCAGTTCCACTGGCCTCATCCTCCAGACAGACCTAGCCCTGCAGTCAGAGGCTGGGTCTTTCTGGCCTGAAGGGTTGTCACCCCTCAGCACCCACCCTGACACCACCACCCCAGGAGGCCCACGATCCAATTCACCTATAACCTCACTTGGCTGATCCTGACTTAGCCAGAAACGTCTGAAAGGAGATGACAGCCTCACGGGGACCTGTCTAGCTTCGGCCACAGTTTTATTCAGCACAGCCCTCCGCACTGATTGACAGCTGCCAGAACTACCCTGCAGACCCAACGTGGGCCAGCCTGTCACAGTGACGCTGCTCCGGGCTTCCCGTCACACGTGCTCTTTCTGAGCAGAGGTTAGTTAGGATGGAGGGAAGTGGATCATCAAAAAGGAAACATCAAGGAGACGCCAGTCTAGTTCCCCTCACCACATCCGCTTTTCCAGAAGCTGTGAGGGGGTCCAGTCCCCCGGTTCTTGCCTCCTGCGCCCGCCGCTCTCGCTGGAAGTCCCTGAGGCGCAGGGGCAGCTGGCGGGGGGCGAAGGCGCAGTGGAGAAGGCACAGGACTGAGTGTCAAACCCCTTCGGTTCCCACCCCGCTCCGATACTTGTGTCCTACGCCCGCACGACACCAGGAAGCGCTTCCTAAATCACAAGCCACTAGGGGAAAATCCGTGGATTCCGCCACCTCTTCGCACCTGCTCAGCAGGGCGCCTCCCCCGCGGCCATCGGGGTCCAGCTTCCCCTCATCACAGCAGCTCCCGCGGGCGTCTCCCCGGGGAGCCTCTCTCCCGCCACCATCCCGGGGTTCTGCCGCCACCCCCACACGCCACATAAACAAACCGCCTCTGCCACACATGTCCCTCCCTTCCTTCCCAGGGGGAGAAGCCTTAGAGTGCAGGGGAGGCACGTCTGCGTTGTCTCCCACCTGGAGCCCTGTTCTATTTCCACCACGAAGAGTAAATAGACGATCAGCGTCTTCGGATCAGGGCCCTGAAAACACTAGTCCATTTCCTAGTTGTGTGACCTTGGACAAGTTCCCTAATCTCTAAGTGCTTCCATTCCCTTAGATTATTTTTAGGAGGCTAACGGGAGCCATAAACGTTACTATTGGTATTATTATTGTAAGAATACTCGGGGTAATAGGTAGGAGAATACAAAATCCTCCTGCTATTCAATGATATCAGTCAGAAAGCCTACGAACCCAAAGAAATTTTACAACTAGTACCTAAGGCCCACTTTATCTATCTGCATATAAAATGTCTTTATTCGGGTTCTATAGAGAAAAAGAACCAATAGGAGATACACATACACACACACATACATACACATACATACACACACACACGCACACACATGTACATAAGATTTCATACTCACTTATAAAAGATCTTTATTATAAGTAATTAACTCATGTGTTGAGAATAGAGACTGACCAGTCCTAATATTATGGGATGCGTCAGCAAGCTGGAGACCCAGGACAGCCGACAGTGTACTTCCTGTATGAGGGCCACAGGCTCAAGACCCAGGAAGGGCCAATGTTTCATTTCTAGTCTGAACAAAGAAAACCAATGTCCCAGATCAAAGGCAGTTGAGCAAGGGGAGTTCCTTCTTACTCAAGGGAGTGTCGGCCTTTTTGTTCTATTCAGGCCTTCAACTGATTGGATGAGGCCCACCCATGCTGAGGAGAGCAATCTGCTTTACTCAGTCTATGGATTCAAACGCTAATCCCATTAAAAAAAAAAAAAAACTCACAGACAGACCAGAAAAATGTTTGATCAAATGTCTGGGCACCTGTGGCCCATTAGGTTGACACATAAAATTAACCATCACAATGCCACTGGTAGCATTATTGGCTCTAATAACCCTTACTAGGCATTCCTGATGCACGTTAACCACTCTGTCCCTCGACTGTGCTCCCTGAACATGGTCCATGCCACTCCAGAGCATCACACACTTCACTAGAATGTCCTGGTTAGTTCCCCTTTCCATCTCATCAAAGGTGAGGACCACGTTACCAGGTAAACGGCTCTCAGGCATCTGTGCTTGCTATAGCTATTCTTCTTGGACAATCATTTCTTTATCACTGATCCCTTTACCTTCTTCCACCATCTGGAAGCTCATGGCCAAATCTGTGGGCCCCTTCTAGAGAGCTTCACACCTAATAGCCTGTACTTCACGTGCTGATCTTTCCTTAGATGTGAACTTATTATTATTCCAATCCTCATCGTCCCTTTACCTTCATTTCCCCACCTCATTTTTTTTTTTTGTTCCACTGCATGTATTTTAAAAAGACATTTCAAGTTTATTTTCAGATGAGGCGGGTATATATGTAAATAAGAAAGGAATGTAGACACGCAAATAACATAGGTTATTTCATTGTCTTCTCTTCAGTACCTATCACCCTGTCATTTTCCCCAAAACTACCACTGAATTGGATTAATCTGCTTTTCACTAGTCTGTTAACATGCACCATACCTGCCATGTCCAAACTATCCTAGGCGTCACCAAACTTTCATATTTCAAAGACAAGACCAAAGCCTTCAGCAGCCTCTCCCCAGAATTCCAGGAATATGATGATCAATGTCACTCTGGACGTGTCCTCCCATCCCCCGCACTTGATCTTGACTCAAAGGGCCAGCAGTGATGTCCTCCCCCTCCTCAGAGGCTGATTTAAACCAACAAAGGGAATCCTCCCATTTAATGGGCTTGAAGCAGACTCTGAATAATGGCAAAAAGTCAGACTCGGTTTTCAAATAGAAACTGGCCTCAAGAGTTAACAATCGACATCAGAGTTAGACTGAAAGATTAACCCGGCAAAGATTTGTGGAAGAAGATAATAGTTATGTAGGAGAGGACGAAGGAACAGATTCCTTGGGAGGGGAAGAAAAGATTCAATGAACTGTCTTTAAATGTTTTTCATTAAAAAGAAAAAATTCAGAGCAGGTATGGTAAAAAGCCAGCAATTTTAAACATGGGTGGTGGACTTGTTACATCATTCTCTGTGCACTTCGGTGTATTTGAAATCTTTTTTGTTTGGTAAATATAGTTACTTAAAGAAGTCTGTTTTTAAGCCAAGATCTCTAGAGAAAAGGAGCTTTCAACTGACCTTGAATGGCTATCAGGGGTTTACTGCCCAGGACCAGGACCCTCTGGGGCCTACTCATTAGCAGGGGAATAGAACAGAACCCTAATTTACTTACCAGATCACAATTCCTTCTTGCTGAAATGGATTTAAGTGTTTTCGCAGGGCTTCTGGCATGCTATTCTCTCTTTGTCATGGTCCCCCACATGAGACAGTTTTGTTTACAACTATGAAACGCTGCCAATCTCTTCAGCGACAACTGTACCCAGAAAAAGTGCATTACCTCATCTAAACTAACGTAGATGATAAGGAATCTTCAGAGCGCCGCCAAAAGTTAATTGATGCTAATTTGCATAGTTACCAGGGTGACAGATAATAATAAAACCCTGCATAGTTAGAGTTTTCAGAGAAGGCAAAAATGTCTTTATGCGTTTCATCTTGCCTTGCTCGTGCGAGACCTTGGCAAAAGAGGCAGGTAAAGATAGTGTCATACAGGATCGCTCCTAATAATTCACAATCTATTCATTTTATCAAGTAATAAGAATTTATCTTGTACCAACCAGGTAAGATTAGGGGCCAGTTGCTCTGAGGGGCACAAACATGAATAAGCAGACTCCCTGGCCTTAACGTGTTCACAATCAGATGTAGATTTTACAACAAACACAGAAATAAACACAACACAAGACACTCTGCTAAGGGCTGCAAGAGAGGGTCAGAGGGAGTATCTATGTGGATGGAGAAGACACATCCCTTTTGATGAATTATGGCGTTTGAATAATGTGCAAGGGTTACAAATGTATAGAGGAAAGGAGAAAAATGATCCATATAAATAAAAGGCCTTGAAAACCAAGCTGTGGAGTTCACACTTTACTTAGAAGGCAAGGGATAAATTTTAGAGTACAAATACACATGTATGATACTTTTTTCTGCACTTTATAGCTTTATTGAGATATAATTCACATGCTATACGATTCACCCACTTAGAGTGTACAATTCTGTTTTTTAGTGCACATTTTCCTTCACTGCACTTTAAGTTAATATAAGGAACCATCACTACTAGACTAGATATTCTTTGGGTATGCAAGCAGCCATTACCCAAATGCGAACAATTCACAAATCCAAATTAATTCTGCTAAGACTGTGTAAATAATCAAGTTGATATAGCAAGTTCAATGTCAGAACTGAAAAGAATCTTCAAGAACATTTAGTCTGACAATTGCTTTCTACAGGTAGGAAAATTTAGGTCCAGTGAAGTAAAGACACTTGCTCAATGTCACTGAACATGTGAGAAGCAGAACTGAGAACAGAACTCAAATATCTTGGTTTATTCTGTTTTTCTTAATCACCATCTAGATGGCCGTTCCTCGTATTTACCGCCAGATACTTCTTCACGTTCTGGAAGAAAGAACCACAACTCCCTGACATACTGGGAAAATCCTCAGTGTTTCATGACACATGAAAGGGGTGAAGCTGCTCAGTGCACAGAACCACCTCCCTTCAACCCTCCATGCAAATTCTACAACGTCCAATGTGGGCTGAATACAACTAGATGCTTTCCCATGACTCAACTCATTTGGATATGTCTGTGTACTGTCAACAATCATGGTTTAGAAATAATGCCAAAACAAGTCCTTCAGTGTGTTTACCACATCACCAGCTTTCTCTCCCATGAGAGATTATTTAGGCCCAAAAGGCTGGCACCCTTTGTGGCATCACAGTAAATTTTTATTAGATTTCTCTATTACTGATAATAACATGCTGACAGATATAATCCCCTTGCTATGGTGACGCGTCAACAAACAGGGCTTTGATTGTGAAGTAGCCAATGGATTGATGGATATAGAGTGTACTAAGCATAAACCCAAGAAAGAGGATGGAGAATGACGGCTTGAAGAGGTACCGAGAGACGTCGCAATAAGAGATCAAACAAAATTCCTCACCTTTGGTGAACTCAATACAATGGCATTGCATTGGCATTGCTATGCCACTTGATTAAAGCATCCTAAAACACTTTCAGAGACCATGGGAAAGAAACGAAGCAACGAAAACAAAAGTGGAGATGGGGACCTAGAAACTGAAATGAGGACTGGGTTGATGATACTTAGCACCTCAAGGTGCTAGGGATTTCGCCTTCACGCAGCCCGACGACTGTTGAATAATCTGGAGGCTGTAATCTTAATGTTTATTGGTAAATAATCAGGCACTGGAAGGCAGCTGGCTTGATTAGGGATTTCCTTGAGATGCGATTCGGCGTTGGGGTTCACCCACAGGCTGTCAAGCTTTGAACCAGATTCATTGAAGCAGTAAACACGTGACATGATAACAGCAATATAACACTGCCTCTCTTCTGCAGAGCTCTCTGATGCAGCCTTTGGAGGATAAAGCCCAAATGACATACGATCAAGTGCCTACAAGTTAAGAAACCAGGCAAGTAAAAGGATGACCTGGGACTCCAGCCCAAGTACTAGAACCCTGAGTCCGACCTCTGGAGGATAAACAGGCAGTACGGCCAGAATTTGGCCAGGCAGACACTTTACTGCACCGCTTGGCTGTCCATTTATATAAACACACAGCTGAAGAGAATCCAGGACTATCTCCAAAAGAGAAAGCCCGGCTTTTGTCTGACAAAGCTGCTCTGACCCCAAAGGAATGTACAATAGGAAATGAAGTTGGACAGAAAATCCAATTCCAGCAGGAAACAGGATGATCCCTGCTCAAGCTCAGTTCCAAGATATATCATGGCGATAACCCTGAGGAGCAGGGCCAGGGAGCCCAGCACATGCGGGAAGCGGGGACAAGGGAGTGGCCCCGAGAAGCCACAGTTGAGGGCCCGCGTGAGAGCCACTGTCCTCTGAATGAAATGCACATGGGCTTCTACCGTGAAAGGATGATGGCTGTGTTTTCACAGGAACTTGAACTAAAGGCACAAGAAACCTTTTTTAAAAGTAGGGGGAGAGGAAATAATGAGTGGGCTGTGTCTGAAATTGTAATAAAATGAATTTTCATTAACCAAATCAATATATTGTAATTCCCCACAAGAAGAAACTGGTATCTTCAGAGGCTCCACTAAACAAATAGTCACTGAGTTCCTGTGACGTCGAGCATTGGGCAAAGTACCAGAAATAGAAAGATAAAGACGAGATACACTTGCTCCTGGAGACAAACCAGAATCTCAGCTGGGCTGCAGGACGTTATATTTTCAACAAAGCTACTAGGAGTCCCTGGAAGGCTTCACAGAAGTGGCTTCTGCAACATCTGATACCCTCCAGTTCTCCCGATGGGACAATGGGAACCCAGCTCAAAAAGCCAAGGCATGTCCTCTCCCCCAAGCCCGGTCCTCCGTCTCAGGGTCTGTCCTCACGCACTGTATACACTCTGACTCACTTTGCCAGTCTATTAACATGGATCAAGTGTGGACCCTTGTCACAAGATTTACTAAAGAACAAAGAGTATGAAAGAGGATTTTTGCAAAGTTCAAATGGTCGCGATGAATTATTTAATAAAGGACAACAATGGTAAATAGCTCAAAATGGTGGACAATGCTGAAATTATTTACAAGAAATTGGGTTTTCCAGTGGGTATAGAGGAATGATGGAAAGAATTCTGGGCGTGGCCCCAGGAGACAGAATCCCCAGAGCCAATCTAACCAGTGCTAGCCGGGCAACCTTCACCATACCACTTAACTGCTCTGTGCCTCAGTTTCCCCATGTGAAGTGGGGATACCTGCTCAATGACTTCTTGGGACCACTGTAAGGGTCAAAAAAGATGATTTATGTGCAAATGTTTCAAAAATTCTAAAATGTTTTCAAATATTGCTTTGTGTTACTTTTATTATTTTATTATGTTATATTACATGTAAAATAAATTTACGTCTCCTATGAAAACACCAACTGATGATGGAAAGATAAGGAAAAATCAGCACGGGATCAGAACTCGTCTTCTTACAACCATCAAGCAGGTGGTCCAAACTTAAAACGAAAAAAAATCCAGAATTGAAAAAAAATGCCAAGTGAAAGCCATTCATTGGATCAGACCTGTTGGAAAAAGGATTTTATTTTCTATGCTGAATTCTGGGCAGACAAATAGGTCTGAAGATAGAAGCTGGCACTGAGACAACAATAATAGTAAATAATAATAATAATAATAATAATAATAATAAAATAAAAAAAAAATGAGACTGTTCAAACCAGCTCTGGGAAGGTGGGTTAAGCTAAGAGGCAGGAGGGGAGGGTATGGGTGGGGGTCTGGGGGGGGGGGCGGGAGGGTGCAGGGGGAAGCAGGGAGCTGGGTTAGGAACACAAACAGGTTTGGTAATCAATCCAAAGTCACAGTTGTGAAAACCACATAGAATGCCATCTGGCCTCCTGGATCGCGTGCAGCATGAAGCAAAGGCCGCCTTCCAGGACACATGTTCTCGTTTCTCTGAGATCGGCTCTTCTCATTACCCAATGAGCTGTTCCCAGATCCTGTACCCAGACCCTGGCCCGCTCCCTCCGCCATGACCAGGCCCGCCCTGCACCCCAGGGACACGCACGGGAGCTTTCTGCGTTCTGAAAACCAGCCGGTGGCAGGTGGGGTCTCTTCTTTTTTACCCAAGACTGCTATGACCATTAATTTCCATCTTCCTCTGGCCTTAAACATGTTTACATGTGTATAGCTGATGATATTCTGGAAAATAATTATGCGTGTGATAAAACAGACATAACATGAAATTGACCCATTTAACCAGTTTTGGGCGTAAGTCGATGGCATTTATGTATATTCATAATCGTTTTTGCAGTCTTCACCACTATCTATATCCAGAACATTGTCGTCATCCCACAGTGAAACTCTGCACGCATTAAACAACTCCCCATTCCCCCTCCTTCCAGCCCCTGGCAAGCTCGATTCCACTTTCTGTCTCTATGAATCTGCCTATCATATAAATGAAATATAATCTCTGTCCTTGTGTGTCTGGCTTATGTCTATCTTGTGTCTATCAGCATGTCTTCAAGGTTCATGCTACATGCTATAGCATGTCTCAGAATTTCATTCTTTTTTTTTTTAAACCACTGAACAGTGTTCCATTGTACACTTTGGTTTATCCGCTCACCCATCAAAGCTCTCTGGAAACTAGTTTTTGCAGAGAAGAGCTCACTTGTAGTGAATAAAGTTCACATTTGCCTATCACTTGGAATATCAGGCATCAGTCCTCCAGATTTAAAAACACATAGCCAATCCATCACTGTCATGCGCCACGACCACATAGCGCCAGGCCGTGGGAAGAGTGGGAACCAAGTGCTCGTCCGACACTGTTCTCATTCCCATCAACCAGCATGGGGCCTGGAACAGGATAAGCGTTTGACAAATGCTTCACAGAAAAATAAGTCAACCTGAGACCACCTTTCTGAAGGCTGAGGCTTCTCCTCTGCTCTAAGTCATTTTCTAAAAAAGAAAAAAAAATGCTGTTCAAAAAGATATTTCCTGCTACAGAAGCCTTCCATCCTTTTGATCATGAGTCTAATTTTTTGAAAACGGCATTTACTTGAAAAGCCAGCTAGAGGCAGTGTGGGGTCACGGAAAGAATATTGAACACGGAGTCAGAATTTAGGGATTCGAAACCCCATTCTGCCCTGCACCTGGCTGTGTAACCTCAGTTAGACCTCTCTGAACTTCAGTTTCATCAACAGTAAAATGGAAATAATAATGACTTTTCTCACAGAGTTATTCCAAGACTCCAAACCTCCAAACCGGAAATTAATATAGTGTGGTTCGCACAATTTTATTGGTGTAGGTCAGCTCTACTGGCTTCAGCATATGAATACTCTAAAGTGTGCTATCTAAGAATCCAAAATATAAATGAAATCACTGAAGAGCCCTTAAGAGTTGCATGGGGAATGAGGATGCTAAGGTGAGGCCGTAAAAAGATGTTGGAAGAGCTGAGTTTTGACTGGGCCCTTTGGGCAAGCAATGGACAGGTGTTGAAGGGATTCCCATGTGCAGCCGGACTCTGATCCTCTGGTTCTTTCCGTGAGAACAGAGAGAGAGGGAGGGAAGGGGAGGGAATTCTGGGCAAGTGACCTAAAGTTAATAAAGATGAGGAAGTGAAACCCCGTAGCTGGAGAGGGAAAAGTCAGGTCGACTTTGCTGACCTAACACTCTGGGCATCCTGTCGGCGTGTGGTGCCCGCAAAGGATGCCGAGGCTAACGGCTGTGGTGACGGTCCCTCAGTCAGCAGTCCCCAGGACTAACCCTGGTGCAGCTCCAGGAATCCCACCCACTTCCAGGCCGCACCTTTGTCTGCATCCTCATCTTCCCCACTCGGATTACTGCCCACACCTCTGACTGTTCTGCTTGCCTCTGGTAGGTGCTGCCTTGTAACCATGGAGACCCAGAACTCTTTAATAAGAGATGTCAGCTACTAATAGAGTTCTTCAGCACAGAGCCTGAAAGGAGAGACTTCACTCAGTATCAAGGGTTCTAGTCGCTCTTCCCTGAACGGACAATGTCACGTACAACACCTGCCCTCCTTGTTCTCTGATCTTAAACTTCCAAGCCCATGAAAAAAAAGAATGACAACACATCAAAACTTGTAAGACCCTAAAGCTTCGTTCCCCAAAGCCAGAGGTCCAAGCAGTACATGGAGCCCACCTTGATGAATAACTCAAATGCCTAATGCTGGCAAACACCCAAGCTCAGATTTATGGTAGGCAACCAACCAACCTTGTAATCAACATGAGGCCAATGCAGGAAGGACAAAGATGAAAAATAGAAAGGCAGAGAAGTCTCTCCAGTTCAAGTATGAACCGGAACAACTCTAACAAACCAAAATTCTCAAAACTGCTTTGCCTTCATCCAGGCCCCCTGACACCCCAAAAGCCATCACGTCAAAGCAAAGCCTTTCTCAGAATAAAGTCCAAAAAAAGTCTCTCAGGCAGATCCAGTATACTCAAAACTAGATGGAAGTGTTTTTTTTTACATATACTTACACGATATCTTTCTTTCAATTAGTTCAAGTCCCTGAAAGTTATGTGTCCAAAAAGGACTTAAGAAAACTCTAAATGGAATCATCTTCTCTAATGTCAAGATTACTTCTGGAAAGTTCCCCCTCATAGACTCCTTTAATGGCCCACCATGAACCCAACATGTCAACATTCATGTGCTTTTCAACAGGTATCAAAAATATCACTTAGTGTGAAGTTGGATGAGGTGCAGAGGGGTGGGGATTAGATTTCATTTTACTGTTTCAGAAGATATTGCTACTGCTATGACCAGAGTTCTCTGTATCTTCCCTAAGTTTAACTATAGCATTTATCACTGATCAATTTCCCCTCATCACTGTAGGCCTGTGCTATACCCCACAAATGACCAGTTGATTCAAGCAGTTGATTGGTTCAGTTTTGTTAAAAATCAATCAAGAAGCTGACTGCATTAGCCATTTGTTGAACCGAAGTGTCTAATTCAGTGAAAATGTTCAACCAATGGTTTGTATAAACATTTCCCTAGAAGACGTGGAGTTGTAACTAATGTTTGTGAAGAAACGACTTTTCTGCGTTCCAAACAAAGGCTTTTAACATGCTTCTTTACTTAAATCTCAATCGATGTGACATACTACTTTGGGCTCTTACTCTCTGCGACCTTTCCCCATGAGCTGGATGAGACCAGGATGAATTTAAGGAAACTTCGGAGCAGTCAAAACCAGAGTATCCAAAACCCAGACTTCTAAAAAACACTTCCTTTAAGAACTGGCCTCAACCCTTTTCCTCACCTCCCCCCTAGCAAATCTCCTCCTCCCCGTTCCCAGCATAAGGAGACCTGAAAGAAGAATCCAAAGATTCAGATGAAAAACCAAATGTCTGCTAAGTCTCCGATTCAGGGTTATGCTGTTCAAGGGTAGTCTTGTAACTTCCACTCCTTAAGACGACAAGTCAGCTCATTATAAAGCAATTCATAAAAAGGAAAAAGAAAAAGTATAAAATTGGGGGAGAAGAGGTATCCTACCCCTTCGAGGATGTAAGATGGGGCCTATGCGGACCGTTCTGTGTTGAAGGGATTCAGTGTGTAGCTGGCCTCTGAGCCTCAAATTCTTTCCTTGAGAACAGAGTGGGAGGGGAGGGAGGGAAAGGGAGGGGCGAACTCCGGACAGATCCTCTCCCTTTAAGACCTGGAGTGAAACGCGAGCCAGGAGGCTCTGTGGGGGGTTTCTAACACAGCTCAACCACCTCGCCTTTCTATGGCTCCTTTCTCTGAAAAAGCTCTAAGTGTTTTATGAACCTTGCCATAGACTTCCTGTCCACAGCCCCGCAGGATACAAAACAGGGCCACCATTATGGTCTATATTCCTGAAAGGAAGAACTCAGTACGGTCGAACTGCCTTGTGTCTCAAGGGGACGCTGCCTGGCCACGGGAAATCAGAGTTTTAACTTGCAAATGCAAAGTGAGGCTTCTTCCAAGAAGGCCGGTCGGCAGGACTAGTTCAATTCTGTGCATGTTCCTAAACAGAAAAATAAAAAGAAGTCTTCCTTCGTTACTGCCAGGCTTCTACCCCAAGTATCTCGTCATCGCTAAGAGCCATCCACCCCGCTGGAAGGCTAAATTCCACCTGGAAAGCCCCCGAGGCCACCCAGGTTCGAGGGGGTCAGGAAAACCCCCAGAAGACCAGAGCGCACTGCTAATTCGCATCGAGAGCATAGACTCCAACTGCGCAATGCTCCGAGCCGCCCGCCGCCCGCCGTCTCCCCAAATCCGCAGCACAGACCCAGCCCCCAGTGGCCTCAGGCCCCACTGTCACCTCTGCTCCCAGCTCCCCACACTGAGGCACTGCAGATGCACATCAATCAGGACACCGCTGAGCAAAAACAGGAACAAAATCAAAGGGACAACAGGAGCAGAAGACAGAGAGAAAACAAGGTTTTTCTCAGCCCCGGGGATAGGATTATGAAAGATTAAACACACACACACACACAAGGCTGGCGTCGAAAGCCTCTCCAAATTACATTTCTCGGATTTTATTATATTATCTTTGTGGCACCGTTATTAAACATTAAGGATAAGGACTGCATTTTGCAAGTAACCCAATATTGAACATGATTGATAAGAAGACCTGAACTTTAAAGAAAACTCCGAATGTCTGAACTTGGGAGCCACGGCAAGGCAGGCGGGCCACCTGGAAAATGACTGTTGACGGCAGAGAGGCTGTAAAGGCTTCGTTAGGAAGAGGCCGGGCAGTTACCGCATTGGCTGTGGGACCCGCTGAGAAGCGAGGGGCTCTGGGGAGGGAGACGCACATTTGGTTGGCTCCATCAGCAAAGATCTGCCAGTCAGTCACTCCCAGAGCACCGCGAGGCCCGGGAAGCAGGCCTGAAAGATGCTCGCTGGGCCAGAAGGAAGAAGCCTGATTCATCCCGAACACCAGGTGCCCTCGGTAGTAAAAACGTGAACGCATTGCCATTGCGGAGTGTTAAAAATAACTGCCCAATGAAAGGGTAAAACAAGCGGACAACCCTCAGGGGTGAGAGGGAAGTGGCCCCACGGCGGGCGGGCAGGCACCGGGCAGAGTGCCCACAGGAATCAGCCACGCCCTGGCCACCCCTGCAGGCCAACGGATGGGGCAGCTCTGTGCACTGCTCCCCCCCTGCCCTGTCCCCTCAGCTTCCAAGTACCACTGTGTGCACCCAAGGCTGAGAAGTCACTGTCGAACGCTGGGTCCCGGGGGGCTCTAAAGTGCACTTAAAGATTTAGTGCGACAGCGACTGCTAACAAGGTCACCAGTAATAACTGGTGTGAGTTCAGTCTCGTCGGTCGCTGTCCTCCTACGTTTTGACGGCGCGGAATGGATCGACTTCGGATCCGGTCTTGCACACCTCTGTTCTATTCTGCACGCAGCCCAGGAAGATCTTTAGACGTGCATCGGGTCGTGTCTCTCCCTTTCACTCCTCTGGGAAAGGACCTCCCGCAGCCTCTGCAGCCCTGGGGAGAGCTGAGCCGCTCGCTCTCCCTCTCCGGCCCCCTGGGCTCCACCACTCGCCCTCCCAGCACCTTCTCCACGCTCCCCCTCCCAGGAGAGCACCCCATGTAGCCTTCTCTGTCTCGTAAACTCCCCTGGGCCAGCCATTTCCACTCTCGGCTCAGACATCACATCCCCAACGGGTCGGCTGTCACCTGTTCCCCTCAATCCCACGTGCCTTTGTAACTGATCACACTTGTAAGTTCTACTCAGACAAGTATCTTCCCCACTACCGGACCAGAACGCGTTGTACTTGCTCACTGCTATATTCCCAGCATCGTGTCCGGCTTACGCGAGGGGCTCACAGGAGAGCAGGTGCCTAATAAACACTCATCGATTGACCAGGACCTGGGCCAGGACACGGCAACACAAAGGCCCGAGTATTTGGACGACAACAAAATAGAGCCATGAGGAAATGGGAGAAGGAACGATAAAAAGAGTGTGGGATGGAACCCAAAGAAAAGCTTTATCTTACTTGAAAGATTTTCCCAGATTTTGGCTAAATCCACTACTACTTCTTCTCAGACTTAATTCAATTCAAGCTTTTTTTTTTTTTTTTTTTTTGCACTTGCTCCCTCTGCCAAGGATGGTAGATCGTTTGCAGAAAAAAAAAAAAGTTCTCAATTTTTCTCTTCCCAGGATCCTTGTCCTTCTGCAATGTGACTTTGCAGCTCTTCCCATTAAAAGGTCAGGTCCACTTCCCGCCCCTTTCCACCTAGACTGGCCTCGCGACCGCTTTAGCCACAAAACACAGCAGATGCTGCGCCCAAGAGAAACTGAGGCCTCAGAGGCGCGGACATTTCCACTCACTCTCTCGCAGCCCTGCTTGCTCAGTTGCCTCTTGAACCAGCCAGCGCTAGCCTTTGGGAAGATAAAAGATCGCAAGCCCCCAAATGACCTGGAAGCTGACTACAGACACCGGAGGGAGGGAGCCCAGCTGACACCAGAATTGCCCAGCTGAGCCCAACCTACACATGGCCGAATGAATGACTCAGTCTAAGCCACTAAGTTTGGGAGTGGTTTGTTGCACAGCAATCGTAATTGATGCGCCAAGGGCCTACTGAAGATGCAGAAACAAATGATTCTAGAAAAGCCCACCGGGTCAGTGAGATGCACACCCCGTCCATTGATTCACTCATTCATGCATGCAATGCAGGTTTTACTGAATACCTACTGAATTTCAGGCTCTGCATTAGGTGCTAGGGATATGAAGGTGGCAAGACACAACATCACATCCCAAGCAACAGAAAATCCCGACAATAAAGAGGCAATTCCAAAACAGAATATATTAAGTACCAAGACAGGAGGAAGGAAGCCTAACGGAGGTGCAAGTCGGGGTAAGGGTGAAGTGGGGGCAGGGTAGAGAGCCTTCCCAGGAAAAAAATGATGTCTAAGCAAAGACCTAAAGGATGAGTAAATTTCACCAGAAAAAGTGGAAAAGATTTCTCGGCAGAGAGCTGCTACTTGTAGATCCAATCTGGCTTGTCATCAAAAGTAGGATAATGTGTATCACATTGTCTCAGTTACATCTCCCGATGTTACTCCTCTTTGTCGGTCTTGAACGAAAGGAGAAAACTCAGGAAATAAACTCCCAATCACCCGCAGGATAAATGGCAATTTGGAGCCTCTCATTCCATAAAAGTTTTAACTGAACCCTCCTACCCTCCAAAAACAAATAGGAAAAAATTTCAGATCGATGAGAAAGGAAAACACAGAAGCTCTAACTATGTCGTTATTTGAGGGGGTACGAAAGACTTTGAGACTACAAAAACTCATTCGAGCCACAAAGCTACAGTTCAAGTTAGTAATCTGCACCAGTGTTGTATACCACTCCTGATCATAACAATTCATTAAAGCAGGTACATCTGGTTCCTTCTAATTTTCTGCTCTCAGGGATGAAGCGGCTACTAATAGATGTTTATTAGATGATTTTTTTCAAGTCTACACACTTACTGAGTAGAAAAATCACAAAAATAATAATCGAAGGGGATAACAACACAGGGTTCTACTGTCTGGATTCCTACAACTTGTCAGTCACTTCTTCAATATTAGCCTTCCATTCAAGGGACAGAAGAGGCTTTTGAACCCCACCCTGTAATCAGATCCGTGATTAAACCAAAACTCAATTTCATTTCACTTCATGAAGGACAGTTGCCTGACTTGCTCAGTCAGTTGGGGTGAGGATTCGAAAATTACTGGTGATTCAGAGGAAACATTTTATTTCTGACCAACTTTTCATCACCGGTTCTAATAGCTTTCTTGTATATGTAAGTCATGTATTAAAAGGCAGTACAAATGTGTATTAAAAGGCAGTACAAATCTCATCCCATTAGCTGCTTGTGTCTTACGCACAGCAGGTATGAAAAATATCATTAATCTTTTTGGATTGACTCTTCTCCTGTTAAGAAAACGGCCTCCCTGGAAAGAGCAAGAGTAAACTGAAAAGAAATGGCCATTGTCATGGAAGTTACAGGTGTTTGGGGGAGAAATCGAGACCTGGGTTATTCTTGTTGCTGTTAATTATAGAGAGGTTATAAGGGTTAATTCACAGATCCAGTTCTATGTGTTGTACAGCTCTTCCTCCTCAAAACACGAGGAAACTAGGCACAAATTGACATCGGCTCCTTTAGACTAAATCTCTGGAAAAGCTGTCATCCGTCTTCTGGCCTGTCTCGCTGGAGTCCTACCCACCAGGTGCAGGATGAGACTTCGTCTTCAATGGACCCAGTGCTCATTCTTCATGGTCCACATTCCTATGTCCTCCTTCCCCTCGAAAGCTGTGTTTTCAGGAATTTGCTCCACACTCCTTGGTCAGCTGTAATTTCTGGCTGAGATTATGTTCTGAAGACATTTAGAACAGATTATTAACTTGGATGCTGTATTATCCTCAATCCCTTTATACTACCCATTTTCCTGTCTTACGCTGGTTGCTAAGGAGATGAGTGTGAAGTGAGGCCCTGTCCTAAGGGGTTAATAATTTTAAACCACTCACTCTCCATAGAAGGCAGAATCTGCTGGGTGTGAAATCACATTTAGTTGCTGTGAAAATAATTATGATGTTCAGAATGGAACATTATGGCTTCAGGTGGGAGATAAGTAGTAAGACAGATGGATTCCTAGAAAATACAAAAGTTCTTCCCAGGAATAAAGCTCAATACTAAGACACAGAATCGGATGGTGCAGTGAAAGAAAATAATTTGGGGCATGGGAATTGACTTTGTCGGTAGGATGTCTAGCTGTTTCCTCTTATCATTCCTTTTATTTTTTTTGTAAAATCTCTAATAGTATGATTGGTATACTCAAAAGATAATTATCGAAACCCAGAAACTGGTGGGAAAAGTAAAGACGGGAAGATGGAAAGGGGAAGCTACTTTTCAGTGAAATTGCTTCGTTTCCTTAAGGTTAGGACTTCGTTCCTCTTCCGTGGGCATGTGTCAGTACAAAGAGGTCCTCAGATCAGAGGCTCTTAATAATGTGATCTCTCTAATGCACTAAAAGTATTGGGCCACCAAAGAGCAGGTCACAATAATCTCCTAATAGGCCTTGCAAATAGAGCCTCATCTCAACAATTTGAGAAAAAGAAAAAACACAGTTATAAGAGAGTGTGGAAAACTAGAGATAATTAAAGGAACGTGCGAACATAGGCCAATTTTAAGACTTATTTAAATTCTGCTAACGTGACAATGTAATGACTTGAAGTAATGAAAAGGAACTAGTGGAGGAAAATGAACCATATTTGAATCCGTAAACATTTTTTCAAATAAAAATTAAATGACAGTTTAAAATATAAAGTGATCACTGCAGAGAGGGGGGAAAAGAGTTCCAGATCTGCAAAGATTTTCCTATTACGTGTGATCTTTTAATAAATAAATAAATAGATAGATAGATAGGTAAATAAATAAATAAAGGCTTCTGAAAAGTTGCAAGAAAATTGAAATTTTTCATTGAAACTTTACGTGTTTTGGGGAAAAGTGTGCTCCTTAAATTACTTGGCAGCAACGCCTTTTATAAAGCAAAGAATCTTTAATTTAGGAATGGCCACAACCTCATTTATCTCTTCTATGAGTATGCCAGATATCTAGATACTTTGAAAATGGGACAAATTTGTACCATAGTGATTTTCTGCAGAGTTAAGATATTGTTCACCAGTGGTGAAAAAGCAATATCCAAAACAGGAGAGGCTGAGTTTTTTTTTTTACCTTGTCCTCCCCATCCCTGCCTAAGAAGCCACAGGTAATCGGCAGGTACTGCACAGACTAGGTATCATCCCTCACCTGCGATGGGCACATTGTAAGGGATGAGGCTGCCGCATGAATCCCTGTTCTCAGGAGAAAGCAGTGGTCCTTTGAGTTGGCTTTCTTCTGATTTCCTTCTCGCATTTTTTAATTTTAGGAAATATTCCATCTGGAATACCCCACCCGGGGGACCTCGAGGGTAAAAACGAACATACCTGAGTAATTAATCCACCCCTTAAGAGATTTAAACTTCTGAGAATGAAACTCGATGAGCACAGATCCACACACTGACAAACAGAGAGAAGGAAGGGCTGTGGCATTGAATTCTACGTCCAGATTCGATACCTGTATCTACCATGTAACTTGGCGGGTCCTTCCGCCGGGCGCCAGGTGGGTGGGCTGCCCTGGATGACGCGACGTGAGCAGACGTGCCAGGCCTAGCACGTCAGAGGCATGTTTCTGCTCAGGGCTCTTGAACTTCAGCCACCGTCGTGAGAAGAAAATCCCAGGAGGATGACGGACACGTGGCAGGGACTGAACCAAACCTAGATCTGGTGCACCAGATCGGCGGCCAGGCTTTAGCTCATCCCAGACACAAGAACAGGTGCAAACGATGATTATTTTCAGAGCCGATTTGGGGGGGGGGGGCTTGTCATGAGACGCTCCTGTGACGATGAACGACTAATATCTATTTTGCTATGTTGTTGCTATACGCCTGGCCTTCCACCCAAACTGTTCAGCAGTGCAGAGATCTAATGAGAGGGTTCCACAGAAAACGGAATTCTCCAAAGGTTGACGCCCTCAGCAAGTGGACTAGAATGAAAACCCGCCCCCTCAGAAGACAACCATGGACATGCACGCCTCGCCCAGACTTGGCTCCAGGCGGAACGGATGAAACGAAGAAAGCCTCACCTAAGTTGAGCGTTGGGGCCAGAAGTTACACCGCCTTCTTTTTTGTTGTTCAAAAAAAAATTTTTTTTGTTTTTTTAGTTGTGAGAAGCCCTAGACCACTTACCTGCCATATACCGAACACCTGGAAAAATCAAATCCAAACACTTTCTGGAAAGAAGGTCCTTGAAACCCAAAGATTACCCAGAGATAAACCTGTAAGGATCATCCACCCCAATTAAAAAAAAAAAACTGTATGTAACTACATCAACACAAATAAACCTTTTTTAAAATGTCTACAAGCTGAGCAAGTTGCAGAAAAATGCATACTGCATGATTGAATTTACAGAAGTTCATAAAGAGACTAAACTAAACTATATATTCTTTAAATACATAATCTATGGCAAAAACTGTATTTATATCAAGGGGTTGATTGGCACTAACTTCACAAGAGAGGGTTACCCCTGAAGAGAGGGGCTAGAAGGGGGAAGGAGCGTCATAAATGGGGGTTCAAAAGTACCACATGATATTCTATTTTTTAAGCATGGCGGAGGGTACGTGGATGTTCTTTTTAATACTATTCTTTAAATTTTCTATTTCTACTATATGCACTTTTTGCACACATATTTTCCATTACAAATAAGGGGCGGGGGCAGACTGCATAGTTCCCAGGCTGCCTACGGCCCAACCTGGGCACTTCCAGAAGCCGTGACTAACTCACCACAGCCAGCAAGTCTCTCAGTGGGCCTTCAGGTGGCCCCTCTCTTTTCAGATGGTCTAAGGAATTGCCACCAACGACCTGCAGAGCAACGCTCTAAGGGGAAAGCATCGGGATGCTGAGAACTGGTTACCTGGGGAGAAGGGAGAACGGCCAGCATTTGCTGAAGGTCCATGCTGCCGCTGTTTCATACAGATGAACAAAAGCATCGGGCGCTAACTTCTACACTTTGGGCTCCATGTGTAATCCAGACTCCTCTGATGACCACGAGTGTCTGAGACCAAACCAAAGCGGGAAAGGAGACCCATCTCTTGGCTCCAGTGAACACGAGTTCTTTTCAGCCACCTACGGCTTGGAGACTACCTGAGGCATCTCAGAGGCGTCTCATTTGTGAGCATCGTCCCATTCACGGGACCAGCGGTGGCCTCCTCCCAGCTCCTTCACGAGCATGGCAGAGGCCCCGTGTGGAGCCGGCCGTCTGACGTGCTGAGAAGGAGCTGGGTTGCAGACAGGAGGAGTCAGAGGACGGCCTGGGCTGCGGGCTTGCTGTGCGGCTAATTCCAGACCCATTCATCACCCCGGCCAGGGGTGCTTCTCATGATGGCTACGCGGGACTTCATCGATCAAAACGCTCCCCAGAGATTCGGTGAGTCTCCATTCTACAGGAGAGGAAACAGAACGATGAGAGAACTTTCTAAGAGCTTAGCAGCGAGTGTGCGGCAGAGCTGGGGCTGCTCCCAGCCCAGCGCCCTGGTCCTAGGTACAAGCTTCTCTTCTTGGGAAGAGAGAAAGAAAAATGCAAGAAAGACACTGAAAAGAGCCTAAAACGGCTAAGGCTAGGAGTGGCTGGGAGGCTGGGAGAGGACAGGAATTCCCATCACCTATTTTTCTCTTCGTCATTCCCTCTAACAAACTAAGGCTTATTAAACACGCTATTTTCCGCCCTGGACTTCTAGAGAGAAAAAGACATTTCCGATTCAGAAAAGTAATTGCTCATGCCAAACAGAGAAGCCGGGACCTGCCTTTATGTCAAGGCCATTGATTTAGGCGTGAAATTCTGAATGCAAAGTAATGAAATAAAGGCGCTCTGAGAATGATAAGCGACGTAAAATAAAAAGTACCCTTAATGATGTCCATGACTTGAAAAGGGGACATTTTGGCACCCAAATCAGTGAAAAGAAATGAATACTCAACGGAAACCAGATGATAATGTGCGAAATGAGTCCCGCTGACTGATACCCGCGAAAGAGGAAGCTGATGACTCGGAGCGAACAATACAGGTAAATTGTTCTCCTCAAATTTATGCACGTTGTCGCGTCTGAAGTGTGATTTCTATGGCAATACTTGGGGAAAATTACAGCACTCTAATGTAGGTGCGGAGTTTCCTTTTGTTGTTACCCTGCCTCCCTTTTCCCCTAACCCTTTTAAAATAATTTCCCTGCCTGCCCACTTTCCCCCTAGCCTCGATATTGAATCATGTCACCCACCCCCTTCCTACCCTTTTTCCCTCCACGCCTTACCACAGGCCATCATCAGTCAACACGAGACGCCAGCCTGGGATGGGCATATCGGCGGGTCGCGAGAAGGGACGAGAATGTAGACTCGAGATTCGTGGGCAGGATGAGGCCGCCACGCCTTGGGATTTTATTTGAAGCACCTAGAGGTGCTTCAAACACCCATCTTCCCAGAGATCCCGCTCCAAGCACCCCTCCCCTTAAATCACAGCTGCATCGTGTCCCCGTGACTGCAGAAGCTGCTGTACCATAAAGTGCATTGCCTAAAAAGGGGACGAAATGGCATCAGACGAGAAAGGAGAGAGAATGCAACCTGTCCAGGGTTTCATGAGCTTTGTTTTTCTTTTTTTTAAGTGGCAATGTGTCTTGGGGAGGGGGGCGCATTCTGAGGGGGGAGCGGAATCTTGTATAAAATCCCCTAAGAATAACTTGCATGAGGTGGCGTTGTTTTGGCCTGGGCCAGGCAGGGCCTCCTCCTGGCACGCGCCCCACGACAGCCCCCGGGCACCTCCAGGGAGCCCCGGGCACTGTGGGACGCAGGTGGGCGCTGCAGAACAGAGGCCCGCGCCAACCCAGCCGTGCGCGCGGCAGCCACACAGGGAGGCTGGCTCGCTTAGAGCGAAGAGGTAGGATGGGCTGCCGAGGGCAAAACGATGTCTCGCATTCTTCTCCCAGGCACTGCGGTGACAGCCCCAGACTCACCTCCCACATTGCGTTAGGGCTGCCGCAGCAAATTAATCACCACAGACTTGGCCGCCTTCACACAGCAGAAATTCGTTCTCTCACCAAGTCTGAGACGAGGTGTCCAGGGGGTTGGTTCCTCCTCGGGGCCGTGAGGGACAATCTGTCCACGCCTCTCTCCTCGCTCCTGCGGGCTCCGGCAACCCTTGGCGTTCCTTGGCTCTTAGACACGTCTCTCTAATCTCTGCCGCCACCTTCACATACCCCTCTCTCTGTCGTCTCCTTCTCTGTCTCTCTCAAAGGACACTCATCACTGACTGGATTTAGGGCCCACCCGAATCTAGGATGATCTCATCTCAAGGTCCAAAGTCCTTTCCTAGTGACCTCTATAAAGACCCTTATTCCAAATAAGGTCGCATCCCTGGGCATATCTTTATGGTGGACCACCCTTCAGCCCATCACACACGGACACACAGCTGTGGCTCGCCTGCACCTATTGGCTAGGGTGACCAATGGTCCCAGTTTGCTCAGGACCAGCCCAGTTTTTGCACTGAAACTCCTGTATCCCAGGAAACCCCTGAGTCACAGGCGACGCAGAGGCTTGGACATCCGAGTGTTGGCTCAGAAAGACCTGGATTTATGATACGGTGTTTACAAAGGAGAAATTAAAAAGTCAAGTCAGGAGAGGCTGCAGGGCCAGAGGAGATCCCTGGACAGAACGCCCAGAGCAGATCAAATGTCAGATCTAACCCTCTGGGGCTCTGGTTTCTGAGCACTGACTCATACCTTTGGACTTAAATAGCCATCCTAACAGCGCACCTGGAGACATGGCTTCACAGATGACCGGAGGTGGGCAGGGTCCGACCTGTGAGCTAGGAAGGACATTCAAAGCCATGCTCTTATGTCCCTCTCACTGGTATAAAGTTCCTGCCTTTATTGTCACTCTTTAAAGGTCTTCGTGATGATGAGGATGCGCTTTTAAACCTTTGTCGAGCAATAAAAAGCTTGGAAATAAGAAAGGCAGATAATCCGCGTCAGGCCCGGTGTCCTGAATCCATTCTTTCAGTCTCTAAAAATGTCTCTTCTAAATATCTGTCACTCCAAAACATTTTAGTGGTCGACGTATTTATTCCCATCTGAAAGCCTCAATGTAAGAGTTCCTTAGAATTAGCCAAGCCCTTGGAATTTGAAACTCACTTAGAATTGCTGCCTCTTTATCACTTTTGTCCTGTTTTGATGTTCGGTACTGAGCTGTCACTAGGACTATCAGTTCTTGGCTGGTTCTGACACGTGGCCGAGCTCAGAAACCGCGCATGCCCGCGTCCGCAGGTGACTGCAACTGTTGAGCTTTTTTTTTTTTTTTAAAAAAAATGAGGTTGCCGAAGAGAGTGCATTCATCTCTGAGACTGCTGCATTGAGAGGGGGGTCCCCGGGGTGCCCCTCAAGTCCATCCATCGGCCCCCTGCTCTGCATTGTTCTGTGCCTCATCCGGTTTGTCACCCTCGAGAAGCGTTAAAGACACCCAGGGATGATGAAACGACGCCTCCTCGCAGGGTAACGACCGCCTGGGTTCTGCAGGTGCACACCGCTGGCTGAGGTCGACAGGGCAGACGGAGAGGGCGGGGCGGGGCGGGGAATTCTCCTTGTGAAGAACATTCTGCGTTGTGGTGCAGAGGTGGCGGGGCCAAGGAGGTTTGCGCAGAATTAAATGCACGTCATGCGATCTGAGCAGTTAGCGGAGACCCCGATCGAACCCACCTTCACTGCTCACCCACCATATGCGCTGTGGGCAGTAACAGGAGGATAAGGCGGGGTCCCCAAGGGACCTGCCCTTCGGTCAAATATTAATAAAAACAGCGCCATTCAGTGACGTGTACTCCGTGACAGCAATTTGCCACCATTACACACAACATCATAGTTTCTCGTTGTACAGATAAAGAACTCAGCAAATCACATGCGCAGGGTCCTACAACTGGGAGATGAGAGTCCGGAGGGTCTCGTCCTGGCCTCTGATGCCCGTGCTCTGCGCCTTCCCACCAGGTCTGCGCCAGGCAGTGGGAGGGTAGGACCGTGAGCCCGTCACTTGGACAACGGGGATAAAACCAAGTTCCTTTCCAAAACTGTTATGGCGAGTTACAGCCCCACCCACAGTATATGAGGGTCCCACTGGCCGGCATCCCTAACCCACGCTGGGTAACATCACGCTCTTTACATTTTTTGCCAAGCTGGCTGACATAAAATGGTATCGCATGATGGCTTTAATTTGGAGTTCCTCAACTCATCCTATATGTATTAGCTCCCCCTCTTCCCTTCGCTCTGAAATGCTGTTTCAAGCCCTTTGTCCATTTGCTATTGAATTATCTGTCTTTGTAAAAATGTACGTGCCGTATTTCTTTATATATTCTGACCACTGATCTTTGTTCAGTTATACGTATTGCGAATAACGTCTCTGAGTTTGCGCAGTTTTTCACTTTCTCTATCATGTCTTTCGATGAACTGATGTTCATCCAATTTATCAGCCTCTGAGTTCATGGTTTGGGATTTCTGTGTCTTTTCATAAAGGCATCCCCTGCCCCCCAGTGCATAAAAGTACCTTCCTACAGTCACTCCTAAACATTTCAGACTCTAATCCATTTGGAATTCACTTTTTGCCGATTGTGACAGTTGGGGCCTGGCTTCCCTGCTTCCCTCCTGTATGATTTTCAAGTTGTCTCCTCACTATTTACCAACTAAGCCTGCCTTCTCCCACTTGTCTGGAACGCCATCTGTCAGGAACCGAGCTTCCCTCTGCACAGGTCTGTCTCTGTGCCGCTATCACACTCTCTCGACTACTTATAGCTTTATAATTAGCCTCCCTTTCTCTCCCAACTCTTGCCCATAAATTCGAGGATCGGCATACCGCATCCTCCTCCCTGTGCAAAAAGTCTGTGGAACTCCGAAGGGAAGTACACCAATTCTTCGGATCCCTTTGTGGCGGACTGACATTTTACAAGGTCGCCTCGTCCTCTCGTGAACACAGGGTGAGCTCTCCATTTACTTAGAATTCTTAATGTCTTCTGAAAAAACTTTGTAATTGTCTCCACAGAAGTTTCGTGTGCATCAGTCGTGAGACTTATTCCTGGGTACCTTTTCATTATCAAACTATTGGTGAAGTCAATAAAGAGAACTTAATTTTGAATATATTGCTTTAATTTCCAGAAACCTGGAAAACCTCTTATGAAATTAAAGTTATTAATAAGTAAATTGGAGAGGGGTTCAATACACAACATCAGGCCAGTGAATATGGATAGAATTGTTTGTTTTGTTTTTTTAAGAACGATAATTTTGAAACTACCTGGCATGAGCCCCAGACCAGTAATGTCTATTTTCTTTGCATAAAATGTTAACAGGACACAGGTAAGGAATCACAATGAACCCCAGTTCTCTATTGGCCCCCAAAATAGAGAAGATGCAGTAATATGGGGCAAGCACCAGGCATGTTTAACCATTAATACATCTGGTGAGATTACTGATAAAGGGAATCACAGGAAGCAGTGACCACCCACTGTATGCAGTGACATGCTTCACAAACATCGTCACATCTAAGTACGGTGGTGACAAAGGAAGGAAGAAAAAGAAAAAAAAAGAACTGGAAAGACCAAGTATCTTTTGAAAACTGAGGTCAAGAGTTTAGAGTTCTTTGCAGAGGGGCATCATAATACAAGGGTCAGGCCTCGCTGTTTTATAACACAAGGATATCGTGGAATATATCTCGAAGAGAGAAACAATGTACTACTATTGTGCCTCGCGAAGTTGGGGCCAAAAATCTCCATTTTGCATGTGCTTGTGTTTAGAGAAATAAATCTGCCTTAACAATTCTTTAATCAGTGGCATAATAACTTAGAAGCCACCATCTGTGAGTTTAATCATCTAAATATTGGGGGGGGGGGGGCGGGCCATGAGGCTGCTCCTGGGAGAGAGAAGCCTGAGCAGAAGAAAGCTTAGCAGACACAAGCAGCCTGTGGCCACAAGATGACAAAAGAGCTACTCAGCTCACTCAAGTCGGCCAGACCAACCACTCAGCATTATGACATCTGCTAACTAATAATGGTGCGTCTCTTTCTTCCCGATGAATTATTCGGGAGCACTCAGACCGTTCAGTGACGGATGCTCGGTTCTAGGAAGAAAAATCCTCCACCGCAATTATTACGTATTTTGAGAAATGGGTCTCCACGAATCACCCGTCTCCCAAGGGCTCCGGCAAGCCTCACAGTCTGTCGGCTCCTGGACCAATTAGCCGGAGCTCCTGAGGGCAGATGCAGATGAAATCAACATCACAGCCTCTCCGCTTCCTGTCCCCAGTGCCTGGAGTACTCAGTCCCTGTTCGTGGGATGCATCTGCAATGCCTTTGGGAAAGTCCTGATTTCTACCCTGAGAACTGCTCACTGCACACATGTCAGCTCCTCCAACACACTAACATTCGGGACAGAGCACGAAACTGCCTGATGCCTTAGAACCCAAACCTAGGGCTCGACCGAGCATGTTGCCTGAGACATGACTCCCCTGCACCTCTCTTCCAACTAGAGCGAGCAACTGGAGATGCGACCCCGTGGGTAACTCAGGGGAAGAAGACGTCAGACAAAGGAGCACGTTACCGAGGCACAGGAAGCCACTCGCCACGTCGTCAGGGGCCCCGCCCATCAGCGACCCTCCTGCCTACGGGGCTGCAAGAGCAGAGGCCTGGACGTCTGCGGAGCTCCCGAAGTCCCTTTGCCATGACTCCCGTCTGCCGGCCTGTCACGAACACGGACCGAAAGTAAAGGATGATAATAACGACAGCAAGAACAAAGAAGCCGAGAGTTTTCACTGGCGGCGGGTTTGGGGCTCAGTGCTTTCACACACGCACGACGAGCTCCTCTTCCCGACTCAACCCTAAACGCGGCTGGAAACGTCACGGCTCTCGATGTCGCATGGGTACGGAAAGCTTCCATCTGTCTTCCATCCTTCTAGAAACTCCGTGGACTTCCAGAGCGAGATTCCAGAGAGGTCCCGTAGGAAATTACCCCCTCACTAGAGACTGTACCTGGAAAACCAATTAAAAAGCAAAGCACAGACAGATGTTTAAAAGGCTCTCCGGAGTCTCCTCGGATCAGAATAGGAATGGGAAATAGCTCCCTCTAGGCAGTTAAAATCGTACACGAGCAAAATTACAACGAGTCATCAAACTTAGCAGCACCTGGTCTTCCCCGCAGTCAGTCACTCTGACGGCTGGCTGGCCGTCTCCTGTGCTCTTGACGATCTCGATCCCCGTGCATTTAGGTGTATATGCTACGGAGGAGGAAAACAAGGCTCCCCAATGTAAGTTCATGACCAATCTGTCCGTCAGCATGGGAAGCAGAGGTAACACCAGGCCCCACCTGGGTATTTCACACCCCAGTTCAGACAGGATATTTAAAAACTGTCGACCACACTTAGCAGCGACCAAGGGAGCATAAGACGAGCTGCTGTGCAGAAAGATGATTTTCATGTGAGATCCAGAGATGACTGGTGGCTGCAGGTTCAGAAATAGACGGGAATTCAAGGGTTAACAGCTCAGCCTGCATCGGTCCATCAGATGTCAGTAAGTAGCTGCCTTCAGAGCCCCGGGCCAGGTGCCATGGAGAATGTAGGAAAGGCACGTAGGAGACAAGTTGGCTGTTGAGCTAATAATCTAATAACAAAAATGTTACATCTGACGTCCATCAACCGCATTATAGACCTCTGCAGTCAGGGGCTGGGGTCTGTGTTTGTTTAGGGTGAGGGCTACCCCGCCCTGCACATGGGGATGCCGAGGGGTTTAAGCTGCAGATGGCGGCCTGACACGTCCACCTGGCAGGAGGTAACAGATGTATGAGAACGTCCCTCTTCCTCGCCGTTCGCCAAAGGACATTCCACCGGCAGTGTGACAGCTCGTCAGGGCACAGGCTTCAAAAATTATTAGCCCTACCGGCCTTACTGAAAGTCCGATACTACAAACGTGATGCTTGTAAACGATCAAAACACCCTGACTGGTCGTTCTTTCCAGGTTCCCAGCGAGAGTCCCACATTCTCATGTCCGTTCTTACAGGTACCCAAATCCGAGAGGAGCTGAGTGACTGGCCCTGAACCCCCAGGGAACCCCCAGTTTGGCATAAAAGCTGACATAAACCTCCAAGCACGTGCCGTGGCCCCTAGCCACACTCCACATCCCTCGCTGCAGTGGCCTGAATTCCATTACGTCCTTCGGTGACAGAAAGCACCCTGAACACGCCATGCCCAGGGGTCAGCTGGCACGCTGTCCTGATGCCGCAGGCCGAGCCTCTCCTGAGCCCCACGGGGCAGGCACACAGCCCAGCAGCGGCGGCCAATCTTGCAAGTCCACGCGATCGATTCTCTTTCATTTTGTCTACTCCCTCCCTGGTCCATCAGGCTTCCCTACCCCCATCCCACGCCACCAAAAAGGCATCTGACAACAAATGAACAGCACCCTAGCCCACCGCTGCACCCGGCTGTGCTGGACCTCAAGACAACTCAGCAGAGAAAACGCATCCTTTCTAAGCAGATCATTTCTCAGTTATCATCGACATTGTCAAGTGTTCCTTCACACATGAGAGGTTTATTACCAGGGTCCCAGGAGGTGACCTGTGCACTTAATGCCCAAGTTCGAGGAAGGGCCGGGGGCTTTCTACCCAGTCTTCAGTCTCGCCGAGCTCTCTTCCTAGGCCTTATTCTCTGGAAGGCGGACAGCTAATCCGAGGAGGGTGTTTATGTTCATCGAAACCGACCCTCGGTCCCCTGCCCAGAAGTAACACGTGTGCAGTCTAGTGACAGGGCCCCCGTCCTTGTCCAACAGGAAGAGAGCAGTGGCAGCCATGAGGGTCCAGGGACAGAAGACATTTGAGGGCATGCCCTGTCTTTCCTACGCCTCAAGCCCATCACCGATTAGGGCCACACACCACCAAGACCCATAAGCCAGAAGAACTGAGTTGGGACAGTCCTTACAGAAGCCATCTCATCCAGCACGTCTCTTTCCGTGACAAGCAGAGCAAGGCCCTTGAGAGCTGTGTAACGTCCCCAGCTCACGGGGCAGGAGGCGGAGCTCAGGATCTATCTACCTCCCGAACTATGACTGCTTCTATCACCGGACCGTGCCCGGCCCCGGGGGCAGCAGAGCTTTGGCAACTGGAGGACGGGTGCAGTGCTGGGACTGACACGTAGCTGTGGCCTAAAATGAGGGCCACCTGTGATTTCAAAGCAGCTCTGCTTTTGCCTTTTAGGCCAGGGGCCCATCAACATGCCAGCGCCACGGCGGTTCCCACACGGGGCGGCGGGAGCGGGGACGGGTTGAGTAACCTCCCAGACTCGGGGTGAGTCAGCAGCCCCCCTTGCAGCCTCCGCCTGCTGCTCCCCTCCCACCCCCGCCCTGCCCGCCTCCCCCACCACCCCCGGGCCCCGCTCCCTTCTGATTTCGTGCTACGCCCCCCCCCACGCCTCGCTCCGGGAGCCGCTGGGCCATTGTTATCCTTGGCAGACGGCAGCGCATTGTTCCCGCGCCCGGGGTCAGACGCTGGGAGAGACACTGGGAACGAAACCCCAGCAGCGCCACCCAGAGCAGGTGGGACCTGGAAAGGGGCCAGCGGCGCGTCACAGGGAGACACGCTCGTTGCTCTGGGTGTCACGGTTCCCGTGTGTTTACCTGCTCGGGTCTGCAGCTAGCGGGGAGGGAGCTTGGCTCGGCGCCAAACGCAACACCACTGTCGGAACACGGTGCTGAGCGAGGGGTGCAGGTAAGCTGCCCGGGGCAGGGGCGAGCCCCAGTCAGCTCCCGGGGACCCCAAGACCCCTCTCCAGCGCACTTCGGCACCTGAAGCTCACAGCTCACTTGGCCCGGGTGGCCCAGTGCGCTGTCTGCCTTTTGGGTTGGTTTTACCTCTCCTGGGGTGGACGCCAGCCTTCCTGGGAGAGGGGCTCCGCCTTACGGCTTCCTGCGTGGGGACCCCCACAAGCCCGGGGATGCGGAGGAGGAGGACGCGACAATAAAAACAAGGACAGGAAAACTCAGCAGGGTCTCCAACAGCAGCCACATCAAGGTCCCCGAGACCTCAGGTCTCAACTCGCCTCCAGAGGAGGTGTGAGGAGGAGAACCCTCTGACCGGCGACCTGGGTAATAGCCAGTCCTGTCCCGTGCCGTCAGGGACACAGCCTGGTAATGTGTCCAGCCCTCCAAGCTGCCCCGGAGCAAAGCCACGCAAACAGAGGTCCCCTGAGGAGTAACCTGATATGGACAAGGATTTGGGGACAAAGAAAACAGCGCTCTCAGTCTCTTTCTTCCCAGTGGTTGAGGCGCTCACCCCTGTCCTCGGCGGGTCGGGGACACAACCCGTGACTCCACCCATGACCTATGCAAAGTCAGGCAACCTCTGCCGAGACTCAGAAAGTGGGAGGAGCGGAGAAGCCGGTGAGAGGCCACAACCACCCAGCTCAGCCCCGCAGCCCCCAGGGGCTGGGGGCTGGCCCGGACGAAGGCAGAGATGTCTTCCAAACTCAACGCTGACGCCTGCCCGCAGCGTCGTGAGGCCCCGCCCCTCAGTTTCATGTTTGCAGTTAGCGGGTGTCGGGCGCTGCACTCATGGGCGTGGGGTACACGAGGTCCAATCGGGATTTTACTTCGAATCCTCAAATGCTGGTAATATTCCTGGCCTACAGTGGTGGTGATCGGGCGGCTCTAATTTGTCATACATTCCTTGGCGGTCACAAGAGACGGGATGTTAGATTTTATAGGTGAGAAAACGGAGATTTAGGACAGACGGCTTGCTCAAGGTCACACAACAGGGAAGGGGCACACCCAAGTCCCCTGGACTTCCCAGGGCAGGAGTGGGGGTGGCAGTTATGCAGGGGGTAGGGGGTCATGATTAAAAAAAGAAAAAGAGAAACCCACTTACAATGACTTTAAATGGCTCATTTGATCTCTTTATGCTCCCCTATTTCTACTTCTCAAGGGAATATTTCAACCATTCTCTAACTTTGAACCATGAAAAAAAATGGGTTATGCAAAACCAAAGAAGCACCATGTCTAACAACATAGAAATTGCTCCTCTCTGTGGGTAAAAAATGAAAAAGGAATGTTTCCGTGTCCCCAGATTTTTTTTTAAAATGATCTGCTCCATGAACTTTTTACATATGTAATCTTTACAGATAGAATTCTTTAAGGCAGCTGCTTTAAAATTCAAAAATTTTTAAACCGATTGGAACAGGAATGTCTCAGAAGAAAACAAATTGCTTTTTATAAGCAAGCTTGGCAGCACCACCTCCTGTGTCCCTTGTACAGCATGAAGCCACCGTGCCCATGTGGGCTGCGGGTTGTAAGAGACCGTATAATCACACCGAGCAGGAAACGTCCACAGGCCGTGGGTGGATAAAGTGCTTTTGAGAAACAGTATGCGAGGATCTGCCAGGGCTCTTTAAGAGAACTTACAAGCCTGACCATGTTTTCTGATTTCAATCTCAATGGGTTTCACCCAGCTCCAACCAGGAAACTCAACACGGATTTCCAGAGGCTTCTCCGCAGAGAACACAGTCCGCAGTGTTGCCGGACTCTTCGCTGATTTTGGTGGGTCGGGGGAGGGATGGCGGGAACATTTTTAGACCTTTAAAACTGGAAAGGGTTTTGTTTTCGTTAAGAAATGTAACTGCTATGTCATAAGCCAAGCACACGAAGGGTCCCACAGCTGCGAACCTGAGCAGGGTTGGGCGTGAACCCCACTGAAGTGCTGGCTTCACGGCCCCCCCAGCGGGAAGCATCGCTTAGAACGCGTCTGCGGCCAAGGGCGCTGGCCCCCTCTCTAAGAAAAATCATATACTACGCCACGTGAACTGAGATCAACAAAAGGGAAAACATATTTCCTCCCCAGGTTCCTCTTCCCCCAGCACTAAGAACCTGCCACCTTTACACGTACTTTTGGAAACATCTACAGATGTCTTTCAACAGAAACTGCTCAGGCCTATAAATCTGAGCTCATCGCTATAGGCAGGATGTGTTTTGAAAATGAGTCATCACTCAAAAAGAATGTATTATTTTTCCTTTAGCAAAAAGGAAAGCCTCCCCCCGCCACCCCAACCCTTTGTTAATTTTCATAAAAATCGCCTTTACCCTCACCCCGTGAAGCCGAGGAAGTTCCAACATTTGGCTCTGGAAAGTTACAAGACCTGGTTAGTTCTGGGTGCAGAGTCCGGCAGGAATTACTGCGTGGGGACCGTGTGTGTGCCCAGCCCGGCCAGTGATGCTGCCTTATGCACGTCATGCACACATGCTTACAAACATCTACAAGCAAAGTTGGTCACATATGAAACCGTCGTCGAAGGAAATGCTATAAAAGTCGTCTTCTCCATGAACATGTAATGATGTAGGAAATGCCCATAACGATAATGGGAAAAAGCAGGACCTAAACTTCCATAATCACTGTAATCAAAAAAAACTGTTTAAATCTGTGTATGATTTAAGAATGAATAGAAAGACCAAACTGTCCTCTGATCTTTTTAAACATTAAATTAGCAGGTAAAAAAGTTAACAAAACAACAATCTCTGTGTCAGAATAGTTTTAGAGGCAAGTTCTACCAAATTTTATCAATCCAGGCTTATGAAAACTCTTTCGGATAATAGAAAAAGAAGAAACATCCCCAAATCACTTGGCAAAGCTGTTGTCACTTTGAAACCAAATCGGATGAGGATGGCACAAGAAGGGACTATTCCAGGCTACACTCACTTGTAAACGGAGATGTGCGGCTTCCGAACAAAATTTCAGTAAGTCAAATCCAATAGTGTGTTTCAGAATAAGAATAACAATAACAATAACCAAAGCATCCTTAATGCAAATAACATAAGAATAGCTGAACATTCAAAAACACCTTTTTTTAAAACGAGGCCACCCTCGGTGGACCTCACAGATTGCAAGGAGCGCATCAGTTTACAATCCTGTATTTTTTTATTTTGTACGCCAACAGCACCTGGTCTTCCTAGGTGGTCTCCCATCCAGGAACTAACCAGGCCCGACGCTGCTTAGCTTCCGAGATCAGATGGCATTGGGTTTGTTCAGGGTGGCGTGGCCATAGACAGAAAATATCTTAATGTAGCTCTCCCATTAACATATTAAGGACAAAAGTTATGATCACCTCAATAGATGTTTTTTTAAAAAAAAGTGCTTTGTAAGATTCAATGCCTATTCATAAAATTTTTTCAATATTAGCAAACAGGGATGAAAACTTCCTACTTTAATAAAGGAAAATCCACCCACATCACATGGCAAATATCATATTTATTGGTCAAATGAGAGACACATTTCTTCAAAACCTTTAGAGCGGACAAGGACTATCCACTGTCACTACTCTCGTTCAACATGGCACTAGAGGACCTTGCTAGAGGAGTAGAACAAGAAAAATCAATACATAGAATCGAAAAAGAAACACGTGGTCATAATTACAGACACTGTCATAATCTCCCCCAGAAAACTCAAGACTCCACAAAGTATTATACTTAATAAAAGAGTTCAGCTCGTTTATTACATATCTCATTAATAAACCCAGATCTATTAGGAAAAAAAGGTAAGGCGCTACCTTTATAAATGGGGTAGGCAAGGTCTTTTTTTTCCCCCCACGACATTAAAATTATAAAGCATTAAAGCAGAAATAGACATCACTCCTTTATGACAAAAGACAATATAAAAACAGATTAGGAGGAGATCTTTGAAATGACTGTGTAGAAGAGAGTCAACGTAGCAGACCTGTGACTGCCCCCTCGGAAAGCCTTGCTTATGAGGCGGGCCCCCTGGCTGGCGTCTGGGATTTCAGGAGAGTGCCACCATTCCCGCAACTGGTGAGAGGGGCTCCCTGCTCGCACAGACGCTGTGGTGTGCGCCCACCATCTGCTTCCATCTGGGAGTCTGGGTTTCCGGGGTGTTCTCCGTGGAGGACGCCTTCATGACCAGCCCCCAGGAAAACCTTCAGGCACAGAGTCTCTCACAGGCGTCACTGGCAGACAACATTTCACACCTGTTGTCACAATGGGTGCCTGAGGAATTCAGCGCATCGCCCGCTGTGATTCTACTAGGAGAGGGATGTGGAAGCTGACCCTGGGCTTCCTCTGGACTTCGCCGCGTGCACCTTTTCAAACCTGTACTCGTTTTGCTTTGTATTCTTTTGCTGTAATGAATCTTTACTGTATGACTATGAGCTGGGTCCTGTGAGCCCACTAGGGAACCACTGAACTTGGGAGTGGTATTGGGGATGCCCAACACAATAACCAACAAAGATACCTTCAGACCTCCTAAAATTCAGTGACAACAATGCGTATGAAAAAGACCAGCAATACAATGAGAAAAATGGGCACAGGAAACAGGCTATTTTTGGAAGAGAAAAATCCCATAGTTAATAAAACTATTAAAAAAATGTTCAATTCACCACTAATGAGGGAAATGCAAATGAAAACCATGAAATACTCTTTCATCCTCATTTAATTGACAAAATCTCAGAATCTGAAAATATACAGTGATGGTGGAGAAACCACTTGGTAGAATAATCTGGTAACATCTAGAAAGGCTAAAGTCACATGTAGCCAATGAGCCGGCACATTACATGCAAGTTAAGTGTGAAGTATTACATGCGCAAGTCCCCTACGACGACGTTTATTGTGGCATCACTGGTAATAGTGACTGCAGAGTTGGAATCAACCTCAGTGTCCATCGAAGGAGAAAAAACTAACTACACCATGCTACAGTCATTCATCAGAAAGTTTACAGCAGCTAAAAGAAACTAAATCCGCAGATAAATCTTGAACCTACCAACTGAAATAAGCAGGTTCTCAAAGGAGATGTCGAGTACGTTACTATTGTGAATCATTTTGAAACACACAAAACACACCGTATTATACTTCGCTGTTATTTAATGCCTCCCTACAGGCTATGCAAGTACCCAGGAAAGCACAGATGAGGCTAACTTCCGTCAGCTCTGTGAACGCAGGGTGGACTGCGAAAGGAGACAGGCAAGGGGCGTGAGAGGCTTTCGGCAGCGATGTCTCATAACAACGAAAAACAACGAAAAACAACATCTGAAGCGATACGGCAACGTGTTAAATGTGGATGTTTCCTGAATCGTGTGATTTCATTTCCTGTAGATTTAAATATTTGAAATACTCAAAAGTTTTCAAAATCGGTAGACATTCGAAGGATAACGTTCAACACAGGTAGTGAGAGCGCCGTCTCTTGGTAGGAAAAATGGGATTTCTTCAGTTTCTCAGGGCACCAAATCAGAGATACATCGGCGAAGGCTGCCTTCAGGCCAAATGTGAATATTATTCTAACCCGTCCTGCACGAACTCTGAAACAAAGCGAATTCTCCCCAGGTCAGTGCTGTGTCTAACTTAAATTGTATTCACCTCTGTCCACAGAGCAGGCAGCAGACACACGTCATTGTTCCAGAAAGGAATTCTGTCGGCCATTAACACTTCTCTTGCTGGGTCCACGTCGGAAGTCCTTCGCTGTGTCTTTCACGCCTCTGACCCTCTTACCTTACTAAGCTAAAGCAGAACCACCCTCTTTGTTCCAATTTCAAACCTCTCTCTCCACGGTAACCTGCGGGAGTTTCTCCAGAGTCATCAAATCCCCACGAAGCCGTCTTCAATTAAAAAAAAAAAAATAGAACATATTAAATTACGTCCCATCCCAACGACTGGGTTCCACTTGGGGTACAGACTGGAGTACACGTGATTTCCTTGGACTGTCATGTGGTTCTTATTTCCGTAGGAGAATGTATGTCGAGATACAGAACAATAGCGCGAATAGAGAAGAGAAGAACAAGCGAACTCACAAATCAAGTTCGGTTTGAACGCTGGTGGGGGATAATCCCCTTAAAGAGAGATTTTACCAGAGGGTTGAACCACACACACACACACAAAAGGACAAAGTGTTATCTACGCCCAGATCCCTGCTGTGATGTACACAGGGACATTTATTTCAAGCTTCTTACAGCCTAGTTCTTGCCACTCCCAACTTCCACCGTGGTGGAGCATGTTTCTTTGATAATCATTAAAAATGGATGCATTTTGCTAAGTATCGTTCTTAGGCTCAGAGGAAAAACAAAAACAAAAACAACGGAGTTCGGTCTTTGGCCAAACACGTGTATCTTCCCACGTGAAAGGCGGCTCTAAAGCCATCGTGGCAACCCCAGGGGGATCTAGCGGGGTGTGAGAAACCTCTGAGGAAAAGTCCCCGGCGTCGGAGGCAGGCGAAGCGTGCCACGGCCAGCGGGACCGAGGGACACCGCCGCTCTCAGCCCGAGGCCGGCCCCACAGAGGGTCCCTCCACGGCCACGCCAGCACGCCACGTGATGCTGCTGAAAGCCCCCAAGCAGGTCACAGCGTCTCCGTCGACGTGCTCAGGTATTTGGGGTTTAACACGTACCACCAGCATTTTCACCGCCGGGGGACAAAGCAAGGGATCTTCGCGGTCGGCCTCAGCGTCGCCCAGAGTTGTAAGAGAATAAAGAAGCCACGTGAATGCGCACAGCGGGGTGGGCACAGCAGGCGGTGACGGGAGAGCTGGTCTTCCCTCACCTTCCCACCCCGCCACGACTCTGAGAGCTGAGAGCGCAGGCCCCGTGGGCTCCGGCGAGCTGTGACACCTCCATGCAGGGAAGTTCAGAAAGGTACCCGGAGTGAAAACAAAGAGGCGATGCCCTCCGCAGAGTACGGGCACGAAGCCCACGGTCGAGGGCAGGGGACCCTCTCTGCCCCCTTGAACTGTGCTGGGACAAGGAGCCTGCCCCGCAAGTCGGGGGACGGCTGAGGTTTCTTCCCCGTGGCCTTCTTTTTGATCAGCACATTTAATCCAGAACCCGGTGCCCGGCCTGCGGGGACCTGCCAGCCCCGTCTGGAGTCTGGACCGCTCGAGCCCACACACGACCCGCCTCCTGGCCAGCCAGCGGCTGCGTCCCGTGCCCTCCTGTCACCGCGTCCGCCTCCCTTCCCTCGCCCACCGGCCCTAAAAGCCCGCTGACTTGATAGTCCCCCAACCGATTACATTTGTAAATGTTTACCCAAACCCCCCCCGGCGGCCCAGGGCGGCCCCGTCAGAAGCACAGAAGGAACATCACAGGCTCAGCATCACAGGCTCACAGCGTCTGGCGGTGTCTCCGCTCCCCGACCCTCGGCGCCCGTGTGCTACGTCGCCCGCCTGAGTGGTGTGTGTTTGTGCGTGCGTGTGGCCCGCCCTGACAGGCGGGTTTTTCACGCACCATCTGTTATGCCAATGTCTCCAAAACACCAGCACGAGCTCCGCACACCGTGAAATTCCTGTGCCCACTGGTCATAGCAAAGGGCCCCAAATTGGCTTTGTTTTATGACGTTTTGAGAGTCGTGCTATTTAAGAACTTTTGTGGCATGGACATCTATCAATCAAAACGGAGTCCTCGATGACCACGTTCGGGGCAGTGCGGGGTGCGGGGTGCAGTTCTGTCTGCCTGTCTGTCTCTCTTTCTGCTGGAACGTACTCCAGCCAGAGTCCCGAGCAGGGTCCTGGAGGCCCTGAGCTGCACCTGGTGTTAACCCCTTAGTTGCTAGCTGTGGGGAGGTCCTAGAGCAATCTTAGAGATGTGGCTCGAGTGCTGGGGGGGGGGACCAGGCCCCAGGACGGCGGCGATCGGCCAGCACGGTGGGGTGTCATCCAACAGCCAACGTGGCTTGTGTGCGTGCCCAGCAGCGACCGTGGCCCTGTGCTGATCTGGAAGATGAGGGTGACCAGGACGAAGGTGCCACCCATCCCCAGAAGCACAGACAGCTCTGAAGAGCAGAGCCTTGAGTCAGGTGGCATCCGAGTGGCCTGGGCTAATGTTTAAAGGGTGGAACTTCACTGGGAGGGGTCTTTTCAAAAGTGACATCCGCGGGTCCCTCCGGCCAAACGAGCATCGAAAACCTGCCTGCACCTGGGTATCCTCAGGTTCCATCGTTAGCCCCAGGCCCCCTTCCAGGCCCTAGCCGCCAGCCCTTCCTCCTCCGGCCCTCGCTTCTCTCTGTGGGAATGATACCCCCGGGCACCGAGCAGGCAGGTTTCTCCCCGGCTCCTCTGAGTCACCTGGGGCTCCCTCCCAGGCAGCTCTGACCGCCCCACCCCCGTGCCACCTGCACGCAGCCTCCACCACTGCCCCCCTGACAGCTCCTGGCGACTGGGCTTCCTCCTCGGGGGGCGTCGTGATAGGACTGAACCCCTCAAACTGCCCTCGCTGCTCTTCCCCGCCCGCGGCCCACGCACCTCCAGCCCTAGGGGAGCTTTCGGTAGAAAAGTTAACATGCTGTGAGGCCCCCCTCACCCTCTGAAAACGTCCCATAGAAAGGAAAAAACTCAATGCAAACACTAGAGTCTAAGGGGAGCGGTATTTCTCCACAGTAATTTCATGCACACACACACACACGTGTATGTATGTGCACATACGTACATACCCGCCTCATTCTAAACACACCCAAAACGCGAAATTTCAAAACGCCAAGGTCGAAGAAATAGAACACTAGTTCTACCAAGGACGAGTTACAATTTTCAGGAATTTGCACATTAAGGCGCCTACTCATAAAAGGGGGATGTTGCAAACCGACTCTGCCAGGTACAAATGGTGACATCATGTCTTCCCCCTCCCTCCCCCTCAAAAAAAAGTAAGAAAATGCAGTAACAGAAGCTGCAAAAGTAGCCTCGGGACGTCACTACACATTGGAATAATTCCTGACTGTTGAGGAGGACGGTGTGACTCGCACAGGAAGGAGCTCTCTCCGTAGTAAAAGAAAAATACTCTGTCGAGAAACAACTTTAAGGTAAAAAACTACAAAAACGTTAAGAAGATCATTGTATTAACCATAATCCTAATCACCCGGTCAAAACACTGAGTTCCAGTCACCTATTATGGCATTTCCTTTACGTTTTTGATAGAGGTCAATACAAAGAAAGAATTCATTGTTCCAGTGACTCACTAAAATGTAGCTCTTCTGGAAAGTGAATCGGATGATCATTTTTATTAGCTCATGCTCTTTTTTTTTTGGCTTCATGTCGATAGCCGCTTTTTTGCTACGAGCAACAGCATTATCTTCTACGGGGTTTGAGCTAGGCGTCTGGATCTGCACAGATGACAGGGGGAACAGGGACTCAAGGTCCTGGGCTTCCGGGCTGGCCCAGGCAGCTAGTTCTAAGATTAGGGACATAATATCAGTGAATCATGAGGGGGAGAGACAAGCGGGGCAGAAAGTAAAACCCTTTTATGAAATGGCAGAAAACAAACTCTGAGATAAGAAGCCACATCTCCATATTAAAGGCTACTCAGAGTCTGTCTGCAGACAATAGACTGAGGCCCAGAGATAAGTATAGCTTTTAAGAGTAAGCATTTAGTCTTTTGCAGCAATTTGAATATAAAATATATCTGTTGTGTCCAATAACTAAAATATATAGGGGGATTATATCTTATATGTCTCTAGGTTTTTTATTTCATTTTTCTAGTAATTCATTTTTATTGCAATTAACAAATGTGTCAATATGAAACATATTGGAAGTTTTAAAAATTGCTTTCTTGGTGGGACTGTACATTGGTACCACCACTATGGAAAACAGTATGGAGCTTCCTCAAAGAACTAAGAATTGATCTACCATACGATCCAGCAATCCCTCTACTGGGTATTAACCCCAAAGAATTGAAAACCCATATCCCAAAAGATATTTGCAGACCAGTGTTTATAGCAGCTATAAACACTGGTCTGCAAATATCTTTTGGGATATGATTAGATGATTAGATAAAGAAGCTATGATAAATATATACAATGGACTATTAGCCAAAAGAAGAGATGAAATACTGACATTTGCGACACCATAGACGGACCTTGAAATAATCATATTAAGTGAAATAAGCCAGACAGAAAAGGTTGATAATCACATGATATCACTTATATGTGTGATATAAACCTACAAGCAACAAATGAACAGGACAAACAGAGACTCATGGACATGGACAATAGACAAGTGGTTACCAGAGGGTAGGGGATAGGGGGAGGAGGGAGGTAGATGGGTACAAGGGGTCAAATATGTGGTGACAGAAAGAAATCTAACTAAGGGAGGTGAACACACAATGAAATATATATATGTCTTACTGTTAAATTGTACACCTGAAACTTACTGGATTTTGCTAACCAATGTCACCATTTAAAAAATTAATTAAAACAATAAAAATAAAATAAAAAGTGTTCCTTCATCACATTTTGAGAACTGCTCTCTATGACTTGAATATGTAAAAAGATAAGAGTCTTGTGACTTTCACACAATGGTTTTCTTGTTTACGCAGAAATCTGCAGACTCCCTGGAATAAACCAAAGTAAAGCACTCCGTTCAAAAGACAGATTTGCCAGCAAAGAATGAGGGGAATGAGTTGGTTTCCCAAAACGCTGGAAGAAGCAAACTGGGAGGTGCCAGGAAGTCTCCTCCGCGGGGACGTCCGGGTCCCGGCCTCGGCAGCACCATGTCCCGAAGCCAGGGGAGCGAGTGGTCACTGGCACCATCGCCCACCGAGGTCACCTGGGTGCTGGAGTAGCATGCTCCCCGCGATGAAAACGCCACCGATTCGTCTGCAGGAGCCAACGGCACCCTGAAATCGGTGACGGACAAGCAGACTTGCTGACAGAGAAGTAGGCACGTGTCATCTGTCCCTAAAGAAGGGACGGTCCATGCCCACATCTGCTCCCAGCTTAGCCCAAAGACGGACTTCAGGAGTGCACCTGAGACCGACCTGTGGGTCACACCTGCTACCGAAGAGATCTCGACGTTCATTTCAGAGGGGCACGGCTGCTTCGTGAGCCACAGAAGCATCCGTGGGCATCAGCACTGACCAAAGTAACATCGGACGAGCCGCTTCGCTCCTCTGAACCCCACGTCTCCACCCGCAAAACGGCAGTGCTGAGCTACGTGATCTCATGCATTGACTCAAGCAACACATCGTGATCCGGCACCGACCACGTGCTGTGAGCGACAGACGGGGTCCTGCCCTCGTGAGCTCACAGCCGAGTAGACTCGGTGTTGCCACCCCCGATTCTAGCATGTTCTAAGTTTCTGTACCGTGTACTTTCATTTCCACCCTCCAGCGTTTTTTAGAGATTTTTTTTTTACCAAAAATAAGAAAGCAAAAGGAAAACCCACGTATCATGCATTAGAGAAAGCAAGCCTCTTTAAGAAAACTCACCACATCAACTCTCAGACTTAATTCAGAGCTAATTATTAACACAGATTCAGAAAAGAATTCATTTCGAGTTCTTTCAAATGACAAATCCTATAGTTCCCATATTAACGATTATACTATGTATCAAGCATTAGTTACGTCCCAGGCATTGTGCTAAGCTACTTCATATCCTTTCATGCCAATTCAAGCCTGTGATGCAGGTAACATCTCACCCGCTTTACAGTTTCAAAAAGTTGGGGCCGAAGGAAGTTAAGACCAGTTTGCCCAAAGACCCACAGCTGGTTAAAGATGGGCCAGATATGAAGTCAGCACTCACATGCTTTAACTTTCTTACCTATTCACACCTTACCCATCAAAACATGAATTACACAACATGGACAGGCAGCTTGCCGTGGTGGGGTTTGGGGAGGACAAGGAACATTTTCTTATTTCACCACAAAATCCTACCAGGATGGCAAACCCTGCATTTCACTAACACGCATTCAAACCGCACGCAGAGTCCCCGTGTAGCATCGTGACTCTGGTTCCCTTTATTTCAAAGATAAGCGTTAAGTGCTCTGAACACATCAACTCTGCAAGGAGAGGTTCAGTGGTATCCCTGCCCCCACAGGCAGAGCGGGGTGACCAAAGAGACGGGGCCTCTTTCACAGACAGGAGTGTGGCGAAGCAGACCTGCTCCTCGGGGAAACTCTGACTTCTGAAAGACAGGGGGCCATGGTGACCTGCAGAGCCAGCCCGAGCACCAGGGGTGTCTGACAGGTCAGCCAGGACCCACCCGGCTGGCGGAGGGCACTTGTTTTAACACAACGGGCTTTTATTCTCTTAGAAACACCTAACAGAGAGCTGGTATGGCAAGGCTGGGAAAGGGGCGCCCCTGGTGAGCTCGTGGAACTTCCAGGCAAACCCGGGGAGTTCACAGCGGAAGAACTCAGCACTTCTCCTCACTGTCCCTGCTTGCACTGCGAGCCCTCGGCCCTCAGCCTGCAAACTGGAAAGCCGGGGACCAGGTTGCCCCCAACCTGGCCTGCCCACTGCGGCCCAGGAAACACACGGTCTCAGCAGCAAGCCCCTGCCTGCCCCGCTTCCCAGAAGCCAGCGGGCGCCGTGAGGCAGCACTGGGACCTGGGCGGGTCTCCATGGACTGTTCAACGGGTAGAGCTCAGCACCACAGCTGTGACCCTTGGCACGTGAATGACACGTGTGCATGTGCGTGTACATGTGTGTAAATGTGAGTGCACATGTGCATGCCACCAGCCCTGCATCAAACAAGAGTCCAACAACCAGAATGTCCCAGAGTTCCTCTGAGGAACAGGTTAGGCTATTTTTAAGTCTCCGATTTGTCATTAAACTAATATTATCTGTGTCCATTCACAAACCAACATTTATTCTTGGAGCCAGACACTACAGTAAAACCTCACCACCTCAGGAAAGCCTCACGGCCACCCGCGAGGACAGACACTGAGAGTCCTGAGGTTTTACACTCGTATCTCTGCGTACACACAGAAAACGATGACAGAGAGAAACTGGATTGGGGATAAGTGTCTGCGGTTGGTTAGGGGGAGACTGAGAAAAAGTGTCGTTGAGGAGAAAAAGGTGGCAGGTGGCAGCGAGGGGTCTTTGCTCCAGCCAACACGCTCTGCGGTGTGTCTCAAACTTTAATGTAGACATGAATCCACGGGGTAGCTCGTGAGACGCAACTTCTGTTTCACGAGGCCTGGTGTCGGGCCTGGATTCTGCATTATTGAGTCCCCAGATGATGCCATGTCCCTGGTCTTCAGCTCATACTCTGAATAACAACTCTTACAGAAAGAAGGCAAGCAAATTCACTTTATCTGAGAAACTGGGCATCATCATGTTTTGCCGTGCTAAAACTAGAAGTCTGTATGAGTCCGTGATTCTTCTACATAGTAGGATATTTCATGATCACTGCAATGCTGGATATAACCTAAGCGTAACACATTTGTAAGGCAAATTCCGCAGAACCATTCGTTTCCTTCTGGGCCTGGAAACCTCCCGGAGGATGGGAATATGTCCTAATCATTTCGTTATGTCCATTGCCTAAAACGGTGCTGGACATTTACTAAGTGACCAGTAAACGCCGGCTGGGACAGTGTTCTGTAATCCCATCAGTGCCCACAAGCAAGACGAAGATGCTAAATAATCAAGCCACAGACCGACAGTTAACGCAGGGATAGCAAATGTATCTCAACTTATAGCAAACGCAGACAGAATGGTGATGGCCGCCTGGCGTGCTAGGCTGAGCAGCGTTCCGAGGCTTCGTTAGGGCTCCACGAAAGAGAAAGCCATCGCCGAGATCGGTCATTAATGTGCCACACTTGGGAGGAAAAGTATACAAGCAACCTGCGCCACGAATCTGCCACCATTTCTAGGTCGTATCTTCCCACGTCCAGGTAACAAAAGGAGATCATAGGTGACGGAGATCTTTTCCATAAGATAACCAATAACAAATTCAAGGTGGATTGTGTGCCCTTCCCTCAATAAATTTACCAAATTCAAAACTTGTGCTTCTCTTCCTAGAAAACTCCTCCGTGAGCTGCACCTGTTTCAGGTCTTTCGAAAGCTCCACTAATTACATCCACTCCCGCCCTCTTGCCTTACTACACACTTGGCACCCAGAGCCTCCAAAACCACGTCCTGGATTTGGGTGAAAACATCACAACCTAGTTCATTATTTCAATCCTTGAACGTGCTGAGCAAAGGATCTTATGAGAATGTACCCGATTAATCTCAGAAACCTGAGGTCCTCTTTGAAACTTGTCGGGCTTCAAACCACCAGTTATCTTACAAAATGTCGATAGTTTAATAGAGTTGGGTGATGACACTCCCCCTATGCATTTTTAGAGGTATTGTTAGTAACAGTGTTCCCCGAGTTCTATATAGTGAAACCTTTTTTTTCTAGAACCTGGATACTTGAAGGAAAAATTAGCTGGATATAAAATCCTTGTTTCACACCTTCCTAAAGTTTCTTAAAATATTGTCCCATTGTGGTCATGCTTTGTATGTAGCAGTTGACAAGTCTGATGGCAACCTAATTCCTCTTTTTTTAAGTGACTTGGGATTTTCGCCTGAGGCCAGAGGGCTGTCTTCATCTCCTCTTCCCTCTCCCTTCCTCCTACTCTCCATCTCTTCCTCTCCTTCTTTATCTTTAACCACTAAGTTTATTAGGCTATGTCTAGAATTTAAGCATTTGGGGTAAATTTCCAGATACATATATAAACTTGAAATATGCAGATTTCATCTCTTTTTTTTTCTGGAAAGCATTCTTGGATAAGAACTTTTAAAGTTAGTTTTATTCCATTAATCTGCTTTTCTTTCTTCAATTATTTGTGTGTTGGATCTTCTTTATCTATCTTCTATATATCATTCTCTGAGCCTTTTCACCTTTTTTATCTCATTTTCGTTGTCTTAACTGATTTTTCTTCTTCTCAATATCCTATATTATATTTTCAATAGAATAAAAATGGACACTTTGTAATTTTGTCTTCATTTCTGTGATGATTTTGTCTTTTTCGTCAATCCTTCTTATGGGTCATAATCTCTCATTTTCTAGATTCTGTTTCTGCACCGATTTTCACATTTTTATGTGGAGCTTCCATTTCTTCACATGTTTGTTCAACGATATTCACTTCCTGTTGGAGGTGGTATTATAGTTTTATTTGCTCTGTGGTTGTTTTCAGGGGGAGTATTCTCTCCTTCTCCTGAAAAGATTTCATTCTCATTTTCTATTTTCTTTTATAGTAAAATTTAAAGGATGTTATCTGCATTTTCACATCGTTCTTAAATAACTTGGATGTTCCCAGACCCATAGAACAGCTGTTCTAAAATCCTCTGGGTGGCTCCCTAAGTTCACTAACTCAAGAGTGCCCTCCTCTGTTGGTGCAGTAAACTGCAGCATCTTAACAAACGGGCACCTTTTTAGAATGGGGCTGGGGAGCTGTCTTTGCTGTTGGGACATTTACTTCCCCACTTACATGTAACTGAAGTTTACAGCGCTCCTGTGTCCTAGCTACACTTTAGCTGTGGGTTATGAGTGGTTTTATTTGCTCTCCCTGTTGATCGCTGTACAGACCAACAGGAGAATGAATAGAGAAATCTGGAAAATATCAGAACTTTAGATTCGGGTGGCAATTCCTTTAAGTCTACAGTAACACTTCGATGACAGAATAATCAAACACTTCCTTCAATGGTCACAGTGCCCATCACTTACAGATTATGATGTGGCTACACACAAATGTTAATTAATAAAATAGAAACAAACACAGCAAGTCTACATCAAGGTTAAAGAACAACAGTATGGTCAAGGTCAAGTCACTGCGCACCATCAGTGAACAGACTGGATTGTACTCTGATGTGTAGCTCTGTTCTGACCCGTGGACATTCACAAGTTCAAAGTTAATAAGTAGTGAGCTCCTTACCAGCAGGAGTTACGAACTATAATGTCCCTCCTTCGGAATTGTACCTGTATCACCCTAGGTAGAGAATATCCTGTTCTTAAAGGATCATTGGGAAGGAGAATTTGCAAACTTCCCTAAAAATACAGTTTGGGAATTTGACAATATATCCAGTCAGAGAAGTATGGGTAAACTAAATCCGTATAGCTAGACTGTCACCTTATTTACTTTGTTGAAGCCTTCCAGCTACTATTAGGAGGGAGTGTCACATGGTGGTTGGAGAATAAGTTCTGGGGCCAGACTAGCCTGGGTTTCTGTCCTGGTCCACATACTAGGTATGTGACCTCGAGGGGTAAGGCAACTTTGTGAAGTCCCAGCTGCAAAACGAGAGGGATATTATCTCCTAGGATTATTGACGAAGATTAAGTGAAATAATAGATGTAAATTACTAAGTGTTAATTACTACACACAGTAACACTCTGCAACTGTGGGTGTTTTGTTTCAATCATTACCATTATTATTACTCTTCCCTGTAATTACAACGAGAGGAAACTTTATGCTTCAAAAGGGGAAATGGACCTTTGTTTCTGAATTCGAATGCACGAGAAGACGTGGACCCAGAGACAGCTCTTACTGACGAACGTCGAGCTACGAAAGTGATTTCAGTTATGAAAATGTGCAAGTGCAGGGAAGTCACAAGACCCTGAATGAGGAATCCGCTCAGGAGCCGCTAGGATTGAAACGTTGCGAAGGAGCGTGAAGAGAGCGACACCTGCCTGCTGGCCTGACCTGCCGCAGACTCTGTAAGCGGTCGGTGTGCTTTAGATGCTGTGGCTACAGGTGGCTTCGGAAGGCAGGTCCAAGGATTTCGTGCCATCGTTTCCATGGATAAATACAGTCCGTGTTTGTAGGCACCCACCACCACTCCCCCCCAACACACACACACAAAAGAACTACAAAAGGATTTGTGGAAAATAACCCAAATAAAACACAAGTCGGCTACATTTAGTGGCTCGGGAAACATTGGTTCTGAAAGTTGAACTATGTTCGTCCCATTCTCCCGTCATTCTTGATTTAAAAATGCCACACGCTGGAATGAAGCGGGGAGCCAGCCGAGAGGACGATGCCTTCGCACGACTCACGAGCATCCCCACGGGCTGCCTGAGGGGTCGGAAGGAAAGAAGAGAGGGCAGTGAGGAGAGGACAGAGTGGAGGCCACAGCCTCTGGCCCGGATGCCAAGACGCGGCTGGGCTTCCCTGTCGTACCGGCCTGGCCACGGGGAAGGTTTGGTTATGCTGTGGAATTTAGCAACATTATCGAGTTTTCAGAACGCTTGGAATCCGCTGGCTGTGCAGTAAGATGGTTGGTATGTTTTCCCTTTACCAAACAGGTAAGTCGATGCGACTTATCACAGACACACCCTTCCTTCCCTCTGACCTGTCAGCAGCTCAGCTCGACCAGAAGTGGGCGCCCCCAGCAACTGGGCCTCCCTAACAATGTCACCTGGTCCTAAAAGGGCGGTTCTCCTGGAATAGGTTAAAAAAATGACACAAGACTGGCCCACTCAAGGGGTCGCTCGAGGTCAGAGCCGCTGGCATTTCTCTACAGTGCATTCAGAACAAAACGCCTGTATTTCAAGGAACTGAAAAGTGCCGCCTGGCAAACCAGCGACACAGAACTGATGCCCGCGAGAGCCCGTAAAGGAGCGGAAACAGAACGGCTTTTCCTCGGCCCTGTTCCAGACAGAGGGCAGGTCCTCTGGGGTTTCTTACGGCTAATCGGAAGCTTCAACCCATGAATGGCATTGACATCCTCCTGGTCATTATGGGCAGCACGCGACTCCACAAATACCCCTTTCTTTCCAAGACTCAGCGAAGCACGTTCCCCCATGAACACGTGACTATGGAGGGTGAGTGCGGCCAACAGAGAAAGCGCCCGATGGCCAGGAGGACCTTGCTCTCGCGTCTGCGGTGAGGAGCTCATCAGAGACAAGGAGCAGCTGGCTCTCCGTGCTCTGAGATCAACGCGCCTGCAGGCCACAAGTCCGCGCGCCCTCTCTGTCCCAGTCAGGAAATTTTGGAAGGAACGGTTGTCACCGTTGGACAAACCTGGGTTCCAGATCTTCCCCATTGTCCACATTTCCTGCAGGTAATTAAGTGCTACTGTATCCCTCATGTGGCTAAGATTGTCGGGAAAATTCAGTGAGGTGAGAGACACAGATCACCAAGCTCGATGTCCCACACACAGTCAGCACCCAGAGACAATGAGGCCGCTGAGCGCCCTTGTTCTATTTTGTTAACACATGTTCAGTGAAATACAAAACAAGTTTGCCAAGGGCCTGTTCCCTTAATCCTGAGCCTCTCGCACATTTTTAAGGGAGTCTAGACCATATGGTCCGGATTTCACTCACAAATAAATCAGCAAATGTTTGCTCAGTAAAAGCTGTTTTATGCTTTTGTTTCTATGGGCCTTTTTATCCCAAGTCCTAAAATAAGAATAACAATAATAAAAGCTAAGGGTAAATAAACTCAGGCTTAAATCCTTCTATCCCTATGGACGAGGAGTGCGGGATGTTTCTGATCACGGCTAAGTGAGGCCTCACACTGGCCTCAAGTTACCTGCACAGGACTGGGAAGCTGGGAGGAGAATCCACAGCACAGCAGCCAGGATTTAATTTTTCTTTTTTAATGTGACATTGGTTAATGAAATCCAGTAAGTTTTAGGTGTACACTCCAACAGTAAAGCATATATATATATGCATTGTGTGTTTACCACCAAATAGTTAGGTTTCTTTCCATCACCACATATTTGACCTCTTGTACCCCATCTACCTCCCCCCTCCCCCCCCATCCTCTACCCTCTTGGTAACCACTAATCTATTGTCCATGTCCTGAGTCCTGTTTGTTTGTCCTGTTCGTTTGTTGCTTTGAGGCTGATGTCCCACATATAAGTGACTCATGTGGTTTTCAACTTTTCTGTCTGGCTTATTTCGCTTAGCATGATTATCCTGAGGTCCATCCACATTGTCATAAATGGCAGTATTTCCTCTCTTATGACTGAGTAATAGTCCATTGTATACATGTACCACAGCTTCTTTAGCCAGTCACCTATTGCAGGACACTTTCAGTTGCTTCCACGCCCTAGCCACTGTGAATAATGCTGCTATGAATATAGGTGTGCAAATATCTTTCAGATATGAGTTTTCAAGTCTTGGGTAAATACCAGTAGAGGGATTGCTGGATCATACAGTAGATCGATTAAGTTTCTGGAGGAACCTCCATCCTGTTTTCCATAGTGGCTGTACCACTTTGCAGTCCCACCAGCAGTGCATGAGGGTTCCTTTCTCTCTGCAGCCTCTCTAACATTGTTATTACTTGTCGTGTCGATCACAGCTATTCTGACAGGTGTGAGATGGTATCTCATTGTGGTTTTTGATTTGCATTTCCTAAAGCTAGCGATGTTGAGCATCTTTTCATATGTTTTGTTAGCCATTTGTATGTCTTCTTGAGAGACATGTCTGTTCAGTCCTCTGTCTATTTTTTGACTGGATCATTTTTGTTCTTGTTGTTATTGAGTTGTATGAATTCTTTGTATATTTTGAATATTAGGCCACTATCAGAGGTGTTGCTTGCAAATATCTTTTCCCATTTGGATGGTTGTCTCTTTACCTTGTTGAAGGTTTCTTTTGCTGGGAAGAAGCTTTTTAGTTTGATGTAGTCCCATTCATTTATTTTTGCTTTTACTTTCCTTGCCTTGAGGTCAAATTCATAAAATCCTCTTTAAGTCCAAGGTCCTTGAGTTTAGTTTCTATGTTTTCTTCTATGCATTTATTGTTTCAGGTCTTATATTCAGGTCCTTAATCATTTTGAGTTAATTTTGATGTGTGGTGATAGACAACAGCTAGTTTCATTCTTGCAGGTGGCTTTCCAGTTTTCCCAGCACCATTTATGAAGAGGCTTTTAGGTCCTTTGTTGAAATTTTTTGCCCATATAAACATGGGTCTACTTCTGGACTCTCGATTCTGTTCCAGTGGTCCGTGTGACTGTTTTTCTGCCAATATAATGCCGTTTTGATTATTGTCACTTTGCAGTATAATTTGAAGTTGGACAGAGTGATGCCTCCAGACTTGTTCTTTTTTCTCAGGATGGCTTTGGCATTCGGGTCTTTGTGCTTCCATACAAATCTGATGATTTTTTTGTTCTATTTCTTAAAAAATGCCAATGGGATTTTGATGGGGATTGCATTAAATCTGTATATATGCTTTAGGTAATAATGGTCATTTTAACTATGTTGATTCTTCCAATCCAAGAACATGAAATATCTTTCCATTTCTTTGTATCTTCTCAATTTCCATTTAATAGGTCTTAAGTTTTCATCATATAGGTCCTTCACATGTTTCATTAAACTTATTCCTAGGTATTTTATTCTTTTTGTTGCAATTGCAAAAGGAATTATTTTTTCCACTTCTTTTTCTGACAATTTATTATTAGAGTATAGGAATGCTATGGATTTTTGAACATTGATTTTTTATCCAGAAACTTTCACTGTATTTGCTTATTGTTTCTAGTAGTGTTCTTGTGGAGTCTTTAGGGTTTTCTATATAGTAATCATACATCTGCAAATGGTGACAGTTTGACTTCTTCATTTCCCTTTCGGATGTCTTTTATATATCTTTCTCTTGCCCGATTGCACTTTTAGGACCGCCAGTGTTAACAGTGAGGATCGTGGACAGCCTCGCCTTATTCCTAATCTTAGAGGAAAGGTTTTTAGTTTTTCACCACTAAGCATAATGTTGGCTGACGGTTTGTCATAGATGGCCTTTATTATGTTAAGGCACTTTCCTTCTACATTCATTTATAGTGTTTTGATCATAAATGGATGCTGTATCTTGTGCAAGGCTCTTTCTGCATCTATGTATATGATCGTATGGTTCTTATTTTTTATTCCGTTTGTGTGGTGTATCACATTAATCGATTACGTATGTCGGACCATCCCTGTGCTTCTGGATGAAGCCCACTTGGTCGTAGCATGTAATCTTTTTCATATGCTGCTGTATTTGGTTCACGAGTATCTTATTTAGGGTTTTTGCATCTCTGTTCATCAGAGATATTGGTCTGTAATTTCTTTTTCTGTGTTATCTTTACCAGGTTTTGGTATCAGGGTAATATTGCCTCATTAAATGAGTTGGGAAGTATTGCTTCCTAATTTTTTTTGGAAGAATTTGTGAGGAGACTAGGTTTAAATCTTCTTCGAATGTTTGGTAGAATTCACTGAAGAAGCCATCTGGTCCTGAACTTTTACTTTTTGGTGGGTTTTTGATGATTGTTTCCATTTGCATACTGCTGATGGGTCTATTTAGATGTTCCAGTTCTCTCGATTCAGAGGGCAGCCAGGATTTAGATGGCTGAGGAAAGCCCAACAGGAAAGTGGTTGTCGATTCCAGAAGGAATTATTAAATGGCGGGAGCAAGGGCTCACTCCTCTCCTCTGACGCCGCCGTGTAAGCAGCAGAAGCTGTTCCCTCCATCAGCCCCGCAGCAGGTCGGACTGCTCTTTGTAGAAATCCGAAGCCTCAGAAGACTCAGATATACAGAGACTGGACAGGAAAAATATGGCCGTAGCCTCGCTGCAGCCACAGGCACGGATATTCTGGGGAGCGATTTTCTATTAGAAAGAACCCTCCCCCCCACCCCGACCTGGTGTTCGCTGTTTTATAAAACACCATTTTAACCGAGCTCTGGTGTCTTCCACTTCGCTAGGCCAGCTCCCCAGCCCATCCCCCTGCCTCCCCTCCAAGTTCACATCACCCCTGCCTCCCCTCCAAGTTCACCGTCACCCCTGCCTCCCCTCCAAGTTCACCGTCACCCCAATTCCTGTGCTCATCCCTCCCTTGCTCTTTTTTGTAGATAGCAGTATTTCATCTATCTGAATTCTGAAATTGTGTATGTGTGTGCTAGTGTGGTTGGCTGTTTTAACCTCCTAAAAGGCTATTAGACTCTCGTACATTGTGCGGGGATGCGAAACTGGTAAAGACTCTGGAAAACTATCTGGAAGTTTCTTGCACAATAAATATATACACCTACGCTATGACGAGTCCATTTCAATGCCTAGGTATTTACCCCAAAGGAAACATGTTGACAAAAAGATTCGTACAAGAACGTACGTGCCAGCTGTATTCACAATAGCCAAAATCTGGAAGGAGCCAGATGTCTATCAACAGGAGAATGAACAAGCTGTGGTGCGTTCACACAATGGAATACGACTCACAATAAAAAGGAATAAATGCCTGATACAGCAACATGGCACATCTTAAACGCATTATGAAAAGTCAGCAGTGCTCAGAGTTTCTGGTTTCAGGATCGCTTTTACACTCTGAAGTATTGAGGACATTCAAAAGCTTTTGTTTATGCGGGTTATAATTATAGTAATAGAAATTAAAATAAGGAAATTCCAAAATGCGTATTAATTCATTGAATACAATAAAATAAAGCTCTTGCAAAATAACAGCATATTTCTGAGAAAAGTAATTATATTTTCCCAAGCCAAGAAAAAAAAAGCCTTTTTTGTTTTTTTTTTAATTTTTGCAAATCTCTTTAATGTCTGGACTTAATAGAATATAGGTCGGATCACATATCTTCTTCTGCAATTCAATCTGCTGTTGATCATTGTTTGTGGCTAAAGTATATTAAGAAAGTTTCAACCTCATACAGATATGTATTTAGAAAATGGAGAAATATTTTAATAGCCTTTTTGGGCAATGATGGCTATTCATCTTGATACAAACCAAAACTCAGAAGTGATAGTTTCTTATAGGTTAGTCCCAATGTGGAATATTAATAACCTTTTAATAAACTTTTTAATAAACTTTTTGCACTCTATTACATGAAAATGCATTGCGCTATTCACACTTGGAATGGAACTTTACCCACATATGATGTAACATCATACTAGGACATTTGGAAAATGATTCACAAGTCATGCGGGATTCCCGAATGTGATGCACGTCCTTATAAATATTTTTAAAATCACATTTTTTAAAATCACCGGCGATCTCATCAGAAAAGCCTTTAGATATTGGGACACAACTCATAAGGACACAAGTTTCCAAAACTCGAATTTTCATCCGCAAGGTCACGTCGTGTCAAGCGCAAGAGATACTGTTAGTGCTTCCAAGCGACGGGTTTACTCGCTCTGCCACAAACTCAAGTTTAAATAAATGCACAGGTTGTCCTTGGTTCTTCCAGGGAAATGGCGTTCCATAACCAAAAAAAAAGAAAAAAAAGACAAGACTAGCGTGGGGACACTCGAACACTGCAGTGAGCTCTCCTAGTGACGACCACGGCCGCTGTGGCCGTAGTGACAGCGCCTATGTGCACTTCCCATTTCCTCACACCAGGACGGGGAAAGGGCTCACCCTCGGGGGGCCAAGATTTGATCGAATTAATCATTTGCACAGCCTCATCGGGCCGCGTCCTCAAGTCATACCGACTCCTTTTACCACAGGTGCAATGTCTTCAAGGTCACGGCTGTCAGCACCGGTGCTGCTCCCTTGTCCGTGCTGCGGCACCAACAGGTGGACCTCCCCCCGCCTTTGCACCATCCGTGTGAACACCAGCGCGGTGTTGCAAAGGGGGCGGCAAACGTCGCGGGGTTGGTATAAAATTCATTGCGACACCTCGAGGGTTTGGATGCTCCAAGAGGTGCACAAAACGCACTTCGGGGAGGACCACTGTGAGGACCGCTGGGCCATGGACCCAAAAGAAGCCTCACACAGAAGGTAAGGATTTTATGATCCCATTTCGACACACGATGCTAAAAGGGACAAACATAGATCCCTGGTGGAAAAGGCCGGAAGTATGTTGCCTCAGTGGGGTGCCCGTACGGAGTGTGAGCCGCGGAGGGACCACGAGAGGGCTGTCCAGGCGGATGACAGTGTTTCTTCCGGGCGTGTGTCTAACTTTCTTTAAAATGTGTCAAGAACATGAGCTAGAATATAATGCAGGGTCCTTCAGCCTCGCACTGCTGACATTTGAGGCTGGACAACTCCTGGTTGTAGGCTTTGTTGTGGCGACGCAGGGTGTTCGTTCTAACCCTCTGGATTCGTAGCACTGCAGTTGTGACAACCAAAAATGCCTCTGGACGTTGCCCAATGTTCCCGGAGGGGCAAATCACCCCCAGGTGAGACACACCGGAATGACAAAGGGGAAGACGGGTGGGGACGTGAAAGCGAACACCGTAAAATGATAACGGTGTGTCATGTACACGAGCGCTCAGGTCCTTCACTGTTCCTTCAACTTTCACGTCTGAAATTCTTCATCTTCAAATGTGGGTCAAGATCTATCATCTTGTTTGTATACTAAACTAACACGATGTATATTGTCAAACGATACCTCAATTTGTAAATAAATAGGTAAATTGTAAGCTTATGTGTTGTACGTCATCTTTTGTGCACGTAAATGATATTGTTAAGACTTACACATATTGCCGCATGTCACTGTAGTGATTCACTTGGGCTGCTCTTAAACGAATCCACCGGATGAAAAATTCTAGTTATCCATTCTCCTCTCAACAGACATTTGGGCTGTTTCAAGGCTCTGCCATGATGATGCTATGAACATGTTTGCGTGTAATTTGTTAACTCAATCTCTCACTGATTTTTCTTCCCTCGCTGTCAGTGGAGATAAGGTTCTCCACTCTGAGATCAGAAAAAAACAACATTCACCTATATTTTCCTCTACTCTTTTCAGAGCTTCATTTTCTACAACTAATCATTTAATCCCTCCAGACTCTGTGTTGGACCTAGCGTTATTCATTCCAGACCGTTTGTTAAGAGAGATTTCTCTCCCCTCGCTCAGTTAGCATGTAGCATCTAACCATTACAACATGCCTCTCGCCCAGGTGAAAGAATTGAGAATGTTCTCCAAATCTTCAGTTTGAAAAGGCTACGACTCCCCTTCCTTGTGCCCCCGCAGCCTTGACAATGCCCTTCGCGTACACACACTCGACCACACCGACGGAGATTCCGAATAGCTCACAGAACAACCAGACCTAGAACCAAGCTCCTGACCTCCCCGTGCTTCAAAGAACACAGAAGCCGTTTTTAATACTTGCTTCAAAACCCAGGGTTGACTCTCACACTCCTGAGCTGTTTCGGAAGGTCGCCTGAGTTCGTCGAGTGAAAAATGTAAAGTAGAAAGCAGGCGCGGGAGAGCAGAAGGAGAATGAGGAAAAAAATGTTTCGATTCCTTCAAACTTCAGAGAAAAGTCGGCCACCTCTGACCCCGGGTCAACAGGCTTCGTTATTAAGACGGCGGAGAGCTGTCAGGAGCGTGGAAAACCGTTTCTTGGCAGGCTGGTGTTTTGCTCATTTCTTCCTTGTCTTTCTTTGCTTGACCCAAGTCTCCGTGGCTGGGTTTTGTTGCTGCTCTTTTGAAAATATGTGGGTTACAGACTGCACATTTTTTAAGATTAGAGAAAAAAAATAAATTGCCCATTAACAAACTTATACAAAGTGGACTCTGCAGCTTAACTGATACATGTGCCTCCCCAGACACCAGCAGTCGTTAAAGGTCTCGCCAAACTAGGCTGTCATGGCTGATGTCTGGTCTTATGGCCACTGCTCGTCCCTGGGCCTGCTCCTTCCTGATTCCCTTCTTTCCCAAGCTTAAATTTGAGTGTCCTGAAGACAAAATTGACCACGGAGCCATGTGAAATTCGTCACCCAGGTAGGACAAAACGGCTTCAGGCTGTGGTCCGCCCGCCCCCAGGCATCCACACCCACCTCCGTCCTCCAAATCCACACCCTACACTATTGGAATTGCATTGTGTTCGGAAATTCTGTGGCTTTCTGAAACAATGCTGGAGTTGCTGGTAGTTAAAGAAAACCAGCTGCAAAATCTCGACCTCTTTTTTGCAAGAAACAGTATTTTATGCCTCAAAGAACCTAGCGCGACCTCGCCCACTGGCTGCACCACCCCCCCACACACACACACAGAGTCACGTAGCGTACTCCTTCGGGATGCTGACGGTGAGGGGTGCTCTTCACCTCAGCCTGCTGCTCAGTCGGAACCCCATCCTCCAGCCGCCATCGAGGATGACCAACTGCTCTGAAATGTTGCACCCAGCTCCTTACCACCCCGCCACTCTCAGTGCAGAACAAGAGAATCACCCGTCAAGCTGGGACGAGGCTTCCCCAACCCAAAGCCGGAGGAGAATGAAAGGAGCCGGGTGGACCCTGCGTTCCAAACCTTTGGTCCCTCAACCTCTCTAACCAGCTGTGAAAAACAGAGCCAGAAATAATGATTCTAACCCCAAAACCCTACAGGCTGTGAGAATTAAATGTGAACTAAATGAAAGCCATCAGGGCAACTTAATACTGGCGGTTATTATTACTGTCGGTCTCTCCTGTCGAGGGAAGACAAGTCCTCTCAAGAGGAAGACACTGCCCTGGGCCCCCTCCCTTCTGTCCCCACAGCCCCCAAATCCCCCACGGTCTTCAGTGCGACCTGACAACATTGCTGCTGAGAGATCCGCTGCGCCCAGGGAGGCCCTGGCGAGGGCTGCGGTCCCGTTGCTTCTCACCTCCCGTGGAGGCTCCTACAAAGGCCCGTGGCGAAGCACACGGCCATGTGGGCTGTTCAGAGTTTCCAAGGAGGAAAAACAGGCGGAGTCAGCCCGAACCCCAAAAGCCTTCTGAGATCTCCCAGCGGCCTGGCTGGGGAGTCCCCCGCTCTCTCTCGTGCCACCAACTCTGTCTGGAAGGGGAGCTGGCAGAACAAGCAACAATCGGGCGGGAAGACACAGAGATGCTCCAGTTTCTGATAATAAGTAGGTGTTTGGTGTCTCCCGTAGGGACAAGGCCTTTACTTCTCAGATGGACGTAGAAAAGAAACCCAAGGTCAGATGAGTCACGCACGATTCTCAGGAAGCAGTGGGTGCAGAGTGTCCCCTCCTGGCCTTGCCACGCTTCGAAGGACCCTGCAAACCGTGGTTGGCAAAGTCGGAAACACTGCAGGAAACACTGGCACAAGGGTTTGGGGTCTGGCGAAGAGGAATTTGTCAAGATGGACTAAAAGCAACATTGACGAGCCGCCCGTAAATTTTCGGTTGTTCACTCTGCCCTGAGCTTCCTTTTTGAAAAGGCTCATCTGCTTGTTAATTCATAGATTGAGAAATATAACCCAGCCCCACAGGGCCAGGCACAATGCGCATGTGTGAAACACAGTGAAACCGTGCACTCCTGGGCAGCCCCATCTGCGGGAACACCGCACAGTGCTGCAGACCTTTGGGGTCACCCCAGGCTGGAAACGGGCCCCAAAGGGAAGCCGGATCCTGTTCTCCCACCCATAGCTAAGATTCAGATCTCCTGGCAGACGAGGTGAAAACCATCAGGCCCCCCACGCGAGACCCTCCTGCTTCCTCTCACCCCCTCCAGTTCCCCTTCTGCATCTCCGATGGCACGCACATGGCGGGGAGAAGAAAGAGCCACAGCGTCCCTTCTGCGTTGGCCTGAGCTTCGGAAGCGACAGCTGCCGATCCTATGTTTGCTCACCTCACGCAAAACCAGACCAAGAGGATGGCCCATGAGCTCAGGGGACCGTAATGCACCCCACTAGAAACCACAGGTGTGGTCTGCTCCCAAGGCTTGATTCCCTATCAGGTGACAACTAACCTACAGACAGAAATCCGGACCCCTGGACTCACAGCCTCAGTTCCAAGGTCCCAGCCCCAGCCTCTGCCCTCCACAGCTACACAGGATACACGTGTTCCTGACCTGTGGGGCTCTCTTCAGAGGCACCGTGTGCAAAAGGGACAAATCAATACGGCCAAAATACTGCGTCACCAAAGTGGCTTTTGGGAAAGGATGCTGGACTCAGTGTGAGTCTGTTCTCACTAGCTGCTTAACCTCGAGCAGCTCTCTCTCCTCTCTGTGCCTCTGGTCCTCACGTGTAAACCCGAGGCGATGGTCTGACCTAACTGGCAGGGTGGTGTTGACCAGATGGCTAGTCGCTGGCAGCCAGTACCTGGTTCCTGAGTGAGACACCTGCAGGTGGCATCTGTAGCTGTGCAAGGACCGGCAGCATCACTGTCCTTACTATCAAGCAGGTGTCCTTTCGCAAGTCGAAGCCACTCTGAGCTTCAGTTTCCTCATCTGAAATACGGAGTTAGTAAACCTTATCAGGCAACCGCTCGGATTCTTGGGGGACCCAAGGGGTGTCCTGAGATTACCCACCAGAAACAATGTGTGTGTGCCACACTGTTAGTTCCATCAGTTTTAGAACAAATGGGGCCTCAATCGGAGGAGAATTAGACGTCGCGTCTCTGTCCCCAGATGAGGGCCACAGCGATGGGACCTCCCTGCAGAGACGCATGCACGTCCTTCGCTGGGGCAGGAATGCCTCTGGGCCGGGTCAGGACACGACGAAGCCCCGGCTCTCAGAAACCGTGATGGATGCAGTGATTATGGTCTCACAGAGGAACGGAGGCAAAAATGAAACATTTTCACACTAAATAGTTAAAGAGAAAACGATAGTTCCGGTTGAGGCAGGAATACCGTCGTCCCTGAAGATCGCTAAATCAACTAAATCTTTCAACATCCTGACTTAGTTCAAAAAAAAAAAAAAAAAAAGACAATCTGCAAAAGAACGAAGGTCAACTGTGGCCTCCCAGGGCGCAGAGCCAGCTTGTGCCAATTTCCCGGAGCGGCCCCCGGCTCCGGTCCGACGAAACGAGTTCTTCCTCATTTAAAATCCAACGATGATTTCAGAGAACATAAAGCACACTTTCCGAAAGGGTGCAATAAATCAATTTTTCTTGCCTGCATACAATCTAGATTTAGCCACTTAGTTCATCTTAATAAACAACTCACTCATTCAAAAGGAAAATAAATGAAATGTTTGCCTTGAGGGACAGTTTTTATTTTTAATAGTTTGGTGCCTTAGTGACAGAAGAAATATTCTGCGATGTGAATTGCCTTTTGTTTCTTTCCTCGAGCTCTGAAGGACTGGGTGGGGGTAAACAGGGGTAGGGGGGTGTCGGTCTCTTCTGAGTCCACTCTGCCTATGAGCATAAGTGCAAGGTTTCTCTCCTGCTTGTCTTTGTTACAGATACTCCACTCTTGCAAGGGGCTCCATTGAAAGAAATGGTGGTTTATCATCACAGGATATAGATGCAATGCAGTGTAATTTTCTCTCTCTCTTTCTTTTTTTTTTTAAGCAAGTCATGCCGTTAAAAATGGAACTCAAGGATAAGGGATCTCTCTTTAAGAAATAACAGGTACGACAATTATGACACTGAAATGTGAAATCCTGAAAGAAAGACGAGGTCATACCAAAATGACACCATTCTAAATGGCGGAGTGTAAGGCACATTTTCAAATTATCTGAGGAACTCACATATGAGTCCAAAAAGACACTGTTACGTAAGCCTCTAATAAACACGAAAATACAGAGATGATACACAGAGAAGCATTTCTACTACGCCAGCTTCCCAGGTCACACATATGTCCTGAAAGGACTGTCAGAGTCTCCAGAGCAAACCGGGTTCGATCCCCCTTGTATCCTGAGCCTGTCATAGTGCCTGCATGGAGCAGACATCGAATGACAGAGTGTTGAATCAATGGATGGATGGATGGACGAATGGATGGATAGACAGGCAGATGGACAAGCAAACTAACAAATGGAATGAATGCTCAGAGGAGGAGAGACCTCCACTGGCCTTCAGAAATGGAGGGGATGAACTCCGTCTCTACATGCCCTGCAGAGAGGTGTGTCCTCGTGATTAAGTGCCGACGCCCTACCTAGTCTCAGAGCCACGCTCAAAATCTGGGAATTCTGTTCTTCGCGGGCACCGAACCCCCGTCACAGGAATGCTTCCGGAGACCCTCACGACATTCCAGGAAAGTGGGCTTCCTCGGACTGTGTCATGCCGGACACCGGGCTGGTCATGGAGGAGCCGGGCCTTGACTTGGCCACCATTCTTTCCACTGGTGCTGCCATCTGGCACCGAGCGTAAGCCAAACCTGAGAACGTCTTCATCTCAACCGGAGACAAATATAAAAAGTAGGGAAAGAGTTTTAGTAAGGGAAGAGGTAAGGGAAAATATTAGGGCAGGGAGGAACAGGTGTTCCCTCTAGTTCCCAGTGTGGGCCACCTTGAATGTCACCTCCCAAATGAAGTTTGTTCCTTATTCAGCCCATCAGACGTGGTACCTCCCTTTCATGAACCCCCAAAGACTCTCAGGTCGTTGGTCAGGATTTCTCCTTTAGCGCCCACCACATTCAGTCTTACACTTATTTATGTATTTGTTTTCTCCCCCCACACTCCCATGAGACCACAAGCTTCCTAGGGAAGGACTCCATCGTATCCTCTTCATAGTTTTTAGAGCTCCTGGCTGAGTGCGGGAACATGATTGACACTTAGAAAACGTTTCTTGATTTAAATTAAGTGGAAATGGGGCGTGGAAGGACAGATGCAAGATGACAAACTCTGCGAGAGTATGAAAGACCCTAGGAAAATAAGACTCGAGCTGTATGTCAACAATTCCAGACAAGAAGCAAAGGAAGACAGAACGACAAAAATAAAACATCCAGGTAAGCTGCACGCAATGAAAAAGAAAAAAATAAAATCGAACCAGAAAGTGGGGGAATTAAAATACTGATTTTCTTTATAAATTTTCATCTTGGAATATTACTGTCAACCCATATGCACCAATATCAAAGCTTTCTATTCCACAGGGCTCAGAGGCTAGAGAAATTTAAAATAATATCTGAAAACAGGAATCTGAGTGGCATTTGTCAACTCAGTAAAATGGGTCATTTTGGTAACATAAGTGCAATGTGCCTCAAAGGTGGGAAAAAGCTTTTTCTCTTAAAATTTCTTTTTACACTAGTCAACTCTGTTCAAATATAACTTGTCATGGGAGTTTTAACAGACAGGAAAAACATTATGGTTTGCTCAGACTTAAATGACGGGTGCGTGTCGTTATGAATGCAAAAAGCTTCTATGTTTACATTCCTTGAGCTCCTTCACTTTACAGAGAGGATGGAAGAGTGGGCCTTTGACGGCACTGTCCTTCCTCAATACAGGACGTTCGCTGTGTGAAACTGAGGGTATGAAATGGAAACTGCTCCTATTAAACACGAAGTCTGGCTTTAATTTGGGTCCTGGCGTTGGAAAGCTGTCGGGGACCCCAGCAGGAGATACACTGATCTCCAGAAAAAAGCCTGCGTCCAGACCTTTGGGCGACTACGAATCAACTGCCAAGGGAGCAGCTGTCCGGCGTGGGCACTTCCGTGGCACCTGTGGCCTGGACATGAACATACATGCGAACACAGGATGTATCTCAGTCTTGGGGACACTGGGTGCGCACCAGGTATACCTGGAACCCTCGGCCACTGATTATCTCAAAGAGACCTCCCATGTACCAGGCTCCCAGCACATGATAAACTCAGCAGTTCAGGCCCCATAGGAAGGAAGAGGTCCTTCCTTCCTATGAAATAGATTTCCCTAACTGCTACTTCTGGTCCCTTTGATGAAAAAGCGGTGTCATGGGGAGGGGGGAAGGATTGTGGGAGTCTCGCTGCATGGAAAGGAGGAAACGGCATTTTCGATTTTCAAATTTTCGAAAAATTGGCGTTCCGGGTACAATGACTCTCCCATGTACCTCAGGTGGCCCCAGACTCCGTCCTCAATCAGAAATGCCACAGTCAAGCGGAATCTCAAGTTGAGGGCCCGCATCCTCCTTTATCTAAACCCGAGTGAGGGATGGAGAATCGAGAGGTCCGGCACGGGGCCGTGTGTCCATCCGCGCAGCAGACACGCCTTTGAATGACGATAAAAGGCAATGAGGGCTTGCGGTGGCTTACGGCCCCAATCCAATGACTGACAGCCCTGTGCTGGACCCAGAAGGCAGCCCAGCTCTGTCCTCCCGCCCTGGGCCCTTCTCTTTCCCCCAGACTCCTCCCTTCTCTGCCTTACATCGGGTCTGTCTGAGACCACCTCTCGCGTCGCTGAACCCGCCAGGGAGCCCCAGGAGGAAGAGCTTGCTGGCCCCTCCGCTCAGGAGAGAAGAGAACACTGTCTGCTGTGAAAGACAGAACGAGCATGAGAAATTGGAAAACCCTCAGCAGGCGCTGTGGCATGCAATGTTTATTTAACCAGGCAGCAAGTAAGAAAAGAGGACGTTCCCACCAGGGTCTCCATGCGAGGGGATGGCCCGAAGTGGTCATATGACCCCTCTCCAGGCCCCCATCAGCCTGAGAATCTGCCTTTGGGTTAATTGTGGTAACCCGGCCTCCCTTAGGGCCTAGTTCATTTCCTTTCTCTCCAGAGGTTCATTCTTAAAAAATCTGAGATTGACCTAAATTGAACCAAAAAAAAAAAAAAAATCAAAATTGAACTAGGTTAATTGAAAAAAACAATGCTCTGGCCACACTAGGGTTCCCCGCGTTGGAAAAACCACACTGAGTTTAACGGATATCAGTCAACAGGCCTCAAAGTGCTTTCGTGTTATTAACTTGAGCTTTAACTGGGTTAACGTCTCACTCAGTGTCAGCTCCGGGAGAACACCAGAAATGATGACTGGAATCCTTTTGTAATGATAGTCATGGAAAATGCCAGCTGTAGAATAATTGTATTCAATTCGTGGGTATGAAGTACTCATTAAGTGGCTGGCACTAAGGAGCGACCCTGAGGACTGGCAACGGGGTATGAAGCAGGACGGCGCACGCGTGGGGCTGGGTCCCGCCACGGGGACACCTCCCAGGTGACTTCACGCAGCACCCCCCCCCCCACTCCCAAGCGCTCGGACGTGGGCTCCAACACCAGGGTGAATTGGATTCGCGCCTGCAGGGAGGCTGATGCAGCCGCCGGGGCTGCTCTCCGATGGCATCAAAGAGAAAAGCAAACCCAGCTCCCCCCGGAGTTTGGGGGCAACACTGCGTCCCAGAAGGGGGAGGGGAGAGGGAGCCGCCTTCGTTTTTCGGTCTAAACTCACTCAAGGCCACACCACCTCGTTGTCAATATTGGCAGGACTGCAGAGGGCAATCGAATCGTTGCGCACGGAGCAGAAGATAAGGAGGGACCTCGAGGGTCTGTGCCCACACAAGAGAAGAGCAGGGCCGGAGAGGTGACAGGGCGTCCTGCAAGGCCGCGGAATTCCAAGTGCCACACCACCGCCCCCACCGCTGGGTGTTTTCTCCCTCGAGGCCTCCAATACCCAACCTTCAAAATGCCAGGTTATGAGCCACTTCTCTCACCTCCAAATAAAATCGACCAGACGCTGAACTGGAGGCCACTTCCACCCAGAGACGATGGGCGTGGGGTCTGGGAGGCGGGGGGATGGGGCGGGGTGGGGGTGGGGGGTAGTGATTGGGGGGTCTGCGCATGCGCGGGGCGGGGCTCCGATGCTCCCTACGCCTGGGCCTCCCACGAGCCGTGCTGTAGAGCGCGCGCCTCTCGCTGATCCCTGGGCCCTGAGTTCGCTCCCAGGTCACCCCACCACGAAGGACATCCTGAGTGGCCAGTTCTGAAAATAAAAGTGTCCGATGTGAATATTGGCGCCAATGAGGCAGACTGCATTTTCTAAGAAATACGGAAGAAAAAAATTATTCCCAACAGGGAACTAAATGGCTCCTGTAGAAGGTTCCTCTGTTGTTTGTGTAAAGGAAGAAGAGAAAGAGAAGAGCCTTTTCTTTATAAAAAAAAAAAATCATCATCATCTGCCACGAACTCTTTCGGAAACTCAAAGGAGCATAAAGAATATAATGAACCACATATCCATGATCTGGCCTAAGAAGTAAAACACGAATGGTCACGTCGGAAGGCAGAGGGCAGGTCCTGAGATGACCCCGTGCGGGGACACCGAGAAGAGCCCACGCTGGGCCCGACAGGGACTCCGCGGAACAGGACGACGCCCACGCACTCCCAGCCGCCCACCCTCCAGTGGCCTCCAAAACCAGATCATTTTTGGCCCAGTCAAGAGGCGGACCACGCCACTCCTGCAGATGGGGGGATCTTCTGCTGGCCACCAGCAAGGGACAGACTCCCTCCTGCATCACTGAGAGGGAGGGCCTCAGGCCACACAGGCGCTCAGGCAGGTCTCTGGGGACCCTTGGTGGCTGCGCCATCCCACACCCAGTCAAGCCAGGCCCTGTTGGGCTGGGAAGCTGGGCCTTTCTCTGCACAGAGGCTTACTGCGTTTGGCAACATGTGGCCATCACTGGGACACAGCACAGCGAGACAACACAAAGCCCAGATGAACATTCCGGGTGCAAGCTTTAGAACTGCCATATTTCCTCAGGACATATTTTTGGTCTCAAAAAAAATAGATCAGGCTGCGGTAACCCAAGAAAGGACAGGGGGCGGAGCTGCGGAGGCAGCTGTGTCTTAGCGAGGAGGGTCCTCCGGGGAAGGAAAAGGCGACAGACCTGGCGGCTCTAGACACCTCTTCAGAAACAGCCTGGTTCCCACAGCAAAGCAACCATCGAGAACACGCTGGGGAATGACCCTCCGTGTCTGTCTGCAACCTGCCGTGTCCCCACGCAGGGAAGACGTGACCACGGAGCTGACGTGCAGGCCGGGGAGGCTCCGGGTGCCCCAGCTCTGAGCCCAGCCTTGATGACAAACAGCCCCCTCTGCAAAGGCTTTCCTTCCTCCTGCCTTAATTCTGGCCTGACCATTGATACTGCAGGCTCTGGGCCCTCAGGACCGACAGGAGACCGCGCCGAACTCTGCTGAGGAAGAAAACAGAGCGCCCCAAACCAGAGAACATTAGACCTTCATTGGAGATGTGACTCTAAGCATCCCTCCGCTGCCCTAAGAACCACCTTCCTTCCTGTGCTCCCAGCGCTCCGTGAACACGCTCCGAGGGCCAGAGGAGGCGACCGCAATGCTCCTTCCATCCTCCACACGCCACTGGCTCTGCCCCGCTGTGTGAATGATCACGTGACCAGACATTCAAAAACCTTTAGAAGACCTCATGGCCAGTGAATCAAGTCCCATCCTGACCCTGCTGTTCAAGATGCCCATGACATGCCTCCAACCTGCACTTCCTCTCTGATCACCGCTACTTCCTGGCACAGATCCAATTCTCACGTCAAAGCCAAAAGGCGCCTCACGTCCTTCCTCCCATGCACACACACGTCCTCTGAACTCGCCCCTGAAATGCCAGCCTCTGCTCTCCGCCTGTCCGATTCCTGCCCCATCCTCCAGGCCAGCCTCTCCACGAAGCCTTCCCGGCTCCCCCAGACTAAAGGGGCACCCTCTTCATCTAAGTTCTACAGCCCTTCTGTAACCCTTTCGAGTCTCAAAACGTGTTTTTCCTTTTCCATTTCAGCACGTACATCTGTACTTGTCTTCTTTCCTCCGTTAGACGATCCATTTATTAACATTCTCTGAGTGTCCTCTGTGCACTTAGACACTGGGTTATACATAGGGTTCAAAGACAGAACAGGGCAGACACGGTCCTTGGCCTCAAGGAGCTTACAATCTGGCCAAGAAATAACAAAAGCAGCAGCATCTAATAAATACCAAAGGGCAGCAATTGGTTTCATCTTCACATTCCCTGTGTGCCCAGCACAGAGCAATACCACAGGATGTTAAAGAAACCCACGAGAACGCCACAGGTTGTGTGTGTGACCCGTCAGGAAGGTAGGAGTTGAGCCGGCCGGTTCCCGGGGTTCATCGATGGTGACCCACAGGTTCTGTTTTGAGATGTGACACTGAGGAAACAGCAGTCTATGCACAGCAGCAAATCTCCCTCACACTATATCTATATCCTTAGAGAGAGAACCGCCCCTGCAAATGATCAACTTGTGTCAATTACAGAATACAGTCTTGGTGCTGTGGTGGGGGGAGTAAATGTGAGTTACAGCACAAGAATGCCAGCAAATTAGCAGTGAGTGAAATGAGGGCCTAAAAGATGATATTTAGAGCACCCCATTAATAAAATTCACAACTGCTTTCTGCAATTATGTGCCATCATTGGTTATTTCACCCCTAGCCAAGTCAAGTCCCCCTGCCAATTCAAACTGCCAAGTGTCCCTGGCCCAGAGGCGAGAGTGCAGAGGGAGCTCCAACGTGAGGGCCCTTCGTGAGCGAAGGAGAATGATTCTGCTCAGAAAAGACACCCGCTGGGCAGGAGGCCGACGCGCCCCTGCACGCCATCCTGGGCGCGTTCCGCTGCACGCTGCACTCTGTCCTTCACGCTTCTCCGCAGACCCAGCGGTGGCTTCGCCTGCTGTGGACGTGGCTGATGCACGATGGAAATGTACACTTTCCTTTACCCAAAAGGACGCTGGTGTGCAAACGGATGAGTACGTGTGTGCGCAGGAACTGTGGGACAGCGGGAGTGGAAAGTGGCAACTGCCAACTTGCACAAAGGCGAGAGCGGCCGCCGGGGCTTTAGAACGGAGACCGTGCCACGTTCCGTTCGCCAACGACCACCCCAGGAAGCCCATCGCGATTCCCGTGGCGAGTCCTGCCTTCGATCCATGCATTGCATCCTCCTCGATCGGCTTCTTTCAGCCGCTCGCAAAACGCTCTCTCTGCTCTACCTTCTCTGCGTCAGCACCGGCTCGGCGTCAGGGCCACTGGCTTCTCCCTCCAAGGGGCCGGCTCAGATCTTGGAAGCAACACACACACCATTTAAAGGCCATCGTGCTTGGTTCAGATGCGCTTGTTCCAGCCATCAACACCGCCTGGATTCTGAAGTCTGTGGTCTCTGTAGTGGTATTCAGGTGATTTTATAGTCTGGGTTTTCTTTTCTATATTTTTTCAAATCCTCTCTATAAAATATAATATATATCATATATAATATATATATATCATATATATATCTTTTTATAAACATAAGATCTTTTAATTGACCACTTAAAATATAACGTTCTATAAGCCAATTTAAGATACTAACTTTTTAAAGAGCAAAGCAACTGGAGCAGAAGAGGCTGCAGTGCCGAGGGGTCCTAGTTGACAATGGCTGACCTGAGGTGACAGACTGGCACAGCTGTAGCCAACGGCAGCATCGCGACCCAGGTGAGAGCTTCTGTGTTCAGGTGCACTCCGGGATTCTCCTGGCTTCCTTCAATAGAGATGCATCTTATTTCCTCAGAGCAGCGATCGAGGTCAACTCTGCAGGCCGGTAACTGCCTACAAGGAATGTGCAGGCTACTCCACAGCCTGAGGTTGTCCTTTTAATGTCACGAGCACATTATTGCACACAGAAAACACATTATTTGATAGAACAATTTCTTCTGGTCCCACACACCTTCGCCCCTCACTAGGAAAATCAACTGAAGGCATGTCACATTGAAATGCATTCTCCTTTGATAGTTGGGGGGAAGGGAGGTGGTAAGGTGAGAGGGGTTTTGCCCAGGACAGATGCAAACAGTGGAAGAAGTGGGGACACTCTGTGTGATGAAGGGTTCCAGGCTTCACATCCATTTCACGCACCTGGGACTCCATTTCTCCCAATCTGAGCAAGAGATTTCCCAGTTACGCCCCGGGAGTGTGAGTAAATACGAGGGAGCCCCCAGTGGGAGTCGGCAACAAGGAGCTGTTCTCTGAGCTCAGCAAAGAATGGCGATCCAGAAGCGTTTCTCGGGATGTTGCTGTGGTCCCATGAGCTCGGAACAAGCTGGGGGTGGCAGAGCCGTCCTGAAAAGTAGTTACACGGGAGGACTCAGCGGCCAGGGCACTGGCAATGTCATATGCTGGCTTTCCCAAGCGAAGGTAACCTGTGGTGTAATTATTGTAGCAACGCGTTTGTGACCATATCATTCTTACCGTAATTGGTGTTGCTGGTTGAGCATATTATTATTATTTATTATTATTATTATTAAATTATTATTATTACTACTATTATTATGCCTTTCAAGCACTATTTCCCCTAGATCCTTAGAAGGAGATTCACATAAGGGAGATTATTTCTGTGCCTTAGTTGTTTTATCCTATAGAACGAGAATGAGTATTCTTTACACACACCTTCACAATAGTAATAACTATGAATTATAGAAATAATTCTGGCATACTCTGCTTAGAACAAACTGCATTTACGAAAACAAGAAGCCATAAGACACGGTCCTTTTAATAAAATCCAGTAACATGGTGTCCACAAAATCTGACATATGAGGGAGATTGTGAGCTAGAAGGTACTTGAGAGGCCAGAATTTACAGACGGTTCTAAACAAACACATGACTCCCTTTTATTAGCCCCGATAGGCTGTTAATGAAACAATTAAGAAAACCTCAGCAAATAAAGTCCTCTGCAGGAAAAAAGATAAAAACTGACATTTTGAGGGGAAGTATTTGCTTGGAGGTTGAGACAGGGCCATAAGGGGAATTTAAAAGATCTTCACAACACAAAAAGAAGCATTTCGCCACGATTTCCCGATGAGTACAGTTTCTAAGTGATGTTCCAAATAGCATCTCTACCTACTGCTCACACTGGACTGCTTCACAGGCGAACGACTATCATACCATGCGGCTCAGTGTGGTTTTTGTTTTGTCTCTCCTTTCTAGGCCTGCGGTAGCTTCCTGGCCCCTCCTGAGACCCTTGTCCATCCCCCACGCATTATTTCCCCTGTTTTCGCTGGCCCGCGAGCCTGACGTGGCAATGGCTGCGGGAAGCTATGTAAACAGACCTAGACCGTCCCTGTGGGAAGGTGTACGCGAACTGCCAGCCCCCTGCAAGGTCCGGGCACTGGCGTGACCAGCTTGGGGACTCACACTCCTCCGAGAATGGAACCCGCCCCGGTTCCTAACTACCTGAGCTCTGGTTGGCCTCAGTTTCCATGAAAGCTTTACCAGAAGCTCTTTCCCACTTAAGTTCACGTGAACACACCCGCTCTCCTCTGCTGCTTTTTGGCTCCGGCTGCCTAGACTATGACTGTGGCACAGAACATGCAGAAATGTTCTCGGAGTCACGGGAATAACGGACACGAGCAGAGATGCCCAAGAGTCGGGGTGTGGAGAGTGGGCCAGACCCGGGGGAAGGGGCTCTCCACGCAGCTCCTCCAGGACAAGGGGGAGGGAGGTGCATCATCACGGAAACTGCAAGATGATATGAAAAAGTCCACTTCCTGATCAACATGAACCGCAGGTGAGGAAATCTTTAGACGTGACCAGCGCGTGGTCATCAGGGGCCCAGTAATGCATCACACACCAACGGTGGATATCTACCCGTGGTCTGTTTGGTGACAGCTTGAAATTCCTCACTCTTAGGCCATTTCCCCAGATAAAATTCAAGGTACACATCGTGAAACCCCAAAGGATGATCAATAAATGTTGTTGACTGAGAAATCTATGAGAAAATAGGGGAGAAAGGGAAAATCATGGATCGGTATTACACATCTGCTGCGTCAGAAACCGTCTTTCACGGCAACCCACGCACAAGCAACTGTCGTGCTGGCCATTTTTCTCAGGGGCTCCGAAATCGGCTTCCTCTCGCGTTCAGAAAACAGGTAACCTTTCTAAGCTCAGAGAGCAAGACTGGGATTTGGACCCAGATCGGCCAGATTTCAAAGCCCATGCTTTTTCCACTAACTTTATTGGCCTGTGCCTTCAGTGTACATGAACTTCTCAGTCATTTTCTCGGAGCGGATTGAGTTAAAGGTAAAGGTGCACACGAAATTGCCATTCTGCCGTGGGGAGGCTGGACAGTGTCGCGGGGACCAGTGACACAAAGTGATATTTTTCTGCTGACAACCCGTCCCAGGTCTCAGTAATAACCATGAGTGGCGGCTCGCAGGGGAGCTGTGGCACAAAGGACCCAGTCGTTCAAATGGGATAATTGAGTCCATATGGCCTGCCTGGCAGTCCTAAATAAAGCGGCTCTGTCATGCTAACGCCCCAAGGCCACATAACATAGGCCAAGAGGCCTCCTGCCTTTCAATATTCAGGCGGACTTGTAAAAATAGCAACAACTTAAACCAGAGCAACTTTAAAACCTCAACAGGAAATCAAAGCCTTCTCCCCGAAGCAGAAAGTCCAAGCTGCCTCCTCGGATACAATCACACCCCTGTGTGAAAATAGCTGGGGGTAAAATGTATTCCTATTTTAAAAATCCTACAGGAGCCTGGCAAAATTAGAAACGGGTCCCCTTACCCCACTCGCCCCTAAAAAGGAGGCATGTTTCCATTTTACGACAGCTTTAAATAGTAGATAATGACTTCTGGTAATGGCAGCTTTGATTTCTTCAGGCTGTGAATCTAAGGAAGTGGAAAGCTGGTTTTATGTTCAAGCAAAGATCTAAGACCTAGAATTACAAGCATTTATTACAGCTTGCCTCTAGGTGGTGTCTTAAAAGTTATGAAGGTGCAATTATCCAGGTGGCTAATAACCTTGCTGAATGCAGAATTCCAGTGGTCACGGAAGAAAACTCTGGCAGGGCTGAAGGATTGAAGGTAAATGGGACAAATCTCAGAACACCAGGAATTCGGAACCCAGCGAGAGCCCCTCACTCTCACCAACAAATCCTAAGGCAGGTGACGGCTCGCTCTGTTGTCAGGGTCGTTTGATTTTGAGCGTAATATTATCTACGTGCTAACTTCTATGTCACTTCAAATGGCACTGACCTGGCCTATGAGTACGTTGAACTTGTAATAACTTGAAACGCAGGAGGGGAGGCCGTGGTGACAGTGAGACTGTGTTTCACTCAGGCAGGTGACCCCGAACCCAACGGCCCAGCCTCACGTCCAACTCCCGTTCTTCGCCACGTGGCCTCGAGCGGGTCCCCTCAATTGTTACTGTCTTCAGCTGCCGCACGGGTCCAAGGAAATGAAAATGCCGCCCCTCAGGATACGGGCACGCGGTGTGGGATTAAGAAACACTTTTTTTGTGTGAGCCCGTTACCTTTTCCACAAAACAAGAATAAAGAGCTTTAACTGGGGTAGCACGATGGCCTTTGTCCTATGTGAAAAATGCCCAGCGCTAAGGCCTCACCAACGCAGCCAGTGTTACGCCGATACCTGTACGTTGTGATTTCAAAAATGCCTGGGAAACCCTATGACCCCTAAATCAGCCCCCGGATAACAGAAATTCGACAATTAGAGAGTCATTCCTTTGGATGAAAGCTTTGATTTCTATGAAAAGGCAAGTTGCCCTGGAAGAAATAACAATAATAATTCAAGCCTATTATCAGTCAGACAGCGACAATGTTTCATCTTTTGCTGAAACGAATACAAAAATACGTATGAAAGTAACCAAGGAGTGAAGGAGGAATGTAACAGCGTAGCCCCAAAGGGGAAAGGAATACAGAGTTGGGAAACTGGAGAAACATGAGTCCACGTGTACACTTTCACGTACAAAGATAGTGACATGTGCTTGGGGTTGAGAGTGTGGTAAACAGCATCGGCTGCGTAACACTCGCATTAATCATATTCTAAAATATTGAGGATGCGCCATAACAGTCCTTCCTCAAAGTCCCTGGAACTGCAGATTCAATATTTTGTCTAAGAGAGGACCAAGGCTCTAGACAAGATTCGAGGGACCAGAAGGGAAATTAAAAAAAAAAATAAAAATAAAAAACCGGTTCATGAAATTCGGTTCCTCATTGGATGCCATGTGTTGCTGTAAAGGTGTCCAATCTTTCACTGAGCGTCTGTGACATGAGATTTAGGAGAAGGATGAGAGGTTGGGACTATCGCCGCCCCGATTCTGGAAATGAAAAATAAATAAGCTGTAAAGAGACAGCCTGGGGAGACCGAGCAGACTGTAGGTTCCTTATCGGGTTAGGACCATCACGGACTTTTTCGAATCTCATAGCATATCGAGAGCACATGCCGAGTGTAGACACGGGGTAAGTGGCTGTGGATTTATTACTGCAGACTGTAAAACTGTACGAGGGCAGAGACCAGGCTGGGTTGTGTGACTACCACCTTGCATAACTGCGTGATGTATAGTCACCCTTCAATAAATATTTGTAGATTGCATGAACAAATGAATGAGCAAGTGGGTAGGTGGATGGATGGATGGATGGATGGATGGATGGATGGATGGAATGACATATGCATAATGGATCATGGATCAGAGGAACATGGATCAGATGACTTAAATCTGGAAACAAAGGAGCAGCCTGCCTTCTCCCTAATTCAGCTCTCCGCTACCATCGGGCACACTCCTCTGAGCTCTACCACTCAAGGAAGACAGGAAGGAAGGAGAGAGAAGAGGAAGGAGGAGGGCAGCATTTGTGTGCGTGCACGTGGTTGGGGGAGAGGTAGATCACGTTCACAAGACTGCTCTCTTTGCTATGGGGACCTGTCACCCCTGCCAGCCACAAGTCTAAGACATTTAATTTGCATCTGATAAGAACTGGATGATGAAAGTTTTGGGAAAAGGGGTTTTCCAGGAGTAAGGAACCTGAATCTGCCTCAGCTCTGTCACTAGTCTTGTGACCTGGAAAAAAAAAAAAAACAATGATCTTTTGGGACCTCATTTTCTCGTCTATTGAGCACTTACCCAATATTAGGATGTGCTCTAATCATTTACATGCATTAATTATTTAATCCCTTCAATAGCCTGTGAGGGGGTATTTTTTCATTCCCATTTTACAGATGAGGGAATTGAGGCTCAGAGCCACAAACAACTTGTCGAGGGCGCACGGCTTAGTGGGCCTGGGATGCAAACTCAGGCCATCTGGCTCCAGAGGCCTGGACTGACTGCTCTCCTGATTCAAACATCCCGAAAGGCAGGCCCTGGGTCCTGGGTCTGCTCTGCTCACCACGAGTGAGCAGTGCCCGAGTGAGGCAGCATGGAGGAGACACCCAAGGAGTATTTGCTGGGAGAAGGAAGGAAAAAAGGGAGGGGGAAATCACAAAACGGGACCTGACGCCTTAGCTTTTGCTTACCCACAGCTTGACCAAGGTCTGTTTAAGACAGAGCTGGCTGAGGCCGGAAACCTCTGAGGAACAGTCGAATGTGAAGCTGAAACACACCGGTGAAATTCAGGTGTGTATGGGAACTAATAATTTTGAGGATGTCAAAAAAAAAAATCGTATGGCAATCAATTATCTTGGATAACAAAACTGCAGCTAATTGTTGTCTGGGTTGTGGATGCCATTTACTTCTGAGGCATTAACAGGTCAAAATCTCCCTATTATCACTTTAAATCGCAAAAATATACTTCGACTTTGGGCTCTAACTATTTCTGTACTCTTTGATTGTCTACAATGAGCATGAATTAACTCATATATTTTTTCAAATCAAGTACTACAAATAAATCCTTAAAAACAGACATCTCTTCTCAAGAGAACCACCTTATCCCTGCTTCTTGAACCTTCCCCATGGGTAGGTACACAGCCCCCGTCCCTGGCCATAAGCAACTTCTGAGGCGCGTGTGTTTTAAAGAACAAGGTTACTATAATTATACTGAGCTAAAATAAAAGATCAGTTTTCACTACCCTCTTCAAAGTCTTCGGCTCTGGAGAAGTAATAACCTGGAGATGAAGTGAGCCCCGCCCCCTCCTCTGATCTTCCTGCCCGATGGATACTATTCAACGCTAAGTGTTGAGGGATAATAAATAGGTTTAAACTATGCCACACACCAGTTCATTAAAAATAATAAATGTTCTCCTAGAAGGCCCACAGTTTATAAGAGGATTACAGGCACAGAAGTGAGGTGGCTATGTAAGGCTCTCTCCTTATTTGTCAGGCCTGCAACATCTCAAGGATGTAAGCTTGTTATTCATTCAACAAATATTTGTTATGGGCCTACTATGGGCAGGAAATTAGTCAGGTGCTACAGAGGATTCAAATACGGATAACAGAGAATCCTTGCCCTTTAAGACTTACAGCATTTGCCAGAATCTTTAAATAGAGAATGGCATCAACCAGAAGCGGGGTTTCTTATCTCAAAAATGGTCTTTCCACCAATTTGAAAAACCGAAGGAGTTATGTTTTGCTCCTCCTGAAGAGTTTAAAGTGAAGAGGGAGAAAATAAGACAGACTAAAAATGACTCTGACGCGTGGAGGGTTCCGACAATGGAGGTAATAGGATTGGGGTCCATCAAAGCGGGGTCACTCAGAGCTGTGCAGGGGGACTGGCGGTCACCTTTTTAAAAGGATGCCCCTGGGGCACGCTCCAATGGATTTTCCAGGATTTTGATGGGCAGGATGCGCCAAGGAGAGTATTCGAAGTGAAGGAAGAAGCGCTGAAAAGAAATTCAAGGGAGAATTTGAGGTCTTTCAAACTACAGCTGCCTAGTTTGGCTAGAGCGGTGGTTCTCCAGGGAACCCGTTAGAAATGCGAGGTCTCAGGCCCTGTCCTAGACCTACTGTGGGGGGGCCCACAACCTACGTTTTAACAAGTCTTCCAACTGCCTCTGGAACAAGTTAAAGTTTAAAACTACTGGCCTAGACCCAGTGCCCATGCTGGGGATAAACCTCCAAAAGGTGGTTAGAAGATATTTAAACTACGTTCACCATTATGTGGACGACCAGTGAGGGGTTCTGAGCAGACTGGCGATATTATAAGAGCTATGCTTGAAAACATACTCGAAAAACGTGATGAAATGTGTGTAGAGTCCTCAGGAATGGGAAGAAAATTGACTTAGGGAGACCAGGTAGGAGGCTGGGGTACCAGGCAGAGGCAGGTACTGACACCCTATTCATCACAAAGTGGGGGTTGATGGGATCCTGGTCTGGCCACAGAGTGGCTCCTGGGGAGGAGACAAGAAGACCGTTCTACCTGAAATCTCATCGACCAGGAGGACAGAGGTGTTGTTAGCTGGGGTCCTGCCCTAGAGAGAGCATCTAATCATTGTCTTTTCTGTAACCGCAATGCAAAGCCCTAAAACCTGGCAATAGAATGCCAGCAGGAAATAACTCCAGGGTTTCCCTCCGAGAAAGACAGCCCGAAAGGACCTAGAGAAAACTTCAGGTCCCAGGCGAGGGTTCCAGTCCCCCCGTTTCCCACAAGGGAGCGACAAGCCACCCGCTCTTCCTCAGGGCACCTACGCAGGCCGCCACCTTCCTCAGCAATGAAGAAGAGCCCAAGAGGCGAAGAAGGTCTGCCTGAGAGGATCAAAGGCAAGGATTTAAGAAGCAGCAATACAGACACTCAATCCTAAAAAAAAAAGAAATCACAGGTTCGTGTTTATGTGACCCGTCTCTTCTAAGGAATTCAAGCAAGGTGCAGTCCAACGACTAACGTACCTAACGCATCTCCCAACATCAGGTGGGGACAGGTGAGTCCCCATACCCTGCTCACCCTCGATTTAAATGATGGTAAAACGGAGGCCAGACCAAAGGACCATGTGATTCTCCCTCAGAAAGAGGAAGACTCCAAACAAGGTGCCGAGTTATGAGGAGAAAAATACAGGCATAATTTGAAGATACTGCCAGCATACGTTTTTGTTCACTTGAGTAAAGTAACAGGCAACAGTGGACATCTGCCCGGACCGCAGGTGGGAAAAGGAAACTCCAGTGGACATGCGTCACACGCAGCTACACAGAATGTGACGGTTGCTGCTTGAAGGCGGGTTGTAAAGAAATCTTCCCAGATCGCACTGGTCCCTACATGAAATCCTAGCAGAGCCTATAAAAAGCAACAATTATTGAGGCCTCAGTTGCCTTAAGAACTAGTCCCTTTAAAAGTTTTCTCAATATGCTAAATGCCTTGGAGCCTTATGTATTATGTTTGGACTATGTAATAATCACGATGAAACGATTGTTAAAATCTACAGCTCTCTCCCAAAGCACGCCACAGAGTGAGGAAATTACTGATGTTTCTATCACGAGCAGATTTGGGCTCTTGGAGAAAACACCAATACTTAATGACAAGTATCTTCATTTTTCTGGCGATACAGGCACCCAGGCCAACGATTTTTGCTTGAGTCAGTTAAGTGGTGTTAATGCTCTCCGGCTAAAATGTCAGTTTCAAAAGTGAAAAACGAAATATCCTATTGTTCCCGTATACTGAGATCGCAGTGACACTGTTTACAGAATCTATGCAATTCTGGTCCCATACGACATGCTCAGAGATGGCCTGCCTTCCCCTGCCTGTCTCCTGCATCAACACTCTGTACAGAATGAACCTCCAAACCCATTCCTAAACAAGGGGTGAGTGTGAAAAATGCATTCACCATGACAACCAAGAACTAGGCCCTCTTCAAAGCTAAAATGGGCCAGAAATGAAGGTAGAAGAGATCAAAACGTTTTCCAGAAGGAACTACCATATTTCTCTTCCTACAAAAATTAAATTACCCAGCATTAACAATCATATTGGTATCAATTGGGTAGTCCCAAAAGTTCACGGGAAACTCATAAATGCTCACTTAAAAGCAAGAAGAAACTTTCAAACGCAGATGTAATTCTGCAGCTTCACGAGGCTCAGCTCCTCGGATGGTCACGTGGACACAGCCCTGTCTCTGCTCCAAGCCTCTCTCCGCCACTGACGTGCCAGAGGCTTCATCAGATGCCAACCGTGGCCCACCTACGCCCGAGTTAATCCTTCACAGGCCATGCCAATGGTCAATAAACTTGACCCAGTGGTGGACAGACTCTGGAGTCAGATCACCTGGGTCTGAACATGGGCGTCTCCACTTACTTGACCTCTCCGTGCCTCAGTTTCCTCTTCTGGAAATAATAATGGTAACTAGAATAATACAGTACCTACCTTACAGGACTGCGTAAATGTTAAGCGACATAATGACATAAGTGCTTAGAACAGGACCTGCCTCTTAATAAGCTCTCGATAAGCTCTAGGTATTACATCCTTCAACTGAGAGAAGAAATATGGAATTTAGGGGAAAAAGTTATTTAAAAATTAATGCATAAGCTTTCTTTTTGCAAAACTAATTGAAATGGACCCCATCGTAGCTGACCATGAGTGTTGTGGACACGGTGGCTTTAAGAAGTCAAGTACATCAGACGCCCGCCTGGTGACTTATCTTTTTTACCTCCTCTTCCCCAAAAGGAAGAAGTTACTATAGGTAGGCACCTGAAAAAAGTCCCTCCCTCTCTTCTAGAAGATTATATTATTTGTAAAAGTCATCCGTATAGATGATCATTTTGCAGGATGTAGAGTTTGAAAACGGTGTAACTTCTCAGTATGGTTTATGCAATAGAGAAACTCTTTTAAAAAGATATGTAAGAATCAAATTTTTGCACAAAAATTTTAAATGTTTTTAAAAATAATACATGCCCTTTGTAAAGAATTTAGTAAAACCAGTTTACGAGAGATTAGCAGCCGTCCATATTGCTCTGTTAATATTTTACATTCAAGCACTTTTTTTTCCTGAGACGTTTTTGTCAAGACCAGGGCATGTTCACATGTAATGTCACATCCTACTTTTTGTTCACCGAGCATTAATTACACCATGAACATTTTCCTGGAAACACTGGAAACTTTTTATAAATGCCCTTCTCAATGGCCACATAGGAGTTAATCAGAATGATCGGAATTATGTAATCATTTCTGTAATGCTGAACGTGGAACTTTTTTTCAATTCACAGCCACATGTCATAACACACTGAGTTGATCATACACTCCTTTTCATAGCAACGATATAGTCTTAGCTTCCAGAAAGCACCTCCAGGCTGAACAAACTCATCTGTGATCAATCGTTTCTTCACATGGGCTTGTCTGCAGGTTTCCTACACATGAGTCGTGTCACCTAGTGGGTGTTGGTTTTACAAGTTTCCCCATTAAAGGGTAACTTCTTTCTACATTTCTCCTCACATCTTGGTGGCCTCTTAATGCAGGAAATACCAGGATCGCAGAGACACACATGTTTACGTTTACCCAGTTCTGGTACTTATCTTTGGTAGGGACACTGAGGCATCAGGCAACTGAGGGGAAACGGTGGCTTCCTTCTAAGTGAAGAAAGCTTTACAAAGGCTCTGAGCTTGTAGTGCTATCTGGAAGAAACATATGAATATTATTTCAGGAAGCTTGCAGGAAAAGGCATCCTATAAACGAAAGGGAAGTGGGTACTGGCACGGGAATTAGCATCTGCTGTTTCCTAAGTCGGCAGAAGATTACGGGACGTGCTCACGGGCACCCGTGGGACCGCTGCCTACGCCTCCCATTGAGGGTCTGGGCCTCACGCCAGAACCGTCTGGGCCAAAGATCCAGGAGACAGTCTGGAATGGAAAGATCACCACAAGTGGCTCGGTTCTGATGGCACCTGGCACAGAGGGAGAAAGGGTTCTTGACGAGTGAGTCTTAGCGAGCTGGGCAGCGAGCGGGGACCCCTCGGAGCAGGGGACCCCTCCTGTGCAGTGTCCCCTTAAACTGTCTTTCACTTTTCACGAACATCTCACCACTCTAGAGAGGATGGTCTCCCTGGCCACAAAGAGAAGATGCTAAGTTCCAACTTCCCAAGCAGCACACGAAAGGGAAGAGGTTTCCTTTTATTTGGGGCGCCTTCAGAAAGATGCTTTTCAGCAGAAGCTGAACCTCCACAGCCTGAGGGCACCCCCAAACACATTTACCCACAGTCCGATTGTTAGTATAAAACCGGATGTTGCTACTTTGTGGCTTAGCAAGGTACCAGCGTGCGATAGACTTTAAATGACACTTTGCCCATTCTGTTCTGAAAGCATTAACAAGGAGTGCTTGGCCTAATCATTCCCTTGTGTTTTTTTTTCTTAGAGCAAATAACATGAAAAGAAAAAGGACAGCCATCGCTAACTCTCCAGAACCAGCAGAACATAAGAAGAGCATGTTATCATCTGTATTTTCCAGGATTGTAAAGAAAAAAAAAAAAAATCACCAAGGCAAGCTAACAGTTCATGAATTTTGACTGTGGTAAAATATATATAAGACTTACCGAATGAACCATTTCGACGTTCACAGCTCAGCGGCATTAAGCGTATTCACACTGCGGTGTTATCGGCAACACCACTCCCCTCTAGAAAGTTCCGTCGTCCCTGACAAAACTCTGCACCCGTCGAACACTGATGCCCCCTTCCCCTCCCCCAGGCCCTGGCGGCCACCTTTCTACATGTCCTGTCTCTGAGTTTGATGACTCTGGGTATCTCATCATGTGAGTGGCATCGAACGAGACCTGGCCTTTCATCACTGGCTTGCTTCGCTTAGCAAAATGTCCTCAGGGTCCAACTATGTTGTAGCGTTTCAGAATCTGCTTCCTTTTTTCCAGGCTGCGTACTGTAGATCACATGCTGTTCACTGTTCATCCACCAATGGGCACGTGGGTGGCCTCCATTTTGGGGGGCTACTGTGAATGACGGAGATGTGGTTATGAGCGTGCAAGTGTATGTTTGAGTCCCGGCTTGCAACTCTTTGGGGTGCGTACCCAGAAGAGAAATTGCTGGATCCTGTGGTAATTCTGCGTTTAATGTTTGAGGGACCCCCAGACTGTTTTCCGCAGTGGCTACACCATGTGACATTCACACCAGCAGTGCACAGCGGTTCACAATTTTGAAGTTCAAATATTGTTGTTGCAGGTGGAATTTACTTGGGAGCTCGTTTCTCAAAACTTACCTTGTCCTTAGTTTGCAAAGCATAAAGGGGAAGTTAAAATGTGTCTCCTAAAGTGAGCTATTGAATCAGACGCAAAGATGACGGTATAAAAACAGGACCCTGGAACACAGGAAGGCCATCGGGAGAGAGGTGGGCTTTGCCCGTTCCTGCCGCAGCCTCGCTTCCCACCCCTCACCCGCGTTCCCCTAGGTCTTCCGCCTGCCCCTCGGTTCCTATCGCAGTGTTTGCCACCCTCATTCACGTTCTCATCATTCAAGTTTCTTCAGGATCAGAAAAGTAACCCTCCACCACAGTTTCCACTGTCTCAGCCTCGACCTCCAGAACGCGAATTCATTCCACATCCTCTGCCTAGTTTCCAAGGCCCTTAACCAACTCACCCTGCCATGTGCTCTAATAACTGTTTCCTGTTACCTCGTAGGCCATGAACACGGACTTACCATCTCGTCGTCTCCCCCCGACGTAACCACCACCCCCACTCACAAAACCCCAATGTCAGGAGCCTTCCAGTCCACATTCCCCCCACAGCACAGCGGGTACACGGACCACTTGGTCAAGACAGGAAGCTGGTCATCTGTTTCCCTGTCTCTCAGGCCCGTCAAAAGCAAGTGACCAGACAAACCCTCCAGTTCGTGAGCCAACCCACCAGTTATCCAAAGGTCTTCCTATCTTTTATTTTAGAGAATTAAACTGTTAGAAAAGTACTGGACCCTTTGTTCGATGTGATCACAGTTCTTTTCGTGATGATAATGATGACAACGATGCCACTTTAATCTGCTACACGCTTGCACTGTCGCATTTGATTTTTTGTTTCAATTACAGTTGACGTGCAGTATGATTTTATATTTGTTTCAGGTGTACCGCATAGTGCTTAGACAGTTATATAATTTACAGAGTGATCTCCCCGACTTATCACATTTGATTTTTGTCTGAAAGATAAGCGGGACCAGTGTTAAGACTCCCACTTTGCAGAAGACCGAAGTAGGGGAGGCTGCTTACCGCGCGCGCGCGCACACACACACGCACGCACGCGCGCACACACACACACACACACACACACACACACACGGCTCTCAGGGCAGAAGGCGGGACTGACCAAGCAGGTGTTCAGACGCCTGACCTTGTCACCTCCCCCTGCCTTTCAGAGTCACTCTCTGAAAACAACTGTCAACAACAAAGTTATTTGAAATCCCTTTTATCTCACAGACACAGTGAGGTTTCATTATCCCAAGGGGAACTTTTTATGGCCGTTGAGCTGGTTTTAGTGGCACCCAAATAAAGCAGAAAATGAAGGAACACAGCAAGGTGTCGGTGGGATGACCTGTCATCAGAGGCCGAGGAAGCAAAGTCCCCTCTTTATTAGAGTTTCAGGCGCACAGCTCCCAGGGGATGCTGCCTGCTCCTCCAGAATCCAATTCCGTCTGTGAGTCATTGACGGGGAATTCTGTCCTTGTCACTGTTACTTAGAAAGCAAGCATACCTGGACGGGGGGATGAATTTTGAGAAAATGGAAACGTGAGAAATGTAAGTAAACTGGTGGCGGATGGAATTCTTGACCTTGGTCATTAAACTACCAGGCGACTGCCCGTTTCTGTGATATGTGATATGTGATAAGTCTTGTGAGACTTGCAACGTGCCACCCACTCCAGGCTGGGCAGAGAGAAAAGAGAGACCACGGCATCCATGGACTGAGAACAAAGCTAACTTTCCGAGTAACAGAACTACCTAAGAAAGGATGTTTAGAGCCACTTACTTTAGATACACATCCTGTATCTAAAATTATGCAGACTCTCCCCTCATTACACCATCCTCCAAGGCCAGAACCAGCTCCTACTAAGTATCTCCACCGCCTTCGCACACAGCAGGCTCTCAAAAATGTGCGTTGAACTGAATTTGAATGGAATGATTGGCATAATCCCAGAGAAGCGATACAAAAATTTTGGCTCTGAAAATTAACTGTGAGCTTGAGTGTCTTAGATTCCAATCTAGGCTCATACGGTTTCCCACTGTCCTGGGATGTAAAGACGCAAAGAAAGGTTTAAGTAAGTGCCCAGTGGACAGACGCTTTGAGGGCAAACCGATAATTCATCTCTATCTGCTGCAGCAGTAATAAACTTCTGTCAATGCTCTCGCGATAAGGAGGGAGGAACCGAAGAGCCACATCTGCTAAAAATAACCCACCGCTCATCGCAGGGCGCCTGCTCCCTGGGAGATGCAGGTGTACCGCCACGCGTAATAAAGAGTCCTGAAAAGTCCATTTCAATTGCACCAAGGAAGAACTACTCCTCAAGGAACACCACGGATGAGTCATTTTGCAACGAGAACTAATGGTCCATATTTACTGTTACACAAATTCGGAGTTTTAAATATTGTCTTTTTTTGTGCAGGAGCGATGAATACATTTGATTTTCGATAATTTCCCTCAAGATTTTAAAATCGAGTGGTGGATGGAAGAACATTGACCAGGAAGCAGCTTTCCCAGAGAGTGTGCGCATACAAGCGTGTGCTTGTGTGTGCAAACGATGAGTCGCATGTGTGTGCACAAATGCCAAGATCAGTCCCTAAGGCCACCCCACGGTCCCTCTCCACTATCGTCGCTCGATTTGCCGTAGAGCAGAGCCATTTCTGGCTATGTGCCCGAAGTGTTTTGAGACCTGGCCTGGAGTTCCAGTCACAAAATATTCACGTTCATTATGACAGGCTACCGCTCAATTTGCTTTTGCAAGAGGGGACATCCTATGAGGTCATTGCATCTAGCAACGTCTATCTTGCGTCACTAGACTTGGGTTTGGGGAAAAATAAGCCCAGCATCTCGCCGTCCCCCACTTCCCCAAAAGTTAGGTCTGGTCCCCCTAGCGGCCTTGGGAGGAAACGCAGAGGTGTGCCTGTGTGCCTTTTGCAGGAGAGTGAGGGGGCAGGGTGTGAAAAACCCCACTGAAAGCAAGAATGGAGAGACAGCTTTATCAAATCACTACATGACAGCACCCCAGCAAAAAAAAAAAAAAAAAAAAAAAAAAAAAAAAAAAAAACACGTGATCGCTGTCTCCCCTTCCGACAGCTCGCTTGGCAGACTGCCCTGGTGCCACAATGACTTCATCGTGCCACGCCACCAGGCTTCTCTCTGATGGCTCGTTTGCTTTGTCACCTCTGATGCTGGTCAAGAGGTCGCGCCTTCTTCTGCTGAGTGCCAAAGTCCCGGAGTCCGCCTCCCGCCTCCAAGTTGCTGGTGTGACAGGTCTCTGTGTTAGAGATTTTGGCAGGCTCTCCAGACCCTGCCTGTTCACTGCCAACTCTCACGTCAATCTCCGGAGTCTTGGCTCTACCCAGCATGTGATGGTCACTCTGTGTGTTTTGTTCAACAATAAAGAGCAGAAAAGAAAATCTGCAACGGAATTCTAAATCTATCTTGTTGAAACCTGAATGAGTCTGGGAAAATTTTTTACTGCAGGGAAAGCGAATGACCTTAACTCAAAAGGGATCTCAGACCTAACTTGGAGCTAAAACTATTTAAAAAAAAAAAAACTCAGAAGAACATATAAGAATAAATCTTCATGACCTTGGATTGGGCAATGATTTTTTAGATAGGACACCAAAAGCACAGCACTAAAAAAGATTAATACATTGGACGTCATCAAAAATAGGACTTGTGCCTCAAACGACATCATCGGGAAAGTGCAAAGATAACTCACAGGTAGGAAGAAAATACTGGCCAATCGCACATCCGATAAGGGACGCACTTATATCTGAAGTATATAAAGGATTCTTACAAGCTCAGTAACACCGGTAATGACAACGACAACAAAAACGCCCAACTCTTTAAAAATGGACAAAAGATTTGATCAGACATTCCTCCAAAGAAAACAGATGAATGGCCAATAGGCAAAGGAAAAGATGCTCAACCTCATTAGTCATTAGCGAAATGCGAATCCAACCCACAAGGTGATGCCACTTCCCGTCCACTTGAATCAACGGGACAGTCAATCAGGCCAGGAAAGGAATCCTTATCTGATGGATGTCGATGAGGCAAAAGTTTCTCAAAACGTTAAACGCAGAGTTGCCTAGTGAACTAGCAATCCACTGCCAGGTAGCTGCCCACGAAAGGGAAAACGAATGTCCACCCAAAGACCGATACGCAAATGTCCGTAACAGCGCTTTTCACAACAGCAAAAAAAATGAAAATAACCCGCATATCCATCAGTTGACATGTGTATACCCACACGGGGGATCTATCTGAACCCTGAAACCCCTGTGCGAAGCGAAAGGAGTCGGTCACAAAAGGCCACCCCCTGTACGAGCCCACGGACGTGAAATGTCCAGAACAGGCAAATCAGTAGAAGCGGCAAGCAGATTGGTGGTTTTCCCGTGGCCGGCGGATGGAGAGAGACTGCTAACAGGCGTCACACCTCTTTTTGGAGGGACGGGAATATTCTGAAATTAGATTGTAATAACGACTGCAAAATTCTGGAAATATACGAAAACCCACTGAATTGTACGTTTAAGACAGGTGAATTTTATGGCATGTCAACTGGGTTAAAAAAAAAAAAGAATGATCGCACATTCTTCTTTCTACAAACTGGTCTACAAAACTGGCATGAGCCTGAGGTGGCCAACTTCTCCTCCTCTGCCATCTCCGGTGTCCCCACCCGCCTCGTCTACTCCACAAAGCCGAGACCAGAAGGATTTGCCGTAGCAAATACACCCAGCGGTCTCATCTTTTCCCTAAAATCATCATTTCCCAAGAAAATCAATCCTAAAAGGAATCAAAAGAAAAAAAAAAAACAAAAAACAAAAGCAGAAAGCACTTTAAAACCTGTTGCTTTTAACCAAACCCCCTCCACACACACACACACACACACACACACACACACACACACCCCCCAAACAGTGTCTTTCCCACAGAGCCAGGGGGAAGCCATGTTTATTTTTATCTGAGTTATAATATAACAAAAGAAATATTCATTTTCTTGTGGCTGGTTTTTTTTTCCCCCTTTACTACAACATTTTTTCTCTCCTGAATTCTCCTGAGGTCATGTGATACAATCTTGAAAATTTACACCATAACGAGATCAAGAGGGGTTGGCGAGAGAGCCCCGCGCAGTAAATTGGCATCCGTGCTAATCGATAACCTACTTTCAAGTGAAAAGAGTCAGGCCCACTCCATCCTCGCAGCCAGCCGCCAGGCAGGAGAGTGAGCCGCCTCCTCCTCCTCCTAGGGGCCAGCGCTAATTGCTACTCTCACAAAGCCGGGGCAATCTTATCCAGGTGATCCATTAGCAGGAGACTACTAGAAAGGAGCAAGAAAGGAGGGAGAGAAATCAGGGTAAAGAGGTTAAACAGCACAAAAGTGATTTGAAGGGAAAAAAGAGCTTGAATTTGTGTGTGAAAGAGATAAAGAGAAGAAACTTTACTGTGGCGAGAGAGAGAGATCCTGAGAGCAAATTCCTCTCCCGCGGGATAAGCCAAGCCTGGGCAGGTCACAGGCCTCTAGTGTCTGACCGGCTGGGGTGGGGGAGGGGAGGCGGACGGCCCCCTCCTTCCCCCACCCCCCACCCCGCCCCATCTCCCCCACAGGAGAGAACAGGAATCTGCTCAATGACTCCAGGAGGACCCCAAATGCCGCTCTGGCCATAAACAAGTGTGCGACAGTCTGTGCGGCGGGTTCTTCCTGTTTCCCGTCTGGTGCCACGGTGACCCCTGGCCCGTGGGCTGCACACCTGCCTCGGGCAGAAAAATGAACACGGTCCTCCAGGCTGCGTGAGCAGATCTGCACACTTTTCAAACTGACTATCAATCTCCTGTCTTAGCCGCCCCTCTCCAGCATCTAGAGTTGAATGTTCAAACTGAGGAGACAGGCCTGGGTCCCACGCGGAGAAATGGAGAGACTCTGACATCCTCAAAATACTTCCTAGGAAAACAAAGGTTCCCGCGAAAGCGAACGTTTCTGAGTCAAGATATTCCTTTAACGGTATCGCAGAGTCTCTTGCCTGTCTCCGGCTGGGGTCCTGTCTCCCTCCAATTCTTCTCGCTGTTGCTGGTGACAATCCTAGAGCACAGATCCGGTCCCCCGGGGACAATTCTCTGTCAGGACGCAGTGGGTCCTTGGCCTGGCCCACAGGCCCTGCACCTTGTGCTCCCCGCCACCCACGCCCGCACGCTGGCCCCAGGTGCTTCCAGGCCTTTCTCCTGCAGCTGCCTCTCTCCAGAAGGCCTCCCTGCCCTCCGCCGAGGAGGCAAACACCAACCTGGCCTCAAGGCCCAGGTGAAGGCTCTGCCCCCACCCGGCCCTCCACGCTTGCCCTTTGGCCTTTGTAACTCGGTTACAGGCTTGTTTATTGACACGCTTGTCTTGCTATGAGTTGGGAAACCTCTAGAGACCAAAGTCTGGGTCTCCTTTTTTTGGGGGGGGGAATCTGTAGTATGTAACACAGAGAGTGGCTCATTGGGGGTTTAATACATGTTTGAGGAACGAATGAGTGAATGAGTGGTTTAATGAGGTCATTCGGGCCTGCCTCCTGAGGGCATTCTTTGCAGGGTTCAAACGCTGTTTTAATTCAAAATAACTTGGAGAGGGGAAGGGAGAATGGGGGAGTTGTGGCTTAAGGGTACAGAGCTCCTGTTTGGGAAGATCAGAAAGTTCTGGAGACGGAGGGTGGGGATGGTTGCACAACAGGTGATGCACTTAATGCCACTCACCTGCACAGAAAAAAATAGTTGTTCTGGTGAATTTTATTTTATGTACATTTTACCACAATCAAAAAGAAAAAAAAAAAAAAACAAGATAAACTCAGGCTAGAGACCAAGAGGCTGCGGACTAAATGCATAGTGTGGGAATCTGACCACCGAAAGCTCGAAGAAGAAGCACCTGGTCAGAAACCGAGGCCGTGAGGCAGCGCTCCTCTCCCGAGACGCTGCGGCCCCGAGCCCACGATGACAGCCCGCAGCTCGCACTGGGTTCTGTGGCTGCACCAGAACGGTCTGAGCTCCAGTGCAGTGCCCGGCACATCGTAGGTGCTCTGAATATTTCTCGAATGTTCTAGAGTCGTCGCTTGACGAGGCAGCTCGAGGCTTAGGCCTTGCTCTGAGGTGCAAAGCAGTGGTGGGGAGGTTCGACCTCCGTGTGGCTCTGAGGGACAGAATATTCTCTGCTCAGAAGCTTCAGCAAGAGCCTGGCCCCTTCGTCTCAGACGTCTACCCCTGCCGGCCTCCTACCTGGGGCTTCTCCTCCCTGCTCGAAGCCGGGCCTGGTCCCTCCCCACGCCGGCTCTTAATGCAACTCCCCTAACTTCTCTCTAAACAGAAAGTTGTAATCCCCCCCCCTCCACGTCTTTCATTTTTCCAGCTGAAACCCGGGAGCCAGGGCCAGCAAACCTGTGACAGGAGAAACCAGCATTCTGGAGGTTCAGGAGAGCGTTTTTCTTTAGCCTCACTGGAAGGGTCATTTTACTAATCAGAAACAGGCCCGCGCTGCCACCGCCGCCATCCATCACCAGAAGGAAAGGGGGAAACACACACACAAGACAAGGAAAAGCAAACCCGAGAGGCAATGAATCCAACCCCCATTTCACAGGCCGAGGGGAGTAACGGCCCCGCAGAGACTGCATTCAGACGGCGAGGAGGAAGCCGGAAGTCGCCTGACTCTGCACCAGGCTTTCCTGGCTGCGCAGATGAGCCATTCATCAGTGTCACCGTCGGCATTGTGATGCTAATACACACCCAGGACAGCCCGGACCTTGTCCAGGTTGACACTCCACCACCATCCAGTCCCCCCCAAAAAAGCTCTAAATAGGGTTACTTGGCACTCGTTTCTTATTAAGAGGTAGTGTTGTCTCAGAGGGAACCAGGGATCAATAAAGAGAAGGTTGTCTTTGTCGGAAAAAATAGGGGGAATGGCCGCGCCCCGACAAGTCTGTGCAGAGGTCACGGCAAACGGCCTGCAGATCTCTCTGCAAAGCACCAATTCACGAAACCGCCAGAGAGAGTTAAAGGCTTCACACCACGTTCTCCTCAGAAGTGAACATTACCTACAAAAGAGAATGCGCCCTCTGAAATTCAGAAGGCCCGTCCCCTGTGGGCCCACCCCATCCCCTGTGGGCCCACCCCGTCAGCTATATTCCTTCCTCTGCAGTCGAAGGCACAGGTCACAGGAGGAGTTGACCCACCAGCTGTCCCTGAGTCCTTGCACCAAGCACAGAATAGCTGAACTAGATCCCACGCCTATCTGGTGTCTAGGGGGGCGTAGCTAACGTATGGCATTTTACGCAACACCTGTCAGGGCCGTCAGCACCTTCTGCACCTCCTGTGCCTTCACCGCCAGTGTCACAATCAAGGGCTACGTGCAGCTTAATCAAGGGCACCAGCGGGGATGGGTGCAGACTGCACCGGGGCTGGGGTTTGGGGTTCCTGGGGGCAGGCCCAGCAACAGCAAACACAGGGCAGTGGAGGCTGGCAGGGCATCTCGGCTGGCACGTGGGATGCAGAAAGAGAAGGAAATAAAATCTCGTGACAGACCCAAAGGACGCATCTTTCCTGAACTTCCCTGGTCCCCTTCAACGGAACACGACTTTCTACTTACCGGTGAATTCCAGTAAGAGCTTTATAGATCTCAAAACTATCTCTTCGCAACAAACTTTTTTTTGAAAAATAATACCAGTGTCTCACGGGGAATAAACAATGAGGTAAAATGTCTCCGAATGAAATTTCGCCGCTAAATAAAGGAAGCTTCCATGTTTGTGGTTCTTCCCTTTTAACTGTAGACAGGAAGAGGAAATAATTAGAAATGGAACAGACAAAAAGGGGCTTTCGAGGAAACATTAATACAATAAGAGAGACCTCAGAACTCAGATTATGGCTTCTTCGCTATTTTTAAATCATGGCTGGACTCGTGACTTTCTACATCTCGCCAGAAAATGTTATTTTCTAATTTTTTGTACTTGTTTTTCTGTTTGGTTTTCAACTCTTTGCTTGACAGACTCTTGAAGACTCTCAGACAGTGGAAACCTGCCCCTTGGTTGCCATCCGTGGAGAGGGCCGCCTAGGACCGCAAAACAAAAGGCAGCCCTGTCCCCGACTTCCTTTCCCTCTTCCAAGTTCCCTGTTCTGGGCCTCTGTGTTCACATCCCCACCTCAGCCGAGTCATCCAACTTAACCCCACTCACAGCACAGTGACCTACCAGCCACCCGAAGGGAAGGCGGCTGAACACCGAGAAAGGAAGTGAGTGAGTGTCGCCTTCTAAGAAGCTCGGTTCAGACCTCTACGCATTTTCGGCAGAGCTGAACGATGTAACTAAGATGCCATCCTTTCTCAAAACTGTAGCAGGGGAAGAAAAAAATTGGATCGGAACCTAGCCCTTCGTAATCCACACGCGTATCCACGATGCGTGTTCTCATACAATACACACACAGATTTTAGTCATACGCGACCTATGTTCCAGGACTATAGAATAATCTCCTTGGCATTTTCGTATTAACATTACATAAGGAAGCCTTTTACAAAAACAGCTCTAGAAATTGAAGCTCCATTCTTAGGTTTTCCCATACCTGTTTCTAGCTGCTGTCTAGCGCGTGTGTCACCCTATCCTTCTTCCTTTCTCTGCCGAAATGCACTGGAGTCTGGAGGCGGATTGGCTCCAAGCCGTAATGGAATATGCAGCCTTTCGCCTCTGGGTCACGATGCCGAAGCTGGGCCCCATCGGCAGCGTCTGAAAGCAGTCCCTGTACTATCCGAGGTCTTGCTTAAGGGAAAAGCCACTGTTTGAGCTTTTCACCCTTGTGGGAAGTCTCAACCAGGAAAGGCAGCTAGGAACGAGCAATGGTCCCCCCCAAAGAAACCCCAATTCGTGAGAGTCCATAAGGATGTGACCTGACCTTGCTGGTGACCTTGACTGAGGGCCCAGGGCCTAGTACGGTGACCAGCACGGAGCAGATGTTGTATAAACAGCTGTTGAAAAGAAGGAGAGAGAAGTTTCTGGGCCTCTCTATCCTTCTTTCCTTCTTATGCCTCTTAAAGGAAGTGGAGACAGACTACTCAGCACCCAGCCATGACGTTCCTTGAAGGGACACTGCGAGAAAGAAGGGGGAAAGTGTCAGAGGCCCAGCACAGTGACCTGAAGGAAGTGGCCATATAAGCAGAAGGTTGTATCAACTTATCTGCTCTTTAAAGAAACCATTTGCTATAACTCCAAAAAAGCAATACACACAAACGCGTTGACAAATCCAGAGAAATTATGCCATCATTGAACACAGTGCTGTCAAGTACCCAAGAGCTAATAAGTCTTTGTTTTTTGTTTTCGTTTTTTTTGGTTTACTGCAAAATGTGCACTGCAATTACACTAACGTACTAATAACTGTTATGCCGGGAACCATTTGATTTATCTGTCGGCTTCACGTGTTGACTCAGTGACGAGGACGCCCGTGTAAAACTTGTCGAACTATCACAGGCACCGGCAAAACGGCGGCTTCGCACTGGTTCCTGCAGAACAGAGAACCGGGGGTCCGGCCGGTGGCGCGCCCCATCCCGCGCAGAAACAGAGCTGCCGGGCTCCTGGCTGGCCGAGGCCAGCCTCTTCTCGGAAGGTAAGTGGAAGTGAGAGAAAGGAGAGAAAGGGTGGGGGAACTCCTGCATCCCCCGTAAGCTGCTCACCTGGCCCATTTCGGGGATGTCTCCCCTTCCCTCCCGAGGGACCATCTGAGGCTGGCGGGGACGCGGCACAGCCGCAGGGTCAGCAGGACCGAGCCCCCGTGAGTGGGGACCAAGCCTCATCCCCCCGCATCTCGCTGCAGGACGCTGGCCCAGGTCCCGCACGTGGCTGAGTTTCCTCCCCTGCAACGTGGGACAGCGACCTACCCAAGCCTCGGGCGGTTATGAGGATTAAATGTGACATTGCGCGTAACGCGCTTAGAAGTGTCCGGTGGTTACGCCGACGCCTGTTATCACGGTTGCCCGTCATGAGCCGTCACCGAGGGTACTGCCTGGGCAGCAGGCCGTCGCGGGGGTCTCTCTTCCCTGGGAACACGATTATGTGACACGGTTTGTACAGCTGTGTGTAGGGTAAAATATACATAACCTAAAATTTACCATTTTAACCATTTGTAAGTGTCCAGTTCAGTGGCGTTGAGGACATTCCCATGGCTGTGCCACCATCGCCATCCACCTCCAGAACTTTGTTCATCTTGCCAAACGCTTCACTCAACAAGCGACAACGCTGCACCCCCCACCCCCGGCCCCCGGCACCGCCACTCTATCTCTCTGAGTCCCAGGCCCCTCGCACAAGCGCAGTCGTACGGTGTTTGTCTTTTGTGTCTGGCTTATTTCCCTCAGCATCATGTCCTCAAGGTTCGTCCGTGTTATAGCATGTGTCAGACTCTCCCTCCTTGTTAAGGCTGAATGGCACCTGCATCTCATGGTAGGTAGAGACCACCTTTCATTTATCCACTTCTCCGCTGACGGACGCATGCGTGGCTCCTGCCTTGGGCTCCTGTGCACACTGCGGCTGTGAACCTGGGTGTTGTACCGCCGAACGGACAGGTGACATGGCATCGTGGTGTTGCTGAACTCCTTGCGAAGGCAGTGTGCCAGCTCCCCTCTTTGGACACTTGCTGTCTGGCAACACTGCATTTCCCAGGGGTCCTGCAGGCCCCCGACACCGTTCCTATTCTCTGTTCGTGAGATTCCCTGGGTGGCTCGTCTTCTTCCACCCTCACTCACCAATTCCTACTCATCTTAGTGGCCTCCACTCAGCTGCCACCTCCTCTAGGATTCCCCCTTACCCCATGACATTCCTTAAAGGGGTGCTGAGACGAAGAAGTGACAACGGCCCAGAGCAGCGGCCTGAGCAGGGGAGGCGTCCCGTGGCTCACGGCTGCACTCGGCACACGCTTCCAGCCCACCCAGCAGACCGTGAGGGACTCAAGGGCAGGGCTGTGTCTTCCTCACCTTTCCATCCCCGCGACCACATACACATACGGCCAAGGCCAAGAAATGTTGGACAGGAAGAGGAAAAGACAGATGGATAGAAAATGAATAATGAGGTCGACATCTAGATACGTTGTTTTCCTTTTCTCGAAGACGGCAGTCGAGATACGAACATTTAGTGAACGCCTACTGTGCGCCAGACGAAAACGATGCCCGTGAAGCAATTGTTAACACCATTATACAAAAGAGGGAAGTGAGGCAGAAAACAGCAAGTCCTTCTCTACGTTCACAGAGCTGGCAAGTGACAGAGCGAAGATTCGGATCCTGGCGGTCGGCGGCAGGGACCACGCTCTTACTCACGGAAGTGATGCAGCAGTGTGTAACCTCGACAGCGACTCTTGCTCCTGATTATAAAATGCTAATGACTGAAAAAGATGACTCTGGGGTCTCCAGGAGTAAAGGTGATGGGCCATGTTAAAAATGAATGGCGTTCATTTACATCGACATATGAAAGTGAATTCTGCCCTAGGTAAGACTCACCAAGAGGGTCTGGGAAGTCCACCACCCTACTAAAGAGATCCTAAAGGATGCTCTGAAGTAGAGATGAAGTCTACCCCATTTCTTTTCTGAATCAGCGCAACCCCACTGATGTCTACAGAAAAGTCACCCTGCTTCCTTGGGACCCTGCACTGAATGTCGCCAAACCAGCCTGCCGCCTTGGTCCTCCCACTTCTCTCAAGCCTTCACGGGCAGGGGGAGGCCTTTAGTGTCCCCGACCGCCACCCCTGGCAGCTCAGACGCCATCGGTGCCACCAGCTCACCGAATGACAGCGCCACCTCGCAGATAACGCGAGACAGGAAATCTCAGTCCGCGTCGGGGTAGGTGGCCTCGCGCCTGCCGCGTCTCTCCGTTTCGTTCCCTCCAGGGATGATGCGCGTCCTCCGCGGGCACCTGCACGTTCTGCGCGTCCAGTGGGCCCTCCCACGGCCTGTCATTCTGCACGACCGGAAGTGAATACGACTGCAGTCGACGGAGTACGAACACAAGGACGTATCCACTAAGAAGAAATTCGGGGACCTCCAAACGAGCCGACCCGTAAATACCTAAGACCAAGACCCAGCCAGGGGAGGGGCCGCCTGCAGCGTCCGCCCGCCGCGGACTCCACTCTCCACGTCAGTGGGACGGTTTTGTGCCACCTCCCGGCACCAGGCAGGCCGGGCAGGAGCCAGTGTCCCCTCCTCCACCATCTGATTCCCCATCCCCAGTGACGTTTCCATTACACAGCAGGGACAAGGAGATTTTTTTTTTCTTTCCAAAGGACATAAATCTTTGGAGAATTCATGTATTCAAAAATAATGACTGTCTACTGGGTGCACCGACACCGATCAAAACATAAAGTTAATAAGCTGCGCTGACTACACTCGCAGGGTTTGGAGTCAGGAGACCCCTAGGGCAAAAATAAAACTGCATACGGGAACCCATCAGAACCCGAGGGAGAGTCCAGAGCCAGACGTGTTCTCGGGGACCCCGGCCAGCCTCCGGACCTCTCCATCATCATTCCATCGTCTCCTTCCTCACCGCGGAGAAGGGGCATTACGGAGACTCCCTCATAACGACGAGGACTCCATTAAAAAGGTAAATGAGCACAAACGACCACCACGAAAGGCCACAACCGGCAACTTCCTGCCCCGCGTGGCTGCCACACCCAGGACGCAGAGAGGCGGACTCGGCGCATTAAAATCGTGCCCCTCTGCCTCACAGTTACCACCCCAGCTGCAAAACACGCCCCCGAAGCCATCATTAGCAGACTCGCAGCTGTCAACCCTTCCTCCACTCGGCCTGGCGAGACAGCCAGCCATCTCCCCCGCTGAACACCCTGTCATTGCACGTCCCCCTTTATTATAAAAGCTTCGGCCTCACACTGTCTGAAACCCGAGACAGGATGTCTGTCTCCCGCGTCACCTACTCGTATGCTTCCTTCAAGGCTCCCGCAAAGTGCAATGCGCACACACAACCGTGCACATGCACACGCACACACCCACAGCCCGCTGGAACCCTTTAGAACCTTCACAAACGATTCCACGAGCAAACCTGGAGAAGGACAAGAGGAGAAATGAGGGATGGTATCTGAGAACATAATCAATGAAAACGAGTGGCAGGTTTGTTGTGCTGAAGGCGGAATGCTGAGCTGGAGGTGATGCTGCGAACGCTCTACCTGGGCTCCCGTAAGGTGAGCACAGAGCACAGAGGGCAAGAACGGGCTGTGACAGGTGGCCTTCCTGCTGCTCTCTGCCTGTTCGCAGCCGTCCTACTGAGCTCTGGGCTGGTAAAGGCCAAATGAAGTTCTGCTTTTAATATCCGTACTCCCCAAGTTGTGTTTAGACTAAAATACAAACATAAGTTATTATAGTTGAAATAAGAGTTAGGGAAACATTTCCCAAGAAAGACCCCTCCTGGGCTAGTGTTAATAAAGAAAAATAAAATCTATACTTATAGGCTCGGCAGTCAGCTACCTGCTGTCTCCTTTGCTGACAGTTATCAAAAACTGCAGGGTTATTACACTCAAGCCATGGGCTTGGGATATATAAACAGAGGTCTAAACAATTATCTAGATATTTGAAGGAGCAGAGAAAAGAGGAGAAATCTAAGGGGGCTAAGAAAGTTTGGAGAAAAATTGAGATGAAAAATTTTTTTTAAGAATGAGGAATAAAATGTTTGGCGTTCTGGTGTTCCTATATTGCTACCCTGGATGAAATCATCACAAATTATTTCTAAATCCTAATCAGGATGGCAAGTTTTTATAAACATAAATCGATAAGCAGTCTTATAAGGCAATACTTTTCTCAAAAGTTCTTTACCAAATTGCTCTTCTAAAATCAATTGTCCTTCTGTTTGTCCAAGTTTATTTCTTCCCACAAACACAGAAGACAGTAAAGTAAACAGCTTTATATAAGTAACAGGAAGAACCTTGTCAGTTAATTTATGATCCAAGTTCCAAAAGTAGAATCATCAGCAATGACAGTGCTACCGGTACCTTCGCTCGGATGGGCAAACGTTTAAAGGGACGTTTGGCTGGCTGGGGTGCGGGTCCCACACAGGTGGCAGCTAACGGGACAGCTTCAGGCTCTTGGTTCGGCCAGAAATCCATCAAGAACTCTGTCGAGCATGTCCCTCTGGGATTTGAGACAAGAACGGGCTCCACAAAGTTTGGCGGCTTCTCTCCAGCTTCACAGAGACTCGCAGGCTTGGAAGGAGTTTAGAGACCACTAACCCGCACCCCCTCGGTTTACAAAAGAGACATAACACACAAGGCACGGAGGAGACTTGCCCAGGAGCACAGTGCTAATTAGTGCCAGAGGCATGACTGCACCTGTCTCCTCATCTAAGGACAGTCATTTTTTACCTAAACATCTGGGATTGTGCACAACTTCCAACACCCACCCACCAACCAACCCTTTATTTTCCATTTCCTTCTCCTCTTTCATCCTTTCTCCTCCTCCTCTCTCATTCCTCTCCTTCCTATCCGCCCACCTATCCTTCAGGCTCCATCTCCTGGCTTGGCAGAGAAAAACGGATCCTTTGGTCCACCCTGTGGGACCACAGAGGAGACACTCAAGGCCCCTTCTTCAGCTGCTGCGCTCAGGACCAGGATGTCCCTCTCCAGAAAGACACACGACTGAACCGAGCATCTGATGATTTTTTTCTTAAACAATGACTGAATTGTTTGCCTGAATTCAACTGTTTATTTTCCATATAACCATCGGGTTAGGGAGCTCACCAGCTCTTGGTGGTCAGTGGTGGCGCTGGTTTCTGATCAGTTAAGACGTCTCCGACAGCTGCACGAAACCACCAGTTAGAAAGAGCAGACGCGGGGAAGTCGTGATACGACTCTAAAGAAAGCCACCGCTCTAAATAAGAAGGCAGTATCTCATGGGAACGCGTAGCCACTCATCACTGCTAACTAAAAGAAGGAATTGCACTGAAGAAAAAGCTCGGCTCTGTGAGTTCCTGTTATTTAGGAAAACAAAAACAAAAATCCTGAATTATCCATTACAAATCTCGGACATCACCAGATTAGATAAAGGATGATTAAGAGTTTACACTGGTCACCCCCATGGTGGCAAAGTGGACTTTAACTTATTATTTGCAGTTTGTGCTTAAAACTACAGCCACTTTTGTGTGTAAGAACTACTAACGATTCTAAAATTGTGCTGTATGGAGAATTAAGATGTTTTCCCCAAGATTTTTTGTAGCTAGGAGCAATATTGAACTTAAATTCTATTAAGCAGAAAAGATGAATTTAAAAAGACCCTCGGCTTTAACCTAGTCTCTAACACTGAAGACATGTTCAGATACAGTTCTGCTTATCAAAAGAACTCACTCGACCCCAGAGCCTTCTGATATGTTCACCCACGTAGCCGCACAAGACTATCGACTCTTTCTGAATCCAAGTTTACAAGAATCCCCTCTGCCCAGGTCAGCTCCCGCTCTGGGAGCTGAGATTTGTGCGGGAAATATTTCATGGTGGGGGAAGGGTGTCTTTATTTCCAGACTTCTCCATGGGGTCTGGTCAGAATCGATGCGACAGGATCAGCAAAGTATAACTGCAAAGAAAACCGTCTGAGAAAGATAACATGGACCGGAAGGTAGAAACGCCCAAATCCCGGGTGCTGCTGGGATCTGCTCAGTCTCCGGGGGGCATCTGCTCTCCTTCACTGCAGGAGCCCAAATGCCCAAGGCCGTCTGCAGTGCCGCCTGCTGCGCCGGAGAGGGGCGGGGCTTCCGAGGGGATTCCCCTCTGCGCCAGGGGACCACAGTCCAAGGTCACCGCATCTCAGCTGAATGCAGGAGTCGCTTTTTCGACAACTGAGCTCGCCTAAGTTTTCCGTGGAGCCACTTTGCAAATGAATAAATTTAAGTATGAGATGGTTTATTCACTTGCAGGTGAAGAAATGGGACGGATGAGCTGGATGGCGCCATTTTCCATTTCCCCCGACTGCTGCTTTTCCATTTTAATGTTAGACCAGAGGCAAATGGGAAGGGGAGGGACAGAAAAAGGACGGAGGGATGGGGGGGGAGAGAAAGGAAAAAAGGAAAGAAGGAAGGAGGGAGGGAGGGAAATAGGAAGGAAGGAAGGAAGGAAGGAGAAAGAAAGACAGAAATCTTTCATAAAACTCAGCTTCATTGAAAAACAACAGAAAATGATGGTTGGACTGTCATCTCACGATTTCACTTGATCTTCACGACAATCCCAGTGGGGTCCTACCACTGCCCCCATTGTATAGATGAGAATAACGCGGTTCAGAAAGGCTAAGGAACTTGCCCAAAGTCACACTTCGTGATGTAGCCTGATCTTGCACCGTTTGTTGACCCCAGATCTTAATCTCTAAGGTCATGAGATCCTGGAAAAACCAGATCTCTCTTAAGCTTTTGGTGCCCTCAACAACTCGAATGCTGCCTCTGCGTTCACTCCTGGAGACACTGTCACTGTCCGTCTCCTGGGCGTAGAATCTCTTCTAATGAAGCTCCCCGAAGACTTCCTATTCGCTGACTCAATGGGAGGCTCAATCCTTACCTCCTCCATCTCTCCAAGGTCTACATGACACCACTTTTCTTCTGTGCGCCTCCCCCTTTTCTGGCATCTCCTTCTTGATCCTCTTCCTGGCTCCTGGAGCTGCTTGTCCCTTCAATGTCAACGGGCCCCCCGACTCCAGGCTCAGCTGTCTATTGTCTCACTCTACAACACATGCTCCCGGGAGAGCTCACGCCATCTGTGGATTCCACCACCGTGCCCACACTGACACCTCCCAGATCCCCGTCCCAGCTCTAACGCCACTCTAGGTCCCCAATTGGACCTTCTGGAACATTCCAGCTCAGGCTCTACAGAGCCCAAATCAATTCCATTACACACAACCATTCTCCAAAATCAGACCCATGATGACGAACCTCCCCCCACCCCGCCTGTATTCTCCATCTCAGCACTGTCCACACACCTGCCCTCGCCGGAGCCCTGAGAGGATGCCTCACCTTCCTCCTCCCCCTCCCACCCGGTCCAGGTCTTCTACAGACAAGATCTGTCAGGTCCATGCAGCCTCTGTATTCCCATGGCTGCTGTTCAGGTCGACATCATCTTCCACTCACGCCAGAAGTGCTTCTCACCTGGCCTCCATGACACCGGTCTTCCAATCCGTCTTCCCTCTATCAGAGCAATATCTCTGAAACGAATATCCTGCCACTTCATCCCTTCCTGAAAGCCCTTGAATGGCTGCCCATGGCCTATGGGTTAATATCAGACTCTTCAGCCTGCAAGGCCCTTTATCCTCACCCTGCCCCCTTTCCGGCCTGTCACTCACCCACGCACACGCTGTGCTAGGGTGACAAGAGCCACTGCAGTTCCTCAGGTGCACTGAGGGTGCCTCACCTCTTTGTACCTCGTGCCTGCCATTCGCTCGACCTCGAATGTCCCTGTTTCGCCCTGGTCAGATGTCACCCTCCCGCTCACCTTTGCAAAGGCCGCTTGAGCCTCACCCCTCCGGGCCCTCGCAGCCCGCGCAGCCTGTGGTCCTCACTCTAACTCTCTCGCTCCTTGTCTGTCTCTAATCCTAGACTGGGAGTGACTCCAGAGCAAGAATTTCAGTCTTTTTTATTTTTTAATCTGTGCCATAGAACTGCAGCTGGCACAGGAGCAGGAATTAAAGATGCTTACTGGCATGTGACTACGAAAGCGAAAACGATGTAAATATTAGCAAACTGAATCCAGCAACATATTTAAAAAAAGACATTGTGACCACGTGGAGTTTGTTATGGATGTGCAAAGACGGTGTGTTAGTAGGAAATCAATGACAATTCACAATATTAGTAGATCTAAGGAGAAAAATCGTACGATTGTTTCCCTAAACACTGAGACAAAAACATTTGGCAAAATATAACACCCACTCCTGATTAAAAACACTAAACAAAATAGGGATTGATGGTTATTTCCTTCGCTTTCAAAAACCCAAAAGCTGACATCAGGAAAAACTACACACATGCCCACTACATCACTACTGTCTAACATTGTACTGGGGGCAGTAATCGAAGCAACAAACAAGAGAAAACCATTCGGAATAAAAGCAGCAAAGGAAGAGAATAATGATACCTCTATTTGTAGAAGATAAATTCTTTTGGAAATCCGAGTACCAACTTTAAAACCTGATGACTACATTAATGAAATTTAATAAAAGAATATAAAATTAATATGTAAATCGATATCCTTCTTATATATAAACAATTATCAAAAGAGATAATGGAAGAGAAGAACGCATTTATAATAGTAGCAAAGATTTAATATCTAATAATAAATTGAACAGATGTGCAAAGTCTATAAAGGAAAACCTTTAAAATTGCTGAAAAGTAGACTTTTCAAATGGAAACGTATTCCATGTTCTCGGGAAAGATTCGCTATCATAAAGATGCCCAATATCCCCTAGGTTAACATAAATTTAACATGGTCCAACTTAAAATGCTTTTCTGGAGTTTTAGGCAAGTTGATTCTAAGTTCATATGGAAAAAATAGTGAGAAAGAATAGAACAACTGAGAATTTGGTTTAGGAGAATGGTGGTATCTCAAATCAGCGGCGGAAAGGGGAATGTTTTAATAAAGGGTTAGGGCCCAACTGGATAGACATTTAGAAGGAGGTGACATTGATCTACACCTTTCATTAAACACCAAAATAATCTCCCCCCAATGGATCAGAGATCTAAATATGAAAAAGGAAAGCATATAAATAACCAAAGGAAACACAGGTGAATTCCTTTAAAACGTGGAGGTGGTGGACAGACACCTTTCTAAGCGCGACTCGAAATCCAGCTTTCTCAGAAGGAGATGGCTTCTGGAGCATCCCCCAAAAAAACAAGCAGAACGATGCTGACTTACTATTTTGATAAATAGTTCAAACGTAATTGAGAAATCCTGGTGTATTCCCAGTCCTTTTGCACCTATGCAAATATACTTCAAGATGTTTCTCATTGTGCATGGAAGTGTGAATGATGAACGGGGGCCCATTCCAAACAGTGCCTCTTTGCCAAAGTAAAGAAAAGATGCTATGACCAGCCTGTGACTCAAGATAGTGGTAAAAAGGAAGTCGGTTTATATTCCTGAAAAGAGACTGCGAACCCTCCCGGACAGCGGCCAACTGAGACTCTTTGCCAGGACAGACCAGGGTGGAAGTCTGGCGGCCCTGCTGACGTGGCACAGACACATCCAGCCGAAGGGCCGTCCCCCGCTCCCGGGTCAGCACAGGGCCCTCTGGCAGGGTTTTTTGAAAAGGGCTGATAACAGAGTTTCAGCTGAGTGAATATAAATATGGAGAACTTCCTTCCTCTCCTCTGTTACATTCCAGCCAAGAAAATTACTCAGCTCCGAATCCTGACAACCTCACATATTTTTCCCACCCTCTACCCCTACCCTGAAAGTGAAGGTACCATCTGTGAGCCCAGGAAATACAATCATGACATTCTCCCACTCGGAGCAGTCATACGAATAGTGACTCTCAGTGGCTTTCGGGGTGAAAGCGTCCTTGGATTCCTCTGTTCCTTGCACCTTTTGTCACGCTTCCTTATCTGACCTGAACCACACCAATCACGCAGAATTCCAGGGTAAAAGAAAGGAAATCAGGTTACTCTTCACTTTGCTATATGAGATTTTGTATGAGTGAGTGTGTGTGTGTGTGTGTGTGTGTGTGCGCGCGCGTGCATGCGCATGTGTGTCTTGGTACAGTGCCCAGCACCTACTAATGATGATAATTGTTAGCCATTTATAATCATCATTATTATTACCATCGCCATTATTATTAGCTGATGAATGGTCCAATCCATGACATAACGCCAAAGAGCAACTGATGTTGCCTAAATTTTATTGGCTTAATCCTTCCAAATGCTGACAAATTACCAGCCTCAGCCATTTAAGAATCACATTTCTAATGCAATAATCCTATCTGCAGTGAGTGTGGAAGAAATTACTACAGGCCGGGGATTTTTACAAAGTGAATTAAGTCACTATAAAAACTGACCATGTTGGTTCGCAATTAAAAGTCCGGCAGAATGCAAAACCATTATTCCATAGCTTGCTAAGTCTTAAAGCAGAGATTACAGCTCACATGTTTCTGCTGGGAATGTTTTTATAATCCCTAAAATGTTTCAGAAAATTTCAATGATAAGTGCTACAGGACTTTTTCATTACTGATATTATCCTTTATCAAAATACCTCCAAAATGGAAAAGATTCAAGTGAGGCTTTCTGAAGATAGCCACGTGTTCTTAGAAGATTTCGGATAGAATTTTCTCGTAATTAATAAATATTTAAAATGCAGTATGTATTTTATCTCTTTATAAAGTATCTTACAATGGCTTCTAATAGAAGCTTTTTAAATAGAGTTATTTTTTCATACCCTTGTTTTGGAGCTGGGAAAATACAAAATAAATACATATATATATATATATATATATATATATATATAAAACCTCCAAGTCTAGACTTACTTGGGCTCTAGCTATTTCGAGTCCACGTTTGGTGTTTTTAAACCCCTATGACACATTCCTTTCTTTCATCTCTGTGATTGCTGGCCACCCGTCTCAGTATGTCCAGCTAATCTTCCTGATATTTCTGGGGCATAAATGGACCCAGAATATGTGACTGAGAAAAAATCAGATAGGAATGTCATTCTGGACCTTTTTATACATAAAAGGAGATTCTTTTTTTTATTGATATGGAAATGAACAGATGTCTGATAACCTTTTGCCAAACTGGAACATTTCTGCTTACCCCAGGGAATTCCTTTGGGCTGGTGTTTCGTAGGGCTCACACCGTCAATTCAAAAGTTCTGTCACAGATATCAGAATGATCTAGGATAGCCCCGAAACGGGAGAGTCATTCCTTGGCCCCTATTTCTGGCTCGGTGCCTCAACTGCGTATAAAACAGGAAAGACACTCTTGCCAGTGGATATAAAATGGCTTTAGATTTACACATGGGAACACTGCAATGGGTGAAAGGACTGTTTTTGCTTAAAATCCCGACACTTTACAAATCCACATTCTTTTGTTTTATCTGACCTCTTCCACTTACCAGCCCTAGAAAGGAAATGATATAAACCCAGTAAGTACTTTCTTACTGACTGGGGTAATAAAAATCAATCCCAGTGTTTTACAGTCGGCCACCAGGCACAAATCTTTACTTACCCAGGTAAGTTGCTATTCGAAAAGATGAATCCAGGACATCATTAAGAGTTATGTGAGCTCACGGTTGTCACTTCTACATTCCAGTCTGTTTATCCCTAAATCTGCCTCTACTCTCTAACTGTTTGCAGAAACCTCAAACTCAGCTGCGTGGAAAACCACACCCATCATCATCCTTCTCCCTGAGCTCACCCAAACCTGTGTCTCCTCCCACTTCCTGCCTCAGTTAATAACTCTCCCCGCCCACCCAGTTACCTAAGCTGGAAACCTTCAGAATCACTGTGCCTTCTCCCAGTGGCCACACTGGAGGCTCAGAACAAGGCAGTCACCCCTCAGGACAGCAGAGTTGCTGTCTTACCTCCTGGGACCCGCCAGGCATCAGCCTGGGCTCTCCAGCACTTCACCTCCTCTTCTCCATGAATTGTCCCAGAAACAAAACGGGAAAATTCAGTATGACCTGCTACCCCTGACCGCTAGGAAAAGTATGAGAAGTCAACGTGAGAATTCATATGGCGGTATAACGTTTGGGACAGCTACTGTCGAAATTGAAAGCGGATATGTTGTCTAAGAAAAACCTTAAATTCTATAAAACATAAATTGAACGGAATCTTTTCTAATTAATAATCATCAACCCTCACTCCCCTCTCTGAAGAATAAGGCACTTTTCAAACTTTATCCAATAACTTTCGTGACATTCTAGCAGTCCGAATCATGCTTTTCCTTAGTGTATTAATGGGAAAGCTAACTATACAGAGGAAAACTGATTTACTCAACGTGACAAAATAAATCAGTGGTACAGAAAGCACTAAACCGAATCCATCCTAAAATTATAAGGTTCCTGGGTATGCTATTCTGCCTTTGACGTTCAAATGCTTACCTAGGAGATTTTAATGCCACCTAGCAGAATTTAATACTTTATTTAAGAAAATATTCCCCAAATACGGTTAAGCATCTTAAGCTAATTACAAAGATGATTTTTGCTAATTATCCCTCAAAAACATGTCTTTGTCTTCCAGACTCTTACTCTCCAGAGCAAAGTACATGCTGGAGTCACAATGACACTCTTGTTCTAATGGAACTTAACTCCTTCTGTGCCTGAGCGCCACAGAGGTCCAGTGTGCTTATAAACCCCACTCTGGGAGTAGAGAGGCCTCCTCTCTGAGTTACTCGGGCCTCCATCCATGATGCTCCAGAGAACACGGCATCTGTTTAGTTAAAATGTTACAAAAACTAAAGATTGGGCCCAATCTGAGGGTACCAATGTTTTAAAAAGGAAAAAAAAAACCCTAAAATTATTATTCTCAGAGGCTTGTAGAATATTTTTGGTTAAAACTGAGGCCCACACCTTGTCATTCACAATGAGGTGACCCAAATCACTGCTGTCTCTCGCTAAGCCTGTGCACTCGCCTGTACCGGATGTCACGCTGCGCCGTGCTACGTCACATGTAAAGGTCCAGGCCACTCCCGCACTGTGCGATAGTCCTGTGCGCACTTGAAAGTGACCCCGAGTGACCACCCCCACGACTGGCAGCTCTTCTCTCCACGCACCTGGGTCCCCGGAAGTCGGTGCGGAGCCCCGAGGTGCAGCGGCCCCGTTCCTCCCAGAATCACCACTCTGACAATGTGATCTGCTTCCGGCATCGCTTTTATTTCACCGCGTAAATAAAAGGGCCAAATATGGCGCTGCCTCCTACGACACTGTGAATGAATTTTCCAGGCTGCTTCAACAAGAAAAAATCCTTTGTCACATGACTCCATAAAATATGATGGATGGAGTTAAGTGTCAACATTTGTTTCTTCTTCCTATAGAATTCCTTCCCTCCCACCATTTGTGAAAAGAGGATATTTTGGTTTACCTTTGCACACAAGGAGCACTCAAACAACACCACAAAGAAGTTATTGTAAGAACAGTTCCTCGAGAACATTCCAGAATGATCTGGTAGCTGTGTAACATTAAGATCTCCAAATATCAGATGTTATGTCGTTAAGTTTCTTCAAATGTTATCACAGGGTCTAGTCTTGGTTATATGAGCTCACAATACCCCACACTCTTCCTCGGTAGAGAACAAATCATGAATTGTGTATTTTGTGGTGAATGTCTACATCCTCCCTTAGACTCTAAGCTCCATGAGGACAAAAGCTGTAGGGATCTGCTATCTCCTGAATGCCAGAGGAAATCAAAGAATATGGATAAATGATCAAAAAAAGCAACTAAATCTTTAGGTAAAGAAACTGTGTAAAACTGAAGGAATGCAAGAAGCTTTTAGAATCCCCGAGATTTATTCTTGGGGTGTCCCGAGGGTTCTCGTGTGAAACTACAAAAATGGCTTACTGACACCAACCGAGAGTTAATTATTCCTGAGATGAATTCAGGATGCAGAAAACCAATTCTCTCAGTGGTAGTTTTCCACATTTAAGATGTTACATCTTCTGTGGGTATTTGTTTAATTTAACCCGTACCTATGAACACATCGATGCGTGTGTTTGGGGATAAACAGATGAGGCGAGCAGATGCAGTTGTTCCCCAAGGCCGCTACTGCAAATCACAAGATTTCATTTCAAGAGTCACAGAAATGTATCAGAAAACGCCATTGAACAAGCCCGATCAGAAATCGCCACAGCAATCCACTCTGTTTTCTTGATATTTCTCTCCAACCACTGATAAAAACTCTTTGAAGTGCAAGAGTAAATATGACCATTTGATAGCACTTGGACCCAACCGTGCAAATACAATTGCATTGTGCTCCACTCTGGGGGCTCCTGGCACACACCCGAGGCCCGCAGGGTTGCCATGGAGGGCCCGGCGTGCTTGGCGCTGGAGCAGGCCACCTCGGAGGAGCTCTCCGCCCCTTCGTCTTCCTCGCACGCTCGCAGTGTAGGGGGAAGGCTGGCTTTCCCATAGGTGTTTCTGGTTTTGTAACCCTGGGAAAGGACCACAAACAGGCCATGGGAAACGCCAACTCCTAAATGTCCCGTTGACATTTTTGTAAAGGATCACGGGTAGGGTTGGGGAGAAAAATCTAATGAGCGGGCCAGCGGGCCCGGCGTTGGCAGAAAGAAAGGATTCCAGGAGCTGGTGTCCGCGTGTCCCTGGCCTGCCACCCGGCAAAGGTTAAAGGTTTGCGGACACGCGCGGAGAGGGTCTCGGGGAGTAGGGAAAGGGGCTCTAAGGAGACGGAGACAGCGAGACAAATAACCTACGGCATCCTCGGTGGTTGGCGCGGCCGGAAACCGCGGGCGCTTCCACCAAGCTCTGCGCCTCACCGTGGCCAGGTGAGGGAGACGCGCGGGGTCGTCCCCCTCCCCCGCGCAGGGGTGCCCCCGCCGTGCCAGCGCGCCCCGGGGTGCGGAGCACCCCTCGTCGCCGCGGGGGTCGCGCCGGCCGCGGCGAGGCGCGCAGTGTTGCCGAGCTGCCTCCCCGCCCCGGGCCGCCGTCCCGCCCGCCCCGCGCGGCGCTCACCTTGCCCGGGAAGGGCCCCGGGAGCAGGAGCTTCAGCGCCTGCCTCTTCAGCTCCACCAGGCGGGCGTTGCAGTTCTCGCACCAGACGCCGCGGTCCGAGCCGGGAGAGGAGCCGCCGCCGCTGCCCGAGCCGGGGGAGCCGGTGCCGAAGCCGGGCGAGCCGCCCAGGGAGCCCGGCGAGCTGGTGCCGATGCCCGGGGAGGCGGGGCCCGGGGAGCCGTGAAGGAGCTCGGCGACGAGGTGCCCGAGCCGGGGGATGGGGTCCCCGAGGAGCCGAGCGCGGAGCCCGCGCCCTCGGGGGTGGGCCGGCTGCTGGCGCGCGACTCCTCGTACGCTTTCCGGTACCAGCTCTCGGGGGAGAAGGATGCGGCGGGCTTGGTGGGCGAGCAGACCTCATTCACCTGCGGGGGGAAACACGCCGGTGTCAGGGGCGCCCCGAAGTCGGGCCGGGGGCGCCCCCCACCCCGCCTGCCTGGGGGTCTGCGCGCCACCGAGGGCCCGGCCGAGCACCAGAGGCGGGCACTAGGGACCGCTCCGAGCCTGCAGCCAAATCTGCCTCCATTTGTCTCGTTAATTGTCCTTAAGAGAGTCCCCGCCGCCCGGGTTCCCCCTATGCGGGTTCCCGGGCGCCGGCAGAAGAGGAGAAGGCTCGCTCAAGGGGTCTCAGTGGTTTCTGCCAGGGGGACCCATTGACTCAGCGCCCCGCGCTTTTAACCCGGCACCCATCCCAGCAAGAGCCCAGGTCTGAGATCCTGCAAGCCGCTATCCCGGGGCTGTGGGTGTGGGGGGGGGGGGGGTGGAGGTCGTGACCTCTGGGTTTTTATTCACTCGGGGTACAGCCTTCTGGATCCTGAAGGCACAGGAAAGGCTGTCCCGGCTCCAAGAAAATAACCCCAAGGAACGGCGGAGAAATCTTGGAAAACCCTCCCGTTCGGCGTAACTCTGCCTCCAAGTGCAGGAATGCTGCAAAAGTTAGGGGTGCGAGGAAGGGAAGGCACGAGAGGACTGAAAAAATTCCCAGGGCGAGGCGAGTGTGCGGCGCCCGCGCGGGCGGACCCGCCTCCGCGCACGCACACCCCGCGGCGGCGCTTCTGCGGCCGGCGCGGAGCCCGGAGCCGCCCGGCCGCGCCTCGCGGTCCCCGCAGAGGGGAGACCCCGGCCGATGTGCCTCTGGGGACGCGTCTCCGCATTGTGCCCGCACAACTTACCCCGTATTTCTTGCCCCTGGTGGACACTGCAAGCCTCTCTTTATTCCCAGCTACCGAATTCATGGTGGCCTTTCCAGCAGAGGGTCTCAATGTTCCACCAGCGCTACATCCAAAAGGTCTTCCGACCCAGAGGGGTCCCCCGCTGTAGGGGCTGGCCTGGCCCTCAAGTCAAGGTTTCTTAATGGGGGGGAGGGGATAAAAGCAAATGGACCCCAGAAGCAATAGCACCAATTTGCAGAAAGGGTTGGAGTAGGTGGTTTATTCTTCTTCAAACACTGCTCCTCCTCATCCTCTTCTGCCTCCTCCAGTCACACGTTCTCTCTTCACGGTCACATCCAGATAATTGGCATTTTCCTCGCCGAATACGTCCGTGTTCCTCCACCAGGGAAAGGAGGAATACAATCAGGGGCACGCGGCCCCTGCAGAGAAGGTGGGCGAGCCCTCGCCTCGCCCCCCGCCGGCGAGCCGGCTGTGGGAACTTGTCTCCTTCACGCAGCGTGGTAACTGAGTTCAAAGAAATTCTCCCAAAATATAAAGATTCAGACTCGGGGAGGAGCCTCGGCGTGTCGCCGAGCCAATATCCGCCGGCCCGTTCTGCCTGACAGTTGCGCGAGGGCAGGGAAAGGGGCGGCTCGGCGGGGCCGGGCGCCGTCCGCGGTCAGGGCGCGCGTGTGCGCCCGGGCGCAGCGCGGAGCCGGAGGACCCGCGGCCCCGCCGCCGGGGAGCCCGCCGCCTGGCTGCCGCCGCCGCGCCGGCCCGGCTCCATTTTAGGTTGCGGCGCTCCTGCCTGACATTGCGAGGCCGAGAGCCGGCTGGGGGTTGGGGGGATCGTAAATCTTGCTGCTTGCGGGGAAGTTCCTGGCGAGTGGCCCTCGTCCAGGGCTCTAATGAAACACCGCTGCGCGCGCCTGGAGCCGAGGGGCCGCGCGGAGCCGGCGGGGCTGGTCAGACACGCGCCCGCGCCTCCCCCGCCCCCAAGTTCTTTCTCTTCCTGGCGAGGCTTGCAGTTCTGCCTTTGAAACGCCGGGGAAAAGGGATTGAGTCACAAACAAGTCCGCAAACACGCCGGGTCCTCCCCCCGCCCTTTGTTCTCCTAGACCTGCCCTGCAAACCTCTTCTGGAATGGCCCGAACGACCCCCGGCCGGCCGGGGAGCCACCCTCCCCACCAAAGCCGGATGACTCGGGGCTCCCCCACCCGCCCAGCCCCAGGCTGCGAGATGCCCCGATGCCCAGCGCTGGGACAGGTGAGCCCGGGACCAAGCGGGCCACGCCGGGGCAAGGGAAACTGAGGGATTCGCCGCGCTGCACAGGCGCGGCGCGGACGGCGCGGGCCTGGGGAGGGGGTGCGTGCGAACTGGCCTTGGCCTCGCCTTGCCCGGCCCGGTCCCCTCCGCGCCCCTCCTGCCTTGCCCTCTCGCGCCTGGGGCCCGCGGAGTCCGGGGCGCACCAGCCGTCGCCCCCTGTCCCACCCCCCGCGCGCCCCCCGCGCAGCGCCCAGGAGCGCAGGAAGCCGGCATATGCCGGGCTCCACACGTGGCTACGCCGGGGTGTCATTTTTCATTTCCCGGGAGGACATTTCTTCTGGTGAGCTGGCAGGTCTGTTTTGTTGTGACCTTTAATTAACACCCCGAGAGACGCCTCTGGAAGGACCGGCCCAGGCCGGGGATCACGTGAGGTGTAATGGCATCTCGGCGCCGGGGAGAGACCCGGCCCGCGGGCAGGCCAGGGCGCAAAGGACGTTTGGGGCTTTCCAGTCGCTAGCTTCCTTCTGAGATATGGAGGAGACAGGAAGACAGTTTTCTGGAACCCTGGGTCAACGCCCTTCTTCCCCCCCGCGCCTTCCTCAGGGAAAATTCCTCCTCCTCTTCCTCCCTCCCGCTGCCATCCGCCCACCCTCCCTCCCGCCGCAGCTCTTGCGTGGGAATATTTCACAGCCACCAAAGCAAGGTAAGAAGTCAAAATGAAGATGTCGAGAACAGTGTGGAAGTTTCCATTACGTTCCTACTTCCAATCTAAACACGATCGTATCAAGAGAAGACCTTAGGGGGCAGGTACGCCTCCAGGCAGCCCCCGCCAGCTCCCAGCCGTATCTGGATTCCGGGGGTGGTGCCGCGGAAAACAACATCGCCATTAGCTACGCGCTGCTTATCCGCCGAAAAGCAACGCGTGGCCAGGTTGAAACGGACGTGCGGCGGGCGGGGAAGGTGGGGTGTCGAGGGAGAGTTACTGGGGAGCTGCGAGATACACCTGGGAGGTAGAGGAGACTCAAGCTGGTCTGATTTGCATCCCCTACAAGCTGGGTGCCCGAAGCGTGTTTGGTGAGCTCGGAGCGCCCTCTGTTGATGAAAATTTACAAACGGAGGTCCCGCAAGAGTTTGATTTGAGGCTTTTGTAAAATGGATGTAAAATTTACATATAGTGAAATGCACAAATTTTAAGAGTACAATTCCATAAATTTCGATAAACTTACACTCTCAGCTAATCTACCACCTGAATCAAGGTATAAGTTTCCATTACTCCAGAAAGTTCTCTCCTGTCTCTTCCTAAGTGTTCCCCATCCGTCGCTCACAACCACTATTCCGATTTCTATCACCATAGATTAGTTTTGCCTGATCTTGAACTTCTCATGCATAAAATCTATGCAAAACTTGTTCTGTCGTGTTTCACCTTTTTCACGTAAATAAGGTTTTTTGAGCTTCACGTGGTTGCTAGTATCCCCGTTCTCTCTGTTCTGCTTTCCATTCCGATCTCTCGGCCTTCTGGTTGTTAATTGAATATTTTTTTAGCATTCTGCTTCATCCTTCTATTGGTCTTTTAGCGCTAATGATTATGATATTCATATTTAATTTACCGTGGGCTATAGTTAAAATGGTACCACTTCACCCAAAGTGTAAGAAACTTGCAACAGTATAATTGCATTTTACCTCCTTCCTTGGTGCTATATTTATCTCTACATACATTATAAAACCCACAGCACAATTTTACCAATTTTACTTTAAACATTCTATTGTCTTTTAGTTAAACTAGAAAAAAATTAAATATATCATTTTTTTGTATATACCTAGTTTTACCATTTCTGGGAGTCTCCTCTTTTTTGTCCTGTAAAGCCTCCTTTCCAACTGGGTCATGTCCCTTCAGACTGAAGAAGTTCCTTGTACTAAGCGTCCCCTGGCAACACATTTTCTCAGCTTCTGTTTATCTGAAAATGTCTTTGTTTCACGTTTGTGTTCAAAGAATGTTTTAACTGGAAGTAATATTCTTGATTGAGTTATTTTCTTTCCGACCTTTAAAGATGCCATTCTTTGCCTTCCTTGTTCTTCGTTGGTCAGCAGTAATTCTTACAGGAGCTCTCCTCTGTGTGATGTATCCTTTCTCTCTGGATGCTTTATTTAGAGTTTCTCATTACCACTGGTTTTCAGCAATTTGACGATGGTACGCTAGACGTGGTCTCTCTGTATTCCTTCTGCTTAGGGTTTGCTGAACTTTTAGGACCTATAAGTTCATCTGTAAGTTTTCCACCAAATTTGGAGAAAATAAGCCATTATTCATTCCCATTTGATTCTGTCCCATTCTCTCTCCTCTCCTTCTGGAACTCCAATTACATATGTTTTATAACACTGCATGATATTGTCCCATAAGTTACTGAGGCCCTGTTCGTTATTTCTATCTTTACCCCTCTGTTCTTCAGACTGGATAATGTATGTCGATCCTTTAAGTTTACACCCTTGCTTCTGCTATCTTCAGTCTCTGTTAAGCCTATCCGGTGAATTCCTCATTTCAGATATTGTACTTTTCAATACATACATACACAGATATATGGTTTCCATGTCTCTGCTTCTTTTTCTTTTAAATCTTTGAACATAGTTATTATAATGGCATCTTTCTTGTCTGCTGATTCCAACATCTGATGCATTTGGGGATCACTTTCTATTTACTGATTTTTCTCTTGACTCTGAATCACATCTTCTTGTTTCTTTCATATCTCATAAATTTTAACTGTGTGCTGTATACTATGAATATTACAGCACAGAGACAGTAGATTCTAGTACCTTCCTTTGAAGAGTATTGATTCAAGTATTGTTCTAGCCAGCAGTTAAGTTAGTGGTGGATCACATTAAACTCGTAGAGGCGTGGCTCTGTGCTTTGTTAGAGCAGTTCTATTTAGGCTTTGCAATCAGATCTAAGAAGAGTCTCTTAGTTCTAAGTCTCTTAGTTCTGTTTTTTACTCCTAACTGTATGGCACTCTGGGGTTCAATGAGAAGCTTAAAGTGCTTGCCAAGCCCCCTCAAACTTGGGACTTAAACTTAAGCTCTGCTCCCCTGCAGAGACGGCAGCTGAGATCTCTGCTCAACCTTTTCAGCTCCAAGAGGCTACTTTCCTCCAGACTCTTCCATGTGTGCAAAATCCAAACTGTCACCCATGGATTTGAGGGACATTTGATGCGGATTTTGCAGCTGCCTCACTTCAGCTTTCTCCTTGCCAGGATTTTCCTCATCCCTTTCCAGCTACAGCCCTGAACTTCACCACGTACTACCTCAAACCAACAAGACTGGCCTTCTCCTTGAGTTATAGTCACCAGCCCAGCAGCCTGGGAAAACCCATCTAATCTTTCTTTCAAGAACCGAACCCTCGAATCCCCTCCCATCTCTGCCTGCTTTGGGCCACTCTCCAGTGCCTTTAACTAGGTTTTTGTTGTTGTTATCCAGTTCTTAGTTGTTTTCTTTGGGGAATTCAATTGTCTATAAGTACTTCCGAACTTTAGTTTTAATGGTGGCTTTTTCATATCCACCTTAGGTTTTTAGAATTCTTGTAGTTTCAAGAGTTTTTATTCTGTGAGTGAACAGCCTAAAGAGTTACTCTTTAAAGAGACTATAATTTTATTTCTTATTAGATACAGATAGATGAGAGAGGGGGGGGGATTTTTCATGTCTTCACATTTGAGGGTATTAATAGCATTATTTCAAGATTCAGGTTGAAAAAAAACACTCATTTTATAAATGAAAAAAATATATAGTGCCTTTATAAAAACCAATATATACTTATTCCATTGATACCCCTGGGTGAAAAAACAGTATCTCCTGTTATATCCATAAGTACAAAATGCAAAAAAAAAAGGTTACGGTCCATTACCTGGCTAAGAATGAAATTCTTATTACATATTCCTTGTTGCTTTATTATGAAATGAACATAACTTCTGGGAACACTTCATGAGACTTTTATATTTTCATAAAATGCAATTTAGCTTTCTCATTATTTATACCTCAGGAGTGAGTGGCTCATAACTTTTATTGCTAAAATATATTATGTCACTGTGTTTTTAAAGTCTAAAAGTATAAATCAGAAATAAAAAGCCAAAATCAAGCTGGCAACTCCTAATTGCTAAGCAGAGGGCAGAATATAACAGATTCCACTCCTCTTTAATATTTTTCTCTTGAAATAATTTCCACATCGGCTGCCAACAGAGCCAGTGGAGTGTGTGTGCCACAGGCGGCTGGGTTTCTCCTTAAAAGATAATTAAAGCAGCTTACACTGTCCATGTGGTATCTCGATGAATATGCAAACAATATTTGCATATGATCTACTGGTGTTCTGGGACCATATGATCATGTGTGGGCTGCCAGAGTCATCGGCAAGCTGGTAACTTTAATTTGTGGACTTGGTCACTGTTGTAGTTTCTTTAAGAGGAGAGTTGTTGGTGTCCTGTGAGCTAAGGAAGACTTTTCACTCTTGGGCTCTCACTTCAATCCTTAATCATTTTATCCCCTAAAATGCCTTTCACGCTAAATCCCAAGTCTTGATCGCAGTCCAAAGTTGACAGTTCAAAAGATAAATGCATAGAGAGAGACAGGGTGTGAACTGAATTTGTGTGGCTGGAGTGATCCTTTTTTTTTTTTTTTTGGCGGGGGCGGAGGGTGTTTTTTATTTGCTTTGAGGTTGGGGGAGAAAACACCAGTTATTACAAACAGAGAGGATGGTCGGATAGTGAGGTATCAGGCCGCTGACATTGAGTACCAGATGTGACTACCATTGATTGTGCTGCCATCTATCACAAGAATTAAACTGCTTGAAGAGGGATCGTGTCATCCTGTGTGTCACTGTTTATAATAGAGAAGGAACAGAAATGACCTAATATGTATCATAGGGGGACGGATTTAATAACTTACAGTATAGTCAGGTCGTGGAATACCGTGCAGCCATTAAAAAATATTTTCATAAAAGAATAATTGCATGGAAATAATGGGAAGACATTGATGCTACATTAGTGTTAATTATTTTTTTAAAACTTTAAGTATGTACAGTATGATGATAATTCAGTGAAACCAAAAGAAAATTTTATATATATATATTATATATATATTATATATATATATATATACACACACACATATATATCAGGAAAAAAAGACTAGAATTTACATCAAAATATTAAGAGTATAACAGCTCTCTCTGGGAGTTTCCAATTCTATGTTTTATACACAGATTTAATGCTATTATTATAAGAAAACGATGACTAAAATAAAAAAGGAAATTAAAGCAAGTTTCAGTTTTTAGGAGAAGCATCACAAGGAGCCAGAAGGTAAAAATATAGGTGTCCTACAAATGTCCATAGTCGATGTGGCCATATACATACAGACACACACACGTGTGCCCACACACACCCCTACATGCCTAGTCAGGGCCAGGATACAAAAACATAAGGGAGAAATGGGTAGAGAATGTTGGTGGATAAAAATACATATTTCACAATAAAATAGAATTTCAAAGCACTTTATTACCCTCCCCCCCAAAAAAAACCCTAATCATACTTCATTTATCTTACAACTTCCTAAATTTGGAGTTAAGAATATAAGAGAGGGTCTCCAGAGCTTTTAAGAAGTGAGATGGCTTGCCCAAAGACACAGATCCAGCCAGAGAGAATGCCAAGGAAAAAAACACGAACAGACCTCTTTTGGGTCCCCAACTGCAAGCCACACATGGTCTCAGGATCCAAGGTGCAGCACATGGTGGCAGCAGGTGGGGCATAAAAAGACTGTGGAAGTCCAAGACATCAGACGAAACAAACCACTACAGATCTGGTTGGCGACTGCTCCGAGGAACTTAGACCAGAACTAGCGCAGAATGTCACCGTGTGGGGGTGCTGAGAAACATTTTTATTTATACAAAAAATGTACAGGCAGGTCAGTAAATGGGCCATCAGGACAATGGAAACAGATAAAGAGTTAGAGGAAGTCAGAGAAAGGTGAGATATTCTCCCTGCGGGAGTCAGTGAGAGACCCTGGGGGACAGTGACTTTGCCTTGCAGGATGGATCAGAGATTAGGAGAAGGAAGGAAATACATCAGACAAGAGACAGAAACCCAGAAGAAAAGAACAGGAGGTCACGATTAAGCCATTTTTCCAGAACTCGGAGTGCCTGTGAGCGTATAGAGGGAAGGAACCACATCATGTAGTCGTTCAAATGTCAAATTTAGGAGATTGAACTTCAGGCAATACTGAGGGGTTTTCCGTAAGTGAGGGACAATGCCAAGGCCATGTAGTGACATTAATCTAGTAGCACTTTGTAAAAGGTGGGAGCAGTAATACACGGAAACAGGCATATCATTCAGGAGGTAAAAAGTGTTAGGAGTCTTATAATTCAATAAGTAGAAAACAAACAACCTTATCCAAGGGGGAATGATGTGGCCAGATATTTTATCAGAGAAACTATACAAATGGCTAGCAAGCCCAGGAAACAATGCTCAACATCATTAAACGTTATGGAACTGAGAATGAAAAACCACAATGAGATGCCACTTCGTATCCACTGGAACAATCATAAGGAAAAGGACGGAGAAATGGGACCCCTTAAATGCTGTTGGGGGGAAGGTAAAATGATAAGATCACTTTGGAAAACGGTCTGGCGATGGCTCAAAAAGTCAAATGTAAGATTATTGCACTACCCATCAATTCCACTCCTAAGTATCTACTCAAGAGAGGTAAAAACGGATCTATTATTAAACGTATTTGGTGTCCAAGTCCACACAAAGACTTGTACACAAACGTTCATCGCAGCTTTATTCATAACAGCCAAAGGTGGAAACAAACTAAAAGTCCACCAGCTGGTGAAGGAATAGACAAAACCTGATGCTTCCACGCAATGGATATTGCTTAGCAACGAAAAGGCAGGACGTCCTGGTCCACGCTGCAGTGCGGATGAGCCTCCAGAACATTAGGCCAAGGGAAAGAAACCAGACATGAGAAACCACATACGGAAGGATTTTTTTTACATGAAATGTTCAGAAAAGGCAAATCTAAAGATGCGGCCAGCACATTAGCAGTTGCCTGGGCTGGGGGGTAGAGCAGGGGTTAACGGTGGGCCTCAGGGATCTTGCTGGGGAGAGGAAAATGTTCTGAAACCAATTCATGGTGATGGCTGCACCACTCAGTGCATTTACAAAAACAAAAACAAAACAAATAAAACCCTACTGGAGTAAGCTGAATTTTTATGTGTGAAATATGTCTAAATAATACTGTTTTTTTTTTTTTAATTTTTATTATTATTTTTTTTATGCCCACAGCACCTGGTCTTCCTAGGTGGTCTCCCATCCAGGTACTAACCAGGCCCGACCCTGCTTAGCTTCCAAGATCAGGTTGGCATGATCAGGGTGGCATGGCCGTAGATGACCCTGGTTTTTTAAAAATAATGGGAGAGATAAAAGAGGAGACAGAGAAGAAGGATCAGCCTCAGAACCATCAGCGCCGTCAGCTAGGCCTGGAGAGTAAACACAGGTGAGAAAGAGGAGTCAGGGATGGTGTTTTAGGCATATGAGCCGAACGAGAGAAAAAAAAACGGAAATAGCTTTTTCACCAGGGAAAACAGGAGGAGGATGATTTGTTTGCTTTTTAAAAGATACAGCCACAACGATGCAATTGTTTTTTTTTCCCACGGAAGCAAAGTTTCCAGAGAGGGTGACCCCGAGTGCCTAGGGCAGGAGTCTGGCATGTCCCCAGGGGGCCTATCTTCGTGTCCACCAGAGTGAACCCCAACACTGGGAGGAATTTCCAAAACGCTGGCTGGCTGCTGGTAGGCATAGGAGAGTCAAAAACGAAAACAAAACTGAGAACGTGTACTTAGGGGAAATGTGGCGTTAGCGTGTCTGTAAGGAACCGCCAGCGCAGGGCGCGGGGTCTGAGAGCGGGGAGGGGGCTGTCTGCATCCCAGCGATGTGAGCGTCAGCAGGTGCAGGAGCAACCCGGAGCCGGCGCTGGGAGGAGAGCCGCCAGTCAGCCAGGGCCCGAGATGGGCGAGATGGGCGGGGACGCACCTGAGCCGAGGGAGGAGCTTCCGAGCCCCTGGTGGACAGGCGGCCACGGAGGACCCTGTTTGAGCACCCCTGCGGGAAGTGTGCGGTTCCAGGAGATCCTCCAGTGAGGGCTCAGCATCAGGACCACTTTTTCTACCCAGGGCAGCTGTTGCCACCCCCTTGCTCTCTGCAGCCACACAAGATCTTGCCAGAGCATCACCCGAAGGTGTCCTCCCAGTTTTACACTTCCACTGGAAAACCAGCAGTTCTGATCTACCCACATTTGGCCCATTCAACTCATGGAAAGCAAGGCTGATGGACGGACGGACTGATGGATGGATGGACGGATGGATGGAGGGGCAGGTGGGTATGTGGGTATGTGGGTAGAAGGACGGACAAACAGACGGATGGACGGACGGGAAACAAGACCTTTAAAAAAAAAAAAGAGGAATCAAGTGAGATTAACTGGACAATAGGTGCAGCCGGGCAGGGGAACTGTGGCAGCTCACACTGCTTTTTCTAAAAAGGCCACAACTGAGATCAAGCTGTGATCCTTCTTGTTAGTTTTCTAATATAAAAAAAAAATGTACAAGATTTCAATTTAAAGCCTCATTTAAAACCAACAATATAGATAAGTGTCAGAGAATTCAGGAGTTATGGTTTCCACAGCAACGTTCACGTGGCCACTCAACTACTATTAAATAAAATGAAATTAGGCATTTATATTGCCCTTGACATTCAGCCATATGCTAAGCAATCACTCTATTGGTTTATAATTCCTGCAGCTGCCTATGAGGGAAGCAGCCTTCTCACTCCCACATTACGGGTGAGGAAATCAAGCCCCAGGATGTGCCCAGAGAACCCCACCTGCTAGGGGTAACTAGCTGGCTAACCTGACTCTCCAAGGAACAGCAGGTGGCAGGGCAAAAAAATGTCACTCGCAGGTTGCACAGAGTACACCAAGAAAATGAATCATTGTTAAATGCCCACTATGCACTGGGTCCTGCTCGTGAGGGTTTTTGAAACCCCTGCCAGTGAAAACTGATTCACAGGCACTGAAGAAGCAATCATCAAAACCAGAGGCTTCTGTTTTGATTGAAAGAGAACAGGTGAAAAAGGAACACAGAGAAATACTATGTGGCCTCAGTTCAACGGGCCTTTCTATGACCAACTCCAGTACCTGCCCAGAACCACAAACACATAGAAAGAGAAAGAAAAAACTTCCTCCAGTGAGAAGGAGACTCAGAAGAGCGAGGAGCAGGAAACACCCAGGTCTCAGGGAAGAGAAGCCAGGTCCCGCGCACACGGTTATAGTTTCGCGTGTTGAGAGATGAACGGGCCCACCAGAGATGATGGACATGTGTTTCCGTAAAAGCTTCTACTGCAGCAAACCGTAGCCAATCTCATCGCTCAGGCGAACACGAGCTCGCGAATCGACGGCCCGAGCTGAGGCCCCGGGTTGTGGGCCGCGTGTCCCAAGGTGGGGAAGCCTGAGACTCGTGTGGGCTCGGGCCTTAACTGTCGTCTTGCAAAATGATCTTTAAGGAGTAAACGGCAAGAAGTAAGACGCAGGGGCGAGCTAAATCGAGAGGTGTCGCCAACACTCCTGAAGAAAGGAAAATAACGCGTGAAAATGCGGAGTCTCAGAAGTGTGAGAAAATAAAAAACGCAAAGGCAAGCCCAAAACATCAAATTTCCTGCATCAAGGAGATGGATTTTGAACTCCAGACTCTGAAAGGTAGACGTTTAGAAGGCAGTTTTCCCTCAAAGACAAGCGAAACCTAATAGCCTCCAAATGAATACACACTCTTTGCTACAGCAGAGCAGGCCCGCTTCCTGGAGGAAGTTTTTCCCAGTTACGCCAGTTTACCCACAGCGTTCTCTACCACCTCTAACACTGCATTCCTACCTTCCCATACCCCTAGTTACTGGGCGTGACGCAGACGCAGATCGCTGGGTACCAGTATGGCTGTGCCTACGCTGTCCGTGTTCTGTTGTCATTTGCCCTCTTTTCTCTGTGACTTGATTACCCTTCCAGAGTTCTACAGCCACCACGCAAGGCCAAGGTGCAAAATGACTGCTGGGTGTCCAGCTGAAGATTTGAGACATCCGTTCAATGGATCAAAATTATGTGCACAATGCCCGTTAAACTATGAGCCCCTTGAGGCCAGCGGCCACGTCCTTAATCTTTATGTCCCTAACACTCAGCACTGGGTATGGCTCTGATGACATGTTTTTGTGGAAATGAATGTATATCATTATTCAGATGCTTTGCTTTTCATGTAAAATAGCTCCCTTGAAACTTAATCTCAAACACTGCCTTCTGTTCTGAATGTCTTCTAGCCCAAAAAACAAGTGTAGTAAATGACACAGGTAATTAAGGAACCTAGGAGGGACTGTCCAACAGTGAAGATCAGAGTGACTAGGGTATGTATAAAGTCTAAAAATAATGATGGCAAAGAAGATTGTTTTCAGTAAGTCCATGTCTAGGGGTGAGAACAAAGAAGCAACACATCTGTTCTAGGAGATTAAATTAGGAGTGATGAATTTAAAGTTAAGAAAGTGTAGGCAAGCTTTCAAGGTAAAAATCATGCCTGCAAAATCTAGCAATGATAACTGTCTTCCTTACCTACCAGATGCAAGTCCATCACTGTTTAATTTTTAATGACTCCCAAATGGTCCTATAGTCCAATGTTTAATTCTATGCCAGCATAGAACATTATCTTTTAACAGTTGGGTTTTCAGAATTATGTATGTTAAGTGATTAGAATCCCCTCCCCTAATTCTAGCATAGTTACAGCGGTACCCCTTATCCACAGTTTTGCTTTCTGCCATCTCAGTTACCCTCAGTCAACCATGGTCCAAAACTGTTAAAGGGAAAATTTCAGAAATAAACAGTACATGTTTAAATTGAGCACTGTTCTGAGTAGCGTGATCTCATGCCATCCTGCTCTGTCCTGCGTGAGACGTGAGCCAACTCTTTGTCCAGCATCTCCACTTCACTTCATCCATTAGATAGGCACCGCATTGTCTCAGCTCATCGAGAAGAGTGAGTACAGTAAAATAGGATATTTTGAGAGAGTTCATTCACATAACTTTTATTATAGTATATTGTCATAATTATTCTATTTATTATTAGTTATTGTTATTCATCTCTTACTATGTCTAATTTGTGAATTAAATTTTATCAGAAGTATGTATGTCTAGGAAAAAAGATAGTATATATAGGGTTCTGTACCACTTGCGATTTCAAGTATCTACTGGGGGTCTTGGAACATAGCCCCCTTGGATCAGGGAGTACGACTGTATTTCACTTATGCTGATGAGAAGCCCCCAAACAAAAGAATGCTAAACGATATTCCCAACATGACAAATGAAGTTAAAATGGCAAAGAGAGGATTAAAATTCCAAATCGCAAACCATGATTCTCTACATACCTCTTTGCTTCGGTGAGCAGGTGACACTGCTGTTCCAGGATTCTCTGACCCAGAGGCACGTGCTTCCTGAGATCTGCTCCGGTGAGAAACCAAGCACCACTCAGAGAGTTGGAGAACTCAGGTTTATTACGCCTGCGGTCCCAGAAGAGCTAGTGTTCTGAAGATCTGGGCCCCGAACTCAGGGGTAACCTTGCTTTTATAAGGCCTATCCACAGTTACAGTTGTCATGAGCTAATTTGTCCTCAGGCAGTTATAGAGCACGGGAATTTGCTATGGGTACAGGCAATTACAGAGAACAAGCAAAGGGGATACACCTGTTACCTAGGCAGAACAGCAAAAGCAATACATCTATTAACAAGCAAAGGGGAGGGTGAGTCTTCAGGTGATCTCGAGGTCACCCTGCCCTTCAGCCTATGCGGCAAGCTTGTCTACAGAAGCAGAACAAAGAGCTGATTACAATTTAGCCATTTGTGTGGAAAATTCCTCTTCAGTGTTTACACTTCTTGGGGGGGTTGGGCAGTGTAATCTAATAGTTAAGACCTCGGCTCCAAAGTCAGATAACCTGGGTTTAAATTTGGACCCTCAGCTTTCTAGCTGTGCATCCCTGGGCAAGTTACTTACCCTCCATTTCCTCTTTCCTCATCTATGAAATGAGGATGAATAATAACTCTTCTTCATGGGCTAAATTAGGTAACTTACATGAGAAGCTTAGCACAGTGCTTGACATGGTTCTATCAATCTGCTTATAATTATTACCTTGATCATTTGAGGCAGAACATTCCTGCGGTGTGGGACGACAGAGTCTGACAGACTCCAGACCTTGAAATCACTCAGTCTGCACCATTGATCTCTTTCTTGGAGAAATTCTTCTACCTAAAGGGTATAAGTGACAGAAGGGTACAAAATCAAGAAGAGAAAAGAGAGTGGACATTTTCTGCTTCTGATGGAATTTCGGCCCCATTTTGTGTGTGTGTTTGTGTGTGTGTGAGTGAGAGAGAGAGAGAGAGAGAGAGAGAGATCATTCAGAAGCTTAAATTTTCAACAAATTAAAAATGCAGCTCCCTCTTATAAATTGCCGATCATCTTTTAAAATTATTAACAGATTACAGCTTTTATTTTTAAAAGAAAATACTTTTATTTTACTGTAAACTTAATAACTCAAAAATATTATTGCGACTTTTTTTTCATTTTTGTCCGCAACATGGCTAAACTGTGAACCTAATTAATTCCTAAAATTCCTGACACAGAGGGAGTTGTGGTGTTGCTGCTTGTGGTTATGACCAATAAGTAGGCTTTCTTTCACTACAAAAGCTTTGTCACCCTAACCCTGCCTCACATAAACCTGTCCCTTTTCCTGGTTTTTTTAAACTTTATTTCATCATTTTATCATTCTCTGAAGTGTCAGCCTCAAAGCCCCCAATATTTTTTAGATTTCTCATTTTCTCTTCCTCCTAAAATGTAGTCGGAGATCTGATGATTCTAACTAATATGCCTGTTAGGCTGCTCGAACTTTATTACCTTGTCTAAATCACTCTCTTCAAAGGCATAAAATATGCTGACTCCTTTCACAGGGAAAAAAAGTTAATCTTGAATTCTTAAATTGTATGTCGACTAAGAAAGACTGACTTGAGAAGCTTAAGTTCAGTCTTGTGAAAATTCCTTCATCAAGTACACTCTTCACAAAAGTTTTGCCTTCGTAGCTGATAAATATATTCTTAGGTGATCTTTTTTAAAAAATACAAAATTCAAGCATTTGTGTGGACCATGCGGGCCCTGAGACAACATCCCTTGTTGAGACAACAGAGTCCAGTTTGAGAAACAATTCTAGACCATCGCTGTGGCATCCTAGCTAACCCGTCCCTAAGAACCAGTGTTTGCTTTAATCCACTCAGGATTTTGCTCCAAATGATCATTTTCAACCACATCTTACCATGTCATTCTCTTACTCAAAGGAGTTGATGATTTCTCATTGCACCAAAAAGGAGTCATGAGCTCTCAGCCTGGCTGTCAGGATCTGCCATGATCCGATTCAAGGCGTCATTTCTCTGTCTATGTACCAGCCATGACATACTCTCCCCGTTCCCTTTTTTTAACCTTAAGAAAACAAATAATTATATGACAAACCAAAGGAGAGTCGTGATTACTGTATGCACACAATATGTTATTGTTATGTTTAGTTCACAGGCATTCTTCAAGGGCTGTTGACAGTAAACCCCGATTTGGAAATCACATTTGTGGAGGGTCTGTTAAAAATATAACACTAGACTTCGACTTCTTCACCTTCAGAATTAGGGTATTAGATCAGTTTATTCTAAAGAAGTCTTTCAGATCTCAAGTCTACTCATTCTATGACAGTAATTACAGATAATAAATTATATGGTGTAAATAGAGGACCCACTGATAATATAATTAAAGTATTTTAGCCAGCAGTACATAATGAGCCCCACACAAATTTAGACGTAAGTGATGTATCTCTAGAACAATAAATAGGAACGGCTTCATTAGGTCACATTAGTTTGAGAAAATTTCAACGACCCAATTCGTAGGCTGGGAGTTCTTGAAGTGAGGACCCCTCAACTAGCACCATCCTCTAAGGACTTGTTAAAAAAGCAATTTCCATCTAACGGTCCCTGGTTCGATCCCAAGTTTTGGCAATAATAATAATAATAATAATAATAATAAAGCAATTCCCAGCCTCACCCCAGACCAACTAAATCAGACATGCTGGGGTAGAACGTAGACTTCTGTGTTGTAATGAGCCTCCCAAGTACTACTATTCTTAAATTCTACAATTCGAACACTGTGACAGGAAACCTGCAGTGGCCCCATTTCCTACTCCTGAATGCTTCCCCGTAATCATAGGGTCTGGAAGCCTGGGAACCGCACTTCCTAGAAGACAAGGCAGGAGGATTCCAGTTTAGCTGTGCCAGTGAGAGACCCCCAAGCGACATTTGGCAGACAGAGGAGATACCAGTCTTCTACTGTGCCCTTTGGGAGCAGACAGACGTGGCTAATGTGAGTTTTGCTGGGGCCTCGGGACTACAGGCGAATGAGGCACTGGCAACGGGTCTTGCAGGTTCTGAAACTTCCTGGTTGTCCGTAAGCTCGTGGTGAGCTCGAGAGCTAGTGATGGCTTTCTCTCACCTTTGACCTTTACCCTTCCACCGTGATTTTACACAACCACCCTTGTGATTTTACAAGCCCCTCATTCCTCATGTGAAATCTCTTCTTGCTTTAAATACCTAAAGTGGCATCTGTTTTCCTAGCGGGTTCATTGCCTAAGAAGTGAGATGCCTCAACACCCTAATTCATTCACTAATTATTTATTGATGGCCGGAGACAAGCAAGGCAAGGGATGGCACTGTTCTGAGTGTTAGAAATACAGCAGGAAAAGAAAAAGATCCACTTTCCTGAAACTCACTTTCAGTGGCGTTAAACAACAATTCTGGAGGCTGGAAGCCAGAGCTCAGGGTGCCAGCAAGGGCAGGTTCCGATAAGATCTCTTGTCCACACGGCAGACTGCTGACTCTCCTGTGTCCTCGCACAGTGGGAGGGTCGAGGGAGCCCTCCTCCTCTTCTTACGAGGGCACTAATCCTGTCCATGAGGGCCCCACCCTCATGACCTAATCACCCCCAGAGACCCCACTTTGTCACAAAATACCATCACATTGGGGGTTAGGTTTCAACACGTGAATTAAGGGGACACAAACATTCAGTCCATACTGTCCCCTTTCTGATTTCTTTCCATTGCTTTGCAGTAGGGGGTGCCAGAAGGCAGGACTTGCTGGTTTTGCTCCTGTTCAGGGCTTGTAGAGATATTTCCTAATGTCTTCCCTGCCTCCAGGCCCAAGTTTTGTTCAGCTGTCCGCCTCCCTTTGTAGGCCCCAGCTTCCGTATATCATGGAAAGCGGGTTCTACCGTTAGTTGGGGGGTGGAGGAGATGGCCTCAGGCTTAAGCTAATCAGTGATGGTTCCAAGATGGATAAGTTTGTCACGTCAGAAAGACATCCAAGACTACTGTCCCATGACTAAGGACAGGAACATTGTTTCCTGGCGATCTCCTCTACAAAGAAAGTCCGGAAGCTGCCTTCAGCCATCTTGAGAAAATAAGGGAAGCAGCTGTCTGAAAATAGAGCCAACCTAAAGAAAGGGAACCAAGCCTTAGATGTGAACTGTGCCATGTGAGCCCTGGATATCGCTGCATCTACAGCCACGGCCACTTAGCCAATTAACTTCTTTCATGGGCTGAGTTTTCTATCACTTGGAACAACAAAGATCACATTTAGAGTCAGGCGATAAGCTTGAGAGTCCACACACTGTGTAAAATACACCTCATTATTTCCCTATTTGTTTCTTGTCCCTTTATTAAAGTTTTATAAATAGGACATAAAACTTCCTGACAATCCTACTTACAAATTATTCGTACTGGTGTCATGATAATTGATAAATATCCCTAAAAGTTTCAAAAGTAAAGAAAAATATGGTCAACAAAATTCATTTGAATCTGTATTTGCCCTAAATATTTTGAAAATAGATTTCGATGGTTGACAAATCCAGATTAGAGCCAGGTTCGCACCATACCTATCAACACGTCCGCCACACGGTTTCTGCAGGAGGCCATGGGCCATGTTGTTCCGGGGCTCAGTGGAATGTAAGTCGAGATGGGCCGAGCCTAGCAACTGCCTTAACTTCTAACCTACGCAAACTGCATTGCTCCGCACTCCTCACGTACCCACCGCCAGGTGCCTTCCCATCTCGGAAACTAGCCCGGAAGCTTTTCACGTGACAAGTGTCTTTGTGTCTCAAATGGAAATTACAGCAATTGCTGGGAATGTTACAATCACTGCTTGAGTATGCGCAAGACAGACCCAAAATAAAATGCTTGTAAAAATGTTGAAATTAATAGGATGAGCAAAAACCTACCAGGCAAATGAAAATAAAGGAAGAGCGAGGATCTACTTATATGTGAACCAGAATGCCCACAATATAATTCAGAATTACCGAAAGATTGAAAACAACCTCAATATTCTTCAAAAGGGGACTGGTTAAATAAAATATGGTACGTAAATGCAATAGAATATTATGCAGATGTTAAAATAAATGAGGTCAATATTTATGATTTTTGTGAAATGAACGTATAGGATCTGTTGCTTAGTGAAGAAAGTGAGGTGCATAAAGAATGCTAGCTGCCCACACGCTTACACAGAACTCCACGGGACCGTGAACTCAGGGGAGAGGAAACTAAGTGGCTGGGAACAAGTTTATAAGGAAAAAATCATCTGTATTCTATGAGCCTTTACACATTTGTACCAAGTTCATTTTGACTCATTCAAAAAATAAAATAGATAGTTGATTATTTTTACATTCATCAGGTTATGATCATCCATATTTATTCAACTAAGGAGCCACCAGACTCTCCCTTCGTCCCCAGCATACACACCAGGATCAGTTCCTTACTCATAATGGTCACTTTTATTATGAAAATAAATCAACTCTTCACTGTTTTGAATGTCACTTTCTGATGGAAGACATTTGGGTTAATGAGCCCCTTAATGTCACATTTAAATTTGTGGTCAGTTATAATTATTAAAGCTATCAGAAGTGAGAAATTATTTTACCTGAAAATCATGACTATGCCTTGGTCAAGAATCCACATTATTTACTTATTCATTCATTCATTCATTCATTCATTCAGTTTTCCTATTTGTTAATTAGAATTACTTACTGGAATGAACTGTAAACTCACCCAATCTTTCCACTTTCATTATCAATAGGTCACTGGAATATTAATGGTTCCAGCACAGTGGAATTCTCTCGCCCCACGTAATAGCTCCACCCGCATTTCAGAGTCATCAGTAACCAGAGACACCGAGTTCTCTACCACCCAAGTCCCCACTGAGTGAGCCAACCATGCCCCTCTCCCTCGCTGAGGAGCTCGTTAGCTCTCCCCAAGTGGGCACAATATCCTCCTTAAATAATGTCTGCTAGAAAACAAAGCACTCCACCAACAATTATTATTATTTTGTAGCATGTAGCATCTTAAAGCCAAGAGTTTCTCCTGAAAAGCCCTGGAAGGTGATAAGTAGCATTCTCCCACTTCTCCAGAGGAGGCTACAGTGTGAACATCAAGGACATTCGAGGGCACCCAGGTAACCTCGCAAGCTCACCTGGCTTCCCTACCAGCACAGCACAGCCCACCTGCCCACACACTGCTCTTGGCCCCTTAAATAATGTCCGGATTTACCAATGGCTTCCTGAAAGAGACTAGTCTGCAGTTTCGACCTCAAAAAAATGCATAGTAGGTGCCACAGTTCATCCTAATTCCCTTCTTATCTATTTCTCACGGATCTTGGATATTTTTGACTCTATGGAGCAAGCAGGCCCATCCCATCGTTTCAAAATTACTCAAATTTTGATAATCCTCGCGTACCACAACTGTGGCTTTTTGCTTGAGTGACCATCCCCCTGCCTGGCAGCCACCATTCCCCGTGTGAGGCGTATTTAAAACTAGGTGGATGAGCTCTGGTTTCGCAGTTATCATTTTCCAAGAGAAGGAAGTCCGATTCGGGAACAAAAGCAGAACGCAAATTGCTTAACACTGGATATCTTTGGGAGCGTCTCAATATTGGTGAAAAGAATGAAGAAAAACAGCAATCTCCTTTACAGGGCTTAGAGGCTTTTACACGGCTGTTTCTGAGTGGCAGATAAAATCATTGCTGGCTTTATAAGCATTAGGCACAAGAAAGGAGGTAAAAACAAAACCCTTCGCACCACACAGCACGCAATCAAGACCCGAAGAGCCAGGGTGCTGGTGCGCGTGCATCCGTGTGCTTAGCTGATAAAATATTTCTCCCAAACCAGCTTTGTGCTGCTGTGACCATATTAATCTTTGTGTCTACAGTTTAAGACAAAGAAAGGTTTTAGCCAGATGCTCGAGGTGGCTGAAAGCTCTAGAAAAACATAAATATTTTTATGGTGCAAAATAGAAACAAGAAACCCGGGCACTTCCCCGCCCCCCGCCCCCCAGAGGAGTCCTCATTGTGACACCTGCACCTGTTGGAAGAGGCCTAAGCCAGCTGGCTCGGCAGGTTTTATGCCCTGGAAGATGCTGTCTCTACCTCACACAACTTCCCTCCCCCACCACGTGTCTGAAACATCCTGCTTGTCCTTTAAGGCACAGCTCAGATGTCACCTCCTAGTTTCCAGACTCCCCGCGCCGGGGCTGTGCTCTGTCTTCTGCTCCAGCAGCACGCTCGCTGGCCCTGGCGTTGTGACGTGCCCGGCCACGTGTCCCTCTCCCTCACGAGACGGCAAGGCCTGCAAAGGCGTCATCTTCGAGCCCTGCTGGGGAGTCTGCTGTGCTGCGGTCAAGGGAGGAACTTACTGATGAACAGACAAGCGAGCGAGCGATTCGAAGGATGAATGAGACACACAGGTCAGAGCTGGCAAACGGCTGGCTGGGGGACAGATGCATCAGTTGGCACTGGGTCCTACCCATGCCTTCTTAAGAACACGCCGCTGGCCTCTCTGGTGAGCACGGCCTTCTCAGGTGTGACAGCCACACTTGAAGATTCACGAACTAACTCTCTTCCTTCCCTGTCGCTCAAGAGTGGGCAAGAATTTTTTTTTTAATGAATGACATAAATCAGTTGATTGATAGCATCTCTCTTTAATACATTTTCGAGAAAGAAAAAACTGGACCGTATTACACCGAACACTCAGGCATCTCCGTTTGAGTATGTGCTCGGCCTGACGTGAGGGAACCGGCCTCTGGCCAACCGCCGGCCTCTGCAGCTGGACATGGCGGGACCTAGATGGCCCGGAAGACAATTTCTAAAAAAGAACCCGGCGTGCGTATCGATGAGGGACTTGGTAGGAGAGACGAAGCGTTATAAAACTATTTAACGGTCTTCTAATAAATTTCTCCCTTTTCGTTTTCACTTCCATGAGAAATTAAATGGCACAGTGCAAAATCAACTCTCTTGCATTTCCAGACTAGACTGGATCCTGGAGTTGGGCAGGCCCGGGCTGGGAACCCCACTCGTCTCCTCCTCTTTGTGTGCCGGCTTCTTCCACTGTAAAATGGAGATAATAACAGCAACTAATTGACGGTATTTGTAAGGATTAAACGAGATGATATGAGTAAAGCGCCTAGTGTGGTGCTTGGACTGTTAGGCGTTAACATCATCATTGCTATTATTATCCTCAGACACTGCTAGAGTTCACTTCTGTTTTTACATTTGAACATATTAACGTTCATATTGTATGTTCCTAATCGGCATATTAATTTTAGACTGAGAAGCACTGTTTTCTGTTGCCGGCTCCATGTGGAGGACTGGAATGTCCTCCTCTGTTGCATTTTCCCTGGGGAGCTGCATTACTGTTTCAAGCGATAATCGCTGGTTGAACTTTTTGTACTTCCCACAGTGCCTGGTCCAGTGCAGAGAAAACAGTGGGCTTTATGAAGTGGTGCTGAATCAAATACAGAAAACGAAAAGGCAACAGAGTAACGCAAGGATGTAGTCCGTGCAGGGACAGAATCTGTGGCAAACAACCTCCACTTTAAGAAGATCGCTGGAAGTAACTCTAGATAAATTCTTCATAGCTTGGACTCTATGGAAGAGTACCTGGAAATCTCACAAAACTGGCATTTCAAAAGTGTCTCATTTGGCTGACTCACATGTAAGATGCTGGTGAGCTTTGGGGGCGGGGGAACTCCACAGGAAAAATACTCTTGGAAGCACAGCAGAATGAGCAAACATTATTTAAGGTTTGAGGTCAAATGTGTCCTCTTTTTCAAAAGATAAGCTTTCATTATAAAAATCACACTCGAAAAGAATTACAAAGGGGAATAGGGAGTTAATGTTTAGTGGGTGCGCAGCTTCAGTCTGGGATGATAACTTCCGGAGATGGTGAGGGTGATGGTTGCCTAAAATCTCAATGTACTTAATGCCAGTGAACTGTGTGCAGAAACTGGTTAAAATGAGAAATGTTATGCCATGTATATTTTACCAGAGTAAAAAAAAAATGTATAAAGGAGTTTTAAAAATCACAGGCTTTCACACAGCCCTCTAAGCATGAGCATGCATATGTAAGAGAATTTTCAGCCACCTTCTCTCACTCAACTATAACTATCTCATTTAAACTCCAACAATCTTAGCAATGACCTTAAGTGATAGAAGGAAATAAGAATCATTCACATAACACAAGAGCAGTAACATCTTTCAGAAGAGCTGATGCTGACAGAGGGCTTTCAAGAAGTCGCCAGTCCTTGCTCTGTGTCCCATAGATGGGCTCAGGTACAAAAGGGGTCGTTTCCAGTCAGAAGGAAAAAGCTGTCTTTTATGAAAGTGAGGAGAAGAGAGACAAAGAAAGCAGACACTGGAAATTCTTTCGAGAGGTAAAAAAGGAGCCCAAAATGCATTGATATCTTGAAACGAAAAGATATCCATGTAGCTTTCATTCATCTATTAATGTTTGCAGCCCAAGAAAAATCCGAATGCACTGGAAAGAAATTGTTCTTAGCTCCGTCTTTTCTGCAGACGGAGATGGAAGGGTGAGGGAGCTGTTCTTTCCTTTTACAGTAAAACGTTTTGCCCTGCGGTCAGCAGGCCGGCAGAAGCTTGGCCGCCCCTGTCCCCTGCCAGTCCCCAACCCACCCACGTGCGCTTGGTGGTCTCAACCCAGTGCACACGAGAGCTAGACAAACACCCAGGACCAAGGGGAAGGAAGAGGGGGGAAGGCTGTCTCTCCGCTGCCTTTTTTATGTCTTTGCTGTTCTTTCTCATTATCCTCTATTGCCAAAAAGTAAATGATAAAGTTAATTTTTAGCAGCAAAGTATGCATATTTTGGTCTTTGCTTTCCTAGGATATATTTATTAGCAGGCTCAGCACTCTGATTGCGCAGCCAGGTTTTAACAAGTTTGCACATGCAGTTAGTCTGGTTGTTTTTAGTTAAGGACAAAAAGTACCTTTTTCTTGACACTTGGTAAGCTGGTCTGTTACAGCGAACCTGAGTGGAAGTTTTTCCCCAGAAAGAAACTTTTCCTTCCCATCTTAGGGAAGATAAATCTACACGAAAACCGAGCAAACTCCTTTGGCTGTGTCAATTCAATAGCCTTTTAAGGAACAAAGATGGCGGGCTCCAGAGGGCGCGTTGTCCTCTGACCCTTCCCCTTTATTGCCCTCTGTGGCTTTGAGACAGTGACTAGCGTGACGCAAACATGTCCTGGAAATATGACCGACGCAGGTAACAAAAGCAAAAATACACATGTAACTACATCAAACTTAAAAACTTTGTGCATCGAAATAACATAGTGAAAATGCAACCTAAGAAATAGGAGAAGATGTTTGCAAAGTTTATATCTGACAAGGGATTACTATCCAGACTCTATAAAGAGCGCCCACAACTCAACAACAACGAAACATCTAATAACCCACTGTAAAACGATCAAAGGCTTAAATAGACATTTCTCCAAAAGGTGCGCAAATGCCAACAAGCAGATGAAAAACTGGTCAACATCACTAATCACCAGAGAAATGCAAATCAAAACACCCATTAGGATGGCTACTATAAAGGAAGGAGGAGGAGGAGGAGGAGGAGGAGGAGGAGGCGGAGGAGGAGGTGGAGGAGGAGGAGGAGGAGGAGGAGGAGGAGGAGGAGGCGGAGGAGGAGGAGGAGGAGGAGGAGGAGAAAAGAATGAGTGTTGACAAGAATGTGGAAAATCAAAACCCTCGTGCACGGTTGGTGGGATCGTAAAATGGTTCAATCGCTATGGAAAACAGTATGGCATTTCCTCAAAAAATTACAAATGGAATTACCATAGGATCCAGGAGTCCCACCTGGGGTATCTGCCCAAAGAACCGAAAGCAGAATCTCAAAGAAACACTTGCCCCCCATGTTCACGGCAGCACTATTCACAATAGCCAAAAGGTAGAAGCGACCAAGTGTCCATCAACCCATGAGCAGATGAACAAAATGCAGTGTGTACATATAATGGAATATTATTCAGCCTTAAAAATGAAGTTAATGCCACATGCCACAACATGGTGAACCTCAAGGGCATGCTAAGTGAGATAAGCCAGCCACAAAAGACAGATACTTCCATTTACATGAGTTAGCTAGAAGAGCCGAATTTAGAGAAACAGGAAGTAGAGTGGTGGTTCCCGAGGGCTGGGAGCGGGCAGAACGGGGAGTCGTTGTTTAAAGGGTATAGAATTTCAGTTGTGCAAGATAAAAACGTTCTGGAGATCTGTTTCACAGCAATGTAAGTATACGTAACACTACTGTACACTTAAAATGGTTAAGATGGAAAAATTTGTTATGTGTTTTTTACCACCATTTTTAAAACACGCCCCAAATCACAGAACCTTAAGAGCGTGTGAGGAGTGTTGCTTCGTTTGTTTGATTTTTAGTGTTTTGGTCTTTTGTACATAAACTGAGAAGAAACATAGAAAGGCTCTACCTTGATTTAAGTAAGGGCCTTGCTCTGTCCCTTGTGGGGACACTACCTGGATCTAAAATCGCCTAATATTTCAGGTGGGCTTCCAAAAGGACCCAAACCACACACCCTTAGAGTTAATATGCCTATGTCTTTCCTGCCCAGCAAAATATATCCAGAAATGTCAAAGCTGGATCTTATCTGATTTAAGAAGTTTCATTCCTCGGTGTTTGTGTGCATGATATTAAAACAAAAGTCCAATTTTAATATTAATTCAAATTATCTTTAATTTCAAAAGTTAATGAAAGCCTCGGGCCAGGCATTCAAGATGAAATACGAGGGGCTCACCGTCTGAAAGGGACATCGGATGAATAAATAATTGTGCTACAAAGCGACACGTGCTATAAAAGCCCATACACATTAAAAGGGTCAGTGTGCTGTGGGGGACGAGGAGGGAACATCTAGCTGGGTTAGAAGTGAGGACAGGTCACCCTGAGCTGACTCTGGAAGCATGAGGCAGTTCATCTTAGAGGTTAACCCACCGCACAGGCTTTGGAGCACAGGGACCCCACCTCAGAACGCGCTAGCCTTGTGCCAGACGCATGTTAACCTCTGTCTGTGAGCCTCAAAGTCCTCACCTGTAGAATGGAGATAACAATTGCTTTTAAAGTCAACGTATAGGATTATTGTGTTATATTAAATAAACTGACATATGCAAATGAGCCTCCTTATAGCAGGCGCCCCTAAAAGAGGACGGGAGGCAGCAGGGCGCCCTTCTCCTGCAGGAGAGGTGGAGAGGCCTGGGCTTGGAGGGAAGGGTTTGCGGGGAGCGGTGTAGCGGAGGAGGCCGTGAGTAGTGGGGACCTGCGGAGGTTTCTGAGGAGGGTGAAGAGGCAGACATGACCTGGGCCCCTCCTATAGCCCCTGGGGCCTTTCCAGTGTGCAACAGCTGGCCCGACGTCCACGTGTAGGGCTAGGAGGCCGTGAACCCCTGCGGGACTGACACCTCCCTTGGTCATAATGAGAGCGGGGTACAAACACCGCAGCTCGCTCACCCCTCAGGCAGCATCTCAGGCGCATGGCAGGCAGCTTTCCACCCGGCTGCACCAGCCCGCAGCAGGCTTCTCCCGCTCCCCACACCGGGGACCGGCTTGCTCAGACACCCATGATGACTCCCCTGCCCCACTCCCACGGTGCCGCTTCCCGGGAACACCGCCCAAATCAACCAACGTCACCAGAACCCCTCTCTCAGGATTCAGGTAGGGCAAACAAAACCCGCACTAAGACAGATACCATGACCATACCCATGGAGAAAGGACTCCCGGCCGCAGGCAGTGAACCGCACTGGGCAGGCCGCGGGGAGCGAAACGCGCGGGCCGAGCGGTGCCGCATTACAGGAGAGGAGAGGGAGGACCCCCCCCCCCGCCGCCCCGGGAGAGAAGAGGGAGGGTCCGCCCCCAGGGAGAGGAGAGGGAGGACCCCCCCGCCCCGGGAGAGGAGAGGGAGGGTCCCCCACCCCGGGAGAGGAGAAGGAGGGCTCCCCCGGGAGAGGAGAGGGAGGGTCCCCCACCCCGGGAGAGGAGAAGGAGGGCTCCCCCGGGAGAGGAGAGGGAGGGTCCCCCACCCCGGGAGAGGAGAAGGAGGGCTCCCCCGGGAGAGGAGAGGGAGGGTCCCCACCCCGGGAGAGGAGAGGGAGGGCCCCCGCCCCGGGAGAGAAGAGGGAGGGTCCGCCCCCCAGGGAGAGGAGAGGGAGGGCCCCCCCCGCCCCGGGAGAGGAGAGGGAGGGTCCCCCACCCCGGGAGAGGAGAAGGAGGGCTCCCCCGGGAGAGGAGAGGGAGGGTCCCCCACCCCGGGAGAGGAGAAGGAGGGCTCCCCCGGGAGAGGAGAGGGAGGGTCCCCCACCCCGGGAGAGGAGAGGGAGGGCCCCCCGCGCCCAGAGAAGAGGGAGGGTCCGCCCCCCAGGGAGAGGAGAGGGAGGGCCCCCCCGCCCCGGGAGAGGAGAGGGAGGGTCCCCCACCCCGGGAGAGAAGAGGGAGGGTACCCCCCCGGGAGAGGAGAGGGAGGGCCCCCCCCGGGAGAGGAGAGGGAGGGTCCCCCACCCCGGGAGAGAAGAGGGAGGGTCCCCCCCCCCGGGAGAGGAGAGGGAGGGTCCCCCAGCGGGTGCCCGGGCACTGGCACGGCTGCTGGGGGTGGGGGCCCAACAAGGGAGGGGGCGGGTTCTGCAGAAGGACAGGGACCCGCAGGACACTCAGCAGAAGGCCGGATCCGGGGGTTCAGGCCTGTGGGCGGTGGGCGGGATCGTGGGGTGGCGGGAGCCAGCTCGAATCCGGAATCCCGGCGACACTGAAGTTACGGACGGGACACAGAGGGGCACCGGTCAGAGGCGGGGAGCAGTAATCAAAGGCGGGGAGCGAGCCTGGGAAGAGCACGTCTGACTGCGACGAGCGTCAAACGCTGCAGTGAACTCGGGGTCACGCGGCCGAGGCGCCTGGAGCTGGGAAGTGGCCCTGCGGGCGGCGACCCCACCGGCGGGGGCGGCGCGGGGGCCCGAGGGCCCGAGGGGGCGGGCCGGAATGCCGGGTGGCGAAGGGACACAGAGGAGACCGCTGATAAAGGGGATACGTCCAAGGAAAGGGACGGCGTTTCTTAAAAGCTGGGGCAGACCGGAATCAGGTCATGGCCCGAGGAAGAGCACACGTGGGAAAGGGAAAGACAGAAGGACAGAGGGGACGACCCGGCGGAGGAGGGTGGCAGCGAGGGGGCCTGCAGCGGGAATGGCCGCGGGGGCCGGGCCCTCCGGGGGTGCGGCCAGGGCTCTGGGCGGTGAGCGCGCAGGTGGCGGGAGGAAGCGCACAGGCCGCGCAGGGAGGGGGTCCGGGCCGCGCGGGGCCGGCCACGCAGCGGGTCAGGGCTCGGCGCTCGGGGACCCCGCAGGCCTGGGCTACGCGCGCGCGGGGCGGGCGGCGCCCCCGGGAGACAGGCCCGCTGTGCCCGGCAGCTGCACCTCCGGCCCCGGCCCCTAAAGGTGTCATTTGTCCTTGGACGACGGGGATTGCAGGGCGTGCACGCCCGAAGGGCTCCGCACTTTCTGTCAAAGGCGAGGCCGGGTCCTCCGATCCGAACAGGAGGCCCAGGGGCGCGGGAGGGGCTTGAAGAACGGCTGCAGCCTTTCATCTGGTTTGCATTCAAGGAGGTCGGCGATGGGGTGCGGTGTGTAGTCTCGGGGTGCCTGAGCCAGTGAACAAGCCGACCCCCACTTTGGCACCGTGACGTCCGCGACCTGAACGCACACAGCTCGTCCTCCTCCACGTCTCGAGTCCCGGCTGCACCGCCACTTCCGCAGCGCGCAAGCGCACGAAGCCAGCGCGGCTCCCTCTGCTGGCCGTCCTCGGCATGGCGCCCCGTGGGTTTCACGGCTTCCACCACGGGTTGGAGGAAGAGCTTCCCCATCACCTTCTCCCCATCAAGGGTTTCCACCGTTAGCATGGAAACCTTTCGCGTCTGGGGTCTACCTGTTCGGTCCACGGTTCCCGCTTCACGCGGCAGTTAGCGCCGACGCTCGCCCACGCAACCGCGCGGTTGCTTCGTCGTTCTCGGGACTCAGAGCCTCCGCGAGAAAGCTGCGTATTTGGATCACGGCCATCGGGGATTCAGAAATGCAACCTTTTCCTTGGAGTTAAGTTACAACTGTTTGGAAATAGTTCTCTTCTCTATATAATATAAATTCCTAATTCACAGATTAAGAGAATTTTGAAATGATCTGGTTAATCCTGCTTATTGCAAAAATTAACTAAATTTCTACCCTGGTTACAATATGTATTATTGAATGACAGAATTTAAAACGGAAGAGACATATAAATAACAAGTTGCAAATGAGCTGTGTGAGTGCTTATTTAAAATATACATTATTTTAAATATATGATTTAAATATATTAATATCAAAACAAGAAACGTGTGTTAGTTGATTAGTTAGGGAAGAATTATGCTCAGAAGTATGGTTCTTGCTATTTATATAAATAATTCTTCAAATCTTCCTTTTCCTTATAACCCTGTGATGTTGGAAACCTGTTTTAGCAATCTTTAACAGCTTTATTAAGTCAAGACCAAACACTTCACTTCCACCCACATGAAAAAAAATAGACTCACTTCGACAAAAATAGCAGTGTAAGTGCTAATACAAACACTGTAAGTCGCCAAGAAATAATAAGGTAAGAAAATGTTATCCAGTGCAGCTTTGGCTAGCACACATGCCGAACGGAGGCTTATACTTCTGATTGGGGCACGAGCAATTTCAAGTCCCTCCTATAATACACATTATTATAAATATAAAACTCATGTTTTTTAAAAGAAATCAAAAAACATTTCTTTTGGCCGTCGCTCCCTAATGCCAGCGTCCCCTCTGGCTCGCCGAGCTGCACAGGAGAAAGGGGTTAAGTAGAAGGTCTCCACACGTGGCTTGTACCAAGCCGAGAGCCCACAAATCTGCGGATGGTAAGCACCCAGGAAGCAACCGGCCACAAAAGCCGCTCGCAAGAGTGCGCCCTCTACTGGGGGAGTGAAGACACCTCATCGTTGCAGGCCTGGTCCACGGCACTCCGTGAAATTAGATGTTATCAGAAGTCCATTGAACTTCTGATTGGCAAACTTCCCTTCCAGCGTCTGGTGCCGGTGTGAGAAATTACTCGGGACTTAAAAACAGATCTGCGTTTCCAGAGTGCAGGTGTTGGTGCTTTGCGGGAGGCAAGCAAGGCCTATCTGGTTGGCCTTTTTGAAGACACCAACCTGTGCTGTCCGTGCCAAATGTGTGACAATTATGCCAAAAGACACCCAGCTAGCACACCATATACATGGAGAACGTGCTTAAGAATCCACTATGATAAGAAACATTTCATTCTTTAAAATAATAATAATAATATTCTTCTTCCTGCTTTTGGTATCCTGAATGTTATTTTTTATCCTCATGGGGCCAAAAAGTACCGAAGTATATAATTGCAAGTGATAAAACGGGACAGAAATCAGGTATTGGCAGCTTTTCATTTGTGTGAATTTTTAATACAAATGTGGAACATAAAATGTTACTACAAGTCAAAATGTTTCAGTGAACAAGTGTCAGCAGTTCAGCTTTATAACAATTATAAATAAACCTGTCAAGTTTTCCTGGACAATGCCAGCATTTGGATTTTTTAAAAGCAAGTAAATTTCTTTTTGACAGCAAAACAAAAAGCATTTCTTTTGAAAAAATAAAGAAAAACACCAAGCAAACTGCCCTTGCTGTACAAACTGCATTTCAAAGCAATCAACTGTCCAAGAAGAAAAGGTATGCTTAATAGAGGAATTCCAGCACATCGGTGCAGAAGAAATGATAGAATTTTTTTAGTCACTATGGGCTGGATCAGCTGACAGCCACCGAATCTGAGCAAGCGATGAACAGAGACAACTCAGGCATCCCGTGCCTCTTTAGAGAAGGCAATAAAAATACAACACCTCCAAAGAAGTTGATTTGCAGAAAAGTAAAATCTGATACAAAACAAAAGTGGCTTTGAATCTGATCGAGTCTCTAGATTTGACCATAGGACTACAGCACATACAGGGAACCGAGGAGCGTGTCAGACACCACCACAGACCTGCAAGGACAAATCCAAAATGTGGAAGGGTCTGTGGAAACAATGACCAGGCTTTTCGCCAAATAAATGGCAAGAAGAAACGAGGAGGGGAGTGTTATTAGAGACACATAACCAAACACCGTATGTGGACCTTGTTTCGAATCCGGATTAGAATAAACCAATAGTAAAAAGGCATTTATGAGACAATTGTGGAAATTTGAACAATGATTATAAATCAGGCGATATTAAAGAATTATGATTAATTTTTTTAAGTTATAATAAAGGTTTCATGATTGTATAGGGGGAAAGGGGGGGATCCTTATCTGTTCAAGATAGCAGAGCCCTTACAGATGAAATGACGTGATGTCTGGAATTTGTTTTGAAATAATCCAGCAGGGATGATGAGGGTGGAGGTGACAAGAGGGGACACATTCTACCAGGCGTACCATGGAAATGCACCCAGAAAAACCCGGGGTGTGGGAAACTCGACAAGACCAACAACCTGCTTTCCTCATGAGTAACTGTCAAGGGGGAAAAAATTGGAGGGAAAATTATTCATTAAAGGAAACTTAAAAAACATACCAACCAATAACGATATAATCAATCTTGTCTGATTTCTAATTCAATCAAACCATGTTTTTATTTTAAGCCACGCATTACATTTATGGAAAAACTGATCATTCGAATACCGGCTGGATATTTGATAACATAAAGCAATCATTATTTTTAGGGGTGATAATAGTATCGTGGTTATGTTTTTTTTTTTTTAAGAATTCTTATCTTTTTAAATATACTTGGAAATTTTATGTAAACATTATTGATAAAAAATGAAAACTAAAGAATAAAAATTAGGCTGGAAAAATTATGGACGAAATGAAATGATATCTCGGATTTGTTTTGGAATAATGGGCGGGGTGGGGGTTGACCTGGAGATGGGCGGGATTGGCTTCCAGTCGATGACTATTGAGCAAGGAGACATTGCACGGTGCTCGTTGTACTTTTCCTAGTAACTCTCCATGTTCAAACACTTTACAAAAACACATATATTATGGCTTGAAAATAAGAGGTTCCTCTCTGCCTGGCTGGATAATTTTAGAGTTGTTATTTTATTATTCTTGCTGCTGTTAAAAAAGAAAAAAAAAAACCTTGAATTCCTCCTCTCCTCCTCACCACCCACCTCCTCAAAGGGGCAGGCTGTCCTTTGTACCCCAGAGAACTGGGGCTTCCTTTGCAAACAGGGCAGAACCAAAGGCCCCTGTTTTCAAAAGCCTGTATACAAACAAACAAACAAACGGGAATTGCCTGGGGAGAGAGGTGGGAGTGGCGGGCAGGCAGGAGAGGGAGGGTCATGACCCATGACCGGGAAGCAGCCTGTGGGCAGGCGGGAGAGGGAGGGCCATGGTTCACATCAGGGGCTGCTGCTGGCCTGTGGGCTAGTAGGAGGGGCCAGTGGGTCCTGTGGCAGACAGGTGTCAGGAAGGCAGGCAGGTGTCCTCGGGGCAGCACGCAGGAGCCTCCACTCCCCACACACCTTTACCTTGCTTGGTGCAGCGTCTTTACTAAATTTCTGGATGCCCAGTTAAGTGGAGGATTTCACAGATGTTATCTGATTCGATTAAATTAGACCTCATATTCAGAGAAGTGGCTTAAAAAGTTTCCTGCAAAGTAACCTTGAAGATAATGTAACGAATACTGTCAGCAGACGTGAACTTCGATAGCACGCTGGAGCCATGTCTACCCCCAGCACGAGCTCTTTGTCAGCCTCGTTACTAGATAAAGAACAGTGATAGTCCAATCTGAATTGATGAGAAATCATAAATTACCAAGAAGACGAGCTGAAAAATCGGTTTACCTTTATCATCACTAACAATAAACTTCGCCTAAGTGAGTATCATGCCTTGCGCTGGTCCCCAGCATACTTGACAAGGCAGTTCAACACTAAGCACTCAGAACCCAAAAGCAGCCTTCATGTTTTTTAGCTATCCTTAAAGTCAAGTAATAGTCAATCCAGACTTTAATGTTAAGTTTCATAAACTTAGTGATACATGGTTAGAAGCCTCTTTCAAGATTTCCTACTGAGCAGCTGCGGACTTCCTTGAGAAGCACCAAGAGATTGTTGGCACTTAGCACAGCTGCTCATAGAAAACTATGTCCTGAATTTCAGAATGTGCCATTTTATCTTACCTCCTTCCCCCAAAACTAGAGTTGACCCCCCAATTTCAACTTGGTGATTTTTTTTGGAGGTGGGGGAAATAAAACACCATTTCCTCAAATGAATGAGAGTTTTCTCCAGTAGGTAAGGTGAATAATTCATGTTGCTCTAAAAGCACTATGTTTGATAGCAACTTTTTTAAAAAAAGAAGAGCGACCCATCAATCCCACTTCTAGGTGTATATCCCAAAGAATGGAAAGCAAGGTCTCAAAGAGATATCTGTACACCTGTGTTCACAGCTACATTATTCACAATAGGCAAGCAGTTAAAGCAACTCAAATGTCCTCCAGTGGATGAATGGATAAACAAAATGTGGAACGTACATACAACAGAATGCCATTCAGCCTTCAAAAGGAAGAAAATCCTGTCGCAAGCTACAGTGTGGATGAACCTTGAGGACATTATGCTAAGTAAAATAAGCCAGTTACCGAAAGACAAATACTGTATGGTTCTATTTACATACAATAACTAAAGCGGTCACACTCATAGAAGCAGAAGTTAGAATGGTGGTTGCCAGCAGCCAAGGGCAGGAGAGAGGGAGTCATTCGATGGGTACAGCATTTTAGATTTGCAAGATGAAAAGGTTCTGAAGATCTGTATCGCAACAACGTAAATAGCCTTAACACCACTGAACTGTACACTTAAAAATGGTTACGATGGTAAATTTATGCTATCTCTTTCCCCACAACTTTTTATCAGACAGACAGACACCTCCTAATTCCACATTCTAGAAATAGACTTAACAGTTTATAATGAATAGCGCCATGACAGCCAAATCCCTGGCACCTCTCCACCGGCAGGCACCTCAGGGGGCTCACCACCCACACTTCATGGGTGAGATTGCCACCTACCTACTTCCCGTACTTGCTGACTGTCTGGACCCAGGCAGTGAGTCTCTCCTGGCCCCGCCCCACCCATTCCCCCCACGACCCTCATTCTTCCTCCCTTCCTCCCTAGCCAGTTTCCTATAAATAATCGTTTGTGTCATACCTTAGAACCTTTAAATAATTTTCACTTTTATTATTTCCTTTCGTTTTCACACCAGCCCTGCAAGGTGGGTGTTCTTTCTACTTTCCAAATTAAGACTGGTCAGCACCTGTCCCCGCCCACACGAGGCAGCACCCAGCCCCAAACCCCACACTGGCAGACAGGTTCTCACATGTGGTGTGCACAAGACTCCCCTGAGAATGTCTGTTAAAAACACGGGTTCTCAGACCCCACCTCTGGAGATTTTGTTTTAGGGGTCTGCAATCTGGAATTTTAACAAGCACCCCCTCCCACATGCTTCTGAAGAAGGTTAGGAAGCACACTTCGGAAGCACAAGCCGGGGGCCAGCCACCGGGCCTGGCACACGAGGGGGCGTGTGTGACCTCGAGGCGCTCTGCTGATTTACGCTGTCCAGACGGGGCCATGTAGGGACGCCGATCTTCTGCAAAGAACTGGCTGTATAAACAAGGTGCTTCCTCTTCTGGTTGGGAAAAGGGAAAGGAAGGAGAGCAGGACAGAAGGAGAGAAAGAGCTGAGCGCACTCCGTTCCGTAGAAAACGATCCAGCCAGCGAGAGCCCCACCGGCCCGCGTCTTGGACGTTCTTCTTGTCCCTTAGCGTTTGGCGCTTGGACACCTGGTGCTCGCAAAGGGGACGACGTCTGCGCTGCTACAGCTGGAAGGTGGGACGACTGGAGTTGGGCTCTTTATTTTCCGGATGGACCTGCACAGGAGGGATGCGCCTGGCCAGAGCAGGGACCAGAGCCCGGGGATCCGCAGACAGCCGGGCCCGGGCTCCAGGCCCTGGGTCACACAGCTTCCCCAGCCCAGAGGTGTGAGCACGGAGCTGTCCACACGGCCGGCAGGGCTGGTGGCCATGGCAGGCTCGGCAGAGGCCGGAGTTGCAAGGATGAGGGAACTTCCTGCACCAGAGACCAAGTTCTTCCTGCCAGGACAGTGCCATTGTGATTGAAATTGGATGTTGAGGCTAAGTAGGTAGGTAAGCGAGGGGTGAAATAGGAACTGAAATGGTCTGAGTATAGAGAAAAATGTGCCCTTTGCAAATATGCTACATTTATTCTGCAACTTGGAGATCAAATGAGATTTCTGTGGGAAACCTGTGTCGTACTTTTTGATGACCTTAAATAAACCGACAAATCTGTGCTAAAGATAAAATTACTCCTATTCCATAAAGCTGACTCTTACGACTACTAAAGAGATAGAATTTCCTTGAGACAGAGTGTGAGTTTGACGTCAGTCAGAACTTGTTAAAAGAATTCTGGAAGGTGGGACTTGGGGGTCCCCCATCCTGACGCATCCTTCTCTCGGAAGGAGAGCGCAATGTCATCTTCATCGTGAAGAGACTGCGGCTCGTTCCCCAGACCGTCGTTCTTTGGCAGAACCGGGGGTCTGCAGGGCGACGGGCTCAGACAACAGCTCGGAGCTGGCTCGCGCCCGGGTTTACGTGGCCGGCCCCGCACGCGATGTCACGCGGCTGCCGGACGATGCCCCTGGGCGTCCTGCCACCTTCCAGGCGTGTCCTGTCTCTGCCACCCTCCTCCCAGCTGCAGCTGTGGCCTGTCTGTGGATGCTGAGGGTCACCACGCCCCCTCGCACCCTTGAGGCATGTCGGCTACAGTCACCTCTGGGTGGTGATTCCCGCAGGACAGCTGAGCAGCAATGCACTTCTCCGCCTGGAAGCTGCCCCTGCAAAGTCCTGGGGGACCAGTGAAGGGACAGACGCCTTCCGTTGCTCTGCTGCTGTTATTTTTTCATAAAACTTTCCATAAGTGATGATTCCCGTCCATCACTTTTCTTCACTGGTTGTAAACAGGACGACCTCAGATGAGTCACCGGAGCTCCTTCTGAAAGGGAGACCGATTAATACTTCTGCTGGGACAACGGCGGAGGCTGGGACCATTCTGGGTAAACTGGGACACGTGCTCATCTCACTTACGAAGCAGGCGAACTGAACAAAGACGACACGCCAAGCAGAGCCCCAGCTGACCCCAGGTGACACAAAACACGAGCGGAAAATACTTCCATCGTAATGAGCCACTGAGATTTGGGGTTGTTTGTTTACGCAACACAACCTAGAAAAAGTGATCGACAGACCCCCTTAGAGCTGTGTAACTTGTCACCGCCTCTGGGAAATGGGGTAACACTGTAACGCCATGTCATGGGGTGGCTGCAGGATAGATGAGTTAATGCATGCAAAGCCCTCAGGTCTGGCACTCAGTGACCAGCCTGCAAGTATTCCCTATTATTATTACTTACGGCAATAACACAGGAGGATGAAAGAATGCTCTGAGCTCACGGAGACGCCGGGTTCCCGGCGGACTCAGCTCTCACTCTCAGCGCACAAGCCGTTTCCCAGGGGTTCCGAGGCCTCAGCGCCCCCCGCCCCTCCCAGCCTGTCACCCACTCGCCCTCCACCTATCCCCAGTACTTGGACTCCAGGATTACAAGTGCTTTCTCGGGGACACCGCGACCCCCTTGACCCTTGGTTCCTTCCATCCCACCGGATGACAAAATCCCAGCCCCGAGTCAATACAACAAGCCACCACGTTTGCTCCTGAGCCCATGTGACTGAATAAAACCCAGGATTTCTCGAAAGTCCTGCCATGGGCTCTTTCTGAACTCATTCTCCCATTTCCCACAAGAGATGTTTCCAAATATTACAGTTTTCCTCAAGCTCCGTGACCTTCTGCCCTCCTCCTCGCTCAGAGAGGAAATGGAGGCCACCAGACAGGGACTACGTAAGGCTGGCTCACGTTCCAAACCGCCCACGGCCCATCCTGTGTTCGCTCTGGAACCTGGTCCTCCCACCTGCCTGGGATCTTCAGCGTCTCTGGGGTTCTCAGCCTTTGGAACGGAAACATGCCGGCACGTGTCTCGTCTTCCAAAACTAGCTCCGTCCACCCGCTGCCTCCCTCCAGCTCCGTGCCTCCCCTCTTCACGGCCACGTCACCCGTCCCATGCTCGGCTTCCCCTCCTCTCCAGCTGCTCCTTCCCCCTCTCTGTGGGCTCCTCTCCCTCCCCTCGAACTGCCGATGGCCCCTATGGCTCTGTTGGCTGTCTTCCCTTTCCCACCTAAAGCCTCGACTACTGTCTACGGCTATGCCACCGTGAACAAGCCGGATCCCGTCTGATCTCGGAAGCTAAGCAGGGTCGGGCCTGGTTAGTACTTGGATGGGAGACCACCTAGGAAGCCGGGTGCTGTGGGTGTAAAAAAATAAAAAATAAAGGATTGTAAGCTGACATGGTCCTTGTCACTGTGAGGTCAACCAAGGGTTGACGCATCTAAAAAAAAAAATTTAAAAATAAAGCATCAATTACTACTGGAGTTCATACTGCAATGCCCATGTCTCTAGCCAGATCTTCCTTCTATTAATCAGCTGATTACTGATGCCTCCCCAGGGTGTCTCACAAACTCCTCAATCCCAAGATGTCCGTGGCCAAACTCATCATCTGCCCATCAGCCCCGGCTTGCGTGTTGGATTTCGTACCTGAATGGATGGCACCATCACTCACCGGCTGCTCACATCAGAGCCCCGGGTCGCACACTTGCCTTTGCCCATCATTCTCCTCGCGCCAACCAAATAGCCTACCTCAGGTCTCCCTACGTCTAGTCTGGACTCTTCACATCTATTTTCTGTGCTATTTACATGTGAGATTCCTTTCTCCATGATCTTCAGAAGGCAGTCCAAACCCTAACACTACAATCCTAACTACCTCTAAGCCGGTATCTTCGATGATACGGCTCCTGTTTCCCACTCCAACTTCAGGGCCCCCTCCTCTATCACATCTCCCACACACCAGCACCCTACACTGCTGTCAGCCCACACATGGCTCCTCGCGTCAGGACACTTCTGGAGGTTCTGTCCTTGCTGTCGCACTGCTGAGATGCCCCGTGCCTGCCGCCCACATGGTAAACGGCTTGTCTTTTCGCCCAGCGCTACCTGTTCTGGGAAGCCCTGTCCACTCGCGAGATGATTCGTCTCCCAGAGTGAGCCGCCCTCTTGCGCCTCCCCAGTGCCCTGAACATGTCCACCTGCAACTGACGCGCACCTCTGCCTCACTCAACTGTGGCCTCATTTGTCAGTTAGGGACTGATTCACCTTGCGACTCCAGTTCCTGGCACATTATCCAATAATACTCAGCAAATGAAGAGTGGCATCCCGTCCTCTTTTGGGGGCCAAGACTGCATGCCTAGGAGGAAGAATCACAGGCAATGTCAAGTGTTTATGTACATTTACACACGTGTGGTGGTGAAGCATCTTTAAATAGAGAAGGAGAGAGAGAGAGAATAAAAGTATATATAGGTTATGGAAGATTATTGATGTTCCTTTGGCTTATTTTCCCCCTATAATGCTAAGGTCCTGCTTCTTTTTCCTTGTGATTCTTGCACGCAGATACCTTGATTCCGCTCTCTCGCACAGCCGTACGTCCTGCACCACGTAAGATTTCTCAATATTCTTCCTCGGTGTTCAGGACAATACGCACACAACAGGTATCCTGAATGGGTGAGAATTCTAAAGATCAGAAGACAATGGCCACTTCCTTACATTATCGGTTCCCACTCAGCCCTCTTTCCTCCAGATTCAATTATCTCTGCCCCTCGAGCTATCCCATTCACGGCGACATGCTGGCTCAGCAGATTTAAACTTTTACACTAAGTTATCATCATCTCAAATGAGATGCGTAATTGGCACTCATTAGGAATCGAATATTAATATGCATTTTAGCAACCCTCCTTCCGCACCCGGCTGCGGGAGCGTGCGGTGCTGTTTTGAAAGGTGGCCTTCCTCACGTGGCTGCTCGTGCTCAGTTCGTGGCCACTCTGCCTCTCCCACGGTCTTTATGTCAAAGCGGGGGTCGTTCTAGTCATTTCTCATTTTGTCAGCGTAATTTGAAGGGAACCTGGCTTCATCGTAGAATATTAACAATAACCCATTGATAATGTTACAATATTTTAAGAATAGTTTTAAAATAATTAGTAATGTGTCATTCCACATGGCAAGACATACCGAATAAGTCTTTTAATTGTGATGATCATCTTTTAAAAAACAAAATACCTTAAAATAGTTGTCATAAAGCATTTTAATTAGCATATGTTGGAATTATAAGATAAAGTGTAAAATTAACAAGGACAAGCAGTTTTCAAAATTATCCTTTCAATAAGAAATTAAGCATTTAGAGAGTTTAATTTTCATCTATCACCATCATTGTTATATAGTCCTTGTAATGAATTGAATTTGATTCTGGATCGATCGCAGCAGACAACATTTCTTCCATTTCCTCCTGGGAAAAGGGCTCACCTGGGAAGGACAAGAAGAGAAATTCACCACTTGCAACCCTCTGATTTTTTTTTCTTTCTCTGTCCACTAGCCAGCTTAACTGCCATGGAACCCCACCAGCCGCCACTATGTCACTAGTTACTCTCCTTGTGGGTCACAGAGTCATAACGTCCAGGGGTTCATATGGTAACCGTAAAAAGTCACACTGAATCAACTTCATGGAAGTCCACATGTGTCCAGGCATGTTTATTATGTCAGGCAGTAGTTAGCAGCGGGGGAGATCTCAAAAAAATTTTTTAAACAAACACTTGGTACTACTTATGTGCCAGACAACATTCTAAGTACTATTGAAATAACAAATGACATCCTGGGCATTTAGAGGCATAATCTCAAACTGACTGACATTCTGTGGATATTGTGAAAAGCTGAATGTCTCTGTGTTCAGCTCGGTCTGTTTGTGACTTCCCATTTCAGTCAAGAGCAAAACCTAACACCCATCATCCAGGTCAAAGCCTCGTTACTGTTGACTCCACTCGCATCTTCGTCCCCTGCACTCTGTTCCTCATATCACGTTCCCGGTTATCCGAGCTTGTGTAGTCCTTGGATCCGCTGTAGACATCCCACTGCATCAATCTCTTCCTCCACTCCCACTGCCTCTGCCAGAGCAGGCCCTTACTAGGGTCCCTTCGAAATGCTGAAATAGTCTCCTAACTGGTCTCCCTGGTATAACCTCTTTCTCACTCATCTAACAAACCTATCGGCAGCAGGTTAACTTTCCCACAATCCCTCTTGCACTGTGTGGTCCGTCTGCTCAAACCCGACCGTGCTTCTCCATTGCCCACAGGATGAACCTGAGACTCCTAGCCCAGGCCTCACGATCTCCTCCCAGGAAACCTACCTACACTCGTCTCTACTGTTTGCCAACAAGCCCCTCGGGGCCCCGTCTTCTCACAGGCTCTCAAAATATGCTCCTTCCTACCTCCCAGTTTTTGTTCATACTGTTTTATCAATCGATGTCTTCCTCTCATCGGCGCCTTCACCCATTCTTCATTCATCTACTCATTCATTCATTAGTTCAATAAACATCTGTAGAGACTTGCTGTGTGTGGAGGCGCTATAATACGTAAGATTTTATCCTGCTCTCAGTCACTCAGCCACATAAATTCTATCAGCTTAAGAAACCCATTTCCTCTTTAAATCTTCCCAGACCAAGCTTTCCAGGCTGATACACATTGTTTTCCTATTGTCTTATATTTCTGAACTGTTTTATAAGTTAGTTCTCTTGCCCCTATAATAATATAATATCCTAGAGAAAAGGAACAGCTTTTAGCATCATTACCTCTCACTGAACTCAGTACCCCTCAACATAGTAATGTCATTGAACTTGTCCGACCGCTTTGACTAAATTCCTATTGCCATATAGAATCTAGGATGTACTTCTCTTAAATTAATCCTTAGAATTAAGAGGTTGATGCTTTGAAAGTCCTAACATTTCCATCAGAGTTCATCCGTAAGGGCTTTTAACCATGTCATAGGAGTCCTTGGCTGGCAGCTATGAACGTCAGGTCGTCCCTGCTCTCCTTCCTGTATTCTCACCTAGTGGGGGACCAAGTCGAACGGTCAAAGCAGTTGTGCACGCAGACGCAGTCTCAGTCTCCCCTACTCAGAATTACGTGCACCTCTGATTCTGTCTCAAGTGACCAGCAACTCTGAATCATTCGGGACTCAATCTGTGAGCCAGTGAGTCGAACAAAGGAGACGGAAGTCTAACTTTGTATGGGAGGAGGGAGGTGACCAATATAGAATGGACCGAGACTGTCCTTAGGCTACCGACATTCAGAGAAAACGAATTTATACATCAGCCTGAGCAAAAAGAATTCTTAAAGGAAATAGCTGGCATACATAGGTGTGCAGGTATTACACATAAGTGTGCATATGTGTGGATATAGTACAAGTTCAAAGCAAATATATATGGTTCCATTAGCATAAAAAACTGAACATTTTTGTGCGAATTCATATTCAATTGAAGCTGTATTATCTGTAATTTCACCACCTGAAAGGCTCTTTAAAAAGGAATTTTTATATACTCCAATTTAAATCTTTAATCTAATAACGGCACTGATTTATAGTGATTGGTAGTTCATGTTTTTCCATGTGGCCTACCTTTTATTTTGGAAATACTCAAAGTGAGTGAAATACCTGCAATTTATAGAAGTATCATTATACTTCACACAATTCTGTAAGGCAACAATTCATCTCTCCTTAACCTACCCTTTTCCTCTTACTCACCACAAAAAAACAAAAAAAAAAAAAAAACAAAAACAAAACACCTCAAAACCAAATGGCAGGAATAGTAAATAACTCTTTTTAACCAGAATGACTGATTTTAAAGTACCTCCTAGAATCTTTGCATAATAGTTAACTTACTAATCACTTAAATAAGTCACTGTTACAACTAGTCACTCTTACCCTCTTCGGTCATATACTTGATCAGTTCTTCCTTAGAAAGAAACCCACGTTTTGCTGGGTCTAATACCTGGGGGAAAAGGTAGCTGTTACATTCTTCATTGGGTGAATAAAATCTATACGAATAAATTTTAATGTAAATATAAATGTATATAAAATCTGGGGCTTACGTACCTCAAAAGCACGGAGAAGGATGTCTTCTGGAACTGGTCTGTATCTAAGGACACAATGAAAGGAGTGAATGCCATGGTATTTAGCTCAGTCTCTACCTGATAAACGATCACATAATACGAAACAAAGCTGCCAAGATACTAGAAAAAAAAATACTTCCCTCTCTGAAATCTTTTAGGTTTCCAGATGAGTTGGTAGCACTCCATGCCCACAGGAAATACTTAGTTCAGAATCACTGGCATGTTTGATGTGATCTATTAGCTTTTTTCACATCATTATGGAAATCAATGTATCTGGGAACAAAATTCCTATAATAAACAACTATAGTAAGCTAATGCTATACTTTCTCTAGAAAAATAATTAAGGTTAATTCTTATTTACATTAATAATTCAAAATAGAAGTTAATAAGAATGCGGCTGGTTTATGGCTTTTGTAGTTGATTTACCCCTTCGTCACCCTTTGCTTATTAGAGTAACACTAAAGGGTTTGATATTCCTAAGCACGTACCAACTAGCAGTTCAGAAATATGATGGGAAGTTAAAGGGATGCTATCTGGGGATAAATACTGATTGAGCACAACACACAAAGTGGAAAAGCCAAGTGATTTGGAATCAATGTAATTCTTACCAATATTTTACCTTAACAACTGCACTTCCTTTCTTACCTTCTTTCCAGCAGTATATTGGTCATCACTGGAAGAAATTTTTCAAATCGAATGTATCCAGTAGGTTCTTCTTCCTCTACCTACACATTCAATAAAAAAAATAGCCACTTATTCACTCACCAAATATATTGAGCAGCTACTTTTTCTAAGCCCTGCGCCAAGAGCTGGGATTTGATATTGAGCGTCCTTGGGCATGGTCCCTGCTCACAGAGTTATATTCTGGTAGTGGAGACACATATTAACCAAAACACAACAAAGCTGAGTGTTTACGTAAGCACAAGAAAGGAGAGGAGCATTCCCAGGCCAGAGGATGGAAAGGCATTCATGAGGAAATCACACTTGAGCTGATTTACAAAGGAAGAGTAGAGGAGCATTAGAGAAAGACAGCAGGGAAGACACTCCCAGGCGGAGGAAATCGCAGCACTGAGACCCTGTGTGATGCGTCGGAGGCCAGGAGGCTGGAGCACAGGGAGCAAGGAGAACGTTTCCAGATGACGCTGGAGAGACAGGGACCAGACTTCTCAGGGCCTTATAGTCATGAAAGTGACTTTGGTTTTTATCCTAAGACCCATAAGAAATCACTGAAGGTCTCACTGATTTCTGTCTGAAAGATTCCACTGGTTGCAGGTGAGACGTTTTCTGCAGTAACAATCTAAGGGCTTCGACTAGAGTGGTGGCCATGGAGAGAGAAGTGGATGGTTTCAAGAAATATTTAAGAAGTGAAATCAATAGGACCCAGTGCTGCATCTATTATGGGCAAGGATTAGAAAAAAAAGAGAGAGGAGTCAAGGGCAACTCCCAGGATGCTAACTTGCACAAATGGGATAGAGTGATGTTCTTCCCTGAGATAGGGAACACTGGATAAGGGATCAGGTTAGGGGACCAATCATTATCTCGAGGACCAAAATATAGATCGAGTCACTATAATAGTTATTAAATACCTTGTTGGTCAATGATCTTTGTTCTACTTCCACTAATTAAGAGAATATTACACCTGGAAAAAGAATTTTTGGTACCTGGCACTATTAGATGAGAATGAGCAGGAAGACTCCTGCCCACCTTTGATGGTGGCTGAACAAAATACCATTGATCTTAACTTACACGTCAGGCTTTTTACGAGAGCTGTAAAATTTCCATTCTCTTTCATAAAAACCTATTAAAAGGCTCACAGATCCCAACTCAACGGAAGAGATTTTAACAGATTTATTCTTTGAGTGAAAAATAAGAAATCTATAGGCTGCTACAAAGAGGAACACACTACCACCCCAAGGAGGGATAATGAATAAACAGAAATCTTGTGGTTCAAAAGTAAAAAGTAAATTCATTTCGACTTGGACAGATTATGAAAATCTTTCTATGACCCAACACTGTCCTCTAGAGGCCACATCTTATCCATTCTTAGGTACAAAAAGATATATGGGCAATTATATAATTCTATAGATGGCATAATGAACTATTTTATACGTCCCAGACACTATTTTACATTATACATGATTTTTTAAATATTTAAATAAACTTTTCACTTTAGAATACCTTTACATTTATAACAAAGTTGCAAAGATAGTACCAAGCTCCCATAGACCTCCCACCCAAGTCCCCGTAGGTAGAGTAGGTAAAACTATAGTTGGTTCATTGTCACAACGAATGAACCAACACTGATATATAAGTACTCACTAAACCCACAAACTAATGGCTGCCATTAGTTTATCTAAAAGGCATTTTAAATATAGAGTCTATTCCTCCATCATAAAACAGAAACAAGAGTAGGGTAAAATACCACTTCTGAGAATCTAGAACAGGTGTGAGAAGACCGGAGGCTAAGACGTGGTTCTATTATTTCTGGTGCAGACAAAACACACTACCTTCTAGAAATGTCTGTTATCCAATGATGGTTCAATGATTATTTAAATCTATGTATTAAGATGCCTTAAGATTTAATAGAAATATATAAAATATTGAACCATATATATACACACACACAAATATGGTGTGTATAAATACATATATCGTAAGTATAGATAAAGATATAGAGATATAGATACAGACTCATATTATGGATTCAGATAAAGATACAAATAAATAAATAAATAAATACACATATATATATACACACACACACACACAGAGTGAGAGTGTTATGGTTGAGTTGTGTCCTCCCCAAATTCATATGCTGAAGTCCTCACCCCCAGTACATCAGAATGTGGCCATTTGGAGACAGGGTATTCACAGACGTAATCAAATTAAAACAAGGTCATTAGGGTGGGCCCTAAGGCCACTATGACTGGTGTCCTTATAAGCAGGGGAAATTGGACCACAGAGACAAGCACAGAGAAAGAACGCCACGTGAACATGGAGACAGCCACCCATAGGCCACGGGAAGCCTGGAACAGAGCCTCCCTCAGAGCCACCAGAAGGAATTAACCCTGCCAACACCTTGATTTCGGGCTTCTAACCTCCGGAGCTGCGAGATGACACATTTCTGTTGTTCACGCTACTGCTCATCTGTTACAGCGGCATGTGTGTGTACATATATTCTGAATGTGTGTGGTATATTGTAATCTAAAGACTTTGAATCCGTATCATCAAGCATAAGTCCCTACACTTAACTATTAGAGAACAGTAAAGCAGATACTCAACACTCAGAACAGATTTTACAGAGTTGGTACAGAGAAAATGGTGCAGCTCAGACCTACTTTCTCTAGGAGAAAACTCAATTAACCAACTTAAAATGAAATGAATTCCAGAAAGATTCTCCCCCACACCGCCCCCTCAAAAAAAAAAAAAACAAATAAACAAGATGAAGAAACTATATAATAACAACAACAAAAAAATTGGTTAATGTCACCCAACTAGTTAATGTCAGTGTTGGGACCAGACCCAGTTCTCTTTACGGAAAGGTCAAGTCAGTCTAACTCTGAAAATAAAGTTAACATTGTTTAAAAAAAAAAAAAGAAAAGAAAAGAAAGAGTCCCTAATTACAGTAGACATATCGAACACACTAGAAATTCATCGTCATTTCTTTACTTACAGCAAAGTCATACTGGGAAAATCCACTTACTTGTGGTATAGGTCAGTGTCTTTAAAAAAAGACACTGCCTTTCTCATAGAAAAACATCACGATATAGTCACCGTGTGAGACCAAGGCCAGTTTACAATGTTCTGATTAAAATGCCTCCTGTAGCTTCAGCTCCTCGTCTGCAGAACAAGAACAGCAAGGTCTGCCCTGCAGCGGAAGCTGCAGAGACCGCGTGCGGTAACACGGACGTGCTTCTCGAACCTTCAGTCTATTATGACGATTATTTCTACCAATAGTGTAAACACTTGGGCTGCACATCGTGCAAGACGCCTCCTCCTAAAAGGATCGATTTCTGGTGCTAAAATTTCAGACCTTACATGGACCTACCTGTTGACACGGAATTGGTGCTGCCTTCTGTCTGTTAGCTGCAGAGTGGAATGTGGCGAGAATGTATTAAATTGCTAGGCGCATCTGATACCTCCTCCCTAGGGCCTGGACCCCTGCCTAGCGGATGAGGCGGCTGCACCTCCCTGCCCTCCCTACCTGACTCTTTGGACTGATAGGAGAGGGAGAGTAACAGACACCAAACATCCCTCGCCTTCAAAAGATAAAACAAAGAAAACAAATATATCTCTTTACTGCAAAAGTGAATGAGGCAAAGTAAGTTATAATCTAGTTGTTTCACCCAAGGGAAAGACTAGCGTGCTGAAAAGGAGGTGACAACCAGGGAGTGACTTCGGCAGCATTTGCTAAAGCAAAGGTAACAAAACCTTTGAGCAGGACGGTCCCCAGCTTAGCCTTCAAGTACCACTCGGTGAATTCCTTTTACTACCAGTGTGCCAGCAGACGTTTGCCTCGAAGACCAAGGCCCTGATACACCCGGCTTCTCCTGCGAAGAATGACAGTGGAGTCGGTGACCTGAAGAAAATCTACCATTTTCATTGTCACACAAAGGGACAATAGGCTGCCATGGTGCCTTCAAACAGTCCACAGTCTCTTGGCATCCTCTTTCCCAATATGAGAAGTCTCAATAAAATCATGTAAATACTGTGGGATTTTTTAAAAATGAAATATCAACAAGTCTCAAAGCATGAGCAAATACTGCTTCTCATTCTACTTCGGTAAAAGTCAATTTTCTTAATCTACTTTGCATCTGAGGCAAGCCAGGCACAGGGAAGTGATGCCTGTCTTGGTCCTGAAAGTCGGTCAGGTGTTTTGATGGGATCACAGCCCAGAGCTCTTTACACTCATTCCCACAGTGAAATCACCAGGCCATCGCTTTCTCATTAAAGCATTATTTATTTGAATGCTGAAGTCACTGAATGGGCACCATAAAACACACAGTGAAAATTCATTTCTCCCCAGTGACATAACAATCGGTCAATAAACGGAACTATTTCATGCTTCACAAATGCAAGATAATATCAGTAGTTAAGATGGTTTATAAAGCATCTACATTTCAACTAGTTCCAGGTCACCAAATAAGATATGCAAATGATTTTTTAACTATTTGTAGAAAAATATGAAAACAATAGGATATTTCCATTTAGATTCTAAATACCATATGCACAAGTTTTGACATAAATCATGTTTCAAAAGCTAAACATAAATACAATTTAGAAAATATTTCTCTACCTTGGATAGCATAAAATAATAACAAATTCATTGCATTTGCCAAAAATATTATCTTTACAAATAAAATAAAGTGTAAAGCTGCCTATTTTAGAAAAATTATTTACTCCAAACATTCCAGAGGCTGTAGTGCAAAAATCAGAATATGTGATTCTTTGGGGTTGTAAGTGTGTGAATCATCAAGATCGCGTTCTACTACTAAACAGCTATTTGTGAAGTTTCAACAACAACAAAAAAATTCTGAGACCACTTAACCAATTCAAGGTAATGAGAAACTGATTTGGAACCTTTGGGGCTTGCGTTTGTCCGGTTGGACCCCATGTTTTCATCCACAGGCAACGGCTCTGAAGAAGCATCACATTGCTGTAACTGGTCACCAGGGAGTGTCCATCACACCGTGACGTCACACATGCTCCTCCCCACTAGGAATTGAGCATGAAATCGGCGACCACAGATTCGCAAAATGCTATGGAACATTTATTTGTGGGTGATTTCTTCATTTCAGCTAAATGAATAGGACTGAATACAACCTCAAATATTTAAGTGCCTACGTATTTAAATTTTTGATGTTCACATTGTTAAAACGTTCAACACTATCAAAAGAGGGGGGTGGGGGCTTTTTCAGTTCTCTTGTGCCTCTGTGTCCCTGGAGCTGACACACGGTAATGCTCAGTCATTACCTGTGAATGAGTGCTTACCAGCTCACGGTAGCTTTTAATTACTTTTACTGACTGTAAGCTGGAAATTTCTGAGCACGTGAATAGGACTCATTATAAAACTCTTCACTTAAACAGCTCTGCAGTGCTTTGCAAAGCCTGAGTGTCCACGTTCGCTACTGTTCTGGTACCAGATCTTGCAAGCAGAATCTAATAATTGTGTTCAACAGTGATAAGTATCAGGGCAGAAGAGAGTGTAAATTCAACCAGAGTCCTGCCAGGGCTTCAGGAAGCACTAGAGCAGGTTTCTGAACCTGCTCGTGCCAGGCTTTGTCCTTGGTGCTAAGGATGCGGTGAGGTCCAACACAGACGGACTCTCTGCCTTCAAGGAGCTTGTGTCACAGGGGGGTAAGGCAGACACATACGTCGAGAACGCCGGACTGTGCTGGGCAGTACTGAAAAAACGCAAAGCGCTGGACTGTCAAGTCAGACTCGCCAGATCGGAGCTCTTGCCCAGCATCCGACTTTCAAGGATACAGATTCGCACGGCGCAGGCGAAACGCGGGGCAGTCTAGGATGCCGACATCGTCTCCAGGATCCCTTCTTGCCCCACATCGGGCCTCACTCTGGCCCAGACCTAACGCAAAGGCCTCTGGGTGCTGGGCTCCGGAGAAGAGCGCCCGGAGCAGGCGAGAGCAAGGGCAAAGCCTTCGGATGTGTGTTCTAGAGCAGCAAGGAAACCAGGACGCGAGCCAGGACAACGCAGGACACGCCCCGCCTGGTCACCGAGGGCCTTGTCGGCCACGGGATCTGAAAGCACTCTGGTTTTTTTCTGAGTGGGAAACCTCAGAAGTAGGGCTCTGAGCCAAGGAGAGCAGGCTCTGACTTAACCTTTTTAAAAGGATCCCTCTGGGCGGCGGTGTGAGGAGCAGACGGCAGGGGACGGAGAGCGGAAGCAGGGACAGCGGCTGTGGTCACTTGAGGTGGGGAGGGGACCGCAATGGCCTGGATGATGTGGCGGAAGTGGAAGTGGTGAGAAGGGGTCAGTGTATAATCCGAAGGAAGAATTTGCTGGTGTATCACACGATGATCTTTTTAAAATCAAATTCTGCAATTTGTTTTTTAACTTGTAAGTTTAGTCCAGTTGCTCTTATGGCTATTAGGATCTTTATCTTTTGTTTTCTAAATACCCTGATTTTTCTATGCTCCTTTTCAAGGTTTCTGCCTTAACTTGGATTGAGTGAATGCCCTTTAATTCTTTTATCCTCTTTATCAAGTTGGAAGTTACACATTCAATTTCTATTCTTTTTGTAGTTATCCTCAATATTTAAACATGCTTACTTACTGCAATTCAAAGTTTGTATTGCATCATGCATGTTATAACTGTCCACTTTTCTAGTTCTAACATTTAGTAATGCTCTTTCAAAGCATTATTTAATGCTATTTCATTTAAATTTATATTACTTTTCTCTGGAGTATTGCTGCTACTTTCTGTTGAATGAACGGAATTCTGGGTTAAGAGGGCAAAGTGAGTATATGCATCTGACTGTACTCTCAAACTCCATTCAAATCGCAGTAAAGATATATTTTTTAAAACAATCATAAACCTACTTAGAGGAATAGGAAAGGATACAACAGCAATAAAATTTTGGAAGCTGGAAGGCAGATAGATGAGTGATAGTGATCTAGAAGACCCAGAAAACTGAGCCTCAAGCCAGCAGTGGGTAAAGAATTCTCAAAAAGCACCAGTTGCTTCTGGAATGAGGGGTGAAAGAAGTAGGAGCTAAAATTCGGAGCACTGGGGTAACCTCTGTTTGAAAACGGAAGCCCTAAATCCCCTCTCAGTTTCTCGGTGGGTGGCCGCCCCTCCCCGGCCCAGCGGAGATTTATACCCTGGAGAGTGTAAAACAGAAGGTGTCCGAATGGGCAGCCAGATGCTTCTGTCTCCCAGGCAGATGGGAAGGCTCTTCCCCGGGGAATCAAACCTACACGAGAGGGAATTCTCAAGGACTGTGATGCTGGTGATTCCTAGATTACCCAAAGGTGATGTTTAAAGTCGACAAGCTCCACACGTGTGTTAGTTATGAGCTGACAGCCAAGGGTTATTTGAGGAAAGCTATTAAAGAAAAGAAAGAGATCAAAACAGACACAAACATTAACTTGGAGAAAACAGATTATGCAAAGAGAAAAAAATTCAAATAAACAATCACAGAGATATGCAACAAGAACAGGATAAACAGGATACTATTGAGGAAGAAACATCAAAAGAACAAAAACAAGCAACTAGAAATTAAAAACACAACAGAAATGAGAAACGTGTGTGTGTGTGTCTGTGTGTCTGTGTGTCTGTGTGTATGTGAAGTTCAAGACGTCTGCCCAAGAGTAGAACTAAAAAGACAAGAGATGGAAAACAGAACAGTGAAAAATAAGAAAATTAGACAACTAGTCCAGAGGCGAAAGAGTGAATGAAGAGAGTTTCAAAAGAGAAAACAAAGAAAAAGAGCAGGTAGTTAGAAATCAACAAAATAATTATAAGAAAATTTCCTGGAACCAAAGGATGTAAGTTGCCAGTTTGAATGGCCCACCAAGTACCTGACACATTTGATAAAAATGGACCCATGCCGAGGAAAATCACCGTGACGTTTTAAACACTGAGACCAAAGAAGATAGTCCAGGCTTCCAGAATGGGGGCGGGGGGGGCGGGGGAGGGAGGTTCATACACACAGGACTGGAAATCAGAACCGAACTGCACTCCCTCGATAGCATCACAGAAGCATGAAGACAGGAGAAATGGCTTCAAAATTCTTAATGAAGACCTTGAATGTAGAACTCTATAACCAGCCAAAGATTAGAATAATCATTTTCAAACACTCAAAGTCTCAAAAAGTTTACCCCCAAAGCACTCTTTTTCAAGAAGCTGCTCAGGAACGTGCCAAAATGCCAGAGAAACTATAAAGAGGAAAACTTGGGATGCAAAGAAATCCAACCCAGAAGAGAGAAAACAGCGATTGCCAGGAATAGCATCACAGAGACCCCAGCATGACAGCTGGCACTCAGAGGCAGAGGTCCACTGCTCCGTATCAAAACTGTCTGACTAAAGAGACAGAAAGGTCGAGAGGTTCATCAGCAAATCTCTCCTGCTACTGGATCGTCCTTTTATTCAAGGACAGAATTTAGGAGAAGCCTGGCCCGGTTCTGACCCGTCACTGACCTATCTTGCTGGTAATGCTGTTGCTCACTCTTCCATGTCCCACCGAAATCAAAATCGGGAAAACACATGAGAAAAAGGTTAAACCAAGCTGTGCTCAGGGCCTGCTGAGTGCTGCCGCCAGACGCGGGGATGCCCGCAGCACGCAGGAAGCTTCCTGCTGGATGACTAACAAGCCACTTACCCACGCCGGAGAGAGAAAAATAAGAAAACCGTGACTTTAAGTCCCGTCCTACACAAAATCAACCCAACCGTTCATTCCCCAAGGCCAGGCCGTGGGAAACCCATAGGCGAAGGCTGAGACTGCGGGCGCGTCTTTCACACGCGTGCCCTGCCCTTCACGCGGCACACCCACGCCACCGAGGGAAACCAGGCAAGCAAAGCCTTTCAACTTCAAGTCACAGAAACAGAGCGGCACATAACGGAACTCCCTGAATATTCAGGGCCCCTCTCAGCCCCTCCATTCTGCCTTTGAGAGGAGACCACACTCTGTCCATGGAGCTCTGTTCCTCTGATAAACTTGCCCGTTGTCTCTAACTCTGGCGGACACGTGAATTCTTTCCTGAGCTCACTCGAGGACCCTCCTTCTCTCTTGGTGCAGGGCTTGCGTCCCCACTCGGAGGGATTCACCCCGTCCTGCATCGCCACTGCTTGGACCTGATAGGGACCTCATTTTAGCCTGAGTTTTCTTCTTTGATCCATTCCTGAACACCAGAGGTAGGCCACGGGGGCGTAGGGGTAGAAGACACAGAGCACCCGACTCTTTGATCATATTCTACTGGACGTGCAACACCTGGTTCACACACGGCCCTCCCGGACGGCAGCTGCAGCAGCCATGAAAATGCGCCTCTGAGATCTCCGGCCGCAGGAACCATAACTGAATGTCCTCTCCAGCCACCACGTTTAAGGCAAGGCCACACCTCTCACGTGCCCCCAGCAATAACTGAGCGCGGGAGGGATACTAAAATAAGTGCCATTTCTGCAAGAAGCCGGGCTCTTCTGAGGGGCAGCCTGGACCAGGAACGCCCAGCTGCCTCGTTCTCCAGCACTGCTGCAGCGTAAGGCTTTGCCCACCTCCCCTCCTCCCGCTCCCCCTTACTCTCCCCGGGTCAGAACTGCGCTGCATGGTGACGGCCCGCCCGGCCGCACAGGTGTTTCCCCAATAAATCTCTCCACATCCAATGCTTAGTGTTCGCTTCTCAGTACCCGAAGCATCACGAGGGGTGCTGGGGTGGTCTGAGAACACAGGCGCGGGGTGCGGCTTCCTTCACTGCCACGCAAAGAGGACACTGTCCTGAGTGGTATTTGGGACACGGGCTCCGGCAGTTCATTGCTAAAGATACACCCAGCGGTGACCTGGGGAACCCCAGTGAGGACCCGGGCTGACGCCCTGCAGGAGACGAAGGAGAAAGTCCGCCACCGCCACGCAGCTAACTGGACCTGGCGGCTCGCAAAGCCGGTGTCCACTGCGGCGGAAGAGCGGACTCAGGCGACGTAAGCAACGGGGTGGACGACTTCCGCCAGGGGCAAGACAGTAAATATTTCAGGCTTTGCGGGGAATATTAGGTCTTCATCGCTTATTCTTCTTTGTTTTTGTAATCCATTAAAAATGTAAAACCCATTCTTGGCTCGCAGGCTGTACAAACAGGCCTGTGGGCCATAGTTTGACACCCCTCGAATAAAAGACATGAAGGTTAGACTTGCACAGCCAAGAGGTACTTGAGGCCAGGGTCCTGGGTGCACTGAAGCATGGGATGGAGACAGCCAGGGGCGACCCGAGGGTGCTGGCTGGGCAGACGCCCTGGACAAGCCAGCCTTGCACCCGCCCTCACCGGGGAGAAGGCAGCACTTGTGCTGTGCTGCAGAAGGTAACAGGTGTCCCCTCGGAGCTGCCCCCGCCGCTCTCCTGGAAGGGAGACGTCTGACAAGGAAAGAGACTCAATGCTGAAACAGCGAAGGAGGAGCAGCCAGAGCCGGGAGCCCGGGCGGTGCGCCTGAGGCCGGGGGAGTCTGACCAGGGGTCTGGAGAGAAGGCCGCAAGGGCAAGAACGCATTGCTCTGGGCACTTTCCAGGACCCAGGACCCAACACCCTGGGAAAAGGGCGAGAGAAGACGGCGGGCTCGCCGCTAAGGCGGCTCTTAGACACCTGGGATGAAGCAGAGACGCCGAGCTGAGAAAAGGGGTGCGGCGGGTCCGCGGAGCCCCCGGAGCAGCGCACTCCGTGGGGGCTCAGAGCAGGTCAGGAACCCGCGACGGCTGATGACGGGCACTCACAGACCTGGGCCTTAAATGTCCATGAACGACCCGCCAGCCGCCCCCTGCCCACCCCCCAGGAACAGAAGCCGGGCAGAGTGGTTTAACCACAGCAGCTCCGAGATCGCAGAGAACGCCCAGGAAGGCCGAAGGAAATCGCAGACATGGTCAACAGGGCAAGATATGCCCGGGGGCAAAGCAGACGGGGCACCTGCAAGGATTCTGTTTAACATCTATGAGGGGAATGGAGTTTTGCCCTCCTAAAACATGCCTTTTCGGGATCCTGATTATTCTAAGCCGGTATTTTTAAGAAAACAACAAACTCAAGAGAAGCCTATTATCTCCCCCTTCACCTGCCTAAAGGAATTCAGGTAGAAAAGCTGCTTCAAGGGAGCTATGACCTCAGCTAACAGGATCTACGTGTGGCCCACAGGGAGGATTCCCACGCGGCCTGTTCATCGGACTCCCGTGGTGTCCCATCGTTCCTGGGTCCCCAGCAAGAACCTGGTCACCAGAAGTCTGCTCCTTCTCATTTACCTGTGAACCCCTACCTTCCCTTTGAAGTCCCAGACCTCTGCCTCCCTCGCCTTAGCTCAGAACTGCATATAAGCCTCATCTGCCGGTTTGTCTTTGGGTCCCACATTCTCATGGAACCCCCATATGGACCCATGTAGGAAATCTGGTTATTTTCTCCTGTTAATCTGTCTCGTGTCAATTGGATTATTAGACCAGCCAGAAGAACTTAGAAGGGTAGAAGGAAAATTATTTGTCCTCCCCTACATCTATAACCAAAATAGGGCAAGAACGAAGGAGTAGGAGATTGAAGATGGTCGCCCCAAAAAAGCCACAATCCCCTACTTAGTTCCTAAACTTGAGTCAAGTTGCATATTTGGAACCCACTGACTGAAGTGGCACAGAGCTGTTCACGATACTCCTTCATTACGTTTTCTCCAGCATTACTGGGATGTAGTCTATAGGCAATAAAGTTTATTTGTTTCAGAGTATTAGTTTGAATTAATTTTCACAATTCTATAGTCAAGTCACCACCACTACAATCAAGACATAGAAAATTTCTTTTATTATAAAAACTTCACTCATGCTCTTCTGTATTCGATCCCATCCTCTAGTTCATGTCCCTAGGTAACTATAAACCTGTTTCTGACACTAGAGTTCTGTCCTTTTCTACAATTCTGCTTATATGAAATGGTTAAAGACAAAACGAAACACTGGGCGCCCAACCCACAGGGGCGTTTTGGTAGAGAGCCACCGACGGAGCAAACGAACCCAAACATGCGCTGAGCACCCACCGAGGCACAGCTGACTCCTCGGAGTGGTTCCGTGTAATTCTCAAAAAACACTGGTATTGCTGCCTTCCTTTGGCAGATGGGGACCCAGGCTGCGGAAGGTCAAGCAGCTCACCCAAGACCCCGCAGCTGTCAGCGGTAGCGTGGGATCTGAATCCGGAGCTCCTGACACTAGCTGTGGTCTTTGTCCTACTTGGCTGGACAAACCTACAGGTCAAGTTGGCAAACTTTTCCAGTAAAGAGCCAGATGGTGAATACTGAAGCTTTGCAAACCACATGGTCTCCATCACAGTGACTTAACTGCAGTCTTGCAGGGAAGAAACAGCCATGGACAATATAAATGAGTCGAGCTGGTTCCACTAGAACTTAATTTACAAAAACAGGCGGGGAGCTGGATTTGGCCCAGGTGGTGGGGTCCTTGACCTCGCCACAGTTTAAAACTTATAAACAAACAATAAGGGATCAGGCTCTAAAAGCGTCTCCTTTTCTGACGTGCAGAGACATTTTTCATTACTGCTCCACTTATTCTGCCGAATTGTACAATAATTATGATTTCACTGTAAATCCATCTTCTAGACCCTATCTCTCAAACTGTCACCTTTCCTTGCTCTAACACAAATTCTAGCTTTCTCGATAAATACCTTAAGGCAATGATTGATACCTTTTTTTTTTTTTTAATGTGAGCACCAATTCAGGAAAAGCAAGATTTTTTTTTAGGTGAAAAGATTAAGAATTTGTAGTTATGAAACAGTCACAGAGATGTGAAATGCAGCGCAGGGAACAGAGTCAATAAAATTGTAATAACTATGTACAGTGCCCAGTGGGAACTAGATTAATCGGGGATCACTTCGTAGATTATATAAATGTCTAACCACGATGCTGTACTCCTGAGACTAACATCAAATAATATCGAATGTCAACTCTAATTGAAAAATTAAAAAATTTTAAAAAGCATCTTCCCTCTACTCTTACTAAAAATAGCTTTATTGGATCCCAAGGTGGGAAAACAATGTAAAGATTTCCTGTTTTATTGAACTTTGAAATGCTAATGAGACACTGGTGGTGTTTTTAGTCACCCAGGTGCTAATATGCAGGCACAGAGTCACAGTGCCAGTCTCCACCCCTTAACTTTACACAGCGCCTCGGGACCCAAAAATGTCTCCTTTTACATGATCTCATTCACCTCTGAAGCGGTTTTGAAACAGGGATTACTGCAGAGAAGCTGACGCTCACAGAGGCTAAGTGACTCACCGGGTCACGATTCCTTCCCTTCTGTGTATCACTGAACAAGTGAGCCCTGTGCAAGAAACGGGAACTCAACTCCCACTTCTTTGTCTTTCTCCCTTACTCTCTGTGTTGATCCCTGTCCACCAACACCCACATGCCTAGATAAGCATTTTTGAAAAAATTCTTCTTCTGGTGGTCACCCAGGTAGTGTTCTTCCCCATCTGGGCAACTGTCTGTTGAACTGAAAGATGTACATAAATTAGATCAGGCACTTTTCTGGAAAATCGAACAAGGCTTGAAGCTCTCTGGTCTTGAGCTGCTGCTCATCAGTGCTGTACGCAACGTCTCTCCAGGGACTCAGCCCCACTATCATGAATAGTCGTTTTTTAAAATTCTTAGGCTGCTTAGTCAATGTCAAATTAGTTCTCGTTATTTTATTATGTTTACTACCTGTTCTGAAAGTTAGTTTTGTTTTCCCAAACAAATATAAATCCCTGAGTCTCTAGTTCATCTATCCCCTTTAAATTGCCATCTGTCATCTGTCAACACTCTTCCTGCACAGAGTCAGTCTCCTATGTCTACTGGCCTTTCTTCAACTAATTTTAGAGAGAATAATATCACAGTGGGGTCTCACTTGATCCACTGCATTTCTTGGTCATGGCTATTTCTTCATGATCTGTGTGATATTCTTTCGGATCCTGTGGTTGGATAATTCACATGGCTGTCCTAATGTTTTCACTGAGCATATTTAGTGGGTTAGGGAATTTTTACTTTAAGGATTTTTTTTTTTTTAAATTACAAGGAGCTGGAGTGCAGCAAGTCTGCTGAACGGAACCTTCTGGGTCCTACTTACCTCTGCGATCAGATCGTGCAGCTCTCCTTCATTAGGGCAGCATCCCAATGACCTGACGATCGTGCCAATCTCTCTGGGGAAAAGGCAATTAATAGTTTTAGAATATAAACTCTGAAAAGGCAAGTGCTATGTTCTCTAAATTATTTCATTGCAGATGTCGCATAGCAAACAAAGTCATTCGATAAATATTGTCTTGTGAGGATCAAAGATCTTTTCTGGGGAAAGGAAAGGCAGACAAGTGAAGCAAAGAGAAAAGAAAGAAACGCTTGCATTGACCACCAAATGTAAGCCCTTCCTGGGCCCAAACAGAAAAGTTTTTAAAAGGAAAAGAAAGGAGGCAGAGTAAGAAAAAGAAATGTCAGTCACTTCTAACTAACTTTAAGTGTTTAACTCCTTGGAACCTCAGTTTCCACTTCTGTAAAACGGGGTTGATAATGCCTACCCAGGGGTCTATGGTGAAGTTTACATTAAAGGCAGAGTACTTCAAAGCATGGCCTGAAGTGTCAGGAACAATTTCGAGAGGCGCCTTACCACCTGCAGCCATTCTCCACTCAGCCTCCTTTTGCTACCAAATACTTCTTCCAAATTGCTTATAACTGTCAATTCCCTTTCTACTCATCCGTGCCATGCCTAACCCCTCTCCATATCCTGCCATCACTAGCTCTCTACCACTCATCAGTCCGAGTCTCTCTCACCCCTTCTTCCCTCTCCTATCTCCATCCCTGTCTCTTCCCCCTTAACTGTCCCCTGCCCTGTGACGCGGGTTGCAAGGTGATCTCTACTGTTAGAAACAGTACAGAAGGCTAAGAATAAGAAGGATCTTAGATTTGGGCACAAGGATCACTGGCGATCTTAATAACAGCACTTGCAGAGGAAAGAGGAAGAGAACTCCCTCCCCCAAAGAGTGCTGGTGGTAAGAAAATGTGGATCGCAAGTATAGAATACACATCTGAGGACTATGACTCCTGAAAGAGAACACACATCCTAACTGATGGCTGGCAGGTATGTTGTAGGGAAGAGAACTAAATGTTAAACCGAGCTATATTCAGAGCCTGCAAGGTGCGGCCAGAACAAAGGAAGATTCCTGCTGGGATTGCTAACAAACCATTTAGCCAGACTAACAGGAAAACCGAGTCTGTAAGTCCCACCCCACCCAAAACAAACCCAAGCAGTCATTCCCTACGGCTGAACCGCGGGGAACCCATAGAACAAAGGCTGAGTTGCTAGCACACCTTTCACACCGCACACCCATGCCTTTCATCCCGCATGCCCGAGCCATCAAGGAAAACAGGTCAACAAAGTCTTTAAAATGTAATCCACAGACACTACGAATGCCATATAAACTGAATTCCCCAAACACTCGGGGTCCCTCTCTGCCTCTCTCATGCTCTGCCTCTGAGGGAAGATCACGGTCGGTCTGTGCAGTGTTATCCCTTCTCCAATCGACCTTTGTGTCTCACTCAGGCGTGCACTGGAATCCTTTCCTGCGCCCGGTCCAGGACCCTCGCGGTCCTTTCTCAGCAGCAGGACTCGAGTCCCCACGCGGGGGGCGGGGGGCGGGTCGCCCCGTCCTGCGGCAGTTGCCCGGGCACCGTTCTGGTACAGCACATACAGCAACTCACTCAGTCCTCACGACCACCCCAGGAGGGGGCACTTCTATTATCTCCATTTACAGATGAGGAAACTAAATGCCCAAATCATTAAATAACTTGCCAAGATTTACTTATAGCTAATATATTAAGCAACGACTTCCTCAGGACTAGGGGGGACATCTCGGGAGCTGTGGAGAAGTCTGACGAAGAGAAATATGGGATGAAATAGAAATAAGTCTTTCGCAGTGACAAAAGTAGATTAACTAGCTTTCTGGTTTTGGAATGGACATCTCCTCTAAGACTCTAGAATGAACGGTCCTCACATCTCAGATCCCTTATACCACAATCATGACCTGTCTGGATGTGAGGAAAAATATCTCCAGCCCGCCAGGTTAATATTAATACAGTGATACCAAGGTTTCTATTATGTCTGCCAGGCTGTGTTTTAAAATGCTTTAAATATTCATATCCATTTACTCCTCACAATAGCTGTGTGGTAGATACTATTATTTCACACATGAAGGAAACTGAATCACAAAAATGTGAGGTAATTTCCCCAAGATCCTAGTAAATGGTGGAAATGGGATTCGAACGCACACAGGCCGGCACCCGGACCCAACCACTGCACACACTGCTGACTCGCATAAACCGCGGCTGAGCATTTAGCCTTAACGGAGAACTTCTGGACCATAACGAGCTGCTTCTAAAGGAAGCTATAGCTATTCCACCCCACAGGGGTCACACACTGATGACCAAGGGACAACTGTGGCCCTCATATAAGGTTTTGTTGAGCATAGTGTTGGTTTGTTTACCTGATCAGGTAGTACATGCATACATGTCATGAGAATGTTCTAGACTTATGATTCGCACATTTAGATTACAGGCCTGGTCCCTGGAGGAATCTGCACTTATCACGCTGGGAACATATCAATTTTGTGCTGTCTAGGATTTTACCTGCCAGAAGCAGGGGAATGAGCCAAATGACCTCCCAAAGTTCTCCCGAAGCGCTCTGATTCTATGATGATTTTTAAATATGCGTGCACACACACACACACACACACACACACACACGTGCAAAATAAAACCTGTGGCTTATGTAAGAGAACATTATTGTTCTCAGAAGATACACACTGGAATATTTCAGGAAAAAGGTCACGATATCTACAACTTACTCTTCAATAATCCAGCAAAATGAAAATCATAATAAATGCATAAATATGTATATATATGGAGACAGAGTGAGCACATGGAAGCAAAAGCTTATGTGGCAAAATGTTAATAATTGGTGGATCTAGATGAAAGTACATAACAGTTCGGTACACCACTATTTGTAAGTTTGAAATTTTTTAAATAAAGTTTTTATTTAAAAAATAAGATAAGCACATTTCATCCTCAGCAATTAAAACTGAAGTAATAAAAATTACAGCAACCCTGCCTCATTTAAACTATTTATAAAACAATTTGCTCTTTTGCGTTATACCATTTTTATCATTTTGGTTTGAAAAGTTGATCGTTGAGGAGATCTTAACCTTCAGTTTCACGGGAAAATGTAGTTACAACGTATTTTACTCAGCACTTAAAGCTGAAAACCTGGCAACACTGCAAAGATGTAAGACATCGCGAGGCACAAGGTGAGGTGAGGCTGGTACCGCCCTCCACTCCCTGAAGGACATAAGAGTGTGGATGGTGAAGCCTTTCCACCCCGGAAAGCCATTCCCGCCACTGCAGGCGACGGCTGGCTTTCTGACTGACGCTTACTGAGCCCTGGGCGCGGGCTCTCCACAGGTGAGTAGCAGTCCCTGGCAGGGTGGTCAGAGTGCCCTCTGGCCCAAGAAGGCGGCTCGCCAGGCAGGTGCCGCTCCAAGGTGACTGGCCGCCCGCGCTGCCCAGCAGAGGCCACATGGAGGGTGACTGGGAGGAAAACGATGCGCGGGCAGAGGCAGAAGAAGAGGGTGATGTTCGAATACTAAAGCCTCTTCTTCTCAAATGTGTCCTTTCTTCAAAGGATGATGGAATGAGGTGAATGTATGTCGAGAGGCCTCTGTTCGCCCTGTGCTGACATACAGGGCCGGGGGCGGGAGGGCCGAACGGCCCCGGAGGTTCCTCTTCCTGGGCTTCTCACGCCGAGGAGCTGGGAGCCTGGCTATTCTGGAGGAAACCTATGGTGAGCTCGGGGAAAAAAAAGAGTAGGGCAAGAAAAAACCAGAGCCAGAAAAAGATCAGGCCACTAATTTTTGGTAAGAACTACGAACTAACCCTAAATATGAAACACTAAGAATTTGTTTCTGCACTTGCACTATAGGGACAGTAGACAGTAGTAAACACGGAGGCAAAGTCATTTTAGAACAAAGGAGTCATAATAAGGCTGCACAGCAGTGACGTCACCACTTGATTTACATACAGCATCTGGATCACTTAAAATGTTTGACCAGCGTCAGGCTGGACTTGGCAGCTGGCATTCAGGGGGTGTAGTGTCATGTTCCTGACACAAGGGGGAGCCGGTGCCATTGAGCCAGGCTGTGCATCTAAAGTCAAAAAATGTCTGAAAGTGGAGACCTGATTCAAGACAATTGGTGCAATCCTAATGCAGAAAAGATGGGCAAAACATTTTACCTTCTCTATTTGGCTACGTATAAGAGAATGTTAAACGCAATCCAAAGATTTCTAAAAAGGAGCAAAGCAAGATTTGAAACAATTTTCATTTTTTTAATAAATATTGAACACTACTATGTGCCAGCCTACCCACTTACAGTACAGCAGACGACAAAGTGAAAACCTGGGCCTTGTGGAAGGCAGTTTTCACAGATTGGCCAGATTCTGGCAGAGCCTTGAAATGAAGCTGAAATAATGGATAAATCTCCTTACTCGAAGAACTGCTCTGTTAAAAAATATATAAATAAATAAAAGCCTCTTTTCCCCAAAGATCCCTCTAATCAAGTGAGGGTCATTTTTCCACTGCTAAAATACGCTTTCCAAAAGCCTTCTGGTTCTAACTTGAAACATTATTAACTCTTATATCGTCCTGTGTGCTGGAGTCTGCAGCCCCCAAATGAAGAGCTCTGGATCTTGTGTGATTCACAGGGAAAAAAAAAACTCTGTAACATATTAAACACTGGAGCAATAAGCAAATAACTTAATGGCATCTTTGCTGTTACACCTGCTATGACCCGGGCACTGTCCTAGGCACTGCAGTGACGTGAATTAAACGAAGTTCTTAGTCTAACCATGGGGTGCACAGTCAGGCGGGAGGAGGCGCACACACGCGTCAGCACAAAGATGTGCTAGCTTCCGGCAATGACAGGCACGGGCGGCGGCTTCAACAATAGAAATTTACTTTCTCACAGTTCTGGAGGCTGGAAGTCCAGGATCAAGGTGTCAGCAGGGCTGGTTTCTTCCGAAGCCCCTCCCTCCCTAGGCGTGGGGACAGCCACCACGGTGCCAGGTGCCATCGCTGGGTCCTTCCACCGTGCACCCATCCTGGAGGCTCTCCGGGGTCCCAGTCTCCTCTTTTAGTAAGGACAGCAGTCAGATTAGATTAGAGCCCACCCTAACAGCCTCATTTTGACTTAATCACCACTTTAAAGCCTTTTTATCTCCAAATGAGTTATATTCTGAGGTTCGGGCGTTAGGGACACGGCTTTTAGGGGACACTATTCAGCCTCTAACAATAAGGATTATGATGACTGTCCCTCGGCTCCTGTCTTTTGACCACTGGGCGCTCTTGCCAGGACCCCTGCGACAGCCCCCGCGAGTCCATCTGTCCCTGCTCCTACTACCAACTGCCTTGCTCCATCCTCACAACAGCCGGAACAAAAATCTCATCACGTGATTCCCCTGCTTAAAACCCTCCAGTGGCTTCCCATTGCACAGATAACCCAAACTCCTTTCCTCGGCCCCTAAGGCTCTGCACGGTTTGTCCTCTGCCAACTCTTCCCACATGATCTCACACCACGCCCCTACCGCACACATCACAGCTACGCCGTCCTCTCTGCTTCTCCCTAAAATGCCCACGCCTTGCCCGGCTGGGACCTCACGCCTGGCTCTCCCCTAGTTCCGCACACGGCCGACTCCTACGGACCGTGACTCAAACATCACCTTCGGAGACATCCACCCTGACCAGAATGTCTAAGCCGTTTCAGCCCACCCAACCAGCCCCCCATCCTCTAATACATCACCCTATTATTTTCTTCATAGCACATTTTATTACCTCATCCTGGTTTTTTGTTTTGTTTTGTTTTTCACTTTATAGCACTTATTACTATCTGGGATCGCATTCCTCTGTCTCTTCCTTCTAAAATAGAAGCTCCATGAGGACAGGGGCTTTTCACTGACATCTAGAAGGAGCTCACACAGAATAAGGACTCAGGAAGTACTTGTTGAATAATGAACGAATGCGTAGAACACTTTATAGTTTGAAAAACGCCTTTCAATTAAAAAACTACTTTCACAAACATTCGCCCATTTAGTTCTCACGTCAGTCCGTATGAGAATCCCCATTTTAAAAATGAGCAGTCACTCAACTCCCCCCCAGGAACGTAACTAGTGCAGCGCAAAATCGAAGGCCGGGCCCCGACTCTGATCCCTGAGCCTCTGCCCCTCCGCGCTCTGCAGTAACATCACAGAACATGGCATGGGGTGGCCTGAGGTGAAAAGCACTGGCGGAGGACACTCAGAGCAGACAGAACCACTACGCCTGTTGCGTATTTCTCAGGGATGTTTTGGTTATAACAAGGATTTAATAAATATTTACTAAATTGACTGAAAAATGTTTCATTGTTGTGAAAGGTCTAAATAATTCCAAATTCAGCATTGCCAAATGGCCGCTCACTGCCCAAACGAAAAGCTCACTCGCTGTCCTGGAGTTTCCTTCTCAAAACAACAATGAAACACCATTTGGCAAACATGACAGTAATCACTGTTATGGGTAAATCAACCAATCACGCTAAAATTAGTGAGCAAAGTTTGGGGAGAAATGGGATATTTGCATAGTCTCGAAGTATCTCCCCCAAGACACTGACTAATTACAAAGGGGAAAACAATGACTTATGTAGTGGGGAGAGGTGGCAGGCATGGATGGCTCAACCAAGTGAGCACGGTCATCACCAGCAACGAACGGGACACATCGGCACCAAGCACCCGCCACACGATGCTCTGACAAGAATACAGAATCGCTTCTATGGCGGTCTTGCCAAAAGTGCATGACCTCAGCCCATGCAGGGGAAAACAGCCAAGAAACCCGAAACGAGGGGCGTGCTACCAAACCACTGAGCAGGACTTTGCAGCAGGTGGAGGACTAGAGACAGGGCGAAGAAATGCAACACAGAGTTCTGGGTTGGAGCCTGGACGAGAGGAGGGGGATTGTGGGAAAGCTGGTAGATAGGATTCCGGCGTGCGTCTGTGAAGGTGTCTCCGGAAGAGACTGGCATTGGAATCAGCAGACTGAGTGAAGATCACCTTCCCAGTGTGGGCAGGTGGGCAGCATCCAAGCTGCTGGGGACCTGAGTAGAAAAATAATGCTAGAGGAAGGGCGAATTAGCCCTCTCCGCTCGAGCTGAGTCATCCACCTTCCGCCCTTGAACATCAGCTCCCCTGGTTCTCAGGCCTTCATACTCAGACTGAATTACAGCCCCAGCAGATCGGGGGGCTTCTTGGCCTCCATAATTATATGCGTTAACTCCTATAATAAATCTCCTACCTGTCCACGTCTATGTATGTCTCCATCTATCTATCTATCTATCTATCTATCTATCTATCTATCCATCCATCCACAGTAGTCCCTCCTTATCCACAGCTAGTCTGTTCCAAGACCCCTAGTGGATACCTGAAACCACAGACAGTACCAAGCCCTATATATACTATGTTTTTTAAATACGTGATAACCTATGATAAAGTTTAATTTATAAATTAGGCACAGTAAAAGATTGACAACAATAGTAGTAAATAGAACAGTAATGATAATACGCTATAATAAAGTTACATGAACGTGGTCTGTCTCAAAATATCTCATTGTGCTGTACTCACCCTCCCTCTTGTGATACTGTGCGAGGACGCAGCGCCTTTCTGACGAGGTAAAGTGAGGTGAACATGCTGGACGAAGATGATTCGCATCCTGGGAGACGGGAGCGGGACGCCATGAGATATCAGGCTACTCGGAATAGTACTTAAAACTTATGAATTGTTTATTTCTGGAATTTTCAGGTTAACAGCTTCAGACCTGGGTTCGGGCCACAGGTAACTGAAACCACAGAAAGCGAAACTGTGGGTAAGAGGGGCCCGCTGTGTGGCTTACTGGCTCTGTTTCAGTGGGGACGCTAACACATTGAGTCTTTAAAATTATGGATGCGTGCTGAATTCTGTCAAATGCCTCTTAAGTATAAAGATGATCCCATGATGCTTCCTCTCAGATCTATTAATATGATAAAATATACGGATACATTTCCCAACACAGAACTATTCTTTCATTCCTAGGACAAATCCCTTTTTGCTTTAATGTGCTATTTTGCATTTTGTTGCTAGTATTTTATTTACAATTTTCATACAGACATATAAGTAAGACTGTCCTAGGGTTTTTTAATGCAATCTTTATTGTTTTGGGTATCAATAATATATGCACTTCAAAAAAAATAATTTGGAAGTTTTCCTCCTTTTCTTATTCTCTAGAAAAGATGAAGTACCACTAGGACTGAAGTATTTTTATGTTTGATAGAATTCTCCTATGAAACTCTGGACTGAAGCATTATGGCAACAGAGCCCTTCGAAAACCTGCTTGTTGATTCTATGAAAATTAGTATGTGTAGGCTGTCTATCATAACTGGCACCAGTTTTGTTGCTTTTTTGTCAATTGACTTTTTTTAAGTGTATAATACAGTGATTTTCAGTATATTCTTAATGGTGAGCTGCCATTACCACTGTCTAATCCTAGAACATTCTCATCACCCCCAAAAGGATCCCCATTCCTGTTAGCAGTCACTTCTCCTTCCCCTCTCCCCCTACCTCCTCACGATCACTAATCTGTCTGCCTCTATGGATTTTCCTACTATGAACATTGCATATAAGTGCCATACAGCATATGGCCTTTTGCATCTGGCTTCTTTCACTTAGCCTGTTTTCAAGGTTGATCCAGGTTGTAGCATATGTCAGAACTTCATTTCTTTTTATTGTGAATAATATTTCATTATATGGCTGTACCATATTTTGCTTATCCATTCATCATCAGTTGATGGACATTAAGTTGTCTACTTTTTGACTATTATGAAAATACTGCTATAAACATTCATAAACAAGTTTTGTGTGAACATATATATTTTTAAATTTTATATCCCTAGGAATGAAACTGCTGTTGACTCAAAAAGTTTAACTTTTTGAGGAACTACAAAACTGTTTTCTCAAGTGGCTACGCACCATTTGACATTCCCACCAGCAGGGTATGAAGGTTCTCATTTCTCCACATCTTTACATTTATTATTTTACATTTTTTAAATTATAGCCATCCTAGTAGATCTGAAGTGGTATTTCATTGTGGGTTTTGATTTGCATTTCCCAAACAACTAATAATGTTTGACACATGTTCACGTGCACATTGGCCATTAAATGTGTTCTTTGGAGACATGTCTATTCAAATCCTTTGCCCACTTTTAATTGGGTTGTTTGTATTTTTCTTACTGAACTGTAAGAGTTCTTTATATATTCTGGATGCCGGACCCTTACCAAACATATGGTTTGCAAATAATTTGTCCTATTCTGTCTCTGTTTTATTTTCTTAGGTGTCCAATGAAGCACAAAAGTTTTTAATTTTGATGAAGTCCAATTTATCCATCTTTTTCCTTTGGTTGCTTGTGCATTAGGTGTCTTATATAAGAAACCTCTGCCTAATCTTGGTCAATAAGATTTACCCATGTTTTCTTCTAAGTGTTTTATAGTTTAGCTCTTACATTTAGGTCTTTTATGGATTTTTAGTTCATTTTTGTGTATGGTATGCAGTAGGGGTCCGATTTCATTCCTCCAGTTTTCCCAGCACTATTTGCTGAAAAGACTATTCTTTCTCCACTAAATGACTTACCAACTTTGTTGAAGGTCGAGTGACCATAACGTAAGGGTTCACTTCCAGCCTCTCAACTCTGTTTCTTTGATCTACGTGTCTAGTCTTATGCCATTAAGCCAGCATCCCAAAGTCTGGATTACTTATTAGCTTTGTAGTCAATTTTGAAATCAATAACTGTGAGTTCAACTTCATTATTTTTCAAGATTGTTTTGCCTATTCTAGGTCCCTGCAATTCCATCCGAATTTTAGGGTCATCTTGCCAATTATTGGGCGCGGGGAGGTAACTGGGATTTGGTAGGAATTGTGTTGAATCTGTTAATCAACTCAGGGAGTATTGCCACCTCAACAATATTGTGTCCCAATCGAGGCACACAAGACTGGAATAAGTTTTGACAAATTATGTTTTACTAGAAAGTAGCCCTTTTTTGCTCGATTTTCAAATTTGCTTGTATGGGGTTGTACAAAATACTCTCAGGATATTTTGAAATTTCCTCTATTTTGATAATTATTTCCCCCAAGTCATTTGTGCTTTTGCTGTCCAAAAAGTGCAGTGGTTTATCCTTTTTAACCTACAAAGAACCAGTTGTAATGGCTGAAAAATGACTGCTAGAAATTCATTACTTGCAGGAAAATTACTGCTTGGCTATGTCCATGGGATCATAGGCTGTCACCCATAGGAACATAACATTCTAACAATAAGCTTTCTGCTTCTGTAACCCCGCTTACGCACCTGACCTGTGAGTTGACAGGTAATGAAGAGAAGAAAGATAGATCTTTGTGTTTAGACAGAATGAAGAATGAGATTTTGGGCTTAAAAATCCTGTACCTCTACATTTCGGGGCTGCTTAATTTGGGGTCTGCGTACCCCTGGCAGACCCAGCTGGCTGCATAAAGAGTGTGTTTCCTATAACTCACTGAGTTCCGGTGGTCCGTGTGTCTTTCGGGAGCTGGTGGCTACAACGCAGTGTTTCATTTTATCAGTTCCTACTGTTTGCATTTCCAGCCCCATCCTGTTTTTATCTTCACTAATTCCTCCCTTCTGCTTTCTCTCAGTTTACCTCTTTTCCCTAGGTCTGTGAGCTGAAGGTTCTATTCATTTGTATGCCTGTAATCCTCTTGACACAAGCATTTAGTGAGTTTTGATCTGGTTGTTTCACATAGATTCTGATGTTATTTCCATTTTCCTATCTCATTTCTATTACATTTATTCTCTAAAAGTTTTCCATTTCACTGGCCGAAAATTTACCCTTTGGCCTAAGAGCTGTTTACAGACTTTAACTTTTTTTTCAAGGTTGAGCTCTAGATATGAGTATGGATGAGATTTCCAAGGAATGGGTGTAAAGTGAAAAGAGGGATGGAGACAAAACCCTGGGGTACGCTAACAAGCCAAATGAAGAGAGAGACTTGTCCCAAAAGGGGCTGAGAAGGAAAAGTTCGAGATGTTGGATGAAAACCAAAGGTGAGATCATGGGAAACAGAGGAAGACACAACTCAGGAAAAACAATGAAAATAGGATTGAGAGAGAGAAGTGAAATTACAAGATGCATGTTGCAGAATGAACAGAGCGAAGGTTATCAACAGAAGCAAACGCCTTGCTTGTAAAGATTCTTAGCTATGAAGAGAAAGACAACTATAAGGTATCAGTGGGGTGGGGTAAAAGCGAGAGGGTGTTGGGTAGAAGTTTTTGTTGTTGTTGTTTGGGTTTTTTAAACGGAAGAGATTTGTAGAGTAGAACACTTTTTAATAATAATGGAGGCCTTTCTATATAATTCTTTGTGCCTTCCCCCAACCTGGACTGCTAGGGCATTCCCTTAGGGACAGGCTAACTCGGCAGGATACAGAGATCAAGGTGAATGTCAAAGAAAGCCTAGTTATCCAAAGGGATCATTACTCATGCGGGTGTGGCTCAGGCACTCCTGCCATCCACGCCTGGCCCTGTGGGGGCATTCTTGTGTCTGCCTGGCTTTAGGCTGTGGGTTCAGGAGAGCGGCCAGGCTAGGTCACGCCTTAGCTTAGAGAGCGCTCAGCGCCAGCCTGTGCTGCCTTCGCGTGCAGCCCGGGAATATCCGCGCTTGTGGGGCAGCTCTGTAAGGCCACACCGACACAGTCGCCCAAGTTTTTTCCCCAAGCTCTAATTAAGATTTCTTTGAGCAGAATATGGGAATTCCTCATCTCTACATCCTGTTTATACCTTACCGGAAGACCTCGTTGCCGCTTGAGGTTTGTCCTCAAGTCCCCGTGTAAGTCTTTGCTCAGTTTTCTGTGCATGGGGGGCGGGGAGCGGTCTTCTCAAGAGCTCCCAGTGGTTCTTATGTGCACCTAGAACTGGGAACCACCGCTCTAGTCCACATGCCAAACTATCTACCAGCCTACATATAGCTTGAGCTTTCCCACTAAAAACCCAAATCCAGTCTTACCACATCTTTGCATTTATGGATTTATATTGTCTACATAACAAAATCTAGGCTCCTCAGGGCAGCAAACAAGATAATTCACTGAGTGACCCCTAACCCATCTTTATACATTCATTTCCAAATTAATAACTACATACCCTCTGCTAATATTATTGACACTATTTTTAGACAGAAGAAATGCTGCAGACATTATAGAACACAAATATTAAATCCATTTTGCCTTTATAAGTATGTATCTTAAGAGAGACAAGAAATACAAGCTTTCAGTTAAAAACATAAATACTCTTAGAGTTAAGGTGAGCAAAGGAAAGATGGCCTAAAATGAGTTCTCAGTGGAAGGCTGGAAATTTTTTTTTAAATGCATTAGTAACTTTCAGAAAAAATAAGACATTTGAGCATCACTTCTCAGTAATTCAAAAAATGAAACAGAAGAAGGCCATGGGTTGGTTTCTGGCGTAGCTACCATGGCTTTAAATTAACCAAAAGCTTACTTGAATTACAGCACTTACAGTCTGGCTTCTGGCCTGGTTTCACCACTGCATGATACAGGGCGTCTCTGGACACTTGTTTCTGAGTTCTTCAAGGACGAAAATAAGGAATTCCCATGCACTCCTTGGGACCCTGCTGATGTCCTAAATCCTCCCCCTTCGATAGCCACTTGAACTCACCCATCCCACTCCAATCTTTCTCGCCTCCCCCAAGGAAAGAACAGGTCTAGATATTCTATCTTACTATCTCTGTAGACGCAGTGGATGAAGTTTCTGTCACTCACCCCCTCTATCTTGACTATACGAAACACTGAATTCCTTTGCTGCTATTGACTATATGAAGATGGAGTTACCTGCTCTGGGTAGAAGGTGGACCCACTAGTTACTAACCTCATGAACAACTGTCTGGTATGCATTAAGTCTTCCACACTTAATAGGGCTGACACTTTCAAGTGAATCCAATATTTTATACCCTGTGTTAAGGAGAACAGGTTGAGGCTTCAGGAGTACGAACCTGGAGGGTACACACCCAGAGGCCGCAGGAAGCACACTCCCGGAGACCACCGATCCGCAGCGCACAGCTCACAGTTTTTGGGCTCATAGGACAAAATTTACACCTGACCTAGACAACATGGTAAGTACAACAGACAGATACCTATAATCTAGAGTCAACCAAAGTTGGCCTCCAATGTTATCAAATACAGTCTACGGCCATGCCATCCTGAACAAGCCCAATCCCAGCTGATCTCGAAAGCTAAGCAGGGTCAGTCCTGGTTAGTACTTGGTTGGGAGACCACCTAGGAAGATCAGGTGCTATAGGCATAAAAAATAAAAATAAGAGATTGTAAGCTGACAAGGTCCTTGCAATCTGTGAGGTCAACCAAGAATTACCTCACCTAAAAAAATATATTAATTAATTAATTAATTAAAAAATAAAACAAAGTTATTAATAGAAAGGGTCTTCTTTGTCACAACAGCCAACTGACAAGGCAGCCTGAATCCAAGTGTTATTATTCTGTCATGATACTATCCTATTAATCTACCCCTAGCTATAAAGCCTGGGACATAGTTTATTGGGATTCCCAGGGCCGCACACCCTTTGTGATACTCTCTAATACACTAAAACTCAGAACATGTATGCGCTTAGATTAAGATTGAGCTAGAAAGCCACATCCATTCCAGATGCACGATGCTGGAATGAACACCATGCGTTTGATCACACCCCATGGGAACAGTACCGTACAAAAATGTACGCAACCATTCGAGTAAAAAGAGAGGGTTAAAAAAATAGTATGTATGCATTTCCTTGTATATGCATAGAATATTTCTGGAGTGATCCCTAGAAATCAGAACCTTTGTTGCTAGTATTTTTGATGGGCTCTGGATGGCTGGTGGAGGTGGCTGGAGGGACTTTTCTCTATACTTGTTCTCTTTGAATTTTCAACCATGTGAATATATCATCTATTGAAAAGTTTTCTTAATTTTAATCCCCTTTCCTGATTAATCCCATCATTTTACGTAACTAAGGTCCATTGCTCTCTCTCAAATCTCACTCTTCCCTTTAACATCTGTAACAAACTCCCCTTCCAGTCTCAGTCACAGCAGGTTTCTGTCTTAGTCTGTGTGCGTTACTGTGACAAACTACCATAAACCGAGTGCCATAAACAATGAACATTTATTGCTCACAGTGCTGGAGGCCAGAAGTCCAAGAGTTGGTGTTAGTGAGAACCCACTTCCTAGACTGCATCCTTTCACTGTGTCCTCACATGGCAGGAGGGACAAGCCAGCTCTCTGGGCGCTTTAACAAGGACGCTAAACCTAACCATGAGGCCTCCACCCTCTGACCTAACCATATCTTCCGGAGGCCCAGATGCTGTCACAATAGGGGGATACGAACACTCAGATCACAGCATACTTACACCACCCCCCGCCACCCTTCTCTAGGAATTTCATTATGTAGATTGAGATACCCTATCTCCCAACAAGAAAAAATATCTTCCTCTTTCGGAAAAGCAAAAAAAGAACTTGGGCTTACACACTTTATTTTTGGCAGTCTAGGAAAGGGGTAAAGTCTTTCAACAATTCCACATTAATAATTAGCCTCGGCACAATAGTAGCATATTATAAACAACCCAAATTTCCAAAACTAGGATATATGTTAAATTATGGTATAGTCATACATTGAAATAAATACCTTGCAACCATTAAAACGATGGCATAAATGTCATTCAAGGACAAAGTACTCAAATATAAAGCAAACATTTTAAACATAAAAGAACTCAGGGAAAAACACCCCTAAGCACTTTCTTAAAAGAAAAATTGACAAGAGAATCCCAGACAATGGAAAGCAAAATAAAGAATTTAAGGATGTGGGTGGGCGGGGATGGTGGTTAGCAGTAATTCCATCCAAATATAGGAAAAGTATACTAAAAATTTGCATGAATACTAAACAAAGTATAAATATTCTACCTCGCCAGTGTAAAAATAATACATACTTAAGATAAATTCGGAGATTGAGGGAGAAGGAGTGGAAGAAGTTTTTAAAGTGCTAATGTCCTCAACTTCCACTGCAAAGAATCAACTGACACGTTTTATATTTTAAATAGGTAGTACTTTAAAAACCTACACCATGACTGCAACCTCAATTGTTTTCTGATTATCTTTCCGGAATTAAAATAAATGATGTCTCTCATGGCCAACAAACATTTGAGATTCCACAAATTCTTCAATTTAAGTTAATTATTTTCTTTCGTTACATTCATGTAAAATTAAATTAATATATTCCATTTCTAAAAAGGATGATTACTGCGATCTTATTTTTATAGGATACTCCTTTCCTTTCCTTCTTCATTTAATAAATATTTATTGGGCACCTACTATGGGCCAAACACTTGTAACTGATGAAATTCAAGTGAGAAATACAAGTGAACAAACAGACCGAAACTCTTGCCTTTATGGAGATTATATTCCAGACTTTCTTCCATAATTTCTTTATTTTTCCTTCCTTCCTTTTCCTCCTTCCTTCTTTCTTATTAACTCCTCACCCTTCTATCCATTTCTCCTGTTACACATGGATAAAAAGACGTCTACAATGATAGTTCTCTAACATTAACAACTGCTATTTCGAGAAGTAGAATTTGGGATGATTTTTTTAAAAAAACATCTTTAACTGATTCTTTTAATCACAGTTCATCACAGTTCATCAATAGGCAAACCAATTTTTTATAAAGCAACTGGAAAGTGAAATTGTGAAAAGACCAGGTATAAACCACTCTTTAAAAAATATTTATTCTACGGCCATGCCACCCTGAACGGGCCTGATCTTGTCTGATCATGGAAGCTAAGCAGGGTCGAGCCTGGTTAGTACATGGATGGGAGACCACCGACGAAGACCAGGTGCTGCAGGCGCTAAAAAATTTCAGAAAAAATACAGAAAAAATAGAACAGCCATAAATCCAATACCAAGATCTACCGATGTTAACATTTAGCCACATTTGCTTCAGATTGTTCCCTTAACAATAAGTCACTGTAGGAAGAAGCGGAGACCCACTCTCCATCCTTCTCCCTCCATCTGCAGATGCAACCACTATTCTGAGGATAACGATCATCACCATGCACGCCTTTGGATTCAAAACAACAGACGCTATTGCTTTGTGTTTAAAATGTAAATATCATACTGTTTGCTTCCTTTGGTCATTTTTTTAAATACACCATAGCTTTTGAAATTTATCCAAGTTCCATGTGTAGCCATTGTCCATCATCCCTTTCATCCACGTGTGAACTATCATTGCATGATTAACCCCAGTTCTTCCATTTCCTCCCCTATCAAGGGGTCTCTGGGTCCAACGATCCCACTGTTTCATAACATGTTTCCACTGCACACTTGCGGACCATTCACATTCACCTGTGTGTTTTCCAAAGCCCTTTAATGAGCCTCAAACTTTCTCAGATAATAATTGTTTGGGGAAACTGTCCAAGCAATTTATCCACACTGCTCACACCTTTTACCACCTGATAAAAATAAATTGTGAAATGCTGCATTAACTTGCCTTTTAAAACGGTATTACATGTGAAGAAGCAGAAGTAATATTTATGGCACCTTCAGCCCTCTTAAGAAGAGTTATTTCTAATCCATTAAAAAGAAGACTCTTATTACCCACAACTTACTGAATTTTAGACAAGACAGAAATACTGAAGGCTCCTTCCTATCGCTTAAGAAATTTAGGTCTCCTTATCAGGGAAAAAGATGAACACTGGATGTTGCATGCCTCGCACTGGGTGTTCTGAGCCTCACACTGGCTGTTGTGAGCCTCGCACTGGCTGTTGTGAGCCTCGTACTGGCTGTTGTGAACCTCGCACTGGTGTTGTGAGCCTCAGAGGCTCACGCTGAGTTGAGATGGAAGCAGTGAGAAAGGGCACCTGGAGCTGCTGGGTTACGGAAGGTTGGCCGAAAGACTAAGAACACAAGGAAACATCCGGGGAAATCTCCTATGGATGAGGCAGGTATGAAGCGCACACGCAAGAGTCTGGATTACTCATGACCAGGGTCACTCTGGCACAGACGGGCGTGGCTGGGGAAAGGGAACGACCAGCACTTTTGTCCCAGGATTGGACCCTACATCGTCTAGCTCGCCCAGGTCCTGAGTATCAATCTGTTCTGGAAGGATTAGAATGGAATATGTAAAAATACATACGTTGATCTCAACTTAAATACTTAGAAGAACTCGTTCATATTTTTTTATTCGACACCTTTAATAATCAGGTATTATTATTCCAATTTTAAAGATAAGGAAATGACATAAACAGAGGGTGGCATATAAAAAATGAACAATAGAGCCAGCAAGGAACTCTATTGACTTCTAATGTACTTTTTTATTCTGTTAGCACCAAAGATTAAAAAAACATAGGTTACAAAAAACTAGATTTTGGTGAATAAGATTTGAATGACTTTCATATTAAATTTATGAGCTACATGGAGGAAAGAAAACTAGCTGCTTTACTTTAGAGGCATTCCTTATGGAATGTGTTTTTAAACATTTTTTTTTTTTACCAAACTAGCTTTATTCAGGGCAACTCAAGTTTAATCTATGAAAACTACTCTGACTTTTGTTTTCAAAAATGAAATCGATACGAGGTTTGTAATTTGACTATTTTTAAAATTTTTGAATGCCAGAAAGTCAAAATAGTAAAAAGACAGATGGCATACATTTCACCAACTAAGATCTTTAATATATAAAAAGATAAATCATTCAATGGCAAAAATGGGGAAAGGTCATGAACTACCAGTGCAAATAAAAGGAAATCCAGATTGCTTCTAGACATAGGAAAAGATGTCCATATTTTTCATAATTAGAGAAATAAAAATTAATAGTGAGTTTCTATTCTTCAGATCAGATTGGCAAAAATTCTGAAAGCCTGATGATTTAACTTTGTTGAACGGAGAGTAGGGAAACCGACATGCTCATACGTGAAGTGTACACGTCAAAATAGCAACACCCAGCTAAACCTTTCACGCACTTTGACATACTTCCAAAAATTTATACTAGAGAAAAATTCTCATTTTTGCAAAATAGCATGCATACTAAGGTATTCTCTGCCACATGAACTATTGTAGCAAAAGTCTGGAAAAAACCTAAATATCCATTGATGGGAGAGGAATTCAATACGTGACGGTTCATTCATACAATGCAATGAGGAAGCTCTTTAGGTATTAACAAAGAATAATCACAAAGACATATTGACCAGTGGAAAAAAACAAATGAAGAATGGTATACACAGTCTCTCACCACTTACGTTAAAAATACACACACATCTTACAACTCAACACCAAAAAACAAACAATCCAATTGAAAAATGGGCAAAGGACTTGAAGAGTCATTTTGCCAAAGAAAATGTGCAAATGGCCAATAAGTACATGAAAATACACTCAACATCAATAGTCGTTAGGGAAACAAAAATCAAAACCACTGGGATGGTTATGCTAAAAAGTGAAAATCAGAAAACGAGTGTTGGAAAGAATGTGGAGAAATGGGGGGGATGCACCGTGTGTTTTGCTGGTAGGAGTGTGAAATGATGCAGCTGCTGCAGGAAACAGTACAGTGGTTCCTCAAACAGTTAAACACAGAGCTACCACATGAGTCAGCAATTCCACTTCTGGGCATAGACCCAAAAGAAGTGAAAGCAGGAACATGAACAGATACTTGTTCACCAATGTTCGCAGCATATTATTCAAAGAGCCAAAAAGTGGAAACAACTTAAATGTCCCTGGAAAGATGGATGGATGAACAAAATGTGGTACCTATATGCAGTGGAATACTATTCAGCCTTAAAAAAGGGAAGGAAATTCTGACACATGCTATAGCTTGGGTGAACCCTGAAGGCATGCTAAGTGAAATAAGCCAGACACAAAAGGACAAATATTGTATGATTCCACTGAGATGAGTTACCTAGAATAGTCAAACGCATAGAAAGCAGAATGGTGGCTGCCAGGGGTTGTGGGGAGGGAGGAATGGGGAGTTATTGCTTAAAGGGTATAGAGTTTCAGTTTAGAAAGATGAAAAAGTTCTGACGATGGATGGCAGTTAATGTGAATATGCTTAATGCCACTGAACTGTATACTTAGAAATGGTTAAGATGTTAAATTTTATAGAAAGACAAATAAATTAAATCTGATTTAATTTTAAGTGAATTCTAAAAAACAAAACGGAAATAATCTCATAGATACAAAGAACAAATTGATGGTTGCCAGATGGGAGGGGGTTTGGGGACATTGGTGAAAAAGGGGAAGGGATTAAGATCTACAAATTGTCAGTTATAAAAACAGTCAAGGGGATGTAAAGCACAGCACAGGGAATATAGTCAATAATATTATAATAACGACATATAGTAGCAAATGGGTATTTGATATATCGGGATGGTCACTGCATAAATTATATAAATGTATAATCACTATGTTGTACACCTGAAATTAATATGTTATATGTCAACTGTAATTGAAAAAAATGTTTTAATTTAAAAAGAGGAAATTAACTGCATAACCAGTGTGTATAAAGTAATTTTCCAAACTAAATCAGGCATTAAACGTTTAAATAGTTTCTTAAAATCTTATTTTTATGTTATGTATATTTATAAAAATTATACACAAGCACACACGCATTTGCAGGGACCATCTCTGGAAGAATTCAAGAAACTTCTAACAATCTTGCCTCTTTGGAAAAGAGAACTGGGTAGCCAGGAGTTAGAGGTGAAGAGCTCTACCTATCACTGTACATCCTTTGTACCTTTCGAATGTTATCACATGTGAATATATTATCTATTCAAAACCTAATTTTCAATCAGTCTTACTGAGTGAAATCTGAACACAGAGCAGGAAATGTATATAAGTCAAAATGTATTATGTGCTATGTTTCATATGAGGCAAAATGAAAATTCCCCTAAATAATGATTTTGAAAACTTGCCTCAATGTTTTTCAAGGTGCTAGCTTTTGAAAACTGTTTAACAAGGAAAATGAACTGTTTCAGAACTTAAAAGATCAAAACAGAACACATGGAAATAAGGAAAAAGGTCTTATAAGAGTTTTATGTACCATATAACACTGCTAATCCAGATTTAATAGAGGAAAAATAGAGTCTAAAATATTTACTACAAGAAATAAGTGAAATAATAACACCTAATATGGTTCTAAGCTTTAAATCCCAAGCTAATTTGTTCCAAGCTAAAAATGTTCTAAGAGATTTTAAAATGTCCACTAACAACATTCTCGAATTTTTTGGTATCAGAAATCCTTTTACACTCCCAAAAATTATTGAGACCCTCACAGTTTCTGAATATGAGCTACATTTATCTATACTTACCATATTACAAATTAAGCATCAAATTTAAAAATATGTATTACTTCATTTAGAAATCACAATTAAAAAACACATTATATGTTTACAAAAATAACAAAATTCTCATGAAAATAAACTATATTTTCCAAAACAAAAAATGACTTCAATTAGAAGAACAAATGGCTCTGTTTTAAATGTTTGCAAATGTCTTTCATGCCTGACTTAACAGAAGACAGCTGGGTTCTCCCGTGTGGTCCTACATTTGATCTGGTGCAATATCACACATCATGGAGCTTTTGAAAAACTCCAATGTACATTTGTAAAAAAAAAAAAAAAAATAAGAATGAAAATAGCAAATACTGTCTTTGATTTATTATGAAAATAGTTTAGACTTCATAGACCCCCTGAGCACTCTGTGAGAACTACTTACACCAACCCTACGAGGCCAATATGAGAACTGAGGCATAGGGGGAATGAATAAGTTACTCACAGTCACAAAGCCAGGACTGGCCCCCAGGGTCGTCCCGGGAGCTGGGAGGAAAGCATCAAGTGATGTTCTACATAGTGATGCGAAACCCACTGGCTGCCTGGCAGTCGCAGTGCCTGACCGCCCCTCTGATACTGTGATGAAACTCCAAGTAACTCCTTCAAGATGGGCAAAGCAGAGGAGAGGGAAAGGGGACAGGAATGGTGGAAAGGAGCCTACGACCTCTACTATACTCACGAAAAGTCTCCTCTACCTTTTGCCTTTTTTTTCTCTCATCTCAAACTAGTCTTTGTTTCCTGCCCTCCATTCCATACCTACCGGAAGTCATGTCTTTCTCTCTTCTCTTCATATACTTTGCTTTTATATACTTTTTATACACTTCCCAAATAAAATAACATTATTAATCTTTCTGTGTCATACCCCATTTATGATTTAATAATACATATCTATTGATTTTAAAAGAAAATTCTATACATTCATTTAACAAATATTTACCGAATGACAACTATGCACCTGGCACTAAAGCTACAGTAGAGTTTATCTGATTCACAAAGTTTACAGTCAGTTTGTTGGAATAGGCGATATAGATATAGTTTTTCCCAGACTATAGAGAATAAGAAACAACACTGATCTGAAGCAATAGTTACCAAAAGACCTTTTACAGGAAACATGAACATAAATACTATAGGTAGCATAATAAATCTAAGGAATGTGAAGAGAAAAAAAAAGCCATTACCTATTTTATGAGTTCTATTAGTAATGTAGAATAGGAATAAAGAAAATACTTTCAAACCTGACATCCACTGTATTATTCGACTCATGGTCAAACACTTCAAAAGCCTCTTTGATTTTTTTGTGAAATTCTGCTAGTGCTGCCTCTGCAAAAGACAAATAAAAATGATTTTGCTCTCATTTTAAATTCAAAACAAAAATTCCAATAAACTAGAAATTCTTAATAAGGAAGAACACACAGAACTCTTTCCTAATCTTAATGTGTCATTTAGCATGTTTAACTTCCTTTGGAGATCTGAAAAATGCAACAGACTTTTTTTTAACCTTTTTATTGAGGCATCATTCACACACACACGTCAGCACCAGGGGCACTAATCTGAAGCAGTCAGCTTCGGGAGTTTTTACGTATGTATCTAGTCCTGGAGCCGCCACTCAGATCCAGACATAGGACGTTTCCAGCACACGGACCCCGATCTCAGCTTGAGAGACAGGAGGAATCCAGTGCCACAAACAGTGACTGGGTCACTAGTGTGCCCACCTGCCTTGCTTCATTCTGCCCTGAGGAGGGCGAGGTCGGGGGTGGGCAGCATACAAAAGCAACGTGTGATACTCCTTCAAAGAGCTTTCAACCGGTTTTGAGACTAAGAGTTACTTATATGAAACAATTAAAAGTCATTTATTCAATACATGTTTATTGAGTATCTAACTCAAAAAATACTGAGTACCTACTGTGTACTAGACGCTATTCTAGGTGCTGTTATAGCAAGGAACAAAATACATAAAACTCCCCGCCTCCATGGAGCTATTTTTACTGGGGGAGATAACATAACCAAACCCCTAATTGTAGACATTTCGGTGGCTTCCGATTTTTCATTGCTATAATTACTCTTTAGTGATCAATCTTGGCCGATTCTTCCTGTGTATTTGTCTTCTAATCTCACTGAAATACAATGAGTTGAACACAGCTGAATTTGTGTGGGGTACTGGGAGGGTTCTAATTACTCGTAATAGCACCTTGGGAAAATTGCACTGGTTATAACACCCCACTGCACAAAGCCAATATTTGCTTCTTCAATTTAAGATCATCTTTAAAGCGCATTATCTTTTATTTTTAGCGAGTCACATCTGTTGAGGTTTCTTATCATCCTATGAAGTTTGGGAACTCATCCTTTGAGGAGCTTCCGGGTTGGTGAACACGTGGAGATCCTGACAGGGTGCCGCCCAGAGAGGGCAAGGATGCTCTGCGCCCCTCCCTCGTGCCTCGCCCTAGCCGCCTCTTCCATCAGGCTGCTCTGGGTTAGACTCTTAGCAGCAATGTCAGAAGGTGTTCAGCCCAATTCTCAATCAGAGTCGTGGATAGTTCCTACAACGTGCATGATGTCTGGTTCTCCGGCGTTGGCCTGATCACCTCTGCGGAGAGAAAACCACGCCGGCTCGCCTGCCTCTAAGCGGGGCAGTCCTCCCGTAAAATGTGTCCTTATACAGTGGTAGTGTCATGTTCCTAAGTATAAATGAGTCTTGAGAGGGAAATTATTCTAATTTTTAATCTTGTTCTAAATACAGGATATAGGTGCCCCAGCGTGTATGCAAGACAATTCAGCAGGGTGTGGGGAAAAAGCATTACAGCTTCCATTTATTTTAGAAGAGAAAGGCAGAGCGGGATGGGGGAGGGGAAGGGAAGGAAACATCCTTTGAAAAGACCAAGGAGAGAGAAAATCACCTTTTTTCTGGAGGTTTGGTGAATACTCGATTCTATTTTCTTCTACAATTTCAAAATATGTTTACTCTTTAATCCATCTGAAATTCATTTTGACTTGAGTCAAGGTGAAAGATTAATTTCTAATCTTGGCTTAGTACAGTAAGTCCTCACTTAATGTCATCGATAAGTTCTTAGAAACAGCTTCTTTAAGCAAAATGACATATAAAGAAACCAATTTTACCATAGGCTAATTGATATAAACAAGAGTTAAGTTCCTACAGCATATTTCTGGTCACAAAATCATCACCAAACTTTTACATAAAGAGTCAAACACTTCTAATTCTAAACACTGAAATAAATGTAAGCTATGCATACATTGAAGACAGATAAATAAAAACAAGTCAGATCATTCTTTTCCAACCTGCTGACTCCAGTTTGGGGTCACAGGGGCCGGGAGACTCTCCCAGTAGCTCAAGGTGCAAGATGGGACCCCACGCTGGACAGGATGCCCTTCCATCGCAGGGCACACTCACACGCACCCACACTCAGCACACTGGGATAACACAGACACGCCAGTTCGCCTCACGTGCGTCGTTGGGATGGGGGAGGAACCCACGTGGCTGTGGAAGGACACGCCAGCTGCACACAGACAGCTGCCCAGGTCCCGAATCAATTTTTTTTCATCAATGTTACAATGAAACGACATTGAAGGACACGACATTATTCCAGGACCTGCTGTAATTTCTAATTTACTAAGCGCTTGATTTTTTTTCTTCTTTATGATGTATTGTCTTACAGCCTCATAGTCTGTGTTATGTGAAACGATTTCTATTGATTGTCTATTTTATTGATTCCATTCTGATTTCATTCCTAGTCTTGAGCAATCGCCATACTATTTTACTTAATGCCACTGTATTGGCCTTTCTTTAGGAATGTTCATTAATAATTTCATTTGTTTATTCTTCCAAATAAAATTTGCAAATCCAAATGAAATTAAAAATTCCAAATAAAATATCATTGGCAGTTTTATTGCTATTACAATGAAGCTATATATTAATATAAGATTAACATTTTAAATATTTGTTTTCATATTTAAGAGATATATATTAAGTATATACCCCTTTTATATCTCTAAGTTAAATATTACATATTACAGTTTTCTCAGATAAGTTACAAAATTCTTCAAGAAGATTACACTTGAATATTTTATATGTTTTGTAGATAGTGTGAAGGAATCTCTTTAAATCCTGTAATTTCTGGTAGTTAAGGTAAATATTGATTTTTTTCTATTAATCTTATATCCACCTATTTTCTGAAACTTTTTACTAATTAAGTCTTTTTAAACTGATTATTTTATATTTTCTGATAAAACATTTTGTCTCTTCTTTCCAAAATTTCTACTTATTTCTCCTTCCTGACCTATGGCACTAACCAGAACTACCAAAACTTTAATATATAAAGTGATAATAATTTTTTTGAAAACATTATTATTTAATAGATTAGAACACTAGTCTTTTACCGGTAAATATAATGCTGATTTGTGTTCTAAATTGGCTACTACTTATAATTAAGGCGGTATTCTTCCATTCTCATGTCTAAGTTTTTATATTAAGAACAGGCACGCACTTTGAATAACCTCTTATCAATATTTTCTAAATTTTTAAAGTGTGTTCTGTTTCACACTATTCTTCAAGATGCTGTTTAATAAATAAAAACTTCAATGATTAAAAATATCTAGGAACTTTAAATATCATATTCTCCTCTTGGAGATTTATAACGCATTTAGTATATTGAGGTCTTCGGGAAGGTCTACAGCAAAGAAACTCATTAACTTTAGCAAAGCATTTTCCAAATGGACTTGATCATGGAATTCCCTTTTTCTAATTATCATCTGTCAGGAATAATTAATACCTTAGTTGAAATCTGCAGCTGCCCTAATTCAAGAACCCTCACTCAGTGGTCACTGGCATGATGTGAATGGATTACAGGGAGACCAAAGGTACTCATCCTCACATTTCTCCTCATCTGCAAAATAGCAATAATAATATACTTTCCCTGGAAAACAGTACAGCAGTTCCTCAAAAAGGTAAACATCGAATTACCATATGACCCAGAAATTCTACTTCTGGGTATATGCCTAAAAGAACTGAAAGAAGGGACTTGAGCAGATATTTGTACACCAGTGTTCACAGCAGCGTTATTCACAATAGGCAAGAGGTAGAAGTGACCCAAATGTCCACTGATATACAAACAGATAAACAAGGGTGATTATGCCTCTCGGCTATTGTGAATAATGCTGGTATACACTTACAGTGGAATAGTATACAGCCTTAAAAAGGAATGAAATTCTGACACGTGCTACAACATGGATGAACCCTGAAGACATTAAGTGAAATAAGCCAGACACATAAGTACTGTGTAATTCCACTTATAGGAGTTAACTAGCATAGTGAAACTCATGGAGACGAAAAGTAGAATGGTGGTCGCCAGGAGTGGGACTGGGGAGTTACCGTCTAATGGGTATGAAGTTTCTCTCTGGGATAATGAAAAAGTTCTGGAGATGGATGGGGGTGGTGGTTGCACAACAATGTGAATATACTTAATGTCAACGAATGGCACTTAAAAAGATGAAATGGAAAATTTCATTTATGTATATTTTACCATGATAAAAAAATAGCATCTTTACTGATAAGTTTGGTTAATGATTACATTAGTTAAAATGTATAAAGAATTAGATTAATGCCTGATTCATATTAAGGGCTATACCTGTATTAGATAATAATTATTATGGCTGAATATGAGGTTCTGTTTCAAAATATACTATCACAGGATCAAGACTGTGTAAACTGATACTAGACACAAATGAGCTCTTATAGGGAATATGATTCAAAACTTCAAATACTCTATTTTTTAAACAGATAAAACAAAGCAAGGTTGGCTTTTTTTATAATGCATTACTCTGATAGACTCTAATAGTCATAGTAGGAGGTGACAATACTACCTGACAAAGACCATAGCTCAAGGAAAAAATAGTTAGCACCTATTAGCCAGGCTGCCCTATAATATTTCAAAACTAGTAAGAACAGACTTGAATGAATAGACACCACAGTAAATAAATACACTTCATCCTAATTCAAATGTATTATTGGGTATAACATTAAAGGACATACATATCAAACAATAAAATGGACTTAACAATTCTAATACTCCTTCTGAACACTATTAGACAAGGTTCCAGGTCGTGAAGCCAATCAGCAAGCCAAAACCACACTAAAGCATTACTTTCCCCTTCTTGCCCTTTTCTGGCTGGTGATTTTTTAACAGTATCCCTAACTTCTTTTAACTAAATTTTTCATCATAAAAATAAGAAAGCCAGATTGACTGTGTATATTCTTGCCAAAATATAAGATGTGGTGTCATCAGATTTGTCTAAAATACCATGGTAACATGTCATAAAGCTATATTAACCTATTAACATTTTCATGTTAACAGCCTAAAGAAATCTTTAGAAAGTTTTATTGTTGTCAGAAAAAATATATTTAAACTATTCAAATGTAAATGAAAGTATAATGATGTCTTTGCATTATGTCTTTAATGGATGCTAATGTTTGCAAAAAGTATTTGTCAACTTACACTACACAAATCAACATTTCAGAACAACTGAATAATGCCTCTTTGAAAATGTTTCATGAAAAATAACTTTTATCTGGAAGAAAATCTTGAGGATCATTAGAATACATAACAAATAAGGTACTTGAAGAAATAATTCTATTTTTAAAAATATATTTTCACCTATATGTTTATTAGAATGAAATTAATGTGATCAGATATGAAATCGTTAAGTAAAAAAAATATTTAGTAATCAAAGTGCTTCTCTCTGTATATCTGTGTATATGTAATATTGTAAATTGGTACTAACTAGTTCATTATGTTTCATTAGTCAAACGACAGATTAAGATTTTATACAAATCTTGAGAAACTTCCATGAAGTGTTTTGCTGATGACATATTTAGGTCAGTAGAAAAAAAAAGTCAATTAGAAACCACAGAATCTAGAGTTGAAAGAGAATTTATAAGCCAGTGAGCCGTCTCAACTAATGGAAGGCTCCCTCTGAAACATACTTCTACAGTCGTGGACCAGGGTTTGATTTATTGTTCCTAGTATAAAGACTAATCACTTGTTTTTGTTTTTAAAAAGCATTGCACTGACTAGGGCCACCATGAATGGACAATGTGTTTACTGAGGTCTTAAAAAGTTTTTTTTAAAGATCCATCCATACTCAGTTCCCCTTCACAAGGCACAGTTTTATTTAAACTTAATTCTTGATTAATCATGTTAACAAAAATGTAAATAAAGTCAGAATTCATAAGTGTGCTTTGGAAATAATTTCTTGCTACTGAAGATGTTTAAACTATAACCTTAATATATATGAGAAAATGGTGGTTGATTATCCAAGTAATGTTGTCTATTTAATTCATGGTTACATCTAATTAAAGTCAGAAATGTTACCTCAAAAATTAAACAGTAAAATTAATATCTAAGTTTTCAGTAAGGTATATGCAATTTTGCCAAGCTTGGAGGAGAATATTAACAATAATATATTTATTTTCACAAAAATGTCATTCAGCATGTATTCTACAAAATATTACTTTTTATAGAGTGCCCATTTAGAAAAAATGGAAATAAGCACTTTTACAAGAGGGTCAGATAGCAAAATAATATCAGAAATATTAGTTAACAAGCACCTTTTTATATTAGAACCACTGCAATTATGCCTCATTTCAGACTATTTTGTATATTTTTAAATACGTTGAATACTGACTGAGGGTTTATCTATTTTGATAAAATAAGAATCTAGAAGTATTTTTTTTAAGAGTGTTAACAAACAGGAACACTTTGTAATTATTGTGTACCCTCCATTCCCCATGCATTCTTATGGGTTTTCTAAATATTAATTTTTTTTTAATTTTTATATTTTTATTTTTTCAATTACAGTTGGCATACAATATTAGTTTCAGGTGTACAACATAGTGATTAGACATTTATATAACTTATGAAGTGATCACCCCGGTAAATCCAGTACTCCTGTGACCAGCACCCAGCTCAGGTGACCAGAGAGACTGTGGGACCCTACTACCTAAGGCCACTCTACTAGGACCGGGAGATACCGCAGCTCGACCTAACACGTGGAAGCAAACAAGGAAACAGCCAAATGTACTAGATACTAATTCTTGAGTGTGCTTTTAAAAATGATATTTTTTATTTTAACTTGGTCAATTTTTTTCTCTTCCTTAAAAAATAATTCAAAATAATAAAAAGCAAAATTGTACTATAATCAGTTTCAAAAAAAACCCTAATAGCATGAGGAAAAGTTCAAGTTTTTGCTCCTTCTCTATAATGAGATGTAGCTGTGAGAGAGAGTCTAGGTGGGGACAGTCTTGAGGTCATTAAGAGTCTTTTTATTAAGACACATTAAAGGAATTTGGATTTTATCCTAAGGGCAATAGATATGAAGTGAAAATTTATAAAGCAGAAAGTACTGGCTGGATTTATAATCAAGGAAGACCACTCCTGCTATGAGGGTAACTCAACTGGAGGAAAAGAGCTCATTAGGGGTCATACCGTGACCCTGAGAAGATGACGATGCATCCCCACTGCGCGGATGCCTCCCCAAACATCCTAATTGCTTGCCTGCTCCCCTCCCCACCCCAGTAGACTGTAAATTCAGTAGTCAGAGGCCTCATCTGTTTTCCTCATTGTTCGTATCCCCGGGTCTTTAGTACAAAGCAGAGACACGGCAGGTAATCAGGGCTAATGAAATTGTTACATGAATGATTAAATGATAAGAAAATAAATAAATAAACCACATAGATGCTAAACAATGCAAATACCCAATAAGCATTGCACACTATGGCTCAGGCCTCGTTCTCCCCAGCCCTGTACCATTAGACACACGCCACTATATCTGGCCGCATTTGAGAACTTAAATACAGCAATCACATAATTCTTGAACAAAAGGAATGTAGAAGATGATGGGGAAGAAACAGTAGTTCAGATAATTTCGGATGGTGTTACCAAAGAAAGTTACTAACTGAAGGCCTACAGTGAGAAGGGTAAAGGAGAGGCCATTTGTTTCATTCATTAGTTTATTCACTTACTCAGTTTAACAAATACTTGTTGAGCACCAACTGTATACTAGGCACTGTGCTCTTCGAAACACCTGTAAATAATGTAGTCCATATGCTCTGACTCACTGTTCAGATCTCAGCTTTGCCAAGTGGTATGTGACCTTGGGCAAGTTACGTGACCTCTCTGTGTCCTAGTCCCCATCTATAAAGTGGAGCTAATGAGAGTTATCTATCCCACAGGGCTGTTGTGGGCATTAAATACTACATAGAAAATGCTTGGCACATGGCAAGAATTCAAACACATAAGATATTTGATCACATTAAGTTTTGAATTTGTAACATGGAGATTGCCTTTACTTTGCATCCTAAAACGTGAAAAATAAGAATATTACCTTCATTTCCAGGATGGGTGTGGGGAATAGGTTTGAACCAATAAGTTTTATACGTGTACCATATGACAGACACAGGATTAAGTGTTTTATATAATGATTCTATTTAGAAGCTCAAGTTCTGCAGCCAAGCAAAATTGGCTTGATCCTGAAGCTCTTGCTAACTTCAACAGATCACCAAATCTCTCTAAGGCTCAATTTCCTCTTCTATAAAGTTGGAATAATCACAACCATCATCATATTCATCACTATCAGCAGCAGCATAAATAACAGCAGCTACCTTGCAAGATTGTTGTAAGGATTAAAGACGACGATATAGGAGACCTCGGCACAAAGGAGAACTCAGCAGGTGTTGCTGTCATTGTGTCTCACAAAAATCATCTGGATCAGGCACTCATCTCTTTATCTAACAGATGAGGTTACTGAGGCTCAGAGAGTTAAAGGAATCACTTGAGGACAAATCTCTAGTAAATGGAAAACTGAAGATTCAACCTAAAGTTTGTATGGTTTCAAAGAGTCTACACTTTTAGCTACTTGATTCTAGTTTTCATTGCTTTTAAAAGGGGTTTATATTATAGAGTTGAAATTTAAGATCACATATCTACAATTCTTCATAAAAAGGAGCTTTGAATCTTTGAAATGTTTATACTTACAAGTTTTATAATACTTATATATACAGTAGTAGTAGAAAAAGATTGCCTAATTTTACATTAAATATATAGCACATAACAAAATAGGACTCAGGGATACTAAATTTTTGTTTCCAACTGAAGATACTTGTTCCAACTATGGTCAATTTTATAGCCTATTTTTAATATGTTCCTACCATAGGGTCTTAAAAAGTATATTCATGCAATAATACTAACGTAAGGCTTCTGACCAGACGTGAAGGGTTGCAAGCAAGTCTTATGTATTACATTTCTGCTTCCCATTTCAGAGAACATTTCATAACAAGAGTAACAAAAAAGTAAAAAAACAAAAACAAACAAACAAAAAAAGAGTAAAAAACTGATTCAAATGTTAATGAACAGAATTAGGGACAACTTAGTGGGAATGAAAGAAATAAACCCATTTCCCATTCAGAAAAAAAAATGCAGCTCGCTGCCGGCGTTAGTGTAACGTCACGCGTGGAAATGCTATGTTTTCTAGGATTCGACATTTTCAGCAGCCGAGAATTACTATATTTTGTAAATGGAAATACCACTACGAAAAACAGAATGCTATAAATAGAATGATGTTATTTGTTTCCAAAAACTATCAATACACTAGAGCAACGCGAAAATAATAATAAAAGTGAGGTATTTCGTGACAAACCCTGGGGGTGAGGTTAAGACTGTAAGCCACGAATCATCTTGAGGTAAGTACTGCAGCCACAGGCGCTGCCGGCGAGTGTTCTCGGGGCAACGGGAAATGGGCTGAAAGAAAAATTGAGTCAACAGAAAAACTAAAATGGAGACATACAGCTTGAGTAGAAAACATAAACATGTGGTGAGGGAGTATGAAAAATATAAAAGACGTTTTTTTTTTCTAGTAAAATACAACCATTTGGGAGGTTCTCATATGATTATGACTCAAACCGAAGTCAAATTAAATAATTTTAATATGTAATTAAAGTCAAAATAAAAGTCAAATTAAGTAATTTTAATATGTTACGATAAAATAAACTCCTTGTGATTATTTGTCATTCCTTTAGAGGAAGAATTTGTTTTTAAGATATAAATAACTACAACTATACAAATCATTACAAATACATTTCGTGAATTTAATGCATTAATTATGCACTCAGTCTTAACACTTCACGCTGTGGACCAACAGATCTGTTTGTCCAGCTTTAAGCCCTTTCTCACCAGAGTGACAGTCCTATATTTCTACTACATATCTCATATCCTCAAACTCAATCCATCCAAAAGGAAACTAATTTTCCAGCAGACCCTCCATCCATCTTCAGATGGAGGGTTCTCGGAGCCTAGAATTGCCTACAGGCCATCTGTGCATGCCGCCTGCTCTAGAACGGGCTAGTACATTAAGACTTTGTTGACCCATTTTTCCACCACTGGCTGATTCTCCCTATTTCTTTAGATACCCTTTTTTAGATCCCAGGTATTAATATTTCACACCAAAATCTGGGAATTGACCATGCTTGCAAACAACATTCAATAAAACATTTACTGAATGAAAGATGACCTTGAAGAAGACATAGGGGTCATGGAGTGATGCTGGATTATTAAAGATGAGGCAGCAATGAGGAAAATGAGAAGAAACATTTCTTGAACTGATTGAACCTGACGTTGAGTATTCCTCCCTTATCTGCGGTTTCACTTTCCAGTTTCAATTACCCACAGTCAACTGTGGTCCATGAAATATGAAATGGAAAATTCCAGAAAACAATTCAAAAGTTTTAAGTTGAAATCTCTCACCATCCCGCTTCATCCCGCCCAGCACATAATTCATCCCTTTGTCCAGCAGCTCCCTGCCTGTCACTTAGTAGTTGTCCTGATTATCAGATAGAGTGCCGCGGTATCTCACCCTTATTTTACTTAATAATTGCCCCACAGCGCAAGAATAGTGATACCGACGATTCGCATATGCCAAAGAGAAGCCATAAAATGCCCTCTTAAATGAAAAAGATTTAGGTTCACAACTCAATTTTTAAAAAATCATATGCTGAGGCAACTAAGATCTACTGTAAGACCAAATCTTCTAGCTCCAAAATTGTGACTAAAGAAATCAGTGCTCGTTTTGCTGTCACACATCAAAGTGCAAAAGTGACAGCCACAGCGTGTGATAAGCGCCTAGTTAAGATGGAAAAGGCATTAACGTCATCGTCGGCGGTATGTGCAGGAAAGACGGCGTACTCATACTCAGGTACTCGGTTCCCACCGGGCTTCTGGGAAGCCGTCCCCATCGGTGAGGGGATTCCTGTAGCTGCATTTTCTAAGAATTAAGCACGCAAATGGAGGGACTCACACAATTGAAAGATTGGCGAGACTAAAAGAAAAAAAAAAAATCGAGATTTGAGAATGTTTGAGGGCAAAAAGGAAGAAATCAGTCCAGACAAATCTGCAGATAGAAATTCTTGTTGCCTGCACTTTTGTATCTTCGGCCTCATCCCTCGCGTTGCTGCCGAAGTGGTAGTTTAAAACGCGCGTCCAGCTTAAAGCTCTTCAGAAACTCCCTGTCACCTACAGCATAACGTCTAAGGTCCTTCGCAAGACACACGAAAATCTCCCTGATCTAGTCGGCTATTTCCGCCTTGCTCTGGACACCAGGGCAAAAGAACCAGTACCAGGCCAGCTGCATGAGAATCACCCAAGAACTTGTTTAAAAGACAAATCTAGAAGCTTTGCCTCTGCAAACTCTGATGCAGTAACCTGGGCCAGGAATCTGTATTTTTAACAGAGTACTTAGGGAATTTGACGAGCGACAAAGTTTGGGCATCTCTACATTAATAGAACGGAGTAGTTTTAAAGAACATCCGGCTTTGCAGCAAGAGACGACCCAAAACAAATCCCTGCCCTACACCTCTAAGATGCTGCTCTGCCATCCCTTCCACCGAGCCTCCGCCCACACACGCCCCAATCTTCCTTCTCGCATTCTCTAGGCTGGGCCCAGTACCTGTCCTCTGTGATGACACAGCACCCTGCGTTTACTTCTCTTCATTCATGCAGCAATATTTATTGAGCATCTGCTGTGTATTAGACACTGAAGACACAATGGAGAACAGAACCGATGTGCTGATATTGTAATGGAAAATCAGACATTAAACAAATTATACAAATAATTGTGTCCGTGATTGAACCATCGCACTGCAACCAATTATTTGTATGTGTCTTTTCCCACTAAATACTGAGTCCTTCGAAGCCCTGTCAACGTCATCTTTATTTCTCTGGCATTTAGCAATAGCTGGCATAGGAGAGATATTAATAAATAATCTTAACTAAAGAGGAAGCTTAATTAATGAAGGAAAGTCCTGCAGAAGACAAGAGTGAATGAGATCATGAATACAAATGAGAAAATTAGCTTTGAATGAGAGGAGGGAAGCACAGCTCTTCTAAAATAACTGAAGGAAGGTAGGAGAGGAGAGGGTTGATGCGGATCGTTTACAGGTGGAAGCAACGAGCTAAGGGCGTCCAGGCCTAATGCCTACCGCTTTTGAAAGGACAAAGCAAGGTCACCTCTCGAGAATACGGAGGCTGATGCTGGACCAGACGCTTTAAGGCAGACCCCTACCCCAAGCCAGGGGAGGCTACAGTGGACACCTGCGGATCCTCTGCCTCTCCTTCTCCTTCCTTCCTTTTTTCCCCTTCCTTTTCCTCTTCCTCCTTTTCTTTTCCTACTTCATTTTCTTTGACACCAGTTCCAAATACTCTTCCTCTTTAGAGGGAATCCTGTTGAGTATGTTAGTAAAACAATGTCCTTACTCTCTCGCTAAGTAAGCCAAAGAGGCTAGACCTCCCCTCTCCCGGTCTTCGGGCAGTGAAGGAACAGGCATGCGACCTAGGCTCAGCCAAGTGATGATTCTTGTGCATGATTCTGAATCTTGAGAGGCAATACAAAGAAATAGGGACAATGTTTAAATTATGTTGAAAGATGACGAAAAGCAATAACTGAGAATTTAGTAGCAGTGGTGCCAACAGTGGAAAACGGACCAAATTGTCCTGTGGCGGGACCTCACCTGTGGCGCAGGCGGCCGAATCTCCTTGGTTTTGTCCAAGCTGGTTCTCCAGCTTTCCTGCTGCTTTTGAGCTCACTGCTCTCTTCGAATAAATTCCTTTCCCAGTTACATTAGCCAGAATCTGTTTTATTTGACTGATCCATTGGGAGAGGGGGAGAGGATAAAAGGATCAAGGAAACTAGAGGCCTCGATGCGCTCCAATGGCAGGCGTTCCGTATGTAAGGAAGCAGAGCGGCCCTGCAAATCCAGAGACTGTGCTCAGGCAATAGAATCAAAAAGTAAAGATTTCAAAGTCTCTGGCAAGATCTAGCCATGAGAGTAGGAGGCTGATAAAGAATGGAAATGAAGGTCGCCGAAGCTGCAAAGAACGAGAGTTTTGAATAGAGTGTGCTGAATGAGTGGCCTACGTGGTGACTGAAGTCACCCAGAAGCATGGTGGAATTTGGAGTGGACAGAAAACAGATAAAGAAGTACCGAAGGCTGTGCTCATCAAGGACAGGGAAACGGTGACAAAGAGAAAAAGTGAGTAAGAGAGAACAAATTTCAAAGGAAAAAGAATTTTATATAAGAATGAAAGAGCAGTAATTAAGGATTGGAAGCGAGCTGGTCCAACTTACTAATTGAAGGCACAGCAGAACGAGCTTCCCTTACTCAAAATGGCGCCCGAAGGAGCAGTATGCCAGCAGGAAAGCCAGAATTAACTTAGGAAACTGAGACGAGAGGGATGCTCTGGAAAAAGCATTTGTAAAGAAGTTTATTTACATTAGAATAAGTCTGAGGCGCCAAAGGACTCCATGGAAAGTGGTGAGAGGAAGTCAGTAGGACAAGAAAGGACAGGTGAAGAAGGTCAGAGCTATACGCAGAAGGGAATACAACAACAGGTAACTGACCAGAGACGTCCACATAGGGAACAGGAGCCGAACAGCTAAACAGCTACTGCTGAACATAAGTACACCAAAGAAAGTTTGTGTTTAAATATAAAGACAATAATCCCATGGAATATTTTCCTACTCTTTCACTTAAGGCCTGGAATCCTAAGTCTTTTTTCCCATATTTAACTTCAGATCTATGTTTGGTGAGCTTTGAACAAGCTACTTGATTTCTTTAAGCTTTCAGTGAGGGTAGCAGTTCCCTTCAGGGCTGTAAATCCCAAATGAACAACATGTGGCAGTCTTACACAGCGCTTAGAACCTGTAGGACTAATAAATGCGCACTAGACTAGGAAATTCTTAAAGGCAGGAACATGGCAGACCACCTCCAGATGGCTCCTAATGATTCTCGCCTCTTGGTTTTCACACATACGTATATTCCCTTTCCGCATTATGCTAGGGCTGATGGTGTGACCAATACGGCAGAAGTAAGGGTATGCCACTCACATAACAGGTAAGGCAGAACTTTGGTACCTGAAAGTGAGGTGCTATCGTAACAAATGCCTCCAAAAGTGGGAGAGGTTTTGGAGTCAGGGAGTGATGGCTTTTGAGCAGGCTGCAGGGTAGAGCTCAGAGAAAAGTGAGGACAATCACATTGGAAACTGCAAAGCGGGTCCTTTTGATGAAAAGCAGAGCAGCTGCTGTTAATATGGAAAGTAGAAAATATGCCTAACGAACTCAGTGGTGCCGATGAAGGGATTTTGGGGAAAAGTACTGAAGGAGCTCCCTGGTTCCTTCTGGCTGCATATAATAAAATACAAGAGGAGAAAGGTCATCTAAAGGAAAGACTGTTCAATACAAAGGAGCCAGGAATTGCCAGTTAAGAAAATGCCCTGCCTCTCCAGATGGCAACAGATGCTAAGAAATGACTTCTGGGCACAGATCGAATTTGGGGCACTGCCAGGAAAACAGTCTGAATGTGAAACAAAGTATGTAGCTGTAAAATCCTTCGTTAAAATCTCAGAAAGATCAAATATGGTGTCTCAGGGCACCACTCAAACTCGCAAAAGAACCTCTAAAGAGTCTAAGGGTGTGTCTCACAGATCCTTTCAATTAAACAGTAGGGCTTCAAAAGGAGTCTCTTGTCTCTTGGCTGGCTCAGCAGAAGCCCGAAGGGGAGACTAGCTTACCTCAAATAAATCTGTGTACATGTCTTTTGCCTAATGGACAATAAGATTACAGAAGACCCACAAAGATTTTAAGAGAATTATATCTGCACCTCTGGCTCGGACTGAAAAACGGGGATAGAGACAGTATAAAAAAATAAATTTCTGGACTTCACAAGATCCTATTGGCAGAAAATAGGTTTAAGAAAACTGCTTAGCTGAAAACTTGTACCATCTCTCACAAAAGGGAGGATGACATAGAAGGTCGAACCGAGAGCCCAGAGGGCAGAGCTAAAAGCCGCCTAGACTCATTTCTGGACAGTAGGACCAAGTCCTAATCAGGAACCTTCCAACATTTGCCCAACTGGATCTTATGGACCAGTGACTCCTGTGTGTTCTTCCCCATAACCCCGTTTTAATAGAGGTGTGTATGGAGGTGATCCTTTACCTCTTCCACTGCATGTTAGATGGCAAATAACTTGTCTCTTTAGTTCACATGTCTGCAGGTTGAGAGAAACTTTACTGAAGGAACTATACTTAAGTAATTACAGCCAAGGAACCTCACCCACACCTGGGCTTGACAAAGATGACATTCTGGACTTTTAGCTGATTCTCTAATGGGATGGGACTTTGATGGGCCTTGGAAGAGGGTGAGTATGTTTTACATGTCAGAGGGATATGACTCACTGGAGGCCAGAGGGAAGGCTGTGGTAACCAGCTCCAAGGGGTTCCAAACAACTCCCCAACTTGGGATTCACACCACCACAGAGTCGCCAATATTATACCAATGTTAGTTTATATCATCAATAGACTGTGGCAAAAATAATTGAGATTAGGTTATGCAAGATAGTGTGGCTTCTGTCTTGATCTCTGTCTGTCTCTTGGGTGACTCGCTCTGGGTGATGCCAGACACATGTTGTAAGGACACCCAAATGGCCTATGGAGAATCCTGGGTATCAAGAAACTGACCAGTAAGGAACTGAGGCCTCCACAGCCATGTAAGTGAGCCCAGACTCAGGAGAGAGTCTGAGCCAGGATTACCCAGTACAGCTACATCTGGAAATGGTATAGAAAGTGTTTATTGCCTTAAGCTGCTAGGTTTGGGGGTAACTGTTTGCATAACAATAGTTTACTGATACAGGGATTATGTCCGATTCGTTCCTTTACTTCTGTACTCCTGGTTGTTTAATACATTTTGCAAAATCAAATGAGTTTTCCTTTCCCTTCCCTCCATCATCTAGATTTGTCACTTTCTCAATTTTATGAAGGATTCAAGGTTTGAAAAATTATTTTAGAAGTAGTATAAAAACTTTCCCTCACTAAACATATATTTAGTTCCATGGCTGCTGTGTCTACACTGTAAAGGAAATGTGGTCCAACTTAGCTTTAAAAGGAGCTGGGTAGGTTTCTGTCTTGTCATAGTTTGCTATTTTACTGGAAACAGCTTTTATAAATTTTCAAGGAAAGGTTTTCTTTGATGAAAAAATTTTCAAGCCTAGAAACAGAGTGTAATCATACAAATGTCTATATAAAGATGTCTGTCAACTGCATTTTATGGTTAAGAAAACTTACTTCAGTTTTCAGCTCCTCATCAGCTATTTCTACCTCTCCTTTTTCATGTAGTTTAAAAAACAGTCACAAAATGTAAAAGAACTTCTCTAAAAACGATTTCTTTTTCAATTAATCACTCCAGAAAGTCAATTTTAACAACTTTCTTTACTTTCCACAATGAAAACCAGAAAAAAACCTTTTTAAAAGGCTCAGGCCACATGAAAATGACCTGAAAGGTATGGAATGTCAAGAAAAAATAGAATTTCTTTATAAATTTGTTTACTAATTGTAAATAAATGTCAAGATGTTCATGTGATATTTTTAGAAATTTGGAGCATTAATATAGAAGTTCAAAATAGCAGGTAATAACATAATGCGGACCAAAAAGACCCTGCCTATTACTAACTATATATTTGATCAAATAGGCCCTGCCTCCTATGAGCCTATTTCTTCATCTTTAAAGTGTGAATAATACCTCATAAAGTTTTTATGAAGATTAAATGTAATAAAGTATATAAAGGGATTACCATAAAATTGGTTCATTGTAAACAAGCTCTCAGTAAATGCAATCCGAATGATAACTAAGACTAACCAAAAAAGAAATTGTTCATTAAAAATTATTTTATTAACTCAACAAGAAAACTACAACCCAGGTTTTAACATGGGCATTCTCACACACACCCCGCCCCCCCCCCACACACAGACACACAGATGGTCCCCAACTTATGATGGCTCAATGTATGATTTTTCAACTTTATGATAGAGCAAAAGTGATATCCATACGAACATTGTTTTTCCACTTTCAGTACTGTATGCAATAAGTTACATGAGATATTCAACATTTTTTATAAAATAGGCTTTGTGTTAGATGATTTTGCCTAACTACAGATTAAATTAAGTGCTCTGAGCACCTTTAAGGTAGGTGAGGCCAAGCTTTGATGTTCAGTGAGTTAGGTGTACTAAATACATTTTCGACGTACAATATTTTCAACTTACATTGGGTTTATGGGGATATAATCCCATTATAAGTCAAGGAGCATCTGTATATAAAAATATGTGAGCTGATGGGTATGTTCATTGAATAGAAGAGAGGAATCCTTTCATAATGTATAATTTATATCAAATCATCCTGATGTATCCTTTAAATATCTTATAATTGCATTTTTTAAAGTATACCAATAAAGCTGGGGCAAAAATGGGCAAAAGCTGTGAACAGAGACCTCACCAAGATATACAGATGGCAAATAAGCATATCAAAAGATGCTCAAGATCATGTCGTTAGGGAATCAAAAACTAAAACGAGATACCACCACTCACTATTAGAATGGCTAAAATGCAAAAACCCGACAGTATCAAATGCTGACAAAAAATATGGAATAACAGGAAGTCTCATTCGTTACTAATGGGAATGCAAAATGGTGCGGCCACTTTAGAGGACAGTGTGGCAGTTTTTTACAAAGGTAAACCTAGTCTTAGCATACAAGATCCGTCAATCACACTCCTTGATATTTACCCAAATTTGTTGAAAATGTATGTCCTCTAAAAACCTGCACTTGAGTATTTATAACTTTACTCCTACTTGCCAAACACTGGAAGCAACCAAGATGTCCTTCAATAGGTGAACAGATAAACTGTGGCACACCCATACATTAGAATTATTATTCAGCAATTTTAAAAAAACGAACTGCCAAGCCATGAAAAGACATGCAGGGACATTGCGAAATGCTAAGAAGCCAGTCTGAAAAGGCTGTGTACTATATGATTCCAATAATATGACATTCTGGAAAATCAAAATTATAAAGGCAGGAAAAAGATCAGTAGTTGTCAGGGATTTGAAAAGAGTGGGAGATGGTTAAATATGTGATGAAATTTTTTAGGGTGGTAAAACAATTTTGATGACACTGTAACAATGGATACATGACATTGCATTTGTCAAAACCCACAGAACTCTTTATAGTACAAAAAGTGAACCTTAATATATGTCAATTAAAATTATTTAGAAGGAGGATGGGATGCAGACTGTGACAAAAGAAACTAACTGTATTACAAATATATATAATAATCTGACTGAAGGAAAGAGGAAAAAAGATGCTGACTTAAGTAACTTCGAAAATAAAGATCTGTAAGACTAAAGGCGAAAGGAACTGCAGATAAGCACTGTGCTCGAGTTGATAGAAGTGTTTCCCACGGGGTACTAGGAACGGCCCTGACACGGCTATACATGTACACTGGAGCTGGAGAATGAAGTCCATGGATAGTGTGTGGTAGGAGCCAGGTTTCTCATTGTCAGGGTAGAAACTTACTGATAAACAATGACAAAAGGTTAGAATGATCCACGTAATAACGGATTATTGTTGGAGACATCAATATGCACTCATGTTCGGCTTAATATAGATACTGATAGTCACATGTATAAATCTTTATCGACACATGTACACAGGTTAGTGTGGCACACATTTCCTTGTTCTGTCAGCTGGGAGCACCTAGAAACAATAACACCCCAGTAGCAGTGAGCACGCCTAGCACCCAGATCTTGGTTTCTAATACCATTCTCCAAAAAGGAATAAGGGCTGTTTGGAGAAACGGCTGATTCTGGGACTGGGGCAAGAAATATAAAGGATGAGTGCAGAGTATCTTATTGCCAGAAAGAAAGTGCTTTGAAAAACACCACAAAAACACACACTCTCACATCGATGGGGCTGTTTCGAAGGGACAAAGAAGCCAACTGAAAGATCTCCCAATGGCTAAAGCTAAAACAACTTGAGCAACAAAATAAATAAGTAGTACTGGATTACAATCAAAAGTATAAGATAAATATCCATGAGTCTATATTGACATAATGAATGATCGAGTAAACAGATAAATAGGAGAGAAGAAACAAACCTCCTATACAGAACTCCAAATAATTTACGCAGATTCTCTGCCCTCACAGATTCACAGTGTCACCCGCCAGCCCTTACAGGTGGGCTGTGACAGTGACTTCCTTCCAAAGGGGAAAAGAGTGACTTCACAGTGGAGAAACCTGACAGGCACTACCAGCTAAGTGATCCAGGCAAACATCAACAGCGATATAAATTATATGGATGTTTTGGGCACTTTACCTCTGTGGTCTTCCTCCCAAAATCCTATAACCCCCATTTAATCCTGAGAAAAGCATCAAACAAATTCTAGTAGAGAGGATTCTACAAAAGAGCCAGCTAGTAATCCTCAAAACTGTCAAAGCAGTCATCAAAAACGAAGTCTGAGAAACCGTCACAGTGAGGAGGAGCTTAAGGAGATACGACAACTAAATGTAATTTGGTATTTTAGATGGAGTCCTGGAGCAGAAAAACAACATTGGATAAAAATTAAGGAAAGCTGTATAAAATATGGGCTTTAGTTAATTTAAAAAATTACTTTATTAAAATCTTACTTTGAACACATTTTGCCACCATTTCTACGTTGCAGCACAGTGTGATGATGACGATCACAGACCAGAGCCACACTGGGTTCAAAGATTAGCTCCACCTCTTATCAGCTTTGTAATCTTATGGACAAGTTACTTAACTGCAAAAGGTTACAGGCCTAATAAAAGAACAATATATCGTCTTGGACAAGAATAAAAAGGACATAGCGAGAATGTCTCACAAGTTTGTTTTGAAAGGTACTACCTGAGCTATAGTAATAGTCAATGAAAGTTACCCATTACCATTACTAATGTTTCTAATTTGGGCAAGTTGATTAGTAGATTTGATTGAGAGAAATTATGTTTTTTATTACTCATGTACATGAAACATATATAGAAAGAGGAAACAGGCAAAAAAATCTAATTTCACACTCAGGATTATTAGCATTAGTTTTCATGAAGTTACAAACCTTACTGGAATCTGCTGATATTTCACTAATATTTTTGGAACTGATAATTAATATGTCTTATATAGGGTTAGATACATAAATCATCTTTCTTAAAATATTAAATAAGTTTATATTTCATACTGCTTTAAAAATTTATCCTTTACATTTTTTAGTTGTTCCCACTCAATCACAAAAACATACGGCATCTTGTTTATTCTAAAATAAATATAATTAAATTAATATATCAATATAACAATAAAATGCCTTTTTAATTGGTGAAATCCCAGTTAGAGGCAAGTTATATCATTATATAGTAATTCCTTTTTCTCTTTAATTTCATATTAGGCCCTACCAAAGCCAACAATTTGTCATTATATTTGTTTTTCAGCAGTGGAAATGCTAAGGCTGAAAACTAGCTATTATACCAAGTTTGAAAGAAAAAAGTTACATTAAATTTCAAAAGAAGAAATTAATGATAATAAATACAGAGGGAGTTGTCCCGACCAAAGGTTACAGAGAGGCTTTTAAACAAATAGTGCAGCTCAGTTTTTTTCTAAAGCTAAGTTGTCTGTATACATATTTAAATATTTAACTAAGTGCTCAAAACCCCGCCTACAGAAATTAAGATAAAATAATAAGTCCCAAGAGGAATCCTTGCCATGAGAACTGTGTAAAGCACACAGCAAAGAAGGTAAAGAAATGCCCTTAAGGTTAATTAACTGTTAGTACAAATAATGTTATTGTTCTGTTTGATCCAAGTAATGTGATGCCAATCCAGATAATGCTGCTGGAAAACAAGAACCCAGTTTTGGTCTTTAAAAACGAGTGGAACCAAAGGCAATAACCACCAAAACACCTGGCTTAAAGGTGAAACGTGGTACTCGCTCATTATCCAGATTTATGTTAATTTGTATTTTTATTTATCAACTGTTTATTGATCATCTACTACAAATACATTCAATTTAAAACAAAAAGAAACTGGCTGCAGCAACTCCTAACAGTGGGCGTAGACAGTGCCAGAGAAGCCCGGGGTGGCGTCGCCTGAGAGAGTGCGGCCAGGCAGAGACCGGGGTTGGGGGAGGGGGGACCTGCAGCTGAAGTGACGAGGTGCCTGTTCATCCCCGACTCTCTCCTCCGCATCCCAACATCCAGTCACAACGCAATTCAGACTCCAGACTAAAATCTAGGTCATGTCCTCTGCTGCCGCCTAGGCCAAGACACCACCATCACTATCTGCTCTTGGCCTGCTCCAATCTGCCAGAGGACCGGCAAGCGATCTTTTTAAAAAAATAAACTGAATTTATTATCTCCCTGACTAAAGAGCTTCTATAGACCTGGCCTCTACCTACTCTACCAACCTCATTTCACACCTCTCTTCCCCGACCCCTCACCTCTCCGCTCCAGCGACACCCGACACCCGCCCTCATTCATCCCTCCAGGCTCCTTCACTGCTTTAGGCTTTGCAACCTGCGCTTCCTTTCGCTGAACACTACCAGGTTTTCAGGGAGGACGCCACACACAAGCCTCTGAAGGGAGAAAAGAGTAAATCAGGTGCCCCTCCTCTTCTAGAACTTTGAACTTTAACTACTTATCCCAAATGTAGTTAAATAATTACATAATTACAGTTCTCTCTTCTACAGTAATAACCTCTAAGAGGGCAAGGCCCACATCTGTTTACTTCCCCAGAGACTAGCACAGTGCCTGGCACAGTAGGTTACGACTGATGACGTTTACGGAGCTCTGACTCCAAGCGAAGCTCTGCCACATGCTTCACCACCCTGAGGCAGGTTCCACTGCACCCCTCACCTGACATGTGAGGAAGTTAGAGCAGTCAGACCCCTGGCCCAAGGTTACTCAGCTCCTAAATGGCGGAGCTCGAACCTGAATCCCACTCTGTAGATTCCATGTTCTTACCTACAAAGCAATCAAATGAAGACTAAGATGAGGAAATAATACGTGCACGGGCCAGCACTTCCATTATGGGTACAAATAAAGTGTTAATTAGGAAGTACAGAATGCATGGAGGGTGGGACCAGGCGCGTGATCAGAAAAGAACCTGGAGACACTAACATCCTAGTCGGCTCTAGCAGACAAAGGACACTAAAGGACACCAAAGGACACGACAACTAAACGCAGTATGTCGTCCTGGACTTCCTGCACTAGGGCGGGGAAATGCAGGCTCTGTCGACCACGGGGGCAGCTGACACAATCAGAACGTGGACTGCGGAACTCGATTTTAAAAAATTATGACTGTGTTAAACTTCATAGAGATTTGACATGAGACCATCTTTGTTCCCAGGAAATACACACGAAAGCATGAAGGAATAAAGCGGCATGAAAGTGGCGTGATCATATGCGATTACATGTGACGTGCTCTCAAATGTTTCTAGTAAAAATATGTATTACGTGAAATGTTATTAGAGATTACATTATAACTGCATTATATTACATGTATGTGAATGATAAAAATGTAGTAAAATGTTGAAATTAGTGAATTTGGGTAAAGAGAATGTAGAAATTCTCCACTATTATGATTTTTCTGTGTATCGGAAATTATTTCACAAAGTTTGAATTATTTCACAAAATTAATTTACAAGATGATTTATAAAAATTTTCATTTACAGTTGACATATGATAGTATATTAGTTTCAGGTGTACAATGTAGCAATTAGACATTTATATAACTTACAATCACCCTGATAAGTGTAGTAAAAAATTATTTTTTAAATAGCCAATGTTGAATAAGGTATTGTCCAAGAATGAAATATCAGAATTTAAGATTTCAGAGGTTGCACAATTCTATTTATTTGTGTTTTTAGGCAAAACAACCCTTGGTTGACCTCACAGATTGCAAGGACCTTGTCATTACAATCTCTCACTGTTTAAGCCTACAGCGCCTGGTCTTCGTAGGTGGTCTCCCATCCAAGTACTAACCAGGCCCGACCCTGCTTAGCAGCTGAGATCAGACAGGATCAGGCTTGTTCAGGCACAATTCTAGATCATGGCAACAATATCAGTTTGGCCAGGGAAGTAAGCAGCTGAGGTGTAATGAAGATACAATTCTTTGAAACTGAGGTCACATTTGACACAGTTTCCCTCTCACTTCATTATATCGCAGCTTCATATAAAACTTCACATACTGATTTCACCTGAAGTTTTTTCATCGCTGAATCCCCGTTCACTTTTCTTTTGAAGCTCTCAGTGCTTATACTATTTTCTAATGAAGTGACCAATGCAAATTGTCTAAGAGGAGCAGAGCTCCTCTTCCTCATTACTAATGAAGGGCTGAGCAAAGAGAATTTCAAATCCCCATCTCTTTGACATCCTATTAGACACACTACCACTTTTCAGATTTATTATCTTGGGTCCTACCCCGAATATTTAATCCATATAATATTTTCATACAAATTTCAATGTCAGCTACTGTATTGATGGTAACAATGGCACATCACCCCTACCATCAACTGTGCCAGGTATCCCTAAATCCGAGGTCTCTCTGATTTAGTCATCAGGAGTAAAGCTCCAGCCCTTTGCAAGGATGGAAGGGATCACGTGACTACTCCAGGGGATGGAATATCCAACCACTTGCCTTGTGACTTTCATCCAAACCTCCTATATTTAGCTGCAATCCAGACACACATCCCAGAGATGGCTGCTGCCTCCCATTCGGAGCCTTCCCGGGGTTTCACGGATCCAGCTGGTTTGTTTCTTTTTGGCTCCCTCCTCTGCGAACTTATGTTTATATTTTGGTTCTGCTGGATTAGTTGCCATTTGTCCATCCATTTGATAATTTATTATCTCCTCTCCTAATGTCATTTAACAAACTACTATTATCTCCTCTCCTAGTCACTTTATCCTTGTAGGTCTATGCTTCTTTTTATTTTTACTGTCATTTTAGCAGGATTTCAGGAAGAGTAAAAATAAACATATGCGCTCAATCACTGACTTGAACTGGAAGTGCCATTCTAACTTTTTAAATGATAAGGTTGGATTAAATATGTGATTTCTAATCCAAGTGCCTCCAAAAATGTAATGGAGGTAGCTGTGAGCTATTTTCAATTTTTTTGAAAGGTTAACAGAAAAATACATATACCCATAATTAGACCATGGAGGATGACATTAAATTCCTTCACCCAATGTGGTACTCCCAGTTCATTCATTCATTCATTCAACAAATATTTACAGTGACTACTACATCCTACACACTGTTCTACATTCTGGGAATAATCAAACAAAGTTTCTGACTTCACAGAGTATCCACTATGATAAGATAGAGAAATGATAAATAAATATTTATCTTATACTGATCATAAGCTCTGTTGGCAATTCTGTATCTCTGATTAATGAAAAAAAAATTGAAAAGGACCTGATGCGATTAATATGAAAAAATCACAAGGTATTCATAGAACTTAAAAATTACATTATCCTCTTTTAGTAACTAGAAAGAACCAGTGAGAGTAAAGGAAATTATTTTTCCAAAGGAGTAGAGGGTGGGGATTAAAGCTGGGTCAAGAGATCCTTGCATCAGAACATTTACTGCAGCATTATGTAATATTAACACAGAAAATTTGAAAACAATCTAAATACCCAACAGTCAGGAAAAGCTAAATATATTCCCTAAATATAATGAATGCAACTATTATAAATGATGTTTTTTGAAAACTACTTATGACATGAAAAATAAAATAAACAAAATACAAATCTGCCTAGAAAAAAAAAGGAAATACATTAAAATGACAAGCTTTAGATTCTAGGTAAATGGTTTTTAATAGCATTCTAATCCTATGGTAACTTATTAGAAATGCAAATTCTCACACTCCTATCCCAGATCTACTGGTTTCAAAACTCTGGGCGTGGGGCCCAGCAATCTATGTTTTAATGAGCCTTCTAATCACTTTAGTGGGCAAGTGATTCTAATGCACCCTAAAGTCTGAGGACTATTGCTCTACATACTGAGATCATGGGTGATTTTTATTGTCTTCCTTATAATAAATTTCCACTTCATTTGCCTATGTGAGGCACAGTGGCTAAGAACATTGGCCTTGGAGTCAGACACTCCTGAATGTGAGTCCTTGCTTCCCCATGAAGCCATGCAACCCTGGTCATGTAGCTTTACCTATTTGTCAGCACTTGAAATATTCCACGCCATTCTCATCTGGTTTGTGTGGTTTCTGACGAGTGCTGAGTCAGGTCTTCCCCCCTCTGGTCTTCTCTCAAGATTTTGTCTTTGGTTTTCTGCAGTTTGAATGTGATATGCCTAAGCATACATGTTTTGGGTATTTATCCTGCTTGGTGTTCTCTTGGTTTCCTAGATCTGCTTTGGTGTCTATCATTAATTTTGGAAAATTCTTGCTCATTATTATTTCAAATATTTCTTCTGCTCCATTCTTTCGTTCTTTTTCTTCTGGTATTCCAAGTATGTACATGTATTTCACACCTTTTAAAATTGTCCCACAGTTCTTGGAGGCTCTATTTTTTTTTTCTTTTTTCATTCTTTTTTTCTCTTCGCATTTCAGCTTGGGAAGTTTCTACTGACATCACCTTCAAGTTCAGGGATGCTTTCCTCAGTCATGCTGAGTCTGCTGAAAGGCATTCTGCATTTCCATCACAATGCGGCTGATTTCTAACATTTCCTTTTGATTCTTTCTTAGAGTTTCCATCTCTCTGCTCACACTCCCATCTGTTCTCGCATGTTATCTGTTTTTCCCATTGGAGCCCTTAACATATTAATCACAGCTCTCTTAACGTCTCTATTTCGTAATTCCAAAATATGTAACATATATGAGTCCGGTCTCAATGCTTATCTTTAAATTGTGTTTTTCTTGCCTTTTAGCATGACTTAATGATTTTTTTGTTGAAAGCCAGACATGATGCATCAGGTCGTAGGCACTGAGATAGGTTAATAGTGTGAGGAATTACGTCCATTTGGCTAGGAATAGGGCTATGTTTGACGTTTGCCATAGCTGTAGGGGCCAGATTTCTCTAAGAGTTCTTGAGAGTCTGCACATTGCACATCCTTTAGGGGTAATCCACTGTTACTGGACTGTAGCCCTGTGATATGCTGGTAAGGGTGAGGTCTGGGCGAAAAGCAGCTTTCTGTAATCTCATGACTCAATTTCAGTCTCCTAGTGGGCCTGTGTCCCTGTGCTGTGACCTCCACGAGCAATTTTTAGCTTCGCCCCACCCCTGCAGAAGAGGTAGGAATGCTAAAGGGAACTGGAGTTGGCTAACTGTAGACCGGGAGAATAAAGCCCTGGTAGAGTCTCTTCTCCCTGCTAAATGGATCCCCGGGGAAGTAGGTCTTTGTTATGGAGAATGCTCTAAAGAGATTTCAAAAATAGTTACTTTCCCCCTCCCCAAGGGACGGTGGCTTTCTTGGCCCTGTACCAGATAACATGGTGGGTTTCCTGGAAGTAAAACCCAAGAAGTGTGAGGGACGGCCTAAGACTGCAGACTCCCTAGAAGTTTCTCACGCTGATGGCAGTCCACACAGCCTCCATCGACTGGCCCAAATTACCAAGTTGTTTCTTCCAGTTTATAGTGACGGAGGCAATGACCTCACGCTCTTACCTGTTGGAGCTGAAATGGGAGGTCTGCTTACCTATCAAAGTCCCTTGTTTCTTCATTTGTAAAAAAGGGATTAATAGAGGTGTAGCTCACATAGATTTGTGTGCAGGATTAAATAACACAATTAATGTAAAATAGTTAGCCCAGTGCCTACTTCAGAGTTATATGTTCATTAGACTGGGAACTCACTGAACTGAAGTTCAAAGAAATTAAGTGACAGACATGTCCCAGTAAAATCTGAAAAATGGCAGTGTCCAAATTCAAGGCCAGATCCTTAGGTTCCAACTCTATTGCTGCATTTAAAAATTAAGTTATTTGATTACACTCTTAATATCTATAAAATCCACAGCAGAGGTTTACAAAGCATTGTCAAGTATAGCGTATGGTAAACATGTTCTCACAAGTAGGCAAGAATAATTTATAACTGGTATAAATATTTTAAAATATAAAAATAGTTGCTAAGCGGATTATAAAACTTTTGTAGAAACGTTAAAATGATACTTTTAAGAATAAATGCCCCTGAAAACCAAACCACGCTGCCATCTTCTCTGTACCTCTGTGAATCCTTACCCATATACGCACATGATTCTTAGACACTTTTAAATGGCTGCAATCCAACAAGTCAACACATAACAACTTACTTTGCATCCCGCATTGCTGGACAAGTAGATTTTATCCATATTTTTGAATTTATAAATAACTCTAAAATATTCATTTGTGCTTATATATATATTTCAGAATATATTTCTAAGGGTAAAAATCATGTGTGTATCATTTTTTTTCTTTAATATGAATTTCCAAACCACTTTCTAAAAACAATGTATCCATTCTTTTTTCCATTTTGGATGTATTCGATATCGCCATTTGTTTTTTTTTTAATTGTGGCAAAATACACATAACAAAAAAACTAACCATCGCAACCATCTTTAGGTGCACATTTCAGTAGTGCTCAGCACTGACACCGTTGTACGACCAACCTCCAGAACTCTTTTCATCTTGCAAAACTGAAACTCTCCGTCTATCAAATAACGACTTCCCTGTTCCCCTTTCCATGGCAATGACCACTCTACTTTCTGTCCTATGATCTGACTATTCTAGGTAACTCGTACAAGTGAAACTATACATTACTCGTTTTTTTTTTTTTTTTCTTTGTGACTGGCTAAATTCACGTAGCATGATCTCTTCAAGGTTCATTTTTTTGGTAGCAAATAGAACTTCCTTCCTTTTTAAGGCTAAATAATATTTCATCATGAGTATATAATTCATTTTGTTTATCCACCATCCGTTGATGGACACTTGAGTTGCTTCCACCTTTTGGCTATTATGAATAACGCTGCTATGAACACTAGATATACAGATATCTGTTCGATTTCTCTGCTTTCATTCTGAGGTAAACCCAGATGCAGAACTGCTGAATCACATGGTTATCAATATCTAAGTTTTTAAAGAATGCCATACTATTTTCCACAGCAGCTACACCATTTTACATTCCCATCAACAATACACAATGGCTATGATTTCTCCACATCCTCACCAACACTTTATTATTTTGGTTTTTTTCACAGTAGCCATTCAAACAGGTGTAAGATGGTATCTCATTGTCCATTTGATTTTTTAAATTATAAATTTTCGACAATTTTTTATAGATTAGTACAAAGATAAGTTTAAGTCCAGTTTTTCTCCAAATTTTATTAATTCTATATTACAGAAAGTAAATTAAGTTTCAAGCAGCTAGTTTTCTTCTTCAGTTAGTCTGCTTGTAGATGTTTATTAGTCTAAAATAGGGAGAAAACTTGCAAGTGGCCCCCAAAATATGCATAAATGCATCACGTGTGATCAACGATTGGTTAGACTGAGATTTGTTTTTCTTAACCCTTAGATTCCATGTCATGCATTTACTAATAGCTACTTATTCCCTAGAATGTACCGGGCACTTTCTTTCCTATTTATTCAGTATTACTTTAATGCTACCCACCAGCATCATGATGGGTGCTAGGAATATAAAGATGAATCAGAAGATACTGTCCCCATTACAACATTATGAAATAGGTGTAATTATTCCCACTTTACAGTTGAGACACCTGACTCTTCTTAAGCTTAGCATCTTGACTAAGATCAGACAAAACTTGGGGAAGCTGGAATTCAAATTCAGTCTTACTCCAAAGCTCACCTTTTCTACTATTCCATACTATGTATACTCTGTACCTTCAATAATTAACTTTTTAAAAAGTAATATTCACCTGCAATTTCTGGGGTTTTTTTACCTTAGATTTCCAAATGTTAGGTTTGGAGAAGAATGGCAAAATTACAGAGAAAAAGAAAAAAAAAATTAAAAACTTGTAAAATCTCTTCCATTTAGGAATTAATAACTGAATTGGAGGCACTTTTCCAAGCAATGTTATCAGAACATGTGAAGTAACAAGGACTATTTTGTACAAACAAAAATATTAGTACAAAAATAGTAAATCCTAGAGAGAGCTTTGAGTATCTGAGGCTTACTCAATAAACGAACATACCTTCCAAAGCTCACTGGACTAGCAAAAGTTAGAATTTTATTCCTAAGCCGTTTGTTTTCTAGGTATGATTCTAACTATAAACAGAAGACCCTTTCAGTCCTATGGAAAATCCTTAGGAGACAGATTTAAAGATCCAAAAAATCAACTATTGCATTGATTCTCCATTTAAACATTTTTTAATCTAGGAAAAAAATTAAGTATACTACATCAAAACACAAAAGTGCTACAAATAAACACAACTTCAATGTACATAATATGATATAACAGTCCCTGTCACCGATTTAGTTTTCTTAACCAACATTCTCAATACTTATATCCTAGACTTAATCCTAAATGTTGAAGAAGAGCTGGAATGATGGCTACTTAGAAACTTAATCCTAAAAATCTCAAAATTAAAGACGAACTATTTAAAATATATGTATATTCTATGGAAGCAACCAAATTGTCCTACGACCGATGACTGGATAAAGAAGCGGTGATACATACATACAGTGGAATATTACTCAGCCATAAAAAAGAGATGAAACACTGCCATTTGCGACAACATGGATGGACCTTGAGATAACCCTGCTAAGTGAAATAAGCAGACAGAAAAAGCTGAAAACCACATGATGTCACTCATATGTGAGTATAAACCTAAAAGCAACAAACGAACAGGACAGAGACTGATGGACACGGACAATAGACTAGTGGTTACCAGAGGGTGTGAGGGGAAGGGGAAAGTAGATGGGGTAAAAGGGTCAAATATGTGGTGACTGAAAGAAATCTAACTCTGGGGTGAACACACAATTAAATTGTACACCTGAAACTGGATTTCATTAACCAATGTCATCATAATAAAAATCTAAAGGAATAAATAAATAAAACGTGTATGTTTCTACAAAGAGGATTTGTGTAGTTGTTTTTTGAAGACAGGCCAGTGAATAACTTATTTTGTAGAGCCAGATGGAAAATAAGCTTACCTGTAATGAAAAGAAAAAAGAACTAAAAATAGTTTTATCTACTTTTAGGCATAAATTTTGGGAAAACAGGGAAGTACTGCTTTGGTTAAAACATAAACATCTTTAACTAATTCGAATAATCTAAATTCAACAAATAACTGAGTTCCTACATTGTGCTGAGCACTCTGCAAGACACAGCACAACACAGCAAAAAATGGGCCCTGCCCTCTTGGGGCTCATAGGATATTGCACATATCCTCCAAAATCCTCCTCTCTTTTGTGTGAGTCCATGTTCATCAAGCAAGTTTTGAAATATAAATTCATACTCCCAAAACCTTAATGTCCATAAAACTATATATTTATATTGCAGAGATTAGCTTTCTGGTCAATATATCAACATACCCCATTTAAACTAATAAATCATTCAGGTTTGCATATCACTCTTAATGAGTTTAGTTAGTTTGAGTGAATCCCCAAAGCCTGATCAATTCTCATTAATTGGTTAGATGTCATTTCTAAACCTCAAAGCTAATAATCAAATATAGGAGTGAAATGTCCATGCAAAGATTACTCTCAGACGACATACCTTTATTTCATCATGCCCTTCAAACTGTAATTACAGTTAACTCCTAAAATTGTTAAGAATAAATGAGCTGGTCCAGGTAACAGTGCTTCTCAAACTTTAAGATCTTGGATCACCTGAGATCTGTTAAAATGCAGACTCTGATTCAGAGGTCAGGGGCAAGGGCTGAGATTTTTCATTTCTAACAAGGTCCCACCCATGCCCAGGCTGCTTGCTGTCCACGGACCAGAGGAATACAACACACCCACCTGGGACAGCATCTGACCTAGGGGCTGCTCAGCCCCAGTCAATGCCCCCTCCCACGTGGATATCTTATCTCCCTACTGATCCTACTCTCCTAGGGAGAAGCGAGGATGGCTTTTTCATCTTTGTATCCGCCAAGGTTCTAACCCAATCAGAATGCTTTCCATATAATAGGCATTAAGTATACGTCAACTGAATGAATGACATCCAGCTTTTAAGTCATTTACTTAGTGATAGAATTGTTTCTGTCTCTGAATTAATTTATTTTATATAGAAAAGTATTTTTTAAAAACTGAAACATCAGGAAAGCTCTCAACCTATTTTTCTAAAAACAAAAAAATTGTATTAGCAGCATAATCTAGTGCATTTTGTTTCTCATGCTGACCTAATCGAATCTTATTTTTTAAAAAGCAAATATCCGAAATTAATTTGCTAATTTATCTCCTAATGATGTTTCCATTTTGGTAAGAACTTTATTAAAATAACAAAGTCATTTGGTTTTTCTGGGTTTTAAAATTTATCTTTAAAAAAATTTTATTAAGATGTATCTTATGCCTTTAACGCAGCATGATAAAATCATAAGGCCATCTTAGGAAACTTAACGTCTATAAAATAATTATGATTTTTCAGACTAACGGTACCATAAAAAAAAAATAGCATAACTTATCAATAGGTAGCTTTGGCACAGCTTTGTTTCTCCGCTAATTTTGCGATCACCATGGCAAACGATCATCTCAGAACTGCTCTCTTCACTTGTAAATACCAGTCGTTAACCTGCTACTTTGTTCCATGCTGAGAAAAATGGTATGTTGATAAGGTGTGCTTAGAGGACTCGAGAAAGGCAACAAAGGAGGAATGTTACTTTCATTTGCAAGATGTTTGCCTCCAGTTTTACGGCTTTGGGTTGTTTTTTTGTTTTTGCGATGAGCCCGCCCATTAACAAACACAAACAGGTTTGAGAAACTAACAGATAATGGTAACCAAGGCTCAGGTTTGCAGTGACCCTGCTGAAACACCGCAAAGGTCTTGCAAACAGACGTGGATAACGACTTCTCCACGCATAAACGCGTCGGCCCTTCGGGTGCAGCGACAGGCCCGGCGGCGCCGGGGGCTCGGGCGCGTTCCCGCTCGCCGGCCCTCCGTCTCCCGGATTGTTTCGTTTGTGTTTTAAGATAAAACGCTGGAAGGGCGGCGCAGCCCGGCCTGCTCGGCAGGCACTGCGGAGGCCGCGGGCGCGGAGAGGACAACCGTGACCTCGAGGCCGTCCCCCCGCGTCCCCGCCGCCAAGGCAAAATGGTGGCGGCGGCCGCCATCCGGCCGGCCGGGCGGGGCTGCGGCGCGGCCGCTGAGGACCCGCCGGCTTCCGGCGGCCGGTCCGCGCCTCGTCCAGGCCGGCCGGGGGACCGCGACCCGGAGACCGCGACCCGGGGACCGCGACCCCGGGGCTGCCGCCCGAGCGCCACGGCGCGGGACCGGAAGCCGGGCCCCCGGGACGAGGACGCCATGACGGCCCGGCCGGCAGCGCCTCGGCCTCACGCCGCCCTGGGATCGCGCTTCGGCCCCGGGCGGACGGGCGGGGCGGGCGACGGCTGGGCGGGCGGGGAGGGGACGCAGGGAGGGGGCGGAGGGCCCGGAGGGGCGCGGGGCGGGGCCCCCTCGCAGCCCGCGCCCGGTGGCGGGAGCGCCCGAGGGAGGGCGACGCGCCCCGGGCGCCCGGCGCCGCCCCTGCGCGGCCGGGTCGCGGCGGGCGGCGGGGGCAGCCCCTTACCTGGGCCTTCCCTTTCTTTCTCCTCCGCCATCTTGTGCGGAGCCCGTCGCCCGGGAGATGCCCGTCGTGAACCCAGGTCGCGGCGCCCGCGCCCCTCCGGCCCCCGCGGCTCCGAACCCCGCGGGAGGAGCCCCCGGGCGCGGCGGGGGAGGGGCGGCCGCGCGCGCCCCTCCCCCACCGCGCCCCCCCCCCCCCGCGCCCCCCGCCCCGCGCCGCCGGGACCGCGGCCTCAGCTCCCCGTCGCGCTGGGCTCATTCTGTAAAGTTCCGAGCTCCCGTTTTCCCTCTTTCTGATCCGTTTGGCGACATCAGACATCCTGCTCCCCCCCGCCCCTGTCCCGCCACTACCCCTCATGTTTGAATGACGTGGCGCTGCTCCAGGGTTTTCTTTTTAGCAGATTTTAAAGCGCAGCTGGAGACCTGGGTGAAGCGCCCGGCTCCCGAGGGGGGTGACAGAAGCCACCCGCCGTCCCCTTCGCACCCCGAGCCCGCGTCGCGCTGGGACGCGGCGGGGAGGCGGACGCGCCCCAGCCCCTGCCCTCCGCCCTCGCTCGGGGCCGGGGCTCGCCGCGCGCTCCCGGGGACGACGCCAGCACAGCGGGTGAAGAGCTGCGGCTAAACGGGCCGCTGCGAGGGGACACCAGAGCCCTTGGCCTTCCTGGTAGTAGAGGAAAGGAACGATTGCTGGAGAAAAAAACGAGCAAAACAGGCGCAAACGTTGGCGTCAAGGCCACAATTTCTGAGTCAAAGTCGGTTCTCCCGGCAACAAAAACGTGCCCAAGTTGTGCTGCTTGTTACACACGTTAAGATGGTCTCATTTGTGAAATTGGACGTGACCTTCAGTCACTGTGTATGTTGGGTTACCATGGATAAGTTCTACAGCCCGTTTTTCTGAAACTGCAGGTGGAGCATGGCGTTCAATTTTGGTCTCATTTTAAGGATACGTTTACAAGAATATTTTCAAAAGGATTTTTGAATAATTATGTAACGGTGAGGGTCAAACGGCTATGTATTTTTAAAACTAATCTTGGATGATTTTTAAGTGCCTATGTGTTCTAACTGAAATGGCATGTAAAAACAGCTTATAAACAACTAAATTTTAAGAAGCCTTCAAAATGCAAAGTATCAGTATTTAATGATTTTATTAAGTGTTTATGCTCCTTTTATTAATTCAGGTTCTATAACCTCTCAATAAACCCTAAAGCAAACTATTCTTAAAATAAGTATTTTCTATAGAAGATATTCACGTGGTGCTATCATCAGCATTCTCTTTGAAACTAAATATAAACTCGCATCATCACAAAATGGCTCATATGAGAAGGTACTCATGTAAAATGATTACTATTGTGTACAATAAATTCTTAACACCCCCAAATATGGAAAGTAATCATTAGCATTTATTTGTTTAAATTTCCTAGTCATTACAGTCTAGTTATTTGTTTTTAAAGACTCCCTCTTGCTAAATAGTATGAAGTGCTTTGAAATAAACGTGGGAAACCTCAACTTTGGTCAACTTAGGGTTATTACCTACTCACTGTGCCATTTCATATGCTGTTTGCATTTCCCTTCTGGAATGCCTTTCCCGTCTCTCTTCCTGCCCCAACATCCATCCTCCCACAGACATATTTGTTCCCTCCAGGTTGTGACCTCCTTTGAAGCTTTCCCTGTCGCCCTCTTCCTCTGTAGTCCTGTACTCATAACTAACTATAGAGCCTCTCACGTTCATTTGCAATGGCTTTATTTTGTTAAAAAATGCAACCTATTTAAAGATCTAATTTGTTTATGAAGCATTTCATGAGCAGGGCAGCACCCCGTCTAGCAACTAGAAGGGAGCTCCGAGGAGTAGTACAAAATGGAAGGTTTTATAGGCAGAAAGAAGGTGGGACTAAGAGAGTGGATTATTTCAGATAACACCATTCCTATGGGAAGGCAGGGAGTCTTATCATGTGTGTCACCTGACTACTTTTCGTCAGAAAAATTCCAGACTGATGGGTTTAAAATTTCACTACTGGGAAAGGCTGAAACTTAAGTTAGTTGTTAAGTCTTGATTTGGTTACATGGCTTAGCAAAAGTGACTCCATTTTGGTCTTTTGTGTGTGTTTGTTTGCTTAAGAGATTATTAGTTTGTTTCCTTCTACCAAACTAAGGACACGAAGTGCTTTATTTGTCCATATGTCCTCAGTACCTAGAATAATTTTTCAATTTTTGTGTGTGAAATAATACATACTTTAAAAATTAAAACAGGAGTTAGTCTTGTCAGTGATTTATTGAGATGATGATTATTATTTAGATTATCCCAAACCACATTAATCTCTACTTCTTTGAACTCCCAACAGCATATTTAAGACAACACTGTGTCTAAGTTTGAATGAGTGAAAAAATACTTAATTTATGTTAATTAACTCCTCACCCCCAATTAGGTTTAAAGACAAGAGCCTAATCTTACGCACCTTTTATATACCCACGGTACCTAGCCTAATTTAGGGCACATATTAGGAGCTTAATTTATACTTTTCAATTGTTAATTAGCTAATTGGACATAAAAGTGATTATTCTGGAAAACTTTCCACAAAGTGAAAAAACAAATGGTCATCTGAAATGACAAAGGCCCACAATACCAAAGAGTAATTGTCCGCATTATGATATTTGACTCAACTTTCCGCTTTTCCTTGGTTGTAGAAACCTGACCTCAGTTATATTACACTTTCACTTCTTTTTAAATATTACTTGGTTGCCTAGGACAATGGCAAACTAACTCCAACCGTTTTCTTAAAATATATTTTCTTTCTGAACTATAGATTGACTTTATAATATTATATACTGCTAAAGGAGTCTGTCACTTAAGAATCTCAGTCATTTTGTCAGAAACTCACAATTGGAAAAGTGTTTTTGATCTCATTCGTGGATACTATATCACCCTAGGGCTAAATCAGAAAAGCAAGAGCATAGTTTTAGACAATGACGCTTATTTGATTGATTATTCAGGGGGCCAGATGGATATGAGCAAGTTATGTTCTTTTGCATGTTTGAATGTATTGTGAGTTAAATCTCTTCACGTAGGTGCCAGATCCATGCCCATGAGAGAGACAGAATTTGTTTCTTCCGAATACAACTGGTCGAGTTACCTAAGATATGGGTGAAGTAGAAAGGGTAAGTGGTGTGAATAATAATGCAAAATGATAGTCAAAAAAGTCTTGTTTACTTTCCTAGTATGAAAATCATTGAAATCGCCTTGGACCAGAAATAAATGAAAAAACAAAAACTGGATTTTCCTCATTCATTGTCATGTACTGACCTTGTGACCCTAGGCAAGTCATTTCATTTCTTCAAAACTTAGTTAACTCAAAAAAAAAAAAAAAGACATAGTAATGTCCAAACCACCAAACTTAGAGTTTGTCCAACGTCCAAACTTAGAGTTTTCATGAGACTCAATAGATTGGAAAGTTTGAAGAACCTGCAAGGAAATCCACTCTCCTTAAGTGAAAAAGAAACCCCCACTTCCACATAGGAAGGAGCACTTAGAGATCACACCCAACTTCTTTCCTGAGAATCAGATTCCACTTGGAGAGCTTGCTTTCCAATGCTCCAGCTACATGGTGGTCTGAGTCCCGGCCTCACACTTCATGCTAGAATCTGCTGCCCGCATGATGCAATCCAGTTTACACGCCGGAGCGCACCATCTTAGTTTGCGACCCCTTCCTGGTTTCCACCTCGCCATTTTTAACCTAACCAAGCAAGAGAGACCTTAAGCAAATCTAGATTCCTCGAGCTCTAGACCCAGTAAAATAAGAGGGAGGAAATTTTTTTTTTGGTCTAACTCCAGTGTCCTAACTGGGGTGCATCAGTTAGGGGTACATTCAGGATAATTAACATCAAGACTGTCCAGCCCTTGAAGGAAGACGCTACCGCCTACCCTGTGATCTCTAAAGGAAAACCTTATCAGAACACAACAGAAAAAAAAACGGTTTGGTTTCATTACAGTTAGTTATAATAATAAAAATAACTCTTCTTAGTTCTTTGTATAATTGCCTCTTTGAATTCTTAGAAGGTCGATACTAGTAACCGCTTTTAATGCTGTATCTCTTCTTTGTAAATGTTAGATAACATTGTTCTATCCTATTGAGTGAACTAAATTGCTAGAAGAATGTTAAGGACAAAAACTTCTAGGCAGAATTAGTCACCTTCCCCCGCTAATTTTTTTACCTCTTCAAAACAACAACTGGCAGAGAGACTCTCAGGGACTTTAAGGAACAAGATAATGGCAAACACGTTGTCCTTGTCTGACCAGAGTTAGAAGCCTGGCTTTTGGAGGGCAGGACAGGAGGCAAAACTCACTCGTCTGCCAGGCCTAGTGTGTCTGCTCACCTTCTTTTTCCTTCCCATCTTCCTGCACTTTGAGGCTCAGGCCTCTCATAACAGGGGGCAGTCGTGTTAAGTTGTTGGTCCAGATGAGAGCATTGTCAGGGCCAGAGCTTTTCTGGGCTTTTCCGGGCGACCCAGAGCAGGAAGCTAGAACTGCAACACTGTGGGCAGCTTGCAAGTAAATCTTATGTGAACCACAAGCCTTAAAAGCATTTGGAAAAATCACACTCCTGGCCCTATTTCTCTCGAAAACACGTTGCTGTTTCCCTTAAAAACACACATCGCCACAGCAAAGTCACTGTTTAGTTCATCACTTAAACATGTCTTGTTCGAAGGAGCACTTTTCAGGGACACTCATTGCCAAGCAGCTTTTGGTGAGTCCCTGTTCTTTATTCACTGAAAAGGTGAAAGGTGGAAGCTGACCCAGAGGCAATGAATGTTTATGATTCCTTGTGTAACCTCTTCCTCCTTAAGAGGAGAAAAAGAGGAAAAAGTGTGGTTCCAAAAAGAAATCTATGAAGTTAAGTGTCGTTTATGTTAACGTTGACATAAGGATGTAATGCTGTATGGAAGAATCCAACAAATAGTCTTAGGAGATAAAGGGACCCAGGATTGAATCTTGGTCCACTGCTCATTAGCTATATGACTTTGGACATGTATGTTCCCTGTAACTTCGGTTTCCCCATCCGAGGTTCCGTGGAGTTAAAGAGATGATTGGCCAATTGGGACATGGAAGCAAGCTGTGCTTCTCCCTTGACTTCCGGCCTGATTTAATTTCTTTGGACCATAGCTGTGTGACTCTGTAACAGCTCTAGCACCGATAGTGACACTGTTCAGAGCATTTCCCATGTTCTAGGAACGATGCCCAGCGTTTCACATGGACTGTCCTACTTCATCATCACAATAATCCTAGAAGAAGAATACTAATAAGATGCCTGTATTGAAGGAGAAGAAAATGAGAGTTAGCATCCTCAAAATTCTTCTCTGAGAAGAAAAGCAGCTTTTCTCTTTTTAGCCCCAAAGCCTTTCCTGAAGTTCTGCCTCAGAATTTTATTCTAGATTTTCCGTTTCCTCTCTGTATCAAGCCCCGGGGGCTTGGCAGATGCTCCTCGCTTTGGAGGGAGGCATTGTCCATCCAGTGGGCTGAGGAGGGAGACCGTGAAGGGGGCTGGAACATCCCAAACTCTATCTAGTTCCACCTTCCTTGCTACCCTTGAATACAACCGTGTGGGCATTTAACAAACTTTAAGGGTTTCACCGCCGACCTAAAGGAGAAGAAAATTAACAAATGGAGATGTTCTAAACACCCTGGAATATTAGAAAATGTTTACAGATGTTGTTCCTGATCCATAAAGTTCTTGACTCTCTCTAAGATGGTAAGAGATGTGCCTGGCACATGTGACTCTTCCTTCACCCTACTGTTCCAATACTGGTAGCACTACCAATAATTTTCCTTCCCAGAATTTACACAGATTAATGATGGTCCATGTGGCTCCTACAGGGCAAAAGAAAAATCACCTAGGGGTTAAATAAATAGTTACAGGTATATTGCATATGGATTTTTAAATTGCTATCTATAATCACCCGATACTAAAAAGCAAATTTGTACTATCGTTTTGTGTTATAGACAATTCCAACACCATTTGCAGCTTTAGAATTGAGTGGAAAATGACTCAGTGTTCTCCTCACCTTGACGTTGTTGGTCTGACCCGTGATCATGTCCACTTACACTTAATAAAATGCCTGTGAATAACAGTAAGCTGAGACTAAATATTCATGTGACTTGGAAGCTAGCTCCTTGATATTAATAAAGTTCCACATTACCCAGGAACTGCCCAGCAACAGGGATCTGTAACTCCTTCCCCAACAGAGAACATCACCAAGCAAACAACACAAACATACAGAGATCAAAAATCTTCGCAGGTTTTGCTGGGGTTTTTGTTATACATTGTTTTTTTGTTCTTTTTTTTTTTTTTTTCAGGTCAGCTATATTTTCAAGGGAAAGGAAGGTGTGAGACTGGGAGTGAATAGTGGTGACAGGGAAGAGAGGTTAGAAAGGAAGTTATTTTTAGGAAGGCTTGGATGGGAAGGGAGAGTCAGTTATGCACGGGGAATGGGGATGCAGTGGGGGAGGCGAGGAAAAGCCAGCTAACTGGGGAAGAGTTTCACTAGTTCTCTTAGTCTCTCTCATTTCTTCTTATTCAGAGTGTTTCTCACCAATGCAAAAAAGCAAAGGTAGCTGCAGACCCCTGGGGGGCTCTGGGGGAGGGGTCTTGCTCCTTGTAGCCTCCCTCTCCATCCTTGGAGGGAGAAATTCACTCAGTATTCAGAAAATATTTATGAAGTATGTATGCAGTATGTATGAAGGACAGTCTGTTAGGCATAATAGGGAGTCCGCACACATGATAGCTGATAGTTCTCTATTTGCTGAGATATTTTTAGAGCTGGTAGTTTAAAGCCAGCAGTTTTTTTTGTTTTTGTTTTGTTGTTGTTGTTCCAAAGTTTACTAAATTATTGACCCACAAAAATGAAAAAAACCCACCCACCAAAGCTACTTTCTCCTTCAAAGGGTGTCTGCGTACTATACCCTCACCATAGCCACAGCACGCCCGACAATGGTTTGCGCCGACAATACATGATGGATTATCAGTTATCCAGAACACCACAGAAGTATGTCATTAGAGCAGAGAGCATCTTTCTCCAGCAGGTAAGTGGGGGGTTCTACTTGTTTGTAAGGAGCAAGAGATTGCAGAGCTCAATATTTTACCTAAATCTATTCACTAGGTGGTTTTTTTTGATGCCTCGAGCAGGCCTCAAAGTCTTTTAAGACCTTCGAGCAGACTATGAACTAGAAATTTAGTGCTAATTATAGCTAATCTCTTAGGGGAGAGGGCCATATTGTATTTGTCCTAATGATACAACGGTGTTTTTCATGGGAAGAAAAAAAAAAGATTTGACCAAGAATGTAATGATTACTTTTTAAATTAATGCCCTCAGACACAATGCTCCCCAATGATCTCAAATAATTATGCCTAAACAGAATGAAAGCTTATGTGTATCTTCTTTTGAATTCCCTTCTCTTTAAAATGTGAGTGCTCTAAAGATCATGACCCTGTGTTTCTTCATTTTATTTTTAAAAGAAGGATCAATTTAACAACGAACAGCATGATGGGAGAGCCAGGGCCCTGGAATCCTGAATTTCATGTCTATTTTTGCTTGGATGTTATCTAGAAATATCTGTTGCTAGAATTTATTAGATCGATATGTCTCCATTTCTTTAAAAGGGGTGGAACATTTTTTACCACTTGATAACGTTTAGGCTTTGAAAATCTTAGAATGATAATTATGATCTTTTCCATTAAGTATTACTTACCTAGTCACAATGGAAATAGAATTCGAGGATCACACATGTTAAATAGGATCATTATCTTTGTGATGTTAAAGGCAAGTTCCCTGCCCAGTCCAGGGTCTGTCCATCCATCTATATACCACCCATGTCTCTTGCTCTCTGATCTCTACCCAGCTTTGTGCTATCCTGACAATTCACGCTGCTTCATAATCCATAGCCAAACACTGCTACTAAAACAAGATATCTGGCAGATATAATCCACGTTTTAAACAGGACTATGCCTCCATAGCACTATCCTTTTTATGAGCAGACTACTTTTTTATAGCACTTTGACATTTACAGAAAAATTAAGCAAAAATTACTCCCATAAACCTCTTTCCAGCTCCCCGCCCCCACACACAGCTTCCCCTGTTATTGACGTCTTACGTTAATGGACTCCTCTTCTTTTTATTCTATTCTATGTAAATAATTGGAGACAGCTTTTGCTTTAGCAAATAGGAAAATAAATATTCTAGTGATCTTAAGCAGTTGGCTCTATTAGCTACTGACAGAAAGACTTTGGCACCATTTACAACCAGACAAAAATTCTTTTATTTGGTAGGAATTCTCATATTTAAACAGCTCTTCCACTGTCGGGGGCATATTTTGCAACCAAGCATGGTAAAGAAAATACTCAACTATAGACCAGGGTTGTACCCCTAACTCTTACCCACTGTGGAATTCTGGGTTGGATTAGAAAAAAGAAGGCTTTCAAATCCAAAATGTCACTGATTTATTAATCCCTTGTTCCCAAAGTGACCAAGAAACTATTTGGGGGGGGGGTCATGATTTTGTTTTTATTTAGAGGGTTCTGCTTTTAATTTTATTTTAATATGTATTTTTTAAAATTTAGTAACTCAAACCTATGACTTCACAAATACCATTGCTCAAGATGAGATTAAATTTTAAAAATAAGTTGATTTATGTCAAATTAGAGAAAATATTAAGTATCTTATTGTGCAAGTCACATGGATATGACAAAAAAGCAGAAATAAAGGGTAACTGGATAAAGTTTGGAAAACACTGCATTAATTAATGTACTAATTCATTCAGGAAATTGTGCCAAACAGCTGTCTCCCAGAGCACTTCTTTTTAATCTATATTTCCTAAGTAACTTGGCTCAATTAATGAACAGATACCTTAGAATTTACAGGGAGAAGACAGTACAATAAGACAAGTATTATATTTGAGGCATGCCCAGAGGTTAGGGTGTACAGAGCAAGAACAATCAAATATAATTCCGAAATACCTTCAATTTATGAGTAAAGAGAAAGGGATGATTAAACCCACCTTAAAGTCTTCCAGGCTATAACAATTTCCTCATGTTACACGGCATGGAACTTGCCATCTTATCCCAGTGTTTGAGTTAATTCAAAACTCTTTCTCAAGTAAAATACTGTCATGATTGTGCTGGCAAGCAACCCCATTCCCCATGGGACCAAGTGACCCGGCCTTCCATTTGGGAGGAGAGGCGACATTTGACTCTCGTTTTTACATAAGATTTCCTACCTGCAAGTCAAGTATCTAACACATGTGCCTCTTCCTTTAATCCACATGTGTAACATACAAAGTCAAAAAGAGTAATCCATATACCTTTGTCCAATGCCTGAAATACTGTTGAACCAAAAATCAAGGTAAATTGGTTAGGAATAAACCATGATCCAGTTCTGCTACGGATGAAGTTTCTTCCAAAGGCACCTCACCTGAACAATGCTTTCTGCAGTGTGCAAAGCTGCCATTGAAGATACCTGCTCTTCCACACAATGTCCTGTGTTCAAAGGTTCATTTAATAAACTCCTGTTTAAGTTGAGATAGTCTTTGTTGATGGCTTATTGTTTCTTTGCGAGAAAGTAAAACCATTTTTTTCTTTGCTCTCGGGAAAAATAGGTTCTCGATGATAGTAATCTGCTTATCCCGGGTGCTTAGTAATATCTATTGCCTCTGTTACTTTTATAAAATGATAACAGCTAATATTTAGAATCTTGCTGTGCTAGGCCCATAGTTAGCAGCTATGACTTTAACACAATGATTCTATGAGATTTGCTGTGATTATTCCCACTTGACATTTTAGGAAACTGTGACCTGGAGAAGTAAGGTCCCTTGTCCACAGTTTAAATCGACCAAACTGAGTTATGAACTTGGGTAGCCTCTCCTATGTCTTTCTGTCCCTAATTCTTCTATTTTGCCCATGTTTTACAAATAAACCTCTTTCAAACTTTATTTTGAGGAGAAAGGTTATTGCTCCTAAATTTATAAATTGATTTTATGGTGAGTCCTTCTGTAAGTTTTTAAAAATCTTTTATATGTTACCCCCAAAAGTTATTCCGCAAATGGATCTGTTTTCACGTTTATTTTTTACAGAAAATTTCACTTGATGTGATGAGCCATTACTTCAAGTTATAATACGACCCATCTGTCATTCTCTTCTTCATGTTCATGGAATAAGATTATGTGATTTAAGGACACAGATTTCATGGCCACCTCCCTAAGTAATCATGCCCGCAGCTGGAGCATCTTAGCAACTGAGAGAAAACTAAGCCTGTGCTCCAGACAACATTTTCAAAGTAGGGGACTAAAGAAGCAGCTAATCTCCATCCCCTCCCCCCAAAAGCCACTGTAGTTCTGGGGACTGAGTTCTTGGCACAGTGATGGAAGTTTTTATCTGGCATACCAGCTCCCAGGGTTTCAAATGACAGAAGGACAGAGTGTTAACCCAACTTTCTAAGTCTGCCACTGTAAATTTAGCACACGCATTGGGAATAGTTATGAATGTGGCTTCTGTTCCCTACCCTTTCTAGTTATCTACAGTCTAGCCATGTGTGTATCAGCACCCCAAACATTTTAAACATTATTCTCTCTCTCCTCCACCTAAAGATTTGAAGGACATGCATATTGCTGTAGTATATCTAGCATGTGTTAATAAATACTGAAGCCTCAAAATCAATAAGTTTCTAAATGGTGCTATTGCAGACAAATAAATAACACGATGTCATTCCGGTTTATGTATTTGCATATGTATATGTGCACGAATAGGTGTGTTTTCTGCTGCAGAGAAGGGATAGGCAGAGTCTGAAATGGAGGTGAATGGTTTTGCACAAATGCCTAAACAGTTTATGCACGCTCTTCTTTTTCTGTTGCAAGCCCTGTCATTGCTTTCCATGACTTGGTATCTTAGATTGAATTTCTGCCCTCGCTATGTTTAGAATCTATTTTTGATTTGGCCAACTGACTTACTATGAAACCATGTTGAGTGTTGCTATTTTTAAAAAATATAATAGTTGTCCCCATTTAAGTCCTAGAGAAGGTCTTTCGTGTGCCTACCCCATGCCCCTGCCTGTGTTCCAGGATGTTAGGTAATAATTTTTAAAAAAGAAATGAATACACATGTACTGAGTTCCTACCGTATGTCAGGCAGCAGGCTGTATGCTGTTGTATGCTTCCTCATTCAATACTCAAAAAAATTCTGTGTCACTAGAGACTTCTGGCCTTACCGAGCACATTGTAACTCCATATATCATTAGCGAGCTCTGTATGGAGTGGAATGAGCACAGGTATGATGCTCTATGCACTTGGGCAAATGACCAAACCTCCCTGAGCCTCAGCTTTTCCATCTACAAAATAGGAACAGTACTTCTTTGCAAGGCGTTGTGAAGAAACACTGGGTTGGTGCGGTATATTAGTCACTTCTACAACATCTGGCACAAAGCAGCAGCACAGCACAAGGTAGTTACTGTTTTGTTTCTTTGTTCTGTGTTCTTTCACGTCCTGGAAAAGAAAAAATCGAAGAGCTTGGAAGAAACGTTAGGTAAAGGATCTCTGCGCTGCTCCTAGAACTCTTTGACCCGGGGCGATTTCAATTCGGGTAGCTGGACCGTGCTGCAATACCGCATGTGGCATTTGAACAACCCCTTTCCGATGGGGCCTTTTGCCCCAGAAACCCTCAGATGTCGGCCGGAACCTCATGGGTGAGTCCTAGTAATTGTTTAACAGAGTATTAGCTTTGGGAGGGTGTGCCTGTGCCTGCCGGGTCTCCGCAAAGCTCACGAAGAAGCAGCAATGTATACACACCCCTGCAGGGGAACTCTGGGCTCTCAGGCCTGATTCCAACAGGCCTGGGTTAAAACCACCCGGTGAAGATTTCAGACTCCCGGTCATGTTCTCTCAGAGACCAACTAGCTGCTTTCTGGATCAAGGGACAGTGGAGCTTTTCTGGGTGGTCTGAGGTCACACCCCTGTGACTGACTTTTCCCTGAAAGCCAACAGACGTAACAGGTTCGGTCCCACAACTTGTGCTCAAGCGGCTCCTTAAATAAGGTCTTCGCTACTATCTGCTATTGGACTGTCCTGTTAGGAGATGTTAATACTCAGTTGTTCCTTTTGTTTAGGGCAGGAGTTTAGAGACCTGGGCTGCCGAGGTTGGAGAGGAGGGAGGTAAGAGGCCTTATTATTACTGAGTACCGATTATTGTGCCGGGAACTTCACAACGGAGATAATACCACTCATTGCACAGGGTAAATTATAGGAAGATTCCACACCCCCCACTCTGTGTGCTTAGCATTAAATATCATATACAGTGTTTTAAAAACAGCTTTATATGACTGTCACAAGAATCAAATCATTTCCTTCTAGTTATCTGAGCAAATTGAAAAAAAAATTATGAGTCACCGTGTAGTGGATGCAGAAGACTGGATTATCAGTGGATTTTCAGTGGTAGTCCATAATATTCCACGTCTTCTGCTATACAATATACTGATAAGAAATATTTGCAGAATGTAATTTTGATCATCTGATTCTGGTGTTTTGTAGATTCTTATGGAGTTTCTCAAGCAGTCGTATCCTCAAGGATTTATTCAATCTTCAAGCACAAGGATTTTGGCTTTCATTTTCCTGGTATTTCCCAAATTACCTAAGACAGATTTCTGCTTCATAGCAGTTGCTGGGGCAATGGAAATTTCAATGATCCTGTCTAATAATACCTCAAGACTTAAACAGTTTCTAAACAACTGTTTTTGCATGAAGTTTTGTAGACTGAAAGACCCTCATCTTGTATCATAAAAGTAAATGATCTAAGTGATCCATGGGGATGGTTGATATTTATACTTTTAATATGTCTCTCTTGTGTGCAATCTTATTTGGAAAACTATTGCTTTATTTGTCTTAAACAGGCAGTCAGGATTTATGCAAATTGTTGATTGTTCATATGATACAATTTCGGTAGCAAAAATCAAATACATAACCACAAAAAATGTTTTATGTGTGGAAGTTATACAGTTGCCCAACATATTTTGAAAAACCAGTTTTTGACGTTTTAACATCTAAATCGAGCTTACTATCCTACGTATAGTATTTTTTAAATGTCCCTGTTTAAAAATTCGGTGTTCTCAGTCAAGTTTTTGCAATGGATCACACACATCTTTGTAGAAGCAATTTAGTGTTCATTTGGATGCCCAGCAGGGTGGGTTTAGAAGTTGTTATAAAGTAAATCTATTTCAACGTGGTTCATTGAAGTGGTTTAACTCATATACGGTATCGAACCTGATTGGGACTTTTCAAGGAATTTAGTTTGGCTTCTTTGTTATCAAAGCTTTGAAATTTTATAAAAAGAAGCTCTCAGTGAAAAGGATAGTGTCATTTAAAATTCTTTTTCCACTACTTAAAAAGGATTAACTATTTTTTGAATCAGTAATATATGCACATGGTACAAAATTCAAAAGGTACAAAGGCTGTCTAGTGAAAAGGCAGAATTTCTCCCTCCTTCTGTGCTCTCCACCCACCCAACGTTTCTCTCTTAATACCGTTACTAGCTTTTTTTGTTGTTTTTCTCTACTTTTAAGAAAAAAGCAGAGGCAAATATGTATATCCTTTGATTAATATCTCGTTACCTTCCTCTTAGACAAATCAGATAAATGTCATAGCCCATAAGCCTTTCAGAAACTTATACAAATTTCTTTATTCTACATATAAAGCCCAGATGAAATAAAATTTGCTTATTTTCTCAGAGCCTTGGGAAAATCTTCAATTGCGTATCAATGCAATAAGGGCCGTAAAGGAAATTCTGCTACAGATTATGAAGGACATAACCAAAATGACCACATTGTGGATTTTAACTAAGTATAAAATTCGTTTCATTGAAGCTAAAGATGATAATTAAATTAAATATTTTAAATTATCTGATAACCGTTTTTGTATATACTGCTTAGTTTTCTAATTGGCAGATCCCTGAATCAAATCTTTTCATAAATTTCCATAGGACTTGAAAAAAATCTAATTTCCTATCATTGGAAATCTTTCTCTTTCTACTGTTTTTTGCATATGCCACATTTGAAAAAAATAGTATGTTCTGGACATGTTAAGTATATCACGTCTAATCCTCACAGCGACCTTCTGAGATTGGGTTTGTTGTCCTCTTTGGAGATGGGGAAAATGAAACTCTGGGACCTGGAGTGACTTGCCACAGGCTCACGGTAGTAAGTGCAAAGCAGAGATGTGCACCTCGCTCTAATTATTCGAGTCGTGGCCCGCAATGTTGGTTGAAACACAGAATTTCCTAGTCTAGGAAAGGGTGGGATGCTTGACAGTGTGGATCTCATTTCATCAAGGCATATGCCAGAAGCCTGAAGACACATTTGTGAACAAAATATAATTAGGGAAACTAGGTGAAAATAGATTTAGGTTGGAGTGATAATGGATAAAATAATCATATCCATCAAAGTGTTGATTAGCAGCCAATGTATTCTTGAGAGTAGATGTAATAGGAGTCTGTCCTTGGCCCTGTTCTAATCAACATTTTATTTATACTTAGGACCAGGGCAATGACTATAATATAGTAAGACATGTAAATATCTATTGAAGAAAATGAATGAATGAGTGAGTGAATAAGAATATTTGTATTGTGCTGATTATATCTTTACCTGTTATGAAGTTTCAAGTCAATATCAAACAGGAAATTTAAGATGAAAATATCGTAATAGGCAAATGTGATAGATCAAGGCTAAATCAATGAAATTTAACAAAGATAGAGGTTAAATCCTAAACTCAGGCTTCCAAAATCAATTCTACAATGAGAACATATAGACATTAAGGATTGAAGTATGAAGGAAAAGAAGAAAGATAAGAAAAAGACAGAAGGGTGGAAAGCAAGGAGGGAGGAATAAAAGGTTTATACTTTCATGGATAAGAACCTCAAAATGAGGCTACTAATATGATACAGCTACTGCATGAAATGAATAGACAAATAAGGAACAAAATAAGGGAAGGTTTGTGTATGTGTGTTTGCCCTGCAATGGTCAGACTCTGTCTGGAACAGGTTTCAAACTCTGGGTCTCTCATGTAAATAGGAACAATAACAATCTCTTAATAGGTGCAATAACAATCAAAAGCAATCCTAAGAGTAGGATGATGAGCATTAAGTCTGTGACACACAAAGGATAATGATGGTGCAAGGGATTTTAGTCTAGAGAAACATAATTTAAGGAAGCATTATAGCTATCTTTGAGAACTTGAATGGTATATGGAAAAGAAATTCTACTTACAGGAAATTACTGGATTATAGATTCACAGCATTTGAAGACTTCTCAAAGGTTATTTCAGCCATCTGTTCATCTGCAATTCGAATCACATGTAATAAATTTTACACCTATCTCAACAAGAACAAAACCTAGAGCTGTTGATCTAGAACCTAAATTAGTGGTTCCCAGAGTATAAACCCAAGACCATCAACACCAGAATTATCTAGGCTCTTGTCAGAAATATAAAATTCTTGGACCATGAGAACCATTAAAGGTCGTCAGATGTAGATGGTTAGCCTACAATCTTCATTACAGGAATGTTTGAAAATCTACCTTCTCCTCAGTAATTCCTATTCACCTATTCTTCTAAGAGGTCCACCCATTACTCTAATTCATCTTATGTGATAGATATTTGTCAGATTTTTTGGCTACATAGCTTCCAAACCCACTTCCTATTAGGAATGATCTCCAATTTTGTGAGTCCTTTTTTTTTTTTCTTTAGACGAGGCAACCCTTGATTGACCTCATGGATTGCAAGAACCTTGTCAGTTTACAATCCCTTATCTTTTATTTTTTACACCTACAACACTTGGTCTTCCTAGGTGGTCTCTGAAAGACTGGAATGATTCCATTTTTCTGAGTGATCCCAAGATGAATTGTACAAAAAGTTCCCCAAAGGCCAGTGGTCAAGAACAATGCCTTACCACCTGGCCAAACCAGCCAAGCCAGCTAATCGGTGGGCCCATAAGGCACCCCCACCCTTATTTCCTCCTGCACATATTCTGATTACTGCACCCGGCACCTTCTGCACTCGGCCCTACCTTCTGCACTCGGCCCTTTCTGCGCACGGTCCCCTCTATACACAGCCCCAACTGCACACGACCCCCTTTTGCACGCGGACCCAACAACCTACCACCCAATCCCTTTAAAGGTCAACCTAACCCCCAATCAGGTAACACCAAGGCATCTCCCCAAGGCTTGGGTTTTGCCCTTTAAATTAGGTCCCAGCCCCTCGGTCGGGGCTCCTCTCAACCACTGCTGCGTCAGTGAATGAGTGGAGTCCAAACTCGAGTTTGTCAATAAACTCCCTTTTGCGCTTGCATCGGTGTCAGTTTCCTTCTTGGCTCGTGGAGTTCCAAACCAGGGCATTACAGTCTCCCATCCAAGTACTAACCAGGTCTGACCCTGCTTAGCTTCTGAAATCAGACAGGATCAGGCTTGCCATTTTGTGAGTCTTAGGAGACCAAGTGCCTCACTATGTATAGCAAAGTGTCCAGATACTCTCTTTTCTGGCCCTCTGGGAGCAGGGGGTGGACACAGAAGCCAGGCTGGTAAATTAGTTGCTCCTCCCTGGAGTCTGAACTTCCAGCAAGTGACACAAAGGGATGGTTTAGAATTCATTCATCGAGCAGGGTTGGCACAGCAGCCTTGCAGGAATATCTGATGCTGATGGTGAAATCAGAGAAACAGCTTCCCATCCAGTAAGCTCCTGGCGGGGGAGGGGGGCCTTGGTTTTGGGTGTTTTTGCCTAGCTTCCTGAGGTTTCTGTTCCTTTTCTGAACCTGGTTCTCCAGCCTACCTACAGATTCTATAATCCATCCTACATCTTTTTAGTACAGTGCTTTCATTTAGTTAGGCAGAGTTTGTTTCTGTTGCTTGCAACCAAGAACCTGAAGGAGAGATATCTACTCATTCTTTACTGCACATTCCATATTCAGTTTGGCTTCAGATTATTATCTCTGTGCTTTACCAAATGACAAAAAATAGATAGTAAATGCTGGCCAACATTAACAAAAAGTAGAAAAAATGGTTGAGGCTAGTGGTTGGATTTTGGGCCTACTTTTATGCCCTATTACCTTGAATCTTTAAGAGATCCCCAATGCTTCCTGAAATAATCCAACGTCACTCGATTTTGTAGGAATTTATATTAAATTACTAATAGCCATACCACCATTAAAATAATTTCACTAAAGACATTAAACCTGAATCCACTCATTCTTCTAGAGCTACCTTTCATTTACAGGTGGGGTGTGTGGGAGATAATGCACAAATGAGTTAAATGATTCCAGGAGGAAGCAAATAGGCAAATCCAAAATACGAGACATCGTATAAGACAACTAAACCAGTATCTTCCATCAGTAAATGGCATTTAAAAATCAGTAGGAAGTAAATTTACAAGTAACGATATAAAAAATATTTCTCCCAAATCCAATATTTACATAGTATCATAAAGCACACACATTTTCCACCAATATTAAGTAAAAAGATGATAATTTGCATATAATAATAATAAAAAGTACTCTGTGGGATAAAACACCTGATAGTTTAAGACCAACAAGATCTAATTATGATTATTCCCCTGTGACCCCGAACAAATTACATAATACACTCAGCTGTAAAATGGGAAGAACTTCATGAAATGGTTATTTAGAGTACCTAATAAAAGCTATGGTGAAGAATACGGTAAACATAGAGCTATGGAGCTATAACTTCACGGTAACAGTCCAGCAGTGTGTTACACAGCCTCTAAAATGGCCCTTGGTGATCTCCTTCTCCTGTTTTCACACCCGGTGTGATCCCTTCCCTTTGAGTGCGATGTCACTTCAGAGATTAGGTTACAAAGAAGACATCAGCTATATCATAAATAATAAATAGAAGGCATCAGCCTGTCTTCCTACCTGTAAATAGATTTTTCCTTAAACGTTTCAGATCATGATTATGAATCGATGCTTCTGCGTAGCTCCACTGCCTGAACAGAAGATGATGTTGCTCATGGCAAATGTGTGTCTTAATGAACCACAGGTGCATGAAGAAAGGAAAAGAGCCAGACTGCATCCTTTTTTAAAAAAAAAAAAGAAATGGACCGTCTTAACCATTTTTTAAGTATACAGTCCAATAGTATTAAGAACATTCACATTGTTGTGAAACAGATCTCCAGGACTGCGTCTCGCAGAACTGAAACTCTATGCCCGTTAACAGCAGCTTCTCTTTTCCTCCCTCCCCCAGCCCCTGGCAATCATCATTCTACTTTTTGTCCCTACGAATTTAACTACTTTAGATACCTCATGTAAGTGGAGTCATATAACATTTGTTTTTCTATGACTGGCCCATTTCATTTCGCATAATGTCCTCCAGGTCCGTCCATGTGATACTATATGACCGGATTTCCTACCTTTTTAAAGCTGAATAATATTCCATTGGATGTACATACTATGTATATTCATCTGTCAATAGACATTTGGGCTACTTCCACCTCCTGGCTGTTGTGAATAATGCTGCTACGAATATGAGTGTGCAAATATCTTCACTCTGCTTTCCATTGTTTGGGGTACATACTCGGAAGTGGGATTACTGTATCACGTGGTACTTTTATCTGTAATTTTTCCATGGCGATTGCAACCAGTTTAGACACTGCACAGGGATCCAACTTCTCCACATCCCCACCAACCTTACAGTTTCCTGGGATTTTGTTGATGGTAGCCATCATCGTGGGTGTGAGGTGTCATCTCATTCTGGTTTTGACTTCCTTTTCTCTGTTGATTAGTGCTGTTGACAGTCTTTTCATATGCTTGTTGGCCATTTGTGTATCATCTTTGGAGAAATGCCTATTCAAGCCCTTTGCTTATTTTTTAATTGAGTTATTTAAGTTTTTGTCATTGATTTGTAGGAGTTATTTATATATTTTGGATATTAACCCTTTATCTGATATATGATTTGCAAACGTTTTCTCCCATTGTGTGGGTTGCCTTTTTACTTTGCTGATTGTATCCTTTGATGCACAAAAGTTTTTAAGTTTGATGTCATCCAAATTGTCTAATTTTGCTCTTGTTGCCTATGCTTTTGCCATATTCAAGAATCATTGTTAAATCCGATGTCATGAAGTTTTCCCTTATGTTTTCTTTGAAGAGCTTAGTTTTAGGTTTTTAACCCATTTTGAGCTAGTTTTTGAATGTGGTATAAGGTAAGGTTCCAAGTTCATTCTTTTGCAGTTGGATATCCAGTTTTCCCAGCATCATTTGTTGAAGAGACCATCGGTGATATTGGCACCCTTATTGAATATTTGACCACTTACCTGAGGGTTTATTTCTGAGCTTTCTGGGCTTTTCCACTTGTCTATATGTTTGGCTTTGTGTCAATACCACACTGTTTTGATTTGCAATATTTAGATGTGTCATACTTTTTTTTTAATCAGAAAGTGTGAGCCTTTTAATTTTTTTTTTTTTTCAAAATTATTTTGTCTACCCAGAATCCCTTGAGATTCTATATGAATTTTAGGAGTTTTCTTCTATTTTGAAGAAAAATGCTGTTGGGATTTTCATAGGGATTGCAGTGAATCTGTAGATTACTTTGGGCAGTATTGACATCTTAACAATATTAAGTCTTCCAAGTCATGAACACAAGATCTCTTTCCATTTATTTGTATCTTTGTTAATTTCTTTTAGAAAGTTTTGTAGTTTTGGTATATAAGTCTTAGGTTTATTCCTAAGTATTTTAATCTTTTTGACACTGTACAAATGGAATCGTTGTCTTAATTTCCTTTTCTGATTATTCACCATTAGCGTATAGGAACATCCCATTAAAAAAAAAAAAGGAATATACTCTTTCTATTCAGTATTTTTTCATATTCCTGAATTTTTGCTCTTTACCAACACTATAGATGAATTGTTTTAAGGGCTTGACACACATTTGGAATGAGTAAAGAATATTGTGGAAATCAGAATGTTTGTGATGTACACACTACATTGTTTAAAAGACAACTTGCGAGAACCGCTTAGCGACAATTAGAGAAATCCAGAGGATAATTGACAGTCGGATAGTAACTTGTAGCACAGCACCAAGCGCAGAGGGGTTTTGATGGGGACCTTTGTGGTTGTGCAGCCCCAGATCCCCAAAAGGAGATACCAGGCCCTTCTATCAGTTAGGACTCTTTTAGTTGTACTTGACAGAAAACCCTTCGTGAGCTGCCTCAAGTAGAAAAGACACACATAACTGAACTGTCCACAGGTAGAAATGGGCTTTGGCTTTGCCTGGTCCAGGAGCTGAAATCACATTGCCAGGCTCCAGGACCACTGTTGGACCGGAGCAGGAGGGGCCCATCCCGATCCCTGGGCTGAGGGGCCTGGATGCCACGGATCGGGAGATGCAAGAACATTTCCCCCCCTTTTAGTCACTTAAGAAAGTTTTCAGAATTTGGTAAATACTGAGCGGAGGGGAATTATGGGAGAGGGATGCAGTGCTGTCCTCAGGACAAAGGATGTCTGTCCCCCCAACTCCACCCCGCCATCATGCAGTGAGCTGCAGGGGAGGGAAGAGAAAACTCCAGCTCTGCCCTGGGAAGCCAGAAGGAGAGACTTCTGGTTGTTTCACTCAGCTGCCCCAAGTGCAGGTGCCTCACCTGTGCATGTCCACACGTGGCTGTTCCAAATGTTGATGTTTGTATAAAATATGCGCTGGAATATGAAGACTAGTATAAAAGCACTAAGCAAAATCCCTTATTAATAAAGGTATATATTAGTTACATAATGTTAAAAGAATGCTATTTTCAACGTTTTCTTTTAACTTCTTATTACATGGCTGCTAAATTTGTTTAGTGACATGTGGCTGTCCTACATTTCTATTGGAGAGCTCGGGCTAGGCAGACGGAGGTCCCCGGAAAACACCATGCCCTCTCCCCGCTCTGCTCTGGTAGCTTCCGGAATCCCTTAAAGCTGCTTGGAAAACTGAGTTGTGGGGGAAGAGAAACTGCCTGCCCCTAATCCCTCAGGTGCTGACAGGTCAGTCCCCTGCCTGGGAGTCTGCCCGGCACGACCCAGAGTCCCGGTCCCACCAGCTCCCACCCCGCCCGGCTGGTACCCTTCCCCTACTGAGGCATGGCCCATTTCTTGTGGAGCATCCCTCTAACCTTGGCTAAGATCTTGCGGGCAAGCCCAGGGTGAGAACACGGTCAGGGTGACACAGAATGACACTATCTCACCGCCCCGTGGGGTCAGATGGTGGAGGAAGGACTCTCTAGTTCAGGGAGGGACCAGCCGTGGCTCCTGGGGCGGTGGAATAGAGCTTAATGGGTAGAATCATAGGGCTGTGAAGATCACACCCCTAATTCACAGATTCTTGGTGAGATTTTCTTTTCCTTTCCTCTGGCCGCAGACCCTGAGGTAGCTGTGGGAATCTGTGTCCGCTCCAGCCCACCGCTACAGCCGCCCGCCTGGCATGCCCAGTGCTTACAGGCCACTCGGGTTCATCCGGCTTAGGTGGACAGAGTACACACTGCAGCCACACACGCCAGATACAGCTGCTTTCCACGCTCAGTTTGCACGGCCTTGTTCATTTTTTTCAGCCTGATTGTTTGAAATGCTATTTAAACTACTTTTCCAAGTGTTCCTTTTCTGACCTGGCCGACCAAGGAGCTCACCTTCTTCTTTAGTTCTTTAATTTTTCTAGTGTTCTGGGTGCCCAGTCACTCTGACTATCAGTGGGATTTTGTCTCCCCAACTCTTCTGGAAGTTAGGTCCTTGCCACCAATGTAGGCCACTCCACTCCATAACTTTACGTCACCTAATCACCACAAGCTCACCAGGATGACCACTATAGCTAGCTTGTGAAAGACGGAAGGCCATATATAGTCATGATTAAAGCATTGCTTGATATACGGATTTAGAACAAAACAAAACAAGCAAACAAACAAAAGACAATGTCTATGGACGTCATGGTGAACAAGCCTAATTTGCCTGAGGTGCACAGATCCTGAAGCCTACACCGGCTGCTTGGCCGGCCCTCCAATGTCATGCATACATTCCTCCTATGAGCTCTTAAGTCAGGCATCCTCGTCTTCACGTGAGTTGGCTTGGATCTCCATTCACAATGTCCATCAATCTGACCATCAACTCTTTATCCTCACTGCCGCATCCCAGGGTCAGGCCTCGTTGTCTGGCCCACGCTGAGAAGTCAGCCCCCTAATTGCCTTCCCCGCTTTTAGTCACACTCCTCTTGAATCCATCTTCTCACTGCTGCCTGTCATCATCTCTCTAAATGACAGATATGATTGAGTCACTTCCCAGCTCAAAAATACTTAGCAGTTCTCTATAGCTTATACAGAAAAAGTCCCCAATCTAAAATGGTCTACAATGCACTCTACAATTGCACATCGATATGACTAGCTTCCTGCCTGGGGATGCTTTAGCCCCATCCCGCCCTGTCTCAACCCTTTCTCTCCCCAAAACCCTTATCCCACAGGAATTCCTGAATGTTTTAAAATCTTGTGACTTTTTGCTCATACTATCCCCTTAATCTGAAAATCCCTCTTCCTTGCATCAAACAATAACCAACATTTGTGCCATATGCTGTAGTCCACAAAGAGAGGATTTCTGCTAAATACTCATCTGAGAGCTTTATGTCATTGTTTGAAAGCTGTACCAAGCAGCCTGAATTGTAATTATTTACTCTGTCATCGTGGCAATTTATTTAACCTCTTATAGGTTCCTCATCTTTAAAAAGGAGGCACTCATAGTATCTTAGGCTTGTTTTGAACACTAAGTGAGTGTATACATGTAAAACCTTTAGAATATTGCTGGACACACAGCTTACTAAATGAGGCTTAGCTGCTAATTTTTGTCCTCACAGCATTCCCACTGTTAAGCAACAAACAGCCCAAAGTCTCTAAAGTTAAGACTTAGGTCTTCTGACTCTGACCCTAGCACAGCGCTTTTCCACCTAGCAAAAATCCTGCTTCTTCCTTAGAGACCCAGCTCAAGAATCTCTTCTCTCATCTCTATGTGACCCTAAGATACAACCAATGTACTTCATTGATGATGCCATTGATTTTAAGATGCACCATTATTTTCTATGCATTAAAAACAAAGCCTGCCAATACGAATTGTGAGACACTAGCAATTATAAACCATATCTTGATATTGGAGGTGTTAATGTGCTTCTTAGAGTCAGTGAAATAAAATAAACTTTCCCTTAACTAGGTTTAGGTGGCAGCCTGTGCGTATCTCTAGCAAAACCGCACCGCAGTTGGTTGTTAGCAGGGCTGCTTTTCCTACGAGACGTGAGTAACTTTCGAGTAGGAGATACATCTTACTTACTTTGGCATCCCAGTGCCTAACACTGGGCTTGGCACAAGATAGATAGATGTTCAATACCCATGTGCTTAATATAAATTGAAATCCTCATACGTGATCACATTAGGTACTGTGAGGGGTACACTGAGAATGAAAGTTATGCGACAGACGTAACAAAACTTCATTGACCCAAAAGTTCAGCCAGATATACTTTGACACGTTTGTCTTCCTGCTTTGAAGCATAGAAAAATGAACGGTGTTATAGGTTGCCTTTCATATTGTCACTACCTTTCACAGGAAATAGGAGCCTTGCCTTGTTTGAAAGTTTTGTAATCACATACACATCTTGTATAGGTTTCAAAGACAGATGGCCCTTCCTGGTGGCCTGAAGATGTCTACTTTTAAATTAAATATGATAAAGGAAGTGTTTGTCCCTACAGTCTTTTGGGACATGCCCATTTTTGCTTTCTTTCCCTTCTTCTGAAGGGTTTGAATGAATGACCTTCTTTTTAAGGTTTAAATATAAGTGCCCAGACTGGGCTTTGAAATATTTTAAGAATACAGCGTTCCAGGGATCCCAGTTTCTGTAAAAATTTTACCTGCATTTTCATCTCTACAAACACTGACTTTTGTCCTGCTTTCAAAAACAATGACGCTGATTATTTTTTTTATCTTTCATCAATCAATTAATCTTTGCATGAAAAGATAACTTTGAGTAGTACAAAAAGGTTGCTTCTGGAATCTACTATGTTGATCGTGAGCATGCACAGTGAAATCTGAAGGTCGGGGGAATACAGACAGACCCACCTGGAAAACACAATGAGGAGAACTTCCTCTTCAGTGACAAGGACATCTTTAAAAAGGATTCTTGGCTGGCTTTCTTAATAAATAACAATGACTGTTAGTTGACTGTGGACTGTGCTCAACCTCTCTCTCGTTAGTTGTATAAAACCAAAGGGGAAGTATAGAGGAAGATCCATGAAATGCTACAGGTATGTCTTGCCTATATTCTTCTTCTAAGATGTGAGTGTTCCTTGTGCATGTTACCTTGCTTCGTGTCATATAACTCTGTAACCTTGGCCACAAGCGAGTACACTGTAAAACAGCTCTAGCCAAAGCCAGTGAACACTAAAGGGAGAATATAGGCCCATGAGGTGGTCTGACATAAGGACCCTACTCAATAGGAGTAATCCAGATTGAATAGCGATTCACCAGCTTAACTAGATCCTGCATCTTGGTGAATTTTGATACGAACCAGAGAGAAGACATTAGAAATTGAATGAGAAAATGAGTTAGTAGTACGAACAGGTCACTAAAGCAAGGTGCAGAGACTTTTGCTTCAGAGAAGAAAATAAGACCGGGCATTAGACTTGCCATTATTTCCTATGAGGCATGGCTTGGAATTGCTGTTTTCTGGGAAGCCTGAATTTTCTACTACTGAGAAATTTTCTTGTTTATTTACTTTCGTGGTATTCTTACATATTTAAAAATATCTTTTAAAATTATAAATATGAAATACATTGAAAATAAGTATGTTGGTATAAATGAAAGCCCATGCTTCCCCCTATTTTAATACCCCAAAGATAACCGCTGTAAAAGTCTTGGTGTGTTTATTTGTTTTAATAGAGTAGCCTTAGATGACCTCAATGGATAGGGAGGCAGTTTGGCAAAATCTATTAACATTTTAAGTGCACGTTCCCTTTGACCCTCCAAATTCTACTTTCAGGAATCTATTTTACAGGAATATTTACATAAATACATAAACATGTGTGACCTTTGTATTTGTATTGTTAGTTGTTATTTTGAAAATCTAAAATAGCCTCAATAGCCATTGGTATCAGATCGGTTAAGTAACAGATGGTATATCCATACAAAGGAATACAATGCAGCTGTTGGAAAGAATAAGAGTAGATAGATGATGATGTTGATGATGATGATGATGATGATAGATAGATAGATAGAGAAATAGACGGTCAGACAGATAGATGATAGATTGATTGATATATGATAGATGATAGACAAATAGATGATAGATGGATGGATAGATATAGATAGATGGATAGATAGATAAATAGATAGATAGATAGATAGATAGATAGATAGATAGATAGATAGAAATTTTTAATTGGAAACATATTCATAACTTATTGCCAAATGAAGAAAACAAGTCATAGTACACACTATATTTAGTATAGTTGTGCGAAGCAAGTATTTAAGCCTAAAAAAATCTGCACCAAGCAGATTTTATGTATGGAGGCATAAAGTTAGAAGCCATCCTTGAACTGTGCTATTTAGAAGGGACATGTTCAATGATATTCAAATAGATAAAGCAAAAATTGAGTTAAGAAGGCTGAACATATCCTTTTAAAGTGTTGCTGACGAAAGTGGCAACAGAGAAGAAAGATGTAGGCTAAACTTAAAATCTTCTCCATTCAACAACTTTTCCTGAGACCCTATAAGGCCCTTCCACATGCTAGGGCTCAGAAACAGTTGAGGCATGGTTCTCTACCTCAAGAACATTGCAGATCCATGGAAGTGTGAAAGAGGATGGGGCAACTAGCCAGGCTTGAAGAACATGGGATGGATTTTACAGACTTGAAAGGAGTGAATGGAGACTTGAAAGATAAGCAGGCATTTTTCAGGTGAAAAAGAAGGGGAAAAACATTTCAGGCAAAAGAATAGGAGATGTAAAAGACCCGGCAAGTCTAGGAAATGTAGGAAATGGTGATAAATTTAGTACTTTGCAAGACAATGACAATGTGAGTCTTGTCAGAAGTGTTCCATCTGATGAGCATCTTTTATGAGCTATGTGTCTCAAATTAGGTCCTTTCTCTCTGCCCAATACGGAGGCCATTGGCCACATGTGGCTATTGAGCACTCAAAATAACCACTGTGAAAGTGAGTGTGATCAAGGAACTAAATTTTTAGTTTCATTTAATTTTAACTAGCTTAAATTTAAAAACAGATACTCAGTTCAGCTGTTGGAAAAATTGTTAAGTATATCTGGAATAACTTGGTTACGTGAATGTACTTTTTCCACTATAAATTTTGTGGAATCTAAATATAGACCAAATATTTCTCATGAAAATTTAGCGTCTAAATTGAGACATGCTGTAGTGCCAAATGTACACTGGATTTCAAAGACTTAGTATTAAAAACAAAAAAAAATGTAAAATACCTTACTGATAATTTTTATATTGATTACATGTTCAAGTGATAATATTTTAGATAGACTGGATAGTGAAATTGACTATGAAATTCAATTTCACCTGTTTCTTTTTAAACGTGGCTACTATGAAATATACAATTGCACGTATAGCTTGCATCATATTTTTATCGATATTGCTGGTCTGGATTCTCATCACTTCATCCCTGGATCTCTGCATTGGCTCCCTACTTCTTTCTACCTTTCCAATGTTTAACTGTTCTCCACATTATTACAGATTCATTCCCTCAAAACACAAATTGCATCAGATCAAAATGCCAAATCCTAATCATTCCTCACGTCCTCTGACATCAGTTCCCTCTTTCTTGTCAGTCCAGCTTCATGAGCCTCCTCCGTTTCCTCTGGCTCTCCCTTCCAATCCGCCTGAAGTTTCTCTTCTCCTAGGCCCCAAATTCAGCTCCATCGTCTGATTTTTCGAAGAGAAATCCAAAAAGCTATGTAAATTTTCCTATTTTTAAATTGTTGTGGAAACTGCCTACCCGCTATCCACTTCATCCTTTTTCTTATAACAGAGCTCTGCTTTTAACCTGAACGGCAAGCTTCCTAGATAAAAGAACACATTTTCCAGCTTCCCTTGCACCTTGGATGGATAAAAAAGATGAAAGAGGAAGTCGTGTGAAATGGAATTTCCTTAATGTTCAGGGAGTCTCCTGCCAACTCCGCTGCGAAGTGTCCCTTTTGGCTTCCTCACCTTCCTCCTTCCTAACAAATGTCAATGGCCGGAGCCAGGCAGCCACTTTGCCTTATTGTCATAAGACAATATAGGCGATAGAAGCCACGGATGAAGAACGGCGGGCAGGAAGAAAGGTGCCTTGGTGCCTGCTGACTCTGCAGTCACCACCTTGAATTGTCTGCCTTAGTTTTTCTTTCACGGGAGAGAGAAATAAACCCCTACCCTAGATGATCTACTAATTTGGATTTTCTATGCATACATGGCCAAACCTAATTTGGCAAGTACTCTTCAATTTTTTTTTAAAAAGCACTATGCAGACACAAAGAAACAAAACAAAACAAATATAAAACATACCCATGACTCACGTAAAAGTATCTGGGCCTTAATTTTCCTATGTGAAAATCGGTTCATTTAACTAAATGACCTTCGAGACCATTTCCAGGCCTACAACTTTATGTTTACGTTAATTTATTCACCACATGTATGAGTGCCAATTATTTAGCAGATACTGGTTTAGGAGCTGGGACACAGCAGTGGACAAGAGTGTAAATCAGGCCCTTCCCTGACAGATGCCCTGTAATTTCGTCAGGGCCGATTTTTAAATCCAGGTCTGCCACCAAAACGCTGTGCAAACAATACAATCATTTTAACTACTGTGTTCTGGTTTTTCTAATTATCAAATAGGTTAATAACGCTTTACCTCAATTACAGTAGCTAATATACGTGGTTGGTGCTTTACATAGATTATCTCATTTAATCCTTACAACTACCCCCATGAGGCAATCCCCACTTTCTTTGACAAAAATGGAAAAAAAAAAAATTAGGTAACTTGCACACAGCGAGTCAGCGCTACAGCCAGTCTTCAAAATCAGTCTAATTCTTTGGACACTTTGGGGATCAAACAGAAGTAATGAATGTGAAATTTTTGGAGAAACTAGCAATTGCATACAAATTCTTTCCATAACAAAAGCCACTAAAATTAAAACAGACTTTCAAAGTAGATGACATGTGTCACATGTATACAGAGGTAATATTTACCAGTTGTTTTGTGCCAGGGACTTTTTTTTTTGCCAAGGGCTTTATATCCATTATTAGGAATTACTTGGTGGCCTATATATTGGGGACATGGAGATGAATCAGAACAGGTATGCTGAAGAAAAGAAGCTGCTATATTTGGGAGACATAATTTAATGTTAGCCCTAACTGGGGAATTACTTCAGCAGCCAGCAACATCCCGCCTTCTTCCTATAAGCTCCTGCACCCACCACCCTCACCGCTTTGCCAGCTTATTAGATAGATGGGCATTTGCTCCAGTCGATATTCTTCAGTGATAGTCCACTAACTCATTTCACCTGTTGGTATTAGAATTTGGTATTTCAGTTTGGAAGTTGATAAGCTTGCCAAAATATTATGGAAAAAAATTACAAAATATTAACTTTTGTTATCTGAGTTACATATGGCAGATTGAAAAAAAACAATAGATGATTTAATGTATTTGATCAGTTTTATCTTTACTAGAGCATTTGGGATTGAATTAGTGGTGAGTAGAAAACGAAATAAACCTAAATAAATGAAACAGTAAGCCGATAATTAATAATAGGAAGAGCAAAAAAAAACTGTACAGGAAGAAAATGTAATTACCTGTGAACTGTTTTTACACAGTCGCAATAATTTAAACGGTTGTTGACCAAGCATAAATGAATTAAGAGACAAAGTTTTATTCACGGGTTTTAGGATTTACAAATTGAAAACACAAGTAGGCGATACCCAGAGTGACCCCAAAAGAAAGAAAAGTTGAGAGTTTTTATAATTAAAGCCATATTCTTGAAAAGAATCTGTCCTGCATTCTTAGCCTCTGATTAGCTTAAGATGACCCCGGAATCTGGATACTGGATGTCAGGTGGTCTGGACACGTGAGTATTCTTTCCTAAGTTCTTCAGAGAGTTATCTATTATATATATATAATATATATATGTATATATATACACACATGTATATATATGACTATATATATATGTATGTATGTGTGTGTGTATATATATGTAATATATACATACATACATATATACAAACATATATATATGTGTGTGTGTGTGTGTGTGTGTGTATATATATATATATATATATATAATATATATATATATATAAAATCTCCAGGCATTGATGTACAACTGAAAAGTTTAAAAGTCTTCAGGCTAGTTAAAGTAAAATAAAATGTTTTCTCATGTTTCAGCCCACTCTAGTCTGAACCAGCTTGACTATACGACTCCATTTTAAGTCAGCTTAGCTATACTGACTCTACCTTTTCTTTACTCACTCTTCATGGTAAATACGGGTTTAATAAAAAATTATAATATGACTATATTAGGAAGAGGGAAGAAAAGTGATGGAGCGAGAGTCGGGAACCATCCTCCATCAAAGAAAGCAAGTAGATTAAATAACCAGAAGAAATGTTTAAGGAAGTAAACATGATGGCCCTGGGGAATGGAAATAGGGCTTTCCAGCTGTCTAATGTATCATGTCAAATTCTTCAAGTTGACCATAAAGTCTTTCCGCAATCTGTCTCCACCCTCCATAGCTTATCCTATCTCTGAATTTTTTTTTTCCTCTTGTATTCTTGGTTCCAGTCAAGTACTATTCATTGTGTTTTCCTCAACCCCCTCAAAAACATCATTCACCCAGCCTGAGATGTTCTCTCTCCTCCATGAGCTAAAATCTAATTGGTAGATGGAATGAAGTGATGCTCTGTAGAGTAGAGGTTATCTTGAGAATGACACTAAGAAGCACCAAAATGTAATAGATGAGATCAGTCATCAGCAGATTGAGGGCTTGAGAAGCTGAGAAAGAATATGTTAACATAAGGGGGATGGTCCATAAGAATCTATAAAAGAGAAGTCACGGAGTCATTCAAAATGAACTCATTAAGTGCCTACCATGTGCCAAGTATCCTGGGAGTATATAACAGCAAGTAGTATAGTTAAATACCAAGAATTCAGAGAGACAAAGGTATTACAGTTAGTCTAGAGGCCTAGAACTTTCTAGAAAAAAAGGGGCCAATGGACAACGAGTAATGTCTCATCTATTAAGCACGCATCATCCCTGTAGAGAGGGACATTACAGGCTTGATGATGTTAAGAGACTGGTTTACCTAAGATCCATTTTGTGCCAAGTTCTTGACTATGTGCTTTATAGTGATCATTTCTGAACCATACAAGAGCTCAGTGGGATACCTATCAGGAATTCCATTTTTCAAATGAACAAACTAAGGCTCATGAAAGTAAAGGTCAAATCCGAGGTGAGATTTGAACTCTGGTCCAGGCTTAGAGCCCATTGTTGTTCCATTACTGCTCTTAGCCTCCCCAGCCAATTAAATCATGCATATCAAGCAAACTTCTTATTAATTTGACTTTATACGTAGAAAAAAAGTGCTTGAGTCAGTTAATAAAACCTTACTTGTCTAGGCAGTTAGTAATAGTAAGAAAAATACTAGCTGCTAACACATTTAACATTTGTTCTGTGCCAGGCACTGTGCTGAGCATCTTACGTTCATGAAGTACAAACGATTCTCTTAATTTTATAGATAAGAAAACTAAGGCATAAAAGATGTGAATAATTAGCCTTAGGGCATACAACTAATTAGAGAGAGAATTTGTGCTCTTAATCATTCTACATGTTACCATCTTACACTGTACCATTGTAAACATAATTTATTCACTTAAATAATATTTAGTGAGCACTCATTCCATGGTTTGGGCTTGTTGGCGGAATCTTGGTGATATATGAGTCCTAACCTCTGCCTTCCAAAAATTTACAATTTAAGTGAAGAGGCAAGGTACACGCAGTAAAACTGCTAGGTAACGGTTGAGGTTTGTACGTAATTAAGTGCTAAATTGATTAGTGCAACCAATAGGGACAGTGAGATTTCAGAGAAGGGGAGCTCACTGCGATGATGTGAGGAGTGAACAGAGGACCCAGCAGAGAGGAGAGAGAGAGAGAGAGAGAAGAGAGAGAGAGAGAGAGAGAGAGATGATTCTAAGAAAGGAATGGGCATGGCGTCCTGGGGGACTGGGACCAACTGGCCCTGGCGGTGGAGGTTTGTTGTATGAAGCGATGTGATCGCAGGCACCTTCCTTCAGGGCCTCACTTCAGAAGTTGTCGGGTTTGGGAGAGCCCTTCTTGGGGCCGCTGGTTCAGTCCTCTTTCCAACTCGACTTCTGATAAGAAAGTGCCAACAGGTAGCTGGAGCTTCTGAGGTTTAGCTCCGTCATCTCCTAAATAGCTCCTTAGAGATTCGTGATGTCATAGGAAACTAAGCTATGCAAGGCAAAAAAAAAAAAAAAAAAAAAAGTGTCTTATCATCCCCACAGCCCAGCACCTCTGACAAAGACGGCCTCTTGCATGTGCTCGATAGATTCTTAATCTAAGAAAGAAGGACCCGTCCTGTCAGCTGTCAGTGGGCCGAGTGGCTGATAGTGTGAGAGTGGCAGAGGGTAGGGCCAGAGTGCTTTCCACTTAGCATCAGGCTCTGCCACCCGCTAGCCACGTGACCTTGCACAGTGACTTCACCTGTCTGCATCCAACTTTCTCATCTGTGTAAAGGGTCTACCGAAAGCCTCTTCCTTAGAGGGTGATCATTGTGAACATAAAATGCATCGACAGCGTAGAGCACTTAGAACAGGGCTGGCATTGGTTAAGAGCCATGTGGACATGGCTCTTATTTAATAGCATGGGCTCCAGAGCCAGACCATGCCTATCTCTGGTGCTGCTTAGCAAGCGAGCGGTCTCCCTGAACCTCAGTGTTTCTGTGCAAAATGGGTATTATAACAATAGACAGATCTCAGAACATTATATGAGGATTAAATGAGTCCAATGCATGCAACGTACCCAGTGGCACACCTCGAAAGGTGGTATTCTCCCTCATTAGTCACCGGATCTTTCCTCGTACTCTGCTACCACAGCTGGCAGGTGACGAGCACATTCAAAATTAGGCAAGACTTTATGGAGATAGTGTAGTTCTACCATAATCACTTCCTCTTCAGCTTCCTTCTAGGGTGATTTCGATATTTAAATATATTTTATGCTTTTTGCTATGTGATTTTCAAACATAGATAAAACCAGAGAGATTAACATGGGGAACCCCCATTTATTCACCATTCGGCTTTAACGATTATCAACAGATGGCCAATCTTACTCCATGTACATCAGCCATCCCAACCTTTTCGGGACCAGGGACAGGTGCTCCATGAGAATCTAACAGCTGATGATCTGAGGTGGAGCTGAGTGGAGCTGAGGTGGTGATGCTAGCGCTGGGGAGCAGCAAATACAGATGAAGCTTTGCTCGTTCACCCATCACTCACCTCCTGCTGTGCGGCCCGGTTCCTAACACGCCATGGATGGGTACCAGTCCACAGCCCAGGGATTCAGGGACCCTTGCTCTGTATCCCATCTACTTTCCCTCTCCACCCCAAGACAATTATTTTGAAGTAAATTTCAGGTATCGTATAACTTCATCCATAAATACTTCAGGAATGTATCTCTAGAATATAAAGAGTATTTTTAACATACCACAATCATCTCACCACATCTAAAAATGTAATGATCATCAAAAAGCCAACCAGCATTCAAATTTCTTTGATTTTCTCATACATTATTTTCTACAGATTTTTTTTAATTGAGATCCAAACAAGAATTTTTTTTTTTTTTTTTGCATTTGTCTGAAGTCTTTCTAGTCTCTTCCAATCCATAGGGTTCACAGCCTCATCCTTCCCTCCCCCCTCGCAATTTGTCGCTGAAGAAAATGAATAGTTTGCCCTGTAGAGTTTCTCACATTCTAAATTTTGCTGATTGCTTCTTCATGATGTCATTTAATACGTTCCTCTGATCCCGGAACATTTTGTTGTACCAGAAGCAAAGAAGCTGTCAAAGACGTCTAGGGTCATGTCAGAAGGACACAGGAGCACTGGCTGGCTGAAAGGGGGATATTTTGGACATTAAATAAGTAAATAAATAAACAGCAGCTCTTTGAGATACATCAAGTGTGATCGTATCCACGGTTCCCAGTAATGCTCCAAAAATAGATTCGTTGGTCACCTTTGAAGGCTGGGAAGAAAACAACTCTTTATTGCAAAAATGAGCAAATAAAAATAGTCGTGGATTTATTCTGCCTTTCCTGTAGCAGTTTCTCGGGGTGATCAAATCATTAATGAGAAGAGATCTTGCTAATAAGTGAAGAAGGAATAATACAATTAAAATATTGCCATTTTGCAACCTCAAAGGAATAAAATATCTAGGAAATTATTATCAAGGGCTGCTAAACCACAGGTGAGGAGCTGGAGGGGACATTTACTGGATATATCATCAGGTCGATAGTTTCTGTCAACGGATACTGTCATCATAAAAAGAAAAGCCACTGGGCATTAAGTGCCCTTGATGTGACACAGTTGGAAATATGCAGCCTATGAAGTATTCATGCCAAAAACATCACATCTAAATCTGATCAAGCCTCTATTTGTAACTACCAGCTTAAGGGTAGTATGCACTCTTAATATTTATTCTCCTTCCCCCTCCCCCCAAATGAGCAAATACTAAATGAAAAGCCACCAAAAATCATTAGGCATGTGTCAAACTGGGCTCCCCCTCAGGATGAGTGTGGTAAAACAGCTCCAGTAGATAAATGTGTCCCCCACCCCCACCACCCATCTGCCCCATAAAACCATTGCATTCCTGAGGTGAAAATGCTTCTGCACATGACAAGTGAAAGTGACAGAGCAGACAGGGCTTACGACCTGTGGATGTGCATGGGGCGTCTTTTTTTTTTTTTTTGGCCCTAATATATAATAAGATGCATTTCTGCTCACACATGTCATGCCTTTAAAATACATTGTATTTTTAAAAGACATCACGTGTTCAAGAAAATGACGTTCCACAGGCAAGCTGGCTCTGACAGCAGAATCCCTCGTCAGGATCCTCTGTCGCTGTGAAGGGAGACGTTGGAACGGTGGCTCTGCGGAGCCCGCAGCGCCGGGGCCAGCTCAGCAGCCCCCGCACGCACGTGACCCGGGTGTGGGTGTGCGCCCGCCCGGAGCTGCAGAAGCGGCCCGTGCACGCGCGGTTGTCAAGTGGGTTTGCGCCTGTCCCCTGGGTCCTGCTGTGCGCTTCCCGCGGAGGGCACGGGCCGTGGCGCATCCCGCTTGCTTCATTACTTCCTTAAGCCTGTTTATGTTGATAATCCTGGCTCCGAATGAAAATCTAAGTGCCGGAGGCTTTCCCTTATTTCTTCTCTAGGATCAAATTCTGAATTCCTGAATAAAGGCATGCTGAATCGGATATCACTTTAAAAGATAGCTTAACGACATGTATTTTGAAAACCACAACGTTCAAACATTACCAGCTGGCAGGCGGTGCTAACATATTGCACATTTAATTGGAGTTGTTTAGTACTCTTGTTTCCACTTAAGAACACTGATACTTTTTTTTTTTAATTTCTGAGACACATGAAAAGAACATGAATTACAAGGAAGTAAATCACAGTACAAAAATCCCCAGGTTCTTGCATTCGACTACAAAATTTTTCAAGTATGGGAAGATTTCAGTCTACCGGATTCTTTCATTTTGTTTTTCAAACAGGCAAAAAAAAACCCCCCAAAAAAACCAAAAACAAACAAACAAAAAAACAACAACAACAACCCAGTAATACTTTAAAAATTATTTTGAAAAAAAAAATGTATTTGATCCCAAAGAGTAGACTTGACGTCTTTTCCTGCTCTTCCCAGTTCTGCCACAACCTGACAAATCAGTAAGAAAAGATCCAAAATGTATCCTCGCAGGTATCCTGATTCTTTTTGCCATTATCATGGAAATGTGGTGAATGCAATTTTCTTGCATGGTAGTATTTAGTTTCAGTTCTGTGAATTCAATTTTTTTTTTTTCTGGAGGTAGAGTGGGCTACACATTGGCGCTGAATCTGAGCTTCTGTAATTCATCCGTGTTGAATCCAAAGGGAAGTTTTCTCAAGCAAGATGAAAAGCACAGGGGTCCGTCTCCTGGTTTACCACCCACCCAGGGCAGAATCATTATTCGAGGCTTGACATTGAAACACCAGTGATCACAGATATTGCCCCTGAAAGCTTCTCCAACAACGCGAGAAACAAAGACCCTCACAGCAGCGTCTAACTTTAATTCACAAAAGGGAGGTGAGGATAAACATTGCCCTATCAAGTATCTCTTTACCCCATTGGGGGGAAAAAAAACAGCAAAGCAAAGAGAGCCATATATGTAAGTATAGGCTTAGTAGTGTAGGATACATCCAAATGCAAGGTGAGGAGAGAGTCTGTGAAGAATCCTTTCAGGTGTGTTATTTTATTTAACCCTGTGGGACCCGAGCTCATGGGAATAGTGTCTGCTCAAGCTCTAGGCAAAGAACAAACTGGTTGAAGGATAGGAAGGACCAAATCCTTTCCATGTGTTCTATCTTTAAGTTTTTTTCTCCCACTAAGATGCCTTACCCCAACAGCTCTCTTTTATAACATGGTATAATAGGATTTGGGGAGCAGGGAAGGAAAATATGATCATTATGGATAGCAGCTGTCATTTTCACACTTTCGTCTTTACTGCTTTGTTAGTGGTGCATATACCAAAATATTATTAATTCTCCAACCCACTCGTTATCTTGGCTTTGAATTTGTTTTGACAACCGCAAAGAGATATTACTAGAGCTCTCTTTCAGACCAATATCACACTGTTCAAATTTCGAATGTATATTTCGCAAGCAACTGTTGCTAAGAAATTTCGTTTAAAGGGTAAAAATGACACTCATTGAGGATCCTCCTTATCGTGACATCAGTACGCGTGGTATGGTTCTTGTTTCTCTAACACGTGAGGAAGGCTGTGAGCTTCTTAAGGTCACGGTCGCCCTGCCTTCTCTCCTTCTAACGTCCTAGTACACTGCTAGGACCACAGGATGTACTCAGAGGGTATTTGCTAAATAGATAAAAAGTTCATGATTCAATTTAATTCATTTTCGTTGTAAGCAGTCAGCACTAGTGAGAAATTATGGAGCACAAACTAAAAGGAAACCATTTGAAATTGCAGTTTGGCAGAGACTGTCAGAAGAGAGAAAATCCTTCCTGGGAAAATAAAACTCATCTTGAAATAAATCTAAAGTGAACTAAAGCTTAAAATAAAGAAATGAGTTACTACGCTTGATTTAATGAGACATCTTTGTCCACAATAAATTGGTTATCTTGATGAAACATAAGGAGTTAATTTATCATGTTATATTTTTAAAAAATAACAATTAGCTTAAATCATTACCAAAAACCTTAAAATAATTTGCTTTTAATTATACATAAGTGAATACTTATTGTGCTGAACTAATTTTAGAATAAATTAGTTGTAATGTATAACAGAAGACGTTACTCTATGCCCAATAATTAACCAGGAAAATTTTCTCGTTCACGACGGTGCGTACTTATCTATGTTGAATTCTTTGACGTGCAAGAAGGCATCCATCCACTTTTAGAGCTGGAATGAATCTTGGAAATCTCATGCTTCAGCATCTTCAATTTATTGAAGAAGGAATTGAGGCCCCGAGGGGTGCGAGGACATCAATCAAGCAAACAGAAGGTGATCAGAGAGCTCCAGCCAGGAACTCCAGCTCCTGTCCTCGGCCAGGGCCCACTTCACTGGGGCAGGGCCTACATTAAAGAATACAAAGTTTAGAGAATTTCTGACTCATAAAAATTATAATAAATAGCTATCGAATGTCCTCAGATTTGTAGAAGCATTTTACACGTTCGATGCAAAACCATGATCCCTGATATAGAAGAGATTTTATTTTTTTTAGACAAATATGTAAAGTAAGAAACATAAAAGAGACTTTGTCAAACTTGCTCAAGTCAAGCCTTTTTTTAAAAAATCATGTGCACCAACATCAATGACCAAACTCTGCAAGAAAATTAAGACGTTGCTAAAGGCCGTAAATCAGACACTTTTAAACTTTTATTTTAAAAATATTGCTCAGAACCCTAAAACCTGTGACAGATAAAAGTGGAGCGGTTCTGCTTGACATTGAAAACGAGAGTCCAGTCGCAAATCAGCAACTTACAGGACTTTCTAGAAATGGTCAGAATGAAGCCTAGACAAACACGGCAAGAGCGAGCTGTGGCTGAGCCATTCCGTCGCATGACAGGTTAGTCACTCTGGCCTGATGAAGTTAGCCACCCTGTGATGGTAAATTCAAATTCTCTCTCTCTCTCTCTCTCTCTCTCTCTCTCTCTCTCTCTCAAAGCTCTGTATGTTTCACTTGTCCCTTGTTTCACTGTGGTCGGGTTTTAATCGGTGACAGCGCTGATGGAGAAGGGAAGGTTTCCGTGGTGAGAAGCCCAGTTGGAAGAATGCACAAGGAGGCGACTTGAGAATGAAATGGGCAGGCACCAGCTTCACTGCGAGGAATGTGCTCTCCTGTGCTAGGGGACACTGCACATATGTCAGAGAGCAATAGTGGCATTCTGCCACACACGTGTGATACAGTGAGCTGGACCATGCTTACATGAACTGGGTGCAGGCACCCTACTGTATTAATGTGACATTTCTTTTTTTTTTTTTCTTTTAATGCCTACAGCGCCTGGTCTTCCTAGGTGGTCTCCCATCCAAGTACTAACCAGGCCCGACCATGCTTAGCTTCCAACATCAGACGGGATCCGGCACATTCAGGGTGGCATGGCCTAGTAATGTAAATTTGGGCTCCTATTCCTAGCCCTGAGCCTGGATCACAGCCTGACCTGGGACCAGGCAGGCCTGGGACCCACAAACTGTAAAGTGCATCAGACTCACTTGGGAGCTCACTGAAAATGCAGCTTCCCAGCTTCCAAGCCCAGCCTTCTCCTTCAGTGAGTACGGGATACGGGTCATCAATCTGTACTTCTAACAGGTACATCAGGTGACCTGTGGAACCCTCTTTGAGAAAAAGTGCTCTGGAGCCGCTAATAAAATGCCTCTCACGTAGCGCACATATATAATACTTATTTTTCTGAATGTAATTTGATTTTTATCGTATCAGTTAAAAAGGGGCTTCACATTTCAGGTCCTAATGATGTGAATTATGACCACTAATCTATAAATCCAACAATGTGTTTTAAATTGGGAGGAATCTAAAGGCTTTCGGCCAAGATGAGATGTGGGACCTTATAAAAAGTACTTTGAGTAAGAAGAACTCTAATAAGTAACAAATCAGAAAACCAGCAGTAAAGAAGAACTAAGAGAATCTTTCATGTGATACAAATTTTCTATTTGAAATCAACAACTAACATACTTAGCAGTAAACACTGCAGATGTTGATTTAAAAATCTGAAGCAAATACGAAAGGTGAGTAGTAGACTCTGTCACTACTATTATTCAATGTCACTCTGGTCTTTTTAGCCAATTTAAGAGATGATAAAAAAAAATGAGTTTAATTATCAGAAAAGAATTATTATCCTTTTTTTTTTTTTTGGTCTCTTTTCACAGTTGCCGTGTTCGTATAGTTGGAAACCCCAAGAAAACCAACTGAAGCACTATTGGAAAGAATAAGAGAATTCAGGGAAGTGATTGGTGACAAAAATCGACATTAAAACATAGCCTTCCTATAAGCCAGTTACAAAAATAATGGGCAAATGTCCAATTTAAAATAGCAACCAAAGGATGTAAAATGTCTAGGTATAATTGAAATAAGAAATGTAGGGAGTCTTTAGGAAGAAAAATAGAACCCTCCCCGGGGGCATACAAAAGAAGACTTGGGTAAACAGAGAGGAATGTTCTGTTCCTGGTGGGAAAGATCCAATACGAAAATGCCGTCAATTCTCCCCGTATTAACCTACACATTCAACTCAGTTTCAACAAAAATTCCAAAAGAATTTCATTGGAAATGGGCAGTGATTCCAAAACTAATCTGCAGGGTAAATACATGACGACAATATCAAGTATATGACAACATCCATCTATGAGAATTAAATTTAGCAAGTATCTCTTATTTAAAAACTTTAACATTTATCTCCTTTTCTTTTCCCAACTTTGTAATGTGGAGTAAAATCACCTCCACTTAGTATTTCATCTTCCAGTTGGGAACCTGAGGCAGAGAAAGGCTACCTTACAAAAGGCCATCTTCCCCGAGACCTCCTCCCATGAGTACCACGCTCTCTCTACTAGAGCGGTCCTCACTACAAAGATATTAGATTTCTTTGACCCATCAGCTTCATTTTTTGACTCAGCACCTGAACATCTCACGGAAATTATAAAGTCCCACCCAAGCATCACTGCCTGTGTCTGTCACGATGATGCTCATGCATCTGTTTCTTTGATAGTAGTTATCCCAGTCACAGTGATTTCTATGTGGTTCACCTTGCAACCTATTTTCATACTTCTCTGAAAAGCCACCGCTGTTTCAAACCTCTTTCAGGGTGTCCTTGATTTAGAGGAAAATACAGCATTCCCGTCAGAAGTTATTTTTACAAAGATCCTGTGTGCTTTACCTGTATTTAATAACCTCGATTCTCTCGTCTGTTTCAGTTTCCACCATAAAAATCTAACTCATGGAAACATCTAAATTTCTCTTTCTCCCCCAAGAATTGGGTAATCACCAGGAAAAATGATATAGCCTCATGAGATAATTTGAAAAATAACAGCGTGTTACCAAAAGCACTAAACATTCTTCGCAGACAGGAACCAAGCGTCAGTTTGCACGTATTTCAATAAAAATAGTAGTACGCATTTGCTAAGCATTCACCAGGCACCAGCCATCGGTCTCTAAGTACTTCGCATGAACGTGAACTCATGTCATCGTAACCCTCATCACTCAACACCACTGATCATTCCCATATGACAGATGCAGAAATCGAGGACCAGAGAGGTAAAAAACGACTTGCTTATAGCGAAGAGCAAACAAATATACAGGAACCACCATAGCGAAATAATCGCTAAATGGCTAGCATGTGATTTTCTCCTTCTTTGCAGGTTGTAACTGGAGCCGTTAATATTAACTACAGTGCACATTTAAGGCAGAAAATTGCAGACAGCATAGTTTCTTCAGCATAGTATTCACTCAAAGTACTGGGCTAATTTTGCATTTTAAAAACACATAATTGAAAATTAAGACCCTATTCAACTTGAAAAGTATATCTATGTATGATGTGGGACAGAGGTTAACCACCCAGAAGTATGCAAATTCCCCCAAATTACCCTTCAAGTATTATTAGAAGAGCTTGACACAAATATAAAAAGCTTGTCAGGTTTCTTTTTCTCTCCTAGAGAATGATCTTTGCGAGTCATTCACAGTGGAGGCCTCTGTGTCAACCTCATACAAGCGTTGCTTTTGACATCTTTCTGCCTGGTGGTCAGATTGAATTTCTACAAAGATGCTACTGCAACTTGTCACCCTAGCCATCAACCTAGCTATTTTTTGTGTTTATTAAATGGTATGTGCTCGTACGTAGTTGTTGCTTGCCTGCCTAGATCATTTGAGGGATGGCTAGAAGGATGAATAAACAACCTCAACTTCCATTGTGTTTCTCCCGATTTGAGCAAAGGGTCGATCATCGGCATATACCACAGAGATGGTCTCTGAGTACAAAGAAACCGACAAGAGACCATAATGGAAAATGTGGTATTGGAATGTGGCGCTTATCAAGAGAACGTACAAAGCAGTATCAGTCTCCAAGCACATGCATCTGTGAATTCTGTGATGGGCTCCCCCGTTCCTTCCGTTTGCTTCACTCTCTTACACTGCCCAGGCTCGGCTCTGCTGTGATGACGACGTTCTCGTCCCTCTGGACTTCCTGTGCTAGTTCTGATCGGTGGTGACTCTGCCTGCACTTTTGGTATCTAAAAGATCATTTCATTCTCGGTATCTAAAAGTCATTGCAAATGGACTGATACTGCAGCTTCACAATTTTCACCCCCGGATGAAGATCAAGCACCATGAAGATCCTTTCTGTAATCTTTCATATACTTTTCTTAGGAAGGTTCTTGTAAAAAGGAGTAAAATGGCAACAGGGAGACTGACATCCTTTCCGCTGATGACACTTGAGTGTCTTCTTCCTTTATGTTCCTTGTGAATGTGGCAAATGTCACTGGATAGTTAAAATAGTTAATTTCATGTTCCATGAATTTCACCTCAGTAAAAAATAGTTCACATAACATAAAATTCATCATTTGAACTGCCTTAAAGTGCACAATTCAGTGTTTTTAAGCATATTAACAATGTTGTAAAACTATCACCACGAATGCCAGAACAATTCCATCACCATCCCCTCCAAAACCTCACGCCCATTAAAAGCAGTCACTTCAATTTGCTTCTCCACCAACCTATGACAAACCACTAATCTACCTTCCGTCTTCATGGGTTTGCCTCTTCTGATCGTTTCAGTATAAACGGAATCACAATAGGTGGCCTTTTCCGTCTGGCTTCTTTCACTTAGCATGGTGTTTTCAGGTTCACGCGTGCGGCAGCAGGAATCAGTGCTTCGGTCCTTTTTATGACCGAATACTAGTTCACCGTATGGAGATACCACATTTTGTTTACCCTGTTCATCAGTCGATGAGCATCTGAGTTGTTTTACTTTTCGGCGATTATGAATAATGCCGCTATGAACATTCATGTAAAATTTTGTGTACATATATGTTTTCGGTTCTTTGTGGCATATTCCCAAGAGTCAGATTACTGGGTCACACGGTAACCTAGATGTAACTTCGCGAGGACATGACAGTTTTCCATGCAGTTGTATCATTCTGCATCCCCACAGCGTTTCAGTTTCTCTAAATCCTTGCCAACACTCGTTATCCACTCCCCTCGCCACATTTATTTCGTTATCGCTGTCTTAGTGGCTGTGAAGTGGTTTCCTATGGTGGTTTTGATTTGCATTACCCTAATGACTGGCGGTATGGAGCAACTTTTAACGTGCTTACTGGCAGTTGGTTCCTTCCCATCCTTCAGGATTCCTCTTCTCAGGAAGGACTTTCCTAACAACCTCTCTAGGAAGAGAAGGTTTATTCTTCTCCCTGTTATTCCGTTCTTGCTAATGTCCTTCAGAGCGCTCATCACATTCTGCTATTATTTGGTTAGTTGTTTACTTCACTTTGCCAAGCACAGTTTCGAGCACCTAGTAGGGGCTTCGTAAATATTTACTCAGTGGACAGATCAATCAAGAGAGGAATGAGACATGCAGATCAAGTGATGTAGTTGCCACTTGGGAAGTGGTAAGAAATATAGGAAATCAGGCAAATGAAAGAACTGACAGAGAAAGAAGAAAAGATGGGTATGGAGGAAAAATATGAATATTAAGTGTGGGAGGCAAGCGTGACACAGTAGAACGAAACTGGACAAAATATGTCTTTTGTTTTTTTAAAAAAAGTTCAAACTCTTTAACTTAGTAGTTCTCTTTCTGGAAATTTATCCTGAGAAAATAATCGGTAATGTAAGAAAATTTATGAATAAAGATGAACGACATGGTAAGAGTCTCCTTGTTCCCAAAAGCACCTTTTGGGAAGTTTATCCAGCTTTTAGTATGTGGTCTCACACCCTTGACCACAGTTTATTATCTCACTCTAAATTCTGAATCGATTTTTTAAAATTAGAATTTTATCAGATCGATTTTACAGTATAAGCTGGTTATGCCAAGAATTGGCTTTTAATTCTTAGAGGAGGCGAAAATTTCCCCTCTGTGGACATTTAGAAGAACACTTGAACAGGTCAGCTGTTTTCACATTAAGAGAAGACACACAAACAACCTAAAAAGGAGGGTTTGAGTATTTTCCTTTAACAGCTCCAAGAAGAAACAACTTCTTTATTTTTCTTTGATCTTATAACCCAACTTGCTAGTGTCCTGTCCTGGCTAAAGGCAGTTTGTTATGTGCAGTGGCCATGCTGTAGGCTCCTTTGGTCTTCATTATTTTATTTTATTTTATTTTATTTTATTTTATTTTATTTTATTTATTTTACTTTACTTTTTATTGAGGTAGAATTGACATATAACATTATATTAGTTTCAGGTGTACAATACCATGATTCAATATTTGTATATATTGCAAAACGATCACTACGATACATTTAAGTAACATCCATCACTATATACAGAAAACATCTTTTCTTGTGATGAGGACCTTTAAGAGCTACTCTTAGCAACTTTCAAATACGTGATGGAGTATCATTGACCATCTCACCATGCTGTACAATACATCCCCAGGACTTATGTGCTTAATAACTTTTGACCACCTTCATCCATTTCACCCACCTCCTACCCCCCCCCACCTTTGTCAACCACCAATTTTATTCTGTATCAATGAGCAGGGGGAAGAATAGGGGTTGTTTTGTTTTGCTTTTGTTTCAGCTTTTACATGGACATGAGTTCATACAGTATTTGTCTTTCTCTGTTTGATTTATTTCTCTCAGTGTAAGGTCCATCTATGTTGTAAATGGCAGGATTTCATTCTTTTTATGGCTGAACAATATTCTATTTTATTATCCATTCATCTTCTCTACCTTCTTTATTTATTCATCCATCATTGGACACTTTGGTTGTTTTCATGTCTTGGCTGTTATAATAATGCTGCAGTGGACGTAGGGTGCAGATAGATGTCTTTTCAAGTTAGTGTTTTCATTTTCTTAGGATAAATACTGCAAAGTGGGATTACTAGATCATATGGTAGTTCAATTTGTAATTTTTTGAGGAATCTTCATAACTCTTTGGTTTTTATACCTAGTCTTGAGTCTCCTTACCAAACATTTTACATGACCCAATGCTTACCAGAGGTAAATAATCAGATATAAAATACTTTTAAAATTTTCTGAAGTGTGGTTGTCCCCTTTAGACCAGGGGTTCTACTCAGGGTGATTTTGCCCACCAGGGGACATTAGGCAATGTCTGAGACATTTTGGTCATCACAACCTGGGGAGGGTGATTTTACTGGAATTTAGTGGGTAGAGGTCAGGAATGCTGCTAAATGTTCTACAACACATAGGACAGCCTCCCACAACAAAGAATTATCTGTCCAAAATGTCAATTGTGCCAACCAACCCTGTTATCTGGTAGAGAATAAGCCAGTGAGCTGCCGGCGATGGGAAGGGTCCTGTTTCTTCCCCCTGCCCCTTTTCAATGTCCTTTTACATAAACATGCGATAAAAATATAACGACAACAAAGCATTATAAGTATTCTAACGATAGACATTCTGGTATAAAGCAAAACCATGGAGACGGTACAAAAAAATCAGTGATTGTCAAGGTTGGGGGAGAGAGAGGGATGAATAGGCAGAGCACAAAGGATTTTTAGGTCAGTGAAACTACTCTGTATGGTCCATAATAGTGGATACGTGTCATTATTCTAAAACGAGTTCTACAATTTTCTAAACCCATAGACTGTGCAACACCAAGAGTGAATCCCAGTGTGAACTATGGGCTTGGGTGATAACGATGTGTCAATGTTCATCAATTGTAACAAATGGTCCCGCTCTGGCAGGGGATGTGAACAAGGGAGGCCGTGCTGGGACAGGACAGGACGGATCTGGGAACTCTCTGTACTTTCTGCTCAGTTTTGTTGTGAACCCAAAACTGCTCTAAAAAAAAAAAATAAGTTTTTATAAAGCTAATTGGAAAAACAAAACAAAATTTAAGAACTTGGTTGAATTTCTCACTCGGACATGTTATTTGGGAAAAGGAGATTGAAAACGTCACAATGTTTATAAGTAAACCTATCTGTCATTATAAAATTCTGAAAGGCGTGTTATTACTGAAGGCGAGATTCAGGTGGGCGGGCCTGGGTAGACCAGCAGTCCCCCTTCTGTGGCTGACGGCATGCTGGTGCTGCTGCATAGAAATAGGCCTCGTTTGAAGGAAAGTGTTTGGGAAAACCTGGGTTCAATCAAATAAAGTAGTTTTGGGGTTTTCTTATTTTCCATTCGTGAAGAACTTCTCAGGGCCTTCCAAATGCTAATGTTCGTTGTGAAACAATGTCCATTGTTTGCCATACACTGCAGTCCCCAAACTTCTGTGATCACAGAACCCTTTTCTTAAGGACCTTTGAAGGGACTATTTTGGACACTAATGTAGAAGATGCAGGAGAGTCATTCAGGTCAGTTAATGACTTCATGGTTTAGGTTTTGCCTCTGTCCCCTCGTCGCCTTATTTGAGGGCCCCCTTGCTTGCTTCTTTTGAGTATAGCTCTCATTTCCACCAATACTATCCTCTCCAGATTTCGTCCCATTCCCCTAGAACTCAGAGTGCAATGCTCACTGTGAGCTGTCCCCAGCAGAGAGGTGGCATATTTCTCAGCTGTTTCATCACCGTGTGGCTAAGAGGGCCTGCCTCGGTGGCTTCTGGCCCCGTGCGTCACACGTGGCTAGTCCCACCTGAGTAACTGGCATCCTTATCCACTTCCTGCAAGCTGGCCATACCTATCTCGTGCGTGCTGACCAGGCCGAGCTGCCTCTGACAAAGGGAGGTGTTGAATCTCATTCTCTTCCCATTGCAGGGGACATTCAAGTCTATTTAACTGTGTTCTGTAGATTTTTTAAGTCCGTTTCAGCAGGCCTCCCTCCGCTGTTCCAGTCATGCCGACAGTACAGGGGAGATCCTGTGTTTTTGTGAGTGGGTGTGCCTGTGCTATTCTGGGGCTTTCTTTCCGGACTGCCAGGAGAGCAGGTGTTTTTCATGGAACACCAGAGCTGCCAGGATCCACGCTGCCTCACGCTTTGTGTCTGAGCTGTATGCTGCTGCCAGCCCTGGAGTTTTATTTCTCTATTTTTCTTTCCCCATTGCAGGAAAAGATGGAGCAGTCTCTTATCAGACAGATCCACGGTTTTCTCTTTGCCTCTCCAAGGGTGGAAGAATTTCTGATCTGTGTTTTCCTCATATCCAGCCACCCCCTTTGGAAATACTTCCCCCAAAGATTAAATAATATTTGAATGCAGGCAACTGTCTGCAGTGTTTCACTTCCTCAAACAGGAACCACAGCACTGTACAGCAGGCACTGTGTAGGTGCTGGAGGGAAAGAGATGAATGAGGCACAATCCACACCGGGGGGCCTGAAATAAACCAGGAAACAAGCAATTTCAGTAGACTGAGAAGAGCTGTGAGAAGTCTGTGCACAGGGGTCCGTGATGGACAAAGAGAAGCAGCCCACCTACTTGTGGACCTAGCGTGGGCTCAGGGCATCTGGGAGCAGATGCCTTCCGCTGAGTCTAAAAGAATTTTGCCAGAACACCAAGAATGATGCAGTTCCTTCAGCTAACAAACTAGTACTTACTTGCAACTCATTTTGTATCACATATATAATTGGGAATGCTTTATTTTCACCTTAAGATTTTAAGGATTATTGCGAGATGAATGGCCGCCATTGCTACAGGGCTCATTTTGTCAAAAGGAGCAAGAAGAGAGTCACAACAGAAAAATCAATCAAGGTGTCTTAGGAACCAAGTGATAATAAGTCACATTTGTAGGACATTTTAGAGTTTGCAAAGCCCTTGTGCATAGATCGTCCTGTTTGGTACCCTACAAAGTAAGGAGAGAGATTGCTGATGAAACATGGCACAGTCAGCCCTGTGTTCATCCCCATTGCCCCCTAAAGCTCTACTAAATGACAGAAAAGAAATGAAAATTGTATAAAGTTAGAAGGTCAAAGAGAACAGAAGAGACTGTAACTCTGACTGAGAGGTAGCAACGCATTTTGTGAATACGGAAATTGGAAGAGGTGTGGTGTGGCTCACACAGAAGGGGGGCAGCAGCACCAGGTCAGGGTGGTTTCTGATGTGCTCAGCTGAACCCAGAAAGGCTCAGGACCGTGAGAGGCCAGCACCGCAGAGTGGGGCTGGGAACAGAAAAACTGGCCCAAAGTCTGCGTAAGAGTTGCCATTATGTCCCCTTCCACTCCTTCACGTTGCCAGGTGAAAACTCCTACTCCTTACCCTATCCCATCCTGGGCCCAGGAGCCCAGAGGTTGATTTCTGGAGAAACTGAAGTGTAGAGAGGTCCAGACTCAGGAATAGCTGACATACTGGGAGGCAGGAGTGAGGCGCCAGGCCGAAGGCCAGAGGGGGTTACGCAAAAGCGCATCCCCACTCCATGCCCACCTCCCGTCCTCAGGCAGAAGAACGACTCTTCCATGGAGAAGCGATTCAGCTAAAATACTGAATTTTCTGGCCAGAAAAGGTTGTCCCTGTCACCCTACAGCAAAGTTGGACATTACCAAGCTTTAGTCATGTTTTCTTGCAGCTTTTTGGTGCGTCACTATTTAATGTGGATGGTTACGCAACAATTACTGGGCATTTGAGCGAAGATTCCCACATGAAAGACAGGAACTAAAATAAACAAATAGGAAAAAAAAAGTGGGGAACACAAAGACAATGCAGGAAATGGGACACGGCCTTCTGAAACTGATTGGCATTCTGAAACTGATCAGAGAGGTAAGAGAAAATGATAGAAAAATTTTTTTAAATGAGGAAATTTCCCATAATGTGGAAAGATGGAGCAATAAGAGAAGAAAAAAAAGGGTTTTTTAACTAAAGGATTAATCCCGGAAGTCCAATGGCCAACTAATAAGGTTTTAAGAAATAGAATATAGAGAAGAGAAAATTATCAAAGAAGTCATGGATTTCCCAAAACAGGAGAGCAGGCCTCTAGCGTCAAAGGCCTGTCCAGAAAAAGGAATGAGAAAAAGGTCTACACTATGTCATATTTTCATAACATTTCAGGACACCAAAGATAAAGAGAAAATCCTGAAAGTTTCTATAGAACAATAACAAAAAGAAAAGTCTGACAATAAAGATTCTGGAATCAGAAAGTCAGTAGAATTCTCGGGAACAGTATTGGATACTGAAAGACACTGGAGCGATGCCTTCGCTATCTCGAGAAAAGGTGTTTTTTTCCATGTAGAATTCTCTGCCACCCCCAACAAGTAGTCAAGCGAGAATGAAGAATAAAGACATTTTCAGCCATGCAAGAGCGCGACACTTTCACTTCCTGAACATCCTTCCTTAGGAAGCCACTAGAGGATGTGCTCCACCAAAATGAGGGAATGACCCAAAAAAAAAAACACCAGAGTCAGGAAAAAAGGAATCCATCACCGGAAAGAGGCAGCAGGAAGCCGCAGCACAGAAGCTGCCCTTGAAGTTCCAGGGCCTGCAGGAACAGGGCCAGAAGTTCAGGGGAATAAGACACGATAGGTAGCCTACTTGCCGTGTAGAGAATCGTATGCAGTTGGAGAACGTGGAAAGAAGTAGTGATAATGATATGTGAAATTGAACAAGTGAGAAATTAAACAGTACAGGAAAATGATGTCATGATTATGCTTAAATTGGCTCAACAGTAACTAAGACTTGCATAGAAGTAATAAGGCAATACATAAAAATTGGCTTAACCAACACTTTGAGATAATTAGGGTGGAGCGATTGAGGAATAGCAGCAGGCAGGTGGGATTACAAGTGTATGATACCTTCGTCTTCGAAAACGGGAAGTCAAATTGTAATGCATCTGGGATGGAGAGCAGTGTAAGCATGTTACTGCTTCAGGAGTTATCAAGAGTGAGAGGAAACAGCTAAATGAATGGAAAGAGGTCATTCTCAGAAGACCGATGCTGACAGATGAGAAGGGTTAGGAAATGTTCTGGACATTATTGCTGGGTAACAAATCATTCCAAAACCCGATGGCTTTAAACAATAAGAATCATTTTATGTACTATCTCGCACAATTTCTGTGGGTTAGGATTTCAGGAAGGGCTCTGCTGAGCAGTTTTGGATAAAGGTGTTTCTAGGGGATGCTCTCGGAAGCAGGAAGTGGAGCTGGAGCTGAGGCAGTGAGGGGGACAGGAGCATCTGGGGTTTGGCCAGCCACGTCCCTTCTCCCTCTTCATGTAGTCTCAGGGCTTCTCTGTAAGGTCTCTCCAGGTCGGTGAATTTGAGCTTTTTTGTAGCATGGTGACATTAAGGCACTTGGACTAATATAGCAGCTCAAGGTTCCAGAGGTGAGTGTCCCAAGAGAACAAGATGTCAAATAGCATTATTGTTATTGATCGTTAATTTTCGGGTCAATTTGACTAGATCACTGAATGTCCAGATATCTGGTCAAACCTTATTTCTGCATGTGTCTGTGCGGGGATTTCTAGAAGAGGTTAAGCGTTTGATTCAGTAAGCTGAGTAAAGCAGATTGCCCTTCTCAATGTGGGCGGGCAGCATCCAGTTCATGGATGGATGGAACAGAACCAAAAGGCGAGGAAGGATGCGTTTGTTCTCCATCTGACTGCCTGAGCTGAGAGATCAATCTTCTGCCCTCGGTGTTTCTGGTTCTCAGGCTTTCAAACTGCACTCACCATCAGCCTTCTGGATCTCCAGTTTGTGGAGGGCTGATGTGAGACTTCTCAGACTCCATAGTTGGATGAGCCAATATCTTATAATAAATCTCTCTCTCCCTACACCACACACACACACATACACACACACACAGATATACATGTATGTTTCTCTGGAGAACCCTGATTAACATACCATCACTTCAGCCATGCTACTCTATCGGTCTAAGCAGTCACACAGGCCACCCAGTTAGAGGAGAGGAGGCATAGACACCCCCATTCCATGGGAGGAGTCAGTCACAGTCTCCTTGGAAGAAGAGTATTGTGGGAGGGGAGATATCGTTGTGGCCATCTTTGGAAAATATAATCCATCATAAGCAGGGAATTGCTGGTTTTTGTTTTGTTTTTTGTTTGTTTGTTGTTTGTTTTTTTTTTTGTGATAAGCCTTATAGTATCATTTGACTATTAAAACAATACATCTGTGTTATTTTTATAAAAATACAAATTAAGTATTACGAATACTCTTATTATCCTATAGCGAACGGGGAAATGGTCTCAGAGAGGTGAAGAGAATGCTTGAGATAGGGCTAGAACGTGAACCAGATCCTTTGCTCTTAGGTCAGAGCTCTTTCTTGCTAACCAGGTAACCAAGGAGAGTCATTGTCATTTATATTAATGGCCGCAGCTATCTCAATTAAAACAGTTACCAAATGGGCTGGTTCCCCAACCTTAACATTTACACCTTCCCCCTTGGCCTGAATATGAATATGAACTTTGAATGCAAATGATCACATCTCAACTAAGAAAGATGAAAGCAAAGGCACTGATTGATGTTGATTTAGATGATGCTTTGGGCACCTGAGAACTGCATTTAGTTTTCCAGGTGGTAGACCCTGGAAATGGAGTTTCATTTAGTGTCCTTCAGGGTGATTCTGCCTTGTGCTTTGACTTTTTAATGCCCACTTAAAACACATGCACAGTTACCAGACTAAGACCCAAAACAAAAACAAAAGTCTTTTAAATACGGTTCTACCCAGATTTGCAATGCTCCCCTAGTCTATCTCTAAACATCTACCTGCACAAACACCAAATTTCTCAAGACAAAACGGCCTGCGATTGCTCAAGACATGAATTATTCGTCCTTAAATCTGCTCCCATTGCTGGGACATTGCATCACCCGGCCACTGACTCACTCCGTCTAAGGAGTTACTGCTGCTCACAGACCACAGCTAAGCACTAAGACGTTGCTCCTCAGTGACAAAGTGTGTCGGTTAAGTTTGAACTTGGTCTGTGAAGCAAGAATGCCACATGCAAGAACAACAACAACAACAACAACAAAACATAACTATAAATTGAAGCAGGAGGAAGAAGAGGAGGGGCCCCCAAGTTACACACTTGAAATGTTTCATGGAAGTCGGTGCTGCTGACTTCCTTGAAAGTGATCTTAATGAATTTCCAATCGGAAAGACAATGTTTCTGGGACTCTGGAGTCAAGCTGTGTGGAGGTGAGTGGGATTTAAGTGACTGCATACAGCAGAGTAGATTCTAAAACTCTAAAACCTGCTTTTAAAACAAGGGCGTAGAGAAAAAAAAAGGCAGGCAAATGTGGAACGTGATATCTTAGAAATTATATTCCATTGCTACTAGAAAGGTTTGGGCTAGTTTTCCAAAGAATCCAAGTCAAAACGTCAGAAAGGAGGGAAAGAAAACAGGGTGTATGAGGGAGGGCTGGACAAGCTGACTTGGTGACATGTGAACAGTTATAAGCAAAGAACATAGGTCTTTACACACAAAAGAAATATGATTTCCCTAGAGACCAAATATGGATTGCAGTTCAGAGCCCAGCTGTAAATGAGATGGAAAGGTAGTCCCAAGCACGCTGAGCAGAAGGACCACGGCAGGGGCTGAGGAACACCTGGGAGGGATCTGTTAGAGCAATGAGTCCGAGCAAGGCTGAGTGTCAGGTGCTCGTGTTCTTACTGTTCATTGGGGGCTGTGTTGTGCACCGCACCCCCCTAGCCCCTCCCCCAAACTCGTATGTTGAAATCCTACCACCCAGTACCTTAGAATGTGACTGTATTTAGAGATAGGGACTTTAAAGACATAAGTAAGTTAAAATAACTCCTTAGAGTGGTGTCCTTATAAGAAGAGAAAGTTCAGATACCCAGAGACACACCAGGGATATGTGTGCACAGAGAAAGTCCCCACGAGGACACAGCGAGAAGGTGGCCACCTGCAAGCCAAGGAGAGGGGCCTCAGAAGAAGCCGGTCCATCTGGATCCTCCAAAACTGTAAGAAAATATCTTTCTGTTGTTTAAGCCAGGGGTCCCCAACCTCCAGGGCATGGACCAGGACTGGCCTGTGACCTGTTAGGAACCGGGCCGCACAGCACTTGGAGAGCGGCAGACTAGCAAGCAAAGCTTCATCTGTATTTGCAGCCGCTCCCCAGCGCTAGCATCACCGCCTCAGCTCCACCTCAGATGATCAGACATTAGATTCTCATAGGAGCACTGGTCCCTGATGCCAAGAATGTTGGGGACCGCTGGTTTAAACCACCTGGTCTGCGATACTCTTACGGCAGCTCGAATAGACTAACATACTGTTTTAGAACAGCATGGAATTTGTAATCTGAAATTTCCTCTGGCTGTGGTGAAATTTAATTGTGTGTAAGATCAGACTTCATTGGCTAAAGATAGGGGATTTGGAGAAATAGGCACAGTCCCAGAGAAGCCCTGGGGGCAGGGGCAGGACTGAGGACTTTGGTTTTCATTGAAGAAATGGCCTTCCTGCTCACCTGTGGGACTGCAAAGGCGTACCTGAGACTCCTGGCTGCAGAGGTAGGAAGGAAACACGACGCATTTCTCTCTCACTCACATTTTGATGTTAGGTCCAGCAGGACCCTTCAAATGCATAGGTTGATACAAATTTTTATGAGGCTTGTTAAAATAAAAGATGCAAAGAAAGAATATGCTGCCTGGAGAATTTGTTTATTTTTCCCAAGCATGGAAAAGAGAGTTTTCTATGCTACTAATGCCCTAATTAAAAAATAAAACACGCTGTAATTGGAGCCATAATATAAATGACAAACCCGAGGTCCTAGTTGGCATGCAGGAGGAGCCGGCTGACTGGCAGACAAGGCTGCTGCTTTGTGTCTTCTGCGGCTCCCAAGGAACAATTTTTTAAGGCGAAAATTAAAAAAAAACAACAACAACCAATTATAATAAAGTGAAATGGTAAAATAACTTTAAAAGTATGATATTCTGAGGGGCCAGAATTGGGAACATTGCAACACAGAAATGTGTCCTTATAGATCTGAACTGGGTCATCGGAAGAGCTTTGAATATCCCTCTAAAGACCTCGAATTTCATTCTGTAAGTATGATGAGGCATCGGAAGTGCCAGGGGGTAATCATATTGGTAGTTTAAGAAGTTAACTCTGAAAGCCAGAAGGAAGGGCATGTGGGACAGGTTGGGCCCAAAAGTAGGGAAAACAATTAGGAGGTTTTATATCTAAGAGAGATCAATGGGCCCTGAGTGAGCACAATGGCCATGAAAATTGGGAAAACATATGAATTATTCCAGAGATCTTCAAAGTTAGAAGCAGATGGAACAGGTGACTTACTGAAATGAGTGGGGCTAGGAGGAGAGCGTTGTCAAAGATGAAGTCCAGCTTTCTGGCTTAGGTCATGCATTTGATCCCTATTGCTGCTATTAACAAATTGTCACAAATCGAGTCTCTTAACACGACTTTATTATCTTACAGTGCTGGAGGTCAGAAGGCTGATGTGGGTCTCGGTTGGCTTAAATCAAGGTGTTGCAGGGCTGCATTTGCTTCCAGCCCTTGCCTTTTCCAGTTCTAGAGGATCCCGCCTTCTCTGGCTTGTGGTTATCTTCCTCCACGTTCAAAGCCTTCAGTGGCAGACTGAGTCCTTCTCGCTTTGTATCTCTGACTCTTTCACTGTCACGTCTCTTTCTCTGACCACAGCCAGAGAAGGCTCTCCACTTTTTAAGGACTCCTGTGATTAGACTGGATCCACCTGGAGAATTTGATACAATTTTCTTACCTCAAAGTCTGTAACCTTAATCATGTCTGGAAAGTTCCTTTTGCCACCTAAGGTAACATATTTACAGGTTCCAAGAATTAGGGTGTGAACATGTTAGGGAGACATTATTCTGCTTATCACAGGTATCGAAGAGCAGAGTTTTTCAAACCAACCCATGAGTGAATGGTGACATCAATTTTTCTTTAAAGGGAAATAGAAATTAATAGGGGATAATACATTTACTAAGTATTAGTGTTTTGTAAAACTTCAATTTAGTTTTTTATGTATTAGTGTACTGGATTGTGATATGAAATGTATTTCTTCCTGAAGGTCATGGGCAAAGTGTTTGAAAGCCATTGACTTAGACAAGAGAGGATGAGAGCGTTGAGCAAAATAGAACATAATGCTAATAACTAACAGTTGCTGGATGTTTGCCATGAGCTGTGCCTGTTCTAAATGCTTAACATTCATTAACTCATGTAATCTTTCTACCGATATGGTGGATACCGCCATTATGTCTGTGCTGTGAATAAGGAAAGGAAGAGAGACTGAAAGTCTTGCCTAAAGCCACACAGCTAAATCAACACCAGGCAGTCTGGGTCCGAGCTCCCAAGACTGCATATTTAACAGTACTCTGCATGTAGTCTGGGAACTCCCAGGGCCTGAGGAGAAAAGTAATCTTTCCATCCTGCTTCCCTGAGAACCTTTGCCCACGCACAGTATCCTATTTAAAATAGGAAATGCCAATAACTGCAGAGCAGAAAACAAACTTCTTATGTAACCCCAGAGATGGGGTGTGTATTGGCAGAAGAAGGGGAAGAGTCAACCCAGAGTTGTCAATGAGCTTCCCTTTACAGGCCGATGGCCTGAATTTCAACCAAGGAGTTAGAGCATAAATGTACTATACACCATCAAGACTAATATGTATGAAAGTAACATTGTTCCCTTAACAACAAAGGACTTACCGATAGAGAAATGTTCCTAGAATGCTCTATGCCACATATCATAAATACACACATGCAAAATGATAGTTATTCTACTTGTTATCATAGTAATCATAACAATTCAGTGATGAATCGCCATTTTGTTTGCTGTGGAAATAAGAAAAGAGAGAGAGTGGATTCTTTCTGTTGGAAAAAGGGTAAGAAATAAAAGATATGAAAGGCTCATTTTTCTTTTTGATCATTTTTGTCTCAAAGCCATTAACTTAACAAAACACTTCGGAAATCTTATTTCCCCATCCATAAAAAGCAGGTAATGACAACTACTCCTGAGTCGTGAGAATTTGATGAGGTGATGTACATGGAATTGTTTTGCAAACTATCGGGGGTTAAGATGTGAATTAACCATATTTGTAATTTAATTTCTTTATCAAACGTTGGTAGAATACACCACACAACCCTGGCGTTGTCTTCAGTGCTTCGCAAGTATTAGTTTATCTAGTGCTCGTTCAAACTCTATGAATAGCTCTGGTTTTCTTACTTTAGAGATGAGGAAACTGAAGCATAGAAAAGGTAGAAATCTTGCCTCAGTTCGTATAACTAGTAAGTAGAGGAAAAAGGGTTCGCCTCCAGCAGCCTGGCACATTCATGCTTTTAGCCACTCTGCTGTGTTGCGTCTGCTGGGGCTATGAGAAGGAAAACTGCCTACAGGTCAAAGGCCTCAGATATATGGAAGTCAAATGCGATCGCTAGTTTCTAATTCAACCGATGTCGCCTCTCGACCTCTTTCCATTTTATCTACCGTTGAAAGCCAGGGTTTACGGAAGCCTTCGCTCCCGCTGGTAACCCTGTTTGACGCAGACCTTGAAAACGGAACATTCTTTCTCCTCTGATTAGCCTCATACTTTTGATGTTTGCCTCTCTTTATAATGCCTCCAATTATTTTATTGTACAGTAACTTCTTATCTACTCCCTCACATTGTGAAAAGACTGACAGTTCTTCAGTGGAAAATAAAAGGAGAAACAAGAAAACAATACCGACACTCCAACTACAGATAGTGAACAAACGGTGTGCGATTCCCTTTTGAACTGAGATGTGTAATACTCACTGTCAAGGATGCCGGAAGGTTTTGTGACAGGTAATGGGTGCTCAGGATTCTAGGGCATGTAGTAGCCCCATCCATCGTTTGCTAAGCTGGCCTGTCCCCAGTAATCTCCCAACTCAGAGTCAAGTGTAACTCTTCTGTGGGCCTTGATGTTGTCAAAGAATAAAAGGTATAAACTAGCAAAACGTGCTTAGACACGTGGGAATAAGCGCTAGAAACAAACAGTTGAACATAGTTGGTAAAACAAGGAGAAAGAAATTAAGGAAGTTGTGTTGATTCTGACAACAGAAAGTCAGGAAGAGATGGCTGTTATGAAGGACAGCAGAAAGGGTGAAAGTGAGGGAGACTCTATGATAATATGAGATAAGGTTTGTGGAAGCATTCCGTAATGGGAAAAGCTCTAAACAAACACTATATTATCGTCAATGTCTTCTTTCAATTGAGCAAACATTAATTGAGCACATAAGTGCTAGTGGCTTAGGATATAAAGATAAATAAGACCTATTTATCTAGTTAAAACACATTTTATATGCAAAGGGTGACTGGGATTGAACGTTGAGTGTATTTTATATTTTATAGACTATTAAATAAGGCCAAGAGTTCATCTGTGTGTCTTACCCAGAGTAGTCACTCCGTGAATATCTACTGAATTGAAATATTAGAGTTGGACAGAGCCTGGTTCAAAATACTAAACTATTTATGCATTTGTTCAACAAAGTTTTTATTATGGCAAAAAGACGCATAACATAAAATTTCCGTTTAACCATTTTTATGTGTGGAATTCAGTGACCCTAAATACGTTCACTTTGTTGTACAAGCATCACGCCCACCCATCTCCAGAAGTTCTTCATCATCCCAGACGGAGACTCTGTACCCATTCAACGGTAACCCCCCATCCCCTATTCAGCAAATGGTTATAGATTCTTTTATTCCACAAAGATTTAATGAGCTCCTATGATTGATTCACCCCAATTCCCCTCATTGTGGGAGGTCTGGGTTACAGAATGAATGAACGAGACAGACGCACTCTGCCCTCCTGAGGCTACACCCTCGAGAGGGAGCACGGCAGACCAGTAACAAACAGCGGGTGCAGAGCGAACGTTTGCTGTGTGCTCCGGAGCAGCAGGCACTTGGCACTGACAGCACTCGTTGTTAAGGAAACTTCCAGCACAGGAGGAGGCCGAGGCAGGCTCTGGGAACGGATGGGTCCCCCAGGGCCATGAAGCACAGAGAAACCTGAGAGAAGAATGGAGAGGCAGCAGCAGCCACATCCTGGGCCCAGGGAGGAACGTGTGCTCTGTCTTCTGGGGTGGTGGGTAGCGGCTAAAGAGCTTTAAGCAGGGCGTTAGAAAGACTGATAACTCTGGTGAAATGTTAGCCACTGACCCACTTCTCTACAGCATTTTGTTATCATGCTGATGGCAAGGACAGCTAACTTCCAACCACCCATGATGGAAAAATCCAGTATTTACAGGGTAAAATCTTTCTGTAGTTATGTTTTGAAGTTCCTGTTCTAGGAATTCCTTTTAATGGTATGACCCGACTCAAGGTCTGATGAACTGGAAATTAGTGCCATTTTGCAGCCCATCAAACCTCTCCTATATTGGGAAGAAGTCATATCAGAAAGATTTAAAGTGTGACCCTAAAACATGATCTGCCTCCCTTTTTCAACTTGTTGATTTATGTCTTCCCTGAGGGCAGGGAAGCAAGCTCCCTCAGTTCCTTCTGGACAAATGTAAATTAAGATTCTGTTTACAAAGTCTTTAATTAGCTTGCTTGGGCAATATTATCAATTGTAATTGGAGAGTGAATTTGCTTCAAACTCTTCTGTCCAGGACTGCTGGGCTGTGTGAATAGTTATATAACAAAGGCCAGGTTCAGAAGTTCAACGTCTGGAGGAAGACAGGGGTACAGTAAGCACCTCCAAGGTGAAACTCCATTCTGCACCCTGTGCTGCTGTCAGCCAGCAGTGCCTAATGTCAACTCAGGGGTCATTGAGCAATCCTGATGACAGTGGATAGCAGAGTAAAGTCATGGCATCGCTGAAAAGAAACCTGTCCCTCCTGACTTTCTCTTCACATTTTAAACACTATACTCTTTTTTAGCGCCTTCTCAGTTGTGCGTTAACAAACAAACAAACAAAAAAGGAATTTCACAAAAATAACAATGCTTCTGCAGAAGTAACCTGAAGAGGACACTGGCTTATCTTTTTCTCTTGGCAATAATGGTGATGGTGAACCTTGTGTACAGATAAGCTTTCAAGAGTCAAAAAACTCTCCAAGCCACTTGTTTAAATATGATTTTACTACAACAGGAAAAAGACAAACTACCCAATCAAAAGATGTGCAGCCTACTAACCCAGCCAATACTACTAGTTTATTCAGAACCCATCAAACTTAAATTGTAAGGTCTTTCAATAAACACTATGTTACCTTTAAATTTCAGTCTCAAATAGGTAGATTAAAAACTTTCCTCCTTTCTACCCAAAAGTTTATGTTTGATAAGTAATAATTATAAATACTATACATTCGTATAGCATTTTATCTTTTATTATTTTCACTTATGTGATTCTTACCTTGATATCTTGGTTTTGCCACTTATTAAGCCCAATCAAGTACCTTGATCCCTGGTTCTCAGTTTTCGTACCTATAATTTGAGACTGCTAACTCCTGCCTTATGAGATTGCTATGAGGATTAGAGATATTTGGCATAAAATGCCTAGCACAATGGCTGGTACAAAACAGGCACTCAATAACCGACAGTTCCTATCACAGATAAATGAATCAGGACGAAATACAGCAGACTTAAAAGACAGCCCGTGGATAGCATGCTTGGATGGAACCAAGTGAAAGCAGGGAATAGAAAGAAAGATTATATAGATACAAAGTATACACAATGTCTAGGCAATTAAGACAGTGCAGGAGGTACTTTTAGTTTGACTTTTTCCCCCTAAACCCCTGACAACTTTTTAAAAATTGAAATACAATTGACATGTGATATATTCGTTTCAGGTATACAATAGAATGATTCAAGATTTGTATATTTTGTGAAATGATCACCACAATCATTTTCTTCTTGTGATGAGAACCTTTCAGATCTACTCTCTTAGCAACTTTCAACTATACAATACAGTATTATTTGTTATAGTCACCATGCCATATGTTACACCTCCAAGATTTATATCCCTGACAGCTTTTCATGAAGGACTTGTCAGCTGGCAGAAATCTGCAAGTGATAAGCAGCTCTGTATGTAGAACAAGGAATATGATATAAGATAATCTTAGTCAATAAATGTTTACCTGCAAATGTAGTACACTGGCTTCTTACGGGTATAGATGAGATTTTGTTTCGTTTTGTTTTTCCATGTGTGAATGTGAGTGCACAAGCATGTGTACAAACCTGCACCATGGGACCTCTACAGATAAAGGCTCAGCAGATGGTCCAAATAGCTGGTTCCTAGTGGAGCTGCCCTGGGGTCCCAACAGCATCCTGGTTATCGATCGTACGTCTCTTCAAACTGCAGGCTCCCGGAGGTCTGGGTCCATGTCGTTCATATCTGCTTTCCCTGAACATAGTATAGTACTTAGTACATAGTGAGTATTTAATAAATGTTTGTTAGGTAGATAAATAGACAAATTGGGAGTTGACTATGGATGTATGTGTCTATAAATGTGTGATGTAATACACACACACACACACACACACACACACACTCTAATCTTGGGACAAGCTTTCCTTTAAATCTAACCTTTGAGCCATGTATAGACAAGAGTTCCTTTCTTGGTTCAAGTTATACTTTCAAAACTGTTGGTAACAGCACTGTCCCAAAGAATTTTCTGTGATAATGGAAGCATTCTACTCTGCATTGTTCAGTATGAAGCCAATGACTATGGAGCATTTGAAATGTAGTTAGCGAGGCTGAAGAATTTCATTTTGAATTTTATTTAATTTTAATTCATTTTAATTTGAATAGCTACATGAGGGTAGTGGCTACTGTATTGGTCAGCACTGGTCAATAATGTCTTATCTATGTCATTGCTATGCGCTTGTCCAGATCATAGTCAACTGTTTGATCTTGGATGACACTTTTTGATGGTGCTCGTATGTGGAGCTAGAAGCCTTTTTTTAAAAAAATAAGTAAAAAAATTTTTCAATTACAGTTGGTGGGATAATTTCTTCATAGTCTAATACCACCTTTGAAATAGAGCCAGACATATTTATTGCTGGGAGTTATGGAGAATATGAAATCCCTACCTTTGTGTTCTATTAAATGAGGAAACAGATTAGGAAACATGGAACACTAAAATAGAGAAATAGACGATACAGCCTTGGGCATAGCTACTCTAAATGTGATTACAAAACCATTGTTTGATACGATCTTGCTTCAATAGATGGAAGCAGTTGCACATACACTGTTGGTGTAGAGGGGAGAGTACCTGAACATGTAATTAAAGCTATGACCATAAAAATTTTGTTTAGTAGTTCTAAGAGTTTAGTTTCGGATCACTGAAGAGCTTTGATGGTGCTCATTAATGGTGCCAATAATAATAATAGCCAAGTGGAACATCAAGCTTACAAAGTTATTTATTTAGCAGGTGTTATGTCAAGAAGGCTCTGGTGCATAAAATTTATTATCATAGCCTCTACTTAATTTTTGGAGCTCTCTCTCTCTTAAAATGAAAAATTATTCAGTGTGCATCAGGGTTGTAGCACAGTGCACACGTTTTTAGAGGATATTTTTCATTACTGAGCCTCCATCTTGTTCCCCACACGTTGCTGGGCTCTGGGTGAATGTTGCTTCAAAGCACTGAATGGGTGCTGGAAAAGTCAAATCCATCTTGCTCCCCACCTTCAAGGAACAAACCAGCCCACAGGGCGCATGTAGAAGGTGAGAGCTTATAAGGTATAAACACTTTAGTCGTTCACTTCATTCTTGGCCATGTAATTCAGGATGGTCTAAACATTCCCTCGTCCTTTTTTCTCTGGTACCGTGATTCTGGACAGGCATCTGTAATCTGTAATGTGCGTGATAGTGTAGACCTAATAAACTCATCACTCGACTTACCTTTGCGTAAGATAAGTTTTGGTAAATGTTATGTCTTCACCTGGTAAAAGCCTTAGTTATCAGAAAAGCCCTGATATATTACATTAATCACGATTCTAGTTTTCCTGAAACTTTCTAACAGATTCATCTTATTTCACAGAAGTTAAATAATTTATGTGGAGCCCGAGATGAATGACATCAAAGACAAGATGATTCAAATAGAAATCATTCACTTTGAAACTTTTAGCCTGTTGTGGTACTCAAGTCTCATGTAAATGACAGTATTTTGTACCATTTAAAATTCAAAAACGAGTATACTACACTGGTTAAGCTTTCATGTCTATTAATTAATTATAGAATGCTTTGAGATTCTAGTGGAAAGTTTTAAATAGAACAAGAATCTAAGTATTAACAAGGATGGTTTCAAAGGTTTACAGTGCTCCCCCATTTATAGTCTGGAGTGAGCAAAGAAGAAACACACAGAAGACTCTCACTGGGGGCTCTACAAATCTAGTCTACTCTGCTTCATTCATACACGAAGCAACCAAAACCCAGAGAGATCATGCAATTTCCCAAAGGTCACACAGCTGGTTAGAGTGACAGTGCTGGGCCAAGAAGTAAAGTCTGCACTCTCCTGCATACTCCCTCTGTCACTTTTGTCCAGACTGACGTCTTACCATGAACAATTCATTGATAATTTACAAAATGTGTACAATTGTAATTTCCTAAATAAGATATTAACAATCCAATCATAGATTTTCTTAATTTCATTAAATTGCTTGGGTTACTGAGCTCTTCCTGTGTGCCTGGCACTGTACTCTGGGTCTATATTCGTTACCTGGATGAATTTTCCCCACAACTTCACGAGGCAGGTATCATTTTATATGTGAGTAAACTTGGCCATAGAGAGATGGGCAGCTTGTGCAAGATCACACAGCTATTTACGTGGTCTGGCTGGGACTGCAACCAGGTCTGTCCTTTTAACCCAAACTGGATACACTGTCCCTTCCAATTGGACTTTCCTGTTTATCTTATTTGAAAATGTACTATTAACACATAATAATTGGGAAGTCCCTGTAACTTCTTACATCTTTGTAAGAAGATTGGAAAACGGATTTCAGCATATTTCTTTGTTTCTTTTGTTAACTTCAATTGGGCTTGATTGTCTTACAAAGAAAAAATACAGGGTGAAATGGAATAGCCTGTTGAATTTAGCCTTCCTATGGGTTCACATCACTTGATTGCAAATAAGCCTTTGATGTCTCCCCTCTCACAGAGGCAAAGCTAAAGTCCTCACAAAACCGCTTGCAAGGTTGCTGGCAATCTGTACCTCCCCTCCTCTCTCTTAACTCTCTGATCTTACTTCCTGCCTTTCCCCTCAGGCCTCTATATTTACTGTTCCCTCCATTTCTTATTCCAGATATTTGCTCAAATGTTACCTTATTTTTTAGGCCTCCCTGGCTGCCTAACTTACAGCTGAAAAACTCACCTCAGCACACCGCCTCCCCCTTGTTTTCTATTTCCCTGCAGTACTTGTTACCATCTCTGTTTTATTTGTTGACGAATTCTCCCTAAGAGAGTGAAAGCGTAATTATGTAGTTTACTGCTGTAGTCTTAGTAGACCAATGCCTGTCTTAGAAGAAGGTGCTCAAAAACATATTTGCTGAGGGAATTGTGTGACAAACTATAGCCCTTAGGTATGTGCCTTTGCTTCAGCCTCACGGTGTAAGCTATGTATGCTGAGCACCCTAACTTTGTAATGACCTCTCAGATCTATTACCTCTGGGTAACTGGTGAATCCCCTTTTGCACTGAGAGTTAATCAGTCCCCTCGTCCACTCTCCATTCTGGTAGTCTCTAGGATTTCAAAAAGGGGGAATTTCAAGTTCCTTATAGGTCCCTCAGTGATTTAGAGGAAGCGATCTATACTTTACTGGTCTCTGTAGAACAGGACCATCATGATAGCATTAGAAATGTAAGAAGCAGAAACAAATAGTAAAATTGCCATTATATGTACTTTCATATGGTAAAATATCAAGTGGCAGATTTCACCTGTTTGTAAAAAAGGGCAAAGTAAAATGGTGGCTCTGTTGAGCATTTAGAAAAACTGTTTTTCTTTTCAAAGTTGTCGAAGAAGGCCCAGTGTAATGGAAGAGCACTGGGGTGGTGGGGGAGGGCCTCAGCACCTGGGCTGTAAAATGAGCAGACTGAAGATGATCTCCCAGCTCCATGGAGCTCAAAAGGTCTGAAACACTCTTGGAGATAAAGCCACGGAGCTACCTCCTGTCCATCTACAGTTCTATTTCATGTTTATCATTACAATCTATTTAACATACCAAGAATGTTGTTGTAAATCCATATTTAGATACATGAACTTTATTTTCATGATTTAAAAATATAAATATTTAAGAACAGTTATAAACTTAAAGGACAATTATAATAACTATATGTAACTCTAATTCATTGAGACTTATCCAGTTCGTAAACATGTAAGCCTTCTGTGGCTCTCTTCCCATTTTTGTACAAGGGCAAAGAATTTGAAAAGTTGAAATTCCAGCTTATGACTTGTTTCCTAAGCTCCAAGGACATTATAATCAAAGGCCCCATTTCAAAGTTCCTATTTGGGTGCTATCCCTTCTACCTCCATTAACTTGCATTGAGAATTACCAATAGTCCATTATTTCAACTCAAATTATTTCACAGATGTTAACATTTCATCTTCATACATTGACTGGTCCTGGTAAAACATGCTACTTCAAAGAATAAAATGTATTAACAGTTAGATCATACTAGCCTGTGGAAGAGAGTTTACCTGTGTTTTTCCAAATTTCAAAATAATATTGGGGTGGCAGTATTGTTCCAGCTAACACACCAAACAATGGGTATAATTGCCTTCGTAGTCAGAGATAATGGAACACTGGCTAGTCACCTGCAGATTCTTAGAGGTTTATGATGTTTCCCTCTATCACAAATCTAAACTGTGGCACTACCTCAAGAACATATCCTTTATTTAGGAGAAAAAATTTTTTAAAATAACCAGGTTAACACCAAAATAACAAATTTCAAGAGTGATAGTCTATTTTCCTTTTGACGAAATCACGGATCTTTATTTTTCACAAGCTTTTATTAGTTTCAGCATGATTTGGTCTAGATTATTCCTATACCAGGAATAGAATCGAAGTGTATGATCTAGCTGGGTCGCATTCTCATTGTTAGCTACTGGGACTTCATACCTGGATGACCAGGTCCTGGGTTGGACAGAATACATCTTACAGGAGGAGGTCGATCTCCTTGGTGGGTCTAGGAAACCCAGAAACGCAATTCCGAGGCTCGGTTTCTTTGGCTATTAGTATCACGAGAAAAGCTGCCAGCACCAGGCCCGCAAATGACGCTTTGCAGTATGGAGAAGGGATCACGCTCCTAAGGCCAGCCTCTACCTTCCAAGCCCTGCAGCAGGCAGGGGTTGTGGAAGACACAAAAGAAAGGATCTGCCCTCACCCTTCCCGAATTTAAAATCCAATCCGAGGCGGGACTTAAAAAAAAATTAAACCAAATATTAAGCGGAAGAAAATCCCCTGCGTGTAATAATCGCCCATTTGTGTCGTACGAATCACAACTAGAAATTTTAAGGCATTTAAAACGAATTAGCCGGGTAAGGCAAATCTAAGATGGAAGAAAAGGTGGGGGGATTCGAGCTGAAATCGCCAAGTTGAGGAGCGACAGCATCTGGAAAAAAGCAGCCTCCAGGCTGCACAAGCAAAGAGCAACACGAGCATCGCCATAAAGAACTAGAAAGGCCAATAATGGGTCGGTTTAACCGAAAGGCGGTTTCCCTTTCCTCCATTTGCTCAGCCCCAATTGGAAGCGCACTGCGCGGCCTGCGCCGCGCTCGTCGGCGGGGGTTCGGCGGGGGGCGGGGAGGGAAGTACGGTAATGGGCAGGGCCGAGCGCGGGCGCGCTCCGGCTTCCCCCGGCGCGGCGTTCCCGCCGGCGCAGGGGGCGGGGCGCCTATATTACGTGCGCGGCGCCGCCCCTGCGAGAGGACGTTGCGTGCTCGCTCGCGCCAGGCGAGTCTCCGCGTCTCCCTCGCGAACTCGGTGAAAGGAATTGGCGCCGTTCGACACCAGGCGGGTCCGCTCTGCAGCACGAACCCACCTCCAGCCGCAGCCGCAGCCGCCGCCCGGGCCGAGGAGCAGCCGCAGCAGCCGCCGCCAGTGGCCGAGTGAGCGGAGCCGAGTTTGAGCCAGCGCCTAGCGGTGATTCGGGGCCCTCACCATGAGTTCCTCGCCTGTTAATGTAAAAAAGCTGAAGGTGTCGGAGCTGAAAGAGGAGCTCAAGAAGCGGCGCCTGTCCGACAAGGGCCTCAAGGCCGAGCTCATGGAGCGGCTCCAGGCCGCGCTGGACGACGAGGAGGCCGGGGGCCGCCCCGCCATGGAGCCCGGGAACGGCAGCCTAGACCTGGGCGGGGATTCCGCCGGGCGCTCGGGAGCAGGCCTGGAGCAGGAGGCCGCGGCCGGCGGCGACGACGACGAGGAGGAGAGGAGGAGGAGGAGGAGGGGGTCGCCGCGCTGGACGGCGACCAGATGGAGCTGGGGGAGGAGAACGGCGCCGCGGGGGCGGCCGACTCGGGCCCGATGGAGGAGGAGGAGGCCGCCTCGGAGGACGAGAACGGCGACGACCAGGGTTTCCAGGAAGGGGAGGATGAGCTCGGAGACGAGGAGGAAGGCGCGGGCGACGAGAACGGGCACGGGGAGCAGCAGGCTCAACCGCCGGCGACGCCGCAGCAACAGCCCCAACAGCAGCGCGGGGCTGCCAAGGAGGCCGCGGGGAAGAGCAGCGGCCCACCTCGCTGTTCGCGGTGACGGTGGCGCCGCCCGGGGCCAGGCAGGGCCAGCAGCAGGCGGGAGGTAAGAAGAAGGCGGAAGGCGGCGGAGGCGGCGGTCGCCCCGGGGCTCCGGCGGCGGGTGAGTGCTGCGTTGTAACGTTGCGCGCGGCGGGAGGCCGCGCGGGTGGGGACCGTGCCGGAGCCCCGTCGGGGGGAGGGAGCCGCGGGCGGCGGGGGAGGAGGGGCGCGGGGAATCCCGGATTAGCCGTGAGGCCTCGGGCTCGGTGTGTGTGACGGTGGTGGCAGCGCCTCCATTATGTGGCTCGAGAGCCAGGGGGAGCTGCAGCTGCTGCTGGAGGGGGAGGAGCCGCAGGCGGCGGGGGAGCCCGGTCGGCCCGCGGTGGCGCCGCGGCGCTGCGTGCGCGCGGTGCGGGCACATGTCTCGGGGGGGAGGGGAGAGGCCCGAGGGCCCGGGGCGGGCGCGCTTTGGCGGCTCTGGGCCGCGGTATTGTGCAAGGAGCTCAGGGGCTCGGCGTGACGTCACTTCCGACGGGAGGGGCCGGGGAGAGCGGGGCGGAAGATCAGTACAATGCGGCCGCCGGGAGCGCGGGCCGGGGTGGGGGAGGGGAGGGCAGGGCGCGCGGGTCGGGCTCGGCCCTCCCCTCTTCCTGAACTCTCTTTAGAGGATGCACGTGGGCTCGGCCTGGCGGCGCTATTTTTCATTAGCTTTCTCGAATCTTCCGCATAGAGTGGCAAAATTTGTGATGTCCTTAGACTGCGTCACCTAACTCGGTTGCCATTCCAAGCTGATTGTTGGAAATTCTCGTTTGATGCGCCGATTGGAAACGCTTTGCAGAAAGGAACAGGGAAAGGTCGAGCTCTCGCGCCTGGAAACAAAAGGGTTTTTTTCTGTTGTGCCGCGGCCCGGCTTCTTAAATAGGGGTGTTGTGTGTTATAGGAGACGGCAAAACAGAGCAGAAAGGCGGAGATAAAAAGAGGGGTGTTAAACGACCTCGCGAAGATCATGGCCGTGGATATTTTGAGTACATTGAGGAGAACAAGTATAGCAGGTAGAAGATGCTCACCTAGTTTTTCTTGTCACCCGTTCTTTATTCTTGGGTGGGAAAAGCTGTATCAAGAGACAATATTGTCTTTCAGAGCCAAATCTCCCCAGCCACCTGTTGAAGAAGAAGATGAACACTTCGATGACACAGTGGTTTGTCTTGATACTTGTAAGTGACGCTGCTTCTCCCCTCCTTCCCCCAGTTATCGAATGTGGTGATTTTTGGTTCCAAAAAGTTAGAAAACAATGTAGTACGTTGAATTTAAGTGCAGCAGATTTAGCAGAGATGGGGTTTTAAAGGCAGGAAGATGACAAAGATTCCGATAGATAGCCTAATGTTTAGTATAGCATCAGTTGTATTGATAATTTTACAGGCTCTAGCAATTTGGTAATGTTTTTAAATGACTTGAAAGACCTTTGTAGGAATGTAAAAGTTAATGCCAATTTTGGACTAGCTAGCTAACGGAAACTCGTAATACTACCTGTAATTTGTCCTTATGGGCTGCTTCTATAAAGTAACTTTGTGTGTGTGTGAGATTATATTAAGTGAGCTATTTGGGTTAGTTAAATAATTATTAATGACTTTTCCCATTAGCACACAAGTATATTCCCTATTCTAAAAGACTGTAATATTACTTTCTCAATAACTGCTCTTTTGTTCTCAATTCCAGTTCAGTAGCTGCTGCTTTAACATAAGTTGATTTCTTCCAAAGACCTGGGGCAGCAGCAGTGGGCTATCACTGGGCCACTAGCTTTCTTCAGCAGCGAATGGTATCAATGGCAGCGCTGTAAATACTGCTACTTTACCCAGTTGGGTTGCAATTGAATATGAGGAAGTATTGCAAACCTCTAAATGGGCCGTGGCTGTCAGATTTGTAATAATTTTATTACAAAGAAGTTTTGTTGGTTTGGGCAGTTCTTTTGGTGATAAACAGAACAAAGGATAGAAGTAATTGCTTGGAAAGTAAGAGGTATAGTAAGGTGTCAACCTGCCCTATAGATCCTAGGGAGTTGAAGCTTAGATTTTGCTGTTTTTGAATACCAATTTTTATTCAGATATGTAGGCGTAAAACTCCTGATTTCTTATTGAGTATCCTTTACTGGTAGTTGAGATAGTGGAGTCTTAAAAGCTGTACGTGGAAAAGTGGTTGATTTGGAAGTTTTATTAAATTTGGTTGCTTAAAAATAAAGACTTAGGTGTTGGCAAGGCAAGATACCGAAGCAACGATTCAAGAAAAGTAATAAGCACTATTACTGTTGTAGACAGGCTTTTAGCTGATCAACTAGGAATATCAATTTAAGCACAATGTTGGGTTTAAACACAATTTGTCAAATTGAAAATTTTGTCAATGATAGGGATTTTAAGAGCAAAGCTAAAGGGAATTCCAAACTGGATTTAATTTTCTTCATCAATAAAAACTTAACACAGCTGTCTAACTTTAGCTCAGAAGTGAGAACTCTGAGAAAGTCCATGCTAATGAGCCAGTGACCCAAAGGTTAAAGACGTTTGGATTTGGATAATCCCGGAAATGGGTAATCCCCCAATTGTTTTTGAGCACAGGCAAGCCTGGGAAGGAGGTCCTAAAGTGCTGTATTAGTTTCAGTGTTAGACAACCATGTTGGTGCTTTGTAGATGGAGGTTGCTTTCTTCACAAGTTTTAGAAAAGAGTTTAGGATCGAGAGCCCCTGGTGTTTTAAAATTACAAAGTTCAGTATCAACAACAGCTCATACTCCTACTTAAAAATATTTGGTCATGGCCTCCCTTCAGTTTTATTGTGGCACTGGTAAAATCTACCTGGTTCTGGCATGCTTCACTTTGATTTCCTGCTATCCTCTACTGCTTGCCTCTAAATCAAGGTAAAGAGCAGAGCAGGTATGTATTAAATGTCACATTGTCTTGATTATTTATATTCTTTTAAAATTTACATGTTAAGCTTTGGTGTGTCTTGGTTCTCTAGGTAGTTTGCCCTTTAGTTCATAATTTGGCAAGAGTGACTTGGTGGGAGTGGGGCTTAGACTGAAAATTTAGAACAGCATGATCTAAAAATAAAAATGTTCTGTGCTGCATTTAGAAATATGCAAAAATTTAATAACCAAGATTTGTCTATATAGCAGACACATTTACATGGGATGTCAAAAGAAATAATGTGGTATTTGATATACTTACAGATAATTGTGATCTACATTTTAAAATATCAAGAGATCGCCTCAGTGCTTCTTCCCTTACTATGGAGAGTTTTGCTTTTCTTTGGGCTGGAGGAAGGGCATCTTATGGTGTATCAAAAGGCAAAGTCTGTTTTGAAATGAAGGTAAATAGAATTTTGTGATTTCTATATATATTTTTTGTGAGTGTGAGATGTCGGTGGAACTTTCTATTTTTGAAGTTTCTGGATTAGAAGAGGGCCTTGGGAACCTTTTGTAATACTTGAACTTGTTATATCAGAATTTGTGTTATAGAGTCAGACACCCCCCCCATTTTTTTAATTAAGGGTGCTTTGTGTGTCTGTGTCTGTCTGTCTGTCTGTCTGAGAAAACCCACTAAGGGTTTAAAATTTAGTTAAACTTTACGGTTTTGTTCCAGAGGACAAATTACTTTAATTGGTTTTAGGTTGGGTGTAGAGGATATGTAAATTTTAAGCATTAGCTGCTCTTTTAAACGTGAATCAACCAAGTACTTAAACCTTTTTAATTTCAATTCAGTAAGCCCTTACATCAGTTTTTTGGGGTTCTTGTGTGTCTTTGTATTAGTAGCCAAAGGCCCAAAAGAAATAAGCCACAGTTCCCAGATTTATCTATTGGATTAAAATTTTTAATCACTTATGATTTGACTTTCAGGTTACAGAGAAGATTCCCGTAAGGCATTTATATACAAAAGATATTGACATACATGAAGTTCGGATTGGCTGGTCTCTAACGACAAGTGGGATGTTGCTTGGTAAAGTTTCTATTTGAGTACTTTGTGCTCACCAGTGTTCAGGGCTGATTTTAGTAGGTAGCGTAGAAGGCATTCCAAACCTTTTGCTTGTTTTTGTCCATTCTGTTGATATTTTAAACATGGTGAATAGTAGCAGGCACAGGCTCAATTTTAGGTTTTGTTTCTTTGTGGTTAACTTATTTTATGAGCAGTGGTTAAGGTAGAATGTAGCCCATGTTACACAGTTTGTCAACTAAGTTACATAATCCATTTGGCTCTTGTTAATTGGATATCTAGTATAGAGTCAATGTAAGTGGGAAAATTAGGTTAGTCATCATTTGAAACTTACATCTTGAATATTAAAATATGTGGGCCATTGGGCTGTTTGAAAAAGTGACTTCATGGTAGTTATTTATTTTCTTAGGTGAAGAAGAATTTTCTTATGGGTATTCTCTAAAAGGAATAAAAACATGCAACTGTGAGACTGAAGATTATGGAGAGAAGTTTGATGAAAATGATGTGATAACATGTTTTGCTGTAAGTCATAGCTAAATTTTTATAAATGGCAAGTTATAAGCTTAGTGACTCTTTAAAGATATTCAGTGTTGGAATTCATTATTAACTCCTTTTGATTGAAAATTGCTTAACACTTCGTTGACCTGAAAATCTAGTCTAAGGCAGTATTATTTCTGCTGCTGGGTATAGGTGTTTCATCATTTGTAACCAGTAGAAAGCTGTTAATACTTAATACATGCCTTTTACAGCTTCCCTCCTAATTTAAATTTGAAAGTTTTTTAGAAGGCCTAATTTTTTAAACTTAATGTCCCCCCCCCACCAATTAACAGAACTTTGAAAGTGATGAAGTAGAACTCTCCTATGCAAAGAATGGACAAGATCTTGGTGTTGCCTTCAAAATCAGTAAGGAGGTTCTTGCTGGACGGCCACTCTTTCCGCATGTTCTCTGCCACAACTGCGCTGTTGAATTTAATTTCGGTCAGAAGGAAAAGCCATATTTTCCAATACCTGAAGACTATACTTTTATCCAGAATGTCCCCTTAGAGGACCGAGTTAGAGGTCCAAAGGGGCCTGAAGAGAAGAAAGATTGCGAAGTAAGTTAATTTTTAAGAAGCATAAAGCATTGCTTTTGCTTGGCAAAAATTACATTTAGAAGAGCTAAATGAGTGTTCTGTTTCCTTTTTGAGCCATTCCCGTTGCTTGTTGATTTTTCTCTCAGTAGCTATCTTCTCTCTTTCCACAAATGACCTTGTTATAGGGCTATGAAAATTTTAATATTTAAAGTGGGTTATTGAGTATGAAGATATTTTTAAACTGTTTATGCGACTACTGATGATCAGACAGTGAAATGACATTTCTTTCCATTGTAGGTTGTTATGATGATCGGCTTGCCAGGAGCTGGAAAAACTACCTGGGTTACTAAACATGCCGCGGAAAATCCCGGTAAATACAACATTCTTGGAACCAATACTATAATGGATAAAATGATGGTAAGTACATTGTTCAGGGCATGACGTGAGCATTTTTTAAAGATCAGAAGGTATTCTCAGTAATCTTTTTTTCTTGTTCTTATCCATTTTGATAGTATCTTAGGGGTAGGAATTTGGACAAGTTAAATTGATTACTTCAGTGTGGGCTCTTTATCTGTAAGATAAACTGGCTTCCCAAGGCTAGGCTTCATTGTCTTTGCCAGAGAATTTTTTGAACTCTTGTAACATCCAACAGCTAAAAAAAAAATAGAATAGCAGATCTTATTATGTGATAGTGACTTTTTTGGGTAGCAGTTGTAGGAAAAGGCAATATTTAAATTTTTGTGTGCCAGCTTTCTGTGTAGATACAAGCTGTGATATAAAGTTTAGCTTGAGAATCACAAGTTTAAAGGAAATTTTTAACTTTTAAAAAATAGGTGGCAGGTTTCAAGAAGCAGATGGCTGATACTGGAAAACTGAACACACTGTTGCAGAGAGCCCCACAGTGTCTTGGGAAGTTTATTGAGATTGCCGCCCGTAAGAAGCGAAATTTTATTCTGGATCAGGTAAGCCGTATCTTTGAAGATGAAAAAGTAACCAAATTGGATTTGGTGTAGAATTAATAAACTTTTTTTTTTTTTTAAGACAAATGTATCTGCTGCTGCCCAGAGAAGAAAAATGTGCCTGTTTGCAGGCTTTCAACGAAAAGCTGTTGTAGTTTGCCCAAAGGATGAAGACTATAAGCAAAGGACACAGAAGAAAGCAGAAGTAGAGGGAAAAGACCTGCCAGAACACGCTGTCCTCAAAATGAAAGGCATGGAACTGAGTTCTGTTGTGTCAAATCTCTTTGTATGAATTTTATTTGTAAATTTAACGTTTTTTGTTAGTAATGTTATTTCAGGAGTTGCATTAACTCTTTGTAAATACGTGGTTTTGGCTTTCTACTTTTAGGGAAAATGTGTTTCTTAACCAGCAGTAGATGTTGTAGTGTGTGTTAAAATACTTACAGCCAATCAAGAATTAGAGGCTTAAGGACAATGAATTTGGTGGTTTATGTTAATCTGACTTTATTCCTTGTAGGAAACTTTACACTGCCAGAGGTAGCTGAGTGCTTTGATGAAATAACCTATGTTGAACTTCAGAAGGAGGAAGCCCAAAAACTTTTGGAGCAGTATAAGGAAGAAAGCAAAAAGGCGCTTCCACCAGAAAAGAAACAGAACACTGGCTCCAAGAAGAGCAATAAAAATAAGAGTGGCAAGAACCAGTTTAACAGAGGCGGTGGCCATAGAGGACGTGGTGGATTCAATATGCGAGGTGGAAATTTCAGAGGTGGAGGCAAGTCGATTTTGAGTTCTGTGTAGTTCCAACACTGAAATAAGTAACAGTCTTCTATTTGGGTCTGTATGTCATTTTGCAGAATTTAACAAAGGAAATTGAATCCTTATTGATCTTAGCTGCCCTAGTAACTAGTTTAAAATCTTACGTGATTTGGGAGAATACACGCCTATGTTATGTGAGCAGTTAAACATTTTTGTCTTTAAATGTTTCTTTTTCTCCTAAAATAAAAGCCCAGAAGACCCTCTATGTAGCATGTGTAGAAGTGGCACAAAACACTGAATTAAATGTCTCATTTGCAGCCCCTGGAAACCGCGGTGGATATAATCGGAGGGGCAACATGCCACAGAGAGGTGGTGGCGGAGGCGGAAGTGGCGGGATTGGCTATCCATACCCTCGGGGCCCTGTCTTTCCCAGCCGAGGTGGCTATTCAAACAGAGGGAACTACAGCAGAGGTGGAATGCCCAACAGAGGGAACTACAACCAGGTAATGACTCACGGTCCCTGCAGGCAGGATGCAGGCAGTAGTTATCTGTGTAAATTAATCCGAAAGATGGAGGCTTTCTGTTGCGTAACCCCAGAACTATATGAACTGTGTGTCTGCATTGACGTAAGAAAAATGAATGATGGTAGTAAAACGAGTCCACCTAATTTTGATTTTTCAGGTGCACTGAGTAGCAGCTGTCCATTTCTGTGCTGTTCCTCATCCTTCCATGTGGCAAACGTAAGAAGTTGTGCTCTGAGTTCTTAAAGATTTTTTAATCATCTTTTCTTTTTTTCTTTTTTCCTTTTTTAGAACTTCAGAGGACGAGGAAACAATCGTGGCTACAAAAATCAATCTCAGGGCTACAACCAGTGGCAGCAGGGTGTAAGTAATTTCTTCTGTGCTTAGATACATTGTTTTTTGAGTTCCAGAGAATCAGTTTCCAAAAAGATCTTTATCCAGGGACTGAAGTGTTTGTAATGCTGACAGGGCACTGTGAATCGTGTTGCAGTTGTAGCCATAATCTTATTTTTTGAAGGCATAATAGGTTGGAGTTCGCTGTAACTTAATATTTTTTTTTAATAAAGTAACGTTATTTAATACATGGTTCTTTTTACTGCTAGTTTTAATTGTGTAAACTAACCAAGTCCTGGTGTGTTTCCTTTTGTTGTAATGTGTTTATTGATAATAATGGGTTATTAATACTAACTGAATCTGGTTTGATAGAAATCAGAGGTATGACAGGTATAAATTTGTTTCCAGCAATTACTCTGAATTAGATTCATTGTCATTTCCTAAAAGCAGTTTGAGTGGCTTATTGATGTTTTTTTCTTTAAAAAAAAAATTTTCTCTTACAGCAATTCTGGGGTCAGAAGCCATGGAGTCAGCATTATCACCAAGGATATTATTGAATACCCAAATAAAACGAACTGATACATATTTCTCCAAAACCTTCACAAGAAGTCGACTGTTTTCTTTAGTAGGCTAACTTTTTAAACATTCCACAAGAGGAAGTGCCTGCGGGTTCCTTTTTTAGAAGCTTTGTGGGTTGATTTTTTTTCTTTTCTTTTTTGTACATTTTTAATTGCAGTTTTAAAGTGAATCGTAAGAGAACCTCAGCATTGTGCACGATAAGAGAATGTGTCAGTATTTCAGGGTTCTACATTTTATCTGTAAAATGTGACTTTTTTTTTATCACAACAAAAGTAAAATGTTGCTTTGTACCTGGTGTCTTTTATTAAGAATTTACTCCCCCCATTTCTCACAGAGATAACAGTCGGGAGTCATTGTCACAATATAATAGAAATGTTAGCAACCAGATTCATGTAAGGACTGAGCGGTCCTCATGAATTGCATAAGACTCTGTACTGCTCGTATTGCACTCCATCCTCTCTGTAGTTTGCTGAGTAGTGGAGGGGGTAAGCTAAATAGTAGTTTCTGGCAATAACTGGGAAGGCTTTTTCTTTTTAAATAACAATGGAATTGGCATAAGTGAATGAAGATACAACTTGGAACTAAGATAGAGAAGATGGAGTGTATGTAGAAGGGCTGTTAAAAATGTAAAACTTGGTTGCATTATTTGTGGAGGCTCAAACTTGTGAAGGTTAAATACCATAATTTTTCCATTTGTTCTGCATTTTGATTCTGAAAAGAAAGCTGGCTTTGCCCATTTCTTATTAAAAAAACACTTGTTGTAAATCCAGTTGTCTAATGGGATCTATATGAAGTTAGCTCTGTCTGTATGCCCTTCTCCCACGAGATACTCTGTACTAGTGTGCTTGTAGTAGTTCTCCACCATCTCTGTAAGCTGATGCAATTGTGAGTCACCCATTTATATCTTAATTTTTAATCATGTCAGTTTTTGAATGGGTATCTCCTTAGCCTGCTGATTTCTTTTTCTTTCTAAAGAAAGTGGGTGGAGAAATTAATTTGACGTTTGTTTGCAATAAAAAGAATTCATTTTACTCTCGTTTTGGGATTCTCGCCATCAAGGTTTAAAATCCCTTTATGAAACTCCCAAGAGGAGAAATTTTAAGTGTGTGCTTTCTGGACAGCTTATTCTTTACTCTGTATTTGGAACATTTAGGTTTTAAAAACTTAAATGTTAAATGTATATTGACAATTGACTTGATGAAGTAAAGCTGAATTCTTCCCTTCCCCTCCCCCGCAGATGACTTAACATTTAATGAGGGGAAAAGGTAATGGCTGGGAGAAGTTTAACACTGTTTATCATCTTTATGAAATGCTAATGGCTGTCCTCAACTGATTATTTTATATACATATATAATACATGAAACTCTGGGAACAGATGCTTTTAGAAGCCATCATGCAAGCCAGTCATTGAATCACTAATACACAACACTGCTAACTTAACTGTAGCTATGTGATAACATTAGATCCCCTAATTGTAATTTTATTGGGTTTGCACAGAACACTTAATCTTCTAAAGGAACCTCACTAATGTGAAGTGAGGAATCAGGAGTCAAACTGTAGAACTAAAACTTCAGTCTAGTGTTTTGTTGGTGTTTTAGGTTGTTTCTGGTAAGTTGAGGATGTCTATATTTGATTGCTTAGATTTTTGTTATAGTCATTTGAACTCACCATACTGCTGGGAATTTTCTTGATACCAGCCGAGCTGCAGCTGAGTTTTAGATGACGGTGTAGGTTCATTGGAGAGATTTATGGAACAGGAGCTAATCTTACAATCATTTTAAGGATACTTAATACAAGGTAGTGTTTCAAGGGCTTTTGTCTTTTTAGCGGTTAGCCTACTGCTAGAAATCACTGGCATGAGTTACTTTTCAGTCAGTATGTATTACTGGGACTGCTAGACTTACACCCATGGGCCAAAATTCAGACAATTGCTAGTCAGTATTTAGATAGCATTGAATGTTTAGATGTCTTTAAAAAAATTGGCGCATACCTTCTAGTTTAAAATTGCTTATTAAGGAATTCATATCTAATAATTGCAGTGGGAGAGTAATGGTCAAATACCACTATTTAGTAGAGTTTTTATAACTGTGTAGCCCAGAAATTTTTGGGAAGGAAAATGTCTAGGAAAATGTTAAAATTTTAAGGAGTAGACTCAAGGTCAGAACTAATAGTAATGTCTATGTTTATACAAAAAAATATCAGTATTCTGAAATTGAAAAGAAAGTACACCAAATAGCAAACAAGAGGATGAAAAATAAGTTAAATCCCAAGTTTGGCACAATAAGACCTGTGGATGAGAAACTTGGTTCATTTTTCCCTCCCCTCACCTACCTGCCCTCTGGCTGGCAAAACACCAAATAAAAACAGCCAGGTATAGTGCTGAACAAATGTCCCAGCTATACCTAGAGAAAAACTCTGCCTGCAAGATTGCTGCGCCTTTTCACTAGGAAGTTTTGCAGGTACTTGACACCTATCACCCCAAGTCAGGAATTGGATCAGATTGGGCAGCTATAGTGTGAAAAGCAGCATCAGGATAATCAGGAAAGCTGCAGGACGCAAAGGATGAAGTAACTTGAACAGCCATGATACAGGAAGTTCTGGCTTTGCTAGGTTGCTCCTTGTTAACACACCTAGCTTTCGATGGGGGGTGGTGGGGAGGGTCTGGCTCTGACCTAGAAGATGGAACCAACTTCTGGCCCTAGTAACCAGACAGCAAGAAGCTTAAAGTGAGTCAAATCAATCTGACATTGAAATGACAAAAAGCCTTAAATATCCACAAAAGTTCTCATTTACATAGGGTAGAGCTGGTCTGAAAATAGGGAATACAACATTAGGTAATTGTAAGCACTAGCAACAAGATATTAAAACACATTTTTTTCTTAGAAAAATTAGAACTTTAGGAAAGGTAACAGTATTTTTTAAGTATGTTTTTCACTTACCTGGGGAGTTCATATCATGGACAGATTGTATTCTGTATTTAATATTTGCTTTAGATGTGGGAATTGAATGACTTTTATAAACAAATTTGCTTTTTATCCTAGGATCATTTTTATAACAGGTTCCATTGTACAAGTGAAAATACTGAAATAACAACTCTTACAGATAGTGGTACAGACATTTGACAAAGGTCTGAGCGTCAGTCTGTAAGCATATCTGGTATTTTTGAAAAGCCAAAACCAGATTAAGGTTATAATACTAAGGAAGGCATAAACCTTCATAGACCGAATCTTAGTTTTTGGTATTAGTTTAGACATAAATGTACCTCTGGAAAACACTTCCCATAATTCATTTTTTAGATGTACTATAAAATGTCTTTTTTAAGAAAATGGATGGAACCTGCAAGACAAGTCTTCTTAGCAATTGAAATGTTCTCGAAAGATGAACATGATTTTTTTTTTTTTTAAGCAAGGCAGTCCTTAGTTGACCTCACAGATTGCAAGGACCTTGTCAGCTTACACTCCTTTATTTTTTATTTTTTTACTTTTTACACCTACAGCACCTGGTCTTCCTAGATAGGCTCTGTCCAAATATTAACCAGGCCTGACCCTGCTTAGCTCCAAGATCAGATGGGATCGAGCTTGCTCAGGGCGGCATGGCTGTAGACTAACACGTTTCTTTCTAAAGCCATTTTTTCCCTAACATTCTTGAAATGGTTTAAGTCTAAACTTCGTTCATTCCAAGGCTCAGGAAAACTGGGCTTAAGATACAACATTTTAGTCATAGTTAATAAAAACAAAGCATGTTATTGATCTTGCAATACATTATTTTAAGGGACAGCAATTTGTGTTTATTATATAAGCCATAGTATCTTCAAATCATTGCCTAAATTTACCTAAAAACAAATTGAATGCACTCCTGCTATGGAGAGAGCCTTTCCTTGTACTGTGTGTGTGTTTAGATTTTAATTTTCTTTCACCTTTTACACTAAAATATTCCAGTGTGGATCTAGCCAGTGTAGTGTTTGTTTAGGTTGCTCTGATCCCTCATTTTTTGACCTAGTACCCTTACTACAGGTACATGTTTATAAGACAAATAGTAAAACAATTTTAGCTAACTCATTGACGTGACTTGTCTTAACCCTTTTTAACCAGACTTTGTTTAAAATAAACACTTGAGAATTTTATAAGGGAGCCACAGTGCTCGATTGTGTTGGAGTAGGAAAAATTAAAAACCAAGACCCCAAGTATCTTAACATTCCAAAGTTGTTTTTTTTTAAGTTACGTATATGTTGGAAATTGAACTCCTGTCTTCATATGTAATGATTTATATTTTGCTAAATGTGTTTATTTGGTCACAGTCAGTTTGAACTATGCGTACAGCTGGAGCCCAGAAAATAAAAGCTTTGGGTAGGTGAGAATGGGTAACAGATGTGCCACTTACATTTAGTAAGGATGTACTTTCACTTCCTAGCCACTTGTCTAAAAATACAGGTGGTTATGAATGTTGAATTTGTCCAAGGGATATAATCTATAAAGGATAATAGATGTAGATAGGAAATAGGTGGAAAAATCATGTTAGTCTAGAATTAGTGTAACATCTTGTGCAGTTGGGTATGTAATGTTCATGAGTATAATCTTTTGTCTTTTACAGATAATTGGCAATTTTAGTTAAGATTGTAGATCCAGGATTAGGTGAACAGATCAGTAATCACTGATAGGTGGGTTACTGGGACAAGAAACTTAACCATGTGTTTCATTTGTAATTAATTATTGCCTAGAAATACAATTTCTCCCTTTCCATGCCAGGATTCAACATTAACTTACATCTTGACAAGAAACAGGGGTTTTGCTTTTAAACAAAGCTGAGTCTGTGGGTATGAGAAACTCGTTACAAGGGACAATCTAGACAAATAGAGAAATGTGCAGAAAGGTTCAGGTCAGACCCTCACTGATCTTTGCCCCGTTAAGTCCCAGTGCTGTCCCAGTGGCACAGCATGTCGTGGGCATGTCCAGCGGATCGGCACCCCTGGAGGACATGCAGCGACGGCGGCCTGGAGAGCTCACTAACGGAGCGGCTGACTGACGGACGCTGTTTGTGGCAAGCTCTTGCCTGCCGTTCCTTTGACAAGTCTGTGACCTTGAAGGAAAACTAGTTTTGTCCACTAAAATACTTTATGCTTGTCAGGGAATTGAGAAGCATTGCCACAAGTTACTACTCCCAAGAAAGTTTTTGAGTAAAAACCGCTAAGAATAGTGAGATGGCCAGGGTAGACATCTAACTCGCATGGCGTAAAAGCTTTGAAGTGGTGAGGCATGCAGAGGGATGTGAAATCACCAATTCAGAATGGGGCTTATTTGAATGGCAACAGGATAGTTCTTGAAGGTATTTTGTGTCTCAGTTAAGGGAGATGGGAACATGGGAGTCATGGTCAAGTACAGTAGAAGGTTCCAACTTTACTATTTATTTTGAAAAGTAATAAAGCAAAAAAAGTGCTGATTTAAATTTCATCTCCTTTTCCTTAGTCTGTCCATGTGAATGTGCTGTGTGGAAGAGTAAAAGGGCCCAACTAAGTGTTCCAGTGACTCCAATAGGTATTCCGCGTTAACTGCTGCTTGTACATTTAACGTTTGTTGCGTTGGGCTTCTAGGATCACGTTAAATAAAACTCCCCTTATTTTAAAAAGTTGAGAATGGGAGAAATTTGATGACCAGATGGATAGATTATGCAACAGGGGGTGGGGAAAGGTTTTCTACTTTGCATACCTTTAGTTTGGTGTATCTAAGCTGATTGGCTGTCTTGAATAGGAGCTGAGTCCTTTCAAGCTTCGGTCCTTACTCTAATGGTTGAAATTCTTGTTTAACTTTTTGCAAGACATTCGTTTTAATGTCTTCCCTACTGGCAGAATTTAAATACGGATTCTAATACAAGGAAAAAATTAGAATCCCTAATCCCTTAGATTTCTGCATGAACCTCTTTTGTCAGATTGTAAGGTTTGGGGGAAAAAAGATCCTTTTGGTTAGTGAAGTGATACAAATTCATATCAGTACATAAAATCAACTAGGATGTACATTTAAATTGTAAATAGAAGGTATAAGAAAGCTCAGCGTGAGCTCAGTGCCAGTCCAGAGCATGTCATTGTTGCCCTGAAGTTTAAAACTCGATAAGCATAGACGAAATTAATTTTTCCCACTATGTACTCCAGAACTATGTATTTTAGCGAAATGAGAGGACGTGGGTGCTATACTGGTTTGAAATGAAGCTATCAGGGTTTGCTCAATGAAATGCGTCCTACTCTGTCAACTAAAAACAGGCTTATGACTTCTGGAGAGCAGACAACTCGGTTTCAAAGTAAAAGGTAAAAATCATAACTTCATTTGAGGAAAAAAAATAACCCATAAAAGTAGAAAAAGTTTCCAAAATAAACTTTGGATTTAGATGGTAAAACACGTTTCATTTCACATGACTTGTCCTCATAGTCCAAGGGGAAGAATCGTTTCAGTGGAAACATCCTTTAAGAAACCAGTACTTTTATCCCCTAAGGGCGGGACATAATGGAAGTTATTTCTAGAAAAAAAGGTGAAACAGATAAGATAATCCCCTGTTAAGTTGATCTAAACTTGTAAAGCGAACAGTAGGAGCCTCTTAAAATTAGTGCTTGCTCATAGTGTCACTGATAGCTTTCTCAAGATAGTACTTGGGGGAAGGAGTCATCCTGTCCTTATTCTAGGAAGTAAACAGGAAGGCAGATGCAGTGGTTGAAAAGACTCAGTTATTGGCCCCACACATAAAGAGAAAATCTAAAGGTGGAACTGAACGCACAAAATAAGTGTAAGATACCAGTATTTGGGTAATAGAGGATATTGGTATATTATACTAACCTGATTGATGACCACTGGATCGTATTTTAAAATGCTTCCAAAAATATCCTAGAGGACCATTAAAAACCAATTATAGCAATCGTTTTAATTTTTCTACTTTGCTCATTAAGGTTTGCTGCTTACCCAAAGCATAATAGTTTATATATTAACATGACTTGTAAAGGGGTATCTTGACTCCCCATACGCCACCATTTTTATCTAGGAATAGAAGGATTCAAACCCTATTTGATTCCTAGCTCTTTGCTGCAAAGTGCAAAAACAGGAATCCCGAATTTATTATATAGACCTCCTCGCATTATATAATCGAAGCAAAGGGAAACCAGCGATGGAGTAGAGGTACGTAGACTTAACAGAGCTGCTTGCAAATCAAATAATGGTACTAGGGATAGCCAAAATTTGTTGCCCAACTTAGTATAAATCACAAGTCCAGAGAAAGGCTTGTAGTTAACTTTAATTCCCCCGAGATCCTTTAACTGAAATGTAAAAGCAAGTATTCATGGAAGAACAAAGGGGAGGGGTGAGGAAAGGGGGAAATAGAGCTCTGGAGGGGTTCAACAAAGTAGGTATGATAGATAAGCCACAAAGTTTTTAAAACTACTAATGACCACAATTCTATTTTAATCAGCTACTTAGCTGGTACCTACTGCTATATCACCTAGTGTGAAATTCGGAATTAATGGAACAATGAAGGAAGCAGTTCATCCAGCTGGAGGTTCCAAGTGGGCATGGAAGGTAGGTTACTCCTTCGGTTTAAATCTGAAAAGTGTGTTTGGATGATCAGGAACCTGGACTTTGTCTACTCGCTAATGAACATTTAGTAGTAATTCAGTTTAACATGTGGTTTGAATTTTGTCTGGAAATTTGTTGCCAGTAAAAATTGCAGGTTCTTGACAAGAAACTTAGGCCTACTTATATAGCAAAGTCGGTGGCCACTGAGAGTGTCAACTACTACAACAGAACAGTAGTGTGGGAACCTAAACAGGAAGGTGATTCTAATTCCCAGAGGTTAGTGAGCCAGGGAATGAAAATGTTATAAGATGTAGGAGAAGAGTTCACAGCCGAATGAAAAAGCCTGAGCAGAGGCAGGAATTTGGGTCACAATGGTCGGGGGTGTGCTGGAGGCAGAACCAGTTTGTAAGTGGAGTGGGATGGTGGAGCAGAAATGGATTGGACTGGAGAGACCAGTGCAAGTGTCAAGACTTAGAAGCCTATGGAAGGGTCCAGTAGCAGTGCCATAAGGGTGACATGGTCTAGTAAATCATTAGTACATTCTGTAGCATCTTACTAGTTGAGGAAATACAAAGTGTTAATGATCATGTAAATGTAGGAAATGACATTTCAAAGTAATCCAACTAAGTGTGTCACCCTTTTTCATCCAGGTCCCCAATTTACGAAGTCGTGCTGCTGTGAAAATGAAACCTTGTTGCTGGCGAAGGCCTTGGAAACTTTCGCCGAGAGAGGTTTCTCACTCAGGGTAAGAAGGAATCGTAGTGTGTTAGAGCTAGAAGGGACTTTGTCACCCTGAGTCCAGTTGCCTGGTTTTACGTGTTACATTTGTAAACCAAAGCTGAGAAAACGTAAGTGGCTTGCACAAATAGCTGGTTAAATATCAGCTTTGATTAGTACTCATGCAGTGCTGCCTCTTAACGGGAGTGACTGTCACATCGTAGAATGCTCGACATAATTATTTTGGTCATGATCAGTCTGAATAACAGACTGCATTTAACTTTGCTGTGTGTCGGTAAGAGTGGGCAGACGTTCTTGTAAACTGCATTTCCCTAATAACCTTTCCTTCCCTAATCAGTGTTCAAGTCCTCTGGTGGCTGCCAGGTGGTGATGATCAAGAAAAATCTTTTAGAACAAATGCTTGACAAGTCATTCACTAGTAGTTATGGCATTTGGTAAACTACATACCTTACACACCCTGGCCCTCAAGACAGCCACAGGAAGGTGGGCATGGGAGGGAAAATGCTATTTCTCTGGAGAGCTGAACTTGGAGCAGGCTTTAGGACATCTCTTTCTTGCTCTTACTGCTTTAGCTCACCATGATAATCACGGAACAGGAGCCGCAGTGATGCCACAATCCTGTCCCCTGGTGTCTTTTTTCATATTTATTATTTCTTAACCAGGAAGACTTCTAGTTCTTATTTGTAATGTTGATACTGAAACAAAACAATTTCATTGCTTTGGAAAGGGAGAATTTTTTTTTCCTGAATAAATAAATTGCTGTGGACTTAGGTAGATTTTTTAAAATTATGGTGCTGATTGAGTTACAAATGTCTTATTTGCATCAGTATAATACCATGTCTGTAGTCAATCCTGCAGTTCTTTTTCCTTTGTGCTAAACAAGTTTTAAAAAATTTTTGCATACATGTACATAAATTCTATGAGAAACTAAAACTGTATACTTTCAAAAAATTAAGAGTAGTTAAAAACCTTTAACTGCAAAATGATATAGTCCATTAGTTTTAAGTCTTATATTAGCATTGGCTTAAACCAGGAGGTTTTCCCTCTTTTTAACAGAGTACAGTAAAATAGTTGTTTAAGTCCAGTTTTAAAAAGCAACTGGGAGAAGTGTTATTCTTGTAGCACTGTCATCTGTACTCACTGCTGTCATTACAAGGAGACTTTCTAAGCATGCTGAACTAGGTCATTTTAAGCATGACAAGTTCACCACTATAAGCTCCAGTGGCAGGAGATGCTGCGGGGCTAGAGTAAGCTTGTAAGTGTCCACACCAGTGCTGGAAAAAAAGAAAACAACTTGCACACACTTTATTTCTACTTGATTAAAAGCCTTCTTACGGTACACACGACGTTTGACATAGTTGATCTCAGCTTTGCTCACATTGACTTCAGTTACGTCATGGAGGTGTGAGGTGTTCTGGGGCTTTCTGTACACAAGACTCTGCTCAGTTGTCGCTGTCACCGTTGGTTGGTTTTCTTTCAGGATCTAGGTGGGTACTTTCATATAAAATCTTATTTTTAATTCCTTCTCTGGCAACTCTTTCCTGTATTCTTAGCTTTGCATAATTATACCTACAATGGAACCTTATAAGAAAAGAACATGAGTAAGTCATCAATGCAAAATTCCTATAGAAACTAATTTGAAATTTTATAATAAAATTAAAAAATGCTCACAATTCAGTACCCCAAGACTTAAAATATAATCATTCTAATTCTAATTTAGAGTTTTATCTTAGGGTGGTTTGTTGTCAAAGATACCTATGAACACATTTGTTTATTAAAGTATGTTTTATATAAAATGAGGATTTCTATCACCTTAGTTTTACTTGTAGAACCTCATAAATGGAACCATATAGTATGTACTTGGGTCTGGCTTTTTCTTGCTCAAGGAAATACATTCGAGATTGATCCATGCTATAGCAGTAGCTGTGAACACACGAGTCACATTTTCAGATGTGATGCCATAAGCAGGGTGGAAAAGAGCATCAGGGTGAAGTAAAAGGCTGAGCCTCCTAAACAAAATGTGAACCACACCTTGGTATTGATGGCATGTGTGATGTCATGCAGTCCTCTGCTCATTTGCCATGGTACAAAACACAGGTAAAAGCATTCCAATAAAATCATTTTGTATGAAATTTCTATTTAAAAAAGTCCTTTTTTAAAAAGCTGGTCTTTTTTCTTTTTTAAAAAAATAACTTAAGGTGAGGATTTCCCGATGGTAGATTGCTCTGAAAAGAGCATGTGCTTTGGAATTAGATAAACCCATTACAATCATGGATCTTGAATACGTAATACACATACCAGCATCCTAAAGTCACCAAGATGAATCCACCTACTCCAACATCACATGATCTTCTAATTCTACCTGTCAAAAAACACAACCACTGTAATTATAATGATGTATATTACTCCATCTAGAAAATAATTGTTCAGCACACATAGTGTGTTTTTATACACAGAGAAAAAGATACTCACTAGTTAACAAGAAATGTCCAAGGCCAGCCACAACAGATCCTATTGAACCATATAATATCGAGTCCCGAGCACAAGGAATGTTTTCGACATCTAAAATTCCTAGGAGCTTAAAGGGCTAGGATAAAATAAAAAAGAACCTAGGTTGAACAAGAAAAAAATATTGTCGATCGGGGTGGATTGGTAAAGGATTAAACTAGAATATGCGCTATGTGACAACCATGATCTATTTATATTGTCTTTTAACATACTGATGCAGTATACAACCTGAATCTTAAAATGGGAAACTTTGAGAATTTGACCAGGGCCTCAAGCAGTATAGCATAACATACCTAACTTAATTAAATTATGGTGTTAAACCATAATTTGCTGATTGACTGGTTTAGAAATAAGAGCAAATTTTATGAGCTCTTTCAAACACCTGTGAAACTTGGGAATTTGGCTGTCACTGATTTAAAACAGTGTAATTTTGTTTCCAATAATTTGGAAAGCCGAAACGGGAGAAGTAAAATCATTCTAACCACGTTTGCTTTTATTAGTATAGTGCTGTTTGTTGTAAATTTCTTTGACAATGACTTTAAATTTTATTGGTGTTAACGAGATGAACATCAGTTATGTTTATAAGGATGTTTCATGTAAAGGTAAATGAATGCATTCTCCTGGTCTGTTTCCTTGCCTGTGATAACAAATTGCACTTGATTGTTTTATCTTGTGGCCCTCAATCTGTAATGAAAGGGGTTGGCCTGGGTGATGATAAGTTCCTTCAAGTGCTAAGATGTTTTTTAAATTTTTTCTACAGTCTCCATTGGACTTATTCTCCTAATTAAAAACAAACAAACAAACAAACAACCACCCTAACATGTTTAGAATGTCTGCCATTCTAACGGTACCGCAGGGCGGGCGGGCGCACACGACAGACATTTAAAAAAAGTCAAATGTGTTTCAGTATGGCTTTTCTATTAAAGACTTAGAAAATTTATGACACTGTTTTCTAAAACTTGATTAAATGCAAGTTTTTAGTAATGTAGCTTTTAAAAGAAAGCCACTTGTCCACTCAAAGGTTTCAGTTATACTTTTTAATTGGTAGCACCTTGGACCTTAAGCTAAAGAGGGGAGGGGCTATAGCATGGGGTAAAAAAGACTGGAAGAAATGGGGAAAGGACAAAAGAGACAGGTCAGATTAAAGGTTAACATGAAGATATTGTATTTTCTCTGCCATAAAAGATAAATGACTTTGTTTCTAATAAAGCAAAAACACATACTGCTTCGCTGTCTCATTTTTGTTTTCTCTTCTTCTGCCCCTTGCCCCCCCCCCACCGACCCCCGCCCACACATTAAGATCACTTCATGAACACAGCAGGTGTAGTCATGCAAATCTTCATACATAGAGGCCGGGAGATTTTCATTCTTCAGATTTTTTCATTTAGCAAAAAACACGTTTCCTCACCAAAGCAGCTCAAAAGCCCAGTGGAATGTATGGTCCTGGGGGAGGGTGTGGGCCTCTCTGCAGATGGGGAATGTTGACTCCGAATTCCAGTCCAGGACTAACGAACGCCTTCACCTCCAAGCCTTGCCAGGTCTCAGAAGCAAGTGAGACCAGCAGCTTCTACCACAGGCTGTATGATGCTCTCACGTTTGGGCAGAGAACAAAAGGACTGGCCGGCCCAGTGCTCCAAGTAGCGCGCCCCCACCAGAGGCCACAGTTTCTTTGAGGCCTCCACTTTATTTGGACGCCCCTCCATGATGGAGCCATGGTGTGACCCTTCCCCCAACACACCAGAAATCTGCAGACAGACATTTCTTGGGGCACTTGGACAAAATGCTACCAACCCCAGTCCTCTGGCATTAAAATACACTTGCCAAATATCAGTGCTGTTTAAGCCAGCTAGGAAACTCAGAGATTTTCAAGTCCGCCCTCAGATTCTGATCCAGATCTGGGGTGGGCCATTGGAATCCCTATGTAGAAAGCGGAAGGTCTTCTGATGACTAGCACACTAGGGAAACACTGCTTATAAAAGTAAAAATTTAATTGTAAATCACAGAATAATCTAGTCTGTTTTAAAGGACAAACATCTTACAGAAGTTACATATGTTAAATGGTACGTTCTTAGAACCACCACAGCACGCATGTGACTGGTCTAACGGCAGTGGTGGCAAAGCTGAGAAACCAACGTGGGTCTGAACAGCCATAATTTGGGACTGGCAAGGGGCCAGGCCCTCACACCCGATTTTTAGCTCTCACCACCTCTCTGAGGTGATCTCGGAAGTCGGGGTCTCTACTGGAAGGCCAGGAAGTGCTGGCCGAGTGGAAGGGTGGTGAGCGGGACCACAAGCCTGTCATTTCCCCTGCATCATTTAACCCTCTGGGCTTCTTTATAGATGAGAACGCCAAGGCTCAGCGAGGAGTCATTTTCCAGAGGTCACACACGTCTAGGAAGTAACGACCAAATGTAAAAGCACAATTTTCCCTTTACTAGTAGAGCATTCTCGCCCTCCAAAGTTGGACTTTAGACTTGATTACTCAATTCTCGGGAGCTCGAATGGAATACTGTGATGGAAAACCAGCCTTCAGCATATGAGTGCAAGGTTCTCAGGGAAGTTAATAACATTTCCCCTTATTTCCACGTCTGCAGACTTAAGTTTTACCTTAAATTTAGGCCATTACCTTAAGCAATTTTCATTAATGTATTTTAAGTTTAAATTTATAGAAGCAGCTTTCCCAGCTCACCTTGTTGGAGCCAAGGAAGCTCAAAAGATGCCTAAGCCAGAATGCTAGTTTATAGGAAATGGAACAGATCAGATCAGAGCTAGCTCGTTTCCCATTGCCCAAAGTAAGTGCCCATGTTCTCTTCGTTGCAAGGGATGGAATGGCCCTATTCCTGTTTTGAAAACTAGTCTTAACTGGTGGTGGGGAGGTAGGTAAGAGGAAAGGGGATCAAATATGTGATGGAAGAAAATTTAACTTTAGGTGGTGAACACAATACAGTATACATGACGTATTACTGAACAGCGCACTTGAAACGTGACTCATTAACCAATGTCACACCAATAATTTTAATTAAACTAGTCCTAACTGCAGTTGGTTCCTCCAACTACTCAGGGGCTCTGTTTCTAGTTAGCCCTTCTTTCGTTTGCATTATTTTTTCCCTCTCTACAATCGGCAGCCTAGAAACAAAACCAAACAACCCCCTCTTCACCCCCTCAAGCCTCCTAAATGACCATCCCATTTCTCTGCTCCCTTTTACTGCAAACGAGTTAATGTGCTGCTCCACTTAGAAACCTCCCGATCCTCCCTAACTTTACAATGAGGCACTCACCCCTGCACACCACTGAAATGGCATTGTTCTAAAACACATCCATTTTGCAAAATCCGTAGTACTCTACACGTCAGCACACGTGGCACAGGTAATCATTTGTTTCTGGAACAATTTCTTGGGTCAAATAGGACGTTTCCTGGTTTCCTTCTCACGGCCCTTTCTGGCAGCTTCGTTGCTATCCCCTGATGACACATCTTAAAATGCGCCTTCCTCCCCGCTCCATCAGTCTCTTCCTAGGTGTCTCCGATCTTTCAATGCAGTTTACATGATGACTCCCAAATTTAGAAATCAAAACAAACCCTGATCTTCCCCAAGCTTTAGTCTCATCTCATCTGCTTGTTGACACCTCGATGTCTGATGAGCACCTTGAACTTAATATTTCCAAATTGGAATTACTTTTCACTCATCACTACTCAACCAATCGTCAGAACAAAAACAGTCATCCTTGATTCTTCAACAAACTCATGTCCAATGTTATCAGCAATTCTGGAAGGATACAGCTGAACCAAATCCATCCTGAACCAACCAGTTCTGTCACTGCTGCTTACTACAAGTACCAACTTCTGTCCTAGTATCTTAAAAGACCTCGATTCTACCAAGATTATTCTTTTAAAACCCTCCATGGCCTTGGGTTATGCTCACAATAATGTATGTGCTCCTTGCTACTGTGAAGACCCTACAAGATGTGGCCCCCACCCTCCTTTTGTACCCCTTTCTGTCCCCATGTCCTCTGGTGTAGGCACGCTGCCACCCTGACATGCCTTAGACGGGGTACTGCTTAGCACACGCTGCCTTTCTCTGGAATCTTTGGCTTGTTCAGTAAATGAAATTCTTCCTTTTTGTTTGATGCCTCCAGCAGAATCTGAATTCCATAAAGACAGGGATTTTACCTGTTTTGATCAAAGCTTTTATCTTTAGCATGTAGTTTAGTGCTTAATGCTCGTAGGTACTCTAAATATTTTTTTGACTGGTTGACTTCATAAATTTAGAATTTACTTGTATCACTTTCCTGGTAGGCATGTTAACAAATTTCATATTTTAGTTTCTCAGTAAAGAATGAGAGCAGAGGAAAGGCAGTTTTTAAGGGCTAGTTCTATCAGACATGCTAGCTTGGTAACTTTCTCATGTTTTCCTGAAGTTTGCTGATTCTAAAAACGAAACACCCTGGACTGCAAAGGAATGATCAGTGAAAAAATTTTTAAAACTACAGGCTTCCTTTTCTGCCATTATCCTGGGCTACTAAGTCAGACATAGCTTATGTTATATTATTATCATCTCTTTCATGAGCATTAGTGTTTCATGAACATATTTACTGGACTTTTACAGTATTTTTGTTTGCTAATGATAGACCAATGAAATAGGTCGATATAAATCTGTTTTTTCTTTCACTGAAATCTTTCTCAGTGGATTAAATCACCCTTATGACCTTACATGACAATTACCTCCTGTCAAAGGTGAATAATCATATACAAAAAGGTTAAAAGCCTCATTCACGATCCCAGTGTTCTCACAGAACAATCTAGAATTTCGTGTCTGAAATATGCACGTTTCATACAAGGGTTTCATACTTTGTTATATGAAGATGTTTAGCATATTCCAAATAGTACATGAGACATTAAAAGCAGAAAAGGCACCAATGTTGTATAAACGGACAGTTATTAAATATGGAAACAATCTAACATTTGTTCATCTCGGCCATCTGATGGTCTGCTGTCTTGAGGAAACATAGATGTAAAAGTCCCCAGAGAAGCAAGAACTTTGAGGAAGTGAGCAAAATTCCCAAGCTGATGAGAGAAATCCTAAAACTATAGATGAAGACCAATTTGACATACGGTGGGTCATTACTGATCCAATATTTACATAAGCTTACTATTAAAATTTTTATCTTCTTTCTGAACATGTTTTTTGCTTAGTACTGAGGATATAAATTGGTTTCCCTGCTCTTATGGAGCCCACAAGGAAGAAGAGACGGATTATTTTCTGGTAAAATAAACGGTGTCGTGATATAGTTAGCACAAGGTGCCAGGGGAGATGGGGACAGAAGCACCTCAGTCTGCTTCGGGGAGTCAGGAGGCCTTTAGGGGAAGATGAGGGCCTGGTTTAGCTTCAGTACATCTACAGGAATGATGAGAAGTCAGCTGGAGGGCCTTGTATTACAGGCCAGGTGAAAGCAACGTGCTGCTCTTACGACTTCAGGCAATTTACCGGTTAGCGCACAAGGACAGTCGTGGAAAGTGGACTGAGGAGGGCAAAGCACGACCCCAGGAACACACCAGCCACGGATGCTACTGGTTACTGCACACCGCCAAATGGAGAGAAAGCAAGGTTCACGGGAAAAAAACCTCTCTTCTCATCCGACCCTCCTGCTCTGCACGTCAATTCACCGGAATATAACCAACTGTCCACGTTAAGTGTGAAATATACATCAAAGACGAGGCACGTGTCCCCACAGCGCTCCTAAGTCACTCTATCTTCACTAGCAAGCTACCAGGGCAAGGCCATGGTCAGCAGACTTTTCCTTGCCAAAGGCTTGTTGGCTGTTCGTCTAGGGCCCCGCAATAAGTCATTAGCAGTACTGGTCCCCTCCGCCTCCTAATTTTGGTTACTTGTCATGGCAACGAGGTCAAAAACATGGGCGCGGGAGGATACAAGGTAGCAATTTCCATCCCCGGACGGCAGCGAGGCCGACGACACGCGCTCGGGGCCTGGGCTGTCCTGGCTCCGGAGGCCGCGTCCTTGCGAAGCGCCGCGCGCGCCCCCCGCCCGCGCCCCGCGCGCCCCCCGCCCCGGGTTACCTTCCCCCTGTCGGGCTCCGCCGGGGCTCCGGCGCCGCGGCCATGGGGACGAGTCGGCCGCCGCAGCCCCGCCCGGCGCCCGCCGCGGCGGAAGCCCCGCCCACGGCTCCGCCCCGCCCCGCGCGCCGGCCGCCATCTTAGGCAGCGATGCTGCGTCTCCGCAGCGGCCGCGCCGGTACGGGCCGTGCTCTTTGTTCCCTGGACGCGCCACCCCTTCCCGCCCTCGGGCTCCCCACGGCCGGGGACCCGGCGCCGTGCGCGGAGGAGGGCTCGGGAGGCGACACCGCTCCCGGGCTCTCGGCGGGGCACGGGCGGCGCGGCACCGCGACACGGCGCCTCGCCCCAGGCCGGCCCCCGCCTTCCGCCCCAACCGCCATTTCTAACCGCCGCCCGCGCGCTCGTGCCCGCGCGCCCGGCCGGCGGGGGCGCGCGCGCGCCGGGAGCGGGCGCGCGCGCGCCGCCGCCGCCGCTTTGTCCTGCGCGCGGGCCCTGCGGCGGGCGAGTCGCCCGCCCGGAAGTCGGCCTGCACCCGCTCGCGGGCCGCGTCCCCTACGTGTCCTTTGTCCTTCCGGCCCGGGGACGGGCCCCGGGTGTGCCCGGGGCCGCAGCCGCCCAGCCCCGGGCGCCGGCCTCGCACGAATTATGCTCCCACGGCCATGCCACCCCCGCCCTCCTTCATTCTCACTACTTAGGGGCTTTAAAATAGCGCTGCGCGGTTCCCTAAAGGAGACTGGGGACAAGATGGAGGGAGCAGCGCGTGATCGAACATGCGCCAGGACGTGGTGTCCGCCCTTACAGGGCGGTGAAGGACTCTGGGGCTTAAGTAGGGAAAGGCATTTCTAACGTGCGGTGGTGGCCGCGGTGGACCCCTCCCTAGCACTGCGCGTTACCGGGCAACCCGAGCTGCGTGCCGGCGAGAGCCGTCGGGAGCGCGCGCATCCGACCCCGAGTGAGACCGAGTCTGGCCAGCTTCCCCGCCCCGAGTAAATACAACGCAGTTCCTTGTTCTGTGCTTTTCTACCCACCCTTAGGTGAATGTCCCTGTGATTACCTTATGCCGCCTTTGTATTTAACGTTTAGTCTTTATATATGTTTCAAAGCGTACTCCTGGGGAAATGTTGAACGCTCTAGAGCCTGTCATTGAGCAAAGTCATGCTGCTAATTTTACTGCTTCCGGGCACGTTGAGGGCTGGATGCAGACTAGCGATGGTGATTTAATGTTAGGTATCATTAATTGAACGTGTTTGTAGTCCTTGTAAGGCCTTTACTTTCATGATCATGTAATATCTTTCTACGATTCCAATAAAATAATACGATTTATGACTTAACGTGTCTTTTTAAATGAGTAACTTTTGGGGAAATTGGACATCCACAGACAAATTACATACTGCTGTAATATTTATTAGGAAATAGGAAAACGTCACCCTACTCGTGATATCTTGCCATTTTGGGGTTCTCAGCTGAAATTCTTGAGCTAACTATGCTTTGAACCTTTCTTTGGTCTGGAAGCTTAGATTTAAGCCAGTAATATTCCATAAAGGAATGAGGAGTTCTTTTGAAGTACCTCCTAATTATGTTGTAAAGAAAGAACTGGAAAAGTACAGGTAAAACATCATAAAACCATCCTATTTTATTTTTTATTGTGATTTGGAAAACTGCTAAGGTAACTTAGTTGAGGTCCATTTCATTTGTCTTTGAAAGTATTTTTATATATTATTTCTTTATAGTAAATATTAATAATTTCACAAAAATTGCATAATAATTGCATGTTTGATTTTTTTTCATTTTCACAGTTTATAGAGTGAAAAATAAAAATCTCTTGCTCTCACCCTTTTTCTCCCCTCTCTGTGGTAAACACAACAGTTCTATATGTCTCTTTCTAAACTGCTTCTTTATCTTAATTAAAACAAACACTGTAATATAAGTTACAAAGTGAAACATTCTGTGCCATACCTGCCATCATACATGTCTATACATGTATCAGTATATGATACACACAGAGCAAAATGAATGCACTATGTAATTTGCATTCAATAATTTACTCACCATTTAACATTCTATCCTAGAAATTTTTTCATGTACTTATAGATTTACCCAGTTATTTTAAAGCCTGCCCAGCAATCCTTTAATCATTTTCCTTTAGACTGATATATATAAAATTTCAATTTGTTCACTAATCAAAAAAAAAGCTTCAGTGAGCATCTTTATATCTTTGTGCACATGTTCAAGTATTTCTGTAAGACAGATTTCTGGAAGCGACATGATTCAAATGAGTATGCACATTAAACAATTTAGTATCTACTGCTAAACTGTCCTGCAAAAAGACTACCAGTTTATATTCCCCATTAACAATGGATGAGAATGCCTGCTTTTCATGTTTTAAACACTGTGTATTTAAATTTGTGCTTATCTGATGGATGAAAAATGGTGTCTTACCGTTTTAAACTCTTGATTACTGATATGTTTGAGCATCCTTTCAAATGTGTATTAGGCATTCTTTTCTAAGAAATGGCTTTCTACAGCTTTTGTGCATTAAAAAATTTGTGTATGTGATTTTCTTATTAGTTATATAGTAGCTCTTTGCAATTATGGCTTTTAACTCATTCATAACACATCTTTTCTTCTAGTTCATTACTTCTTACTTTTGTTTATGGAGGTGTTGACTTTAAACGAATAGCTATTTCTCCAGCAAAAGATTTTTGTTGTTGTTTTTTTCTTTTTCCTGGGAACAACAAAGAATTGCAATTTAGGACATGTAATCTAATGGCACAGGAACCACACACTAGTCCAGAGAAACAAGGAAGAAAAAAACTCTTTTATGGACCTGAGAGGCACTGTTGTAAAGGAGGAAACTGAAACTTCCAAGTAGACTATCTTTTCATTAGCTGAGCAACTCTGTGGCAGGGAAGAATCTTTTCTTCTTCCTGATGAGGTAGTAATGCGTCACTTCCTGTCAGAGATGTAAGGTACGTCTCTTCCAGTTGGGGTCAGTAGTGTGCATTGAGTGATGTATTCAAAGAGTTCTCTTTTCTGGCCTGATACCATTGTTTTGTTTTTTTTTTTAATGTGTGCAGTTTATTATACAGGTTGGGTATTTAAAATTAAAACATATTTGGTAATGATTAGTTGAACCAACTCTTTTAAAGGAGGTTTCTATTAATTTTCACAATCTTTCATTTCTCAAACATTTTAGCTTTTGTGGAATCCAATCTGTCAGTGTTTTATGGTTTTTGCTCTTGTGTCTTGCTTAAGTAGGCCTTCTTGACTCCAGTAAAAAAAAAATACTCCTGTTATTTTGAAAATAATCTTCACATGCTTCCTTTCGTTAATTTCAATTATCTCTTTTTTTCTGAAAAGACCAACTTTTGATATTATTGACTAATTCTATTTTTTCTATTTCATTTTATACTTTACATTTTTCTATTTTATTATCTTTTTTTTTAAGCTTTTTGAATCTAGTAGTTCAGGTATTCTCTCATCCTTCTTGATTTCTAATAAATGTATTTAAGGCTATAAAATTTCCTCTGAGAATCTTTTTATCATATGTTACATCATAGATTTTGACAGATAATTTTGCTATTACCATTATTTCCTAAATTTTTTATAATTTAGATGTTATTTCTAAGCGAATATGTTTAAACATTGGTATTAATTTTTAGCTTTTAGTTTTGTTTTACATTGTGGCCTGTGTATTTCTACTTTTTGGAATTTGCTGATTGTTTCTTGTGAGTGTGTTACATAAAAGAGATCATTTTGTACATGTCCCATAGGCATTTGAAAAGAATGTTCATTCTCTATGTTAGCGTCAAGTTAAGCTTATTATAAGAGTACAAAGTATTTATTACATGTAAAATATAAGGTATGTAATAATAGCATTAATCTTATTAATTGTCATCTTTTTGTCTGGTAAGGGTGTTTTCATTGCAAGCAATGGACTCTGACTCTAGTTAACTTAAGAAAGAAATTTATTGGGGAGATGTGGAGAAACTCGCCGAATTGATAAAAAGTTGAAAAGCCAGGTCTTGAAAAGGACAGGTCTGGGACGGTCTCGACAGCAAGAAGGAAGGAGTGGTTTTTCCGGATGACAGCGATGGCGAGGAAGCAGTAAGCCTGTTCGGGCTTATTCCTACGGTCCTTGCCCTTCGGCCATGCTGCCCAGGGCAAGGCGCCCCGCTGGTCTGGCAGCGACGCGGGCGCCCTGAGTGAGGAGGTGGTTTAGCAAAGTGGGTGGAGAGGGGCCAGAAAAGCTCTTCCTTCGGGTCCCCTCCCTCGTGGCGGTCGTAGAGCCCCTGGCACACTGCCCAGAGTCTCCGCTTTCGTTCTCTCGTCTGGGAGAGAGTGTCCAGTATCCCAATCCCATCCCGCGAACCGCAATTACCTGCGCGCAACAGGATGGCGGGAGGCAAATGGGGATGTATTTTAGGGGTGTTGGGGGGCTGTGCTGGCAAAACTTACTTGTTGAGATTCTCTCTTAGGGTTGCGTGGGGTTGTTTTCAATCGAGTATATTGGGTTTAATAATGAATCTGATTCCAGCTCCTCTGTATCATCCCCAAATTCCTAACTGTCCAGGTACGCCGCTGGTGCATGCTCCTGTCCTTCCAGCAGGGGTATCGATTTATTTCTATTTTCATGTTTCTTTTGTCATTTCAATATGTTTTGGGGGAGGAGTGATACAAACTTGTGTGCAGTCAGCCCTCTGTAACCAGAAGTCTGGATTTTTCTCCTTTTTCTGTGTGTGTGTGTGTGTGTGTGTGTGTGTGTTGTGTGTGTGTGTGTGTGTAAGTCTAATGGTTCTACAGGACTTAAAAAGAAAGCCAGCCATTTTCTGCCACGTTCTTTCCACTCTGAAGTTCTGCATCGCACACGCAATGATTTTTATCTTTTCTGGCCCTTTCTTCTGGTAGGTAGTTTACCTGCCTCTTTCTAAATAAAATGCTCCCTCTTATATTTCTTGATCTCTCAATTTGTGGATGAAAAAGGGGCCACACGCTAAACCTGACTAGCTCAGGGGAGGCCAGCATGGAGGGCCCTACAGACTCAGAGATCGAAAGTAACCACCTTGGATGATCTGAACATCAAAATTGCTAACCAAAAGCAGGTCGTGGCGAGTACTCACGTCCTGGGCCTGTAGCTTCCGCGACAAAGGTCCGTCTCTACCTTAAGTGAGCCCGTCTATTGTCTGTTGGCCTCTGAGGTCACATACCTTTGAAATGTCACTCATCTTTTCCAGACTCCTCAGGGCACACCCACCACCAGAGCCACAGACCACTCACGGTTACCTTGTCCCCGCCCCCACACACACCATCTCTGTGCTGTAAAGGTTAATTATCAACTATCCTGCATCCACCATCGTGAAAGGAATGTGTGTCTCCCCGTTTTACTTTGTAACCAGTCTCAGAGTTAACCAGTCTCACTTTGCTTTCTCCCTCCCTGCTTAACCTACCAGCAGAGTTCATGTGACCCTCCTATGTCTCCTCCTTTGAGTCTAATGTATAAAATAAGCTGCAAAACTGCCATTCTCCAGAGCATTGTCTCGATCCATTGAGATTTGTGCTTCCCAGCAATTGTCATCAGTTTGGCTCAAATAAACTCAAAAATTCTCTGCAGGTTTGGACCTTTCTTACACTGACAGATTTTAGGCACTGTCTAGTGACAGTGACAATTCCGCTGTCTTTTTTAGCTCCCTTCATCCTCTCAATGAGGTTACATCACAGTTTGAAAGGTTAAGCCCGCCTTTGGTGTGTCCCTTGTTCTGACAAGGTAAATGTTCATAGCTGAGCCATGGGGAATACTGAGTCCATTTTGTTCTTGGAAGACTTTTTGCTTTTCAGGAGTTAATACTTGCTTTATTTGTTCATATGATTAATTTTGTTGGAGCTAGCTCTTCAATGGTCTCTCTCTCTCTCTCTCTCTCTCTCTCTCTCTCTCTTTTGGTAACGTAAGAGGTGATCTGAATTTTAGCATATAATTCTCATTTGGCTCATGGGACAAATGAGTAGTATTATACACTTGTCTTTCTCTTTTCTTTTTTCTTTTTTTTCTTAATGGCTCTTGAGAACCGATTGTGGGGTCCCTCACCAATTGTGTGCTCAGCGACTTCATGTTGGTAACTTGAAATCAGCTATAGTTGGAAGTATTTATGCCATGGAAATTAATAAATGCTAGAAATCAGAGCATGCTTGCCTGCCTGCCTGCCTGCCTTCCTTCCTTCCTTCCTTCCTTCCTTCCTTCCTTCCTTCCTTCCTTCCTTCCTTCCTTCCTTCCTTTCTTCCTTCCCTTCTTTCTCTTCAGAGAATGGTTTACCATTATGCCAGTGAGTGCACCTAGTATTAAATTTTCTCTCAAAATTCTCCTACAGAGTTATAAAACTCTCCATGATCTTGTCAACTTTTTTCTTCAAAGACGTCTCTCCTAGAGCTTTTCTTGGTCCAGTGTCCAACCGTTGCTTTTCTCAGACTGGTTCCCAACCATCATCCGGGGGATCCTCTTCGCCTGCCTGTGCTGGATCACCTGCTTCCTCAATTCTTCATCTTCTTTTCTTGGCTTGCTCCCTCATTTTGAGGAGTGTCTCCTCCAATGGCTTTCTGGAAAAAGGTTGCATGGAAGGTAAATATTTTGAGATCATCATGTCTCAAAATATTTTTTCTTCTCTCAACTCTGATTGATAGTTGGTTAAAATTTCATTTCTAGAATTATTCTCCCACTAGAATTACTATTCCTTCTAGAAATAAAGCAATTTTCTGCATAATTATAATGCCATTAGGACCCCTAAGAAAATTAGCAGTAATTTCAAAATTCATCTAGAATGTAGTACATCTTCAAAGTTCCCCAGTTGTGTGAAGAAGTTTCCCCAATTGTCCATCCTTTAGTTTTTGTTTTCAAACAAGGTTGTTATATCTCTGTAGTCTCTCTTAGCCTAGGATGATCTCCGGTCTTTTCTTTTTTTATGACATTAACTTTTTGAAACTCCAAGACAGTGTTTGCAGAATGTTTCAACTTCTGGTTTGTCTCTTGGTGTCATTCAGCTTGTCTATCTACTATCCTCTTTATTTTCTATAAACAGAAAGTTAAGTCTAGGGTTGCACAATTCAATATGGTAGCCACTACTTCATGTCGCTATTGAGAACTTGAAATATAGCTAATGCAAAAGAGGAACTGAATTTTTAATTTAGTTTCATTCGAATTAATTTGAATTTAGATTTTAAAGCTCATACTCAATTTTATTATTGGAAAAATTTTAAGTATGTTTTGAACAACTTAGGTATGCAAATCTACTTTCAACTGTAAATTTTATGAACTCAAGGTACAGATAAAGTATTTCCAATGAAAATTTAGCATCTGAATTGAAATGTACTTTAATGAAAAAGTACACGCTGAAGACTCAGTACAAAAAAGAAAGTAAAATATTAATTTTTAATGTAGATTACCTGTTGAAATATTTTGGATATAGTGGATTAAATAAAGTATATTATTAAATTAGTTTCACCTATGGGATTTTTGGTTTTGTGTATCCTTTTCTTATGTGGCTACCAGAAAATTTAATATTACATATATGACTCACATTATATTTCTATTGTTATGTGCTAGTCTAGCGGTGAGATTAAATTCAGGTCAAACATTTTTGGCAAGAATGTGTCTCAGCGATGTGCATTTCAAATTGCATCACATGAGGGGGCACAAATGTCAGATGGTCCCACTATTAGTGATGCTCACTTTGGTCCTCCAATTATATAGAGACTTCCAGACTCTTATAATAGACACTTTCCTCCTTGCAATTAAAACACCATGCAAACATCCTGTTACCAAAAAGTCATCCACATGATGGTTTTGGCATTCTTGGATGATCCTTGCCTTGACTCAGTGATTACACTGGAGTTTGCCAAATGTGATTTTCTTTATTTCGTTAATCCATCTATGTTTATTAGCTGGCATTGGTCTATAAAGAAGTGTTCTTCACTCCTCCCCTTTATTCTTTTCGTGGATCTATATCCATATCTATATATTTCTTAAAATTAATTGATTGATTAATTAATTGTTTGCAGTCATTCTTTTTTTATCTATATTGAGTTACAAACAATATCAATCATTCTTTTTGATGCTCATACATGGACTTTGCTGCACTGTCTATTCTCAAATTATCTGAATCACTTTCATCAGTTACAGATTTTCTGAAAACCACTTCAGCGGTAGGTGATTGACAAATGTTATCTGCTCGGCCATCTTCTCAGGGGCAGACTCTCAGCTCCAGCTGCACGTCTCAATCCTGTCCTCTCTGAGGGGCCAGCTCAACCACCACCCGTCCACAAAGCCTGCCAGGCCACTTGAACTTGAAGCAACCCCCTCTCCCCTTGAGCAGTGGTGAAGAATGGGCTCCCTGGTAATCAGGAGCTTTTTGAACTTCTTTAATCTCTCAATGCTTTAGCTGTAAAATGAGAATAAGGATAGTTCCTTTCTATAATTATCGTGAGCATCAAATGATGTAAAGCAGTCAGCAGAATGCCCAGCGTTAGGTAATGTTTAATAAATTACAGTCTCAACTTCCACTGTACACGCACAGGGGATTTTCGCTTGTGTGAATTGTTGGTTACCTCACTGTCAATATGTCATCTCCCAGTTGTTTTGAGGGCAGGAAACATATCTTTGCCATTTTTCTTCAACACACGTCTAATACAATGCTGTTTTGTTTAGGTGACTGAGTCTACCTAGAACCTCAGCGAGTGGTATGCTACCAAAATGACAACGTACCAACAAACAACAACAAAAAAGAAAGGAAGGAAGGAAGGAAGGAAGGAAGGAAGGAAGGAAGGAAGGAAGGAAGGAAGGAAGGAAGGAAGGAAGGAAGGAAAAAGAAACAGTCTATGGCCATGCCACCCTGAACACACCTGACCTCATCGGATCTCGGAAGCTAAGCAGGGTCAGGCCTGGTTAGTACTTGGATGGGAGACCACCTAGAGATACCAGGTACTGTAGGCTTTAAAAAAAAGAAAAAAAAGAAAAAAGAAACTAAATGACAATGTGCACTGAGTGCCAGCTCTGAGGCTGGCAGTGTCTCAAGCAAGAGCGTGCAGCATTGAGCCATACAAACAAGGTCCTCACATTCATGGGGCTTTCCTGCTGGTTTGGGGAGGTGGACAATAAGCAAGTTAGTATAACTAGGTTTTAGGGCTTGCATAGAATTAAAATGTGGTTATAAATTACAGTGCCTCATGGTGACTTCTGATTGTGTGGTGAGTGAAGGCCATTCTGGGGAGGTGGCTTTGAAGGTACAGATGACAAGGACTCAGCCTTGGAAAATTGGTTGGGGATAAAAATAGAATAAAATAAGGGAAATAGCAGAGAGAGGGAAAGCTGACGCCGGGGCCCCACGCGGGATAAGCTGGCGTGTGGAAGACCTGAGCAGGGGAGGGGAGAGGGCGGGGCCAGGACCACGAGGCTGGACTGCAATGCAGCAGGGCATCTGGATGGCTTTCAAGATGTGAGAGAACATCCTGGAAAGGTCCTAGGAGCTGGGTGACACAGTGAGATTAACAACTATAAACAATTACTCTGGCCACATTCTGACGAATAGAGTAGGGGTGGGGGCAAGGAATAAGGGACGTCACAAACTGGAGAGGAGGTAACCTAGATACCTAGATTTCAGCTTCTTAAGAAATGCTTCCTGAGACAGAAGCTCTGGGCGTGCCTGCCCGCTGCTTTCACCAAGTCTTTCTAGAATATCCCATGACGAGTTCTAAGATGTTGCAGGATTTCACCAGTGTAGGAGTCTTTTTTCATTCCTTTCTCAAAAAATTAATGTGTAATTCTTTTTCAAACTCTTCAGTTGATATTATACCGTAGTCTCTCTACAGTAAGTAGTATAAGAAAATTCCAGTTTAATAATGTATTTGCTTAGTGTTTTTATTTCCCTCATTGAACTTTCTTTTAACGGGTTTCAAATTTCTCTGACAGATTTTTGGTGAAATCATTTCCATTAAAAGTACGGATTTTAAAAGCCAATAACAAAAACGGACACACACACACACACACACACACACACACACACAAATGGTCCACAAAATGTTCTCTTTTCCTTCTGAAGGTTTTATGGCACACCCATCTTTTAGCGTAAAAGTTAAATGGCCAGTTGAGACAAACAGTCCTGACACTGTTCTTCCACCGCCGATTACGCCTGGGGTGGCAGGTGTTGGGGATAATGTTCATGTAGCCTTCTGAGCTTTCTAGACAAACTCGGCAACTTCTCCCGCTCCAGCTGCCTTCTCGTCCACTGCTTTGATGACCCCCATAGTAACTGTCTGTCTCGTGTCACGAACAGCAGAACAGCCCAGAGGAGGACAGTCAGAGAAGCTCTCAACACACATGGGCTTGCCGGGAACCGTATCAATGATGGCAGCATCACCAGATTTCAAGACTTTGGCCATCTTCCAGTTTTTTCTTAGAATGATGATCAATCTTCTCCTTTAGCGCAGCAAATTTGCAAGCTCTGTGAGCCGTGTGACAGGTGCGTGTTCAGCACTGATTCGGCCTGGGTGATTTCAGGATAACCACCTGAGCTGTGAAGCCAGCTGCTTCCATCGGTGGGTCGTTTTTGCTGTCACCTGCCACATTGCCACGATGAACATCTTTGACAGACACCTTCTTGACACTGAAGCCCACACTGCCCCCAGGAAGAGCTTCGCTCAAAGCTTCATGGTGCGTTTCAACAGACTTGAGTTCAGCTGACTAGGCCAAGGTGACCACTGTACCGGGTTTGGGAACACAAGCCTCGGCTTGGCCCACGGGGACAGTGCCAATACCGCCAATTTCTGTGGACATCCTGGAGAGGCAAACACAAGGACTCGTCAGTTGTGCGAGTGGGTGGCAGGATACAATCCAGAGCTTCCAGCAGCATGGTTCCACCTGCACTGTCATCTTTACGGGTGACTTTCCATCCTTTGAACCAAGGCATGTTAGCACTTGGCTCCAGCACGCTGTCACCATGCCAACCAGAAACTGGCACAAATGTTACTGCGTCCGGGTTGTAGCCAGGGTTCTTAATGTAGGTGCTGACTTCCTTAACCGTTTCCTCGTATCTCTCCTGGTTGTAAGGACGCTCAGTGGAATCCATCTTGTTTACACCATCAATTAGTTGTTTCACACCCGTGTGTAAGTCAGAAGGGCGTGCTCAGGGCTCTGCCTGTTCTCAGAGACACCTGCTTCACATTCACCAATGCCAGCAGCAACAATCAGGACAGCACAGGCAACCTGAGATGTACCTGTAATCATGTTTTGAATAAAGCCTCTGTGTCCTCGGGCATCAATGACGGTCACACGATACTTGCTGGTCTCGAATTCTCCCAGGGAGGTTCCAATCATGACACCACGTTCCTGGTCAGCTTTCATTCCACATATCCGAGACCCAGGCGTACGTGAAGGAGCCCTTCCCTATCTCGGCAGCCTCCTCGTCAAATTGTTCCATGGTTCTTTTGTTGATTCCACTACATTAGTAGATCAGTTGGCCAGCCGTGGCAGACTGGCCCGAATCTACGTGTTCAAGGACGATGATGTTGATGTGAGCCTTTTCCTCTCCCATTTTGGCTTAGATTTAGGTTCTCGTGATATCTGTGCTCTGGCAGCAAACCCGTTGTGAAAAAGCACTTCGTTTTATTAATTTCGACCTCATTGTAGAATAAGACTAGACTCTCATGTTTTAAAAAAGCTTACACTTATTTAGATCCTAACTCTTATCTGCCATACAACCTTCAAGACCAAAATATTGTACATATTTGAAAATATTGACAAATTGAGCATATTTGAAAAAGCAGTGAAATAGAATGGAATAGCTGTTTTAAGGAACAGAAGCGACATATATTTTTAGCAAATATTCATATTCTAATGTTGAACCTTATTGTTGGGGGTAGACCCAACAATAATGAAATAATAACAAATCAGAAATAATTATAAATCTGAGCAAAGATAAACCTATGAGAAGCTTATGCATTAGGAAAACATATTATTCGAAACTACGAATAGTCTTCCAAGGCGAAGGCCACAGGGAAATGTAAATTAAGATGTCAATGAGAGGCTGTTTCATACCCATCATTCTCATAGGCTGCTGGTGGGAACGGATATTGATACAATCACTTTGGAAAACCATTTGGCATTCCTCTGTGTGGTCAAGGACAAGACTCCAGATGACGGAGCGATTCCACTCCTAAGTTCTTACCGCGTCAGTTTGCTGACTGCCGGTCCACAGAACGGTTGTCACTGGTCTGTATGAAGGTGAGTCTAGAAATTGAGAATAAGTGTTGAGAAACTTTTATAGCAATTTTAATGTTGTGGAAACACCTAAGCATGCGATTTTACCAAAATATCAGTCCGTAACATTGAAAATTGAAGAACCAAAACAGAACTGGTTCATCATAGTTTGAGAAGTACTACGTCCTCTAGACCAATACGTCTTAAACTTGGTTCATGCATACAGACCTCCTGAAAGTATTGTTAAAATGCACCTTCTGATCCAGTCGTTCGTGTGTGGGGCCCTAGATTCTGTGTTTCTTGCAAGCTCCCAGGTAATGCGGGTCTTGGGGGCACATTTCAAATAGCAAGACTCTAGGGTCGACTTGGTTCATGTGTAAGTGAAAGACTCATAGCAGCTTGTCTCCAGTGGCAAAAATACTGGAAACTTAAATGTTCCTGACTAGGAGAATGGATAAGTTAATTGTGATAAAGTCATCAATAAATACATATATATATATATATATATGTATATGAAAAAAAGAACTAGAGTAAGACATCAATATGGATTCTTACAAACATAATGTTAAATAAAAATATAAGTAACACAAATATATAAAGTATACCATTCACATAAACCTTAAGATCATGCAAAATAACACTATATACATAGGGGCATGTGTGTATGTGTGTGTGTGTGTATATATGTATATGTATATATATATGTATATATGTATATATGTATACGTATATATATAAAAGGCATAAAGATATACCTGGAAATGGTAATACCAAATGCAAGCAATTGTTTCTCCTTATGGGGAAGGAGGAATATGTGACTATTTATAGTTTATTACTTAAGCTGGTGATAAATAGGTAATTGAATTTTATGCTTTTTAAAGGTTTTAATATTTTTATAAATTCACCTAAATGTAAAGAATTCATAAAGTAAGTCTCAACTATATTGTAGGCTTTTAAAGACGTGGCAGGGTGAAGGCACAGTGGAGAAGGTGGAGACCTCCTTTAAGTTGGGAAAGAGATCTGAGAGGAAAAGGAGGTGGTTTTGAGATCTCTTGCTTTTTTCTCTCTCTCAAATCTGTGTAGGGCCAGTTACAGTTAAACTTGGGTTCAGAGGTCCTCATTACCATACCGGGTGTGAGCAGACGCTTCATGCACGTCGACTTTGATGGGTGTGATGCATCCAGCACCAAATCTATCACACATGAGCCCACCGCCCCACATGGGCCAGCACACCTACAGCTGGGTCTACCAGGCAGCCACCCGTTTGGCCTTTCTACGTCTGCTCTTGACCCTCACGTGTGGTCTTTTTCCCCACACAACAGAATTATTGCTTCAGAACAAATCAGAAAAGTCATTCGCCTACTCCCTACTGTTGTGGCTCGCTCAAATCTAAGACCCACGGAGCCAATTGAGATGAATTGTGAGCCTTTATTAGCCGGCCGGCGACTGACTCTCTACCACGCTGGGTTAGAGGAGATCAGTCCTGAGGTCCCAAAAGAGGCAGTTTATAAAGCCTAGAACCACACCCTGGTTAACAAGTAAACAGATTACCACACCCTGGTTAACATTCAAACCAAGTAAACAGATTACAGAATCAGAATTGGCCGTTAGCATATCTTTGAGCAGATTACCACACCCTGGTTAACAGAATCAGAGTAAATCCTTAACGCTGGCTCGCTGGAAAATTTTCCACCCTTAATACCTACCACACTGGCTGGCTCGCCATGGTACTTAGAATGAAGCCAAATCCTTAGAATGGCTCCTTGGCCTCCGTGAACAGCCTCTCACTGCTCTGATCTCGTCTGCTGCTCTTCCCTCTGGATCCTGCATCAGGGCAGCACTGGCCTCCGCATTGTTTATCCAACACACGAGCTCACTCTTACTCCAAGGCCCGGAATGCCCTCCCCCTACCTGGACCGTCTCTTGGTTCTCTCCTTCCCACCATTCAGGCCTCTGCTCACTCGCACCTCCTTAAAGAGGCCCTCTCCGGCCACCGTACCTGAGGAAGCGTTCTTCCTTCCATGACTCTGTCCCTTTAGTTTGCTTTCTTTTTCTTCTGAGCTCTGATCATCTCTATACACCGCATCAGATATTGCTTTGTTGTTTGCTCCCACATATGCTTGACCATAAGCTCTTAGCGACCAAGGACTTACCTATTTCGTTCTCTAGGGTCTAGAACAGTACCTGGCATATAGTAGGCAGTCCATAAATATTTGTAGAATAAATGGATACGTGAAACAGTGAGTGAGCAGGCCAGGGAATGTTTGACTGCTATGCCTGGGCTGGCCACATTTAACCTACTAATTGGCAATAACTCAGGAACAATTTGACCTCTTTTATTATCAGTTTGAAAACCTATAGGCCTATTGATCCCTGATCATTCTTGGACAGTATTACAGTTATTAGATAGCCCTTTTCCCACCATACAGTTCGGAGCATGTTTGTGTGAATAAGCAGGCTTTACACATCAGGAAAGAAGGATTTACATTTTAATGTTCTCTACGTAACAGGTACTTTACATGTGTTATGGTTTCATTTATTATTCCATTTTATGTTTCTCCAGCAGCTTCATGAGATATAGAGCTTTCATTTGATAAAGAAGAATCCGAGGTTCAGAGAGATTATTTGCTAGAGTCACAAAGTTGGATCTATAATCCATCCGGATTTATAGTCTACCTAAAGTCCCATGTCCCACGCCTAGCTGAGAGTCATTAAAGGTATCATCGAATGTTTGTGCTGGGAGGAAATTTAGACCTCATTTAATCTGGTCTTCTTACCTTCGCAGGCAGGAGAACTCGGGTTGGCTTGTCTGCTCACCTGCTTAATAGGAGAGCCACCTCAAAGACGGGGCGCTGTCACGCTGCCCGTCTGCTCCAGCGGGCAAGGCCTTTCTGCAGTTATTCGCAGATCTCATACTTGCGAATTCACCTCCTTGCTAAAATTTACTTGTAACCCCCCCCCCCCCAAGCAACACTGGTGGCGTGTTTACGGTCATTTGCAGTCATACACTGTGTGGTGACATTTTTGAGTTCCCATCATACATGTACCCAGCTGAAGTTGGACAGGTGACACTTGCCTTTTTTGTATTATAGCTCAATATCAGCGTCCCTTTCGTGGTTCTTTAATGCCATGCTTTTTTTTTTCATCTTTTGTTTTGCTGTTTTGAATTTTCATTGGTGATTTTGCTATTTAAAATGTCCCTCAAGTGTAGTGCGGCAGTGACGGGCCTTAGGGGGGAAACGGGCGTGTTGGGTCAGCTTTGCTCGGCGTGAGTCACGGTGCCATTGCCGCGAGTTCTGTGTTAATGAATCGAATGTGTACTAAGTAAGGTGTCTTTAAACACTCACAGATAAAGTTACATATTGACTGGTTGACAAAAACGTTGTGACCAGAGGCTTAAAGGACCAAACCCTGTATTTCTCCCAGGAATTCACTAACTCAGTGTTCGTAGCATCTTTATTGAGCGTAACTATGGTGAAGATGAGAATCGACTATTTTGTAACCCATTGTAGAGTTGCATCTGGGTACAGAGGACAGTAAGGGGTGGTGTTTAAAAAAAAAAAAAAGGACGTGGTTCCATAGGTAGCAGTTAGCACATCTTCTTTACACGCGGAAGGTCCTGGGTTCACCCCAGTTGAGTCAAGGTCCATGGTCTACGGCCATGCCATGCTGAACAAGCCCCATGTCTGATCTTGGAAGCTAAGCAGGGTCAGGCCTGTGGTTAGTACTTGGATGGGAGACTACCTAGGAAGACCAGGTGCTATAAGCATAAATAATAATAAAGCAAACAAACAACAAACCCCAATCCCTAGAAGAACCAACTCAGTTGGAATTTAAAAGTATTTATGAATTTTTTTGCTCATAATACTTGGTTAAACCTCTAGAGCTTTGGTGACTGCTGGTTCTAGAGTGAAACACTGAAGAAGATGAAAACAGTTATTCTTACTGATTCTGATTGTGGGCTATAATTTTAGTGTTCTTGTTTTTGACCTGTTCTAAGCACAGCCGTACACTGTCATTGTTAAAACGGTAGATAATTGTAATACGGTAAAAAGAGCATTCGATTTGGAGTCGCAAATTCCGGGAATGAGTCAAAACTCTGATGCCTACTGGTTGTGTAACCTTAAGCAAATCTCAGAACTTTTCTGTAAAAATAGGGACACTAGCCAATATATTAGCTAACTCGCACATCTCACGTGTTCCAAGGACTTTCATTTAACCCTCAAACTCTGTAAGGGAGACATTAAGACTCATTTTACAGAGGAGTAAGATGAGGTCCAGAGGGGTCAAGTGCCTGGCTCAGAGTCACACGGCTAGAAAAACAGAGCTGGGACTGGGACCCCAAGATGCTCTCTTTACCCAGACCCTCAAGCCCTTCCCTGGCCCCTCGCCAGAAGCTGGCGCGTAAGCACAGAAGCCCCAGTGCTGATATAAAATGTAAGCTATCACTACTTCTTTTTTCACTTGGGTTAACATTTTGCATGTTACAATTTAAGAAAATTTTCCCTTAAGATGTGTGGTTTTCAAAAAAAGTTTGTTGGCAAATTACATAGCATCTTTATGTTATTATAAATACTTCTTTATTCATTCAGGGACCGATTTTTTTTTTTTTGTCAAGACTCATTTCTCATTGTAAATTGAAAAGGAGAAATTTTAAGTGAACATTTTCTTTACAGCAACTCTTGTGGAACTTATCATTTGCATTTAGAATGGTGATTTATATTTGTATTGGAGGGTGATTTTCCAAGGCACAAAGTGTTAAGTTATAACTCTGAAAATTGTTTCACCAGAAGCAAATATAAACTAACTAAATTTGTAAAAGAAGACAAAGGAGAAGAAGGTCCACTCAGGGAGCCACCGCTCCTGGAAACTTCCTCCCTCTCCACCCCATAAAGTTTGTCGCGAAGTTGGGACTAGCGTTTTCTCCTGTGGGTTTCACTCACGCACACACGCTTATGCATACTCATTTATTTACAGAAACTTTTCGATCATCTTCCATGTGCCTGGCCCAGAGGAAACAGCAACGAGCGACAAAAAAAGTAAGCTTCTCTCAGGCAGCCAACTTCTAGTGAGGGAAGCCGGCAAAAGCAAGCAAGATACTTTGAGATAGTGGTGAGTGCTATGAAATGCCACTGTCTTAGCTGGCTGGTTGGTCATCAGCCCACATGAGTGAGCTGGAGGTGAGTGCTCCAGCCAGTCATCCTGACCGTGGCCTTCTGAGAGAGCCTGCTCCAGGCCACTGCTTAACAGCTCCTGATTCCTGGCCAAACTGTGTGAGATAATAAATGCTGCTTTTTAAGCTGCTAAGTGTTGGGATGATTTGCTCTGGAGCGGTAGATAACTATTACAGTTCTAAACTCTCGTGTTTAATTTTCTGCTATTTGCATCCCTGGCCAACATCCAACAGCTAGATGAACCTGAATGTTCTTCTATCGTGAGCTCAGAACCAGGCTGCTGAGTGACGCGGGAAAACCCCACAGAACAGGTCATGTGGTTTTCACGTTCCCCACTGTCACTAGTGTTTTCCTGGTGAATTCTCTTATCTTCGAACATTCTCTGCTGTCTTTAAACCTCAGACTCCTTCATCCCCACTCCCCTCCCAGTAGATGCCCTCAGCCCTATGCCTCCTGTCACTCATCGCTGGCCTCTGCATTCTCACCCACTTCCCCTTTTCTTCTGTGCCAGAGGAAGAGCCGTTCCCTTAAATCTAAGGTCAAGTTTTTCATCTGGAATCTTCCATCTCTCCTTCCTTCTCAGGCTGCTTCCTCATTCAACAGCTTTTCAACGTCTGCTGGCTCAACCTTATCAGGATTATAACCAAGCTCCAGCCTCTCCAGTCTGAAAGACAAAAAAAATCCTCTTTCCACCCACATCCTTCTCTGTCTACACAGCTAGATTCCCTCATGTTGCCTGTTGCTGACGCTACACTCACGGCCTTCACGAAGACTACTTATGCAGAGGTTACTTGTTATCTCCACGATGATAAAGCCAAAGACACTTTTGATCATGGGAGAATAATTGAAATGTCCTGTTAGAGGAAAATTTCGCACACCGGCATACGTGGGGCAATAGTGCTCAGTCCCCAGCTTCCGTGACAGCTCATTATGTTGAAGAAATGCCGGCGATCATGTCATTTATCCCCAAATATCTTAGTATCTACTTCGAAAACGTTAGAACTCTCCAAGGCCGTTCTCCAGTCTCTGTTCTGGCTCGGCATGCCCGTCGTCGAGCGTTGGGGTTTATTCTTCCCTAAATGACGACACTATTCTATTTGACTCGTCTCGATTGCTCTTCAGCCTTTATTTTTGAAATTTTCTTTGTGAGATTTTCCTCCACTATTATCTCATTTCCTTGGGGCTTTTTCCTTGGCCCCAATGTCGCCTCATATGCCACTGGGCTTTCCCAAGGCGACGACTCGCTTCCAACGGCTGCCAGTTGGGCCGGTGGCCCCATCCTTGTTTTCTGAATTCCAGGCTCTGCTACCAACTCTCTACCTGACGGCTCTCCTGGATCCCTCCCAGGTACTTCACTGTGACAGACAGATTCAGAACAAAGCTCATCACCTCCCCCAAGCCCCGTTTTGTTCTTCTCTATTAACAGGGAGGATACTCACCCCGGTACTAAATCCAGAGATGCAGGAATCATCTCTTCTTTTCCCCCTCCTTATCGCTAACTGTCAACAGCCGTATGGATTTGATCATCAAATTAATCTAACATCTACTCACTTCTTTCCATCTTCCCTATCTCGATCGCAGTCAGCATCATCATGCAGCTGGACTGCAACAGTTTCCTAACTGGATTTCCTGCTCCCACTGCAGCCCCCTCCCACCCACTCTGTCCTGAACCCTTTGCTCCTTCGCGGCCACAACATACAAAATCTTATCTTGTAATCCACCACCTCAAACCTTTCAGCGGCTCTTTATTATTTTAAAAATAAAGACCAAAATCTTATTTTCTTTAAATCTCCCCACACCTCTTTTGCTAGAATATTTTAAAGCAAATTGCAAATATTGTATTATTTTACTATAAATACTTAAGCAGCTATCTCAGAGATAAGGGGATTAAAAAATATATAACCTCAATGGCATTATTGCATCTAATCAAATTACTGATAATTCAACTGGAACCCAGTCTATACTCATATTTCTTTGAATGTCTCAGAAATTCTGTTTACAGTTGATTCGTTCAAATCAGAACCCAAATGAAGTTCACAAACTGCCTTTGGTTGTTCTTTTAAGTCTGTGTCATCACCCCTTTTTACGTGCTTTTTTCCCTTTTTTCCATGACGTTTATTTGTTGAAGAAATCAGGTCATCTACCTGTAGAATTTCCCTCCATGTTGGATTTGGCCGATTGATCTCTGTGGTGTCATTGAACTTGTTCCTCTACCCTTCTATTTCCTTGAGACCGGTAGGTAGTGCTAGAGGCTTGGTTAGGTTCAAGTTCACTGGCAAGAATAAATCATAGTGGTGCCATGTACTTCCCATTTCTCACTTCCAAAGGATTGGTCAAGCCGCTGATGTAACGCCAGCCTTCCATTTCAAAGCTCCTCATCAGCCTGTCAGCTGACGGTTTTAGTAATTATTGATGATGTGGCCTATAGATCCATTATTTAACTACTGGCTACCATGCCCCTGGTTTTATTAACTGAACTTCTACAAAGAAGAACTTTCCTTCATTGGTTATTTGGTTATCTTGAAATACAGGCTGCATAGGAAAGTAGAATAAATGATTGACTCTTTTCCTTCCTTTACCAATTTTCAGAACAATGTGGTGGTGCTCCGGCAGCCTCCGAAGATAAACAATGAGGGTTAGTTTTTGTTTTTTGTTTTTTTTTTTTTTTTGAGGGGGGACAATTAGTTTCATTACGAACACTTAGATTTGTATAATTTGGTTGTTTTCGACCCATTGTAGCCGTGATTCTTTTTGACATTCGAATGGTTCCATTTCCGGCTCATCAGGTTGGTTCCTGTGTCTTTGATAAGATCTCAGAGGCTTTCGAGTTTCCATGCTTTCTGATACAAAAGATGTCCTGGAACAAATGTCTTGATCATTTTCTGTCCTGGACCAGTACTCAACCACTTCTCCAAAGAGCCCTGTTTTTGTTTGTTTCTTTCTTGTTTTTTGTTTGCTTTTCATAGGCATAGTATCTGGAAACCAAGAACTGGTGGCCAAGTGAGCTCACTGTTATGGGGTGCCCTTGCTCCTAGGCTCTGTCAGTGGGAAAGTCAATAGATGATAGATAGATAATAGAGATAGATGATAGATTAGATGATAGATAGGTAGAAAGAAAAGTTTTGTTAAATCATAATTTCATATGATATTTAAATCAGGACATTTACAATCTGGACACTGGGGCTGCCCGTTGCTATTAGGCATCACTGCTTTTGGCTTTAGAAGTAGACACTTACTGCCTACTAAATAATAGTACATATTAATGGTTACAGGATTTTTATTTAACTTTTTTGGATTTTATACTGTCTCTTTTCTTTATGCTAAAAGTGTTGGTTCCTAAGATAGTAATATAATAATTTCATCTATCCATCCATCCATCCATCCATCATCCATTTACTTTTTGTCCTTAGATTACACCCGCGAGGGTGTGCATGCAGTCAACGCTGCGTTTTCGTCTTTTATTTGTGCAATGCCACCAACTGGATATGCAGTTAGATTTATTTGCTTCAGTTGGTCGAACATTTTGAAATTTTAAAATTTCTCTGCCTTCTGTTAATTTTATAAGATAATTATTTTCAGGGGATATATCTGAATAAATAACCTCGAGTGACTGCACGCGGGAGAAGAAGGGCTCAACCCTTTGCGCATGTGCGCTTCTCCGCCCCGGAACGGTTGGAGCATGCGCAGACTCGCATTAACGTTACTGGCACTCAGCAGCTTCAGTCATCACCTCCAGTATCCACCACCTCCACCCCAATAAAGGAGGTATTTTATTACTGTTCTCGAAGATGACAAACTCGGTTCTCAAGAGGTCAAGTAACTGCCTAACTCACACGAAGTCAGTGAGTGGAAGTCCCAGAATTCAATTACAAGTGTGTCAGTCTAAACCCTATGTTCTTTCCCACTTCTCGCCATGCTACCTAGTGCAGTAATAACTCATATACTATGTATATAATATTTCAGTCTAGAACTTTGCCCCACCCCAGTTCATGGAGATAGAGCATGTTTCTTTTTACTGCTTACTGTTCCTAGCTGCTCTTTTGGTAATAGCCCAAACTAGAAACGACCCAAGTGTTCATTAGCAGTAGAATTAGAATGGAAGAATTACTGCTAATGTGACACTTTGGGTGAACCTCAGAAATAGAATGTTAAACGGGGGGGAAATACATGTCAAAGTGTATACGTCTTATGTTACTATTTATATAAATTCAAAAACATACAAAATACGTCTATGGTCTAGAAGTTGGGGTGCGGTCAGCGAATGGGAGGAGGCGGCCGAGCTGGGTGCGGGCTGTGCTATTTATTTGACAGGGGAGTGTTTGCAATGTAAAAAAATCAATATTAGGTTAATATTATTATTCTATCATCTTTATTTAATGGAAAAGGAAACAGGCAGAGAGGTTAAATAATTTGCCCAAGGTCATGTAAAATTGGAACTGGATCGAACTCAGTTCTCTGAGGCCAGCGCCCTTTGTTTAACGCCACGTGTGCATCAGGAGAGGAGAGCATCATGGGGGCGCGAGGCTGGCGGGGACAGGCGGGGTCCTTAACCCAGGGCGAGCCCAGAGCAGAGTGCGTTCCTGAGGCGCCTGGGGACATGCTGGAATGAGAGAGTCTGGATTTTGCCTCGGGGGTGAGGCATGGTCCTTGAAGGGCAGCCGGGATAAGGGATAAGCCCTGGTGTCCACCTGACGGGAAATTCTTCAGCTCTCGCTGCCAGTGAGCATCCTACCTCTCCACCGCGCCGAGATGCTGTCATCAGAGTGGAGAGGACAGCTGAACTCAAGGTGTCCTTAGAGGACCAACACGCAAAATCTCAACAAGTAACCAGAAGGAGTAATTCTCATCCATCCTAACAAATATATCTATACATCTGTATCCCTGGACACTGTATTACACTTTTGGGATGGCTGGAGAGGTATGGCAAAATGACCTAGTAATTATTAGGGTTAAAGGTTCAGATTTCCTGTTGTATTATCTCCTGCAGCCTTGTAGAAAAATTCTAAAACTCATAGTAACATTTTTGGTCGTTCAGCTTGGGAACAGTTCCTAAGCTTTTTTAATTCCTTAGCAATGCAAAGCACCCGGGGCCCACGATTATTAACAGAAAGAGGCTCTCCCACCTGTTCCCGCTTCGGAGAGCAGATCAGCAGCCTCGATGGGAGAACCACTCTTTCTCACTAAGACGCAGGCCTGTCAGCTTAGCCTGAGCTCACGTCAATAAAACTCTATGAACAGCGACCCTTTCCACATGAGCACGAGGAAAGATGGGTTTGGATCAGCAGTCATGACTGGCCTCGCCCCTGCTCTGAAGCCTCGGCCCTTTCAGGGTCATCTCTCCTTCTTCACTGGCCCCCAAAGGCTGGCCAGTCCTCCCGGAGCCTGGCGACGGATTTGAGTCTGAGCAGAAGTTCTGAACAGCCCTTAAGTGTTTCTGTCCCCACTGGTGGGCTGTCGTCTGTCATTAGAAGACCGCTAATGCCTTTTTACCCATCATTCTTCACATGTTAGGTCTTAATGTTTTCTTATGATGGCGTATGAGGTTTTACCTCAGTAACTTGTGAAATGAATTAAGACTTATTTTAACGGAGAAAGCGACAGTATTTTCAGTATTTACATGTTGGATATAACTTTCCAAATAAAAATGGCTAGCGCTGACACTCACTTATGTAGGTCGTGCTCAAAGGACAAGGAATAATTGCTTGATTTATCCTAAAACTCACATGGCAATACATACACATTAAAAAAACAAAACAAAACAAAACAAAACAAAAAAACAAAACCCTTTCTCAATGTCAGCGCAGGTCCAGTGGCAACAAAGAGCGCACCCTAGCGGCCAATCCAAATAATTGTCACTATATTACCAACCGTAAAGCTAAGTGTAAAAACAGTAGAAGTCCATTGTGTATTTATGTTGCTGTGAGAAAATTCTACAAATGTCTGTCATCCAGTTTCTTTATATGATTATAACACTTTTTGCTGGAAAACAAAATACAGATACAGAGATCTCCCTGCTAGAAATTTATTGTAAAGGGCCTGTTTTCATCCTGTAACCAGTAAGATAATTTCTTGTTTGTGTTTCTTTATAGCTCTTTCACCCAGGTCAATACCCTGGGACCCTAGAGTTGTTTATTTAAAATGTTTCATGTGATCTCAAGTCTCTAAATCTTCAAGTTTTCCCTTGATCCCTTTCTCAGCCTCACAGTTTATCTGTTGGAAAACCTGGGCCCTTGGACTTGTGAAATTCCAGTCGTCTGGGTGTTGCTGACAACACGCTTAGCGCAGTTCCGCGTGTCCGGGTTTCCCACCGCTCGGCAGCTGGGTCAAGCTGAAGCTTCGCAGACTTAGGCTCCACCCCTCTGGCGGGACCACAGGTGGTGTGGGGTCTTGACTCAGGAGGCACCAGAGTCTGGTTGACTCCCTTTTGTTATGTTAGTGACTGTTGATGTTCAATGCCTAAATCCATTAATTCACCGGGAGCTGCAAAGTGGTAACACTCTAATCCTATCACTTCTTTTTCATTTATTTATTTGTTGTAACACTTTCATGAAGAGATGTCTCCCTTCACCTACAGTTTGGTTTCCCAGAGGTAAATTGATGTAGGAAAGGCAAGAAAAATGCTTGATCCTTTCCCATTATGTACCAGTTTTTCAAGTTGGTTCCTTAATATCCTCCAAATGTGATGATTTAAGTTTTTTAAAAATATATAATTACGAACTTATGGATTTAAATAATTTCAATCCCTTGAAATGATTGCAGCAGAAATCACCACATCTTTGGCAAGTGGATGCCTTTTGCAGTTGACTCCTGCATCTGTTTAACAGGGCCGGGTGGTTTTCCATAGCTTCATTGCGATCTGACAGGACAAGATGATACAATGACGGTCAATGTGTACGTGTCCTGCCCCAGACCAGGAATCAGCCATGTCTTCAAGAAGCCTTGGGTTCTTTTGGTGGGAAATGATATTTCAAAATAATAATTGGTGCTAAAGATGCTCCTTGCTACTGTAGTGGTCATTGTTTTGTCTCTGGGCCTTTTCTGTGAAGATTATAATATAATATAACATAGTAAAATATAATATAAATATCCCATGAGTTCATACAGATACTTCAAATTCCAATTTGGGACTATAAAGTTTTTACTTAACCTCTTCTATCTTACACTATGTACCTACTTTTCCAAATAGAAAACATCATTCTCCAAAAGAGAATGGATAATAAAATTGGAATATTTCATACTTACTCATTTGCGTTATCCTATCTTACTCACGACAGTCTCAAAGCAACAATACTAATGGTACCACTGCCAATATGTTACTAAAAACATTTTAAAAACCTTTTTTTGTATGTTCCCCCACTCTATTCTTGCTCCATTTAAAAAACAGCTATACTATACATTGTTAGGGCATATGGCCATTACGAATAATACTCACTCTTCTCTAACTGTCATTTGGACTTAATTCCACAAGAAAACTTACAGGTAGAGCTTACCACCAGTCTATCTCAATATCTCTGCAGCAAAGGCTTTTTTCCTATCAGGTTCACTTTCCCTGTAAAAAAAGGAGAATGCCCAGTTACCAAAATTCAACCTGCACATTCCGCGAACTCACTTGCCCATATGTGTTGGAGAATTTCTCACTTGTAATCCGCCCTCCAACCTTTGCAGTTGATGGCGGTGGCAATGAGAACAGTAGGAGGGAAAGAGAGGCCTAACGAGGACCTCTCAACCTCAACACTGGGCTGTCCTATGCCTGAAAGGATGTTTGGCAGCACCCCAGGACTCTACCCACCAGATGCCAGTAGCACCAGCTCCAGCCCCTCCAACCCCAGGGGTTGTGACAACCCAAATTGTCTCCAGACATTGTCAAAATTGTCACCCAGGGCAAAATCACCCCTGGGTGAGAACACCACCTTGGAATTACTGTTTTGACCCTCCTGAATGAGGCATATTGCAACCTGAAGCAGTTAACCACTATGTGAAATGGACTAATGCTGTCTCATCTTTAAGCAATATTAAAATTTCTTGAAAAGGAACTCTGGGCTGAAAGTTAACTTTGTAGTAATTACCGCTATTATAATAATAGCTAACACACTTATAAGGATAATATTCTTACAATTTACAAACAATTTTCACTTATACTGTTTAGTAAACTCAGTAGGAATTGTTAAATATTTCTATTTTATAGATGAGAAAGCAAAGTGACTGAGTATCCCGAACTAGGTGAGAATCAGAAGCAGCAGAATAAACATACTCTCCACTTAACTCTCATCTATGGCGGATCATTTCTATCTTTGATGCACAAGGAGAAATACACACATTGGGCATGTTCACATATTCACATCTTCTTGTCTGTAACTCTGTGGAATGGTTCTTAAAATTTCCATTCTATTTCATTTTCTTCGGGAATAAACCAGGAATCCGCCATCACAGGAGGTTCATGATGTTATTGCACATTTTACCACCAGGTGTCGCCATAGTACACTTACACTTGTTTTCTTCCATTGGTGAAGTCCGAATTTACTAAATTCTCCAAGGACTGATATCTCAGCTACTTGTAAATAAGTGTATCGTGCAACTCAAAAGAGGCCAAAAAGCATAATGAGGATTTAAAAGGTGAGGAGGGTGATGTTGTATGAGAAAACCAATGAAATGGGAGTAGGGTTTTTTCTTTTGCAGTTGACCCTACATGTAACCGGGAAGCAGATGCTTGATCTTCATTGCTAGAATTCTTTTGAGAAAAAAAGTTGCTATGGACTGAATGTTTGTTCGGCTCCCCCACTGCCCATTTGTTGAAGCCCTAATCCAGTGTCCTTCTAAAAAGAGGATCTCTCTCTCTCTCTCTCTCTCTCTTCTCTCTCTCTCTCTCTCTCGGTCTCTCTCTCTCTGTCTCTCTCTCTCATTTTCTCCTATTCTATATAATCTGTATAATCTTCCTGTAAGATTATATCAGGGCTATGTGAGCTTTTCGATGGACATTCCAGTTGAGCCCTGCCTGAATTCTTGACCCACAAAATCATGAAATAGAATAAAACGGCAGTTTTAAGCCATTAAATTTTCAGCCAATTAAGTTTTGAGGTGGGTTATTACACAGTAATAAATAACTGGAAAATATTGTTCCATGAAATGGGTGTGTTCTACTCTTTTGTTGTGTGTTTATAGCACAGGTGATTTATTCGTTCTCCTCTAGTGGTTTTTTGGGGTTCTTTCATAATTTTGCTATTATGAATGTTTTTTGCATATCTCTTGGTGTACAAGTGCAAGAGTTTTCTTGGCTCCCACCGACATGAATCACACAATCTATGGATCCACATCCTCCCTAACAAACACTTAGTGTCAATCATAATTTTTGTCCTTTGAAGGCAGTTAAAATTGATCACATTGTGGTCTTAATTTTGCATTTTCCTGATTACTAATGAGACTGAACATTTCCTCACATGTTCATTGACCATACGTGTTTCCTCTTTTCTGAAATGCCTGCTCATGTCTTTTGCCCATTTTTTTTTCTTACAGGGTTATTTGTCCTTTTTATTGTCGTTTATTGATTTGTTGGAGTTCTTCATATTCTTAATACTCATCCTTAATACTATCTTTTATTTTGCCAATATCTTCTCCCAGTTTGTAATTGTCTTTTCACTTTCTTTAAGATGTCTTTCATGAAGATATTAACTTTAATACAGTCACGTTTAAGCCCTTGATGGCCCTAGAGGTGGTTTGGTTTTTTGTTTTTTGTTTTTTATTTTTTTGTTTGTTTGTTTGTTTTTTGCATACAGAGAGAGACAGGGCTCTATAATTTATTTTGTGTGTGTCTGTGCATCTGTGTGTGTGTCTCTGTGTACATCTATGTGACCATGATTTTTCTTAATTCTGTTTACTGAGTAAAGGCTTCTTTCTCCACTGACCTGCCATATTGCCCCTGCCCCATATTGAAACTCCATATCATTATTTGCCATTCCGTTCCACTGGTCAACTGGTCTACCACTGCCCTGTACCACCCTGTCTAACTATAGACTTATAATGAATGGGTCTTGGTATGTGGTGAGGGAAGCCCCCACTCTTAGATGCCTTGACTATTCTTAGCCTTTACCTACCTATCTAAATTTCAAAGTCAGTTTACTAATGTCTATGAAAAACTGTTAGTATTTTAGTTGCAACTACGTTAATACTATAGACAAACCGGGGAGAATCGACAGCTTCATAATATTAAATCTTCTAATCCAGAAACATGGTGTCTCTTGTCATTCGCTCAGGTAATTTTCAAGCCATTTACTGAGGTAGTTTTTTAAGCAAAATTTGATCATCTTTGCCATATGGGCCTCTGATTTTTTATCTATGATATTTGAGTTATTTTCAGTATAAATGTTGCCCGATTCTACATATTCCAATATCTAAAGTGATTTTAAATTGCTATTACTACTGTTTGTGTTTGATTGCCACCTTCTTCATTGGAGCCATTTCAGAGTCTGTTGTTAGTGCCCTGTGTTTGTGTTCGTTTCAGGGAAATTACAATACTACCAAGATAATTTCAGTGTTGTTAAAATCTTGGGAAGTAGAGACAGCTAGGATGAGCTTAAAGAAGTCCTGAACTCTCACTAGCTTTTGGGAACTTGTAGTGGTTGCTCTGTGTGATATGGTGGCCTTAAGTTGGCAATAGATTTTTCAAGTTTATTTTATTATTTTATTTTAAATTGTGGTAAAATACATATAACATAAAATATGCCATCTTAACCATTTTTAACTGCACCGTTCAGCAGTGTTAGTATAGTTAAGTATATTTACATTTACTTTGTCATCTTGCAAAACTGAAACTCTATACCCACTGAATAATAACTCCCCATTTCTTCCCTTCCCCAGCCCCTGGCAACCACCATCGTACTTTCTAGATCTGTGACTTGACTACTTTAGATATACCTCATATAAATGGAACCATACAATGTTGTTTCTTTGTGACTGACTTATTTCACTCAGTGTAATGCCTTACAGGTTCATCCACGTTGTAGCATATGACAAGATTGTCTTCCTTTTTAAGGTGGAATGATATTCCATTACAAAACTCATTTTGTTTATCCATTCATTCATCAGTGGACACTTGGGTCACTTTTTAGCTATCGTGAGTAACGCTGCTATGCATATGGGTGTAAAATGAGTTTCTTTTTAACTAATACCACAGAATTAATTTGGAAAACTCTAGTTTTCCCCATCAGCACTCACCTGCAGTGAATGGTGTTGCTGTTGAACAAGGGTGAAGTGCCCCTCAGAGGCTTTCCTGAGACAGACAAATCCAAGTAAAACAAGAAAATGTAAGGACCAGCTAATGATCTCTTTTACTTAAGTAGAACGAGAATGTAGACAGATGCTAAGTAATCCAAGGGCCACATCCTTCTAGATTATCACAAGTTCTTTCTCTGATTCTTGATAGGAATCTTTCCCACAGGTAGCACTGGGAAAAAAAGTAACTCATCTATATCTAGTCTTTCCAAAGCTTTCCACTTCGTTGACATAGGAACTTTTTGTTCTCATGTGTCATTGGTTTACATACATTTTAGGTTACATAGGTTGTAATAAGTGAGATTAGTATAAATAAATTTGCGAGCAAAAATGAAATGTTTGCAAACCCACAATTTACATCGGCACAAGATGCTTCTCCTGGCGCATGGAGGCAGCCATGTGACGGTTTCCAAAAGAGCGATTTTGTTCATCTTTGCATCAGGAGTGGAGAGCAGGGGGCTCTGGGATGAATTGGTTAAGTGGAGGTCAGTGTTAAGTCCATTATGTTTGAATAAAAGTGTAAACGTTTAACTGCGTCAAAGCACTGCTCCTTATTCACAACATAAGGACAAAGTAATACTTAAAGGAATAGAAAAGCTAAGTGTAAGGTAAGTACATCATCTCAGTTTTTATTGATTACTGCTCGCTTTAGACTTTTCCGAGGCTGAAGCCTTTTAGTGTGCACGTGAGTCACCCGGATGTTGGACCACGCAGATTGAACAGGTCTGGCTGGGGGGGAGGCTGAGAGGCTGCAGGTCCACACTCCGGCCTTCGAAGAGGAAGAGTCTGAGTCCTAGTAAGAGCTGATAGTCACCCAACACTCACCGGGTGCGGCCTCATCAGATTTTCTGGTTTTGGGGTTTGTTTGTTTTTTTAACAGCTTTACTGAGACTTAAGTTGCAGACCATGCAATTCCCCCATGAAAAGTGTTCGTGTTTCCACAGGCTTCTGTAACCATCGCCGATATCCATTTTAGAAGATTTTCATCAGCCCAAAGAACTTCCTGTAGAAATCAGAAGTGGCTTTCCTCCTCCAGCCCCCACACCTTCCATTCGAGCCTTTGCGCAGGTCAGAGCTCCTTCTCCGTGAATATTTAATACACATTTGAACAGTTTTTAAACGTCACAGTAGGGGAATGTGGGTGTGTGCTCCCCACTAGCCCAGGAAAGACAGACGCTGAGAGAACTGAGTCCCGATGAGGCGCGCGAACACACATACCCCGCGCGCGTGTGCGCACACCCACTCAGACTAGGATCTCCTGTCCGCCAGAAGGCAGAAACGCGCCCCAAGTGGGGTGGAGAGGGGGAGGCAGGGTTATCTTCTGCACTGGGCTCACTGCGGTGACAGGTGCCGCGGGGAAGGCTGCCGGAAGGGGAATGGGAGCTCGGCCAGGGCCTGCTCGGATGCAGCTAAACATCCACGCGAGAACGGGGCAGCAGCCGGACACGTGGGTACGAAACCCGAGGGAAAGGTTCTTGCCGAAGATACAAATTTGAGGATCTCTCATCACACACATCGTATTTCAAGCCAGAAGACGAAGCGAGATTTCCTCAGGATCGATTACAGAGACAAGAGAGACAAGGTCCCGAGAGGGAGGCTGACCTTAGCGGTCATGGTGTGAAAGAGGGCAGAAGGAAAGGTGGCTAAAAATGTGGAAGGAGAGCCAGGGGAAGATGGCGTCCTGGACACCAAGAGAGGAGAGAGATTCCAGAAGGGAACCTCAGCTGTGAAAAGGGGGTCGAGCAAGGAGAGGGCTGATAGACGTCGGGGACTCTCACTGGTGACCTTGAGGACTGTTCAGGGGACAGTGGGGGAGAAAGCCCGGCTGCCGTGGATCCAGGGGACACAAGGAGAGGACATGGGGGTGGCAGAAGGACAGTGGACTCGATTGTTTTCGAGGACTTTTGCGGTAAAGGAAGAAAGAGAAGCGGGTGGAGCGGGAGGGGGAAGTAAGCGAAGAGACGTTTCGGGTGGGAGCGAGGCAGGATGTGTCCACGCTGATGGGAGTGATTCAGCGGAGAGAGGGAACGTGGGGGCGCGGGAGTCCCGTCCTCGGGCGGCCCACGGAGGGCCAGCTCACCCACGGTGACGCGGGGCAGGTCACCGCGCAGGGCCGTGGATGCGGGGGTGGCCGGCCGGGGGTAGGGGAGTGCGGGAGTCCCTTTATTGACGACCTCGCTTTTCTTGATGAAGCAAGGATGCTGAGAGGGAAGATGGGGGCAGGTGTTGAGGAGATGGAGAGAGAAGAAAGGTCGAAATCATCGTCTGGGTGAGCGGGAGAGAGAGTAGACTAGACGCATGTAATATGTTTGTGGGGCTGCACTGAGGCCCCACTCGGCTTAACCATCAGGACTTTCAAAGGTTGACTGGAGTATGACCGCCCGGTTTTCTCCAGCTATTGGGCCAGGACACAGGGCCAGAGAACAGGTGGACAGTGAGATGCAATCAGGGTTATGGTTTCATCAGAAGGCCTCCCGTTGAGAGAGAGGTCAAGGGAGCGGAGGGCACAACGAGTGAGTGATCGTCGTGACTAGTTACGCAGGCGGATAAGGATGAAGGAGAGGGCGTGATGAAACCGGGGAACGGCGAGAAGGTGCAAGATCTCTGGATTGTAGGACTGCAGGCCTCGGCAGGGTCATAGGATCATTGGAATTGGGGGACCCAGGGAGTCAGCTGGACAGAGAGAGCAGGTGGTCTGACAGTGAGCTCCCGGGCGCGGTGGGTACGGGTCATGACAAGGTTAAGGCATGACCCTGGCTGTGGCGGCTGACACAGGAAGGAGGGGCAGGGCCAGGGAGGCCAGGGCGCTCGGGCCGGTCAGACCAGGTGGGTCAGAGCCCTTTGAGCTCACAGACCCTCTGCATACACTGTCGTGGCTTTGCTTGGGGAAGGCCCCAAAGGCCCTCGGGGAGGAGAGAGGAGCAGAACAGAGAATGAACTGGAGGGAAACTGATTGGGGGGTCGTGCTGCCCACGCCAGTCACAGCCCAAAGACCGGCACAAGAGTTGGGCTAAACAGAATAAGCGTTAGTTAGAGAGTCGCAGCTCCCAGAGACGGGGGGTCTGTTGCTCCTCAAGCCTGGCTCCCCGACTGTCTGGGGAGCACCGACTACATAGGGAACCCGGTAGTCATGGAAACCAAAGCGGTGGGTGTGGCCAAGGCCATCTACCCCGTCCCTTCAGCCGGGGGCTCGGGGCTCGTTTCTCAGGCCACTTGAAGGGAGGGCAAGAGGAACCCGGCGTCCGTCCTGGAATTGGCCACTGCGTCACCCGTGACCTTGCTCCTTGGCCAACTAGCTTGTCAGGGCAACTGCTTTCCCAAGCGAGTGAGAGTGGGGCGCGCGCTTGGTTACAGCAGCGGGCCGCGTTTTTGAGAACAGCGGACCGGCCGCCGCCGCCATGGGAGCAGGTCTCGCCCAGAGAGTCCTTGGTTCATCGTGGTCCTCGGAGCTGCTGACCAAGCAGCCCTTTAGGTCTGCTCTTGAATTAACCCTACCTTCCAGCCCGACACAGCTCCTTTGGGTCACATTCTTCGTGTCAGTCCTTCTAGACACGGGGTCCTCGTACAGGCCCTTCTTCAGGAAGAGTCTGCTCTTGCACCGAGCACCGTATTTGTGATTTTGACTGCTCTAACTTACTCACTCTACACCCAGAGGCAGGGGATGAATGACCCCAGCTCTGGGTGGCCGGCCAGCTCCACGAGGCGCTGGGTCTGCGTGCGCAGCCCTGAGCGGCAGCAGGGCCCGCAGAAGGACACGCCGCCTGGAAACTGCCTTTCACTGTATGGGTCCTCTCGGGAGCTGGTTTCACACCGGTAACCTGCAGCGGGGGAGCCAACGCGAAATACCCCCACGCCAGGAGGGTGGGTGGGCGGGGCAGGCGCGTGCATGTGCGCAGGTGTGTCTCGGGGCTGACAGGTCAGAGAGGTAGAATCCCCCGCGCACTCTGCTTCTTGTGTCCCCTGGCATCCTCACTGCGCACGGGTGTCCTCCCTGGCTGTCACTCCTGGGGCAGCTCCTCACTCCGCCTGAGGGCACGCTCGCTGTATTGTCCCCTGCGCCATGCAGCCGTCTCTAAGTTCCCGTGCCCTTCGCCAAGGGACAAACTCTCCCTGCGTATCTGTTAGCGCGTCGCGTCCAGCGCTCCACCTTCCCGCTGTGACCCGCAAGCAGGCTGGAGTCCCCGAAGCCGATGAGAGGTTTGGTTCACCTGACAGGGCTGGGCAAGTCGCTCGGCCTCTCTCTGCCTAAGTTTCCTGATCAGTAGAAATGGGTAATAATTTAGATTTTCTTACCAAGCTGCTGAAATGCTCCAGTGAGATCATTATGAAGGTGCTTTGTAAACTGTAAAAATTGCCAGTTAATGTTTTGTTATTTTTGTAGAAATAACAGCAAATGAGGGCAAGAAATGAGAGAGGGAGGGAGAGCGAGCGAGCGAGAATTACACCCTGCATGGAAGAAAGCATGAAGTGATGTGAATCTTAGAGGGCCACCATCTTAGACCAGATTCCTGCAAAAGAATAAACCGGGAAGAAATAAAGAAAAGAAGTTAAAGTTCATTTCTGAAGAACTAAATTTTTCTTTTAGCCTCTGTGGGAGGGAAGGTTATTATTTTTGTGTGGGAACAGGAATATAATTCAGTTTTTCCCAATCAAAGCCTTTTGATGTGTTACCATGAGTCACAGGCTATGACTCACATATTAAAATTCTCACTAGTATATTACTAATAGTTTATATTCCTTCTAAAGGAGATAAGATGAAGCAGAGGGGTTACATAATTATTATTTTTTTTTAGCCTACATCTTGGATTATCTGCTCTGATAATTTCAGGAAGACAAACTTTCCCCCTGCAAAGAAAAAAAAAAAATCTCTTTGTTTTCTTCAGTAATCACATTTTGAAAATGCTTGTAAAAATCAACTCGGTACTGTTATTGTCACACTTTGTGAACTACTGTGTAAGAAATGAATATTCCCAAGTTTAGGAAGAAGGTCAAATTGATGTGGTGCCTCCAAGGTTTCTTCACTGTCAATAATTATTCTAAATTTATTATGTATTTCTGAATTGTATTTGTCATTTCAATTGTTTATCAAGATTTAAAAATCCACCAGTTCTTCAAAATTCAATTAAATACACAACTTGCCTACCACCTACTTGTGTCATCAAAAGGATCAATCAAATCTAAGAAGAATTCTAAGCAAGCCGTATTAACTCTATTTTAACATAAATTTCCTTTACCACTTTCGTTAAGGACTTAAGCATACCTAATCACAAATACTCTCTGTGGTGGAGTCAGGACCTGTTGATGACTCGAACCTTGTTAGATTCCATTTAGATGTGTCCTGAAGAATGGAGTTCATGACCTACATATTAACTCAGCTGCCTTGACCTCATTAGGCGAGGCGTAGGCTGACATCGTGGGACATTGAAATACTGATGATGATGAATATATACTGTTTTCTTGAGTAACCACATGGCTTAGGCACTTTGCATGTGTGCATTTTCATCCATCCCACAACACTGCAGATTTGAGGAACTGGCCTCAAAGAGGTTAAATATGTGCCAAAGGTCACAAAAAATAAATAAAATTTTAAAAATTTAAAAAATAATAAATACGGGCCAAAGGTCACTCAACTAGTGATTGGCTGAGCTGTAGTCTCAGACTGGGTCAAACTCTTTCCACTTAAATAATTATTCTACAAATGAAAGAAAAAACTTAATTTGAAGAATTTTAACCAGGCACTTGATTCAGGCCAAAATTCTATTTGGGGGCCAAATCATTTGGCCTGGTTTTCTGTTTCGATTGACCCAACCAATCAATTCCTATTTCACTGGGTGTCGAGCCTCAAAGAATATGCACTTGGAAGAATTCAGAGGGGAAAAAAAAATTGGGGACGGTATAGCTTCAAAGAACTATCCCAATTTCCCTTTGTGCCCTGGCTCTTCCCCAGAGCCAGATAGGAAGCAAGTTTTAAATTAATTTCTTCCCACTCAGAAATTTCAAAGCAACACGTGTTCGGAAGGAGACTCAGGGAGAATAGACAACAACAAAAATGGAAGGAAGTGTGACTGCAAGGTTCTCGCATGATGTCACCGGGACTTGGTCAGCTTCGTCTGGAGCTTCCTTCCCCTGTGGCCCCTGCTGGGTTTGGGCTGGAGTCTTATGCTTTGCAGTGACGTCAGTTACCCATGCCAGGCTGTGCCGTTGCCCTGCCTTTGAGAGACTCCATGTGAGGGAAGAGAGGCGCCTCTCGACCCAACTGGACTATAATTTAAGGGAATCAAAACAGGAGCCATAGGAGTCTGTCTTCAGCCCAGGAATTTAGAGAGTCTGAAAGATACTCGCCGAGAAAATACAAGTTTCTTGGAAGGAATTTATAGCAGTATTATCTTCTAGGACATTTTAACGGATGTTTCAAATAGACCAAGTCCCCACTCCCACCTGTCCTGTAAGCTGAATTCGAGCACAACATACATTCAGAAAAGGATGTAAGTCCCAAGAGGATAGCTCAATAAATTTTCACAGCGTGATATTCCTGTGTGACCAACATCATACAGGAAGTATGACATCACCGCTAACCAGGAGGCCCTCCACGGCACCCACTCTCCTGGCTTTCTTTGTTACAGAATAGATTCATTTTGCCCAGTTTCTGTCCTTCATATATTATTAGGATACATTGTTGTGCCCTGGATGGTTAATTTCATGTGTCATCTTGACTGAGCCACAGGTGCCCAGACATTTAGTCAAACCTTATTCTGGCATCTGTGCAGGTGACAGTAGCGTTTGAATCAGTGGACTGAGTAACGCACATGGCCCTCCTCAGTGTGGAGGCTCATCAATCCGGTGAAGGCCCGGCGAGAACAAAAGATCTGAGGAAGATGGAGCCCCTTCTGCCTGACTGCCTTTGAATTCAGACTCAAGTTTTTCCAGCCCCTGGACTTGAACTGAAACATCGGCCCTTCCTGGGTCTCCAACCTGCGGACTGCAAATCTTGGGACTTGTCAGCCGCCATAATTGCATGAGCCAATTCCATATATATTTAAATTTTTCGTGGAATTAAAAAAGAAAAAAATTGTTGAATTCGACTTATTGAAATAACAGAGATTTCGTTATCAGACATGGTGAGACGTCTAGATGCAGGTGGTTCCAGGCTGATCCATCCAAGGCGCTGAATCAACTTCTCTGTGAGTTTCTGGCTTTTTCCTTATGGCTGGCAAGGTGGCCATCATACATCATACCTTCACAGCATGACATTGAAGGAGAGAGGCAGCGACAACCAGGATAATGAGAGACGTGTGATATATCTATACATCTATACCTACATTTATTTCTATATATCTATTTCCGTCTCTTTTATTGGTTGTTTCTCTAGAAAACTCTGAGTAACACATACTCTGCTTTGCTTTTGCAATATTTTTACTTAATGTAATGAACAAAGCCTGTGTTAATTAACAAACGAGCTGAGTACATGGAGCACTTATATAGCATCTTATAAATGTCTTATCAACAAATGTTTATTTTTTTCTATTGTACTTTTTCTTGGATTATAGTATTGGTGAAATGGAAACCCCTAGAGAACTGTGCATTCGTTTTCAGTGTAGCTGAGATGGTAGATTCACGTCGCCCCAAATGAGGACAATTATAAACGATGGAACCAGTAAGTGCAAAATTCCACCTACACCCCGAATACACGGGGCTGAACCCTGGAGCGGCCACCGGGATCCAAGCCCATGGTCAGGTGTGATCACTGGACGGAGGGCACATCTAACCTTAAGCTTAGAACTAGGAACCACACCAACTCACAGGAACAAATTTGAAGTGAGTTTTTTCAAATAAAGACTCTGGTTGTCATCCTGCATATGGAGCCCACAGGCCTTCCTGTTGACACTTCCTCAGACAGCCAGTAGAGGGCGGAGGAGGAGGCCGGGAAATGCATCCGGGGCGGGAGGCCGGGTGTAACAAGCACCCCAGTGACAACGGTCCGCACTGCTCCGTCCGTCAATCATTTATTGGAATATAATCTGAATGCCAGCCAAGGCCTCCCTGCCCATCGGGCTCCTGCGCCTATGTAACGTCTCAAAACTTCGCATTCCCCAATATAAAACTTGTCCCCTTCACTGGCTTCCATCCTAAGTCCATCCGTACAAGCGTTCATAGAAGTTTATGAATTTTGTGAGTTTCATGGAATTCTACTTCAGGTTTTAAAGGAGCAGTGGCTCACTGTAGCACCATGGACAGCGACCCCACCTCGCTCCCTGTCCCTCGCTCGCGATTCCTCTGTTTCAGAAGCCGCATCATTTACTCTCCTGATCGGATCAGTAGTAATTTGACAACCTCTTTCGTGACTTGAGAATGGCCTGGGAGGCCCCGCTCTTAGCTTTAAGAAGCTTATCAGAGTATTTCGTCCAACCACATAGAGATCTAACAAAATAAAAATGTCCCCGTGTCATTACTTCTTCACACAGGGACATGCATGTTCTCCATGCTCGGCGCTGGTCTCGGCCCAGAGAGAAATACAGGGGAACATGAGATATGATTCCCTACTCTCAAGACGTCTTGGTGGAGAGACGATCCGCGGGACAGAGTCGGGGAAGAGGCGGCGCCACGCTGTGTGTCGAGGTGGGTGCAGTGGGGGCCGAGAGGCGCGCCGGGTCGGGGCGGGGAGGGGGAAAGAGGACCTGGGGGCCCGGGGTCTGCAGGGCGGGAGGAACCGCTTTGGCGGAGCCGGAGCAGGCGCCGTGGAGAGTGAGCGGCTCAGAGAATGGACAGGCTGCAACGAAGCAACAAGCCAACCAGCGAGGGCGGCAGAGGAGTGTGTGTGTGTGTGTGTGAGTGTGAGCATGAGTGTGAGTATGTGAATGCGCGTGAGTGAGTGTGAGTGTGTGGACCAGGAGGAGACTGGGGCTAGCTGAGTGCTGCTGAGAACTACACGGGGCCGGGAGGATGGGGTGAAGCCAGAACGCAGGGTGGCCCTCGGCTGACAGCGGACGGGCCGGGGGAAGACCCGACGCCCCGCTGCCACCAGGCGTTAATGTCTGCGTGGGGAGGGGCGGGGGGGGGGGGGAGGGGAGAGGAAAAGGCGAATCCCAGCATTTCCTTTATGTAAGCGCAGTCCACAGACCGCAGTGGCATTCGCAGTCCCTGAGACTGTCCCCGAGAGAGCTGGCACTTCTACATTATGCTCCCGCTGTCGCAGGTGTCAGGAGCTACTGTCTGCATCATGGCTCTCGCACTGTCCATAGTTCTGTTAGACCTGCTGCTCCGTCTGGCTTCTCAGGATGCTAAGAATGGAGCGAAAAGATCGTCCCTCCCACACACGTTTTACCAAGATTGGATTCGATTTCTGTCCTTCGCGATCTCATGGGTTTTCACTTTTAACGCGTGTAGAAACATTATCCTTAGAAGTCCACGGGCTTCGCCAGAACGCAAGACGGGCTTGTGGCCCCCAAACCCGTAAACCTCTCCGCGCTCTCGTCACGCTGGGTCCAAGCCGCGCTCCTCTGCGCGGAGTTGCTGCAGTTCACCTACGGGTGACTCACACATCAAAGGGCTGCCACGACACGGGACTCGAAGGGACATGGTTGCCTGGAGACTCAGGTCTGATGCGATTGTTACTTTTGTTGCTGTTGTTAAGGAAAAAAACGCATCGGATGAGAAGGCTGACACCGCCTTACTCCTAGGTACCCCGCCCGAGGTCAGAGGGTGCTCGTCCCTCCCCTGACTCTCCTTTCATTTCATGATCTGCTGGTGGTGGGGTGGGGAAGGGGGTGCTTGGAATACTTTGGAATAGTCATAATAATCCTCCTCGTCCTCCAATCTTCATTCCAGACTTTCTACCTAAAGGACCACGTGCTGGGTGCTAACACATAATAACGCACCTCGGCTTCTCCATGAATTCAATGACGCTACCTGGCATTTTATTGCACCTAACAAAGCACTTTATACGTCCCATTTCATTCGCCCACTTTTAAAGATGCGATTATAACAATCGTTTCACAAATGAAAAAACTGAACCTTGGAGATGTTAGGAGACTTGCCCCTAGCACGTGGCAAGGCCGGAGTTTACAAACAAACCCTTTGGGCCTCCCTGCTGCTTCTGCAGGTTTGGGCTCTCGTGCTGTGTGTGCCTTGGTGTGGGGACAACCCCTGTGACCCACTGCTGGGGTCACTTTTTCTGATGCACCTTGTGACCGGTGGCTGAGGGACAGGTGTGGGTGATGGTCTCATCAGGGCCCTGGCTCCCTAGCAGAGTGTCCTGGGGTTAGAAATGACGGTGACAATCAACCGTCTGGCGCTTAGAGAAGCTCACAGGGTGGGTTCTCCCCTGCGCTCGCCCTTCATAACTTCCAAGGACAAAAACCCTCGGTAGAGAGTGTGAAGCGGTATTCTAGACCAGCACCCCCTGGGGACGGCCCTGGGAGCTGCATTATGGAGGAAGAGCCACAGGTGCAGGCCCCATCCCAGCCAGGGCCAACGTCCCACACGCGCCCCAAAACTTCGGCTCCTCAGCCTCCTAATTGCAGCTTTCATTTCCCTGGATCTTGACGCCTACGCGGGCGATTTCTGTGTGTGGAGGACCCCAAGCAATTCTGTGCGGATCTGCCGGAGTGGCTGGTGGCATATCCAGCCCGGGTCATGTTGCGATTACGGAGGCACCAGGTGACGTGCCGGCTTGTTAGAGGGCTGTCACGTCACGTGGGGATACTGATGTGGTTGGTGCATTCCTTAGAGAAATCAAAGCCACCAATTCGGTACTTGGTTGTGGCTGCTCTTCTGGCTGCAGTTTTTAAATGCGGATGTCAGGGGAAACCAAATCCTGCTGTTTTCCAGACTTCTCAATAACTTCATGCCCGAAAACGACCAAGTGTCAACGATTTCATTGACGGACTTTGCGCACTGTTTCATTACAAAGTGTTAAGTATTCTATTAGGAAGGAGTCAAGATTTAAAAATGCGTTTGCACTACTTTCCAAAAATAAAAAAGTGCAACCTCAGAAACTGTAGTGTTTCTTCCTCAGAGAAACCAACCAGGCGAGCGGTTGCCCTTAACAGATTCTGTCACAGAGATTTTTCTCTGTTCTTACAAATGCTTTTGTAGAATTGAAAAGCTAAAAACAGAACCGAAGACAACATTCATCACCTAAAATATACATAATTTGGAAGGTCTGGTAGGTACGGTGTTTTTATGGACTGTCAATTTTCTGCTGCATGATAGCTGTTTTGATAATCCTAGATTTTCAGGTTGTAAGGCTGCTTAGCTCTGCGCACTGTCAGAAATTTTAAATTCACAAATCGGAGCTGTGTGTGTGTAGCATTCCAAGGAGGTAGCACTTCTCATTCACAAGGTCTAAGCTGACTTTGCATTTGAGAAATTCCAGCCTGATTTTCTAGCAAGTTATTGTATGACCTTGAGAACTTGCTTCCCATGTTCTGAAAAATCTTAGCCTGTCCTAAGGACAGGATGAATGCTTCTCGCTTGAAAGGGTTTTGAGTACATTGACGGGATGGATACCTCCACATCTAAGTCTGTTAAGGAAAGGTGTGTGCTGGCACCCTCCCTCCCAAATGGGCGTGGCTTTCTAGGTCCTGCTCCCACACATACCTGCCCAGAACCTCTGGCCGAATTACAGTTCCTGGGTGGGACATTTTTCTCTGATGCCGTTTGGGTTCTAGCCTCTGTGGCCTGGGAGGAGTGAGGTCGTTTAACAGGAGGGTTGGCAGTTTGGCCGCTGGAGCAATTTTTAGAGAAGGGAGAGGGGGTGGGGCCAGCACCTGGCTGCGTCTCCCTCAGTCCTCCCCTGCGTGGGCGGGACTTCCTGTCTGCAGGAGACAGGGGACAACGATGCTCCTCCCCAAGCTGGGAGAACACAGTTCCCAAGTGCAAAAAAAAAAAAAAAAAAAAAAAAAAAAGCCATCAGGAGGCTGGCTCTGCTGTTATCCTGTCTTCTCTCCACACTCCGCAGGGGTGGGAAAGTCTCAAAAATATATTTGGCCCTAACATTTTAGTAGCCATTGCTTACACCTGTGGTCCCCCAGGACCACTAGCCCCCCGAGACCTATGAGAATCTGATGCCTGATGATCTGCGGGGGAAGCTGAGGTGGTGATGCTGGCGCTGGGGAGCGGCTGCAGATACAGATGAAGCTTCGCTCACTGGCAGCTGCTCACCTCCTGCTGTGTGGTCTGGTTCCTAACAGGCCACGGACCAGTATAGGTCTGCAGCCCAGGGTTTGGGGACTCCTGGTCTAAACCACAGAGACTTCATTCAGTTCTTATTTCTTTTCAGAAACAATATTAACTACCCACCCAAATATTGTCCTTTGAGGCTGTGTTTGTTTCGTGGGTGTTAAATAAAAAATTTGTTGACTGACTGAAACAAATGTTTTGGGTTTCCTTAAGTAAAACAATTGCCAGAATAAATGCAGCCCTTGGCTAACTCTCTTCCAACAAGGCAGAGATGGGCATGAAGCTGCTCACCCTCGCCATCTCGGGCTCAGGCGTTTGATCTGAATCTCACAGCTGGCTCAGTGTCAGAGATTTCCGACAGAATCATGCAGCAAAGTGCCTCAGTCCTCCACGTGACGTTGAAAGCGAAGGCTCTCGTGCCAAGGGCCAAGAGAGGCCTGTAATTATCGCCCTGTTTGTGGCTCCGTAATCGTCGCTGTCCCTGAGAGCCTCACAGCTGTCCTGGGAAAGGAGCAAATTCGATTGTCCCCATCTAAATTTTCAGATTTTTTTTCCCCCAGATGTGGAAACTGAGACATCAAAAGAGAGGAGCTTGACTTTTTGGCAATCCTTCTGATTTTTTGATTTAGAAACTCCAGGCGAAGTGAGAAAGTGATTCTCTAGGTCACTGGAAGTGCTTACGAATAGGCGGCTTGGTCTCTATGGCCCGTGGCTCTTCTGTGGCAAAGTGTCGGGGCACGCCCCCTCCCCCCTTCTGCATCTTACCTCATAGGATTTCCTCTGGGCTGCAGACGAGGCCAAATTAGGTGGAAATCTAGGTCAATTACCTGGGCAAATTTCAGATTTCTTTTTTCCTTTGGAAATTCCCAGATACGCATAACAACATGGAATAGAACAATCCTGTGTATCTATCACCTCAGCTTTGACGATCACCAGCGTTTTGCCAGACTTGTTTATCTATCCCTGCCCCCTCTCTTTTTCCTGGAAATTTTAAAGTAAATTTCAGACATTACACTTAAATTCCTTAGCACGAACCTCGAAAATTTCTTAATGCGAAAACCATAATGACAAGATCACACCTAACAAAATTAACAAGAATTCCTTAGTGCTATCTAATATTGAGTCCAAATTCAAATTTCTCTTTTACAGCTGATTTGCTTAAGTGGATACCCTTACAAGATCCACTCATTGTATCTGGTCGTTTTGGCCTCAAAGTTGTGAGTGGAGAATTCAAGGAAGAGTGTGGGGGAGTGTGGCTGTCCGTGTCCCCAGACCCTGTCCCTCTGAATTTTACTTTTCTGGATTCCCTCTGCCATTACTTTACGTGGGTACGAATTGTGCACAGCTCCCATTTAAAACTGTCTAGTGCCCCCCCCCACCACCACACACACACAAAAGAAAACCAATAGCTTCCTTATCACAAATAAAGTATCCTGGCATCATCTACAAAAACATTACAAAGACAGCAAAAGGAAAATTAAAATTAATAAGCCACAGAAACAACTCAAAGGCTATTCAAACTGGGTTTACAAACTGTAGGTCACTGGCCTTCCAATGGCTGACGTGATTAACAAGCAAACAGAGCCGCTTCCTTTGCACACCCTGATTCGAGGTAACTGTTCTCTCCTTGAAAACCCCAAAACCCCGTGCGGCTCTGTCCTCATCCCTCCCCTGCCAGCTCCCTCTCTCCATGGGGCCGGGCCTTCCTGTTTCCCAACACAAGACAAGTCGTAATTGTGTGTCTCCTCCTTCCCCAGGAACAATATAAAAGCGTATTCTCCAATGAAATCCCATCTCTTTGCCTTGTTGAAACCTCGCAGGCCCCTCGACCCCTCCCTGGCGATTCCTGGCTTTTCATCGGGGAGGGGCAGGTCGAATTCCCAGGCGATTCGCAAGGCAGGGGCGATACCCACGCGCCTTTCCTGGCTCAGCCTGCCGTCTCTGTGGACAGTGTTGTACCTGTGACACGGAACGCCGTGTCTATCGACCTCACAGGCTCGTTGTGAGACTGAAATGAGATCGTGCAATAAAGGACACGTGACGAATGAAAGTGGTGGGGGCAGTGATGATCCCGATGGTGCTGACTTAAGGGTTTTCCTCCTCCTTCCCACGTTCTTACCCACCATCTCTGGTCTACACTGGAGCAACAGGAACGTCCAGCAGGCCCCGTATCCATGGCTTCGCTCTCTGAAGGTTCAGTTACCCGCGGTCAACTGCTGTCCAAAAATACTAAATGGAAAGTTCCAGAAATAAGCGATTCATAAGTTTTAGGTTGCGTGTTGTTCTGAGTACCTCACCTGATCTTAGCACATAGGCGTGTGCCATCTTGCCTCATCACAAGGAGGTGAGTGCCGTACAATTAGATTTTGAGAGAGACGCGCGCACACAGTCGCATAACTTAGTATATTGTAATAATTGTGATTTTTTTATTGTTGTTGTTAATCTTTTATTGTGTCTACCTTATAAATGAAACTTAATCATAGGTACGTATGGGTAGGAAAAAATATATTTAGGGTTCAGTCTATCTGCAGTTCAGACTTTCACTGGGGGTCTTAGAGCATAACCCCACCAATAAGGGGGGAGGATGGCTGGGACTAATGTACTTAATGTGAGGAGGTGAAAAGATCTCTTCTTAGGTGGAAGCGTCTGTCTGTCGGGAATTATCACACCAATTGAGGTGGGGAAGGTCCTGAAGTCAGCTGTCAACAAGTGGCAAAAATGCAATGAGAAAGGGAAGGTCCTTTGCTGTGGACAAGGGGTAAAAATGTTTTGAGTTTTTCCTTCTTCAGAGGAGGAAGGAGGAGGAGGAAAGGGAAGTAGAGAAGAGGGAGAGAAGAGCAGGGTTGAAAGAGGTAGGCAGAGGGGGAGAGGCTGTGAAGTTCGGTCAGGAAGGGCCGCCGAGGCTCCACGGAGGGGAACACGTTGAGAACGGTGACACGTCCTGTCCTTTGGGAAGTCGTTGGTAGTTTTGCTTTTGTATTTCGTGAGCTTCCTCTCCATCCAGGTCTCTCTCAAAAATGTCCTTGAAGGTCCACAAATTTCGGAACGTTTCTTGCTTCCTGTGGGAGAGGGTTTTGTGAAAGTCAGGAGGAGGAGCACGTACAGAAAGAGGAGTCAGGAGACAAAGAGCACGCCGAAATCTTGGGGCGAATGCTTCGGGTTTCCACAGGCCATGGTTTGGGGAGGCTTTCAAGGGACCGCAAGGTTGCACTAACATTTCGGTAGCCTTGACACACTGATGATAAGATCTACCCACACACAGTAAAGGAGAGAAAATGTGCTTTCCTCAGAGCCACTTAGAATAGCACACAAACATCCAGGGTGTAATTATCCGATGTCCTTGAATCCAGAATTTACTTTCCTAATACGGGAACCAGGCCTTTCCTAGGATGCATTTATTCCATCAAAATTGTATCTCAAAATATCTGGAGAAAACATTTTGTCCTTATAATAAAGAGTAATTCTGGAACGGTCACCTTGTAAAGTGTGTGCTGAACGAGGGCGATCTCCATAAACAGGAGCGGAATCTGTTCTGTTTGAATTCCACACCCCACTTCTGGCCCAGTTATCTGGGTAACGGCAGGTGTCGTCCTGGGTGGCTTCACTCTCCCATTCCATATCTCTGCTTACAAATGTGTCCCCTTTCACATTTAGGGATGATGTCACCGACTCAGCCTTGCTGGGCGTACTGGCTTAATCTTCTCGGCCAAGGACTTGGCTGGCACTGTCCACCTGAGCCTGCGTGGTCAGCGGGTGCCTGGGAGCGGGGCGGGTTAGCCTGCAGAGGCGAGCAGACCGTCTCATAGGCCGGGGCCCCTTGGCACTGTCGTTGCTCCTACAGAGCTAACTGACCTTTCACTGTCCACTCCACAAAAAAACCAAAGCCATCTGTTTCTTCTATCCCTTATTTCTGCATCCCAAATTTTCCTGGGAAAGTTTCCAGGAGTTTGAGCTCCCAGAGCCTGTCATTAGCTCTAGGTCTTCAGAAACAAAGCACTGCTGGGATGCACGCCGGGAGAGCCCGTGAGTGCTGCGGAGCAGCGTTTGGGGCAGGAGGTCTGAGGAGGCAGGATGGGGGGGCCCCACGGCGTGTCTCGAACACTCGCTTTGTGTCAGGCGCTGTGTTCAGGTCCTCCGCGCCTCGTCTTGTTCGCTCCTCATGACGACACTGTGGGAACAGTACCCTTGCGCACATAAGAGGGTCCATAACTGACGTAAGGCCATATTGCTAATTCTGAATCAGGCTGTATGACCCCCCCCCCAAAGCTAATGCTCATAATTATGCTGTTCTTTCTCTTTTTCTGGATTTTGAGGGACCAAGGCTATGTCACTGCTTTAAAATCTTGACGGGCAGAAAGGACGTTCCTGCACCCCATTATTTTATAACGTGAGCTCTTGTTAACTTTGAGACCCCAGGTCTCTGGTGCTATTCTGAGTACTTGTCTTAGGACACAGTGGGCCCAAGCAGTCTGCTTCTGCTGGGGTTGGGGGATGTGGAGAGCACTCCAGCCTCTGGCCAGGAGATCGAAGAGACCTGGAAGAAAACTCCCCCAAGTCCCTCTATGGCGAGTGCCCTGGACTCTCCCCATGTCCCCGGTAGGGTAGCAAATAAAAATACAGACACGCAGTTAAATTTGAATTTCTGGTAAACAAATAAGTTTTCAGTATGCTTATGCAATATTGAGGATGTACTTATACTACAAAATTATTTGTCGTTTCCCTGAAATTCAAATTTAACTGGGTTTCCTGTCCTGTGTCTGCCAGCCTTAGACCCAGGGTGCTCTAAGACTCAGCAGCCGTGGACAGTGACAGGTGTCAGAAAGCTCCAGTCTCTAAGCCAGGCCTGAGGTCGGCCTGAGGCTGCCCGCTTCCCGGTGCCCCGGAAACCCTGGGTGGCCTGAGCGCAGGCCTGGCGTTTGCTGCACGGACAGCGTGCACACAGCGAACCTTTGCACGGAGAACCCGGAGCGCTGGGGCGCCAAGGAAGCGCCTCCTGGTGTGTTGAGAATGGGGTGGCCTCGGGATAAGCGAGGGGGTTGAGGCAGAGGAAAGGGGGAGGCAAAGCCAGTCAGCCAGCGTCGTAGCTCGCTCGGGGTGCCATAATGAAATCCCGCGGATCAGGGCGCTTAACGACAGGAATTTATTTTCTCACAGTCTGGAGGCTGAAAGTCCAAGATCGAGGTGTTGGCAGGTTTGATTTCTCCTGAGGCCTCTCTCCTTGGCTTTCTCCCTGTCTTTGCATGTTCTTCCTGCCATTCTGTGTCCTGATCTCTTATAAGAATACCAGTCATATCGAATTAGGGCCCATCTTCGTGACCTCGTTTTAATTACCTTTTTGGACCCTCTCTTCACATATAGTCAAATTCTGAGGTTCTAAGGGAGAGGTCTTCAAATTATGAATTTGGGGGGGGGAAGGGGAGGAGGGATACAAGTCAGCTCATAACAGCCAGAAAAAGATTCAGGAAGCATGTGAATTGGTTTGTCCAGAGGAATGGCTCTGTCGTGGTGCTGTGGGGGCCTGCTACATATCCACACAGGCTACATGGGCCAGGCTTGAAATGTGGCTGCATCCGAATCTTGGCAGAACACCCTGTCATCCTCCTGGAACATGAAGGCCTCGGAGGCTTGCAAGACCGTTTCCACTGGCTTCTTGTCATCCTGGGACACTGTGGTTAGATCGTTTCTCATCACCTGTCAGGTTCTGGTGATGCATGAGACCTTGCGCCTTGTCCTCCCTCCCTCGGGGCGCAGCTGCGGCTGTAACGTGGCTGCATTTGCTCCGCAGCAACAGGGTGTCCTGTCATTTGCATTGCAGTCACCTGGGCCCTTATGTTCCGGTGTTGCTCTGTGTACAGGCGTGGGGGAGCCGGCATCTTTGGCTGCTGTAAATAATGTAAATAATGTCCCAGTTGGGGCTTGTTGTTTCTTTACCAGCCAGATCCGTCAGTCAGGATTTACCTCGAGCTCTACTCGTTGGCACAGGAGGCAGGAAGCACAGACAGCCTGAATCCAAGGAGGAGACACCCACGGAGAGCTGGGGAAGGACCTACTAAAACCCAAAGCCATTCTTAAAGGGGAAAGGCTTGTGGAGGTCAGCTCCGTGTGGTCACGCCAAGGTGAGGAGGCAAACAAAGGACGCTGTTAGTGTGCTCGGGGGCGATGGGAACTGAAAGGTTTCCGCCCAGATGACTGGAAATTTAAAAAGTTGCTAGAAATAAGAACTGGATAGCTAGGGGTTTTTCCTTCTTGTTTTGTTGCATCCAAAAGCTGCGCGAACACTAAATGCCGACTCCTAACTATTGATTGTGGGCATTTTGGAGGCTAAGTATACTAGAAGAAGGGACAACAGCAATGTAGTCATTTACTATCCCGGGGTTCAAAGATTCTAGGTTTCAAATTAGGTCGCCTTAATTTACAAGCTATATATCTCAGGTAAATGATTTTTACCTCTTTAGACGTTAATTTGTCTCAATCTGCCCAATGGGAACATCACTGGGAAACTTCTTCACTTGTGTTGTGAGGATTGCACAAAAATAATTTACTCCCTGTACACTATGTGCCCAGTATGTGCTAAATGCTTTATATATATATTACGTCATTTAATTTTCACACTAGCCCCCAGAGATAGATTATCTCAGTTTTACAGAGGAATAAACCGAGGCACTGAAGGTTAAGTAATCTTCCCAAAGTTAAAGCTAGTAAATGTCGGAGCCAGAATTCAAACGCAGGCAGACTCAGTCCAGAGCCTGCTCACTTGTCAGTGGGCTACAAAAAATTTTTGCAAAGTGTTAGCTACAATGCTTACTTAGCACGTGATAAGTATGACACATGGTAGCTATTGTTATTTTTACTGTTCTTATTTGAATTTGAGAAAACTGACAAGTGCAAAAAGTACATAAAGAAGCAGGGAAAAAAGATGTTTGTTTGTTTTTTTGTATTTTTTTCAAAATTTCCACAAAAATTCTGTGTTTATGATAAGGGGGGAAAATTATTGAAAAAAAATTCAATCGTCATCTTACAAGGAAGAGACCTTTGGGTGAGGCCCGAGGAAGAAAATCAGGTTTTGAGATCTTTCTTGAAACTCTGGTGGCCGAAACCAGGCTGCAGAATTGAAGCCTGCAGGGCAAGGCAAGCCTGGGTCTGAATTTCAAGTCTTGATCCCGTGGATTTCGTGCTTCTGGGTCGACGCTTGATAGAATAAACAAGGGGTCGGACCTCAGGAATACCCTGATTCCTTCTCACCTGTTGGAGGTCAACGCAGCAACAATGTGGCTGATTTATTTGTGCTCTTGGGAATACCCTGAGACCCTGGATTCCGGTGTCCCCCCGAGGTGTTGAGGGTGAGGGTTTGCGCTGGAAACCTGAAGGGGAGGATGGGCCCTGCCGGGCATTGTGGGGTCACCGTTCGCGTCTCCTTGGCAACCTAACCCCAGGAGAAGGCCGCGGGGAGCGCCTCTCTCTCGGAGGTGGCAGAAGGGACCCCAGGCCCGAGAGGGAGGGACGTGGTGTCCTGGACGCGTGGGCCGAGCCGCCCGGCGGCGCGGCGGTTCCCGAGCCTGGGGCCGCGGCCCCCGGCGGTGCGCGGCGCGCGGGGCGAGGCGGGCGCTGCGGATGGCGGACGCGCGGCTCTGCGGGCCGCGGCGCGGCGGCGGCGGCGGCGGCGCGGCGTCGGCCCGCACGAGCTGCCGGACAAGGCGGCGCGCCTGCGGCGGGGCGGCGCGGCGCGCGGGGAGCCCGAGGCCGCGGGCGGCGCGCGGCCGCCGGCGACGGCGGCTCCGGCTCCGGCTGCTGGTGCTGGCGGCGGCTGTTCCCGCGCGGCGCGGCCCGCGGCCCGCGCAGGAAGAAGGCCAAGTACGCGCGGCCGGCAAGGCGGCCCCCGAGCGCGGCCGCTGGGGCCCCCGAGCCTGCAGAGGCTGCTGCAGACGCTGGCGACGTGGAGGCGGCGCTACCTGCGGCGGCGCGGCGAGCGCCCCGAGCGGCTGGAGGAGATCCCGCTGCTGGTGCTGGACCGCGCGCAGGGCGCCGCCGACTAGGCCGCGGCCCCCCGCCCCGCCCCGTCCCCAGAGCGCTGGCTTCGTCCCGTTTGTCATAAGCAAGAAATGAAAATAAACCCAGCACCGTGTGAATGAAAGCACAGGGAGTTCGGGAGAGAGATGCGTTTGGACCCCCGGCGGCCGCGCGTCGTGCGGAGTGACAGCGCACGGCTCTCTCCAGGCCCCAGGGCCTCGGTGCGGTGGGGCCCGGGTCGGGGCAGGGACCCTGAGCCGCGCGTCTGCGGCCGCCCGGGGTGAGTGCTGGGCCGATTGCCTTTCCCCAAACCTCCAGGAAGAGCGAGGGACCCGGAGTGGTTTCCAGTCTGTGGGATGCCTTTGGGGATTTAAAAAAACACTTTTTTTTAAGTGGGATGCTGAGCTCTTCACCCCACATCAGCGTGAGCGAGCTCTGTTATGTTTGGCTCACAGGCACTTAGGAACTGTGTAAAGCAACGTTAGAAGCAAAGCCTGTGGATGGGAAGGGGGCCCCTTGAAAAATTCGTGTTGGAGGAAAAGAGCAAAGGGCGCGAGGAGCCTGGGAGATGCCTGGGGGGGCCTCCAGCTGCCTTCTCCTCTCATCAGTAAAATCCTGCTAATGATTCTCCAGCTCTACAGGCTAGTGAGGGTGACAGTAAAATATAAGACCTAGAAGTGCTCAAAGCACACCGAAAAAGCGATGCACAGTCAAGGTGTTAAACTGGTACGAGGGTCTCTCTCCCAGGCTTTCCCCAGCGTGCTGTGAACATCTGCCCTTTCCCCTTCCGGCCCCACCCTGCCCCAAATGCCCACTTAACTAGCGAGCTAGGAACACCGAGCAGCGGTGATGCAGGACAGGGCAAATGTCCCCAACTGGTGGGGGACCAAGGAGATGAGGGTCCTTTGGCAGAGAATGTAGGAAGAATTCAACACACACGGCAAAGTTAGAGTCAGACGGAAAGTTTATTAGAAAAGGGATGGCACTCCACAGAGTGTGGTTCCGCAGAGGCAAGGAGAGGACAGAGAGAGAGAGAGAGAGGGAGAGGGACAGAGAGAGGGAGGGGGGGGGAGAGAAGAGAGAGAGAGAGAGAGAGAGAGAGAGAGAAGGAACCCAGAGGGACCCTGAGTGTTCAGGGAATTCCCTAGATGGGTCATTCTTTAGTTCCCACTTCCTTTGATATGGACCTACAGTGAGGAAAGAGAAAGGTATGTAGTGTGAAAAGGTAAGAATATGCAGAGTGAAAGGCCTGCCGGCAGTTCCCAGCCTTTAACCCTTAGGTTCCCTATGGTGTTAGCCGTAGGGAATGACTCTGTGGGTTCCTGTTTTCCCTGCACAGGTGTGGGGAATGCGTTATGAGTAATCCCAGCAGAAACATCCTTTGTTCTGAAGGTGTCCTCCTGGCCAGGCTGCAGGGCTGATCAGCGTATTGCAGTCAATGATTATGGCTTGTTGAACGTTTTCATTCTCTTGCCTCCTCCCTACATTAGTAGATCTAGGAGTTCCCTTGTTGCTGAAGTGGCCGAGCAGCTCCCGATGTCTTCCAGGTCTTCCAGGGGTCTGTCTCCCTTGGCCCTTGGTGTGGAGAGTTAATCTCTTGGGAAGTGGGGCTGGAGAATTACAACGCCTGTTTAGTTCGTTGCAGTGGTAGGGCAGGAACCTAGAAGCCTGAGAAAAGCAAATCAAACAGACAAACAGAAAACAAGGCATAGGCCAGCAAGCTGGGGCCAGGGAGGGAGGCCCCGCAGGCCAGAATTCTCTTTGACTGAGGTACCTGCATTTTGTACATTTACTAATCCTTTTATTCCTGCCATTGCCCACACGGCTAAAATTATTCTATAGGGCCGTGATAGGGGAATGCATTTTCACCAAAAAAGGCGCTAAGCCTCATAGCCAGGCCCCATCCTTAAAAGGAAACCAGTCCTATTTTGCCTGCAGCGGGTCGCACCAGAGATACTAGGAGGCCCAGAGGCAAAGCTGGCCTGCAGAAACAGCCCAGAGGAATCCAGCTTGCTTGGAGAGGTTGACACCAAAAGGCCAAAAAAGGACAAACCACCGGGAGAATCCCAAATTGCTGAATCCTCAAATACCAGAGCAGAGGTGCCATTGAATATGGAAGAAATGCCAACGCTGTTTCCTGGGTTTATTTCCTTCAGAAAGAGCCAAAGAAAGCAGACTTAATCCTCTCCAACCCTTGCTTTGAATGTCGCTGTGGCTGTTTGCCCTCACGGACGATCCACGGCCTCTACAATAGTTCTTCACAAGGCTAAGGAAATCGTCTAGACTGGGCCTGGGTCTGTGTGGACGCACCTCTGCTAACACACACACACACACACACACACGTCAGCTTCGTGTATAAGCACAGGGCATAACGTACGTGTTTCACTTAGAGAACGTATTACAAGCGGTTTAGTGCATGTCCTCTGTCTTCCTAGTTTTCACGCTCAGGTATCCACACAGTTTTGGTAATACGTCTGCCTTGCTACCTCCTGGCCATTGATTATGATGGATCCCTTTTGGGCCAAGAGAGAGGAATGGCTTCTACTAGATTTGTTGGACTGATCTACCAGCAGGTTGTCTCCCGCCAAAGCCCAAATTCAGCAGAAACGTGTCCTTTGGGTACAGCCACTATATCAGGGTGTTAGGATAGAGTACCTGCGTGTGGACCCTCCCCCCATTACACACTCCCAAACCCCTACCCTGGAGCTTTACAGTAGTTCATGGTGACGATTTTTGTTTCTGATCTTCTGGGGCTGAGCAGTAAGAACATTCGACTTGTTCCACCCCCACCCTGCCCCCACTTCTCTATCTTTCTTCAGTGCTCATCGTTCGGCGGATTCTGGTTGAGCGTTTCCTGGTGCAGACATCCCAGAAGCACCAGAGGAAGTACGTCAGGGTGGGTCTTTGCTTAAGTGCAGCCCCTTCCAGGTGCCTCTGGTTGAGGCTTTTCCAGCCTCAGGGTTCCTTAAGGTGGCTCCGTCTCTGGCCACTTCGAAGGGAAAAACGTTTGCTGTCAGGACACCCTGAATTGGAACAAGAGCAGAAGTCCACAGGCCTGAGGCAGCTCTGAGACCGGCTCCTTCCTCTGCCGCTCCAGGGCCCCTGTCCCCCCACCCCGTCCCCACGCCTGCCGTCTTCCTCTCTCACCATTGATAGCCGACTGCTCAGTATTCTGGCCAGATGGGAAGGACATGTCCGATTGACTTAGATAGTTCCCATCATTCTTGGGGGTGAAGCTAGGCTGCGTCATGAGTGGCCAGCCAGCCTAGGGTCTCGCTGCCTTGGGATCAGTGGGTCCACCCCTGGTTCAAGCCCCTGGTTAAGAGAAGCCTACATTGTTTTCCCGGAAAGGCATGGGGGCGGGGGCAGCTCATTGTGGGCCCGGGAGCTGAGGGGGAAGAGCTACAGTCCTGGGGGCTCTTCTCGGAGAAAATCAATAGATACGTTGAATTGCTTTAGTGGGTTAGGGCAGTGGTCCCCAATCTTTTTGGCACCAGGGACCGGTGCTCCTATGAGAATCTAATGCCTGATGCTCTGAGGTGGAGCTGAGGCAGTGATGCTAGTGCTGGGGAGCGGCTGCAAACACAGACGAAACTTCACTTGCTGGCCCCTCACCTCCTGCTGTGCTGGTCCAGGGCCGGAGTTGGGGATCCCTGGGGTAGGGCCCTGGGGTAGGGAGGCTGTAGGTCTGGTTCCCACGATGAGCCCAGCAGGAGCCTCAGCTCTGCCAATAGGTCAACCTGCTCAGAGTTCCAGGGGCTTCTCTCTGCCACGGTGCTCCAAGATACATACACGGGGCCAGCGCCAGGCATCTGAGGAGACCTTCTCCCCCAAGGGGGAGAGGTAAGACTTAAGATATGATATATGTATATGATTTATACAAGTATAGGTAAACGTTATATTTATACGGCACATGTTTCCGACAACTATTATGTGACTTGGATAACTTAAAAATGTTCTAAATTGTGATAAAATATACGTAAACTGTACCATCTTACTATGTGTAACTGTACAGTTCGGTGTTACAAATTCACGTTATTGTGCAACCATCCCCACCATCCCTCTCCAGAACTCTTCTCTTGCAAAACTGAAACTCTGTATCCATCGATCAGTAACTTCTCATTCTGCCCCCTGCCCCAAGCTCTTGGCAACCACCATACCACCATTCCTATATCTACGAGTTTGATTGCTTTAGCTACCACATGTAAGTGGAATCGTACAGTATTTGTCCGTTAACGACTGGATTATTTTACCTCGCACAATATCCTCAAGGGTCACCCGTGTGCTGGCATGTTTCAGAATGTCCTTCTTTTTTCAGGCTGAGCGATAAGTCTGTTTTAGGCACATGTCACATTTTGTTTATCTATCCGTCTGACGGTGGACACTTGGACTGCTTCCACTTTGGCTGTTATGAACAATGCTGGTATGAACAAATACCTCTTCAAGACCCTGCTTTCAATTTTTCAGATGCACACCTGAAAGTAGAATTGCCGGATGGTAGTTCTATATTTAATATTTTAAGGAACCGCCATACTGTTTTCTACAGTGGCCGCTCCATTTTACATTCCCACCAACAGCACACAAATGTTCCGACGTCTCCACATCCTTGCCAACACTTGGTAATTTCTGGGCTCTTTTATAGTAGCTGTCCTAATGGGTGTGATGTGGTATCTTATTGTGCTTTGGGTTTGCATTTCCCTAATGATTACTGAAGCTGAGCCTCTTTTCATTTACTTATTGTCCATTTCTACTTTTTTTTTTTTTGAGTTTTAGGAGTTCTTTATACATTCTTGATATTAACTTCTTGTCAGATATATATATGAGTTACAAATATTTTTTCCCATTCTGTAGGCTCCCTTTTCATTCTCTTGATTGTGTCTTTCAATGGACAGAAGTATTACATTTTGATGTAGCCCAGTGTATCTATTTTTTGTCTTTTGTTGTCTGTGCTTTTCATGTTATAACCAAGGAGTCATTGCCAAATCCGAAGTCATGAAGCTCCCCGCCCCCGCCGCCTTCTGATTTTTCCTAAGGGTTTTGTAGTTTTAGTTCTTATGTTTAGATCTTTGATGTATATGGTGAGAACTGCAAAAACTAAACATGAATACTGCCTTCAAACAGCTGCACTGACAGAGTTGGCCAAACTTCAACATGGCTTCTAGCAGCCTAAGGTCCATCCTTGGGATAATCCAGCTCCTTTTGATATCCTGTCTGGAAAGGCTCTGGGCCTTCAAAAGAATTTTGTTTGATTTAGCCAATACCTGAAGATAAGCTCCTGAAATCTCGTTCTTAGAGTGTTCACTAAAAAGGACTGAAAACTGTGAAAGGCTGTTTTGCCCCTTGGAGATGGATGTTTCTCAAGGACCTGAGAGCCATTCCTTTGGAATGCAGTCATCTGAAGGCTAGGGCTCAGTGTCCTGGGGTTGGTGAGAGGATAGAACCCTAATTTTGATAATTGCCAGTTAGCAAACACAGCTGGCCTAAGCACCTTCACACCTACGAACCCTACCTTAATTTGTACCTGACCTACGCCTCCCTGCCCCCTTTAAAACACCTGGTCCCCAATGTGCACATGAGAACAGAGTTCAGCCCTTTCCCCTACTGTCCATAGTTACTGAATAAAATCTGTTTTCATCACTTTAACTAATGTTCGCTTTGTTTACCTTTGACAACGGCATAAGGTAAGGGTCCACCTTCATTCTTGGCCCACACTGCTGGGCCAGAGAGCTTGTGGTAAAATAGTCCAAACAGGGAGGTAGATATAAACAATCAGTGGGAGGAATCTTCCTGTGCCTCCTGATGAAACCCCTCTCTCTCCACCCTCCTTAAGCCGCTGTTCCTTTAAGTATGGTTGGCAGACGCCTGAATCAGAACCACTTGGGGTGTTGGGTAGAAATGCACATTCCTGGGCTCCATCCAGTCTATTGCCTCAGACTATTAGAAGGTGACGCCCATGGGAATATGTGTTTAAGCTTCCCAGAGGATTCCTAAGCCTAGTTTGGGGAGCACCTCGGAAGGGTGAGAGCTTTGGGGGAACAGCTTCAGTAGACCACTGGCTACCCTCGTCTTTCTCCCCAGCCCACTGCCTGGGCCAGGCTGGCCTTTTCCCGAGCTGTGCCAGAAGTCCTCAAGCTGCCTGTGTGTGTCCACACTGAACCAGCAGAAAGTGGCTGTGGGACCAGCAGTATCCTCCTTTACTAAAATGAGACAAAACTGGGACCCAGGGGAAATAAACTTGTCCCATGTGTCAGGCTGGGACTAGCAGAGAGATTTTCCTGCCTTCTCTCACCACATTAGCAAATGGGGTTCTCTACGAAGTCATGAAGGGTGAGCTCCCCTGCTCTTACCCGCGCCCCGCCTCGACTCCCACCCCACTCCCACCCCCGGGGCTATTCACTGGCCAGTTTCTTGGGCGTCCAGGTGCGGAAGGAAGCCAGGTGGGGAAGGAAGCCAGGTGCGGAAGGAAGCCAGGTGGGGAAGGAAGCCAGGTGGGGAAGGAAGCCAGGTGGGGATCAGGACACTTTCCATGAAAGCATTTCTGGTAAACTGCCTAAAGAGATCTTAAAAACAAATGAATGAGCCAAAATCTCTAAAACTCCAGTAATTTGTTTTAATATCTTTTCTGATTCTAGATAAATATTGACTTTCAGATTATGTAAACTTTGGCTTCTACAACCTGCACACCAGTGGTCCTGAGAACTGCAAACTTAAGGCTATCTCTAGCTCCAGGCATCCTTTTGGGAACCAGTGTGGGAGGGGAAAGGCAGCCTGGACCCCAGGGAGGGGGAGGGGACGTCTAAGTCATCAGCAGGAGCAAACTGAGATGCCCAACATGACATGGGGTATTGAATTGTTACCAGAGAGCGGGATCCTCTCTGGGCACATTGTCCAGGTTCTTGATGTCTCAGACAAAGAAATCAGCAAGACACTGCAATAGAGTAGAGAAGAAAAGCTTTATTAGAAGGGAAAGTGCACTTCCTGACGTGGAAGTCAGCCCGAGCAAGAGAGGCATGGCTCGAAAGGCCTGGTGACAAAGCCTTCGAGGTTTTTATCCCTATTTGCTGTGGGCGGTCACTTTTCTTAGAGGAGTGGGCTTCCTTGATTGACAATTAAGATGGACAGGACTCAGTGATTCATCATTTGCTTTCTGCACATGTTTGTTCCCAGAATTCACTCTGTTATAATATTAATGAACTTCCAGGCATATGCATCATATTATAATGATAGTATAATGAGGTTCAGGTGAGTTGAAGGTCGTTGGGGTCTTCATTGCACAGATGCGCGTGACTAGCCAATTTTCTGCTTACTTGTTTCCTGGTATGAGTTACTTTTATCCCAAAAATGCCTTTGGCTTTCTTAATTGTGGGCGGGCTAGGGCGGACCCTTTCTAGAACAGGATGACTTCAGTGTCTGCAGGCACTTAACTTTCTTTAACTTTCCTGCCTAACTCTTTTCTAAGAGCCATGAATCTCCTTATTATTTGTATGGCTGTTGAGAGACAGGAGGTCTCTTCTTCTGTATCTGCCTCCTGCTGAGAAGGGTCTTCGTTCCTGCCTGTTGGGGTTTCATGGAGCTCTTTCCTTTTCTGCCTTAGTCAGGGCAGGGCCTCGGGTTTCCTGCCAAAGTGCTGCCTCAGTCCCTAGACATGGGAAAGAAGATATAAGCTTGTTATTGAAATCATATTTCTATTAATTTCTATTATGGATTTGCCTACTAAGAGAGTAAAGGAAAACAGGCATGGTTAATATATTTCTTAAAGAATAAAAAACCTTTGGCCTAAAGTTTCCTCCCCTCTTAGACTCTAAGGACCCTGCCTGGCCTAGGGCCATTCCCGCATGATGGTCCGGATGATCCTTATCAAAAGCCAGAGGACCTGAGTTACCAGTTTCAGGGGAATTATCTGGATTCCGGGGAGAGGACCTTTTCCCCAAAGACCAGAAGAAAACTTAACTAGGTTTACTAAAAAAAAAAAAAAAAAAAAAATTAAGAACTCTGCAAGAGATGTCCCATATCATTTCCTGCTGAAAGATTAAGAATTTTATAGGTGATGTCCCGTATCAGAGTCATTTAAAAACATATAGTCTGAAGCAAGGACTGAGATGAATAACACAAACAGGAAGGGGACAGACTGGGTGGAAGGAGCCCACTGCTTGAACCTGGGCTTACACTGTGTTCGTCAGGGAAGGAACCTGATCTGTTTCCCACCTGGCCTGGAAAACCTGGGGAGTGAGGGCCTCAGAGCTTATGGCCCATTGGCTTCTTGGAGAATCCCATTGTCTCTCTCTGCCTCATCAGCTCACCCCGCTGACGGTGTGCCGGGGGCTCAGCAGACTGCAGGCATTAGAGGTCAGTGTTCAGTCTACTGAGAGGCGGGACAGCCTGGCCTGGCCGCGGCTGTGACGCCTCAGTTAGCCCATGGAATAGCTGGAGAGTTGACCTGGCAAGCTGGAGCAGGAATGGTGTCACCACCGGGTGGCTGTGTTAATCATGTTTTTTATTCTCTGTACTTTATGGTGCTTTGACATCTCTGCGTCTAAGGGACTGCCCCTCTCAGGGTTAGCTAATTCTGACAGATGGCCAACAGCTTACCTGTGAGTGTGTCTCTGATACGCAAACCAATCAATCCCGAGTCCATATCCTCCCCAGCCTTGTCGGGCTCCTGCTGTCCCAGAGCGCTCTCCCCCACCCCAAATCACGCAGGACCAGGTACTGGGAACCTAAGGACCACCCCTACAGCCCAGAGCCTGCCCAAACTATTCACACGATTTAGTCCCCTGCCTGCTCAGCTCGCCTATCTTGCCTTGCCTGTATATTGTTAAGGGTGGAAATTTTTCAAAGTGAGCCAACTAGCTAAGTCAACTACAGGGAAGAAATATCTTTAGATACCAGAAGTTGTTCTACTTGCTTGGGTATGGTTTTAGGAAATGTATTGTATAAGATATGAAAATGGCCAGTGTCTGCTTCTGTAATCTGCTTACTTATTGATGTAGTTTTAGGCTTTATAAGCTGACTCTTTTGAGAATGTAAGGGTAAAGACTTCCCAGTAAATCAGTAACAAGGAGGTGATTCCTCTAGGCACCAAAGCCCCAGGAAGAGGCGCAACATTCCAAGATACAGATAACAAGACTGTCTACCAGGCTATGTTTGATCTAGCAATTTCCCCGGATACATTTATCTTTGTAAAGGACATTAACAGTTAACTTCTGCTTTCTGTAATTTCCTTACTCTCTTTGTTCTAGGATGTAGTCAGAGGCTTCATAAACTGCCTCAAACAAAGACCCCGGGCTGATCTCCTCTAACCCTGGGTGGTAGAGAGTCAGTCTCTGGCCGGCTAATAAAGGCTCATAATTAATCTCAATTGGCTCCATGGGTCTTAGATTTGATTGCACCACAACAATATTTCTGGGTGAACCACAGTCAAGGGTCCCGCCAGTCCTCTCCTCTGGCTTATTCTGCCTCCTGAACGACCTTGGGACTTCTCCGTATGGCACAACGTGCCTGTGTCCAGGGGTCTGTGAGTATCAAAACTTCCTCCTCTGTGGCTGTCATTTCTGCGTCTGCATGTCTTACATACCTGGTTATAAATCCTAGTACATACGAAACCAGCAACCCGTTGAAGACTCATGACTAGTGGGTGCCTTGTGAATATCACGTGTCATGAAATTCGTGTGTCATGAATGTTGGTGCCTCAGCTGCTTCAGGTATGTTTACAGTATCATGGTGTTGAGAGTTCCAGTGTATCATACAGTGTATCATGAACATTTGGAGCTTCAGTGCACCGCATGACGATTTGGTGCCTGCTTGGTCTCTCCGTCTGTCCGATCTAAGCACCCGTGTGCTGTATTTATTTTACCTATATCTAATATGTCTCATATTATTAGCTATACCTAACCCATTTTATGAGTTTTACCTATAAGTCACAAGATATTAGTTTCTTCGTGACCTACGTTTTACGTGTAAGTTTGGTTTCCTGTCTGTTTTTCTTGTCCTCTATAGCAGAATTACGTATTCTCAACTCATGCAGCAAGCACACACTAGAGCAAGGCTGTTCAGCTGAAGTTCCCTCCCCCACTGGGACTGCCCGTGTGCTGGCAGAAGGGCCATGCTATTTACTCGTGGCCTCTCCCCCTGAGCTGCCGTCTTGGGAAACCACACAAGCAAGTGAGAACAAAGGGAAGTTCAACCATGGCCTTTGGGTGGCTGAACCCTGGCTTGTCCCAGGGCTCCAGGGCTCAGCACCTGCCTGGCAGCTGATGCTGGGTCACTGGGAATTGGTGCAGACTGGCCACTGACCCACACAAACATCTGCCTCTGAAGGTTGCTGGGGCCTTGAGGGGAAGGACTCACTGAGCTGAGGCCTAAACTTGGGAGGGGCAGTTGCCTGAATCACACGAGGTGGCACAGCCAGGGGCTGGGGAGGGCAGCGCCTGGTCTAATGCCTCGGTTTCAAGGGAGGGGAATGTAACAGACCTAGTGGGGATTGTCTGGCTATTATAGAACTTTGTTTGAAATGGTCCTTTCAGATTTGCATGGTCCTTCCTATAGGCATCAAATACACATCCACGGAGGGCTAGACCACTGATCAATCCGAGAGGCAACAACGCTCTGTCCCTTGTTGGTTTCTAATGATGGAAGCCCAGTTGCAGGGCCAAACGGGTTGCCCCAGCCCTCTTCCCCTGGGGCCAAATCCTTCATGTCAACAGCCTCTGGCCAGCCCTTCCTGCAGATGCACCCTAACTCTCCAGAATTCCTGCCAGGCTCGGGCCTGGCCCCCGTGTCACCTGTTTATGAGAAAAAGTCCAAGGACAGGAAATCATCAAGTGCGGGAAAACAAGCAGAGACGTCTGCTTTGGGCCACTGAGGCCCAAAGGAGGCGGCCGCGTGGGCACCGACCTTCAGAGCCGCAAGTGCCCCTGGCACAGACGAGCTCTCCGTGAGTCGTGGGGACGGGAGCCCTGATGCGGGCACTGATTCTATTCACGTTTGTCACCTCGTGGGAGGAGGGCTGACTCTAGGACTTGAACCCCCTGATTCCCCACAGAGGCGGCCCCAAGGAGCACTTTGAAGTTTCCTTTCTCCTGTGGGCTCTGTTTTGAAACCTTTCATCTTCCTGGCTACATTTATTAATTTGTTCTTTCATATTTTAAAAATCGTACTTGACTAAAGTTTATTGTCCTCATTTTGTTAATCGAGGACATTTATCGTCAAAACACATTTATCGTCAAACACTTTCAACTGGCGCACGATATTCATGCTCAGTTGAAGCAATGTGAATCAAACATAAGTAAAAAATTCAATACAATGCAGGCTTATTGAAATGAATATGTGGACCCTCATTACCACTTTGAAGGACTTGGTAACTCCCGTTTCAGAAGCTTTACTCCAGATGAAATAACACTGACAAGACCGGCTGGCATTTACTGAACATTTATTATGTGTCAGGCTCTGTTCTTCAGTGGCTGTTCGCCACGGCCTGCTGAGCGAGATGCCTCATCCGTCCTGCGTTATCAATGGAAAACTGAGCTCGAGACAGCAACACGAATGGGTTAAACAGCAGCAGCTGGAAACCCACCAAGAAAAAGCAGAGGCCGCCCTCCCTCCTCCCTCCCTCCTCCCCCCTCCTCCCTCCCTCCTCCCTCCCTCCTCCCTCCCTCTTCCCTCCCTCCTTCCTTCCTCTCGAGAAAGGAGCTGTGTTGTGTTGTCATCAGGAGAACGAGAGCTTCCTTTTTGTCCCAAGAATAGCATTATCCATGACACTTTAGTGGAATAACTGCTCTGCGCTGGTAGATAATTTTACCCAAAATTTTATTCCTGAAGTTTCAGAATTAACTTTAGAGAAATACAGCCTGGACCATCATCTATGAACCCCCTATCTCTTAGATGCTTTATTAACTATATTTAAAGATCTAAAATGTTTTCTTTTTCTAACCGTAATAAGATATTTTTAAAAACCATCCCTTAAATTTTTCTGTTTCTTCCTTTTGACTTCCACTTCTGCTCCCTGAACTTTTATATTTACAGATACAAGTGTGTCTAATGCAGTGAGCAGTCAATATAAAAGATCAGATGGAGAACTTAATTAAAGAAAACCTGAATGGGTTGTTCCCACAGGCAACTGGCAGAAGCTCATGTAAATCCTCTTGCGAACAACTTCAGCGTGAGCCTGAGAGAATTTCCATAGTTAAAGTTCCAAGGAAAATACTGTTTCATGGAACTCACTTAAAAAAATACACATGCACACACACCACACACACACACACACACACACACACACAACACATAAAGAATCAGGACATCGTGAATGAAAATGAAGAAGAAGCCAGAAGCAACAAGCACCTAAAAATTTTACAAACTGGAATTATTAAATAAGGAATTTAAAAAGCATGTTTAATATGTTTAAAGAAAAAAATTTTAAAGCTTGAAAATATATACAGGGGGCAAAAGATTATAAAGAATGACTAAGCAGATTTGTAAAAGAATCAAATAGGAATCCATGATATGAAAATATAACTGAAATTAAAAACTTAATTGATGGATTGAGTATCAGATTAGACCCAGCTAAAGACAGAGATAAGTGAGCTGAAAAGATAGATTCAAAAAAATTACCTAGAATGTAGAATAAACAAATGGGAAAAAGATACGAGAAGTTAAGGGATACAGAGAATTAGACGGGTCTAATAAAAGTCCGCCTGGAATTCTAGGAAGTGACATTAGAAAGAACAGATAAGAAGAAACATTCAAAAGGATAATGGCTCAGAATTTTCCAGAATTGTTGAAAGACATCGCTCCTCAGATTCAGAAAGCCAGAAGACTCTCAAACAGGGTAAATAAAAAGTCATCTCTGTCTAGATATATTATAGTGGAACTTGAGAATTCTAAAATTCTTAGTTAGAGAGGAAAATAAATCTATTGTTAAGATGTAAACTCCATGCAGACAGGAATTCTGCGTTATTTGTTTGCTGATTTATCCAACTAGACGAATGCCTAGCATAGAGTATATACCCATAAGTATTTGAAGAGTGAACTAATCACCAACAGAAGAAAGGCAATTAGACTATGGTTGACTTTTCAATAGAAATTACATAATCAGAAAATAGAAGGGAGAGGGGATAAAGAAAGAAAAAGAGGGAGAAATAAAACAGCACAAAATAAAAAGGTAGAAATATAAATTAATTATATCAGTTATCACGGTAAGTAAATGTATTAAACTTTGTGAAGAGGCAAAGAATCTCAGGATTAAGGGGAAACCCCCCAACATTCTAACTATATGCTATTTATTAGAAACGCACCGATCACAAAGGAACATGAAAGCTGAAAATCAAACTCATGAAAAGGATCTACCAGGCAAACACTATCTGCGCTTGTTTCATGAACAGCATTTTCATGAAAACAAAAGTATTTCATGAAAACAAAGTATTTTCATGAAAAAAATCATATAGAAAAAGAAAGCGAGTGTATCTACATTTATATCTGCTAAAGTAGATTTAAGATAAAGAAGCTTTACAAGTCATAAGCAGGGTCTCTACATACTGAGAAAGGTTTAATTTCAACCAGAAAGCAATAACGATTCTACATATGTATGTACTATTTTAATAATGCTGTTTCAAAATATATGAATCAAAATCTAGCAGAAACACAGGGAGAAACTGAGAAAACCATCATCATAGTGAAAGATTTTAAACACACCTTTTAGTAATTAATCAAGTAGATGAAAAATTTAGCAAGATTATAGCAGATTTGAATAGCACAATTGACAAACCTGATCTCACCAACACATACAGAAGAATATACCCAACCAGCTGATGAATAAACACTCATAAAACACTTAAGAAAAATCAATCCTGTGGTAGGCTCTTAAACCTTAACGATTTTCAAAGAGTTGTCAACATTTTTGACTATAATGCAGTTAAATGGAAAATCGATAGAAGATAATAAGAAAATCCTTGTAAGTTTGAAAAGTAATGAACAAAATTCTAACTAACTAATAAATAAATAAATCTAAATAAATAAATCATATTGAAAATTAGAAGCTAATCTTAACTAAATTATATCATCGATACTATATAATAAAACCTGAGAGTTACAACGCTTAGAGGAAAATATATGGTTTAAATTCTAAAAGAAGATTCTGAATTCTGAAAGAAGTCAACAATTTATGAAACACAGAGAATAACATACTAAATCAGAAGAAATGGAAGAAAGGAAATAAAAATAAAAGCAAAAGCAGAAATTAATGACAGAGAAAATAGTCATACAATAGAGTACCAATAAAACCAAAAATTAATCCTTTGGGGGAAAAAAACAATAATGTAGTAAAACAAGCAAACAAACAAACCAAACTCCAGCAGAACTGAGAGAGAGAAACTCATCATTCCACTCATACAAACTCTTCTAGAGGACTGAAGAACCTGCTTCTAATTTATTTTATAAGGCTAGCACAAGCTTGAATCCAAAACCAGACAAGGACATTTCAAGACAGGAAAATTTCAGGCCAACTTCACTCAGAACTTAGAATATCTATTTAACTACCTATGTAGCTATGTCCCTACCTACTACCTACCTACCTCTCTGTATCTATCTAAATCTAGCAATATGTTAACAAGATATTATGATCAACTTGGAAGTTGGGTTTATGTAAGGTATGCAAGGAAGGCAAAGTTGAAAATCAACTTCTGATTGTGGCCGGTCTCCTGTGTCATAAACAACTAAAAATGTAACGTGTAGAACAGAGGGTTTCAGACCTTGGACCGAAAGAAGTGCGAGACTGTGATCTCCGAGAGAAGGGAACAGGGACAAGTGAGGTGACCCCTACAACTGCTTTGTCTTTCTGCTTGGAAGCACCTTCCGGACCACAGTGTAGGGAGAAGGGTCCCAAGCGGAGCATGAGTCACCGAGTCGAGAAGATAAAGCTCAGATTTCAGGAAAGGAGAAGATGCTGCCAATTATGGGGCAGAGTTCCAGAGAGGAGAGATTTAGATAGAAAAAAGGGACCCAGAAATCTCCCTGGGGTCCCCTTGAGACTTTGCCAAATATTTCAGCTACAGAAGAGTGGGTGAAACTCCATGAATGTGGGCAAAGAATGACCTGGAAGTTTTAAACTAAACAATTTCCACAGCCCATAGGACAGTCTGACCAGTCAGACCAGAAAGACCTTGCTCATCACCAGGGCTATTCAGTACTGATGCCTGGAGGGGCACACATGACCAGCTGGGCTAAAACATCTGTAGAGCAAAGGCCCTACCACACCTACAAACAAGCCTTGGAAAGATCAAGCTGATTTCATTCTCAGCCAGAAAAAAGCTCAGCATCCTTTAAAACCCAGACACTCAGCCATGTTTGAAATATATAGCATCCAGTCAAAAACTATTATACCTGTCAATAAGCAGAAAAATGCAACTCATAACCAGAAGAAAAATCAGTCAATAAGAACAGACCCAGATTAACAAACAGACCTAGAAATAAATGAAAGATATGATAGAATCAGTAAATAAGGACTTTAAGAAAATTATTATAAATATACTCAGTATGCTCAAAGATTTAAAGGAAAACAGGAACAGAATGAGAAGAGAAATGAAAGCTTTCTAGAGATTAAAAAAATATAAAATCCTAAATGAAAAATTTCCTGAATGGGATTTATACCACATTAAGCACTGCAGAAGAAGGAAAAAAACAGTCAATACCAACATATAGAAATAGAAACTACACTAAAGCACACAGAGAAAAATAGGTTGGAAAAATAATAAGCAAAGCATCAGTAAGCCTTGAGACAAAAATCAAAGCCCGCTAATATGTGTAATTGGAGTTTCAAAAGGAGACGTGACCGGGGAGGTGGGGGGCAGTGTAGAAAAAGCAGTTGAAGAAATAATGGCTGAATTTTTCAAAAAATTGAAAACTACTAGAAACTCACACCATTAAAAACCTGTTATCCAAAATATACAAAGAATTCTTAAAACTCAACAATAAGAAAACAAACAGCCCAATTAAAACGTGGGCAGAAGGTCTGAATAGGTACCTTGTCAAATAAGATACATGGATGGCAAATAAGCATATGAAAAGATGCTCAACATCATATCATTAGGGAATTTCAAATTAAAACACCACTGACATCCACTACACACCCATTAGAATGGCTGAATTCCGAATACTGACAACACCAACTGCTGGTGAGGATGTGGAGCAACAGGAACTCTCATTCCGCTGGTGGGAATGAAAACGGTGCAGCCACTTTGGAAGACCGTTTGACAATTTCTTACAAAACTACCCATGGTTTTACCATACGATCCAGCAACCATGCTCCTTGGTATGAACCCAAAGGAGTTGAAAACTTGCACGTGGATGTCGATAGTAGCTTTATTCCTAACTGCCAAAACTTGGAAGCAACCAAGATGTCCTTCAAAAGGTGAACGCATTAAACAAACTGTGGTATCCGTGCAATGGATATTATTCAGCGATAAAAACAAATACATTATCAACCTCAAAAAGACATGGAAGAAACTTATATGCATATTACTAAGTAAAAAGCAAATCTGAAAAGGCTATACATATTGCATGACATTCTTGAAAATGTAAAACTATAGAGACAGTAAAAACATCAGTGGTCCCGAAGGGCTGTTGGGAGGGAGGATGAATAGTGGAGCACATGGGAGATTTAGGGCAGTGAACTATTCTGTATGATACTGTAATGGTGGATTTTGCAAAATCTGTAGAACTGCATAGCACATGAACCCTAATGTAAATGGACTTTAATTAATAACAACGTAATAACTGGTTCATCAGTTCACAAATGTGCCACATTAAGGCAAATGTTAATAACAGAAAAGAATGTAAGCGAGAAGTGGTAAATGGAAACTCTTTGCATTGTGTATTTTATCAGGGCAAATAGCTCTCCACATGGGAAAAAAAAGTTTGGATCCTTACCTCACACACACAGAACAAATTCTGGTTGGATTAAAGACTTAAATGCAAAAGGCAAAGATTAAAATATTTAGAAGAAAATGTAGGAGAATATCTTTACAATAGGGGGAGAAATAGAATTCTTAAGATACAAAAGATATTTACCATAGAGGAAAATATTGCTATTTTTGACTACTTTAAAACAAATTTCTCTTTATCAAACACATCTTAAAGATAGTAAAAAGACAAGTCTCATACTGGGAGAAAATATTTGTAGCAACAGAATGCCAAAGGATAGTAGCCAGGTTATGTAAATATTTCCTATACTCAGCAAATAAAATATAAATAAACGAATAGAAAAATAGGCAAAGATAGGACAGACATTTCATGGAAAACAGAAATGGCTCAGAAACATATCAGGGTTCCCGACATTATTAATAATCAGGAAAATACAAATTGAAAGCACAGCTAGATGCCAATTTGTGCTTATCAGATTGTCAAATTACAGAGTCATCATATCAAGTAGGGAGAGGGTGTGGGGTGACAGGGTCTGAAAATCCGGCTGTGGAAGTGGAGTGTGACAGCCTCTTTGGAGAACAGTGTTGATGACCCAGTGCTGACAGGGTGATACAGGGACTTCCAGATGATTTGTTCAGTCACGTACCTGGCAGGGCTTTGTTTTTCATTGTGCACATGGGATCAAAGGGCCACAAATTCTCTTCTGAAGTGCAAGAGATGTTTTTCAAGTATCTACGACCTTTAGGAATACCGAGATGTCATTTAGAACGTTGTACGTAAGTCTGTGGATTATCAAGTGAGACAAGCAGCCAAACAGTTTTTTGGGGGGAGGCTATTCTCACACGGTGTGGTTATTTTCAGAGGACGTGACAAAATTTCTACAGTCGTAAGAGTCGAACGAGACCCTGCTGCTCAGAGTCGCACAGTGGTGAACATTCACAGTGGCGTCCACTTTGCATAGAACAAAATGTTCTTTTCCTTTTTTTCCAGTCACAAGTTCTTAACCGAAACAACCAGTTTTTTTGAAATACGTGTGTGACGTTGAGGGTTATCCTTTTTAGGGCTGTGGGGGCGCAGGGCACTGTTCTCATCTCTTTGACTCCTTGAGTTAATAAGGAAGAAATATTTTTCAAGGCACGGTTCTGAAATTTCATTATACAACATTATAAGAAAATAACTAGCCTGTGGAGTTCTGTTTGATGAAGCAGATGGAGAGACGGCTGAATGGGATTTGATTTAATAAAAGTGTAATAAGAAGAGTACGTTGTTTTCCTACATTAATAAAGGTGAACACGCACACTTCTTCCACCTGCATTTCGGCTCCTAGAGAAATCCTTGTACCTGCTGCAGGAGAGATGCGTTATAATATTCAGAGAAGTATTACTCCTAAGGGTGATAAACTGCAAACAGCTGAAATGTTCCCCTAAAGTAAAATAGATAAATAAAATCGTGGTAGGTTTATACAACAGAATACTATATAGCAGTGAAAATGAATTGTGATCACACACATTAATATGCATGCATCAAAAATGTAATATAGAAATTTTTTAAAAATCTAAGAACATATGTGATCCCCTTTATACAGAGTTTAAACCAAATTATTTGGAAATACCAAGTAACATATTGTCTAGAGTTGCCTATGTGGGTGTTAAAACCATGAAGGAAAGCAAAAGAATGATTAACGGACTGAGGAAAGGCATTTTCCCCTGCCGTGGAGAGAGAGGATGGGACGGGGCAGCTGACTGGCGCTTCTGAGGTCCTGCCACATTGTTTTCTAAGCTGGGTGGTGTCCAGGGAGGTGAGGTGTTCATTTTCGTGTTCTTTAAACTGTGTGTATACAGCTTATTTATCCTTTCATATATGTATTTCACAGTAAAGATGTTGTTTAAGAGAGTGAATGGGACCTGAAGGTACACAAACTTTTGTCATGGGGAGCAAGTCCTTGAGAGGGGAGAGAGGGTAGGACTCAATGACAAGAGAGATTGGCCTATGATGACAGTAGGAGCCTTTTTCTACTGTAAGGGGACAGTGACTCTGGGTACAAATTCAGGTGAGTTTGTAGATTGGGAGATTGAAGGTCTGGCACAGAGCTCCAAAAAGCCTTGTAAATTCCCAGTGATAAGAGCGCCAGGAACACGTTTGTCCAGCTGAGGGATGAGGCAACCCTGGAGGGCTCCTGCATGGGGGCTGGTCACCAGGAAGACCAAAAGCCATGATTAGAAGCCTGGAATTTTCAGGGCAGCAACCCATTCCCCGCCCTCCCCCCCAACTCTTCAGAGGGAAGAGGGGCTAGAAACGGAGTTAATCATCGATTATGTCTGTGTGAGGAAGGCTCAATACAATCATAATAGTGCGGGGTTCCAGGCTTCCAGGTGGGTAAACACATGACCGTACCGGGAGGGTGACACACCCCAACTCCATGGGGACGGACACTCCTGGCTCAAGACCTTCCCAGCCCCCACCCTGTGTATCTGCATCTGGCTGTTCTCATCATCTACATTTTCTATCACGCCCTTTAATAACCTGGTAAATGTGTGTTCTGAATTCTCTGAGCGCTCTGGCAAATTAATTGAACCTGAGCAGAGAATCATGGGAAACCCTGATTTACAGCTAAGTTGGACAGGTGACCTGGGGACCTGCTACTTAAGATTAGCATGTGGAGTGGGCTGCCGTCTCCCGGGACTGAGGCTTGACTCTGAGCTCTGACGCTCTCTCCGGGTAGATGGACACCCAACTGGTTTCACGAAGAATCGCTTGGTGTGGGGAAAAGCCCCACATTTGGCACATTTGGTGGCCAGAAGGGTCAGAAGCGAAGTGTTCTGTGTGAAAGGAAAGGAGAAACAGAGGAGAAAGAACTGTTTCACCTCCCCCCACCCCCCACAATACAGAGGTCAATTGGCTAAATTGTCCCTATATTTTCAGTGACATATATAGTGAAGTTCTCAATGGAAATGTGTGTGGGAAACACGCAGAGAACTTGAAGAGAGGGCAGGTATGAAGTGTCACCCAGGATGTGGGAAGGCAGACTCGCAGGGAACTGTAGTAAGCCATTGCATCGGGTGTCTGAGGTTTATGGACAGGAACGTTGAGGTCAAACTCGTTAGCCCAGTTGAGTGACTTTGCTCAGCGACATTCAGCTGGTGAGGCGCAGACACAGAGGAGTCTGGTCTGACCAGGGCTGGGTTTGCCAGGTCGTGATCACGAAGGCAGAAAGGGGCACAGATGTGGCGGGCTGTGAGAGGAGATGACTTAATTACTGAGCACGGAATTTAGGCTGGGTGAGACAAAAAAAAGATGGAAGAGGGAGTGATTAGTCAAACAAGCGCAAGGCTTAATGGCTTTGGGATCTTGATGAGGTCAAAGGCTCATTGTAGTGTGGGGTACTCGGGTGCGCTGAGGGGTTCGTGGGAGAAGATGTTTCGGATGAAGATTTTCGCAGTTACTGGTGCTGACAAGTCTAAGGTTTGAGTGTGTGGCAGATCAAGAGGTTCTGAACCCAGGACAGGACTGCCCACCCCCTGGGGGCAAAATGTGTGGGGACGTTTGATGTGGCAATGACTGTGGCGGGGGTGAGGGGTGGGGGGTGGAAATGCTGGTAATTAATGGACAGGGCGTAGGGATGCCACACCTCGTAATGGCAGGACTGTCTTAGCACAGGTATGCGCCCCTTCAAATGCCAACGGAGCCCCCGGGGCCGGAAACACTGGGCCAGGAAACCGGATGGGTCATGTCATGTCACTGAGCATGATGACAGGAAAAGGGGCAGAGGAAGACAGAGCGGGAGGAAGGGGAGCAGATGTTGGCAGTGAGGAAGCCGCTGGTAGGAATGGGAAGCGTGGGTTCCGGTGGGACCGGAAGTTTGGAAGGCAAGAGGCGACATTATTTAGGAGCACCTGCAAGGGAAAGCCGGGTTTCAGATACAGCCGAGGGGCCAAGAAACATTGGGAAAAGTGAAGGCCACTGGGGTACTCGCCTGGCATAGACTGGGGGTTGCACAGCCGAAGAGGGACTAGTCAGGGTAGGTGGTGGGGCTGGCCCGGGGAGGAGCTGGGGACGAGGATTTGGCGCTGGATCTCCCGGGACTTCGGTGCTGACTGAGGTCCATGACCCGGGCTGGCCTTGCGACGGGCGTGGGGGACCGTGACGGTCCCCCACGTGAAGCAGACCATCAACCCCAACGTCGGTCCGGACTCCCCCGTGCATGGATCGGGGGCTCCAAGGGACACCTCCAGGGGGGTCAAGTTCATGCTTCACGTTTGCTGGAGTACTCCTTGATGGATTCCGATGGATTCAGTGAAACTGAGAAAAAAATTCAGAAAATCATTCCACACTCTGTTGAATTTCGGAGGGGGACTAAACACCAGGTCCTCCGGACATCCGTGTGTCCAGGCGGCCGGACGGCCACCTCGGCTAGGAAACTCTCCCTCCCGAGGCAGAGGCGGCTTGAACCACCGGGAACTGAGCGCTGCGGCGCGGAGCAGAGATGCTTAAACTTGAACGTCCGCGTCAATCATCCGGGGACCTAGGGAAACGCGGTAGGTTTGGGGCGGCCTGGGATTGTCCAGTTTAGAAAACGCTCGAATAGAAAGAGCAGGAGCTTTTCGATTGGCGAGGTTCACATACGGGTTTTCCCTAGGCCACCCGGTGGCCTTGGGCTAATAACCTCCAACTGTCTTTGCGTAAAGCGGGAATGTCACAGGCTGCCAGCGGGGGGCGCACGGCAGAGGCACAGCAAGAGGATTTCCCTTTTCTCCTTTGTCTTGTCCACAAACGCAGTCTTTCCAGACGGAAGGTGACGGCCATTCTATATCTGTGCGGACACTGGCTTCCTGTGGGTTATCCACGGCTTGCCGCGGGCCATTGCCAGGGCCCCTCTCTGGTGTCGCTGACCCAGGTGGAAGAGGCGGCATGAAAGTTCTCCTGTCTTTGCTCAGGGCCGCGTCTGGCAACCCTGGCTCCCGTATTCTTTCTTATTCCAGTTTTGTGATCTGCAAATCCCAGCTCCTCTCTGCGTGCATAGTAAATGGCAACCTAGCCAGACGGAGGGCCTAGGTAGACTGGATTTTTTTCTCTGATTTTTTCAGTGCATTCTGTCCAATGCATGTGCCTTTTCCAGCGCAGACCCCTCCTCCCTCCAGGGGTCTGGTTTAGTGAGTTTGGTAGCTTTGTGCCTGAGTCCTCAGTTTGTCCAGACGTGTAGCTCCCCAGTACGGCTTGCCCGGGCACCAAGTCCCACTGATCACTGGGAGTGAGGGGTGGGAAGGAAATGGCCTAGCAGCCAATGGCTCCCCTGAGGCCTGCTAAATGGGCATGAGTGTTTGGTAGAACCTGGCAATTGTTCCCAAGGGGTTAGGTGTCAGGAAGGAGCTCCGGGAACATGGCTCTACTCCCCCCACCAGCATGGGAGGGGAACATTCGCACTGGGACTGTGAAGCCCGCCCAGTCAGGGCAGGGCTGCAGGGCTCAGCTGTGCCTGTCCAGCCTCCCCGGTCAAGTTGAGTTGGGGCCCTTCCTTAGTGTCCCCTCGGCCTTGCCAAGAAGGAAGCTATTCACAGTTCCGAGTGTAGGCTCAAGGCATGACCCTCGTTGGCTTTTTCGTTTGAGGAAGGGCTGAGGTGGCTTGGAGGGGCCTCGACAGGTCTCCAAGTTCAGAATCTGTAAGGAAATAAGGAGCTGCCCATTAACTTACTTCTTGAGAAGCATAGCATGGAGCATTAGTCTTTATTAGCAGAGACTTTTGCACACTTAGAAGGTCAATCAATATTTGGATGATAAGGTGAACTTTAGGAGCAAATAATGGGGGGTGGGGAGGGAAGACCATTGTCCCTTGGTATATCTGTCACCCTTTCTGCACGCAAGACCGGCTGCTTTACCAGATTAGAGTCTGTGACCCACTTGCCTGTTAGGAACCCATTTATAAGGGCGGGTGGGAAAGAGTCCCCTTTGGTTCCTGTCCTCGAGGCAAGAATAGATCTTTCCTACTTAGCAGAGAATGAGTCGGAGCTGATAGACCGCAAGAGACTGCTATTTATTTAACTATACTTAATTCGAGAGTTTTTGAATCAGTAAGGGGGAAATACTGCTGGGCTAGGCGCTCAGGTTTGTGGGAAGCGAGGCCGCTCACCCAGGCTCCTGAACACTGGATGCTGCCAGGTGGGGCGCGTGCCACGCGGGTGGGGGGCTTTCCCTCTGCAGGTCTCCCCCACACCGCTGGTGGGGAGGAGAGGGCATTTTCTCTTTTCCCAGCCTCACCTCCATTCCCCAGAAGCTGGGGCTGGCACCTGCTGCCTGTGACGGGGTGTGGTTATGCTCTCCTGGGCAGCTAAGGCGTTGGCTCATAGACTTGGACTCAAGAAGAATTCACGGGAGAAAAGCCCAGGTGAACCCACGATGGGGCGGGGCTGGCCACGTTGGCCTCTCGGGTTTTAAAAGTGACCTCCCACCCCCGACACAAACACATAACAGTCGTCGTCTCCTGGAGGTCAGAAAGCACTAGAAAGCATTTCTTATAAAAGTAGTTTTTAATAAATCGATGTATTTCAATGTTGATAACATGATAGCCCAAGGCTATTCCAAGGTAGCAAAAGTGAAGATTCCTGGTATTTGTTATATAAACACTATGAATGACAGTGCAGTTGCATTCAACTTCACAAGAAATCATCTCCAGGTTCATGAAGATTCTTGCACAGCTGGGACACCTTTCGAACAGTGACGGCGCACGTGTGCCGACTGCGTGGGCCACGAGAGTCCTGACGGCGCCGCGCTCTGAAACCGCGCCAAGGAGAGGACGACACGCACGGAGGCCGGAGTCTCGCGCAGAAACGGAGCCACGAGGCGACGCACAGGTCAGAACCCTGGAGCAGCGGGCGTGCTTCGGCCCGTTCCACGCGATGGGAAGAAGCCCCCGGCGCGAGCCCCGGCCCTGCACACACGCGGCGCCACCGCCATCGCTCGGGTGAGACCAGAACTCCCTGCTCTGCACAAATGCTGGTGAAGGCGACTCGCGCTGCTGCTGCTGCGGGTCAGGCCAACGGCTGGCGGGACGGACGGCAGGCGCAGGCGCAGGCGCGCGCTCCACCGCGTCACCGCCGTCTCCAGCTCACAGGCCACTCTTCCCAAAGCGGGTGTCCCTTGTAGGGTTGGAAAAAACCCCAAGAGCATTTAAAATGGTAGACACCAGCAGCTTCTGACCCTCTAATGCTCTATTACTGTCCAACCCATGAGAAATAGGCTTCATTCACTCGGTTGCAGCTACAAAAGAGTATCTGACTCCATGTCACATGTATCTTGACTATTGGATTTCTATATAGAATTTTTCTTAACAGATATCAGATTGAAAACTAGATTCTTTGCCTCTAACGGCAAGGAAAAGCTAGCTAAATGCTAGTTAATTAAATCCATTCTCAATTGTGAACTGTAGAGAGTCAAATGAAATTATCTAAATTTATTTATTTCTCAACCTTAAGCAATCTCACTTCCAGAATTTTATCTGTTGTTATATGACCATTGACCACAGGCCACGACTTATTTCTACTAGGACCCTTCACACTATTTTAAAACTCCAAATGCTGCAGATTGAAGTAAATACAACAAAATAACAATAAATCATTTGTGTGCTGAGGTGCTGGATTCTGGAAAAGCACAGAGATTGGATGTTCTTGGCTTTTCACCAAGAAGCTTCTAACGGATGGCCACTCCTTACGTGTCAGCAGCCCAGCTTTAAGTCACGTGCATCTGGATGCATTTTAGAAAAAACTGTAACCTACCGCATGATTAAAAAAAAAACCACAACATCAGTTTCCACTAACCTGGGTTTTGTTGATAAGGCTCTTGAGTGAACGAATTCACTGCTAGAGTCTTAGTGTTCTATTCTTAATCTCACTTTTAGACCTGAACCAAGTCCAGTTTTCACGAAGGTCACATATTCTTCTGTCACGTCTCTTCAAACAAGCGCTCTGTCCCCACTAAAGCTCTGAGAGTAATCTGTAAACGCCTTCCTCTCCAGAAAGAGAACAGTCAAGCGTAAATTATTTAAGTGGCTTACTTTTCCTCAGGTCAGTGCTTGTAACTCAAGGTTTATTTTCCCTATGAACAGGGTACACTTAGGTTGATAAAATGAATCAAAATCAGCTTATGGAAAAGGTAAAAAATGTAGTTTACTAAAAGATACGTATCTTTACAAAGAGAAATAGCTATTTAGAAGTTTAAATAAAAGTAGATGACTTTAAAACTAACAGTATATATAAAGCTGAAGTCACTGCCTTCGATAATTTATACGCTGCATCCAGTATTTTACGTAGGACAGTCATTCTTAAGGCAGAAAAATTGAATGTGACATGTAATGACTTGGCTCTTACATCCCAGGGTCAAACTAGGAGTGGACTTGAGCAGACTGTTGCCTTGCGAACGAGGTGACTACCTCTGCTGTTTCATCTTTAGAGTATGTTATATGAGAGACGTACATTTGAGAGAAAAAGATGGATTCCAAGATGCACAAATGTGATTTTTAAATGAGGTCGATGAGACTAGGCTTTCTATTGTGAGGTGAAACTACTCGCAAAACAAAGTAATAAACTCAAAATACTCATATGGTACATAAAATGTTTGGAATATCAAAGAATTACCTTTTTGGAGTGTGTTATTCTAACTAGTTTCTAAGGTCTAGTATAAAAGGCAGCCTGAAGAATGAAAAGCAGTTGAAAGTCAACTCACACTGCTATTCAGAAGGCTACCATTTAGGATATTCCTACCTCATCAATAAAATCCTGTGCAGGGAGGATACCGATATGTAGTAAAATAAAAATGAAGCCCCCCCCCCAACACATGTGCAAAACCTCTTGTCAGTTACTAGCAAAAATATAACGAAAAACATCTTAATTACAGAATCAGAGGCATGGAAGCCAGACGGACACAATTATGTGCCACCCTGCCTAGGTGGACGGACAACCGGGATGACAGCGACCGCGCGACGAGGCCCTCGGATGGGCCGCTCGGAGCGGGCGGAAGCGGGGTGCTCAGAGGAGCCGGCCGAGGTCCGGCCCGCTCTCCTGCAGACGAGGATCCAAGCCCTCAGGGCTGCGTGTGCTCCTTGACCTCTCCGCGTCCTGCGCCAACACCTCGACAGGAGTGAACGCTGACCTAAAGGACAATCCGAAGCAGGTAACGGGACAATTGTGTGAGTACCTTTCTGTGTGCCCAGTATTTGTCAGAAGTGTACGAAGGTTACCTGCCTGATCTCTGAAGACACGAAGCTTTTCTTCTTTCACGGTGGCAGGAGTCCATGCAAGATTTGTAAACAGCGATACAAAATACTGTAAACATAACTTAACAGAGCTTGTATAAAACAGAAGAAGTAAATCCAAATTTACAAGTGGGTAAAAAAACCAGAGGGCAGCTTCGTACAAAGTTCTCCCTCCTGCGCCAAGTGATTTGATTACAAATAGAATCCTGAGCTGAAGAACCGGGACTTGGGGGGGAGCCATCTTTGCATACACAACGTCCAAAGGACGCTTACTCGTTTACTTCCCTCCAGTGATACTCGACTGCCAGAGACAGTTCTGAAGGTGTGACTTTGGAGACATTTATAGTTTGGTGTGGCGCCCGGGCCGGGGGCCGGCCGCAGCGCTTGCCATGGAAGCGGAGGCCACAGCGTCCTCCGCCTCCTCGAGCTCGTCCTGGAGCTCCTGGCTGACGCTGGACTGCAGGGCCGCGGGCGTGAGCCACTCCTTGGGGAGGCAACTCTGTAGGAAGGGGATGCAGGAGCTGAAGTAGGCGAGTCGATTGATCCAGCGAGGAATCTCTTTCCCGCAAAGAATCTAGAGGAGAGAGAGTGTTGTTAGCGAAGAGGTGGAGGCCATCTGGCTCACTGCCAAGGAGCGGGGGCGGGCGGGGACGTTCAGAAGAGCCACTGCAACCTGCCTTTGGGGATGCGACTCTGGGCCTTTGAAAAGAAACAGCTCCTCAGCGCGGGAGCCTGGGGTCCCTACCGTCAGCCGCCCGCCTTCCTTTCTGAAGGAGCCTGTCAAGTTGCTTACTTTTCACACCCGTAAAACTGAGCCATTTCCATGTAGCTTGCTTTCTTTGATCCCTGCCACTGCTTTGGGACACATGAAGTACTTCGAACAACACCGAAGACAAGACTCTCGTTAACACGAGGTCTGATCAGGGTGCCGGGAGCTCCCAGCAGGAGAGCACCAATCTCAGATGTCATCCTCTCCACGAAGTCTCCGTTCTCAGATTCTACTTCCCTCCGGCGGCCCTCACTCAGCTTTTCCTGGTCCTTCGCTTCTGTCCTTGACCCACTTTTCCCAAGAAGCTCACACTAGTCCAGAAAGAAGTACCTCCCCAGGTGGTGACCTGGCTCTGAGACTGTGGAAGGGGCCTGTGGCCAGAGCAAGGCGGGAAGCCTGGCTGAGCCTCCGTGAGCCATCTCCACGAGGGACAGCGGAGGTGGGGATGGGGGCGGGAGGGCCCCTCCCAGCTGGTGATGACCCACCGCACCCATTCTCCCTGTCCTAGCTTCTCTTGTCCTGGGGGCTCTGAGCCCCGCCTCCTCCCGTCAGACAGTGAGAACCAGGCCCTTTATGGGCAGCTTTGCTCCCTGTCACCCTCCGTCCCTTCTACAGACAACTGGGCTTAACTGAGTCCACGCTCCACTGTCCCTCTGCAATTTTTATCTCCAAGTAGGTCAAAAATTAGGATCATAGGATCCAGAAGTACCATCTATCTTAGTCGATGACTTAGGAAAGAGGTTTCGAAGTATCTTATGTCCTCAGATTACCTAATATGTAAATAAGGTGACATCTGTAATTAAGCGCAACTTTTCTAAAGGTTTAGCCTTATGCCTTAATGGTTATTCACCTTATATGATACCATTCCCATTTGTCTACTCTAAAAAACACAAACAATTATTATATTTTACACCCAAGACACACGTGGGGCTATTCGCACAGATGAAAGTTAACCACAGAAGCGGTGACTAGGGACATGCAGGGTAATGTAACAGATACTCGAAGGCATTTCCCTTCATTCTACTTCCTAAGTCCTTATTTCACTCAGTGGCTGACCTTCTTCCACACAGCCATGTGCTGCAAGGGAAGCTGACTTCACCCCCTGGGGGTGTAAGCTGATTAGCCTAACACAGTTCTGTAAACCATAAACCTCCTGTTTCTACAGATAATGTTTTACTGGAACACAAACATGCCTATTTATGCATCATCTGTGGTCCCTGGGCTACGATGGCAGAAGCAGAGTCCAGTCCACAAACAATCCGCAAGCCCGAAATACTATCTGGCCCGTTTGGAGAAAGTGTGCCGATCTTTGGCCAAGTCGGTATCTTTTAAACTTTTGAGTCATGATCCATTTAGTAGGTCATTCTGCATTGTAAGTTGAATTTTAAAAATAAAATAGATTGTAGATAGTAGTGTAACTGTGACAGCTGATTTGGTTGTGTTACGAACTCCAGGATGCAATGTGAAGTGAAGAAAGCAAACGGAGCAAGGCACATGCGGGAGGCTCCCAGAATGCGACGTGGACCAAGTTACGGACACGTCTGTTCCAAAGAGGGGAGCACGGAAGAAAGAGGTCACCCACCAAGCCATTCTGAACTCTGAGCGGGCAGCCTCCATTAGGCCTGGCATTAACCTGGGTGACCCTCAGTTCTGTCTTCTGGGTCCCTGACATTCTCCTCACTTCCAGACTGTTTCCTACCTGGAGAATTTTGAGAGTCCAAGAGCCGCTTTCGTTTTGTCTTCTCTGTCCCTTTCGGTTTAAACGGGCACGGTTTCTGCTAATACGACATCCTCAAAAACACTGTGAGTCTCCCACGTATGTCCTGGGATTTACTCTACCAGACAAGAGGTTCCTCCACAGGTCTGTCCTGGAAAGTCCATCTCTACTCCTTGTTTCCGCTGAGGTGGTGGAGAGGATCCATCAATCCCATGTTTAATCTCTTCGGCAGCAGCAGCAAAAGGTTGTCCAGTCACACCCTTAGCCTTTTCTCTAGCTTATGCTTTAACAGTAAACTCCCTATTTTAGACATCTTCTGCAATCTGGATAGGCTGAGAAATTAAAAAATCATCAAGTGCCAATTCCTTTTTTGCTTACAGTTCTCTCCCCAATTTATCTTTGTGTTTTACTGTAAACAGCAAGAAGAAACCACACTGGCACTTCCTTTAGAAATACCTTCAGCTAAATGTCCAAGTTTATTGCTTAGTTCTGCTTTCCGCATAACTAGGATCAGTCAGCTAAGCTTTCTGCCAACTAGATAACAAAGATTCTCTTTCCTCCAGTTTCCAATAACACGTTCCTCATTTTCGTCTGAGCCCATAGCAGCAGTACCTTTAATATCTAAATTTCTACTAATAGTCTGTTGAAGAAAATGTAGGCTTTTTCTATCAAACTCCTCAACATTGCTCCGGCCTTTGCCTATCAGCCCATTCCAAAGCCACATGCAGATTTTTAGGTGTTTGTTACAGCAGCACCCACCTCCAGGGACCGGCATCTTACTGGTTCCCTGTGGCTGCTCTACAGGGATCAGAAACTGTGCCTGAAGACAACTCGTGTCCCTTTTACGGTTTAGAGGCCCAGGAAGAAGGGTAGAGGGGAGGGGACATCAGACAGTCTATGAATACATTGTTTACTTTAGATCTGACTTTGGAACTTTAGGAAAATTTTATACAACACTAAATTAAACAAAAAAGCAACCTCCCTACACCAAAAAAAGGGCTAAATGAAACAAGGTTGGTGGTATAACCACACAGAAACAAATTACCCCAGTTAACTGTAAAACACTGTTACCTCTACTGAGTGATACTCTCAAGACAGTAAGAACTGCAAAAAGCCACCACCTTTCCAGTTATCACACTTGGTGGTCGTGCTGGCACTATCGTTCCAGGGCTGTTTTAGGTATAGAGGGATCCAGCAAATGAGCAATTCTGTTGCTGCTGAGAACTGAGATTTTATATCTGGGACAGAGAAGATCTAGATATACCATCGAGGAGGTTAAGTAAAAACCCTGAGGCTTGAATTTGAAGCAGAAATACCACAATGAACCTGTAGAAAATAGAAAATAAAAAAAGTCCTAGCTCTGTCCACAGGAATAAAATCTAGAAACCACCACCAACTCAGTAGCGGTGAGCAACCACGATGCTCCGGATTAAGGTTCCCAAGTACAGCTGACCCTTAAACTCGGCTCGGAACTGCTCCCACTTACACGTGGAGGTTTTCAAATGGCCTGCGCTGTCCAAACCTGCGTGTTCAAGGGTCCACCGTACTTCCCACTGAAGGCCAGTTCTGAGGGGGGACACACACGGACCAGCCTCGCAAGCAGCCCCTCCTGCGTGGTGGCCCGAGGTCTGCTGCTGTGGTGAGTCTTTTCCAAACAGCATAGGAACCAACCCGGTTTGTGAAGACTACTAAGCAAAGGGGGAGAATCAAACATCTACCTTGCCTCTCCTGTGTGGCTCATACCTCACGGCATGGCCCTTATTTAGATCCTGATTCAAACGGTTAAAAAATTACCACAACGGGGGAATTTCCACACTGTATACTGGGATAATATCAAGGAATGAATGTTAATCTTTTTAGGTGTGCTAATGTGTTGTGGTTATGTTAAAAAGAATCCTTATCTTCAGAGCTACAAAGTGTTTACAACTGGAATGAAATTATACCTGATTTGTTTCAAAGAAACAAGGAACGAAAGTGGCATTTTTAAGTGGGTACTTTGGGTGAAACGACATTAGCCATAAAATGATAACTTCTGAAGCTAAGTAACAGGTATACAGAGGCTCGTTATACTATTCTCTCTACTTCTACACATCTTGAATTTTCCACTTAAAATATTAACTTCCAGAAGGTATCTGGACTGGTGGCCTTTAGAAATGGTGATGTCACTCCTCTTGCCAGTGACTGGTTTGGAAATGGCACTGGACCCAGTTTGCGCCATTTTGGAAAGGGCAGGAGGCTCCGGAAAAACGTCTCGCCGTTCCTCAGAGCACTGAGGGAGAGACTGAGCGCTCTTCCTCCTCTGGACGTCGATGTGCCCGATGTGGCGCGTGACAACGCCGCGGCGTCCCTGAGGGAGGGGCCAGTGTCCTGGGGGTGGCGGCTCAGGGAGGTGAAAAGACCTTAGGCCGCTGACGCCACGCGCTGCTGAGACACTGACCACGCCGGCAGGGGCCTGCCTTGTTCTGGACTTCCTCTGTCGCGAGATGCAGGTCTCGTCATCGTTCAGGCCGTTCCGAATCAGATGCTGCGGCCAAGCTGGTGTGTGGACAACGAGCACGGCGGTGCCGTCACGCTGGCCAAGGCTCGGAAGCTGAGCTTCACGGCATTTATCCACGCCACGGTACCGATTCCTTTCCATGTTTGTTTTCAACCATTTAAAATGTAAAATCCATCATTAGCCTGCAAGCCTGTACAAAATTCTTGTTGTAGAGGAAGCATCTGAAGTGGTAACTATGATGTTAAATGATGATAATTCTTAGAATTTTTAGAATGCTGAACATAGTACATATATCAACAATCTATAATTAGCTATGAGCTGGTTTATCTGCAACTGGTATTATGTATCTCCAAACTCTGTCCTCAAAGATACAGAAGCGCACTGGATTCATTAACATGAAAGTGCCAATCATGGTACCTGTTTGCCTTGTTATGTGGGGTTTACTGAAATAGCTCCCCATGGGCCTTGCTGTCCAGAGTGCTCACGCGGCTGTCACTAGTGAGCTGCTAAGTCATGTAACTACTGAGCCGCGTACGGGGATGGCATGAAGGCTGTGACCTAAAAAGACAGCTCCAGGGACATCAGAACTGCTCTTTGGACTTCCAAATGTGACGTGGTTTCGGGTTAGACTAGGGCTGAGGTGGTGTTAGAGATGCTCGGTAAAGCTATTAATTTATTTGGGGGACAGAATAAATCGAAGCCAGAGGAAGTAACGACAAAGTATAACACAAGCCCTGGACTTAGTCGGGGTCTAACCTGAGCTCTCCACAACAATCTCTGACGAATCAGTTCTCTAACCAGGGCCCGCTTCCTGGCTGTAGGATGAGGAGACTGGATTAGATGCTGTCTGATGTCTCTGCCAATTTTAGCATTCTACGGACCTCTGAATGTATTCCCTACAAATGTCACGTCTAGGTTCAAGAAAGCTCTGAACCATCTTCCCTCTTCCTTGAAAGTCAACTGTATCTGCATCCCCAAGACTGGTGCTGCGTCTCCCACCCTCATGTTCCCATGAAGCGTCCAGGGAGCACGTCAGAATGAAGACTCGCGTTCAGCCTATCAGCGGCGAGGCAGAGACGATGCATCTCACAAACTCCTACGTGATGCTGATGCTGCTGATCCTCGAAACGTGCTTTGCGAAGCACACCAGTGGTCCCCTCTAGCCCTGTTTGAAAGCTCCGTGTGGAAGCCATGAGGGAAGTGAAAAGGGCCAGGAGCTGAGCACCCTGCAGAGGTCCCTGAAATAGGAGCCACACGCTCCTTGTCACCTTTCGTCACTTCTGTGGTACCTGATGCCACCATTGCAGCCAGGTGCTCCGAGATAGCGGAGGATTCTTCCAGGCACTACTTAATTCTCTAGACCTTATCCGATAATCTTTTGCTTTCTTCCATTTTCTTTTTTGAAGTTCTATAATTTTGATCTAGTTCTGGTCTTTTGCCTGGGATTCAAGAATCAGGAAGGCAAAAAAGTGTCTGTGTGATAAGTTGGCAAAATAAAATTTCGAGATAGGAGAAATGGATTACTTATTAATAAGTAAGAGCCAGGAAAAAAATTCAAGCTGGCAACTGAAATTTAGGAAAAATGAAATCTTAGTGTCTAAGAAGCAAAAGTCTCTTGGGCATTAACTTTTTTAAAGCGGCAGTTTCAGATTGTAATACAATGAATGAGGATGAGAGAGACAATGATTGTACTCACTCTCTACCCAGGATGTGATTACAGGGTGAAGCTGTGCTGGCGCTACAGTCGCCAACGTAGAAAGGTTATTCAAGAGGGAGGAACGCAGCGCCGTGTCTGACACGACAGGGAGCCCACGCTGTCTGTCTGGAGGACCCCTGGAGGACCCCCAGCATGACGCTCACCTCCGACAAAGCTGAGGAAAAGTGGTTGCAGTTTTTGTGCATCAAATGATAGGCGTTGCCTTTGTACTCCTTCCCCAGCTCCTCTAGGATTTTTTCTATGTCATCTTCTAGGAAGTCGGTGCTCCCTAAAACAACAGCTTCTCTTAAAGAACACAGAGAAAACAAAAGAAAAAAACACACACAGCTGTGTGAGTTTTAGGTGTTTTTAAAAAAGCATGCTACATGATTTGCTCATCTCCAGGAATATCATGATTGATGTAACAAAGCAAGGTTAACGTAACAATATTAAAGGTAAATGAGATACTTAAAAAATTTCAGTTAATTTAATTTCCACTTTTCTGTACTACTTCTGAATAACATAAATACAAAATAAGACATTTTCTTTATAAAATAATGTCATTATACTAAAATTGTAATATCAGAGTTATTTTTACAACTATTGTATAAGTTGTTCTATTCTTAGAGAACCAGATACATGCCCAATTACACACGCCATCAGGTGGCTGGCCATATTCTCTTTCAGAAACAACCTTCTAATTTCTCTGCTATTGTGTTGCAGTGAGATGAACTGTCAAACGACTACATTTTTTTTTTAAACACTATAAAACCAAGAAAAAACCCCAACCCAACCCAAACCAACCCCTCACTCTAACTACTGCTCTGGAAATGCAACAGACATCATTCAGTAGAAGGTGGACTTTTAGTCAGATACGAGCAAGGCATCCAAGAGAGCTGAGAACACTCAGGAAACCTTATCTAGCAGTCTTGCCGACAGGGAGCCCTGGTGAAGAGGTTCAGGAGGGCATTTCAGGCCCTGGGGTACGTGTCTCTATTCGGTGTGGGCCAAAAGAACCACGAACACAGCAGTGATACACGTGTGTAGCTCTACACCGAATTTCAATGTTACAACCTCATTCACTACTTTTCATTTGGCACCTATCATAGGCCCAGAAGTTTCTTTAACTCTCCTTGAAACTAAAATATCACTGATGTATGTTCCAAACATCCTTTTAAATACAAACCTTAATCAAGGAATGGAAATTTGATGACTGGCATTCGATTTCCAGTGCTGTTCGCTACTCATAAGGCTCCCCATGCACTCATACCCACGTATTTTAGGTTTATCGCCACATGGACTACATGGACTTTAATGACAGTTTTCTGACTAATCAACTATCCAATTCTTTGGGATTTATAAACAGTACCCCTTTCACTGGGAAAATGAAGAGCTTTTTAATACTGTTAGGTAGGTCACAATAAAACTTTCCTCCACCTCACTCCAAACAGGAGACTGAACGGAAGCAATCATTAGACATGAATGTTTTCTAAAGCAGAACTTGAGACAGAATAACGTAAACAGGTCCTTGGTAAAAGCAACAGACTAGGTTATTTCAGGCATTTGATTTGGCTGATTCCCATCTTTACACAACCACTTAGATTTGATTTTAAAATAAAATGTCAGCAACTAAAGCATTGTTAAAAGAAACATTTTAATTTCCTGGATTTTAATCTATAGAATGAATTCTGTATGCCTGAAAATAAGCTCTGGTACCTAAAACAGTGTAATAAAAATTATCCTCCCTACTTACTTAAATTTAAATGTTTCTCCTAGTTCAGAAGCATTTCCTGGGGAAATTTCAAATATTCCAGAAAAGGGGTAAGGATGGCCACCATAAGCAAATTCTGAAAAGAGAAAACTCATGATTTTTAGTATTTATCACACAAAACTTAACCAGAATGCTGAATTAGCTTTTATGAATGATGAGGATAAATAAAAATGACACTAAATATTTTCCAGTTTATTAACGCTTTCACAAACATCTCACTCAGTTATTACTGTACAGAACAACTGACACAAAAGACCTGAAACCCTGATAATGAAAAACGCTCAGAGGTAATGCTGAGTTTGTTCTTACCGGCAAGGAGAGTGACCGACACTCCAAAGTGTCAGGGCAAACTAAGTAGGTGGTCGCCACCTACTTAGTTTGGTGTTTCGCCACTTTCTCAATTAAAATGATCAAATTTCAGACTTGTACTTTACTGGGAAGCTGTCTAATAACGAGTTTCCATGGTACCCAGGATGAAGACTCTTGGTTTATCTCTAAGAGCGAAACACCAGCAAAACTGAATTCAATTCCCCTCATTCGAGAAAAAATATACTGCCAAATTAACACATACACTCACACACTCTCCGCAGCATATCTTTCAGCTGGGAGGGAGCTGCCTGTACCACGATGAACGTACAGCCAGGCTCGTCACATACAAACTCAACTCTCCTTCAGAACAAAATGGAGACTGACTTCGGATCAGGAAGGAACTAAAATTTCTGGCTACAGTTCTGTTATGAGATACTTAAATATTTACGTGGCAAATCTTAGTGGGCTTATTTAAAGAATTCTGAACAAATGTTTAAATGAATCTCATCACTTAAAATTCATGAAATATAATCTTAAAAGGTCTAAGAACAACGCGTGAGAAAGGACAAGGCACATACTAAGTTTACTTTTGATTCAGACCTTTCAGGAAAAAAAGCAATGATATAAATGAGAAATAAAGTGTTTCACATTCAATTCTGACATATACATTAAATTTTTTTTTTAATGACAAAATTTTATAAACCACTGTAGATCATCAGGTTAGACAAGGAAAGATTATACTTGGATTTTTCACATTTTTTAAATTATAGGAAGGAAAGCCACAGCCATTTACTCTTCTATTCGAGAAGCAATCGTTCACTTTCAGGAATATGTTTTGCCTTGGCTTTGCTAAGCTTACAGACATGTTTTGAACGATGTTCCTAATCACTCCGAAATCATTTTATGCAAGGGAGCAACGATCAGGCAGCAGGACAGCAACAGGCTAGTGTGTGAGACCACCCGGTTCCGGTCCTAGTCCTGTGAGTGTCAGCAGTTCGACTTTCAGTAGGTTCCCCCCCTTCTCGTTTGTTTGTTTGTTTGTTTGTTTGTTGTTTGCTGTTTACAACTTTCAGCAGGTTGGAGCTTTGGTTTCTTCATCTGAAAAATGGAGAAAGCGCCACATGCCCTTATCCACCTCACAGCAGCAGGGTCATATGGCTCAAAACTTGATGGCACTTTAAAAATTGTGACACACCGTATGAATTCAGTTAAAAAGGAATTTACACGGCTTTGGCAAAAGCCAAATCAAAGGTGGAGCAAACCCCCGACTTCGATCCCACCCACAGAGATTCTCCTGCCTCTGACACTTTCAGCAGGAGTCTCGGCTTTTTGGGGAGTATTTGGAAGATGCAGCCTTTCAAGTGGAAACGAGGCTTAAATAACAGATCCGTACAGCCAACATTTAATAAGCTACATTACACCTAGAAGCAGCTAATGTGCAATATAAAAAAGGGATAATAAAAACACGGACATATTTAAGTAAACGAGCCTGTTCTTTGTATTAGCTAAAGCTGGCGTGCAGTCTTTGGGGGTAACCAAGTAAATGGCGGTGACACGTTCTAAGAGGCGACCAGGGCTGCCTCGCTGAAATGAATAAAGGCATTTCTGCTGTAGGGTGAGTTTATGATTCGAACTAACGTATCATCACAACCCTGATGCGACCCGGATGTGATGTTGGATGCAGAACATTGCTGCTGACGGTCTGACCAGGGGTAAATTATCCTGCACCGAGAGTGGAGAACAGAACAAAGGGAAAAGCTGCTGCCAACGGGGCTGCTGGCTTAAGTGGCTCCCGTGGCGTTTATCACAATGAAAGGTAATAAAGACGAAGAGGGGCTGAGTTAATGACGAAGGCCATGGCTCCAGAGCAATAAGTTAAGAGCAGTCAAGGGCAGATTTGCTCAGTGATATTTTAAAATTTTACAACTATATATTTGATGGTCTATAAGAACAAAGTACTGAAATTCCCTCAGGAAATTGGTATTTCAAGTGTGACACTCTCTAGAATCAACCCTTCCCAACCAAAATGATTGTTTCTATCATGTTCTTAGAGCAAAACAATCGTGGTATTAACAATCTCCAGAGGTAAATATTTTGAGACAAAACAACACTTCGAGAATAAAGGAATAACTAAACGAACCTACACTCATGTGCTTTGGAGCTTTCCCCCAAATATTCAACTTCAGGCATTTTTTAAAAATACGGTATAAAGATACGGGGAGATGCTCTTCTACTTTCTGCAGTAAGATATGGAAGTGGTTAAAATGAAAAGGGGGAGCTAGGGTTTTGATTTTGCAACGCCTTTAAAGGGAAAAAACCTTCCGAAAGTGCATTTGGACGGTGTGTACACGTACCTCTGCCATATACTTCAATTCCTGAATGAAAGACTCCAATGCCAATGGATGAGGTGTACTCGTTCATCCAGTACTACGAGAGAAAGGAAAGGTTCAGAATATCTGTTCGTGTACGACTCAACTTCATATTATAGGATGCTACTACTCCCCAAATTGGCCTTTCTAATCCCATTTCTTGATATTTTTCCTAACCCCTCTGAAACTTCCGTGGTAACGACCCATTCGGTCCTATCTCTGTGTGTTTGCCTGTGCCACGTACCACCTGGGTAAGGCCTTTCTGGGGCAAAACGAATGTCTCGATTTGCTTACAAGCACATTAGCTAAGTAGGGCCTGGAGCAGAAGCCATAAAATACAAATCTGGTTAGGCTGTGGAAAAAATGGATACAAAAGCTCTCCTGTTAGTGATTTTTAAAAAATCAAGACATCTGCATTCATATCTAGTTTTCTTTGATCTTAAGCATTCCCTTTTACTGTCTGGTGAGCTCCCTTAAGACAGGGATATTTTATTCTTTTCGAAAAATGTTTAAGAAAGACATATATATGACACATATAGCATATTGTGTCCTGATTCAGCTCAAAGTTTAATAATAATGTAGGAATAAATATGAAGCACAAAGGTTAGAACATTTTCTTATAAGTGGCATGAAAGAAAATTCCCAGAAAAGGTAATATCTGAACTGGTTTTTTTTTTTTTAGGAACAAGTGAGATTTCCTCAGATAGAAAATTCTGGGGATGGATAAGTAGTGTGATATGAAATTATGGTGGATGAAGGAGAAAGGGGTTAAAGGATAGAGTGGATAGAGTTATACACAGAAGAAGGGAACTGTGTTAAAAGCTCATTAAACAAACATGTGAGTAACACTTAGTGTTACAAAGCTATCGGTTAGAGGGTACATAATTTGTCTTTAATTTTTCTAGGTTTATTCAAGTTTCAACCTTGACTCCAGACCCTTAGCCAATTTCTCCTGGACTTGGGAAAATGCAAATTCTCATATATTGCTGGAAAAGCATAAATGGATAAAGTCAATTTTTTTCCTGCTACAATGCAACTGGAAGAAAAATTAAGCAACGATAAACAAGAAATGTCTGAAGAAGAACAAGGAACTCTCTCATCGAATATTTATTAAAACTATATGGTACCACTGTTATCGGAATAGATCCTTGTATATAGATAAGAATCTGGTGTATGATAAAGGTGGTCTTTAAAACTAATAATAAGGGATGTATTATTTAAAATGTGTTGACATTTCACATAGCTAAAAATTCTGCTGTCTAAAAATAATCCACAAAGAAATAAAATAGATTGAAAAAAATCTTAAATGAGAAAACTAACCTAGCAAAACCTCTAGAATTTATAGAGAAAAACGAGATATTCAACATGAACATTTACAACTTTTTATTGTGTAAAACTATATTAATAAGGTTGAAAGATAAATAATACACAGGAGTAAAGATTTGTAACATGTATAACACAGATTAGTAGGAGAATACAAGTTTCCTTCTCTGTCTCATTCTATTTGGCTCCTGCTTTTGGCATCCTGAATTTAGATGGCGAGTCAGGAAAGTGAGGGATATCTTTTTATCTGAATCAATTTGATTTTGGATGGAGAGTAGTGAGGGTGCATATAGCGAGGGATTTCTCAAAATATTTATCTAAACATATTCAATTCCAGAGTTTGGGCGACAAAAGTTCAGACAGCAAGGGCTACTGTATTCAAAAGCTCCACTAAAACAAAACAAAACAAAACACAACAATAAAACCCAAAAACCCAAAGACAACTGAGCAATCAGAAGAAATTAGTACCCAACAAACATGGACTAACCAAGGTCATTAGGAAAACAGTAATTAAAATAAGTTGCCATTCTTATTTCACCCATCAGACTGGCAAATACAAAAGCTACTGCTAATACTTGGCGTTGGTAAGGATGTGAGGAAGATACTGCAGAAAAGTGAATCGATGCCAATTAATTAACCATTGCACCTCTTGGAATCTAGTCTATAGAAATACTTGAGCGTATGTAAAGACATAGTCCAGGATGTAACTGCAATTGTGTATAACACTGAATACTGGAAACAACCTAAACATCAGTAGGGGAATGGTTAGATTATAGTAAATACATCATGCAGCTACATTTTCCTATGTTATAAGGAAAAAAGATACCTTTGCAATGGGAAAATATGGCGAATAGCATCTTATCCAAGTGATTAAACTGAGTATTGTCAATAGTTGGACAAACTGATGTCATACGCTCCTGATGTAACGAATGAGAAAGCTCACATTTCCTGTTACTTTTCTTGTCAAATATGCCAGACTGTAACTAAAGGAAAAGGCAGGCAAGTCTGCACTGTAGAATATTCTCTGAGAAAAGTGGCCTGATCTTTTGAAAAATGATGACATGGAAGTCAAAAAAAGGGAGGCTACTTTTTAAATAAGATTAAAAAGACATGACATATGCAATGAAGGAATCTTAACTGGCTCCCAGATTGAGAAAAGGAAAAAAAAAAAAAGCCAAAAAGACATTTTGGGGACAATGGCGGAGATGTGAATAGGGAGTACGCATTAGTGGTACGGTGCCACCTGGAAACTTCTCGGGTGCGCTCACAGCAGAGACCACGGGCTAGGTAGAGGACGTCTGTTCAGGAGACGCGCTGCCGCAGAGGTGAAAGCACGGGCATGCTTCTCACTCACCTGTGGGGCAGGTGTGTGAAAGGGTGAGAGAACGCAGCATGGCCTGCCCGCTGGTGAATGCAGGGGCAGAGTATACGGACTGTACTCTTCTTACCACTTTTTGTTGGAAGGTTTAAAGATTTTCGGAATGAAAAGGCCAGGGGGACTAAAGAGATTAATCTAGTCCTTGCCCTTCTAAGTTCCTTGCTACCCTCCCCCCTCCCTCCTTGTCGCAGAGGAGAAAACACCACGAGCTGACCACCCTGGGCTGCAGAGGATTCTGCTGGTCTTTTCCCAGTCAGTAGTCTCCTGGGCAGCCAACTTCAAGGTCTTAAATTGCCCTTTCCATTGGAGAAATCCCATCGTTTATACTATCTGCAGCCAGTAATTCGGTCTGTGTGCTGCCGGCTTCCTTAATGGCGGCCCCGGCAGGCCTCTGCTCAGGATGCTGCCGGCTCGACCTACTGCTTTTCACGTGAGCTTCTCTTTCAAAATACAGAGTATTTTCCAAAACGAGACATAAACAGAACGGGTTGTCTACAACATCTACGATGAAACACTGCCCACAACGTTTTAAATGCGTAGTAAATTGAGCATATTTTCCATTTGATGTCTAACATCACTTAATTTTAACAACGTATCTTTTAGTGGAGCAGCAAATAGCCTTCTCAAAGTGTTTTCGTAATAAATTTCTATAATGGGAGTCTAAATGTTTTATGAAGAGACAGAAAGATTTTCATGAAAAAAAAGAAATTACACCCAATCGGTGGCTTTTGGTCAAAGGGTAAAAGCAGGGTTAGGATGTGAATGCACTTGTCAGAGCAAGGTCCTGAACTCAGAAATCTTTTATTCTCTGCGCTTGCACAAATGAAAATCGTCTCTTCCACGCTGAGGGGTGTCACGCTTAGAACTCCCGCGTGCTGCCTGGGAAGGTGCTATGCTGCTTTAGTGTGAAATTTCCCTGCATGCAAGACTTTACATTCTAAAAAACTAAAAGGGTATATCCTTTGACACATTTTTATAAATTGCGAAATCTGTAAAATGACAGAAACGGAAAAATCAGAGAAAAATGTACCATCCCAAACTGCAGCCGGCCCCCGGGAGTGCCGTGCGATGAGATGTGGCCGACGCGAGGCCCCGCGACGGAGGGCGGCGGCCGGACGCCCGGCACGTGGCGCAGTCGCCTCTGCTCCCAGAGGGGAAGCTGGACAATCGGGCCAAGTGTTTTGCTCAAGGCTATGGGAAGCCCACAAGTTGCGAAGAAAAGGATTTCTCAACCCAGAGCTGTTTCTTAGGACAGTATGAGAGATACCCACTCCTAACACCATTTCTTCCCAAAGGCTCGTCTCAGTATTCCGTGCCAGGCAGGAATCAACGCTGACGTTGATTACTCACAACAACAATCAGGGACTCCATAGTTTTTTGCGTTTCGTGTTTCTTTGTATTTTCTATCCCTAGAAAGGCCCTCAAATTTAAAGGTTAATTTCTTTTGAGAGATTTAAGTGACCATTTACTGGTCAGAAATCTATGAATAGACATCTATCTAGATTTACCTTACAGATAAAAAAAGATCGTTAAGTAATACCATGAACTGTACATCAGCAAGTTAGATAACAGATGAAATGTACACATTCCTGGAAAGACAAACTACCATAACTGACTCAAAAAGAGATAAAAAATCTGGATATGTAATGAACGAGAATGAAAGAAGAGAATTAGTAACTTAAAAACTACCTACAAAGAAAAAAGGTTATGACCAAATGATTTTGGTGATTTCTACCAAACATTTAGACAAGAATCCATACCAATTCTTCACAAACTGCTCCAGAAAATAGAAGAAAAGGGAACACTTCTCAACTCATTCTATGAGGCCAGGATTAACTTGACACCAAAAACAAAGACTAATCTCTCCTATAAACACAGATTCAGAAATCCTCAACGAAAGACTAGGAAACTGAAGCCAGCAACATATAAAAGAGGTTCTAGACCACAAACAAATGGGCTTTCTCCCAGGAATGAAAAGATGGGTTTAATATCTGAGAAAAAAAAATCAATATATTATACTGTATCAACAGAATGAAGTATGAAATCCACACGATCATCTCATTAGAAGCAAAAAAGCACTTGACAAAATCCAGCACTCTTTCATGATAAAAACACTAAAAAAAACCCCAACTAGGAACATAAAGAAACTTCCTTAATCTGATAAAGGGCATCCATGAAAAACCCACAGCTAACATATTGATGGTCGAAGACTTAACGCTTCTCCTTTAAGATCAGAAACAAAACAAGGATGTCCTCTTTCGTCGCTTCCATGAAATATTGTACTGGATATTCTAGCCAGGGCAATTAGAGAAGGGGGAAAAAAAGAAGCTACCTAGACGAAAAAGCAGTAAAATTATCTCTATTTACAGATGGCACGATCTTCTATACAGAAAATCATAAGGAATCTACTAAAGAACTATTAAAACTAAAAAATTCAGCAAGGTTGCAGAGTATGAGAATAATATACAAACATCAATTGTATTCCTATACTAGCAATGAACGATACAAAAACAAAACAATTCCATTTACAGTTGCATTAAAAAATATTTAGGGATAAATTTAACAAAAGAACTACATACTGAAAATTATAAAAACATTATTGAAAGAAATTAAAGACCTAAATAAATGGAAAGACATTCCACACGGACAGATTAGAAGACAATATTGTTAGGATGGCAACACTCCCCAAATCAACCTGCAGTCACTGCGAACCTCATCAAAATCCCAGCCGCCCATTTTGCAGAAATTGGCAAGCTGATGCTGGAAATTCAAGAGACGCGTAATAGCCAAACAATCTTGAAAAAGTTGGAAGACTCACACTTCCTGATTTCAAAATCTAGTACAGAGCTACAGTAGTCAAGACGGTGTGTAACTCTCATAAAAATAGGCAAACGGATGAAGGGAATATAACTCAGTTTAGAAATAAACCCTTACATTTACGGTCAGTTATCTTTGACAAGGGTGCCAAGACAGTCCAGAGGGGGAAAGAAACACTCTTTCCAAGAAATGGAATTGGGACAACAGGACATCCCGCATGCAAATGAATGAAGTGGGACTCTACCTCATACCATCAACAAAAATTAACTCGAAATGGATCAAAGTCCTGCATGTAAGATCTAAAACTATAAAACTCTTAGAAGAAAACAAAGTATATCTTCATGATCTTATATCAGGAAACGTTTTTTTAGTTTTGTCACCAAAAGCACAAGCAAGAAAAGAAAAACTAGATAACCTAGAACTTATAAAATGAAAGACTTCTGCGCGTCAAAGGACACTATAAAGTGAGGAGGCAACCCACAGACTGGGAGGAAACACCAGCAAGTCTATGTATGATGCGGGACGTATAGCTGCCATATGTAAAGAACTCCTGGAACTTAAGAACAAGACAAATGGATGGACTAAAGATGGGCAAAGGGTCTACCCAGGCTTTGTGCTCAGGAAACGACACGATCCGAACCCGCCAGCAGGTACCATGTCACACCCACTCAGAAGCCTACAGCCAACATGGCAGCGCACGAGTGCTGCCGAGGGCGCGGAGAGACGGGAAGCTGCGCCCCGCTGATGGGAATCTGGAACGCCGCGGCAGCGGGGAGGTCTGGCAGTTAGCTCCTCACGGTATTAGGCCTAGAGCTCCGTGTGACCCAGCGATTCTGCTCCTGGAAGATGCACACCGGTAGTCACAACACCACGCGGAATCAACGTTCATAGCGGTATTACTGTAACAGCCAAAAAGCAGAGCAATCGAAATGTCCATCGACTGATGGATGCATCAAGACGGTATAGCCACACAGCGTCATACTATTACTTCGGTAACAACAAAGCACCGACACAGGCAGCAACGTCAGTGAACCCTGACAGCACGTCAGGTGAAGGATCCGACCACAAAAGACCACAGATGCATGGTTCCGTTGGTATGAAATGCACAGGACAGGTAAATTCATACAGACGGAAGGTGGCTTACTGGTTCCCTACGACAGGCAGGTTTGCAGGGAAATGGGAGTGACTGCTAACGGGTATAGGATTTCTTTTGGGAAGGTGAAAATTTTCTAATACTGATTGTGATGATGGCTGTACTATTCTGTGACTACACTAAAATCCACTGAATTGTACACGAAGGGCGAACTGCATGGTATGTGAACTATATTGCATGTAGTTCTATAGTAAAAATGCTAGAAGGATCCACTGACTTATACAAATGGCAGAAGAGAATAGTTTTACAGTTGGGAAACCTAAACAAAACTATTCTATAAATACCATGAGTCCCCCAAGGGAAAATTTTCCTTCAAACACATATTTGTCTACTCATGGAAAATAAAGTTTCCACTTCTCTGTTCTTATTCTAGAAAAAAGGTCCAATATAAAATTTACTATGCGTGAAATAAAATACATAGATTATGAATGAGGGTCTTTTGACCAAAAAAGAAAAAAGAATTGAAAAAAATACTAGGTACTCCAAAACATTTTCTAACACAAAAGATGGTCCAATTAGTTCTTGAATTCAAATCCCCAATTAAAAACCTTTAAAAAGGTTTTTAACTTATAGACTGCAGTCTTAATTCCAGACAGCTGCCTACAAAAACATGTGAAAACGGGCTACTAACGACACATCAAGAACAGAAAAAAATTCAACTCTATATACACATATTCTGGTTAGCCACATCTTCATAGACAAATGGCAGTACGTTGCCGATAAAATCTTTAGAATTGCCATTATGAAGCTGTTTTTCTTTGGTGTGATTTTTTGTGAATGGATTTAGAAGGAACGAGGGTAAACCGCCCATGGAGAACCGGTCAGGGAGAGATGCCCTCTAAACGGTTCCGCTCCTGGAAGGGCTTCCTGGCTCTGATTAGTGAACACGCCTCGAAGGCTCAATCTTTAACACCTGGGCAGGCTGCCTGTGGAAGACAGCGCTTAATTCAAGGTCAGCACGCCTTAGCGAGTCCTTCTGCCTCCGAGCCCTGCCAAGGCCACGCAGACAATATGGATGGTGCCTAATTTAAGTGGGGATTTAATGAGATACCTGTAAGCAATTGAAACAGAAAAAGCACACGAGGACCGAGCCTTTTACTGAATGATTTCAGGTGTAAAACTCCCCTACAATGAATGACTTGCAGTTGCTATCATGCTGAAGTAATTGCTATCCTCGCATAGTTTAAGATTTCTGAAATTAATAAAGCTTCTCAATGCTTCTCTATCTTGGCTTCTATCCTATGTCATTACTTTAAAAAATTATTTACTGCCATCAAAACACTGCACATGGCACCTCTGGAAATAAAAATCTCCCTACATGGCCAAGAGAGTTTCTCAAACTTACTATGTGGAAATTCATGCTATTGTAGAACACGGCAAAACAATGACGTTCTCGAACTGAAAATATATCATAAATATGCAACATGCAATCACAGCCAGGAACATGCATCCATGAAATATTAACAAAACAAGCTGCTAAATTAGATACGACGGGATGTTAGTAAGATTTGTTAATCACGTACTTGGGAAAAATGGATAATCCAGGACAAGTCTGACCAAAAGCTTAGCCTTTTACTTGAACTGGGAGAAGAGCGCTTTTACTCCGAGCGCCCGGGCCAAGGTTGAGTGCAGCTGGTATTCAGGAGGCTGTGCTCCCAGACAGTTACACAGTGACACTGGGGCCAGCCTTCGGAGAGTTTACCGCACGCAGGCCACACTGTGGGATGGAGGAGTGACACGGAACACTGGGGGTGAGGCCAACAAAGGAGGCTGCATATTAGAGTTTTGCCAGTGCTGACACTGGATAAATCCTTCAGCGCGTCTCTGAGTGTCTGTTTCAGTTAGCGTACTGTTTTGATTCTTCGCAAACCCTTCCTAACACGCCAAAGGAAACAGAGAGTCAGCCAGATGCTGCCGCAAACGGTCTCTCTTGAACCAGGAGACGGCAGCAGAGTTACCACAACATCTCATGTCAACCACCTACCTACACCATCCCAACTGAGGATGTCATCTGGTCAGCTGAGGGACAAACGGGAAAGCCACAGCATTCCTCTGTTCCAGCTTAGGTCACAAGGACAATGCTTCCGTTATATTTGAATTTACTTCAGAGATTATTGCTTGGATTAAAAAAAAAAGGTTGATTCAAACATTACAACTAACGCAAGCTGAAGCATCTGAACTATAGTGGAAAGGGCTGGAATCTGGGGTGCTCTGCCTTATTTTTTTCATAAATATTTGATAACTTTTTAATGTACTGAATCTGTCTCAAAAGTTTGATTTTAATTCAGATCCTGGAGGCAGAATGCCTTGGTTCAAGTTCCGGCTTCACTATTTACTAGTGGTGTGACCTGGGGAAAGATACTTATCCCCTCCGTATTTATAAAATGGAGATAATACACAGCATCTGCTGCAGAGGGCTGCTGTGAGGATTAAATGAATTAATGATGGATGATGTACTTAAAGCGTGCCTGACCCATAGCGAACATGAACTGTCAGTAGAGTTACTGACAATATCATCCTTTCCTAATATTTCTGTTCTAGCAGATCAGTTCTGACTACCTGTTAATTCTCAGAATTTTCAAGAATCTTTGGCAGTGTATGTCAAATAACGAGGAGCGGTGACTCACTAAACTGAATGGCAAATAATGGCAGTCAAGACGCCTACGAGCACTGGTTTGCAGTCTGGAGAAGGAAAATCTGAGCAAAAGGTCTCTGCAAGAAAGGCCGGGTTTCACGGGATGTTCACACCTCTCTCTGGCTCTGGGACCTTCTGGACTTACACTTCCTGAGGCTGCGAGATGGTCAGTACACAGAAGAGCCCCGGGGAGGCCCACCCGTACACACTTTACCTCCTCTGACAGCAACCGGTGTCACTGGTTTAGAAGGCTTTCCGAAGCATTCTAAAGTATTAATATAAGAGAAAACAAGTCACAGCAAATAATCATCTTAAAATACGTGGGAAAGCAAAAAATACATATGAGTACAATTACTTTTGAGCCCAATTTTGCCTCAATGCAAAAAATTGGCCTAAATATTTCCATTTATTATTTTAAAGCAGTTTACAGAAGTGAACTTACTGTGCTATATTACAGCCATATATTAAAATGTTAAATTATTCTTCTGACAGAGACCTTTCACTAAACTTCATTTTAGTCATTGATTTGCTTTATCAATTTAATAAAATTTTATGCTTCCTGTTTGCAAGCGACAGAATGATAAATGCTATTTCCCTAGTCTGGAACTTAAAACATTAATATAACCACTTAGGTAGGATCTGGGCCTGTGTTCCTTAAAAGTGTATTAAATAATCTGAGTAAGTATAAAGTATGATGTTCCTCTGAAAAACTTGAACGAGGGTTCATCTGGATTAAAGCAAGAGTTTTACTTAATTCCTGTAAAAAGGTGCTTAAGGAATAGAAAAGGCGTTTTGATTGAATTAAAAATCCAAAATAAACTGTGACTACTGGAGACTATGGGATAATTACTATAGCGTCATCTATTATAAAACTGCCCTTGATGCCCACACTATTAAACCACCTCATGATGTCTTTTTGGTACCACTGGGTTGAGTGACACACAGCAAATGCTATTTCATAGTAAGCCATATTAAAATGCTACGATAGTGCCTTAGCATTGGGCTAGTCATAAAGCAGAGTTGATAAAAACTCACTGAATGAAATGAGATATTCTAGTGTCTAACGTGAAATCATGAACACCCAGGGCCATCTGTTAACTTGCTTCCTGCTGTAAGAATGAATGAATTCTATCCCATTATTCTTATTTCTAAGAAAATGTTCAATCTTTTTACTACTAGAGAATATTATCTAAAATAAGCACATCATTCACTTTCTAGGTCTGAGGAAAAAAATTCTTACAAAAACATTACAATGTTATATATAAATTGATAAATTAGGTAGTAAGCTCAATCTTTGAAAGTAATCTCTCCTGATTACAAAAGATCTGCCAATAATTTTTAGTTAATAGTGTTTCAAGTTTTGTAAATGTTCTGTAACATTTTTTTCATTTCTTTTTGAGACACATATGAACTAATGCTAGGGCAGCCATGCTTCCTGGTTCACACCCTCTTTTCTCTCAAGTCTCAGTTCTGACAATCATTTTAAGGTGAGCCTAAGGCTGGCCTTCTTAAGGGCTGACTGTACTTGGGTCTTAAACGCTCCCGAGCATTGTCCTGCATGCGAGTATGAGTACACACAACTTCGTACTTACCTCACAACCTAAAACCAAGGAAAATGTGGTGCTATGTATAAAGCTAAAGCTTCCTCCTCTTTATGGACTAGGTAAATCAATTTTCAAAACAAAACTATTGTGCTTGCCAAAGGCCTAATTTTTAGGATCCACAACAAGGGACACACAGGATCACTGTGAATGGATAAGTTAAAGGAGAACAGAGTTTCAATAGTCCAATCAGCAGTGAACCAAATGCCCCTTGAATATTTTTAAGACTAAATCTATGTTATATAACCCAGTTTGACTCTACTAGCGATGAGAAACAGATGAGGCAGGGTACTGTCGTCAGTTCTTGGTTCTAATACTGTATCTCTATCAGAAAACCAAGCTCTTGGCAAATCTCTCCTATCGGGCACTTACTTTAGTTGTGTCTATGGCTGTGTCAAATATTTTCATAAGAGTGAAACTTCTTTTAAGGTCTCCTTACATTCGATTATCCCCCTGAATTAGGCTCTAAAGTACATGAGGTCTGAGACTGAGCCTTACTTAATCCTATACTGTCCACGATCCTCGTATTATATTGCTGTACTGCATTACGCTCAGTACACCTAGTAAACCACTCAAGTACCTGGTGAGCTGAAATGTAGCATGGAGTCTGTAACTATTCCCTTTCACCAGTTGCTAAGCACCAGCGCTAAAGACGCAAATGAAGTTCCCGTCCTCCTCGAGCTTGCAATCTTGAACGCTATCTTTAACTGCAGGTTACAACCCACTAGAGAATCCTGACATCATTTCAGTGGGTTGCGCCAGCATTATTTTAAATGAATGAAAAAGAATGGAATCGAACTTATTAGAGGACATCACACATAGCAGGGTGTTTCCTGAACATCTGGTTTCTTATAACGGGAATGATGTAAAATGTATTTCTTGGTTGGCCCAAGAAAAATATTGAGAAACATTGTTCTAGGAGGGTCCGCTGCATCTCAATTTAAATCTCATTTTGAATGTACCAGCAAAGCTATAAATAAAGCAAGTAGACAACTGTGGTCCAGTAAATGCATGCACACCTCTTAAGTGTCAGGGGCTCTGCTGGACACTGGGCTGCGAGGGTGACTCTCACAGTCCTTGTCCGTAGGAACACGTTAAGAATGTAACAATCGCAGTTTGTAAGTGTTAACACAAACATGTGCACATCAGTGACAGTTTTTTGGATGCCAGTCTAAAACGTTCTCTCACTTACTCTTTCACAATGGTAACAGTCCATGTACGACAAGTAAATCATGTTAGGAGTGTGCAGACAAATACTGTGCCCAACATCATGTAACGAGTAGCTATGCTGAAAACAGAACCTTTCTTAGCCTTCACCTACGGCTTTTCCTGTCACGCAACCCTACTTCCTCACAGAGATCCTCACGCGGCCTTGATTTTCTTGACAATCCTCAAGTATTCTGAACAACTTCAGAATAAGATAAAGCTTATTACTATTAAGTCATTGTTTTTTTTAAGTGTGAAATTATGGTGAGCCCTCGTGTGCCACAGCACAAGTAAAAAGAAATAGCCTCACCTACTATTTGCCTAAGTTCCCTACAACGTCCTCACTGGATCAGCGACTCAGTAATGCAGAGAGACCTCCTATTCTGAGAACTATAACTAACCCTCATCTCCGAAGGAGAGAGACGCTAGGGGATATGTTCCTTTTGGAAAGCAGAACTTTAACTGGACTTTCAGCCAAACCACCCTTTTTATACTATTCGGTAAACCGGAATATACACAATCGATCACACTGAGAAATGCTGGCAACAATACATGGTTCTTTTACTCTACTGCTGGACAGTGAGCCAGAAATTATAATTACACTGTAGTATACGAACCAATCTCAGGCTGTTTATTTTCACGATTTCCACAGATGTTTAAGGCCTTATAAATTAATTCCATTAAATGTATCTGGCTGAAAGGCCAAAGACCAGCTGTCAACTCTAACACACAAGGGGCAAAACAATTAACCCCGATGTTTCACATAGGCTGGGACGGAGGTTTCAGGGCTGCTGTCAAACACAGACAGGCTGCTTTTAATGCCTCCGGAGGGGCAGCACTCCTGCAGATAACCGAGGAGAGTCCAAAGATCAAGGTGCTAAGTGTTACAACTGCTAAAAAGTATTCAAATGGGAGTTTGTTTAGTTTCTATAAACCTGCAAATAACGGAAGTTTGCAATAACAATAGCTAACACTTTCTACTGCTTATCAGTGCTAGGTATCACTCTATGCATTTTATGTAAATTGACTCACATGATCCTTACAATAACCCTGTGAGCTAGATCCAGTCCCATTCCAGAAAGGAACGGGGAGGCACAGAGAAGTTAAGTAACTTTCCCAAGGTCACACGACTAAAAAGCAGGAGGCGGGATACAAACCCATGCGTTCTGGCTCCGGGCAACAGCACAAAGACAGCTGCATTACATTGCAGCTGACCTTGAATGTCATGCGTTTGAACGACATGGGTCCAGTTATGCGAGGATTTTTTTCAATAAATGCACTGGAATATTTCTGGAGATTTGCGACAATTTGAAAAAAAAATCGCAGACTAATCACATAGCCTAGAAATAGTGAAAAAATTAAGAAAAAGTTAGGTATGTAATGAAGGCATAAAATATACGTATGTACTTTCTGTTCCTTATGATTTTAATAACACCTTCTTTTCTCCAGCTTACGTTATTATAAGAATTATAAGGGTCGACTGTACTTTAACAGACTCCAGACGGCAGGCTTGACCCAGGAAGAGGCTGACAGAGCTCCTGCCGCCCCCCCTCAGCCACGACCCCCTTACATGCCAGTACTCCTGTTCTGAACCAGGGCAGATGGTCTTGGGGCTCTCACCTGCCAGCCCCCAGGGAGAGCTGTTAGGACAGCAGTGAGAAGCAGGCCCCTGCAGGTGAGCAGCCAGCCAGAGAGAGGCTGAAACATCTAAGCCGTTGCTGGTGGCCAACGGCACGCTGCCACTTCCTCCAGTGAGCAGTGGCAATGAACGAGATGGCACAGTGGAGCAAGGAATTGCTTCAGGATGACAAGTCCTAGGGGAACTTCAGGCGAGTCTCACAAACCTCAAAAGCAATTACTATATATTTTGCTCGCTTCTGTATTTGTTAGTCTCTTTCAAGTAACACAGGGCACTTCTGAAGAAGCTGGTTCAAGACACAAACCCCTAGTGTGAGAGCATGGCACACACTGATGAGATTGAGGTACCCCGCTAATGTTCTTCGGTTCTGATGGAGGAGGACTGGGGGGTGACACGCACGGCACAGCCACGTACTGACTGGAAGGGCAGCGTTGAGGGAGGCACCAGACCTGAGAGGGAGGACGGATCCGGCGCATGGTGGGGGGCTGGCCTCCGGCCAGGGCGGGGGATTCAGCCCGGTCCCTGAAATAGGCGGGGGGCACACCATAGCAGGACAGTGGTGGGGGAGAATGGGAAGCTTCTCTTCAATTCCCCTCCCGCCACCCCCACCCTTTAGGTGAGAAAAGCGGCGACGTCATCAGCTGAGAGCTCAGAATGGGGGGCGCAGGAAACAGTGCCGTCTCCTTGGGGCGTGGGCAAGTCAGCTGACCAGAGAAATAAGGAGGATGGCCAGACAGCATCTAGGGTCCTCCTGGGGTTTGCAGTCACGATTTTAAGGTGAGATTCGTCAGTACAGTTGTTTCTCTCCAGCTGCTGAGATGTAGGGCACGTGGAGAGTGCAATTTAACGAGGGCCGCAGGCAAGCGTGGCACAGCGCATGACTCTAATGGCAGACTACAGAATCTCACTCAGACGAGGCAGGGAGTAAGGAGCGATCTGAAGGAACTGGGTCACATGACTGTGGGGGACGGCAAGTGTGAAAGGTACATGGCAGGCTGGAGACCCAGGCGGGAGCTGCCACTGCGCTCACCTGGAGGCTGAATTCCTTCTTCCTCAGGGGACCTCAGTCTTGTCACTTAAGGCTTCAACTGATTGGACGTGGCCCACCCACATTATGGAGGGTAATCTGCTTCACTCAAAGTCTACTTGTTTAAATGCTGATCGTATCTAAAAACCACCTTCACAGCAACATCTAGGCTGATGTTGACTAAACTGGGTTCCAGCTCAGCTTAGCCAAGTTCATACACAGAATTAGCCATTACAGAAAAGTCCACACACATAAGGGGTATGTCTGTCACTACTCAGTCACTGAGTCCCAAAGAACACAGAGTGGACGTTAGTTCAGGAAGGGGTAAAAGGTGAGACAAAGAGAGAAACACACCACTTCCCAGGGATGGGAGAAGGAGAAACACAACGCGGAGGTGATGGGCACAGATTCGGGCGTCAGGGCGCGACCACTTCTGGCACAAACGTGAGCACGTTCTTCAACTAAGCCTCGGTTTCATCATCTTAAAAGGGACAACAATATGAGGGAAAGGCTTACTTAGCACAATGGCTGGCATACAGAAATCACTAAAAAATGTTAATTCTTGTTATTGTGGGAAGACTCAATATTGTAAATCAATTCTCCCCCAAATTATTCATACATTTATTATTACATTCAAATCCCAGTGAGTTTTATTTTACAAATTGATTCTAAATTTTATTTGAAATATGAACAAGAAAAATAAAGACAATTCTGAAAGAGGAGAGAAACCTTCATCACCAGATATCAACACACTAGAACACTGCGATTAAACATCTGATAAAGGTGCAGGAAGGAGCAACCACATGAAGGAACAGTGAAGAGAATCAAGAACTAGGCTTATACGCCCACGATCTTTCGGTCTAGGTTCACTGTGGCGTGCACCTCCAATCCACAGAGGGAGCTACGGCCCATTCAGGAGATCGCGCTGGGATGACTGGCCTTCCACCTGGGAACACACATGTAGATTATTTCTAGGATTTCACGCCAAGGAAACCTTTTCTAGGGATGACATGAAACTGAAAGGTCATAAAACAATAGTTTTGACCACGCAAGGCAAAGGACACTATGAACATACTTAACAAGTTTAACAGGGACTGTGATTTACTTACGTTCCTTTCATAATTTATATGCTTGGTCCTACTTGTCTTCATTTTACATTTTTCTCTTTTTGTTTTCTCTCTTACACCATATGGACTATGTTTTCTCTGCTGTTTCCCCTCTAGTTCTGACTTTATCCCAACAGTACCTACATTTACATGAAAAAAAATTTACACATACACTGCAATACAATTTTCTAATACCAACAGGAATCAATTGCATCTACTGACCTACTTCTCTTCTTCAGGGCTGCTGGATGCTTCTGCCTCCGCCCTCACCCGAGGTTTGGTCAATATAATCTGAGAATTTTTAACATCATGTTCATTCTCTTTGAAGAGTAATTCTGGATACTGGCACTGTTTTCACCCTTATCTATGATAGATGCCCATGGCATTTTCTTTTATACTGTCACCACCTCATTCTTAAGTTTTTGAGTCCTTTTGACTCTCCAACAGTATCTGATACGGTCTGTGTCCTTTTGCACAGAGATGACAACTTCAGAAGCCGTAGCATTCAGCCCGAAATGTTTTCCCTTTCAACGCTCTGTAGATAATTTTCTTAAGGCTTTGGTGTCATGACAGAGAAATCTGAAGTCAGTCTGATGTTGTCCCCTTCTAGTAACTTTTTTTGCCTGTGTGTATTTGTAGGACTTTTTTTTCCTTTAGTTTTATAATTTGCAAGTTAAACCAGGCTTTGGCTGAAAGTTCCTAACTTTTAAAAAATTCTGCCTAGCACTTATCCTTTTGGATACTGACACTTCTACTCAGAGTTCGAGAGATTTTCTGAATCTTTCTATTTTCTCTTTAGTTTCCTATCTGTTACGTAACACCCATTGTAGTTTTAAAGCTGGCAACGGTGCTTTTCACCTTTGTAGAATGTATCCTAATCTCAGAGAGTTCCTTCTTGGGACTGTCTGCTCTATTTTCAATGATCGTCGTCAATCAGAAATTCTCCTAAAAACTTCACTTGTTTCTTGCGGTACATTTACTTAAGAGGCACAAGGCCCGATTTAGCCTTTGTAAGCGCTTACCCTCTGCCTGGAACATTCTTTCCCTGGCGTATCCTTTAGAAATGCCTTCTTCATGGTGAGGCCTGTCTTGAGCACTGGATTTGAAATTGTGGTAGCCACTGCACTAGCCCAGCCTGACCTACACTGCCCTTCCCCCTCCCTGCTTTATTTAATTCCTCTTTAGCCCTATAGCCAGCACTGTACCTACACACATTTTACTTATTAAGTCTATTTTGTTAACAGATGCCCTTGATATATGAGTTAGGCATTACCTTATTTAACCATCCACATGTATTTTCTGGATAAAAATTTCAAAAAGCAAAAAAAAAGAAAAAAGAAAAAAAAGAAAAAAGAAAAAAAGTCCCACTTTTAGCCCTGGAAAAATAAAGAATACTATAGAAAAGATGCCAATTCTTTCCAAGCTAACTTATAGGTTTAGTGCAACTCCAATTAAAAAAAAAAAAAAAACTTATGGAGTACTGGGTATGTGTATATATTCCCAAAAAACTGAAAGCAGATTTTATACACTTATGTTCATAGCAGTATTTTGCACAATAGCTCAAAGGTGGAAGCAACCCAAATGTACAGATAAATGAATGGGTAAACAAAATGTGGTGTATACATACAATGGAATAAACGCTATTCAGCCTTATGCTACAACGTGGATGAACCTTGAAGATGCTATGCAAAGTGAAATAAGTCAGTTACAAAGAGATGAAGACTGTATCCCCTTAGATAAGGGATCTAGTCACATTCACAGAGACAGAAGAAGGCAGAATGGTGGGACCCGGGGCTTGAGGGAACGGAGAAATCGGAAGTTGCTTAATGGCCATAGAGTTCTAGTTTTCCAAGATGAAAAGTTCTGGAGATTGGTGGCACAATGATGCGAATAACACTACTGAACTCTACAGCCAAAAATGGGTACGATGGTAAACATTATGTGTTTCTGAACACAATTAAAAAAAAAAAAGAAAAAAATTTATGCGTTTCTTCAGAGAGCCTTATAAAATATTCCTAGAAAAGTGAATAATAGCCAGCCAAGAAAACCTGGGAATAATAAAGGAAACTGGCCCAGCCATATAATTATAAAATTATTATAAAATAGTGTAGTAATGAGTAGACTCAATAATTCTGTATGAGCAAGAATTTAGTATTATAACTAGGATGACATCACAATTTAATGAGGAAAGACATTCACTTCAAACAATGTGGGGTCAATTAGTTAATTTCTAAGTTTTAGGGGTTGGGGACCATCAGTCATATACCAAAATACATTCCAGATAAATAGAAACTTGAAATTATTTTCATGTATCTCATTTCCCTTTATGACATTTCTGCCTTTCTTATACTTTAAGATTTTTTTTTTGGCAATCTTCCCTTTAAATTCTATTAACCAACTGGGTAACAAACAATAAGTTGCTTTGGATTTTAAATAATGTAGAAAATCTGACAGTCAACGAATGGAAAGTATAAGTACATCCTGTCTTTAAAAAATCCACTTCACAAAAGAAATCACCTAAAACAGTAGGCTCTCCTTGTAGTTACGAGTATTTAATTTACAAATTTCATTAAATTCTATTTTAACTTTATCCATCATCACAATGTGACCTTGGAACTGATACACGACACCACTGCAGTTTGAAGGGCCTGTGGACACCAATATGCTTGGACCCCTTAACATCTGAGCATCTGCCCATCAACAAAGGTTTCCATACTTTAATTTTGAATACTTCAAATTTTCCATTTTAAGTTAATATTTATTCCATGCCAAGTCAAGGGGCTGCTAAAAGGGAACACTGAACCTATTTAAGTTTACAAAATACCTTTCACAGATGCTGTGGTGGGCAGATGAGTCCTTAAGATGGCAGACTCAGTCTCCGGAACCTGTGAACATGTTACACGCGGCAGAGACGGACTCTGCAGGTGTAATTAACATCATAGACCTTAAGATAGGGAGATTATCCTGGATACCCCCGTGGGTCCCATCTAATCACACGAGCCATTAAAAGCAGAGAACTTTATCTGGATGGAGCAGAAGAGATGTGGCTGAGGGGAGGGCAGACATACTTGAAGAGGACCCAATGCGCTTTCGCTGGTTTGAAGAAGACACAGGTGAGGAACGCAAGAAACTTTAAGCAGCTGGAAAGGGCTCTCAGGTGACAGCCAGCAAGGAATGGGGCTGCTGCCCTACAACTGCAAACAAGTGAATTCTGTCACAATCGAATGACCTTGGCAGCAGACCTGCCCCCAGAGCCCAGGATGGCTGACACCATAACTCTAGCCCGTGAGGCCTGGAGCAGAGGAACAGCCCAGCCCACCGGGATTTCTGACTCGCGGAAGTGTGAGATAATAAATCTGCTGAGTTTTGGCAATTTGTTACTGCAGCAGTAGAAAATAAATACACGCAGCGATTGAATTATTTTCTTATGAAGACTAAACCGAAAAATAAAGATACTGCCACAAATAATGTAGGAGGACAGATTTATGACTACTTCTTCTTTTTTTTTTTTTTTTAAAGCTAGAGTCATGGGTCATTGTTTCTATGTGTAGTGGTAGAAATGGCACTGGCCCAAGAAGCATACTTGGTGCGAGAAAATTAAGACTAGTTCCTATTAACTAGTTAATCTATGTTAAAATTCAGGAAATTACAATGTTTTTGGAAAGATTATGTTCCTAAGAGTAAGATCCAACTTCAAAAAATAAACAGATTAAAAAAATTTCCTTAGGCTAGTCTCACGGTGGTTAGAAAAACACACAAAAAACTATGACAAAAATATTCAGTGTATTTCTTAGCCCATTCCCATATTTACCTGCCTTCATCTGGTCACCCTATTCCAACAATCAAAGCTAAAATCCAGCAATGCACTAAGTATTAAGGGAAAAATAAAACAGAAATAAGTTATTTGGCATAAAGGGGGATCGGATGACCTTTTCATGCCATTTAAGTAGGGTCACCATTCCTGATAAAATTGCCTAATTAAACTCCTATTTATTGGTACTTAACAGAACACCTTCTAGTGACAGGCCCTGTCCTAGACACTGGTGACAGTATGATGCTGTCAAGAAACTGCGCAGAATTATGATACATGCAGTGAGACGGGTAGGAAACGCGACTAGGGCAGAGAATTTTCACCCTGGTCTGATGAACAAAGGCTAAGCTACAGCCAGAAGGAGCAGATATCATGTCTGAAATAGGATATCGCAGACAGAAGGACTGAGGTGTGCACTAGGACAGCCTGCCCAGATAGCAAAAATGTCATTGTGTGAGCATAACGCAAGCCTGTTGGGGCAGGAAGCAGTGGGGTGTGTGGGAGTGGGTCTTCCTCAGTCAGGTAGGGTTATATCATTAAAGGGCATTAGACTTTATCCTGCAGGTGAATTTTAAGCGAGGAATGGCACAATCATTTATGTTTTTTCAGAAGGAATGACTTTAGTAATAGAAGGGAAGATGGATTAAAATGAAGTAATGCCAGAGGTTGAAACCAGTAAGGCTACGATATTACACAAACAGAGATAACGAGGGCCTGCACTTGAGGAACTACTGTGGGGATGAGGGTCGGGAAACCAATTTAAAGAATACTCGGAAAATAAAATACGTGACAGGCATCACAGGTTCCCAGCTAACTGCCACATCCAACAGCACTGCTCCCCACAACTCACCAGAAAGCTAGAAAAGCCAGATATCCTCCTCCTCGGCTTCATCCCAGCCCCAAGTGAACCAAACCTGGCCTCTCTTGGAAAGGAGGGCGGCTCCGGCAATGCCTGCTCTTTGTGTTAAAGGAGGGAGCTGCACGTAGAGAAATGCCCTACTCGCCTCTGCCCTCCTTCACGTCTTGCTGGAGGAGGATACTCTGCTGCTATGCCCTTTTACAACTAAGAGGGGACAACCGAGAATAAAAGCCAACGTGCTGAGGACAGCAGAAGAGAAGGATGGAAAGTCTTGGTCCCTGACAATCCGGCTGTGATGCTGAACTAACCCAGGGTCTGTTTATCTCTGGATTTATTAAGTACCCTTCCAGTTAAAGCCACTGACTGTCAAGTTCTGCGACTTTTAGACAGAATCAACCAAACTGAAACAGAAACAGGACTTGGTGACCTGACAACTAGAAAGGGTTTGCAATAAAGAGTAATTCGATTTTACTCCCAGGGTTCTTGGGAACTGAGTAAAAGATAAAATTACCACACAAGAGGTGCTGGGGGGTGGAGGTGTTGGACAAAGGGGACAGGTCTGAGATGGGGAAAGGAAGGAAGGGAGAAAGCGTTCTTGGACACGCTGCTTTAGCAATACTATGGAATCATTTAGGTGCAGAGCATATTTAGATGAGTCTGGAGCACATCCAAAAAGTGTGACTTAGATCTGCTGATGTACAGAAAGCCTGATCCTATCTCACAAGGCATGACCTCACTCTCTCTTGGATGAGTCTAATGGAAATAGGAGGGTCAAAAGAATGCGGTCCAGACCAAAAGTACCTTAATTTGAGGAATCCTAGAAAGTACTTCTTTTCTATTAAGACTCTGAAGATGCACAAATGTTATTTTAAAACAGGAAGACTGTTTACAGAATAAATCTAGAAATAAATAAATAACACTACCGCATATTTTTATTTTATAAAAATCCAACAGCAGCCAGGATAATCTGAAAAGCACTTAATCTGGATCTGTGACAAATGAAGACCTTGTGCTAACGTGACACCAGAGGCTGTCCCAGCAACTGAAACTGATATGAGTCACCTGCTTTACAATGTACACCAGTAAAAATTACGAGTGTGTGAATAACCTCATTCCCAAGATATGGAAAATAACTCCAGGACATGTTTTATTGGTGGTAGATTATCCCAAAGTACAAAGTGAAACATAATCACTGAGAAGGTGGCAAGCAATAATTTAGCAGTGCTGTGTAAGATCAGGTAACCTTATGAGGATTACACTATTCCTCCATGAGAAGGAATTAATACGGGTGACCCTGACACAATTATTCTGTACATGTGGCAGAGTTACAGAAGAAAAGAACTGATTAGCAGCTCCCAATGTAGTGAAGAGGAAAAACACAGTCAGGGCTGGAGCAGGTGACAGTTTCACAGACAAGAGGCACAAGGACATATGGCAAGAAGTCCCTGTCAACAGTGACTGTAAGAGCAAACCAAAGGCTGATTTTCACGTTTACAAAGGCTGGACCAGACAGCTGATGTACTAGGCCTGTGCAGACCACAGCAATCCTCATCAAAGGCATCTACGACGAACAGCAGCACCACCAAAGATAAAAGGAGCGTGCCTTTGACATCAAGCGAAAATGTTTCAAAACGCAATAGTGACTTGGGACAAGTGAATATAATTCTAAAACATAACTTTGATCATGCTGCTCTCAACCCTAAAATCTTTTAAGTGGCCCCTTGGCTCACAGACCCCCTTAACCCTTCATTCTAGCCCTAGACTAGTAAAAGTTCTAATCAAACTTTCAGTTTTGTCTCCTGTCATGCATCTGACTCTCTAGTTATACTGGACCAGCTGGTGTTACCCAAGTCCATCCTGCGTTTTCCTCCTCCTGCCATTCTTCTCATGCTGACGGCCCTCTGCCTGCGAAGAGCCTGCCGACCCTTCAAGGTTTGACCCTTGTTATTGTTCCATGTTCCCCGATCCTACATGTAGTTCCCCGCCTTTCCATCCTGTTCTGCTCTTATCAAAATCATGCTATTGTTTTCAACTGTTACTACTGCGTACCTTCCCTATGATATCCTAAATTCCTTAAAGAAGAAGAATTCCTTTTTGTGACTTCTACAGGGACATAATAAATAACTGCAGATCACTGTTCGTGACAAAAAAATCACAGACAGAAGCCCTCAAAAGAACATACAAGGACAAGTTTATCAGAAGTCTAATAATCTGATAAATATTCATATGCTCCTCCTGTTCATAGGAAAAGCAATATATAAAAATAAACATAGGAATTATTCAGTAGACAAGATAATGAATCACTGTGGTCTAGAAATTCCAGACCCTATTTTTAGTTATCTGGGCAGGTTTAATTTACATTCTTCTCTACTTGCTTCCACTACAAGTACCTACTTGACAGAAGTGATGTGAGGAACAAGATCTTTGTTAATTGTTAGTATTTTTAATATTGTTCAGAACACTCCTCCCTTAAAATATAATGGTTTAACTATACCTAGCTTTTCCTACATTTACCACAATTAGCAATGTTTTCTGTGATTCGTAGACTACCTAAAGTATATGCCAAAGAACGTACTTTTAGTTTTACTAAAAAAGCAAAACTACTCTCTTCCTCTGCTTCACAGATTCTTTTTAGGCTATGAAACTGTGGCCTTCTGCCCATTGCATAATCCTAATTTATAGAGGGGTTCAATAATCTAGAAGAGGTATGCTGTGTTCTCAAGAGCAGAATATATCCTAAGGGATGGTGTGTAATAGTCTAAAAGAATAAGAAACCAAATTCATATCACGGGGCGGGGGGGGTGCAAAGAAACAGTAAACGGCAATGAAAAGTCTTGAAAAATAAAGGTACATACTGACCACGAAAAATTTAAATCTGGAGAATGATTTCTTAACCAGTGACAAAGACCAAGAGCTTACAAAGTGCCTTGCTTTCCTAGGACCTCTAGTTCTGATTATTCTTCTGTGACTTTCTATCACGTTTCACTTTTCTCTGAATGTTAACTCTTCAACTCCAAGCTCCACTGAGAACACCTCAAGTCCTAGGCAATCGCTCCACCCTCATGACATAATTTCCTGGTGCCGGTAAAGGAATTCCTTTCTCCCCAAAATACTACACTGTAAATTTAGAAACTATCAACAATGCAAGAAAAAGTTTAGATCTGTGAATGGGAACGGAGACTCCAGCCCTCTAGTAATTCTGCCCTTCTGCATCTTTAAGACAACAAAAATGATGGGGCTTTTCATTTGCCAATCCGCAAAAAGAAATTTTAAGAAAAATTTAAAAATTACAAGCCCAAAACTAATCACCAACGTAAACAAAGGCAAATATGTGTTTAACTGCAATGATAATTCTCTACCGGGTATTTTAATCGCAATTATAATGCAAACCAATCCTTGGACGTGATTCTGTGCGCGTCCAGCACTCCAAAGTTAGATGACATAATAAACAAGTTCTTCCCTTTCCTCTCCTGTGGTCACGTCAGATACCTGTTGCATCACCTGGAAAGTGGCCTTCACAATCTAGGCAAGGGGCATTATCTCCAAATAATTCGGTGGGCTGTTTTCTTGATAAATTTTAGCCTCATTTATTTTAATGAGGTCGCTAGGAGGCAAGGGTGTGGTGGCTCCTGTTCACCTGTGCGGGAGATTCTAGCACGCAGACATGGACAGCTGCGACTTTCTGGACTCCCGGGGGCATGAGAGTTTTGAAGACTTGGGCTTGAGGAGAGATGTATATGGTTCGGCAGAAACAGAGAAGCGGGGGAACAGGCGAAGGCTACGGGGTGAGCGGGGGCAGCCCTGGAGTCCCGGTGGCAGGAGCGGGAAGTGAGACCTGCGATGCAAGCTTGGCGGAGAGAAAGCTCGTCCGCCAAGGTGTCGGGCCCAGGGCCAGGGTCCGGGCCAAGCTGGGGGCGCACGAGAGATCCAAGCCGATCCGACCCTTGGCCAAAGCCCTCGGGCAGACTGGGCAGCACCAAGACGCGCGAGGATTAGAAAATAATACTCCCCTCCCCTCCCCCCGGAGAACTACGCGGGAGGCGGAGACGCGAGGCAGGAAGCGCATGGGCCGGGGTCCGAGCCCGGCCGGCGAGAGGACCCGGGCCGGGGCCCGGGCCGCCAGGGGCCGCACTCACCATGTCGTACACGTTGAGCACCACTAACTGGTTGGCCCCCATCCTCCTCCCCGCGGCCGCCGCCTCGTCCGCCAGCCGCTCCGTCTCCGAGGGGCCGAGGCCGCTCCCACCCCCGCGGACGCTTCAGGGGGCCCGAGCCGGGCACTAAGCGCACAGTCCGGCCCGCGGCAGCCGGCGCGGGAGCATCGGGAAGCCGGACCGCTCCCGGGCGCCACAAGACCTTCAGCACCGACGCGGCCCAACCGTTGGCTGGCCACTTGGCTGGCCCGCTCCGGCTCAGGCACCTCCCCTGGGCGGCAGACACGTGGGGAAAGGCGGGGCGTGAGCGGGGGGCGGGCTCCGGGGGCCCCGGGGGCGGAGCCAGCCCGGCGCGGGGGGCCGAGCCCGCCTGCGCTCTGGCTCTCCGCGGCCGCACCTCGCTCGGGACCCAAAATGGCGCGGCCTCCGGCCTGAGCGCCCGGCGGGAGCGGGCCCCGGAGGGACTACAGCTCCCGGCATGCACCGGGCCCGGCCCCGATCGCCGCCCGGAGCGCAGAGGCGGAGCCTCCGCGGCTCCCGCCTCCGTCGCGGCGCGCCGCGCCCCGACTACAGCTCCCAGCATGTCGTGCGGGCCGGTCCCCACACAGCCCAGGGCTTCCCGGGAGACGACAGTGCCCAGCGTGCGGAGCTTGGGGACTGCGCCAGGTCCTTCGCGGTCAGCCCTTGGCTGGCGGCGAGGTTTTTCTGTCTTCGATCCCTCTTCACTGATATTGCTCCTGTTTCTGTCGCGCTGAGCTCGATGAAGCCAACGAAATGTGGCAGAAGACCATACTCATGACCCGGTTTCCCAAATCCCCACTCACTTTTCGTGTGTGTGCAAAGAATGGGAGTGGGGAAATAGAGGAAGGCGGGTAACTGGTCGGGGACGGGTGTAACTTGCATCCAGTTAATCCTCAATAAGGAATTTTACATTTAATGAAATTATTTCGCTGAGATGGGACGAGAATACAGGACTCATAGATGAGCACAACCCTAGGACACAGTCGATGCTTTTGCATACATTCAATAAAGTGTATGTCTGCCGTGTCCCGGGCAATGTTGTAGGCCCTGGGGAACACAGTGATAAACGGGAGCGGGGACAAACAAAATATCGATGATCTATGACTTTGCAGAGAATTAAAGTAGGATGAACTGACAGTAATCTTAGAGTGGCTGCGGTGTGAAGGTCTCTTTGACAAGGTGAGGTTTAAGCTCTGAATGACAAAACCAGCCCTGCAAATATCAAGGGGCAAATATCCTTAAAAGGGAACCTCGAAGCTAATGGATTAAACCAATTAGGAAGCTATTCCGCAGATGCTCAGCTTTGGACTATTTTGGAAGTAAAGCCTATAAGACTTCTAATGGTTGGGTGTTGAGTTTGTTAGGGAGAGAACATTCAAAGATAACTTCAGATTTTTGACTTGGGAAATTGTGGAGGTGGTGCCCTTTACAAGACGTGAAAATTGGGAAGAACAGGTTGGAAGGAGGGAAGTCAAGCCTTATGGTTTGATCATGTTAAGTTGGAGATGCCTTGTAGCTACCCGTGATGTCAAGTAGGCATTTAGATAACTGGAATCATGGCCATTATAGATTCTAAAGCCTTGGGACTGATTGGATGACCTAGGAAAAGGCGTAGGTGACAGGAGAGAAAGGGGCTAAAGATAAAAGCTCTAGGACCCTTCTTTTAAAGATCAAGTGGAGCGGGGGAGAAGACCCCCGGCAGGAGAATGTGGTAACACAGAAGCCACAAGGCTATTAGATTCAGCCATACGGAGATTGCTGATGGCTTTGACATGAGCAGTCTCAGGGCAGGAGTGGCATCCAAAGAACGTCTGAAATGGATGGGGAGTGAATGTAAGGTGAAGGGGAGGCTATATAGGCACTTTGGGGGTAATAATGGGAAAGGGCTGCATGGTCAATGGAAGACATTTTAAATATGAGAGAATACTAGGATGCTCGTATAAAGAGAGAACAATTGGTGTTGCTGGAGAGAGGGCAAGATTTCCGAGGGCAGGTAAGTGTAAGGTATCCAGTGCACAGGTGGTGGGCTGGCCTTTAACAGGAGGGATGCTTCCCATGGTGACAGCATGAGAGGTAAAATAAAGGTGAATAGTGATGGCATAAAAGATATAGAGACAAATGAAGGCAATTTTGGGGTGGGGGAAAGGGGGGTATTCTAGAAATTTTGGGGTGGGGGAAAGGGGGGTATTCTAATTTGCTTTGATTTTCTCAATGAATAAGAGACAAAACGATCATTGGAGAGTCAGAGGGGAGAGGGTGGGGTGGCAGGAATCTGAAGAGAGACAAGGTGTAAAATAGGGGAAACTAGGGAAATGGACTTGAACTGCTGGCACTGTTGAGTGATGGTAAGTGTATCCCAGACAGGTTGTAGACAAAGTTCTAAACTTCATTTTGGCGTACCCAGCTGCTTTGCTTCCCTTCCCCACTGTGGCCTTCCTTTCCACCCAACCCAGCTGCTCAAACTGCAGTTGTGGGGAAAGGCACTCTCCCTCAAAGCTCATTTAGTCCTAGCTGCACGACTTGGCTCAAACTACTGCATCACTTCACCTCTTACTCTACACACTGCCTTTGTCCTTTGTGATCTTGTCTAGTTACTCAGCTGTAACTATCAATATATGTGGAAAAGTCTGATGCCCTGATCTCCAGCCCCCCTCTCCCTGAGCACTCGGCCAGTATAACCTGCAGCCTGTTGGACTTTTCTACCATATGGATTCGTTTCCTATTGCCGCTGTAACAAATGACAGAAACCGTATTAATAGAATTAACAACAAAGAAAATTTAATATAAGGAATTATCACTTGGGTATTGGAGGTCTAAAAAGACAAAAAGGGAACACTGAGGCATCAGAGAGGTAGTAAGCCCGAGAAGCAGCTCTCAGCCCTAGGCCCTGGGGGCACAAAGAGATCGGGATTTAAACATTTTGAAAGTTTGGAGGCGAGAGCCCTGTTGCGCTGGAATCTCAAACTTCGAAGAGGGAAGGTTGGGACGGTGTCTCTCTGAGGGGGCACACTGGCACTGGTCCTAGATATTTTTTAAAACTTCAAGCTAGGCATCAACGACCACTACCAAAATCTGCTGCCATTGTGGGGGATGGAGAAGCATGGCTAAGTTCATGCTGCCAGCACAGGTGAGAAACAGGAAGCCCTTGCCCTCCTCCTATCCATCTCTCTCCAGTACCTGGTGCTAGAGGAAGCTATAGGGAGCTGGGTGGAGAGCAGAGATGAGGTTCGCAGAGTCAGGTCTCAGCAATTAGAAAGGCAGGTTTGAAACAGAAAGAGTAGTAACCTGGATACAACCTCCCACAGACAATTCCTTAGGCAACCTAGAAGGAGGCATAAGTTGTCCAAAGCATTATAAAGGAAAATAAATTTTAAAGCTTATTGCTACGTGAGCGGTGTTGATATGAACTGAGTCCAATTGTTTTATTTATAGCTGTATACCAAATTACCTCAAAAAACAGCAGCTTAAAACAAATATTATTTTATGGTTTCTAGGGTCAGGAGTCTGAGCATGTGATTCATGTTTAGCTGAATATTTCTGGCTGAGGGTCTCATAGGGGTGGAGTCATCTGATGGCTCGACTGGGGCTGAAGGACCTGCTTCCAACCTCACTGATGTAGCTCTTGGGAGGAGGCTTCAGCTGGTCAACATGTGGGCCTCTCTGTAGGCTTGCTCATGACCTGGTGGCTGCTGCTTTCTGAGTGAGTGCACCAACAGAGAGTGGGAGAGTGAAAATGAAGCATCAGTGTCTTAAAACATCATTTTGGAAATGGTCTACTATCAATTCTGCTGTATTCTCTTGGTCATACAGAACAACTCTGGAGCAGTGTGGGAGGGGACCACACAGTGTGTGGATACCAGAAGGTGGATCGCAGGGGCCATCTTGAGGGCTGGCCGCTGCAGATGGCTGTGTAAAACTCTGTCCCCTCCACTGAGGTGGTTCCCGAGTCAAGAATGACTTGTGTGTTCCAGAATCCCAGTTGGTTTCCTCCCCACTCTGTCATGAAAAATACTTGGGAGGTAACCTTCAGTTCCCCTTCTTTGCTAGGTCAGTTGTCTTTGGTTGACAACACTGACTGCTTTGGTTGGATAAGTAGTCAGTGTAAAGATGGCCGTGTGGATTCTCCAGTAGGTCCTGAAACTGGCCGTTTCCCATTTCAAAATTGCCTGCTCCATGAGGAGAAAACATAGTTGGGAAATTCAGAGGATAATGGCGCTTTTTTTCTTAGATGTCTTTAAACTGAAGTGATCATTTAAGCTGTTCGTAATTGTACAAGCTTGTTGATATGGCAGTGAAATGGTTGATCTTTGATCAATCTTTGATTGCCGTGGTTGTAGTAACTGCTCAGGTAGGCACACTACTCTGTATCTGGAGTGGGTGACCACTTTGAGCAAGGCGTATAATTTTCCCTGGCCATGTGGTAAGATTTCAACATTGCTCACCTGTCAATCCTGTACTTCCTGAGTCTGCAGGAGAATTATTCCCTATTGGTATAAGAAAGAGATCATCCTTGTTGAGATTTGGACAGTAAACTGCTCCGGTGGCTGTTTCATTCTTAATTGGTACAATGTGACCTGGGGCCCAGATGCTGTGACCAGACCAGACATGACCTTGGTTTGCCATTTCGGTTATCTGTGAGGGTGTTTACTAGAGATTCCATAGGCTGGGCAGATAATTGAATCTCGTTGTTCGTATGAACGTGACCTGTTTCTGATCTTTTCTCACGAGATGGAAAGCAATGCATTTGCCTACCGAATAGGCGCATCCCATAGACCGAAGTCTGATTAGCCTGCCCGGCACCGAGAGCACATCTGGCACACCCACTGCAACTGGCATCACTACTCGGTTAAATCTGCAGGCGTCCACAGTCGTTCTTCAGGGTCCATCCGCTTCCTGCATGGGCCAGGCCGATGATGAAATGAAGATATGCCAGAGCCCACCAACCCTGCATCTTTTAGGTCCATAACGGTGGCACCAATCTCCGCTACCCCCTGAAGAACGATATGACTTGCTAACTTGGGCGTGTGTGTAGGGGACGGTTTTCGAGGCCTTCCGCCAACGATGGTGCCTACTCCGCAGACTGGGGACCCAGTTACTCCAATTGCCAAGTATATCGAGTCCAATTACGCACTTGGGGACTGGGGAAAGGACCCGTGGGTGGCTGGAGCCACTGCGACCTTCATAGGTCCCCACTCTCAAGGGGGGCTTGATGACACTCTAGGTCTCTGGGTATCAAAGTCAACTCAGAGCTGTATCTAATTGTCCTCAAAATGTCTGGTTAATCCCCTTTGTCCAATACACTCACCTGAGTAAATGGCCATCGGTCTTTAGGGGGAATTGTCATGGGATAAACTTGTCTTAGTGTTTCAGGCTCCTTCTTGCTAGGGACCTGGCCACCTCTTTAGTCAACAGATCCTGGATCTGAAAATCTACTCGTGTCTGTGGACTAGAGCAAAGGACTGCGACTTTTTATTAAGACAACTGTCCTCAGCATCCTCCTTCATACTTGTTTTTTTCTTTAATAAATGTTAGCCAATGACCTCATTGTCTGCCTGACAATTTTGTCACTAAGACCACCGTGTTCTTTAACCATCTCCACAGCTCCCTGCAGGTCGAGCCCCCTGGCTGCTCCTTGCCTGTCGTTATGGTAATTGTGGCCTCCTAGCTTCAGCAAGGCCCCACCTCTCTTACTTCAAGGCCTCATCCTCCCCACGGGCGTTAATGAATCCAACTCTGTGACCGCCTTGCCTCACGACATCCTGGCTGCCGAGGAGAGTCGCCACTGCACATTTTAGCAATGCAGGTGAATAACGTGCCATCTGCACTCTCTCGTGGGACATAATCTTCTGCTGCATGTAACTCATCAGCTACCTGTGGGGAGCAGATTGTAACTGACAAGGTCCTTGCAATCTGTGAGGTCAACCAAAAGGTTGCTCGCCTCAAGGAAGCCTCTTAAGAATGGAGCAGTAGAACGATGGGGGAAACAATGCGGTGTTGCTCGAGGCAGAGAGTAAGCTCATAGCCCCAGCAGAGGAAACTGCAGAAGATCAGAGCAGGGTGTGGGTTGGGAGAGGATAATCTTATCTCAGCCAGCAACTGTATGCTCTTGTCTAAAAGCAGTTTGCAAAAATAGAACTACACCATTGCTCCACCATCAGTGGACAGTGGACCTTCTGATCCGGGCTTTCTGTCTTGCTTCTTTTCTTCATCCCCATCGTGCCCATTCAGGTATATTCTCCAGAGCCATGCTGGGCGTGGCAGGATTTACCGCTCGCTGGAGGCGGCAGCTACCCTCTGTCCACTCCGGTAGCTTTTCTATTTCTTCCCCTACAAACTGCTGGAACCCCAGGCTTTTTTACTTTGCAGAGAGTTGGCCATCATTTTTTCCCAGTCATCTAAGCGCCACCCTGTAATGCCCTGATTTGGAACTCCACGAGCCAAGAAGGAAACTGACACCGATGCAGCGCAAGAGGGAGTTTACTGACAAACTCGAGTGTGGACCCCACTCGTTCACTGACGCAGCAGTGGTTGAGAGGAGCCCCGACCGAGGGGCTGGGACCTAATTTAAAGGGTAAAACCGCAAGCCTTGGGGAGATGCCTTGGCGTTACCTGACTGCGGGGTTAGGTTGACCTTTAAAGGGATTGGGTGGTAGGTTGTTGGGTCTGCGTGCAAAGGGGGTCGTGTGCAGTTGGGGCTGTGTATAGAGGGGGCCGTGCACAGTGAGGCTGTGTATAGAGGGGGCCGTGCGCAGTGGGGCTGTGTATAGAGTGGGCCGTGCGCAGAAAGGGCCGAGTGCAGAAGGTGCCGGGAGCAGTAATCAGGATATGTGCAGAGGAAATAAGGGTGGGGGTCCTTAAGGGCCCACCGATTAGCTGGCTTGGCTGGTTTGGCCAGGTGGTAAGGCATTGTTCTTGACCCTGGCCTTTGGGGAACTTTTCCACTGGCCTTTGGGGAACTTTTCGTACAATTCATTTTGGGATCACTCAGAAAAATGGAATCATTCCAGTCTTTCAACCCCACCAGTGAATTTGCCTCATCCCTTCTGATCCTTGCAAAAGTATTAGTTAAATTCCATATCCTGAGAAAACACTTATCCAGGCTTAAGGAACTCTTGGAATCCAACCCCAGGTGTATCCCCTGGCTGCTGCCAGTACATGCAGGTTAAGTTTTGTAATTCTCCCCTCCCTCAAAAGTCCCGCATGTCACCTGGGTTTTGCCGGGATTTAACCTAGGAGAGGAGGGAGGGGCACCCACCGTCTTATGGGGGAGAGGGTTCTGCAGCATCTTCCAGCTCAGCAGGAGTGGTCGCTCTTCCTAGAGAGGGATGGGCCCTGTCTGCATGCCCAGAGGGTGGTGTGGTGTGTGTATACAGAGACAATGTATTTGGAGACATCCATCCAGGTAACCCTGTCCCAGACTTCAGGATCCCAGGTTTTCCCTACTGGAGCCTTGACCTATGCATAACAGACCTGCCTTGGATGAGGGTTCACACATCTCTGGAGCCCTGTGACTTCCAGGTCTGCAGCCTACTACCGTTCATTTGTGTCTGCCTTTCTATTACTGGGGATGACGATCTCCTTACGAGCTACCACAGAGGCACTCTGGTTCTCACACTTAAACTGCTCTGTCTCGCGAATCTTCCTCGGGTTGTCAAGAGGTAGCAAGTTGGTAAAATGTGGCGATAAGGGTCCTCTTGTACACTGTTGGTGGGAAGGCAAATTGGTGTAGCCACTGTGGAAAACAGTATTGAGATTCCACAAGAATTAAAAATGGAACTACCATATGATCTAGCAATCCCACATCTAGGTGTATATCCAAAAGAAACAGGATTTTGAAGACATATCTACACTCCTGAGTTTACTGCAGTATTATTAACAATAGCCAGATATGGACACAGCCTATGTGTCTGTCAGTGGATGAGTGGATAAAGATGTGGTATATCTATATACGTACCATGAGATTTTTAGTCATGAGAAAGAAGGAAATCCAGCCATTTGCGACAATATGGAGGGACTTTGAAGGCATTGTGCTGAGTGAAATAAGCCAGACAGAGAAAGACAAATACTGTATGACTGCACTTATACGTGGAATGTTAAAAAAAAAAAAAAAAGCTGAACTCCTAAAAACAGAGAATTACCAGCTTCCAGGGGGTGGGGGGAATTGGGGAAGTGTTGTTTAAGGGTGCAAATGGGGAACTAGTCATAAATAAGTCCTGGAGAGCTAATACACAGCATAGTGACTAGTCCACAATACTGTTATAAACTTCACAGCCGCCAAGAGACTGGATCTTACTTGTTCCCACCACAAAAAAGAAACGATAATTATGTGATGTGTAATTAATAGATGCAATTAATAGATGTAATTAGTAGCAGAGGGGGAGGGGGGAGGGAGAGGGAGAAATGATGGAGAGAGACTGGGTAGAGGCCTTCACCGCCCTGTAGTGTGACCAAGGTCCGGTAAGCTGTCAGGTATGGCTTCTGGCTAGCCTAAGTCTGCCTACGTGGTCCCACCTCACTCAGTCACGGGGCAGGGAGCAGCCTGCGGGGCGGGCCGTGGCCTTCACGCACCTGTGGCCGTGGATTTCAGAGGGAAGCTGCTAAAGCTGAGTCAAGGACACTCGTGCAGTGGGAGGCTTGCGAGGAGCGTTCTCACGGCCTCCGCACACCGCTGCTCTTCCCAGCGGGGCCGACATGCATCAGCCCACCTCCGGCGCTGGGTCTCATTCCATCTTGCCTCCCCCACGATTTTAATCAGGCAGTTCCCCGCCCCCCCCGTATCATCAATTTTCCCCAGGCCCTTGGATTATTCCTATCAATATCCAGTAACATCTCCCCCTCCAGCTGCCCCTCTGTTTCTTTGCTCCTGTGCAGAAAAAAAGGAATCCTTGAACTGTCTACACTTGCTGTCTACACTTCATTTCCCCTTCTTTTGCTCACGATGAAAAGAGTTTTATTCTTTATGATCAATTACATAGTATAAGTTCAACGTGGTAGGAAACAAGAGCAAGAAAGCAGGTATCCTCTGGAACCATATGATTTTTAAGGTTAGTGACTATCACCCTTTCATTTGTCTCTATGTAGGGAGACACATCGCTTTATGGAAAAAGAAAAAAATCCCATGTTATTTTTCTGTTGTTTCTCCTTTCCATAGTTTTGGAGGTTTTGTTAATATCCTCTCCTCTCTACATCTCTTCATCCATCCCCACTTTCCTTCCCCTGTTCATACATATAAACGCACACATGCACATTTTGTAAACAAAATGCTATGTACCCTTCCGTACTTGACTTCCTGCTTTCGTACACAGAGCTTTCGTGTATATGGTGGAATCATACTGTGACTACTTCTCTGTAGTTTGCTCTTATTTAATAAAACCTCATGGAAAATCTTGTAAATTACAAATACAGATAGATCTATATGGTTAATATACAATCATTTATTCAACTATTTACCTATTGATAGGCATTAATTCTTTTTGTAGAGTTTTGCCGTGATAACCATTGATATTACTACTACTACTACTACTACACACACACACACATCCCCTCCTACTGGTTCTGCTTCTTTGGTTGAACTCTGAGTGTTACTAATTGTTTAGAAAGCTGTGATGACATCTAGACAAATTAAAAAGACCATTTGAGCATTAAAATAAAAATTTAAACTTAAAACTTAGAGCATCAGCTTCTTATTTTCAATATCATAAATTGTACATTTCATGTGACTCCTATTAGAAAAACTTCTGAAATATGTTTGAATCTACACACATTATTAAGTTTAGCCACATTAGGTAAATTAACTATAGCCATGTAAGATTTCATGTGAAAAGTTTTGTGCAAAATAGTTTCATGTATTTATACATTTTCAAAATTTACTTTCATACTAAGAAGGAATGTAATAGCCAAATTTAGTTTTTTAAAAGTGTTTATTTTTTAACAAATGCCTTATGAGAGTACATAGATTACCTTAAGACAAATGCAAACGCACAAAAAATTAATTTCATAACAAACAAGATATGTGAAACTATTTCTGTTTGGGGTAATTTAAGAACATTTTTCAGATCTTGGATTTGATGACGCTATGAGCTTATGCTAGTATTTCTTGGCCAAACACATGCTTTCAATGTAAGTATATACACACATTCTTTCTGCATACATATATCCTAGTAAACCAACTTTCATTTTTCTTAATCTTTCACTCTCCTTGTTTTGTAAATTGGTGCATAAATATATTGTCTATAAATCCTCATATAATGGAAGTAGCTCAAACTAGAATACTGAAGAACAGTAGCATCAGGAGAAAGAGAAAAGAAATAACCAGGTCACCATTTGGACTGAAATAAGAAAAAAAAAAAGTCATTAGAAATTATGGAATAACTAGCTACTATACCACTGACAGAGAACAAAGATTAATAAGACATCTTGTCTACTCTCAAGATGTTTACCTCTTAGTGTCTGAGGCTGACCAGAGGAAAATAGATAGTTAATATAACTATCTATAACTAAAATAAATGATTAATATATGAGAGAAGTGGTGCAGAAAGGCGATAGTGTCCTAAAGTTACTTAGAAACGACACGTTTAGCTCAGGTGCAGATCATTTGCACCATTAACTTCCCATTAGCACCAAAAATTGAGGAGTCGTAATATTTCAAATAGCCATCAATAATTGCTTGTCTTTCACTTTTGTTTAATATTTTACAAAATGAAAACAAAAACAAAAAAGCCAGGTCCAGGGCAGAGAAGCAAAGTCAGTTGCGGTCTGTTTTACTATTAAGACTTTTTACTCTGCTCTCCAAAGACACTGGAGAGGAGCCCTGGGTGATGCTTTTACTACCCGTTTCTTGGGTGCATCGGGACGATGGCCAGTGGTCAAGGGCTGACTCAGGGTCGGTGGGGGCACAGCCACTGTCCCCTCCCAGTCCCACTGCCACAGTCTCTGTGTGTACCTTAGGTGGAGTTGAAAGACATGTTTGATGGGAAGACAGTGGCTGTTAAGTGGGATGGGACAAAAGGGGACCCCGGTTGTAATAACAATTCTCAGGAATTCCTTCTACTGTGTCCTGGTATAAGAGATTCATACACTTTCTAGGACATCCCACATAGGGCAGAGATATGAGTGTCCCAGGAACATGGGAGGCGTTTGTCCTTTTTAGCTGTGTCTTTTACAACTCCCCTCATTAAAGCCCGATTAGGCACAGTCCTTACCCGGAAATCATTCCATAGATTTCTATTGCAAATATGGCCGTGAGGTTACAGAAACTGCAAATCAGAAAAATATCAAAGATTAAATTAAGTACAAGATATTGAGACTCCCTCCACGTCTATGTTAACAATCAAATCATAACTAATTTTAGTTAAGGTGTGTTTTCTTGAGAATAAATATATTTGCATAACAGCGGTGATTGATTTTTCCATATGTGTGACGTAGGTAGCTCACTACAAAATTCCTAGGGCTTGTTACTGCAACCACACTATCCTCCTAATAGCTTTACACCATTTTGATGGTGGTTCCCAAGGCAACAGCAATAATGATATTAATAATAATTAACAGTAATAAGTATTGCCAAAACAATAAAGAATTAACATATATTGAGCATTGCTACTTATTGAAAATGAATACTAACTGAGCATTTGCTGTGTACAAAGCAGTGTACCAATTGCTTTCCATGAATTATCTTGGCTAATCCTTAGAGCAACCCTTCCTTTTAGATGAGAAAACTGAGGCTCAGATAGTTAACTACTTGCGAAAATTTATGCAGCTGTGAGTAGCAGGGCTGGGGTTTGAATTCCAGGTTTTCTGGTCAAAGAGCCAGTGATGTTCACCTGATGTTGGCCAACCCCTTTGGGAAGCTACGAATGTTAGAAAGTGGATACATGAAACTGTGTTATATCTAGTATTACTGAGTAGCTCTCATAAATTAGCATAGCACTTGGAAGGTGACAGGATATAGCTAAACATTAATGATCTGATTTTACATAACTTCATGTGGGAGAAGAGAGGAGAAACTTAATTTTATTGTTTGCTAAATGCCCAGCAAAATTAGGAATTTTTACCCAGGTTCTTCACTTAATCCTCAGAATACTATAAGATAGGTATTATTGACTCATTTTACAGACAAAGAAATGAGCTCCAAGAGATAAAGCAATTTGCTTAAGACTCCATAGCTAACTCCATAGTTACTAGTGGCAAAATTAGGATTCAAAGCAAGGTAGACTTTCCAGCACAATGCCCTCAGGGTCCACCCATGCTGTTGCAAATGGAAAAATTTCCTTCTTTTTTTTTATGGCTGAATAATACTCCATTTTTTATAATATACCACTTTTTTTTTAATCCATTCTTCCATGGATGACACTTAGATTACTTCCATGTCTTGGCCATTGTAAATAATGCTGCCGTGAACATGAGGGTGCAAGTGTCTCTTCAAGTTAGTGTTTTGTGAAACTCTTCTGTTAATGGTGACCCCAGACTATGACATTTTTGATTCTTTTTGCTAGGAATTTTCTTCCCTCTTGACTTAGTGTAACTCATTTATTGGACTTTGTTGAGCGAAATAGAAATTTTATTCTCCCTTGTCAGCAGGCATCCTGTCCCTGGATAAAATATTGGGCAGAAAATATCCAGATAACAAAAAGCCTAGTCTAATCCGCATATAAAGCTTTAGTCTCTCGAACGGTAAGAAACTTTTCCCTTCCCCACGCTTGGGCCTGAATCTCGTAATGGGGAAATTTCACCTGATGTTCCAGGACTCAGGTGACGCTTTCTCTGCATGGCCGTTTACCAACCACGCCTCAGCTCCTGGCTTCCTATGGTTTTCCCCACATGTTCTCTCTTTGGGGTCACCTTACCCCTGAGGTGAGCAGGGACAGTCCCTTTCATGATGACCCAAGTCCAGTTTCCTTTCATGAGGTCCGTATATGAACACATCTGAAAGAGTACACATTTCTCCCCAACACTGACGAAAGCCCCATTTCCATGCCCAGTAGCACCCTTTGGCTTTCCTTGTGTACCTGAAGGCAGCCTTTTACCTTCAAGCTTTCTGGACGAGCATTAGGGATGGCCTGTGTTCCCCACTCCCAAACCAAGAGGCCCAAGTCAGTTTTCCTGAGCGGTTTTCTGAAGCTCCCTGACTTGGGTCAGGGAGGGAAAATGCACATTCAGAAAACTCTCTTTGAAGAAATGCTCACTATTAGCCTTATCAATTCTCACCTCCTTTGGCTGGCTAAGGAGAGGGAGGGGGAGGAATCAGCCTGGGGGACCCTCTTGTCAAGTTCTGCATTAATGATCATTTTAGGACATGGAAGAAACCGGTTTTGGGGGCCTTTGCTCAAAGTGCGGGATGGAAAGAATCTCGTTTAAATATCCTGTTTTACTGGATTTTCCTATTAACTTTCTCTTTTTTCTCTTCATTTTTCTCTTTTATTTGAGAAGCCTTCTGCTCAGTCTCTATTCTCTGGTAAACGTAAATTCTACTAATGTTCCATATTCTCCAGGAAGTATTCTTCTGATGTTCAAAATAGCGTTGACCTTCCTCATCTCCAAATTATATTCTGCCCGTCAATAACACAAACGATTATGTTTGAAAAGCATCTCACATCTATTCGCGCTGATTTACCCTCCTTGATTTGTGTGTATGCCCCTACTCCTTTCCCACCCAGTTTAATCACAAACACCTTGAAGGCTGAGATTGTGCTTATGTTATATTTGCATCTGTGACAGCCAAGGAACATAGTAAAGTACTCAAATGTAGTTGTGAATTGATTAATTTAATTAATGTTTAACATGACATCTTATCTCCCACACCCATAGAATGTTTGATGTGATTGCCACAAAATGAAAAAGCAAATAAATATATAGATAAGAATAACGATAACTGAATCTCTGGTGACATCAAATGAAATGAAGAAAAGAAAAATTTTGAGGAACTAATGCTAAAAGTATTAAAACAAAACATTTATATTCACCTATAGTTTGGATCCAGGATCTTCACTCGAAACACATACATTCCAGTATGCTGCATGGGCCACACTAAATGGTTATAGTTAGATTTGTTGATAATCTCATATGGTTGATTTAAGTCTCCTGGTTTTCCAATGGCATAAGAAAAACAGTGATTATAGTTCTGAATGGGAAACAAAGACAAAAACCTTAAGGTCATTATCTGACTCTAACAGACAAACTTCCATTCTCATCTATTTATCTTGGTAAATTATTTAGAGATGTAATGGCTATTCCCTGCTACCATTTTAGCACCGTATAGCAGTTTTAGAAGATATATTGGATTCACATTTGGTAGAAAGTGAAGCTTAGTGAAAACAAATGCTCTATTACTTTTTTATTTGTAGATGATAATAAATTACCAGGGTGTTGAGAGTATAAGCATATCATTTCCCTAAATCAAAAATGCACAAAATTCTCCAAGGATGCTTAATCTGGGGACAGACACTATTTTGAACATAAGGTATGGATACGACAGTAGTCAAGGTGGTATATCTTCGGGTTTTCATCTTCTCCTAGGACTTTTTTATTTATCCAATTATCACTACCATGTCCCTCTGTGGGTCTCAAGATACAAACCAGAAAGAATATTTATCCCATGTTCCCCTTTTGAAAAGCACAGATGAAATGAGCCTGTATTTTTTAAAGTCTCTTTATTAAAGCTAAGAAAAGAACATTCAAAAATTGTTAAAATTTGCAGATTTGTGACCCTAAAATAATACAGGACATTGCTTCTGTGTTTTTGTAGGTCCCGTAAGTTTCCACACTGAATGTAAAGGATTCCGCCTCTACCAGTCTGCCCTCTGAGAGCTTTCTCATTGGAAGGAAATAAGACTTGTGAGGCCATTACTTTTGATGTGCCAGAGCTTTTGGCTATCAACATCCTTCTTTTTTTTTTTTTTTTTCCTACCTATCTTTTGAGGTCTAAAAGTTTGTGTTTCCATCTATCCTGGAATAAATGGAGGGATAGACGCTCATTGAGAGATGTCACGGATTCTCAGTGTGGCTGAGTTCTTTCTTTAGCCTTTCAACGAGCAACTGTCATTTGATTTGTTCAAGTGGTATTTATTTCTTGTTCTGTCCTGAGACTCTCTCTACATTGTGACATTATCGAAACAATGGTATTACAGAGATGGTGTTTTTTCTTAACTTCTTGGTTTTGGAAATAATCAGGAACAGATCATATAGTTCCTTTATTTGGCTATGTAATTCTGAGATATATGATAGATAGATAGATAGATAGATAGATAGATAGATAGATAGATAGATATAGATATATAGATATTGATATATATATCTAGCATTCCCTTTTACAGCTCTCTCAATTTATCTTTATTTATATACACTCCAGTATTTACATTCTATAATTATATTTTAATTATAAGGGCCATTCCTAAAACTCTTGGTGATTTTCTTTAATTTAGTGAAGTATTACTACACCTCTTGATAAACTACCTAATAATTCTTCCACCTTTATTTTTATCTACCTCTTCTACTATTTCTTGCCTTTGTCTCTCTTTCTACCACTGCAATCTCTGACGCATTTATAAAACAACATATTGGGTGTAAAAAACAATACGTTGGGTGTAAAAAGGTTTATCATCACTATTACTTTTTTCCTTTGGACACTAAAAACCCCATTTCTGCCTTTTCCTTATTAGTGTGTGTATTTCTTTTATATTGGCACATAATTGGCAACACTATACTAGTTTCAAGTGTACAACATAATGATTCAATATTTGTATATATTGTGAAATGATCACACAATAAGTCTAGTTAACATCTATCACTACACGGTAACAATTTTTTTTCCTTGTGATGAGAACTTTTAAGATCTACTCTTTTAGCAACTTTTAAATATGCGATACAGTGTTATTAACTATAGTCATCATGCTGTGTATTATCTCACAGGAATTATTTATTATATAACTGGAAATTTGCACCTTTTGACCCCTTCACCCATTATGCCTACCCTTATCCCCTGCCTCTGACAGCCACTCATTATATTTTGATGTTTCCTAACTAGAAAATGTGATACACTATGTACACATATATATATTTGCACATATATATATGTAATATATATAAATATATGTAATTTATACATACAAAATTGGTGGAGGGGTCTTCTAGATCAACACTGGCCTAGGAACATCTTGTTCCACTGAGTTAGTTAACGCATGGGACCATGAACTTGAGTAAAAGAATATGTACCATATATTAATATGTGCAGGAATGACATATCGCCACAACAAAGCATGGCTAATAATGACATATTCATCTTCTATAATCATATGTATTTTTTTTGTAGATGCCTGGAAATGTTCATATTGTTTACAATTTCCTACCTACTTATTTTGTAATGTGACCGACGATAATACCCATCAACCATTGCTCTTCTTTTTGTGTCATACCCGATATTTCCTGTTAAATTATTGGGCTTTTGTTTCAATGACTGTTTTTCCTTCCTTTCTTTTTCAGTTGAAAGTCCACTTGATCGAGCCATCTCGTCTCTGAGAAAACAAATCTCCCCTAGCCTCATGGATTACACTTCCATTTCCAGCCAAAGACTTCTCAGACTAGCGTGTCAGCCAAGTCCAGAAACTCGAATCCGCTCCCGAGTGCCATGCACGGAGCCGACCGTTCAGTACTCACATTCTCCATTTCTTCCTCAAGCTCTGACGTTAACTTGGAAGACCCTGTGAAAATGGCGCTTCTCTTTTTGAGTCCTTCAGTTTTTCTCCTGAGAATTTACAGTCGCTAGAGTTTCCTCCCGGATCGTTCATGGAAATATCATTCATCCCCGTGGAACAAGGGCTGTGTGGCAATCAGTGTAGCCCCCAGAATGGGCATGCTACTTCATCCCAGGTGTGTTTCAGGGAAAGGGCACCTCTGATCGCCATGTTTAGTTAATGCACAGTTCAGTTACTGTGCAGTCCATATACCTTTCTTCGGGAAGGATGTATTAACTTTACTCACCAAGATACCACTAGTATTCTATGATTGTCAGACTCCAGGTCGAATTCAGCCTGTTAGTAGTGAGCTTTGTGTCTCCCAGACAGTAGAATGGAATGTTTATGGCCTGGTGTGGGTGCTCCGAATCCTTCTCCAATGTAAACCGCTATTTCAACGGTTCTTAAATGTGGCCGTGAGATCAGTAGTATCAGCATCACCTGGGAACTTGTTAGAAATGCAAACTTTTGGGGCCCACTCCAGGTGTGTCGAATCAGAAACATTGGCGGTAGGACTCAGAGCTCTGTTTTAGCAGTCTCCCAGGTGATTCTGATGTACACTAAAATTTGAGAACCACCACACTACATCGTACTAGTTGAGGTGAGTTAATTACCAGGTGGCTCATTGTTTCCAAAGAAATACATTTATCTTGGCAGATTCTTAGAACATTTGGGCACACTTTGTGAGATTTTGGCATATAGGGTATCACACGTATCCTCATCCCCAGGCCCTCGGATGCCTGACAACAAAAGTCAGGAGGGTAAGTTTTGTTTTTTACTGATTCCATTATTAGTTTAATTTCTAAGTATTTCTTGGAATAATACTCTATATAACAGCAGGTGGCTTATACTCAATTAATTGGTTCTACAAATATTTATTGAACATCTGTAATGGGTAAGATGCTGGGAATACAGCAATGATCAAAACAAACATAATTTTCTCTCATGGAGTTTACATTCTAGTTGGGAAGCCAGATAACAAATAGGATAAATAAGCAGAGCACACAATGTGCCAGTTATAAATGCTAATGACGTTAAAGAAAATAGGGTAGGAAGATGTGGACTGTCATGGGGTGATAAGTAACTTTTTTGAGAGAGCAGCCAGGGAAGTCATCGCTGACTAGTTGATTTTTAGATAAAGACCTGAAGGAGGAAGCTAACTTAGTCATGGGGGCAGGAGCAGCAAGTCACGTAGGCTTTGTCACGATGAAGTGAGATTGGAGCCATCGCATGGTTTTGAGCAGAAGGGTGACATGTTCTCATTTGGGTCTTAGAGGGATCATTCTAACTGCTGTCTTGTGAATAGATTCATGGCGGGCAAGGCTGAAGCAGGAAAACCAGTCAGGAGACTGTTGTTACAACCCAGACAGTTTTGACGGTGGCTTGGAATGCTGGTGGCGACTGGGGTGGTGAGGAGTGAACAGATTAAGGAGCTGCTTTGAAGGCAGAACCAATAAGTTTTCCTGAAAGACCAAATGGGGCATAAGACAACTCTTAGAGGCTTTTACCCTGACCAGGCCGGATGGAGTCTCCGTTATGTGAGGGAAGGACGAGGGAGTGTGTGTGTCGGGTGGAAAAGAAGCTTGGTTTTGGACACGTGAAGTTGGAAATGCTAATGAAGCATCAACAATTTCTTTTCTTTCTTTCTTTTCTTTCTTTCTTTCTTCTTTCTTTCTTTTCTTTCTTTCTTTCTTTCTTTCTTTCTTTCTTTCTTTCTTTCTTTTTCTCTTTCTTTCTTCTCTCTCTCTCTCTCTCTCTCTCTCCCTTCCTTCCTTCCTTCCTTTTTCTTTCTTTCTCTCTCTCTTTCTTTCTTCCTTCCTTCTTTCCTTCCTTCCTTTTTCTTTCTTTCTTTTTTCTTTCTCTCTCTTTTCTTTCTTCCTTCCTTCTTTCCTTCCTTCCTTTTTCTTTCTTTCTTTTTTCTTTCTCTCTCTTTCTTTCTTCCTTCCTTCTTTTCCTTCCTTCCTTTTTTTCTTTCTTTTTCTTTTCTTTTTTCTTTCTTTCTTTCTTTCTTTTTTTCTTTTTTCTTTCTTTTTTTTTTCTTCTTTCTTTCTTTCTTTCTTTCTTTTTTTTTCTTTTCTTTCTTTCTTTCTTTCTTTTCTTTCTTTCTTTCTTCCTTCCTTCCTTCCTTCCTTCCTTCCTTCCTGTCCCTTCCTTCCTTTCTTTCTTTCTTCTTTCTTTCTTCCTTTTTCTTTCCTCCTTCCTTTCCTTCCCCTCCCTTTCTTTTTTTTCTTTTTGTATTATTCCCATCAGTAAACATGTGCTTATTTCTTTCAACCTAATTAAAAGAAAGAAGACCCACTTTTGACCTCATCGCTCTGCAGCTACCACACTATTTCTTTCTCCTCTTTCCTGCGAAACTCTTCATTGGAGATGTCTCTTCTTGCGCTTTGAATTCCCTTTTCCCATACTTAAACTCGCATCTGTTAAGTTTCGTCTCTCACTATCCCACCAAAAAACGACCCTGTCAGGATTACTTGTCATCTGCAAGTTGCTAAACTGAATGATCACTTTTCAATCCTCATCGCAATTGACCTATCTTAGCTGAGGATTTGACACAGGCGATCCCTCCCTTCATCTGAGACTTGCTTTGCATGATGCCCAGAACATCACACTCCCCTGGCTTTCCTTCTGATTCTTGGATTATTCCTTTTCATCTCCTTTGTCCCTCCTCACTCCCCCAATCTCTAAAAAGCAGAGTGACCCAAAGTTTAGTCTTTCTTTTTTTATGTCTTATCTCATAGTATGTGCGTGTCTGTGTGTCTGTATGTGTAAAAGTTTCCTTTTATGGGTCTTTGTCAATCTGGTGAAGCCTATGGACTACCAAGGACATCTTCTTAGAATAATGCTCTTAAAAACATAATATAAATTAGGTTCCACTACAAGGGAAACTAATTGTAAAGAATTATAGCTGACAAAATATTAAAAACAATATGGCAACGTATTGCACATTTAAAAATATTTGCTTCTTTAAATAACAGGATTTAGCACTGGGTTTAATAACGGCCATATTTTCTTGGTGAAATAGGAAGGAAGTTCATCAGAGAAGAAAGAGGATCGGGGGAGGCATTGGAGATTTTAGTAGAGAAGAGAAAATATGCAGTCACTATTCACGAGGGGGAGAGGGAATGAACTAGAGAAATGCAGTTATTGCATAATACTGTTGGGCAGTATTATGGGACTGTTTTAATCATGAAATTAAAATGAAACAAGTCAGCATGGGTGTGTTTTTCTCTCACACCACAGTTGAATTTAACCAGGGTTGTGATTTAGTCACACAAATAAGAAGTCAGAGGTGGGCAAAGGAATTGAGGGTGCATATTAATAGAGTGGTATAATTATTGATCATGGAATTTAACCTGGATAAAGAGGGAGCAGATAATCTGGAAGTAGAGTGGGGGTGGTATAATCAAGATTGGAGGTCTGTTGGGGTCGAAAGGTTGTTCATAGGATCGTTAGAGTAAAGCTTCTAGAGCTACGTTGCTGGGAAGATAGGAAGTGGGGATGGAAAGAGAGATGCTTGGAGTGGAAAATGGAGGATAATACACATCATTTGTGTGTGTCTCTGTCTTGAAATGCGTAGGTTCTGATGTGGAAACAACGTAACCTTATTGCAGGGTGTATATTTTATAGGCCGAGGTACCAGATGTCACTTTTTATTCAGGAGTTATGATTTGATTCTCCAAAAGACATACATTAACTTCAATTTGAGACAATTAAATTGAAAAAGAGAAAACACTGTATCGGATTGATAGTTGCCATTCAGAAATGATCTCTTAGTCATACAAGAGCTGAAACTTTGGGAGTTCTTTGAAAGACTCACTCTCAATGTTTCAACATGTTGGTCAGGATATTTAATAATCTGTAAACACAGATTTTCAGCAGAGAAAAATTTTAAAAATTGTTAGTCACACAGGAGCAACAGAAGACCAAACAGAAATTAAGATGAAGCATTTTTGAAATCACAATATAATCCAACAAAAAAATTAGACTCGATTTAGAAAGACAAATTTAAATCTAAAGTAGTGACATCATGTTTTTGTTAATGAGGAAACGCCAAATTACTTATTGTAAATAAATAATTTGCAAGATAATGTTTTTCTTACCTCAGGTCCCCAAGCATCTTCTAATGGGAGGTGCTTGTTAAGCTCATGCATTGACTTCCATGTTTGGGCTTCATTTAAACAACCACTCTGTCAAAAGATTATATAATATCAGTTTGCTCCTAACTCTTTAATATATGTTAATGCAATTGAAAATTATATACTTAATTTTTTATTATTTAAATGTTTGCTGATATACAGAGAAACAATTGACTTTTGAATATTGACCTTGTATAGAGAGAATTTAAACTCTTAATGTTTTCTGTGAATGTGAATTATCTGTGAATGTGACAGTTTTATTTCTTCCCTTCCAATCTTTATACTTTTTATTTATTTTTGTTGTTTATTGTTTGCCTTATTACAAAGATCAGGAGCAACATTGTATAAGAGTCATGATAACCAGCATCTTTATTTCATTCCTGACTTCAGGCTTTCAGATTTTCACCATGATGTTTTCTACATTTTTTGTTTGTTTGTTTGTTTGTTTGTATCTATGTTTTATTAGCTTAAGGAAGTTACCATCTATTTATAATTTTCTAAGATTTATTTAAAAATAATAGGGACAATTTTTAAATAAAATGACATTTCATCAACTATTAGAATAATTTATGACTTTTCTTCTTCGTTCTGTTAATATAATGGAATACTTTGATTTTGAAATGATATCCCAACTCTTCATTTGTGAAATAAACAAAACTTGGCCTGGATGTATTATTTTTTAATATTTCGATGAGTTTGATTTGCTACTCTTTTGTTTAGATGTTTTATATCAATGGTCATGAGTGCGATTGGCTCATAATTATTTTTTAAGGTACTCATCTGGTCTTTGTGGAGTCACGAAATGAGTTGGAAAGTACACCCCTTACCCTAATACTCTAGAAGAGTTTTTATAAGGCTCAAGTAAAATTTCTTTAAATGTTTATAGACTTTATCAGGAAAGCCATCTAGGGTTAGAGATTTCAATTTGCCTTTTGGAATACAAGTAACTTTGGTAAATTATGTTTTTCAAGGCATTTGTTCATTGTCAAATTGGTTGATATAAATGTGTTTATGATAACCATATATATATATTTGGGTTGTGAAATGGTGATATTCCAATTCTTTTTTTTCGTTTCCATTTGTGAACTGGAATAATTTAATAGAAATGCTTCCTCTCTACTGTTTGGTTACCCATTGGTATAGTTTATTTGAGGAAGGTAAGGTAAATATTTGGTGTTTTTTTTTTATTTGCCAGTTTTCAAAATAAGAAATTGGTTTTTTATCATCCTCCAAAGGTGAACTTGAACACACTTCTTTATAAACAGATAGATTTAATGTATGTAATGAGTTCTAACCTACTGCAATAACTATCCAATTTGTAGCTAGAATCGTCCCATCTTTGGCCAATAAGAATCTCTTTGTGTTGGCTTCTGATGACTATTGATGTGACCTAGCAGTCTTTGACATTTCCTTGCCGTTGGGTATGTCAAACCATTCTAGGCTCATCTTGTACATTTGCTCCTCCAGGCTTGGAATCAGCCATTGCACTAAGAATCTCTGGTTACTTTTAGTGGGAAGTGCTAAACAATCTGAGTACTAAGGATATTTACTGCTACTGGTTAGTTATGTTTCCAGGGATGTTAACAGACAGTGTAGGAAATATTTATCTATTTCTGTATACATCTCTCTATGTAAACATTATATTTATCTATTTATATCCAGATCAATATCCAGTACCTCATGATTTTATATTGAGTTCTATTCAAAATCAGTATTTTTGTCTGAACTTCTATTTTACATATGTATATCTTTACTTTTACTCAAAAACACTTGATGAAGAACAATAGTATTAAAATACCCCATCATTACACATTTGCTTTTTCTTACATTACATACCTCATGGCTTCAGAATAATAATACAAACATTACCACCACTATCACAGCTACTAAAAACAGTTATTTTTCCTTGCATAAGCTGTTCGCATTCTCCTACCATGTTTATAATCTACATTGTCAGAAGATACATCCATTATATACTATACTATTATATACTATCCTCTTTTCCTTTTAACTTTTATTTGGTTTTCGTTTTATAAGTAATTCTACACTAAATATAATGGTCCTTCTAATTCCTATGTTGATGTTTCCTTAGTACTTTTGGTTGTTTGAAGCTTTTTAGTAAATCACTCAGGAAAGACTCATGAGAACAATACTACCTGAACTTTTTACATGTTGATAGCAGTTTATACCTTTTATCAGTTTTGTTGGATATAAAAATCCTTGTCTTGCATTTAGTATCTTAAATATTTTATTTCATTTTCTCCTGACCTAATGCATTGCTATAAAATATATCTGATAATAATTTAATTTGATTTTTATTTTTTATTTTTAATTTTATTTTTTTTAATAAATTGCTTGCTTTTTGCCAAGATTCCCTCTTGGGTTGGCTCTTCTGATTTGATACTCTCAAGTGTACAGTATGTTCTTTCACTATGAAACTTTAAAGCTTTTTTCTCAGGGTAGGGTGTTTTTATTGAATTATTAATATTGGTTTTGTTCCTTTCTTTGAGTTTCTTTTTTAGGGATTTCATTTATCTACTTTTTTGGGGATCTTCTTTGCTTATCTTTAACATTTGTCACTTTCTCTCAAAATTTTTTATTCCGTTCTTTAATTATTTTTTACTTAATTTTTTTCTTCTTTTAATTTTACATATCTTATAAAGCATTATTTGTTGTTCGCTTTCATTTTTAAAGCCTATTTCAATTGCATATAGAATTTTCGGTTCAGAAATTATTTTCTTTCAGTAATTTAAAGATATTTTTGTTTAAAATTCTCTGGTTTTCATTCTTTCTATTGAAAAATTAGCTTTAAATCTTATAATTACTTTTTGAAGGCATTATCTTTTTTGATCTGCCTATTTTTAAGCTTTTTTCTTTGTTTTGGATTTTAGAAATTTTACAATGGTGTTTTCTGGATGCAGACTACTTTTTCTGTGCCTTGATGTCTTTTACCAATTTCAGAAAATATTTCTTCTGGCCAAGACCCTCTTTTCTCTTATTTTTAGGACTCTAGTTCTTAGATTTTAGCACTGAACCTCCACTATGCTCTTTTCTATATTTTAAATCAGTTTATCTCTCTGTGTATAATTCTGGATATTTCCTTCTGACCCCTATTTCAACCAACTAACTCTCTTTTCAGCCATCACTCCTAGTAGCTCAGTTTCTAATTCCAGTTACTGCAATTTCAATTTTTTTTTTTTCTAGAGGTGATCTGCAGCTCAAAGATAGGCATGGATAAGACAGAAATGTTGATGTTTAAAGGTGCCATAACAGTGCACAGAGACAACACTGGGGAAAGTGACATACAGATATTGGCAAAACAGTCATCGAAGGACTGAACCATTGGAACTTAAGATAGACAGGAAAAAAAGAAAAATGAGAGTGGTAGGGAGGGAGAAGCGGAGGGTTCAATATAGTGGATACCTAGATTACATGAGAAACAGTGGGGGCAGAGGAATATTAGGAATAACAATGCGAGAGCTAACGAATTAAGGGTTGAGGCCAGAGACTGAAATGTTTGAATTTCAATATAATTATAATGGGGGGGGGGGAGTTATTTGTTGAGGTAGTCTCTTCTGTGGAGCAATAATGAACCCAACTCTAGAGGTTTCCCCATTAAAAGTTTAATTTTGATCACACGGAGTCCAATGAAGACGTCCCTGGTTAGGTGGTTCTTATGGGTGGCTATTCTCTAAGAAATGAATTAGGAACTCAAGCTTCTCCCGTCTCATGGCTCCTCAAAGTCCCCTCACTGGGCTCTTTTCATCCAGTTCTCATGTACTCCATAGTTAATTGTTGCTGTAATAAACTGATATGTAAAGGAAGATAGGAAGGATGGAGGTTCATGTAGTCCCTCTCTAAGCACTTCATCTTGAAAATGACACATGTAACTTCTGCTCCTACGCCAGTGGTAGTCACATGGCCCCACCTAATGCAGATGGGCTGGAAAATGTAGTCCCTGTTTAGAAAGCTTCTTCCCATCAATAACCGTACCTGACAGCTGGCACAATTCGGGACTCAATTGTAATTGTTCTCAGGGCATGAGGAGAAATCATCATGTTCTGAGTACATGGCAGTAATAAGTAGTGATGGGTTAGATGTCAAGTAGATGACAAATGGCATTTTACTTAGGGCAAGGAGGTAATGATCTGGAAATAATACTGTGGATTAGAGAGGACATTGGTTCCACAGCTCATCCTTAAGTATATGGATAAGAGAGAGGACGCTTGGTTTGGTAGAAACATGGGGAAAGTGATTTTCTCTGAGGATCATTTATTGAAAAAGGTCCTAAGGGCGTTTAACCCCAAGGTACATTTGGAAAGGTTTGAGAATATGGAGAGTAATGGGAGTCTGGGCTAATGTAGACGAAGGATAGAATAGTTAGGGGATGAGACTGTGATGAGGAGGTAGACCAGAAGGACTTACATATTGAGTACTGAACAAATATAGGAGTAATGTGTGATGGGATGGATGTGTTTGGTCACATAATTAGAAGACAACTGGCTTTTACAGTCCTCTGGAGGGAGGTAGCAGGCTGCCATCTAGGTGGGTTATATTCTTGGAGAATTAATAAAGGTCTCAGATAGAGGAGACAGTCACTTTGGAAAGAGTTATCTCTTGTTTTGTTTGAGCACGAGACCTCTGGGGAATCTTTGGACCTAATGCCGGTGACTTCCAGAGAGGCTCTGTCATGCTGGGAGGCCCTCAGAGGCAGAAAGCCACATGGGGGGTGGGAGTGAAGTGTGGGGGTCAGGCGTGGTAAGGCCCTTGTGTGGGGCCTGCAAAGGGAAAACACAGCATAAGGGGGATTCACCGTGGAGGCCGAGATCGACCGGTCATGGAGGATGAAGGAAAACTAAGAGCGTGGGCACAGTGAGGCCAAGGTCAGCGGACCAAATGATGCAAGGAAGTGAAGCGAGATGAAGACTAGAGCGTGTCCGTTTGATTTAGCACAAGTGGGATCAATGTCTGAAAGCCGAAGGCACATCCATAAATAACCAAACATTAGCTACTGCGTGAAAACAAAATGTTTATCTACAATTGCATTATCCTACTATAAACATTATTTTATTTTTTTCTGACCCCTTTAAATCTGGTTTATATGTCCATGATTTCTTTTTTTCATAAATGACTTTTAGTAGTCACAGAATTTAATATAGAGGTTATGTGTGTGTGTGTGTGTGTGTGTGTGTGTGTGTGTGTGTGTTTCCTACCCACAGCTGACCGGTTTTATTTTCCTCAGACAACTTCTATATAGACTTAAAGTAAAAAGACACATCTAATTGCATGCTAAATTCTATTTCGATTCTAGGATGTCATACCGTTTTCATAGTATTATTAAAGCTGTAGTCATTCCTGCCGTGTATTTCCCACACTATGAAATTGACATCAACGTCTTCAACGTAGCCATTGCTACTGTATCTGAAAAAAAAAGAAAACATAAAAATAATAGTTTGAGTGTAGAACAGAGCAGTTTAGAGCTCTCAGGACAGATGGACTTAGGTTTAAATCCCATCTTTATTACTTAACAGCTTTGTGTTGGGGGAAGTTACCATATATATATATATATATTTTTACTTAAACTCTTAAAGCCTCGATTTTCTTACCTGGAAAATAACAATAACCTTTCCTTCTGCTCTCAGAATAAGCCTAATAGGAATGAAGCAGAAAGTTTTTCGCTTTTTTTTTTTTTTTTAACAGTTGGAACCTTAAGTTCCCTTCACTTCGATAGGAACCGTATATTGATCAGGTGAGGGTAGCTGAGGCCCGGCCATCACGGCTGGCAGCAGGGAGAAAGACAGGAGTGAGTGACAAATGGAGGAAGGACAAAGCAAGCACCTCCCTGTGCCATGTGATCAACAAATATTCATCCGGAGCCTGTTCCGCACCAGAGTGTTAAACCACAGAACGACTCTCGCGGATCTCGACGACGGAAGATCTGGCTTCGTGTGGGAGGGTCAGCGCACACCTGAGGACCCGACGCGGGGATGACAGGCAGAAGTCGCCGGAAGCTCCCTGGAGCCATGGTCAGGCGCAGCCCCCGCTTGCTCCGGGAGCTTGGACCATTCCACCAGCCGAAGCCACAGCATACAATCGGACACCGGACAGAAGCGCCATTGAGCTAAGACTACTTACCCCAAACTCAGTAAGTTTTAAGGAGATGTGTTACTTCAAATTAATGTTATTTTCCCCCCTTTGTATGAAAATAGAGGCTTGAGACCAAAGCTAAAGTTCAGTGACTGATAAAGTCACACATTTGCATACCAGACCTCCTGACTGTTTTAAAAATGGTTATATGTCTTTTTTTTCCTCCATCAGTTATTGACAATTTTTTTTTTTCGGAATGAAATTGTCTCCTGCATTTCTTGGATGGAAATTTTACTAAGGACCTTGGTCTCAGGCAGGTTGCCTCAGTGTCTGATATATTTTCTGGCGTCTATTCCTAAAAAATAACGAATCCTCGACAGCATCTCCTTCTTCATTGCCCAGATCTCTGGCCGACTCAGCAATCATTTTACCTGGCGTCACGGGTCTGCTGCACATTGCTACCATCTACTCCTGGCTATATCAAAAAAATATTATCCCATGCTCACAGATTGGGCAGAACAATTTTAACTGTCAGAAAGTGGTGTCTGAGAAGCTATTTTATTTTCCCCTTAGTTTGTAGAAACGGCCAAGAGAGGAACCTGAGGAGCAGGGCTTGACTTCTTTCCCCGCCCAGAAGGAGGGTCACAGAGAACTCTAAACTCTCATGAGAGCTCTCTCCCCATGGGGGAAAGGCACACAGGGGTGTGGCACGCTCACAATTTGGTACTTTCGGAGGGTCGGGTGAGGCTTTAGCAAAGCTCCGATTCTGGGAACTTTGGAAGGTGGGGCACACTTGATTGCATTTTCTGAAAGCCATCGTATTCTGAAATTATTAAGACTAGTTGAAAAGCTACATGTCTTATCTAAATAAAAAAGATATTAATTGAACTGGGAGCCGGCATCTGTTGCCACTCATGAAAGCGATGAGCTACAGTGTCATCTAGTGGTAATAGGGATCAATAACATGACCCCTATTTTCTGGGTTGATAATGATCTTTGATGTTTTATTTATTTCACTGAGAATATGAGACAAAAATACTTGCCTAGCTAAGCATGGCTTATTTTCATTAATGCTCATTAATATAACATATAATATTAATTAAACCTGAGAAATTTAGAAATGTCACTAGTTGACAACCAACTTCTCTACAATTTATAACTTCTCCACTATGGCAGTTCCATTTTTGGAATTGGGAAGGACTGACCTCTCTGTAACCCATGAGATGCATGCTTTCAACCCTGCGTGACCACTCGGGATAGTCCCTTGTAACTGTGATGCTTTAATATCGGGGCCTCGCTGACCCTGGGGGAGCTGGCCCTCCTAGGGTTAATTAATTGCTAGACGTAGCAAATAATTGGCTTTTGAGCATGCTTTTCGTATACAAACCAACCAATCCAGAACTCCCACCCCCAGCTACCTCCCTCCTAAGCTCTCACACTCTGGGCCACTGTCCTGGGCCATGTGCCCTAATCACCCAGAGCCAAGCAGGTATCAGACAACCACAGACAAGTCCTACAACCAGCACCCATCAGAATTACTCAACACAAACCAGTCCTAAGCTTGCTTACCTTGACTTATCCAGTCCTTCCCACAGAAAACAATGCAGTCCCTCGTCCTCATTTTGCCTTCACCCCCTCTGCCTCCTGACTGATCCTGACGGTCCCGTGTGGCTGGCTGTGCCTCCGTTTCTTGGGATCAGTATGTATGATAAGTTCTGTCTTCATGAAAGCCATTCCGTGTCTGTGTGTCTTACTACATGTGATTAAACTAAATCCCGTGTGCCCCTAAACATAGTACCTGCTCCTGACCTCCCCGCCTCATGGTAGAGCAATTCTGTCCCACCCTGTTCCCTCCGGGGTTGTCTGTGGCACCAAATTCAAATTTGGGATGGGCTCTCCTGGGAGCTGAGGAAGCAAAGAGGCTGCTGGGATGACTTACGTTCCCAGGTGGATCATACTCCCAGGACTTGCTTCATTCTTGTTAGTATTTCATGGTGAATCTACTGTCGTTTTACATGTAAAATTCTGCCCAACCTTGTTCCTGAGCCATCCTCTAGAAAGGTAAAGCATGTATCGTGATCTGAAGTCACAGACTACAGACTAATTTTCCAGTGACCACCTCTGTCTGCCTGTTTCTCAAAGCTTAATTAATTAGCACCCAAATTTGCCTCTGATAAATACCGAATTGAATACCAGTTATCAACTACGTATTACTATAATTCAGTTGAACTGGACACTGAGTCTTATTGATCCGACCGTCCCTCTGTATTTAACCTCCAATATTTGTTTGCTTATCTGAAGAAAATTGGAGGCAATAAGCTTTTTCAAGTGATTCCTGGTAGCAGAGATATAAATACCTCACGTCTAGGGAAAAAAAATAGTGCTCCCACAGTAGTCCGAAGTAGTGCCTCTCCAGCAGTCCACTTTCTGACGCCAACCTCTTCCATTTTTCACACGTCCTCTCATCTGCCCCTTGACCTCACAGCGATGTCCCGTCCCCTGATTCCTCTTTGCTTTCCTGTCACACAGCAGCTCCCTCTAGCTTCTCTCCCTTCCCTCCTCAGCCCGATTCATGGTGGACCCTCTGACCCCCTCCCACCAGCATCCTACATTCACTCGATCGTTCTTCCTGTTGCATCCAATATCTAACCCGAACTTCGGATGCTACAGTATGTCTTCTTCATTCGTGCGCATACTGCTTCAGAAATTCAGCGTCTGTGGGGACTGGACCCACTCATGCTGTCTTACCTCGAATGTGCCTTTGGTGTTATCCAGCAATCTTTTACTGGTCCTTAGCTAGCCCCTTCTCACATCACCCTCAGAGACTGTCCTCAACGCTTCCCTTCTCTGTTTACAGACGGCCCTCCTTCCTCCGTCCTGTAAGTAAACGGAAGCTCTCACGCGTGACTTCTTCAACTCCTACATTCCCATTCCAAACCAGTCACTTTCTGCGTTCATTTTTATTTCTTCCCCACAAGTCCTAGAGGATGAACTATTCTTCCTCTTTCGGCCTTGCTACCTGGGCCTTTGATCCTACTTCCCAGTTTTCTTCACGGATCTTGTTCCTAGAGCTTATTTAATTTTAATTAGGAAATATTGAAAGTCTGCAGAAAAGCACCAGGAATAATGTGAAAATTGTTATAGGTCATTTCCATCCAGGTTTTATATTTTACTTATCCATAGATGTATCCATAAATCATATCTAGTATTGCTTTATGGGTTTGGAAATATATACATGATATTAAACTGAAAGTGTCTTTTGGCAACTTTTTTTTTTTCACTCAGCATTAGGTTTTGAGGTGGATCCACAGAAATCCCCAATCTCTTGCTCTCTGTTTTCCTCATCAGCAACTTCTTCCTGGCCTCTCTTCCTTTCCTACCCAAACTCATGTTGATCATCTGAGTCCCTCTTACGAGCATCCTGGCTTGTTCATTTTAACTGTTACACAGTATTGCATTGTCTGACTCTACAATGTATTCATCCAAATGTTCACTCTATTTGGCTATGTGTATTTTACCATAATTAAACAAAATCTGTAGTCAAAAGACATCATAAACAAACTTTTCAACCATCTGTCTTTTTTTTGTTGTTGTTGTTCATGATGTCTTTTAACTACAGATTTTTAAAATTGTGGTAAAATATACATAACATAAAAATTACCATTTTAACTATTTTTGAAATGTACAGTTCAGTGGCATTAAACATAATCACATTGCTGTGCTACCATCACCACCATCCATCTCCATAACTTTTTCATCTTGCAAACCTAAAACTCCATGTCCATTAGAGGATAACTCCCCATTCCCCTTGTCCCCCAGTTCCTACTAGTTCCTCTCCTAGTCTCCTTCCCGTCTCTATGAATTTGACTACGCTAGGTGCCTCAAATAAGTGGAATCTACAGTATTATAATTTTGTGTGTGTGACTGGCTTATTTCACTTAGCATATCTTTAAGGTTCATCCATGTCGTAGCATGTGTCAGAATTTTCTTTTTTGAGGCTGAGTAATTTTCTGTTCTATGTATATATCACAGTTTGTTTATCCATTGATCTGTCAATGGACCTTGGGTTGCTTCTACCTTTTGACTATTGTGAATAATGCTGAAACTAATATAAAATAATATTGAACACTAATAGTATAGATGGCCTTCCTTCCTCCTTCCTATTATAATTGCAAATAAAAAGAAGAAATCATAAAGAAAAAAATTAGAAAAAGTTTCTCAGAGTTAGGACTCCATTAAACTTACCTAGAAAAATCAAGACTCGTTTCAGAGCTCAAATACGTTATCTGACAAAGGACAAAATCGATGCTCAACAACACCCACTGGCACTGCTAGCCGGCGTGACCAGTGGCCTCCATATTGCTAAACCTGATGCTCACATCTCTGGTCTCACCTTATTTGACCTCATTAACAGGAACTGACACATTTGATTGTTCCCTCCTATTGCCTCCCACTGCCTCCCAGCTTGGTGAGGGGCTGGCACCAGCCCAGAGCAGGCCAGTGGGATGCCCTCACCAGCTGTCCCCAAACTTTCCCTCCGGCCCCAGTCTCCCTTTATGACAAATGAAGAAAACATTTTAAGTAGGAGGGAATGATCAAATGTGTCAATGGCGGTGGGAGTAAAAGTCCGGCTGAGAGGGACTTGGGAGAAAGCCGGTGACGTCGCGTGTAGTAGCTGAAGGGGGAGTGGGGTAAAGGGATGGTTTTGGTTTTGGTTGAGAGAAAGAACCGCATATTCATATGATGAGCGAGTACAGAGAGCAAAGTCGATGATGCAGGAGGAAGGGGACAACTTTAAGAATAATGTTCTTAATTAGCAAAGGGGGCGAGGACGCAGTGCACACGTGGAGGGGTGGGCCCTACGCGCATATGCGGTCCTGCGGTGATAGGGAGACAGGCAAAGCTCACGGGCGCAGATGCTGGAAGATGAATAGACGTGGAGGTCAAAGTTCGTGGGAGATGTCTTCTAACGGATGTCACCTCTGGCTCCTTCGTCTTCCTCATTCTCGCTTTCCCTTACCACTCGCGTCTATGAGTTCTCGAGCCCTACTACTATAATCTCTAAGGTTTCTCATAAACGATCCTTCTTCTCTGCCTTCGCTGCTATTTCAGTCATTTGGTTATTTCCTCCCTGGATTTGCGATGCAGTTTCGTATCTGGGCTCTTCATTTAGACTTGTTTCAAATTCACCTTCCATCCTCTCCCAGAGAGAACGAGCTAAAGCAAATGTTGGATCAGCTGCTCTGCTATGGGACAGAGAAAAACCTCCCACAATCTGAAATTCCCTCAGCTGGTCTCCCAGCCTCCTCTCCCGACACTTCGCCCCTCACTTTATAACCTGTTAACAGTATATGGTTTGAACTATACACTTTCTTCCTCAAACTATCCCTTTTGCTTAAAGGGCTCAGCCAGTGGAATTCTTTATTACCTGTCTAACTTCCTGTCCTTCCCTCCTCTGCCTTCAGCTAAGGATTCATGATCCTTCAAGACGCAGTGACTCAGCTCAAAAGCACATTTTTCTGGGAACATTTCTCAGAGCCCCTCTTCCTTCCATAGCTAAGTTGGAGACTTTTCTATTGAGTTTCAATACCAGCCAGGACATTTCTTTCTATCACTCCACTTAGTATATCAGCGCACATGTTTTCTAATTCGCCAGACGCTTCAGCCCTTGAGAGCAGAAATCCCTGTCTTATTTACCTTTGAATGCCCAGTGCCTAGCACAGTAATTGGTGCGGAACAGGTGTTTAATAATGATGACTTTAACTGAAGAGTGCATTCTTTGAGAGGGGACATTAACATATTTTACTGCTGAGGGATTAGGGACCACATAAAACAAAGAGAAATACTAGGTCTTAGTGGGAGGAGTGCCTACAGTGCCCAGGAAAAGCAGTGGCATGATTAGATAGACGTCCAGAAGATCGAAACTAAACAAGATAGCAGACCAGCCTGATAGCTCAGAGGACCCATGACAGGGATTGTAGGAGGGTGGTGTAAGAGACTGAGGGCGCAACGCGTTATCATAGACCTGCCGTGGGTAAGGAGTGGGGGGCAGAATGCGTTGGCAGAGGCCTTTTGGACCCCAACAGCGGAGGCTCTGACCGCAAAACTAAGTCGGAGCTCCTAATTCACTACTCCTCGCCCATCCGCTCTGCAAGATATCAGAATCTGTCGTTAGCCTAAGAAGGCCCCCAAAGCTGAAAGCCGTGATTAAAATTTTCATGTTTTACACCTAGAAATTTCACCTGTAGTAGTTTATCCTAATGGCATATCTGGACTAGTGTCCAAACACGTACATAAATGGATATTCACCACAATGTTGTTCGTAATAGCAAAATATTAGAAATGTGGGTCATTTATCTCTTTTTTTTTTTATTTGCATAACTTTTATAATCAGAAATCAAGAATAAAGTCAGAGAAGCAGGCAAACAAATGCAAAATTGCTTGGAAAAGCCTTCCACGTAGTATTTTATTCATATTTTTATGATGCAATCTTATTTATAAGACTTAAATTAGAGATAATATTTTTGAAATCTCCCCAGTGTACTATCCCTTATTAGTAATCTAGCTTCTTTCCTTGCAAACGTTTCGTTTTTATTGGCCGATAGAGAAGTCATATGTCACCTGGGGAAGGTAGTTTCTATTAAATAGACAGAGGTGCTGGTAGGAACTTGTGGAGAGGTTCAGAGAGGACACAGGGAGGGTTAAGAGACAGCCTGCCTCCCTGAGAAGAGGCTCAGCCCTCGGACACACTTCCATCTCAGTTGCTAAACTGTAACCTCCCTCGACATGCAGGGGCCATGGGTTGCCTGGCTTTGTGTAACTAGTATTGAAAACCTACTGTCACATATGTTGGGTGCTCAAAATATTTATTATTAAATGCATGATTAATTAGCCTTTCTTTCATGCTTTTATTTCGAAACTCTCAAAGTAAGTTCAAGTTTTAGTGAAAATATACTTACAATTGAAGCACAGGGTGAAACTTTTCTTTGAAATTAAGTCTCAATGGGCAGCCATATTTTTTCCAATTATATTTTACTCTCTAGAAAAGGAAAAAATGCTTTAGTTAGTTTCCGTACCTGACCAATTGATAAAATTATAGTGTTCTTACCAAGTTTTTAGATGGTTGATCCCTCAGATATGAACTGTAAAAAAGATATTTTTCATTACTTATCTATCCTCTTTCTAAACTTAAATATTAAAACCATTACTTTGGGGAAGGGGGTACCACACAAGTCAAATAGATAACCATAATTACAAAGTAATTCCAAAATATGTGGAGATTTAACAATATACATAAAAGAACTTTTAAAATATTTTGAACTAAATGAAAATGAAAATGCAACTTATTAAAATTTGTGAGATGTAGCAAAAGCAATGCCTAGAACTAAATTTATAGCACTAAAAGTATATATTGAAAAAGATTGGTGCTAACAGGAATAAATATTAACTGATTTTAAATTATTATAGTACATTAATAAAAAACTCAGTGCTTATGTCAAAACTATTCCTTACTTTTTAATAATGTAAAAGAAATCATGCCAACGACATCTTTTTCTATCAAATCTACAAAAAAAAAACACAATGAAATTTTAATATCATCATTCCTTATATACTTGCACACACATTTAATGTTTTAACTCAGTAATTCTCAAACTTGAGAGTGTTAACAAAATCATCACTTATTGAATTAGAATCTCTGGGATTGGTGTGTTGCTCTAGCATTTCTATTTTTAAAAATTAGTTTTGCAAGTGTTTCTAAAGACACCAGAATTTGAAACCTGATTTACCTTTTATATTTGCTATGTGTGAAAAATTGATAGAAAATCTATCATAATGAAGATAAATTTCTTTAGATGGTTTTATCATTCATACATTTTTTAAAAACATAGATTTCATTTTTTTTTTAAGGCAAGGCAACCCTAGGTTGACTTCACAGAGTGCAAGGACCTTGTCAGCTTACAATCCCTCCCCCGCCCCCCCCCCTTTTTAACACCTACAGCCCCTGGTCTTCCTAGGTGGTCTCCCATCCAAGTACTAACCAGGCCCGACCCTGCTTAGCTTCCAAGATCAGACAGGATTGGGCTTGTTCAGGGTGGCATGGACATAGGCAAAACATAGATTTCTAATTGCTACTAGAGACTCAGTTGTGTGGGTAAGAAGTCACTTTAAGGATTCACATAATTTCTAGTTAGAGTTTGTGTGGACCTCAGGCTATCACGGTGTATGAAATGATAGTGCTTTTAGTATGCTATTCATTTGACCATTTTTGTTGGCTGCTTCCAGCATGACTCAAAAGGAACCGTGGTCACCACTGTGTTTAGATAAATCCTGGAAGTCTAGACCATCTCCCACGCCAAACCCAAATTAGACACCAAGAGATGCCCTCTTTCATTGACGACTCTCCTGTCAGAAGTATCTTGGACCCCACTGGTCTCCTTTGGTGACTGTGTAAACCTTAGGCTTACCACAACCTGCACCTAAGAAATTAGGGTTGGTTTTTAGGGTTCCTGAGCAGTGCGTCCCTGACCAAGGGGCACTGGAGTAAGGTGCTGTCATCTGTGTGTTTTGAACATGCTTGCCAAGTGAATCCAATGAGTAAACAAGCTTGACAATTGCTATCTAGACCCTTCCGGAAACAGAGTGATTCAGATTGCTTTGCATCTCAACGAAGAAGGCTACCTGCACTCAGCGGTATTGGTAACTGAGTTTGGCAACGAGTTGCTTGGAGCAGTTATCCTCAAATTTTAGTACTCCTACTAATCTCCTAAAATTTTTGTTAACGTAGATTCTGACTCAGCAGGTGAGAATGAGACCTGAGATTCTGCATTTCTAATACTTCCCCACGTGATGCCAGCGCTGGCCATAGAGCACACTCTCAGGAGTGTGGAGGTAGACCATCCCAGGAACAGAATGCGATAGGCCCCATAAATCAGTTAGTTTTTGTGTTTCCTGGAAAAGGAATTACAGAAAGTGCATATTCCTTGCTGAATGAGATGGGAATTCTTAAGTAACAGCCCAGCAACTGATTATTACAATTTAGTCCTCAAAAGGCTATTGAAACGACAGATGAGCAGACATTTGTTTTGGATGAGAGCAAGTTATTTCATAAATAGACTCAGATAAGAGTCAATGTTCCCCGACTCTCACCCCGACTCCACACCACGGGGAAGGAATCGCAACGCATTGCTGTCTCCTTTATACGTTTAACCTCAGTTAAACAGATTTGTGTTTGCCAACCTCGATTCTCTCCCATGTAGAAGCAAGAGAGCTGTGGCAAGTTGGTGACATAAAATCTAGGGCGCATCATTGCAAATCACGGTAAGAGCAATGAAAGCCAGACCTTGGGAAACTTCTGGAAAAAAATGCGGGTGGTTCTGCTAGGTTTGCCTTAAGAAAATTGCCCATGAGAAATGGTGCAGAAACTGAGGTTTCTCTGATGTGGATGTAAGCAATTCTCTAATAGAAAGAAATTATAACTGTAGGATGGTAAATAGAAATAGGGGTTCTCCCTCTCATTTCTCTGGGAATGAGTTGGACTGAAGAGCCGAGAGAGGTCAGAGCAGAAAATGGAAACTGACTTATGAAAAGGGAAGGTGGAGAAAAACACTAACAGAGAAAGAGGTTAATTCTTTTTCCCTTTTAGTATGATTCATATGTAATATGTGACTTGGCAAAAAGTAAAAAAATTGGCTTGGGGTACAATCTTTGGACACCAGTATCAATTCAATTTTGGATTTCATTCTGGACATGTCGTTCATTAAGCTAGTAATTACCATTTAGTTCACCATTTGCTTTAAAACATAAAGAGTACGACAGGTCAAACGCAAATATACTTACCCTTTAATAGCAATGAACTTACTGATATCACAGCCGACAGCTACTTGGAACACCTAAAATGAAGTAATTTAGGGGGTCAGTTCAGTGGTTCTGATTCATATGATCTCAAATATTTCTGTAGTTAAAAGCAATTACATGGACATGTAGAGCTGGGCCCTGTGCCTTTCAGATTTGAAACGATAACCTTTCAAATGTAAGCCCTTGTTATATTTACTGCTCTGTGCTGTTTTCCTCCTTCTTTGATCACTTTTCCCCCTTTCTTTGCTTCGTTTTGCCTTTACTGCGCACGAGGTCCAGAGGTGAGTTCTCTGATTTCTCACATCCATATCTCGGAGGACTGGTCCACTCTCATCTTCCACGAGAACCTCTACAGTTACCTGTCGACGTCTATCGCCTCCGAACGTCCAGCTTGCACCTGACTCAGCTGGCAGGTTTCTATCATCTATCTAGTGATTAGTTTGATTTCTTTTTAACCGCAGTCCAGATTCTCCCTTGACTGGGATGACTGCTTCTGTTTCCACCTGGCTCCAGGACACCTTGTTCACTACTGTCTACCCTGCCTGCACCCCGCCACGCCCACCCCAGGCTTTCGTGGAATCTAGACCCTTGGATTCTGTCTTAAACGGGTCTTGTATGTTGCATATTTCCACTAGGCAAATCTGAAAACCCCTAATACTCCCGTACCCCATAGGAGGGCTTGAGAATTAGGTGGGTGGGGATAGAGAATGATGTCTACTCAACGTCGATGGGTTAGAAGACCTGTCCTGCTGAACCAAGGCCTTTCAGGCTTCATTTGAAAGGCATGCTCCACATGGATTTTATCTGCTGAGTCATCCGATCTCACCCGATTTGCTCTTTCAACAGTTCTACCCACATCCTTGCTGTCCGTCAGCGTTAAAGTTTTGTGTTCCCGTAACATGCATTCAGAAACATAGGCCTGCCCTTCCTCATTACTAAGTTATCCACATGACATACACGGATGACTGAGGTCCTGAAATCTTTTGTGGTCGGGACCCACCATCAGTTCATCTTATTGGTCACATCCCTCTTCTTCAGGGCCTACTTGACAAAAATCACCCCAAGCCTCGGAATCAACAACCATGACTAGGATTAATAATATGAGTTGACCTGCAGGTGAATCTTGAACAGGAACGTGGGTGCAGAGCGTGGGAAGCATGACTCAGCCTGGCTTGGGTACCTGCTGCTGGAGGGCTGACACATGTTTCTCAGGACTGGATACCTAATTAGAGAAATTCTGACAGCCTGAGTGAAAACAGTGAGCGCATTGTGTGGTTTTTTTTTTTTTTAACTTAATATTATTCTCTTAAGTGCAGAGACAGAGTAGGACGGCTTTTGCCTTAGCTCTCAATTAGACACAGCATATTCCCTCTAATTGGCTAGAACAACTGGACTGAGACAGAAATTCTAAAAGCCCTCAACACAGAAACGTTGGTAGATGATGTATCACATGGAGCATAATCATCTCTTCTTGAGGAAATCCATCTTGAATAGAATTACGAAGGCCCTCTGGGGACTGGCTTCCTTGGGTCGCCTCCCTGCATTCTGGCTCTTGGTTCCAAAACTGAGAGGCAGTCCTGTGGCTGCTGCCAGTTCTACCTGCTGCTCTGCTGCAGGCTGTGAAGACGAAGTGGAATCTGTACAAATGGCTCCTGTTCAAGTGGCTCAGTCCGTGGTCCATTTGGTCCAGAAGGTTACTAAGGGCCTAACGTTATGCAACTAGAAGAGATTTCTGTGGGCCGTGGCTTCATGCAAATGCAGAGCTGTACCCTGTGTCTCTGTAGTATTTATCTGAGGGGCTGAGGACTTCCTTGCTGGTAGGTATAAGAGCACAAAGAAAGGTCCTTGTAGTGGTGTCCAGGTCATGATTTTCTTGACTAGCAAGAAGATCTCCCTCCATAAGGCTGCATCTTTCCTGTTGCTCAAAGGACTATTGCATATTCCTCTATTGTACTTCAGTGGGCGGGTCAGTATCATTTATTTGGGACACAGAGGGTGGCTAGATTTGAACTATCCATGGCTCTGGGTGTACCAAGGAGGAAGGAAAAGGAAGAAACCATTAAACTGGGTAATTACTCTGTGATAGGCACTCTTCTGGGCACTTGACATAAATTATCTCACTTAATACTCTCAACACAGTAAATAAATACTATGAGATAGATGTTAGATGTGGCAGTTGAGTAGCTTGTCCAAACCAGCGGGTGGAAGAGCTTGGATGTGAACTCAGGTTAGATTAACCTGCTTTTGTAACGCCTGGGCTGAGCAGGATATAGTGAATATGGATCCCCAACAAATCTATTGATCAGACAAGGAGAGGGATGGAGGGAACCAAGGTGCTTCAGGAAGGTGTCTTGTATGGGATAGGGTGGAGCCATCAGGTAGATGACACAGACATAGGCTGGGGCAGGGACTCTGAGGTGCCTGTTTCCTGCTTCTACAGATTCAGTTGGGTAGGGGGCGAGGTAGGAAGATGGGAGTGGTTGGTATGCACCCGCAGGACGTTTCTTGGGGAGGCAGTGTGTGTCAGCAGCGTTCAAGGATGGATCCCGTCTGCCTCTACTCAGGGCTCCTTCTAAGTTCATGGCCCCGAGCCCCAGTATAACCTGGTATGTTCCTTGTGCTGGGGTCCTGAAGGGCAGGGACTGCGTCTCATTCAACTGTGAATTGTTCATGTCGGTATCCCTTATTGTGTTATTCCTGGCACACAGGAGGTGCTCAATATATGTTCATTGATCGTTAGGCTGAGGAGGAATCAAGAGAGGAGGTGTCCCTCTGAGTGTGGAACAAACACTCGGAGGAGGTGGTGGTGTTTGATTTTATGACGTGAGCCCCTTACAGCTGTTTGACTCGGCTGTGCTGTTGCACACGCCTCTCTCTGGAGTTCCACTGACGTCCTGCTCGACTTCCACCTCACCTTCCACAGTCGCTTTTCTCTCTCCTCCTTTCTACCTTTCCCGTTCCAATCGGAAGCACTCACTCATTCATCTGGGCTACTTGACAACTGTGCCCCACAGTCCCTTACGCTAGCAGGTGTTGATTCCTAGGGAACATACTGTCTTTTCATCTTTCTCACTCCCATTACTTGGCACACAGACTGAAACTTAGAAACACAGCAGGCAGGCAAGTAGCTTTTTTGAAGGAAGAAATGGTTACATTTTGGAATAAATAAATACAAGACAAGTGTGGACATTACGGCAGTCTTCTTTGACCAATTATACCCAATTTTAGTTGTTTCCATTAATTTTAGTTTTCCTTTAGACAGCTTTATTTACCTATAAAACCAAATAAAATTTTATATTTTTTTGGTATATGTTTCTATATCTCACTTTAGATGGTAATCATGGAGGGCAGAAATCTGATTTTCTGTTTCCGACGTAAAATATGCTATCTCAACGGTGAAACATTACAAAACGTTCCTAAGTATTAGGTGGGTAGTATTATATGGAGGTAGTACGCATTACTTAGTTTCATACCTATGCGTTATTTTTTGAATTTATTTTTCAACTACAGTTGATATACGATATGAGATTAGTTTCAGGTGTACAACATAGTGATTAGACATTTATATAACTTACAAAGTGAGCCCTACGGTAAGTCTAGTACGCACTTGGTACCACACATGGTTATTACAATATTATTGACTATATTCCCTGTGCTGTACTTTATATCCCTGTGACTGTTTTTATAACTGGAAATTTGTACACATTCATTATTGAAACATGTGTTTTTTTAATCTACTCATGTCACTTACCTTTTGGGCTGCTGGACACATTTTTGTATATTCACTAGGCCTAACCCGAACAATCAGAAGACCCATGTTCTTGTTTCTAGGAGAAAAAACACAGACAAGTGATCACAGACTCAGAAGGGACGTAGGCATGACTCTGCCTTTCTGTAGAGCAGATGAAACGTCCCATGTCCCTGACGTGATTGCCACCACCACCACGGGGAATTCGGGGGGCCTGGAGAGGGGTGGTGGTGACCGCTTGCGGCTTCTGCTAAGGCAGCTGTGCGTTGTGGTCATTCCCACCCCATAGTGCTCCGGATTTGGGCCAGCATAGGGTCAACACAATGGGAGATAGAAATGAGCATCTGTCAGCATTTCAACCTCTCACCACCCCCCCCCCGGCCCCCCCGTTTCATCAGACGCCCCAGTCCCTGGAAGGGACCCTGCTGCTGACGTCTTGTCCAACAGCTCTTTGTCCTGCCCCTACAGAGCTCTCCTTCCTATTGATAATGCCTTTGGAACAATACAGATGAAGTTATGAAATCAGTTTTCTGAACCATATTATGCTGGATAATATGATCTGACTGGAATTAAAAGGAAGTTCAGACACAACGCCTTTTTAGCTTACGCAGTGCACGTAAGTCTTTTTGTGCTCATGGAAAATGGGAGAACGCAAGAATCACAGAAGAAGAAATTCTGGCAGTTTTATCCACACCCATCCCCTGCTAAGGTTTTTACTTTTGGAAAAGACTGGGGAAAACCAAACACAAACTAACCACAAATGAACATCTTTTTTCTTCCAATATTCATTATACATTAATATTTATTTAGTAAACATATATTAAATATAAAATGTAACAAGTAAGTGAGGATACAAAGAGCATATTTTCATATTTTTAAATCATCATTCCTAAGATACATTTTTGCTCATTTAACAACTTCGAAATCAGAAAACATCTTATAACTATGCCAATTATGGCTTTTTCCAATTTGATGGAAACTTTGATTTGATAAATTCGATAATACACTATAGATTTTTAAAGGACACTAAAGTATAATAGTGCATCTTCAATTTTCTATACAATTTTTCTCACAGATTTTCCCCCCTACCATCGCTAATTTCAAACATTTTGGTATTTTTTCTCAAGTCTCAGACTGACATAAAGTATCCTGGACAATTTGATGTGTATTCTAAAGCAACAGAATTCTGAGAAAATATCCACAAAATCAAAATACCCAAAGGAACCTACGCCATGAGAAGAATCAAGAGAAAAGTTGGTGACTGGGGAAGAGATGAATTGAGCCTCTCTTGACTTTGTGTCTAAAGTAGTATTTATTCCTCACCCTTCCTGGTCACTCTCTACCACTTCATTCTATCTTATTTTCTTAATAGCATTTATAACTATTTGGCATTATATTGTTTATTCATTTGAATACTTGCTGGTTTTCACCAAAGATATTTCATGACAGTATTACTTTACCCTTCTTGTTCACTACATGTTTCAAAAACCAGAAAGTTCTTGGCATAGAATGGGGGTACTCAACTCACTTGGAATAGCAATGGACTTTTTCCTAGAAAAAACAACGCTATTTTTCCAAAACAAATTGAGTCAGGACATAGTGATAAACCACGTAAATGCCTTAAGACACAATTCCAGGTTGGTTGTCTCCCTCCAGAAAGTAAGTGCTTACTTGCTACCTTATTTCAAGAGTCAAATATTGTGGGTTTTTTTTTTTTCTGATTCTACTCATAAGTTAAGCACTTTCTGGGATATTAGAGTTCTCTCTTTTGCTTAAGGAAAGTATCTAAAGACCTTGGGATGGGAATAAATTATAAAACATGCTGGAAAATTATTGAATTAAGAAATAGCCCAGTTTTGTTTTGTTTTGTTTTTTTCTTTTTTGAGGAGGTTCATGATTCACTTCATTCAGACACTGTTGGGGTAATATTTTATTACGTTTTGTTTTAGAAACATTCTTTTAGAATAAACACCAAGTTCTTATGCCTTTCACATTTAATATCAGAACAATCGATGTATTAAGATATTCTAATACTGTGGTAAAATCTTTTTCAAGGGATCTCTTGATTAAAGCATCATACTGAGTGATGTGTGCCTAGTGTTCTGGTCTAGGACCAGGGCCCACTAACCAGCCCCATGAGCTTGGAGAATATGTTTAATTTCTGTGGACTCGGTTCCCTCCTGTGTCAGATGATCTCAGCCTATGATCGTTCGAGACCTCTTTAACATTATAGAAGTCTTTGAATATAAACATTAAGTTCAAATCTACTTTTCCCAATTCTATCCTTTGTCAGGTAACATATTTGAATTCTGACACTAGTCTTGATTTTTCTCGACAAGTTTAATGGAGTCCTAACTCTGAGGAAATTTTCCAAAAAGGTCAGATTAATGCCCTCATATCTTTTTCTTTATCTATCTATCATTTTCCATGACAATTGACATTCAATATTATTTTTATTAGTTTCAGGTGTACAGTGTAGTGGCTAGAAATTTACATAATTTATAAAGTTATTCCCCCCAACCCCCTATTAGTCTGGTACCCACCTGGCACCATACCTAGTTACTATAGTATTATTGACTATATTCTCTATGCTGCACTTTACATCCCCCGGACTATTTCGTAATTACCAATTACTTCTTAATCCCTTTACCCTGCTCCCATTTGGCAATCATCAGTTTGTCCTCAGTATCTATGAGTCTGTTCCTGTTGTTTGTTTATTTTGTTCTTTAGATTCGCATGTAAGTGAGGTCATATGGTATTTGTCTTACTCTGGTTGACTTATTTAATTTAGCATAATACCTTCCAGGTCTATCCATGTTGTTGTAAATGATTAAGATTTCATTTTATTTTATGGCTGCATAATATTACATCGTATATATGTACCACTTTCTTTTTACCCAATTGTCAATTGATGGGCACTTAGGGTGCTTCCATATCTTGGCTATTGTAAATAATGCTGCAATGAACACAGTAGTGGATATATCTTTTTGAATTAATGTTTTTGATTTCTTTGGCAAAATACCTAGAAGTGGAATTGCTTGGGTTATAAGATAGTTCTTTTTAATTTTTTAAGGCATCTCCATACTGTTTTCCATAGTAGCTGCACTGATTTACAATCTCAGCAACAGTGCACAAGGGTTCCCTTTTCTCCACATCCTCACCAACACTTGTTTGTTGATTTATGGACGGTGGCCATTCTGACGGGTGTGAGGTGATATCACACTGTGGTTTTAATTTGCATTTCTCTCATGATTAACGACTTTGGCAGCTTTATCTGTCTATTGACCATCTGGATTTCCTCTTTGGAGAAATGTCTGTTCAGATCCTCTGCCCATTTTTTAACTGGACTGTTTGATATTTTGGTGTTGAGTCGTGTGACTTCTATATAAATTTTGGATGTTAACCCGATGTAGCATCGGTGAACATCTTCTCCCATTCAATAGGTTGTCTTTTCACTTCGTTGATGGTTTCCTTTGCTGTGCAAAAACTTGTTAGTTTGATGCAGTCCCATTTGTGTAGTTTTTCTTTTGTTTGCCTTGCCTGAGGAGCTATAGCAGACAAATATTACTAAGAGCAATGTCGGAGAATTATTGCCTATGTTTTCTTCTAGGAGTTTTATGGTTTTGGGACTTATATTTAAGTCTTTCATCCATTTGAGTTTATTCTTGTATAAGGTGTAAGAAGATGGTCCAGTTTCATTATTTTATGTGTATCTGTCCAGTTTTCTCAACTCCATTTATTGAAGAGACTGCCTTTACCCCACTGCATATCCTTGCCTCTTTTCTCATGGATTAATTGACTATATAGGCATGGGTTCATTTCTGGGCTGTTTATTCTGTTCCATTGATCTATGTGTCTGTTTTTATACCAGTCCTAGGCTGCTCTGATTACTATAGGCTTGTAGTATGGTTTGATATCAGGTATTGTGATCCCTCCAACTTTGTTCTTTCTCAAGATTGCTGTGACTGGCATTTTGTGGTTCCATATAAATTTTAGTTCTGTGAAAAATATCATTGGTATTTGATAGGGATTGCATTGAACCTATAGATTGCTTTGGGTAGTATGGACATTTTCATGATATTAATTCTTCCTATCCATGAGCATGGTATACTTCCATTTATTTGTATCTTATTCAATTTCTTTCATCAGTGACTTATAATTTTCCAAGAGCAGGTCTACCTCTTTGGTTAATTTATTCCTAGGTATTCTTATTAATGCAAGATTGTTTTCTTAATTTCTCTTTCTGATAGTTCTTATGGTTTTTTTTTTTTTTTTCTTTTTTTTTTACCATTACTTATTCTTTCTTTCTGTTCTTTCTGTTCTTTCTTTCTTTCTTTCTTAAAAATTATTGGGGTGACATTGCTTAACAAAATCAAATAAGTTTCAAGTGTACCATTCAACAGTAAGTTGGATATATGTTGCATTGTGTGTTCACTACAGAAAGTTAGATTTCCTTTTGTTACCAAATCTTTAACCCTTCTACCCCTACTACGTCCCCCCCACCTTCCCTCTGGTAACCACTAATCCACTGTCTGTGCCCATGAGTTTGTTTGTCATGCTTGTTTGTTGCTTTCAGTTTTAATCCCATATATGAGTGAAATCAAAAGTTTTAAACTTTTTCTCTCTGACTTATTTTGCTTAGCATGATTATCTCAAGATCCATCCATGTTGTTGCAAATGAGGGTATTTCATTTTTTCTTACGGCTGAATAATACGCCATCATATATATGTACCTCTTCTTCATCCAATCATTACCATAGGACACTTTGGTTGCTTCTTTGTCCTGGCCACTGTGAATTATGTTGCTATGAACATAGGTGTGGATATATCTTTGTGGATAAATGTTTTCAGTTTTTTGGGTTAATATTCAGAAAAGGGATTGCTGGATCATATAATAATTCAATTCCTAGTTTTTAAGGAACCTCCATACTATTTTCCCTAGTGTCTGTACCAGTGTACATTCCTACCAGCAGTGTATGCAAGTTCCTTTTACCCTACAGCCTCTCCAATACTTGTTATTTCTTGTCCTGTTGATGATAGCCATTCTAACAGGTGTAGGTTGGTATCTCATTGTGGTCTTAATTCGCATTTCTCTAATAGCTAGTGAAATTGTGAGCACCTTTTCATATATTTGTTGGCCATTTAAATGTCTTCTTGCAGAAGTGTCTGTTCAGGTCTTCTGCCTACTTTTAATTGGATTTTTTTTTAATTGTCGAGTTGTATGAATTCTTTGTATGACAGTTCATTATTGGTACATAAAAATGCAACTAATTTTTGAATATTAATTTTGTATCCTGCTACTTTACTGAATCCATTTATTGGTTCTAGCTTTTTCATCGAATCTTTGAGTTCTCTAGATATAGTATAATGTCTTCTGAGCCTTTTTTTTTTTTTTTTGGAATTGAATGAGTGAGAACCTTCAGATAGATCATGTTTCCATTTAATCACAAGAAGTATTCTACATTTTTATACAGAATTCTAATTTAACATCTATCCAGACATTTCAAGGTATTTGAAATCTGGATATTTAAAAATATATTTAAATAATAGAATACCTGCAAAGCAATAACTTAAATACATATTTAACATGAAGAGGTTCTTTTAAAAGTCATACTTGTCTACAGCCATGCCACCCTGAATGTGCCTGATCTCATCTGATCTGGAAGCTAAGCAGGGTCAGACCTGGTTAGTACTTGGATGGGAGACTACTTTGGAATACCAGGTGCTAGGCATTAAAAAAAAAAAGTCATACTTACTGCAACTTGAAGTAATTCTTTACTGCCTCATAATCTACTGTCTGATAAAATGTTACGGTCTGAAAAAGAGATAAAGAAGTTCATGTAAAGCAGAAAAACAGGGAATGGAAATACTTTTAAGCAGGTTTAAATCTTTCAAGAGAGATAGAAATCTTTCTTTATATAAGAAAATATATTTAGTTTTTCAATTTTCTTTATCTCAGAAACCCCAATTGGTACATATTATGTTTACTTTGTTACATTTTCCTTTTAATTTTATATTATATTAGTCCTTTATTTTTATTGCCTCTCTCTTCCTCCTCATTTGACTTTTGTCATTGCGATGTTCTTATTTTAATTTTTCACTTATATCCTGAGCATAGCAAATCAAACTTTGTCTCTGGATCTTTATATTTCTTTTGTGAGGGTTTTAAATGATTAGAGATATCATACCATTTGTAATTTTTAAGACTCTGAGGAATTATTTGCCTGAAACTTTCCTCTGTTGTTTTCGAGTAATTTTTTAAAATCTTGCCTTTTGCATATGTTCTTGCTATTTTATTCTATCTGGGGCATGTTTCATTTCAATTTTCAGCATTTCACAAGGTTTCCATCTTTTCAGGAGAAAGCCATTTTAAAAACATATGTGATATTAGAAGCAGAAAATGATAAGCCCCACATTTTTAAAGTATGACAATTATAATCTCCATGTTCCTGAATTACTTTATGGTAGTTCTTTGTCCTATGTGTATCATAAACACACACATACATGTATTAGTTATGGTAGTAACACATACATATAGTGCCTACTATGTGCCAGGTGCTCTTCTAAATCCTGTATACATATTAATTCATTTAATCCTCAATAATCTTATGAAGTAAATATAGCAATAATAATTATTCTCATTACTTAGATGAGAGAGCGAAGGTACAAAAAGATTTAAATACTTGCTCAATGTCATCAGCTAGTAAGTGATGGAGCCAGATTTTATTAAAACACAAATTTTGATGTTCCATTGCTCTTGGACATTTGTATATTTTTGTTGGTAACCAATATTTTGAAGGGCTGAATTTCAAATGGGCAAACATGCATTATACATCCAATCTTGGAAAGAAAACCTCTTAGAGTATATGCAGATATTGGAGGTATCAAAGAAAATTTCCCTGGGCTGAAGAAATGTATAAATCTTCTCTATTTTTGTCTGAAAAGAGAGGATTCCTCAGCTTCAGAAAAGTGAATTAAATATACTCCTTGTTTCTTGAAACACAATCAATCTCATCTCATTTTATCTATTGTGTTTTGATTTTCCCCATAATATGCACCCAAAAATATATCAAACAAGTATTATTCATTTTACAAGGATACAAAGATACCTAAGATCATATATCAAATAAGGAATAGCATATTTCAGCTTCTTACTCACTCAACACTATTTTTCATTCAACGCTGTGTCTCAAGATCTATCTGTGTTACTATTTGCAAATCTAAATCAGCTTTGTTTCCAAGCCTGTTTATGTCAGATTGCATTATTACTGTAATTGTGGAATTAAATTAAATACTGATGAAATATGAGTGTAAAAAGAAAGTAGAGTTACTCTTCCCCTGAGAACGAAGTTGATTGCTTTGGAAAGTTTTGAAAAGCAAGTCGCTGAAGAAATTGCTGAATTAGACATGAGAAAGGTAACAGTCAAAGACTGAAAAAAATTATAAAAATCTAGAATGCTAGCTGTTTTAAATGTCTTTAGGTTTTTTTTCACTCTACTTTAAGGAGACCGAACTGGGGAACTCAGAGATGATGCCTTATGAATAAAGTTATGCCAGACGGAGTTGAGGAACTCCAATAAGTGGACTTATTTCGAAGGAAAATCTGTGATCCTATAGTAAAAGATTGACTAATAAATGTATGTTCATTTATTTAAATAAAATGTTCCACATCTGTCAGTTTCATTTAATTATGATTCTCTGCTTCAACTGACTTTGGTATTAACTGTACACTTCAGTTACATTGTATCAGTTAAGGGAGCTGGGTCTACAAGAGGAAGTGTTAGAGAGCACAAGGGCCCCAGGGCTGGGTGGTTCTTCCTAAATGCTATTCTTGCTAAATGTCACAATGCAGCACAGTATTTGGCAGATGCAGCTGTAAAGGGGGAACTTGACAGGAACCCAACCAGATAAGTGTAGCCAATTGCAAAGAAGAAATGGATGTATAATTCACTAGTGAAATAATGCATAGAAAGCAATGGCTACGCCTCCCTGTAGTGAGACAGAGCTTTGGATCTCTTGCTTCAAGTACAGAAAACTACCTAATGACAACCACATCTTGCTCCTCAATAGAACACCCCAAGTGGAGAACCCCTTGCGTTTGGTAACAGAAGTGGAGACTATTTGGGAAGACATTGTAGTAACATGTAAAATGTTTATGCTACAATATTGATTGGAAAAGTAGTATATACAAAATATATATACCATGTACACTTACACTTATTGTGGTCAATGTTTGCAGACAGTTGCGAATAATTCCTCCCACTCCTATATGCATGTCCCTTTACAGCAAGGGTCCCCAACCCCTGGGCTGTGGACTGATACTGGTACCTGTCCGTGGCCTGTTAGGAACCGGGCCACACAGAAGAAGGTAAGCAGTGGGCCAGCGAGAGAAGCTTCATCTGTATTTGCTCCCCATTGCTAGCATCACCGCCTCAGCTCCGCCTCAGATGATCAGGCATTAGATTCTCATGGGAGCACTGGTCCCTGGTGCCAAAAAGGTTGGGGATTGCTGGTTTACAGTACACATTTGCTGTTTTTCTATTAAGAGGCGGAGTCTAATTCCCCATCCTGTTAATCTGGGCTGGCCTTTGTTGATGAATAGAATGAGGTCAAACCCGGGTCTCAAGAGGCTTTGTGGCTTCTGCTTTCAAGGTGTGGGAACACAGCCCAGATTGTCAGGCCGAGAAGCCAGGTATATGTAGTTTGGAGGACAGAAGCCACATGGAGCAGAGACAATAGCTCCAGCTGAGGCCCTTTGTACTAACAAGCCAGTGCTAGCACTAACCACTTGACATGTACATGAGGCCATCTTAGATCACCATGTCCCAGACAAGCCACTGGATGACCACAGTCCACGAATAAACCCAGATTAAACCAGCTGAAAAGCCCAAATACTCACGACCCAAATTGTTGACATAGAATTGGCTGTTGTTTGAAATCATTAGGTTTTGTGGTGGTTTTGTACTGCCCTACATAGTAGGTAGAACTCTACAGAAAATACAGGCATTAAAAAAATAAAAATAAAAGGAAGCAAACAATACCATTGACAGTCAAATAGTTTTACAGGAATGTATTTTAGGTGGCAAAGAGGCCTTGGATATTGAAAGTGAAAATTGTGGCTTATCATATTATTATTTACTAAAAAACATGTATATTTCTCAACATTTTCCAAGCTAGACCTAGAAGGGAAATCATTTTTAAAAAATGTTAATATTATACTTTTACATTTATTAAAATGAAAAAATTTTAAAATATTAACTTACCATGGTTTTAGTGCAGTATCCTGAGGCAATTTCATAGAGAACCTGAGACTGCGTTTTTAATATATCTGGGCCATATGATTCCACAGTAATATATAGACCAGCATTTTCTGGATAGACTATTTGAGCCCAGAATGACAGGTAATGTCCCTTGTCCAAATGTAAGAAATATACATAATATTATGATGAAATACAATAAAGGGGCATTTTTCTTTTGTTTTAGAAGCTATACTTTGCGTTTCCAGTCTTAAGGGATAGTCCTGTGGATATATTGTGCCATCATCAAAAACATATATGAGGTATATTTTACCAGCCGCATTCAAGAAAAGCAATGATTTTGTTTGACTATTTATCCATAAAGGTAGCTTCACTGCATCTGTAGTATACATCTTGAAAAAAAACATTATATTATTTTCCATTTTTACTATGATATTTCCATAATAATCTGGAAAAAAGGAGAAAAATTTGTGTTACGCTAACTATAAATCCATGCCATTTTATTGAGCACGCTTTTAATCAAAATAACTTCTTTTGTAATAACTGAGTATTTATGTACTTGGCGAAAATTAGAGCGAGTGGGCACCATTCTGCAACTTCACACGATGCTGGCTAACTTCACAGTAGAGCCGTGTTTTTCCTCGCATTCACGATATCACTTAATTACCTCTTTAAAGACTATCCCCAAATATAGTCACAATGGGAGTTAGGTCTTTAACATGCATTTTGGGGGCGTATAATTTAGTCCATAACACAGTGCTTCCTAACAACGCCATTCCTGTCATGCTTATTATTAGTTAATACTCTAATTCAAGCTTGGAGCATTTTTTCGGAGTGTTTTAGTAAAACCACCAGGGAAAGTGCCCTTATCGCTGAGACAACACACACTGGAAACCAAACGCCAGCATGTTCGTGTGAGTGACCCTTCACGTTCTGCGCGCTGTGTGAGGGACAGAGTGGGCTGCTGACGTGATTTGGGCAATAGAGGGACTAGGTTTTTTTTTTTTTTAATTTTAAATTGAGTTTATTGGGGTAACATTGGTTCATACAGTTGTATAATTTTCAGGTATACATTATAATTTAACATCTGTATATCCGATTGTGTGTTTACCACCCAAAGTCCACTTTCCTTCAGCTACCATATATTTGATCCCCTTTACGCACTTCAGCCTCCCCCTATCCCCCAATATTTGACCCCTTTTACCCCATCTACCTCCCCCCTCCCCCATCCCTTACCCAGTGGTAACCACTAGTCTATTGTCCATGTCCATGAGTCTCTGTTTGTTTGTCCTGTTCCTTTGTTGCTTTTAGGTTTATATCCCACATATAAGTGATATCATGTGATTTTCAATTTTTTTCTGTCTGGCTTATTTTGCTTAGCATGATTATCTCGAGGTCCATACATGTTTGTCGCAAATGGCAGTATTTCATCTCTTCTTATGGCTAGTATTCCATTGGATACACGTACCACATCTTCTTTAGCCAATCAACTATCGTAGGACACTTTGGTTCCTTCCACATCCTGGCCACTGTGAATAATGCTGCTATGAACATTGGTGTGCAAATATCTTTATCGATATAAGTTTTTAGTGACTAGGAAATTTTTTCATCACTTAGATTTCTTTATATGTTTCATTTTGTTTTGTTTGCTTTTGGCGAAATTCATCCAAGCTTACCAATTCTTAGCCTATTGTGTCATGTGTGTTTCTAGAAACCTCACAAGGTGTAGGAGAGAAAAATGTGGATGGACGACGTGATAACAGAGGTCTTCGTCAAACAAAAAAGTGTAAGATGCGTAGTATGATAATATATAAAACATAAAAACCTCATCAAAAATACATCGTTTGTGGATTTTATATAATGGCTAAGTCATTGCATGAGACGGCCCCTGTTTTGTTAGCCAGTGTTCGTATGATATTTTATTGCTGCTTTTTGTCGCACACTCTGCTGGCTAGTCGAGCTGAACTAATTTCAGTTTCACAAACTGGCCATGTTCTCTCCCGCTTCCAGGGCTTTGCTACCTCATCCCGCGGTCCCAACTAGTGATCTAATTTTTTTCTAGCATGTTCTCTCCTCCTGGTTTCAGCTTAGAAGTCATTTAGTTCATGCTGACTTTTCCAGTCTCACGAATCTGGGGTACATGCCCCTTTTGTACGACGCTTTCTGTCACTCTCCCTTTCGCCACTCATATTATTCGTTAAAAACGTTATTAAATGAACTTTGGATTAAATATGAAGTTAAGATGAGAGTCAAATGATCGCTCTGATAAAGGATTAACATCTAAAAAATATAAAGAAGTCATACAGCTCAATATACCCCCCCCCCAAAAAAATGGCCAAAGGCCATGAATAGAAATTTCTCCAAAGAGGACATACAGATGGCCAACAGACACATGAAAAGGTGCTGAACATCACAAATCATGAGGGAAATGCAAATCAAAACTATGATGAGATATCACCTCACACCTGTCAGCCTGGCTATCAAGTGTTGACAAGGATATAGAAAAAAGAAAAGCCTCGTATCCTGTTAGGAGGATTGTAAACTGGTACAGCCAGTATAGCAAACAGTGCGGAGGTTCCTGAAGCAGTTAAAAATAGAGTTATCTTATGGCCCAGCAATTGCACTTCTGGATATTTTTTCAAATAAATCAAAAACACTAATTGAAAAGATATGCACCCCTATATTCATTGCAGCATTACTTACAATAGCCAAGATATGGAGGCAACCTGACTGTCTAGCAATAGATGATAAGATAAAGAAGTTGTGGTATGTATACACAATGGAATATTACTCACCCATAAAACAGAATGAAATCTTGCCATTTGCGACAACATGGATGGACCTAGAAGATATTATGCTAAGTGAAATAGGTCAGACAGAGAAAGACAAATACCGTATAATTTTACCTACACGTGGAATCTAAAAACACAACATAAAAGAACAAACAAAACAGCAATAAACTCATAGATACAGAGAACAAACTGATGGTTCTGGGATGGGAGGGATGTTGGAGGGATGGGTGAAAAAGGTGAAAGGGATTAAGAAGTACCAACTGCCAGTTATAAAAAATAGTCACGGGGACGTAAAGTACAGTAAAGAAATACAGTCGGTAATATTGTATTAACTACACATGATGCCAAATTATAATAGTCTTGCAGTGATCACTTTGTAAGGTACGTAAATGTCTGATCACTATGTTGTACATCTCAAAGTAATATAATATTGTATGTCGCTATAATTGAAAAAAGTTATGTTTACACTATACTGTAGTTTGTTAAAGGTGCAATGGAATTATGTCTAAAAATCATACATAATTCAAAAATATTTTATTGCTAAAAAATGCTAACCATCATCTGAGACTTCAGAGAGCTGTGACATTTTGCTGGTGGAGGGTTTTACCTTCGATTTGTAAAAAACACAGTGTGTGCAAAGCATGATAAAGCTAAACACCATCAAATGAGGTATGTCTGTTCTATTAATTGAAGGTTTACTACCTGCTAAGTATTAGCCAGAGCATTTTATATGCAATCCCTTATCTAATGAACACGGCAGTCTTATATTCTAGACCCAGAAACTGAGGCTTTCAAAGGTAAAATGACTCGTTCATGGATTTCAATAAAGGATTATTTAACTCTACAACACCTGTTACAGGTTGAGTTGTGTCTCCTGAAAAAAGATATGTCGAAGTTCTAACTCCAGTACTACTTCGGAGTGTGACTTTATTTAAAAATAGGGTCATTACGCACACCGTTAGCTAAGATAAGGTTATACTGAAGATAGTTATGGTCATAGTTAAGACAGGTTGGGCCCTGTTGTCCTCATAACAAGAACAAGATGGCATGTGAAGAGAGGGAGCATGCTGTGTGACGATGAAGGCAGAGGTGGGAATGATGCAACTGCAGGCCAAGGAATGGCAAGGTTTGCCAGAAGCCACCGAAGCTAGGAAGACGTGAGGGGAGATTCCTCTGCAGGTTTCTGAGGGGGCACGGCACTGTCTACCCCTTGAATGCAGACTTCCAGCCTCCAGATCTGTGAGACAATCCGTATCTGCTGTTTTAAAGCACCCACTTTGTGGTACTTTATTATGGGAGCCCTAGGAAACTAATACAACACAACATCACCTTCTACCCCGAAAATGCGTATCTAAGCTGCTTAGTTAGTATCTGCTAATTTACCGAAATGAACGTCTGAGAAAAAGGACTCGAGTTTGCCATTTTGCTTTGTGAAATCACAGTTAACATCAGTAGAATTTGATACGCATTTTTAGGTGGTAAAAAGTGCACCTTTACCTATCAAAAGCACCATATAGCAGCGCATTTAAAATTGTTACATCCTCATCAAAAAGACATGAAACCTAGAATAACTTTTGTGGAATGAGACTATCTCACCTGTAAAAACGGTATTGATAACGCTGCCGTGTGATAATCTTGACAGATTTCCAAATTCTGTAGGTGTTTGTAAAACTCCAGTAATAGTGAAATTGTGATAACAATAGTAGACCCTATGTTTGTCCCATAGTATGAATTCTGATATTGATGCATATGGAAAATGTGAAGTTAAAACACTGTTGATCGCGACGTCTAACTGAAAGTCTCGGGGTACCCACTCTTTTGTGACTTCGTTGTATATCACGACGTAAACTTTTTTAAGGGTGGTGCATGTGACACAGTAATTTATTAGCAAGGCAATTTCCAAAGGGTGTCCTGTATATGCCACATCATGAATAGTCAGAACACCGGCTGCTGGCATATTCAGAATTTTTCTCAGTTTTTTTGTACTTATTATTTTGACAAATATATGAGAAGCATATCCAAGATAAACTTCATCACTTGTCCAGATCGCCATCAAGCTTTTTATATTGGCCTGTGACAAAATTGAAAATAATTAGAAAATCTTCGATTTTAGGGACAGTCCTAACAGTTCTCGTCTTCTAACATTTAAAAATAAAACATAGTAACTACTAAGGTTTAATTTCTAGTATGTTTCTGATTAATACTTCAGGTGTAGAAACATGAGATAGAAATGTGTCATGTTATGTATAACCATATAAGTAAATTATTTCAGTAATTTTATTCTTTTATATATTGTTTCTATCAGTAGAAATAATTTATTCTCCATAGAGCATCAGCCTTCTCTTTTCTTACGCATTCATTCTATCTGTCCAAGAGTGACCCTTTGACCTTCATGTTTACTAAAGTCAAGATATAAGAACACCTCGAAAGTTAAGTCATTTTGAGAATTCTAGCTTCTTTGAACATCAAATCAAGAGAAGAGAGAACTTAAGATCTTAAACAAATCATATTATCCTTCTATGAACACCATCTATTAGAGAAAAAGGCTATTCAAAGACTGCTATGTCTGAAGCTCAGTAGGCTTAATTTCATTTAGAGAGCCAAGGCTCCCCTTCTCCCCGTCTCCTGTCCACAGCTGGTTCTAATTCTTAGAGATTTTTATTGAAAATGTAACTTCTATATTTATGACCATTAAAAGGAGTCTTTTGGGCACATCTTGTCTCCCTAACTTTACTTAATTTAAAAATATTTAGTCTATACCCAAATAGGATGTAGGCAGATACCAAATTGATAAGCGAAGAAAGAGACTATTTGTGTTAAAAAGTAAAATGAAGATTCAATTTAAAATCTAGAGCTTATGTTGCTTAAATTAAATGTGAAAGAATCCTCATAGGGTAAACAGGTTACACACAAAATGCCCCACAGATATTCTCATTCTCAGTGGAGGGATGGGAAGAGGAATCCACCATGACGTGGTAGATGGGAATTCCACGGAGTCCCAGCAACAGAATATAAAGCAGTAACCTTCTGAAGACAGCAAGGTGGCAAAGTATCGTGGATTCTCAGGTACCACAGGCTGGGAGTGGGGTGAGAGAGCTGTGAGAAACTTTCCTTCTGAGACATGCTTGAAAAGTATAAAGCAGTCTCCCTATCAAGATTGAGGACAAGGAAGCAGGAGGAAGAGAGAGAGAAGAGAGAGAGAGAGAGAGAGAGAGAGAGAGAGAGAGAGAGATCCCCCAAAGCACAAAAATCCAGGGGCAGGTGAGAGAGGGAAGAGAATTCTTCAGTGATTTAAAACAAAGAAAGAGAGAAAGAAAAGAAAAAAAGAAAGGGAAAAAAATCTGTCAGCTAGGCTGTAAAGCAGGTGGCTCAGTTGTAAAGTATGATGAGATCTCTGGACTCTCATTAGTGCTTAAGATCCCAAGCGTGGCTAGAGAGGATATAACTATAACAAAAATGCTGAAGGGTTGAGTGGGAAAGATAGGTCATGTGAGTGCAGAGATGGGCATTTCAGCCAAGGCACGTTAATGATAAAAAAAAGAGAACAAAATGGAAATACTAGAAATAAGGATTATAATATCAGGACTCACACATTATTAGATATATTTAAGCCAGGAAAAGTAGAGAAAAAGAACAGCGAACTTGAAGACAGTTAACAGCAGGTATACGAACTAAAATGTGAAGAAAAAAGCACAGTGAAAAAAATGAATCGGTGGTCTGAGATCTGTGGAACAATATCAAACGATCTCATGTATGTTTTTGGCATCCTAGAGGAAAAAGAGAATGGTGCAGAAGAAAGTGGAAGAACTAATGTCTAAGAACATTGCCAACTTAACAAAAGAAATCCAAGAAGCTTAGTTGAACCTTAAGCAGGACAAATATAAAGGATATCACACCTAAGCACACAATGAAATTGCCGAAGATCAACAATTGAGAGCAAATTCTAGAAGCAGCCACAGGTAAAAAGACATGTTATCTACACGAGGACAATGACACAAATAATGGCTGACTTCTTACCAACAATGATGGAAGCCATAAAATAATGGAATGATGTCTTTATAAATTGCTTTAAAAACAACAAAAAACAATGAAACCCACCTGCCATCCTATAGTTCTGTATTCAGTAAATGTCTTTCGGAAATGAAGGCAAAAAAATAAAGACACTTTTTACACACAAATGCTGAGAGAACTTGCAATACAAAAATATTAGACATTCATCAGGCTGAAGGGGAATGATACCAGGAGGACTCTGGGTGTGCGGGCAGAAATAAAGCAAACCCAGTTTTTATTTCTATATATCTTTGTGACAATTGACTTTTAAGCAGAAATATTAACAACATATTTTGGGATTTATAGCTTATTTAGCAGTCAAATATGAGATGAGTACGAAGGGTGAGATATAAATGGAATTGTACAGCTGTAAGGTTTTTACACTGTTACGAAGTATATGTTATTTGAATTTAGACTCTGATAAATTAAAGATAGTTATGTAAAGTCAAATACGACCACTAAAAATAGTTTTGAATAAAAAAATCAATACGAGACAACATATTATTACTAATAAATACATGATTCATCCAGAAGATAAGAAAGGTGAAATCAAGCAAAAAATAATAAGTTGGATTGATAGAAAACAAATGCCAAGATGTTAAACAAACCCAATCATAGCAATAGTTCTATTAAATCTAAGTGGACTAAATACTACAAGTTAAAGGCAGATATTGTCACACTGGAGAAAAAGCAAGACCCTATGTGCAGTTTAAAAGAAACATAAAGTCACAGATTGATAGTAAAAGGATAGAAAAACATACAAGAAAGCTGATGTAGCTATATTATTATATATTAATAAGAAAAAATGCAATATCACTCCATACTCACAAAAGAGTTTAAATAATAAAAGATTGAACACACTAAAGTTTGGTGAGATATGGAACTAAATGAGAAAAGCTGCTATAAATACTTTATAAGGTCTTAATTATTACAGCTTTATAATACATTTATATTTATGGTAGAAGAAATACTTCACTATCCCATTTCTTCCCAACCTTCAGCTCTTTATTTTTTTCATATATATTTTAGAATTAGTTTATTGAATTCCACAAAGTAACATTGGGATTTTGATTGGAATTATATCAGATCTACAGATGAATTTGGGAAGAATTAAAATTTTGTAATAGTCTGTGTTCCTAGCCATGAACATGATATAACTATTTAATGTTCATTAATGTTTTTGATATCTTGATCTTGTACATTTTTAGTGGCATTTATTTCTAGACTTATGTAACTTTTTTGTTTTATCTTGGGTTCCATATGACTTTTAGAATCAGCTTCTCAATTTCTATAAAAATCCCACTGGGATTTTAATTAATGTGTTGAATTTCTCAAGAATTGACATCTCAACAGTATTGAGTCTTCCCACCCATTAATATGGTATAGCTCTCCATATAAGTCTTTCATTTCATTTAGTAATGTTAATAGTTTTTAGCTATATATACTTGCACATCTTTTGTCAAATTTATCCCTAAATACTTAATATTTTGAATCTATTGTAAGTAGTATTTAAAAAATTTTTAATTTGTGATTGTTTATTCATATATTTCATATAGAAATACAATTGATTCTTTAATATTGATCTTGATATTGATTCCTTTAATATTGATTCTTTTCATCTGCTTTGTTTTTGATTTAAATGGTTCTTCTTTTTTTCTGGTATCTTAATACAGATGATTGATTTGAGACATTTCTTCTTTTCTAATATAGGGGATTAAAACTATAAATTTCCCTTTAAGTACCTCTTTAGTAGCGTTCCACCAATTTCAACATGTTCTGTTTTCATTTTCTTTCAGTTCAAAACACTTTCTAATTAGTTTCATTTTTTTTTTCTTTGACACATAGGTTATTTAGAGATGTGGTATTTAGTTTCCTAATACTTTGGTAATATTGTAAATACCCTTTCTTTATCGTTTCTAATTTAGTTCCATTGTTGTCAGAAAACACATCTTGTGTGATCTGAATACTTTTAAACATATCAAGATTTATTTCATGCTCTGGAGGACAATCTATCTTGATAAATGTTCCACATGCATTTGAAAGAATGTGCATTCTGCTGTCACTGGGAGATGCGCTCCATAAACCTCAACTAGACCCAGATGGTTGACAGTGTTGTTCAAGTCCTCTACACCTTTACTGTTCTTTGTTCTATCAATTATTGAAAAGAGGTATTAAAGCATTTGACTATAATTGTGGTTTTACTTATTTCTCTTTGAAGTTTCATTTTTTGCTTCATTTATGTGGAAGCTCTATAATTAGATTCGTAAACATTTAGGCGCACTTCCTGAATTGACGCCATTGTGATTATGAAATGACCCTCTTTATCCCTGGGTAGCAGTCTTTGCTCTGAAATATATACTTTGATATTTATACAGATGCTCTAGCTTTGATGTTATCATGTATACCTTTACTTATTTCTTTTAGTTTATGCTGTGTCTTCATGTTTGAAAGTGTGTTTTTGTAGTTGGGTCTTACTCTTTTCGATCCATCTGATCATCTCTGCCTTTTAATTAGAAAGCTTAGATCATTTACATTTAATGTGATTACTTATAGGGTTGGGTTTCACTCTATCAGCTGCTATTGGTTTTCTACTTGTGCCCAGTTTTCTGTGTTTCCTTTTCCTTCTCTTTTCCTCTTCTTTTGCATTAACCGAATATTTTTTATGATCACGTAACTGTTGTTTTTTTCATCATTGTAGTGGTTGCTTGAGAGTTTATAGTGTACAACTTCAGCCTCTCAGATCTTTAAGTGATATTATACCACTCCAAATATTGTATAAGAATTTTACGTTAAATGTAATTATTCCTCAGTACCGAGATGAGAGCCTTCCGAGCACTCCAGCCAATCCCCCATGAATCATTATGATTAGCGTTTTGAGCCTGGCTGGTCAGAACGGGTTCTATTCCCATTCCCGTGTGGGCTCTGAATTCTGTTCCCTAGTCCTTTCAGTTAGTTCTTAGCCCAGGTTTGGTTAATTTCCCGCCCGCTCCCCGCCCCCCCACCACACACACACATTAGTACTCTGCTGAATAGATGAGCGGGACTCTTTGTAGGTCTCTGGAATTCTGCGTGTGGCTCTTCTATCTCTGATGTCCTGCTCTGCACACTATAGTCACCTGAGTCTCTCCTGGACTGACAGCTCAACTTCCTCAACTCAGGGAATCTGTTCGATTCTGCCTGAGTTTCCACTTCGCTGTTCCAACGTCTGGGAACTTTATTAAGATATGCTGGGGCATTGCAGGGCTCACCTTGATTTCCAATATCTAGAGAAGCATTGCTTTATATATTTTGCTTTTTTTTAAAATTATGTTTCAGGCATACAGCACATTGTTTAGGCAGTTATATAATTTACGAAGCGCTATCCCTGATTCCTCTAGCACCCATCTGGCTCTATACAATATTGTAACAGTCATTACAATATTATTGGCTATATTCCTTATGCTGTTACTCTACATCCCTGTGGCTGTTTCTATAACTAGCAATTTGTACTTTATCCCTTCACCCTTTACCCAGCTCCCTAACCCACCTCCCATCTGGCAATCAGCAGTTGGTTTTCTGTATCTATGAGTTTGTTTTCATTTTATTTGTTCATTTATTTTGTTCTTTAGATTTTGTGTATGAGTAAAATCATATGGTATTTGTCTTTGACTTATTTCACTGACATAACCCTCTAGGTCCATCCATGTCATTGTGAATGGCAAGATTTCATTTTTTATGGCTGAATAATATTCCATTGTATGTATGTATGTATGTATGTATGTATGTATGTATGTATGTGTATGTGTATGTGTGTAACCATTTTGGCGATTGTGAATAGCGCTGCCATGAACATAGGGTTGCATAGATTGTTACAAATTAGTGTTTCAGTTTTCTTTGGATAAATAGCTGCAAGTGCAATTGCTGGGTCAAAGGGTAGTTCATTTTTTAATTTTTGATTGGCCGTACCAATTTATAATCCCACAAACAGTATAAAAGGGTTCCCTTTCTCCACATCCTCCGCAACACCTGTTTTTTGATTTATTGATGCTAGTCATTCTGACAGGTGTGAGGTGATGTCATTGTGGTTTTAATTTTCATTTCTCTGTTGGCCATCTGTATGTCCTCTTTGGAGAAATGCCTATTCAGGTCTTCTGCCCATCTTTTAAATTGGATTCTTTGTTTTTTTGGTCCTGAGTTGTATGAGTTTTTTTTTTTTTTTTTTTTATAAATTTTAGATATTAACCCCTTATCAAATATATCATAGGCAAATGTCTTCTCCCATTCAGTAGGTTTCCTTTGCCGTGCAAAAACTTTTCAGTTTTATGTAGTCCCATTTGTTTATTTTTTCTTTTGTTTCCTAGCCTGAGGATATACCAGAAATTACTAAGAGCAATCTCAGAAAGTTTTCTGCCTATGTTTTCTTCCAGGAATTTTGTGTTTTCTAAGTCTTACATTTAAGTCTTTAATCTACTTTGAGTTTAATCTTGTAAGTGATGTAAGAAGGTGGCCCAGTTTCTTTTCTTTTCTTTTTTGCATGTATCTGTCCAATTTTCCCAGCACCATTTATTAAAGAGACTGTCTTTACCTTGTATATTTTTATCTCCTTTGTCATATATTAAGTGAGCATATAGCTGTGGATTTATTTCTGGGCTCTCTATTCTGTTCCATTGATCAATGTATCTGTTTTCATGCTGGTAACATTCTGTTTCGATTACTGTAGACTTTAAATATAGTTTGATATCAGGTAGTGTGATACCTCCTATTTTGTTCTTTCTAAGGTTGCCGTGGCTATTTGGGGTCTTTTATGGTTCCATATAAATTTTTGGTTTATTCTTTCTAGTTCTATGATAGGGATTTCACTGAATCTATGGATTGCTTTGGGTAGTATGGCCATTTTAACTATTAATTTTGTATCCTGCTACTTTACTGAAGTCATTGATCAGTTCTAACAATTTTTTGATGGAGATTTAAGGTTCCCTATATATAGTATCATACCATCTGCAAATAAGTTTTATTTCTTCTTTTCCAAGTTAGATGCTTTTTATTTCTCTTTCTTGTCTGATTGCTGAAGCTAGGACTTTCAATACAATGTTAATTATAATATTATTACAATAAAGTGGTGAAAGTAGACATCCATGTCTTGTTCCTGATTTAAAGATAAAGCTTTTAGCTTTACCTCGTTGCGTATGATGTTAGCTGTAGGTTTGTCATATATGGCCTTTATTAAGTTGAGGTATGTTCCCTGTATTCTCACTTTGCTGGGAGTTTTTATCATAAATGGATGCTGGATTTTGTTGAATGTTTTTTCTGCACCTATGGATATGATCATATGATTTTTATTTTCAATTTGTTAATGTGGTGAATCAAATCAATTGGTTTGCAGATATTGAACTAATCTTGCATCTTAGAAATAAATTTACTTGACTTTGGTGTATGATATTTTTAATGTATTGCTGGATTTGGTTTGCTAATATTTTGTTGAGGATTTTTGCATCAACGTTCATCAGGGATATCAACCTATAATTTTCTTTTTTCTTTTTTGTAATGTCCTTGTCTGGTTTTGGAATCAGGGTAATGATGGCCTCGTAAAAATAATTAGGGAAATTCCCTCCTCTTGAATGTTTTGGAATAGTTTGAGTAGAATAGGTATTAATTCTTCTTGGAATGTTTGGATAAAATTTACCTATGAAGACATCTGGTCCAAGACTTTTGTTTTTTGAGAGTTTTTTGGTTACTGGTTCAATCTCGGTGGTGGTAATTGGTGGGTTCAGATTTTCTGTTTCTTCTTGATTCAGTTCTGGGAGATTGTATGTTTCTAGGAATGTATCCATTTCTTCTAGATTGTTACATTTGTTGGCATATAATTGCTTGTAGTATTTTCTTACAATTTTTTTTTTTTTGTATTTCTGTGAAGTCCATAGTTACTTCTCTTTTTTTCATTTCTGATTTTATTTATTTGGGTACTCTCTCTCTTTTTGAAATGTTTTCCTAGATTTTATTGTGTTTATTACTGCTCTTCTTTTTTTAGTTCTCTTAAGTGTAACGTTAGATAATTTATTTGAGATTTTTCTTGTTTCTTGAAGTAGGCCTATATTGCTATGAATTTCTCTCTTAGGACTGCTTTGCCTGTGTACCATAGATTTTGAGTCATTGTGTTTTCATTTTCATTTGTCTCTAGGTATCTTTTGATTTCTTCCTTGATCTTATCATTAACCCATTCATTGTTTAGTAGCATATTATTTAAGCTCCATATGTTTGGGTATTTTCCAGTTATTTTTCTTGTAGCTGATTTCTAGTTTCATAGCATTGTGGTCAGAGAAGACGCTTGATATGAGTTCCATCTTCTTAAAGTTTTTGAATCTTGCTTCATGTGCACTTGAGAAGAATGTATATTCTGCTGTTTTAGGGTGAAATGCTCTGAAAATATCAATTAAATCCATCTCACCCAGTGTGTCAGTTAAGGCTGCTGTTTCCTTGTTGGTTTCTGTCTGGAAGATCTGTCCATTGGTGTCAGTGGGGTGTGAAGGTCTCCTACTCTGAGTATATTACTGTCGATCTTACCCTTGATGTTGGTCAATAATTGCTTTATGTATGTAGGTGCTCCTCTGTTGGGTGTGTATATGTTTACTAGGGTTATGTCCTCTTATTGTATTGATTCCTTTATCATCATGGAATACTCTTCTTTGTCACTTATTATTGCCTTTGTTTTAAAGTGTATTTTGCGTGATTTAAGTATTGCTACCCCAGCTTTTCTTTGATTCTCCTTTGCATGAAATATCTTTTTTCATCCCTTTATTTTCAGTCTGTGTCATTTGCTCTGAAGTGGGTCTCTTGTAGACAGCATATGTAAGGGTTTCATTTTCTTATCCGTTCAGCTACCCTATGTCTTTTGGTTGTAGCATTTAATCCATTTACATTTAAAGTGATAACAGATAGGTACATATATATTGCCATTTTGTTATTCATATTTATGTTTTTTGGTTGTTTTCCCTCATCCTCTTCTTTAAAAAGTCCCTTTAATATTTCTTGTAATGCTGGCTTGTTGGTGATGAATTTCTATAGCTTTTTCCTGTCTGGGAAGCTCACTATCTCACCTTCCATTTTAATTGGTAGCCTTGCCAGGTAGAGTATTCTTGGTTATAGATTCCTGTTTTTCATTACTTTGAATTTTCTTGCCAGTCCCTTCAGGCCTGCAAAGTTTCTGCTGAAAAATCAGCTGACGTTCTTATGGGACTACCCTTGTAAGTAACCTGCTACCTTTCTATTGCTGCTTTTAAGATTCTCTCTTTGTCTTTTGCCTTTGGCATTTTAATTGTAATATGTCTTGGTGAGGGTCTGTTTGGGTTCCTCTTGTTTGGGACTCTTTGTGCTTTCTGGATTTGTATATCTAATTTCTTCACCAGATTAGGGAAGTTTTCAGTCATCATTTCTTCAAATAGGTTCTCAATCCCTTGCTCTATCTCTTCTCTTTTTGGTAACCCTGTGATGCAGATGTTGGTACACACAATGTTGTCCCAGAGGTCTCTTAAACTACCCTTATTTTTAAAAAATTCTTTTCTCTTGTTCCTGTTCCGATGGGGCGTTTTCTGCTACAGTATCTTTAAACTCACTGATTCGATTTTCTGCTTCATCTAACCTACCGTTAATCCCTCCTAATTTGTTTTTCTTTTCGGTTATAGTATTCTTCACTTCTGACTGGTTCTATTTTATGGTTTTTATGTCATTTTTTATGCTTACTATCTCTTCGTTGACGTTCTCACTAAGATCACCTTAAGGAAAATAATTTTTTTGACCGTTTGCCTATGTCAAGGTAAAACAAAACTCCCATAATATGACTAAATGATTCTGCATAATAATATACAATATTCATTTTATTCTGTTGTTGGAGGTGCTTCTCTGTAAAAAGGCCTCTGAGAAGTCAGATCAGGAAGACAGAGCCATTTATAACCATAATTAAAATAACTCTGCAAAAAGCTGCATAGTAGAGTCCCTAATATATCACTGAATTAAATGGTGTTGTAAATATATCTACATGTGTAGGCGTAATATACATACACGTAATATTTTACTAACCTTCAATTTATATTTACTCCAACACCATTTTCTTGATGCAAGGCCAATAATTCCACCTTCAGGGAGGTTTTCATGGTCTCCCATCCTTATAAATGCTGTTAAATTTCTAAAATAAATAATACCATTTATTAGAAAAAATACTCCATCCAGGGATACGTTCACATCAGACACATTGTGCCTTTCATCATCAGTCAGAATGTTTGGCGGCACTCTGAGTCTGGTCCAAGTACGAAACGAATCGTTTGTTTGAAAGGTCTCCATATCAGCTACCACAACAACAGCTGACGGAAAACAAGCATTCCAGTCTGAGATCAATTGACTACCCCGTGGTGCAGTGATTGGTAAAAATCCTGGAATCTCAGGTATTGTCAAAAAAGGAAAAGTCAGCAGGAAAAGATAATCTTCAATAAAGCAATCCTGAAAAGCCACTTTATTTCCTTTAATTTCCTTTAGTGCATCATCAGTGGCCAAAGGTATTGAGATATACCAGGTCCTAAGAAGAGAAAAACAGAAAATGTAAGGGTAAAATGGTCTTTTTTCTCTTCTTTCATCTACCTTGCACAGTGCCGACATTGATTAACTTAATTAATTTATTTTTTTTTTTACATTTATCAACATAAGTCTGGGTATGATAAATAAAATAGTATTAAAATGCTACCACTGCCTCATTCTTTATTCTTGTTCCCAAAGGAAAACGATCTCGATTTCTAATGCTCTTTGCAATGTGTCTTTATCCTCTCAAATAAATACTCATATACTGCTGTCTTAATATAATTTTTATACATTATCTGTTGGCTTTAGATGACAGATTTAATATATAATTTTTATACATTATCTGTTGGCTTTAGATGACAGATAAAGATGTATCTCTCATATACCTACTGATACATCTTTTCTCTCAAATTAATTTTACAGTGTTTAGCTAAATCTATAATGTTTAGGTTATTATTAATATCATTTACCAGTTACTGTACTGTGCTTTTATAAATATACATATCTTTTATAAATATGTATACATTTATTCATTTACAATATTTTCCCTAGAGTTAATAATTATTTTCTTTTGAAAATTTGTTTAGTTTTCTACATTTAGAAAACGTAGCTGAAATGGTGCTCCATAATATTTTCCCTGTGGTAAATGCAGAGGTAACCTAGTAATAGTTTCCCAGGACTTCTTGTCATTACTCTCCCTGGGTTGAATCCACTATTTACTAGATCCAATGCTTTGATCGTTCTCGTTTTGCTAAAGCACATTCTTCAGTAGCTCTCTGTTAAAGGATGTATGAACATATATCTACATGTGTAGGTATAATATACATACACGTAATATTTTACTAACCTTCAATTTATATTTGCTCCAAATATAAATTGAATATGCAAAAATATCTTTAACACACTCACTTGATAATTTGGCTAGGTAGAAGCTTCAGAACTTTGAGGTCATTTTCTCCAGTCTTTTTGCATTTAGGTTTACTAATGAGAAGTCAGATGACACATTCATTCTTGTCATTATTTAAATGGGTTGCCTTTCCATATACTTTTAGAATCTTCCCTTTTTTCCTTGATATTCTAAAATTTGACAGGGCTGGGTCTGTCTTTTGAAGTGGATGCATAGAGGAATTTGTGAAAACACTGACATTTATCTTAAAAGATACAGAAAGTTCTAAGGAGAGTTTCTTGACAGGGCCATCCAGAGGCATCAGCCTGTAGGATAGCCAGTAAATGCTCCCTTAGTTTCCTATTTTCTTAATGAAAACATACTTGGGTTGGTGGTGATGGCATTCTGCCCACTCAAAATGAGGTCCTGGTAGGTCAAGAGGACCCTATGTTGGGGCAATTGTAGGGTTGTCACCAAATCTCTATGCACTAAACCATGCCGCCATGACTCAGTTCAATCACCACTTTTTGCAAGCCACATTACCAACTCTAATGTTGGTTTCAAGGACAGTTAAAAAACATCAGTACCATTTTGTTACGCTGTCCACTGGCTGTATAATAATCTCATCTATGCAGCCACATTATAACTAGGTATTGACTACTATGTATTTTGTTTGAATGACTCATTATTTATCTACAAGTCCTAAGAAGGACCCAACACTGAAAGTCTGGCCAGCACATACTGAGCTTTTCAATTTTTTATGTTTACCATTTTTGTTTTCAAACTTTTGAATTTCTAAATCGTGACTGTACACTTTTCATGTTTTTCTTACTTGTTTTCCATTTTATAGCATCATAATCTTCATTTACATATATAACATCTTCTATTTCTCTAAAGATGCTATTTATATATTTTTGTGAAGTTTTTTTTTTTTTTGCTCCCGACTCTGTGCTGTCTCCTCTGAGTTCCATTGTTCTTTTTATTGAGTTAGGTCTCTGACACTCATGCTGGAGGCTTTCTGTAATTGCTTGGTGGTCCTTGGTTGGCCATTAATGTTTAAAAGAGAGGCAGTAACAAGCCGTGATTCAGATGTAAAGGATACATCCTTCATTCCCCTGTGCCCCACTCTGCGTCTTCCCTCCCAACTCCACACTTAAGTTTCATGAAGTAGGTTCGATCAGTTACTCCAAAGAACAATTCTTTTCTGTCTTGCCAGGAAGGTAGATGCTGGGTTTCCACAGTCAGGGAGCAGGGCTGGAGAAAAGGACGGAAAGCACATTGGGGTGCTCCCCTCACGTTACATTTCCCTTCCGCAAGCTGTGAGTTGACGGGATTTCTGGGCTCTACTAAGCTGGTTACCACTTCTCTCTCTGCTTTCTATCGTTTGTTCCTGCTTCCCTTCCCAGTGTGTGTCTTCATAGGTCTGAAACTTTAAAAACTTTTCTCCCTGTTACTTCAGCAAGACTATGGAGAGAACAGAGATCAATAAATGTATTTCATCTGCCATAGTTTAATGGATCTCCTTTAAACTGATTTTCGTTAAGTCACGTTCTGCTCAGGGTCCTCAGTGGCCCCTTAATTCTACCTACGAAAAAAAATTCAAACTAGTCCAAATGATTTTCAAGAATTTTCCACTATTTGTTCTTATTCAATCTTACTCGCCCTATTATATTTTGGTTGTGTTCTTCCTTTTTGCCTTCCCAAACTCTTCATAGTCTTCCCTCTCTTGGGTACCCGTTCTCTTTTCTTCATCTCTGTAGTCCACTTGTCCTTCAGGTCCTGCCCAAGAACGATATCTTCTACTTTGCTTTCTTGTTTTACCACAAAATATATCTTTTATATAGACAATCTTTTCTAAAACCAGATTAGTCGATCATGTGGGCAATGTTTTACAGCTATCCACAGCCATGTTTTTAAAATGGACCTCTGATATTCTCTACGTATGTATATTTTCTTCATATTTTTAAAAATATCATTTATTGAATCATTTTATTAATGTATCATATATACAAAAGAATATATGATACACATACACAATTTAAAGAATAACGCTAAAATAAACACCTGTATACTAGTCACCCAGGTCAAAAATCAGAATATTACCAGTACCTTGGAAATTTACTGTATGTCCCTGGCCTGACTGAGTGTTCGTGTTTGTGTTCACATTCCTTTGCTTTTAAAAACCAGTTGTGCCACATGCATGTCTTACTAAACAATGAAGAATGCAAGGAGAAACAGAAAAACCCATTAGTATGGTTGCAGACTTCAAAACCCTTGTATTGGTAATTGACAGACCCAGCAGGTGGAAATCAAAAAGGACATAGTCAAACTGAACAGCACCGTCAATCGACCATATCTAATGGATATTTAAAGAATACTTTGTCCAACAACAGCAGAATACACACTCTTCTCAAGCTCGCACTGAACATTCACCAAGAATTACCATATCCTGGGTCATAAGATACACCTTAAGGAAAATTTAAAAATAGAAATCTTACAAAGTATGCTCTCAAAATATAATATAATTAAACTAGAAGTCAATAACAGAAAGTTAGCTGGAAAAATCCCATCCCCAACTATTTGGAGATTAGACAACACATTTCTGAATAACACATTAGCCAAGAAAAAAATAAAAGTAAAATTTAAAAATAGTTCAAACTAAACAAAAATGAAAATGCAGCTTACCAAAATTTGGGGGATGAAGTGAAAGAAGTGCTTAGATGGACATTTCTAGCATTAAATGCATATGTTAGAAAAAAAGAAAGATCTAAAATCAATTATCTAAGTTTCCACCTTAGGAAACTAGAGAAAAACAAGCAATATAAACCTAGAGAAAGAAGAAGAAAAAATAATAAAAATTAGAAGAGAAATAATAAATTGAAAACAAAACAAAACAAAATGGAGAAAATCATTAGGACTAAAAGTTGGTTCTCTGAGAAGTTTAATAAAATTGATGAACTTTCCAGATGGGCTAACTTAGAAAAAAAGAGAAAGGACACAATATAGTCATACCAGAAATAAAAGAAAGGCCATCACTACTGATTTTGTGGACACTAAAGGATAATAAAATAATACTATAAATAATTCTATGCCCCTAAATTTGATAACTTAGATGAAATGGGCCAACCAAAAACATAATCTATCAAAATTCATGTAAGAAGAAATAATGGGAATAGGGATATACCTACAAAGAAATTGGATGAATAATTAATAACCTCCAAAACAAAAAGCATAAGCCCCAAATGGGTTCACTGGTGACTTCTAATGTTGTAGCCACCAGTCCCCGATAGACACACAGACCACCAGAAATCAGTGCGTTATAGGAAACACACTCTTTATTCAGCCAGCTGGGTCTGCCAGGGGTACGCAGACCCCAAATTAACCAGCCCCGAAATGTAGAGGTACACAGTTTTTAAGCCCTAAACCCCATTCTTCATTCTGTCTGAACACAGAAGTCTTTTTTTTCTTCTGTTTACTAACTGTCAACCCACAGGTCGGTTGTGAAGGCGGAGTACAGAAGCAGAAAGCTTATTGTTAGAATGTTCTGTTCCCACGGGTGATAGCCTATGTTCCCATGCGCGACAGCCAAGCAGTAATTTTTCAGCCAGCACGCTAACCTTTAAGGAGCAAATGATGCCAATCTCTAGAATCTCTTCGAGAAAGCAGAAGCAGAGGGAACACTTCCCACCTCATTTTATGAAGCCAGCTTTACCCTAATACCGAAACCCGATATGCACGTTCCAGATGAAGCTACAGACCTTTGAAACCCAACAGAGTGTGAAAATAATTATATATCGTGACCAAATAAGACTTATTCCAGGTATTCAAGTCTGGTTCAACATTAAAAACTCAATTAATTAATGTAATCCGTCATATCAACGGGTTAAGAAAGAAAAAGTATATAATCATACCAATAAATGTAGAAAAAGCAGTTGACTAAAGCCAACACTCATTCACAAGAAAAACTCTCGGCAAACCAACAAAAGCGGGCAGCTTCCTCAACTTGATAAAGGAGCACCTACAAGAGACAGACGAAAAACTGAATAGTGAGAAACTGGATGCTTTCCTCCAAGGACAGGAACCAGCAGCAAATGTGCCTCCTCTTGCTGCTCCAATTCACCACAGTACTGGGGCTGCTAACTAACACAACAAGAAAGTAAAAGGTATAGAAGACTGAGAAGGAAGGAATGAAATGTTCTTTGTTTGCAGAGGACATCCTTCTCCATGTAGAAAATCGCAAAGAACTGACCAAAAAAAAAAAAAAAAATCCCCAAACTAATAAGCAATTACAGCAAGGTTTTAGGATATGGGGTTAATATACAAGTCAATCCCCACACTTTAAAAAACTAGTTTACCATGTACATACAGACATATATATATATATATATATATTTGCATATATATAATTACACTATATACTGTTTAATTTTCACATTTTTGCGCTTTATAAAAATGGGATCATACTGCATTTTCTTCAATGACTTGCCTTTTCATTCAATAGTATGTTTATTCATTCATGTTGATTTGTGCTCTGTGTTTGATTCATTTTTCACTGCTTTGTACTCTACTTATCCTATAGTGTGAGTATATCACAGAATGTTTATCCATCTGTCTATGAATAAAAATCAGAATTTTAATCTTTTTTGCTATTACAAACAATGCTGCTACAAATATACTTTTACACATCTCCTGGTGCCCTGTGCCTGGGTTTCGCTAGGGTGTATATTGGTATTAAAACACTAAACCTTTGGTATGTGCATCTTCATCTTTGCCTGATAATGGAAAATTATCTTTTAAATTGGTTGTGCCAATTTACACGTCTACTAGCAATGTATGTAAGTGTCCTCATTGCTGCATATTGCTATGGTTTGACTGATTGTTTCTCCCCAAATTTATATGTTGATATCCTAATGCTCAGTGTGATGGTATTAGCAGGGAAACTTTAAGGGAGGTGCTTACGTCATGGTAGAGTCCTAATGAAAGGGGTTTATGCCCTTTTAAAAGAGCACCCCCTTGCCTTTTCCACCCAGAGAACACTACCAGAAGTCTGCCACCCAGAGTGGGGCTTTCACCCAGCCTTGCCAGCACCCTGATCTCAGACTTCTGGCCTCCACATCTGTGAGAAATAATTTTCTGTTGTTTATAAGCCACCCGGTTAATGGTATGTTGCTATAGCAGCCTGAAAAAACCGAGAAATTTTCACCAACAACCTTCTAAAACATGAATATATTTATCAATTTGGTATATGTAAAATAGATCTCATTGGGCTATTAATATTTTCTTTGATTACTAATAAGGTTGAACATTATTTCATGCATTTATTAATGAGCTGAGTTTATCAAATTTTTACCTTATCACATCTTTACCTTTTGGTTTATTATAGAAATTATTTTCTATCCTGAGGCAATAATAATATTGCAAAACAATGTTATTTTTATTGTTATATTTTTAAAAAATTTTTTTCATTTTAACCCTTCATTTGTAAGCTTTCTGAGATTATTATATTATTATTCATATGAGATTATTTTATAAATATGATACGAGGTAAAGAACAATTTCATTTTTAAGTAAAGCTTTATTGTCCCTATTAAAATGACCATGTAGTTTTATTCCTTTAATCCATTTATGTTGTAAATTACATTAAAACATTGAAAAATATTATATTAGCCTTGCACTTCTAGTATAAGCCAACTTGATCACATGTCACACTTTTTTTCACATGCTGCTAGATTCAGTTGGCAAAAATTTAATTTTGGATTTTCCGACAAAGTTTGCGAATGAGATTAGCTTATTATTTTCCTTTCTCACATTTTCCTTGCTTGAATTTGGGTATGCAAACTTCATTTTGCTGCTTAGGATTAGAATTATCTTCATGCTAGTGCACTCTTCCTTACCTCCCACACTTTTATAAAATCAGCAAGACTTTTAGCTCCAGATTAGTATTCGTGTTTCGAAAACATTTAATCTCTCTGAATGGCATCCTTTTGTCTACCCCCGAATTGAATTTCTTTGCATCTTTTAGAATGCATCTGCTTCCTCAGGTCTCTGTTTGAAGGCGCCTGTATATGTTGCTCCTCTGTTTGGAATGCTTCCTCAATATGCTAACTTTTATTTCTTGTCAATAATGTAGATATCAGCTCTTCGGGAAAACCCTCTGTGATTCGCTCCAGGCCTGAGCTGGTCTGCCCTGTATGCACCTCGCTTCTCCCTGCAATCACCTCTATCATAACATGTTTGTTTACTTGTCTCCACATCAACTGCAAGATCATTGAGGGCAGGAACTTTATCTTTTAGTTATGAGCCTAGGTGCTCAACAGGTTAAGACAGGCTGTGTAAACCTATTGCTATCCCGCTAACTTTAACATTAACAGATTTTACTTCTCAGGTGAAATTTGTGTGTGTGTGGGGGGTGTGTGCGTGTGCGCACAGGCACTGATGGTGGTAATGACTGTGACATCAGTTGCACCACTGTATCACACTTTTATGAACCAGCAGGAAACATTTTAAGATTTGCCACCATCTTGAATAAGACTCTTGGATTATTAATTTGTATTAATACAAAATGTGAAACTATAAGCCAGGAGTCTGGCATTTTTCTGAATTGGTGACTAGTTCTCATCACAATTTTTTTTGTGTGTGTATCATAAAAGAATTACTTGGAAATTACATATAAGGTATTCCATGCAATTCCCCTAGGGTTTAAAAATCCCTCTAAGTATCTGATAGTTACTTTACTGAATTATAAAGGTGAATTTTATATTTGAAATTTAAAAATTAAATACCCATTCACGTTTCCATGTGGAAAATAAGATTTTCTCTTCAGAAATGTATATATGGCAGGCCTCTGTCCCAAACTGGCCAACTGCTTGCTAAGTACAATAGAATTCTGTAAAAAAACCAACAACAACAAAAAATACTTTTTACTCTTTTCATAGCCAAAATTATTTGAAAATTGTATCATGATATATTGAATTTATTATTTTAGTTAAGATACTATTTACATTTATAAATTTACCACATTTTCAAAATTCAGGTTTGGTTTTTTCCTACCATTTGGCCTTTTTCCCATTAGAACTTTATGAATTTTACATAAGTCATAATATAATTTCTAACATGTAGAAAATACCATGCACAATCAGAATCTTAAATAAAGTAAGACTATGAGGACCCTTAAATAAATACCCTTAGTTTAATATCAATGAACTACATATGGGGTTTCTAAAACTAATCTGTTAGAATTATTTCTATATAAGCCTGCCTTCAAAATAACATACTCTTGCAAGGCAGGTTTCAAAGATATCTTGAGGCTTTAACAACAAAAAAAATCTCATGAGATTTAAAAAGTTGAATTGACAGGAATTATCCCTCAGAAGGTATTTTCAGGACAGAGACAATAGTTTCATTATGGGGAATCCCTAGAATGAAAAAAATCAGGTGAAGACCAGTCTAGAATTTTATAGCTCTATTCTTCCCTAATCATCCAATAGTGCTTCTTTTAATTTCCTAGAACTATGCCTTTAAGATGGATATGATGAGTGTCAAGTAAGGGTGAGACTATAGAACCACAAAGAAATGATCAAAAATATAAAAAATGCATTCAGGGTATTTTCTTAGGATTTACCAAATGTAGGCTACTGTTACATATTCATATTATATAACCAGAAGTCTATATAAATATGATTTTTAATAACGGCATGAGTGAATTATCATCATTGGCTTAACAATGCCCTATTGGACATCTAGGTAGTTTTATTATTTCAACATTATAAATATTACTGCCACGGACATCTTCAGATATACAGTCATTTCCACAGGTAAGACTATTTCCCTTTGGAAATGTGATTAGAGGTAAAAAGTTACGAATACTTTAAAAATTCTTAATACATATTACCAAAATGATTTCTAAAATGAATCATTAAATAAACAATTTAGTTGATTATTATAACAATAAATTTCACCATGCTAGTGCCAAACTTTATATTATTATTTCTAAAAGTATTTTTCTAGTTGTGACATCAATATATGGTTGTACATGTTGTTCAATTTAATAAACACCTTTCTGTTGATCTTACCTGATTTTTAGCAGCATTTGATAAATTGGACTAATCTCCCCTCTTGAAAGATGCTCTTACTTGACTCCCATGTTACCACCCCCGCCCCTGCTCTTTTGGACACCCCCAGAGCTTGGTCCTAGACTCTCTTTGCCTAGCGCTCTTCTCACAGTACATACTCTTCCTTGGGTAATTTCATTCGATCACATGGATCCAAGTACCATCCCATTCCTATGCAACTCCTCAAATTGTATCGTCCAGACACCACATTTTATATCTAATTCAAAATCGTGGATTTAATTAGATTCTTAACCTTGATTCTGGTAGTCTTCATAGCACTTCAGACCACTGTGCCCCAAACCGAACCTAGTGCCTTATGGCTCTGCCTCCCAAACTTATATTTATCAAATATTTGTTGAATGACTAAAGAAGAAAAAAATATCTCACGATCCAGAGGAGTGTGTCGCTCTCTCACGATGCTGCCGTGAGAGGAGCATTGCAGACTGAATGAACAACAGTTTACAAAAGCCCTGAGGTGGGAGAGGATCATTATGACTGAGACATTGAAAAAAAAAAAAAGATAATGGCTAGAGTGTAATGAGTAAGAGGGAGACTAACGGGAAAAGACTAGAAGAATACGGTCTGGGGCCACGTCATGCTAAGCACGGTAGGTCTTGGGGAATCGTTTAGACTTTATCTTGGTACCTGGGCAAATGCTGAAGGAATTTTAAAATGTGATTTTAACCATTTCATTTTGAAATAGTTTGACTCATGGGGGAAAGTGAGTCAGCTTTTCCCCCATGACAACAGCTTACATCATCTTACATAGTGCATTGTCAAAACCTGGAATTGATGTTGTACGCTAATAACGTTATTAAGATTTCACCTTTTTTTATAGGTGCTCTTTTTTGTTTTTTGTATAGCTCTGTAAAATTTTATCACGTGTGTAGAATCACGTAACCACCACCATAATCGTGATATAGAACTATTCCATCACCAAGGAGAAACTCCTTCATGTCACTCCTTAAGAGTCCAAAGTGCCTGTTAACCCTAACTTCTGGCAACCGCTTATCTGCTTTCAATGACTAAAATCTTGTCATTCCCGAAATGTTATACAAATGTAATCAAATGGTATTTAACACCTTAAAGTTGGCATTTTAACTCAGCATCCATCTCTGCTGCTGGCTGTGTTAATAGTTCATTCCTTAAACGTAAGAACTAAAACTATAAAATACTTAGAAGAAAACAGGGGGAAAACTTCACGACATTGGATAGTAATGATTTCCAAAGGCATAGGCACCAGAAGGGAAAATAGACAAATTGAACTTGATCAAAATTAAGAACTTTTGTGCATCAAACTGCAAATTATATATATGATGAGGGATTCATATACTGAATATAGGGAGACCCCCTAAAATTCAACAACAAAAACAACCCAATTAAACACTGGGCAAAGAACTTGAGTCACAATTATCCAGAGAAGATTAAACAAATAAGCACATGAAAAGATGCTCAACATTACTAATCATTAGAAAAAAGCAGATCAAAACCATGAGGAACCAACCACTTTACACCCATCAGAATGATTATTAAGGAAATGAACAAACAAACATATGGTTTCACTGGAGAATTTTACCAGACATTTAAAGAAGAGTTAATGCCAATCCTTCTCAAAATCTTCCAAAAAATTGGATTGAGGGAACACTCCTAAACACTTTGTGAGGCCAATGCCAGAAAAGGATACTACCAGTAACAAAAACGACAGACCAATATGATGAGTAAAGATGCAAAAATTTTCAACAACATACTAGCAAACCAACAACAGCACATGGCATTATCCCTGGGATGCAAATGTGGTCCTACGTACACAAATCAATAAATGAGATACATGACATTAACGGAAGGAAAGACAAAAGTCATATGATCATCTCAATAGATGCGGTAAAAGCATTTGACAAACTTTAACATTTATTTATAATAAAAACTCTTCACAAATTAAGTATAGAAGCAATACACCTCATCGTAACAGGTCATATATGACATGCTCACAGCTCACATCACACTCAGTAGTGAAGGATGAAAGCTTTCCTTCTAAGATCAGGAACGAGACAACGGTGCCCACTCTCACCACTCCTATTCAACATGGTGCTGAAAGTTCTAGCCAGAGCAATCAGACAAGGAAAAAAAAATGACATACAATTTGGGAAGAAAGAGTAAAATTGTATTTGCAGATGGGGATGATGTGATTTTATATATGGAAAATCCTAAAGATTCCAACCAAAAACCTGGTAACAACAAATTCTGTAAAGTTGCCGGGTACGAAATTAACGTACAAAATTCCACAGTGTCTCTATACACCAACCATGAGTTATCTGAAGAAGAAAATAATTCCATTTACAATAGCATCAAAAACAATAAAATACTCAGGAATAAACTTAATCAAGGAGGTGACATATCTCTACTCTAAAGACTACGCTGATAAAAGAAATTGAGGAAGACACAAATAAATGGAAGGATATACTATGTTCATGGATTAGAAAAAATAATATTGTTAAAATGTCAGTATTACCAAAAGCCAACTTTAGTTTTAATGCAATCCTTATCAATATTCCGATGATATTTTTTTACAGTAGAAAAAAGAACCCTAAAATTTATATGAAACCACAAATGACTTCCAACAGCCAAAGAAATCCCAAGAAGAAGAACAAAAGAGAGAGGCATCACTCTTTCTGATTCCAAGCTATACTATAAAGCTACAGGAATCAATACAGTTTGGTATTGGCACAAAAATAGACAAATAGATCATTGGAGCAGTATTGAGAGCCCCAAAATAAACTCAAGCATATACGGTCAACTAATATTTGACAAGAGAGTCAAGAATACTCCGTGGAGGAAAGGCAATCTCTACAATAAGAAAATGGCATAGTCACATATAAAAGAATGAAACTAGACCCATATCTTACACCACCCACAAAAATGAATTAAAGACTTAAAGGTAAGACCTGAAACCATCAAACTCCTAGAAGAAAACATGGTAAAAAATCTTCTTGACATTGGTCTTAGCAATGAAATTTTGAATATGATACCTAAGGCACAAGCAATAAAACATAAGTGGGACTACATGAAATTAAAGAGTTTCTGCACAGCAAAAAACAAAGTACCAACAAAATGAAAAGGCGACGTATGAAATGGGAAAAATACTTGCAAGCATATCTCTGATAATATCCAAAATATATAAAGAACTCATACCACTTACTAGCAAAAACCGCAAACAATCCAATTTACAAGTGGGCGAAGAACCTGAATAGATATTTTTTCCAAAGAAGATTATATGAATGGCCAACAGGTACATGAAAAAGATGCTCAATCTCATGAGTCACTAGGGAAACACAACCCAAACCACAATGAGATAATACCTCATGTATGTGAGAATGGCCATCATCAAAGACGAGAAATAACTGCTGGAGAGGTTGTGAAGAAAAGGAAACCCTTGTGCACTGTTGGTGGGGTTGGAAAGTAATAAAGCCACTGTGGAGAATCCTCATAAAATATAGAACAGCCATACAATCCAGCCACTCCATTACTGGGAACGTATCTAAAGAAAATGAAAACACTAAGTTGAAAAGATACATATGCTCCATGTTCACAGCGGCATTATTTATGACAGCCAAGACCTGGAAACAACTGAAGTGTCCACTGACAAATGAGTAGATAGAGAAGTTGTGGTGTCTAAAAAATGGAAAATCAATCAGCCATAAAAAAAATAACAATAATAATAGAAGAAAGAAAATCCTGCCGTTTGTGACCATATGGGTGGACCTCGAGGGCATTACGCTAAGTGGAATAAGTTAGACAGAGGAAGACCAATAGTGGATGATCTCACTTATATAAGGAATCTGAACAAAAACGAGAAGGGAAACATACCTAACTCACAGGAAAAGAGATCAGACTTGTGGTTACCGGAAGTGAGAGGTGGTGGGAGGCAGAAATAGAGGAAGGTGGTCAGGAAAGGTGCAAACTTCCAGGTACAAGGGAAGTGAGCCCTGAGGATGCAATGCACGACACGGCGCTTAGAGCCACCGGTGCCGCATGATAAACACAAACGTTGTTAAGAGAGTGAATCCCACCACCACGACCATTTAACAATGGTCCATTGACAAAAACAGCTCTGCCAGAGCTCCAGCGCTAAGTGGCACAGCTAAGTGGCAGGGACCCAGCAGAGCCCAAAACTGAGGCTGACAAACAGAAAGCTTCGTACCTGTGTCTCTCTAAGCCCCGGGCCGGCACAGCTCTGTGCCAAGAGAAATCCCCCTGGTTACAACTTCGGATGCGGAGAAGGAAGAGCAGGGGGACCCCACCCAGCAGCCCTGGCTGCCACCAGGGACTTCGATAGCCATCTCTGTGAGGGCCGCCACGGTTTTTACCAATGAGGATCTATGCACCTGAAAGTATAAATCTCACTGGTAAAGGTAACAAGGGAGACAAAACCAGAACAATCTGACACTGGAATGATGGTGTATCGATTACTTTTAACCCTAATGTAAAAAGTTAAAAGAGAAACATCTGTTAATAAATGCATGACATAAAAATAAGTCAACACCGACTACAAGAACACAAAGGGAGGCAGTAAAGGTACAGAGTTTTTACATGTGATTTAAGTTCAGTTGCTATCCACTGAAAACAGTTTAACCAGATAGCTTATGCAAGCTTCAAGGTCATTTGCAAGGAAGAAATCTATACTAGATATACAAAAGATTTAAAGAAAAGAATCGAAGCAAAGGACTATAAAAATCGTCAAATAGCAAAAGAAGACAGCAAGAGGAAGAGAAAACAACAGCATAAAACAGAGAGAAAACAATCAAGAAAATGTCAGCATCAAGTCCTCACGTCTAAATGGATGAAAGTTTGCACGGAATAGCTGAATGTATTACAAAAAACGAGATCTAGCAATGTGCTGGCTACAAGACACTCACTTTCGATTTAAACACACACACACACGCTGAAAGAGAAGGAATGGAAAAGATACTCCATTCAAACAGTAACTAAAAGAAAGCGGTAGCGATTATACTTATATCACGAGGAATAGACTTTAAGTCTTGTCTCTGAAGACAGGAAGGTCATTATATGTTGATAAAAGGGTTAACTCAACAGGACTATATAACAACTATTAATGTATGTCCACCCAAAATCAGAGCACCTAAATATTTAAAGCACATATTGACAGACTGGAAGGAAGATATTGATAGCTATATAATAGTAGGAGTTTCCAATATTGCACTTACAATAATAGATAGAACAACCAGACAGAAAAATGACAAAAAACAGATGACTTAAACAATGTTATAGTCCAAATGGACCTAAGTGACATATACAGAACTTTCCACGCAACAGCAGAAAAATACACATTTTTCTCAAGTGCATATGCTCCATGAGAGATCACATGTTAGGTCATAAAATGAGTCTTACAAATTTAAAATTTAAGAAGATTAAAAGCATTCCAAGTATAAATAATTCAAACAACTCAACAGTAAGAAAACGATTTGCTTAAAAAATGAACAAAGGACCTGGATAGACGTTTCGCCAAAGACGACATACAGATGGCCAACAAGTACATGAAAAGGTGCTCAACATCACTAATCATCAGGGAAATTCAAATCTAAATCATAATGAGATATCACCTCTTATCTGTTGCAATGGCTGTCATCAAAAAGATAAAAGATAAGTGTTAGGAAGAACGTGGAGAAAAGTCTTAATTGATACAGCTATTATGGAAAACAGTGTGGAAGTTCCTGAAAAAATTAAAAATACCATGTGATTCAGCAATCCCACTTCTGGGTATACATCCAAAGAAAACGAAATCGGTATTTTGAAGAGATATGGCACTCCCATATTTAGTGCGGCCTCATTCACAATAGGCAAGATATAGAAACAACCTAAGTGTTCATTCAGTGGATGAGTGGAGAAAGAAAATGTGGTATGCAGTGGAATACCATTCAGCCAGCGGAAAGAAGGAAATCCTGCCATTCATGACAACAAAGATGTAACTCGAGCCCCTTATGCTAAATAAAATCAGTCAGAGAAAGTCAAACACTGTACGATCGCACTTTTATGCGGATTCTAAAAAGCCAGACGCAGATACAGAGAGCAGAATAGGTGGTTCCAAGAGTCTGCGGGGGTAGGTGAAATGGGGGCATGTCAGTCCAAGGGACAAACTACACACTTGAAAGTTGCTAAGAAGGTAAATTTCTGATGATCTTATCTCGAAAAAGAAATGGTAATTATGTGAGGTGATGGAGGTGTTAAAAATGTCACTGTGGTAATCATTTCACGATGTGCAAGCGTATCAAATTAACGTGTGTACATCTTAAACTTACACAATATTATATATCATTTCTAGGTTAATAAAGTTGGGGGAAAACAAAAGAGAAACCGACACTCATTCAAAACAAAACCAACCCAAAATTCATTAACAGTAGAATGGACAAAAAAAGGTATGGTATGCTGAAACAATGGAATAGTATTATAAGCATTGAAAATGAACAAACTATAGGTATATACAACATGGCTAAATCTTATATAATGCTGACCCCCTGCTAAAAAAAGCAATACGTGCCATGCATATAAAACAAGATTTCATTTATATAACAAAAATAAAACCTAAACCTACTCAACTGCATTGTTTAGAAATCATGTGGTAAACTAAAGGGGAAAGTGGAGCAATTTCTACCATAAAATTCAGAATAATGGTTATCTCTAGGGAAAAGAAAAAATGATGTTCACACAAGCACCTCCAAGGTGGACGGAGAAATTATGTTCACGCAGGTGGGACATATGTGAACTTTCTGTACTATTGTTCGTGTTTTATTTCTTGAGAGTTGTCATTTGGCTATTTATATTATTTATTAAATTGTGTTCTCAGCTTTTATGCTCTTTTTTTTAATAATATAATTCACAATTAAAATGGTAAGGGGAAAAAAAACTTTAAAGGAAATAAAACTCTTAGTGTTTTGATATTTTTAAAGCGAATTGTACAAATACGCGACCCAGGTCCCCATGCCTGCTGCTGGACCTTTTTTTCCCTGGTGTGAGAGTCAGGCACAGAGTATGGCTCAGAGAGGGGGTTAATGCGATAAGAGACAAGGGTGGGTTGAAGTTCAAAGATGAAATAAGGGATTAAGATAAGGGATTATTTAGATAAATCTTATATGTGTTCAATCTTATATAATGTTGTCAGGGTGGTTAAGGAAGAGGATGAAGTAGGAAAAGTCAGGCTAGAATTAGGATTTGGGTGTCTGTGAGGCAGATTACACCTTGGCTGATACAAACCCAAACAGGCAAGTGACATTTTCTCAGAGCAATTTGGTCAATGATATAGTAAAACCGTAGCATTAAAAGAATCCCCTCAAAGTATGCGTGTGAAGAAAGTCCTGATTTGGTCCTGGCAGGCATCGTGGAGGCGGTGATACCTCACCTGAGACCTAAAAGGTGAGTAGATGAAGAAAGGGAATGAGCAGCTGCTTCCAGGGAACAGCATAATCAAACACACAGCGGCACCGAGAGCAGGTGAGTGTAGGCAGCCAGCAGCGACCTGCAGCTGGAGGCAGGACACGTGGGTCACGTAGACCACAGAAGAGTGGCAGACACACTATTCAGGGTTTCAGGTGCCCTGTTAACAGCCTAAGAGTCTGCGCTGTTGTTAATGGAGAAACAGAAGTTTTAAGGAAATTGACATGGCGACGAATCAATATGGAAATTGAAAAAAAAAAAAACAGTGTTAGTTACGCATGGACCAAAGCATGTTAAAATGTACATGTTTTCACTTAAGAAGATTAGAAATTAAGTAACAGTAATGCTTAAACTATTTCATTACCATTAATTTATTTTATCCCTCGAAAGCTGATTGCCAAATAAAATGATTAATTGATTGGCTGCCACTCTGTTTCAGTCCACCTCTTGTGAATTTGATTATTAGTCACGATAAGATGCCATTAAAAAATTAGATGTCTTGATTCATTAATAGTCCCATGAGAAATTGAAACTGCTCATTTTATATCTCTCTTCGATACATTTTAATTGTAACAGAAGACAAAAATCTTGAAAGAGGTAAATTTGTAACAAATAAAGGATTGTGTTGCACCTTTAGGAAATTCATCATTCTCTAAGTGGCAAAGGACTCAGTAAGACACTGGACAGATTTTGAAAGGTGACTTCAAGAGAGACGTTCAAGGAACATCTGTAAAGCATTTTAAAGGTCAGCCTCTACATGAATTCTAAAGTCCATAGAAAATTCAGAGAATGCTCAGTAAGGGATTCTAAAGAAAGATTTATAATTGTAGAGCTCAAGCACAAATCCAAAATTACTATAATGGGTAAACTAAATTTAATGGATAATTAAACTGTATTTAGTTAGTTCTGGGCCACTTAAATTACTTACAGCCTTTAAAAGTAAGTGTAGCATATTACTTTTATGTATGATAATAATGTTTCCACCTACCCGTGAAGGCTCATTTGCATTCCATAGCAACTCTTTTGGGTCCGCGTTTTCTGGATCGTATATCCATATAGTGAGAACCTGCAAAATAAAATGTGTTTGCATTTCTTTACATTTTGGACAAATTTGATTTTTAGTTGTGGCCAACGGAACCATAAAAATGCTTTTATTTATCTTTAAAATCTTGATTATCTCATTTTTAAGAAACCAAAGTGATATGTGTTGTTGCTTAGCAGGTGAAACAATCCTAAGATATACAAAGGAAGAGTTAACAACATCCCTGTGCACTCCTGCGGTAACCGATGTTAGAACTTTATAGGAACACTTATATACCTTTCTTTACGCTCACAGATAGACGTAGCACACACCCCACAAACACTCACCACGGGTTATTAAAATGCAGTCGCACACTACATGTTAATTGTGACTCGCTTTTGTCACTTGATACACCATGGCCATTGCAACTGATGTAGGTCTAATTCTTTTCTTTCTTGTTTATGTACTTATTTTTTGAATAGACAATTTATTCGCATCATGAAAACCAATTATATTTAAAACATCGAAAATTCTCTCTCTCATTCTGTAGTCTGGCCCTCGGTTTCCCCAAGTCCGTCTACCGCACCCCGCAATAAAGATGTTATCCTTTTTCTCCTTTTTATATAAATGCGAGCATGCTTTACATATTTTTTCAAACATTCTATCACCCTCTTCAAGTTATATCTTAGCGATTTTACAGTTATTAATGTTTCCGCTGGTTTTATTCCAATGTGTTCAGTAACCTACTGGTAAACATGTTTCCAATCGTTTAACATGATAATCAATGCTCTAATGAGCATCTTTGTACCTATATCATTCTGTACCTTGGAGTATTCCTAAAAGTGGGATTGTTGAGTGATAGCGTATGTGCATTGGTAACTTTTATAGCTACTGCTACATCGTTCGCCATAGAAGTTGCTAATATTTCCTCCTCCAGTAATGCATGAGATTTCTTCTTTCCTCGCAGCTTTCCCAACATAGTATGTCGTCATACATTTGGATATTGCCAGTCTGCTGGGTGAAACATGATACTTTGAGGGGATTTTAATATGCATTTCTTTTATGATGAGAAAATTTGGACATCTTTGCATATGTTCAAGTGTTACCTGTATTTCCTCCATGGTGAACTATTTGTTCCTTTTCTTTTCTCATTTTCCATTTTTTTTTCTGTAAGGTTATTAGTCTTTTATTTAATAATTTGTGAAAGGTTTTTATCTTAAGAATTTCTATGCATATATGTACTATATCTTGATCTGCGTGGTGGTTACATGAATATATATATATATATAAATTTTATTCCTTTTATAATTATATGGCATTCTGTTATCCTATTAGATCAGTTTGCCTTAGATTCTATATTGTCCCTATATATTCCTTTCCTTCCTTCCTTCCTTCCTTCCTTCCTTCCTTCCTTCCTTCCTTCCTTCCTTCCTTCCTTCCTTCCTTCCTTCTTTATTGCAGATTTTTATTTCTCTTTTACATTCCTTCACCTATATTAATCCTCTCTCATTCTATATGACTTGAGTTAACAACCAGTATGTACCCTTCACTATCTTTATCTACACTAGATAAGCATTTGCAGACATCTGCACAAATACATACGTACATGTTTTTTAAAAGAGGCATTTTAGGAGTTTTTTTAAAATCAAAATTGGATCACATTTTACACTTTCCCCATTCTCTTTTTTTCACTCAAGTGTACATATTGGATTCTCCAATATCAACTCTTGTAATGCTTGAATAACATTCAATGACATTCTACTCTAATTTACAGATCCGTTTCTCTAATGATAGAGATTTACTATGACTCTGGTTTTGTTTTGTTTTATTACCACTATTCAATGCTGCAAAATACAGATCCTTTTTCATATAGCCTGATGTACTGAAGGCTTTATTTCTATGGAGTAAATTCTAAGGAGTGGCCTTGTTGATCCAAAGAACATGTATATTTTTAATTTGACTAGTATTTCTAGATTACTCTCCAAAAACTCAGTGGGGTTCTCACTCTTCACATTTTCCACCAGCAAAATTTGAGTTGTCCTTTTTTTTTTTTGCCCAGATTCTGCCCAGTGACAGTTATTTTCTCTGAAATTGGACCAGTATGATGAGTGTGACGTTTCACTGTTAATTTGAATTTTCTCGAGATTAAGTGAATTTCAACACCTTTTCATTTTGTTAGATTTGCTTTTGTATACATTGCTTTTTTTTTTTTTTTTACATTTTTACCATTTTCATTTAAGAGGGTTTGTGTGTGTGTGTGTGTGTGTGTGTGTTTTGTTTTTTGGTTTGTTTGTTTTGTTTGTTTTTTGTGCTTTAGGTACACAGATACAGAATAAGAATAATCATGATCCTTGGTTCGTGAGTCACTATCATGATTAGCATGACCCTCTTTATGTAATTGTTTAAATCTTAAATTAGTAACAAGAAAACCAGGAACACCCTTCCGCACTCAATTTAAGAACTAGAACCCTACAAATGCATCTTCATTTACCTATGCATTCCTTCTCTTTCCATTTCTCTATTTCTGCCCAGAGGTACTCACTCCTGAATTCTATGTTTATTATTATTATTATTTTTATTAATACAGGGTTTAGTTTTTGACTATTTTTGAACTTGATCACCCTGCACATAGCTTCCTAGGACCTGCTTTTTTTTTTTTCAACATTCTACAACTAGTATTTATTCATGTTATTGCCCATAACTGAACTCGTCATTTTCATTGTCATTTAAAATTCTGTCATGTGAATATACATTCTCCCATTCTCCTGCAAAGGGGCATCTGAGTTCTTTCTGTATGAGAGGGATGAATTTTATGAGCGGGTCTACTATTAGCATTTTTGAAAACGTCTCTTGATGCATGAGTTTCTTTTGGGTATATACTTAGAAATGGAATTGCTTGGGTTGCAGAGCACATGTAAGATAATAAAGAACCATTTCTTAAAATGGTTGCTCCAATGTACACCCCATCATTTTATCTCTTTGAACACTAGAGATTAGTTGTTTAGTGTCAACTGTGTTGTAAAATTTTTTTCATAACCATTTGTTAAGTTTATTTGTAGCGCTTTTGTGATATGAAAGTTTTTACTTTCACATTTTTAATTTTGAGTTTTATTTGTAGATTCTGGTTTTCAGTCTTAAACACGTTAGATTTCCCTTGATTCTGATTCTTGGTACAGCTTTAAGATTCTCCTGCGACCCAACCGAATATTTGTTTGTTTGTTTTACATTTAAATCTTGTATGCTGATTGGAATTTGTTTTTTGGTATATGAGATGAGAGAGGATCTCACTTTCATTTTCTTTCAGGATAGCTTATTATATTCTATTATTCAATAATGTTAAACTCTGGAGTCCAATTAAAAGCTAAAGAACTAGATATTTTTTAAAGTCATTCAACAAAACTTGAGTGGTCCTTGATACAGCACCTGCATCATTCTTGTTAAACTTATTCCTAAGTATTTTATAGTCTTTACTAAAGTTGTCAATTTATAATGTTTCTTTTTCTTGTCTTACTACTTACACTATCCGATTCATGACAATGTTAAATAATAATGGCGATAGTGACCATATCTGTCCAGTTCTTGATTTTCTTGAAGTATTTAATAATTTATCATTATTCTTAGTTATTAGGGAAGTAGACATTTTTTATTAGAATTAAGTGGTTCTTTTCTAATCTTATTTTACTTAGTGTTTTCATTAGGAATAACTTGACTTTTTAAATGTATGATATAATCGTTTATTTTCTTCTTCATTATGTTGATGAAATGAATATTGTCTTGATCCTGAACAAATGTGACACTCCTGGATGATACTGTCCCTTTTCAATTCATTTTTAAAATACATTGCTGGACTCCTTTTGCTAATATTTTATGTAGAATTTTTGAACATATGTGTGTGTGTGTGTGTGTGTGTGTGTATTGTTCTACAGTTTCTTCCTTTCCTACCTCCCTCTCTTTCTTCTTTCTTCCCTTACTTTTGATATTAAAGTAGCGTTGGATTCAGAAAATGAATTGGGTAATCTTCTATCTTCTTTACGATTGGGTGAGGCTATATTATTAGGTGCATAATTTACCTTCTTTGTACATTTTCCCTTTATCATGACATACTTTGCATCTTTATGCCTATTAATGTCTTTGGGGTTTCACATATCTTTTATGTAATATTCATATCATCACCCCAGTTTCCTTTTGATGTATTAACTTGCTTGCATCCTTTTCTTTACAAGTTTTTTGTTACTCTTTGTTTTAACGATGCAACTTTTATAAAAATCAGATTTCTGGAGTTTTGTCATTTATTAGGGAGATTTAATCCAATCACATTTTGATTACTGATATAATTTAAATGATTTCTTAAATCTTAATTTTGTGTTCCTATATTTTATGTTCTAATTTCTCTTTATTTCATTTTTATTTTTGTTGCCTCTTATTGAATTGTTAGCATTAAATTTTTTTCCAGAACTCTATTTTTTAGCAGTTACATATTTATTTCTATCACTTTAATGGAACACCTTAAATTTTTACATAAATATTTAGTGCAGGCTACAGTGAATCAGTATCCCTATCCTGAATATTTATAAGGAACTCAGGCAATTTCGAACTGAAATCCCCCTCCATCGTCCATTCTTTTGTTGGCTAGAAGTTTAATTTCACTTTGTTTAAAAAACATTAGTCATTATTAAAATGTTTCCATTGTAAATTCTTTTTTTAGATCTATCAGCATATGATATAGTTTATTTGCTGCTATTATTTACTGAATCAGTAGTTCAGTTTTTCAAGCTCATGTGTTCAGTTGTGAAAGATTCTTCACAATTATTTTCTTTCAGTATTATCTCCGGTTCATTTTCTGCTTTTGGAGTTATTGTATGTGTGATAAGTCGTCTCAGTCTATCCTCTACTTGTCTTTTACTTCTCTTCGGATAGCCCCTTTCTTTCCACTTTCTGCATGACTCCCATCCCAAATCGCCAATTCCGCCATTTTCTCAGCTTTAGCTAGTCTGCTATTTCACTTGTTATGGAATTTTTATTCTAGAGGTCTATTTTTTTTTTTCATTTCAAGATATTTTCATAGGATGTTTTTCAATTTCGAATGTTACATAAGTATGAATAATCTACGTTTTTGTCTGTTTGTTTGTTTCTATTCCTTCTTTTATCTCTTTGATAATGTGGGGATCTAATTATCTTTTGGATAGTTTCATCTTTAGTTTTGAATAATGAGAACTTTCTCTATTTTTAGGTGTGTGTCTATTCCAGGTACTTTGTTGTTGTTGTTGTTGTGTGTTTATTTATGCCTCTTATTTTGAGGTTATTTTCAGCAGATTTGTTTTCTAGGAGAATCCTGTACACTCTTGGTTATGAAAATGGTTTTTGCAATCGCCTCTGCCTGGGCTATGTGTTTCACTGCTTGCTTTTTTGTGTTTATTATTTAGCGCTAGGTTCTCCGATCTCTTGGGCTGTTAACCTTGGATTTCCACCTTAAATTTCATGTAGGTAACTCCTTGGGCATTTACAGCCCCCAAATGATGTGTCATTTCTTTTCAATCACTCCGAGCCAGTGAATGGGAGCTTTGTTCCCATTTTGCAGAACTTCTGTAAATTCTAGTGTCATGTAGGGAGATCGGTTCAGCTCGGCCCTCTGCCACAGGTCGGAGGCTTCACTTTCTCTCTGCATACACAAATTAAAACATCACCCTTTATCTACTAGGGACTATATTCTGTCTAACACTCAGTTCAGAACTCAATCTTGTAACTTTGGCTTTCAGTTCTTTAATTATTTCTGACAAATAGAAAATTCATTTACTTCCTTATCAATTCTATACACACATGCCTCTATATTAATGTGAAAGTCTGTACTAGCATTATACATACACATAGTTTCTAAAGGCATTTCTGTATGTTTTGAGTGAGATGGTGGTTATTCTGCATTATTTGGGTCTGTAATATGTATTCTATTTCTGGAAGTTTCCCTCTATTTTCTGTATTAAAATTCCTTAACCATAAATAATACTCCTTCTTGCTTTTTTTTTGCACTGTTATAGTTATAGCCTTAATAAGAAGTTCTATGTCAGTTGGATTGGGACTAAGAGTTCACATAGACACATGGGCTCATTCAATCATCTTAATCCAATATAGGAAGTTTATTTATTATTATATTATTATTTTACTGCCTCTTATTTCTCATAAGTCACCACTTTTAGAAAATTAAATTATCTATAGAGCTTTAATTTCCAAATATCATCACCTTATTTGAATTTAAAAAATTTTAATTATAGCTACTACATTTCTAATTATCCTCTAATCCAAATATAATAGACTTTTGATCGCAAGGTCCCTTCATAGTCTTAAAAATTATTGAAAATTCCACAGAGCTTTGTTTTACATAGGTTAGATCTATCAATCTTTCATATATAACAAATTAAAATTGAGGAGATGTAAAGATATTTAATAATTTATTTTAGAAACTATGATATACTCATTATATATTAACATAACTGATCTGCTTTTATGAAAAAAATAACAATTTTCCAAACCAAAATAATAGGAAGAAGAATCGTTGTTTCACATTTTACATTACAGAATCTTTTAACACCTGGCTTAACAGAAGACAGCTGGATTACCATCTGTGTCCTGCACTCAAAGTGCTGGTATGTGTTGTTTTGCTGGAGTGTATGGGGAGAATCTATCCTCACACAGATATGAGGTTGGGAAAGTGTGGACCTCACACAGGCCTCCTAAAAAGGTCTGTGGGGCCCTGTGGGTCCTCACACCATACCTTGAGTACCACTGCTCTAAGCAAATTTGGTTGAAAAACTAGTTTGGAAAATTTCTCTTCTGGTAGATATAGATGATAAAAGAGAAATAATATAGTAGTGATATATGAAAGATATACGAGAATTTTAAAAACATTTTACCTGGGTTAAATTGTGCATGAAATTTCTGTTGGGAAAAAGAAGAATCACATTTTAGTAAACAGCATGCTAAATATTAGTTTGAATATTTGACTTTCAAATGCATGTCTTTAAATCTTGGAATATTCTCTTTATGTTCTATTACAGATAAAAGTCTGATTAATAAATTCTACATGTCTATAATTAAATATAACTATTGATTCTCCCGTGTCATCACAGAAGGATGAGAAGCTTGAATCTGCATGCTTCCTTAACATACTATGAATTTAACATTGCCAAAGATGCATGATTAACCTTTAAAAAGCTGACGTTATCATTCCACATGAAAAATCAATAGTGTTTACATGTTGTAACTTATGTCAGAAACAAATGAGTCAATTAATACTGCAAATCCTTTATTTACCAACCGTTCAATGCAGATTTTATGAAAGGACAACATTCATCTGTATGTTTAGTTGTCTGTTTTGTAGGAAGTGATTTTCTTCACTTTAAAGGTATCTGTATTTTTAAATTGTATAAGCTCTAAAAGCCAATGCTTTAGGACTATGTTCTTTCATTTGCTGATTACTGCACAGGGCCTTGTACATTATTAGATATAAAACAAAACAAAAGTATTTGGGAATCAGTAAATGTGTATGAAGTGAGTTTCTGAAACCATGTAATGAACATAGGATTTCATGTGTTTATTCTCATATTAGAAAGCTGCCGAAAACAAATACTATAAACCTGGATAGGCAAATGTGTCCAAAGTTCAGATCTCTGGCTCTGGGGCTTCTATGTATCACCTTATGTTACTGCTACCTGTCAGAGGCACAGGAAAGAAGTTGATGTATTAATAGTGAAAAGGTTATTAAAAGTAACCTTGTAGAGAGATAGTATCAGTTGATGGTAAAGCGGCGACCTGATTTCCACCTTCAAATAATATTAGCAGCATTCTGCTGGGTCTTCATCAGCTAGCTTGGCTTTCCTGAGTTGGTGCACAGACTGACGTGTACAAAGAGAAGAGGGTCAAGGAGAGAAACCTGGATTGCGCCGACATTAAAGGCAAGGACAGATTACAAAAAGCAAAGGAAAAAGACTGGGAAAGAATCAGTGCAGAGAAAGAACAAGCTGATGGCACCAAGATGGTGGAGGAGGAGACCCCAAACGCTGTCCTTGCAACAAAGACCAACGGTTAGACAGCTACCCATGAACAAAAACACTTAAGAAGTGTCAGCAATACAGTGGCACAAAAAACCTGAGACTAACCACACAGAAGGGAAAGCAGAACAGCTTCCATCTGTGGGCATTGCCCCCCATCCACCAGCCTGGCATTGCTCAGTGCCCAGAAGGAACTCCCTGGTGAAAAGAGTTCCTCTCGCCGGAGAGGAGAGCGAGGTGAGTGACCAGCTTCCTTGGGCTTTCGGGATCCTGCACAAGGGACCTGCTTTGGTTTCATCCTGCCCGGAGACTGTGAGAGGTGGCTTTGGCCCAGCCTCTGCTTACTGGCCTGCACTGCTGACCTCATCTGCAGCCAGTCCTTCCAGCGATGCGCTCGTACCTCATCAGCGAAGTCCTGCCAGTGGCCTCCATGGCTGTGCCCACACCCATGGTGAAATCTTGCAGCCACAGGACAGGCAGGGCCCATGGCTTATGGCTTAAGGGGGCCCAGAGCCAGCCTTATCCCCTGTCGCTGGCTTGCACTCCTGGGTTACCTAGAATCAGCCCCACCAGCTTCGCAGCTGCACTCTGCAGGCTCAACTCAGATCACTGGCTTCCACTGCTGTCCACGCACCCATGACGGGCCCCTGCAGCCACGGGAGTGCACACCGACACCCAGGGGTTTCCTCAGCTGCCGGTGTGCTTGCAGTCATCCTGTCTCTTGCTACTGGCCCAGGCCCTCGCCACGATGTGATTGTCTGCAACCCTCCCCTGCCAGCACACAGGCACCTGCAGCTGGCCCCCGCTGCTTAGTGTGTGCGCACCACTGGCTTGGGCCACCGCCGCCTGCTGCGGTCCCTAGCCACTGGACCTGGAGGCACTGCTGAAGACCCTATCAGCCTTTGCCGTCACTGTGGACACTGCACAGCACTCACCAAAAACCACGCAGTTGTCCATATTGTGGACTCCAGTGGCCTAAGCTGACAAGACATCATGGTCCCCTGGGGACAGAGCCACCACATGCCCCTGTAGTTGGTACCCTACGCCAGTAGACCTGGGGTCACAGCACGCTCTAGCATGCCCCCACTTAGATGAAGGTCTCTCTTGAGTGAAGCGAGTCTATGAAGTCTGGAAGAGGTGACTGCTTCTTCAAATGCGCAGGTAGTCACCAAGGCTACAGGGACCATGAAGTATCAGGGTAACATGACGCCACAGCAGGAACACAGTCAACTTCCCATAACGGACCCCGAAGAAAAGAGACACATGAGGAGCCTGACAAAGAATTCAAAGTGACAGTTCTTCAGATGCTCAGAGAACTACAAGAGAACTAAGACAAATAATTTAACAAAATCAGGAAAACAATACAAGGACAAAATGAGAACATTAACAAAAAGAAAGCACAAAAAGGAAACAAACAGAAATTTTGGAGCTGAGGAAGAAAATGACTCTACTTAAGAATTTACAAGAGAGCCTCGATGTCAGACTGGACCAAGCAGAAGAAATAATCAGTGACCTCAAAGACAGCTATTCGAAAAGATCAGAAAAGCATAAGAAAAAAAAAAAAGATATGACAAAGGCCTAAGGACTTACGGGAAACCATTGAGAGAAACAATCTATGCATCATTGGAATCACAGAAGACAAAGAGAGGAGGAAAGGGGGAGAAACCTAATGAAAAGTAAAATGGCTGAGAACTTCTCAAATCTGGGGAAGGATTTGGACATCCAAGTTCACGAAACTAAGTCACCCCCAGTTAATAAATCTAAATGTATTATTAACCAACAGTTTAATTAAAATCTTAATGTATACGCTAAAATGACAAAGCTTCTATAAGGAAACATGGGAGAATATTTTCATATCTTTCAAGTAGGCAAAGATTTCTTAGATAAGACTTAAAAAGTATTAACCATAAAAGGGAAAATATATAAAGAGATTTTCATTTTTAAAAGTTAAAACTTCTGTTTATTAAAAAACACCATTAAGAAAATGAAAAGCTAAGCCATACACTGAATGACAATATTCACAATACATATATCTGATATAAGACTTGTTAAAGAAATACTACAAATCAATAGTAAGAAGAAAAACAATCCAATTAAAAACTAGATAAAAACACTTGAATAGATACTTTACAAAACACTATATAGGAGTGGTCAATAAGTTCATGAAAAAGTACTCAATATTATTCATCATTAAGGAGATGCAAATTAAAACCACAGGACATAACATTTGAGTCCCACTGTGACAATACTAAACATTTTGCAAAAATATGGAGTAATTGGAATGCTCATACATTGCCAGTAATCAATTGCTTTGGAGAATGATTTCTTTTTCCTCAAAAGTTTAATATTTGCCTATCTCATGATCCAGAAACCCTACCCAAATATTTACAAACTAAGAGAAATGAAAATCTATGTCTGCAAGAAGACCTGTTCTAAAAAGGGAGCAGTTGTATTCATAAAAGCTCCAAACTAGGAAAACTCAAATGTGCAACAAAAAAGAATAGATAAACAAACTGAGGGTCACATGACTTTAAGGGACCATGTGAACCAGGACACTGAAACTATCAATAACAAGCATGCTTTATTGACGACATGGGTATTCTGATCAGTTCTGCCTGGATCAGCTAATCACTATGGCCCGTGAAATGTGGGGCTGTAGAGTTAGTACCGTATAAATCATACAAAATTAACGATTTTGTCACAGAATGATGGATAGTTCTCCCAAAGGCGATTTGGGAGTAGATAAAAAGAAACAGGTACATTACAGTCATCTAGAGAGCAGGAGACACAAAAGACAGAGCTTTGTAGCCTATACAGTGCTTAGGATACTGCCTCGATCATGATATTAAAAATGTTTGAATCCATTGACTTTTTTACTTATCAAATGATTTTATAATGCAGTTAATTATTTTTTTCTTCTACCAATTTTCCTTTCTTAGTTATACTCATTCGATCTCATGTTACAATGGGTTTTGAAGAGCTATCTGGGACAAAGAGAGTCCTTCGGGAATATAATATACGTAATGGGAATAAAAGAGCCTTGTGGCCTGAAAAACCAGAGTCAAATCCCAATGTTATCTTTTAGGGGCTGTGTGTTTTTGTCCAAACTATTTAATCCATCCAAGCTTACATTTCCTCATTGATAAAACAAGGATAATAATACTTATGTTTGTGTGATGATTATGAAAATTCAGAGGCAATTTATATAAAGTATGAACATGTAGAAGCCAGTATATGTTTAAATAGCGGCTGCTATTATTATTATTTGTTCTGTAATATTAGTTTGGCAGTATATTTGAGGATATCTTGATTGGTGAATGAAAGATTATATGGAAACTATAATGCAAATAATCCATTTGTGGTTAATTCAAATTGAAAGCTAAATACTGTTAAAAAGCATTAATAACTTCTGTATTCAATATTGCATTACTTACTCAACTTTATAATACCACAGAAAGCAAGTATGAGAACTGTCCACAGATAAAGAGCGTTCTTCTTCTGGGTCCTAAAATGAATTGCAGAAAAAACTAAGATATATTAAATCAACTTTAAATACAATTTGGATACAGGCATAAAAATCACAGAGGAGTTAAGTTCATTATCTAAGATTAGAGAAAGACCAATGAATACATTTCAGAAGAGAACTAATACATTTTCATGTTATGCTAGTTGAATTCTTCGGGTATTCTCTGTAATCGAGAATTTACTATCATGAGTGACAAATTTGGGTGGCTTACTGTTTCCAATACATTCATCTTTGTGAAATAATACAATATAGATATGTCTTTGCCCCTAGCTCCTAGTAATATTTTGTCTTTGACCCCGGTTCCTGACACAGAGCTCCTAAAACTCTTGTTACTTCTTGAGGGACAGGAGTGCCTAATGCAACCTCCTGGATGGGAAGTTGTCACTAGAAACATCCAGCCATGCTTAGAGGCTTGGAACTTTCAGCTTGATTTTGCATCCGCTGGAGGGAGGCGAGGGGCTGAAAAATGAGCCAGTAATCGATCATGCCTGCGTGATGAAGCCTCCACAAAAATCCCCAAAGTATGGGATTCCCAAGGGTCCAGGCTGGTGAACACACCCACCTGCAGGCAGGGTGATGCGCCCCCTACTCCACGGGGACCCTTCCAGATCTTGCCCTACGTACCACTTCACCTGGCTGTTCTTCTGTCTCCTTTATCATTATTCAAACTGGTAAATGCAAGTGTTTCTCAGACTTCTGTGAGCTGTTCTAGCAAAGTTTTGAACCTGAGGGGAAGGTTGTGGGGACCTGGACTATGGCCAGTCAGCCAGAAGTCCAGGTACTATACAGAAGAACTGCACAGCTTGGGACGTGCAAGGGGCACCTGCAGTGAGGAGAGTCCTGTAGGAGTAAGCCCTTAACTTGTGGGATGCGATGTTAACCTCATGTAGATAGACCATATCAGAACTTTGGATTGTACGACACCCAGCTGATGCCAGAGAATTGGTGAAAAAAAAAAAATCTGGTCATAGAAGTGTTCTCTATGAGTGTGTACAGGAACACGGTTTTCCTAGACGGTCTTCCTTACTGTAATGCAATTCAATTAATTTTCTTGTTTAATAGTCTCAACTAGAGGTGATTTTTTTGCTTGCCAGGGGACATTTGGTGATGTCTGGTGACATTTTTGGTTGTTATAACTCAGAGTTTTTGAGTGTATTTCAAAAGTCACATGTACTTCCTTAGAGGAGGTAAGATCTGATAACACTATACATCAATAACAAAAATAATCTTATATATGCAGGTTTTTATGTGTGTATTTTTTAATGTAACATCACATACTTATGTGGGCTTCCAATATACGACGAAAGAGAAAAGGTCCTTCACTTCCTAAGGAATTGTGTTCATGAAACTGGCAAATACTCATAAACTCAAAAAGCCAAAACCAAATATTTTTCAATCTCTATTCATCTGGCCTCTCCCACATGACCCTATCTACTTGTTTCCTGAAAATAAAGATTATAAATTAAAAAGAAGGCATAAGCCCCAAAGTAAAGGCAGGATTAATCCCATGGAGCCTCTAGACGTTTGTGTGGGAACATTGGCAGTGAGGTTTGTGGCCAGTACTTTGTCACTATTTAAAACAGGTTCGTTTAGGTCGAAAGCTCCAAATAAAATGTAACAGATGATTATTCAAGTTTTAATAAGGTATTAAACTCAACTTACTGGGCCTGTAACAATTGGCTTTATAACGTGAATACCGGAAGACGAGCATCGTAGTTCTGTCTTGGGTGATCTAGCATTTAAAAAGAACAAGAAGGGAGAAATAAGTGAAGTCGTATGAGAGATGGATAAGAATTTCCCTACTACTTTTTAAGCCTAAAGACTTCGACTGTATGCCATTAAGAAAATATATATATATATATATATATATATATATATATATATATAGAGAGAGAGAGAGAGAGAGAGAGAGAGAGAGAGAGAGATCGTGCGTGCGCAATATTTTACCTCTATCCATTTTCAAAGTGATTTTGTTTTTCTTTTTCACAGCTATTAATGGGAAGAAAGTTACATTAAATCACAGCCTTGAATCTGAATGTCCACTAGATGAATGCTTTGTTACACGTAAATACACACATATATTGACATTCATGCCAAAAATCTTACTTTTTATTTTTCACAGAACAAGTTGCTGGCACACTCCACTCAGAAAAGGATGTTCCTTCATACTCTAACTTAATCTAAAAAAGAAGGTAAAATAGTTCAAACAAAAAAAAAATCTGCTGTAAACTTTTCACCTCAGTGTTCAAATGTAGGGTTCAATTTTCTGGGTCCTCATTATTTAAAGAAAGAACAGAAGAATAATTTCTTTGAAATTATACCAAGTAATATGGCAAAGGAAAGTAACTTTTCTGGGACTCTTTGGTAGTTTCCCCCCAGAACGATAAGATTTTTATTTTATTTCAAAAACAATCTATTTATTAAGGGTCCAGGAGGTTATTGGGACTCTAGTAAGTTCTGAGGATAAAATAAAATAAAAAAAAAGATGAATGAGACATGGTCATCCTATCCCTATCCCGACACAATTTTGTGAATATTAAATCACAAAAACACTCAAGACACTACCTAGTTTTGCTACGTACATATTTAAGGACATTTGTTGGAGAGGGGATCTACACCAGGAAGATAAATGAAATGAAGGAAATGAAATAAACATCAAAGAATGACACTGTGCTATACACAACAGAGTATGGTTACCTCTCACCTCTGCTCTAAGGTAAAAGAAATTAATGCTTAACTGTAATTTTTAAAAATCAAACACTTACAGTACTTCTGGTACTAAAAATGTGGTAGTTTGGGCTGTTTGTGTAATACCTGTGGAGGAAAAGATCAAAGACGAATATTAAAACAAATTTCTCCTCCAAACAAGAGGGATTCTATACACGGTCAGAGGTCAGAGTACGTTGTCGGTTTCTGCCCAAACACTACTGGAAAGAGTAGTCAGGGGTGTAGCTGAGGATGTCAGTGAACTCCGCCCCCCGACTCCAGGAGTGTTTGTATTTGCCCTGTATCTGAAGACACTGGAATGAGACTTACAGATGCTGCCCGATTTACTATCGAGTTATGTCTCGACAGACCCATCGTATTGAAAATATACTAAGTCACAAATGCATTTAACACACCTATCCTACCGAACACCCAGCTTGGCCTGACTCCCCCAAATGTGGTCAGAGTAGTGACGTTAGCCTCCAGCTGGGCAAAATCATTCAACTCAAAGCCTATTTTATAGTAAAGTGTCAACTATCCCATGTAATTTATTATGCACATTACTCTCACACCATCGTGAAGCAGAAAAGTCATAAGTTGAAAAGTCGTGAAGTTGAGCCATTGTAAGTCAGGAACTCTCTGTAAAACTTTTTTTGCTTTTGTTTTAGGACGAAAACTGTTGAAGAATATTGACTCTAATTCCTTCACTTATAAACTGAGTTAAAAGAAAACAAATAAAGATGGAAAATCCATAAAACAGTATTTCTTGTTTGAAACACTGAAGAACAAATTTCTGTGAGTCCTTGTTCATTATCATTTCTATCCAGTATTCGGAGTACTTTAATTTCTATATGATCTATCTAAAGCTGTGCTGTCCAAAAGAAATATAATGTGAGTCACTTATGTAATTAAATTTTTTTCTAGTAGACACATTTAAAAAGCTAGAAGAAACAAGTGAAATTGATTTTACCAATATAATTTATTCAACATGTAATCAATATAAAACAATTATTAATGAGATTTTTACATTTTTTTTGTACTGTCTTTGAAATCCAGTGTGTATACTATACTAACAAAAGATCTGAATTTAGACTAGCCACATTTCAAGTGTGCAAAAGCCATATGTGGCCAGTGGCTATTGTAAAGCATCATCTTAAAATTCCTTCACCTTCCCTTGGCTTCAATAATCTATTCCACATTTACATTACACACCAGGTGCCACTGGAAATGCTCCATCCCTGAAATCTTAAGTCAGAGGCAATTCTGTGTGTGTGTGTGTGTGTGTGTGTGTGTGCGCACGTGTGTGTGTGTGATTGCTGAGATACCACTACATAAGTCTTTCAGCAGAATTATACAAGCCTTAACAGCATTCTAAATTCTTATTAACAGATATCAGTCACCAGTATAATGAAACATGCTTTATAGATACACAGATCAAATATGAAAACATGTTCATGTATTTTTACAAAGCAGTGGTCCCCAACCTTTTTGGCCCCAGGGACCGGTGCTCCTATGAGAACCTAATGCCTGGTGATCTGAGGTGGAGCTGAGGTGGTGATGCCATAAAATGAGATATATTTTCATCAAAGGCTCCTTTTTCAAGTAAGTGTGAAGCACTTCCCACTTCCTACGAATCTAAGACCCTTTCTTCATAGGAAGAAAGACAGACACTTCGGGAAAAAGAAAAAAAAGTGGCAGATTTTGTATTTTAATTTATAATGTTAAAGTAGGCAATTTAATTTGTCGATGAAACCTGGTAGCTAAATGACAAAGCTACTCCTCCTGGCAAGCCCAGTTTCTCCTTCATCAGCTTCCTATTAGAGCTGGGGACACGTTATAGAGGCAACAGTAGCTAAAGGAGTCATATTGAATTTATTAATTTCATCACAGACAGCTATGATAACACCTTCTCATCCTTGCTTTCTTAATTGTGTCAAATATTTAATGTGTTGCTGTTGGAAATAGGCCTGGAGGACCACAGGTGTGGGGGAGCTGATGGACCATGTCCTGACACCATTTTTTGTTTTGTTTTTGTTTTTGTTTTTGTTTTTTAAACAAAGAGGGCACTGTCATCTCACTCTTGGACCATGAGAGCCTCTCCTTCCTGTTCTCTCTAGTGTGTTCCCACTCTACCAGTTCTTCAAAATCGAAAAAACGTTCTTGACCTTTACTCCTTTCTTCATCTCCAGTATTTGGAGTACTTTAATGTCACTTTTTTCTGCCTTTTTTCCTAAACTAAGGAATATATTCTTTGGGTAAACCATTGTCTCTCAAATCCCCTATTCATCCTACTGTACAGACCCACAAATTGGTCTTTGGGCATCTGACAAACGTGTGAAAACGTTATATTGCAGGAAGCAGTATGCTTTCCACAGAAAGTCCAAGACCCGTTGAATACATTGCCATAAGACCTTTGAGACAAACAGTATTTTCAAGGACAAAGAAGATCACTCCATGAAAAGTATGAGCCACTTGAACTAGTGGAGCATGAGAAAACAAACAGAACATTTGTAAAAACCAATCATCTATAAGGTCATAAAGCAAGTCTCAACCAATTTCGAAGAACAAGTATCATGTGGATCTGCCCTCTGATTATAGTACAATTAATGGAGACCTCATTGACAAAAAAGATAAATCTTTACATACTTGGACTTAGGCAAACTGCTCAATATTTCAAGGTTATCAGAGAAATCGTGGTGAAAGTGAAAACTATCTAGAAGTGAACGATAAAAGACTAGGCATCCTTTTTTTATGGGAGACTATGGGATATTAATACCTTGAAATGTCATCAGAAAAGATAAAGGCCAAAAACTATTAGCTAAATGTCTGGCTTAAAATGTTAGAAGAAGTATCAGAATAAGCCCAAGGAAATAGAAGAAAGAGATAAAAATAATAGCAAGAAATCAATATAAAACAAAAAATACAAAGATGAGTAAAACAGACAAGCTTATGGCAAGGCTGAGCAAGACAAAGAAGAGATGAGACAAATAATATTAATGACCAGGGGCCACAATTACTGAAAAAGCAAAGAGTAAAACGATAAGGAAATATTTTCAATTATGTGACAATTTTGAAAAATTACATGAAATAGACATTTTAATTTATACTATCAAAACTAACTCCAGAAGAAATAAAAGGCCTAACTAACTTATAGCCATTAAAAGATTTGAAGCAATAGTTTTACCTCCCACAGGTTTCAAGAACAAATTATCCTAATCCTATACAAACTCTTCCAAAGAACTGAAAAGAGATAATACTTTTTAACTCATTTTGCAAATCTACTGTCACACTGATATCAAAACCAAACCAAGACATTTTGAGAAAGAAAGAAATAGATATAAAAATCCTAAAGAAAATATTTGCAAATTGAATACAGCAGGGTATAAAGAGGTAATAAACCATGACCGAGTTAGATTTACCCTATGCATGCAGAGATGATCTTATTAGAAAACTCTACAAATGAAATTCACCTCCTAAAATATTTACTATCTGGTCCTTTACAGAAAAATTTGGTGACTGGAGTACAACATAACAAGACTTACAAGCTCCCTGAGTTCATAGGCCATCCTTATTATCAGCTACCAAGATTTTATTGATCCATTGTTTGCCAAGTACGTGCTGAGAGCTTTAATTATACCATTGCATTCAAGCCTCACAACCACCTCATGAGATAAATTTTCTTATCTTCACTTCATAGAAAAGAAAACGAAGGCTTACCAAGTTCTGTCAGAATGCTACGTTTTTGCTCTTTCTCACCATTTCACTGACCTTTCCAATGTCGACTATTTGACCTCCCCACCTGTCCAGTGATGTGCCCTGGTTCCCTTCTGAAACCCCTATAATGGTGTGATTTATTGTCGGTATTCTTACGTTTCAATGTTAGAGGGTAATAATTATTGTTCTAGCAAAACCTCCGCTAAGCCGAATATTCGCAGAACGTGATTTTGCTGGTTAATCATCCGTATTTTTACCTAGGTTGAAAAATCTTTCTAACTTAGGTTGAAAATCTTTCTAAAATATTTTGATACACTTTCCAATCCAGCAGTTACCAAATTACGGAACAAAAGTCAAACTTGCATTAAGGATCTCGCAGAACTTTAAAGTTTTCATTCCCCAAATCGACTCACTTTATTCGGGAATCACACCTCCTCACGTTTGTATAGTGTTGGCATTTTAGAATGCGCTTTTCCACAAATCGTTCAACCACAACTACCTAATATAAACCCCCTAGTAACTAGTTATCCTAGTGAAATGTCCCAGACCCCCTCCCCACCAATCTCCAATCTCTGGTGGCAACTTTTTGGTTCTCGTTTGCGCTTCTGCTCTCTCGCAAAAGCAGTGCAATAGGAGGACGCAAGTTTAAGGAATCCTATAGGCTCAGCTGTCCAAGGGGACAGCGACGTGAAGTTACCAGCAGGGGCCTAACAGTGTCCCCTCATTTTCTTCCCTCATTCGTTGAAAACTCTCGGACTGGAGCCGGTGTTCCGGGAGCTCGGGGACAAGACCGTGGTTTGTCCCGGCGAGGGGTCCCCGGACACTGAGGCGCCGGTACGAGGCCCCACCTGCTCGGACCAAGGGGGAGACCCCTTCCCGGTGGCCCTGTCCGCGACTGGTGTCTACCTCCACAGAGCCGAGCCGCAGCAGCTCATCCACGACAGCAGCACTGCCACTCCCTGGGCTGACATGGCGCCGCGGACCCTCGGCTCAACCGCCCAGGCCGCGCTGGCTCTGGACTCGCGCTGCCCGGGCTGCGCTAGCCGAGCCCGCGACTGAGGCCCCGCGGGGCGCGCGCCGGTGGCCAGGGTCGGGCCTGCTCACCGGCGACAGCAGGTGCGCGTGCGTGCCGGCGCGCTGCGCCCTGCGCTCCTTAGGTGCCTGCAAGTTAGTTGCTGGAGTCAAATATCCAAACTAGATTTAAGGAAAGGCAGAACTGTGCTTTTTATTTTTATTTTTATTTATTTTTATTCATTTTTATTTTTGGAGTAAAATAGCAAAACCACTTTGGAAAATCTGAGTTGGCTGAATGAAGGCAAAACTTTTAAATTAGTGTATCTTTTAGCCCGCATCTTCGTCGTGTACGACCTCGACAAGAGCAAATAAGTATCCGGCAGTGCTTTCCAGGGAACAGGCACTCCATGGATGATTTTTAAATTGAACAGAAATGAACAGTAACGCGTGCTTATCGAACAACTACTGTATGCCTAACCCTACCTCGTGCAGTTGAGTACAAAGAAATAGGATAGCATTCTGGTTTACGAAGAGATTTGTAATCCCGAGGTAAACAAACACGAAAGTTATCCCGTAGTATAATTTATCTGTTTATTTGTCAGTAGACCGAATAATCTGAACCCTTGAGTGCTGCGATTGTATCTTTATTCCTTCTAAGGTCAGCAGTGCACGGCTCGGTCTGTTCCTAGTCCTTTTCAATGTTTACTGACTTAATGAACCATTGAATAGAAATAAAATACGAAAATACGCTCTAAGGACCATTAGAGAACGTGACTGCGTAGACACGATTTGGGAGACACTACATTTAATGCGATTCTAGTCCCACTTTTTCTCTGAAGTAACTTTATATCGGCATTAGACGTCATAGTTAATGTGTTGCTGTTGGAAGGGCCTTAGTCAGTATATACTCCGGAATCCAGTGGCAACTGTAACACCAGGAGGGGTGGAATATACGAGAAGGGGCCTCAGCTCTGGACTCAGACCGCCTAGATACCAATTCAACCCTCCCTACAGCAAGTCAACTCTCAAATCCTGTAAAATAAGGACAGGATAGTGTTACTACGTCATGTGGTTGTGGGAATTGAAATGCCATAGGATCTGGCATTTGCTATGTGACATCGTTAATTCGCTCTCCCTCCCTGAGTCTGTTACTAATATGTAAAATGAGGAGAGTTAGGATTCTATTTGATTTCCAGATTTAATGTCCTCTACCTTATTGCTTTACTTTTGAATTTGCCTTTGTTGATCCCTGTCCTCATCTCTGTTCTTCTAGACCTTTGCTTTCCAATTCCAAACCTCTATGTTCCGTTTCCATCCCACTGTATGACGAAATTCCCCCTTTTGTATTTTAACACACTACATCACCCGTTACTAAAAAAAAAAACAAATCATTAAAAATTAATTTTAAAATGAACGTTGTCAGAGACTGGAACCTGCAGACGGCGGACACGACTACGGCGCCCACGATGGCACCAGACTACGTCGCGGCGGCCCAGAGCGTTGCATGCCGGGAGTTGTAGTCCGGTGCCGCAGCACGTACCTCCGCGCCTCTCCAGTTTGAAAAGCGGCGAGAAGGGCGGGTGGGCGGGGCGTGGAGGCTGCAGCGCGCACGGCCCCGCCCCCGGCCCCTTCCGCTCTCCGGGTTCGCCTGGGAGTGGCGCGCCGGGCCGCGGAAGGGGCGTGGCCTTGGGGTCCCGGGGGGCGGCAGTTGCCGCCGCCAGGGCCTCCGCCTCGGGGAGGTGCCGCGGCGCCGGCCTGCGCGGGGCGGCCATGGGCCCCCCGTGAGGGGGCTGCGGCGGGAGGGGGCGGGGCCTGGCGGGAGGGTGGCGGCCCGGCGGGGGCGGGGGCGGGGCCGCCCCTGGCTCCTGCTTCCTCTGCATGTGGCTGGCGGCCGCCGAGCGGTTCGGTCCGCGCACTCCTCGCCGCGTCTGCCTCGGGCTCTCTTCTCGTCCCTGGAGCCATGGCGTTTGCCGAGACCCACCCGGCGGCGGCGTCGCTGCCCAACGGCGACTGCGGCCGCCCCCGGGCGCGGCCCGGCGGCAACCGGGTAACGGTGGTGCTCGGCGCACAGTGGGGCGACGAAGGCAAAGGCAAGATGGTGGATCTGCTGGCGCAGGACGCCGACATCGTGTGCCGCTGCCAGGTGAGCTGCGACGGGAAGGCAGCCGCGCCCGGCATCCCGGGCCCGGAGCCCGGGCCCTCCGCCCGCCGTAAGGTGTCACCTTGAGCTGCTCTCCCCCTGCTGTGAGCTGCGGCGACGTGGAGGAATGGTGGGAGGTCAGAGACCCCTGCCCTGGGATCTCGCCTGGCGGGGTTGGAGTGTCTCCGGAGGAAAACGCGGGTCCGCGGGCGCCTGGGCGAGATGCGCGGTGCCCGGGGACCCGCAGTGTCGGTCTGAGGACCAGCGCGCTCAGCCCCAGGATCGGGGCCGGGGCGGGGATGGGATACGGTCTGAGTCGGAGGAGGTTATCGCCCGAGGCCTGCTCCCGACTCCGGGCGGGGACCAGCCCGGCGGCATCCTCCTTCCCATCACCCTCCCCGCACCCCCCCCCGCCCACGCCGCCCCCGGGAAACCAGGCGGGAGTGGACTGTTCGGAAAAGCCCTGCGATCCAGGCTCACCGTTCCCCCGCCCGCAGGCCCCGAGCCGGCAGACCTTCGCCTTCGGTCCACTTTGTGGACACGAGAGCCCACCTCTGGGCTTTGGACTATTTCACGGCCCCGTTTTTTTTTTTTTTTTTTTACTCCGTTTCCTATATATTAATATCAAGGGGAGGGTATTTTTACCTGTTCGTCCGAGAGGACGTAATTCCAGTTATTTGACTAGTGAGGCAAGTAAATACATGGATGTCAAACCTGGTATTTAGAAATATTTGCATCGTTACGCTCACATCGAAAGTGAACTTTCGGGAAAGAGAATAGTAATGTACTTCCTACCGGGGGACACGTGGTTTTCAGTGTAATTTTTCTTCCTATTTGTCGTTTGCTTCGAAGCAGCCTAGAGGCCAGGCCTTTGTAAAGGCTCCTATAGAGCCACTACCAATTTCAGAATTTGAAAGAGTTGAGCAATAACCACTTTCAAAACAAATCGTAACGTAATATTTGAAGTCAACCGCTGCCTGTTTAGGTCGCAGGATATTTCTTCATGAGACATATACATGGCACAATATGATGATGCTGTGCTGTTTTATGTTCTAACAAGTTGGTAGGCCCACTTGACTGGAAGCTTTCTGCCTAAAATTGAGTAAGTACCATTTGAGCGTGCAGACACAGGGTATATAAAAAGATAAACGCAGCTATTCTGACTTATCTTGCTTTTTTTTTTTGCATGCAGAAATCCACCCTGCCCATTCAGCCAAGATAGCCAGTGGGTGCCTCCTTGGCGCTTAGTACTAGCACCACCACCAGCACCACCACCTCACGCACCTCTCCCTCCATGCTGACTTTCTGTTCCCCCACCTGTCTGGCAACACACATTCCTGACTTAATTGCCATTGAACTGCTGCCCCACAAGCCTTAGGAGGTGCTCTGGAAGCCAGCCTTCACCTCCCTTTGTCTTCACATCAGATCTGGCCATGCTGTGGGCAGAGAAGTCTAAGAAGACCTGACTCTTCCCCAGCAGAAGGGGAGAGAGGCTGAGGCCTGTTTGTTTACTGTGTCGTTCCTGACTATCTTCCTTACCTGGAGATGGTAGTGCTCACACTGAGCTACATTATGGTTATGAGAAGGTTTGGGGATATAATCATATACAGCATTTAATAGGAAAGTTTCTCAATTTTAATAGCCCTTTGAAATGTAGTGGAATGAGTTTGTAGATTGGACGTATTTCTATGTTACTGCAAAAGCCACCTTGAAGGAGGTCTTGGACCAGTCTGCTCCGATGCCCTTGGAAAGTCTAGAGAGAAGTGATTGAGAGGAACCAAGTCTGGTTTTTAAATGTTACTTAGCTAAAGATATAGGGGAAACATGAGCAGACTTGTTTGGCTTACCTTGCCTGTAAACTTTTGTCTTACTACCTTCTATAATTCTAAAATCTTTATATTCCAGCGCCTTTCAAGAGCTCAGATTAGGATTGTTCTTGGTCTTGTTAAAGTAGATGAGTAATGAATAGATTTAAGAGTATCTCCTGGGATGCACCTTGGTGACTTCATACCATTTGGTCAGTGCTATCAAGCTGTCATCCACTTAATGAAGTTCTTCTGGCTTATAAAACTGAAGAATATGGGATGTTGTGTATAGAGGGCTGGGAAAAGTCAACACTTGAGCTTCAGTTGCCTTGTTTGACAATTCAGATTTTGTATACTATTGAAAATATGTACTTTGTTAGAGTTTAATATTTTTTTGGTAACATTTATGCCATAAACTCAAATTTTATACAGATTGTTTCTCCAGAAGTGGTATATACATAATGTATCCATGTTTCAACAGTGGAATCATAAAGTAAGGATTTTTTTTTTTCCAAAATAAAATACAGTTTTAAAAAGAAAAACGTGTTGTATTTAACTACATATTTTTAATATATAAAATGCCATTTTGGAAAGACTAGATGCAAAGTTAGTGGCATTTTTATCATCATAGCACTTAAGGGCTATATTTCAGATGCAGGATTTGTAGGGAGTTATTTATAACTTGATAGATACTTTAGATTCATAAATAAGTGTGTAGGACCTGCATCAAAAGATAACCACTACTGATGCCTTAATTTTAAATCAATATGTCTTTTAAGAAAAAGAGAAGAATTCCGTATAGGACCAGCTCCTGGCCCCTGTTCATTCATCCCACGATCACATAATGAGTATCTACAGGGGACACTTAGCCCCAGAGTTAAAAAGCTGAAAAAGGCAGGGATTGTGCCCACAAGGAGCTTATAGTCTAGTGGATAACTTTTACTAAAACAAGGATTGCCAGGGTTGGGACAGAGAGAGGTACTACTGCAGGTTTTTGAAAGATTAAAGTATGGACTAGGAAGGCCCCTTTCTGGCAGCACAAAAGTAGTTTTGTTAGGAAGCCTGTTCCTGTTTCCCACCCCCTAATCCTGAGAGTAAACTGTTATACTTTATTTCCTTATTTTGTTGAGTAGGAACTACAGAGATTTTACCTATTGCAGTTTGTACCAGACCTTAAGCAAGGGCTTGTTTATTGTTTCTGGAGAAAGCAAGCTCGGTAGTCTTGGTTACATGACAGGCATGAAGTTGCCTCTGACAGTGTTCCCTTTCTTTATGTCCCCCCAACCTCCAGGGTTTTAAAGTTAAAGAGAAAATATTAACTAAAATTAAGTATAAAGGGAAAGTATATCCTGTCACTGACTATATATAAAAGCTTGCCATAAAAATAAACTCAATGGAAAACATGTTAATTTGTAGCTTGAGGCTAGTATCTGCTGAAGGCTTTGAAACCAGCTACTAAGTGGTAAGCTATAAAGAAGTGTAAAGAGATACTGCAGCAAACTGGGGCTTTCTCTTTGAAATCATCAGAAAAAATTGAAAAAGGGGAATGACTTAAGTGTTATTTAATGCCCTGACCTTATACAGCTAAAATGATTATCTCCCTAACCACTACCCATTATTTTGGAGATGGTAGAGAATCAGCATTTAAGGGAAACCATTCTTCCAGTTTATAACAACTACTATTTCTGTCTACTATCAGGGTTGCTTTTTAGATGCGTAGTTTATAGTATTTCCCAAGTACTAAATGTCCATCGCTGTGTGGTATACTTGGTTAAGTCTTGCTTTCTTGGATTACTGTGCTTCCCCTACTAGTATATAAATTTTCTCAAAAAGAGGACTTGTGCTTTTTTTTTTTTCTTCTAAAGCAAATAATACTGTGTGAACCAGAGAGGAAGGAAATACTCAATAATATTTATTGGGTGACTTGATCACCCCTAGAAATTTCTTTAAAGTCACTAGTTTAACCCTTTCCTGTAAATTATTTTTACCCACCCTGCCCCCGGGACAATTTCATTGACTTGGCATTAGTTTAAGGCAGAATCTCCAGCATTTCTTGGATTAACATTTGTCACTTGGTATTTTTTTCATTGTACCATTATGTTCAAAGGCTTTAATAGTTTATATTAAACTTGTATCTGTGAGAAAACAGATAACTGATATTTGTATTTTTCATTGTAAATATTCCTCAGCATATTTCAGTTAAATGCCATGCACTTCTAGCAAACACTTTTTCTCTGCTGTGGGCAGTAGACCTTAAAGTTTGGTCAATGAGAATGTCCCAAGTTGTCCATTATTTAGCCTATTTTATTAGTATATATAATACCATCATCTCTACTTTTGAGGAATTAATTTAATTTTTAAATCATATGAGATCATCTCAGTGGTGTCTGACCAATATTATTATTTTAAAAATTTTGGTGGGGAACAAGTGGGCTAGTTGGATAGTTTAAAATATCTCTAGGAAAAACTGTTGCCTGGAACAAATCTAGAATAAAAAGTAAACTGGTATATACTTAGTAGCTTGCTCAGTATAACTAGATACAAATGTAGCTATATTATCCCTTGGGTACTATGTCAGATTTTGACACCAGCTTTCAGTGTGGATGAGCTACATGCTAACAAGTAAGGATTGGGGACTTAGAATACTTTCATCAGTGGAAAAGGAGACATGGAGGTTTTCAGTATTGCCTAGTGAAAGTGATTGAAACACAGTAAATAGAAAACAGGTCCCATGACTACTCAGGCTCCAAGAGCAAACCAACTTTTAGATCGAACCAACTTTTAATTATATTTAATTCAATATGATAAAATTCTTTAAACGGGAGTTCTCATGAAATGTTCAAAAACAGGGTTTTTGTCTGTTTCAAGCCTTTAAAAATCTTTTTAAAGAAAGGATTTTATTCGTGAGATACTTTTTGACTTGACATCTGCAGTTCAATTTCAGTGTATTTTTAAGAAAATATTCATAAATGTAACGATTAAGTGAGTTTTTATCAAGCACTTACAAAGACTGCATAGCATCATTAGGTTGTAGATTTTTGGATGTGTGTCTGGTCCTCCTATCTGTGACCCTGGTCATCTCTGATCATCATTCAGTTAGTGTGTATATTAGGGTCTAAAGCATCTTAATTAGGATCCTAAGACCCTCCAAGGCAATGCCCCTTCCCCCTCCATTGTCAGAAGTCATTTCATAAAGGTAATTTAAGGTAGAAAATACAAGGTACCTGAGATGTTTATCACTTATATGTAACTGAAAGGTCACCATAATCACATAAGGTAAAAGAGATATCTTAAGCCTTTAAAAGATAACTGAGCAGTGCTCTTGGATGTCTTTGCTAAAAAGAAATTCAGACACCCTGTATATGTTTTCTCTTCCTATCTAGTGTGTCTGGTTACTGTTGAATAGTTTCATTTGATCAACTTACTGTTAGTAACTTAACCTGGTCTGCTTTGAAATCATAAGCTACCTGCAGTTATATGAACGTTTTCACAAAAGAAGAGTCATCCTTGTTCATAATTTATTGCCGTGGATTGACAAGTGTTTTAGTTTGGGCAATAGTGAAAATGAGAGAGACACACAGGTCTTACAGTCTTTTTACCAAGAGAGCTGCACAGGGAATTGGCATAGGTAATCAGCATCCACTCAAAAGACTATTGGGTTCCTAAGAAGCTTGAAGACTCTAAACAAGAAATATGAACCCTTTTATTGGTTGCTGAAATAGTTCAAAGGCGTGAGGCCTGAGGCATCGCTGCTCCGCTCTAATTCATAGTGGATGGTAGGAAAAACTCTTGACTTTGTGACTGTATCCATTTTGAGCTGCATGATTACAGTACAATGTTCATATATGTATTCAGAGCAAAAAGGACAAAGAGAAGACACATAGACTATATTAGAGGCCTCAGTGGCCTGAGCAATGCCTCTGGGCTGTGTGCATGAAATTGCCAAAGCTCTGCACTGTTGCCGGAAAAGAGACAGCATGGTTTCCGGTTTACAACACGGTCACAACAGGAACTCACTTAGTTGGAGTGATTTTGAGAGAAGGAAGACCTAATAGCAAACTTACAAGTTAAAGACTAGGAGTGACTTTTGCAGACAAATGTCATTTCATTTTCTTCCAAACTTTTTTTTTTTTAATATCCCTGGACCTTTGGAGCTTCTTAGTTAGAAACTTACACTTTCCTGAGCCAAGCTTTAATTCTAGAGTTGGGCTTGACAGCCTCTGGTTCTTTGGACCCGGGGGTGGGGGGTGGGGAGGGATTAAGACACTTGTCTTCTGAATTTTTTAAGCTCAAAATCAAATTGGGAAGCAAAAGCATACATGGAAAAACTGAGAATAGTTACAAAATAGCTAAATACTGTTATATCATACCTGTATCTTGCAGTACTGTGTTTTTAGAGTTTTGTTCTTGAGAGCATAAATGTTAGAATTTAGAAGTTAATCATTTTTATATTTAGTTATCACTAGTGCAGGATGTGAATTTGGGGAGCCAGCTGTATACATACTACATGCAGTGAAGTTGTTTTGTGACTCATTTGGATTCTTTGTTTGCAAGCAAAGGAAGGAGACAGTCTTAAGCGAAATGGGGATTTGTTTGAGGGAAGAGCCGGATGGCCAGGCCTCAGAGTGGCAGGAGACAAAGACAACCCCAACCCCGGGGACTCAACAGCCGGAACCGGCCGGAACCGGCAACCTTTCATTTCAGGATGCTCCCTTAAGGGACAGGCTTCTCTAACTCCTCTCTGCCTTCCTCTCTATTCAAAATCAAATTCCCAAGACAGAGGAGCTTGATTGGTTCGGGCTTGGATTAGGTTTCCCTGCTGGATCAAATTACCATGGCCAGAGGGGGTGATTCCTATGATTTGCAAAGTAAGGGGAAGGGTGGGGACGAGAGGGGCTGAACTGACTTGCTATTTTATGGTTGTTCGTTGGTCTACCAATTAATTAAACACGTTCTGTTTTTGTTTTGTTTTGTTTTTTAAAGTTAAGTAATATAAAACACAACCTTGGTAATTAAAAGTGTTTGTTAAATGTCACCTGCGTGACTGGGATCTTAAGTATTATGGGAATTTAGAAAAACAGCAAGAGGTAGGTAGCTACATGTAACTACTAATATGAATGTGTGATTAATGCTATATCTGGGGGTATAACGTACCAGGCTTTGTTTGGGGGCAACTTTGGAATGAAAAGGGAATCGTATATCTCTGTTAAAAGTAGAACAAAAAAGTATCAATCTCCCATCATTTACGTAGCTCCGTCTGGCCTCCCAGCGCTGACTAAGAATCCTTAGACGTTAGACATGACTACACACTAGTGCAGGATGTGAATTTGGGGAGTCAGCTGTCGCCACGCTGTCACAGTGAGTGCGTGTCCTAGCTGCACGTCCTGGTGCCCAGCACATGGAGCTGCCCGTGTGAGGGGCAGATCTGTCACCAGTGTGGAAGCCCACGTGCAGTTCAGAGTCCCCGCTCGTCGTTCCTTGGTGGGCGGGCCAAGGGTGCGGGCCGCGGGCAGTGCCATCCATATTCCTTTGTTTTGCCTCCACTAATTCATGTGACCTCTCCTCGGACCAGTATAATCTGTATCCTGAGCCCCCAAGGTGAATTTTGTATGTTCCACACAATTTGTACAAATACGGCAAATGTGAAGTTTCATCTGTCGCTTTTTGGGAAATATGGCCCCGGACTAAAACCTGTTTCCTGAAAAGATTTCCTTGTCAGGAAGCTCCCTGTGCACAGCTCGGCCTCAGGCTCCTCTGGAGGCTGGAGATTAGAAGCTTCCATGCCCCACCCCTCCCTTAGGCACTGAGGACCAAATGTACTGATAAGCACATCCCTGTTCCTTAACTGGGTAAACTAGGGTTATTCTGGGTGTATCTGGCCATATTTTCATAATCAAACAATTTAAATGAGATTTAAACTCTATAGTTAACCTGAATAAGATAAGGTTATTAAAAAATATTGGTTAACGTTTGAGTGAGCAAGCAAGCTGTTGATTCACATGTCAGTTCAAGCCTTTCGCAGCTGAAATTGTCTAGCCTAACCCGCCACTGGTGAACTTGGAGGAACTTAAAGAATTATACCAGTTTATCCCGCTAAAGTCATCTCTCACAAGCAATCACTACCTCCCGCCTCAAGCAAACAATCAGCCATCACCTCCGTCGTGGTCCTTGTCATTACTGCCTGTCTTGGTGAAATATTATCCAAGAGAGCAGGCTTTAGTCCTACGGCGGAGACATTGTTCTGTACCACCGAGTTAATCATTATTTCATTAAATGGTTAGGTTAGTGTATCTAGAAAAATGATTGTGCGAATTGACTTAAAGGTCTACTTCAAAAATTAGCTTTTTTTTTATATTAAACAAATGATAGATTTTTTAAAACTAGTTTTGTTTAAATAATAATGCTTTATTGGTTGTTTGTCTCGAGTTACCAATACTTCATAACAATTTACTAAAAAATAAATTTAGTGATTTATAACAATTTAGAATTAAATAATTATAACAGCAAATTAGCATCCTCCTAGGATCTAAAGAAATTTTAATGAGCTTCAGACTCAGAAAAGTTTTCTTTAAAGTTCGAGGAAGGGTTCCTAAATTATAAAAAAGTTGTGATAAAAAAGGCTAATATTGGTCAGAGGGTTAAAGAAAAACTAAAAATCAAGCAAGATTTCTTCTGTGAATTATTTAAAAAACACCTAAGACCAGTACGTTCTTTCGTGTGTGTGTGTGTGTGTGTGTGTGTGTGTGTGTCTGTGTGTGTATTCAGATTCTATCAGAATTGGTGATAAACTTGCCAAAGTGTGAAATAATAATAAATTACTAGGAAGTGTGTTGTAACATTGTTCATAATGATAAAAGATTGGAAACAACCAAATGCCTCTCTTATGGGACCAGTTTAATAAATTGCGTGCCCATATAAAAAAGAATATTGAAATGTGAAGCGGCTGTTAAAACTGAGATGGTTCTGTTTATAAGGAGATGGAATGAGCTCTAAGATTTGTTAAGTAAAAAAGGCAGGCTGCCCAGGTCTATACAGTTTGTTAACATTTGTATACCTAGAATAAAACGATATATAAATATATATTTGTATATGCAAAATTACCTCAGGAAGGACCCAAAAAACTGGTGGTAACTGGTTGCCTCGTAGCAGGGAACCGGGCCAGGGTGGGAGATGGAGTGAAAGAAAGACTTCGTGCTTTACTGTGCATCCCCTGTGCCTTTGTAGCCTATGCATACGTTTCCTGTTAAAAATAAATAGGAAAAATATACACCTGTTCTCTTGGTGGTATCGAGCCAAGAAGGTATCGCTTACCACTCTCACTTCTGTCTTCCGGTGTCTTGCACCCCACCTGTCATCTTGTAGACTACAGGCCACCACTGTCAGTTTTTTTTTTTTTTTAAGCATACATGATGTACACTAGTTTTCAAACAAGGAGTTGTTTTGCATTGTACAGGGCAAAACACAGTGTAAACAGGCATTGCTTCTTTTAAAAAACCTATTGTTCTAACATTTTTGGGAATTCATTATTGGTGATGATTTAGTAACATTCAATTGTCAAAAATAGCCTTGTGATTGAGTTAAATTAGTCATTCTCAGGAGATGTCATTTTGATTGGTATTTTTAAATGTCCTACAAGAATGTTGTTAAACTTTTGTTGTAAATATATTCCTATTTTGTGGTTTACTTGAAAATTTTTGTGAATATTGTATAGGAGTTTAAACCTATAATTAATTTGTGTTTCCTCTCATTCTTTTGAAGCTTAGAAATTAGAAAAAAATATTTTATCACTTACTTTTCAGTCTCCTTTGGACCTAACTTTTATCACTTGACTTCACATTTTGCTATAATCGATCATTTAGTCATGAATTTCACAGAGTAGACGTTTCACTCTGGGTTCATAATATGATTCTCAGCTTTAAAAGTTCCTTAACCCAGTATTTTACTTTATCCAGAGATGAGCAGACTCAAGGAATCTGTCACTAACCAAACTCACAAGACTTTTTATAAATTTATACATTTAAAAAACAGTGTCTCAGGATAACTAGTATTTGAGGGAATTAGGTGGGAGATTTTCTAGTTAATAAGTCCATGTAAGAATACAAATTTCAGGGCACAGAGTTGCTTGACACACCCTTAGGACGGTGAGAATGATGTGAATATTTACATAAGAGTAACTGGATGGATTTTTTTTTCTATTTTTGAGATTTTGTTGTTTAGATAAAATATCATGGGTAATTCATTAAATTGCATCATATCCTACATAGTGCCAAAAACAGAACAACAAACTAATCATTCCCTGTACTTTTTCACTTTTTAATAAGGGCTGTATCTTCCAGAAACCCGATTCTCCAGTTTCCAGATCCTGTCAGGGATAATCACTCAGGTGTAGTTGGATGGGACAGGAGAGAGGAGAGCCGCTCTGCTGTGAAGTGTGTAAAACCTAAGTATTCATGGCAAACACTTAGGTTTCCTTAAGTTACATTGACCTTTTAGCAGGTAGCCAGTCATTGATTCTCTTTGGAAGGAGATATGTTTCCTATTGTCGGGTTCAATTTTCCCTGGTCTTATATTTCAGGGAGGAAATAATGCCGGCCATACAGTTGTCGTAGATTCTGTGGAATACGATTTCCATCTTTTACCGAGTGGGATAATTAACCCAAATGTTACTGCGTTCATTGGTGAGTATATACTGAACCACCTGGGAATTTTTCTCCCCCAGTGTTCATTTTTCATTATCTTAACTGATTTCATCTCTCACTAATCAAATGGTCAATCTTGACCTTGGCACCTTCTGGAATATACCTAACTTTGGCTATTTTACAACTCTTTTAGACTTTTTAACACTAATACATTTTGGAATGATTGCTTTGCATCTGTCTGTGATCATTGGCAATCTGAATTCTATAAAGAAGTATCAGATCATGAAATCAGTTTTTCAAACGCTGATGCACAGTAAGGAAAACAAGAAGTCTATGTTTTATAAATTGATTCTGAGCCTTTGTAACATATGATATTTTCTACTCTTCTTTTTTTTTTAAAAAAAATCTAATCACAACCCACTATATTTATTTTATGACTATTAACAGGGTACGATTCCCCATTTGAAAGACATTGATCTAGAGTCTATTATGACCTGGTTCAGTTTGCCTAAAACTACATAACTAGTTTCTTTCATAATGAGTTTCACTTTGTTTCAAAGAACTTTAGAATTACTGTATAAAATGATCAAGTATTATTTATATTAAAATATTTTATAATTCATTGTAATTTTAATGTTTTATATTGTGTATTATGTTATATTGTGTATTTACATTATACTACTGTGTGTTTAAAATTTGGAATCCTTTCTATGGTAACTCCCTGATAAATCAGCATGTCCTATTAATTAAAGTCCCTCTCTCTCTACTATTCTAGATAAAGGGTTATTGTAGATGTCTCTGTTTCTCTAAATACCATTATGTATAGATGTTTAAGGTCGGGATTTGTTTGTTTTCCTTTAGGAAATGGTGTGGTAATTCACCTACCTGGATTATTTGAAGAAGTAGAGAAAAATATTCAAAAAGGAAAAGGTATGAAAAAATGAATCTGCTTTGCCCAATAACCAGTTATTTTTTGTAAAGTTTTATTGGGATCTCATGCCAGACAAACTTGACATTTTTGTCTTCTACTTTAAAATTACTGATTATTATAGGACAAGATTTTAAATGTCAGTTATTAAATTTTATTTATTACAATCAGTATTTAAACAAAAGACACACATAATGAGGTCATTATGTAAGTCTTGGCTTTTTTACACATTGGCCATCTATGAACTTTATCTTGAGGGAGCAAGAATTACTAAATCTTGGTGACAGAACTAGGAATTTATGAATTCATCTTGTCATTTGTGCTCGAATTAGCATTCCTCTCTGCCCAAACCAGAAATGAGCCTAGTGCAGTCCGGGGGCCACAGAAGCCCATTTTGCACACCGTCAGTCTTATTTCTTTGAGGTGTGGCATTCCGTGGGTGGCTACAACCCAGGGATAACAGAGGGTTGTTTAGGTCCCTCTCCAAGTGAGGTAAATGCCTTCTGTGCGATGTTGTCTTCCCTCTCCTTAAAAAACAATTCTAGATTTCCTGCCTTTCCTTGCCTCTTTCAGATTTCTGGAAGTCTGTTCAACTTGGCTACCTTGCTAGGGCTTAAGGGGAATATAGCAATGTAAATAATACACAATTGAGGAAAATCATTAGTGTAGTTTCCTCTTAGCTTAGCTCGTATTTAGAATACTCAATTCTATTACTTGTTAAAGTTTATTGTTCTGATTTAAAAGTAGCCACCATCCTCAAGTATTTCTGACGACTTAGTCTGACTTCGCAGAATTCTTTCTCGCTAGCATCTCTGTTGTCCTCCCTGCATTTTTATTGTCAGCTTTTCTAATGGGTCAGCTGAGGTTCCCATGCTGCTCTGTGCTCTCCTTTATCCCCTCTCAAAACTCTGTCCTACGCCTTTTCCTTCTGGCCTATCTAATCCAGCCGAACCACTCTACTGTGTTCTTCGTAGTATTTTCTTTATAATATTCCTAAGCTAACTTTAGGGTGTGTATTTATGTCAAAAAGGGCTATAGAGGGGAAGGCTTAATATTCTGGTTTATCTTTTAGCACATTATGGAGGAGGTTCTCTTTCATCTATAAGAAATAATTTTCAAAATAAATCTTTGGATATTATCAAAATTAACTAATTCTTAATATCTGAAATTAATTTTGAAAATGTTTGGAGCATGGTAACTTATTCTTAGAACACATATAGCTTACTAGATGTACTGTCTTTAAAAAATACCTATTCGGCTTCAATTATCTTCTCATTTAGTAATTTTTTTTGAACACTTATTGGATGACTGACTGCCTATGCTATGATATTCATGGTCTCTGCTCTCAGGCATTCACAGATAAATGGGGAGATTGTGTGTGTGTGTGCACGCACGCGCACATGTGTGTATCTTGTTACAATTCAGTGTGCTAACTACAGTAATTGATAGTACTTTACAGGAATTAGTGAGAACATTCTATATTACTTTGTTTAATCACACTTTTTATCATTGTCTTTTGGGGAAGGGTGCTAGTCCCAAAATTAACTCCTTTTTCTTGAAATTCTCCCCCTGCTCTGTATCTAACTCCTCTTCTGTCCGCCTCCAACAAAAATATTATTTTCCTGCCATTTACTTTTTTTGATTCCCAGAAGTATTTTATGTGGCTAAAGCTGGCTTGAGTTTGAAGCTTTTTAGGGCAAAACATTTAGAAAGATAGAATTTATGAACGAGTTTGTATATGTGATGGACAGTTGAGAAAATTCTTATTAAATGTTTCCTATGCAGAATAAAATATATAAAAGTGATTACTTAAGTGAAAAATGCTTGTAAATACGGTATTTCTAAAGAAATAATATTTAAAAATTATTATACAAAATGTTCAAGTAAATGTATCTTCCCCACCCTTCTTCTAGGTCTGGAAGGCTGGGAAAAAAGGCTTATCATATCCGACAGAGCTCATATTGGTAAGGGGGGCATGATGCATTTATTTATAACTATCATTTTATCAGAAACTTAAAAAATCAAAGCGTTTTATAGCCAATTTTATCTTGAATTTTAGTGGAAACTAAGGGTGGATTGTAGTGATTGGGTTCCAAATGCATAAAACCTTTTTTTTTTTTTTTTAATAAGGGCTAGGCTAAAATTTACCTATTTCTGAAGGAAGAATTAGCTACTTAAATGAATAATATAAGCAGTATTTCATAAGACGTCTGTAATTCTAAAAAATAAGCCATGTTGAAATAGAGCATTTATTTCCACACGTTAATATTCATATAAAAGTAGGTCTTTCTGGCAGATCTTCAGAGTGATTCTTTATGCCTACGATGTAATAATAATGGTTTTTAAATGATTCAGACTTTATTCAGATGAGCCTTATTCATTATTTAGAGCAAACTGAATTCTGAAATTAATTTTAGCTGCCACCAATAAATCTGAGCCTCTCTGTTACTGTACTACTTCTGAAGTGATAGAATTGTTAGTTACAAGTGACATGATTGAGAGACAATAACCAGAAAAGAAAGAACTACAAACCACATAAGAAACATCTATGATTGGTCGAACCTTTAAGTTCTTCATAAATACGTGTGTCTCCTGAGGCAATAGCTGCTCCAGTTTTAACATTGCCCTTCATTTAAGAAGCAGCCACATCAGAGTTCCGAAAGTGTCAGCCAAGGAAGCAAATTGAAATTGGAAGCAAATTGAAGCAAAGGTTGTAAATCTGTCATTTTTGTTGGCTCTTTTAAGTTTCTGATCTAAAAAAAATCGTATTCTCAGCCTGTCACATATTATCTGCGTACTTTCCTTTTAATTTTCGTACATCATCATGCTAGTGTTACTATAGAAAGCAATACAGTATTGTTGACATTTTTTCTTACAGTCTTATGTAATAATGAAAAAAAATTTTTGTGCATTACCTTTATAGTATTTTTATCTGCTTAACCTAATTATTAACCTTACACATATTATATTCTGATAGCATGAGTCATCTTTAACTTCTTTACCCTTCATGGTTTTTATATAGGGCCTTTTGGTCTTCACTGTCTCTGTCTTGTGGATAAAGTGAGTCACTGTTAGATGATGAAAGCCACTGCTTATCTTCAGAACTTTATCATCGTCCTTTGTCATCTGCTATATGAAATTCAGTATCTTAATCTGAGCACCACAATTTAGGATTGCACAATAGGATAATACTAGCATGTACCCTTTTATGAACTTATCACTTAATATACATATTCAGATAGTTCGGCTACAGATATAAACATATGCTGGTGGTATCAGCTGTTGGGAAGAACATAGCGCCGAGACTGTCTGGATTCTCCACCTGTCTTCATCACTGTGTTTTGGGTTTGCCACTTGACAGTTTGCCTCCTTGGGCATAGCATAGTGGTTCAGCAAGTTACTTAACTACTTTAGACTACAAAAACTAAAGAAATAGTGATGTAGAGGGGTCAAAGGACCAGAGTAATCAGAAAGTAATGTGGTTTAAACCATAACAAATGTGAATTAGTTTTATGATTTTATTTAGAGTTTTATTATATTTCTTTATTAATGATTTTTCCTTTTTTAAATAAATTTATATCCTTAAAAGAAAGTTTTCTGATAGAGGACTAAGCCCAGAGAGGATAGCTCAGACTAAAATTTAGATGTTAGTAGTAATATATGTATGCTTTACAATATGTGTTATTAAAAGTTTCTAAGAAACGTGCATTTTTAGTACAATCAATTCTGAAATGATGAAAGGAAGTAAATAGTGTCATTAAAAAAACAACTGACTGGAAAGTTGCTGAGAATCATTGCTGTGAAACCACTTCATATTTCAGGGATTCTCCTACCGTAGGACCAGAGGGACAGTTCTGTAAGATTCAGGCCAGGACTTTTTGGGGGGGTTGGGGCGGAGTTTTTTTTTTTATTACTGATTTGATTTTCTTGGTGGTAATCGGTTGGTTCAGATTGTCTGTTTCTTCCTGACTCAGTCTTGGGATATTGTATGTTTCTAGGCATGTACCCATTTTTTCCACATTGTCCAATTTGTTGGCATATAATTGTTTGTAGTGTTTTCTTACGATATTTTGTATTTCTGTGGAGTCCGTAGTCACTTCTCTTTCATTTCTGATTTTATTTATCTGGTCCTCTCTTTTTGTCTTGGTGAGTCTGTTGTAGGTTTATTCTTCCAAAGAATCAGCTCTTGTTTCATTGATCTTCTGTATTGTTTTCCTAGACTCTATTTTGTTTATTTCTGCCTTGATTTTATTATTTCCTTCCTTCTACTCTCTTTGTGTTTTGTTTGCTCTTCTGTTTTTTAGTTCTTTTAAGTGTAAGAATAGATTGTTTATTTGAGATTTTTCTTGTTTCTTGAGGTAGGCCTGTGTTGCTATGAATTTCCCTCTTAGGACTGCTTTGCCTGTGTACCATAGATTTTTGAGTTTGTTTTTTATTTTTATTTGTCTCTAGGTATCTTTTGACTTCTTCCTTGATCTCATTGTTAACCCATTCATTGTTTAGAAGCATGTTATTTAGCTTCTATATGTTTGTGTATTTTCCAGTGTTCTTCTTGTAGATGATTTCTAGTTTCATACCATTGTGGTCAAAGAAGACGCTTGATATTATTTCAGTCTTAAAACTATTGAGACTTGTTTGTGACCTAACATGTGGTCTGTCCTGGAGAATGTTCTGTGCTCAGTTGAGAAGAATATATTCTGCTGCTTTGGGGTGGAATGTTCTGAAAATACCAATTAAATCCATCTAGTTTAGTGTGTCATTTAAGGCCACTGTTCCTTGTTGATTTTCTGTCTGGAAGATCTTTGCATTGGTTTCAGTGGGGTGTTCAAGTCTCATATTACGGTTGGTCTCTTCCTTTGTTGGTCAGTAATTGCTTTATATATGTAGGTGCTCCTGTGTTGGGTGTGGATACATTGATTAGGGTTATGTCTTCTTGTTGTACTGGTACCTTTAATATTACGCAAAGTCCTTCTTTGTCCCTTATTATGGTTTTTGTTTTAGAGTGTATTGTGTGTGATATAAGTATTGCTACCCCAGCTTTTTTTCTTTTCTACTTGCGTGAAATATTATTTCTATTCCTTTACTTTCATTCTGTGTGTGTCATTTGATCTGAAGTGGGCAGCATATGTAGGGCATTATTTTCTTATCCATTCAGCTACTCAATGTCTTTTGGTCGCAGTATTTAATCCATTTACATTTAAGGTGATTATGGATAGGTACATATTTATTGCCATGTTATTGTTTGTGTTTTTAATTTTTTTCTCTTCTTAGAGAAGTCCCTCTATCATTTCTTGTAATACTGGTGTGGTGGTGATGAACTCCTTTAGTTTTATCTTGTCTGGGAAGTTCTTTATCTGTCCTTCAGTACAAATGCTAGCTTTGCTGGGTAGAGTAATGTTGGTTGTAGGTCCCGGTTTTCCATCGCTTTGACTATTTCATCAGTGCCTTCTGGCCAACAGAGTTTCTGTTGAGAAATCATTGAGCCGACATTCTTATGGGAGCGCCCTTGTAGGTAACTAACTGCTTTACTTTTTTTACTTTTACAATTCTTTGTCTTTCACCTTTGGCATTTTAATTGTGATGTGTCTTGGTGAGGGTCTGTTTGGCTTCCTCTGGTGTGCCACTCTGCGCTTCCTGGACTTGTACGTTGAATTCCTTTGCCAGGTTGGGGACGTTTTCAGTCATTATTTCTGCACATAGGTTCTCGATCCCTTGCTCTCTTTTCATTTTGGTACCCGTGTGATGCAAACATTGGCACCCTTGATGTCCCAGAGGCCTCTGAAACTCTTCTCACTTTGGGGTTCCTTTTTACTTGTTGCTCTTCTGATCGGATGTTTTCTGCTACCTCGTCTTCTAATTTACTAATTCGATCCTTTGCTTCATCTACTCTACTGTAAATTTCTTCTAGTGTGTTCTTCATTTCAGTAATTATATTCTTTATTTCTGATTGGTTCTTTTTCATGATTTCTCTGTCCATTTTTATGCTAACTGTCTCTCTGTTGAAGTCCTCACTGAGATCACCTGTTACCCCTCTAAGTTCACTGAGCATCTTTATAACCAGTGTTTTGAACTCTTTCTCTGGTAGGTTGCTCATCTCCATTGAATTCTTTTTCTAGAGTTTTTCCTGTTTCGTTTGTGACACGTTTTCTCATTTTAGTTGCGCCTCTGTTCATTTCTGTGCATTAGGTAGATCTGTTAGTTTTCCTACCCTTGGCCTGGTGGCCTTATGGGGTAGGTGCCCTGTGTGGCCCAGTGGTGGAGTCTCCCTAGTCATCCTTGCCGGGAACTCGAGGAGTGTATCTTGTCTGGATTGTGTGTGTTCTGTAGCTCAGCCTTGATTGCCATTAGCACGTCAGTGGATGGGATTGGCCCTCGGGCTGACTGGCTGTGAGGAATGGCCACGCCCAGGGGAACCGCTTGTGGGGGCCAACCCCATGGAGTGGGATCCGCACCCTAGCTCACTGTTGAGCCTGTTAAGACCACCCTTTGGGCTGCTGGGCTGGGGGCAGTCTAGTCAGGTGGTGCTCTGTTGTGGTCCCACGCCAGCCTCTGAGTGTGTTGTTCTTTGCTCCTTGGGAGAGACCCTCTTTACTGGCCAAGGTTAGCCACTGCCTTTGACCACTCAGGGCTATCTAGGAGGAGCTTCAAAGCGACATGCAAGTGCTCACTGCCTGGGCTGGATCTGGAGGCAAGCGGGAAAGACCTGTGAATGGTGGGAAAGGCCTGTGAATGGTGGCCGTTGACCCCAGTACTGAGCCTGGGGCAGCTTTCAAAAGTTCCAGAGCACCCCAAGGCCTGAGGCTGCCTGCTAGGCCCAGCAGCTGAAATAGCCTTTGGTGGTAGTGAGCTGGGTGGGGTGGCGGGGCGGGCCTCGAGGAGCCATAGGGTGGAGTGAGTTGATGATATCAGACCCGTGCAGATTGGGATTTGATGCCTCAGTGGTCTGTGGCTTCTCCCAGAAGTTTCAGATCACACCGAGGCCAACCACTGCCCATCGGGCCTGCCCCAGAGATTTGTTCAAGAGACACTGCAGCTCAGGCTGGTGCTTTTTGCCCACCACCAAAAGTCCCTCTCGGGATGCTGGATGCAGCTGCGTGAGCTGCGGAGTCTTAATGGCTGTCAAATGCGCTACCTGCCGCCACCTGCTGAGAGCTCAGGCGGCTGCTTATTGTGGGCAGTTTGTGGGTTCGATGGGACGGGGTCTCAGGGAGACGTGGGTTGACCGGCTGATCTCACTGGGCCAGTGCAGCTCCAGAATTGGTGGCGTGGGCGGAGGGGTCAGCCCAAGCAAGGTGCGCCAGCCCGTAGACTGCACCGGCTGGGGCTGACGACGGGACGGTGGCGGCAGTCCCGCCAGCCCTCGCTCCAGTGCCACACAGCTCTGTCTTCTGTGCCTGCCGGGTCCCCCGCTCCTTTGGGGGGGTCTCTGCAGCCGCACTGGTGCCGCGCACGCTCAGCCTCCACGCACGGTGCGGGGCCAGCCCCCTTCGCCGTCTCCGCCCCTCCTGCCGGTCCCGTTGTGGTATCTTCACGTCTTCCATTGTACATGATATGTCCAGCGAGGATTTTTACATTTAATATTTTAAATGTTATTTCTACTATTAGCTTACTAGCTAGACCTTTGATTTTATGAATTTTTGTAGTTGCTCTACAAAATTTATAATATGTATCTTCAAATGATCATAATCTACCTTAAGATAATACAGGCACACCGTGGATATTTGTGGGTTCAGTTACAGACCACCATAATAAAATAAGCGTTGAAATAAAGCAAGTTGTAATCTTTTTGCTAGTGGAGGGTCTTGCCTTCAATTAAAAAAAAAATACAATGTTTGTAAAGCTCCATAAAGCAAAAGCACAATAAAACAAGGGACGCCTGGATAACGTTTTGTTGTAAGGTCCTTACAACAAAAGAAATGCTTTCCTTTCCCTGTTCTGTCCTTTGTGTTATTATTGTTATACATTTTGTGTCTCTATTGTAAATTCCACAATATGTTAAGTTTTTTGCATTAAATAGTCAATTTTCTTTTAAAGAAATTTAAAAATGAGTGAGTTGTTGGTCAGATCTTTACATTAGCATTTTAAGTAAGTATGCAAGGAACTGTGCATTACACTATAATTGTGCCCTGGCCCGTTAACTCTCATAGCAAAATTTGTAGTGTAAGAGATGCTTATTGAGGGAAAGCGACCTGAAAAATGGCTGAGACCTAAAAAAACTTTTTTAAAATTTGCAATCCAGTTTGTTGAATGTATCTGTCCTTTGATTCATTTACTTTGTATTGAATGTCTACTCTGTGCCAGGTAGTGTTGGGCATTGATGATTTAATAGTAGAAAAGAAAAATAAAAATCTCTAAATGGAGTTTATAGCATCGTAGAGGAGACAATAGTAAACAAGATAAAAATGTAATAAATGTATCACTGCATACTGTGAGAGAGGAGGAAAAGTAAATCAGACAAAGAAGCCAGGTAGTGTTCAGGCAGGTGGAGAAGGTGGATGGGACCTGTAATTTTAGATAAAGTGGCCAAGGAAGTTTCACTGAGAAGGTGACATTTGAATAAAGACTGGAATGAGATCAAAGATGAATAAGTCCTCGAGATATGCTGTACAACACTGAGGCTATAGAAAACAGTGCTATATTTTGACTTAAAAATCTGTTAAGAGGCTAGATCTCATGTTACATGGCCATGATTAAAAAAAAAAAAAAGAACTGAAGAAAAGAAAGACTGAGGGAGGAGAGAGGAGGAGCAAGTAAAGTGGGTATTATATGTACCGAGGCTCGCACTGGGTACCATGCAGCACAAGACGAATAGTGTTAATAAAACTTGGCTGTAACAATAAAAAGTAAGTAATAAGATGGTATTAATAAAACTTAACTACTGGAGCTGAAAAGTTATCTTTAATTTTAAAAATTAGATCAAGTCCCCAAGATATTGTTTCTTCAATATCTCGGCTGTGGATAATGGAAAGATATTCAAAGTGACTTCAGATGAGGACTTATTTGAAAAATGGTAATAGTGGAGATATTAAGGTTCCATGCCACAATGAAGCTTTATAAAAGTGATTATCTGATTACACTAACAGCTTCCTGAGGTCTAAAAAAACCTCAGAAAACATTAGCTCTGTGTCAAGGTGCTAAATTAATTTCTGAAAAATATGGTTCGTTTGCTTTCCATCAGCCATTTATCATGGTTTGCCACTTCCTTTGTAACTTCTTTAAACATAGAAAACATTGAAATGCACATGCTCTTTTATTCAAAATAAGTGGCATACTCCAAGATCTCAATCTTGTCATAACTGATTTGCAAAGTCCAAATCGGATGAAACGTCTTTTAGGAACTATTCTGGTCCCTGAAAAAGTAGATAAGAAAGGCTTTCGGCTGGGCAGGAAAAGAGGGCATGATCATAAACTCATCCCCGTAATATGTGGTAGGTATTTATTGGTGAAGGTCTAGAATACACGTCTTCGAAACGAGTATACGTTTTAAATAAACTGCATTATACAGCAAGGTACACAAAAATATATACATTTACCACTTTGATCACCATTTGCCTTATTGTACAGAGCCTTCCTAGTACCCTGAAAAGCTACTCTGTTAACCAAGTAGGTAAGAGACCAGTACCCTGAAAACTATGAGACATTGATGAAAGAAATCAAAGAAGACACAAATAAATGGAAAGATATTCTGTGCTTGTGGATTGAAAGAATTAATATTGTTAAAATGTCTGTAGTATCAATGTAATCCTAATCAAAATCCTAATGGCTTTTTTTATAGAAATAGAACAATCCAAAAATTTGTATGGAACTACAAAAGACCTCAAATAGCCAAAGCAATGTTGAAAAAGAACAAAGCTGGAGGCATCATTGTCCCTGATTTCAAACCATGTTACAGAGCTTCAGTAATCAAAACAGTATGGTATTGGTATGAAAACAGACACATAGATCAATGGATTAGAATAGAGAGGTTTGAAATCATCCCGCACATATGTAGTCAATTAATTTATGACTAAGGAACCAAGAATACAATGGGGAAAGGACAGTCTGTTCAGTAAATGGTGTTGGGAAAGCTGGGCAGCCACATGCAAAAGACTGCAACTGGCTCACTCCCTGACTGTCCTTAAAGAGTAACTCAGTGAGATCGGAGACTTGAATGTAAGACCTGAGACCATAAAACCCCTAGAAGAACACAGGCAGTAGGCTCCTCGACGTCTGTCATAGAGCTAATCAGAGGGTAGTTTTAGGAGAGTTTCCTAGAGTTTTTCTAGCTTCACCATCTGTAACTACGATGTCAGTCTTATAATGCTTCTAAATAGTTCTTTTACAGGCACCACCACTCATGCCAGGGACCTTATATCAGTTATTCTGTTTAACACTGACACATATCAACTTAATTCTTTGGAAATAGTAGCAACCATTACGAAAAGAAACCGTGGATAAATATACTAAAAATGATTAAATTACACACTTTTTTCATTTTGGAAATTTTTAAATTAGAGTATAGTTACGATATTAGTTTCAGGTGTACAACATAGTGGTTGAACATCTAATATGCCTTACGAAGTGATCACTATAATAATTCTAGGAACCTCCTGTCACCATACAGTTATTATGATATTATTGACTATATTACCTATGCCGTGCATTCCATCCCTGTGACTTGTTTAGTTTATAACTGGAAATTCATGCCTCTTAATCTTCACCCTTTCACCCCTCCCTTCTGGCAACCGTCAGTTTGTTGTCTGTATCTATGAGCCTGTTTCTGTTTGCTTTTGCTTGCTTGTTAGTTTTGACCTTCAGATTCCACATATAAATGAAATTATATGGTATTTGTCTTTCTCTGTCTGACTTATTTATTTCATTTGGCATAATGCCCTCTAGGTCCGTCCCTGTTGTTTTTTATGGCAAGAATTCCGTTGCGTGTATGTAAATACACGTGTACATGTCACACCTTCTTTATCCATTCATCTGTTGATAGATACCCAGGTTGCCTCCGTATCTTGGCTGTTGTAAATAATGCTGCCGTGAACATAGGGTGCAGATATCTTTTTAAATTAGTGTTTTTGTATAAATGCCCAGAAATGGAATTACTCGGTCATATGGTCATTTTATTTTTAAGTTTTGGAGGAACCTCTGTACTGTTTTCCACGGTGGCTGCACCAATTTACATTACCTCCAGTAGCACACAAGGGGTCCCTTGCCAACACTCGTTTGTGTGTGTGTGTTTTGATTTATCGTGATAGCCATTCTGACAGATGCGATATCATCTTGGCTTTCATTTACATTTTCCTGATGATTAGTGATGTTGAAACATCTTTTCATGTCTGTTGGCCACTTGTGTGTCTTTTCTGGAGAAATGTCTATTCAGGTCTCCTGCCCATTTTTTAATCAGATTTTTTTCCGATGTTGAGTTGTATCAGTTCTTTCTATATTTTGGTCATTAATCCCTTATGCATATCACTCGCAATACCTTCTCCCATTTGGTAGGTTGTCTTTTCGTTTGTTGTTGGTTTCCTTTGCTGTGCTAAAGCTCCTTAGTTTGATCGAGTCCCATTTCTTTATTTTTGCTTTTGTTGCCTAAATTACACATTTCAAAGGGTGACTTTTACAGTATGTAAAGTATTTGCCATAAGGCTCTTTAGAAACGATCAAAAAAAGAAGGCTTGGTTAAAAGTTCAGAGACCAAAATTCTAGGCCTGCCTGAACCATGAAGTAGCTATTTATGCAGTCGGTAAGTATTTGAGAACTCGTAGGCATAGGACATCAACCAGCAACTAAGCTGACATGGTCCTAGTCCTCATAAAGGATTGGTAGCAGAGAGAGGTCAGTGCATGGGGCAGGCGCAGGAAGGGGCATATTTAGAAAGGACAAGCACATGCCTGTGGCCAAGGACTTAACAAAATGTCCTTATGGCCAGAGGTCAGACGGGGCAGAGCGTGGAATGCGACAGAAGGGCCGGCTGTGTAGGGAGGCACGCAAAGGAGTTTTGTCCTGTTCTTTTCAGCAACAGAAAGCCATCGCGTTCTAAAGGCACAGGAGTGGTGGCCTCATAGTCGTGTCTTGGGAAGGTGGCTTTGGCTGCATTGAAAATTATGAATTGAGAAATGTGCAGGAGTGGGAACTAGGCCCACTCATTAGGAGGCTACAGTTTGGTGAGAAATGATGGAAGCTTGGGACTAGTGAGGGACAGGGAGTGTGGACGTAATTTCTAGATTTCTGGAGTCCAGTTTTGAAGAAAAGAGGATATTTTAGTAAACTGAACTTTATAGAATTGTTGGGCAGGGTTTTCCCAAATTACCCTCTTACTGACTCATTTTTAAAGTAGTATAGATTGCAAAAAACAGGAATAAACAATCAGGCATCTTTTCATATGTAGTTGACATTGTAACCTTGACTCCATTATTACTGTCACTTTTTAAAATGTATCCACTTGATTTGTCATATTGAAATTAGACTGAAGGAATTTATAACTTTGGTAATTTTAATTACAATAGATTTTGCTTTCTCATCTCTTTCAACAAAAACTGTGATTGTTTTCCCCTCAGTATTTGATTTTCATCAAGCCGCTGATGGTATCCAGGAACAACAGAGACAAGAACAAGCAGGAAAAAAGTACGGTGTTTGTCTGTCTGTCTGTTTGTTTTTGGTGCAGATGAAGCATATCTAGACCCTTATGTTTAAATTCTAGACTAGGTTTAAGAAAAATAAGTATTAAAATATCCAGTTTGGATTTCAGAGAAATCAATAGGATCATATAAAATAAGTAAACTTAAAGGAAATAGCATAAATGGAAAATAGTCATAGTAATGTCCCTCTTTGTGCTCTCTGGTCACGAGCACTGCATCTTCCTTGTCTAACTCAAAGCTTGTTTTGATTTATTTTTAAGTTTGGGTACCACAAAAAAGGGCATTGGCCCAGTTTATTCTTCCAAAGCTGCCCGGAGTGGACTCAGGATGTGCGACCTTGTTTCTGACTTCGATGGCTTCTCTGAGAGGTAACTCAGTTGTGTTTCTTCAGAAGGGAAGGAGCAAGTGGATTTATTGAATTTTTAAAACCCAGAACACATGAACTTCATGAAAAGTAACATGATGGTATTATCATGGCATCACTCCTTGCTGAGAAGGAGATGTTCCTGGCGGGGGAGGGGTAGAGTGCTTCATGTATCATTTATCCACGTGGCTCACCTCCTGTATTAAATTTTATTTCTCAGAATGTAACCTAAGTTTGGGGATTCATTTGTTATTAAGATCAGTTATCTGTAGAAATTATTTGAATCAAAGATATTCAGAATATTTTTAATGTCTTGATTTTTCTGTATTTTTCAGGTTCAAAGTCCTGGCTAACCAGTACAAATCCATATACCCCACTTTGGAAATAGACATTGAAGGTGAATTACAAAAACTCAAGGTAACGCTTCTACGCTTCTTACCTTTTTAATGTCCTTTTAAAAACAACTTTGCCAAATTGGCATCTAGATCTTTCATTCATGCAGGCTTAGTGTTAGGTACTGAAAATATAAAAATGAAGAACATATGGTCTTTAATTTCCTTTATGGAAATTACATTGTGTCTGAGAAGTTATACATTAAGTAGTTTATAGTATAATTAAGTGCCTCACAGATATGTGTATAGTACTGTAGATAAGAACTGATAAACGAATTTCTTGCCCTTTTTATATCCTAAAAGCATATAGACCTAAAAGGACATGGTATGTTTAAGTAACTTCACATGACGTGGCTTAAACAAAATATTGAGTGGAGAGCAAGGAACAGGTAGTAGTAAGGTGCCTGAAAATAAAGTTAGACAAGTAGAGACGAAATCACAGGTCTTATATTGGTCTTATTTGCAATGATAGGAGTTGGCTTTTATCTTGGAGATAATGAAAGGTCTCATGTTGGTCTTATTTGCAATGACAGGAGTTCCGCTTTTATCTTGGAGATAATGAAACCTTTTGAATAATTTTGAATGGAAAAATGATTAGGTTTGTATTATGCAAAAATCACTCAAGCAATGTAGAAGGTAATCAGCAAAGGGACCAGCAGAGGGGATAACTCCTAAAGCTCACAGGCACATTTGGGAGCGCTAGCCCCATAGGGTCGGTCTCTTTGGCACTGTACCCTGAAGAGGCAGACAAGGTCACAGGCCCGCGGCGAGGCCCATGGTTAGCAGCTCTCAGGTGTCGGCGGTGCCTGCGTTGGTCAGTAGTCAGGCCCCCTGCCCTCCCCCCGCTCCTGTTCCTCCATGGTCTTTGGTGGATTTCAGACTGCTTCCTGTGTATCTGCTTATCACTCCTCTTCTATAAATAAGCATGAATGTCAATTTCAGAACCGAATAGATATTTACAAACCTCATATGCCATTCTGGAACGGTGGCAGACCTCAGGTCTGTCCACCTACAAAATTCCTTAAAAAACAAACAAACAAACAAAACAACTTCCAAAGAACATTCTAAATTGGGTTTCAGTGTATTGATTGTTGCTTAGAATAGACTGCCATTTTCTTTTCATTCTGCCATGCAGCCAATATTATTAATTTATTACTGGCAACTTGGAAATATGTATGTACTGAAGTATGGATATGGGCTTTCAATTCTATTTTATGCATATTCTATGTGAATGCAAAGCAGATGAATAATAATGAACAGAATTGGGCAAGAACAGTCTTAAGAGGTGATAGATGCAGGACTTGAAGGAACGAGGGACGTGGTGAATGGTTTGGTCATTTCAGGCATTAAAAAAGGACTAAAACAGGAATAAGCGTGATATTGGAGACTAGAGCCGGGAGGGGACCGCTCCTTCCTCTGTGTACGAACACACTCAGGTGACTGCATGAGCGGGACTCGGAGTTTCCATAACGGCCTGGCTGAATATGTAAACGGTCACGACCAGGTTTCCTCAGGCCGCGGAGCGCTTAGTTATATTACACTTTTAATTGAATTCTAAAGTTAAGTAGTAGTAATACTTTACATATGTTTTGAGAAAGTTTTAGAATGCTGTGTAAAATAGCATTTGATAACATCTGCTAGTAAGACTGCTGAGATATTTTACTATGACAATACAATGGCAAAAGAATATTCTAATCGGTCGTTGACATTTGCATGCTTAGCAACGTCCCCCGTGGTCCTTACCACATTTCGAGAATTCCATTTTGAGATGCAAATTGTTTAAAACTCATGGTTACGTGGATTGTAAATTACAGCTTTTTAAATACTTCACAAAATATACAAGCATAATGTAATATACTCAATTATCTTTATTTTCTTGAAGTATGAAGTATGAGTACTTGGCTATTTGCAAGGCTGTCGCCATTATCTGTAGTGAGGTTAATGCATTTGATTTTCATCGTATCTCTGTTTGAGCTGGTGTGTCTCTTCTGGTTCTGGAGAATCAGGATGAAAGACCAAAGGTGCTCCACATTTGCACCGGGGGAGCACCATCATCTACCCTTTCCGCTTTATTTTCGTCGGTTTTCACTGTCATAAAGTCGGGTCATTTTTGCTCGTACTGGTTATATTGTAAATGTGTTAGTGTACATTATAATTGGCTTTCGTCTTCGTCTGCAGGGTTATATGGGAAGGATTAAACCGATGGTGAGGGATGGAGTTCATTTCCTGTACGAGGCCCTGCACGGGCCTCCAAAGAAAATCTTGGTAGAAGGTGCGAACGCAGCGCTGCTAGATATCGATTTTGGTAAGTGAGGTGTGACTACGGGGCGCCCGACGGAGCCCTGAAGTACTTAAGATATAAGTGCTTAATGGTAGCATTAGGGGTTTTACAAGGCTTTTAGCTTGTACATGTATTTAGGAATGATGGAAGTTTGTTATCTTATACTAATCCCTTTGTTGTTGTTGTTTTTAAAGGAATATTGTGGAAAACACAATATGTTGTTTCATAGTTCATTAGAAAAATGAAATCACTGTTGGAGTCCTGGGTTTGGGATTCTCCAAACTGATTTTTATTGGTTCATGGTTCAGTTCCAGACCTCATTTCTGTAAAAATTAGGTGAATCCTATGGAGGATCTTTATCTTTAATTCCGCTTTTTAGAAAGAAACCTCAGGAAATAAGATACATTGTTATTAAACATGGATACTCTAAAACCCGGCAGTCTGTTTGATTAGCTCCCTGGGCATGAAACCCTGAGTGGGTCTAGAGCATTTCCTCCATCTTCAAAAACGAATGCTTCACATCTTCAGACTTCTGTCCCGTTAGTTTGTTGGCTTTTCCATCTAAACGTGATCTCTCCAGATGAGTCCGATTGTTCTCAGCTCTTGCCGACTTTTCATACTTGGCTTATGACTCCAACTAAACCAATTAAAGTAGATTTCTGTCTGCTAGATATGTAGTTTTTTGATACGATGATTTCTGGAAAGAAAGCCGAGTGTCTAATGAGCATATCGCACGGTTTAAGGCGACCTCGTGTGTGGGGATGGGGCGCACACCGCTCTTCGCCTACTCGTGTCGTTTCCGGGGTTAGTCCCCAAACAGACATCAAGAGGGAGGAAATTGCTGCAATGCCACAAAGTCCTTAGTACACTGTCGTCACTCTAGGGTGCTGCTATGCCTTATTTATATCAGGGGAGTGAAATAAGTTTGTTCGAAACTAACAGGCGATGTTAAAGCACACAGATCGTACATCTGCACGGTGGAGGAGCACTGGGGTTTTGCATTAGCCGTTCAGCATCGCAGCAGGTGCGCACCTGCCGTCCGGGGCTGAGTAGCTCGTGCACGCGACGATCTGCTCCAGCGTTACGCGCTGCGGTCACAGCTCTCGCCACCGGTCAGTGCAGACAGAACGAATCAAGAAAAACCACATCGAGGCTTTGAGACGGTCAAATACCCAGAATAGTCTCAAATGTGCGATTTTCATAGTAATTCTGTTTTCGAATAATGTATATTTATGTGTGTATATTTTAACACTTGTTTCTACTTTTAGGAACTTATCCTTTTGTAACCTCTTCCAACTGCACAGTTGGAGGTGTTTGTACGGGACTGGGTATGCCCCCTCAGAATGTGGGAGAAGTGTACGGTGTGGTGAAAGCGTATGTAACTAGAGTTGGCATTGGTCCCTTTCCTACGGAGCAGGACAACGTAAGCCTATTTCTCAGTAAATAGAATTCAGAAGTTTTCAAATAAAAATTCATGCCTTTTTTTTTTTCTTTAATGAATTCTTTCCTGCATTTCACTTAATTTGCAAGGTCAATCTGAGCAACATTTAAAAATGTGCGCATACCTTATTGGTGGCAGCAGACTGGCAGCAAGAGAGGAGGGTACTTAGAGGTCATTGGAATGTCATTGCTAAGGGAAGGTGGGTTTAGGAAGGGGATTATGATAATGGAGGAAAAAGAAGTTAAAAATGACAGCTACCTTTCACCAAGAGCTTAGGACGAGCCAGGGGTGAGGAAAATCATCTCCAGACATTGTCTGATGGTAGCCAGCACTGGTGTGTCAGCCTGGAGCCTGGCACTGTCTAAATGCTGTGAATCTTACATGCTCACGGGTCCTCCCAGCAACTCAGGGAGCTGGGTGGTGTCACTGACCCCGTTCTGCATGTGAGGAAACTGAGGCACAGAGAGCCAAAGTAACTTGCCCAAGGCCACACAAATAGGGCCGGGTTTCAAACCTGACAGAACAGCATTAAAGAAAATACATGATTGTAGTGATGTCAGAATATAAGCGGTAAGGAAGTGATGGCTTTCGTCAGTAAACTAAATTAGGGGATCGGTAGATCATAGGTGGGAAACTCGGGTGTAGGAAGTGGCCATAACTTAAAAGGGCATTGTGATATCAGCAAGTACTAACTAGATGTACGTTTGCCATATGGTTCTTGGGGGAAAATCCTCAAAGGACAGTTGTTCTTGGAAAATTGCCTCAAGTTGTCCACTTTCATAAATATTTACGAACAACTTCTTTTTTAATATGCAGCATTTATATTTTTATGTGTTAATCTAAATTTTAGGATGTGATCTAGATAACATAAAAATATTACTTTTAAACAAAATGGTAAAAAAAAAAAAATGAAGCCAAAAGTGGATCTATTCCAAGTAATGCTTCCCTCACATAAAATCTGTCATCCCTGTGGAATTCTGTGTTCAACTTAGTTATTTTCTGAACGATATTGCTGTCAGAGAGATTTTGACTTGTTATATGATCTTAAGTATAATTCTGCTAGATTTACATCATTGGTATTCTAATCCTAAATTTCTATTTTCCGTTTCCTAGGAAATCGGAGAATTATTACAAACAAGGGGTGGAGAGTTTGGGTGTGACTACTGGAAGGAAAAGAAGGTGTGGCTGGTTGGACCTCGTTTTGCTCAAATATTCTCACATGATTAATGGATTTACTGCGTGAGTATTCTTAGAAACATTTATTTCAGGAAATACAGGAAAATTCACGACCACAGGATACATTCTGTAGAATGCCAACTTGAAGTAGTACGCTACGAGAAAAGTTTCTCCCTTTAGCCTCTGAATGAAATTTTAGTTCCAGGTAGAAGTGGGTGAAGGTATAGGAGAAGGGGACACAGGGGAGGGACCCCAGGGTGTCTCCTTAGACGTCTAGATTGGAAGAAAAGACTCATGGTACTCTTAGACGTATGTACAGATATGGAGGGAAGTAAGATGGGTATGTAGGTAAGTAGATTGATTTATCGCGCAATTGATCGATCGATAGGTAGGTAGATAAGTAAGCGCAGAGTATGTATACAAAGGGAGGCCAAATGACAGTGACGTACGTAGGCTTAGATGGTGTCTGACTAACTACTAAATTCAGTTCCCAGATCCTTGCGTTACGCTGTGTGACTTTGGGCAAGTAAATCTTTCTGTGCCTTTTAAAAAATCATCTTTAAAATCTAGGTAGTGGTATTACCTATTCTATAGGGGTGTTTTGAAAATGAATTGGAGAAATGTAGTGAGAGCATGCAGCATAATGCCTGGCTCACTGAACATGCTCAATAGAAGTTATTAACATATACACATAAATATATAAATAAATATGTTCATGTTTATATTAATCAGGCTTTACTTCTAGTGAATAACAGAATAAAGGCTAAAACATAATTTATGGATGAAAATCCTAAACCTAGTGTTTTATCTAATTTCCCCAGATTTTTCCCTTAAAGCTCTATTTTCCACTCAGTTTATTGGGAGATTTTGATGTATCGTGAAAAGGTCCTTGTTGTGTGTTCCTCACTGTCCTTTGACAACTTCTGACCAAAGGGTGGAGGTGATGATAACCAGAGTGAAGAAATGAGGGTTGACAGCGTATGTGTAAACCGCGTACGTACCTGTGGTCATCCGTGGGGAGCAGTGAGTTCTGCCATGTCCCACAGCCACAGGGCATCCTCACTCCAGGTGGCCCTCCCTCAGATGGGCACTGATCATCAGAAAGCGAAGCAAGAGGGTGTGGATCAATCAGTGAAAACCTATTACAGTTACTAGAAAAGTAACTCACTAGTAGGTTAGTTAAGTCATTTTTTATTACGAGGAAAGTACATCGGTATATTATTCTCTTGTTTTATGCGTGGCAATTTTTGAAAACATCAACCTTTAAGAGTTTACTGTTTTAACTTTGCCTTTTCTTCCAAAATTAGGTTGGCGCTTACCAAATTGGATATTTTGGACATGTTGACAGAAATCAAAGTTGGAGTTGCTTACAAGTTGGATGGTGAAATCATACCTCATTTCCCAGGTAACTAAAGGTTATGGATAAGGAATATTATGAAGTGAATGTATTGGAGCAATTTCATGACGCTCTTCTATATAATTTACGGCACACAGCCACAGGCCGATATGCCCCTTGTGAAAAGTGCAGGAATATTCACCTCTTACTGGCACTAGTTTCATAGCTGCTATGCGTTTGGGCGCCAGATGGCAGAAAGGAAACTCAAAAATAGGAAGGAAGTAACACGATGCCTCCGAGCCCAGCGACGCTGCTCTTGAATCTGTTTCGTTGTTGTGAAAATGACTTGTGTGCAGGCCTCCCTCCCTCCGCTGAGACATGTGGGGAGCAGAGAAGAGCCCCTGCTGGTCAGGGCAGGCCGCCCTTAGTGCACCTGCCGCACGCACGATTGTCTGTGACCTCTCGTCTGTGTCTGAAGCGGATGGCTGTGCGGAGCCTTCCTCCTGGAGGTCGTGTTTGTTCAGACGTTACTCAGAAAGTTCCATAAGTGTTTCCAGCTTCCAGAAATAGGAACTGTTCATCGTCTAGCCACCCTATGAGGCTGGAAAGATGCCCGGTGAAGGAATATTGACTAGCCTAATACGAAGCTTGGTGGGCTGGTCGTTTTCGTGACCTGCCAGTGATGTCCAGTCCTTGGGACGTGAGGACAGCGCGAGCGCTTAGAACGTGTGGTCCTCGTGTCATTCCGACGTCGCGGCCTGCTCCAGTTTGGTTTGTCCTGGCTCTGCTTCTCCTCAGTTGTCGGTCGAATCACTGTTTCCACGTCTAATGACTTTTGGTTGAATATTGGGCGTTGTGGATAATCTGTTGTAGAGACTCACATTCTGTCATCATCTCCTGAAGAATATTGTTTCTTGTTTTGGGGGACAGTTGAATTACTGGCTAATCATCTTGAACTTAGGTAGCCTGGTTTATGTTTTGTTAGCGGGTTACGTTTAGTAGCTACACCGCTTGTAGCGTGCTGTTTCCCAGACCTCTCCCGCCCAGTGGGAGTCAGTCTCCGGTCTCTGTCTCCTCAGTGGATCTTGGCAGAACTTGGCTTTAGGCCGCGTCGTAGGGGTCTGGAGTAGGTTTTACCCTGGAGTGTGGTTTTTACTTGTAAGGCGCGACCTTCCTGGTGTCTCCGCTGGAGGCCTGAGAGGTAACAAGCTGGACAGAGGCCTGTCCAGCCTGGCGTCCCTTGCCTTCCGGCAGCACTGCTCCACTTCCGAATCTTCGACCCACCCAACGGTGTGACAGCTGCTGTTCAGTGGTCCTCCGATGTCTCGTTCTCTGCATGTACGGTTGAACTTCAGCCGTGGGACTTTCACAGGGACTTCTGGGGCCAGGGTCCTCTCTCTGTCATGGCTCCTTCCTCTCTGACACTTGATTCCGGCTGCCTCAGCGTCCTTCAGATCTGGTATGTGCCATTTCAGGTCGGCGGGACCACTGTTCTCTGCTGACCGCCCGCCCTGTCCTGACTTCAGCGCGCAGGACGTTGTCCTCAGGCTGAGCGCTGAGTAGCTTTAGGACTTTCCCGCAGACACTGCAGTTTGTGCTGTCCACGGCCTAGACATAGTCGTCACGTGTTTTGTCCAGTTTTACAGCTGCGTTTGCTGGGCGTCAGGAACGTGTCCTCTGTCGTGGCTGGAACTAGGGGCCTCGCGGAGTATCTCGATTCTTCATCTGCACGAGCAGGTCCGACCCATCCTCTTCGTGTGGTTCGTCGCTTCCTCTGCTTCCAGGGACATCCCTAGCAGGACGTTTCCGTCATGCTTGGCTCGTGGCTCACGGGGGGCCCTGCCACAGCAACGTACTCTTGTCGGACTTTACGTCCCACCACCTGCCGCACCCCGCGACGCAGCCCCCTGGCACCCAGTTCCGTACCCGCCCCGTGGCTCCGGTGGTACGTACGGGCTCGTCCTGCAGGCCCTTCGGAGGACGGTCCTTCCCCCTCAGCAGGCCCTTGGCTGTTATGTTGTGACGTGACCCTGGGTTGTGTGCTGCCCGGGAGGAGAGGTCAGGGCGAGTCCTGGGAGGGGCAGAGAGGCAGGGCGTCCGCGTCATCCTCAAGCAGGGGAGGCCTCGGTCTTCAGCAGGAAGAGGAGGCCGTTCTGCAGGCCGCCAGTGAATCCAGGGCGGCGGGAGTTTTGAGAGCATCGACCCGGCCGCCCCACCCAAGAGTGGGAGTCCCAGCCTGTCCCCCAAGCAGGGCTCTGGCCTTGGCATAGCAGGTGTGAGGATTCAGCTTTCTGTGGACCCTGGTGTCTGTCCGTTTGAGTCCCGAGCCTGATCTGCAGCTTTTTCTGCTGTAGAAGATGAGATTCTCTCAGATGCTGCTGCCCGAGAGGGTTGGACTTTCGCACGTGCCTTAAACTGATGAGCGGCGCCGCGTGTCTGACCCGCCTCCCGTCGTCTTTCTCCGGTTTGTGAACGGCATTCCTCTAGGGCCGTCGAATCCGTTTTCCCTTGTGCTTAGTCCTGAATTTCCCAGACATTGCCCGTGCCGTGCCCTCCATCGGCACAGCACCGAGTCGCCTCCCGTTGAAGTCTTAGCAGCTGCGCCGCTGCTGCGTGCCAGCGCCCGCCCCCCGCCACCGACGGCCCGCACTGCCAGCCGCTCGCGGCCTCGGGCTCCGCGACCCCATGTTAGCACCTTCTTCCTCACCCCGCGCCTCATCGACCACCTTAACGAGGTGGCATGCCTTGGGAAACAGACCCGCACAGAGATTCGCGGACAGGTGGCTTGTCCGGAGCTGCTCAGAGCAGCATCTGGCGGTGGGAGCAGGGGAGGGAGAGGAGCAGGACCGGGCAGAGGGAGATGTTGCGCTGCAAAGCAGCTGCAGAAAGCCCTCAGCGGATCCCTGGGGAACTAGAACGGCCCTTCAGAGTTGTCCCGAATTAAGGAACTGTCCAGGCCCTTTCTGTCTTCACACTGACAAGTCATCGTCACGGGCCACTGCAGGGAGGTGGGGAGGTGGCTCCCTTCAGTGGAGGGCCGTCCCTGGGGAGATCCGAGCTGCGAGTTGGCAGGCAGCGGGCAGCGCTCCCACGACCGGGGCGTCTGGGGACAGTGTGCATCCACCGTGCAGAGGGAGCGGGTAGGTGAGATGACGAGAGAGAGTCCCCCTTCAGCTTTCGTGCACAGTCCCAGAAACAGCAGGTTTCCAGGACGAGACCAAGTGTGCAGCCTCGGTTCTGTGCAAGTGCTGGCACTTCAGACGCACAGTCCCCCGTCCACGATGCAGAGATCCAAAAAGCTCCAAAAATGGGAAGTTCTCATTTTGGCACCAAAACTCACTTGACAGCAAAACCTGACTTGATCTGATGTGAGAACCGATAATCTACCTGCTTAGAGTGAATAATCTTCGGTTGCTGTAGAAATATGTTTGATTATAAAATCCCACCCCAGGTGGTACGTGCAGTATTTTACCTTTCTAAACTCCGAAAACTTCTAAATTCCAAAATGCATCTGGCTCCAAGGATTTTGATTAGAGGCTGTGAACCTACGCTGTATCAGGAAGGTGTTTGACAGTGGGCGGTGTGCATCATGAATAAATGTATTTACTCTGACTTGCAGCAAACCAAGAAGTCCTAAATAAAGTTGAAGTTCAATATAAGACTCTCCCAGGATGGAACACAGACATATCAAATGCAAGGACTTTTAAAGAACTGCCTGCTAATGCACAAAATTATGTCCGCTTTATTGAAGATGAGCTTCAAATTCCAAGTAAATATAAACACTTTATGAACAACTTTCTTTACATTTTCTACTTTTAACTTAACTGTCTACCTTTGAAATAGGAGAGATCATTCTTACAATGCTTATGATTTACACAGATGCCCCGTTTGATATAAAAGACTTTTATTGCCGAAATATAACCAATCATCTTTCTTTAAAACTTCTTATCCCTGAAGACAGTAGAGTACCTCTCACTCTTTTTTACCCTTTCTCAATTCTGTTAGTGTTTTTTACCCTATGACATTCATTCTTGTTTCTTTCTCTCTCTTAATAGCAAATCCTTTAGTGTTTTTCCACCAACAAAAATGGTTTGTGATTTTTTTTTTTTTTCCATTTGGGTTTAAATCATCCTTGAGAGTTTGGGGAAGTTCATAAATAGATATTAGGAAATAATAGGAACTGAAAATAGGAAATCTAGTTTAAAAAAAATAAGAACAAAGACTAATACTTTATTAAAAAACAAAGGGAAGCTAGCTGGTCAGGGGATTAGGCATAACCAAGTTGTGACTGACTAGTTATGTGAAGTCTTTCTTTTAACAAATTGCTTTATTATTATTATTATTGGCACTGAGGGAGATTTGAGACACAAAAAATGAAGTGGGTGGGAGGTATCCTCCACATAAAATCTATCATGACTTTGTATTGTGGTTCATTTGACTTTGTGGTCCATCTCAAACATGCATCTTGTTTTCTGTTGGCTAGCTGCCCCTTCTAGTTTGATGTCAAATTCAGTTAGCATGTTTGCTCACTCCTCTTAGCACTTTTTGAAATACAAACAACAGTGAATTTAACAATGATGTCTGTAAAATACCATAAAGACTTATCGGTGAGGTTCAGGTGCTTAGAGATGCAGTAGGCTGATGCAGTAGGCAGTTCCTAAGGCCGTGCAAGTTACCACAGTATTCTCTTCCAGATCATTCTGCTTTTTTGAGGTGAGAAGTTACCATGCACTTCAGTATCCTCTTAGCATCCTTCATTTGTCAAAGGTACTTTTACCTTTTCTAGTTATTAGGAACTTGACCACGGGTCCCTTAGGTCTCTGCTGGTTTAGGCCAATATTTTTCTATCGTGATTGTTAGGAATTGAGGAAATGAAAATATCACGCACTTAAAACAGGAAACCCCTAAGGCAGACCACCCTCTGCTGATTTGCAAGTGCACAGTCTGACGGTTTAGAAATTGGCACAACAGGATAGAACAAAAAGGTAACAAAAGGCACGTAGTGTTCAGTGGTGACAGTGAGGAAGGGGAGGGATCTGTTAATCACAAAGTGTGAACTTTTTTTTTTTATAAACCTGTGTCTGCTTCTCTAAATATTTTTGATCTATAGCCTGATTTATTTTTTCCAGATCGTCTATAATTGATTCAGAGACGTGAATTAAAGTGTCCTATTTTTTTTCTTATCTGTTTCCCCCCTGTATCTCCTATAACTTCAGCTTTATGAATATTGTGCTTTGTTATTCGGTACATAGGTTTTCAACCAAAGTTTTTGAACATTTTAAATGAATTAGTACTATTCTTACACTCCTTTCTTCCCCTTTCAGTTCGGTGGATCGGCGTAGGCAAATCCAGAGAGTCCATGATTCAGCTCTTCTGAGGGTTCCCAGTGATGCAAGAAACACTCCTTGACAAGGGGGGGAAGGACTTTCTTACATATTTCATTTATGACCTACGGATTTCAAGAATCAAGACACGGACCTGCGTTGCAAGCCCTACTGTTGTTCCCAGTCTCGTCAGACGGCTGGCTGGTGTGGAGATGACTTCCGGCCTATTCCAGTGTCAGCTTCGTTAGCTGCCAAAATCGCCGAAATCGTTTGTCGCTCCTGCTGCTCATGGTGCCACATTTTTTTTTTTTAACGTTTAGTGATGATAATAACCTATGTTGTTCGAAATCTAAAATAGAATAATTTCTGTGTAGTTTTTCTTCATCGTCATGTGTGTTCATAGGTTTTGCTTCTATTAAATGGTAAGAACAATTAATGCAGTTTTGCACAAATATTTTTACATTCTGATCATTCAGTTCTGTCATTGTAATCTTTGCTGTTAGAAACCAATGATGATAAGAGAGTTCTGTAAACTTTTGTAATGCTATAAATTGTGAACTGTTTATTTTCTGCTGAGACCATTGCAAATTTGAGCTTTGGCTGGGGGAGGGTTGTCGTCATGGGTCCTTTAATGTGTACAGAATACGAAACTTATTTCTCTCTGTAAATTATTTAAAACATTGAACATTTAATTAAATATTCAAAGAGAAAAGGTGTTTCCTAAACCAACAATCTTAATGTTAAACATATAGTCATTAAAAGATCTATTGTGCTATTTGGTGGATATTTTTCTTTCAGATGTTAACTGAACCGTGTAGCTTTCCTATTTTATCAGCCCATCATCATTCCTAAATCTAGAGAATTGATTTTTCAACCTCGTGCCTGCCAGTATGCCTACAAAATTATCTGTAAGTCTCCAAATGAACCCAAATTGTTGGTCATGCTTTTATTTCTCCTTTCTTGGGGAAAAAAAAGGTATTAAACTTAGGCTTTTTTTAAAAACAATTAAAGGTTTATTTTTTTTTTTTTTTTTTAGATTATCCTTCAGCAAACTATTTTAAATGTTTAAATTAGGTGCCACTTAAATTTATTTTATTATACCATCAATAGCTGATTAAAAAGAACAAACTCTTTCTAGTATGCTTTGTGTATTGTGTTTTTGTTCTGACTCTTAAGAGAATAAGAGAAGTAATAGTGCTAGTATATGTGAGAAGGAACTTTATCCTTACAGTCTGTGGGGCCAAAGTATAGAGGTCAAAAAAACAGAATCTTTGAAAAGATCCAGATATATTTTTATCTTCACTAGATATATTTTATTAAGACTTAGTTCAAGAAAAAATTTAAAATAGAAGCAGCTTTGTTGGATTTAATAAAAAGAATAGTAAGATGATCTTACAAGCCCACTACTGATCAATAATGACCTTTGTGTAAAAATAACAATTTATACTTAATATATAAGAAATAACTTTTATTCTAATGGTAATTGAATGGGCTTTTATTTCTCCTTACTCTTTCCTCTTTGTATTTGGACTTCAAATTAGATTAGCTACCCAGAGACAAAGCTCTATTAGAAGTAAGCATTTCAAGTCCGCATTCTTACCTTGGCTATAAGCATTGTCTTATTTGAAACATTTTTAGCAGTGGTCCAGAAGCAGGTAGAAAGAACCTATTCCCCAAGTCAGGAGTGCTCTTCTTTGTTTACCAAAAGAGAGAGAGAGAGAGAGAGATACACACACACACACACACATACATATATAAATATACACACAGACGTGTGTGTGTGATATATATATATTATATGTATATATGACTTTCTTAATGCTGTTGATAGACATTTACTCATTTTTGACCAGTTTGAATAGTATTCTCCTTTTTCTCTTTAAGAGTGAGCTTTTTGCTGATTAAATTGGTTACAAGAGAGGATCTGTTCTTTAGTCTTTAAAAACCACAGATAACTGTTAAAGTAATAAATCTTTATTGGACAAGTATACATGGTAGGCCCCCCTCATCCAGGGGGGATGCATTCCAAGACCCCAGTGGATGCCTCACAGCACGGGTGGTACCAACCTTTTTTCCTACACACGCACACACACACACACACACACACACACCACAACACACACACACACGCATGCCAATGATAAAGTCTAATTTGTAAATGAGAGATTGATAATAAAAGAGGATAACTCAACAACACACTATGTAATGCGATCTCAGACGACCTTATTGTGCTGTCCTCACTCTTCTTGCGATGAGGCGAGATGACACGGAGCCTACGTGATCAGACGAGGCGAGGCGGAGACGCTGGACAAAGGGCTGACTGTGTGCCGGAGCAGGAGTAAAGAGGGTTCATCCTGTATGCAGGATGGCGTGTGCCTTAAAACTCATGAACTGCTTCTCTGGCGTTTTCCGTTTAATACCTGCAGACTGCGGTTGGCCAGGCTCACAAACTGCAGGACGCGAAGCCGCGGGGGAGGGGCACCGCGTCGCTGACTCTGCGAGATGCGGGGTGACGTGGGGTGACCTGCGGCAACGGCGTGAAGGAGAGCCTCGTCTGCGTTTGGGAAGCGCCAGAGGAGGCCTTCAGTAGAAATAGCATTTAAAGACCAAAAGGATGAGTAAGGCACAGGGGTAATAATATGCAAAGACCCGGAGGCCGGAAAGAATCCGGAACGTTGGAGCAACTGAACAAAATGAGTTGAGGGGCTGGTGAGAGAGTCTGATGAGGTTAACAAGAAGTAGGAGGAAGACTAAGCGAACAACCAGAACGTGTTTTGTATGAAAAAAGAGGACTCAGAGGCAAAATGTCATCTATATCCTTAAGGAAGCATAGAGCACAGAAGATCCCTGAAACAAAAAACACGCACGGAAATTTTACAATTTAGTAGAAGGGAACCTGGATGGCAGAATGAGATACTTCAACAGGGAGAGGACCTTAGTGTATATTTAGTGTATATTTTTAATATAAGTTTAATGACTATAGTTGAATAAGAATGCCAGTCTTACAGATGAGTATGTAAAGTAATGCTATTCCAACCAGAATTTCCACGGGGTTTTTGTAACCGGACAGAATTATATTGAAGCTGAGGCGGGAAACGAATGTGCAAGGATTTCTGATATTTTTGAAAATGGGATGTGTTAAAGCTACTATAATCAAAGTATGATATTGTCATGGGAAGAACAAATACATAAGAGAAATGGACTAGACACATTCCAGAAATAGATGTGCCATATATGGGAACCAAATATACGCTAAAGGTGACATTTTATTTTATTGGGAAAAGAATATATTAAAAAAGTAGGATAGCAACCCTCTCAACAAAATATGAATGTTATATAACATAAAAAAATGTAAATTCTAGAAGTTTTAAGTCATGAGAGTAATATAGGAAAACATATAATCTTAGGGAGAACCTTCTAAAGAAAAACTCAAGCCCTAAAGAAAAATGAACAGACTTGATCCAGATTAAATGTTTTTAAAATACTAAGAACAACGTTTTAGAAAAACACATCTGAGAATAAAAAACTTGGGAAAAAATATTTCAACACATGTCACTAATACACAAAGCATTGCCACAAATAAGAGCAGGACAATAAAAAGATGGGCAATATAGTCAATGCCTATCAGTCAATCCACAGAAAAATACATGGCCCAAAACATAAAAAGGCATTCACTTCCTCTATAGACAGGAAAATCTAAGTTAATACAACGAGATAACACTTTTCACCTCTCAGATCGATAAATATCGAATGTAAAGCTTGTGCTAACAATGGTACGGAGAAATAGGCACTTCCATATATTGCTAGCAGGAGTGGAATTACTATAATTTGGGGGGAAGCAATTTGACAATTTCTGTTACAGTTTGTGTTTGCAAATCCTTTGACCTACCAGCAATTCCACCAGCAAAAAAAGAAAAGCAGCCCATTTCACATGTAATTGTATTACTGGAAGTACATGAACGTCCATTAACAGCAACCACGGTCTTCTATGAATCCTTTAAAAAGTTAGATCAATACGTATTGTTTATACAGATGACTTTAATATGTCGGCATGTAAACGAAGTTTTCCGTAGTATGGCGCCATTGAGGAGGAGTGGGGGAGGGCGGAAGAACGTTTATGTTGGTCATAAGCTAGGAACAAAATAAGTCAGGGAACATATCAAATGATGAACATTGGTCACTAGAAGATGACTTGGAAGTTTTCCTTATATATCTTTATATTTAGATTTTTTTTAAAGAATATAATCTTAAGTATTTTTTTAAATGAGTTTTAGCAGTTATTAAGAATAAATTGCTATTTCAAGTGCACTTGAACAAAATATTCAGTGATTAATCATTTCGGAAATCCACATAATAGATCATGGTCAGTATATCTCTGGGGAAAATGATTGGGATACTGGCATTTGGCATTAGTTTACAGCTTTGCTCTTCCGAAACACTGAATAAACACCCAGTGACACAAATCAGAGATTGTGAATGAAGGAAGAAAACTATGCTTTCCCTAGATTATGCAGTCACATAGTATATAAACTAAGAGATTGCCTGTTTGGAAATTTGGGGGAAGAGAAGATTTGCTTGGTAAGCTGTTCGCCACTTTTTTTTCTCTAAAGGTTAAAGAACAGATTTTTTGTTGTTGTTTTTTGTTTTATTTTATTTATTTATTTATTTAGAAACACCAATAAATACCATTAGCGTAGATGTTAATCTAGGAAAGTACCTACCTTTATAGAATCTACCTGAGAAAGAAAATAAGATTTGGATCACCTTTATGCACAATATCAATCCGTCTGTCTTCTCAGAGACTTTTTGATCTGATTTTATTTTTATCAAAGTGACTCTTAACTAGCGTTTTTATTTAAACAGCTTTATTAGGGCATAATTTATATACCATAAAATTCACCTGTTTTGAGAATACATTTAGGTGAGTTAGTAAATTTACCAAATTGTGTGACCATCACTATAATTCAATTTCAGAACATTTCTATCACCCCATAAAAATCATTTGTTGCCCGTTTACACTCACTCGCCATTCCCACCCCAACTTAACACAAACCTACTTTCTCAATAGAATTGTCTTTCCTGGACATTTCGCATATGAAATTGTGATATGCGCCTTTTGTATCTATTTTCATTTAACACAATGTTTCGAGGCTGTAACATGCACTTCATCCCTTTTTACTGCTGAAGAGTATTCCACTATGAATATACCACATTTTCTTCATCTGTTCATGGACATTCAAATTATTTTCAGCTTTTCGCTCTTATGAAAAATGCTGCTGTGAGCATTTGTGTGTGAGTCTTTGTATGAACGTATCTTTTCATTCCTCTGGAATAGATATCTAAGAGTGGAATTTCTGGATTATATTGTACATTTATATTTAATTTTTAAAATTATTAATTAATTAATTAATTAACTTTATATTTTTAAACACCTACAGCACCTGGCCCTCCTAGGTGATTTCCCATCCGAGTACTAACCAGGCCCGACCCTGCTAATCTTCTAAGGTCAGATGAAATGGGCATGTTCAGAGTGGCATGGCTGTAGCTATATTTAATTTTTAGGAGAAACTTTCAAACTGACTGCACTTAACACTTACCAGCAATATATAAGGGCTCCTGCTTCTCCACATCCTTGTAAATATCCCTTGTTGTGTGTCTTTTGATTATAGCCTTTCTAACAGGTGCGAAGTACAGTCATCTTCTTACTGTGACTAATGATGTTCACCATCTTTTCATGGCTATTTGTATAACTTTGGTGAAGTGACTATTCAAATATTTTGCCCATTTTTGAGTTAGATTATTTGTTTTTTTAATTATGAGATCATTATATATTCTGGATACAAGGTTTGTTTTTTTTTTTTTTTAATCAGATATATGATTTGCACATATCTTCTCCCTGTCTGTGGCTTGTTATTTTCTTAGCGGTTGGTGTCTTTGAAATGTAAAAGTTAAAAACAAATTTTTTCCTCTAAAACTTTAATCAAAGTGATTCACCTCACTGCTAACAAAGTGGACAGTTATTTCTCTGTACCAGCATTACGAGGCCTGCCCACTGGTGGCAATGGACTTTGAGAAAAGCCATTTTCTGACACTCAAAACATTGCATCAAATTAAAACAAATTACTCTTCAAAACATACCCAACTCTCAATACTTGCAAAAGTATCACATGCACATTTTCCCATCAACCTTTAAATCTAAACTTACGTTATTAATCTACATCGGTGGATATTAAAGTCATTTTAACAAATTTTGTACAAACCAAAATACCACTGGTTAAAAAAAAAATGCCACTGGTTAATATTAGACAAGAGCATTTTACAAACACTGCATTACATATTATCTTGTAATTCGAAACGTTCTTTCATATTTGTGTAAGTTGATTCTGAATAAGTGAAACTTAACAGAATTTAAAGCAAATCAAATTCTTAAAATTGAGCTTTGTGCACAAGTTTCAACTATATTTTACAATCCATAAGGCTCATGTCATAGTTCAGAAACGAAAGTATCTGCAAAACTCTAAACAGTCTTCTTCATCCCATGTGAAAGTTTGTTTAAGGTGAAAGTCTGAGAAAACGCTTTGTAGATCCTCCTTCCGGATCTTGAAGTAGGATACTCGGTTTGGCTGGTCGTGCTGTGTAAAAACTCAGGTTTTACCTTTCTAGTTTCATGGAACAGATTTTTTTTTTTTAAGTGGAAAAGAATACTTCCACCATGCATTTAAGATGTTGGTCTTTAAGTTGAATTTATAACATCGAAACATCAGAAGTAACTTAATAATGCTTTGCCTCTATCCTTCCTTTTCATTTAAAAGTTTTAAAAGGCAACCAGAAAAAGGTTTAATTTATTCTTCAAAAGAAGGTACGAAGAAGGATCACAGTAACACTTCCTCATACACACATTCCAACAGCATCTCAGTGTTGTTGAGCATCACCCACCTTTAACTGATTCAGGAGCAAACTCAGAGCTACACACATAGCTCCCAGATGAGCCATGTGGTCTACAACGGACGTCTGCCCAATGCTAGCATCTCTCTATGCACAGAGCTCATTCCAATAACTCATTGCTGCTAGCCTGGATTTAAAGCAACATTCCTGTTTCTAGAACTAGTGTTACAGTCCCAACCCTTCTCTTTTCAGGGTTTACACGTTTTAGAAAAAGCATGTTTGTCTTGCCATTTTCAAACAGGGTTTGTGCCTATCACATTGACGACCACATTCCCTAAACCAGGAACGTTTTTTTTTCAAAAACCACAGGTACTTTCAGTCATCTTGTTTGTTCAAAGGCTAAAATTCTTATATGTTTTTTAAAAAATTAAAGTTGAAAGCTAGTACCTCTGCTTTTTTTCTGCCAGAAGCACATGATGTGGTATCATATTTACAAACTAAGCCTCATGCATACAAATGGCCAGCGGTATGAAGTTTTACAGAGCCCGTAGCATCATTTGAATACAATTAGGCATGACTGGATCACAGTAGGAAGCAAATTACCAAATGGAGCAGAGACTTTCCCAAGAATCAGATAGTTTTCCAGGCTCCATGTCAGTCACATAATATCCAAAATATACAAAGAACTCATACAACTCAATAACAACAAAAAAACAATCTAATCAAAGAATGGGCAGAGGACCTGAACAGACACTTCTCCCTAGAGGACATACAAATGGCTAACAAATATTTGGAAAGATGCTCAACGCTGCCAGCTATTAGGGAAATGCAAATCAAAACCACAATAAGATACCATCTCACACCTGTTAGAATAGCTGTAATTAACAGGACACGTAATAACACGTGTTGGAGAGGATGCAGAGAAAAAGGAACCCTCATACACTGCTGGTGGGACTGCAAATTGGTACAGCCACTATGGAAAACAGGATGGAGGTTCCTCAAAAATACCCTCTACTGGGTATTTACCTCAAAGACTTGAAAACCCATATCTGAAAAGATGTTTGCACACCGATGTTCATAGCAGCATTATTCACAGGGGCCAGGACATGGAAGCAACCGAAGTGTCCTATGATAATGATTGGCTAAAGAAGCTGCGGTACATATGTACAATGGAATATTACTTAGTCATAAGAAGAGAAGAAATACTGCCATTTGTGACAACATGGATGGACTTCGAGATAATCATGCTAAGTGAAATAAGCCAGACAGAAAAAAAAGTCGAAAAGCACATGACATCACTTACATGTGAGATATAAAGCTAAAAGCAACAAATGAACAGAATAAACAAACAAAGACTCATGGACATGGACTATAGACTAGTGGTTACCAGAGGGGAGGGGATGGGGAGAGGGGGTGGTAACGGGGTAAAGGGGGTCAAATATATGGTGACAGAAAGAAATCTAACTATGGGAAGTGAACACACTGTAAATATATATATGCCTTACTGTTAAAGTGTATAGCTGAGACTTACTGGATTTTGTTAATTATTGTCACCATAAAAAAAAAAAACATTTAAAAAATGAGAAAAAAATTTAAGTAACATTTAACCCTTGAAAATTGTCCCCAGACATCCCAACAGCTCAGTTTCTCCTCATGCGTCCCTGGTACTTTTCGAGCTGCTGTCCCAGCGCTGGAACTCAGAGTGAGTGAGTCCAGCTGTGGTGAGTCTGCGTGTGGGCCCTTTAAGAGGAATGCCTGTGACTCCTGAGCCTCTCTGTCTCACTCGGTCCCAATCTCCACTGGTGTTCACAGCCAGAGGTTGTGGGGTTGCTCTTCCTGGCACTGGGGAACCTGTTGCGGGCTGGGACCTCTCGCTTCCCTGGATGGACTTCCATAACGGAGATATTTCTCTTGATTCTCAACCACCATGTGTGGGTATGGGACTAGCCTATTTAGCATCACCGTCCCTCTTACCAGTCTCGAGGTGACCTTTTCTGTATGTCCCCAGGTGTAAGACTTCTGTTCAGCCAAACCCGAGGTGACTCCCAATGTTGGTTGTTCTGTAGTTTAGTCATGACATCATCATGACAGGTGGCGAGCAAAGCGTCTACCTATTACACCGTCTTGACTAGAAATTTCTATAGATAGTATGTTTTAAAATTAGGAAGTGTAAGCCCTCTAACTTTGGTCTTTGGCAAAATTATTTGATCTGTTCTGAGTCCTTTGCATTTTATATAAGTTTTAGGATTTCAAGAGACATCAAGAAAATGGCTGAATACAGGGCTTCAAACACCCCATCCCTCCACAGAAACATAAAAACAACAAACAAACAAACAAACAAAAAACGGGAATTTTCAGAACCATCTCTTTCAGAACTCTGGAAAACAGGTTTATTGCATCTAAGCAAATGCTGAATCAAGAAAAAGGCAAACTAAAGGACATAGGGAAGCTTTGTAGGATTTTCCCTTGCCCTTGCCCATTTCCTCCCGCGCTCAGCGGCAGTCTGGAAGGCAGCAACCTGTGTTCCCAGGATGTGACCCTGGTCCTTGGTTCTGGAGAAAGGGGGCAGAACACACCTGATATGTAAATTATTATGTGTTTCTGTTTAAACTGTCTGGGCTACCTGCAGGGTTGACACAAGACTTGTCTCTGTTTTGTCTAACTTGGAACTTAACGAGGGTGGAAAGTACTAGGCATTGCTTGAAAATAGTGTAAGGCAAATGAAGACTCACAGCCGAGGCATATAGGAGATGATCTAAAGCCAAAGAGGAAGTACAGGGCAGCGTTTCTGTGAGAAAGTAGGTGACTCAAAGGTGCCTGTCTCTACTAGGGACTATAGAAAGCCATGTGCATGCCCAGGGAGGGAGACATGCTCAGAAAAGGCCTGACTGATTTCTAGGTTTAGCACAGAGACAATTTGCTAAGACTAGGTGTGTGTGTGTGTGTGTGTGTGTGTGTGTGTGTGTGTGTGTGTTAGCTTCTAGCAGTCAAGAAAATCTCTGTCAAAACACTAATTGAACACAAGCTAAAGGAACAGAAATGTCAGTGACCAACATGACAAGGGACATGGTCTTTGTAAAAAAAAAATAGTTTAAAAAATCACTAAACAGATGCACTAAGCCTGCAATAATCAAGAGCAACCAACTCTGGTGAATGGAGAGAATATGATTTCCTGAGTTCTCACAGTATAATGTTCAAATTTTCATTTTTCAACAACAAAAAAAATCACAAAGAAACAGAGTATAATATATTTACAGGGAAAAATTAAAACCATGACTGAAAAAGCCCAGGCATTGGATTTATTGGACAAAAACTTTAAATCGACCATCTTAAATATGCTCAAAGAGCTCAAAGAAACCATGAACAAAAGGAAATCAGGAAAACAATGTATGAACAAAATGAGAATATTAATAAACAGAAATTATAAAAAGATATTAAAACAAATTTGAAAAAATTCACTAGAGGGGTTCAACGGATAATTTGAGCAGGCAGAAGAATCAGTGAACTTGAAGATAAAACAATTGAAATTATTGAGTCTGAGCAGCAGAAGGAAAAAAATGAAGTGAAGAGAGCCTAAGGGACCCATGAGACACTGACAGTGGTTAACATATATGCATTATGTGAGTCCCAGAAGGGGAGGAGAGAATGAAGCAGAGAGAATATGAAGAAAAAAGGTAGAAACTTACACATTTTTATGAAAAATGAATCTACAAATCCAAAATCTCAACATACTCCAAGTAAGATAAACTCAAAAGAGATCCACACTGAGACACATAACCAAACAGAAACAAAGAACCATGAAGATGACAAGAGAGAAGTGACTATAAAGGATCTTCTGTGACATTAATAACATTTCTCATCAAAAACCATGGAGGCCAGAAGGCATTATGGTATTTCTTTGAAGTGCTAAAACAAACAACCCCTCCATCAGCCAAGAATTGCCATGTGCAGCAAAACTATCCTTCAAAAATGAGGAAATTAAGATACTCCTAGAATAACAAAAGAAGAAAGGCTTCATTGCCTACAGGACTGGTCTTTAAGACATGCTAATGGGTGTCCTTCAGGTTGAAATGAAAGGAAGCTGGATAGTAACCTGAAGCTTAATGAAGCAAATGTTGACAGGTTAAAGATAGAAATAGTTCTACAGTGAGGAGACTTCAATACACCACTTTCAATAATTTATAAAACATTTAGACAGAAGATCAAGAAGGAAGTAGAGGACTTGAACAACACTATAAATCAAGTAGATATGACAGGCATTGATAGAGCTCTCCACCTCAAACTAGCAGAATACACATTCTTCTTAAGTTCATGTAGAACATATTCCAAGATAGATCATGCTAGGTCACAAAACGAGTCTCGGATTTAAAAATATTGAAATCTTACAAAGTATCTTCTTTGCTCACAGTGTCATGATGCTAGAAATCAATAACAGGAGGAAGAGTGGGGGGCTTCTGGTCTTAAGCTCTGTGAAATGTTTCCTTGATAATTACTCTAATTTTCTCTGTATGTCTCTAGAATGCTTATTAGTCAGATGATGGGCCTCCTGATTTATTACTCCATGTCTCTTCCCTTTAAAAATCTTTCTTTGCCTTCCTGTTCTATACAGAGTTTTCCCCAATTTTCTTCCAATCCTGTCAAAGTTTTAATTTTGGTAATCATATTTTTCATTTCCGAGAGCTTTGTGTGGAAGATTGCTTTTTTATATTTATGGGTATAATTATCTTAGACACATCCCTTGTCAGATGATAAAGTTATTCTGTTAGCTTGTTTCAGTTTCTTTTGTGTTCCCTAAATTCCGTTTCCTCTGGGATTATTTCCATTGCTTTTGGTCGTTGTCTTTCATGTTGCCTAATTTTTTCACCTCTCCGGTGATCCTTGGTTAGTTCTTCACGTCTAAGAGGAAGACAATCAATAGCTCTATGGAACTCTGTGTTTTGGGGGGAAATTTGTTAACCGGTTGGCTTCCCTTTGGCGTGTTGTTTTGGGAACGAACCAGTCTGATGCACAGTTTCTCGGGGCCAGAGTGTAGGATTCTTTTCTTCGGGATCATTTCATTTCTTCAGAGAAGGCCTAGCTTTTGGCTTCGGGAGTTGATGCCTAGTTGTCAGGCTTCCTTCTTGCCAAGATACGAATGGTAAGTCTGCTCCGTATGGACTTTCAATCAATTCATTTTTTTTCCAGCCTCACGTCTCACTGCAGCTCCATGCCGTCTCCGGGTCTCTGCACCCAGAGCACCTTCAGAGTCCATGGTGCCAGCAGTCTTCCTCCCTGGCTGCATCCCCAGGTTCCTTTCATTTTTCCATCACTGATGTAATTATTGAGCAGATGCAATCACCTGGTTCCACGGATAATCACGGAACTAAACGGAGGATGGTTTACCAGCACCATCGGCAGGGCTGGTAGTGGGGCTAAGATCCAATAACAAGCCCTCTTAAGGCGGGACCTTGATTCCCTGTCCTAGGCTGACCAATTTAATCTGAAAAGAATTTGCAATATGTAAATATTTTAGGGGTGTAGCCACTCGGGTACACACTTAAATTAGAAGTAGTTCTGCTATCTCTGTGTTAGTCAAAGAGTCACCTAAGCATGCCCAACGCAGTTTTGTTCAAATGCCATAGTTACATTGTTTAAAGGCTTTTATTTCAATACCACCTCGCTTCACAGCAGTAGAGCTCTGGCAGTGAATAAAGCGGTCTAGGATTCGATGAAACTGTGGCTGATATCTGGCCCAAATCTGAAATTGAAAACAAATTAATGATCTATTTTAAGACTATTCATTCCTCAATTTGAACGGGCTGTCCTTTCAACAACAACTGTGTGCCATGACAAAAATAATTTATGGGATTTAAGATGAAGGAAAATATTTCAAAGGTGTGGAAAAAAAGGACTTAGTCGAAAGATTATTTCTGTGGTTAATCTCTGATTAAGAGGCATCTCATCGAATTATGCCAAAATGTAAATAAAATGAAATGAATCACATAACTTTGCATTTTAACATCTTAATTCTAGACGTCCCCCAAATGCTTTAAGTCTTACATTGTAAGTGGACCACTTCGTATCATCTTTGTATCATACTAGAAGATCCCCAAGTTTACACCCAGTGGCGTCCTGTCCTGTCTTAGGACCTCTAGTCTATAATCACTAACAGCTCTGCTTATCTAAAGATAAGGGTTCAAGGAGAGCTTGAGTTGCATACAGCAATCATTGCATCTCTACTTAACGAACCAAAGACCAGAGTGTTTCAGACGGCACCGTGCACTGTATTAGGTGTTTTACTTCCATTAATCCCAGTACTGACAGCAACCCTCAGAGGCCTATTGGTATTATCGCCATCTCAAAGGGATAATTAATTTACCTAATCTGGCAGGATTTGTGAGAGGAGGAGGCCTCATTTGACCGAGGATTACCAGGCCCCAGAGTCCCTAAGCTTTTCATGGCTCTATTCCACCTTCCGCTGCACTTCCGTAGCATTTAAAGAAATAAACATTTCTTGATAGTAAGCATGGAGAACATTTCATTAACTTGAAGAGAATGACTAGAAATGCCACCGTGGAGGATTTTAAACTCTAATTGTGATCCTGTGTGGAGTCAGTAACCGTATGAATTCTCTCGGCTTATTATGGAGTTGAGGAGCAGCTTTGATCTTCTGGAAGATTCCACCTTGTTTCAGGGAAATATGTTAAATACATTAAAATGGTTTAAAAGTGTGAGGAATCCTTGTTGTAGGAGTTACAGTGGAGCTGAATTATACATCTAAGAAGATGAATTCCACAATAAATGTTCTGAGGACACACGACAGATTTTGGAGGATTCCTTCTGCCATTACACTTAGCAAGGATACATGCCCTGCAGACAGTGGACGTTATCATGCCTGAAATATGCTATCCGGACTTGGGGGTGGAAAAAATGTATGAAATAATTTTTTTTTAAATGTTCTTACCATTCGACAAAATGAAATTATCATTCATGTGGATTTGTGGTGGTGACTTCTTTAAAAGTCATCATTGAAAAGTAAAATGAAGTATTATTTGAGAACCACAGAGAAAATTTAACCAACTTGCTAAAGAAGCCCATGCAGTCCAAATGCTTTACTGACTTAATATTGTTTAATATTATCACTTTGAGATATGTCTTGCACATAGTCAGCACTTAATAAATGTTTTCTAAATAAACGAACCCCTAGGTGCTGAGAAAGAATTTTACTGAGGAAGAATTTCTTGAGCAATCACCATGATCTATCATATTCTATATCTAACCTGTTATTTAACAACTCCCAAATAAGAAATAAGAACTGAACATGAAATGCAAATCATTGCTAATCTAGACAGATGCTTTGTCCTTAAAATTTGATTACAAAGACTGGTCAAAAACATAAAAAACCCTATGCCTTGATAAAGAACATAATACTACTCTATCTTATTCTGTGACAAGCCCTTTGCCTGAAGATTCCTTCAAGAAGTCAGCTTCTGGATTTAAACAAACGTTTAATTCAGTCCCTGCTCCTTTTTCCTTCCATGCCTGGATTTGTAACATTTCTTCCTTAGGTCTCCTGCTGATCAGCCTTTTGCTGGACTGACTGTCGCTTACAAAATAACAGCCACGTAAGCGTCTCTCAAATCCTAAGCGTCTCTCAAATCCACCTAATTCTCGTCACTGCAGCCACTGCCTCAGTCACCTAAACCACTGGCTCCTAAGCTTGGCTGCTCGGTGGGACTGTGGGGAGTTTTAAAAATTAATAACGCCTGGGACGCCCTCCCCCTCGCCGGGAGCTGCTGATTTCATGGGTACTGGTCCGGCCTAGGCATCTGAATTTTTTCAGTGCTGTGGCTGAGGTTAAGAGCCTTCGGCCCTAACCGCTATAATTGCCTCCTGACCCCCGCATGCAACCCTCACCCCCTCCACTCCCCACTCTGCTCTCCTCTTCTCCTCCACACTGAGAATAAGCTTTTCAAAATGCAGTTTTGAGCATGCCGCCTCCACTTTCCTTCAGATCTTTCAGTGGCTTCTCAGGCTGGAGGCCCGGCCCTGACAGTGGCCCCGCAGAGTGAGGCTCTTGCTGGCTGTCCAGCCCCCGCCGCTCTGCCCTTCCTGAGCGCTGCGCTCCGGCGCCTGGTGATTTTGTGAGTTCCTCACACTGTCTGCTCCTCTCGCAGGGCCTTTGCACGTGCTGTGCTCTCGGGCAAGCTCTTCCCGACCCCGTGCCTCCGGGCCTCCTCTGACCTGCCACATGCTTCATGGCATTTGCGACCGGTGAATGTTTAGGCTTCTTTCTATGCTGCTGCCCCACTGAGCGTAGAAATTTAGTCTGTATTTTGCCTCGCACTGCATTGCCAAAACCTGGCACCCTGGCCGGCATATAAGCAGGCTTTTATACTTTACCGAAAGAATACAGACGAATGGATGAAAATGCGCTCGACATCAGATCTATCGCCAAGTCCAACCGATGTCACCTCCAAAATATGTACGGCACCCATTTCTTCTTCTTCTCTTCTTCCCTGCAGGTCCCAGCGACGGCCATCGCTGGTTTCAACAGCAGCCAGGGGCATTTTTAAAGTAAAAACGATAAGTCGTTCTTCTTCAAAGTCCTTTCCAAGTCTTCCCATTGCTCTGAGAACAGAATCCAGACGTCTTACCGCGCGCTCCCTCGCTGACGCCCACCAACTACGCTGGTCTCCTTTCTGCTTCTCGAACATCCCAGGCCCTTTCTAAGCTTTCAAGCTTGTACACTTGCTGTTCCCTTTGCCCGAAACGGTCTCACGCGGCTCCTTCTTATTCTCCTGGGCTCAGCGACAACTGCGTGGAGGTTCTCTCTGGCGGCGCTGTTAAAGGTCACCTCCCTTACCTACCCTCATCGCCCTGCTTTCTTCTCACACAGCGCTACTACAATCTATAGTTTTTTAAACAATGTGCTTGATTATGCTCAGTATCCCCCACCGGAATGTCAGCTCCAAGACGTAGGTCTCTTGTCTCTCCTGGTCCCTGTACCCTCAGAGACATCGTCGTGTTGAGTTCATAACGGGTGCTCCAGCTTCTTATGGTTGCCAGTTCCCATGATGGACCCCAACGATCCTCACCCTCCAGTGTCCCCATACCGGGCGTGATCCCCTCCCACGCTGCTTCAGGCCTGGCTGTGTGTGACGAATAGGACATATCAGAAGTGACAGCGTGTGACCGTGGAGCTTAGGTCATAAGAAGCATCGCAGTTTTTACCTTCATCTTGAACTGCTCTTTCCAGGGGAAACTAACTGCCCTGCCATCAGGACCCTCGGCAGCCTCACGAGGAGGCCCACCGCAGAAGGAACTGAGACCCCAGTCACCAGCCAGTATGTGAGTGACAACTACGTGAGTCGTCATGCTCGACAACTCTGTGACTGCCCCACCGTGGGGGGGGGGGACCCTTCAGCCCCACTCAAGCCTTCAGATGACGCAGCCCTGACGGACGGCTCACTGACAATGAGGGCCCCTGAGCCGCAACTGCCCTGAGCCGTCCTCGAATTCCTCACCCGCAGAAACCAAGAGATAAGAGTCATCACGGCTGAGGTTTGAAGTCACTCGTTTTTAGAACGATTTCTTATTCGGCAATAGGTAACTCACGTACACTCAGTCAAGAATTCAGCACACGGAGCGATGACTGTTTCGACACAAATTGTGTGTTCAGCTGGTCAGGCGTGAGTAAGGAGGGGATTATCCAACCCGTTCCTCGTCTTGGATTGCCTGGCCCACACTTTCCCGTTTTCAGTGGTGTACAGACCCCACTTGACCCCTCCTCTGTCTAAGATCGTTACTTCTGTCAGGGCACCAACAGTCTTGCAGTAGAAGTGGGAGGGTGGACGATTAGCTGTAATTTCACTCCTGTGAATTCTACTTTAATACTGTCCCCTCTCCCTCCAGATGCTGTGCCATAGGAGTCTGATTCCCGTTTCCCATGACACCTCCTTGGTCCAAAGTTAAGAGCAAGGGTTGGGGAGAGTGACATCGGGATATGACCTAGACTACTTGCCAACTGCTCGCTTGAGTAGGTTTCTTCGTGTCTAAACCTCCATTTCCTCTTCTGCCAGAGGGAGTTAGTAAGAATACCTACTTCCTGGTGGCTGTTACGACTCATCGCAGTTATGAGCAGGGCACACACATGTATGAATATGTCTCTTGGCACAGTTCTGGGCTCCTGACAGTTATCGTAAATCCTGACAACTATCCTAAGAAGGTAGAGTTTGTCAAGTCTCCGTTTTGCAGAGGCACAAGGAAAGTTTCACTTTGCAACGCCCTGTCCTGCGTCACTGCCACAGGCTCCCGCTGCTCTCCTCACCCTAACGGGCGCCTTCCCCACCCGTTCTGCGCAGACTCGCAGACTGATGTCCTCTGCAGCGGATGGGGGTCACTCCCTCCGCGCTGATCCTACCATGTCTCCGATGGTCCAAATTCACCTTCCCCAACTCAGTCTCAGGCCTTCTCTCCTACTCCGCCAGTCACTCTGGATTTCCCACTTCCTCCCGCTTCCTTGCCCGGTCAGTCCAGCGTCCTCATCGCCGGAGTCCTACCTGCCCTCCCGTGCCCCGCCCCCCCCCCCCCACACACACACACTTCACCATCTTCACGCCCACCCCGGGCCCTTCATTGCACTGTCCCCGTCTGTGGTGTCCCCCTGCTTGTTCTCCGCCAGGCAGATCTTATCCACCGAGGCCCCGTTCCCCAGCTGTGGGTGCTGCGTTTCTAGCTGTCGTAGGCCCCAGGGACCGGATCTTGCAGATTCTGCTCCTCCGCTTGGTGCTTAGCCATCCTCTGCTAAGTCGATTAGGTCGCGAGCTCCCTGTGGCTGAGCCCATAGCCTGGACCTCATATCGCCTCCTCCCAGGGCACCTCGCCCATGTGCCAGGAACATAGTGGATGATGGTAAATATTTAACTGCTTTGCTAAACCTTCACCTGCTTCTATAGGTTTGGAAAGAATTAGAAATCGTCTTCTAAAATAAGCAAGGGAGAAAACCTTTGGTTTTCTAACAAGATTTCCTCATAGCAGAGGAATTGTAAGAAAGGTGTGGTTTACTGTCACTTTGGAGACGGGAGGCCCCCTAGAGTCCTTCCTTTAAAGGAAACAGGCTTTGTACTTGGTCGGTCTGGAAGGGCAGACTGCTGAGCCAGTTCTGTGGGGACAGGTGCTCCACCCACTCTCCCCGATCACCTCTCCTTTCCAACCCCTCCTTAGTCCCTGGCGGCCACACCTGATGTCCAGTCCTGACCTGTGCCCTCACCCCACCCTGCCTTCCTCTACCATAAGCCTCCCAAAGCCTCTTGTGGGACCCCATCTTCTACCACCCTGAAGTTCCTCCCTGCACCTCCTCCCCTCAGTGACCTCACTGCAGGGCCCAGCCTCCTCCCCACTCCCTCGGTCCCTCCTCTCTCAGACTCCTGCCTCCTCTCACCACTCAGAAACCAGCCTTACCCTGCCTGTAACCTCTCACCCCAAACTCCTCCTGCCAATCTTTGGCCTCATCCCAGCTCCGCTATTGCCACCCTTATCCCTGGGGCAGTTCTCCCGAGGTCCGTCTGGTCCTGTCCGGTTCCCACTCTTCCTGATTGCGTTGTTTGCTGTTCCTCTGGGCCCCGAGTCTCAGCCCTGCCCTGATAGTCATCGGGACTGAGGTCTTTCCTCAAAGGAGAAAGAAGGCGATCTTTCCCAAGCCCACCACTCTGCCCTCATCTTTCTACAAGTTTTCTTATTTTCGAAGCCAAAAGAAAGTGATTCACTTTAAAGAAAACTGTCAACTAAATAGTAGGACAGATGACACTTGCCTGTGACTCATGCAGTATAGCTTAAATGTCAGGTGTAGAGCTTGGCTTGAGCCTGAATTCTGGGTCTGAAATGGTCCAGGTCTGACCTCGTGCAGTGTGATCTGGGGCTAGCTAATTAGCTAACTGCAGCTTGATCTCCCCCATGGGAAAGAAGGGACAGTGATAGCATTGTCCTCATAACAGGTCTCTGAGGACAAAGTGTGCGCCTGCCTCAGTTTAAGAGTTCCCCAAATGGCGGGGTTCACTCATTTAGAAAGTGTATCAATGAAATAATTCATTCTACTCACTAAAATAAAAAGCATCGGTGACTACTAGAACATAGGTCATGTTTGACTTGGTGACCGTGTGCCCCCGGGGGGTCCTATCTGTGGAGGCGGCTGCTCTTTGCTACTCTTGCACGTGCTGCCACAGAGAGAAATACTACATAAGAAATTGAGAATTTTTGGAAAATCCTTCCAAATGTCAAATAACGGACACGAAGCCATTTCAAACGAGAGAATGAGGAAAAAAAGTGTTCTCAACAGTATGTGATAAAGGGTGTGGTCAGACTTGAGCCTGCTTTCTATCAGGGACACTTATGCATCGTCGTCCTTGAGATCCTCTATACAGGGAGCTAGGACAGGAGGAAAGGAGAAAGCAGCCCTCTGAATCCTTCCTGCCCCTAGACACACACACGTCGTCCCCTTCCCTACAACTTGGCAGGTCCCCGGTATTATACCTGGGATGACAAGCCCACGGGGGATGCTGATCTGTGGCCCAGGCAAGGTTGAGGTCCGAGAGTAAGAGCAGTTTAGCTGACTTACCAATCCTGTAAAACGGCAGAGAATAGTCTTTTTGGTAGGTGGTTTCTTTATACCATGATTCAGGAGGCTTTGAATATCTTCGAAAACAAATATATCGGATGAGAGTTTGTTGGTCTAATTGAGGCTGGTACGGACTTTTTCTCTCGGATGGAATTGACAAGTCTATGAGAGATCTAAATGAAAATAGAAACAGCTTGCTGAACACCCAGCAGAAGAAAAGCATTTCGTTTTCTCATCAGCTGAAATCCATTCAATAGAAGTGGCCGGGTTATTCGGATAGTCCCGGCAAGACACCATATCTCTAAGGCCAACCTTAACGAAGCTGTCAGGAGATGGCTCAGGGATTCCAGTCCCCTGGTCTTCCCTTTGCGTTCTTCCTCCTGTTTTAATCACAGGCCACGGAAGGTGACCTGCATCAAAACTTCCACTGGATCTGCTCAAACATGGCTATGTCCTGTATGCCAGATCTTCCTGATGCTCTTTCCCTTTGTAATTTTTTGTGAGTGCTTGGTACCCTCAGGGAACCGACACTTTCTTTTGACTAGCTTAAGCACTGTGATGCACATTGCTGTTTGATGAACCTGAAATCAACAATAACCATCCTGCGCCTCTACTCAGATGAAGGTAAAAGTAAAGAAGAATTAAATGTACTGGTGAAACGGAGTATAGATTCGCTGGTGCAATTTCTTTGAAAACACTAACTGATAGGTATTATCACCTTCAAAATGTGCATCTATTTTGTCCCAGCGATTCCAGAAATTAAGGATATTAACAAAAACTTAACTCTACGAATGCTCATCAAAGTATTGTCATAATAAAAAGAGTGGAAACAACCATGTGAAAAAAATATGACACTATTGAGACAGTGACACAGACATATACAGGAATACCCAGGCACTATTAAAAGTGATGCTATAGAATAATAATTTTAAAGATAGAAAAAAATCCCACAATGTATTAAGTTTAAACATAAGTTTCAGTTGAATTGGACACTTCAAATTGTAAACTTTAAATGGAATGGTATGTGAATTTTCTCAATAAAGATGTTATGCAAAAAAAAAAAAACAGTTTCGATCCACAAAATATTACCAAATTGAATTCAGCAATACATTAAAAGAATCACACATCATGGTCGAGTGGGATTTATTTCATGGATGCAAGGATGGTTCAATACCCACAAAGCAATCAATACCACATTAATAAAAGGAAGGATACAAATCATATGATCATCTTAATAGGTGCAGAAAAAGCAATTGACAAAATTCCAGCTCTCAGCTCCCATTTGTGATGAAAACTTTGAACAAGGTGGGGGTTGGTGGGAATGTCCTTCAACATATATAAAGGCCATATAAGACAAGCGCACAGCTAATATCATACTCAATTATGAAAAGCTGAAAGCTTTTCTTCTAAGATTAGGAACAAGACAGGAATACCCACTCTCACCACTGTTATTCATCATGGTATCTAAAGTCCTAGCAAGAATAATTAGGCAAGAAAAAGAAATAAAATGCATCTAAATAGGAAAGAAAGTAAAACTCCTCTCTATCTGCAATACCATGATCTTATATATAGAAAACTCTAAAGACTCCACCAAAAAAAACTGTTAGAACTAATAAACAAATTCAGTGAAGTTTCAGGACACAAAATATCCAAAAATATGTTGCATTTTAATACACTAATAATGAACTATTGGAAAAAAATTAAGAAAATCCCATTTATTATTGCATCAAAAGAATAAAATTTCTAGTAGTAAATTTAAGCAAAGAGGAAAAGGTCCTGTACCCTGAAAACTAGGAGATATTGATAATAGAAATTAAAGGAGACACAAATAAATGGAAAGGTATTCTATATTTGTAGACTGGTAGAATTATTGTTCTTAAAATGTGCGTACTGTCGAAGCAATCTACATGTTCAATGAAATTTCTATTAACATTTCATTGCCATTTTTCACAGAAACAGAACAATCCTAAAATTTGTGTGAAACCATGAAAGACCCCAAATAACCAAAATAATCTTGAGAAGAAAGAACAAAACTGGAGACATCACACGTCCTGATTTTGAACTACATTAAAAAGCTATCATAATCAAAACAGTATGATATTATCATAAAAGACACATAGATCAATGGAACAGAACAGTGAATCCAGAAATAAACCCATGTATATATTGAAAATGTAATGTACTGCATGGTGACTATAGTTACAGATACTGTATTGTATATTTTGAAGTTGCTAAGAGAGCAGATCTTAAAGTTCTAACCACAGGAAAAAAAATTATAACTATATGATGGATATTAACTAAACTTATTACAGTGCATATATCAAATTATGATGTTATATAACTCAAACTAATACGAGGTTAGATGTCAGCTGTATCTCAATAAAACTGGAAAAAATGGGTTTCAAAATACCACTCCAGCCTATTTTGTGTCGAGTTGGAAGATTCTGCATAATTATATACCTCTGAGGAATGAGATTATTGAAAATTGCCATTACATTTTTTTAATTATCATTGTTTTCTAAATGTTCTAATAAACATGTGTATTTTTAAACTAGAAAATAGATAAAGCGAGGTGCTGTAGATGTAAAAAAACATTCATTGTTGGGTGAGAACGTCTGAATCCAGTCATTTAGTAGTAGGATGTCGTCTGACTTGATTGTGTCGCCGTGATTAACCGTACTCAAACAAGGTGACTGAAGCTGCTTAGTCATAACGCATGATGTTTACATACTTGGGTACAAACGTGGTGGCAATGTGCCTTCTTTAAAGAGAAAGTGTGTGAGCGGAAAGGTTGTGGCTCTGTCTCAACGTCAGAACAAGCAAGAGCAAGAATCTGACCGTGTGTCTGCAGGGCTGGGCAGGGGAGAGATTCTGGGTGGGCGGAGGGGAGCTCTGTTGTGGAGCGGTGTGGAGAAGCACCAAGAATTGCCACCCGCCTCTACTTGCGCTTATTTCATGCTCAGTAGGTACTTGGTCCTATCAAGGGGGTGCCTGAAACGGGAGGCAGGAGCATGCCTGTCCCTACAAAAGCATGTCTCCCACGGTCAGTCAAAACATTAGTTTCCTGGGGAACATGTCAGTGTCTTGTGGGTTTGGGTTCTGCGTGACTGTTACTGACAGCGCGGGCTTTTGCACCGAATCTTTGTGATTGCCCCGAGCTCGTCAGCCCGCTCTCTTTGTGCCTCGAGTGTTTCCTTGGAACCAGAATGTTCTCCATTTTCAAGTAATACATCCGTGTCCTTCTGAAAACAAGATTTTCACTCGAAGGAGGGATCTAATACTGAAAACATCAAGTCGGTAGAGTAATATACTGGGGAAGATGAGCCACTTTTATTCTTCTCTTTTCTTTTCCTTCGTTTTGTTCTTAACTAGAAGTGTCATAAAGTCACCGCTTGACGTTTGTACCACGTTTTCCCTTGAGGCTGATCTTAGGCAGGCAGAAGTCTTGTCAGAGTCAAGTACGGTCAAGGTTCCCTTGGCCTGAGTCATCCTGTGGTGGGAGGATTGACATTGGGGTGCAAGGTGTGGGGTTTGGGGGAATTGCTGGAGTCTGCAGGACACACGTGGAGACTGCCCAGTGGAGCTGGTAGGAGCCCCTCTAACAGTGGGGGTCGGTTGCTTCCTTTCTCGTCTACCCGCTGGCAGAGGGCGTAGCCCTAACGAGAGTTTAATATAAGCATGTGTCTGAGTTGGAGCAAAGGGCCTTGAACTGAGAATCAGAAATCATGGGTAGATTCAAGTCCCGGCTTTTACACCCACCGACTGTGCCTCAGGCAAGACACGCCACGTGTCTGGGCACCGTCTTATTCGTCTAATCGGATCAAAATGACTTCTAAAACCACTTCCAGTTTGATCATCTATTAAGTTTAGACTCTGTGCTATTTTATAGGTGCCATGCTTCCCTTGCCTTTGTTTGGAGGATAATTGGGAGTGGACTATATCAAAGGCAATTAAAAGAAAAAGAGGACTTTGTAAAATATACCAGATGATGAGTTCAACATAATAGCAGTCATATTTTGAATGCTTACTATGCTCTGGAATTTTACATCAATTATTTTATTTAATAGATAAACTGATACTCAGAGAAGGAATGATAATTGCCCAAGATCAAACATTTCATAAATTACTCAAATTGCTGCTTTTAACTATTATGGTTTCCAGTCTCTTAAATCTAGACTATAACATCAAAGTGCCTGTTTTTCCTTTTCTTTTTTTTCCTGTTAAAATCACATCCAGAAAGGCAGATGTCATTTAGGCCAAATTTGTAATTTCACTGAGAAGGAAACTGAGACTTAGGAAGGTTAAATTATTTCACCAAGTTGAAACTCTAAACTCACGGTGTTTAAATTTCTTAGATGATTTTAAAAATGTTTTATTTATTACTGATTATAAAAATAATATATGTTCATCAGAGAAAAATCTAGAAAATAGAGAAAAAGAAAAAATAAAATACAAATACCGCTAATCTGAAAAATCATAAAAATCCATCATTAACGCTTTGGTATTTCCTTCCAAACTTTTTCTATTCGTTAAAGAATAACAATTATTATCGTTGGAATTATAATCACTATACAAAAATGTGATTCCCATTTTTTAAAAAATGCTCATTCTAACTTCGGTATAATTTTTGAAAATTAAGATTTGGCAGGTGTCTCACCTGGGGGAACGCTTCACACTGTAATCACAGTGGACTCTTGCCAGCTGCCCAGGGTAATACCCACGGAGGTCCTTTCCCTGACGAGCAATGAATGTCCTAGCGAAGAAAGCCAGGGGCGAAGAAAAAGAACAATTATTCCAATGAGTTCTTCACAGAAGAGGACCAGCCGTGGTAGAATCGGAAACGTATTTGGTCTTTGTCCCCGCTTCCCAGCAGAGTTCCTAAAACCCTTGGACTTGCTTCATTGGGGTGTCTTTCCCCCAGGATTCTTAAGGAAATACTTGACATGTCAAGGATGAGTTTCAAAATATCAGGAACAAAAAATAAATAAAAGGATATGGAACACCAGTGGGGTGAATGTTGGTAATTGTTGAAGAGCGGGAATTGGTTAAGTGAGGGTTTCTTATATTATTTTTTTCTACTTTTGCTATATTTACAGACTTCAACAATAAACATTTTGGGGGGGAAATTATAATTAACCCCATAGAGGCTAAAGATGAAGAAGCACCGTGACGTCCCAGCGCAAGGTGCTTGTAAGCCTGACTTGGGGACTCTAGCCCTGACGGGGAGGCTGCGGGGGGGCAGGTCTGAAGCCCAAACAGGTGTGAATGAGGTGATGAAGGAGCAGGTGCTTCTGGGAGTGAAGGGGGTTGGGCGTACACGGTGAAATAGTCGTGGGGGAGAGGAGGCTGGGGGTAGTGGTACCCAGACCTCGTATTTTGAAATAAATCTTATCTTACAATAAATTACTTTTCCTTTTAAATTATAAGTTACCGCATTATGTTGATATTTTAAAATTATGTGTAGTCAGATTCTGTTATTTACAGGATTTATTAGTAGGGACATTGCAAAATCTTTGTTATTAAAAGGGGAAGTGTTGCATCTGAAAGGCTGAGAACCCTGACGTAGGTGACAGGGAATCTTTGCGGGACTTTAAAGAAGATTAATGACGCGATGTAGTTTTTATTTTAGAAAGATTTCACCAAGGGCAGTATGAAAAACAAATTTGAGGACAATCTGACTAGACGTACAAAGACTGGTTAGGAGGTGACTGTAGTATTTGCGTGGGGCGTGGTGAATGTAATGTTCAAGACGAGGCTTAGGCTTCGGGCATTGAGAGGAACGTGGCCATTCCCCAGAAGAAGAGACATGGGACAGGGTGACTTCATAGAGTTTGTGACATGGGGGTGTCTTTGGGGACCTTCTACAGATTCTGAGCACTCAGCGGGCGCCATAAGAATTCAAGGGAAAGAGTCAGTAGAAAGTAGCACATAGTTTTGCATGAAGTAGCTTGCCAAATATGTGTTGGATGAAGAATGGAACTTAAAAGATGCCTCCAGCCAAAACAGCATTTACTGAGTGTCACCTGCACCTTGCCAGGTTCTAGCTGACACAGAAGCAGTTCTTGTCCTCAAAATGCTCTTTATGTGCAGAAATCGTGATCTGAATCAAAGCTCAGTGGTCAAGAAGAGAGCGGGGTATCCAGGGTTTGGGCAGGCGAATAGGATGGGGAAGAAATTCTAATATGGGGAGGAGGCAGAAGAACTAAAAGCTAAGTCAAGGTATGTTCAGAGACTGCAATATGTTGATCGGCCCTATGGCCAGACATGAGGAACCCTGTAGAACAAAGGAAGATGTTTGCTGAGGTTACTAACAAACCCTTTAACCAAACTGTGAAGGGAAAACGGGAAAACAGAGCCTTTAAGTTGCATCCTACACAAAACAAACACAATCGTTTCTTCCTATGTCTAAAAACCATGGGGAACCTGCGCTCAAAGGCTGGGAATTGCCAGCAGGCCCTTCACGGTACAGAGGCTTATCTTTTCATGCTGCACACTCTCGTCCTTCCACACTGTGCGCTCAGACCATCAAAGGAAAACAGGTAAACAAAGTCTTTAAACTGTAATTCACAGACACTGTGAATTGAGAATGACATCTGAACTGAATTCCCCAAACACTTGGGGGTCCCTCTCAGTGTCTCTCTCCGTGTCTTTTTCTCGGTCCCTCTATCGTCTCTGTCGCTCTGAGTCTCTCTCAGGCTCTCTCGGTCTTTGTCTCTGAGAGGAGAGCACACTGTGGAACGTTACCCTTCTCTAACAAACTTTCTTTTTCACTCTAACTCTGGCGTGGGTTTGGATTCTTTCCTATGTGTGATCGAGAACTAACACTCTCTCTCTCTCTCTCTCTCTCTCTCTCTCTCTCTCTCTCTCTCTCTCTCTCTCTCAGTGCAGGCCTTCTCTGGGGAATATGCTCTGTCCTGCATAAGTTCCAGGTGATCCCAAGACTTGGACAGACTTGGGGTCAGAGCGGAGTGTGTAGGCGGGGGGCAGTGGGGACCTCCCTGTCGCACTAGTATGAAAAGTAAGGGCTGTGAGCCGGGGGCGGTGGGTGGCGGGGAGTGGTGGTGGTGTCTGTCTGTGTGTGCAAACAGGACCTCAGGGAGCTCTGATTCTCAGAAAACCCACAAGCTGTCTGGACCTGCCCAATGGCTGGGATAAAATGACTGAGCCCTGGGTAGTGAATAACAGTGAGGGATTAAGTCTTAAGAGTGAGAGGGCTTGGCAAGATACTAGGGAACAAATGACACCTGTGAGTGCGTGGGCGTGGGAGACCTAGCTTTCTTAGGCACGCATCCAGTTTCCGAAGCATAACCTTGGGAATGATTACCCCAAGGCCAGGTGACGGTTTGTGAGACTCCAATCGGAGTTCCCGAACGACACTGGTTTCTCGCAGTTGCAGTGCTGTGGGCAGAAGGCTGTGTTTTGACCACGAACGTGTGTGAGCGTGCACACAGCGAACAGCTGTGAACACAGGCAGTGACCTAGGCGCTCCCCCCGTGGACGCAGTCTGTAATAGCCGTTTTGAGAACGGAGAAGCCCCTCACCAGCACCGGGTAGCACGTCCCGCCATCAGTCCCTTGGGAGTGTCTCTTGGCAGGTTTTGGCTCAGGAGGGGAGAGAATGGAGGAGGGTCGTAAGCAGGTGGATGACGGAGGGAGAGAGTGCTGGAGTGGCGGGGGGAGGCGGGGGGGGAACAGAGAGGTTTGGGGTGATGAATGGCACGCTTTGCCTCCAACTCTTTGGGTCGGCTGCACGACCTCACTGATGTGGCCTTCACCTCGAACCAAACCAGCTCCCAGTGAACAGGTTAAAACATCAGTTTTTGGAGGAGAATTTTTACTTTCTAAAGGGAAATGCCTAGCCTGGCATGTCAGTGGCTGGGGGTGGGACAAAACCAATGGATGACCAAGGAAGTGTGTGCTGGCTCCCCAGACCTGGCCTAGGGGTCCCGCCGGGGACTCTACTCGGACCCATCCGATGACCTGGCTTTCAGGGTTCTCGAATCGGCTGTGGAAAGCCCTGTTCTTCTCCCTGGGTGGGAGAAAGGTCCACCCGTGTCTGATTTCGCCATACATGATTTACCAGTCCCAAACAGCTTAGTTCTTTTAGGTGACGTGTTCAGTCCAGACAAGAGAAAACTTGTCCTCTGAGAGGGTGACTGTAACCGGAGTAGAATCTGGGCTAAACCACAGACAATATAAAATATGCACCGGGGGAGGTCAAGAATGTTCGTCTCCAAGCGCCTGGCCCCGCGGCCCGAGGTAGCTGTGTTACTGTGACTATGCAATTCTCTGTTTGTCTGTGCTTCCTGCTTTACCAAGTGTCTTTGCAGAGATATTTTTATATAATTCTCATGGTCACCTTGCCAGGTAAATATTAATACCTCATTCTGGACGAGGACACCGGAATTCAGAGAGGTTAAGTGGCTTTCTAAACATCACCTAGACAATAACTGCCAGAGCCATGCGTCAAACCCAATTCTCTAAACTCCATGTCACATCCAGAGTCATCTATATGTACAAATGATTACTTTTTTCAGAATAGCTCAGTGCTATTTGTGTGAATTCTGTGATTCTCTCACTTATGGGCAGACAGGAAATAGATGTGCACAGAAGAAATCGGAAAAGAAATACATGGCAGTTGGAAGCTGCTTTCAATTCGATGAAACAAACACTTATGTCTTCTTTCAATACTTCTTTGTTCAATTCTATCAAGCAAATACTCTGACATGTTTGCGGTGTGCTAGGGGTATAGTGATGATAAATATTGTTTTCCACTCAAGGGGGAAACTGAGGCTCAGGGGGACCTGTAGCTCAGCGAACTACAGAATAACTACAGAAGATGGGGGGCCACTGTGCCTGTGCCCTCATCTCCCAGGCTCTACTGGCTCCATGGCATCTCCTCAAATAAGAGGAGAGCCTCAATCTCCTCTTCAGTAAAGTGGGGGTGATGCTATCACCTACACCAATGATGACGTGGAAGTCAACTAGACACGTGTAAGCACACTCAGTGACTAAGGTTAGCTGTTAGGTAGGTATTGCTGTTATTCCAAGCCAGATGAGCTGAAAACCTGAGCTGCCTCTTGGGCTCTCAGGACAGCTTCTGCCGGTTTTTAAAATCCATGCAAGCCTGACACAAAGTCTTTCTTCTGAAATGTGTTCCACCCAAAGTGATCTTTTTGGCAGAATTTTGGGCTCCACAAACCAACACAACACCCAACCCTGCCCCTGAGTGACAGGCCCGTAGCTTGGGGTTGGCACTAGTTGACATTGACATCTAATATAATTCTTACTACGAACATTCTGTGTGATCACTACTACTTGTGAACCATTTAACTTTCATCTTATTAGAGGCCCCTACTGGTTCCTCATTCATTCGGGTTTCCCTATATAGCCCCTCCCAGCCCCCAGGCATTTAAGGATGAGTTGAATAAAGACGTGCTAAAGGAACAGCAAAACAGAGTGCACCCTCAGTCACCCAGAGGCCCAACCAGAAATGAACGACAGAATAATTTTTCTCATTGATTCATTCATTTTCATTTTTTTTTTTTTCAGCAAATGTGCATAGAGGGCCTACGCGAGTGACGGTCAGCTAGGAAGAGGTTAAGGTCATAGGTTGTAGGGAAGCTGACCAGAAGATGGAATAAAGCAGAGGTTGGAGAGCACAGATGTTGGAGCCAGGCCAGTGGCTTCAAATACTCTGCCTGCCAGTTAATTGCTAGCTGTGGGATCGTGTGACAGTCACTTAACCCCTCTGTGTCTCCGTTGTACCTCCTCATCTGTATCTCGCAATTGTCGTGAAGATTAAACAAGTTAGTTTAATCTTGCCAGAGTCAGAACTGCGTGTTAACTATAACTCCAGCAGGTGAGACCAATAGGAAATCAACAAAAGTACTAACTTGTGTAAGGTCCACTGGGCCCTCTTTCTCTTAGGAAACCCAGAAGGGTGCGAGATGGAGAATAACAGGTGCAGAGGTGGGCAGAACAATTCCTCTAGCTGAGTGATCATGAAATAACTCTTTGAGCAGCTGACAACAGAGCTAAGACTTGCTGGGTGACGGGGGGGGGGGGGCAAGTTGAGCAGGGGCAAGTTGAGCAGATCGGGGAGAAGGAGCAAGCCCAAAACCCCCGAGGCATGGTAGAGTGTGGCCCATTGAAATGGAAGACAGACAATGGGGCTTTGTAGACAGGCAGGGCCGGTTCAAGTCAGGCTTAAAACGCCTTGGCAAGGAGTTTGGATTTTATGCAAAATGCAGTGACTGCAGGGTTTTATGCAAGGTCTGGGGGGTGGGGGGGGTCTTTGATCCAATTTACATTTCCTGATGCTCAATCTGGAGAAGGGATTGTCGGAGGACAAGGGTGGCGTTGTAGATGGCAGGGGAGGGCCAAGGGCGTCTGGACCGAGTGGTGGTAGGGCAGCTCGCAGAAAGCATTCCCGTGGGAGATCTATCCGGGAGCAGGATCGGGGCGCCCGCTGATGGATTGGACCCACTATTGTTGCCAGGGCAGGGAGGACATAAACGAGACAGACGGGCTCTGCAGGGAGCGTGGCAGGGGTGGCAGGGGACCGTGAGTTTCCTCTGGGGCTCTGGTGGGTGAACACAGAGAACGAACCCTGGCCCAGCTCAGGACCTTGGTAGCAGCCACTCTGTGGTCTACCCATAACCTCAGGCCTCCTATGGGCTGGCTCGGCCAGGCCCAGTGACTGACTTGGTTGCACTGAGCCCCAGGCAGCAGCAGCAGCAAAGAGAAGTTCATTTTCGTTTTCTCCAAGAGATGAGACCACGATTAAATATACCCAACAGTGGACAAGACAGATCTCAAACACACATAGGAAGACTGAGCGCTCATGGGGAGGTAGAAATCGGAGCATGGGAATACATCCCCTGTCTCTCCAGCCTGTGTCCTCCTCGCTTGGATTTCAGGGAGCTCTTCTGACAGAGGGCTCTTAAAATATTAGGAACAAGGCACCCTACCCTCACCCCTTCTTCAGTAATTTCTAGAAAAAAAAAAGGACTTATCTTTGTTAAAGCAAACATTGTTAAAAATAACTAAGTACCAAAACAAACATGAGGCTGCTCAAAACCATGAAGCAGGTGGGACTGCAAGAGTAGGACCCCAAAGTTGCTTGCTGTGTGAAGGTTCCTGCCCCAATTTCCTAGCTTTTAAATTTGTACAGGTCCCATAACCAGGGGTAAGGGGAGTCTGAGGTTAGGATTTATAAGTGGTCATCACAAGTCTCCCGCAGCAAGGTGAATTTAGCACAACAAAACACGTTTAGGGCTTGTTATCCTTGGGCCATCGGTGAACTTGGAGACACAGAGAAGCTCAGACACAGTTTCTGTCTGCGCAGTGACTTCCCCTGTGGCAGAAGCATGGGAGTGCTTTGTTTGATCCCAAGCAGAGTAAAGAGATGCCCTCTCAAATTTGGGTTTGGGCTCCTCAGACTTCTTGCTCAAGCCCTTCCCAAACAAAAATCAATATCCTCCTGATCTTTTGGGGATGTGGAGTTGCCTGTTGCTTGGATGTTGCCATGAATGTGAATTTTTAATTATTATTATTTTTTACAACTTTTCCTAAACCTCCCAAAACTTCACTAGAACCCTGGGGCAGCTGTTGTCTGTCAATCACAGAGCAGCAGGTTAAGCAATTCCAATTCCCCAGGTGTCCGTCTGCCTTGCTGCAGCCCCGGACGGTGTCTGCGTCTTTAAGAACATTACCTGGGTGGGATTGTCGGGCGACGGTCAATAAATTTTCTTAGCTGAATGGTAGTCATGGTGGATGGGATTCTGCAAAAAAATTAAAGTGAACAAAAAAATTAAAGTGAAGGTACACATCACAAGTTTATACAAATTTCCAGGTGTGAGTTATCTAGTACTACAAAGTCCTTCTTGAAAGTAGAAGGCTCATTCATAGCTTCTGCTAGACTATTTAGGAAAAGAAATAGACTAGCAAAAGAGCAAAAAGAAACAGAAAGCATAAACCAATACATACAGATATGCTTCTGTTTAAAAATAAAAAATGCTGTGCCAGTTGGGCACTGAGCCCCCTTTCTCACCCTTGTTAGTTTGCGGGCTAGGCACTGCATTTCCCGGACTCCCTTGCAGCTATAGTTCTGCTATGAATTAGATTCCTTCAATCAGATGTACTTGGTGAGATATGGAGAGGGAAATGAGCAGGAGGCCATTTCCTGGTGCTTTGACTGTTTCTGTTGGCAAGCTAGGTTGTGAAGGTATTGAATGGTGTTTTTCTGCAGCGGAAATTCAGCACCCAATCTCCAGCTTCAGGGGGTGTCAAAAAACAATTGTGTTGAAGGCAGCACCTTGTTCCAGTGTTCACACATGGGCTTTCTGAGTGTGGCAGTGGTGGTGGTATTGGGCGTAGGTTCTTGAACTCAATGGTCCTGGAAGCAGCTTTTGCAGAGGTGTTCTAGAAGCTTCCTGGAGGTACTCTAGGAGCTTCCTGAAGACTTCTTCAAAGCCTGCCCCTCCAGCTCTTCCAGTGATTTTGTAAGCATCATCTATCTATGTCAAACCCCTTTTGTTTCCTATACTGACCCTGAACTTAAACATAAAATATATATTGTTTCTGGTCCAAATTTTCAAATTGCATCTGATTATCTATTGCCACAAAGAAAAACACTCCATCTAAATGTTCTCTTGAGAAAGAGTCAACAATGGGGAGGGAAACTAGATTCCGGGGGGACGGAGGTGGAGAAAGCCTTACGTTTTACAATTTACCCTTTATGCACCTTTCAAATTCTGTACTGTGTGTGTTGTGTATATACGGTCATGGGCCACTTTAACAATGGGGACATGCTCTGAGAGATGCATCGTTAGGGCATCTTGGGGTCGTGCAAACATCATCGAATGCACTTACGTGGACCTAGGTGGTATCGCCCACTACTGTAATTGTATGTGCTATACGTTTATACTATTGGCAGTGCGGTAGCTTAGTTTACACCAGCATCGCCACGTGAGTAATGCCTGTGCTAGGACATTACAACAGCTGCGATGTCACCAGGCAATAGGAATTTTTCGGCACCATTATAACCTTATGGGACCGCTGTCAGGTATGAGGTCCGTCATTCACCAAGACACGGCTATGCGGTGCCCAGCAGGACAAAGAGAGCTGGACCTTTGATTTGCATAAACATGGCAACCAGCGCAGTGGGAGAACGTTGGACTGGGACCCATGTGACCTGTGGCAAGTCATTTCCCCGCTGCAGCGTGCTGGATGTTTGTCTCCCCTGAAATGCACAGGTTGAAAACCTGCCCCCAAGGCGTGGTGTTAGGAGGTGGAAGATTATGTCATGAGCACAGAGCCCTGTGCATGGAACCGGTGCTCTTATGGAAGAGACCCCAGAGGGCATCCCAGCCCAATTTCTGCCATGGGAGGGCACAGCAAGAAGTTGGCAGCCTGCCTCCTGGAAGAGGGTGCCCACCGGAACTTCACCGTGCTGGCACTCTGCTCTCAGACCTCCAGTCTCCAGACTGTGAACTCCAGAACTAATTCCTGTTGTTTACAAACCACCCGTTCCGTGGCGATTTGCCGTAACAGCCTGAATGGGCGAAGGCACCTGCTCTGTATATTGATGCTCACAGCACCTCTCTGGAGGGTTCACTGAGGCAATGACATGTGTGGGTGACTGTTCTGTGACCTGAAAAGCACCCTTGGGAAGAGAGAAATATGAGTTTATATATGTGAGCATGTATTATGTGTCAGGTGACATGTATTAACTCGCATTAGCCTCCTAGAAACCCTACGAAGCATTACCACTATTTTACTAACAAGAAGTACTGAGAAGTAACTTGTTCAAGGTCACTGAGGAACCAGGATTGAAAACCATTAGGATCCAGAAACATTTATCTTAACAACAGTGCTAAGATAAACAACCACCCAGAGCATCAGCCAAAACAGAAAGAAGCAATTATCAGGAGGGAAAAAGGACCGGAAAAGTGTGATGCCTCCTTCGCTTCCCTTCTATAGTCAAAACTTAACTTATTGTCCACAGGCCAGTTAGCTGCTTTATTTCACCTCTGAGTGTGTTTTTCAAGCAACTTGAAAAATTTCAAACAAGATTACATTATACCAGAATAGTCTGGCAATCCAATGGAGCCTGTTCATTATATAATGTGTTTTTACTTTAGCACTGGTATAATTATAAAACAAGGAAAGTACGAAAGAGGAAATTTAGTCAACACAATTGAGCTCTTGGCATTTTTTTCAATTTTAATTTTTTCAATTACAGTCGACATTCAATAGTATATTCGTTTCAGGTATACAGCATAGTGGTTAGACGTGTATACATCTTAGAAGTGATCCCTCAGAATAGTTGTACCCACCAGGCACCATACATAATTGTTAAAATATTATCGACAATATTCCCTATGCTGTACTTTATTTCCCCTTCACTATTTCATTACTGCCAATTTGTACTTCTTAATCCCTTCACCTTTTTCACCCCAATTGAACTCTTGCTTAAATTCAGAAAGCTCCGTGATGGCCGGGGTTTTAGGTCACTAAAGGTGCCATGCTGAAGAGAAGAATGCAAGATATTCGGGAATTTGTACCCCTAACAAAGACAATACCGAGTGTGCCTTTGATGGTGGAGTGATTGCTCAATGCCTAGAAAATCTGTCAGCACCGTAGGAAACAAACCACTCCTGAGTTGCCAGGCTTTGTCCGCGCCACAAAAACATTTTTAGAGGAACGCATAACAGCCAATTTCAAGTCTAAGCCTAAGCTCCCAGGATGATCAGAAGACTTTGGGACGGTCACAGATCTACCACTCTGCATCTTTACAATTCATCTACCACGTAGATAAGGTGATACCAGATCGCATTTTGTGATTACTTACCATCTCTTGAACACATAAGAAAATGCAGTTTGCAATAAGACATGACTTATTTTACTTTAGTCAATCTTAGAAAATAAATTCACGTACCAAATCTAAATGTGATCATTCTGAACGCACGTTAAACTCACCATGGCATCCATGCTCACACCCAACACCACACAACCATTGTTCTCGGCACCATGAACAACGTCATTTCATCTCCTTTAAAACACATACTTTTTTAAAGGCGCCCGTATCAAAGATTCTTCCTCAGATGTGCCCCAAGTGAAATTCTTCCAGAGCAAACGTGAGTTCTGTCTTTTTCCTCATCCTACCTTTCATTCAATTTCAAATTAGGCCCAAGCAATCTTAAATGTTTTCCTTTTTTAAAAACTGAAAACTAATAGGCTCATAGTAAATAATGATGCCAAATAATATTAGCACCATTTGTAAACAATGATTTTCATTTGTAATATTTTATATATGCTTATACGTATATACTTAAATACTTGAAACCACAGCAAACATTCTATTTTTCATTCCTTGATTAACAATATATCATGATTTTTTCTATATTGCCACCGAGTATTCTGAATCCTAATGTTTAGTGTTCTCTTGTGTTGTTTGGCGAGGCCCTGCTCATCACTCTATGTAAAACAGAACTCCGCTCCCCTCCCATCCCCCCCCCCCGCGACTCCACATATCCATGCGCTACGCTTTATTTTTCTCCAGAGCACTGCCACCATCTGCCATACCTTAGGACCTATGACATATCTGTTTATGTCAGTCTCTCCCATTAGAAAGCAATCTTCATGAGGGCAGGAGGGTTTGTTTGCATGTTCGCTTCTGTGTGCTTAGGGCCAAGGATAATAACTGGCCCACGGTAGACACTTAATAAATATTTATTGAATAACGAATATGCCATAATTTATGAAATCCAACCCCCTAATGTCAGACATTTTACAGGACTATATTGTGATTCTATTGAATTTATTTCTTAAGATGCATTCTTAAAAATGAGTCAAGATTGAGCATCTTCATAGATCTCAGTTAGGAAAAGTTTAGCCACTTTCCTTAATTAATGCTGGTTTGTAAACCACTGCAGTTAGACTCTCATGGCATGGAAATTAAAATTTAATAATAGAATTTTTCATGATGCTAATTTGAAAGGTGAACTAAGGTAAATGAATTAAAGGTACATTGCAACAAACTTCCTTGGAGTTAATAGTCAACATGTTGACTTCAGGAACAAATATGTAAGATTTATTTTGTGACTTTCTCAGCCATGCTTTGCTATTATAAAACAAATTATGGATCAAATCAGAATTCTATAAAATATAATAACATTGTAAAAAAATGATAAAATTTGCCCATTTATGGTAAATTTTTTTAGCGAACCACGAGGGAACTTTCTCAATCTAGTAAGGAACGTCTATAAAAACCTACAACTAATACCATACTTAATGGTAAAGACCGATTTCTTCCAAAAATGAGGAACTCTCGCCATTCCTGGTCATTGTGGTGTTGGAAGTCCCACCCAGTGCAATAAGGCAAGAAAAGAAAACAGAAACTGTACAGATGAGAAAGGAAGAAAACTGTCCCTATTTGCAAATCACATGATTTCTATGTGGGAAATCTTAAGGAATCTACCAACAAACTCCTAAAACTAAGAAAAGTTTTTAATAGCATCACAGGAGACAAGTCAACATACAAAAAATAAGAATGTTTCTATACTTTAAATAAAAAATTGGACCACAATTTAAATCCCATGTGTACACCAACTAAAAAATGAAAAGACCCATTATGTACAACTCTAACAGGACACATACAGGCTCTTTACTCTGAAAATTACAAAATGCTTGTGAAAGAAATCAAAGAAGACCTGAGATACATATGACATTCATAGATTAAAAGACTCAACATAGTAAAGATGACAATTCTCCCCAAATCGGTTTACCAAACTTCCCAGCAGGATATTTTGTTGATACAGACAAACTTATTTTAAAGTTTATTTGGAAATGCAAGGGGACAAAATAATTTTGCAGAAGAGCAATGACACTCAGGCAGAAAGGGGATGGGAGAGACCCCGTCCTCAGCAAACGCCCACCACCTATCAGACATTCTGCATATGTTATTTCACAAGTGTCCTGAGAGGTGTTCATTATTATCCTGAATCTGTAGCTGTTAAATTGCATTTTAAGGTCACACAGCCAATAAACAAACAAACAAAAAAGCCAATTTGTCTAACTCCAAAGCCCATTCTCCTCCTATTAGCGCCACCATTGATTCACTCAAGAAATATTTATTGATCAACTACCTTTGCTTGGCACTCTACCAGGTACAAGGGAAAAAGCATTTTGCACAAAAAAAAAAAAAAGAAAAAGAAAAAAAAAGTGTTTCTGCTCTGGTATCACATGGTGGAGGAGATGAAGGCAGACACAAATCACAGAGTTGCCCACGTCAATAAAATCAGAGCTCAGGAACTGCCGAAACAGAGTCCTTGGACCCTCGGACAAGTTAGTTGCCTTTCAGGTACTTGAGAGGCTACGTCCCTTCTTTCTTTCTCAGAATTACAAAGGAAAAGGCTCTAAGAACGGCTAAGTCACATACACATCTGCAAACCTGGACATTTTCCCTGATATGAAGCGTGTGAGAAGCTTTCTTCATGGCGATGGACCTTCCAAGCTTTAGAAAACAATTTTAAAAATTGACATCTATTCTTATGGTAGGAAACAGTTAAAAATAATATTTGTTCAGTTGCAAGTTGCCCCCCATGCAATATCAAGTGGAATCCAAGTAATAATTACTTGGCAATTTTAATCAGCTTGTGAACCTCAATTATATGATAACTACCAATTACTTAATTAACGTGTCCGAGGAAGGGGCAGAGGCAGGATGTTAGAGTCAGGGTCCCAAGTCTCTAATGTTATTTATCTAGTAATTTGGGGAAAATTTGAGGAATAGTCAGAGAGTGACATTTAAAACTGGTATATAAATAGCAACAATTGCTTTTCTAGATGGACTTTCTGATCCCAGAGTCGCGGGAGTCCCTTTTCCTTGGAGGTGTGGCAGCTGGTTTGGGCCCCTGGGGAAAGCTACATCCCAGGGATCTGACAGTGGAGAGAGAGGGTGGGGTTGGGTGCTTTCTGAACTGGTATGACCCATCAAGTGAGTCACACCAGGAGTCTGACAGCAGCCTTGCTGAATGCAGGACGCTCTGTAGCTGGGACAAGCTGCCTCTGAGCATGTACGTGTGAGAGGACGTTTCAAAAAGGGTGTTTAGTGACTGAGTTACTTTGGCAGTCTGATGTGGCTTCTGTTTCCTCAGGAAGCTAGTCTCCCCAGTTCAGGAAGGTTGGTTACCCACCTTTTCCTCCTCTTCTACTCTCCCCTCAATTCTACTATGAATCCTTGTTTGTTTGTTTTTTAAAATAATTTTTAAAAAAATTTTAGTTGGCCTACAATATTATATTCCTTTCAGGGGTACAATATAGTATATATAACTTGCTAAATGATCACTCCAATAAGTCCAGTACTCATCTGACACCTTTCATAATTACTACAATATTACTGACTATATTCTTCATGCTATACTTTACATCCTCCTGACTGTTTTGTAACTACCAATTTGTACTTCTTAATCCTTCCCCTCTTTTACCCACCTGCCTACTCCCCTTTCATCTGTCCTCAAAAGGTTCTCTGTGTCTATGAGTTTGTTTTTTGTTTCGTTTGTTTATTTGGTCCTTCAGATTCCACCCGTAAGTGAAATCACATGTCATTTGTCTTTCTATGTCTAACTTACTCCATTCAGCACAATCTCCTCTAGGTCCATCTATATTGTTGTGGGTGGCAAGATTTCATTCTTTTTTTTTATGGCTGAGTAATATTCCATTGTATATATGTCCTACCTCTCCTTTATCCACTCATCCATACGGACACCCAGGTGGACTCCATATCTTGGTTATTGTAAATAATGCTACAATGAACTATGGATATACACATCCCTTCAAAGTAGTATTTTGGGTTTCTTCAGAAAAATACCCAAAAGTGGAATTACCGGGTCCTTCTTTTGCTCTTATTATAGCCTTTGTTCTGAAGTCATTTTGTCTGCTGTAAGTATTGCTACCTCGGATTTTTTTTTTGTTTCCATTTTCATGAAATACGTCTTTTCATCCCTTTACTTTCAGTCTGTGTGCATCTTTCGACCTGAAGTGAGTCTCTTGCAGGCAGCAAGCATAAAGATCTTTCATTCTTATCCATTTGGCCACTCGATCTTTCGATTGGAGCATTTGATCCTTTTTCATTTGAAATACTTGTTGACAGATATGTAGTTATTGCCATTTTTTCATATTTTCAATTGTTTTCCTTCATTCTTCTTAAGGAAGTCCCTTTAATGTTTCTTGTAATACTGGTTTGTTGGTGATGAACTCTTTTAGCTTTTTCTTGTCTGGGAAGCCCTTTATCTGTCCTTCGATTCTAAATGATAGCCTTGCTAGGTAGAGTAATCTTGGTCATAGGTCCTTGTTTTTCATCATTTTGAACATTTCCTGCCAATCCCTTCTGGCCTGCAGAGTCTGTTGAGAAATCAGCTGACATTCTTATGGGAGCTCCCTTGTAGCTAACTCCTTTTCTCTTGCTGCTTTTAAGATTTTTTCTTTGACTTTCACCTTTGGCATTTTAATTATGGTGTGTCTCGGTGTGTGGGCCTCTTTGGGGTCATCTTGTTTGGGACTCTCTGTACTTCCTGGGCTTGTATGTCTATTTTCTTTGCCAGGTTCGAGAAGTTTTCCAACATTATTTCTTCAAATAGGTACTCAATCCCTTGGTCTCTCTCTTCGCCTTCTGGTACCCCTATGAGGCAAATGTTGTTGTGCTTGGTGTTGTCCAAGAGGCCCCTGAAAAACATCCTTATTTTTTATTTTTTTTCTTGTTGCTGTTCTGATTGGGTGCTTTCTGCTACTTTATCTTCTACATTGATGATGTGATCCTCTGCTTCACCTACGCTACTATTGATTTCTCCTGAGGTATTCTTCATTTTAGTTACTGTGTTCTTCATTTCTGACTGGTTCTTTTTTTTTTTTTTATGTCTTCTATCTCCATTTTTGTTTCCTACCTCTTTACTAAAGTTCTCACTGGGCCCATCCACTCTTCTCCACATTTCATCACGCATTCTTACAACCACAGGTTTGAACTCTGCATCTGGTAGTTGCTTGTCTCCGTTTTGTTGAGTTCTTTTTCTAAGGTAGGTCTCCTAGGTCTCCTAGTCTTAGTAGCATGGCCTTGTGTAGTAGGCGTCCTGTTGGGCCCTGTTCACTTCAGCTGGGTGCTCCAGGTGTGTCCCTTGTGGGGGTTGTGTTTTCCCTCCTGCTGTGGCTGAGCCTTGGTTGCTATTTGCACCTCCGTGGGAAGGACTGCCCCTCAGGCTGATTAGTTGTGAGGAATGGACGGTGAGAGGCTGACCCTATGAAGCAGGATTCACGTTAGCAGGGCTCTGGTGCCAGCCCAGTCTGCCTTTTGGGGGTGTCAATTTTGATGCTGCCCTGGGTGGTGCTCCAGCTCAGTAGAAACAAAGCACTGAGTGCGCAGGTCAGGGCTTCCTGGGAGGGGTCCGGCTGCAGGCCAAGTTCAGCCGCAGCCTGTGCACTGCCTGGAGCTACCTGGCAAGTGTCACCAAACAATCCGCAGATGGCCACCGCCTGTGCTGGGCTTAGATGTGCCTCGAGAGGCCAGGCCATGAACCGAAGCTGCCTGCTTCTAGTGCAGGGTTTGGGGCTGCTCAGCAAGAGGTACAGGCACACTGAGGCCAGGTCTTGCTTGTATGAAATTTCTGAACCTTTGGGGATTGTAGGAAAGTCTGCAGCATGAGCCAAGGCAGACTAGTTGTATTAAAAAGCCACTGGAGGTGGCTTGGGTGGGCCCACATGTTGGGAATCACCAGGGCAGGACAACCTGTGTAGCTTGGTTGATGGAGACTCACACTGGAGCATGGAGGGCTCAACAAAGGAACATGATTCTACCAGCATTTCTGTCTGAGAGAATGTCACCCTTCATAGCCCTTTGTCACATTCAGCTAAAATCTCTGCTGGTTCTTCCAGACAGAAGTTGTGAGGACTTCTCTTCCTCTCCTGGAACCCTGGGCTGAGGAGCCTGGAACCATGGGGTGGGGCTGGGACCCCTCCCTCCTCCTGGTAGAAGGGCTTCCCCTGCTGAGCTACCCTCCCAGTTCTCAACCACCGCATGCAGTTGCGGGACCAGCCGTTTCATGTCTCCACCCCTTCTAACAGTCTCGAGGTGGCCTCTTCTGTGTGTTTCCAGTTGTAGAACTTCTGTTCAGCCAGAGCTCAGGTGACCCCCAATGATGATTGTTCTGTAGTTTAGTTGTAATTTTGATGTGATCGTGAGTGGAGGTGAGTACAGTGTGTGTCTACTATGCCATCTTGACCAGAAGTCCCTGCTGTGAATTCTGCTGCCTGAATGATATTCCCTTCCTCCTCTTTTAGTCTACATTCCACCCCTTCTTCAGGGCCTAATTCAAGTCCTACATCATCTCCTACAAGGCCCCTGTTCTGAGTTTCAAATGCTCCATTGCCCACCTCTAATTTCCAGAGCCCTCGATTAATTCTATTAGGTGTTTTGGTTCTAAGACCTTTCCTCATTGGCTTATTGGTTTCTAAACTCATTTATTCACTCTATTGTTTAAGAAAATATTTAATAAGTGACAGCTTTGTGCCAGGCCTTGAATAAGGCTCTATAGATTTTTCAAAGAGCAAGACACAAGTTTCATAAAGTATCTTGCCTCTCCAGCCACAATGTAAGCTCCTAGATGTTGGCATCATATTGTTTCAGTGGCCACTCCTTTTGTCCCTCTCCTGGCCCTCATTTCTGGAGAAGTGTTTCCCATCCGAACAAGTGCTCTATGCATACTTTAGAAATAATGAATAAATAAAAGAATGAATCACCCAGTCTGCCAACTCAGTAAGCTGGTAATCTAGCTAAACAGTGTTTAAGCTTTGTTATTCTATTGTAGAGAGCCAGAGACCTCAGGGAAAGCAAAGCCAATTTTAAAAAATAAAAATCGCGAGGCTGAAACTATTCAAATAATCCAAAGCTGAGAGATAGGAATAATCAGTTTGCCTTTACAAATGGTTTGCCGAGGTTTCTTTAAATCGTGAGCTCCCGTCTCTAGAACATTCAGCATGCAATCAGCTGTTTAGGAATGCAACAGCTAAGTGAGAGGAGAGAGAGGAATGCTCAGTACTGGTGTTACCTGTTGGGGCTACAGGGGTGGCGAGAGAGCTCCTTGTTCTTAATAGCAGACTCCTGAGGACAGTGGCTGTTTCAGCTGCCTCCTGGTGTTGAATATCCTGCAAAGCGCATTGCAGAGTTATAGGACTTGATCCCTTTACATCACTCACAGGGTATTGTGATGCACAGTGGCTTAGAAAGTTTTGTTAGGTCTTGCCTTTCATGTCTCACGCTTATCAAAAAGCAGTGGTCCTTTGGCCCAGCAGCACATGAAAGAAAGGGTGAAAATTCGTGTGGAAAGGAAAACCATGTGGGCAAATAACCCAGATAACACAAGGGCAACGTAAGGTCAAAAGTCTGGGTGGTGCTGTACTGACAAGAACTGCCCTTGGCAAGTCGAACTGAGGAAGTAGGGGTTGGCATGAGGAGACAAGCGAGTTCAGCTCTGCTTTCTCCAAGACTAGATTAGGCTCATCCTGTCACTACTGAAGACATCAAAGGGGGCTTTTAATTGTTTACAAATATAGTTTAAACCAATTCATTGCACATCGCAGTAGCACTGCAATAAGAGTAGCAAGTCATAAGCCGAGAAGAACAGATGGCAAGTATGTTCATTCAGACCACCTTTTATCAAAAACTAAAACAAAATAAAACACCATTATTTTCCAGAGTATGCTGGCCTGGATACAGGAGTAGCTCTTAGCTAGTGTTTGCAACTACGAAGTAAGTATTTCCATAAAGTTTCAGGTGACGAGGTGGCATTTAGGAGAGACTAGGGGCTAGACACAGGCTCTGGCTCTGTCTGACATTGAAGCCCAGGTTGAATTACATTTTAATTAAAATGTTAAATTTAATTTGAAAATAATAATCCATATTCTTCAAGAAGGAAAAAACAAATAAACAAAAAATTCCCATATTATTCATGGAAATATACCTGGCAATACAAAAAAAGCACAAAGAAGTCAAAAAATGAATATAAATCTCACTAGTCAGAAGTTACTGTTGTGTGTAATTGTGAATATTGAATATTGGTTTAGATGTCATTCTAAACATAAACTGAGTGATGTTAAGCATTAGATAGCATTAGAAACTGAAATAATTTTATAAAATTGGGACATACTGTACATGAACATATATATATATGTATTATATGAAACATAACAAGTAAATTTAAAAACATTTATCTAAAGAGTCAAACCAAAAATTATGATGATTAAGCTGCACACTGTAGAAAGTCATGTGGATCAGTCACTTATACGTTCCTCTAAGCTGAAGGACAGCTTTTGCATAAAGATGTTCATCGATATCTATTTCTTCAAGTTTGTGCCAAGCGTACTGACTTCTAATACATAGTTCCTCTATTCTCCGGCCTTAAAACGTCCTCTGATTCCCCCCATGGGTTTTGTAAATAGCAAGCTGATGTGTCCTTTAAGAAGAGTGCTAGTGGGATCGTCCCGTAAAATTGGGCCAGTAGCTATCAAGCCATCGTTCTATTGTGTCATATCATCAGAATCCCTGAAAAGGCAAAATGTTGCAGGTTATCCTGACCACCATCGAGAGAAACAATCATCATCTTTTCTTATAATACCCAAATTTTCAGTTTAGAAGCATATTTATTAAAAAACTTTTCCCAGAATCTTCATCTACATAGAACATCTACATATTCTTTTAAAGTAAAACATGTTTTCATAATTTAGGTAACACAGAAAAATGTAAGAATATTAAAATAATCAGAAGTCCTTCAACCCGGGATATTTCCATTAATATTTGAGCTTACTAGATACGTCGCAGTATTGCTGGGGTAGGGTGCCACGTACACTCAGATTCCCATGACAGTTGGCACAAGAGAAGTGCTGGCTTCTCGTGACCCACACTTTATCCTGAGTCAGAGCAACCGGGCTGAGTCGTCCTCATCTCCTTTCCTGAACCATCCCCCTTCCTCACCACCTCTGAACACAGAGCCAGCCCCACATGGCAGGGCCCCCTGCCATTCCTTCGGTCTCCTTGCTGCCTTCCTCCACCCCGCTAGTCTAAAGGTACCTTTCAAACCGGTGACCGTTGAGCCACAAAGAGCATGAGGGTCCCTGTAGTGGAGAATGTGGCATCCCACCCAGATTCTCCCCTTCGTGACTGACACATTTCCACCATCTCTGTATATTGCCTCTTGATAACACAACTGAATCTCTTTCCAAGAATTGCCTTGGCCAGAGGAACCTCTTCCACACGTTAGGTACCCACGTATAGGGAGCCCACAATCAATGACTTGTCAATATTAGGTCATCAAGGCCCAGCCCCCCTGCTTCATTTGCGACAATTCTGAAGGCCCTGTGGAATCAGCTGGCTGACGTTGAATTGCTGTGTCTGAGTCTGATTTCCTCCTCTGTCCAACTCTGCTCCCTTTGCTCCATCGTAGAGATAGTTCCTGAGACCAGTCCCCCAAAAAGACACCTCCATGCAATTCTTTGTCTCAGAGTCTGTTTCCAAGTGAACCTGACTTAAAAGAGTTGCGTTTTTGAAGTGGGCCGAGGAAGCCGACTCTGAATGCATCTCTGGAATTCCGTTACCCACTGGCAGACCGTCGGCAGGACCTCGCCACTGGTCCCAGCCCCGGCGTTCCGCCGTGGGGCAGTCGTTGAGACGTTCACTTCCAGCACCCACGAAGAGGATGCGTGTAGAATGAAACACATGGTGGGCGCAGTTTCTCCAGCGTTCAAGAGACTGGAGGAAAAAGTAAGGACGGAGCCATGAAACTGGGCGGCTCTGGGCCATCACCGCTAAGCGTCAGGAAGAACAGCGAGTGGCTCGGAGTGATCCGTCAGCAATTTAGTCGAGATGCGAAAGCATTCGCAGCATACAGACTCACTTGCTGCAGCAGACACAGATGAGGCTCAGGGTGGCAGAGCCCCAGAGAACAAGCCCAGTGGGTTTGTGGTGCCATTGTCAAGGCCCTGGCTGGAAAGGAATGGCCCCCTAGGATTCAGGATGAGGAGAAAGGAATCAGTGCACTTGGGAACCGTGAAAACCCAGACTCTTCTGAATTCCCTGGGCCCGCGAAGTGGCCCACACCTCTCTGTTGAGAATACTGTTGCTCCCTTGCTTGACCACCTGGACGGCCCTCAAACGACACCCCTCCCCTCTGCAGAATCCACCCCTATCTCCCCTTCTGGCCGCCAGACCATAATTAGACTAAGTAACAGCCTGCAGGGGATGCGCTGGACCCACCAGGAGGGGAAAGGAACTAGAGTCAAAAGTATAAAACCTGAATTCTGATCCTCGGGAAAAGGTGAGATAAGCTTAAATACATTACAAAATGACGGGCCTGAACTGTTTAAAAATGGAAAAGTCAAGAGAGATAAAGAAAGGCTGAGAAACTCTTCTAGATTAAGAGAGGAAAGAGGTATGGTGGATGAAAGCACTCCGTGACCTTGGACTGGCTCCTGCCCCCCGACCGTGACCTTGGACCGGCTCCTGGCCCAGATCGTAAAGGGCTCTGCAGCAGATGCGGGCGGTGGTCCCCCCGATGCCCTCGCTTTAGGACTGAGGTTCTGGTTCCCCAGATGAAAGTATCGCCTGATGATGGATCATAGGCCAGTCCCTCCCCAAGAATTTCCCAACGAAAATGAATTGCCTCTTCCAAGACCGCCCGCTCCTCCTGGGGCAGCCCACCTCCAATGACTGGTTAATATGGGGAAACAAGCGTTCAGCCTCCTGGTCCCAGTTTGGGACATCTCTGAAGTTCCATCCTAGCCCCAGAGCTGCCCACAGCACGGGCTGCGTCTTCAGACACAAGTGACTTGGAGCTGATCTTATTGCTTGGCCGTGTCTTGTTTCCTTTGCTTCCTCATAAGTGTTGCTATGTGAGCACACCCCGGTGGACCTCCCCTGTGCAGATTTCTGTCTCCCGGTGTGTTTCCCAGGAAACTGTCTCTACAAGACCGACCCAAAGCCAACATTCCTCTCCCTTGAAAAGAACCGCAGCCCCTGCATTCTCTATCCACTTCCGGTCAAATGCCAGGGGCGGAGCTGAGGGGATGGTGAGAAAGAGGCTTTCATCAAAAGAACACTTAAAAGAAGATGCAGGGTCAAACAAAAAGCTTCTTCCCAGTGATGAAAAGGTTATTCTCAAGTTTCTGGTGTCCTGAAATCTTATTTTTCAAAAATCTAAGATTTTCAGAACTATCTAACAGATTTCTCCCCAATAACAATGAAAAGTCTTCTCTTTATCAGACAAATGCTACATAAATGTTTAAGGAGAAGCTGCTAGGTGCTTATTGCCTCACTGACTGGCAGGAGTGAGGAAAACCTAGGAGGCTCGGTGCCAAACCCAGGCCAGAGTGGTCGACTCTGCACCTTGGCTATAAAGTTGGGCAATAAAACCTCCCACAAAAAGGTCATTCACATCAGGATTATAAGAAGCAACATCTGTGACAGTACTTTATTGGTTTGCAAAGGTTAGTTGTAATTATACAGGGCTGTGCAGACCTCAATAGACTAGGATGTCTCACTGACTCATTGACGTGAATCTGTCTTACAGGGCAATTGCATACAGGATACTTTCCTCAGACATTTTATTTGGAAAATATTCAAACTCATAGAAAAGTTGAAAAAAGAAGACACTAATCATCCATGTCTCTTTCACCTAATTTTGCCAGTTTTTGGTATTTCCCCATGTTATATGTATTTTTTCGGAGTCATTTGATGTAGAAGCCGTCACATGTAACCCTAAACATTTCAGCATGTGTCTTTTAAGAATAATTTACTGATCTGTGTTGTTTGACCTAAGAAGAGTAACACTAATTCTATACCATTTCATATACAGTCCAAATTGACCCAAAGTGTTTTTCAAAACTGATTTTTTTTTTCATCCAAGAGCCAATCGAAATCCACACATTACATATAATTACAATAGTAATTATGTTTGGTCTCTTTAACCATAAAAGTCCCTCATGGTTTTACTGGTTTTTCATGTTAATGTTTACTTTAAGAGTCCACATTAGTTAGTTACCTTGTAAAACGTTTCAGTCTATTTTTTCCCCCTCATTTCTTCACGATTAGATTCTAAGTAAACATTTTTGGCAAGAGTACAACATATGGGATTTTGTGGAATATTCTATAGTTTTAAAGACCTAATCAAGATGTATGTCAATTGTATCTTAGTAAAGTGATTTAAAAAAAAAAAAAAGACTTGACCAAGAAGTTGGATAAAGTTCTTTTGGTTTTAAGCTACAAAAGTGATTACTATTAAGTTGATGAAAAAATTAATTTCTTGGAAGATGATTAGACTGGGCTATAGAATTGAAGGAAGAATGAGAATCACCAAGCATCAGGGGGCAGACACCAGCCCAGGGCTCAGGACCCCAGAAGCAGGGGTTTCTGGTCCACTGGGCACTGAAATTGATATGACAATGAGAACGGTCCTTCTGTCAGGGTTAGGATCACATCGTGTGGACATAGCCCCTGGGGAACTAGGATCAGGCAGCCACTCCAACTGCTTTCTATGTAAGAGATGATGACATTTACCGTTCTAAGAGGTTGATAGAAAAACGCTTTTACTGGTTTTATTTGTTTGCTACTTCCAACAGACCAAGAGATAGAAAGTCTCTGAAGAATCCCAAAGTCATAGAATGTCTCCTGTCATAAAACCCTTTTATGCATGTTATAAACTGAATGTGTCACCCCAAAATGCCTATGTTGAAGCCCCAACCCCTAAGTGATCATATGTGGAGACAGGTCTTTGGGAGGTAATTAGGGTTAGATTAGGTCATGAGCCCTCCTGATGGATATTTGTCCTTATAAGAAGAGGAAGAGGAGATTTCTTTCTCCATATGTATACACAGAGGAAAAGACATAGAGGACACAGGAAGGAGATAGCCATCTGCAGCTCAAGAGAGAAGGCTCAGCAGGAGCGGAATTAGCTGACGCCTTGATCTTGGACTTCCTAAACTGGGAGAAATACGCATCTGTTGTTTAAACCCCCGATCTATGGGCTTTGTGATGGCAGTGACTAAGACAGTGTATCTCACCAGACTGCCTTCCACCCCCCACCCCAATTAGTAAAATCACTGACATTCCAGTCTCCCAAGCCATGGATCTGGGAATCACCTAAGAAGTCTTCTCTCAGTCCGGCCCTCTTGTACTCACGGAAGACTTTCATTTCTCCCTCTTAGTTTTATTGGGCGGTTCTCACCTCTCCCTCTACTTTCACTGCAAAAGACTGTGAGCTCGAGCCTTTTGGGCGCCTCCTTTGGCCCGTTCCTCATCCCTCCCTTGCTGACACATTTTAGCTTTGTTCGGATTGCAGTGGGCCCAGCCCTAGCGCGTGATGCACGATCGAGCTCAGCCCGTGAGCGCTTTTCTGTCCTTCCCCGCAGCTCAGAGCGGCCTGGGACTTGGTTCTGGCCAAAGAGACATAACGCCACGTCTGCTGAGGGGTCGCTGAGAAATGCTTTTCTCCCCGATAATGAAAACATCTTTACTCCCTCACGCCTTCCTTTCTTCCTGGTTGAGGATGCAATGCCGAGAGCCCGGCAGCCACGCCGCAGTCAGCGAAGGCCACGCTGTCGCTATCGCGCATGCGCTGTCTCCTTGGTCTGGAGCACGTCTCTCGCTTTGTTTGCCTGGCTGCTTTTTATTTATTCTTCATCTGGGGAGCCTCCCCCACCCCACCTGACCTCGCACCTATCGAGACCGCGTCACTACGTGCTGTTTCCCTGTGTGTCAGCCCCGTTACGCCCGAGCTTTTCACGTCAGCATGTGTTTTCTTGACGAGAAGCGGCCCAAGTCAGTTCGGTGAGCTGGCAGAAAGCAGTTTGGTCTGTCAGAGACTGGGCTTCCAATTCTCATTGTGCTAGTTGATCAGTTCCGTTGGTTATTTCTTAACCTCGACGGCCTAATGTCGCCTTTGGTTTTCAAAGTGGCAACAATCATAGTTTAAAATGAAATGTCTTAAGGAAACATTGGAGAATAACATACATTTCAGGTGTACATACACTATTATAACATAATACCTCTATACTCTTTGGTGTGCTCACCGCCAAAGTCTGGTTTCCCTCTGTTATAATATGCTGTAGTCGTAATAGTAACACTGTCTAGATCATAGGATCGTCATGGGGAATGAAGAACCAGTGCCTGTGAAAACACTTAGCCCAGGGCCTCGCGCACGCTCACACGTCACCAGGCGTGAATCGTGATCGTTATTATTTCTGACCTGGCAGCTAGGTGAAATCACTCACTGGCCGGATGCCCGAGCTCTCGTTCCTAGTGGGCTCAGAAGCCCCGACGCCAGGCCGGGTGCTCTTCCTGCTGGACTGCAGGTGAGGGCGTTAAGGAAGCGAACGCCTCTGTCGCCTTGCACTGCACTTTGCTGCGTGCTGCCCGGCAGGTGACGTCAGAGTGTGCTCCGTGGCGTCATTCGCGAAGTCCCAGGTGTCCTGGCTCATCTGGCTCTTTAGGATCGAGATAAGATCGCCTCGAACCCACAGTATCGTTGCATGAGGAAGTCCGAAGCCCTCTCAAAACGTCATCGAAGTTGGGGCCGGGGAGATAGCGGGGCTGCGGATATGTTCTCGTGTCATTTTATTTTATTTTATTTATTTTACTTTAAACTCCAGCTTCGTCAGTTTATAGTTGCGCTAGAAACTGCCACTCATCCCTCAGTGGCTGTTTTGTCCTTCTCAGTAATCGAGTCCTCAATTTTTAGCTGCATAGTAAGGCTAAGAGACCACAGAGCGGGAACGCTGTGCTCAGGAGCAAGGAAGCCGATCAGACAGAGATTCTAGGGTCTGGGGAGGGGGGTGAGGTTCAGGGTGAGGGAAACGCAGTAGGTGTTTTATAGCCCCAAGACCAAGAACTGCTTCTGTCTCCTGTTAGGACGTCAGTGTGCGAGGTGGCTGATTGGCCGGCGACATCTGGGTTTGTTGGGTACGTGAGTGCACGGTTGGTGACACTGTGTGGTGTGGGCTCCTGCCTCGGGGACCAGCCCCCAGCAGCCCCTGCTGAGTGAGAGTCACCGTGCCCAGCGATACCTGCACCAGTGGCAGCAGGCTGGGTGGCCAGGCTGGTGTTTGTCACATCTACCAGGGGATCTGTGTCTAATCCTGGCCAACTAAATGCAACTGGAAGTGTTTTGTGCTGTCTCTGGGAAATGCCTTTTTTAAAAGAGGCCTCCCCTTCCTGTTGGGTGAAATTGCGGCTAAGATGCTGGGACTTGAGCAGCCCTGGGACGGAGCGCTGGAAGCTGCGTGTTTCACATGCGTGAACAGTAAGTTGGAAGAAGGCGGCTCCCTCGTGTGTGGGGCCGCCCAAACAACCCTCGACTGCTCCTCCGGACTTTGTTGAAGCCTTTCCTTAAAACCAAACCCGCGCGAGGCCAAGCAGGACAAGACCCGCCTCAAACGCGCCTTAAACGCCATGTTGCTTTGAAACAGGACTTTCTACCCACTCGCTCCCCGTCATTCATTTGTTCATTTTTCGAAAAGAACGTTTGGGACACCGACATTTCCTTCACTTTCTACTTAGGAAAGGTCAGGAATTTGAGCACAAAAACAGCGGCACCGAGAAAGGACCAGACACCATTGTCGCTCACATCCTGCTTGAGTCCCCAAGCCTCTGGAAAGCCGGGATTGACGAATAACAGGGTTGTCACAACACGATCAGTTTGAAGTCCTGTTTCCAGCTGTCGATCATAACCGCGGGGGGATGCGAGCCATTTTGCTGTGGACACGCGTTTCTCTGCAGCTCCGCGGGCCGAGACAGGCCGGTGCACACACACGCTGCCCCTCGTCTCCCGGGGGCCTTGAAAATCAGGTCCAGTTTTCCTGATATTAACCACTCGAACTCTGGCCCCTTGCTACAGGGTCCCTGCAAAGTGCAAGACGCCAGAGAAAAATGGGTGACATGGGAACGCAGACTGTGGACCAGAGTCGAAATTAAATTTACAGAAAAGAAAGAGATGCCGAGAACAAATTGTTTACGTAAGCTTTGGAACAAGAGTCATGCTGGCTGAGTCACTTTCAGTTGCTCCGCTCTTCACCACCAGCCTGACATGTTGCTAAAGTATTTTACAAGGTTATTTTTCTTAGCCGTCACAATGTTAGGAGGCAGGTACTGCCAAATTCGATTGGCCATGGAAGCGAATGAGGCCTGGAGACATGCGCTAACTTGCCCATCGTTCCGCGATCAGGCCGGTAAAGGGAGGCTCTGAACCCAGGTCTGCGTGGCCTCCAAAGCTCTCGCTTTGAACCATGACCTTCCTTGGCCTCTGCGGAGCGTCCTTCCAGCACAGTGGGAAGGCTGTGGGTCAGAGGCCTGGGCTGGTGCTCAGGAGCTCCCTGACTTTGGGTGTGTTTAAACTTAGGCTTCTGTTTCCTTGTCTGACAGCCCGAGGTCCCCTGTGCGGTCGCCGGCAGGAAATCATTGCCCCAGGACACAGGCCTCCGGAGTCTGTGATTTCGCATCTTGTCATCTCCCGTGATGACTGATTCATGTGGGGAAAACTCCTGGGAAGAGTTTATTGGGCAGCGGAATAGGTGACGCTGGGAGGTTGGAGGTTGCTGCAGAAAGAGAAGGCGCTGCAGGTAGGTCACAGTCCCTCTCCCATCCCCGGCTCCCTCTGGCTGCAGCCCTTTGTCCTGGATTAGGTGACTCAGCACTTGTGAGGGGGGGGCCCAGGCTGAAATTGCTGGAGGAAACCGAACAATTCTTATTTACCAAACTGTCAAAATCCTATCATTGCAATTAAAGAGATAGGCAATTAACTGTGTCTTAATTACAGCAGCTGCCACTTCATCTGAATGCTGTAATTTACAGAGAGAATGGGAGGAGACTTTAAATTAATGTGTGTCTTTAAACAACGAAAAACAGTGATGGAGCCTGAAGAAAATTGTCAGCGGTGGTCGCTGAGGCCCCTCCTGGAAAGAGGCATTGTGATGAGCTACGCTCACGGAGCGGATGATTTTCTCTGCCTTTGTTGTCTAATGGCTGCATTCTTAATAAACCCCAGAAGGACATTATTATAGCCTATTTTGTTTACAATGCAATTTAGTGATTTCAATAGCAATATCATCTGTGGAGCCCTCTGCAAGTGTCATCTCAGTGTGTGTGTGTGTGTGTGTGTGTGTGTGTGTGTGTGAGTGTTTTAACTCATCTTTAAAACAAAGATTTTTAAACAATCAGTCCAGACTCATGAACAAAAAAGCGAGCTTCTCAAGCCAGGGATTTAGAGGGTGCTCGATCTGCATCTGTACAAACACTCTCTGAGGTCGCCTTTGTCATCTCCAACAATACAAGGAATCCCAGGCTCAGAGAAGCAGAGACATTTGCTCAGGGTCACGGAGCCGGTTATGAAAGCGGCCAAGTCAATTTCAAGCCTAGACGTGACTCTAGAGTTTGCTTTTCCCTCAAAGGCTGGTTGGTACCAACAGGGAGGAAACCCAGACAAGGGAGAGGACAGAGCTGTGGCAAACGCAAGGCGAGATGCACTTAGACGTCATTGGGTGCCAGGGAGGACAGCTGGCGGGTTGGGGGCCAGACTGGACCTACGTTCAGAGCATGCTTCAGGTCCCAGGAGGTCCCGGACGGAGTGACAAGAACACGAAGTTTTTGAACCAGTTGACCACTGCCCCTCCTGCCCCTCCACTTCCTAGCCAGGTGACCTTGGGAAATATCTTGATTGTCCCTGATCTTCAGTAACTTCAGTGTCACTCATCTGCGTATTGAGACAGGGTCAGCCTCCCGCTGTGACGATATAAAGGGATGACCTATTTCAAAGTGGCTGGAAGAGTGTGGCTGGTGTTGTTGAAGCCATTAGGAAAACGTTCGCTCCTCCCTCTTCGCCCCCAGAAGCTCCCTGGTTTCAGGGCTGGCGTGATTCACCTGGATTTGGGAGATGGAGGCCTCTCTGAAGGAGATTATTAACCTTGCTCGTGAGTAAAGCAATTCCCGCCCCACCTCCAAAGCACCTCCAACAAATGCACGTGACATTGGATTGTTGAGCAACAGAGCTGAGAGGTAGCAGTGAGTCTGGAATGAGCAGTGCCAACTGTGAATACTAAACAAAAGGAAAAGTTTCCACATTTAAGACGTAAAACGAAGCATTGGCTTCCCCACGCAAGGACGTTTACATCATGTCACTGTATTCTTTGTGGTTCCTTCTGTGACTCTGAGAAATACTGATACACACTTTAAATGGAAACTACCCACAGAAAAAAGGAAGGGGATCTCATAATAGAAAGTAAAACCTCCAAGTCTGCCCCTTATTCAGAAGACAAGAGAACAGTAGAGAAGGTGCTAGCTCCTCTGGTCAAGTGCAGCCGCCCAAAACATCACAATGAACACATGACACGAACACATGACCTGAACACATGAACACATGCACTGTGACTTCCTGTGGAGGAACTCACTCATCCATTATATCAATGGAGAACACCTAATATTATAGAATATGTATATAAGAGTGTATTTCGTTGCTTGCTTGGCTAAGCAGTTTACCGAAATATTTACTTTTCCTGCATGTACCGATTCCTTTGTAAATAATTCAGAAATTTAGTTTTTTTAAAAAACCATGTCCTTGAAAATCGGGCTGCAACTTACACTCTTTAAATGTCGAGGGCAACCCTAGCGAGATAGACATCGTCCCCATTAGCTAATAATGCACGTGGACTAATCATAAGAGTTAGGAGCGGCATCTAGAGAGAATGGCAGGAAGCAGGCTGCAGGTATCGGAGCAGGCAAATGTGACATTTGACATATGGATTGATGTTCCACTGACAGCGATGGGGAGGATTGTCCCAGGTAAAAAGGTTCGCATGGGTGGAGACACGGAGGTGGGAATGTTCAAGCCACGTCCCAGTGTCCCTCGTTGGGTAGGGGTGCTGCAACAAGGTCCCGCCAACTCAGCGACTTAAGCACCAGACATTTATTATTTCACAGTTCTGGAGGCTCGAAGTCCATGGTCAAGGCGTGTCAGGGATGGTCCTGAAGGCTATAAGCGCGCGCCCGTTCCACGCCTCCTCGTCTCTTCTGGGGGTTGCTGGCAGTCTCTGGTGTTCCTTGGCTTGTGGACGCCTCAAGCACCTCTGTCTTCCTGTCCACACGGTGGTCTCCCTGCATCTCTCCACTCTGTCTTCTCTCTTGTCTCGCTGTCCAACTGTCTTCCTTTCGTTTTAATGAGGACACCTGTCATATGGATTAGGGGTTCACCTGACCGACCTCATCTTAATTTAAGTAATGGCAACCTATAATCACCCTATTTCCAAATAATGTCACAATCTAATATATTGGGGGCTAGAAGTTCAACAGGTGAATTGGCCAGGGGTGGGAGGTGGGGGGGAGGACATAATTTAAGCTATAACAACCAAGATGCAAGTCGTATAATGTGGCTGATATATAGGCAGAGGGGAGTGAGACCAGAGAGAGAGAGACAGTGAGGCAAGATTTTCAACAAAATTAAGGCTTAATGTTTAATAAGAATGACAAACATTGGTTGAGAAGCTGTTTTCTTCCGGGCGCTATTCTCAATACTTCACATAGAATATTTAATCCTTACCATTTTTACAGATGTGGAAATGGAGGCATGGAGCATACTTCACTCAGCTTTGACACCTACCTGCAATGTCTCTGAAATGGATTTACTTACAAAAGAAAAGAGGAACTGATGAAGAAGGGTCACATTTTCTGTGGTGCAGAAAAGCTGCTTTGGTCGGGCTTCTGGAAGCTGGCTCGATGTGACTCCTCATCAACCAGCCTGAATTGTTTTTTTCTCTCCTGAAAGTCTACTGGTTGGGGAGTTTTGAGTCAGGATTGAGTCATAGCTGTGGTATGTTCTCTGACCAGAAAACAGACTTTGTTTTTTAGCTACCAAGAAAATGTTTGAATAAAATATGCTTCCATAGTTACAGGTCATCCCTGATTCATGATTTTTTGAATGGTTCGCAGTAGAGTTTGTACACTGGATATTTTTTTGCACTTAAAGGTGGCTTCTACTGTCTTTCCCAATCTGTCCTGGCACTGTTCTTTGAATGTCTTCTCAAAAACCAATAAAAATCTTATAATAATTCCAAAGCTGGGCAAACCAGTAACGGGCCTCAGTATGAGAGGAAAAAAAGGAAGAAATTCGAGTGGGACATTATCCTTGTCCGATTATTGATGTAAAAACTGTGGCCTTGGACAAATCCTGCCTCTGGACTTTCTGAATTACTTCTAAAAACAAAAAAAATCCAGCCAGGTCTGGGGACAGAGAAAACCAGAGAAGGAAAAGAGAGGGTTCACAGTCATTTCTCTCAAGGCTTTTGCTTCTGTTTTCCCAGACCCAAAAATATTCACCCGAGATATTAATGATAATGGCATCGTTTTAAAGAGATGGAGTAGCCTCACCTGAACGTCAACAGGGCCATCAGACAATGCGCTCTCGATGGTCATAGACTCACAGAATCAACCTCAGAGAGCCTGGTACATCCGCTGTGCTAGGAGGGACAGAAGTCAAGGAGACAGCAGTGACTCGCTATCTATCTATCTATCTATCTATCTATCTATCTATCTATCTATCTATCTATCATCTAGGAGGGACAGAAGTCAAGGAGACAGCAGTGACTCGCTAAGGACACAGAGCTTGACTCCATCCTCTTTTATACAAAGAATGTCTGTGATTAAGTGTGACAGTGGGGTGGACACTTGCAAGCAATACAAGCTGAAGTGTAAGAGTTTGTTTTATTTTCTTTTAGGATAACCCTTTCGTATATAATTTCTCATTAGAAATTTGTCAGGTCACATATAGACCTTGCAGACAGCATCTAGAAATCACTTCCAGGGCCCAAATGGCAGTTAGGAGCTTCCTTTTTTGAGGAGGACGGCCACTCTGACAGTTTAGATGTCCAAGTGAAGACAGTTGCATTAATCCCCCTCGATGCATGGGTCTATTATTTTTCTCTGAATGGTGAGCAGATTGTCCCACTGTCATTGAGCAAACAGTTTTAGGTTTTACTTTTTTCATACGATTATATCACAGAAAATGAGACTTTTATCTATCTATCTATCTACCTACCTATCTACCTACCTACCTACCTACCTACCTAGCTATCTATATTATGGTAACATTGGTTAACGAAATCCAGTAAGTGTACAATTCAACAGTAAGGCATATATTGCATTGTGTGTTCACCACCCATAGTTAGATTTCTTTCTGTCACCACATATCTGACCCCTTTTACACCATCTACCTCCCCCTCCGTTCACCCCCTACCACTGGTAACCACTAGTCTATAGTCCATGTTCACGAGTCTCTGTTTGTCCTGTTTTGATATCATTTCTCTGACCTGTCGATTCTGTGACGGCTGTACACTGGTGTAATTATAGTAGCTTTATAGGCCAAGGTATCCTCCTTACCCGGATGGACAAGCAGGGACAGACTTTATTGTCCCGAGAACCTCGGGCTCTCGCTCTTCAGCCCTGATCCGCCGTGCAGAAGGACCCACAAAGGGTCATTGGAAGCTCTGTTGCTCTGGCTTGTCCATGGCCTCTGAACCTTTCTAGCAGACCCCTCACAGGAGTAAGTTAATCACAGTGAAGTCCTGTCCCGCCTTTTAAAATTCCAAAACCACAGGTCAGCACTCACCTCGTCCGTTTCCCGCTGGAAGCAAACACGCATACTGCCACCAACCCACGCCCTCCTCTGCTTGGACTAGGAGCAGGACACGTTCTCTGTCACAGTATTTGCACTCTGTCTCCGTTGTCTGCCAAGCCAGAGCCATATTTTGGCATGTAAGCTTCGTTTAAAATTTATTTTTACTTAAAGGGGCGGCCCAATTCTGGTCGGATGTCTAATCCAGTTTTAGTTGGCTCTTTGTCACCTCTCCTTGGGCTCATTACCCTTTTTCTTATTGTCATAGGCAGCCACATTTTTGGTTTTCCTAACCCTGCCAATCCCTTAGCTCACCCCAACAGTTTTCCCTCAAAAATACAATAAAGTCACCAGATAAAATACAGGATGCCAGGTCCTGTTTGGGACACACTTTATAGGATGCCATATAATCATTGGGATATACTTATACTAAAAATTGTTTATTGTTTATCTGAAAGTCAAATTTAACGGGGCATCTGTATTTTTATTTGATAAATCTTGTCACCTTGAAATACAACTGCCTTTGTGCCTCAGAGGTGCAATAATGTGCAAATGGGGTCCATGTCCAACTCACTTCCCTTCACTTCTCTGTCTCCAATGATCAATGTCCATTTACCATGAAGGACATTGGGGTTGTTGGTGGCGGGTGGGGGGGTGGTACCAGGAGACAAAAAAGTAAACCCAGCCATTTTTAAATTACACTGTTGATATTTATAATAAAATTTAATTGAAAAAAATTGATGTGTTTTTTTTTTCTGGCTTAAAAGGAAAATGGAAAAATAAGCTCCCCCCCCCCACTCAGGCCTCCCCTTCGGGCCTTCCTGGCCACAGGCCGACGTGAGCTGTGGTCACCGCCCAGCACCATCAGCCTCACTGCGCACATTGCCATTCCGTGGGCCACGGGCACACCGAGGCCATTGTACCCACGTCATGTCATTTCCGTCACAGCATCAAAGTAACCCCGGCTGGCCTCCCAACCCATCGATTTAGGCTGAACTTGTGACAGTTCCTTTTTATTCACACCTGAGATGGCCCAGCTCTGGAGAAACAAGCAACCTTGACACTCTGTTCAGTGGCCAGGAAGACACAGGCCAACTTCCTCTGTGGCAAAGACTTCCTGCGAAAAATAACTTCAGGTCCTAGCTAATGACCCTCCGTATTGAGCAACGTTTTCTAATAAATGCTGTCTGTGTCAAGAAGGAAATAGCATTTGTTTATTTTTGTTTTCATTTCTCTTGCCCTTGGATCAAATTCACAAAAACACCGCAGAGACCGATGTCCCGAAGCTTGGTGCCTGTGTTTTCTTCTGTGCATTTTACTGTTTCAGTTTTTATATGGAAGCCTTTCATCCATTTCTACTTAATTTTTGTGTATGGTGTCGGGTAGTGGTCCAGTTTTGTTCTTTTGCATGTGGCTTTCCAGGTTTTCTTTCTCCGTTGTACCTTCTTGGCTCCTTTGTTCTAAATTAGTTGCCCATATATGTGGGGGTTTATTTCTGGGCTCTCGATTCTGTTCTATTGGTAGTATTTTTCTGCCAACAACATACTATTGTGATGATTATGATTTTGTAGTGTAGTTTGAAATCGGAGCGTGTGATACCTCTGGCTTTGTTCTTTTCTTCTCAGGGGTGTTTTGGCTAGTCAGGGTCTTTTGTGGTTCCATACAAATATGAGGATTTTTTTTTTGTTCTATTTCTGTGAAAAATGTCCTTGAGGTTTGATAAAGATGGAATGTATAGCTCAAGCTTCTGCACAGCAAAAAACACGATCACGAAAACAAAATGGCAACCGATCAAATGAGAGAAAATATGTGCAATGATATTTTCAATAAGGGTTAATATCCAAAAACATATAAAGAATTCATACAACTCGATAACAGAAAAAGGGGCAGAGGATCTAAGCTTTTTCTTTGGGAGAACATATAGGTGGCCAACAGGCTTATGAAGAGATGTTCGACATCACTAATTATTAGGGAAATGCAAATCAAAACCACAATGAGGTATCACCTCACACCTGTCAGAATGGCTGTTTTAAGAAAGATAAGAAGTAACGAGGTTGGAGAGATGTGGAGAAAAGGGGCCCCTCCTGCACCGTTGGTGGGATTATAAATTAGTGCAGCCACTGTGGAACACAGTTCCTCAAAAAATGAAGAATAGAGCTACCATATGATCCAGCAGTTCCTCTTCTGGGTATTTATCTGAAAAATATGAAAACACTAATTTGGCAAGGTATATGTATTCCTATGTTCGCTGCAGCATTATTTGCAATAGCCAGGATATGGAAGCAATCCAGGAGTCCATTTTTGGATGAATCAATAAAAATATGTGATTCTGTATTAACATATGTGTAATATAATTAGTATATATAATGGAATATTACTCAGCCATAAAAAATGAAATATTGCCACTTACAACAATATGGAGGGTTTATGCTAAGTGAAATAAGTCAGATGGGAAAAGACAAAAATCATCTGATTTCACTCATATGTGGAATATACAATAAAAAAGTAATGAACGAATAGATAAAACAAGATAAAAACAAACCTATAAACACATAGACTGGTGGTTACCAGAGGAGAATTATAATGTTGTACCTGAAATTTATATAATGTTATTAAGCAATGTGACTTCAGTTTTAAAAACTAACTTTAAAAAAAAAAAATGAAATACCCTTCCCACAAAATTTTTAAAGAAATGCACCTGAACGGCTCACGGTGGTTTCATTCACTTCTCACTTTCTGAACCACAAATGGCAACTAACCTATCGAGTGATTTGCATATCTGCACAGGTGAAATGTTAACATAGTGTCACATTGTGCTTCCAATCCACAAAAAACCCTGGTGGGCAGGGTCATCCAACGATCTTTCTCAAGCACGTCCCAGCAAAATCACTAGCCTTCTGTATTCTGAACTTCTAGATCCTGTGTGAAAAATATCCCACTTAGGTTAGTACATCTGTCTCGAGAAGAATTACCCATGGGAAAATAATGCCCTCATTCTTCTTTCTTGCCTTTTGGACGCAAAATACAAATCCTGGTATTTAAGGTCCTGAAGTTAAATACGCTGTCGTGGAGCATGCAATATAAACACAAGCTGAATAATCATAGAATAGAGACCACATGCCCAGGCAGACAGTGTGCGGCTCGATGGGGAATGAGCGCGTTAAGATAAATCGTGTCCAGATTGCAAGGTGCGGGATGGGAAGGGCTCCATCCAGACGCCCCTGCCGACGCGAAGGACTCTGGACCTGCTGCCGCCTGAAAGCCTTCAGCTGTCAGGCCTGTCTAGAAATTGCCCTTGGTTACGGAGGGCTGCTTTGCCCAAGGTCATGTTCTTTTCACGGGGCAGCCTGTATCCAATGACTACTCTTTGTAGGGGTAGAAAGGCTCAAATGCCTTGCCCCCCACATCATGGCAACTCTGAGGAGCCATTCCCGTGTCAGAGCTCTCCTGGGGCCAGCCAAGCCTGTCAAGATCACAGCACAGTCCAACTTCTCCTTCCAAACAATCATTTCTTCCCCTTTCTCCAGAACACCTCCACTACGCTTCCTGCACGCTAACCTCCACCTCGGGGCTCGTTCCCCAGGGGATCGACCTGTGCTTGATCTACCAGGAATAGTCTGGGTGCAGATAACGAGGCCGGACTCTGCAGCCGAAACCCCCGCTGTCTGGCTAGCCATGTCAACGCTTATGGGGTACAGCGTGGTGCTGCAGCAAAGTAGCAGTGCAGTGGTTAAAGCCTTCGCTAGGAGTGGATTGGGATGGTGACAGTGGCAGGAGATACACTCGGAGGTGAAATGTACTGGGTGTTTGAGAAATACGGGGGGAATGGAAATCAAAAGGACAAGGGAGTGAGATAACAGTTGCAGGAGACAACTGATGCTTTTGAAAAAGGAAAGGCGGACAGTGACTACAGAAATTTCAAGGTAGTTGTGAAAGTCGGAGGCCTTCTTGGCAGCGATAAAAGAATCTCCATTCTGTAGCCAGAGGGCAGACGAGCCTAAGCAGTCTCCCAGGATTTAATCATAAGAGCAGCAGTGCCTTGAGAGGGTTGAACTTTCAACCTAGGTAGGTCTGCTCTGCCCGGGGCAGGGCTCTGATTAGTAAAGAATAAGATCTGGAGATACGAGGTGGGAACATCTGGGTCGATGTACTAGAAAATCCTGATTCCCCGAAGCCTCTGATCCTGCAGCATTGGCTCCCTCCTCCGGGCAAAGGGCTAGCGGCCACCCACCTGCTGGGAGACACTGCAGAAGCCATTCCCCTGCGGAGAGCAAGCACCCTCATCGGGGTCTACCCTCACCTGCCTTCTTGGCCATTAAGCCAAGGACTAGCACAAAGTCATGCTGTAAGGCCGCTGGGGAAGTGCTAAGGGAAAAAGGAACTGCACACCGAGGGAGCGGCAGCCCCAGCCCACGTCTACGGGGGAGCCAGCGGAGAAGAACAGGGCTGCTTTCTGGGTGCGCTGAGTTGAGGAGTAGGGGATAGGGCAGGAGGCTGGGGGTTCCACTGACTATTTTTCTTATTTTCTGTATTCTTGATGCTCTGGCACTTGGGGCCTAGATCCTGGAGAGATGTGCGCCAGGGGCTAGTGAATTCTTAGCCATAACAAATGTCTCTCCTGCAAGCAGGCCTTTCATATTTAAACCAGCCAATCCCAAGCGCCTATTTCTCCAACTGTTTCCTTTATCAAACTCTCACACACCAAGCCCCTACTCAACAGCTGTCGACCACCTCTATAGTCCAGAGCCTGCTGAAATGATCCAAACCACGCCATCTTAAACTTACTCAGTGTAGCTCTACTGCCTCAACCATTCCTTCCCATGAGAACCCCTCTTCCTCTCCTCTTTCTGACTCCTGACCACCCTGCTCCTCCAGCTTGCTCTGTAAGGCATGCCATCCCTTCCATTTCCAAGCGTCTGTGAGTATAAACACCGTCCTTCCTAACAACCATTTCCACGCCTGCCGTCTTACCACGCCCACTCAAACAAATCTTGGGTACATTTTAACATGGTGTAGACTATAAAGTTGGACAAGCGAAATTTTGGAGATGTGGGGTAAACTCTCCTAGGACGTAAGATTTAACACCCTGGCAAGGATCCCAGGAGACAGAACAAATATACTGCTGCTATAGCTTCTAGAAGGTTAGAGGACAGCGGCCCATGTTAGATCCAGTAGAGGTGCCAGAACCACTGTGGCAGGAAATGAAAGAAGAGATTAAAAAGGTTCGAGAACTGGACACGCTGGAGTGAAACCATATTACGTAAGGCCGGAAAATCCACCCAAACAACTGTATCCTGTGGAGGCGAGAGGTCTGTGTCTGAAGAACACTTCATTACTAAAACGATGGGTAATGAGCTGGGGAGAGGGGCACCAGCATTGCTGAGAAGGTCAGTGGAGGTCGTGCTCAAGGGTCCAGAGCTCTTGGTAGGTGATGGATGGATGGCTCGTAGAGAGCCAGGATCCCTGGTCAATGGAAATAAGATCCCCAATAATAGAGGCCAGGTGGTTCCACTTAACTGTCGGAGTCAGGTGGCACATGCTTATGAATGGTCAGGTCGGTTGGTCAGCTAAGGGTGTAGAGGATGGTTAATGAGCATGGTAGTCCCAAGACACTATAAATGGGCACCAAACAAGGGCGCGGTTTAATTTATACCCCCCCCCCAACTAAGGGATGGATGAGGGCAGCCACCATAACTAAAAGTCACAATCTCAGGTCCATTTTCTGGGCCTGAGACAAGTCATCAGACCCAGAACTCGCTGACTGAAGGAGAGCATGGGTATTTACGAGAAAAGGCCCTGCATCATCACAGTCGTACCTAGTAATGTTTCTCGGTCTTTCTCCCATGATCTTTTGATTTATTTTCTTGGATAATGACAACGATTACCCTCAGAGCCATGAAGCTTGATCATGGCGCCCCTGTAGAAGGGACACATGTGGGGACTCAGGAGTGAATGAGATGCTGGTCCAAGTCTGGCTTACGGTGCTCCACTGGGCCTGCTGACCCACCTGGTGTCATTTTGTCAGAACCTGAATACACGATTGCAATGGGCACGCTTGGTGCTGGCCTTGCTCCCGCTTTGGTCCTTGGCCTTTGGGGTAATAGACCTTGTAATTAAGAAGTGAGAGAGGATGTCTTTGAAAAGTCTCCCCTCCCTTCCCCCTATTAACCAAGATAGTCAAGCAAAACCAATATTTTATCCTGGGGGAAAGGGCAAAGGTTAGTGATACCTGTGCCTTTGGGGGCTATTAGGGGGCAGAGGGAGGGTCAAGAGATGGGAGAGAGAGATTTAGAAGTAGGAAATAAAAGAAGGCTTCTGGTCTGGAGGAAAACGGGCCGCTGATTCTTCTTTAGCTGTGGTCTGCCAAGTGCATCTGGGATGTATAGAAAGTGTCTTGGCAATAGAGGGTCACCCCGGGAGAACTAATTGTTGTTTGAAAAATTCATTCAGAATAATTTCTTTCTGTTGGGGTTCATCGGGGATGAAGAAAACCACAAACAAAAGCAACCCTGGAAAGTGTCTCGAAGAGCAGGCCTCGAAGCAATCTCCCACGGTGGCTCAGGACCAGGCTTGTCAGGCAGAGGCCAAGTTCTCCTTGACCTTGATCTAGAGCAGCTACTGAAGAGTGGGCAGGAACCTGCCTGGGCCTAACTTCAGGCCCAGAAACAATTCTTGGAGAAACCAGGAGAAAATATCTTTTGCTCCCCACGCCTTCTCATGCCCGTGACCATGCACGAGCCCTATTTTTCCTCTCATCACCTAAACTTGTGTTTTATTTCTCTGTAGAGATGGGTTTCTTTGGATTGTTGTGTGCTGTTCTCACAGCGCATCACCTCTTTGACCCACCCCCACCGAGGGGGTTTCTAGAACACTGTCAGCGGCCTACCAGGCAAAGCAGCCACACCCCACCCGGGTTCCTTCGCCTCCTGTTTCTGTGAGGTACTGGACTCTTTTTCTTCGTATGATGTGCACTGTTTTGCACTTGCACCTTAGAATTACACTCTTGTAGACTTGCTGTTTTATAAATGACATGTGAATAGTTTTTTCTGTCCTTTCTTCTTGAACGCCTATGGTATCTTTTTATTTTTTTATTGGTCCAATACATTTTGTTTCTGTATACGACTCTGTTTTTTGAATCCACCTCTTTCCTCTGTAGTATTTTTTAAATAAATGTTTACAACACTGAACTTGGGGGAAAAAGACTCATCTCCACATTGGCCAGTTTTTCCTGGATCGGCCTACGGAGAGAAGGGAGCCCCGGAGCCCACACCCAGCAACCTGTCGTACCCAGCCCCACAGGGAAGAAGCAGATAGGAAAACAAGTCTTGCCTTGGGCCTGACGACGGTGCCTGTGACCTCCTCGACCACATCCTTCTGTCCTGTGACATGTGGCAGGTCACCAGCCTGGTTCGCTCAACAGAGTTTGGCTGATATTGTAGACCACCCATTTTAAAGTACAAAGGGTTGGCGTATGGAGGAATAAACAGGAAGATTTCTAAGAGAATTATGGATCGGGAGCAGGTGAGCGTTTTGAACACTGGGCTGGAATTCTGGGACGGCCCCTTCAGCAGGCTGGGAGGCTGCCGTGGGAGCCGGGCTTCAGAGACAGCTGGAGGAGACAGCCTCCTGTGTCGTCATGTGCTCAGGACCATGCTTCTCTACGGTCATGGTCAGAGCCACTCACCATTATCAGGGGAAAAAGAAAAGGGCAAGAAAGGAAGTTAGGGTAGGCTAATAAAAGGACTGTGGGAGTTCGAGAGATTAAAGGTTAAAACTAAACATAAGGAAAATAAATAAAACTGGAGTACAATTAATAAAATAACATAATCTCCTACTAGATTTACCAGGAGCATCATTTTGTATGTTATAGAAATGTCTAACCACTGTGCGTGCACCTGAAACTAATACAGTATGGAGCGTCAACGTTAATTAAATTTTTTTAATTAAAAATAAATAGAAAAAACAAACCCTCTAGATCTGAAGGGCAACAGAAAACAATATGAGATTTAAGTAGAAGAATAAAAGGTGAAATCCTTTTATTAGCTAAATCATAAGATGAAAAACATGGGGAGATAGATTTTAGATTGAGAGTAGAAATACATGGAAGGGGCAAAAGGGAATTGCATTTCTCTTTCTTTGATAGGAATAAAAAGAAACGAAAATCAGGAAAGACGAAGCAGGAGTGAGGAAGCTTAAACATCAGCATAAAGGCAAGTTTCAAGATGAAAATCGGAGGCACGTAGCACATATGACAACAGGCGGCCCTCAGAACTATGCCTGGGCGCCGGGCCCTGGAGCACAGCCCTGGGTCCCAGGCTCCGTGACCCTGACAAGCCCCTCCCCTCTCTCCCCTGCATCTGACCTAAACTAAGTCCCTCACGGCCAAATCCAAATCAGTCCCCTCTGAAAACAGATCTCATCCACCCAAAGAGAATATTTAAAGCCCTTTCAGAACACCGAGAGTGAGAAATGTCAAGACATGAAGATAAGAGGAGCGGAAGCTCTCATGTCCTATCTGCCCTGTCCCCAACCCTGTCCCCAACCCCGTCCCCAACCCTGTCCCCAACCCTGTCCCCAACTCTGTCGCCAAACCTCAGGACCCTCTGATGGGACCGGGACCATTGGCAGACCTTGTGGAAGCTCAAACATTTGACATCTTGTCTTATCCTCTTTCCCCCATGAGAACCTGAAAATAATGTCAAAACTGGATTTAAAAAAATTTGTTTTGAAATGATTCCAAGTGTATGGTAAGAACAGTACACAGAGAATTCTTGAGTCTCCCATGTCATTTTCTGAACCATCCGAGAGCAAGCTATTATCATAATGCCCTGTCACCCCCAAATATCTAGATACAACCTTATTGTGGGTTAAATAATATCCCCCCAAAATTCATGCCTACCTGGAACCTCAGCACTTTCTGGGAAGGTTTTCTGGAATGATACCTACATCCTGGTCCTACTAAGTTTCACTCATCGGCTGTAGCATTCACTGGTGACCTCTATCTGATAAATCATCACCAGGATGGTGTCACATGGTGGCTTTTTACTTCCATCATTCCTCCTATGTTTAGTGCTTGGCAGTTTACTGTAAAAAAGAGTTTTTACACACACACACACACGTACCCATTTACTTATTTATTCATTTCCTTATCAATATACATTCTTATTTTATTAATAAGTCAAAATCTGATATTATTATATTTATCTTGATGTTTAAATCTAAACAAATTGACTTCCAACAAAGTTGAGCCAACTCAATACTATCTTGTCTACTCTTCCCCGACAACCTCAGATTTAGCCAATGGGATCTCCTTCAACTGGCTCCTGTGTCTTTTCAGCCTGTCCCATCACTTCTTAAACATCTCCTTACTTTCTGGCATAAAAAAGATACTCTGGGCTCACCTCATTTCTGTTCTATCCCTGGAATCAGCCATTTTCAGGTCCCTTATAGTGGAGAATGGAATTTAGACACCAAGATGTGATGTCCCATGTGCTCATTGCTACTGGGATCCTACTGTTTCTGGGCTCTCTCAGCTGATAGAGCTAGTGTATGTATGTGTGTGTGTGTGTGTGTGTGTGTGTGTGTGTGTGTGTGTGTGTGTACATACATACTACAATAAGCCTTCATTTAACATTGTCAATAGGTTCTTGGAACTGTGGCAAAATGATGTATAATGAAACCAGTTTTACCAGAGGCTAATTGATATAAGTGAGAATTAAGTGCCTAGAGCACCTCATCAACATTATAATGAACGATGTTATTTGAGAGCCTGCTATCCGTACCTCTACAGGTATATAACTATATCTCTGTGTGTGTCTACAGGTACATATTTATGGTTTTGTTTAGATTTTAAAAATGATGAATTTACATTACACTTCCGATTCTAATCCAGTACCTCAAGTTTCTTTCCGTCACTTCCTGTCCCTTCTCCACCCTGGCTCCCATTAGCGTCCCTTCGTTTACTTGCTCAAGTTACTCATTCGCTCAGTGGACCCAGTCTCCGAGCTCATCGCTGCCTCGGTGGGGACACCTCCCACCATCGCCTCTGCGTGGCTCCTCGCCACTGACACCCCTGAGAAGGGACGGGGAGGGAAGAGAAAACTAAAAAGCCGTTTGCAAGGAAACATGGAAAAGACAACGTTGAGGTGGCCTGACTCTCCTGGGAGCCGACCGACTGCAGATGTGACCTTTGCTTTCAGCGCACCTGTGGCCCTGTGGAAGGCATGAGGTGATATTCGGTCAGCAGAGGAGAGGCCCGACTTAACCATGAGATCCACAGCTACTGAAGCCACACAGAAGAAAGTGGGCTGTAGGAGGAGAAGGGGGCGGGTGGGGGTGGGGAGAAGGAACGAGGTGGGTTAGGGAAGGGGAGGACCACACCGGAAGAGAGAAGGCTTTTCGGAAAGGCCTGGAGGCAGAATTCGTCCCCAGGGCCTCCTGTTGAGCATCTGACATTGGGCTCAATTCTTTTCCCACCACAGACCTGACCCCTGCCCCTCCGGGGCCTTTCGCTTGCCGTAGCCCCTCTCACGGGGCACCTGCACCAACACTGGGGTTCCCCCGGCGTAGCCCCACCCCTCAAGGCGGGAAGACACAAGCCGTCTTCCTTTCAGAGGCGGGGCTCCCGCTGCCATCTTCGGCCCTTGAGATTCCCCCCTTTTTAAATTCTTATGTTGTAGAAAGCCAAGTGGATCTGGAGTCTGGCAACCCTAGGATTTTAAATCCCACTTTTTCCCACTTTCTAGCTGTTTCCTGGGCAAGGTAACTTCTGAGCCCCTAAAAATGAGCACAGTATAAACCTCACAGGGCTGCCTGAGTTTTAAGGGAGCAAACCAATGTCTGATTTCTTCCATTCAAATTAGGAGAGCTGATCTTGAATGCTTATAAGTTTCCATCTGTCCAGAAGCAAAAGTCCAGCTCAGTCCCGGCAAAGACTCAGAGAAATGACCTCGTTTGTCTACACTAAAAAACTTTCCTTAAGGAAACCTTAGGTATTAGGACAGAGATAAAGCCAATCGCAAGAGAAATTTAGCCAAAATAAATGCCATGTGACTGGACGATCTAGAGAAAATTGATAAGAACAGTCCGCTTCTGTTTTGAAAGGAGGGAGAAGCAAATTGTGCGTATCACGAAAACCATATGCTGAAGCACGCACTGAAGTGGGTTCTGGCACTAGGATTCAGAGGTAGGTCTAGCCCTAATCCTCAAAACTGTTTCGTTTGAATTTCTAGGATTTCCACTTTGTTCCTTACTTCCTGGGTTGTGTCGTAGATCACAGGGCCATTAGAGAAAAGAAGTTACTGGGAAAACCTGGGTGGGTAACAGCGGAAACTCTGACTGCCATCTTCCCTGTGACAGCCGCTCTCTGGACGGTCTCTGTCCAGGGGACACTTTCTCTTTGCGTGACGATGAGACTCCTAAAGGAAATGAAAGGCGCCTGAAACCTGTCACCAGAGGCAAGAACAAGTCTTTTCCTTCCTCTGAGCAGTGACTGACCACCCTTTGATTCGGCAAAGATGCTGATTTGCAAATCGGTCGTAGGGCAGGTTTCCGTCAGGGGTGGGGGCGTCTCTCCAGCCCACGGTGGGGGTTTTCATAGTGAAGTAACTCAAGAAGCTGCTTTTTTTGAATCCCTAAATTTTAATTAATTGATTGATTAATTTTTAATTAAGTTTATTGGGGTAGCATTGGTTAATACAATTATAAATTTTCAGGTGGACATCATAATTTGACATCTGTATATTCTGTTGTGTGTTTACCACCCGAAGTCCAGTGTCCTTCAGCTACCATATATTTGATCCCCTTTACTTCACTTCACCCTCCCTTCGTCCCCCCCTATATTTTTGGACCCCCTTTTAACCTTCTACCTCCCTCCTCTCCCACCCTCTACCCTCTGGTACCCACTAATCTATAGTCCATGTCTATGAGTCTCTGTTTGTTTGCCTCATTCATTTGTTGCTTTTAGGTTTACATCTCACACATAAGTGACAGCATGTGATTTTCAGCTTTTTCTGTCTGGCTATTTTGGTTACTACGATTATCTCGAGGTCCATCCATGTTGTCCCGTGGCAGAATCTCCTTTTAAACCAGCCTCCCCCGAGGCTGCTCACGGCACGGCCACCCCCTGACACTCTGCTCTCCTTGGCCCAGTCCAAATACACGGGGCACTTTCTCGGCAGCGCGGAAGCTTCACTCCATGACTTTCAGATTGTGCAGATTTGCTTTCGATGGAAAGCCAGCGGCTCTCGGTTGCTTCGGTGATTGAGGCTGGCCGCCTCCAGGTGGCACCAGTGTCCCCAACTGCATCGGCCGGGGGACAGAAAGAAGCAAGAACAGCTCTCCCACCCCACCGTTTGAGTAACTACAGCCAAGACACATCTTCCTAATGACGAGCTTCTTCTCTACTGTGCCCTGCTGTCTGCTGGGGAGAGTCAGTGGTCTTGGCTTGAGATCAAGCTGCGTTTCAGTCTCGTGGGAGGCGAGCGGAGCGTGGAGGAAGCGTGGGGCTCTGGGGCTGCAGTCGAGGGAGGAGGTGGTTTGTGTCTGGGGACAAGAGCTGTGTTAACAGAACCAACTGAGTAAATTTGAAGATCTAATTGGCTTTATTAAGCCGTTCAGGAATCAGGCAGCAGGTTTAGCAAGGGGAAGGGCTCTCCAACCGAGTTGTACAAAATGGGAGGCTTTATAGGGAGAACGGGAGTGGGACTAATAAATGAAAAGGATGAATTATTTCAGGGAAGGATGCTGTCCCTTGGGGGGGGGCAGGACATTCCAGACTGATGGGTTTAAATGCTCCCTCCTGGGAGAGGCTGAAGCTGCAATTAGGTTAGCTGTGAAGTTTTGGCTTGGTGACTCGACATGGCGGAAGCCACTCCATCCTGGCCTGCTGTTTCGGCGGACCACAGGGAGGGTCCCCGGTGGCCACCTCTGGTTCCCTACGGAGGGGCACGGCAGGCAGAGCCTCAGGACCTGCTTTCACGCAGGGCTGGGGACTCGCGCTTGGGCGCTCACTACGCAGGTGACAAAATGTGACCCAGGGAGGCGGGGCGAGGGGCTGTGTCCTCTGCCCCGCGTGTGGAACACAGAGTGACTCCGGCGTGGGGGACAGCGGCCATCGTGGCATGTCGCAGCCCGTCGAGCGGCGTCTTGGGCAGCAAATGCTGAAGGGGCCGGGGTCTAAGAACACACTGGGACTCTGCGAGCATCCAAAACAAACCCCAAGGACGCTACAAACACTCGAGAGGATCTCGCAAAGTCAGATGCACCTGGAATCAAGGGCGTCAGGGCAGGAGCCAATGAAACAGGCTCAGGACAGTTGCTGGGGTCCCACGAGCACCTGCGTGCTGAGAGGTGGAGTGGCTGTCCTAGCGCCTTTATGTACCACAGACTGGGCAGCTGGCAAACGACAGACCTGGATTTCTCACAGTCCCGCAGGCTGGGAATCCAAGATCTGAGCTCCGGCGTGGTCAGGTTCTGCCGAGGGCTTCCTTCCCGGTTCCCGGCTGATACCCTCGCTGTGCCCTCACGTGGTGGGAGGGGGGAGGGTCTCTCTGGTGTCGCTTTATAAGGGCACCAATCCACTCACGAGGGCCCCATCCCCACGACCTAATCACCTCGGCAGGCCCCACTTCTAACACCGTCATCTTGGAGGGTAGGAGTTCACGATGCATTTGGGGGGGAACACAAATGCTCGGTCCACAGGAGTGGCCATGTCCTTTATCACTCTGGGGCATCTATTACTGAAGTCACTCAAGAGGCGCCTTCTTGCAAACCAGTCTTTCTTGGATCCTTGCTGTTTTACGACTAGGAAAAAATTCATTCATTCATTCATTCATTCATTCATTCATTCACTTACTTACTTACTTACTTATTGCCTCTGCTTTCAAATATATTCGGTCAGATCCTCTTTCTCCACTCCGGGGCAATCTTTTGGGAAGCCTCTAACTTCTCCAGCCATAAAAGTCCCCAGCGTTCAGGTCGTGATTGGAGTCAGGTCACTTTTTGAATCTGAAGTCCCAGCTTCAGTCTTGCGGCTGATTCGAAGCTCAGGTCTGAGCGGCGAGCAGGTCATCGGGGGCCTCAGGCCTGCGCTCACCCTGCTGCCTCTGGGTTCTCCAGTGGGGGGGGTGTGGGGGAAAGGATGAGAGCACACCGTGACACTCTGAGAGTGAGAGGGGCCCTGGCAGAGCTGGGACGGTCACCGCCAGACGTGCAAAGCCAGGCGTCAGGGCCCTGGTGGCAGAGCCCAACCTGCTCTCGCCGTCCCTCTCGTTTCTGACAGCGACGTGTCGGGATTTGCACCAAGATGCACTGACTCCCCACACCCCTCCGTTTCCCCCAGGGCTCCTTGCTTCCTTGGGAAACTGCGATGCATGTGGACACGCAGGCCTAGGACCTTGTTTATCTGGGGGTATGGGTCCTAGCGCGTGTATTCTCAATCTGCCGATCGTGGGCAAATCGGTAGCTGTCTGGCTGTTTTGTTAGTTGATTATCTCGAGCTCCATCCGTGTGGTCGCGTGGCAGAATCTCTTTTAAACCAGCCTCCCCCGAGGCCACTCACAGCACGGCCCACCCCCGGACGCCTCCCCGAGGCCGCTTTGGCAGGGTCCTTTCTATAGGTCTTGACAATGCACAATGACATGTATTCATCATCGCAGTGCTATTCAGAGTCATTTCACCCCCAAATCCTTTATGTCCCACCTATCCACCCCTCCCTCTCTGTGAACCACGGATCTTTTTACTGTTTCCACGGTTTTGCCTTTCCCAGAACGCCGCGCTGTGGGTAGTTGTGAAGTTCTCACGGGCAGCCATGACCAGGGACGGCCGGGCTCCGTGGTGCCCGTGGCGGCCCAGGAGAGCCAACGAGAGCTTGTGTCTGGCACAGCCAGTCTCCAGCAGGACCGTGTCTGTGTCCTGACCGACGGAGCAAAGAGCTCGAACCTCCAGTTTGCACCCTTGTTTGGCAGTGAGGTGGGCTGTTGTGCTCTGAGGAGCTGGTGGGTCCCGTGGCTACAGGTGACTCGTCAGAGGAGGAAGGCAAGGACAGAGGAGGGACAGCACCCCAGAGCCTGGGCCGAAGGGACGCCTGGTTCTCAGTCTCTTTGATAAACAGGCCAGAAGGCCTGCACAGGTAAGTCCTGGGACAGGGAAAAGCGGGTGCTTCTCCAACCTGATTCCACGGAGTTTAAGAGGCTCCCTTGTCGTGTAAGATACGGACTAGGCTCTGAAGGCATCAGACAGACCCCACGGGCTGCGCTCACCTGTGGCTGTGCCGAGTTCCTCTCCTGGGCCTTCGTGGGCCCTTTGGCCCCTCGTCCAGTCGGCAGAAGGTCCCAGACGAGTCTTGCCACTTAGACGGGCTGGTGCCAGCCCACTGACATCCTCACCCGCTGGGTTAGAAAAGATGGCTGTGTCTGTCCCCATCCTGTCTGGAATCTTTACGGCACCCAGAGGCGCCTCAGCAGGTGTTCAGACCAGAAGCGGGATGTGCACTAATACTTCCATCTTGACCTTTATTTATTTATTTTTATCCTGGGAAGAAACAGTGGCTTTCAACACTATCGCGAAGCAAGGTGAAGAAGGATGAAGGCACGAAACTCACACAGACACCTCCCTTATTCAGGGGCGACCAGAGGGGACCCCTGCCTCCACACCTGCCCCCACCAGCCTCCTGTCATTCAGCTGCTCCACGAACTGTGTGAAAACAGACCGGAGGGCTTCTCCCTCTCCTCGGCTTAGCATCCTCATGGCTTCCTTTCCCTTAGGACGAAATCCAAGACACTTGGTCCTGACCGGCCCTGTGGGTCTGGACCTTGCCCTTGCTTCTCTCTCTCTCTCTACCCCTCGATATACACGCAACCTTCTGCCTCCGCGTCAATGTCATCTCCTGGGGACGCCTTCTCTTTCCTCTGCAGCCACAGTCACGAACCCTGTGCCTTTAAGAAGAGTGGACACGTTCTGGAATAGCTATCGTAGGAAATAAGAGAGGTCGTCAGCGGAAGTTAAGGAATGCAAAGTTAAATGAAACCCCATGGTCCCTTTGGTCACCTGCGTGTGCGGCTCGTCACCACTCGTGAGTCTGTTTTGCTGTTCGTTTTACCACCTCTCCCTCCTGGACTGTCACGGATCTGCTGCCACGCTGTCCCCCGCGCAGGGCCTGGCTGTGGCTTTCTGCTCACACTGCGTGTCAGTGAAGTGACGGATGTGCGCAGGGTCCTGGGAGCCCAGTCCCGGGGGGCGGGGAGCTCTCTGGGGCTGTGGCTGCCTCGGGGACTCGGGAGAGCTACGGGAAGGCTATAAGGAAAGTAGACATTTGATTTCCAGAAAAGACACTTGATTTCAAAGTTTTTGAGTGTGCGTGTGAGCGAGAGTGTGTGTAAATGTGCACTAGTGTGCATGAGTGTGTGAGAGTGTGTATGAGTATGTGAGTGTGGATATGGGTGTGTGTTACAAGTGTGTATGGGTGCGTGTGCGTGTGAAAATGTGTGTGTCCATTTGGAAAAGTATGTGGGAGTGTGTGTGTGGGAATGTATATGAGTGCATATGGGTGAATATGAGTGTGTGAGTGTATGAGTGTGTTAAAGTGTATGAGTGTGTGCGAGAGTGTGTGAGAGAATGTGTATGAGTGTGTGGGGTGCATATGAGTGTGCAAATGTATGAGTGTGTGAAAGTGAGTGTGTATGAGTGTGTGGGGTGCATATGAGTGTGCGAGTGTGTGAAAGTGAGTGTGTGTGAGAGTGTTGTGAGTGTGCATCAGTGTGTGGGAGTGTGTGGGAGGGAATGTGTATGAGTGTGTGTGTGTATGAGCGTGTGTGAGAAAATGTGTGCGTGCGCACGCGTGTGCGTGCGTGTGCGTGTGTTCTGGGAGACGCTGCAGCACGAGAGACGGAACACACTGACAGCTGCATCAGGTAAGAGAACCAAGACCCCGAGAGCTTCAAACAGCCGAGAGCTTCAAACAGCCGGCCGTCTGTCCCCACCCCCCCCCCCCCCGCCCGCCCCCCCGCCCCCATCCCCACCCCCGCCTCGCTGAGTGCAGCGGCCTCACCCGTGGCCTCACCCCTGCAGCCACACTCTCTCCCCGAGGCCAGCACCTCGCATCAGGAGAGATCCTGCTCTCAAGGTCCCCGTCCCCCGAGGAGGGTGGGGGACTGGCGGGGTTGGGGTGGGGGGAACGGCAAAGGCAGAAAGACGCGAGGCCAAGTCCCACTGCCGTCTGGCATGCGGGTTCCGAAGGGCGGAGAGAGCCCACCGTGGTGACTCTGCGCCTTCGGCCGGATTTTGCTAGGAGAAAGCGGCAGAGAACAGTTGTTTGAAGGGGAAAGGAGGTTAATTGTTTTAACTCGAGCAGAGTCAACTTGGAAAGTGAGAAACCCTCCCTATTCCAATAGGTCTCTGGTCCAAAACCACACCTGGCCTCGCATCCTTCTAATGATAGTCCCCACAGAGTTCCAGGTGTTCAGCCCAGTGACTGATTGCACGCCCTGCCGAGCCGAGAGGGACAAGGTGGAGGCTATATATAAACCCCACAAAGTTTCAAAAGGTAAAAAGCCGCGTGACGATGATGAAAGCCTCCGGGCCCCGGGGGAGCGCCGAGGCGTGCACTCCTGTCCAGGCTGCTGCCCTGCCTTTGTGCCGTCTTGGAGACGAGGCGGTCCCGTGGCCTCAGTTCCATCTGTGAAATGGGGTGAGATTATCGGCCCTGTGGGGACTCGTCTCTGCGAGGCGACGTCCAAGGCCCCAGGCTGCGCCACTCACTGCCCTCCCTCCAGAGCTGGTGCCAGTTTCCCAGTGGCGAAGGCGCCAGGGCCAGCTGACACCTCGGGTCGCGTCTGGGAGGCCGGCGGGGGGAGGAGAGCCGGCGGCAGGAAACACCTGTGAGTCGCTGGCGCGGGCTGCGGGGAGGGCACCACAGAGCGGGGGCGGCAGCTGTGGGGACAGGCCAGCAGCCCGCCAGCCTCAGGCAAGACGGCGCCTCTCGCGAGGCGGGGGCTGGCACCCGGCTCCGCTCTGTCTCTCGGCAGGCACGGAGCCCCACGTAGCGACAGAAGGAGGCCAGCGCTCGGTGCTGCCAGGAGGAAGTAAACTCGGAAAAGTCAGGAAAGGTGAAGCAGCGCTCGGCGAGATAGTCCCTTGCACGAGGACGCGCCCTGTACCAGCTGCCGGTCTGGGGGGGAATCATGAGCCGGTACCGTGGGGGGGAGGTGTGAGAGATCGTCTTCCCTAATTCCCTAATTTTATAGAGGTGGGAACTCCGCTCGAAGCGTGTTGGTGGCTTGCCCAAATCGCACGCTCAAGAGCAACAGAACAAATAGTAATTTCCAAGTGGGTTATGCTATTTCGCATGCTGTAGCCTCCCTACAGGGTGTATGTAGCATGTGTCACACTTGGGGAATTTACGTTTTCCTGAAGTAAAAGTGGCGTGAAGAGGCAATGTGGCATGGCAGACAGGAGAAGGGGCTGGCACGCCGGCCTTTGGGGCTTTGTCTCTTCGCTGCCCCTGTGTCAGGACGGAGTCTTAGAAAAGGCAAGTCGGGGCGATCATGAGACGTGCGACTTAGTCACAGTCTTTCCCAGCCCCTTGGGGTGGGAGGTGGGAGGTGCATGTCCCCTGGGGAAGCAGAGGCCTGACGCTGGGCGGGAAGAGAAGTGACTCTGCCGCACGGACGGGCCCGGTGAGGGCTGTGATTGGCACGGTCCCGCGGTGCGACTTCCCGCTGACCGCCCTTCAGCCCCGTCTCTGAAACACACGTCTCGCCAGCAGAATGAGGTGACCTCCCGTGAGCCCGGGGGGGGCTGTAATCACTTCCTCCCGCGCGGGGCCCCATCGCCGACGGCCTCTGTCAGGAGCGGTGGTGACGAGCCTGGTGGCAGAAGTGGGAGAGCTCGGCAGTGCTGCCTCGGCGCCTAGAACGACCCCGGGGACCAGGTCCTAACCACACCTGCAACGCCAAAGGACCCTCGCGAAGGGGAGGGGGTCCCCAAACCACGCTGAGCTGTCGCCCCACAGCTTCGGAGTTCGGGTGCGATTTCCCCCACAGGTCTTAATGGCGGGATGACCTGGAGCAAGTCGCTTCACACCTGGGTTTTGGGTTCCGAAAGTACGAAGTTACTCCACGGTGTCTGGTAACATCGCAGCGTAATCAGAGTTCCTGGAAGGCTTCAATGAGGTAACACGGTCAAATCCCTAGACGAGCCCCAGGGTCCACAAATGGCATTTCCTTCTGTGTCCCCCTTGGGGTTGAACGTCATTAAAATTGTCACCTAGGCTCTTAGCTGTCTTCTATTTGCGCAAAGACGCGTCACACGGATGCACACACGCACGTGCACTCTCGGGCATAAATTCTACCACAGACGAACCGTCGACTCTTGAAGGTGCCTTGGCGACGCCCCGCCCGAGTGCTCATTCCGCACGGGAGCTGCGTGAGGCCCCCGGGGGCCAGCGCTGAGTCATGTACCTTGCAGGCACAGGTGGCATAACTTGTGCTCGATTCTAAGTCACGTCATGGCCTCCAAACTTAGTCGTGAGATGTTTCGGGAGTGTGACCTCATTCTTCGGTGGTCGGCGTGGAGACGATGGCTGTGTCTTTTGACACCACGGCCAGAGACGGGGCACGAGGCCAGTGCAGGACCAGAACGTCTGACATCATGTCCTCATCAAATGTTTTCGAGGTCCTACTATGTCAGGCCTGGCCTCATGCAACCCAACCGGGCAGCGGAGACAGACGAAGACGACCACATTGTCATCTTCTGTGCACCATGACTGAGGTTTCTTCAATGTTGGGGGGGGGGCAGGAGACAAGGTCTCGCGGTGAATTTGTCCTCGCTCATGCCTGTTGGTTCACGTGGGACGTGGAGAGGAGTGGCGTCTCACTGCACACACGGGCACGCGCGAGCTCCCTCTAGCATGCGCGTCCAGAACCCACCTGTCACCTCTTTCACCAGGTAAAAGGGGGATGAGAAGATGCAAGAGTGAAGCAGGAAGGCACCTGCTGGTCCGGAGCCCGGTGCAGAGAGGCACCTACGTACATTCTTCTTCTATTTCTCACCTCTTTCCGCTATTTTCTCTTCTTTCTTTTTTTTCTTTGTCTTTTATTTTTTTTCCTGACAAGAGGCTGGCGATCCCCTGAAAATGGTTAGATTCCTTTTCGTCTCTGCGAAGCAAATGTCTTCTCTACCTAAACCATTTTTAAAAAGCCGTGACCGGACCCCACTTAAGGGCAATGTCCTCCTCGCTCATCTCTCCTGCGTCTCTGCCAAGTACACACACTGGCGCAAGCACACGTCACCCCCGGGCTTCGAAAGCGAAGCTGCTGCTTCCTGGCTTTAATGTTACTTTGCTCGTTATGGAGAATCTGAAAATCATCTAGAAGTAAAACGTAGAAAAGATGCTTACAATCCCACACATTCTGGAGTGATCTGTGTTAAAATTTTAGTCATCTTTGTTCTTCAAGAAAAGACCACTTAGGGAAAAAAAAAACAAAAAACCTAATACCAATGTTAACATTTTAAATGTTTTTTTTTCCTTGACATTATAACAGGAGCTTTTCCCATGTCGTTAAATAGCCTTTGAAACATGATTTTTAATGGCTGCATATTATTTCCTCATTTCACTCTCCCTCCGTTTAACAAGATTCCTTCTGAGGTGCGTCTAGGTTTCAGTTTTCCGATTATTATATGTAACCCTGAGATTGCCAGCCTTGTATACAAACACCTGTTCACATCTCTGGTTAACCCAGACATCAACTGAGAGGGTCCAGGTGAAAAGGTCTCAAAACCCCTAATCCCGAAACCGATGAAAGTCCAAGACATCTTAAAGATTTCTGCTACTTGGGGTGGGGTAGCGGGGGTGGGTCCCCTGACCTCCTCTGCCCTGGGTCTGGCCTTGTCCTGGGCCACCTCAGCCCTGGACCAGGCTCACCTTGACGGGGAACTCAGTTCCTTCTTTGACTTTCACAATAGAAAAGCGCTCACACAAAGCAGCTGTGTGTTTAGAAGACATTGCTGAAGGTTTTGGGTCCTGGGATGGTGCCCCTGGGTATTCCTTCCCCTCCTGCCCCTCTCTGCTCCTCCCCTCTGGTTATGCAAAAACTGAGACCTCATCCTTGGCAGCCCTGCGGCCATCTGACACTCCGGCCCTTAAGGGTGGCCTCATCTCCTACCCAAGCACTAATCAAGGCTTTGTTTTTTTTTCAGCAAAGAGAGTTCCCTCCCTCGGAGGAAAGCTGGTGCCAGCAGTTAATTCTCACATTTAGAAGAGATTATGATGTAGCAGGGGTTCTGGGTTGAACAATATGAACACTAGGCGTTGAAAGGTGTTCAAAGCCAAGAATTAGGTATCGGATAAAAATATAATAACAGCGTAATTTGTTTACGTTGCCAGACGCCAGAGTCATCGCTTCACTGTGAGTAGCAGACTTAACCCTACTGACAACCCGAGACTCGTGCATTAGAGAGGGTTTATACCTGATCTAGAAAACTAAAAATCAGAAGAGGTGCCAGTCTCTGCCTAAGCCACGCCCCTCCCCCCGGCCGCCCCACCCTGCCGGGTCTGCGCGGCACGGGGTCAACTCCGTTTCCTAGAAGAAGCACTCATTCATCGAGCCTTAGGACCAATTTTAGAAGATTCTAGAAATCTGTTCATTCTCTGCGTGATGTATGTACTAACATGGATATAAAATACGGAACAGGTATATATATGTCCCATCGTACCAAGCTTAGCAATTCGAACTGAACGTCCAGAAAGGCACGAACTCGGCGGGTCAGCGGCGGGGGCGGACGGAGCGAAGCTTCTGGGGGTGCGAGCAGGGGGCGCGGCGTGCATCTCGGGGCGTCCCTCGGGTCGGCCAGTTCAGCAAGGATTTGCTAAGGTTCGGGTGTGTTTCCAGACAGGAGAGAGCTGCAAAAGTTTTTAAAGACACAAACAGCGGGAGGCTGAGGCCTAGTCAGCCACAGCCCAAACCCCAGGAGGAGGAGAGGGACGCTGGGTCCTCGGTCCAGGCGGAACTTGTCAAGGCCGCGGGCCCTGGGGATCTGTGCGTGCGAGGTCAGCGGAGGGGGTGGGAAAGGGACCTCGCGGGCCGGGCAGGGAGGTCTGGGCCTCGCCGGGAGTCGCGGACCGAGGGCAGGCACTGAGGCCTCCCCGCCCGGAGCCGGGTCCTCGCCCGCCTCCAGGTCCCTCGCCTGGCCAGTTAGACCGCTCTGCGGTTGCTTCTCCTCCCGCGGACCGAGTCCCTGAGTGTCAGTTCTGTGGGTCGAGATCAGCGTCTCTTTTCTATGGTTTTGTTTTCTCCTCCGGTAGAAAGCTGGCGTCTCCCGGTGGAGGGCTCACGATGGCCCCGAGATGTCCCCTGGGCCTGTCCTTGGATGCCGGACGCTGTGCGGCTGGCCGCCTGCAGTGACTGCAGGGAGAGAAGGCCGGCTGTGAGGTGGGGCGCGTCGGCCTGACCGACTCCCCCTTTCCCGAGGAGTCTGCTTCTCAAGCCCGAACGTCCCACTCCTGAGCCCACCAAGGCCACCCCAAACCAGTCACAGCACTGGCGCTCCAGTGTCCGCCGCTCCCGTCCCCTCTGTCCCTCGGCCTGGAGCACCAGGGGGCTGCACCTACCTGCAGCGGCCTCTCTCATCCTAGTGCCTTGGGCTGTGGCTTCCTCCTTCATCCCGCCCCCGCCTGCCTTCTGCGCATGGAGGATTTGACATGATTTCTAGACCATTAAGAATACCCCCTCTTGGCTTCCCGCACGCTCATGCTGTTAAAAACATCTGTTCTATCGTGTTCAGGGGCTCGTGGTGGGAGGGGGCGGTAAGGCCTGCCTTCGGGCGGTCATCAGAGTCACCCAGTCGCCCAGTGTAAATTCCAGTCACATGCAAAGATGCGCAACACGACTCATCCTCAGGGAAGGGCACATACGACCACAAGGAGATGTCCCTCACGCCCGTCAGAATGGCCGTGATCAAAAAGCGCGGGTGAGGCTATGGAGGGAGAGGCGTCCTCGTGCACCGTTGGTGGGATTGTAAATGGGGGGGGGGCGCAGCCACTACAGAGCCTGGCGTGGAGGGTCCTCAAAAAGTGAGAAACGGAACTGCGTGTGATCCGGGAATTTCCCTTACGGATATTCATGTGGAGAAATGAAATTACTCTCTCAGAAAGATGCGTACCCCCCGCCTTCATTCCAGCGGTGTTCACAAGGCACAGAGACAACGTACGTGTCCACCAGTGGGCGCATGGCTAAAGAAAGTGTGGTGGGTGCAATGGAATCTAAAATTTGGCCACAAAAAAAAAAAGAAGAAAATCCTGCCATTCGCAACAAAAATGGGTGGATCTCGAGGGCAGTATGCTAAAGGAAATAAGTCAGACAAAGATAAATTCTGTATAATCTGACTTATATGTAGATTCTAATAAAAGCTGCACTCAGGTGCAGACGAGAGATTGGTGGGTGCTAGGGATGGGAGTGGGGGAAGGGCGAAAGGAATAAGGTACAAACTTCCATTGTAAGTCCTAGGGATGCTGTGCGCAGCACGGTGACCGTAGTGAACAATACTGTGCTGTGTTTGAAAGCTGCTGAGGGACTCGAGCTTGCAAGTTGTGAACTCAAGAAAAATCATCGTAACCATGCGAATTTGTGGTGAAGGGTGGTCACTAGAGTACGCTGGTAATCACTTCACGCTACAGTCACGTTGCAATCATCACGTCGCACGTCTCAAGCCCGTCACCCCTCAGTTAAAACTAAACTTCCAGCTCAAGCGGAGATGCCTCTCCGCGTGCCGGTCGGGGTCCTCTTCTCGGCGGTGCCCTCGCCGTGCAGGGCGAGGAAGGGTTCTCCGGCTCCGTGCCGCTGCTGATTTTGGACTCATAAAGTGACACGATGTTCTCCTGGCCCCTATTGTGGGGGAAAACACCAGGATGAGGTTCACGTAGGGACTTGAGCGCAAAGGTGAAGAGAGAGAGAGAGAGACAGACAGACAGATCCTCCCCAGTGCACTTGTCCGCTCTAGGACACAGACGGCACTTAGCAGGGTGCGGGAGGGGACGGGGCTGATTTGGGGGTCTGGCGAGGCATGAGCCCCACCCCATGCTGAGACAATGGGCATTGAACCCCCTATTCATTAACTCATTGAATGAATGAGTTAATGAATAATTAACTCATTCGTTCGATCGGCACACATTCTTGGGCACCCCTTACGTAGTGTGGGAGGCGAATGGGGGAACAAACGTACTGCCCGTACCAGAGCAGCCTGCCACGCGTTTTCCGTGATTCTACACGATTGGCTTCACGGACAAGGCAATTCTGACTAACTCCCCAGAGTTAGGTCAATGTCACAGATGGACGCATACTCCTCCCCAAGGCTTCCTTCGCTTCGGACACCAGCCTCGGGCTTAGGGGTTCCCAGGCCCTGCACACCTGACCAACTGGCTAAAAATTGGGGGTTCCCATGACTCTCTTAGGTTCCGTAATTTGCTAGAATGACTCACAGAACTCAGGAAAGTGCTATGTGCCATACAGTGTTACTGTAAGGGATGCACATGCCAACCAGCCGGAGGAGGAGACAGAAGCATGGGGTGGGGCCTGGGAGGGGCCTGGATGAGCCGCTCTGATGTCCTTGGGACCTGTGACGGTGGATGTGTGAGGGCAACCAGGGAAACAGGCCCGCGCTTTGGGCATTCAGAGTTTTCAGTGGATTTTCGCTTGTAGGCAGTTAATGGAATCATTGGCCAAAGTGACTGAATCCGATCTCCCCTGCCCGGAGGTCCGGCTGACATCACATGGCTCAAAGACCGATTCTCCAATCACGTGGTTGGTTTCTCTAGCACGACAACCCCCCCCCGCCCTGCACGTATCTCGGAACCCACCGAGTCACCACGTCAGCATCAACTCAGGTGTGGTTCAAGGGGCCCCGTGAATGACGAGACACTCCTCTCACTCCGGAGATTCCAAGGTTTAGAGATTCGTCCCCAGCAACCCGGGACAAAGGACAGTCAGAATCTTTCTGAAACAACACATGTCACGTTGCAAAGTTTTAATCTATTTCCTTTACTTCTTCTCCCCAGACTTTAGTGAGCTCTGATATGTAGAGTATGAATTTTCACTGCTAGGTTATGTGAATAAGCGCCTCCTAAATAACTCTAAAAAATCACCCTACAATGTGTATGTATCCCTCGAATAAATGAATTCACTGGTCTATATTTAAAGCCGTCAGTCCCCTCTTCCCCTGTGTCCATTTGCCAGTCACGGTCGAACACGTGACGTGAGTCTTGTGGTACGTCGGAGGCGGCCTCCACCCGCTGGCCCTCTGCGGTCACTCGGCTCCGTGGCTGGCACTCGCACCCGGATGCTCGACTTCCCGGGGCTTCCGTTTTTCAACACGTCACAGAAAAGCCGCGATTTCGTGGGCAGCCTTATCGTGCTCACCATCACCTCTGCCTCGTCAGACCGTGTGTACCTTACCTCAGAGGTTCGGCCAGTTCGATGCCTGCTCTCAGCTGCCTCATGTTAGTTACAAGGTGTGGAAAAGCTCTGGAGAAAACCCCGAGCCCTCTTGCACCTTCCTGCAGAAAGACCCCTCTCCCAAGGTCAAGCAGGGTAACCATCTACCCTCAGAGGCGCCTGAGGAAGAAAAACCCCAGGGCTCCACCCACAGGTAGAAAGTCCTGGATGACCGTGGAGCATCCCCGTAAGAGTTGGATGCGGGGAACAGGTGGGCTCTCCAGTTTCTCAGTCACCCCGCTGACTGGCCACAGGACCCTTCTGGAAACCTGTTCCGTTCCCCTCTTCTATGTCCCTCACTGGTGACACTCAGCTCCTAGAGGAGGCTTCCTGAGGTTGGGCCCAAGTGAACCAAACGCGGAAACAAGGGAGCGGAGGTAGCAGGGCCAGCCTCGGGGGACGACGGCCGGGAAACCTGAGTCCTACCTCTCGCCGCTCCCCAAGGACGTGATGATGTCCCTTGGGCCGTCACGCTATCTTTCCTTTGTAAAACGATTGATCCCGCTGTCACATGCACCCTAAGCCTGCCTCCTGCTTATCAATGGACAAGCCGAGGAACGAGTGGGAACCTCTGACCGCGGACTAGTGCTAGAGCCCGTGTGAAGACTAGCCATCCGCAGTTCGCAGGCAGAGCGCTGGCTGGCCCGCCAGCCAGGGCAGAACGGAAACTGAGCACAAGGTGAGGACTGCGACATGTGGGTTTGCTCGCCAACCAGAGCTTGGCACCGGACGTCCTGTGGCGTCTGCCTCCAACCCACCTGCACAGAGGCGGTGGCCAAGCACATCTGCGCACCAGCCCTGTGCGCCCGGACGTCCTGGGGCACTTCTGTGGCTGCTGGTCTGGCTCAGGTGTCTTCTAGAAGATGGGGTGCCCAGGCACTCAAGCCCCAACTCCGAGGGGGCGCGTCGTGATTCGCACGCGTGCGAACTCACCTCCGAAGCCTCCTCTACCTCTTTAGTGCGTATCTCCGGCCCTATGAAGAAAGGACAAAGGACAACTGGTTTTACTTCAATGGTGAAAAGTGAACACAAATGGAATTCGATCAGTCCGTGCGTTTAGGAAAGCCTACCACAGCGCGAAGTCCCTCTCTTTTTCTTATCCTAAGGCTGGGGCTTTATGCTAGAGGAGGCTTAGGCGAAAAAACAGGTTTCGCGTCCGAAAACTTTTTTACCAAGTGTGCTCAGAGAATCTAGCTCTATAGTAGATGTTTAAATACACTTATGTGGAACCTGTATAAAGTTCTTTGAGGTCACTTTTAGATGTATTATGTTTATTTAAGCTTTCATGAAACTAAGAACGAAACGTACATTATCACCTCCATTCGACAGAGGAGAAAACGGGTTCGTAAGAATGAGATGGTGAGCTCAAGCTTGATGCCACGCGGTTGACTGGCACTTAAATATAGAACCAACAATCTGATTCCAAATCCAATCTCTGTTTTCTCCCAAACAATCCAATCTATCTCCCTGAGATGTCTGGAATGAAAGGCTGTCTAAATATTTTTGAAGAATCCTTCAAACAACCTGTGTTTTATGATGCTTAGAAGTCGCTTTGATGGAAACCTGCGCATCCCCACATGGCCACAAGATGGCAGGATAACCTCGATGATGGAGAAATTGGCTCCCTTCCCTGCGCCAGTAGAGGGCTGTCGGGTCCTTGTTTCAAAAAATGAGAAATGAAAACCAAAAGGAAAAAAAAAAAAAAAGAAAAGAAAAGAAAAGAAAAGAAAAAGAAAAAGAAACCAAAACAAAACAATAAAACTCCAGTGTCTGCACTGATGAAATAGGATGGTGGGAGGTTTGTTTTTCTTTTTTCTTTTCTTTTTTTAAACCAGGCAGTGAAAGTTCAAACAAGTCTCCATTTTCACCACTGTGTTTGCTTTGGGAGGCACGAGGTCAGGGCTCCGGCCAGCCGCCTAGCCTACATTATTCATCCGTCCAGCTCCAGCCCTGGAACACATGTGAAGAAATGAAGTAGCTTCAGTGGAGAGGAAACAGTGTTGTTATTGTTGCTGGTGACAGTTCTATTTGCCAACAAACATAAAAACATACTTTGGAACCCGGAATGGGCTCGTCAGTGGGAACTTTTGTTCCATGTTTGGGCTGGGACGCTTCCAATAGAAATCAGGCTGGCGTTTGAACTTCGGGGGGGGGGCGGGGCGGAGCTGCAGGCAGCGCCGCTGACCCGAAAGGCTGGGCCATCAGCTGCGGTTTTCATCTGGGCGTCCTTGGACTGCCGTCCCTGAAGCTCTGTGCTGCCGGCCGGGGCCGCTGCCCTGACTGGGCATTACGGGGGAGGAGGGCAGGGCACAGTCCAAGATGGAGGGCTCGCCACAAAAGGGGGCAAACAGCCTTTGGATTCTGAGCTTTTGGAAGAGGAGCCTCACTTTGGGGCTTTGGGATGGCAAAGCCATCCTGATTTTGCAGGATTTATCTGTTGTTAGGTCCTAATTATGGCAAGATTGTTGGCAGCACCTTTAGGAATCCCCCCCCCCCCACGGATTAATTACTCTAGGGATAAAGCTGGCCTTGCTGTGTCTGCTGGTGACAGTTTGGGGTGGTAAAGGTGTGTTCACGCCAATCTTAAAGGCATAATTCAGAAAGCCCATCTGCATATCCTTGCCGCTGTTACATAATTCAAGTTCAAGGGCCTGGCTGGAGCTGTCCATCGGCTGCCTCCTCTTTCTGCAGATGGGAGAATTTCGCTTGCTGGATTGGACTTAAACCAATACGGTATCTATCTGGAAAGAAGAGGGTGTGACTTACGAGGGCCATGGTAAATGGCATCAGCGCACCCGAACGTCAACTCACCGTCCCTCTCCAAGGCCACAGCATCACCAAGATGTTCAATTGAGCTTTAAAGCTGCAAAGGCACCGTAGAGGTGACCTGGTCCAAAAGGTCCCTAAGTCAGTGGGGTCCCCAGGAGTTGTTCAAGAGACATTCAGTGAATGGATGAGTCCCCCATCTTACAGATAACGTGGTGGCTCCGGGAACAAAATTATTGCCCCTCAGACACAGAATTGGTGGCCCACCAGAGGCTGGAACACGGCCGTTAACTCGGGTTACCGCTGGTTCCACTCGGCACATCATGCTTTATCGCATTTAAAAGCCTCGCATTTCTTTAAGGCCTTACTCTAATCTACAATGTGCTGCAGGACAGCACAGCTCAGAGAGAGGCTCGCATGTCCAGCCTCCAGATTCTCTTGAGTCTCAGCTCCAACCCCTGGGTCTTGCAAACCTCAGCTGACTCTAGAGCCAAAGTTTTATTTCCAGCACGCAGCCTGAGACTCACAGCTATTTGTGATAGAGGAAGAGAAGGTATTCGATAGAGCAGAGGCTAACCTTTTTTTTTTTTCTGTAAAGGGCCGGATAGTAAATATTTTAGGCTCTGGGGCTATCGGGTGTCTGTCACCACTCGATTTCGTGGTTCTAGCATGAACACAGCCATGATAGAGCGTGCACAGAGGAGTGAGTGTATGTGTAACTTTCCTTACAAAAACGGGCAGGAGGAAGGTCGGATTTGGCCCTTCCGCCAAAGTCTGCTGACCCTGCAATGGGAGACTCGGTCTCTTACTTACTTGCTCTTCTCCAGAACACTCCAGATCTAGGCAAAGGGACATTATGCATCTTCACAGAGTATATCGATGTTCAGGTGGCTCCACTCCCCGTAATCAATAGAATTCTTTTTTTTTTTTTTCCCCATCAGGGACTCGATTGTTGTAATAAGGCGATTTGTTTGTGGGGTGCTCTCGTGTTTATAATAAAGCTATTTGAGCCTGTGAGGTCATCGCAAGGTAAAGCCAACACGATAACACACCTGGAGGTGAGGGAACTTAAGGGGGAGGAGTGAACAGTCTAAGGAGTCTAACCCGTGCCGGAGACTGCGGGATGCCACAGCTGTGGTTAATCGTGTCCTGTAACCCTCGCGAGGTCCCTGGAGACGGTCATCACGCCGGTTTTATAGATACACAGTCAGAAGGATTAAGTGACGCGCTCAAGTCTTGCTGGCTCATGCGGCGGCTTCTCCTGTGCCTCTCCGCGCGTTTAATTCTTCGGGGAGATCGCGCGTTTTAGGGCACGGCGGGCGTATGAGAAATCTGTAGGCGCCGAGGCCCCGCACGCTGGTTGGTGCTCGATGAGCGTCTGTGGAATGCCAAACGCGTGTCTGACGGGATGACAGCACCTTTCCGTTGTCACCTTTTCTCTGGTATTTTCTATAAATGTAGCTGTCCACCCCTGTCCCACGTTGGCTCTACCCCCAGATTGCGGCCAGGTGCGGGGTTTCCGCTTTATGCGGTGGCGTCAGGAGAGACCGTGGGGGGCTGGTGCGGGGGGCCCCCCGCCCTCCCCGTACCCCGCCAGCCATCGCCCCAGCGCAGCCGGTGCCCCGGGCGGGGGCGCGGGCTGCGGGAGGCGCCGTCTGGGGACAGGGCTGCTGGCGTGTCGCAAAGTTCCCGTCTTCCAGTCTGAGTGGCCAGGGAACAGTCACCGATGGAAACAAGAAGCACCATCCAGAACCTCAAAGATGTTGTCTTTCTCACGATTCTCAGCAAATGCAGCCATCCCTGACCCCCTGGGGCCTGCGGGCCGAGCTCTGTCGCTGGGCTGGGCTGGAGAGTGTGGCCCCTGCTGGTGACTGGAGAAGCCGGTCCCCTTCCCCTGTCCTCCCGGGGCGGCCTGGCCACGGGCCGTGAAACCATTTACAGATAAAAACGCGACGCGGCGCAGCGAGCACCGGCCCTTCCCGCCGATCCTGAGGCCGCCCGGAGGCGTCTTTGCGCCCGGACTTCTTTATGGAGAAGATCGCGGGTCCATTTAAAAGATTTGGCACATGCATGTATCTGTGTGTGTGTGTAAAGCACATATATATATAATTTTCATGAAAACCGAAAATGCCACATTTATCCCCAATCCCGTGACCTTCCTCAGAGGCAACTACTGTTAACTATTGACGTCGTCTAAGTCTGCGGCACGTGTGTGTGCGCGTGTATGCGCATTTATTTCTGCGCGAGTAAAATGCATGCACACACATATGCGTACGCATCATCCTACAGCTTGCTTTTCTTCGTACGCCGCCTGCTCCTGGAGACCTTTCATGCCAGCGCAGGTGGCTCTACCTTTTCCTTTTTCGGTGCGTGGATTACATGTTGTACTGTGATGTACACCTGACTTTTATATTTTTCTAGAATTGGTGTCAGTGAACGGTGTGAGATGAGGATGCAGATGGATTTCCTCTCCCCAAACGGCCCGTTTTCCCAACACCAATCCTTTCGCCTGTGTCGGGGGATGGGGGAAGGGGACGCGGGGGGGGGGGGGGGGAGGGTGGTGTTATATTTTTTGGTCCTTTCTAAGTCAGCACCTGGGACAGCACATTTTAGAAACAGGTAGAGTGACGTGTGTACGTCACTCTGCCATTGGAAAGGACAGTCTCCATGGAATCTCATTTCAGTCTCGCTGGGAGCCTATGACATGGGAAGAGAGCAGGTGAGATGTGAGGGGGGAGGTGTGAGGTCAAGGGGCTGCACAAGGTCACTCGGCTAAGGGTGGCGTGGGGCTTGAATCCAGGTCTCCTGAATGCCAGGTTTCCCCATGTCACGGCCACGACCTCCAGGAGGCTCTGCAGCTGGAAGCAGTGAACGTGGAGACGGCCTCCTCCTGCCTCGGGCCGCCTGCTCTTCCTTCCTTCCTGTTGAGCGTCTGCTACGTGCCGCAAGTATTAATTGAGCCTCTACTACATGACAGGCGCCGTGCTGGGCTTTGCCGTAGACAAGGTCCAGGACTTTCAGAAGTTACCTGTGCTCCATTTCGGCTTCCTCATCTGTATAACCATCAATGAGGTACATTTAAACTCCAAGATTCTGTTTAAAAAGCTTCTTTCAGTTAACAAGGAAATTAAATTCATCAAATCACCCATTTTCTTGAGCATTGACTTTAAAATCAAGACTGTGCTGTGTTACCATGAGAGCTTCATAGGGTCTCAGCACTGGGAGGAACTCTGATGACTAGGAACATTAGTTCATTGCTCTCAGCGCCTTTCCAGTGGGCAGCTCACGACGTGGGACCTGACTTCCTTCAGAGCGAGCGAGCAAGAGAAGGCATGCCACTGTCTTTTTGCACCTCGTGTGGGAAGTGAGAGCCCATCGCCTCTGCCGCAGGGGGCAGGGAACACTGGGGGCTGGCCTGGAGGCCGCGAGCATTGGAGGAGCTGCTGTCCTGTGGCCGGGGCCTGGAGAGGGTGCGTCGGTCACCCTGCTAAGGTTATACGAGTATCAGTGGAGAAGCTGGGCGACAGCCAGGTGGTCTGGCTGCAGAAGCTGCTCTCATCACCACGTGGCTGCCCTGCCTCGCGGGTAGAAGGTGGTGCGGACTGACATTGAACGTAGTGCATGTGGGGACGTGGGCTGGACGGCCAAAGGTCCGACGAGGACGGGCAGCTTAACCTTTTCTTTGGAATGCGGTTAGAGGAAAAGCTAACTGTTGCTTAGTTATAGTAGGCTTTTGGGTGCCTTTTTGTGTGTCTTGAAATTTCTAATACATGCAAATAATAATTTTCTAAAAGAATGCAAAAGAATGCAGAGAAAAGCGTATCTCCCACCCATCCTTCCCCCTGGCACTGCACTGTCTGTCCTCATTTTCTTACATCCCTTCCAGAGATATTCTCTGCATGTACAAGCTTCCGAGGACAGTACTTCCGCCGTGTTTTTTTTTTTTTTAACAGATAGGACTAAAAAGCCAATACATGGATGGAGTGGGAGAAGATAAGGACTCGTTCAGTATTTATTAAAAACAAACAAAACAAAAATCCTACACGCAAGAAAAGAGACGAAAGATATTTTCAAAAGAGGAAGTCCCCGTGGCCACTGAGCACAAGAAGAGGCACCAGACTTCATTACCGTCGGGGAAGGGTACAAAACAGCGCGAGACACCAGCACAAGCCACGGGCCAGCGACAATGCGCCGGGCGCGAGACGCCAAGCCCCTGCTGCCACAGCCCGCGCACGAGCCCGCCATCCCCTCCACGGCCTCGCCAGCACCACCAGCAGCGCGCGAGCCCGCCATCCCCTCCACGGCCTCGCCAGCACGCGAGGGTGTCGCCGTGTTTCATGGCAGCCACCGCCACAGTGCGCGAGGACAGCTCACGCACGGTCCTAACAGCGGAACATCCCTCCCAGGCTCCCAGGCACTCCGTGTATCCTCGCCTGGGAAATGTCTGCTCATGTCTTTTTTCCATTATTTGATTGGATGATCTGTCCTTTAACTGTTGTGTTTAAGCCTTCCTTATACATACTAGCTTGTTCCTTTTAAAACATGTTACTCATGAATTTTTTTTTTTTTTTGGAAAGCGATGGGCATATATCATGTGAAATTCCTGTTTATTTATGAGAATAAGCAGATGTGATCAGAGCACTTTGATTTCAACACTGACTTAAAATTTGCTTTGTTATTATGAAATAATTCCACATTCAGAAAGGTATAGATATATGGGCTAACAGAGACATTTATCACATTTTAACATTTTCCATCTTTGTTTCAGACTTTTTTTTTAAAGAAAAAATAAAAACAGATGCATTCTTTCATATTCTTTGTCTGCTGGTCCAGAGGTGACTGAATTTGTTGTTTATCATTTCCAAAGAAGTTTTAATGCTATTTTTATCCATAATAATATATATTACTGGCGTTCCTGTTTTCAGCTGTACCTACATGGTATCATACTGTGCACATCGTCCGGCTTCATGTTTTGTTTTGTTTTGCTTTTCTAATTTGACATTATGTTCTTGAGAGTTCTCTGTGTTAATATTTACATAGCTCCAGCCATTCATTTTAATTACTGTGTAGTGCTGTGTCGTTCCATAGTTTATTTATCTATTGTCTCATTGATGGGTTTCAGTCTGTCTTCCTTTTATGCACTATGTAAAACAGTTCATCTCCGGGAGTCCCTAGGAGGAGAATTGGTGAGTCAGAGACTTGTGTCTCTGACACACCGGCCATGCTCTTCAGAGGGCCTGTACGTTAGCCTGTTCCCAGTTCTCTTCCCTACCTCTTTGCCAGCACTTAGCATCATTAGCCTTCTTCTGTTTACCCATTTCATGGGTGAGAAACGTATTTCAGTAGTGAGTAATTTACAATTTCCTGATTGCCAGCTTGATCAAGCAGCATTTCGTGTGTGTGCATTACTGCTGGGGATCCTTTTGTAAAAACACAGCCACATCTTTGCCCACTTCTTTAGTTTGGACTATTTCTTATTGATTTGTGAGAGTTTTTAAAATATAGTCTGGATTCTCATTCTTTTGTCAGTTATACTTATTTCAAATATTTCCCACATTCTGCTCAGGCTATCTTTTTTGAATGAAAGCTATTCAATTTTACCAGCCTTTCCCTTTATGATTTTTTCTTTTTGTGTCTAGTTTAAAAATCTTTCCCTATCCTGAAAATGTAAAAATTGCCCTGCCTACTTTCTTCTAAAAGTTTTGAATTTTTTTCAGTTAAGTATTTAATTTATATTTTGTTTTGATGCATATTAAGGGTCGGCTTTTAATTTTTTTCCAAATAAGGTAACTTATTGTCCCAGTATCATTTATTAAGTTTTAATTTTTTTCCTACAAATTCAAAATGCCTTTTGTCATATATCAAGTTTGCAGATAAGCCTGGTTCTGTTTCTCAGCCTCTCTCTGTTCCTTTCCTGTTTGTTCACGCTTGTGCTAACACCATATTCTCTTAAGTATGGTAGGCTAATAAACATTTTTAATATTTGGTAGACATGTTGCCTTTCCTTGGTCTTCAAAATTGACTTTAGCTGATTTTGGCCTTTCGTTCTTCCATATGCATTTTTTTTTTTAATTGGTGTGTCAAGTTTTATCTAGACCTAAGAGCTTTCGAGAACTGTGGAGAATTTGTGAAGAACTGACTCATCTAGGATACACACTCTTCTCACTCGTAAGTGTGGTTTAATTCAATTCTCTACTTATTCAAGATTTCTTTTAACCCTTTTGATAATACTCAGTAACCTTCTTCAAAGGGGCTAGAACATCGTTGGAGAGGAAGCTTGTTCTTTGATCTTGATTTCTTTTCCCCCGGGGCTCACTCTGCTTCTTCACCCTCTTCACCCCGAGATGGAGTGACTGTCATCTGATGTCAAATTTGCAAAGACTAAGTAAATTGAGCCCCACTCTTTTTTCTTTGGGGGAATAAGAAGCCTGTGGTGAGCTGATGCTGTCTTGTTTCTCTAGGGTAGGCTTGTGGCTTGTTTTTTGCTGGAAGTTCTGTTGAATGTTAAGTTGTAACAGTAGTGTCCTTCTCCGTTGCTGACCTCAGAGAGGACGTTTCAACATTTTGTTCCATTAAGTATGATGTTTGTTGCAGGTTTTTTTGCATATACACTCAGTTTAAAGCGGTATTCTATTTCTAGGTATTCTATTCCATGTGTTATTATCATAAAAAGGTGTTACATTTTATCAAATTATTTTCCATATTTATTGGAATACTCGTATGATTTTTCCCCTTTATTCTATTGCAGGTGAATTACACTGATCTTTTTCTTATAACTTTAAATTTTGATGTAATTGAAAACTTCTATGAAATTAATTTGCATAAGGAACTGATAACCTTTTACCCATATTTGCCAGTTGTTCACATTTTGCCTTAATTGCTTTATCACTTTTCTACACGCACACATACAAGTCCATATTACTTATTTTTTCTGAACCATTTTAGACCAGATTGGAAATAGTATAATCTTTTCTCTCTAAATACTTCAGTGTGTATTTACTAAAAACAAATATATTTTCTTATATAACTAGAGTTCAATAATTAAGTCAGGAAATTAAACATCGACCCATTACTATTCTTATGTGTGAATGTCAAGCCAACCTTGCATTCTTAGAATAAATTCCACTATGACATAATATTTTATCCTCATATGTCATTGAATTTAATTAACATTTTTTTTTTTTAAACGTGAAGAGAGAGAACTTGGCCCTATAATTTTCTTCTTGGTGATGACCTTGCTCAGTCTTAAAAATTTGGGAAGCATTCTCTTTTTATCCATTCCCTGTAAAAGTTGTGAGCAATTGTTACTATTTCTTCATTAAATATCATAAAGAATTTACTCCTGAAGTGGTGTGAAGGTTTTTTAATTTGGGATTCAATTTAATATGGCTAAATTTCCTCTCTTTGTGTCCATGTAGTAAATTTTTAAAACTGTCATTTAACTTAATTTTCCAGTTTATTGTCATAAAGTTGCTCATATTATCCTGTTATCTTTTTAATAGATGAGGATATATAGTTATAGCTCCTATTTCATTCCTGATATTTTCATTTGTACTGTCTCTCATTTTTCTTTGATTAGTCTTACTAGTCTTTAAATAACCAACTTTGGGCCTTATCGATTCTCTCATGTATTTATTTTCTATTTTATTTATGTTTTCCTTTTTCATTCTTCCCTTCTTCTTCTTTTTGCTTTCTTTGGGTTTAATTTGCCATTCTTTACTTAACTTCTCAAGGTAGATATTAAAACATTGATTCTCAGACTTTTTCTTTTCTAATATACACTTTTAAGATTCCTTTAACCACTGATTTAGCAGCTTTCCATAAGTTTGGATATATAGTATTCATCATAATTTCAAAATATTTTCTGACTTCTATTGTGATTTCTTCTTTGACACTTAAATAATGTAGCAGTTTGTTGCTTAATTTCTAAGTATATATGGGATTTTCTAGTTTTTATGTAATTGCTTTCTAGTTTAATTTACTGTAGTCAGAGAATATACTTTAAATGATTTCTATACTTTCAAATTTTTCGAGACTCCTTTTTTTGGTCAATATTGGCAAAGGGTACATGTGTACTTAGAAAGAATGTTATTCTTGGGTACAATATGTCAATTAGTGCAAGTTGGTTAATCATATTGTATAATCACATTATATTCTTATCATTTCTTTTGTCTTCTTAATCTATTGGCTAATGAGAGGCTTGTGTTAATATATCTTTATGATTTTGGATTTGACAGTTTCTCCTCAGTTATGTCAATTTCTGCTTTTATATGTTTTGGGACTTTGTTGTAAGCTATATGCAAATTTAAAATTGTTATATCTTCCCAATGAATTGATCTTTTTAAATATGGCTAAAAAAACTCCAATCTGATAATCTTTGTTTTTTATTGAGTTTAATCAGATTTCATTTTTGTGATATATTGTGACTTACGTTTTTCAATCTTTTTCTTTAAATATCTTTCTTTGCACATTTCCCCCCTGATTTCTCTTGGGAATTTGATTGTCTCCTTCCCTCACCCCAACCCCCTCCACCAACTTGGTTACTCTGCTGGTTTGGAATTCTTCAAATATCCATTGATCACAATCACACCTACCTCATCATTTGCTATAATTGTAAATGACTTTAGCTTTGTTTTTAAATAAAATATTAGATTTTATTTGTATTTTTTAAATTTCCACAATTGCTATTCTATTAATTTCCATACTCACCATATTTTTTTTTCTTGCTGATACCATGGTTTATCTTTAGGTTTAGTTTAGTTTAGTTTCGTTTTGTTTTGTTTTCTTACTAAGGAACATCTTACAGTGAAAGTCTGTGGGGGCATAAGTAGTCTTAATCTTGTATACCTGAACATATCTTTATATCACTCTTATTGTTAAATGGTAGTTGAGCTCAGTATAAAATTATAAGTTAATGCTTAGTTTTCCTCAGTATTCTGAAGATATTACTCCGTTGTCTTTTGATCTCTATTGGGATGTGTGTGAAATTTTCTGAGTGTCTAATTGTTATTTTTTTTGTAAATAATTTGTCCCTTTTCACTTGTGGATTTTAAGATTTTCCCTTTACCTGTGTAGTTCTATAGTTTCACTATGATGTTTTATATACTAGGGAGTTGGAGAATACTTTTCTCTGAGACTTCATGTCCTTCTTCAATTATGGAAAATTCTTAATTATTAGCCTTAAAGATATTGCTTCTCTGACATTCCCCATATTTACTTACTTTTGAAATCCTATTGAATGAATATAAGAGTTTCTTTATCTAGCCCTATAGCTCTTAACTGTGTGTGTGTGTGTGTGTGTGTGTGTGTGGTGTGTGTAGTGTGTGTGTGTGTGTGTGTGTGTGTGTGTGTGTGTGTGTGGAGAGAGAGAGAGAGAGCGAGCGAGAGAGAGTGAGAGGTAGACTTTTTCATCTGTGCTGTGTTCTGAATGAATTCTTCAGTATTCCCTGCTAATTAGCATATTCTTTCTTTTACAGGTTCAACCTAGAATTGATTTCATATATTGAGTTTTTAAAAATAGGTCTATTTTTGTGCTCAACCTTTCTAGTTTCTTCTTTTTCATATGTATCTGCTCTTATTTAGAAATTTATTCCCTTTCCACATTTCCTTAGTGTCTTAAAATGAAATTATTGTTTCATTTATGTCTTTGTGCATTAAAAACATACTTTTTTTATTTTAAAAAGTCTTTTCTAGGCTGTTGCGTACATTTGATTTAATAGAAAAATAAATTTGCATTCAGATTTTTTATTTCATTCTCATTGGATCCCTTCATGTTTGGCGATTATTGCGAGTGGGAGATTTTTGTTTACGTTTTCTCTCTCCCCCCACCTTATCCTCTCTCCATAGTTTTCTATCCCTACAGTGATTTTACAGTCGTTCAGAGCTGTTGTCATCCGGGCCTATAATCTAGAGCCACTTCTACTATTGCAAGGCTTTTTTTCCTCTAGTAATGTTGGGCGTATTATAGTCACATATTATATTAACTAAATTTGATTTAGGTTCTTGTTACAAAGTCTTTTTGTTTTGTTTTGTTTTGTTTTGTTTTCCTGTCTCCCTGGACTATACAACCCAAGTGCCAGACACTTTCTGAGTTTTTCACTATCTTAGTCAGCAGCTCAGTTTTTCAGATTTCTTTCATGAAGACGACCCATCCCAGCTCTGGCCTTTCCCAAGGGAAACGACGCCAGGTCCCTTCTCACAGAGAGCACTAGTAATTCCCTCGTTCTGCAGGAGTGACAGTACAGCGTCATCACCTGTAGGCCTGTGGTTTCAGCCACTACTCACCACTTTCTGTTTCTATTACAGAGGTGATTATTTTGAGCCCACTTGTTTGGCTGGCTTTGTTTCTTACTTATTACTGATACATCTTTACAGCCAAGGGGTGTGGGATCCAGCATGAATTCACGTCACTGGCTGGACCAGGATTCTGTCCTCTTCTTAAAGATCTCGTCCTTCTTTCTCCAGTGAATGTGACCCTTTTGGTCAAGTAGGTCTGGACATAGCTTTGACTCTGTGCTTGGGTGATAATGGAGGACTTCTACTTTTAGCTCCCAAAAGATCTCCTGAGTTATATCTCAGGGACCGTTATCTAGGAAAGGAACAGAGGAGTATGAAATGTCAGTGGCAAAGAGCTCGCCGTCACTGTCAGGGAGGTACCAGAGGAGAGGAGTGAGTGGTGGTTGAGGGGCGTGGGCTTGTTCTCCGCTTTGCTCTCTGACTTCCAGAGAAAAACGAAATTTTAACTACCAGAAACATAGGCGTGGAAATGGTGAAAGAACAAAGCAATTAGTTGCCTAAATTGTGTCATTTTCTTATATTGCTTATAAACGATCTCAAAAAATCCTGAATTAGATAGAGAGTAAAAATGAAGAAAGATTATAAATATTTTAGTGTAATTGGCTAGAATACGGACTAGAATTCGAACTTAAAATTTCTGCTGTAGCTATTTTATAATGTTTGTTTCTAATGAATTTCCTTAAGAAGATTTGAAGAAAAAAGCTATCATATTTAAATGGTCTAAATTATATATGAATTGGTTCATAGTATTTCTTACATAAAAAATTTCTAGTGAGTTTGGATTGTGTAGAACTCTTGAATTGGAACAAATCTAGATCAATTTTTTTTACAGGATAAAGCCGAACGTAACAGCTGGTTCAGTGCGAATTGTCTCTTTATAGCCTGTTAACACAATAGAGAGGCACATTCAATTTTGTGTGCATGTGTATGTGACCACAAGGGGTTAAAAATCTCAGGTTCTCTTAATTCTGAGAGCATGTGGTGGCCAGCCCAGAGCCAGATTGAGCCATGTTAATTTCCCAGAAGATTTCAAAGAATTATCTTTTGAAAAGGGGAAGTTTGGGCTAATAAAAACCAGGATAACCTCCGGCAGTCACATGGACAAGAATAGAACAAATTACTCCTGGCTTGTTCAACATTGTTGCCAGGGGCTTTCTCTGGCCGAACCAGACTGCTCTGTTTTCCTTTATCCCAAAGAGAGAAGTTATTTCAGTAATGTCACGGGAAAGGTAAGAGCAGCAAAGTTGGGCCAAGTGCTCATCTGTGTTCTCTTTCTTCGGCTCAGCTCTTCGGGAGTACTGCAGGAATTGTAAGAGCTTTGGAGCCATCAGGTCCTGGCTTTGATTCCTATTTTGCCACTGTCCCCCAGGGAATCAGGGAAATATATGTTTCTACTCTGAGCTTCAGTATCTGGAGCTCTTAATGAAGCTAAGTAATGTCTAGGTCATGGTCACGATGACGAGGATATGGATAGGATAAGAGCTGTAATACACTTGGACATAGTAGGCACTGAAGAAATGCACAGAGATGCTAGGATTCCCTTCATTGGATCAGCTCCTCTCTCTCTCTGACAATTCCTGAAACCTCACCTCTTTTGTAAGTATCTTCTTGAAAGCTGGGGCCAGACGATTATCACAGGTTTTGTGTAAAAATTAAGAATTTTAAAATAAAATATCTATTCTCTATTGGCCATGTAACAAATTACCCTAAAGTTGACTGTGTTCACAGATTCTATAGGTTGGGAACTCAGGAAGAGCACAGCACCGTGATGCTGTGGCCTTGTGGGCGACTGACCAGGTGGTGGAAGATATCCTCTCGAGGTGTCCTTGCTCACGTTCCCAGGGCAGTGCGGCCCTCATGTTCGGAACACCTACCTGTGGCTTGCACTTCCTTACAGCACCGCAGCCTTGACTTCTAGTACAGCAGCTAACGGTCTGAAGGGAAGTTTCCAAAGAGAACCAGGCAAAATCTGGAACACTTTTTAGGCCCTAACCTTGGGCGTCACATGACATCACTTCTGCTGGGCCTCCAAGCCCCTCCAAGTTCAAGGAAGGAAACGTAGACTTCACCCCTGGATGGGAGGAAGTCAAAATCACGACACAAAGATCTATGGAATCAGAGCTATTAGAATTGTAGAATCTTTGGAAAAATACGATTTGCCCCTGGGGTGAGTTCTTGATAAGTCTTTGACGTTTTTGACCGGGTTTGTCAGGAGTGTGAAAGATTTGAGGAGCGTAGCTACAGGGTCCTTGCCACAGTGACTCAGGCGGAAATAACGAAGGCCGGATTAGGCAGCGGCAGAGAGAATGGAGAGAAGGAGACGAACATGAGGACCGCATCGGGGCCGAATCAGCCTCATGCGGGCAGAGAGGAAGAAGGTGCCAAGGCGGAAGAAGAGGCAGGAGGCTCTGAGGTTTCAGGCACAGATGCTCGGAAGGGCGGGTCTGCCGATGACCTGAAACTGAGCCTCACAGGGGGGAGCGGGGACCTCCTCGTCCCTCTGGCTCACCACAGACGACGGGCTCATCTTCCAGTGACTCTCGTACCAACTGTCCCAGCCTGCTTTGCACGTGTGCCCTTGGCTTTTCACAGATCTGCAGGTGAAGGTGCTCAGATCCCGAAACCTCGGTAAGCCCCTACAGGGCAGGGATGGTGACCCCGTGAGAGACGACCTCAAGGGCGATAAGTGGCAGGGAAGCCATTTGTGAGTGTGATTGTGCATCAAGATCCTGGGTGCAGGAAGCCTACCGAAAGAAAACCACGAATCCAGGGAGAAACGGCAGCACAGGCGGAGTTTCTACAAAACGTTTCAATACCACTGTGAAAGGCGATCCAAACATCGCCCGGCGAAGGCTCTGGGCTTCCTTTTTCACGGCATTTACCTGTCGTTGGAGGTCAGGCCTTGGGGCTCCAGATTCGATCACATTTTCATGGCTTCACCAGCAGTATCCTTGTCTACCCTGTCCTCTGCTAACCCTGCACAGAGGTGGTTTAAGTATATGTGGCTTCATTTCGCTTCATTCCGGAGCTAGTTATAAGATTATTTAAAAACATTCCAAATCAATGCTATCCTCCCCCCCCCGGTGATGATAAGAGAGGCTGAACGGGCACTCAGTGAACCTGCCATCACTCAGCTATTTCAGGAACCGCCCGTTAGGAATTGTTCTTAGAGTCACTCCACGAACCATCAACACTATATACCAATTTTTTTGCTCCCAAATTGTCTTACTTACTAGATGAGTCAAAACTCTTTCATTTGCACGTGAATTTGAGGATTAACCAATTTAAGTGAAAAAACAAAGTTATTGGTGCACATAACTGGACAGGCTGGAGCAAGCTGGCATCAGGTGCAACTGGACCCAGGAGTTGAAATGGCGTCAGTGGATCTCTGCCTCTTTCACGTCTCTCTGTAGGTTCGACTCTGTCTCGTTCACTGCTTCCTGCATGTGCTGAGGAAGGTGGCTGCCCACAGCCCCAAGACTCTGTCCTTCCAGTTTAGCAGCCTTAGGGAAAGGAGGCCCGATCCCCCATAATCCCCACGTCCCCTTTCCCACCATTGTCCTTATATCATTCCCAAGCAGGGCTCTGCTTGTCCCAGACTGAGCCAAATCCCATTGCTATGGCTAGAAGGAAAAGGCTTGTTACTCGAAAACAAAAACAAAAAACACAAACAGGGCAAAACACATGCTCCGTCCGAGAAGCCAAAGATAGTAGTGGCCAGGGGCTACCTCACCTGCTTTGATCATCATTCTGGCCATTGTTTCACTAACCTTTAACTGTTCCGAAAACCTGCCTGAGAGCTCATTAGAGATGCAGACTCTCAAGACCGCCCCAGGCCGATGCTGTCAGAGGCTGCAGTTCAACAAGATCCTCAGGTGAGTCTCATGAACATGGAAGTTTGGGAACAGCTGGGCTAGAGGAGAAAGGATGGGGCAATGGCTCCGAAGGAGGTTTTCAAAGAAGAGCCTGAGAGGGTTCTGTGCCTGGCAGTATGATCGGATGGACAATCAGCCCGCCCGGGGATCACCGCTAGGCAGGCAGCAGGCTGGGGTGCTACATCAGCGTCCCAGGCAGGGACATGAAGACCAGGCTGGGGCCCAAGGTCAGAGTCAGGCTAAGCAAAGGTGGCGGTGCTGGTCCTGCTCGACTTCTGAACAAGGAGCATCTTGAGCTCCCAAGTACAACAGAGTGGGTCCTGCAGCCTGGGTGGGCCACACCTGCAGGAGGTGACCGCGGGGCTTCCAAGGAGTAGCGAAGAAAGCTTCAAGGCCAAAGTCTCTGTTCCAGGGCTATGATAACACAGGTGAAAGGCAACATGACCTCTCTCTCTCCCTACTCCCCCCTTTTAAATACACCTGTACTACAGTCAGTTGTTGGAGTGATTCTGAACTTTGGATCCTTCCTAGTTGCAAATAGAGCCTCTGCATGCATACGACTTTATGCAAAACACAACCGTACCTGGACAGACTTTGCCTTTTCCCAAGCAAATTAGTTGTAGGCGTTGACTCAATCAGTTCCCCTTTCTTTTATCTATTTATTTTAAAGCGTATTCCTGTAAGAAGGACGCAGGAACGAAAGCCAATGGAAGAGCGATTGGATAGAACGGTTTAGAGGACTCGGACCCTGCGTCAAAGACGGAAACTGTGTCCTGCTGCTTGTCTCAAGGCCTTGGGGACCCGACGCTGGAGCGTGACACAAGCCGTACACCTCAGAGGTGGAGAGCAGATTTCCTTGGGTCTCCAGGCTCCTTTGTCCTCGCGTGGACGGGTCTCACACACCGTGCCCTTCACGCATGTACACCTTCTGAAGCCCGCCCCACAGAGCTACGAGCTCAGAGATGCTTTCGTTTCCAACAGACCCCCAGTCCCGGACTGCCGGGGTTCAGGACGCAGGAGTAGAAATCAGACACCCCGGGCTCGATTCTTTCTTAGCCACTTATTGGAAGCACGACATTGGGCAAATTCCATAACTCTGATCTCCTCAACTGTCAAATAGGGCTGGCGATAGGGTCGCCGTGAGCGCGGATGAGAAAACGTGTAGGAGATGAGGCGGTGGACGTTGTGTCTTTTTCTGAGCCTGTGGCACAGAGGAGGTCTTCGGCCCCGACTGAGTGCCGAAGCACCTGCCCCACTCAGAGCTCAGAGCACGGTAAGCGCTGACCAAGAGTAGCTGGTTTTATTCCCTCACCTGTGCTCTATTTTGCATGCTTTTTTGCTCAAGGTGCTGCACTGACTATGAACTAATGCTACCTGAGTCTTGGGAATGTCATGACATCACTTTCTCGAGATAATTGGAGACACCATGAGGTTTTGGAGAAATGTGGAGTCTGAAATAATCGAGAATTCATGACACGAGGTTACCGGCCTGGGCCACATTCGGAAGATGGTTCTGTTACTCCCACTCATCCGTCTAGGTCCTCGCGGCTCCCCTTGTCAATAACCTCATCCCGAACGGGACCCGAGGGACTTAACGTTCGTGGTTCTTTGAGAAAGCTCACTTTGTTCTTTTTGCTATTGTTAATACCGGGCTACTTGTGCTCACACAGAATTTGGGCTCCTGGCTGGGGTTCATTTTTCTTTGATTCGCTCCTTACAGTTGAATTCCTCATCTGTGAGGGGCAGGGGATGGAGCATGGGGGAAGATACAGATGCCGGCTGCAGAGGGTCACCTTGTTCTCCACGCCTCCGCCACCCCCTTGGCCACACGTGGGAGCAGGCGCGCAGGGGTCCACCCAGCTTCCCGCACTCTGCACAGTCCTGGGCTGTTCCTGGAAAGCCAGTGGCTTTGCAAACGATATCTGTGTCCTGAACTCCTTTCCAAACTCGGGACTCACGTTTTCAAGTCTGGCGACAAACTCGCTGGCTGCCGCCGAGCCTCTCTTCCCAGGGGAACTCTAAGCCCATCCGTCCACCAGAATTTTTGAAGAGCTGCGAGGATCTGGGTTTGGGTTTCTTTGCTTATTTGCTTCTTTATGAGCAGTTTCTCCTGAAGCGGACCTCAGCCTGTTGTTCTTTACTAATGTGTCCACGCTCGTCTCTCCCACTAGAACATTCTGCCCTCTCACTTCTCTGCCCTCATCACTTTATTAAGATGACCTATGCCAAGAGGTTCCGTTCAAATGTTTCTCTGAGAAGCCTCTCTAGCTCAGCCTCGAATAATCTCTTCTCTTTGACTTGCCTGGAGTGTGATTGCCTGAATGACTCCGGCCGGGTTCAGGACTCTGAGCGCTGGTGTTGGGGTACGTATCCCATTCCCCTCTACAGATGAGAAGCCCCAAGACGGCAGGGGGCATTCTGCATCCTTCTGTCTCAAAGAGCCTCTCCAAGGTTTTCACTGACGGATGACTCGCCCTCACTTCATTAGTGGAAAGGGCTCCTGTTACCAGACTCACAGAATAATTCACCTAATCACCTGGCTCAATGCCCCCCACGCTCAGCATTTAATATGTATTGACTTTCCTTCCTCATTCTTTGTGCTCCTTAGATATTCAATATCTCCTGAATGAATGAGTTAATTAATAAAGACATAAATCAGATGGTCTCTTTTTATTCCAAAGTGCTCCTGGCCCTGTTGATGTTTATCTTCAGTGATGCTGGTGACATGATTATTATGTGAAGACACCTATAACTATGGTCTATTTCTCCTATTTTTTCTTCTTAGCACTGTTTAGGGCTTGGGGTAGGACAAAAGAGTGATTCAACCAATGTAAACAGGCTGCTATTCTTTTAAAGTTTTGCAAACTTGATGGAAGAAAAAGGCTTCCACTGTTCCTGTAGTTTGCATTTCTCTGATTACCAGGTATCTGAAGCACTTGTGAGAAAGCAAGAGAAATGCATTGTGAACCACTTGAAGGCTGTCGAGCACTTCCGTTAGACACCAGGCACAGGATTTTGCATGGCCAGGCTTACGAGCTAATGTAATCAACTCCCCAAGACTTCCCAGGCTGTGAGGTCACAGAGACTGTAGTAGACCAATTGTATGGCCAGAGAAGACTGGCATTTTGACAAAGGCCCTCGCTGGCAAGCCTTCGGACTGCGTCTGTGAGCCTCTGACCTATAGGGTTGTGCTTTGTTCTGTCTGCAGACACAGCCCTCCACAGAGACTCTCCTCCTTAGACATCTCTCTCTTGTCCCCTGGCCTATGGCCAAGTTCCTGGGACCACCTGACCTCAGCTCACCGGGAGGACCCTGGAGCATGCCTCTCCTGCCTAGAGTCGAAATTTCACTCCTTAAGATTCAGAGAATGGGTGCCCACCATCCCTCAGTCCAAGGCGCACCTCCTGGGTGCTCGCTCCTACATCAGGGTGTCCTCCTTCTCCAGGTGGATGGCAGAGAAAGAGTAGGTTGTCCCACCCAAGGGGATTCCACTGCTGCCTGAGAAGTCTGCCCTTAGCTTTGGGCTTACCTGGAACAGCCCTCAGCATGACCAGGCCCATCAGTCTTGGGTAGTCCTGCCTGTGGGGCTTTTATAGAAGGTCAAAATGGGGTTCAGCAACCCGTCTGGTCTTTTGGGGGGAGTCTTGCCTGCCTGAAGTGATGGTCAGCCTCCTACACCCTCTGCTCCTGATCTCCTGTGAGCCAGTGCTTGGACAATACATTTAAAAAAAAAAAAAAACATTAACCGAGAACAGAAAATAATTTTCAGAGACTGTGTAATCTAAACCCGTTTTTAGGAAAGCAAGAACAGAACGTGCCCACCATGAACAAGCTTTAGCAGGATGAGGCACAGCAAGCTTTCTTTCCTTTCCCTCTGGGGTTGGACCTTTGCTGTCCCTTTGCTGAACTGAAAGGCCCACTGAGTTTTGTTTTTCTAACCGGAGAGAAATCTTTATGTCTAGATAAACCAGTTCACTATAGACGAAGCTGGCTTTTCCCTGGGTTCTAACGATCAAGGTTACACACACGCTGATAGATGATTGATCGATCGATAGATAGATAGATAATAGATAGACTGAGATAGAGATGTATGTGTGCATATGTATGTATGCATATATGCATGTGTGTTGGGTTTCAGCCAGGTTCCATGGGCACATGTATAAACATGTGCCAAGTCTTCATTATCATTTCCAATAGTGGTTTAGTCAGACAGAAAGAAGGCAAGGTCAGTGTCAGAACCAGGTCCAGGACACCCGTAAACAGGTTATCACCTGCGGAGGGCTCTACCTGCCCACACTTGAATAACAGGGGCACAGGAGCCAACAGCTAAGGCCTTGAGGATTGCTGTCAGTCTCCTGCTGTCCTTGGATCTCTCTCTTCTGGGTGATGACCATCTAGCAAATCACTCGACATTTATCCAGTGTCTGCTAAGTACCAGGCACCGTGTTGGCCTCTGAGAAAAAATGCGAAAAAAGGAGGAATGACTGAAACGTGCCTTTATTCGTGTAGAAAGAGAGCTGCTGGCAGTTAGTTAGTCAATGTCCCGTAAGGCAGTAAAGTGTGCACTTTGAAACACCATAAGACACCTTTCTCAGAGAAGCCCTATGTCCTGGGATAACTAGCCGAGCGAGGCCCTTTGCCCTTACGAGTAACTGGGTTAATAAATGGTGAACGCCTGGGTTGAAATTCTGGCTGTGTCATTTACTAGCTGGGTGGTCTTGGCCACATTAACACCCCTGGGACTCAGCTGCCCCCCTAGTGGAGCAGAGATAATAGCTGCTACTTCAGCGTCCACACGGGGCAGCTGGGTGGATTCAGCGACGCGGCTCCCGGAAAGCGCTTAGGCTGGTGCCTGGCACCTAGAGAAAGTGCCATGAGCGTGAGTGACAACTGCCATTTGACCTCCCTTCCGGCTGTGAAGGTCCGGGTCCTTGGCAACCCAGACGCAGGGCTTAAGTAGAGAGGACCAGCAGTGAGGGGGGGGCGGGGGGGCGCGGGCCAGCAGAAGGTAGAGCTGCCGGGATGCAGGAGATCGAGGAGTTTGCACACAACATCCCTCTTGAAATGTTTTTCCTTTTGTTACAAAAATATCAAACACGCAGAACCGTAGAGAGAGAGACATGTAACGGACCCTTACCAACCCGATTCCCGATACAACAGCGGTTAAGATTTTATCGTATGTATTTTACTGATTCTTTAAAAACATTCTGCTGAAGTATTTTAAAACCAATTGGAAATCTCATTATATTTTATCCCTACATGCTTCACTGTGCCTCCCTGAAATGTCAGGCTATTTTCTTCCAGAACCACAGTATCATCATCCCACCTAACAAATCAACAATTTCCTAATCTAACGCCCAGGCATCTTGGAGCATTTTGAATGACCCTTTTGATTTCAAGATAGATGATGCGGGGAGGAGACCTTCCGAAGACGAGATGGATATAGGAAAGAATGCTCCAGGTGTTGGGGTTGAGAACAGAAGGGAGTGCTGGCCAGTGTTCCTCTTGTGGACCCTCCACACACCCATGGAAAAACAGCCTCGTCTGAGATCCTCCATGTCAATGTGCTCATTGCAATTTGCTTCTTTCTAGAGGAGGAAAACATGTTTTTGAAGGCTGCTTGACAGACAAGAAGGATATTAATAAATGACATGCAAATTTCTTAATTTCACTTTGGCTGGATATGTGATTGCTACTTCTGAAATACAGGCTGGTGATGGCGCTTCTTCTTAAAAAAAAAAAAAAAAAAGATTTCTTGAGCTCCGAGTGCCTGCTGGGCTGTCCAGCTGAACTTGACGACTGGTAGCTAGGAGGCAGAATCATTCTGACGAGAGAGGGGGTATAAAGACCCATTCGAATGAGAACTGGCCCTCCATCAGAAGTTGAGAGTTTAATAATTTTGAGTGTGTCTTGGGGAGAGATACTGCTAAGGGTTGACTGAAAAGCTGAAAAGTTCTTTTTATAGCCCTGTGGCTCACACATGAGAAGGCATTTTTTTTGATCGGCCCTTCTACACTTGGCTTGCCGCCTGCTGCCATTCCTGTTTCTCCCTTCATTCTATGTGTTGCTGGGTGCAAGCCACTCTCTCCTGCCCCAGCTTGGGTGCTCTGGGCTTCCCAGTTCAAACAATGCGTTCCCCTTCTCCCAAGAGCAGGCATGAGGGCCCCTCCTCGTCGGTCTGTGAAGGGTCCCCTTGGGTCTCCGCTTTGGCCTGTGGTGGTCAGGGAGGGAACCCACAGTATATTATAGTTTAGGGTTAAGACTACTTGGACTCAAAACCTGCTTTCACCACTTCCTGTTTTCTCCAGGGCAAGGAGGAGCCAGCCTTACAAATAACGGCATCTTCTTATATGTACACCTTTGTGAAGATATTGTTATTTGTTCTGGAAAAGATTATCCTTCCCCAAGAAAGAGTGAATCACTTTCTTATGTAATGAAGAAACATCGCAATTGCAAATTGAGGGTGAACGTTAAAACGAGATGACCATTTGTATCCTGCTGGGTGTTCTAGCATGTATGCCCGGCTTATTTAGTTTTAGTAGAAGGGACTTAATTTTCATCATCCCTTCTGTTAATAGACGTGTCTTCTCTTGCCGGTAGATTTTGTGTACTTAGAAGAAAACCCCACTGTATTCCAAGTGCAAGATAAAAAAACGACCGTTAAGCATTTTTATATGATTCACAGGTCATGACCAAGCGTAAGTCAGCTAGAATTTGATTGTGTAAAGCTATCATTTAAAAAGTAACCCAGCGCTTATAAATCCCACTACTTGGATTTCCAAGTAATACTGTACAGTCTTCCATAAATTGAAAATAATGTCACCAACTATTAACAAGTCATGATCCATAAATAATTTGTAAAATAGTGTTTGTAGATGCCAGAAGCAACTCTGAAAGATGTGAATATTGAACCTTAAACTTCGCCTGTTGACATTGTTTGGAAGTCTACTCAGTCAGCTGGTCCTGGGGAGGAAGCTCCTCAAACAAGGGGATGGCGGGCGAAGCCAGGGCACAATTCTAGGTTGGTCTCTGAGCCACGGTCAGGAGAGTACAGGCTTTTCAAAAGATGAAGACTGAGAGAAAGTGCCAAGAGGCATAGTCAATTGTTTAATCATTAGAAAAAGGGAATTTAAGTAGCCTTGTGTAACATTCAGAAAAATAGGAGGAAAAGAAACGAGAGAGAAGAAGAATCTCATCCTCAACAAAGGCATCAACAAAAGCTCTGTGTTCAAACATGAGCCGTGTGAATGAACCATCTTATTGGTACATGCCGATGAGTTCATTAGGCAGCATTAGAATAGAATTAGAGGATACAGCTGTAATCTCAGTCTTCTCCTCATTCAAAGCCACAGGCATCATGGACCTTGGGACTCTGTTGCCTTTGTTCAAATGCCATGCCACTGTAGCCATAGCTGGGAACCTAGCGGACAACCACTGGAATTGTTTGGTAGGATGGGTCCTGACTTATATACAGGTACCAAAATTCCTTGCCGGGTCCCAGCCACTGTGGTAGGTACTGTTCACCCATCATCTATGTGTTCCTCGGGCTTTCTTGCTTAGAAAACCTCAACAATTCGCAAGCGCAATATGGCTGACTAAACATACCCCCTTCTCAGTCCTCATCACAGCTAGTGGATCCACTTAGCACAGTCTGGCCAATGAGATTGGGGGAAGGAGTCCTTGGGGGACTGTGCTTTTTAAATAAAAAGGCCAAACTTCACCAAGAGAAACCTCTTTTTACCCGTTTGTTCCCTCCGCCACCAGGTGTCAAAGACACAGGTGACAGTCAGTAAATGAGTATGCAAATCTGACCATGGTAAGAATGGAGTAAGGAGTAGTAAGATGGAAAGGACCGGGGTCCCTGAGCATCGCTGAGTGACCGCACGTCCCCTGGACTGCAACCTCCACCCCTTGTCATGTGAGAGAAATAATAAAGGCTATTTCCTCAAGCAGTGATAGCAGTGTTTTCTGTTTGTTTGTTTGTTTGTTTGTTTGTTTTGTAGCCAAATGCATTTATAACTGACACCGATCCAAAGACAGTTCTTCCAGAAAACCTGAGCCAGCATCACGTAGCGATTTATTAGCTGCTTCTAGAAAATAGCACATTTTCAGCTCTGAATATCCACCTTAAGGGAAATTTTTACTGTTGCTTTCTTCTTTTTTCTTTTCTTTTTCTTTTGGACCGGATGATTCCAGATGTCAATAATATGTGCGTGAGGAGCCGCAGTCCTGGGATTTTGACACTGTGTCACTTCATCCTTCTATTATCACCATCTCAATGAAAAACAGCCAGTCGACTGCACGACTTCAGCTTAGTTTCTTTGCTCTCGCCATTGCTACCAGAAACCTTGAGAATTGGGCATGTTAAAAAAGCTCATGTTACTTTAATTCACATGGCATGCCCTGGCCACCTGTCAGAAAGAACGGCAGAGGTTTCTCCCTGTGTGTCTCAGTAGTCTTTGCGGACACTTGAGCATTCACGAAGGAAGTTTGCCGACCTGAGATGCTCAATAATGTCTTAAGCCACACTCCAACGAATGATTATTTGTGCCGAAGTCCACGTAACCTGCCCCGCTCACCTACCAGTGTAAACGGGCCAAAGTCAGTCTTTTCCAACCGAAACTGTTAAACCACATTGTCGGATACAAGACAGGAACTAGAAAGTAGACCGGAGAGTTTTTATGAACACTCGATGGCCATTTTCATTTTTATTGATGATGAGAAGAATCCCAAAGTAGGATGAGTCTCAACTGAAAAGGGAGTGTAGCTGACTACTCCTGAATCCTTCTCAAGGCCCACAGCGTAGTGCTGGATGTTGGCCATGGTTTGACGAAAGAAAGCTGAGGTCGCCAGCCTCCTGGGCAGTGTCGTGGCCACCTGTCAGTGGGGTCAGCTGTTAGACTCAAGGTGGCTCAGCTGAGTCATAAGGGCTTGAGGACTGTGGTCACAGAAGTGGTCAACAGGTTTTGCAGGCCCCTAAAAAGCTAGAAAATAGAACAAAAGCTAAGAAGAAGAAATCTTTAGTCCAAGGGTGGGGCTGAAGGGCCAAAGGCATTTCCAAGATATCTTTAGGATCTCGTCAGAGTGGAGTGAAATTATTAATGCCACAGAAATTTCTAGAGCCTGCAAGGTTGTTCCCCAAGCAATCCTAGTTGAAGAATTCTGCTACATTTTAGGTAAGCCCATTTTAAGCTTACCTGCCTAGGACCTCCAGATTGAAAGAGCCCCGAATGGCTTCACGGGAACTTTCCACAGGAGCGGAGAATCTGAAAGTCTGTAGCACCTTGATGTAGACCCACCGCCACCCCCTCGCTGCTCTGAGAGGCCCGAGTGCCAGCAATCCTGACAGTCCGTGCTGCGCACACAGAGGCCAACAGCAACAATCTGGTCTATTTTCTTGGACCACTCATTTTCCTTGATTATAAATAACCAAGAACATTGTTATACTTAAGTAATACATTGTGGAATATAATGCAAAATTTGCATGAATTTTAAGGGGAAACAGAAAACAGTACATAAGGGACAGGTTTCCTCTTTAGATGAGCCTCTCCTCGAGGACGGGGCCATGAGTTGTTTATCTTTCTCTCCCTTGTCTCTTCCCAAATCACACAGACGAGAACAAGGAAAAAAGAGGGAGAATCACGGTATTTCGTCCTCTGAAGAAAACCACAGGTGACTTTTGGGTGACATCTTCAGGGTCCCTCTTGATGCAACTTAGATGCCTGGAGTCCCTTTTACACAGAGGGCGACCCTATTTGGCTGTGCGCCTCTGTCCTGCGCAGGAAACCTTTAGGTCAGTTTGACTTAGGTTGGCTCGCAGAAATTAACATTTTTAGATGCCCACGCTTAGCCAACAAGGTCACACACCGGTGGGAACAGGGAAAGCCCTTTACATTTATCAAGATGTAATAAATATTATCGCTCGCTTTTTTTTTTTTTTTTAACACCACCACCAAAATGGGACCTGGAGACGCTCAGTGCGGAGGGCTGGGTGTGCGTCCACAGCCGGAGGGTAAGGTGGCATCGCCCTCCGGAGCATCGCTTTCAGCATGTTCCTTGGCTTCCCCTCCGGGGAGCCTCCAGGGGTGAGATGAGACCCCCCAGGGTGTCCATCTGCCCACACTGACGGTTCGCGATGTGACACGAGCCTGCTGGGCTGGACGCGTGCCAAGAGTGGCCAACGGCAGGAGGCCCGAGCGAGTGAGGCGGGGCAGGGAGGCCGAAGAGGCTCCCCGGCGTCCGAGGCACAGCTGCTGCCCACAGGGCGGGGGCAGCTCTGCGGGAAAACCCAGCCTGCGGCACACCTGCCCAGCCGGAGGGCCCGAACTGCCTCAAGGACCAGCTTTGTTCTGAGAGCGACTTTACAAGGTGGTTGTATCAACTGTGGCAGGACTTCAGATGGGGACAGCAGCTCAGACCTGCTAGAATGTTCTTCCTTCTCATACCCCCATCTCTCTCTACCCCCATCTCTCTCTCTCTCCTCCTCCTCCTCTTCCTTCTCTCTCCTCTCTCTCTCTCTCTCTCTCTCTCACACACACACACACACACATACACACTGCTTATTCTATCCCGAGGTTGCTGAGTCGGGATTTCCCACGCCTCCTTTCCCCTGAGGTGATGTGCGTAAAAAGGGTGGCCTCCTTAAGGGTAACACATAAAAGTGGGTCCTGCGGAGAAAGGGGGAGCTCTAACTTCCAAACGCCTGGACAATATGATGTATGCGTCATGACTGACACTGGCTTTCAGTCGACCTGGGCGGGGCCATACTGTTCTATGAGCCAGGAGCCCCGCCTTAGCGCGCAAGGTCTGGGAAACGCGTAAAGGACCTCAGCGGGCGAGGAGGACGCGCTGCCCTCGTGTGTCCCAGGCACCTGGCAGAGTGCGGCCCACAGTGCAGCTGGCTACAAAAATCGACTTAAGGACCCACCTGCAGAAGCCCCAGATGCCTCGGAGCTGGGAACTCAGTTGAAAGAGGACGTAACCCTGGAAAACCTTGGCCACGCTCCACCTAGTCCCCAAAGCCTTCCTGCCGTGGCCTGGCCACCCCTGCATCCACGGCCAGTGTCCTCTGGGTAGGTCTGAGCTCCCGCGGGCCTTCACAGTCTCCAGCAACTAGGACGGATACTTGCATACCCGTGTCTGAGTCCAGCCCTGTGCATTTGTTAATGGACGATGCTGCTTTAGAGGCAATGCAACTTACTGGATGACAACACAGGACTTGAATTCTTCCAGAAATGGATTTGAATTCCAGCTCTGCCACTGGCCATGAACAGCAAAATGGGAATAATAAGAGCATCTTTATAAGAATGAAGTTAATAATATTCGTACACATTTGTAAAGAACGTGGTAGACACCTAATAAATATGAACTATAAATCATTTTATTAATACTTTTACTAACACATTGCAAATTAATTTAGTGCTAAATATAAAATGTGATGGGACTGATGGTTTTTGACCCACATAGCCTTTGCACACGCGGGGGTGGACTGAGGCAATCTCTTATCTTTAAGGTGGATACAGAGAGAGGAGAGAGACTGCCCTCATCTCTGGCAAAGAAGGAGAGGCAATGCCCTGTCACTCTTAGGGACTTACCACTTTGCTCATAGCTCCCTTTGCTGCCTCCTGGCAAGTTCAGTTTTCTAAGACCGTTGTCTGACCCCTGTTTACGTTGCTTTTTGGGGAAAGATGTAGGATCCATACAAAGGAGGAAGGCCGCAACACTGGTCCTTTCGGAAAGCATACACAGTCGTTTCTTTTTTTCTTTTAAAATCAAGACCCTTAATTTTTATTTGGTATCTTCTCTTCTTAACTCTGTTTCTGGAAAAAAAAAATGCAGCCTCTGCCACGTTCCATCATGTAACTCTGCTTAAACCTCCCTGCTCCCCCCCCCCGCCCCCCCCCCCCCCCCCCCCCCCGTCCAGTTTTCCCATCCCCCTCAGATCTAATCCCAGATCCAATCCCAGATCCTTTCCAGCAGCCGGCAGCCCGCAGGCCCCTCCCCTCCCCCCTGGCCCGCCCACCTCCCCTCTCCCACGCCTCGTGGCCACTCGGGCCCTGCCACACTGACTTTTACTGACTTTTTACAGTTCCTGCCGGATGCTGAGCAACCTATCCCACAGGGCCTTTGCATGTGCTAATCCCCTGCCTGGCATGTTTTTGCCTCAACTGTCCTCCTGGCTCACTTATCACTTCCCGAAGTGCGCGCGTGTGTGTGTGTGTGTGTGTGTGTGTGTGTGTGTGTGTGAGATTGTCCAATTTCTCCCACTAGGATAACAGCTCCTTGCGGGCAGAGGTTTTATTTTGCACACTGCTATAGACCCAGCACCTAGAGCCATCCTGACACACAGTGGATGCTCAGGAAATACTGAGGAAATGATTATTGAGTGAGCAGTGACTGTGTGACTCCTGAGCCTGTGCAAACCCCCTTTACTGCGGGGGTCGGGGGGGGATGGGGGGCGGGGAGCTTCACGTGCCCTGTGGTCAGGGCCCACTCACTCCATGGATGAGAAGACCCGGGATGGGTGGGCGCCTCTTCCACCGTGGTCCCCAGGACCGTTTTGAGCAGTGGGCCTGAAACGCGGCACAGCCAGCAGGTGAGGGGCTGGCTTTCCAACAAACGGCCTCACGTGTCATATATGCTTGATACATGTCAGAGAGAAAAGCACTAAAGATAAAAGGGGAAGAAATGGCTGTGTAAAATTCGGCCTTATGAGATAAGTGTCCATTTCCTTTGCAGAGGGTCGGGAGAGAGGCTCGTCAGGGTGAAGAGCCGTGTACGGGGTGTGTCCCGGAAGACCAGGACACGTTCAAAGCCCTTCTCACGGCTTAATCACGAATTTCCACGGAGAGGAAAAGGTGACATTTTACTTTTTACAGAGATGGATTTCCTTTAAGGTGCCTTTTTTTTTTTTAATGGAAACACTCCTTGTAAGAAAAATAAAAGTCCCATAATACAGAAGAGAAGAAAGAAGGAAGAAAAAACGACCGCTCAGGTTCTTCTGCTCCGTGGACACTGCAGACAGACGCGAGTCACAGGCGGGAGACCCCTCGGCGCATGCGTGCCACCCGGACGCCTGGATTCCGTTTCACAAAAACAAGATCATATTACGCGTTTGATAGACGCCGCTTTCTTCTCCCATCACTGTGTTCCGAGGACATGTTTCTGTGCAAGACTTGTGCCTCTGCGACATCGCTTTTCATAGCCTTTAGTGGCATAACGGTCTTCCAACACGCTCTGTCAGTTCCCCACTGGTCCTTAGGCTGTTTCCAGCCTCGCTGTTAGATGAGATCGTATAAGCAGGCTGCTTACCACCACCGTCCAGGTAGCTCTTGTCCCAGTTGGACCTTCAGTCACCAGTGGCATCATCATTTTAGAAATCCATCATCGCCCCTGGCCATGCGCAGCCCCAAAAGCACTATGACAAAGGCTCCCCAAACCCAGTTCTTACTACCAACCAAGTCGGCTGTATTCAGTTATCATCTTCCGTGTGTGGAGAAAGACTTGCTCACTTAGTTCTGATTTCCCAGAAAAATTCAGAAGTGCTTTTATATTGTACTTGGCCACCACAGTTTGTGGCCCTCTAGCGTCCGCCTCTCGCTTTCTGATAACAACAATTCAGGGAGGGTTACCCCTCACCTGCTGGTTACACTCCTGGACTTGGGGGAGGGCAGGTGGACAGTCATTAAATCCCCGAGCGTTGTCCCCTGAAACAGCCAGCCTCCACCTGCAGCGCCACCCCCCCCTCCCTCTGCCCTCCCGGCCTGGCAGCCTTCAGGTCACAGAGTGGAGGGGACAGGGCCCCCCAGGAGAAGGTGTGTGCTACCTCGGTGGCCTTAACTATCTCCTTTCCTTTGTTTTAGGGCACAAGGAAGAGCAAAGTCTTGAAATAATTGACTTCAGTGCTTTGTGGCGTTTTTTCGTGTGTGTAATTTTCTCTCATTTTGCCTCCTCGTTAAACTTGTTAGTGTGGCTTCTCTTTACTTGACTAAACCCTGCCATGCTGAGTCAAAGAGGGCCTCACTATTGTTAACCTCTTGGACAGCTGAGGGCAGAGAAACACCCGGAAGGGATGTGACTCACCCAGGGTCCTGTGGCAATGCCCCCGCGTGCTGCAACTCAAGCTTACAAGGGTGGGAGCTGCCAGTGGGGGAGGGGGCAGCTCAAGTTACAGGACCAGGTTACACGCTGGGGGGAGGGGTGGTCGGCCGCTCCACTTTTTCTTAGTTCAATGTCAGAAGAGCCTTGGAAGGAGGTGGCGAGGAATCCTGGTGGTCTCATTTTAGAGGGTCTCTCATCACATTCTAGAGCTCGGTGGTGACAACTTCCTGAGGTCTGCCCCTGGCCTGGGTGGATCAGAAGCTCCCAGGCTGGGTGACTCAGTAGTTGACCAAGGCTCTCTGCTGACAGCACTGTGTACGGAAGAGTGTCAGCTGTTGAGCCCCAGTAATCATGTTATGGGGGGGCGGGGCGGGGCCGGCGGGGAAGAGCTATGCTGATTGCAAGTCTAGCTGAGCTGGCATGAGCTGGTGCTTTCACGTGTTCTGTTTCATTCACTCCTCGTCCAGCCCTGAGGAGCAACCACCAGCTTCCACTTTCCTCCTCCTGGTGGAGGCACCGAATGATCGCAACTCAGTGGAACGTAGCCATTGCATGACGGAGATGGGGCTTCAATCCACCTGTGTCTTGGTTCCGACGTTCATATCTCTTCCTTAGGTACCGCATTGCGCATTAGGGCCCTCCGGGCCGACCTGAATTTGGCAAGAAATCTCTTCGGAGTGAGACATCTTTCTGCAAAGAAAGGACTAACTCTCACACACACTCGTTTTTTTTTTTTTTGTTTTTTTCCCCTTTCCTCGCTGACATGTCGTCTGAGGAGAACGATGTCAAAAGTTGGTGTTTTTCTCTCAAACTCTCCCAGAGTCTCTCTCCAGACTGCAGTCAGCTCAGAGGCACCATTTTGGCTATCATCCCGCCGCGTTTCATTTGCACTTTTTTATTGAAAAATCGAAATCCGGGGAATTAGAGCCTTTCCCTATTGATTTTTCAGGGGCAAGTGAAAATTACATTCTGTGCAGGACCAAGAAAGCGCCACCCCGTGTGGTGACAGGACTGGCCTCGGAGTGACGAGCGGTGAGGGGACGGGAGCGGCTCACAGGTGTGGTCTTTGTGCCATCTTTCCAAGCGACAAAGCAACGGCCGATTTCCGATACCCACGAACGGCTTTCCGGAAGTCAAATTTCGTTTTGTTTTGTTTCTTCTTTGAGCACGTCAGGGACAGAGGGGTCCAGTCCACATGTGGCCCCTACCTCCTCCCAGCCTGGGAGTTCGGGACCATGAAGAGAGCTGCCGGGGTTCTGGTTTACTCATCACTTTGGGCTCAGATCTGCCACTTACCACCTGAATGCCCTTTTGCCAATTACTTAATTTCCTAAACTTCAGTTGTTTTTTTTTATCTATCAATTGGGGATAATAATAGAAACTATACTGCATAAAGTTCCAGGGAGGATTGATTGAATAAGTATTAGCTGGCTGGCTGAATAAAGCGGATGAGCCATGGAAGCGCTGGGTTTGATGAGACAGGTGTCTGTCGTGCGGGTGCCAATGCCCCATGTCTCGGCCCCCCACGGGGTGTGAAGTATCACGGAGCTCGTGGCCCTCGGGGCAGGTGGACCCCTCGGAGGTATGTGCTGTCGTTTTGGATTTCATTTCCCCTTTTCTTGTTCTATCAAGGTAAATGCCTCAGCGGGTCACAGGCGAAAAGCAGCCGCCCCCCTACACAGTCGCCCTCTGAGGAGAGACATTTGTGGCTTAAGGTCCGGAAACAGTCCCTTCTTTTCTTCTTGTCTCTTTCTCTCCCGCCCTCCGTGACACCTGCAGAATGTCCTGTCTTTTCCCGTTTTCCGTACGTGGGCTGATGGTTAACATCACCTGAAGCCCCGAAAGTGATTCTGGCAGGAAACGAACAGGCCCCTGTGAAGGAGAAGAGCCCCGGACTTTGGACTGGAACGTGTCAGCAGCCCGGATGGGACCCCCACACGGGGCAGGGGAGTGGGGCTGAGCCGAACTGCAGGATGCCCCCACCCCCAAGAGCCCTGCTTTGAAGGTAGCCCGCCAACCTGGGGTCCACAAATGTGTCAGCCAGATGTGCAGCCTTGGAGCGAGGAGCTGGATGACTGCTTTGAAGATGGAAACCCCGGGGAGCGGGCTCAGCAGCGCCACGGTTGCGGGTGGTGCGTGTAGCTACGCAGAAGCATCGCCTCGCAGCACTGTTACTGCTCCGAGCGGGTGACAGGCAAACTCAGCCGGAAGTGCCAAGTGCAAAGACGAGGAGCAAATCAAACGCTGGGGGTGGAAGGAAGGGGAGGGGTGGGGGCCCGGGCTTTGATATGCTGCCAGGGAAAGTTCGCTTCGGTGGACTCTCTTCCAACCTGCCCGAGTACAACAACTGGACGTGGCATGTGACAGGCGCTACAGACAGATCACGTTTCACACATGCAGCTGTGCTCTCTGCCGCACAGGTGTTCGCTTCTGTGTTCGCCAGCTGCTCCGCAGCACCCTGCTTCCCAGGATGGGGCGGGGAGGAGGGGATCCCTCACACTTGTTGCTGCCAAAAGCGAGGAGGGGCCTGGAGATTCCTGCCACCTGGCTCAGTGCTCTGCATTCTAGTCAGTGCTCGAGTCCCCCATGCCTGCCTCTGAGGGTCCCCGGGCCTCCGCTCACGTGCTGTCGGGGGACCGGGGCGGCGGCTGGATGGGAAGAGATGCTGAGTGACTGGGACGCCTCTGGCGAGCTGGGCAGGGCCTGGGTAAGCCCGGTCAGGAGGCAGGGAGCCCAGGGAGAGAGATCAGGTCCCAATGCCACCTCTGGGTAATTGTGAAATCTCAGCCAAGTTTCCTAAACTGTCTGGGCCTCAGCTTCGTAATCTGTAAAGTGGGGCGTGGAAGGCCGGACCCACGGCCCTCCGCCAGGGCTCGCAGTAAGGACCTACGGGATCTAAAACACTCCGGGGAGCAGCGTTCCAAGGAAGGTGGCACAGGGCGGGGACCCCCCGGACTCCTGGGCCCTCGCCCTGGACCCCCGTCATGCAGGCTTGGCCCAGGCACCGCCAGCGTCCGGCACGGATCGTTGGTTTCCTGCTCTTTTCCTTTGCCCGGGGAGGAAGAAGGCTGGCCGTCCGGAAACCCGAACTCATGGAGGGAAGGAGAAGCGGGGAGTTTGGGTGTGCACCCCTGAGCCTCAGGGCTGTGCCTGCTCCCTTCCGTCCCCAGCACTGGCCAGCTTGAGGTTCGGCAAGGCCATGACTGTGCCGCGGAGGCCTGTTCCCAGCCTGGACCCTCCGGTGCGGGGGTGGGGGGGGTGGGGAGGCCGTGGCCACGCCCACCGTGCCCCCCCCCCCCCCGCCCCAGCCCAGCACATTCTCTGCACGCAGCACGTTTGCTGTAGGGGGAGCAAAGGGCGTCCTTGCTACCTCGGCCTCTCCCATCCCGATTTTAAGGACAGAAAACAAACGTGCGTATTCAAAGAGTGGCCACATTTCCAGGCCCATGTCACACCCCAGCGCTCAGCCCCGCCACCCCATCCCTCCCAACGCTTCTCCCTCCCGCGTTGCCACTCGGCCTCCTGCTCCGTGGCCACGCCGTGCCTGCTCCTCCTACCGCCCTCGTCTGCTCCTCTGTTTCCCCTGCCCGTCTCCCCCGAGACCGGGACTGCCCAGGCCAGAATGAGGTCCAGGAGCAAGCGAATGACGGGGAACCCAGGGGCAGGGGCCGAGCCAAACTCCGCGCTTTGGACGTGGCGGCTGATGGCTGCCTTTCTGAGTTTGCTTCTTGCAGGTTGCAAACGGTTTGTTGAATGAGTATCCTCTGTTCTAGATCCCTCGCGTCCCTTTAAAAATAAAAAGTCACCACAGTCTCGTCTCTCTCCAGGAGTTTTGTGCCTGGAGCTGTGTGGGGCGGGTCGAGGCCCGCGTCCATCCCTGCACGGAGCCTTGTCCTTGACCTGGGGGCGCTGAGCGAGCTGGGGCTCCCAGAAGCACCTCCCTCTCCGGCAAAGATTCCCGCCCCACTCCCCCCCCTCCCCAACTTCCCCTCTTTGACCAGAACCAAAGTCCAATTAATTTTCCCTCCTGGCGAGGGAGGAGTATGAGGAAAGGAAGCCGATGTTTATTTAGCGCTTGTTAGGTGCCAGACGCCTGCGAGATGAGCACTTTAGAATCTGCACGCCTTCGAAGTAGACGCAAGCACTCTCCACACTTTACAGATAAGAAAACTGAGGAATAGAGATTTAAAAACGTTCCCAACAGCTCGCAGTTGGTAAATGGCAGAACTGAGGATTGAATCCCGGTCTGTCGGACGCCTGAGCCTTTGCTCTTTCCACGTCATGCAGCATCACGAAATAACTTGCACTAATTTGTGTGGATGAACAGATACCCATGGGCCATGGGCCTGCACCCTCTCTTTCTGGGTATCAGTGTCCTCTTGGGGGATAATGCCGTCTGTTCGTTTAGTCATTCATCCAACAAGCAGGTATTACGGGGTGGGCTGAGAACCAGGCTCCTCCGCTCTGGGGGCGGCTGAACTAGACTGCCAGGGTCTCCCCGCCAGACGAGCTCCTCACGCAGTGATGAGGCGAGCTTCAAATGGAGGTGCACATAATGCAGTCGCTTGGTTGATTATAATTATGTTAAGTGTTCTGAAGGAAACATCCGGGAAAAGCTTGTCTTGGAGAAAGAGACAGTATCCCACCTTTGCTGTAATCCAGGCCGGCGACTCTCAGGGCAGTGACCCGGTGAGGACAGTCCGGGCTGATGGGGAGGGGCTCCCCGGACCGTGCCCTTGCAGGTGGAGCTGGACCTCCCAGGCACCCAGCGCCTCACGTGCAGACCTGTGGGGAGTCACGGCATGTTTTAAAACACCCAGAGGAGGGGGCCCCACACCAGATCGGCACCAGCGCTGCCTCGGCGCCAGCCAACGCTGCAGTGCAGCTCCTGTTTGGGTCTGTGTTCTTCCTGGTGCCTGAGGGACTGTCTCAGTGACCCTCTCAGGCTACTCCATCAGGAATGGAAAATCGCTTGCTGAAACATAAACAGAGCGTATAATAATTGGCAAGACACAGACAGCTAATCAGCGTTCTCTCTCCCCTTGCCCTTCCTCTGATCCTGTTTATGAGACATATTTTCCGTGTGGCTTATCACATTTTTTGCTTTGCTCTTGAAAACAGACAGAGCAGTTCCTATGAACCCTTCACTTAATCCAGGTAGAATCTCTCTCTGTCACAGGCCACAGAGCCCCTTCGGTGATGTGGCCGAACACACAGAAGGAAGAAGCAGGAGGACAAACCCAGGCTTCTCCAGCTGCTTCCTTTTGCCCTGAAATCTTCAGTTTCTGATGAGGTAGAATGAGCCTCCCCTCCCTCTCATCCCTCATCATCGTCACCACCCAATGAAAGCTACAAAAATTCCTTCTCCAATGCATTCCGAAACTTCCCCCCTGAGTTATTATAGGCAAGCTGGACATCGGGCCGCTATTGTTCCGGCCAAGACATGAGCTAGACAGAGGGACACAAGAAATGCTCAGCTGCCTTTGCTATGAATGAGGTACTTGGGGCTCCCTGGGCTACCTAATAGGAAACAGTCAGATATTTTTTATGACACCCCGGAAAGGCGCGGCAGTTTCTGATTTAGTCCGCACGCAGCGGGCATTGGCCAGGCCTGGCACCTTGGCAGATGTGCTCTGTCCCCTGACCACTCGGAGGGTCCAAAGCTGCTTATTTCCATCAGGTGGCTCCCTGACCTACCTTGCAGAGCCTTGACTTATTAGCAGCCAACCCTCCAGCTGAGTTACAGTTTGTCCTTGAGAGAGGAGCGGAGAGACTCAGGTTGGGAGAAGGGCTCTCAGTCGCTAGAAGGTCCTGCAGTGAGTTCAGATGACTTAGCTGCCTCCACATGATGCTTCTTTACCTGCACAGAAATCAAAAGGTTCATCCACTGGCTGGTTGTGCCCACAGGATGCAAAACAACTGATCAATTGTTTTGTGGCCAATGTGATGGAGTAGCTGTCTTGATTCTTAAATCCAGCCTTGCTCAGGGCACCTGTGTCTTCTTGGCTTAGTTTACTCGCCAACTATATGTGCTATTTGTACCCTGAAAGCCTCAATGTCCACATCTACAAATTGGACAAATGGATTTCCTGAGTGTCCCACTTCTGAGTTAAAAGGCATAAAGCTTCCTGGTATCTGTCCCAGCAGTTACATTGTGCGCCTCCGGTTTCCTTTGGGAACATTTCTCCATAACTCTTGGTGACTCAGCAGATGGGGGGTGGGGTGGGATGGGGAGTCCCCTGAAGTCTGAAGACAAGGAAGGGTTGACAGGAGGTTATCTAAATAAGCCACACCTCTGCAAACTCTGAAAACGGCCCAAGTTTAAGCAACCATCTGATGTGTCATCTTAGCCCTTACGATCTAGAAATTTGCAAGGAAAATTGCTTTTTTTTTTTTTATTTGAGAGGAGACTTAAATCTTCCACTTTCCTTTGCCTTCTTCGTCTGGCCAATACAGTCTTTGTGGTCTGTAAGCGTCCGGAATGAGCTCTAGAAGTCTGTTTACAGATTCTTTTTTTTTTTTAAGTGTGTGTGTGTGTGTGTGTGTGTGTGTGTGTGTGTGTGTGTGTGTGTACATATACATATATTCATGAGGCCTCCCATGCCCTGGGCATTTTCCAGCTCCCAATGAGAAAGACTCTGTAAAAAACCAAATTTTTGGTTTCACTCACCCAGTTTCTTTGAACAGGAAGATTTTAAATTTAGAAACTGACCCATCCTCTCCCTGAGAAAAACGAAATGTACCACACTCTACAGTTTCCACGTCAAGGAAATATGCTGAACACATTCAGGCACTAAAAGATTTTTCTCAAGGTAGGTGGCGTGTCTTGTTTTCTGCTCTGGCACTTGCTACATTCTGCATTTGAGATCGCTGAGGAATTCTACTCCCTTTTTTGTTCAGGAAAGTTAAGAAGAGCTGCTGTATGTTGAAATACATGTAGGACTGATGTATAATCGTCTCAATGATAGAAAGAGCTGAACTATTATTATTACTATTTACTCTCTAAGGTTGACACAGATACTAGTTTCCTTCAGCTCAATCAAGATCAAGTTCAAGTCTATCATTTTGACTATTTGTTCTAGGTCCACTCTGGAGAGCTACAGAAAAATCACACCCCTCACTCTTCCCCGTCGCTACCCCTAGGTCATCGTGTGTCTTGAAAACCTCTGTGCTCTTCTCCAGGGAAGCTGTCAATCCACAGAGCCTGAACCCTTGGAAACGATGCTGCCGGTGCTCCTCGTGACAGAGGATGCTCCTGCCGCAGCGCATGCGCCTGGCTCCAGACGTCTCCGCTGTGCTTCCGGCCCTGCTGGAGCAGACTTCCTGCAGCTCTGCCATGCCCGCTCTAAAGTGTCCTTTCCTCATTACCAATCGCTGAGAATCGCTTATAGCACCTTAACGACGGGCCTAGTTGGAGGGCGGGGCTTTTCAGCTCCATCTCTGGATTTCTGTGGAAAAGTGCAATGAAAGTAAAAGCATTCGGCAGAAATGTGACTGCAGGAACGCAGCAGTGGGTGAGGACTGTCGCGGGTCGTGATGCGATGCTTGGAAGGGAGAGGGGGAATCCTGGGGCGGCCTTGGTCCACAGGGTTTGTAGGCGGTCAGGAGAAGGGAACAGCGTTCTTTATGCCTTGAATAATTTTGTTGGGGGTTGTGGCAAATGTTCTATGGGCACAAAACCTTACAAACTGAAGCCTTGGACCAAGGTGATGTTTTAAGAAAAGAGCAGCTCCACGTTAACATGAGACGGAGGGCTGGCCTGCCAACTACCCTCCAAAGCATCTAATCCACATCCTGATTCCTCTTTAATACCATCACCATGGTTATTTAAATCTGTAGGTTTCTCATCAAAACAGCTCCTATTTTTGACTTGTACAACACATGGGAGAAATCTGTATGCATTTTATGGTCAGATTTTATCCTACTTCTGGGTCCTGTCAACTTTTGGGGTAGCGGGTAGTATTTTCTGAGTGTCCCCAATAAGAAGGTTCAAATAGGACACAGGCGCTATCCCCGGAATTTACCACTGGAGGTGAGAGGGGCTGCCCAGCCCCGTGGGGACTGGAGGAAGGGACACAGCAGGTCATCTCAGCCTTCTGGTTGCTTTTCCCCAGCCTCATGACCCAGTCACACCATCATGCGGAGGCTATTACTATACTCCTTCCTGAGGACCCTTTCCGTTCTTCCCAATCCACCCTTCCCATTGGTCAAACTAATTCTCTTTGTGTGTGTCGTCCCCCTCCGCAAATGGCCATGAATTGCGAGCAACATTTCTTAAACTCTGAAAGGATTAATAGGCATTCCATGAAAAGAAAAGAAAAAATAAAGGATTTTGTAGACAAAACAAAATTAAAGCCTTTCTTTACAGCAGGACTTTTTGGAGCCTTAAGATGCTAATAAGCATTGCAAATTTTTAAGCATTTCCCCCAAATTTACTTGACTGGGATCCTGGCAGGAAACAGATGGTGCACTCAAAGGAGTAATCTCGGGGACTATTAGCAAATGTGTAAACGGATTAAGGGAACCAAAAAGGGGATGATGGAGCACCCCGAGACTGGCTACAGAGGAAAATGGGAGAGAGGACAGGAAAGAGCCTGGGACAGTCACTGCCTGGCGGGAGCTGAGACTCCTCTAGAGGCACCTGCCACTGCCAAACCCAGCGTGGCCTCGGGGGAGCCAGGGGACTCACAGCCGGACGCCTTTCTCCTCCAATCACCTGTCAATTCTCACATCGTCTGGACCCCACCTGAGCCAATAGGCCTGGGAGTCCGCACCATGCAGTTCCTACAGGTCAGCCTTCCAGAAACAGAGGGAGACGGAGAGGAAAGGCGAACATCCCGCTGAACATCTGTGAACACCTGGTAGAATGCTGTGTTCTCCAGAACGCCATCTGACTAGCGCTGGCCTAAACGTCAGGTTCACAGCCTAGGCTAGTGATCCAGTCCCCACCCCCATCTGTGCCCCGCTGGGCTATGCAACATCTTCACCTCCTACTCCTCCGCCTCCCCGTTGGGGGGGGGGGTGGGGAGGCAGAAGCACGCCCCACCTTCCCTCGGCCTTCGCCTCACACCTTGCTTTCCCGGGTGAAAGCCATCATCTGCCACTCCTGGGCTTGGCTCCACCCCCTTACCCTCACCTAGGGGATCTGCTTGGACACCTCAGGTGACAATTCACTCTCAGCGCCCTCGGTGTCAGGACCACAGCAGTTTCCAAATTATCCGGAAAAATATTTTGGTGGCTTCCAGAAGCGAGAGTGATCTGAGAGATGTTTTCTAGGTGTCCCCAGACATCAGAAGGCCTGGAACGTTTCAGTGGGTGATCGGGACAGAGTATTTGAGGTCAGGGCCATCCCGGGAAGCTCAGAAGCTTGGGCCTGGGGCCTTCCGTACTTTCTGTTCGAGCTACTGGTTTTGCATTTCGACTCCACGCCTGGATTTTTACTTAGTCTGTGCCGATGCTACGTCGTCCCTCTCTGCAGAAAGCTCTGTGGTCCACAGAGTCCACAGATACGTGCCATTTCTCCTCCTTGCACTGAGCTGAGTATGAGCAGGTGTCCCGGGGGAGCTGGGGGTGGGGCGCAAAGAAAGATCAGGGCGCAGAGCTGCGGCTTAGAGACGCGCAGCCCTTGCAGTCTGGGAGGTTCACATTCTTCGCTGTGAGGTGGATTCTCAGATCTCCGCAGCCCGGGGCAGGCGGGCCACGCGCGCAGGGAGGGGACCCGCTGGGCATGCGCGTGGCCTCGGTGGGCAGCTGCGGTCCAGCCTGGAGGCTCGACATCTCCGCGTGCTCTTGCCCTGCTCTCCTCCACACCGCCCGGTTCCAGGTTCACCTTGCTGCAGGTGACAGAACCCCGGACACCTCGTTCCCCGCACGAAGCTGTTTGGGGGAGAGTGGGACATTTCACAGGAACTGAGGGTTTGGGATGTTGATCTCTTTCCCTAGACCTATGTAAACACGATGGCTTCACTCTTCCGATGACCCCCACATTATCCGAGCTTTTCCAGATTATCAATCGGCTCTTCATCTGGTGTGTGGACAGCCGGACACCTCCCATGGAGGTCGCCGGCCCCGTTGAGGTAGCGCCCACCGTCAGGTTCTGGATTTGAAGGGACTCTATAAAGAAGTGCACCCCCTGCGCGTGAAGTCTGGACGAAACTTTAACCCTCAGCTCCGCCCGGCTGTTTAGGAAGCTCTCGAGTCAACCGCGGTCTTGACGAAGACACTTTGCTCTGCGATAAAGTAACCATGTGGACATGTGTGCGGTGGGGTGGACCAGCGTAATGGGAACCCCGAGCCCCCCCCCCCCCCCCCCCGCCCCCGTCTCCCTGGGGACTAGTTAAAGGTCCAGATGCCAGTGGCTAGCTGTCGCTCGGGTCGTGTTTTACTCCATCGCACATGGTCTTGTGCGGGCTGTGAGGAGAGTGGCTCCCAGGCTCTGCCATCTAGTCCGGTCCTTTTCAACTCAACACTCGTTTGGAATGTTAGCCACTTACAAGACACCGAGCTCAAAACTTCAGGAAACCCCAAAATGCTTAAAATGTAGTCCCTGCTCTCAAAACCTTTCATATTTAGAGAAGCCAATAAAACAAAGACACTATCCCCGCAGCCAGGTGGCCCAGGGCAAGTGGTCCTGCCCAGGGTCAGACCTTTGCCAGGAGGTCATAGGTTCAAGGGGAGACTCTGCAGAAGCAACAGGTGGGGGCGGGGGAGGGGATGGGTGGGGAGTCTGAGCATGCCCACCGTTCCCCTGGGAGAGCTCCACAGCTCCCTCTGGACCTGCAGGTCTGAGTGCTCCTTAATTCTGCAATTCCCCAGTCTCCCCACCGCCCCCCCTGCACCCCGGCCCGGCTGATTACAATCCAAGGCCAGGGAGTGATGGGGTGGGCACAAGGTCTGTCTGGGGAGCTCAGGGGGAAGTTCTGGGTCTGTGATGGAGCCTCAGACCATCTTTCTCCGGACTGGATTCATCGGAGTATTTACTGCATATACTACGCGACGTAGAGTTCCTTCAGAATCCTGTTTTCCTGGGAGATGCAATTGGTAAGGCAGAAACTCTTTGACAACGGGAGATGAACAAGTTAAGAAACAAGAGCTTCATTTTTTTTCCTTTCTCCTTTTTATCGGCTTCTCCTCTCTCTTTCCCCAAGTAGGTGGAGTGGTGCAAGCATTCCATTTGCTTTTGCTGTCATGATTCTGCTTCTCACATCCTCCCTCTGGCCTCTGCTTTGACAAAGAATCTCAGTGCGGCACGGTACCTGAGGTGGGGCAGGCTCCGGGCGGCCCTTCTGGTGCATTCCTGCTCGCAGCCCCGGGATGCAGCGTGTCTCCCAGCTCCTCCCCGCCCGCCCGTGTCACATTCAGCCTCCAGATCACAAGGGCGGACACTGTCACCCCCCTCGCCGATCCACGAGGCCCCACGGGCGGCTCTCACAGTCAGCACTTTGGGTGTCTCTTGGGGAAGGCGGTCACTCTTCCTCTGGACAACGGGCAGGTGGCATCCATAGCCGCACAGTCTCCCAGGATGGGTGTCCGGGTCCATTCCAGCCACACTGGAGCCTCCCCACCCAGGCCCTGCCAAGGATTTCTCCTTTGAGGGCAAGGTCGATGCCACCCCTGGGGGGGAGGGGCGGAGGAGAGGCTCTGAGGCCAGAGCTGACAACAGGGCTAGGCGGAATGGTGACTGGCTTTTAACTCTCCTCCACGGCCCCCGGCTTGGTGATTAGAAAGCAAAGAAAGGGGGGAAGACATCCACGGATGTGAAACGGGGCCCTGGTTGATGGATGGATCGGTTGACATTCACATCTCACAGAGTAGTTTCAGGTAGACAATGCAATGACTTCATATCGGTCTATATTATGAAATGATCACCACAGTACATCCCGTCCATCACCACCCACAGTTACAAATGTGTTTTTCCCGTGATGAGTGATTTATTTCATTTTGATTATTTGGCTAAGACCTATTGGCCAGGAGATGACTATCTTCGCTGGGAAATATCCACGCACCAGGTGTGAAGGAGGGTGAGTGTTAATGTAGGGATGTGTCTGGGAACCATCGTCTCGCGTTTCCGCGGTGCCGTGGCATTCTGTGCTGCTCCCCTAACTTCTCTCCCACCTGCACCCGCCCACGTGCTCCTAAAAGTGCTGGACGGGGTACAGTTTTACATTACGTAAGAACGAGTATTATCGAACATTCTTTTCCCAGTATCCATCCACATTTAAACCTCGATCTTTGTGGGGTCGTTCAAATCTTAAAAAGCAAAGTAAAACAAAGGTGATTTTGGAAACTATTTGAGAATTTTGGCCTTCCTCTCGTGATAACTTGATCACCTTGCCCACTGGCGGACCGGCTGGGAGGCTGGGAAGGCGTCCTCCGGGAGGGCGGCGGGGCCCCAGCCTGCTGTCACAGCTGCTACAGGCCCGAGGTGTGCCGTGTCCTTGTCTGTTAGGCCACCATAACAACGTGCCACCTACCGGGTGGCTTAAACCACAGAAATTTATTTTCTTGCATTTCCGGAAGCTGGAAGTTCAAGATCGAGGTGCAACGTGGTTGAGTTCTGGTGGACCAAATGCATCCTCACTGTGCCCTCACACGGTGGGGGGCGGGGGGGACCGAGAGCGAGCGCACACGCACAAGCTCTGCTGTTTCTTCTTTTGAGGACACTAATCCCATCACGAGGGCCTCACTCTCACGACCTCACCTAAACTTAACCACCTCTCAAAGGCCCAACCTCCCAATACCATTGCACTGGGGTTTCAACGTATGAATTTGGGGGAGACATAATTCAGTCCATAGCATGCAGCTTTTGTGCGTTTTAATGTTGCTCCCACATTAGTGGCAAAAATAAGAGCCAATCTGTCAGAGTCCCTCAGCTGTGCAAATCCTGAAAAGGCGGGTGTGTGCCACGGGGCATCGACTTCCACCCCCCTTCCCACACACATGGTCTCACTAGGGCCTCACAGAGCAGGGCCCCTTGTCCTCATCTTCAAATGAGGAAACTGAGGTTCACTGGCATTAAGGGATCTAAAGTCCCTTCTGAAGTTAGAGCAGGAGTCATCCCCTGTTTGCTCATCTAGGCTTTTTTTTTTTTTTTTAAACTAGGCATTGTGCTTCTGGAACCTTCTTTCTAGATAGGATGCCAAGATAAGAACAGAAGAAAAGTAGAAAGCAATGGTGAAGCCACTAAGGACAGCTGCACAGAGAAATGTGTCATGTACTGGGTTGTGGGAGGAGACTGCTGGAGGCATCATTGGGACAGGTCGTTTGCTAGAATAAAACCCCACACCTCCTTCCTTCCACTGCTGGCCTTGAGTTGCTCCCCCCGAGGGTCTGGGAACATCCCGCGGTCAGCGGTCAGCGACAGGAGGGCCCAGGAAAGCAGGCGTCTGTCCTGGCATTGTCCCTCTGCTCACCACCGTCCCCGGCTGGCCGGCGCCTCCCCCTGGCTTCCACGCTGCCTTCTCAGCCCTTCCCTTCTCCCCTCAGGCCAGAGGACACGGCAACCTGCTGAAGCTGCTCCTCGTGGTGCATGGCTACTGGTTCTGGTGGAGTCTCCCCTTAAAGAATCTTGGCAACGGTTATAGCCTCTAGCTTCTGTTTTTAGAAACAGCAAAACAACATGAAAGGACAGTGTCTCTCTGATAAGGAGCCACCTGATAAACATCGGCTTCCTACTGTTGCAGCTGTGGTCAGGGGGCCCTTCTCACCGCCCCAGTCAGCACGGGCGCTTGGGGTCACACCCGCCTCTGCAACAGCAGCTTCCCCACGCCATGTCCCCTTCCCAGCCCTGCCTAGGCTCCCTGCTACCTCGTCGTCCAAATCAGAATATACATATAGATAGATAGATAGAGATCTAGATCTATCTATCTATATATCTATATATATATATATATCAATAAGTGTGCTATGAACGTGTATATATATAATGTGTATATATATATAGGCTGATATATACATTGTATATATATTATGCATATAGACACACATGTGTACATATGCGTGCATGTATGTATACACACATGCATATGTATGTGCACAGGTATATAAATATGTACCTATATCTGTGTATATATGCACATATGTACCTACCTTTTCTAGTGTTTGCAATGCGCTCAATCCTTCCTTGTTTTACTCTCTCACGCCAGCTGTGAAGCAGGAATAGGCCATTCTACAGATGAAGAACTGGGGGCTGGAGACGTCTGTCAGGGCATCCTTGCCCCAAGGACAGGGCTCCAGTCTGTGCAGGCCCTTAGACTTTCCCAGCCCCACTGGCCATGGGACGGGCCCTCCGCCCCACAGGCCCAGGCAGACCCAGCCTGGGTCCCCTTTAAGGTGAACCAATGTGGCTGAGCTCCTGCTCCAGACCTGAACTTTTTTCCTTCCTATTCCCTAATGTTATCAAAACAGACAGAAATCATGGTTTACGGCACGGGGCTGAACTTGACTTAATGCAGAGACCACCCGGAGGCTGCAGGAATCCATCGCGTTTAACGGGGCGCAGGCCGCGGACCGGTCTGAGGAAGGGCCTGAGCCTGCGAGGGCCAGGCAGGGTTCACCCACAGTTCACAGGGCAGAAGCAAGTGAGTCACCGGTCCGCGGCATAGCCAGGGCTGGATCACCCTGCGGCTCCCTTCCTTAAATGGACAGAGATTCCAACTGCGGCGTGAATAACAAAGACCGTAATGTCCCCCTGGCCAACGGGGAGCAGGCCGCCAGCAAAGGACCCGCCACAGCTGTTTTTTTTCCAGAGTGCTGAAGGCTGCAATCCTAGCCCCCTCAGCTGTCACGCTCAAACCTTGTGGGGTTCGGCAGAGAGCACAGATGGCCCAGGGCCATGGGTCCCACCCCCGGAAAACTGCGAGGGGAATTTGTGTTCTGCGGACAGGGCTCCCCAGCGTGCCAGCGGCCAGCCCGGCCCCGGGCAGCACTGCTCTTTTATTTGAAGGCAAACAGCATCAGTTGGCCATGCTTTGGGTGTTGGAACTCTGCTACGAATGCACAGGATAAACCTTATCTTCGCCCTTTAATGCCTTATCGACCCCTCACTGTCTCTTTCCTGCCTTTTCGTTCTTATTCTCCATTTATCTTTTGGAGTCCTGGCTAAGTGTTGGATAATTATGAAGTGGTAAATGGATTAAATAGTCATCATGCAATGTGCTGCTTTGTTAATTAAGCTACAGCAGAGGAATTCAGAAGATCACCCCCATCCTGACTTCTCATTCTTTCCTTCAAAAAGTGTAAGTCTGTGAAACACTAAGCTTTCACATTCATTATAATCACCTATAAAAGCTCATCGCTCTTATGAAAAGGAGCAAAGAATCAATGGCAGAGCAGAAAGAACGCCCTCAAGAGGATCGGGATCAGAACAGCGTAGAGGCTGAGAATGTGAGTTGGCAGAGTTGCCCGTGCCGACTCTGTCGCTTTCCTGTGGGGCCCTGGGCAGGTCCGTAAGTGATCTGAACCCTGATTTTCTCGTCCGTGAAATGGGAACAATAATACTGACCCTCCTGGGGCTGCTGTGAGGATGACAGGAGGAAACAGGGAATGCCCGTGGGCAAGTGCCGTGGAAACGCGAGCATCGCTCCATTGCTCTCTTTCCCCTCTAAAGTGATGATATTTTCTGACTCTAGTGCAAACAGCATTCGGACAGGCTTTGGCAGATCCTTTGAGGCAAGCTGGATGCCCAGAGGAATTTGCTGCAATCCTAAGGCCTCTCTCCACGTTAATGGGACCGATTGTGTGGAAGCTGATGGAGTCGCTGGGTCCTGGCCAGAATGCGAGGCATGAAGACCCCTTTCATGCTGTGAATGACTGGGTTTGGTGAGCTTCTTTGATGAGCTTCTTTGTCCATATTCAATGGGGTCAGTGTCCCTTCCCTAGAATGGGAATGGGGTCAGTGTCCTTCCCTAGAAATACCGCACCCACATCTTCGCCTCTTAAAGAGGCCGCTTTGTTGTTGTTGCTTTATCTAAACTTTCTTTAAATTGACCTCCTTTCTCCACAGTGTATGCTCAAATTCTGGGCCCCGACCAAACGTTTCTGAAAGAAGCCCTAATGCCTTTGGTGAAATGCCAAATAAACAACTCTCCCGCTGGGAGGGGACCCTCTTCTGACATCTCCAAAGCCCTGTGGCGGATGGGGCACACCGATCACTGTGCTCTCTGCAGAGGGAAAATGTCTCAGGGCCTCTCCCCGGAGGAGAGTGTGAGCACAGTGCCTGCCCTGCGATGTTCCAGCCACATCTCCCGCTCTTTGTCTGTCTGCCCTGCAAGGCACTCCTGTCCTCTGGCTCCGCCACTGGTCCAGGATCAACAAACATGTTGACTTACAGTAAGTCCTTTTGGCTCCCCAGTTCCCTGCTCCCGCCCAGTGCTGAGAGCTATTACATGGAATTTCAACGTGGCCGAGAACCCAGCAGAGCTATTGTGGTTTGAAGCTCGCGAGCATGACCTGACGCTCCACCAGGCTTGTTAGGTTTCAGGGGCTAAAACTGTCCGGTGTGCTCATAGTTATTTCTTGACACATATTTCACCCTCTACAATGGCCTCACAAGTAAGGATTGTGAGCATTATGACCCCGTGTTGAAGATGAACTAGAGACAGAAAGAGGGATCGGGAAGAATACAAACCGAAACTTTAACGAAAGTTAGCTCTCCGTTGAGGAATTACAATTTATTTCATTTCCTTTTCTTCTGCTTAGCCGTATTTTCTAAATTTTCCCTCATGGTCATGTTTCATTCGTGTAATAAAAAAAAAGATAGAAATTTATGTTTTAAAGCAAACATCACTAAAACAGTAGCCCATAAAATACATCATTCTTTCCTCCGGGATGAGCCAAAAGCTGACAGTTTCCTTTTTTTCAGGCATAAATCATTATTTGCTCTGCGTGAGATGGTGAGTGCTATTTACAAGACTATTTTAAACTAACAAGCTTATTTTGGAAGGTTATGATAGACTTAGTGGGAATTACAGGATTTGAATTGGGCAATGTCTTGGACGCGGTGCCTGTTTTGATGGACAAGAGAAGAAATGAATAGGTGTCTCCTTGGCTGAAAGGAAACAGAATCAAGACTCTAGGTTTGCAGTGGATTGAAGTCCTTACCGTCTTGATATGTCGATTAAGATCCCAGCACCCCCTGGAAACGCTAAGCACGAATCATCTCTCTTTACACTCCTTTTCCTACGACTGTTTAGTTGAGGAAGGAGTTTGGCAGAGTATGACGCTTAAACTTAGCTCTCACCACTGTGTGCTGAGGTTTTCCTAGGTGAGGGGCTAATTCAGTTTTTAGAACAACAAAGCAGAGTTTGTACCGTAAGTGAGAGGCCTGAGATGACTTTGCGTCAAAGCCGAAGCTCTGGGCTTAGGTGTCCGAATGCGCTGTGTGACGCGCTTTATGCCTGCACTGAAGCCCGGAGAAGGTAGAGGGCGCTGTGCTCGGAGGTCGCACTTGTTCCCCACGTCCTCCACGGTCCTGGAGGTGCCTCTTCCTTCAGCTCTGCTGCTTTCTCTCTGTGTCCATGCAAAGGGCACTGGCCATGCAGAGTTCCGCCGGGTGTTCTCTGTGGGCCTCCCTTGTGCCCGGGGAGACGCGGCCATGCCGTGTCCGAGGGCCTGGCGCACAGGCTCGGGTGCTGCTCGGTGGCTGGCCCTGCGGCTGGACCCGGGGCGCTGCCTCTCCACGGGGCAGAGAAGCCTTGACCGGCCCTGGCTCTGGAAAGTCTTAGGAAGTGTTGGAAGAATTTGGCAAAGATCAACCAGCTCCAGAGAATCCGTGTGCTTCCTCGCCCGCTTGAATTTGGTGAAGACTTCATAAATCCGGGGGCTGCTGCCGGGATTATAAATAGGTTTCTAGAATATCCCGAGGCTAACCTAAGAGAGAACTGCTGGAAAACTGCTCTCAGGGTGGCTAGGAAGGGAGCTTTTGATGTTTACACAGGAAGTGGTCTGTTGCCTCTGTGTGAAAAGCACACACGAATCACGTGTCTGCTCCGGGTTATACATGGTCCTGTGTGCAGAGCACGCGAGGCTTGGGATACCACGTGCCCAAGAATCGTACCCCTGGTACCTGAAGCTAAGCGAGAACTGTTAGTACCAGGCGCTCTTCGCCCTGGAAATGGGATCAAAGGGAAAGTGGGTTCCGGTATCGGCCGGGACATGGCACATTGGTGGGGCTTTAGTTGGATGTGGAAGCGTTTGGGAAGCGGATGGAAGCACAAAAAACTGAGCCGATCTACTGCGAGTTATTCCACGAAAGCAAGAGCATTAAAACCGGGAATTTTAAAAATTGTATGACTACTAACGTCATCTTTGAGTTTAGAAAGGTCTTTATAAATCATCTAGTCTTGTCGTCTATTGATTGCTTTAATCCCTCTAGAACTTTCCTGCTGGCCTTCTGCGCTCCTGTCTCTACTGGTGAGCTTTCTCAGTGTTCCAGAATTTTCTCTTTTTGATTCATCTTCAGAGATCATGGTATCTTTTACTTCTAGAATTAACTTTCTCTGGCCTTTTTATCATAAATGATTTTTTTAAAAAAAATCAGTCAACTGTTTAGAGAAAACTTTTATTGAACATTTAATTACCTGGCTTGGGTTGTCTGTCGTTTTACCACTGGAGAATCTGAAAATAAGGTTCGTTTACATTCCGTAAGAGAAACTTTGGGTTAATTGGAAGACTAATGATAAGAACTGGCTTAGCGCACAGCACTGCCTCCTCATACCTCCAAGTTTTCTACTACCCTTGGACTTTCTCATTCTAAGGAAAGGTAGGAGCACTCGGGCATGGATCTTGGGCACACCACCTACCAGCAGAGAGATATTGGGCAGGTTACTTAGCTCCTCAGAGCTCCATTCCTCTCACTGAATGGAGACTCGAATGGTATATCTCATAGGGTCGTTGGGAAGGTTAAATGTGAAATGCTAAATAGTCTCTACCTCGTACTAAGTTTTAATCAATATTAGCTCTTATTATTATTACTCCCAGGCACACCCATGCACACAAAGAACAGTCTCCACTAGGGGAAACATGAAGTGAATGAGGAAAGATGGCAGAAGCAGTCCTTGCCTCATCTAATGACAAAGAACAGTCTAGAATGACTAGAATCAGTGAGGTCTGAATGCAATGGGGAGGAAGCTTTAGCATTGAGCCAAGAGCAGTCCGCTCACAGTTTTCCATGGGAGAGAATTACGGGAAGTCGCAGCTTCCGGCATTTAGAAGTGAGAATGTTTTCTTCCTCATTGTGAAGCTTATTTTAAATAATTTGACTAATGAGGTGATGATTAAATTACCGCTCCCTGCTCCATATGTTTGTGCTTTCTTCTATGCAGAATATCTGCCTTAAAAGTTGTAGGTAATTATGTGTTTGGGAAGGAATTCTTTCATACTTCGTACATAGTAAGTGCTCAAGTGTATGAATGGTAAATTATTTTGTAAAGCTGATAATAACAGGTAACATATTTGAGCACTTACTATGTGCTGCACGTAATTATCACTTAGTCCTATAAAGTTGGTGCTATTATTATTCCCAATTAACTCTTGAAGAAACTGAAGTCTAGAGATTGATGAATCCTTGGTATCGTCAAGATCGTTGTCGTTTCTTTGTTTGCACATTTGAATTTTTGTTGTTGGGTATTTTTAGAATAGAACGCACCTGCAGGAGAAATGATAGAAATGACTTTCAATGGATCTCAGAATAGACCAGGCTGCTAAAGAATCAGGAGGGATGCATATGGCTGAGCTGAAGATAGGAACCATGGAAATTGTGTGGTGACTCTCAGAAGAGGAGGGAGAATGAAGAAGAGTGAGCCGAAGCCACCTGTGAGGCAGACTCGAGAGCCCTTGGGCAGAATAATTACGGCTAAACCTGAAGGATGCTGGCTTCCCCTTCACCTAAGACAATAAAACAATATTGGCTCATTACACACTGACCCCAGTCAACCCGTCCAGTTCATCTATTATTTCCTCTTCCCATGCTCTACTTTCTCAATGCAGTAAAATCCTTTTATTGCCAAAAATACTATTTTGTTTTACGTGTCTGCTTTCAACCCACGATACACCTTTTTCTGAAATGCCCTTCACAGCTCCAGCTTCTTAATTTAATCAAGCCACCACTGGCTTTGTGTCCGTTTCACGTAGGTTATCTCTAACTGTTATAACACTTCTGCAAGGTAGAGTTACTATTTCCATGTTTGCAGATGGAGAAACAAGCCCACCAAGGCTAAAGAATAAACTGAGGTTATACAATGAGATCTGGGGCTCGAACGTAGGCCTGTCTGATTTCAGGCTGCCACTCTCTCCTGTTCTCATTCCTTTAAATTCCCAGTCACTTTTCAAGATGCAGCCCTAATACCATTTTGTCTGCGAAGCCTTAATAGAATTCCTCAGATAATTGCGTATAGTCCTCTATAATCTTCTAATACTCCGTACTCACTTACAAAAACAGTATTTATTAAAGGTATTCTAATTATATGTCCACATGGCTGTGCTACTCCCCCAAGATGGGCTTCGTAAGGAGAGGAAGGGGTCATCTCTTGATACATCTTTGTTATAATAGCTTTCCTCTCCTCCATTTTCGAACTAATCCCTCCACATTGCTTGTCATGTAATAAGCCCTTAATAAATTATTGTTGAATTAATGAATAAATTAATTAATGTTAAGGAGCTCATTTGCAAAGCTGTGAACTTCCTCCTCTTTGCCAGATTATTGATTCTGCCTCTAAGCGTGTTCCTTGTGTGCATCCCACACTAACGTGACGAGCGCTAACCAGATGGCTAGCCACGGAGGCGTCCATCCTGGGAACCCAAAGCCTGCTTCCCCAGCCAGTGTGCTGGAGATGCTCAGAGCCCATACCAGGCCCTGGGCGACCTGCTCTGTGGCCCCAGCAGCAGCAGCAACTCCAAATCGAAGGACTGCGGAAATCTCTGGATTAACCCTTCAGGGTCTGACCGTGGCAGTGGAAGTCCTTAGCTTTCCCAATCCAAACCCACTTGAACGCCTTTGCTGAGTCACCTCGCATCAGCATTATCCAGTGCAGACATGCTTTAAGTGCAGTGGCTGCTTTGACAGATCACCTTTTTCCAAATGCGTGCCGTCGCCAAACATCCAAGCCCCAACACTGATCTGAAGTTTACGTTTTAATATAAGCAGAATCACTCAACCTCTCAGAGATCCCCTACATTTTTTTTTTCAGTCATTGTTTGTCCTCTGTCAGTCTTTGACTTACCTTCTTTTAGATTCCGTCCACCTTTCCTCCTTCAAAACCTGATGGGCTTGATTCCAGAACTGTTGTCTAAAAATGAGATGGTTGGACAATGAACCGAGCAAGCCTCTGTCATTGAAAGAGTTAATACTCCTTCCCCTGGGACTGACCAAAGCTGAGCTGCCGCCCCGGTTGCCGACAGTGACGTGTCTACACAATCACAACAGTGCAGCTCGGGCACCCTGAGTCCTGAAGGGGCATTGTCACCAATGATTTGGCCATAATATGCAATGGCAATAAGTCATTTGATTTTGATGCTCGGAGTTGTTCTACGAGGAACACAGTCTCCTCGCTAGAGTGAGCATCTGTTTCGGTGTACTCCATCGTTCCCGCCTCCTCCTGTCCAGATTCGCATTTGTCTCAGACAGAAGTGTCCAGGTTTGGAAGATGGAAGTTTCCGTCCTCCTTGCTCTCTCCTCATCTGGCCCCAGCCCACTCACAGGACCCGTGGGCCCTTGTCTAGCTATGCACTGACCGTAGCCAGGGCGGGCATTGCACTGTGCCTCTGGGCATGGGCAGAAGCCCAGCCAACAAAGGGCGGGCAATTCGGCAGATGTGGGCAAACAAATGGGGATCGATCTCATCAAGTCAAACCAACCCAGGCCCAGGGCCAGGCAGAGAAGGGTGCTGTTGGGGGGTTATGGGAGACGATTCACCCAAAGGTGGCCCGTCACCAGGCGGGACCAGCTCACCACAGAGGCACTGTTTGAGTCCTAGATAGCATTTTTTTCTGGCTGAAGACATTATGTAAATGCCTGTGGAAGAACCATTAACTGATTAACAGAATGAGTATGATTAGCTTGTATGATTAAGCGATTAATACCTATTGTGAACTAGCAGAGCCGGAAGACAATAGAGTCTGATGAAATGAGACTAAATATTTGCCTATCCATTACGAGGTTTTTAGGTAGATGTAGCGTCTCGTTGGATGTGATTTCTTCTATTATGTTGTCACAGGGAAAGAAGAAATGATTCGGGGTGTGAGAAGCCAGTCTTCAGCAAACCCAAATATGTTTTACACGCCGTCACAGAAGCCCTGTGAGGAAACAGCTGCTGTCGCCACTTGGCAGGTGAAGTGACCAGGCTTGGAGAAAATTGTCCAAGGTGGCTGAACCAGGACTGACAGCTGGGATAGACCCATATCCCATCACCTATTCATGGGGCCAGCTTTCCAGCGATGATGAGAACTTTACAGGTAAATTGTGGCTCATTCTTGAAAGAGTTGTAAGAATTGATGATCGTGAAAAGGATAAGAAGGGAAATGTGAAGTTGGTGATAGTGATGACCATTTTAAATATTACATGACAGGTACCCTGCTAAGCCTTTTATGTTATTATTATTTTTTAATCCTTATAAAATATCTGTGAATTAGATGCTCTGAATCTCTTTTTACAAATGAGAAAATCAAGACAGTAACTGAGTGATTGGTTGTGCAGAATTCGAACTCGGCTCCCTCTGATGAGAAAGCCTGTGTTCCTGGCCCTTGCACTCACTGATCCCTGGTCTGCGGGAGTGGGACCCAGAGACAGACAAAAACTCCCAACCAAGAGAGAAGTGACACACTCCGGGAACAGAGCAGGAGCTAGAACTTATTGTTCTCTAAAAGGATTTTAATTCAAAAAGAAAAATCCTGAGTAATATAATACTTAAAAATAGTCTAGTACTAATACAATAAAGTAATTAAATATTAGCTAGAAAAGTATAGAGTTAGATCTAGAAATACATTTTTTCTCTATTTTTGTAAATGAAGATTGACAGTCACACTTAGCTAATTTAATTAATTACTATTGCAATAGGAAAATAATAATGAACCTATTAAGGTCTATTACAGGGAGAGACTGACAATCAATTATTTGAGACCTCTGGATGCTTAGGAAATTCAAGACTGGGCTAGAGTGCTGAAATAAAATTTTTTATTTCCAAAATTTTCTAGAGATGGAGCTTAAACCAACTCCAGATGATTTTATCTGGGAAAAGCCAAACAAATGCATGACTAGAAAGTGGAATAGTATTAACTCCGCTTAAGTGAGGACAAAAATCGATCTTGCTCAATGGAACAGAATAGAAAGCCCAGAAAAAACCCAGGCTTCATGGGCAATTAACTTATGACAAAGAAGGCAAGAATATACAATGGGGCAAAAGACAACCTCTTCAATGAATGATATTGGGGAAACTGGGCAATGACATGCGAAAGAATGAAACTGGACCATTTTCTTATGCCATATACCAAAATAAACGCAAATGAATTAAAGACTCGAAGGTAAAACCTGCAGCTATAAAACTCCCAGATGAAAACATATGCAGTAAACTCTTTGACATGGGTCTTAATTTTTTTTTCATAGGTCTCTGTAGGCAAGGGTAACAAAAGGAAAAATAAACAAATGGGACTATATCAAACTAAAAGACTTTTGCACAGAGAAAGAAAAATCAACAAAACCCAAAGGTAACCTACCACAGGAGAAGATATTTGCGAATGATATAGCCGATAAGAGGTTGGTATCAAAATACACGAAGAACTTTTAAAACTCAATATCAAAAAAAAAACAACCTGACCATAAAAGGAGCAGAAGACCTGATAGATATTTTTCCCAAAGGAGACAAACAGATGGCCAACAGGCACACAAAAAGATGCTTAACATCACTAATCATCAGGAAAATGCAAATCAAAACCACAATGAGATATCACCTCACACCTGTCAGAACGACTACTATAAAAAGACAAGAAATAGCAAGTGTTGGCAAGGATGTGGAGAAAAGGAAACTCTTGTATACCGTTGGTGGGATTGTAATTTGGTGCAGCCACCATGAAAAACAGTATGGAGGTTCTTCAAAGGATTAAAAATAGAACTACCACATGATACAGCAATTCCATTTCTAGGTACTTCTCCAAAGAACATGAAAACACTCATTTGAAAAGATATTCGCACCTTTATGTTTATTGCAGCGTTATCTACAACATACGAGATATGGAAGCAACCTAAGTGTTCAGCAATAGATGAATGGATAAGACGATGTGGTACTTATGTACAATGAAATATTACTCAGCCATAAAAATAATAAAATCTTGCCATAATACCTAGAGGGCATTGTGCTAATGAAATAAGTCAGACGGGGAAAGATAAATACGGCATAATTTCACTTATTAGTGAAATCTAAAAAGCAAAACAAATGAACATACTAAACAAAATAAAAACAGATCTATAGATACCAAACAATAAACTAGGGTTGTCAGAGGAGAGGCGAGTATTGGGGTGGGCAAAAGAAGAAGGGGAGTAAGAGGTAAAATTCCGGTTATAAAATAAATAAGGCACGGGGAGTTCATGTACAGCATAGAGGATATAGCCAGTACCATCGTGATAACCTCGTATGGTGACAGATGGGTACTAGATTTATCTAGTGGTGATCACTTTTTAATGTCTAAAAATATCGAATCACTATGTCGTACACCTGAAACTAATATACTATTGTATGTCGACAATAATTCAATAAAAAAGATATAGCTCCAAAAAAAGGAGATTGTAAGGAAAAAAAAATCGATCTGGAGGTCTTTGTCGTCAGCACATCAGCGTGGACAAAACCATGAGGTGGGGGATTGGTCCTGTCGCGCCCCTGCTCGGGTTCTCAGCATCTTCTCGCTGAGGTTCCTGCTCACTCGTGCCGCTTCCGGAGATGCCCCAACCTCCACGTGGGAAGATGTGGTTCTTGCCTCAGGCTTCCTCCCCTTCATCAGACCATGAACCTTTTTTGGGAGACAGTTTTCAAGTTAATTCATCAGATAAACACATCCATGTAGGAACTTAGCAAGTTTCTTAAACATGAAAATAAGCAGCACTTCGACCAGCAGCTGTGCTACTAATGCTGAACATTTTACAGACGAGGGCAAGGTGGAAAGGGGCAGTTTCAGGGTGCTGCTCTGTGTAGACCCCGAGTCCCCGGGGAGGGACTTTGCACCCGGACCTACGCCAGGGAGCAGAGGGGAGAGCACAGCGCAGTGCAGCTGCTGGAGTCGGTCACCTCCAGGCTCCCCATGGGTACCAGCCTCTCACCTGCCGGAGTCCCATTGCTGATGTTAGCCTTCTTTCCCTGATAATTTGCATCAGAATCCTGTTTGGATCAGGACCCAAAGGAGCAATCCCTTTCGTCTGCCCCGAAGCCCTGAGCTTCGTGAAGCCAGAATAGCTCCTCCCCACGTAGAGCCAGCATCCTGTTCCTACAGATGTTGATTAATGCCACCAACACTAGTGAGAAGTCATCTGTCCTCAACTAGTGGCTCAACCCTACTATCTGAGTAACCCTAGGATCCATATAAGCCAGATTGCCCCTCCCATCCTTAATGCCCTGTCTCTGATTTTTGTGCGTGTTCCTATATATTTTCACAATGTATCACATATATTCATGAAACCCATGTGTGAAATAAGTCAGTGCATAAACAAACAAATAAGGTGCTCAGATTTGTACAACCATCCAGCTAGTAGCAGGCTGTATTTAAAGCCCTCCCCTCCCCCTAAGAAGCATGACAATGTTATGACAGATCGCTTGTTACCCAGGTCCTCAGAATGATCTTTTGCCAACTTCCTCTTTGTAACATCTCGTTTACATAATGTTACTTTGTAACATTAGAATAAGAGGCCATCTAGATGCGTGTGTGGTGCCTACACTTTGCCCTGAAATTCCCATCTATCCAGTGCTTATTTTCTATACCTAATGCCTTAGAAAATCTCTACCGAGGTCCCCTGACGAATGCCAGTGCTCCGAATACCGCAAATGCATTCGTACTTTGGATTTTTAAATATTTGCAAACAAGGTTGAAAGATTGCTTATCCCAAGGGACAGGGCATCACTTCTGTGAAAACTAGGACACAGCAGCACTAGGGGACCTGGTCCCCAGGTCCCTGGAGCAGGAGAGCAGGTAAATCAGAGCCGGGTCTGTGCCCAGTGTTGGCCATGCTGTCCCTGTCACTGGGGTTGGGAAGCAGCTGAAGCCAGGTGGGCGAGGAGCAGAGCGGCTGAGCTCTCTCTGAGGTGGCAGATGGCAGGGAGCTGCCTGCTGGGCACAGGAATGGCCAGCCCAGGCATGGGCACTTTTTGCTGGAATTTGCTCTCCGTTATCAGGGCGCCAGGTGACATGGGTCATCTTCCGCTCCAAGCCAAGTTACAAGACAACAGGAGAAATCTACCACCTGGCAGAGACACCTCGGTGAACAGCCCTCACATGGGCTGAGCTGCAAGCCGACGCTCGGAGAACAAAACTCTTTCTCGTCTGGTCCTAAAGAGCTCCTCCTGTCCAGCCCGGTGCAGGAGCCCAGCCACCTGCTGGCCTTTGAGGGCTGAACTTGAAGTTCATTTACCAGCCAAATCTTCCAGCTGACCCTGAGGTGTCTCACTGTCATGCTGTGACCCTCACTCCATCCCCCCCACGCCCAGCTCCGGCTCTCGCCCCCACCATCTGTTTTCTTGTGTGCTGCTTATTAAAGGAATGTGGGTCGTAATGGATTTAGCGGGGGTTGAACTAAACGACTTTACAAAGAAAGACAGTTTTATATAAAAATGATGGCCCAGAAAAGAGCAGGCCGGGTGCGGAGGGAGCAGTGCCTTCCGACAGAGGCGACAAGCTCTTCTGGCAGGAATCGGCTCCGTGGCTGGAACGAGGAAAGGAAGAATTCCAGGAAGATCTGCCTTCCGGCCCTTTCCAGCGCACCAAGGGCCTTGAACTTCTCAGGGACCGGCGGCTGCTGCAGACAGCATCAGGATCAGAACTGAAGAGGCCCTCACAGCTACTCGGGCTGACCCCACCCTGTGGGAGTTCAGGCACTAGGTGTTCACGATGGGATTGCCACCCGCGGATTTCGTTAACGTGTATTAACATTTGCCTACATTTTGGGATCCCTCTTCCCCTCCCGTCCCTGCCAATAATTTGAGAAAGCCCCTGTGATATGCGAATCACGGCAGAGAAAAAGGATGGGCAAGTCCCCATAGAGGGAATTGTGAATTTCACCTGATCTGCACTTCGAATTGTAGGGGACAGACCTTCGAACGTGAGATGGGAGATCTGGCTCAGGATAAAGACTTGATTCTTAGTCCTGTGACACCATTCTTTTGTTTTTCACACACACACAAAACATCTTCAGGTCTCTGGAGAATAAGCGCTGACTTGGGGCCTGAGGTGAACAACCTTGTCCATCCAGGACAATCTGAGGACCCCTTGGGCATTGTCCTACTGGGGGCTGAAGAGCGTTGTATGTGGTAGACGGGAGACAGGAGCCTGGAGACGCGGGCGCTGCAGGAGCCTGAGGAGTCTTCAAGGAGGGCTGGGGTGTGTGTGTGGGGGGGAGGGGTCACTGCTGGGAGGTGGCCAGACTCTGACCCCAGTGAGGAGCCAGCAGGTGGGAGAGAATGGGCCGAGAGGCAAGCTGAAGGACAGACGCACAGACAAGGCGAGGTGAGGGTGAAGACAGGGCCAGCCAGGTGATGGCCTTGGAGAATGTTCTCCGCCAGGCAGCTTCTGTTAGGGCTCAGAGCCCTGCCCCAGGTCATGTCAGCTTCTGCCTGAAGGTGTCTGGCAGTCTGACACTTACCGGGAAACTCGGGGTGCGTGCTGCTGGTTGGAGGATCACGTTTTGCGCAACGGGGAACTCAGTAACCTCTTTGGGCCCCTTGGGGCCTGAGGTTGGACGCCCTGGTCTGGGTGTTCTCTGAGAGATAAGCCCAGAATCCTCACGCAGCATCTCAAACACGTGGAGGCTCCAGGAAGGTTGCCCACGAGAAAGGAAACCCAAGCTGGGCGGAGCCACAGTGCCGACCCCGAGCCAGGTGGCCCTGGGAGGCTGTGGCTTCACGGACAGCTCGGGTGCTCTGAGCACAACTGGACACACGTGGGGGGTGGGGCCAGGAGGCCGCCCCGGCATCTGGGCCGGGGTCCCTGCCCGTCTTTCTTCCTCTGCTTGGCTTCCTCAAAGCCGCCCCGGCTTTCTGGTTTCCTTACTTCTTTCTTCCCTCTTCCTAGGAAAAGCTCGTCTCCTGGAAGTAATTTTATACGTTCCTTTGTCCTGGGGTATACCTGATGGAGAAGTCTTACACACCGCAGAAGGGTTGATATTTTAAGAATGGTGAAACCCAGACCCAAAGGCAGGAAATCCTGGGAAGGTCAAATGAAAAGGCCCCGACACTGGTCACTGGTACATACAGCTCAGCACAGGCGAGGGGATCCTCACAACGTGCGTGCTAGTCTGAATCGGGGGGTGGGGGGCTCTTAATGTTACCTGGAAAGAACGGCCCAGACTATTATTTTTTTTTTGTAAGGCAACCCTTGGTTGACCTCACCGATTGCAAGGACCTTGTTAGCTTACAATCCCTCATTAGTATTTTTAGTTTTTAAATTTTATTTTTACTTTATTATTACTTTTTTACGCTTACAGCACCTGATCTTCCTAGGTGGTCTCCCATCCAAATACTCACCAGGCCCGACCCTGCTTAGCTTCGGAGATCAGACAGGCCCAAGCTTGTTCAGGGTGGCATGGCCGTAGACCAGACATGTGTGAGGTGTGGTTATGTTGGTGCTGGTGGAAGACACAGCTCTCTGGCAGTCGGACTACCTCCCTCTCAGGGTCTTGCTCTCTGTCTATAAAGTAAGCAACCTGGCCCAGGTATGTGACATTTCAGAACTTCCCTGTTCTCGAAGTGAACAATTTTCCTTATCACGTGAAATCCACCATCCTCAACCAGGAGAAGCAGCTAAGAACCCTGGGTACCCAACCAGGTGCCATCCAGACACAGGACCCATCAGAATGGACCCTAGAAGAGTCGGAGCCTTTCAAAGTAATGTCGACATGACGCTCATACCTGGTGGTCTCCTTTGAAAGGAAGGGGGAGGAGTGAGTGAGAGTAAAAGTGAGTGACAGGGAAATCACCTGGGTGGCTCCTAGCACTGACCGCAGGCCAAGACCAGCCTGGAAAGTTGGCATCCGTGACGTTAAGCTTAAAACCTGATCCCTTCCCCGGGAACAGAATGGGGTACAGATCCTGGGAACCAGGCTGAACAGAAATTAGCCTTCACCAGCTGCTCCTGTAATTACATTTAAATTCAGTTAAACTGATTTCTTGCACTTGATAAAAGCAGTTGTCTTTCCAAATTATCCTCAGACACAATGAAAATACACTATTCCAAACCCAGTGTAGACACACCATGGCCAGGTTAAACAGGCCTTTCTCTCTGGGTCTCTCTGTCACCCCGTTTTGCTTGTCCCTTTGCTGGGACGCAGTATTGTGTCAAGGGCTCAGAAAGCTGAATCGCCCTATTAGCATAAGATTCTGTGACTCATTGACTCACAGATTGTACATCAGACTCACATTGGATTTTAATTAATTATATTAATTTTAAGGGGAAACAACACAACTGAAACTCTGCAGGGCTTCATTTACTGAGAAACTCTGAAATGTCTTTTATTTTTAGCAAGAGCCATAAAAACATCTCATACTGAACTAATGTAAAAACCAAGGAAGGGTTGTATTACTCAGCGTGATCACGCCCTTTAAAAGGCTTTGACATTTTCTTTATTTTTGAAAGTTTTTTTAGAAAGGAAAAAAAATATATATGTATTATATTACATCCACATCCACACAGGCACACACTCCATCACACCCTCCCTGTGACGGCATTCACTGCTGTCCATAACTCAGTATAAGGTGTTTCTACCTTGGATCATCTCAAAGGGAGATTAATTACTAAATAATCATAAAGAACTTACAATTAGTTAGCTTTATTTAAGAGACTGCCCTGCGGTAAGAAACTCTCAAATATTTGTTGTGTACACATATACAATTCATTCGGTATTTATTATTCATCTGCATTTATTCATTCACTCACCTGCTCCCTGGCTGGCACCTGAGCAGGTGCTGAGAGCATAAAGGTGAATTTTAAAAGACCACAGTCTAGCGGGGGAAGTAAACAGGGTTCAACATGGTTAAGTGGCACGATAGCATTAAGGACACAGGGCTGTGAGGACAAAGGGAGCGATGAGGAGCGTCTGGGAACACGTGGGAGTAACAGGAACGACTCAGGGTTGGAGGCATGAAGGAGGATCAACAGCAAAGATCCACAGTCTGCAGCTGGGGAGTAACGGGTGCCCAGCTGTGCGTGCCAGGTGCTGCCGGGGGCGGGGAGTCCGGCAGTGCACCAGCTAGGTGCGGGCACCAAGCTTTCGCGTTTGCAATCTAGTTGGGAGACATTAATCAAAAATAACAGGAATTATTATAGGAAATGTTAAAGGGACTTCTTTAAGAAGAAGAAGAAACAGATTAAAAATATGAATAACCAATGGCAATAACTATATATTTATTAACAATTACTTTAAATCTAAATGGATTAAACGCTCCAATCAAAAGACTAGGGTGGCTGAACGGATAAGAAAACAAGACCTTACATACGCTGCCTACACGAGACTCACTTCAGATTGAAAAACAAATACAGACTGAAAGTAAAAGGATGGAAAAAGATATCTCATGAAGAAAGAAGAAAAAAAAAAACACCGATAGCAGCACTTATACCAGACAAAATGACTTCAAAACAAAGGCTACAGCAAGAGATAAAGAAGCACCCAGTAATCCCACTTCTGGGTATTTATCCAAAGAAACCCCAAATACTAATTCAAAAAGACAGGTGCATCCACGTGTTCATCGCAGCATTATTCACAATAGCCAAGATATGGAGGCCACCTGGGTGTCCATCAGTGCATGAATACATAAAGAAGTGACATATATATGTATATATATCTATATATATATGTCATGGAACTTACCCAGCTATAAAAAAGAATGACATCCTGTCATCTGCAACAATGTGGTTGGACCTAGAGAGCATCATGCTAAGTGAAATACAGAGAAAGACAACTCCCATATGATTTCACTTATATGTGGAACCTCAAAAACAGAATAAATGAACAAATAAAACAGAGACGGACTCATAGATACAGAGCACATTTTAATGGTGGCCAGATAAGGGCAGGGGGTTGAGGGGATGGGAGAAGGGCAGGGAGGGGTTAAGAGGTGCTAATTGGTAGTTATGAAATAGCCATAAGAATGTAAAGTATAACATAAAGAATACAGTCAATAATGTTGTAATAACTCTGTATGGTGTCAGATGGGCACTAGACTTATTGGGATGATCACTTAAGTTACATAAATGTCTAATTACTATGTTATACACCTGAAAGTAATATATAATATTGTATGTCAAGTGTAATTAAAAAATAAAAAATGATTAAAAACAATTTTTAAGTAAACAAAACAAAAATAAAATAAAATAAAATTTAAAGGAAACATACAAACAAGAAGACCACAGGAATTAAGTTTTTGTTTTGGTCAGAGCTTTAAGGGAACGTATAGGAGCTTTAAGCATATGCTTTGCAGGGAACTAAGCTATGTGGTGAAAACAAGGATAGGCTTCTTTGAGAAAGTGACGTCGAGCAGGTTGGTAGGAGAGGCCAGCCAGGAGGAGGACGGCGGAAAAAGCATCCCAGGAAGAAGATATGCAAAGCGCTAATAGGAGAGGAAGCTTGGACTTTGCCAGAAACTGAAAAGAAGCAGGAGAGATTGAGACAAAACAAGGTGAATATGAGAGTCTTACCTACTTAAGAGTGTCTGGAGACCAGGCTGGAGAGACGGGCAGGGACAGATCATATACGATTTGGGCTTTAAGACAAGAGTAATGGAAGCACAATAACACACTCCTAAGAAAAAAGGAATTTGCTTTGGGGAGGAGAATTATTAATTCACAGTGTCTAGCACTGTCTGAGGCATGAGAAAATTATTCTCCCTCTTTCTGTTCCCATCTTAGGTCCATCTACTAGGTTAATCTATGCACTCTGCATCTTCATCTGGTATATATTTTGTCCTGTAGGTTCTGATTTTGATTCTTAACCTACTTTTTCAACTTGTCCCCTGCCTCCATGATTTCTGTTATGAGTAGCCATCTGGATAATGGAATAGCTCATTCATTCAATTATTCACTCAACAAATGCTTATTGACTACCCCTTTTGGGCAGAGACTCATTCCTCATTGAGTTTACAGTATCTTAAACAAAGGTTTAAGATTCTTGCATAAAAATTATAACATTGAATATTATACTGGAGGCCCTAGAAAGTGCACTAAAGCAAGGAAGGGGGGTGGAAAGGTAAGAATATGTTCATAGAGAAAATACAAAATAACCTACAAATAAATTATTAAATGAATAAGGGACTTTACAAAGTTAGCTGGGTACAATAGCAATATATAAAACCCAGTTGTATTCCTATAAATGAGCAACAAAATATATTAATGCTAGAGCAATTAATAAATATATATTTAAAGATATGCAAGACCTTGATGAACAAAATTTTTAAATTGTATTGACAGATATTAAGTAAAATCTAAATACATAGAGAAATATACCATACTCATGGATGGGAAGACCTAATCCTGGAAACATTCTAATTTTCTCAAATTAATTTGTGGACTCCACATAGTCTTAATCCTAATCAAAATCACAGCAAGTTTGTTGTAGAATATGACACATTGAATCTAAAATTTGATGATAATTTTAAGAATATCTGACTCTCTTGAAGACAAACAATGAAATGGGGGCTTTCTCTACCAGACTTGTTTTGAGTCATAGTAGATACAGTGTGGTATTATTAGCACAGAGACAGACAAATGGATCAATGGAGCAGAATAGAGAGAACAGAGAAAGGTTGTGTATATGTGTGGACACTTGATATTTGGTGCATGACAGATCAGTGAGGGAAGAAATGCTTTTTCAATGATGAGTTCCAGGTAGATTATAGATCTAAGTGTGAAAGGTAAAGCTATAAGATTTTGGATGATAATATAGAATATCTTCATATAAAAATATATGCAATATCTTTTTAAACAAGATTCAGAAATGAAAGATGTTTGAAATTGACTACATTAAAATTAAAAATTTGTGTTCACCAAAGGATACCATAAAAATAATAAAGAGTAAAACTGTAGGGTGGAAGAAAATACGAATGTTATGTTCTAGTGTTTGTAATATGAACTGACTATAAATAGAGACTATTAAAAAACTATTCCCTATCAGTAAGAAAAACTCAATCCAATAGAAAAATGAATGAAGTCTAATAAATTACCAAAGAAGAAATCTAAATGACCAATATATATGTGTAAAAGAATTTTATTAGTAATGAGGTAAAGGCAAATTAAAACTATGAAGAGCTACCTTGAACAAGCTTGATCCATCTGATCTTGGAAGCTAAGCAGGGTTGGGCCTGGTTAGTACGTGGAGGAGACCACCTAGGAAGACCAGGTGCTGTAGGTGAAAAAATTAAAAAATATAAGGGGTTGTAAGATGACAAGGTGCTTGCAATCTGTGAGGTCAACTGAGGGTTGCCTTCTTTAAAAACAAAAACAAACACACAGAAAAACTACGAAGCACTAACGTACACGTACCACAGTTTGGCAAGAATGAAAAAGCTTGCAATGTCAAATATATGCAAAGATGTGTAACAATGAGACTCTCCTACACTTCGAGGAGGGGGAGGGGAAGGTACGAATTAGCATAACTGCTCTGGAAACCAGTGCGGCATTGTCCGATGCAGTTGAAGCTGTGCGCAGCTTCTAACTCAGTGTTTCTACTGCTACCTACGTCCTAGAGAAACTCAGGTGTGCGTACACCAGGATACGTGTGCCAAAAGGTTTACAGCAGACTCGCTTATAACAACTCAAAACCGGAAACAAGCCAAACGGTCTTCCACAAAGAATGGATGAGCAAATGGGGATATTAACCCGAAGAAGACCACGTATCGAGAGAAATAGATGCCTCTGTTTGCAGCACACGTGGCTCTCATCTAGGGTTTCACGAAAGGTAAATGATGAACGATTCCATTCACGTAAAATTTAAAAACAGGTAAAACCAAACTATATTATTTATGGAGCCATATCGATGATGTAAAACTATCAAGTTTGTCCAGGAGAGGATTAGAAAAGTCCGAACAGTCTCTTCTGGGGTAGAGGGAGAGGCAGGTGACTGGGGAAGGTGCCTGAGGAGCTTCTAGCCTGCTGGTGACAGTCTCGGTTACAACAGAGGCACTTCATTACTATTGGTTAACTCGTACAGATATAGTTAAATTTTTTTCTGAACAAGTATTATATATCACATCAAAAAAATTTTTAATTGCGTGTCGAATTTGACTGTTCCCCCAAATGTCCGGTCTTCTGGAATTACTCTTCCCTTTAATATCCGAGTAAGAATAATGAGTCTCCATCGCGGTGACTATGGGGGCGTCTCGTCCCATTGTCATGAAATGCGTCTAGGTCTCTTGATTATTTCAGGTGGCCTCTCATCTCAACTACCGCTCCGGGCTGCACCTGGGCTGCCTGACCACTGCCCTCTCCTGCATTGGTGGTGGTGTGACCAGGGGGCCTCAGAACAGGGGTCCGGGTGCTCCCCACTACCCTCATTCCAAGCACAGACACAGCAACCTCCAATATTTTAGATTATGAAACCCATCAGTGAAGGCTTTTTAAGTATACACAAATATATGAATATGAACTTATGTATAATTTTCATACATGTACTACTATTTCAAGTCGATGTAAATCCATGTTTAAAAAAGGGTCACTTTTTTGACAGATCTGATTAGTCATTGTCATTTTTTTCCTTAACCATGGTTTTTGATAAAGAGCCATTTCCTTGGGGTCAGCTTGTTCGCATTATTGGCATTAATTTTAATCTCCCATTTCTTACAGAAATCTTTTAAAACCACTTGTCCATTTTTTGTGAGTATGAATTTAGTTAAAACTGGATGATATAAACTATAGACTCACTGAACTACTACCCATCTGTAAATTATGATACATTTCAATAGGTCAAAAGTGATGAATAATGCTATTCCATTTATCTTCTGCAGGGTAACCTTCAAAAACTTTGTGGCTTAAAACAACAAACATTTATTATCTTGTAGTTTCTGTGTGTCAGAAACCCGGGCGTAGAGTAGCTAGGTGTACTTGCCTCAAGGTCCCTCAGGAGGCTGAAGTGTCACCCAGGGCTGCAACGCCATCTGAAGGCCTGCGGGGTGGGGGGGGGATAGGGAGAGGGGGTTGTCCACTTCTGCTCACTCACGTGGTGGTCGGCAAAAGTCAGTGGCCTCTCCATGAACGCCTTACAACACCCCCAGGTGTGTTGCAATTCAAGAGAGAACCCAGGACAGAGTCACAATTTGGCCACAGAAGGGAGCCCCCAGCCAGGGCCAGGTTCATGGGCGAATGACCTCTGCGGGCTCACTTGGCCTGAGCTTAGAGGGGCCTTACGCTTGGTTTCATTCTCTGCTGTAACATCTTGAAATTCTTCATAATTTTTGAACAAGGGGCCCTACGTTTTCGTTTTGCCCTGAACTCTACAAAGCATGTGGCAAATCGAACACCCCAGAAGCCAGTGCTTTTGCTACATGTCACTCACCTCAGATTAGCGCTCCATTTCAGCAGGTGAGGACACCTCACCTGAAGGCTATTGGAGTCTCTCTCAGGAATTTCAACCGGAGTCGGAACCTGGGAAGAGGAGTCAAGTCCCAAAATGGTAGAACTCCAAGAGAACCGCCCCAAAATGCCACTTCTGTCACCACAGCATCTTTGGTGCTTCCCAAGTCCCAGGCATCCCAGCTCTGCCCTGCATTGATCCATCCCAGGCTCTTCCTAATAATTCTTCTTCTTCTTTTGGCTTCAGCTGTGTTTGGGTTCTATTCTTATAACCAAAGAATCTTAATGGATTTAACCAATTTTGTTGGTTGATCGTGATTTAGCTAGGACCGTACAATAGGTTTTCACCTGGCCCGTGATGTGCTGGAGGCAGTTTGCACACCCTTGCACGAGTCAAATTTGTGCATTTATTACTTCGTGTTCGACGGTGTCATAAAAATATTTTGCAATCAGCATGGTGGGAGAATTTACACCACAGAAATCTGAAAATGCTGTATATCAGAAATTGCCCCCACCCCCGAGAGCCAGTTATTGTACATTTACCAGCTCACACTGGACCTAGTCCTGCTTTAAGATACCGTGAGAGAGTTACATGGGACTATGCTCTGTTGTTAGAATGAGGCAGAGAAAAAAAGAGACAGTCCACAAATATCACAACAAATATCCAGATCCTTCAAATTAATGCAATGGCTGCCTTGGCTAGTGTTTCCAGCTCCAACAAGAATTAATCCTTCCGTAAGTTCTTTCCATCCCGTTTATTGAAACAGGGGAGACCACATCATCTGAGCTGGACCCGTCAGATTCTCTCCCTCTCAGAATTTGAAATGAGGACTCAGAACTTCCCTGTTCACGATGGCAGAACAAGCAAAGTATTTAAGTCGACTCCCTCCTGAGACGCCAAAGGCATGTGTAGGAAAAGATCCACCGACACGAAGAGAATCATCAGCAGACAAAATATTTCAACAAATCTCTGGAGTATGAAGGGAGTTTGGAAGCCTATTGACAGACAACAAAGAGTGAGGATGCTTGAGCCCAGAGGCCCCAGGAGGCTGGCACAGCAGAGAGGCCCACTGGCCCCGCAGAGCTGGAAGTGCTCGTGCTCAGCTGGTGGGTACCAGGTTCTCCTTGCTATGCGACTGCACTGCCTCTTTGTCCATGCTCCTCCCCATGTCTTCTCCATCACCCCTGGGAAGGCAGCCCAGTTCCTTACTTACAGGCAAGACAAAAGGGGGCTCGTCCTAAAGAGAATTAGGGTGGCTGGGTTGCTGTCGCTGTCCCTGGTTAAAGACCCCTCTGTTCCCGCATTTGGAGACCCTCCCGGCCCCCAGCCTGGTACCCCGCCTTGCCAACTCCTCCTTTGCTCATTCTAAAGTGAAGTTTGTTAAATGTTGAACCCTGCTCACATCTAGAAATTTCCCGATCATTCTATTTACAGAAGAGCAGGAAAACAGACGTATATGTGCGACAGCAACGAAAACCCACTCAGCAACCTAGAAATAAACCAAGCCCCTCTCCCATCCAAACAGACGAGCCAAGTGAACAAGACCTCGAAATGACGCAAGTGGCACGAAAACCAGACAAAACAGAATGAAACACCATAAACCGACCCTGAAGAAAGGAGATCATTAAAGGAATACAAGGGAACATGAAAATCAGATAAATACCCAATACAGGCGTTTAATTCGCATCCTACGTGAAATATAAAGCGTACGGGATTCACAGAACAAGAACAGGGTGCTTTGATAAAGGCACAAAGCGAACAGACAAGCAGTGCAAATGAAGAAAGGGCGCCCGTATGAGAGCCCTATGATGGTAACATTTTAGTGCAAATGTGGCTTTTTTTCTCTGTGCCGGATGGAATGAAGGAACATTTTAAAACTCAGAAGTTGGACTGACTGCCTCCCCCGTGGGAAAGCAGCAGGAGAGCAAGCCAACCTTCAGAGAAGACTGAAAAGGCAGAGTACGGAATAAACAGAGGAAAACAGAGCAAGAGTAGGCTGGATTGCCATTTTTTTTCCCCCAGGTCCTATTTCACGCTCCTTGAGACGTCTCATTGCCTTGGGGTTCTGTGAGATGCCCCAGGAACGTTTTAATAAATTCCCCTTCTGATTAAACTAGGTCAAGTTGCTTTTTGCTAGAAGACAAAAAAAAAAAAAAAAAAAAGTCTTAACTAAAACACAGGGTTGAAAACTAGAATGCTAGCCAGTCCTAAGTCCCTCAGGATCCACTGCAGCTAAATGGAGCTTCAGAAGAAGGATCCGCTCCAGCGTGAGTCTTGTGCCCTTGTCCCTGTGGCTGATTTTTCCTAAATATACTGACATTCAAATTGCGAAGTTGGACAGCAGATGCCCCACACGCAGTGTTGCCTGCATTTACATTTATTTTCTTAACATCTTGAAAGAAAGATGGGGTTTAGCCTGCCAAATCGCTAAGCACCTTATAATAACCTATTCAGACATCATACGGAAGGATTGATTTAGCCAGTTCACACATTAATACGGCAGCGAACAAACTAACCTACCTTTTTTATGTAGCCAAGGCAGGCTGGGAATGTTAAATGTGATTGTGGATTTACCTGAAATAATATATTTTTATGCTTAAAGCCAGACTTGGGAACAAAACAAAAAAAAGCAACTTAAAAAGAAAGAGACTCAACTAAGCAATTTGAGTGGGAGGTGATTACATTAGCTCTTAATTCCTTCCTTCCTTCCTTCTTCCTTCCTTCCTTCCTTCCTTCCTTCCTCCTTCTTCCTTTCCTTCCTTCCTTTCCTTCCTTCTTCCTTCCTTCCTTCCTTCCTTCCTTCCTTCTTTCCTTCCTTCCTTCCTTCCTTCCTTCCATCTCAAGATGTTCTCCAAAAGCCCTTCCTTCGCACTGCCCCCACTCCCCACCCCGAAGGCATTGGACACTGGCGAGGAGCTTTGGCATGCTCTGACATGGGACAAACATACATGGCCCTGGTACAATCTAGCTAAAGAAGAGAAATAAAGCTTGGGTGAAAGATAACGAAAAAAGATCCCTTATCAAGAAAATGGAGATCTCAAAAACGGAAGAGGAAAGGGATTTCGCGAAATGGAAGACGCCCTCAATGGGGAGAGAGCCTTCCCGATCCTAATACTGTCTTTGCCTTTTTCGAGCGCACACGCATTTGGTTGTTCTTTATTGAGTTTGGTCGTGTTTGTTTGTTTGTCTGTTTGTTCGTATTCCAGGCTGGAGATGCGTTGCCTCCTCAGCCCAGCCCCAGTCCACGAATTTGCTGTTTAACCCAAATCGAATTGAGTGTCGTAGGCAAAAGGAGAGGAGGACGCATCTCACACCCAAGTGGCCTGCACCATAAACAAAGGGGAGTCTCGCGGTGCCAGCTCTTGGCTTCAGCTGGGCCCAGCGGGGAGCTGATGTCTCTGTGCCAGGGTGAGGGCAGCCACCGAAGCAGATGCTGGGCGACTGAGAAGAACTATTGATTTCAAATGCTCAAATTCCTCAGGGCGGCTGCCCTTCTCCTCTCAGCGGGAGGTGGGGGGAGCTGGGAGCTGTGTTGTCCACCACTGGCTGCCAACACAGCTCGAGTTGGGAGAGTTGTCACCAGCCTCTGGCTCCAAGCAGGAGGTTCGTTAGGAACCAGCCTTGTCTATTTATGAAGATTTATGGAGACGCCGACGAACATTAGGCTTCCGAGCAGAACCCAGGTGAGCTCTCTCCCCTACATGGGAGATTCAGGAAGGCAGTTGGATGATCAAGAATGATGTCCTTCTCCCTCTGGTTCCCTTTGGTGTTCCAATCCCAGCCTGGCCGAGAGGAGAAGCAAAGGTGAGGGGTGCGTGGCTCCTGGCTGCACGCGCCCTTCTTCAGAGAGAGAGAGAGAGACTGGCACTTTTCATGGCATCTCACACAGAGGAGAAAGGCCAAGATAAATGGATAGTTTCAAGGTCATTAGCTTCCTGAGCTCACAGTTTGCTTTCTCTGCCAGAGGACTGTGTGGAGAGGTTATAAATGTTTTGCGGCTGGACCAGAGGAGTCCGTTGTTGGACCCGGGGCCCAGAGACCCGCTGCCAGTGGCAATTTTGGACTCTGGGCCTGTAGAGTGTGCCTTCTCTGCCTTCACACGCTTGCTCTGAAAGAGTCTGAATAGCAGCACATGGGGTCCAGCCTCCTGGACACTCCGGGGCCCCTGTCACAGGTGACTGACCTTCGGAGAAGGGACCTAAGAAAGGCCCAGGGAAGAACTCAAAAATGTCCCACGGGCATTCGGTGCTTAACCTAAGGGGAAAAGAGCTAGGAATTAAAAGAAGGAGGAGGAGGAGGAAGAGGTAGGGTCCGATGGTGGGTGGGTGGGGAAGAAAAAAAGCAAAGTTCGAGTTTCAACTGTATCCGTAATCCTAAATTTATCCTCGAGCCGTGGTGTACAGGGACACAGGTTCACATCAGTGTGTACTACCGTGTTGTTTTCTGTGTCGTCCACATGACGCGATTTATACACAGATTTTCGTGTATTAACAGAAACCTCATTCTTATCTCTTTACGTGGCTATCGATAAGGTCACATTCATGATGCCCTGTCTTGGTCATGCGCTATTTCTGGATATTTGGGTTGACTCTATTTCTCGCTATAATTTCACCCCAGGATGAAATACGTGTATATTCGCACATTCAAACGCACATATATGTATTATACATAACTAATATGTATATATATACATATATGGTTTTTAAAAATTTTTTCTTGTCATAGAGCTGGTCCTTTTCTTCTGCATCACGTCTCTGGGGTATAGTCTTAGAGGTCCAATCACCAGGTCGAAGCGTACGTATTTTCATCGTCCTCAGTATTGACTCCCAGGTGTTTTTCCGAGAAATCGAAACCATGCCCCGATGCGCAGTGCGGTGGCGGTGTGCAGTGAAGGCAGGCCCTCTCGTCACGGTCAGCGTCGACCATGGCCGCTTCTTCATCTGGTTTTGCAAAGACTGCCCTCCGACAGCTCTTTCTGCTAGAACTGTCCTTCTTTCTTGTACTCATTTTTCTAACCATCCTCACTCATGTGTACCCTGTCTCCTCACGACTGTCATTTAGTGAAGCATCCGGCTCACTGCGCATTTGGCAAAAGACTGGCCCACCCGATTACATGGCCTAGAGAGGTACTTGCTGCCAGCCCGTTAAACAGCTGCCGTGAGGCTTGACCTCCGGACACGGCGTTCCTGCGCAAAGAGGTCTCCTCACTGCTTCTGTGTGCTGAGCCTCGGCATTTTCCAAATTCACCTTCGGGGTGTGGTCAGCGAGTTGGTGGGGGTAGGAGGTGGGGCCCTGACCATGGCCCATGTTGCCTGGTTCAGTGATTTGAATGTGGGAAGGCAAGGAGCAGGAATGGTATGATGTCCAGAGGGAGCTGTCTACCACACGGTTCACTGCTCAGGAAAGACCCCAGTGGCCAGGTGATCCTGCAGACATCCATCCTCCCCTTAATCTAAGATGTACGCCCACTGCTTCCATAGAGAAGAAAGGGACAGGCACTCCCCACAGGTTCTGTAGAGCTGAAAAAGTACACCAGACTGGGTTTTTTCCCTCAGTGGGAGAAGGGTTAGGGCCCTGGAGGGAGCACCAGAGATCTCTGCCAGTGACTTCCTGGGATTCTAGATCCTCTGGGACTATCCCTCAAACCCTCATTCACAGAGTCCACCTGTTGGGATTCACCAATGAGCAGGAACGGATGAAAGAAGTAGTTGACAGTTGGGCACAGGGAGTGTGGCAGAGGAATGCAGTCAGCATTAATATGCTGGCTACATGGAGGGCCAGGGGAGGGAGGGAGCAATTGGGGAACCGTTTTATGAGCTATATAGACGTCTAACCAATGTACTGTATACTTGAAATGGATTTAAATAAATAAAGTTATTTTTTTAAAAGAGTAAAACAAAACAAAACACCCGAGACATGGCAATGCCAGGGTCCTTGGTACCTGTTGGTACCCATAGATTTTTTTGGATTCATCTGTAATTGTGGGTTTATGATGCTCTAAATCGGTAGTCTGAGCAATTTAATTTGGTGTGCTTTAGGAAAAAGCAGCTGAGACTTCTCAGTAGAGCAAGTCAGTGACGTTAGCCCTGCGGGGTTTTGGCTGGACAGGCCCTGTTCACTTGCCTCCATGGGCATCTCATCGGCTCTGTTCCCCCATATTTTGTACCCCATACAGGGAAAATGATGGAGAGGCTACAATAAGAGGGTGTTGAGCAAATGAATAAGCAAAAATGTGCTATCGTCCCCACTTTAGTGATGAGGAGACTCAGGTCAAGAAGAGTTTCAGCAGCTTGCACTGGGGATGTGGGTATTTATTTAATTGGGCACCTGGACCAGAAGCAGGTCTCTTGCCTGCTGGCTGGACTCTTTCTTCTTTGCCTGTCTTATGGGGGGGATGACTAATTTTTACTCATGTCCTCAGAGGACCAAATTGGAGAAACTAAAGCAGCATGAAGAAGGACTTCCTCACCGTCAAGGAGGCATCGCATCGGACTGCACCAGGGGCAAGTCGTGGATTCTCTCTCCCAGGAGAGACTTGGAGGAAAGAGCAGATCAGGGACCTGTTGCAGACAGCACCGCCCGATCGCCCAACGCCACGCAGCTTCGTGCTGTGCACGGAGCGCGTCCATTGACATCGCCTCACTGGATCCTCGTGGCAACTTCGTACATATAAGTGTTGTTGCATTTCCTGAGGAGGAAGCGGGAGTGAAAGGCAGCTCTGTCCTCTCCATGATTACACAGCTAGTGAGAGGCAACGCCAAGATCCGAATATCCAGTGTTTCCCATAAATAGTCAACACCCAGGATTAGGGAGAGAAGCCGGGGATCATTATAATAGCTAACGTGGCTTAAGCGCTAGTGTGCCAGATGTCAACCCATCTGATCCTCACAGCCGCCCAACGCAGTGAGCACTACGTTCCTCTCGACTTTTCAGGTGAGGAAATTGAGGTATAGAGAAAATAACAGCTGGGTCAAGGTCACCCAACTGGTAAGTTCAGAGGCGGGATTGAACCCAGATGGTTAGATCTTAACGCTGACCACATGTCTCCAAGGAAGGTGAGGATGTGTATTATCCTGTGGCTTCTGGAGGGTTTGCTTGCTGCTTTAAGGATGGTGTGAGAGTGTGCTTCTGCCACCCCAAAAAGCAGGGGAATGCCCCCCAAACCACACACACACACACACACACACACACACACACACACACATAGGACAGGCTGATACAGGAACGGTCCCACAGCTCAGGCTTTCTGACCTTAAGTTCCGAACTCCCCAGACCAGCATTTAATTTGAAGTGGAACCACACTGAGGGAGGAGGAACTGGGGAGGTGCGCCCCGGCGCAGCTCGGGGTTTCTCACAGGGCAGGGAGCGCGTGGGCAGCGCCACCAGCAGCGAACGCGGTGGCCTGACACCCCCCGGGCGCGTCCGGGTGGTGAGCGGGCGTCCTGGGGCTGGGCGCGGGTCTGCGTGGTGTCGCCGAGGGAGAGGACGCAGCCTGCAGAGAAGATACACACACAGAAACGCGTGATGATACCTCAGATGCATCGATAGCCCGCTAGCAGCCCGACACGGTAGGGGACTCCCTCAGCCCAAAGGAAAAGAATGGCTTTTGCAGTTTTCTTTGAAACTGCTCGCCGCCGTGGGTGGGGACCCGCCATCCCCCAAATGTCAGAGAGGGACAGAGGTCTGCTGGAGAGCTGCTGGATGAGCGACTTGGCCCCAGCAGCGGAAGGCAGGTTGGCAGGGTTCGGCGAGGCCCGGGTTGCGAGGCGCACGCATGACTGCTCGGGCAGCAGCGTGGGCCCTGACACCGGGCCCGGGAGGCCTGGCGGCTCCGACATCGCCGATTGGCGCCGACAGCCCCGGAGTTGGACAATCGGTCTGTTCACAGTTGGGCGGCTCTGGGCTGTGACCAGCGCTGGCTTTCGCTGGATGCCATTTTTCCTTTTCAGAAGCCTCTCTAATCAGGGTCCCCTGATTTTTCCTTCTGTTGCCATCCGCATCCTACACAAAGGAAGAGGCTAAGTGATCAAGGGTCCCCCTCCCCAATATCCAAGGAACTCGTTCCTTTATTAAGTCCCCCATTAATCGGTCACATTTAATCCTTGCATCATTTACCGGCCCCTGACCGTAGGCTGAGCCCCACGCCAGGCACGGTACCCGCAGCACAAACGTGAGTGAAACACCCCACCTCCCTCGTGGGAGGTCAAACGAATACTGGTTTCAGCAGGAAGATGACTAAGCAGGGCTGAAACTGCTGGAATCAGAGACCGCCGACGCTGGTGGCTATGGCTCCTCCGGAAAGCGTCCCTGGTTGCTGTCCATGGTGTGAGCATCCTCCTACTTCTCTGTGTCTGCAGAGAGGCCACAGGAGCGGAAACGGAGGGGTTTGGAGCCCAGGTCCCCGGCCATCCTGGTGACTACATCCTCGCCACCGACCACCTTGAGAAAGCAGCGTGACCCGTTGCCAGACAGCACCTCCAGGCCTCTCCCCCAGCAGGGAGGAAATGCGGAGAGGGGACAGCGACCACTACCTGCGGGAAGCATTTCTAGAAAGAAATCTCATGATGGAGAACACATTCATGAATAGCCGCTACCTCCTGGGATTTTGTATTTGTTGCCTGTAATTTTGGAAGGAGCCCGAGGGGTGATCCCTCCTCCCCCCTTCACCCCAGACATGGAGCAACTTGGGGCCCAGAGTGGTTACACATCCATGCCACGTTCATGGCTGGTTAGGGACCTAGCAAGGGTTTAAACTCACCTAGTAGAACCCCACCCCTCGAATAGACAGGATGTTCTGGTCAGCTGTCCCATGGATGATCATATAACCAGGCCACCCAGACTTGGGCGAAAAGTTCAACCAAGGATTTCTGAGGAGGAATCAGTCAGCTGAGCTGAGACTGTTGACGAAGAGATGATTTGGAGGTGTGTTTTGTTGGACTCTGGTGTCTGTGCATGGATTTAAGGAGAGGGCAGGGCTAACCAGGCTCCGCCCTCTCTTCCTGGATGGGAGGAGTCACTCAAAGCTGAGTGACAGCAGCTTTGCCTGATCAGCCACAGAGCAGGCACCTGAGAAAGGTCATTATCACTGATGACAGGGACAGAAAGGGCCTGCCTGAGGGTGCTCACCCTGAGAGAAGGGGTTTGGGGGCTTGGCTGCCAGGTGAGGGGGGAAGGCTGGGGGTATTGAATGGGGCATGGGGAGGGACATCTTGACATAAGGTGGCGAGGATGGCACCTGGCATCTCACATCTGCTTGGAGCTGGTCCTGGAGGGAAGGAGATGGCAGACACTGGCCACTCCCAGATCACAGAGTTTTAGTCCTTGAGAAAAACCTCGAGATCCTACAGGGCACCTCTCTTGTGTCACAGATAAAGATACAGGAAGATAAAGTGACTTTTCCAATGTCACAGAGAAAATTAGAGATACAGCTGAGTTTCGGCTGCTGATTTCTCAGCTCTCCGTCATGTACTATTTCCATCATATCGTACTCTAACCACAGGTCAGCAAACTCTTTCTCTAAATGGCCAAACAGCAAACATTTTAAACTTTGTTGACCATCAGGCCTCTGGCCACTACTCAACTTTGCTGTTTTAGCCCGTAGCAGCCACCAGCAATGCATGGACAAATGTGCGAGATGTGTTTTTAAACCCTATTTTAAAAAATCAAGTGGCAGTCGGTATCTGGTTCATGAGCCATCATTTGCTGAACTCTAGTTATTTTCCTTCTTCATGTATACCCTTCATGGTAAAGAAATGGCCACAGTTAAGAGCCAGAGCAGTTTAAAGGACAGAACTTCATCTTACAAAATTCAGGTCATTGAGAGCAGTCATGACCTTGTGCTGCACCCTTTAAGGAATGAAAAGAAGAAAGCTCCTCATGGGCCAGGACACTGCTTGGACTGCTATGTGGTTGTGAAATAAACTTGGATTGTGTCTTAAAAAAAAAGAGTAAAATGAAGTAGTGATGGTTGCTAGATGGGGCTAGATGGGGTCGGGTGAAAAGGTGAAAGAAATACAAATTGCCAGTTACAGAAATAGTCATGGGGATGCAAAGTGCAGCATAGGGCATATAGCCAATAATATTATAATAACTATGTATGGTATCAGATGGGTACTTCGTGAAGTAAATATAAATTCCTAATCACTATGCCGTACATCTGAAACTAATAGTGTATGCCAACTTTAGTTGAAAAATAAAAAAAATATTTTTAAAAGAAGTAGGATGCCAATTTTGTGATCTTGAACGAAAAGAGTTCATCTAAGGAAAGAGTGGACAGAGAAAACCCTGCCAATTAGTACTTTGCAGTTTAAAGAGAACCACTAATGAGGAGTGGTGTCCAGTTATAAGGCAGAGGTAACGCATGTCCATTTTCTGACTTACCTCCAGAAAGCCTCTTCTTAAATTCGGAAGGGGTTCAGATTATAGTTGATTGAAGAACTAAAACAGGTAGATAATCGTTCCCCAGAACTGTCTCCATCAGCCTCTGAAAGGCCAGCGGATTCCAAAAAGCTTATTCAAAAGCTTGAAGATGTCTGGTCATGCCACACCTCAGTCTGAGAATATGGGGAAGGAAGAGGATTCAAGGGGCAGAGGTGGAAGGAGAAGCAATGTGGATCCAAGAAGCCCGTTGTATGTTAAATAGAAGAACTCCTTTCCTCCAGACTTTGCAATGATGGCTTTGTGTGCGTTTTCAATTTGGAATCTTCAAACCCTTGATGGGCTAACTCTCCAAAGCAGTAATTTTTTAAAGGCACCTCTAGAATTTATAGCATTCCAGGAGATCATAGTGCTTCAACTCCATAAGAAAAATGACCTTTGAAAGTTTTAAGACTCAGGGTTTCCCAAAGAAAAGACTTCAAAGAAGATCATGGACTTGTGGTGTTTGGCTCACTTGGAAATATCTAGAATGTGAAAAGTAATTGAGATAAGTTTTATCAACGCCTTCCAGTTCTGACACTGAAGTCTACAGAATTCCAGCCACTCCCAACGTCCCATTTCCTATCATGGCACTTACTAAGAGTTCTTGGAGACTGGAAGACACGGCTGCCTTCGAATCTTCCAGCCTTTGTCACTGCATCCAGTAGCAGGGAGGTGAGTGGCAGCAGCAACCGTGGCATTGAGTACTTTGGAATTGATTAGAAGATTCCTTAGCTGCCCCCACTTACTGGGGCATAAGTGTAGCTTATAGATAGGTACAAAGCAAATAATTTTGTGCGACTCCTTCAAGCGCTTAGAGGGGACCCTTCCCCTCTAAGATAACTGCTATTACAAGCACTTACCTGAGAAGCATCATGTTGGTGGTATTAGCTATAACTTTTTAAGTTTTTAAATGAACACTTTCCATGCCCAGAGATAGTGATTTCTTGCTTTAAGACTGCGAGTCTGCAGTGGTTCTGTGAGTAGTTCTGGCATTCTCTTTATCTGTCAATTCCCTATCTTCTCCCTATTGAAACCCTTTTGAAAGGCAATTAAAATTATTGATTATCCCCATTAGGGGATCTGAACTTACTTTTGATTGCGAGGAGCTGATTCCTTTTTATCCAAGTAGAAAGAATATGGAAACATTTCTGCCTTGCCCTTCACATTTGATTGATACTTTTCACTTTGAAAGCTAATTATATCTTATGTGAAGGGAAAATGGAATTCAGAAATATGGGTGTTCTTTTCATGAATTCTCACTCTGAAATGTGGGTCATCTGTTCAGTTTTCTCATGTCTCAGTTTACTCATCGACCAGCTAAGGGAATGTTCTTTGTCCTCTTAGAAGAGTGAGTTATGAGATCAACCACTATAACCCATGGTATCATAGAATCTCAGCCCGGGAATGATGTCCAAGGTCATGGTCTTACCCTTTGCTCATTGCAGGGATGCCCTCCGCAGGGTCCCATGACATGGGGTGTTCAGCCCTGGGTAATGCCTCCAGGGCCTAGAGTCCACCATATTCAAGGCCTAATTGAATAGGCCTGCATGGGTCGAATTGTTAGAACCTTCTTCCTTATACGGGTAACCTGTGAACAACACAGGGGTTAGGGGTACCCCCATGCTGTCGAAAATCTGCATATATCTTTCGATTCCCCCAAAACTTAACTACAGCCATCCCTCAGCACCTCCAGGGGGTAGGTTCCCAGACCCTCGTGGATGCCCAAACCCGTGGATGCTCAATCCCCTGCACACAGTGGCGCGGAACAATTCATACAGCTGGTCCTCTGTATCTGCAGATTCCCAGCAACAGATCAAAAAACCACTTTGAACACACAACACAATTGGTTGAAAATCCGTGAATGAGAAACTAGGGGACAAAGAGGGTGGAGTGAGTCTTTATTGAAAAACAATCCATCGATAGGTGGACTTGCCCAGTTCAGACCCACGTCATTCAAGGGTCCACAAAAACGCTCCTACGACATCTGTTGGTTGCAGCTCTGCCTCTCGAAGCAAAGCAACACCGAGGATGTCAGCTCCTCAGTTTGACTTCTCTTCTATAGGCGTATGTTTAAGCTGTTCGAGGTGCACTGTTTAAAAGAGCGTTTGGAGAAAAACAAATGTCTCATCAACTCTTGTCATGGTCATTCCTGTTATTAGTGAACTCTCAGTTAAGCACACGGAGCATCGCCCACGGGAGCGAGAACCCTGTCGGGCAGGTTCGTTGAACATATTCGGCTTCTGAGACATGGGAACCTCATCTCTGTGCCACACGCCACTAAATTCTGCCTGAACGGTGGCTTCTCTCTCATCTGCGATGAAGGAGATGGCTGCGTTTGAAGTCTGACCAGGAAGTAAAGGCCCCGAGAGTCCGTCCCGTAAGACTTGTAGATGTGTCCGGGAAGTGTTAGCACTTACCATCAAGACATCACAGCACTGTTTGGGAGAAACTTAGGGCTAGAGGAAGTCTCGTTTAATTATTTCTTCAAAAAAATATTTGTGGAACACCTATTATGTGCCATTCCACGTTCTCGACGCTTGTGTTACATCAGAGAACAAACAGACAAGAATCCTCATCCTGATAAAGCTTACATTCCTACGAGGGGCCCTAAAAGCTGTGCAATCAAACGTCGAATGTAAGTAAATTATATTGTGGATTACAGATGGCAAGACCTTTAAAGAATAAAAACAGAACACGATTATGGCCAAGACTCCCGAGAGGGTGAGATTGGAAATGGGGTGTCGGGGTGGGCGGCCTTGAGAGCGTGCCAGCTGGACGAGCTGACCAGGGAGGCAGGAGGGAAACTGGGGGGAAGCGACACATAAAAATGTCGTCTCGAGAACTTCGAAAGTCAGGGCGGAAATCGTTGAGGGTTGCCGTTAATATACTTAACGCGACTTGGTCATCAGGAGCCGCAGCTTTGGGAAAACCTTGTCTTGTGTGTGAGTGTTGGTGGTCAGTACGTAGGCTGAGGCGGGAAATGTGAACTTTTCTCCTGGGCGGAGTATAATGGTGCCCTGAACCAAAAGCTGCTTTGTGAAACCGCAAGGCACGAGAGGTAGATCTGCAGAGCCGGCGTCTCACTCAACGAACAGCCGAAGGCAAGAAGAGTCGACCTGACCCGAGACGATGCCTCTGCAGCGCAGAAGAGGAGGATGGTGCCATCGGGGTGACCAGAGACAAGATGAAAACGAGGAGGAACCCCTCGCGCTGCCCGCGGTGGCTGAGGGTGCAGTGGAAATGTCTCTCTCTCCACGCTCTCTGAAAGCGGAATAAACCAGGGAGACATATCAGAGAGACACTCCCCCAATTCGAGCTGAGAGTGAGGGCGTTGCACTCTCTCGGGTCTGACCACGGTTTGACATGGTGGAAATGTGCCCAGGGCCAAAGTCCTAAGAAGACTCACTGTTGAGCCAAAAGACAGGATGTAAATTCTGAAGCCTCGGGTCTAGAAAGACAAAGGGTGGAGCTTTTTGTCAGAAGAACCATCATCTCAAGAGTTGAACGTCTATTGGGAAGTTGATCAAAAAATTGGGAAATTACAAAAAAAAGGGGCTGTTGTTCTTTGTGCCTTTGGAGCCACGCCTGTGACAGATCTCGACAGTACACTGTCCACCACCTCAGGATGGCGTCCTTGGGCCTAAAGGAGTTTTGTGTGGGTTATTGTGAGGGAACCAGAGAGCTGGGGGAACTGAGTTCTTAGGGATGTAGGTTCAACGAAGGGACTTCCCCACATGATGCTGCTTCTCTTCAGGACTTGGGGTGGCCCATCCCATCCACGAGACACCATGAAAGGTATTTAGGGGCCCAAGGAAATATTTGAGAACTGAAAAATTTATTAGCCCCAAAGGAAACTGTAAAATTGAAATGAATAAATATTAATTTGCATTACATGACGTGATGACTGCTTCTTTAATTGCTAAATTTAGTAGTCCTCAAAATTACACCGAACTTGAAAACAATGTATGGATTTTCTCTTTACAAAAATTCTTATGTAGACATGCGAGCTTCCAACAAACTGCTGTCAATCATGATTTAAATTACTCATAGCTAAATTATTTCTAAAGCAAAACTATAATTTTGAAGTTTATTTTTATAGCAAAAAACAATAAAACAAAAACCCTACCCCGTAATGTGTGTGGTGTGGGTATATTTTAATAGGGGTGGTAGGAGTGGAGTCGGGACCCCCAAAAGTAAGCCCAGGGACTAAGAGGGTGTGAACATAGCTCTGACCTGAGGCCATATGATGGTCGTCAGGGGAACAGCGTGCATTTAATCCGTACAGTCAGGAAGCCAAGATATATAAAGACAAATAACAGTTACGTCACAGGCTTTAGAGAAAGGGTCTCCAGTTCACGCATCAGGGTTTTCAGCGAAGGCCTCTCTGCTGCTGCTTCCTGAGCTCTGACTCTGCCCAGCCCCCTACCCTCACCTCTACTCACCCCCCTTCCTTCCCTAACATGGCCTCATTCATTTACTTCAGTGACTCCTTTCTGGAACAAATTCTCACACAGCAACCCTTTCCAGAATGCTACAGTGACAGAGTTCTCAAAGGCTGTGATTGATGGGATTTGAAACACTGTTTCTTTTTGGAAATATTTATATTTGATCCCTTTTGGACAGACCGCACATAACTAGAGCTTATCACATTGCTGGAAGTCACGGGCAGACTCCGAGAGGCAGCAGCCCTGAGTTGCAGAAGCCTGGAGAGTCAAGATTAATATCCATTTGTGCTTTGCCGTCCTCAGCCCCTGATAACTGTAAATAACGTTTGGAAAAGATCAGGGTGCGTCATGATGTATTACATGGTGGCGGTGATTCTGGTTGTTATGTCTTCAAAGGAAATTTACCATTCTCTGCAGTGACACAAATCATGGCCCTTGCCTAACATTCTGGAATGTACGTATGATCTGCTGACCGTAACGGTGATGAATTTGTGCTTATATCATAACATTTTTAACCTGAGCTAAACCAGACCTCCTGCTCCAATTTGGAAAGATATCAAACATACGTTTTTCAAAAATTCTTGGTTTTGCTGGTATTACATGAAGACTCTCTTTTCCACTACTTAGGAGAAGTGGTACCAAGAGTGCGAAGGTCAAATTTGAGATGAAAAACATTTTCTCCGTTTTTTTCTTACCTGTTATCCTTTTAGGCAGAGAGAACGCAGTGAGAGAGAGATTAGCACAGACTTGTGTGTTTGCAACAGCCAACACCCTGATGAGACGAAAGGGAGCCTTGGGAGTTTGATCTTCCCAAATCTGAAAATCAAGTAGAGGCTGCTAATCTCTCTCTGGGTCTTTATCTGAAGGATATGTGGGCTTTTGTGGGCAAGCGTTTGTGTCTGTGTGCATACACACTCATCCCACGAGTGGGGCAAGCCAGGAAACCCCCGACTTCTCAGGCTGCCTTTAAATGCAATAATTTTCTCTGAAACAGGGTTTGGGGACTCAAGAAGGTCTGCAAAAAAGGCCTATGTGAAAAGCCTGTTTTTTTTTTTTTTTTTGGATCCCATTCCTTTCTGTGAAGTGTGGGAGCAGTATGAAATACCAAGAAAACAAAGAAAAAAAGAAGAAAATCTGGTTTTTCCTATCTGAAAAGATCTTTCTATTCAATTCAAATCGATGGCCTTTTTTTTTTTTTTTTTTTTCATTCCTATGAAGAGCTCAAGGATTTGGGGTTAGGAAATAATATTTGAGTTGCGATTCTTCATTTAAACACATAACTTAGAAAGGAGACAGCTGTGTTTTAGATGAAAAACTTTTTTTTTTTTAAAGGTTATTGTTCTAGATTCTCAGCTTGGAGACAGAAAATGAAATAACGCCCCAACCTGGCATAGCAGTGAAGAGGGTGACTGTCCCCAAGGCTTCAGGGCACAGACCCCCCCACCACAGTCAGTGGGGGGCTGCGGCTTGCCTTACCCGATGTCCTCTCTGTGTCCTTGCTCACCCACAGATTGTCCCCAGTTTTCAAATGCTTGTCAACGAGCTAAGATGACAAATCGGCCTGTGATAATGCGCGGAGGCAATGTGCATTTTAGCTGAAGTCTCCTGGAATCAACTCTGCTCGGGCTGCCGAAGCCTGCAGTGACTTTGAGGGCAGACTTTCAGGTGAGTGCAAATCCAGGGAAAACGGAAGCGTGTTGGGATTCGTTACACCCCTCACCCACTTCTTCATTGGATGACACATCAGATGCAACCTCTTTCCTGCTTTCTTTCTCTAATTTTGACATGTGGCATTCTGCTTCCGTCGCAAAACAATAGAAATTTCACAAGTACTATGGGAAGTGACATGCATTTGCTAAGTTAAAACACAAACGAAGAGGAATGACAGTGGGTTTTCACTACACACCAGTGCTTTGCACAGTACTTTGTCATAGATGCTGGGTTATTAATACTACCCAGAGCCTTGGCAAACTCCATTCTTCGCCACATCCTACTTTTTCATAAACATCTTATCTCATCCAACCTAACATAACTCCTAATACTTTATATAACCATGAAATTCAACACTCCACTTTCATTGGATAGATCTTCTTTTTCAACGCCCAATCTTTCTTAAACTCGCTTCGTATGACAACAACATTAATTGCTATTTTATGCACATACACAGACAGACTTCTTCACAACTTTACTTCTTGGTAACTTACAAGTGCACTGGTTGACAGCATCCTCAATTAGCAGAGTCATTTCCATATCCTGGACATATACATTGATCAGAAAAGATGACAATTTATTTTTAGACAGACGCAGACAGCATCTTTTAAATATATTTCCCATTTGGCAAAAATGGTGTTGTCGCTAATGTATGTACAATATTTCCAAAAACATTGGTACTTTCCCATAAATATCTTCCATATTTTTTTTTCAGTGAGTAATAAAAAAGGTTGAGGTGGGATGTGTTTTATCCCACTACATTATATCATTCCTATTTTTCCTCTGTGTTGGATGGCAATCGGGCACCCCTATGCCAAGCTTCGGAAGCAACAGCATCTGGCTTCTTGGCAGATCCTGCAGGCAGACTTGTTGCCAGCCTCTAAGCTGTGTCTGGGTCTGTTGCATGGTTTGGCTGCAGATGGACTCTCTGGGTTGCCTCGTGCTTCTGGAAGCCGGTCCTGGCTTTCCTTTGATGCTGAGGACTTTACTCATTTTTATTCATTTGTGAAGACGGGCCCATCCAAATGCTTTATGAAACAAACGCTGGAGAACATTAATGGATCAAATTTTGCCTTTGAAAAGGCAGAGGTCAGTGTGTACTTGGACAGGAGACGTGGCATTCTGAAGGTGGGTCTACACATGTCCGTGGGTCTTTCCATGAACTTCTATTCTAAGGAGCCTGGAAACAAGCCAATGACGAGTTACGATCTCTCCCTTCCCCAGGACGAGGCTGTGTGGTTCCCTGGAGAGACGGAAACCTGGGAGAGCTCAGGCTGCCTCAGATCAGCGAAACCTTCCATTTCTTTTGTCTTATCAATAAATCAGCTCCCGAGGAAACACACACACAGACGAAGGCCCTCTCGTCTTCTCTCCTGTGCCGTATTACGGCCCGCGTGAGTGTGGGATTATACCATGCCTACAAAGAAGGGTGAACATTAAGTCTTAATTTAGTCTGAATTAAACACACGGATCAAAGCCAGATCACTTCCGTTAGTGTTCCCTGAGGCTCTGGTCTCTGGGGAACGGCTATCCGATTTTCTTAGCGGTGTGAAACCCTGTCACTACTGCTTTTTTAATAACCTTGACCCACTGAAAAACTCAATGCTCTGCACACGCATACACATCCATACCTTAATTAACACATAATTTATGTTTAAGGGTTATTATCAGAATTTCATGATATTTCTTGAGTACATTCACTCCCTCATCGATTCATTTGTCAGCAGCCATTTACCGAACACTTATTATTTGCTAAAACAGAAAAATCTGCTGTTATGGACTTTCCATTCTACTGTGGGAAGATGAGAAATAGAAACAGTTATCAAATCAATTAACGGGATAATTTTCCATAGTAATAGTGCTCTGAGGAAAAAAAGACGGAGTCATGTGATGAAGAGCATTCGTGGGGAGGGAAGGGAATGAGGGAATTTGTCAGATGGTTGGGAAGGATTATTTAAGGAAGTGACATTGAATGGTAATGCAAGGAGCCAGCTAATCTGGGAGAACTTCGGTCCTGGAAGAGGAAGTTACAACGGCAAAGACCCTATGGTGGGAATGATGTTGGCACCATTTGAGGTCGTAGATGTTAGAGAGAGAGAACAGGGGTAAGGGATGCTGTTGGAGGGATGGGGGCGGGACAGATACACAGGAAGTGCCGCATCGCTGTGCGTCACGGCGAAATGCCTGCAGTTTACCTGAGAGCAATGGCACGCTTTAAGAAGGGGAATAACATGATCTAATTTAAATGCTTTTACAAAGTTACTCTGGCTACTCTGTAGCAGAATAAGAGTAGGAAAGGTGAACTGGTTAGAGGCTGTTACAATAGCGCAACAGACTGTTTCAGATGATGACACTAGTAATACCTACATTTATTGAGTGCTTACTGTTTATTAGGACTGGGCCTGCTTTATCTAAGGTGATTCTCATAAACAAAAAAAAGCCTGACTTAGGGATTGTCTTCCCTACTTAATAAGTGAAAAAAAACCCCACACACAGGATTTCAACCTATGTATGTTTAATTCAGTTGCCTCCTCATACTTTGAAACCAAACCTGAGTAGAAAAGGTACATTCAGGTTTCAAAGCCTTGCATAGCAATAAAATGAACAAAGTTCTTTCACGAACTCTATTTGGGATTATTAAAAAATAATGGCAGATTGCTCTCAGAAAACACAAATAACTCAGACAAAGGTCTCAGTTTATTGAGGTTTAAGATGCCTTTTTGTGTGATTTAAGAATCAGAAATGCAACTCTGTTTCTAATACAAAAAGCTAGGTTTTCCTAGAAGACCTCACAAAGCTTTCCTTCACCTCTAAACCCCAACGGCTCTTCAAATGCCTCTTGGTATGCTCATGAGCATGGAAAAGAAGGATTTCCTCCCCTGAATTTTTCAGGTGACATATTTCACATTGCCTTTTAGTCACTAAAGTTATCTATTTACTTGAGCTGGAAGCTTCTGGAGATGTTGAGAAATGGAAGTTCTAATACACCCAGAAGCAGGAGAGGGCTCTGTCAGCAGGGACATTTACTGTTGTCTGCTGTTGCACATGTAGCAACAGAAAAGAAAAGAACTGTAAGATAGTATCACTCCCACAGAGACATGGCTAACTAATGGGATGCTATCTGTGTGTCAGTGAGTTCTTCACCAGATTTTCCCATCGAGAGTAGCCTGGGACAAAAGAGTACTGTTTCTCAAATCATCACTGCTTAGTTAGCTTGAACGATTCTTTTGTTTTTTCTTTTTCAAAATTATCAAAATGTCATTTGCCCATCACTTTTATATTGATTTCCACTTCTGGTATCGTATCACTTTCTATAAATAGTGGAAGCTTGTTCTTGTAAACTTACATTAAACATCTTCAAACTCCCTCAATTAGTTGAAATAAGTCTAACCTAATTAGTGTAAACTAAAGTTTTTATCCCTATTGTGCAAACAGAATCCTCCATCAAGAAGACATGTTTATTTAGGCTCAAATGATCAAATTCTTTGAATCGAATAAGCAGAGATACTAAAAAATCAAATATTTGACTGAATTGACTGGTCATTTGCCTGAACATATCAATTAATCTAATTAAGGAACTAGAACCAGTTGTGTATATATGTTCAATCATTGCACTGAAATCACTTTCATTCAGAGCCCACTTTTTTACTAGTAACTTTGACGGAATGTTTTCCTTGATACTAAAACTTTGTGTACTCCACCTAGGAGCAAATACTGCCTCAAAATTCTGCCACTTAGTTTATCAGTTGAAACGTTATGTCCGTTTAAAATATTAGCAATCTTCACTACAACTTATTGAAATGTAGCTAGTTTCACGGCCTTATTATCACACACATGAGAGTCTGTACATACTGGCTTTGAGATTCTCATTTAGGCCTGAGCAGTGAATTCCTACTTAATAAAAATCTTACAAAACACAAGTGGGGATGATCTTGAAGACTAAAATATCTTCTTTACTAAATTGGTTCCAAACCTTCGTAAACATCTAACGTTTCTGGACTCAAACCTCATAGCTTTGGGGTTTCTTCTTTCTTTGAAAGCATGATATTTTAGTTAAGGTGGGAGGGTCGGCTGTAGGAGAGAGGTCTGGTCAGCGAGGTGCGTGTCAGGGCCCCTCGAGCTTTTCTCTTCAGTGCAGGCAGCGTTTGGGTGGGTGACAGCATGCTGCGTTACGTGAGTTCTGCATTGCAGCGTTTTGTGGGCAGGCTTCTGGCGCAGTGTATAATTATAAACCCTTCAGAGCAAATGCTCTCTCTTGGATGTATCATCTCTATGGTGTGGTGAGGTGATCGGCACTGCTGGTCCCAGTCCCAGGACCCTCCTAACACCAGCAAGGTGGGATGGATCTGTGGAATGCTGGGAAGGTTTTCAGCTCGCAGGAAAACAGCCCTAATGAGACAGGACAAAGGGTCCGAGTGGCTTAGGACACATTAAGAAACTTAAGTTTCTTTTCCTCTCTCCCCACCTGAAAGTGCCTGTCGACTTCCTGCTTTCACTGACACCTGGTGGCGTTCTGAGGACCCTGCTTTCCTCACAGCTCTCACAAGTGGAGGCTCTGTTTTTATCCCACAACCTATTTATCAGAAGCTCTAGAGGCACAGTGGGTGTCCTTGCTCCCTTTGCTGCTTCCTCTTTCCTTCTTCAAAACCCTCCTTTGAAATTCGTGCCATTAAGCTTTGCTATTCATCGTTCCTCCTCGTTTTTGAGCCTATTGATTTCCCAGTTTCTCTCGGTTGTTCAGATATGACGTTGACACCTTGCTCCTAACCCCCCTCTCCCACGGTCATCATTCGTAGTGACTGCCTCCTCCACGTCGTCGATGACCCAGCTACCATCCTGGCCTCTTTCGTTCCTCCATCTCTACTTTTCCTACAGATCTTTTCTTCTAGAGGTCAGCCACACACTCCCCAGCCCTTGTCACTAACAGCTGGACAGCTTTGGAAATCTCAAGTTTAGGAATCTCATTCTTTGACCACCATCTCTATCTTTCTCGTTAATGTCCTAGTGTCCCCTCTATTCGTACTGTGACACTAGCATGACTGACAATCCACTGGCCCACCTCTATTTCTTCACTATTCCGTCACTGCCACCACTACCACCATCTGCACACACACACATTCTCACTTCCTTAGCTTCGATTCCTGGCCCAGCAGTATGAACACTCATCTGCAAACGCCCTTAGCAACTGTGCCTCTTTCTTCCTCAATCCAGCACGCTTATTACAATTCCACTACTTGCTCAACATACCTATCCACTTATTCTTTGCTGGGACTCAAGAGCTGAAAGTTACTGAGCTGAAATGAACTGGGCTCCTTTTCAATGAAAGTATACCTGTTTGGTTTTTTTTTCTTTTAATAATTTTTATTTTTCAGTTACAGTCGACATATAATATATCAATTTCAGGTGGACAAAATAGTGATTGGACATCTATGCATCTTATGAAATGATCACCCCAATAAATCTAGTATCCATCTGGCACCATATGGAATAATGACATTATTGACTATATGCCCCATGCCATACTCTACATCCCTATGACTGTTCTGTAACTACCAATTTGTACCACTTAATCACTTTCTTCTCTACACTCATTCCCCCAATCCCTTCTCCCATCTGGCAACCATTAAAATGTTCTCTGTAGCTATAAGTTTGTTTCTGTTTTGGTTGTTCGTTTCTTTTATTTTTTATTTATTTAATTTTTTTAGGTTTCCACATGTAAGTGAAATCATATGGTATTTGTCTTTCTCTGTCTGACTTATTTCACTCAGCATGATACCTTTTGGTTCATCATGTTGTTGCAGATGGTGAGATTTCATTTTTCATAGCTGAGTAATATTCCACTGTATATATGTATCCACTTTATCCATTCATCCATTGATGGGCACTTAATTTGCCTCCATATCTTGGCTTTTGTAAATAATGCTTCAGTGACTATATGGATGCACTTGACTTTCCAAAGTAGTGTGTTGGGTTTCTTTGGATGAATATCCAGAGGTGGACTTACTGGGTCCTTCTTCGTCTCTTGTTATAACCTTTGTTTTAAAGTCTATTTTGTCTGGTATAAGCATTGCTACCCAAGATTTTTTTGTTGTTTCCATTTTTATGAAATATCTTTTTCATTTCTTTATTTTCAACCCTTGTATGTTTTTCTATCTGAAGTGAATCTCTGTAGGCAGCAAATGTAAAAGTCTTGTGTTCTTAATCATTCAGCCACCCTATGTCTTTTGATTGGAGCATTCATTGATTTAAACATTTAAACTGATTATTGACATATATGTAGTTACTACCATTTTATCATTAATATTTCTCTTTTTTTCCTTTTTTTCTTAAGGAAATCCTTTAACATTTTTTTTTTTAATACTGGCTTGGTGGTAATTAACTCCTTTAGCTTTTTCTTGTCTGAGAAGTTATTTATCTGTCTCTTGATTCTAAATGATATCTTTGCTGGGTAGAATAATCTTGATTTATATCCCTGTTTTTCATCACTTGAATATTTCATGCCAGTCCCTTCTGGACTGCAAAGTTTCTATTGAGAAATCAGCTGACAGTCTTATGGTAGCTCCATTATAAGTAACTAACTGCTTTTCTCTTGCTGCTTTTAAGATTCTCTCTTGGTCTTTAACTTTTGGCATTTTATTATGATGTGTTTGTGTGGGCCTCTTTGGGTTCATCTTGTTTAGGACCCTCTGTGCTTCCTAGACTTGTACGACTATTTCCTTCATCAGGTTAGGGAAGGTTGGGTCCTGTGGGACCCAATGGCAGTCTCGCTGGTTTCCTGAGCTGGGTGCTCTAGGTATGTCCTTTGTGAAGGTTGTGTAGTTGAGCCTTAATTGCTGTTGGCATGTCTGTGGGAGGGCTTGACCCTCAGGTTGATTGGTTATCAGGACTGGCCATAACTACAGCAGAGGAGCTACTGTTCGGGGGCTGACCTGACGGAGCAGGATTTGCTTTAGCAGAGCTCTGGTGCCTGCCCCGTCTGCCCTTTGGGTGAGCTGAGTGGTCCTCTGGTGTGGTCTGAAGCCAGCCATATAGTGTTTGGTTCTGGGGCCTTTTGTGAGGGGCTCTGTTGTTGGCCAAGGTCAGCCGCTGCCTGTGCCCTGCCAGAGGCCACATGGTATAAGCTACAAAGCAATCTGCAGATGGTTATCACTTGTGCTGGGCTTAGAGGTGCTTGGTGGAAGCCAAGCTGTAAACTGAGGCTGGCTGCTGCTAGTGCCAGGCTTGATGTGCTCGGCAAGAGATACAGAGCACACAGAGGCCAGATGCTGCTTGTTTGGGTTTGTGAACCTTTGAGAGATTTTAGGAAAGTTTGCAGCATGAGCCAAGATAGGCTATTTGTATGGAAAAGCCACTGGAGGTGGATTGTGTGGGCCCACAAGTTGGGTGGGGCAGTCTCAGGGAATCACCTGGGTAGGTTGAACAGTGTGAGCCAGGTTGGTGAAGACTCAGATATGGCAGCTGCCTAAATCTGCACGCTGGGATGGGCAGTGTGCTTAACAAAGGAACAGTGCCCTCTGCTCTGGGAGCAGGCTGCTCTTCCTGCCCTCACCCTGAAGCCAGACAGTTCAATTCCTCCCCATATATCCCTGGCAACTTCTGAGCAGCTGCCCCAACACTAGAGCTAGAGTCTGCTTGTGGGCCCTTTAAGAGGAACCCCTGGGACTCCAGCCACCCTCAATCATCTCACTCAGCCACACTATCCACTAGTTTGTAAGCCAGAAGTTGTGGGGACTCCTCTTTCTGGCACTGGAACCCTGGCTGAGGAGCCTGGAATAGGGCCAGAAGCTCTCACTCCTCTAAGGGAACTTCCTCAGCCAAGATATTCCCCCGATATTTAACCCCCTTATGTGGATATAGAACCAGTCTGTTCTGTGTCTCCACCCCTCCTACCAACCCAGAGGTGGCTTCTTCTGTGTGTCCAGCTGTAGGACATCTGTTCAGCTAGACTTCAGGTGACTCTCAACGATGGTTTTTCTGTAGTTTAGTTGTAATTTTGAAGAGGCAAGTACGGCGCTTACCTACTCCGCCATCTTGACCAGATATACCTCTGCTTTCTAAGGCCAGTTCCTCTATTTGTCATCTGAGTCTCACCCCTTGGTTTTCTAAAGGACTTTACTCCTGCAATTATTTTCTCTTGTTCTTCCTTAACTTCTCTCTGCTTATATTCATTTCCGTTAGCAAACAAACAATAATCAGTAACATCCATGCTAAAGACAAAGCCCCTGACAACTTTTCTCATTCTATGTCCAACTTTTATGTGCTTCCTTTCAAAAGAAATTCTTTGAAATAATTGTTATGACTCATCATTTCCATTTCTTTACCTTTCTCCTAAAATCAGTCTAATCAAAATCTCGTCCCCTCCATTGCACTGGATTGGCTTTTGTCAAGGTTACCGAGGCCGAAGCCACAAATCAGCTCCTTGTCCTCCTCCTCGACCGCTCTGCAGCATTTGCCATGGTCACTACCCCTCCTTCCAAAATACTTTCTTCTCCGGGCTTCCAGGACACCACGTCAGCCTGGTTGTCCTCCTTCTTCATTGGCTCCATGCTAAATGCCTCTTGTGGCTCCTACTCTCCACTTCTCTCTATGTATTGGGTGGGGGTCCCCAAACTCTATTCTTGACTTTATAATTTCCCTGCATTCTCCCAAGGCAATCTTAACCAGTCTCATGGATTTAAAACTCATCTTAGCTGCTGACCGTTATTTTTATTTATCCAGCTCTGATATTCCTTTGAGCGCAAGATTCAAATGCTTGTTTGCCTGCTCAGCATCAGATAACTAACAGGCACCTCACAATCAACAGTGCCGACACTGAACTCTTGACTTTTTCCCTCCCCTCAGATCGCTTCTCCATCACAACCAAGCTTCCCCCTTTTCCATAAATGGCATCGCTGTCCACCCAATTGCTCAGACTAAAATCTTTGGAGTCATTATCGATTTTCATGTGTTCTTCAAACTCTACATCCAACCCATGAGTAAGTCTTATTGGCGCTACTTCATCCCCAAACTGACCACATTGAACTATCTCAACTACTACAGTCAAGGACCAAGTTTCCATCATGTTGTCGGAACTGTTTCTCTGCCTCTCTTCTTGCCCCCTACTGGCCATCTTGCACAGGGCAAATGAAGTAATTTTTCTAAAGCATAAATCAGATTATGTCACTCCCCTTCCTAAAGCCCTCTGATGTCTTTTAAGTATGCTGAAAATGAGATTCAAAGTGGCCACTCTAGTCTGGATGCTGTCATCCCCTCTAACTTTCCCTGGACACCATCCCTCTCACAGTCTTTCCAGCCACACTCTTATCCTCAGTTGGGACACTGCACCTGCTGTCCTGAGGGTTTGGAGTCCTTGTCCCTCAGATCTTCGTGTGCCGGCCTCCCTCTCACTCAGCTCTGATGGCCCCTCCTCAGAGGGGCTTCCTCAGGTGCTTGCTCGAGGAGTGCCCAGGCTTCAGCCCTGGTCCCTAGGTGCTCTCTCTTATAGGGCCCTATTTTACCTCAGGTCACCGAGAAGTACCTGCAGTGATCACATGTGTTTTTTTTAGGCTTGCTTCTTGTCTTCCTTAATTAGAATATAAGATGTCTGACAGACCGACAGCTTCTTCCCATCTACCACAGAAAAATTCTGCATGGTTTAATAAAATGAACCTATCCCTTTAATGCAATCATTCTCATCAGCAATTCTCATGTTAATGAAAACATCAAAAATACCCAATGAGTACCCTGTGAAGCTCAGGGTGAAATATGAGTAGATCATAGATCTATCTATATATGAATAATTGATCTCTTTTGTATTTCATGATGATTAATTGGTAAGAACAGGTATTTGGAGAGTCGTGACTACTTTTTGAGAGACTTTAGTGAGGTCCGCAGTTGAGCTCAGCTTTGGTCATGTCAGAATACTTGAAGTACGTGATCAGGATGAGGATGTTGCTGTGAACTCTTACAAGTTCGCTTTGCTCACTTTCCAAAGTGTAGCTTTTGTTCAGGCTGACACTAGATATAACTGATGCCTCCTGAAGACACAGAGCCCTCCCTGCTCCAGGCCTGCATGTCTAGGATGTGGAGGACCAGGGGGAGCGTGAGTTCTGAAGGTGGAGCTTCCTTAGTCATGAGACAGTGAAGCTTATGAAGGTGCTGGGTGCCTAATCCCCAGGGATCCCCTGGGTGAGGCTGGTATGGGTGTTGCCAGAAGCTTTGGGGGTGGCGCCATGTGGCTAGAAACACCTTCAGCAAAGCTTAAGAATATTACAAGATACAAACTGAAGGAGCAGGGGTAATGGCAAAGGCATTCAAAGAATCCCTCTGCCCTGGGAGTACATGTAGGAGGAAATCCTGTCCGGGGGGAAGTGAGTCAGAACTTGCTTGCAATACCAGAGAAGGAGGACAGTCACATTGTAGGAGCAACTTGGTAGTTTATACTCCTGGGCTTTAAAAAAAACTCTCAGATTTCTTCATGTTCCATTGCCAAATCCTAGAAAAGGTGTCTCGGCAAGGGTCTTTAGGAAAACCTGTCTGTGGGGGGAGGAACAGGTCTGGAGCCATACCCTGAAGGACTGTCGCTCAGGACAGCACCAGGAGGGGCCCCTTTAAGGCATTTCCGGTGTACCCAGGGCCTTTCTGGGGAGGTGGCAGCTGTCCAGGAACTATGTCTTACCCCATCTTGTTAGAATATGAAATAACACTGGATAGGGTGCATTTAGGAAGGTGATTTGTAGTTTACATTGTGCTTAAAGTTCCTGAAGCTATCTATAGTAAATGCTTAAAAAAGGTTGTAGGAAATCACTTAAATTGTCTGGCAAACATCCATGTCATGCTTAAACAAAGTCCAGGTAAAGATGAGAAAAAGGTCTGCCAGCAAGCAGCGCTCCGTCTGCCTGGGAAGCCCCAGGCAGTGGCAGAAGGAACACCCAGAGGGGAATCATGGCCCTGGACTCAAATGAACTCCACTCACTCCCGTCTCTTTTCATCCCCCCCGAGATCTCAAACTTGTTCTCAGAGACCGAAGGAGTTGGATACCTTTTCATTGTTCACAAAGCGAGCGATGGAAATGCCCCCGTGTGTGTCGGGGAGTTCTATTTAAAGGATAGACCTTGAATGCACCATTTTCACCAGCTGTGTAGGGTCTTGTGACTCATGCTGCCATTTGGTATGAAATTCTCATGTGAACCATGGGTGGCCCAGGAGGAGAGAAGGAGCCTGATGCCACCACCGCTCGTCTCCTTATGAGGAAAAGGCAAACTGATGGTGACAGAAGCAGACCAACCGACCCACACATGCCTGGGCAGATAGCACCTGATGAGCCACAGACGAGAAGGGACACAGCACACGAAGCTCCTCCCCCGAGCATCTCTCCCGGCCCCTGCTTAGAGTTTCATTTGCTCCTCATATAATGTCTAAGGATGAAAAGAAGTTATTTATTCTTCTAACAGGTTCAGACTCTTGATGTATGCCACCACCTTGATGGAGAATTTCAAGTGTGATTTAGCAGCATTTATTTGATATTTAGTCGACAATCGCTTGTCCATTCTCAATGGGTCAGCCTTGTGGAATCCCCGGAGATCCAGAGAAAGGAAAGATAGAGTCCCTGTTGGCACAGTGAGAAACGTAGACCCGCAAATCAGCAGTGACAGCTCCGAGAGCCGTGCTGTCTGGGAGGCGTGCAGAGCACGTCATGAGCGTCAGGCCAGGATAAAGGTGAAGTTGCGGAAGCTGAGTTTTCAAGGAGAAAGAGAAGTTAGCCAAGAGAAGAGGAGGCGAAAATGCATTCCCGGACCTGGAAGAACTCATGCTGGGTTTGGATGTGTGAGGGAGCAAGGGGGTCCTTTCAGAGATCAGCTGGAGGGAGGGGTGGCGTGTGGGCACCGGGGAGAAGCTGAGGTAGGTGGGGTCAAAGCAATAACGGTCCTTCTAGGCTATACTGAGGGTGCTGGCATTTCCTCTGAAGTCTGTGGGAAACTTGGTACGTTCGGGCTTATATTTTAGAAAATCATTCTTGTAACATTATAAAGGACAGAATAAAGAGGAACAAGAGTAGAAGACTAGAATGAGGGTGAAAGTGTGAGATTGAGAGACACGTCAGAAGTAGAACTGACCAGAGTCAATGAGCCACTGTATAAAAAGGGAAGGGGAGGGGTGCGACACCCAGATTCTGACTTAGGCGAGCCCACTTTTGTTTATAAATCAAAGGAGACTTTTTCAAAGGAGACACCACTTTAAAAAGTTTCCGAAGTAAACATGCTAAAGTGTCCAAGGCAAACTCAAACATCTTAATTTTACAAGCTCATTCCGAGTTTCAATTTGAGTTTGAATCAAGAGGCAGAGAGCTCTAAGCACCCAAGAGGAATCTGGATTGTACCCTTGAGTTATGACGGCTTGATGTTCTCAGGGTATATTACAATTCCCCCTTGGATGGGGTGTGACCTTGAACGCACAAAGGATGAGGATCCCAAGCATAGAGACTCTGCAGCCATGCAAACGAGATATATAAATATGAATGTCAAGCCACTCCAATGCATGAAAGGCTTTTACCGTGCCTGAGAGTTCCAAAGTGCACTGGGCCTCACACAAGCACAATGGAATGATAATGAAGACAACCAGTGGCGGGGACCACCCACCCGCGGTTTTATAGCTGTAACTAGGAATGAAGGGTCTCCCTGGAACTATTGACACTGGATGGCATTGTCATTTTTAGCACATGCTAAAGCTGTGATTGTGAAGGGAATTGTCGCTGTTAAACCGGAGCCAGACTATTTATGGACGTCCCCGCTCCCACCGCATTCCTGTGCCATGGCCATAGGTAAGAAAAAAAAATGGAAAATGGCTACTTGGTTGCCATACATTTTCCCATCAATCCCCTGTCCATGCTTAATTAACCAAGGAAGAAATATGCTTCAGAGGCCTCTTTCTGGAGGGCCTCGAGCTTAACTTCAGCGTGGGGCCCTAGCTTCCTATTTATTCCCTGGTCTTCTGAGAACTCTTGGGTCATAGTCCTGTCTCAGGCCACCCAGAAAGCTACGGGTCAAAGGAATGCCCTTCACCTTGATTCGAGTTTCCTCCTCCAACTCTAAGAAGAGATAAAATTACTTGCTGTAGTATGGGGATTGCAAATATTAGACGATAATAACTGTATTGTCCCTGTTTTAGAAACACATGTATGTGAGGACACACTCATGCGTGTGTGCACGTATGCACAAAACGCTCCCACAACCTACGCTCTAGAAGTGAGCACACGGAAACAGTTTTTGTGTTTCAGTATTCTGTAGTGAGGAACATTCGGTACATGAAGAATGTGCTGAAGCTTCAATAGTTTTCAAGTCTTTCCTATTGGTTTTTTGACTCAGCAGTCGGAGTCGATGGACCAGAAGGAAGACTGAATGCTGAGAAGTAAGTGCTCAGTTTTGGTTTCAGCCTAGTCTTGGGACCAGGCCCATGAAAAGGACTGTGGGGGTTAAGTAAGTTTATGCATTTTCTTCTCTTCTTAAGAATTGCGGCTTCATTCACCAGCTGCACATCTGGTTTTTTTTTTTTTATTTTTTGAGTGACTTCTAGAATGAGGAATTCATTCTTTCAAGAGACGTTACGTGCCTGGCACTGGAGCTTAGGCAGCGTGGGTTCCCTCTCTGCCGCTCACTGGGGTTGCTCCAGGTAGCAGGAATTCTGTCGGGGCTCACAGACCAAGGAGAGGGCCTCGAGGCCAAGACAACTTGCAAATACAGACGCCCACCTGACAGGCATTGAGGCCAGAAATGTGCCGGTGTAAACCAACAAGGAGCAATCTCCGCCAAGTCAGTGAGTCGTTTCTTAGGGACTCAGGGATAGCAGTGCGAGGGGCGAAGTCATCAGGGGATAGCCCAGGGAGACCTAACACTAGCCGCTGCTGAGTGCTCTGCAGTTTGGGGGGGATGCCGTGGGGCCATCGTGACTATCTAACGAGGAGCCACAGAGACAACGCCCCCAACTGCTGTGAAGCACGTCTGTCGGAAGAGTCGGCTCCGGAGTGAGGCATGCCTGGCTGGGATTTTACGTTTGCCTGTCATGAGCTGTGTAACCACTGATGTGTCAGTCTTGGCAAGACCTGGTTTCCTCATCAGTATCACTGGGTATGAAAATAACTCTCTCATGGACTTCCAGGGAAGCGGGGTGAAACAGTGACTGGAGAGCATCTTCGTTCAATAATAGCGAATGAGGTGTTCGTGTAGGATTATATGACAAGCCGCCAGAGCCGAGAGCATGGGTAGGGGACGGTCCTGGGTTTGGTCACGGAGTAGGGAACACGTGCCTTGTGACCCTGAATTTTGATCGGAATTGTGACCTTCCAAATTAGGCATGGCTTCGGCATCAAACACGAATTCTGGATCTCACTGGCCTTGGTCATCTCTGACCCGGCCCCACAGACACATGCACTGCCCACCCGCTTCACGGCTGATCCCAGTTCCTCGGGGTTCATGGGACCGTGTGAGGCCACCTTCACCACCAGGGACACCATCTGGAACATGTTTTGTCGTCAGCTCCCTAAACTAACAGGAAAAGTACACGCCGGAGGACCCACAACCCTTATTTCACCACTCTCAGTCCATTTTTACAGTGTCCGCAGCACAAATTGTGTCGAATTTCCAGCAAGAGCCCTTTACCCAATGGGCCTGAGGTTACAGACTGCGAAGAAGACTCTCCATTTCCTCTCTCAAGGGAACTTTTGTCTGACTGGAGCCCAGCAAAAAGCACCCCAGATTGTCGTTCTGATTTTGAATGAGTGTCAGATGTATCTACGTCTCATGGACAAGGAGAGTTACTGGCAGCAGGTTAAGGGAACCAGGGCGGATACACACAGCTTCCTACTTGTGGGATGGAGGAGAAAGGAAGGGGAGAAGGTGGAGTGGGAAGCAGGGGGACAGGAGGTGGATTAAAAAGGTAGCCAGGAATGTGGGAAAATTACCTATGTACTCATTACAGATGGAATCTGACACGACTGTGGAGAGCAAAATCCCTGAAATCAGAAATAATAATTTCTCATACCTAATGACTCGAACTAAAGGAGGAATAGTTTTTCATGGCAAATTTAGTTATTTTTGACTCCTTTAATTTCTGAAGATGGATATATATTGCATCTCAGATGCAGCATTACAGCTCTCACAGAATGCAAAGTTGAGGGTATAGTTTGGCAAATTGTAATTCATGCCAAAAAAAAAATCGGATACTTATACCCAAACAATGATTCCTTCTTACCGCTGTCCTGTAAAACACTCTGTGCTTAGGTGTAATGTCTGGATACCACTTGTGACAACATTGGGTGTATCTAAAAATCATGGGATTGTGAGGTTGTAACTAATAATTCTTGCTGTAAATTCGATGGTGTTCTCTGATTTTCATTAAAGTTTGTATAGAACTGAGTTAATAGGCACTTATATACACCCAAGGACTCTGAATACTTTTGAGTTAGGTTAAACATTTCTAGAAAATCCTTAGTATCTGACACAGATACCTTCGTTTCCAGTAGCATCTAAGCTGTTTATCCTTCAAAAAGCAACCAGACATAGCCACGCTATTCATAACAGTGAAAAGGTGAATACAATCCAAGCGTCCATTGATAGATAAATGAATGAATGAAATGTGGTGTCCACATACAATGGAATAGTATTCAACTGTATAAAGGAGGAAATTCCGATATATGCAATGACATAAAGGAACCTTAAAAACATTATGCTAAACGAAGTAGAGAAGTCACAAAAGACAAATATTGCATAATTCCGCTTACATGAGATACCTAGAATAGGCTAATTCATAGAGATGGAAAGAATAGAGATGACTAGGGATTAGGGAGAGTGGAGTTATTGTGTAGTGGTTTACCAAGCTTCTGCTGTAAAAGTTCTAGTGATGGTTACGCAACATTATAAAAGTACTTAATGCCCTTAAATTCTACCCTTAAAAATGATTAAAATGGTAAGTGTGATGTCATGTACAGTTTACCTCAATTAAAAAGAAACAAACGAGCCAGAGAAACACCACTAAGCTCTGACTATCGGGATCTGTTTTTTGTATGTAAAACTTGTGTGAAGAGCAGAGGTTTGTTTGGTGTCTCGGTGTTCTAACGACAGACCCTTAAACCGTTCTTCACAAAAATGGGGTCGGGGTTCAGAGAGAGCGAACGAGGTGCAGACACAGAGATGAAGAGAGACATTCTTGAAACATCCAGATGGTTGCTATTACGGCTGAGGGAAAAGGGTGTGGGACGGGAGGGTTTTAAATAAAGCATAAAAAATATCAGAGTCTTAAAAGAAAAAACAAAGCATCAGCAGTGAGAACTAGAGACAAAAAAATGAATAAGAACTAGTTGTGGAATAATTAGAAACTCTATATGCAATACTAGAAGCTTCCCGGTCATACATTTTTTTCTTAATTGCTCAGGGAGAAGGTAACTTTCTTTTTCCTTTTCAAACGTCTAGTGCTATTTTTTTTTTTAAACATTGCTAAGTGGTTAGGATATTAGCCTGTCCTGAATGCTCACTCATAGTGATTAACCCAATATCCCCTGACTCATGGATGAGCCCTCATGAGCTTGCGAGATTTTGCTGTAGACCTGCTCGGGGTCACCAGCCTGGTCCCACAAAACTGGGATTATTTAGATTTAAAGTTCTTCAGTATTAAGAATTGTGTCCTAAACCACAGTTGTTGGTGCCCTCAGCAAAGACATCAGGGAAGAATCCAGAGAAGACCGTCTGATGGGCTTTGAAAGGGACAGTGAGCGTCCAGGGACATCAGCCAGGTCAGTGTCCAGTGATGAAGTTTTGAGTGTCAGTGTAAACAACGTGGCAGCAGCTAAGACGCCAGGTGGGAACCCGTGTAGAGAGAGCCGATAAGAGTCAATCAAAGGCAGATTTTTGGGGAGCGGGGTGCCCATGAGCCTAGTTCCTTCCAACCCTCACCATCATCCGTTAGACTGAAGAGGGCAAAACACATGGATTTATCTATGACGTCCGTTCCTCCTGGAGACAGCGGCGTTGGGGAAAGACCAGAGACACAGCTGGGTGGGGCTACCCCGTGGGAGAGCTGAGGAGGGTGTGTGACCAGCCTCTCTGGACGTAAGGTGACGATGACCATAGCTCGAGTCCCACCGGAGGCTGTGAGACAGAACCGTGCAGACCGGAAAGCCCCGGGCCGGAGTCGGGCAGACAGAACACCGAAGAACTGCTGATTGCGCGCCTCAGACACGCAGTTTTGAGCGAGGCCCCTTGGCTGCGCGCGCTAAGAAAGAACTCCCGTGGGACCAGAAGTCCCCGTCCAAACGATGCGCACGATTCGCACGTACGGATGACTTTTGGCCGGTGGCTGCAGCTGCTGTTGACAGCTTCGTGCGGCTGCCTGCCGCCCGGCGTTGCGCAATGGAGAGTCGTCCTGCCTCTCCCCACCCAGGCTGGCCAGGAGTCTGTTTGCTGCCGCCGCTGCTGCTGCTGTTTCTCAGCTGTCCGCAGCAAGGCCATGTGCTTGTCGTTGGGCACAGTGTGCCTTTGAGGTGGCTCTTTGGCCCATTCAATGCAGCTGTCGCACCTGTGCTGGCACGGAGCAGCTGCCCGCACCCCGCCCGCAGAGCCCAGCGCGCGTCCGGCGCCCTTGGTCCTGGCACGCTCCTGCGGCCACGCCTCGCAGTCTCCTGTGACCCCGTCTCCCAGCCGGCACTGGCGGCTCCCTTTCTGCCAGTCGTTTGGCATTTCCCGGGCCCAGGTCATCAGTCTGATGTCCATGGTGGCTGGTTATTTGCTCACACTTATTCCGTGACTCCAAAAGACTCGACTAACCAGGAACCTCAGAGAAGCGAGCTCCGATTGCAGGGGAGACTGGTCAAGAAAACGTGGTTGAACTGATGGAGAGGTGTCACTCCAGAGGCCAATGGGCTAGTGGGAACCCCACTATTTTTTAGGGAGCATGTTGGCCTCCCTACCTCCCTGCTGACGTTCTGTGGTGTATTTATTGGTGCTGGTCTTTAAATGCAATCTTGCCTTAATTAAAGGTTCTTCTGCCTCTTAGCAACTTTTTGACTGCACAACAAAATTTATCGATAATTTAAAATCTTATATAATTTGTGTAAATCACTGGCTGTGGGTTGGGAGGGCATTTCATTGACGAGGGCTGGAACATGAAGTCTGTTTTTTTCCCAACTCAGCGTAATGAGCTGAACTTACAAGTTAGATAAAAATAACCTCCATGGACACATGTCTATTTCAGACTGCAGGACACACTCTGTTTCTACAGGATTGTCTTGAGGACTAAGAATCATGTTTATACTATATTGAATTAAAAATATTTCCCCAGACGAGTGACATTATCAAGATGACAACATGGTTGTCCCCTACTTTGTCCCCCTCACAAAAAGACCAACTGTCCACTATCCATAGACAAGACACCATTGTGAAAACCCGGAACGTGGGAGTGGGGCTGAGGCACCTCTGGACCGCAGAGAGGGAGAAGGACCACGTCAGAAGGGGGAGCAGCTCCACTCTGGCCAGTCCTGTTCCCCAGGTCAGCACAGGGCTGCACTGTGAGGACCCCCTGGGCCTGCAGTGTTTCCAGGGAAAAACAGAGGCCACAGTGGACGTCTGCTCTCTGAGCATTGCCAGGTGTTTCCCGGGAGGCCCACTTGGGTCTCACCTCACAGGGATTACCGGGGAAATCTCAGGAGATCAAGTAGAGATGGAGAAGGGGTGAGGGGCAGGCTCACAGGAACCAGTGCCAGACCACATTCCTGTGGCACGGAGCCCCGAGTGGAGATCTCGGCCAGCAGCTCGGCCTTGGGCACTGTTGGTGGGAGTTTAAATTGATGCAGCCACTATAGAAAAGAGTATGGAGTTTCCACAAAACATTGAGAAGAAGACTACCATGTGATAGTGATTCTACTTCTGGGCATATAGCCAAGGAAGTCAAATCACTGTCTGTCAGAGATATTCGCACCCCCATGTTCATTGCAGTATTGTTTACATGGGCCAAGATGAAAACAACCCAAGCTTCCATCAGTGGATGAATGGATAAAGAAAATGTGATGTGTGCGCGCCACAATGGAACATTATTCAGCCATAGAAAGAAGGAAATTCTGCCATTTGTGACAACATGGACAAACTGCAAGGGCTTTAGGCTAAGGGAAATAAGTCAGATGGAGAAAGATGAATGATCTCACTTATAAGTGGAGTCTAAAAAAAAAACCTCATAGAAAGAGAAAGTAGATTGGTGGTTGTTGCCTGGGGCGGATCAGGTTGGGGGTGGTCAAAAGGTAGGAACTTCCATTAGAAGATGAGTGAGTTATGAACTCTAATGTACAGCTTGGTGTCTGTAGTTAGCAATACATATTGTATACTTGAAAGTTGCTCTCTCAAGAGAGTAGGTCTTAAAAGTTCTCACCACACACACACACACACACACACACACTGTGTAGCAATGTCAGCTAGTGGGTATATAAACTATTCTATTATGGTAATCATTTCACAACATATACACATATAAAATTACTATATTGTACGCCTTAAACTTATACAATGTTATATGTCAATTACATCTCAGTAAAGCTGGAAAAGAGAAAAAGAAAATATTTCCCCAGAATTTCTGAGCCAAATTTTTAAAACAAGCTAGCTTCAAGACCACTCGTGTCATAAAAGCTGCCTGAATAAAATAAGAAAATTGCTATTAACTTGATATTCAGTCCTGCTCTGTATAAATGCAGATTAAAATACAAGGTCATCCAGTTGATAAAAAGGTAAAACAGTCGGTGAAAAAACATATTAATCAAAAAATTATCATGTCAGTGAGACTTGACCCTTGTCTTCAAGGTACTCATGGCAAAAAAAGGAAAAGTTGATAAATTACAGATAACTGCAGTTCTCAGTTTATATTTCCTGTTCTTGCAGAGGCTTCAGGGGTTTAAAAATTAATACTTGATTTATTAAAATTAAGAATTCACAAGTTCAAAAACCTAATTTTAAGGTTGACCTTAATCTTTTAGGTTCAACTTACAAACCTTTTTATCCTATTTATATATCTACTACATTTTTACAACCAATATTAAGAAGTCTTTCACTATTTAATTGAATTCGCTTAAATATTTCAAATTGTACTTATAAAAATAATATACTCAGTTTCTAAAAGTGCTTGTCTGATTAAAAAACATTTCCCCAAGTACCTACATTGCTCTTTTAAATCTAATGAAAGGAAACATACATATAATAAATATTAAGCTCTTTAAACTGTTTGTATATTTACAACCTGGTAATATTTTCCTATATTTTTCAACTTAGAATCATAAGTCAGATTATTAAGTGAATTTCATATTTTAAATTGAAATGTGAGATTAGAATGACATTCTGTTGCATATAAAAATGTGCCGATTTCTCTTAAATATTCCAAATATTCAATAGAGCAACTATATACATATTATTTCCAAGTTTAGCTAAAATCTTAATATGTTTGTTTGATTTATTTCAACATTTAGATATTTAATTCTTTATCTTCCAAGGGTTAAAAAAAACTTTGTCATCCCAACCTAGGTAAGTATAATGTGACTTGATCCTTGCTACAATCATGATGAAACACAATGAGATCACTTTGTTATCAATGTAAAAGGTAATCCAAAGTTTGGTAAAGGGATTGGTCTCTTGTCTACGTCTCAAGACGTAAATTCTATCATTACCTAATTTTCTGACCACTCCATAAAATCTATAATCCCACTAGGATGTAACTGATTTCTTCCACTACCCCAGTTGGATTTGTGTTTCTTTGGCTCTTTCGAGATACATGAATATCGTCTTAATGGATCCTGAATATCTCCCAATTTTTTGCCCACCAGATTCAGTGCATACAACCAAAACCATGCTAATGGCAACAGTATGCCACATTAAAGACAATAAAGAAATACGCAGCGATGCTATGAATGAGGGCTACCTAATCCAGCTGGATAAAAAAGAGCTAGCAAAGTAAGAATGGGAACATCCTGCTTAAACCAGCAATGGAGACAATTTATTTGACAAGACTAAAGGCAGGAAGGTGGATGTAAAAATCCTGGCGAGAGATAACGTTAGGAAGTGAGAAGTTATACATAAATAGGGGACAAACACATATTTAAGAGGTAAAATGAGCAAGATGGTCAGAGATTGGAGGGTAAAGAAGAGGAGTCTGTATTTTTCAAAATCCAATGTCTTAAGCAAGCTTCAAAAACAGTCGATTTGGGGCTGAATTTTTTCACAAGTATCTGTAGGTCGATATTCCACGTTATTGCTCAAAATGAGGACAGAAATGTCTGAATGACAGCTGTATTAGGGTTAATAGGAGGACAAAGCTGTCATTTTTGTCATGAACATTCAAGAGGCAGACTTGTACTCTCGCTTCTCCTGAAGGTCATCTTCTTTAGCAGAGGGCACTTCTTCAGGAGGCCTGTCCTCTCAGGCTCGGTGAGGGTGCCCTTTCATGCACCCTCGCTGCTCTTTCTGCCTTCCTTGAATCATAGACCCTGATTTGTAATAAGGTGATTCTTCTTGTCATTCCTTGGACAATATCGCTCCCACTCTAAGAGAACCGCGACCATGTCTGTCTGTCTTGTTCCCTGAAAACCCCCCTAGCACCACGTCTGGCATTTAAAAGGTGCTCAATAACTATTTACTGAATGATGAGTAGATGAACAAATGAAAGACTATAGGGATGACTGAATCAATGAATGAATTAAAGTAATAGATAGCAGGTCCCTGAAGGTAGAGACAATCCAACGTGTCCTTTACAGTGGTGCTTTGGATTTTTTTTAAAGCACGTGTGGAGCTTGAGAAAAGGAGAGCATACGAATGGTTACAAGCGTTGGCTTCAGTGTCAGACGAACCAAGCATTCAGCCTCCTTTTACCATACGTAACCTGGGTGATCGCAAACAATTCCCTTAACACCTTAACGCTTAAGTTTTCTCATTTGTAAAATGGGAATAATTATGACATAGTGCGTGTGTATTCAGTTTTATTTCAAATAGTAGATGATTATACATAGAATTATTTTAAGCAAGCAAATGACTCAAAATCGGCCATGCAGTATGTGCCTTTATTTTACTTTGCTTTATATATAAACACGTAGAACCTTCTAGAATAGAGGCAAGGGTATCAGTTTAAAAGCTGTGGAGAAGAGTAGCTAGGCAACTCTTTGAACAGTGTGTGCAGTTTTCAAAAAACAATGAGAAGAAAATAATTCCTTTGTGGATTATGTTAACAAAATAATAAAAAACTAATACTGTTGCAAACATTTTTAAGAGTATTAGAGAGACTATGAGTAATTTAATACCAATGTTTTATGTAAAAACATTTGTCACATACATGTAGAATAATAATTACGTAGCAGTATTACATTTTAAAAATACAAATTATAGAAAAAAATTATTTTTATCTTTGGGGAATGCTGACTTCAAGCCTTACACAAAAGGAGGCATCTCAAGTCTATTGCCAGGCTTGTGACACTCTGATTTATAGCAACATTTTAAAAAATGTAAATCATAGACATGCTTGATATCAGTAGAGACTTCTGACTCCTAACCTTAGACTGAACGCGGTCTCTCAAGTTTATTGCCAGATTTACAATTTTATGGTGCTCTGATTTATATAGTAAGTAGAAAAGTTACTCTACAGCTTTCTGTTTTTTACCATAATCATCTTTGGATGTTTATTTATGACACGTTAATATTGTGCTTCAGTAGTTTTCTGCTTCTGAAAATTTTATGGCCCATAAGAAAGGAACCCACAAGACACCTGCTCTGCCAGTGAGCTCAGGCTTCCTAAAGCCACCAATCTCATCAGGATTTATTGACATGGGACCATAAGGCAATAATGAGAGGCTGTGGTTGTTGTTGTTTTTTAAATTAAGTAGATATAAGCAAATGACTAATTCCATAAAAATATTCAGACATTATTACGAATAGGAAGAGTAAATCAGAATGTGAACCCACGCCACCTGTGGTTACCCACAGATCGCATTTGGAGAGCCCTGGTATGTTCGAGCCTCCTTTTATAGCAGGAATTAAGAGGGTTACCAAGTGGGGCGCCAGCGTGCAGGAAGCGTCACCCTCAGTTTGGTGCTCGTTGAGAGCTGGAACTGTCTGCACGGACCGGACCTGGTTTCTGGGGACCCACGAGGGTCTAACTGGGGAAAACGCCTCCTGACTGTGGGAGTCTTGGCTTGCGTGTACTCTCCTCAGGCGGAGGATGCGAACTCAAACCCGTGGCCAGCCATCCGCGCTCGCCTTGTGGAAAAGCAAGCGGAAGTCAGAGCTGGTGACACCTCCTCGCCCACTGCATCCACAGTTAAAGGAGAGAGGAGCCTCTTTGCCATCTTCTCAGAAGTGTGGGCGCTGATGAGGCGCTGACACCATGCGCCCACGCATCTGCGTCCATTCGCACCGAGGAGGAGCTGGGTTTGGAAAAGTCCGGACAGCGGCCGCGAAGGAGGGGGCATGGTCCCATCTGCACGGCACAGGGTCGCGGGGAGCAGGGCTGGCGCCGACATGAGGTCGTCTGCTGGGAGCCCCACCTGCGATCTCTAACTGCCTGAGGAAATCAGCGCGTCTGCGGATACCTTGGTAAATAAGCAAAGCACAGAAAACCCCCACGGCCCGCGTGTCTTCGAGGGAGCTGCGGCTCCGCACCTTCCCGCAGCGTGGGCATCAAGGGCCCGAGCTCTCTCCTCGGTGCCCTCTGGGAATAGCGATGCAGAAGTACGTGCATCACCTATATTCATGCTCCATCAGGTGGGGCACCTTGACATCCGCTGACGTCAGCACGTTTGGTAGAGCGACAGGCTCTGCAACAAGCCAGACATTTCAGAGTCGGCTGGTTGCAATCCCTGCCGCGCGGCGTGTGACCCCAGGCCGGGCTGGTGCGACCGCTTCGGCTTCAGCGCCTGCGCCTGGGGCGCAGCCGGGGCACGTTGGCTGCGCGCTCCTGTCGCACTGATGGATGGGAGGCCTTCTGCCCACATCTCGTCCGAGGCTGTGGATGGCGTCCAGGACGTGAACCCTGGAAGTGTGTTCTGAGATCCTCGCATACATATGTCTCGTCCCATTTCTGGATTAGCTCCCGCCTCACTCCGCCGTTCCTGGGCGCCTCTGGCCAGGCACTGCCCTTGGCGCAAGTGCCACTGGAGGCCAGAAGCAGGCTGAGCTGACACAGCGAGGCGGAGCGAGGCCAGAGAGGTGGAGAAACGGGACGGGCGAAGACAGAGAGGCAGAACCTAAAGCTGCGCCCAAGCTGGGGGGCGGGGGGAGGGGGGCGCAACGTCGTAAGGACGCCCCGGTCTTCCAGGGAGACAGACCTGGATTCAGAGCCCCCGTGCAGCCGTGACCTGCCCGCCCTCTACACCTCATCTTCTCCGTCAGTGACATGGGGCACGGCTGTGGGCGTGAGGCCAGGGCGGCACGTGGCGGGCGATCCGTAAGCGACAGCCAATTGTGATTATCACCCAAGGCCGCAACTAAAACATAGAGGGTTTTCGTTTCCTATTTACCGTCCTGCCTTCTCCTGTATGTGTCTCGGGGCTTAGACTGGGAGCGGAGATCTGGCGGGGAGAGGGAGACGCGGGCTTGCTCTACAGCCTCCGTGCGCCTTCGGGAATCCACCTGCTGTGTGGTGCGCTCGCACCAGAGCGTCACCTCCTGCTCTGCGGTGGGCGCTGATCGCCTCTAACGCAGACGCGCTGAGTGTAGCCAGAGCCGCTGCTAGAAGGAGCTGGGTGGAGTCAGGTGCACTGTGGAGGAAGGACACGTGCTGGGACAGACACACCAGGAGACAGCGCGTCGCGTAACATTCCAGTCGCTTGTCCGCTCGCCTCTCTGAGTTGTCACTCTCAGGGGCCCGGACCCTACTTCCGGGTTTCAAGGAGGTGGGCGTGTGAAGTGCGAAGTACTTGGCAGGGCGACGAGTCTGCCCCTCGTGAAATGCTACCTGTTCCAACGCCTGCCGATTATGATGTTACTGATGTTCCTGTTCTTAATGATGGCTTTCAGGAAGCACCTCTGTTGAACTTTGTTTTTTTTAACGTCTGTGGCCATCATTTATGGAGTCTATTCCTGTACTGCCTAGATAGTTTGATATTCTTGAACTTACAAAGCAAAGACTAATGGAAAAATCATTTATTTCGTCTGAAACTCCAGGAAATGTTGTGACTAAATCAAGGTGTGTGTGTGGGGGGGGGGGGTGGTCTCCATCGTTCAAGACTGGAAGATGAACACGGGAAAATTCTCACTTTTCTAAGTCACCCAGCGTCTAAAATACCCAGACACAGTTATTCTCAGCAAAGCGGAAGTTTAAACGTTGTTTTAGTTTCTGATGAATGTTTTTTTCATTGATATGATGTTGAACCATTTCAAACTTCTATTTTTCATAGGTCCAATATGGCCTATATTAGCATCATAATAATGAAGTATGATATTAACAAGTATGGTATTAAATAAAAGAAGAAATGATTGTCTGATGTGGGTGCTTTTTAATGTCCATTTTGCAAATGAGAACCTTGCAAAAGGTCAACGGTTCTCATTCTACACTCAAAGTTTTGACAAAAATGATCCGCATTTTCTCTTTAACAATAGCCTGTATGCATGTCAAAAAAGATTTTAGTCTGATTTTAGTCGATTCTTTTTTTTCTAAGGCTTACTGTGGGAATTACATTATCACCAAACAATTAAAAAAAAATAACAGAGACCCAAACAGAACTTTTTATGTGCCAGGCACTGTTCTAAGCATTTTCTACATATTAACTCTTTTATCCTCTTAACAATTCTATGAGATAGATACTATTATTATCCATGTTTTATAACAGAGGGTATTAAGGCATAGAGAGGTTTAAGAAACTTGCCCAAGGTCACACAACCATTAAATAATATAAACAAGCTATACTTCTCACTGTTCTATGCCATGCCAAAAACAGGCACTAAAATAATGACAAGGCAGATGAATACTGAATTTTTCATGCCTACACAAACTTGTCAGTTCTATATTTTTACCTGTTCTAAATGGTCAAATAAATTGATATGACTATCCATGTATTTAGTCTACTCCATATAACAACATATTAAGATAACTAGCTGAGCAAAAATTCAGTATTCAAAAAATGGTTTTGTTCTGTGTGTGCCCATTTTGCTGTGGTATACTTATTACAGAAAAAAGATTCCAAAGAAATCTAAGGAAACTTGGTACCAGAGAAAAGTATGGCTAAATTGCAGTTCTACTATTTACCAGCTGCAAGACCTTGGGAAATGTACTTGACTTCCCTGAGCTTCCATTTTTCTTCTGTACAGTGGATGTGATAACACTTAGCTTAGAGACCTATGATGATAGGAAATGACATAAGTACAGTGCCTAGAACAGTGTCTGGCTCATAATGGGTGATTAACACATGTTTATTCCATCCTCACCAACTTCTAAAGCTCTCAAAACTGGCAGATAATAGGGTCTGCCACACCTAAAGTAAATTCTTCTTAAATAAAAATCTAGCACATGATGTTTTTTCTGAATGACTTTTCAGCAATTGTAAGAATTGTACTCTAATACATAGACATCGTAAGTCATCCATTCAGGTGACAATTAGAAAATAAGAGAATTAAGTTTAGACATTTAAAACAAAGATGTGAGAGTAGAGGTTCTGCAACAAAATTTGGGGAGAGAAAGGCAGCTAAGGAGAAGGAACCTAGGTTCTCCAGACTAGACGTCTTTGTCGAAAAGGAGGGAATGGAGCGTGTCTAGGAGGCTGTAAGGGTTTCACCTCCAGGGCTGCAACGCCATAAGCAGACGCGTTGCAGGGTGTGGCATAAGCCTTTTCTAATTCAGTAATCCTGTTTTCTATAAACGCTGCAAAACTGGAATGTGGGAATAAAAAAATGAAACAATTTCAACCTTTGTGTATTCGAATGGAGAATCAGACAAAGAATCAGTATCAGTATTATTTGCGAGAAACATATGAATATATAACCATCTGATTTAAGTGTTGGATAGTAAATAATGCATTATAGATAAAATTAACTTCATAGGGTTTGTTATTACTAGTTTGAGCGACGCCAAACATCATTAATGTTTATCATTGATTGCTGTATAATTTTATTTCGGGGGACATAAAGGTATGCACAAAGCTTTTATAAATTCAATCTGTGACCTTTGTCCCAATAATCCTATTTTTCCTATAAGATCATAAGTTCCTCAGCTGTGGATTTTCTACCCTTCAAGTAGGAAACTAACTCTCACCATCTGAGGAACCACTAAATATTACGTCATGTTATTGGTGCATTTCAGCTGCTTTGGAAAGATGTTTTGTGATACCTGATTGATAAGTCTGATGGAAGCTTTGAAACGCTTCACCTGAAATAGTTCAACATCATCACATGATCACATACACCTGCCTGCCAGGAAACTCAGAGCCCACCTCGGTGCTCGTTGGGAATAGCTTTTCTTGATAGGATTTCTCCACCTAATCTTCTCCCTCTTCTTGGTTATTGCTGTGTTTTTTTTTCGTCTTTTGTCAGTGCTGGGGACATTATTGTACCTGTGCTTTCATTAAAAGTTGCTGAAATCACCTCCCTTATTAAAAGCTGCTCATGGCATAGAAGAAATGAAATAGTCATTTCAACTCCTAATATAGATGAGCCTAGTGGACATTGTTCAGCTCAAGGCTTTGTGTTTATTCTTTTTTTCCTTTTTTGAAAGTGTTGGTTTGGGGGACACTCACACAAGACCCATGTTTCATGACGCGTTTATTTAGCTGACTGGACATATTTACATTCACTGGGTTTTGCCTGTTTTTGTAGTCCAGGTTTTCTGGGAGCGCTATGGACTATTTAAATGAATTCCTTGTGAATACATTTCGATATGCTTGTATTTACATTTACTATAGATGCAAATCATTCAGAAGATTGCATTTTAGCCCGTGGTGAATTATAGACTCATAATGCAAAACGTAATAGCGTGAACCAAAAAGTTCCAGGTTCCTGTACAGATAGCAAAGGCGGAAATCATAAATTAAAAACAAGAAGAACCAGAATAGTCATCAAAACTCTGCTTGCCTTCATCCAAAACAGTAACCTATATCAGAATAAAGGGTATATCTCATCGAGTCGTGAAGCTTTCTAGAGAAACAGCTCTCACATCTAACAAGACACCAGTTTCTAAGCAGCTTAATTGAATTAACGAGAACATTATTCACTTGGCAGGATGTCGTTTGTATGTGGAGGGGTGGAAGTTGTTGATCAGAGAGCAGCCAGATTCAGGCACAATTGGCTACTGCTGTCAATTTAATTAATAGTATAGATCCTGTCACAAATAGTTCTTTATTGCGGTATTTGGTGTTAAAAGAAATATCAATCATCCTTGGTCTATTTGGTTGAATGCATAAGTTGCTTCTCTGCTTTCCAAAGAATACCATATATTTTTTTTCCCATCCATTCACTTACTCACTCAACACGAGTACCCACTGTAGCTAGGAACTGGGATACAAGGTGACACAGGACCTCAAAGGCCATGGAGATAGACTTGAAGGAGACCTCTTTACTTTGTATCCAAAGAGATTTTCTTTTTGGTTTCACTGATAATATCGGGTTTTGTTTTGAATATGTGTACATAACAACTTAAATAAGTTAATGTCAGAATCTAGGATTAAAAAAACATTGTTTTACCCTCTGGTTTGTGACATTTGAATACATATCCTGACATGCTTGGAGTTACATTTCCCACTTATCTTTAAAATAGTAGAGGTAGATTGGGATTCTCTCTGAGGTAGTCCACACAGCAGCCTGGCCTCACAGCAACTGACTAGGATGCCAGTCTGGTTGATTTGAAAAGTTTTAGGCAACACTTATAACATTCACCCTGAAGCATCACAATTTTGGGTCTCAGAGGCTGAGGTGACATCAAGAGTTCCTTCTGAAGTAAGAAATCTACCGGACAGCAAGACCGAGACAGGGGAATCTGCGGGGCGGAGAGCCGGAGGAGCCGGAAGGGGGCCGGGGCACTCTGCAGCATCCATGCCTGGCCTACCTCAGAGCCACTCATCCGAGACGTTCAGAGAGGACAGAAGCAAAGCGTGTGCTTTCCCCTCCTCCTTTTAGAAGAGACAGCTGCCCTTCCTGACTCTGGTGGGGTGTTTGATCACCCGTCCACTGGAAACCCTCTGAAGGCCTACGGTTTCATAACCATCACACACGTGAGCATCGGCTCAAGGAATGAATCTCCTCGGGGGTGAGATGAGCCACTTTGTCTCCAGGACCAGTCCTCAGTGCCACTAGTGGATTAGCCAACAGCAGAAACAGGCTAATGAGCGAGCCCCCAAACCACAGGGACAGCTCTTTGTCACAGTGAGTACGTGTCTGATTGTGTACAGAGTGTAGCATCACTGATCTCTCAGCAAGCCCTGTGCTTCTCTGTACCTGGAAAAAGAATTTCATCAGTGCCCTATAGTAAGAGCCCCATCAAAGCTTTTGCACCCTAATTTTAGTGTCTTCAAGCAGACATGTTCTCATATTCAATGGTCCTTACCCAAAATGAGCATCTTTATTTGTATACAGTAACTACTGAGGGTAATTTGCTTCAAAATAGAAGTTATGATTGACAGGACCATCTATGTGCTTGGAGCATTCTAGAAATGTCATAAATATGCTTTTAAAAGAATGCCTCATATGGGAGAATGGCTTATATTTGAGAACGGATAACATCAGCCATGTATATACAATTCTTTTCAATGCTTAAGATATAAGCAATAGCCTCTAAAAGTGATTTATACAAATATGTCAGTTCTTTGAACAGGAGATATTCTGGTTATCTGTTCCTGCATCACGAACCAGCCATTAGTGGCATAAAACATCAACAACTATCATCACTCATTGTTGTCATTGCCGCTGCTGTTGTCTCATGGGTTAGGGGTGGGAGGGTTGGGGTGACCAGGCTCGAGCAGGCAGTTCTCACTCAGGTCTCTCCTTTGACTATAATAAGACGTCAGTCCAGGGCCAGAGTCATCTCAAAGGCTTCCTCACTCACGACGCGTGGTTGATGCTGGCTGTCAGTGGTGTATTAAGCATACCTTTTTATTCTGCTACTTTGACATCTGGTGTCTTGCTGACTCTGGAGGGACTATCCCTCCCAGGGTTGGCGAGTTCCCAGACCTGGTAAATAGCTCTCATACATGCGTCAGCCTGTCCAGAGCCCACAGCCAACCACCTCCTTCTCAGGCTCTCCCAGGCTGGGCCGCTCCCCACCTGCCCTGATCACCCAGAGCTAGGCAGGTATCAGACAACTAGAGAAAAGTCCTATATCCAGCACCCATCATAGTTACTCAAATCAGCCAATGCTAAGCCTGCTTACCCTGCCTCCCTGTGCCTTCCTGTGGAAACCACATGTTTCTCCTTCATTCCCTCTGCCTCCTGACAGACTCTGGTGCTTCTCTGTGTGGTCTCGCATGGCCTGTCACGCCTCTACTTACAGGGATCTGTGAATATAAAACCCCTTCTTCATGCCTCATTTTCACAGCGCTGCGTGTCTTACCACAGCTGATTAAAACGAATCCTGGGTATGTTTTAAAACAGCTGGGACCTCAGCTGTCGGCCATCTCCTTGCAGCTTGGGCTTCCTCACACGATGGCCTCTGTGTCGCAAAGGGGGGGCATCCCAGAAGAGAGAGAGAGGTGGATGGAAGCGGCATCGACCTTCTAACCGAACCTCAGAAGTCTCTCAGCGTCTTTTCTGCCACATTCTCTTTGTAAGAAGCTCGTCAAGAAGGCGACCCACCGTTAAGGGAGGGGAGTTAGACTCCACCCTCCATGGGAGAAGTGCCAAGGAATTTGCAGCCATGTTTTACAACCACCGCAGATGGATTTTATTCGTGCTCTATCCCTGGGTCCGTAAATAACTCATGAGCTCAGTTCGTGAAGGACAGTTCCGCTCAGTTCAGCTGTTTCCACGTGTTGAAATCAGGTTCAGTTTTCAAAGTGCTGGTTTTGTCATCTGCCTTTCACTACTTTATCATGTCAATGTACGTATTCAAAACACTGCACCTTTTTAAAAGATTTTTTAAATCTTTATGTCGTGATCCTTAATGCCTCAGTGTTGAAATAATTCCAAATTATTTAAGTTCAAATTTGAGATTTTACTTTCATCTTCCTGTCGAACCACTTCTTTAATCCAATTGGAGAAAAATATTTGCTTAAAGAATTGTTTATGGGCCAAAATTAAAAACAAGGATAAACAACCATTTAAAAATCAATCCATTAAACCATTATTAAAATTAAGTTCTGTGAAATGTGCAAAATAGAAAGTAGGATTTTATCTAGAGCGTTACTTAAAAGAATTTATCTTTTCCTAATCTAATTGTTGCTTTTCTTTTCATTTATTTCAAGAGGGAAAGGATTTCAGAGGAAATGGTAGACAGAGTGTTCAATCTCCCAACTGACGTTGAAGTGATAATTCAAAATTCTCGAGGACTCTTTTCAAGGTAGTAAATAGGGAAAGGAACAAAAGCCTATTTAGTAGTGATTTTGTTTCATTGGCAAGTAAGACCAGAATAGCTGAATCTTCTTCAAGAAAATATGATGACATTAGAAAGGTTGATCACAACGTGAGGACAAGGGAAAACCTGACTGTCTGGAGAAGCCCTTAAAATAGAATCAAAATAAAATGAGCGTTAGAGTTTGGCACGAAGGAGGACGGTCTAGGCATAAAACTACACTGATAAATCAATTAAACCAAGCAAGAAGGGAGATGTGATTTAGTCAAGCCCCTAAGGCAGGTAGAAAATGCTCTGCAAGGAAACATGAACAGAAAAGGTGATAAAACACTTGCCATTTTCAGATGGGTGTTAGGGGCAGAAGACCTGGAAAAGGGGACCTTTTCAGTAATTGCTCCGCATTCAGTTAAACAAAAGGATTATTCTTAAAAGTACAGGTTCTGAAGGCTTCACCCTTTAAGGAACTCTTCAGATCATTTTGGAGGTGATGGCTCTTCTCCTTTGGACAGGATGAAGTGAAAAACAACTACAGAAAGATCGACACTGTGTTTGATAACAGCGAAGAAAGAGGAAGGAGAAAGTCTAAGAAGTCGTCTGCCCCAGCTCTCCTCCCTTCAAAAGGCTGTACGAAGCACAGGAAGAACTGGTGTCAGGAAGGGCCCTTGAAATCCCTCTCTCAGGTCTCTCGTGGGGCTGCGCCGTGAGAATGCACCTGTCTCGGAGTCAGCGAAACAATGTATTACCTTAGCCTTTCTTTACTGCAAACCCTCTCCTCTTTTTCATTTGTGAAATGAAATGTCTCTTCCAACCTTCCCTTAAGTCATGAAGCCCAATCTTAGTCTAGAGGGCGCTGATTCCCTCGTGATTTATATTTGCTGAACCGTTTTTTTTTTTTAGGCATCTAAACCTTTACACTGTGGGTCTCCTTGCTGATTATCACCTTTAACGACCCCAGACATTGTGACCTTCAAGATTTTTTCTTGTTGATTCCAAAACAACCATAACCACTTCTACGTCTTTTCTTGTGTTTATGCAGGGTGCTTCTATAGCATTTTTAGAATGCTATACGTTACAGAATAATTCAGAGTGAATGATACTACACCCTACTTTGCATTAGAATTTGTTTGTGTCTCATTGTTCCTATTAGTTAAAGCTCTTAATGGGCAGGAACTATTTTGACTTATTATTGAATCTTTTACAGTGTTCGATCAAAGCCTTGTACAAGCCTTCGTCGACAGTACATAATGTTCGATCTATGTGTAACTGTGTACCTATCAGACCACAGTGTAATCGCTTCCTATACTTTTCTATCTCCCTAAGTAGATCACGTTTCATGTGACTGTATACCTAATAACTGGCATGTAGAATGCATGCAAAAAAAGTTTTTGAATGAGAAGTTGGTTGAATAAACTTGTTGGATGGATGGATGGAACATCAACTTCTAAAACTAACCAAAACCATAATAAATTTGAACTTACATAGTTTAGTCTTCCTTTAAGGCAGCATTTCATCTGATTAAATTATTACCCATTTAATTACCTGCCGATCAATTAATCCATTTAAATTAACTAATCCATTTCATTAACTTTTGGAAGGTATGAACATTTTCAGAAACATTTTTGTTTACAAATGGTAAAGGAGGTAGGGAAAGAGGCTACAGATGCCGACTGTGAGTAGAGCGTACAGCTGTGCTCCGTGTTACACATGCACACCTGCCCGTGAGCTCGTGGTCCTCGTGTGAGTCAAACGCTGCTAGTCTGTGCGAGCACAAAGGTATCTGCAAAAATACATCGCTTCTGCGTTATCCGTTTCCCAGATGACAGCAGCAGAATGCTTTGGGAAGAGGTCGTGAGCTGCTTGGAGGAGGAAATGGATCTGAAATGCCTGAGGAGGTGGAGGGAACGCGAGAGAGCTGAGACATCTCAGAAGGAGAGGACCAGAGATGCCAGAAATGAGACCGAGTCCCCTGCTGCCACCTCCACCATGCTGTGGCATTTCGCTGAGCCTCGGTTTCTTCATTAGGAAAATTCGGGGGTTGCACTGCTTGATTTTGAAGTTTCTTCCTCCAGCTCTAAATTATCTCAGTTCTATGTAAAGCCAAAATAAACAAAAAAATGGTTTCTCCTTCTGCTTATGTTCCTCCAAATAACCCAGCGAGAGAGCAAGAAGCCTGTTTCCAGCTCGTTGCTTTAGAGGCACCAATTCACAAGCCACTCTGAACCATCAGGGACGGCGTGTGAATACCTCAGGACAGTGAGTCGGTTGTATGTGAGCCAGGTGGTGTGTGTGTGTGTGTGTGTGTGTGATTGTGAGATGAGAGAGAGAGAGAGAGAGAGAGAGAGAGAGAGAGAGAGAGAGGGAGAGAGAGAGGGAGGGAGGGAGGAGGGAGGAGGGAGGGAGGGAGAGAGAGAGAGAGAGAGAGAGAGAGAGAGAGAGCACTTCATGGGCAGGTCCTTTGTATTTGGACTATGATCCCAACTATAAGGGAGCGCCATTCCATTCAGGATCTGGTTGGCTCCATAATTTGCAAACTGCTACAATATTTTAGATACAAACATTTTCAACACATTGCCTCTCCTGATTTGTTTTTTCAAGGAAGGGTTATCTGCACCCATGTAGCATTCCAGTCCACTGGATTCTTTACCTCCTGGCTCTTCACCCTCTAATGACAGAGATACGCATGCATTTTGTTGTCTGTTTCTAAACGATCTTAAAATACTGGGAAGGGAAAAGTAATCGACAAACTCAAAGAAAGAAGGAGACGTGGGTAACAACGAAACTGCTTTTTGGGGGAGCGTTAACAAGTCCAAAATGAGAATCTTAAGTGCCATTTGCCTGGGAAAGAGAGTAGCAGGGAGACAGATGTTTCTCTCATTATTTTTACTTGGTGACACCATCCCTGCTCTGATATGTCACCACCCAAGGGGGCCGGTGCAGAGCGGGACAGCTGTGCATTACCTATTCTTGTGACTTCCAGCAGGGCCCAGGGAAGGAAACTCTGGCTTACATATTTTTTTTTCTTAATTTAGAAGCCACGGCTTTTAGAATAAAGACATTGAGCGATCACTTTTTTTCTAATGTCGTGAGACAGACTTCTCTTTCTTCTTCCCAACTAGTATTTTATCCCATTGCTCCTGGTGGGTAGAACTTTATAAGAAGTCAAAAACTAAGCAGGGGAAATAGGAAATATCAGGGTCAAATGTATATATCTCCTGTCTTTTAGTCTATGTTGAAACATACATGCCATTTTTTTTTATATCCTGAAAACCCAACTAATTCATGCCAGGGTTTTGCCGCATGTTAACACCTTCGACCTGGATAATGACTTTCTGATTTTCTTACTTGATGAGAAAGCAAGCATCTCTTCCCACGGTCACGCAAGCCCACCCTTGAATGCTAGATTTGAACAACTGACGGTTCAGGAAATACTGCATTCTTGTGCGCATTGGGCAGGATTTCCTGCGAAGGGTCAAGAAAACATATTTTCTCATTGTCTTTGTTTTAACAGTAGAAAGCCCTCATGTCCAACCGGAGACCCTGTAATCACTGCCATGGCCACTAAGGAAGACGAGCAGGTCGCTCTTCAGCACCTGTAGACATCTTCACAACAAAAACAGATGAGAAGTCGAGGTGTCTGTGAATCTGCCCCATACTCCTTTCTTGTTCCATTCACCTAATCGGTAAAAGGAACAAAGTGCATCTGGAACCATATGGAAGGAATGAAATAGGAACCAGTACACTGGAGGTCCAGCGGGGTCTTAGCGGCCTTGCTTGAGATATTCTTTTATGATACAGTTCCTTGCGGATAATACAAAAACGTATTGGTGTGTAGGGAAAGGGGAAAGAGGTCAGAAATAATGGACTCTTGAAGTGATCGTCTCGAAGTCTTGCCTCTAAGAGATGAAGTCCCAACGGGTAAGTGCTAACATGGAGACGAAGGCTTAGGAGTCCAGAGCGTGGGATGTCAGCCCCAGGTTAGGACAGAGTCTAACCTCAAGTTGGCGACAATGAAAATAACAGTAGGAACACGCAGCAGGAAGTCACAGATATGAGTTTCAAGCTCAATGGATCTGAAGGCTCTGCTGACCCCAACCTGGAGCTTGCTTCCTGTACCACAGGGGTCTGTCAGCTGGACTTCCCTACCATCCAACCACTCCCTCGATGCCCTTTAAGAAGCTTGGGCTCTGTGACTTTACCGAAATCATTTGTGGCTATTTGGAAATGGATGTCCACAGTGAATACACCAGGCCATTTGCTAAGTCGATGTTTTCCTGAATGGCTCCATTAGGAAGCTACATTTCAAGGGCTCTGTTTTTTATTTCTCAGAACAACCCATTTGCTATGGTCCTGAGTGTGTAGGAGAGGTCAGTGCCGATCAGAATACTGGAAATTGAGAGGATTCATAACAAGGCTGAAAATGAAAGTAGGTGTGTACAGAAGTAGTCTCTGTAGGGTTGCACACTGGTTTTTGACAAAGGGCCTGCCTGGCTTTTAGCAAGAGTTAATGCTGATAATCTGTCAAACAAACACACAACAATAGCAAAAGGAAAATGAGAATTGGTCACAGGCGTAAGGATCTTTCAATCACATTAGGGCAGCTGGTTTTTCCTAGGTTGGAGAGGAAGATAAGCCACCTGCCATACCGTCACCAGTGGGACACTGTGACACTCTCACCAATCAATAAAGTCACCAGAAGGAAGCCATGAAGCTAGGAATAGTGTTTCGGATGCACTCAAAAGGTCGGCAGCAAGTCAGCTCCATCTGGAAAGCCGTCTTTCAATTCTATTAGGATGGGAAAGAGTTATTTTTTATTCTCAGGTACATTTTCAGAAAGTTCTCTTAAATTAGGCAGTGATAAGTGGACCCAGGATAATTTTATGTACACACACATACACTCTCTCTCTCTGAGTAAAAAACTAGATCCCTATGCTCAGACAAGTTCATGGTAAAGTCTTAATTCTATATCTCTGTGAACTTGAGAGAACTGAAGAGCACCCAGTTAAAGTATTCTGTCTCAGGCACTGTTCCAGATTCTGGTTTTTATTTTTTCTACCAGTAAGTTACATAAAGCAACTTGCATTCTCATCGTTTAAAAAACACACAAAATTTATATAATACAGCAACCCAGGCAGTATGCTGTACCTACCTAAAGATAAAACTGTACAATCCATTTGCATAAAGTACAAAACAGTCAAATCTGACCTGTGCTGTTAAGAAGTCGGGACAGCAGTGACCCTCGTGTGGAGGGGAAGTTACTGATTCTGGGGTAGCATCTGGACTCTTTTCTAACCTGGGGTATTGGTAACATGAGTGCATTCAGCTGTAATAATGTAAACTCGTGTATGTTTTTGTATATATGTTAAACCTCAATTAAAGTTTATTTAAGTACTCAAAGGTGACATGGACCTTTATACGGAAGTTCAGAGGAATCACTCACCAGGGTCTGGTCCACGTGATGGAGAGAGGGAGATTAAGACAGAGATCGGACTGATGGGCAGGATTCGAATCAGTGGGGCCAGCGCAGTCTGGGGATCAGGGCAGTCCCAGCACCCAGCAGGCTCTCAATAAGTAGCTACTGAATAAGTGAGTGAGTGAATGAATGAATGAATGAATGAAACATGTCCATTTTCCAAACATATACAAGTACATCCCAGAGTGCGAACTCCCAAGGGTAGGGACCCAGTTTTCTTCATTTTTAAGTCTGAAAACCTAGCACAGGGGCTGGCACACAATTGATGCTCAGTGAATTTCTGCTGAATAAATGAATGAACCCAATTGTCCAGACTGATGCCATCATGAAGTCTTGCTTCACCTTCTTTGTGGGCTGCACAACTATAAGCAAATGCTAATACATTTTTTTTTCAGTGTTTGAGGGTGAAGAGTAAAGGGCAAGGAGACCTACCAGCTGATCGACGTGAGCTTCAGAAGGTATCTGCCCGAAGGTAGTCACCAAAAGTTCAGGTCTGGTCCTTAGGTTCATGGGTCAGAAAAGTTGATCATTTCACATTAGTTCACCTAGGAGGGACATACCATCAGAGTAAAGGAAGCTGGCTGATCTTATTAGCATGTAGTTAGAGTTTATGGAGAGCCTGCTCTAAGCCGGGCACGGTCACAGGTTCTAGGTACTTTCACATGTATGTCACTTCATCTTATTAACTCCTCGTAGTCGTCCACATCATAAGGAGTTAATCAAGACCCAGAGAGGTTAGATACTATTCCTAGCATCATTTTTATCAAGGTGTAATTGGCATATAAGCTGATATGAGCTTTGGTTGTGCACATTAATGACTCGATGTTCGTAGACACCATTGAATGAGCACCGTAGTACGTCTCGTAACCACCCTCACCACAGGGCTCCAGAAACTCGTCGTCTTGTGAGGACACCTTTTAAGGTTTACTCCCTCCACACTTTCAAATGTGCCACACAGTATCATGAACTATAGTCACCGTGCTGTACACTGCATCCCCTGACTTATTTATTATTATAAAATAAATTTATATTAATTTTCTAATTAGGAGTTGATACCTTTTGACCCTTTCACTCATTTCATCCACCCTCCCTTCCCTCCTCTCTGTTTCTTGTATCTATGAGCTTGGTTTTATTCTCTTTGTTTTGTTTATTTGTTTGTTTTGTTTTTCAGATTCCACATGTAAATGAAATTACAAAATATTGATTTGTCCCTGTCTGACTTATTTCACTTAGCATAATGCCCTCGAGGTCCATCCATGTTGTCACAAATGACAAGACTGTATTCTTTTTATGGCTGAGTAGTATTTCAGTGTGTGTGTGTGTGTGTGTGTGTGTGTGTGTGTGTGTGTGTGTGTGTGTGTAAATATACCACATCTTCCTTATTCATTCATCCATTGATGGACATTTAGGTTGTTCTAAACGTGTATTGTCAATAATGCTTCAGTGAACATAAGGGTGAATATATCTTTTCAAGTTAGTGTTTTTGTTTTCTTCAGATAAATACCCACAAGTGAAATTGCTAGATCATACGGTAGTTCCATTTTTAACTTCTTGAGAAACCACCATACTGTTTTCCACGGTGGCTGCACAAACTTACCTTCCCCTCTGCTGTGTGGTCCTTTTAATGTATCGCTGAATTGTGGTTTGCTAATATTTTGTGGAGGATTTTTGTGTCTGTGCAAAATCAGGGATATTGGCTTGTGATTTCCTTTTCTTGTGATTGTCCTCGTCTGATTTCAGTGTCTGGGTAATGCTGGTCTTGTAACGTAAGTTTGGAAGTATTCTCTCCTCTTCTGTTTTTTGGAAGAGTTCAAGAAGGATTGGTACTAATTCTTTGAATGTTTGATTGAATTCACCAGAGAAGCCATCTGATCCTGGCTTTTGTTTTTCGGGAGGCTTTTGATTACTGACTCAATCTCCTTCGTAGTAATCGGTGTTTTCAGATTGTCTTTATAATTCAGTCCTGAAGAATTCAGAAATGGAATTTACCCATTTCTTCAAGGTTGCCCAACTTATCGGGGTACAACTGTCCTCAGTAGCCTCATCACCCTCTGTATTCCTCTGGTATCGACTGTAAAATCTCTTTCGCTTCTGATTTTATGTATTTGAGTCCTCTCTTTTTTTGTCTTGGTGAATCTAGCTAAAGGTTTGTTAACTTTACCTTTTTAAAGAAACAGTTTTTATTTTCATGGATCTCTTCTATTTTTTTTATCTCATTTCATTTATTTTTGCTCTGATCTTTTTTATTTCCTTCCTTTTACTAGCCTTGGACTTCGTTTGTTCTTGTTTTTCTAGTTCTCTAAGGTGTAGAGTTAGATTGTTTGGTTGAGATTTTTCCTGTTTTGAGGCAGGCCTATATCACTATGAACTTCCCTCTTGGAATGATTTGCTGTATCCCATTAATTTTGGTAGGCTGTGTTTCCATTTTCATTAGTCTCATTTTTGAGTTCTCCTTTGATTTCTTTGTTGATGCATTGGTTGCTCATCTTGTAGCATCTTGTTCAGCATCCACATACTTGTATTTTTTCTAGTTCTTTTTTTAAAAATTGATTTCTAGTTTTATATCATTGTGCTCGGAAAAGATTCTTGATATGATTTCAATCTTTTAAAATTTATTAAGATTTGTTTTGTGGCCTATCCTCACATATGATCTATCCTGGAGAACGGTCCACGTGCACTTGAGAGGAATGTGTATCCTGTTGCTTTTAGATGAAATATTCTTTATGTATCTTATTAAGTCTATATGGCCTAATGTGTCATTTAAGGCTGCTGTTTACTTACTGATTTTCTGTTTGGATGATTTATCCATCGATATAAGTGGGATATTAAAGTCTCCTACTACTGTTATGTTGTCCTCTATCTCTACCTCTAGGTCCATTAATACATGCTCTCTATATTTAGGTCCTACGTAGGGTGCATAACTATTTACAAATGTTATATACGCCAGCTCTCTGGAGCATGGCAGGGGAAGAGCGTGGGGACAGTGCACACCCACAGGCTTTCCTGAGGCAGAGGGAGAGCGTAGGGATGGCTCTTTCCAGCTTTGGTAAAGAGTAGGCGCTCAGGGCAGCTCCCACCTGGCTTTTAGTAAGGCAGAGGGAGTGCATGAAACTGGTGCCCACCAGCACCGCCACCCCTGGAGAGAATCCCTACAGGCCCCTGCCCCTACAGCAGATGCTTTAAAATTAAGAAAAAGAATCTTCCTTACGTCTGGTGTCAGTGCTCTTCAAACTGCTGCCTCTGCACTGGCCGTGGGATTAGGAGTCTGCATGCAAGTCCTTGGAAGAGCAGTTTCTCATTTTGCTACAGCCCTTCGGGTTTCACGGGGGCAAGCCCTGTTTGTTTTGAAGCCAGATATTTTGGGGGTTCATCCCTTAGGTGCAGGTCCTAAGGGATGTGGTGTCTGATGTGGGGTGTGAACCCTTCACTCCTTAGGGAGAAGCTCCAGACTTGTGGGACCCCCTCGAGGGTGGTTCACTGAGACAGGGGTAGCGTTTTGGGGGAGGCTGCACCTTAGTTTCCCCTACCTGCCTCCATGTGGTTCTTTCCTTTCTATCCTTATTTGATGTAAAGAACGGTTCAGCTAGTTTTCAGGTCTTTTTTTCAGGGGGGATTTTTCCATCTGCAGCTGTAGATTCAGTGTGTCCACGGAGGAGGTGAGTTCAGCGTCTCTCCAAGCTGCCGTCTTGGCCTGCCCACCCAGGCATCATGATTGAGCATACACAGACCAGCAACAGAGCTTACAGAATGAACGCGTGAATTAACAAGTGGAAACCTGCTTCTCAGCGAGTGACTAGCCGAGATGGCATCTGAACCCAGTTCCTCTGATCTCAAGTTCATCGCTCTTGAGATCATGATCGTCCGATGTGCTCATCAACCATAAAAACGTTGACTTGCCAGTTAGAGAAACATGGGCAAGTTATTTTTCCATGTGAACATTCATTCATTTCTTCAACACATTCTTAATGAACCCGCATTGCAGGGGAAGCACTGCTAGTTAATCACTCTGAGATTTCAAGAGATGGTTTGTGAAGCACAATCATTGCTATCTTGCATTGTTATCAGGAGAAATAACTTTTGGGACAAAGAGTTTAAAGACACAGTTCCTGCCCACAAGGAACTCAAGTCTAGTGGGGAAAAGATAAGAAACCAAGTGAATACAGTAAGTTTTCTTAAGGAATTCCTTAGTCAGCTTGGGCTGCTATGAGAAAATACCATATACTGGGATGGCTTATCAACAACAGAACCTTATTCTTCATAGTCCCGGAGGCTGAAAGTCGGAGATCAGGGTGTCAGCCTGGCAGGTTCTGGTGTGAGTCCTCTTCTGGGCTGCAGACTGCTGACTTCTGTAAAGAGAAGTGGCGGAGAGCAAGAGAGAAAGCCAGCTCTGTCACGACTCCTATAAGGGCACTGATCCCACTCATGAGGGCCCCACCCTCATGACCTCATCGAAGTCTAATCACCTTCGAAGTCCCCGCCTAATGCCATCACATTGGGGATTAAGATTTCAACATATGAATTTCCGAGGGACACAAATGTTCAGTCCATCACAGAATCTATGGATGAGCCTTAAGAGAACATTATTTTTGTTTTGTTTTGTTTTGCCCTTCTGTTACTTTACTAACTGCTTTAATTTTTTTTTAAATAGTGTTTTATATCATATATGGTATTGTTTTACTTCTAACAAGTGCAGGGTGTCAAGATGTGCTATTATGCCCAGGTAAGGCAGAAATCATCACCATCATCATGATATGGTACTGAAATTAGTTTCCTGTAGGTAATAACAAAAGAAAATATCCTTTGGCATCTCAACCTTTTTACACAGACCCAAGTTAAGTTGAGGGAACTGTCATGGAAAAGAAATAATTAATGTCCTCTGTGTTTTTGTTTCTACTTTCACTATTAAACATTACAGCCTACAAAAGCCATGGCGTTGTTGTGTGGCCCAGATCTTCCCAGTGGAAACAGAAATCCAATTAAAAAGTTCATCCTCTCAACCTGCATGGCCAGGTAGATATTTTCGATTGGAACCTAACCAAATGCAGCTGTGCCTCAACACAAAAACTTTGCTTTCACTAATCTCTCAAAGCTGCTTACAATATTCCTAAGGAAAAGAACTCACACGCAATTACAAAACCACGTGTCCTGGAAAATAGTCAAAAGACTTTTAGTATCAATCAGAGAAGGAATATTGAAACAGTATCTCTGTCAAATAAAGTCATCCATTCCAGAATCACCAGTATTTTTTAAATTATCTCCTTCAACCATTCAATAAAGGTCATAGACGAATCGGCTAATAAGCCATTTTTTTTCCCTGGAAGACAGTTCCTGACTTCTTCCAATGAATCTGGCACTTGGTTTTTGTTCATTAGATATACAACAATACTACCAGAGAATTCCTATTTCGTGAGCCCCTTTTAGAAACCTCAGAGGGCATCTTAAAAATCACTAAAGTTATTCGAAGTCTATTTGCCAGACAAGTGTCTGCCTTGGACGCCCAGTCTTGGTACTTGCGGAACTGATGAGGCACATGCTATGCTTGGCATCGACCCACCTGGTTTTGCTTCTTTGGTGGCTGGAGAAGCACGACATACCATCCTGTCTCATTACTTTTGACATTGGCATGTGCTCATGTCTAAGACTTGGCCGATGATTTCGAAATTGTGTTCACTGCTGTATAGCATTTGTCAACTTCATCCGTGTCAGAGACTTGAATTATCCATTAGCTATGTATAATGAAGACGAGATACTATTCCAAAGATTTTTGTCAAGGAAGGGGAAGAGAATATGATCTTCTTTCATCCATATAAATTCAGCGACTTCCCGAATGTTAAGTCTTTAAGGATCTAGTTGAACCTCAGGCAGAAGTTGTTTTGCTGTCGTTGGCTCATTCGCGTTGAGAAGGAAGAAAGCCTCTCAGAATGTAGAGGAGATTATTCATGGGCTCGACTTACTTGGCAGATAATTGTTTCCGTGATAACAGTACCAATCTTTCCATTCGAGGCCCTGCAGTCGTCATTATGTGCGTTACCAATGTGAAGAAGAAAATGAGGGCAGGCAATTATGTAAACTCTCCAGTTCTAGAGGAGATACTTCTATAGGTTGAAGTCAAAAAGGCCAGACCGTATCAGTGTCTTTGAAGGAGGACAATCTGTGGTGTGGTGGTCAGCCCCCAAAATGGCCCTCTCTGAGTCCAACCTCCTAGTATTTATGTCCCTGAACAGCCCCCACCTACAGTAAGTGGGGAGGACCAGTGTAACTAACAGGATCTTACAGAAATGATGGTGTGTAAATTTTGAGGCTAAGTCATAAAGACATTCAGCTTCCATATTCATTTATGTTGATCCCTACTAGCTTCCATTTCTAAGTGTACTAATTCATAAACTTGTACTCCCATTCAAAAGGTGCATCTTTTTGAGGCCAATATCTCCCAATGCTCCGGGTATTTGGAAATCACTAGAAGGAACTCAGAGTTACCAGTAAAGGGATTGGGGGGGGGGGGGGAAGAAGTAGCCTCAGTGACTGGCCACAGCTTGAGGGTGCTGTTTAGCAACATGATGTCACGAGGATTTCCTCTGTTTGTTTTGACGTTGCCCAACCTGCCTACCCCTCCATTTAGGAGAAAATCTGTTTCAAAAGAATCACTGAGATTAAGACCTAGGGTCAGAATTTTATGTTTACTTTTTGTGTAAAACATGAACAAATTTTGTCTAGGTATGAAAAAAAGAATGTTCCTCTTTCTTCTAGACTGAAGGGTATTTAGATATAGCCATACTTTGCATTTCACATTCTTTTATTAATTAGCAGAGACATCTGCATTAACACAGGATCATTAATTTATGATCTAGTGAATTTTTTCCACCTCTAAATTCCCTGATGAAAGAGAATGAAACAAAAAGGAAGTGTTTGATCAAGACTTCTCCCACAGACTTAAAAGATGGTCCTTGAATAACATTAAAGATGCTGCTTTTGCTGTTTTCTATCTAGTTTGTTGTGAGATCAACATATTAACCAAAACTGGAGATAGTAAATTCAGACTTTGTATTAGTACTTGCTAAATGACTAACCTGAGAGCAAGTTGCCATTCTCTATAACTTCCAACAACAATGCCAACCCAAGGTGCACCATTTCTTGAAACTAAAATCACAGCTTCCTCTGAGGGACTGTCAGAAGATATAACTAAAATGATAGTTTTGTTAGACTTATTCATTTAGGGCACATCCTCAGCCTTCCATATCCATTTTCATCTCTGTCTGAGTTTACGTCCTGGTAAGATTTTTTTGATACAATGTTTTGGAGGCAGTTAGAGTCATTCAAATAGAATCCTCAGAAACAAAAAGAAACATGTACCACAAATGTATTCGTTTCCTATTGCTGCTGTAACAAGTTAACACAAACTCAGTGCTGTAAAACAAAAACACAGAGGACATTAATTATTTCTTTTCCATGACAGTTCCCTCAACTTAACTTGGGTCTGTGTAAAAAGGTTGAGATGCCAAAGGATATTTTCTTTTGTTATTACCTACAGGAAACTAATTTCAGTACCATATCATGATGATGGTGATGATTTCTGCCTTACCTGGGCATAATAGCACATCTTGACACCCTGCACTTGTTAGAAGTAAAACAATACCATATAATGTGGTTGATATAAAACACTGGGTCAGACCTTAGGGTTCTGGAAGAATGAAGGTCTGACCCAGGTCTCTGTGGTGTCCATAAGCTCCATTCCTTTCTGGAGGCTCTCGGGGGCAGTTCATTTCCTTGCCTTTTACAGGTTCTAGAGGCGCCCACTTTCCTTGATTCGTGACCCCCTTTCTCCATTTTCGAAGCCAGCAATGGTGAGTTAAATCCCCATATTGCACCTTTCTGAGCCTTCTTCTGTAGTCCTAGCTCCCTCTGACTCTCCTTTGCCTCCCTCTTCATGTTTCGAGACTCTCATGATTATATCTGACTACTTGAATAATCCAGGATAACCCCTCACCCCCACCTTCTCAAAACCCTTAATTTAAGCACATCTGCAAAATCTCTTTTGCCACATAAGGCAACACATTCACACTTTCAGCGCTTAGGATGTGGGCATCTTTGGGGGACATTATTCTGCTTATCACACAACAAGTTCTAGAGTGTCTCAAAGTAACATTCCAGCGTTCACTTAGGATGTTGTGGATTTGTCCTCCTGAAAAAATTCTCTTTTATAAGTCATAAGAGTCCTCCAGGTCTGCACCTGCTAAATTATCCTGTGGACAGACCAGGGCAGCCAACTGCAGGGTATCTGCCTCCTTTGCAGTGAACTTCCCTCTGATCTGACGGTGAAAAGGCAGCAGAGAATGCGCAGCCCTGAAAGCACCGTCTAGAGAGGGACCAGGCATTTCGCGGTGGTACCGCTGTTGCTATTTTGAAGATTCCATCACAGTATCGCGCATTGGTCACGTAAGTGTAACTGTTATATTTAGAAAATTTTATTTTAAAAATAGTTGATCCATAGAGAGGAACTATATGTCTTCAATTTGTTACACATGAAAGAAATAGGAAGGGCAGCCATGACTTCTTTTCATTTTGGCTTTATTCTAGTCTCTTTCCCCAAGAGGTAGGCGCATCATGGAGCCACATTTGAGGTTATGTTAACCATTTTCTTCCCAATAGTCATTATCTATGAACTTGAGCAGGCAATACATTTTTTTAACCATGCCCCTTTTCTATTAAGACTTGTGGTGTTTTCATAGGCAAATTCATAAGCGTTCTTACTTGCATGATACATAATTGATATTTTATAACATTGGAATGGTTGCATTACTCTGGCAGTGTGGTACGTGCTCAGTAATTTAATATATGTGAAATTCATTCAATTTTGGTCGGATTAGAAAAAAAATGAAGATGAAATAACGTAATTACAAAGGACACATGTTTAACCAATCAAAAGTTTCTGTCAAATATATGTTCCATATGTGAATTTAATATACCTGAACATACCACCTGGAATTCCAAATGGGAAATAAGATGAATTAGTGTCTGTCCATTTGGGCTTCTCAGATAGAATCAGGGCAAAAGTCAATAAAAGAAGATTTATTTCTCTGCCGGGCAAATAGTGCAGAATTCCTTTTGATGGTCGACTGTTTCCAACACAGTTGGAAGGAGCCGTGGTATTGCAAACTCCACCCTTCATTGTAGCCATACTTAAAGTTATAATAATGGTAAAGATAAGACATGTGCAGCCCACGTTTTTATATAAAAGTATCTTGGTCAAACGAGAAAGAAAGATGGTGTTTTTCCAAATCCTACAGGTGGTTTCAGTTACTCAATATGTTTGTCTAATTGCTCAAATGTTCCCTGCACAATATTGAGAGCAGGTATTCTTTTGTAAAGTTTCTTAATCAGCTTCTGGATGTTGCCTCTCTAGCATAAATCCCTTCTCCCGTGTGCAAAAGCTGAAATATGCCATGTTCTTGTCTTACCTTTGTTATTCCGTCTCAAGAAGCTGGAGCTGACAAGCACAGCATTAAAAAAAATGGGCAGGGGACCGCCACCAGCTGTTGCTGAGAAAACTGTGGTTCCCTGAATCGGTAGCTTTCTCCTCTAACGTCCTATCTCGGTGGTGTTGGCTGTAATTGGGAGGTGGGTTAAGGGGGGTACTTTTCTCTCAAGGGAGACAGTAAGATATTAATATTAATGCAATGGCTGCCCCTCTCAGATGGGAATGGATCACATGAAATGATTCAAAGGAGGCTTGATCAATCATTCCATTTCTTGGCAAGAAAATGATGCCTTTGCATTTAAGAAAGAACATCTGGGTAGAATCACAGTGGTTAAAAGAATAGGGGTTGGTTGGCGACCAAAAATTCACCTCCTTGATAGAGTCAGAACCCACCCCCCACCCCGCCTCTGGGGCTTCTGGCCATGCTGGGGGCAAAAGCAAAACTTTGAAATGCCTTACTTGAAAAGAAGAGCTTACATTTCAGCACTCCTTCTGTGACCTCGCTGCTTGCTGATTTATTAGCAGAGTCTCGGAAGACATCTGGAGACGCTGGTCGACTTGTCTGATTCTGAAGAAAGGGCGGCCACCCCGGGAGCCTTTCTAACTCTGTGACCGCACATCTGGCCCACGAAGCTCCTTCTGCTCCCATGATGGTGTGAGAAGTGTCCGCAGCCAAGGGCTCCTGGGAGCAACGTGGACAGTTAGCCAAAGCTTTCAAAGCCTGAGAGAGTCGAGAGGTTGCTGCTTGCTTGTGACCAGGGCACCAGCAAGACTGTGACACAAAGGACCTTGCACATGGTAGACAGACACGGGTTTCTTATGGCATTAAAAAGTTCAAGGTTTTGCTACTGAATGCACAAGTGATGCCTTGTGTGGGAAACAAAAACGTGTGGCCTCAGGGAAAGTGGGGACACTCTGCTCCTTTTACTGTTCTCACCCTGAATAACAATGACCCAGCATGGAGACATTTGTGACCTGCATCCCCCTTGCCAGATGCCAGACAGCCATTAGTTCAGAGAAGCGTCCTTTCCTGTGACATTTCTGCCACCCATCCACTCTCCCTGCTCTGCGAGTGATAGCTAGAGGTACAAAACAAGTTTCAGCTCCTCGGACAAAATCAGCGCATAAAATAAATTTGGAGGATTCTAGGAAGCCACAGGCACCCAACTCTAAGTCGAAAGAAAGAAGAGGTAGATATTTGAGAGGGTCTTGCAGCTTCATATGAGTTTTAAAGTTCATAGCCACACTTGATCTTCATGAAGAGCATTCACGCACACAGGACTCATTCCCCCGTCTGTGCATTTATGTGTAATAACTTAATCGTATGATTCCCCTAAATGCTTTTCATCTTTTAATACAATAAGGTTCATCCCAGAACTTCTGATAGAACAACCGAGTATGACTGTATCAGTTATAGTTACACCCACCCGCCTCTCCTTTTCTCTTATTTTTTCTTATTTCTTACCTTATTAACATGTGATTTTCTGATGTTGTATTTTAAAACATCACTAACAGCACTAAGGACACCTTTATATGCATACGTGCACATGATGTGGCATTCCTTGTTGTTTAGAGATCATTTTCCTATTTTCTCCATTAAATGTAAACTCCACAATGTCACTGAGTTCCCAGTGTCTAAAATTGTAGCTGGCATTCAGGTGCTTAATAAATATTTGTTGACTAAGTGAATTAATGAATCAATATAAATCTGATCTCCAATGGACTATAAGAAAGTACTATATGAATGACCAAAAGCAGAAGGCCTGAAATTGAACTAGGTGGTAATATATCAGCCAAGTTCCATTTCCTAAGACGATGATTGATTTGATTAACGGTTGTTCCCTTTTTGGACCATGAGCAGGTGAGATGGTTCAAAGCCCTTCATGTAAACATGCATCCACACACGTGGTGTCTAAAGAAATTCTATTCTCCTCTTTAGTACATTATGTTATTGCTATGGAAACAGTAATATTTTAAAGAAGAACACTGAAACTTTCCAAATACAGTATTTATTCTTCTTGTACTAGCAAAATAATGTGTTTTGCCTAAGAACTTGTTAGGTGGCCTGCAGCTAAATATAAAGAGACAGATTCTTGTCATGTGTGTATCTATGGAAAAATTTGGACCACTGGCTTTTCACAATACATTTTAAAATAAACTCAGTGCCAAACTCTAGACGTATTAGAGGCCTTCAATGAAACACTTAATATGTTAGGTATGTTTTTTCATTAGAAATACTATTTGTATTCGAACCCCGAAGCGCCCTCTCCAGCATTCCACGCTGGCATCGGAATTTCAGAGGACCAGCATCGCTCGTGACTCGAGTCTGTTACTGCATTCATCAGTGCGGTCCTAGCTTTCCTGGACTGGCATCACTTTTTAACCAAAAGGTTATGAGAAAAAGCATGAACCCACGCCTAGGGTGTAATCACACAAGAGGAGCCAACTAGAATCGGATGAATGTTATCAAAAGGTCACTCAACTCTCCTTCACAGGCAAAAGTTCAGAAAGTAACAAATGGTAATATCCACAGGTACCTTTTTGCCTTCCTTACTGACCTTAAAGCAACCCGAGATGGATGCATTTTGAAAACCTCTCTTTGTGCCGATTTAAAACACTGGGAGCACTTCTTTAAGCATTCTAGTGATCATGATTTCTATTTCATATTATGTGCAAAATTGATTTTAGCATTCTAACGTTTTAGCACTTGTTTTTCTTTCCAATAGTTCTGTATGTGCAAAGGTGATAACACCCCCTCTTCTTCCCTAGTAATAGAGAGAACAGAGACTTGGAGCCAGAGAGGCCTGGGTGTGCCCTCCACCTTGGCCACGTGCGAGCCGTTTGCCCTTGAACAAATCAACAAATCACTGCCTTCCTCAGCTTCCCTCAGTTCCCCAACTTAGAGGGTCAACCACGTGAGAACACGCGCAAAGAACTTAAAACGGGTCTCATTAACATTGCCTTCTTTTCTCTGATACTGTAAAACCATCACATTTCGCTTCATTTTTTTTCAACCTGTTGAAGTGCAAGTGTTTTTAAAGCTTCCAGAAGTTGAAAGGTATTAGAATCACATTTTCAGGGACATCGTTCATTTAAACCAAACTCTTCTCCTATTAGTAATTTAGTTCACATAGAGGAGAAAAAAAATTTTTTTTGACAAAATATGTTGCTCGCATCATTATAATTTGTACTTGTGTATCATCTTCTGTGCAAGAGCACAAAGGGCTTTGCAAATAAAAAAATACTTGCAATCTCTAAGGATATAGGTAAATATTATATTTTATCACTAGGGAAACTAATAATAGCAAATTAAGTGATTTACATGAGATGTTATACTACTTTTGTGACATACTTGAGAAAACACGAAACTTCTCTATTTTACCTACACTTTATAAATGGCAAGCATGTGACATATATGCCCACTTTCCTCTTTTGTGACTTTACCAGCCATCCCAAATTGACCGTGGCACTATGTCATGTGGATGCTCAGAATTTTCAGCACAACACTGCAGGCAGCCATCACCAAGCAGGTGGAGTTGGTTTGTTAGGTAAATCTGTATGCCTTCCTGAGCGGGACTACTTTCCAGGTGTTGTCTACATTAGAAATGAGTTCACATAAAGGAGCACAAAGCTTTGCGCTTCTTTGCATGCTTCTTTCCTATTATTTTAAACGTTTCCTAAAATATATCCATGAAAATCTACTTATTGTCAATTTTAATTAGACTTGGCACAATTACATTCTCAACACATTAAGCCTTATAGAGAGAAAAAAAAATTGCTGAGAATCTTCCCTCCCTCCTAGTTAGAGAAAATAACATCCATCGGCTTCTCCAGGATGTCCCTGAAACCCAACGCCGGGCTCCCAACACTTAACTTGCTGCCTTTTACCACTGATCTCTTTTCCTTCACTTACTCCATGAGCCGGCTCCATGTTTCCTCTTTCTGTCTTCTATCCTCGTGCCTCCTTTTCCTAGATCTCCCCTTATTTGCATTTTTAGAGAAATTACTGTCCTCTCTGGCTCCAGTGCTGGTACACGGTTCCGATTTCAGCCTGGCCCCGCCAACGCTCAGCAACGTGCCTACATACCCTAGTGGGCCCCTTACCCCATCCGTTTCATCAGAGTTTCCAAACCTTCATCGTCGTCTCAGTCTCCACCCCTTGGCTTTTTTGGCTCAACAGATGCCAGCCTGTCGTGGAGAACACACGCGCCATGAGGTATGGGCTCCCCGGTTCCCCTGAGCTGCACCTCTACATGTCTCATGCTTGGCTCGGCCTCACCTTCTTTCTCCACCATGTCCGTTCCTCCTGTCGGCCCCACGCCCCTCACCTGATCCAGGACCCTCTGCCCTTGTTTTTTCCCCACCCCCTCCTTCACTGCACCTGTAAAGTCTTTTCTTCGACAAAGTCCCTGAGCCTGGAGATGAGACCAAGAGTATTTCTCACCAGAAGTAAACAAGCAAGGAATCAGGCAACAACGAAACACTTGCTTTGACGTGAGCCTAACGCTCACGCATCATCCCGCCTTGTGTGCTTTCTGTTGTGCTTCCGTCACCGGGAGTAAGATCCTGCCTACTCCCTAAGACCCAAATCACATGCATTTTCCTTTCTCAAATGTAAATAGCAACTTGTTTTCTTGAACTTGCACGGCGACCTGTGCCTCTCTTACCGATAACATCTCTTCTTTCTTTTGTCATACTTATGTATATGTCTGCTCTTATAACTACTGAAAGTTCAGTAAGGTCAGAATCTGTGTCTGATTGATCTTCTTTTTCGCCAAAGCACCCAACATGCGCCTGTATACAGTAGGCACTTACTTAGTTACCACCATTTAGAGAGATGAGGGCTTTGAGGCAGGGAAGGTCTTAGTGACACACCGTAAGTCACAAAGCTTGTGAGTGGCAAAGTTGCCACAAATCTTAGTGCTCTTTCAACTCCTTAAATGAGTCCTGTGTCTTTTTTTAAATTGTACTGCAACTGAGTCACAATTTTATCATTTTTTGGTAGTCTGTAGCACGTTTCTTTAAATGTCTATTTTCCACAGGCTTTTTGTATACTTTATATCATGCCACACATAGTAGGAGCTAAACAAATGTTAAATAAATGAATAAGTGGATAAGTGGATAAGTTTTGGGGGCTGAAATCCATAAAGCTTAAATTAGTTAAGGGCAATCTGAAACATTTCGGAAGAGGGAACCCCATGAGAGGGGTCACCCTGCGTGCACGTCAAGGTCAAGTGTGCACTTGGCCATGGGCGTTAGGACTGCTAATAATGAGAAGTGTCACCCTGAGCCCAACCATGAGGCTCCATTCTTTTTTTGTTGTCCCATGTTTCCGTATTTAGAATTTTGACAATTTAACATATTTTTAAATTACAATGTAAATGTCACTTGCTTTCCAAATCTAGTGGTCAAATGCTGATCTTTAGGGTCAGAGATAAAAATACGACCGGTCATCAGGAGTGTTAGAAGACGGCTCCCTTCTGATCCCAAATTTCACATTGAGGCAGCGTCTTCAAACGTCAAGCCAAGAGAGTGATTCCAGAAAATTAAAGAAAACCAGTCAAGACCGGTTCATTGTCCACTTTCTGGAAGGCCAGGTAGAACATAAATTTCAATACGGGTACAGTTGGGGACATCTCTGCTGAAGAGAATTTGGGCACCTGTGTGTTTTTCAGGTTATTTACAGTAATCGATGCTCACCTGAATCTAAGTTTTATTGTATTTGACGATGATAGGATTATGCAAAGATCTCACCGGGCCACAGACTTTTCAGGACATCAAAGTACAACGCCTGGGTAATGAGCAATTTGTGAGTGCTGAGGAATGCGCACTGTCGTGGATGGTCCACTGTCATTCTGAACAGGGCTGGCGAAAGCACTCGCTTGCACTCGGAAGTCTATTATCCAAAGGGTATAAGAACTCTATTATACCTTAAAAAGAAAAGAAAAAAGGAAAGGAAAGGAAGGTTTATTAGCAGTCAAGAAAAGGAGTGTTAGCCCTGGCAGAATTTTCAGCAATTGCCTCACTGAAAAGGCTCTAAACAGACTAATTGCATAAAGGTAAACTTAATGGTATAAAGAAATGATTGAGCACATTTAGGTGGGACAACTCAAGGCTGGCTCTTTTTCATTCTCCATTGAAAGGCAGGAGCTGTGTGTCATATCTGTGGGAGGCAGCTATAGGATTGAATATGGAGATCAAAACAGATCATAATTGCTTTAGTCAAACGAACAGATTTTCTATATAAAAGGGACCTGTAAGCATAATTTAGGGAAGGTTTTGGCATGAAAATGAAGTAGCAGTTACAACTTCGGTTCCCAACTACCTTATACAACTTGTCTCCCCAAGATGGATATTTTCATCTCTAATTTATTAAAAGATGAAATGTTAGAATGTTGGATAGATTGAAATCATTTGTCAGATCACGAAGTCCTCATAACATTTCTCAGCCTTAATAACACATCTGCTCTTAGAATGTGGTCTCTTGATAATAGCTTTCTGAAAGTGTCTGAATTTAGGGATTATTTGAGACAACAGATTTCCTTCTATTTGGAACTGCGTGAGGCATCTGCTCCCTCACCGTTAGCTTTGTGTCATGGTCTCAAGACATTTGTAAAAGGGCAGATCATTTTGAACATGATGAGAAGGAAAAGGGACCTCTGGTGACAATATGAGATTGGAACGAGGAATTAAGACCCTTTAAAGATAGCATTTTATGTGTAGCAATATCACCCCACAGTTCCTTTTCCAATCTGGGGAGAACACGGCGGCTAGAACTAAAGGAGTAGTAAACCACTCTAAAACCGACGATTTAGAGAAACACTTGGTAGAATGCTAAGTGGACATTCACAACATTTTATCTGATTTGATTCAGCGTAATGAACAGGACTCAGTGGAAATGGGCAACCAAGATAATTTCAAAGACCACGTGTCAAACTAAGTATCCGACCGAAAGAGTTGACTAAGCAGAGTGAAAAATAATATGTGAAAATTACCTTCTCCATTTAACTTCCAAGGGAAAACGTTCCACGAGATGAAACCATAACAAAACTTTTATGCACTTCGAGGACAAACTGTATACGCAGGTCAGGAGCTCAAACACCTGCTTGACTGATAAGGAAGAGGCCATTATCAGCTTCTCGACTGCATTTAATTATACAAATTACCATGTAGGGTTGGGCAGGCTCATTTTTAAATGATGATGTTGCCCTTTTGTTTCTACACCCACCCACGGAAATATTCTTTACATTTAGAAAGAAGTAAAAGAAACATTTTAGCTAAGCTTTCGTGATATTTGCTCATTGTCATCCTACAGAGAGCTCCGCAGATGGCATTAATGGATACATAACAACAATGAGATAAGATTTTTGATTATAAAAACCATACTTTTCCTATGAATCAGTCCACATTACATACACACACACACACACACACACACACATATATGCAAGTAATATAGATTTTAGGTTCTCAGATTGTGTAACTATGTGAGCATGGTTATGACAATGAAGCATAGAAAGTGGGCCCAGCTGTCTAATCCCCATGTAGAACAACACCTAATTGTTTGGGAATGACTAAAAGTGTTATGAGAAACACCTCCCAACCTCTCGTTTTTCAAGGTGCCCTTTTTCATTAATCACGGATTCCCCTTGCTTTGGGAACATTTTTGCCTCTGGATTTTCTGCACACTATTATCTCTTGGTATCTCTTGGGCAGCTCCTGCCCTGAATCCAGATATATTTTTTTCTTCCCCAGAGGGGTTCTCAACGGTCCTGGGTTAAAGAGTCAGGGACCATCTTCTGAGATGAATTTTTCTGTGTGTGTGTGTGGGGGGGGGTCTTTGCAAGTCGTCCCAGGGATTTTGAAGGGCTACTGGCATTTAATGGGAGGAAGGAAGGTGGAGGGAGAGTGAGAAGTGAGAAGGCCAGTTTTCTGGGATACACAGAACAGCTCCAAATGACAAGGACCCATTGTGTCAGAAAGGAAGTAGCAGCACACTTCCGAGAAACACTGGGTGGGAAAATCAGACTCTTGGCCTTTCATTCATTATTTCTGATCCCGTATTCTTGAGTACTTTGCTTCAAATCTCCTATACACCCAAGACCCCCAAAGCTGCCTCTCTCTTTGTCCCTTAGTGCTACTCAAGGCTCTTCACTCCAGGAGCTACTGCAGATCTTTCCACGGGCAGTTCAGACCAAGACCCACCCAGAAGCCTGGCAGATGGCTCATATTTTTTGCTTCTCTTTCTCCTTTACCCTCCCCACCCCCCCCCCCCCACACACACATCCAAAGGACTGAGTTCTCTTTAACTTGATGTCTTTCGGAAATTTTTCTTGTCACTGCCATAGCTACCCCGAGCAGACACCTGTTTACCCCATCCTAACTGCCCCCTGAAGGCAACCCCTGCCCTTTACCATCCATCCTACACACTCTTGCCACAAGAATTATTTTATGGAATTCTTTCACCAGTTTCGATAATCCGCTATGACAATCTCACCTCTTAGATCTGTTGTGACTCTTTATCTCGCCCTCAGTAGCACTTACATTTGTCTCCCATATCACCCTTCATTTTTTACTGTCCCCTTGTTTAGACCTTCTGTCCAGCCAAGCTTATCTCCTTGGCAGTATCATATGAAGTTTTCACTCCCTGTCACTAATGCGGACGTCTGTCACCCCTCCTCCCCTTCTCGCAGGCTCGGTAATAGTACGGTCCGAAGCCGTATCAAAGCCTGAGAAAAAAGGGAAAATCAGTAATATCAATCTTGTCTTTATCTTCAAAAGTTTGCCATTTGCTCATTATTATTTTTTTGTGTGTGTATTGTGATTTTTAAAAATACTGTTCATTATCTTGATTACTGAGTTTTCGCCACCTGCTTAAGTTTTGCAGAAGAGGCAGGTGTGTCACTCACCTGGCCCTCGCTCTGGCTGTGCTCTGTGGCTTCCTCTTCTCCCGCTCAGTTCCTCCTGCAGGTGGCCCCGGGAAGACGTTCAGAGCTCCCAGCCCCCTTCATCTAATCCTTGTCTGCCTTCGAGTACGCTGCGGCTGTGCCTTCTTGTCATCTGCAGTGTGGGGGGTAATTTGTCCTCCTCTAGGACCAAGGTTTCTACACTTTGCTCTTCACAGGGCCAAATACCCTGCCCCCCCACTTGGTAATAAAGGTCCATAAACATCACAGGATAGAAGAGCTGGGCACTGATTGAAACGTCAGATAAAGATGCAACAACAGGAATGTTGACCTTAGAGAAGAGAAACAAGCAACAATTCTCACCTTATTCCACTATTACCTGTGAATAATAGGTGAGGATTAGCTCATCGAGAATCAGAATCCCCGGGAGAATCCTTTTCCATAAATAGAAAAGTGACAGGGCAGCTTGGAGGTGAGTCTGAGCAACCCCTGGGGTGTGCTGGGTCCCCTCCCATCGGTCACTGCCAAACCTGCCACTCCCGACGGTCACCAGACCCTTTCGATTTAAACGATCCATCCCTTCCACAGCGAAAAAGAGCCGGGACAGCTTCCTCCCGCCTCCGTGCGAAAACACACGGCTATCGAGTAACAAGGTTAAGGATTTGGGAGGCACGAGGCGGAATACATTAGTTTCATCTCAATGGAGAAAGGAGACATGCCACCTTTGAAGATAAGCACGTGTCAACCCGAAAGTGGGACTTTAGCGCCGAACGGGACTCCGGGGACGCTGCTCTGAGAATGAACAGAACCAGCAGTTTGGACTCTTAACTTCACAGATCTGACAGTTCTCTCCTCTCCCCCACTGCCCTCCCCGCCCCGCCTCCCCCAGCATTTAATTGGATTCTGATATTCAAAGAATGGGCAGCTGAGAATCTAGGTCAAAACTTCCTGTCTCCTCTGCGCCTCCTTCTCCATCTCTCCATACCTCCTCTTCATTCACTTCCCATTCCAGTTGTTTTTCTCTCTTTCCCACCCAAACCCCCTGTCGCATATCCAGACGTGGTTAATAGCCCTAACCGTACAAGAGCAAAACTGAGTGAACTTGATGGCAATAAATTGTTTCTCTCCACAAACACCGTTCTAAATAATTTCAGTGTATGATAGTTTTTATGCAGAACAAACACATAAATTATATTTGGGCTGTTCCAGTCGCTTCTCAAATGCAATAACTTCTCTAAATTTGGTTATTTGGAACGTTAGACAGGTGGCAATAACAAAGATGTTTTTCGACTAAAAAGGAACGGGCAAAGAGGTATACGTAAACATGAATTCTCTGTCGCTGTTACATTGGGACTCATCTAAGTCTCAGTTTTAATAGGGCTTTTCAAAAGGCCTTGCACTGTCTGTCCCTTTTAAAAAGCAGTGTGTTCCCCAGGGCCACATGGGGCGATGGAGGGCAGGTGCTGATCAGCAGAGGAAGCTTGCCCTGGGTCTCTGGCCCACCTCCCCTCCCAGCAGGGCCTCCCTAGGTGTTAGCTCACCAGGTCTATTGACATCAATGGAACTTCTAACACAAAAATTTGATTTTACTAAACGAAAGTCCTCTTATTTTAAAAACAACTGGTAAGTACACTGGTACCATCAATATTTGAAAAGTCAAGAAAAAACATTGAGAAATCATTATATATCTGTCCAAACAATGGTTTCTATTTTCTGACCTCTCAACAAATGACCCTTGAAGAAACCATGTGAAGCGTGGATAAGTGAGCTCAGATGTTAAAATACATGCAATGTGGTTTATTGAAACATAAATATTCTGTATACAGAAGAAGAGGAAGGAGGAGTACACACCTCAAGGAGATTATAAAAGAGTTTGAAGAACATATAAGAATCATGTAAGAGAGCGTATTAGTTTCTGCGGCTGCTATAACAAATTACCACCGACGTGGTGGCTTCAAACAACAGAAATTCTCTCATCGTTCCAGATGCCAGAAGCCCAAAGACCAGTATCCCTGGGTCGAAGTCCAAGTGTCAGCAGCTTCCGTGCCCCCTCCAGCGCTCTAGGAGAGACTCCATCCCGTGCCAGCTCCAGCGTCGGGTGACTGTCACCTTCCATGTCTCATGGCTGCATCACTCCAGTTTCTGCCCAGTCACGTTGCCTCTTCATCCTCCATCTGTGTCAAGTCCCTCAGACTCCCTCTTCAAAGGACACCTGTGATTATACTTAGGGCCCACCGGGATAACTTCCCATCTCAAGATCCTTAAACTCATCATATCTGGAAAGTCTCTTTCCCCATATCAAGTAACTTTTATAGACTTCGGGGATTAATACTTGGTATTTTTGTGAACCATTATTCAGCCTGCTACAGAAAGCTGAAGCCCGGAACGAGCTTTGAAAATGCCCCGGATGACAGAAATGGCTTACTGGGCCACGTTTAGAGAGATGATGATGAATGAAGAAGGGATAGGCTTATTTCCAAGTGATGAAAAAAAATGGAGCTACTCATTGCTATTTGGCTTCTAGTTTTTCCCAAAAGGGAGAAAGGTCTTCACATTTGAAGTGGTTAAACACATCGGCAGACAAAGACCAAGCTGAGTGAGGCACTACAAAGTGCATATTTAGCTGTTCTGTGAATTCAAACAGCATCGCAGGCTCTAGAAGAAATGGCAAATGTAATCTCAGGATCCCATTGCTAGGAAACCTCTTTGTTACACTGTGTCTCATCCTTCAGGTTGTGGCTTAAATGTGACTTCTTCAGAATGGTCCTTGACCACCCTAAGGATTTATCGGTCCCCACACTGGCTTGTGAACATCACAGGACAAAGATTATTTTCTTTTTAGTCACGGTGTATACCCAGTACCTGGCACGCTCTTTGGTTCAACAACATTCTTAATCACTGCTTGCCGAATGAGTAATAATTGCTAACATTTTTGAACACTTCGTGTATGACAAACACTTCTGAGTGTTTTATATGTAGTAACTCCTTAAGAAAGAAGGAGAAAGGGAGGGAGGGTAAAAGGAGAGGCAGAAGAGAGAATAAGAGAGAGGTATGAGAAAATCAGTTGACAAATGTCTCCTTTTTTAAAAGGAGGGATGAAAAAGAAATGGGAAAAAACTAAAAATTGGTAAGCTCAATGTTTATCCCCAATAAAAATCTAGAATGAATTACTCAACAGAGAAGGTTGTGAATAGTGTGAGATCATGTCTACCTCAGAATGAATCTCAAAAATGCCCTGAATGTAGGTTTCCCCCAAAACCTTCTCTATGAGTGCAGAGTGACTAGAAATATATGTGAAGCAAAATAGAAATGAAAACTGGAAGCTCTTGGTCTACTGCATGCTTAATATGAATTACCATTACGCTTCAGCCAGCGGCAAAATGTTGTCACCATCTAACGCTCCAATCACAGAGGCAGAGTGTCCCAGTTATGAATAATAGAATTACGAGTAGCCTGGTCAAGTTAACTTAGCTGACAGGAGCAAATTGCTTAGCATTTCTACGGTTTTTAAAATGTATCTATATAATACTTTCCTGAAGGAATGATTATGAAGATTAAAATCAATAAAGAATGAAGGGTCTGGCACCTGTGAAGTTTTAAGTGATGTGAGCTCATTTCTTCCTTTCTCCTCCTCTTAACCTCTATTGTACTTTGTACAAGGCTAATCATGGATGAAACCATGAATTCAATTCTGGTCACTACATTTCGAGGAACAAAATGAGAAACTATAGGTACGGCCACAGGAAAGACACTAGATTAGTGAAGTATCTGGAAACTATGTCTCATTATAATAATATCTTGTGTTCCATAACATCTTATAATTTTCAGAAAGTTTGATCCCAAAGAGATTAGCGGCCCACCAAATGACATTGCTCATAAATAACCAAGGTGGGATAAATTGCAAGTTTACTGAGCACTCACCTAGCAATTTCCTCTTTATTACTCTGCCTCCCTTATAAGCAGTGGTAGAAGGAACTGAGAAGAAATATTTTGAGGATATATAAGGGAAGACATGATAACTGCCCTGTAATATTGGAAGGATTATCCTGTCATAAAGGGAATCAACAGTTCACCCAAGTACAGACCAAGATTGATGGGTGGACGTTACAGATGGACAAGCTTTGGCTCAACATTGGGGGAATTTGGGAACCTTAGAGGTAAGCAACAACAGACAAAGGTTGACTAGCGAGATATTCAGGGATGTAAAGCAGGGATGCCTGCCCTGGGTTAGCAGATGACCTAGATTTGTCCATTTATTTCATTGTAAAATACAGAACTAGTGAGCAAAACACTGTGCTAGACCTTGGGGGAGACAAAGAGATAATTAAGATGGTGCCCCTGACTCTGTACATCACCTCGAATGCCCCCCAGAAGTCTGGAAATTATTAGCGTTGGACATTTTTACTTAAGCAGGTTTTTAAAGACATTTGGGAAAACACCATTGGCATCAACAGCAGTGACGACAGACGATGAGCTCGTGTCCACCTGAAGGTCGCTTTATTTCTCACCATCGAAGGGACAGATGAGCGAGCAGGCGCGGCCCTGTGAGCCCTGTGCTCGTCTTTCTCGCCTAGAAACGGTCAGCAGGACAGGGTGATGGCTGTTTTCTCTTTCTCGTCCTCCTTCTGAGGGACTCATTCTACTCACATTCTTGGTCAATCGAGAACGCCTGCTGCCATTTGTAGGGAAGTCAGTGCAATGCTTCACACCTTTGGAATTTTAAAAATGTAGCCATGTGCTATTGCAAAGCACTTCAATATTTGCATTTCCAATTCCTATAAATTGCAAGCCTTTATTTTATGAAACTTGGAAAGATCACTATTTGTCTCGAATTATACCGGCATCCGAATTATGCCGGCATCACACCAGAACACAGAATTGTGGAGCATATGAGACAGAAACCTGACACTCAGTTCTCTGCGATATGTTAAACAGAGAAAAAATTGTACTGTTGTATAAAAAGCTGGCTAATCAGTCTCAAACGGCAAATTATAAGATTAAATCAATAAAGAAAACAATTGTAAAGGTACATTCAAATCAGAGCCTCTGAAGAGAGTCTGGGGGATATAATAGAGAGCGGAGGAATGACATAAAAACAGTCTCTTAAAATGCTATGGAATTTCTAATCTGGATTCAATATGGGTTTTACTCGAATCCATAACTCATGTACATTTTTCTTAAAATAATGTATCGAAGTGCATTTAGGGCATTAGAGAATTATTGTTGTTGATTCTGAAAAGAACAGACTGTCACACTGAATGGCACACAGGAAATGATGTTTTCCATGATTGAAAGAAAAGAGACAAGAATGATCTTTTCCAGTAAATTAGTTTTAAAAGCTAGAACTAATGGTTCACAAGCAATTTCCAGCCCACCAGATCTTCCCAGGGCTTCTCATAGTTATTAGTGTCAAAATAATGATGCATCCAGTAACGGGAAGCCAGTGAAGCCTTAAGAAATCACCAGAAAAGATTTCTATGGATCAGAGGTCCAAATTTTACTAAAATTCTTACTTCCCACAGACTGATTCATCTGTGACATGATCTCTCAAACCCCTACGTTTCTCCAAAGTACCCAAACTATTTACATTCACAAATTAGATAGCTTACTACGTTTAAACTAACACCTTCCACAGATGTTTGTTGAATAGGTCTTGAATTCCTGATTCAACTAGTGCACACACAAAGATTTTTTTGTTTGATTAATAATTAACTACTTTAAAAAATTAAAAATTTAAAACTTCATTGTTTCAAAAAGCTATTACTTTATTTTTTAAGTTTTCAGAATAGAAGTGAGCTGCAAATTGAAGGGCTGATCAATGAAAAATTTGCCTCTTCCACAGGATCAATGAAAAGAAGGGATTTTTTTTCTCTTTTCAATGGTTCATAGGATTGACTCTTGTACCTCCAGAATAGGAAAGAGACTGGTCAAACTTTATTTAATTAACAAATGCTGAATTAAGAAAAAATCATCTTCATTGATTCATGCCCTTCCTTCTGTGAAGACTTGTTTTTTTGTCTAAATTGTCATTTTAAGGTTCAGAATAATAGAATCTCATCCAATTTTGACTCTCAGGCTCCTCTTGCTGGGGTCTGCATACATTTGACTGCATGCTGTATCTCAGATGACTGTTTACTAAAAGAATGTAATGCCAGGATACTGTTTAGAACTGTATGGTTATAGACTCCTGTCACATAAGAGACACTTCCTTTGGACCTTCTCCACTTCTGTTCAAAGAAAAATCTATGCCATGTTTTAAAGGGCTTTGGTGAAAGAGATTCTGTCATTTTTCTCAAGATACATTCCTGCATCTCACAATTCTCTACTATGGGAAAATATTTTACATATTTAACCTAAATCCTTCATATTCCAGCAAATACCCGTTTACTCCGCTCCAATTTAAGAAAAACATGTTGTCATCCTCTGAGACCACAGTGCTCAAATGTTCCCACAATGAGTGATTTACCTCAAAGTCTGTATTGCATGGTTAACCACTTTAAGATGTCTAAACGATGTATTTTCATGTTTACATAATGATTAATGATTAGGTGTGGGCCTTGGTCCCCATTCTGGCTGTGATTTTGTTAGCTGTGTGATCTTGGACAAATTGCTTGCTAGGGTGGGACTAACAACTTCTAAGGAGATTTGTTGAGAAAGTGCCGTGGGAGAATGCCCAGAAAACGCTTAGCGCACTGCCTAGCACACAGTAAGTCCTCAAGAAATAGTTAAGGTCTCTTCAATAATTTATAAGCTTGGCTATCATATTTAGAGATTCAGATGTTGAATTGCTATAAATTTAGGGGATTACCTCAAGCTGGAAAGTTAGCCCCCTCATGCAACTTCAAAACTCACACGATAGCCAGGTTGAGATTTAATATTGGGTCACATGGAATGATTCTAAATCACTCCCTGATAACATTATGACAACACTATGAGCACTGGAAGTTTTCTAGTACCATGGAAAGTTTTGAGTGGACAGGTTTAAATGATCTAAGAGGTGGCCCATCCATGATGGATTTTGTTTTCAGGTGGATTTGGGCTCTCTGGGACAGTCCAGTGCTTTGCAATTTTTTCTAATTTAAGTTTTAAGGAAAAATGTTAACATTTTTTTAACATAACTAGGGGAGGTATAACCCATGAGAGAATGTCCCTCACCATGTCACATAGCAAATAAAATAAGGGCAGTAAGACCTTAGAGAAGAGACTTCCAGGATATAGTCTGAAATGTAAGAAGCAAAGAAAAAGTTGATACACAGGGGTGTATAGTTCCATGGAGATGATGTCCAGGAGGGAGGTGAGACTGATTGTTGAAAGCGGTCTGACGGGCAGTCACAAACGTGGATTGACTAATGGATGGAAGAAGGGAGAGCCTTGGGAACACAGTCAGCCTTCGAGCTGGGGAAAGCTTGGCTTGTACTGACATCGCGGAGTTTCACGGTGTGCTGGCGTATGCTGAGCTGGAGATGGGAAAATACTGCCCTAAATTATACTGCTTTCCAAAGCGTCAGCTATCAGATATATTTTTATAAGACATCTAAGCTACTTCATATATTTGGGGCTCGATACTTCTAGTGTTCCAGGAGAGCAGCTCAGTTCTTCATATTGTTCTTGGAGCATCTAAGCTCAAGGGTCATAATGGAGTCTATGCCCAACACAGACAGAGTCCATGGGTCTTGCTCATACTGCTAAGGGCAACCAACCCACTCTTGTCTACTCTCCCTTACTTCCTCCCTCCCTCCCTCTCTCTTATCTCTTCTTTTCTCATGCAAATATGAAGCAGTTTTACTCATTCCTTTACAGTTCTAGACCCTTTACAATTTTTCAAGTATATCTGAAATGTGTCCCAGTGATGAAAATCTTCTCAACACAAAGGACTTAATATGGAGTATTTATTGAGACAAGAGGAAAGGAAGTTTTCTTATTTTATTTTTAAAATAGTATAATTGTATGCATGTAGATAGATATCTGATAGATGCTAGACGGATGATGATAGATGATAGATAGATAGATAGATAGATAGACAGACAGACAGACAGACAGATAGTTGATAGATAGATATAGAATTATGGGTTGATCTAACTGTAACTATAGATTCATAAAGAAAACTTTTCTTTATTAAAATGATATATCAGGCTAGGCCTTATACTTTGTGGTATTCACCAATAAAGTAGACAAAATTATGAGATCTACCATTTTTTAAATCTACTACATCCCATTCTATAGTCATTGCCCCAAAATGGAAGACGTTGGTTTCAAACTTTCAAAAAATTTATATCTGAAGGTAAATTGTACTTTAAATGATTGTTAGATGTTCTTCCTAAAGAAGCTTTGGCAATGAAGTAAAATTTTGGTGATTTGAAGGTAAAATACCCAAAAGGTAGAAGGTTGAGTTAACTTCTTATAAGGCATCAAATCCTAATTTTGATAAATGTCTTCTTTTAGCATTTCAGGGTCCCTTTTCCTAGACTCAGGGAACATTCAACTGGAAAGGCCTTGGATGTTCCTTGGTCCCATTTTCTATTTTAAACAAGACCCTCCAAGAGGTAGGACCTAAGACCCTCAGAGGTAGGTGACTTGTACAAGATCCCCCAGTTAATAATTAGCAGAGCCAGGACTGGAAGTGAGATCTTTTGGGACCCAGTTCAATGATTTTTCCACTACTACATGCATCTTCTCTTAACAGAAATGGAACCTGCATCAAAAGTCTCCTGAGAGATGCCATGTGGATTGTTTTTTTAAAGTGTGATGCATTTTGTATTCTAGTTTAAGAAAAATGCTGCCAAAGTGTTCTCTGGGGAGAGGAGCCTGTACCAGGAGAGGGGGCTTTCAGGCTTGGAGATCACAATGAATAATCACTCACTTAGCACCTAGACTGCATCCCAAAGGCCACAACCACCCTGGGGAAGATGATCAGATGGAGAGCATCTGAACTGGGTTTGGGAGGAAGGGACACAGAGAAAAGTTGAGGAACTTAACAGCCAAGAGATGTTGGAATAGAATTGAAAAGTGAGCAAGACTAAAGAATGGAAGGGCTCTCGGTAGCAGAAGAGACACTCAGATCATCTCTATCTCATATGCATATGATATATAGTCATACATCTATAAAATTTCTTTTCTTTGTATGCATTGAGACCCCAATAAGGACCTAGATAGATACCTTTTGGCTGTCCTAGAGGGTCGGGAATCCTCCATCTTACAGTGTGTGTGTTCATTTTGCATCCACTAAACCCTTGGGAAGCAGGGGACAGTGCAGGAGAATAAAGGAGTCTGGATGGGATCAGACAAAAAGAAAAACATCATGAGATGAATAGAACTGAAACATGATCACCGGATGGGACAAGCGCAAAGTGTTTTGTGCCTCGCTCAGTGGTGAACCAGGGACCAGCTTCCTTACGACAGATAAATTCTGCGGATTTCCCTTTGTTTTAGAATAATAATAATATCTTACCAAATTTTTGCCACAATGGTAGCTTTAAATTAATGTAAGCCAACAGAAGGAGTCTAGGTATTATATCCAGCACCTAGCAAAATTCCAGATCAGACTTTGAAATTTTTTTAATATTTAAATTTTAAAATATTTTCCAGAGGGCGTTAGATAGTATGATGTCCTGTTTCTTCGTGCCCTGTTTCTTTAACTGTAGTAGGCGCTGAGTATGTAGGCATTGGTTTAGTAACCATCCAATGGTTTGTTAATGGCCTTGAGAGTATTCCACATGTAACACCAAGTTACTGGCGTATGAACATTTAGAAAGCAATCTTCGTGGGGTTTCTTTTCTGAGCACAGTCTCAGCGTATGAGAAATGTCCTCATATCACATATCTACTAGAGTTCATTTTTTTTACTGATGTCGAAAGAGGAGTCTTTTCAGCTATTCCTAGAGATAATTTGGTTTGACATGCCTTCATTTTTTTTTCTGTATCACCTGACCACAAAACAATGCAATGATCAGAAAGAATACATTCTTGCTCTGGATCAAGTTCACATTCATTCTGAGAGCAAGACTCTGGGGACCTACGTGTTACCTTAATGATGAATGCAAAGAGAAGAGTACAATGAATTTAAAAAAACAGGTCTGCTTAAGTCTCCCCCTAGGGGTGTTGGGTCCTTGTCCGTGAATGCCTGCTGAGGGGACAGCCCCACAAACACCAGGGCCTGCACGTTCTCCAGGTTTCCAGCGTGTTCCAGAAAGGGCCTTGGGAATGGCCCTTGAAAAAGCAGCCCCTAGTGCCGAACAAATTTTCAGTTATGACTTCCTCAAAAGAGAGCATCTGAAAAAACGAGCCCATTTCTACTCACAGGAAAAGAAACATTCAACAGGAACAAAATGAAATCTTTATCCAGATAAGTATTAAATTGCCGTTACGTATTCAACAAACTCGTCAACACCACAGGTGGTGTTGGGGACCCCTGAGCCACATATGTCTCAGCCCACAGGCTCCCCAGGCTGAGTGAGACAAACAAACTCGCGAGATTTACAAGGTGACCATACCCGCTCCCAGTGAGGAATTTCTAGAAAGATGCGGAAGTGGCATTATAGTGCATCCAAAAGCCATATGATTCTAGGCAAAAAAATTTTTCTTTGGGACTTAAAATTCATTTTTGATAAATTTTACGTTTTTGTTTCTAATAAGTTTTGAATAGAAAACTCATGTTTTTTTACGTAGAGCTTTTTAAGCAATCCTAACAGTTCTGGTGTTGTCATCACCATCATCATCATCAATATTACCATTCTTTCTAAATCCAAGGAACTATGCCTCCATGTTGTTTATTTGGAGTAGATTAGACTGGATCAATCCTTGAAAACGCTGCTTGTGATCCATCGGAATTAAAGTGTTTCCACTCCAGTATGAACAAGCAGCCAATGACCTTTCTCGATTCACCTAATTTACTGAGTCCGTTAGGTTTACGTTAATAAATAAAACCTCTGCAATGCTTCGGAATAACAGTAATGCCTTTCAAACGATTCTGCACTTACTGGCCAATTTCAGAGCATTAAACGTTGTTAACAATCCATTTCCTGGATATTATCGTGCAGTCGGTTTATAAATACCAAATTAGGTAGGTCATAGTGTTACCTTTGCAGGCCAGCTGCAGGATTATATTGATATTCTGCGGAATAACTGCCAGTCATTGTATCACAATGATTTTTTTTTTTTAAATCTGATTCTAGGCTTTCGCACTGACACTTTTCTCTAACTTTTTTCCCCCTCAGGATCAGGTAATTAACAGGGCATCGATGCAAAGGGAAGGGGAGCACCGCATGGTTTGGCAAAGCATTTCGGTAAACTCCCGTCCTGTGGCTGTGGATACAAACTCAAGCTGGTCGTGTGCAGGACTCCAGCCCTGTTGAGCCCACTACCCCTCGGCACCGCCAAATGTTTCAGCAGCTGCCCCTTTTGTCCCGTTTCTTAAATAAACAAAGAACAGATACAAATTAATGACCTAGATTTATGGCAAAACACACTGCCTTCCCAAAGCAAATAGCCTTAAAAGAACAGATGCTAAAATTACATTTCTTACTCACAGACCCCCGGAGAAGATACTTCTGTGAGCACATGAGTTTATAGGCTGTAGAAATTAATAATTGAGAGAAAGGCAACCGTTTTGGGGGGAATGTTGTGCTCACCCCGATTTCACGAGCTCCCCGAGTCCGTTGCACGAGCTGCTGCCCCATTTCGCTCTGGGGCCTGAACAGCTTTTGCATTTCATTTTTTTTTTTTTTTTTTTTTGCTAAGAAAGATCAAAAGAGCATTTTCTTAGGATTTTAGAGAACACTCCGGACGGAATTGTATGAGAATGGGATTGTTTCTGTCCAACTCAGGTCAAAATTTCCTTTCTGCTTTTTTTTTTTTTCTCCTTGGTTTTTGTTTTAGCCAATGCCAATTACGCATAACAAAATCTGATAAAAACAATGACAACCTCGCCTGCAATTTTTGCATCCAGTGACATGGCAGAAGCTTTATGATTTATGGCAAATGGGAACGAAGCTAGGTCACCTCTAGGATGGCATTAGAAGAAAAGGTACAGTATGTCATTGGCCACTCATTGCGCATTCTCTTTATCCCACACTGTACAATATTTCCAATCTTATTCAATAATTTAATATACATTTTCTTGTCAAGCTTCTTGGCAGCAGGCTATGCAGCTTGCAAGATGGACTGAGAATGCCACAGGTGCGCTGATTAGCGGGTGGCATTTCTGAATCCTAACAAGCTGTTAGCATTATGTCTGTTTGCTTTAGGTACAGATGTGAAATGATTTGACAGTAGATTTCAAAAGTGTGTGAGTACATTTTTGTATGTCAAACTATGGAAATACGCTTTTTTTTTTTCCCTAATTTCACACATTGATGGTATGTATTGTATTTATTAATTTCAAAAAGTGTATGCCACTGACATGGCATAAAAATTAAGAATCAGTATCCATAATGTATAAAACGAACAGATTGAATAAACATCCCACCCCCGGTTAAGCAGAAAGTCTTATCTTGTGCTTCAGAAAAAAGTCAGAGGTTGGAATATCTCAGCCAGGAAATAAGAGTCTTTGAAAAGTTTGTTTTAATTGGTTTTATGGCATGCTGGCAATTTTTAAAAAGGGAGGGGGCGGGGAGAAGCAAAAGGGAAAACAGCGACCACATGCAACAAATGGTGTGTAGAATACTTGCCAGTCACATTAAGTGACATCTGCCCTTGTCTAAAATCCCAAAGGTGGTTTTAGGATTTATAAAGAGAAGTCTGCTTGACATATGAAAAGAAAATTTAAAATACATCTTAGAAATTTAAATTTTGGCATATACTTAAGGGTCCAATACAGACTTGAAACCGGAGACCCCCGAAAGTTAGAGAGTGGACTGGGTGATGTCCACGGGTAATCCCAGGTAACGCTGGAGGAGGAGTGGACAGGAGCCCTCCCCCCCCCCCCCCCAACCCTCTGTGAGGATGGGTGGTCTATGGCACAGAGGGAATTCAAGGAAAGGTTTTCATGCTCGGGCAGATGAAGACAACTCTCCTTTAGGCTGTGGTAAGGGGTGAGGGCAGTTCCGCCACCCTCCAGTGAGTCCTCTTCCCCAGTCCTTGGAGGACCCATCCCACCGAAAGTAGCCACACTTTCACCAACAAGAGCTTTCCAGTTGCTGCAGATGGAAGGGGCCTCAGTCCTCTGAAAACCTCAGCATCTGAGCACAGATTTCAAAGTAATCCTGTCCTATACACAGGAAGCTCTGGAGCGGACACCGGGGAAGGTAAAAAGGAGAAAGCCGTCAAGGAAACCCCGGTCAGGATTTTGCTGGCTTGAGGCACAGACGGAGGCTTCAGGATGGAGGTGTGCAGGCAGCACGTCCACCACCAGGCGTGAGGAGTCACGGCCTCAAGCACCAAGCAACAGGAAAGAGGTTCGCACTTGGCCTCCATCATTACCGTTGACATTGAGCTCTAAACGATCTTAAAGACTGGCCAATGCGACACTCTGATTCGAAAGATGGAAAACCGTGGCTTAGAGAGGGAACGCATCAAATCGTTTTGCAAGCAGAGCTTCGTTTTCTCACCCCAGCACTGCCTCCCAGGTGAGAAAGCAGACCTGGGGGCTGACGCTGTGGGCACATGGCTGGACTACTCAACCCTGGGTCCCCTGCTGCAAAGGAGTCACTAATATCTTTATAATTGAAATATTCATTCAATCGATGCTTATTGGGCACCAGCTTTGTGCCAGGCACTTTTCTGGGTACTGAGAATGAGCAGTGAATAAACTCGACAAAAATCCCTGCCCCGGGGAGCCTACTTTCTGGTGGGGGTGACTGTAATAAATCCAGGGGAGACTTCGGGAGTCATTGAGAATGGAAGGCTCTGGAGAAAAACAAGCCAACGAGGGAGGTTCAGTGTGGCTTGTATAATGACTGTGCGCAGGGAGGAAAGGCCTCCTGCCACACGCTGGGGACGGACGGGACGGACAGGCAGGATGTTGCACGGTGGGCGCGGGCCCCGCGGGATCACGGACCCTCGACGTCTCGGTGTGGCTGGGAGGGACAGCCCGCCAGGGGCTGCAGGCGCGCGGGGTCCTGACGCCTTTGTGCACCCAGAAAGCGTTTTCGAGCGTTATCGTGGGAAGCGCCCTAGAGTGAAAAGTCCTCATGATTCTCCTGCGAAAAGGCATCCCAGATTCCACAGGGCGGACCTCCAAGTGAGCAACTGGACCCTGCCCTTGAATACAAAACAGACTTGAAACCACACTGTTTCATCTTGGGTTCAAGCACTTTGCATGTAAAACTGGAACATTCTTTTGTACAAAATGGCTTAAAAAAAAACAAAAACATTTTGCCATGGTTTCCTCTAGTGCATCATGTCCCTTCCCCTTTCCACACAGGGATGTGTTCCCTGCTCATTTCCATTTATTTCAACAACAATTTACTACTACTACTACTACTACTACTACTACTACTACTACTACTATTAATGCCCGCTCCTAAACCTTAGAGACTGTGTTTTATTGTCTTTTTTTTTTTATTAGGACTTTTTCCCCCCTCATAAAAGGTCATTGGATAATAAAATTTCTTATAAACTTATATATTCTACCACCTCAAATACATCCAAACCTTAAAAGTAGCAAGAAAAAGGGCACAACAGGGAGCCCACGTGGAGATTCTACAAAGTGCAACTCAAGTGGGGTCCTGTGCTGTCACCCCTCATTCTAGGTGCTTAGATACCCCAGGCGCAGAGTACAGATGTTTAAAGGGCATTTTCATCAGAGAAAGAAAGTAGATAGCAAAGGAAAATTATTTTACACTTTACCTTTTCATCACAACGGTAGCCTGGGTTATTTCCTCCTCCATGATACGAGCTGCTGCAGAAATAGCATGCTCAGGAGGAATGTGACACCATCTTTAAAGGCGTGGACCCAGCGGAAGACCCGTCTCTCCTGGGTCAGCATCCGTGGGGGGTTTATACAAGAACATCCACTGAGTGTTATTCCTGGGTGATGGGCTTTTGATGTCTCCTACTAGCCAGGGACGCTCAGGGAGAAGTCAGTGTCCACAAACACTGCCTGACCTCGAGCGTTTGTCCAGCTGCTGCGGGTCGTTCCCGGCCCCCCCCGGAGCCCAGCTGCTCCACGCTGCCCTCGCGTGCCTCGCATCGCTCACCCCGATGGTCCATCTCTACGACTGACTCTGCAAGTGTTCCCGAGGACGGCCCACGCACCGCTCCCCGCCCCACCCCCACAGCACCGTGCACGACACCTCTGAAATGCCCAAGTCATGAAGTAGATTCCAGTCTCCATTTATTTTCAGCACGTGGGGGGGGGGCGGAAAGAAAGCCTTCCTTACAAAACAACACCGATATTATTAAAGAACATTGATTCATCGCAACGTGCCCATCTCTGGTGCAGAAAGAGAATGCTGCTCGTTTGTCTTGTGGAAGACGGACACTTGAGTGATGCCTTTGGAGAGGTGATGGATTTGCACTGATCCATCCCCACTCCCGGCTTGCCTCAGCCCCCGGTGACCAACGGCAGGCATGTGCGAGACAGCTGGCGGGGTGAGGGGTGCAGGCGGGGGCTGTGCTTGAGCTCGCTGGCCTCTGCACGGATCAAAGGCTCATTAGCATCCCGCGCGCACCAAACCAACTTATTGGCTCAGACAATCTGTATCGCTTTAAACCTTTAGACAGCTATAAAATTTGTCAATGAGGCAGGGCGAGGATTTGAATTTTGACAGGACCCCTCTCCAAAGACGCAAGGCACACAATCCCAAAGCCAGACGTGTGGCATATGTTGTCATTCTAGAGGGGGTTTTTTTTTTGGGGGGGGGGAAATTAATAATTAGTTCTCAGAATACCAAAATAATAACTTTGCGTTATAAAACATGACAAACAGGGCATGAAAAATGTAGAAAATATCTCACCTGGAAGATCTGATGACAAATTACTCAAAATATGACTTTACGGTTCGCGATGTTTCAAGAATTTCCTGAAAGGTTTATAACATCGGAGAATTTACAGTGCGGTGGTGCCTGTTTTCTAGTCTATTGAATATTATTTCATGTGTGGCTCAGTGGACACAATGAAAGTTGAGAACTCAAAAGACATTGAGTTCTAATGTAAGTGTGACCACTGACTTACCGTGTGTCCCACAGAAGTCATTTTACTCCGCTTTCTCCTAATTTTGCCAGAAATAAGATGAGGATTACAGCCGTCAGCTATTGATCCTTTGGGTAGGTTGTGAAAAGAATAATTTTAAAAATCGAAAAGCCTCTTTATGAAATGCAAAGGTCTAGCTACAAGGCCATGAGGATGGCTTTTACTTATAAAGGAGACTTTGCATGCTGGCTACATAAGTCTGCCCACAGGACGGTTCTCTGTGCAGCCCGTCTGGTCTGTTGGAAATAGCGGAGGCACTGACATTGCCGCTGCTCATTTCCCTTTTAAGAATCCATCAGTTCTTATTACATTAGTGCCTGGGAGGGAGAGGAGGCCACAGCCCGCCTTGCAGCGGGAGCTTGGTGCTATCTCTGTGGTTCCCAGGCTCAGAGCACAGGCTCGGGGACTCCCACCCTGCAGTAAGCCTCCAGCAGTGCAGTCGGCCAAGGAGCTGGCATCACCGTAAAAGCTGATAGGACTGTGGCCGCCTGTGACTCGGGCCTACCTGTCCAATTTATGGAGATGTTAAGCCTGTGATGGCCAGACTCTTGGCTTCGTGGTGTCAAATACAGTCATCGCAGAGGAGGGAAGAACAGTCATTTAGTTAGATCCCAAAAGGAAAATCAGAAAGCTACAGAGACATCTTTAATACATATATACCTACAAACATACATACATATATATATATATATATATATATATATATATATATATATATACACACACTCTCTCTCTTTTTTTTTTTAGGAAGCCTCACATTGCATGAAGCGCAAGCAGGAAGCAGCTGTTGAGCGGAGGGGATAATGGATGGCTGATCTGGTGAGCAGCACGGAGGAGATGGCTCTGTGGGCCTGGGCAGGGGCGAGGATGCTCCTGCCAGCGAGAATGGAGTACGTCAGGGCAATAAATCAAGTCAGGAACTCCAACCACTGGGTTTGCAGTGAGGATTTGCTTCTCAGTGGGCTGCATTTTCTTACTCATAATTCTCTTCAGTGGAAAAGAGAAAAGAGAGTGAGAAACTTTAGGGCCATTTGTATTCTGAGCTGGCCGAGGGGGTCTCATCAAATTAAACGCTGCCCATTCTACAGCCAACCTCTCATGAAGGACTTTTGGCCTTTTTTTTTTTTTTTTTTTTTTTTTTTTTTTTTTTTTTTTGGCTAAGCATGGAATTAGACACTTGAATTCTTAACCAGACTATACATATGCCAGATAATGGGTGTGCAATTGTTTACATGACTTCGAATTGACTTTAAAATTTGAGATGCTCACTCTAGTAGTCCTTAGATATTTTCTGAGCCTAGATGTTTCAGATTCCACATTCTAGCATCCTTCTGCGGTGACTCCCTGAATACTATTTTATGCAAATTAAATAGTATGTCTACAGGCATATTAGCATTTTTAATAGTTTAAAATCTTTTATTTGAGTATATACAAATTACATTTTCAGATGCCTTGCCATGTATCCATACTCAGTTATACGAGGTTAAATTTCTATTAGACTCATATGCCAGTTCATATCTTAAATGATAATAAAATATGTATAAGGGTTTTCAGTGAACAACATGCTTTCACATCCAGATTGAACACGTTGTTAGTGTTGGGTTGGGTTTTTTTTTTTCATCCTATACATTTTACTAAAAATAGTTTACCAAAAGCAAAGTCTGCTTTAATTGTGCTTTAAAAAAAAAAAAAATCATCATCTGCCAGGAATTGGATACAGTAACATTAAAATTTGAAACTCTAATCAGCAAAAGAGAAATCCCAAATAAAAGAAATTTCACCGTGGGGGATGCAGAGATACGTCCGCGTATGGATCTGTCCACCTTCGGTTCTTGGGTATTTCACAGTTAACGCGAAGGGAGAGGATCCGGAGGCAGCCTGGTGCGCCGTGAGGTGCGCAGGCTTCTTCGCTGGGCGCCGCGGGTGACGGCATCCTCTTGATGCTGATACAGAAAGAAGGGTCATAACCATGCCAGGACAGGAGCAGCAGGGGCAGCTGCCACCCCCACTGGCACATGCCACTTGACTCGGTGCCTGAAGATAACAAAACAGAACCCGGGGAAAACAGAAGAATTCCATTAGCCGAGCGGTCATCCCCCGGGAGAGGTGAGCAGGCTTCGACCTGCCGGAGGCCGTGCGTAATGAACGCCGCCCCTGAAAATTCATGGATTCCACAGTTTTCAACCACCCTACAAGGGTTTTCTATGCCGATCAGCAGTTTTCAACGTACGCTTGTCTGTTGCCTCCGCCCCGCTGCCGGGGGAAATCAGTGGCTTGGAAAGAAAGCCGGGTGTTCTCACACTCCTGGAGGGGACGCTTGGCCCGCAGGGAAGAGAAGAGTTGACTGACGGTTCGGGTAGAACCGGAGAGAAAAGGCAAAAGAATAAAGTAAATCAAGGCAGCGGGGAAGCAAAGAGAGAAAAAGTTTAAAGCACTGACATTAGTCTAAGGCAGAGCAAAGGAATAAAATGTGGACAATAAGAATTGTACCTGCCTTCTTCGGGAGAGCTTTTTGTCTTAATTCAGGGTGGGGGAAAAAAGTGGAAAAAGGAAATCAAGATGTACCAAGAAAAGAATCCTCCAAGCAAAGAAAGAATGACCTCGGCACTAAGATACAAAAGGTGAGGCACAGAGAAGTCAGAAGGTTTGAAGTACATGGGGAAACAGACGTAAATGTCCACGTTAAGGAACAACAGAAAAAAGCGATCACAAAGGTTTTCCATCTTAATTCATCTGGATTGTTGACCATGCCACCTTCTGGTTACCCGAACTTCCGGGTAACTCACAGTGAACTGGGAAAGACTTAAGTGTTCAGGTAAACACAGATGAGTGAACACTTAACTATTTCCTTAAAGACTGAGGAATTCTTATCATCAAGTCATCATAAACTTTAATTCTTATTTTTTGCCAGAAGCTCATTTTCTGTGGTTGAGCGCAGTGGTCGAGAGCATGAATTCTGGAGTCACACAAACAAGTTCAGATGGTCGCTCTGCTCTTCACTACCGGGGAAGACTAGTTAATGGCTAGTCATAGTTATAGGCAGGTTGCTTAAGACTTGCATCTGTATAATGGGGATACTCGTAGCAACTTATTCATCAGATTTTTATGAGGATGAAATGAGATAATGGAAATCATTTTGTAATGTCTGGCACACAATAAGCACTCAATCTTAGTTGTTGTCTTATTATTGTTACAATTTCTACGCTGTATGAGGAGAAATTTTTAAAATCTATGCATTAGTCCAAATATATTTGCCATGTCATTTATTGCTATTATAAACTTGTTTTCTTGGAAGTCTCAATTGTCTCTTTTTAAAAAAAGAATTTATTGACAGATAGAGGAGACAGGCCAGGAGAGGAGGAGAACTCTATCAGTCTAGGTAGGCTAGTTGATTTTCATTAATATTTCCAATTTAATGATTTATCATATACTTAGGCACAAAGTTCTCTTTACAATTTTTTGTCATCACCTTATCATAAAATGGAAATCCACTACTGCTTCCTGTTTTATGTCCCCCAATACCGATGTTCTCATTTTTAAAATAACTCCATGTGTAGCCAATTACTTCCAGCAGAGCGTGACATTCTCAGATTATTTTTAGAACATTGTTTAGCCTAAATTAATTTCTTAAAATAATACAAAAACCAAGTAAACAAACAAACAAAGATGAACGCACAGAGCTTATTTCTCGTGGACCACCAACTCAGGGGAAGCTCTAGAGAAGCTGGCTTTTCAAGGACCGTGGACTCCCCTCTGCCCAGCTGAGAAGGAGGTGTACTATGCTGGTTTTTCAAGAGGTTTCAGAAACCCAGAGTTGGGAGGCAGACAGTGAATAGGGAGTTTTCTGATGGAATCAGACTTATGGAAACTCAATATAAATACCCGTGTGGCAGAAAACTGACTTTCCAGCTAAAACCGGACCTTGGGACAATGTGCTGGGCGAGTCTTAAAAAATATAGATGTTTGGGGTCTCCATTTTTAGCAAACGGTATCTAACAGCCCAGAGAGTTCTCACGTGGCGCGGGGTGCATGTACCATCTGAGCCCCTCCAGCACGTCTTCCCGCCGCAGGACTGACCCCACTTAGCATCGAGGAGCTGACAAAAATCGCAGCCCAAGATGGTATGACAGCAGCTTGATTAATAACGATGATCACAACAGATGGAAAACTGTAGACCAAACTTTGCATAGAACGAGTCTACCACAAAATTGATGAGACAGAAGGATGGTTACCTACCCCCGAGTTATTCCTTACCTAACGGAATAAAATTGCTGAATTTCTATCCACCGCTTTTGATAACGCTCACAAATCTCCAATGACTTCCGGTTGAGTCTCGACCTCTCGTGGACGTGTGAGATGTACTGCTTACTATGCGGGCGTGTGATACCTCTCAGGGCAGCCAAGCGTGCGCTCCTCCTGAAATGCACGCTCGTGCACATGGCCCGAGAGAGGCAGCATGACCTAGGGCTCCTCTGTAGCACCTTCTCTTTCCAGTGGGTGCACGTGCTTGGACCTCTGCCTCTGCTGCTGAGAGAAAGCGAGTTTTACACCCACCACCAGAATGTTTTTGATCATTTGTGTTGTTTTGCTTCATCCCTGCTTTTTGTTGTTTAATTTCGTTTACAGTGCAAATAGCCTCAGCAGACGCTAACCATTAATTCTGGAAAACAGAGCCAGCATCTCCTTTTATTCCCTCCCTCCCCACACGGCCAGCTCAGCATGCAATAGAAAGGACCTTGTCCTCCGCCTTTTGCCACTGCTGTTAGGAGAAAGAGCCCCGAGTCCCCACATATGTGCTGTAGGATAGAGGGCCCAGGAGGCCGGGGACACTGGCCGTGAGGCAGAGGGAGGTGACAGGAGCCAAGGCAGCAAGAAGCAAGGAACGGCTGCTTTTTCAGATCCAGAGAGCCTTCCAGTGCTGAGTGAAGATGCCAGTCGGTGCCTGCGTCTTCAAACACTATTCTGCTCCCCCTTTCCCATACCAAGGGGAGTCGCCTCCAGCAACCTCTCTTAATTACCCCGTTCTGAGAAGCTAGAAGTCCCCCTCTGCTGAGTAGTTGCAAATTGAGCCTGACCCGCCAGCAGATTCCTGTCATGTGTACTGTTCAGAATATTCATTATGCAACTGAACACTCTGTGTTCCTGCCTCACTGTTGAAGAACTGGAATTAAAAAGAAGATGCATTTGCTAAACAAACATGAACACACAAACCCTATCAGCGAGAGGCAAGAGGCAGGGGAAGATAGAGAGCCAGTGCATTTCTGTGCCATTGGGTTTTTAACTTCTGGTCACGGAATTATCCTCGGTGAAGACAGAGGGGCTGAGCCAGAAGAATGCTGAGCTGGCCGGGACAGGGGAGTGAGGGTCCTAGGACCTGGGTTCCAGTTCATGCCTCCACTCCTCACCAGCATGCCCTCAGACTGGTCGCTCGTCCTAGCTCACAGTCTCTCCAACTGTAAACTTGAGTAAGGAATTCAAGAGACTGTTGTAAGAAGGCCTGAGGTGTTGTCTCTGCCTGTGACGTGTGACCGTGTTTCCTCGGCAGGAACCGACAGGGCAAACAGACAGGTGAGAGAAGGTGTTCCTCCTCCCAGGCGTACCTCTGAGATCGGCGTCTGCTTACCGGGCCCGTGGATGGGGAGAATGCCAACGCTCACTCTGAAAGAATAGGGCACTGTGTATTTCACAGTAAATCAGAAAATATGGTGTAGTCAAGATTAAATGTAGTTTTGGGATCAGAGAGTCTGGGTTCAAACCCTTTTCTGCCCATCGTTGTGCAATACTGGCAAGTTATTCAACCTCACCAGGCCTCCATCGCCTCAGCTGGAAAATGGGCGCATATAAGGTTGTGGTGATGATTAAATGAGAGAATGTATGTTAAGGGTTCACCCCAGCACCTGGCACGTGGTCAAGGCCAATGAATGTTACCTAACCATTGTCCTGTAGAGGCCGGAGCACTCATCTCTACTGTTCTTTGTAAATATTGACCTTCGAACAACAACACAGGTTGGAACTGTGTAGGCACGCTTACTGCAGATTTTTTCAATAAATACGGTAAATGTATTTCTCTACCACATGATTTTCTTAATAGCATTTTGGTTTATCCAGCTTGCGTTATTGTAAGAATACACTCTATAACACATATATAGAATATGTGTTACTTGACCGTTTACATTATCACTAAGGCTTCTGGTCAACGATAGGCTATTAGCAGCTAAGTTTTGGGGGAGTCAAAAGTTATATGCAAATTTTCAACTGCCTCCGAATCCCCACGCCACTGTTCTTAACCCCTGCATTGTTCGAGAGGCAGCTGTATGCCCGGCATTGAACTGGTAGTGTTCACCCGTTCATTTGAGGCAGTTTTGAAGCCATTGGAGTCCAATGCTGTCACAACCATAAAATCTTTCTTGATCCAGTCCCCAGGCCTGCTCCCCAGATTTTACTATTCTAAGCGTCAGGATCAGGACCAGCTTCGTGGACCTAAGATCTGTACTGTTGGAAAGGATCCCATGCTCACAAGGGTCCCGCAGGTGGCTTGATGTTCCACTGCTGTCCTTTTGAACAAGGGACGTTGCCATTTTATTTTGTACTGGACCCCGTACATTATATAGCAGGTCCTGGCTACACCACATTGTTTTCCCTCAGTTCTGCCTTGTGAATGTTATCATTTGTTTTTAACATGCCTTTTAGAATACGTAGTTTATCCTCACTATTCATGGATCCCATATTTTCAAATTTGCCTACTCACTGAATTTATTTGTAACCCCCAAATTAATACTCACAGCATCTTCACAGTCATTCGCAGACATGCAGAGGGCGGTGAAAATTTGAATGGCTCAATGCACACATCCCCAGCTGAGGTGAAACAAGGAGACCCTTGGCCTCCTCGTTCCAGCTCTCAGTCTGTAAGCAACTGTCCTTTTCACAGCCTAGTTAGTGCCACGTTTTTTTTCTTCTCCTTTTTGTGCTTTGTGGGTGATTTCGCTATTCGAAATGGCCCCCACGCAGAGCACGAAAGTACTACACAGTGTTCCCACGTATGAGACGTGCCTTACGGAGAAAACACGCGTGTTAGACAAGCTTCATTCAGACATGAGTTACCGTGATGTTGGCCATGAGTTCAATGCCATTAACCAACATAATATATTAAAGAAGGTGACTTTGAACAGAAACACATAAAACAAAATTATGTATTAATCGCTTGATGAAAACGTTGCGATCAGAGGCTCACAGGAACCTAGCCCTGTATTTCCCCTAAGAGTGATGGCTCAGTATTTGCTAATTCAGTGTCTGCAGCAAGCTTTCTCTAGCATAAGTACCACCAGTAATGAGAATTGCCTCTAACTCCTTTAAGGGCAGTGACCCTGTTTTATTCGTTTTCTCATTTTCCCATCATCATGTTGGCCCCTCCCCTACCGTCTAGTAGAGTGTTATGAACATACTGGTCTTCAAAAAAAGTTAACCGAATTAAGTTATGATTCTGACTTGGAAGAAGCATTAACAACCGATCGTCAAATCTAACATTTCATTACTAGTTCACTATGAAATCAAAGTCCCCCTGTGAAGTTGTGGGTATATGAAAGACCGCTCCCCACAGCAAAAATTGTAGGTTACTCTTATTTTGTTTCCCTGGAATGGTTGTAAATCAATACAACTGAATTCTTTACGACCCTCAGACAAAATGTTGAAGACCTAGAATGAACTTTGTTAAGAACATTGTTATAAAATTCTAAATGACACATACAAACTTGGGAGTCTGTATTTTCAGAAAAACAATTGGGTATAATACAGATATCTATTTTAAGTCCTACTCAAGTGGTCCATTTATAAGAGGTTAGCTGGAATAAATAGCCTGGCAAGAAATGACATCACTACTTGGGACAGGAGTTAAACACTTCTAGAATAATGAATTCATTTATCATCCATTCAAAGCAGATAGGAGTACTGGATCCCAGGCTAGAGTCCACAAAATGCAGAAGTGGATGAAATAATTTTGCCCAGTAATCAACAGGATGGTGGAAATGCCCCCGTTCTATCATAGACAAGTCTGTCTTCAAATCTAAAAAAAACATGCATTTTTCTACTGGCTGAGTCCAAAACATTCTATTGAGATCCATCATGGTCTTCCTGGGGAGTAAAGTAATTTGAGTTAGTCATTTTATTCATGGCATTTGAGGAAGAACATATATATATCAAAAGAAGCAAGAATCCGACCAGCATAGTTACTCCTCCTACCACCCACTTCCCATCATCCACATTCATGCTCTTGACTCTTGGCCCCTGGCTGCGGGCTCTGCCCCTCTCTCTTCCCTCATAGCTAGAGAGGCCGTTTCAAATGTGAGTCTCTTCAAAAGTCATCGGCACAGACCACTAGGTAAACAAGTAAGACGAAGACAATCCTGTCCACAGGAAAGATGAGGTTCAGATTTAATGAATAAGCCATGAAGAAACAAGCATCAAGCATAGCAGATTATGAAGAACCTATGGATGTATCCTGACAGCTGATGAATATAAAGTGTTGGACAATGTGTCTTTTGAGAAGAGAAATTAAAAGAGCCTCACCGTTCTCGATGCCATGTCTCTTTGGGTTTTGTCAGTCAACGGCAATAAGGCTATTTGAATTGAAAGGCAGATGAGAAAGAGGAGGTTCCGGCTGAGGGAAGAACAGTCCAAAAAGCCTGGAAGGAAGATGCGGAACTTCAAACAGCACACTTGGGTCAGAGTGTAGCGTGTGAAGACATTGACTGTGAGTGGGAAAGGGGGAATGAAACCTGTCATTCAATTAGTCTTACGACAAAATTCTATGAATTCAAAGAGAGGGAGTATGGACTCCAGCAGGCAACGAGGATCCACCAAACATCTTCCAGCAAGGGAGCAGCGCACGGAGAACTGCATTTAGGAGGTGAACGCAATCACGGTGCAGAGGTGACTGGAGAAACACAAGAGCAGAGAGAGAGGCCAGTGAGGAGGCTTTGCGGAGAGCAGCCAGCAATGGAGAATGAGGAGTGAGGTTCTGCTGGGAATGGCATGGCGAAGACTGAGTCTGCAGCCTTGGAAACTGAGTAGGTGGGAGGGGGTGGGGTGCACCGGAGAAGGGGGATGTGATGATAGGGATTCTGAGCCCCAGTGATTGGGAAGCAGAGGTGTTTGGTGAGTGAGCTGGATAGAAGGATTTGGCATACGATGTTCAAGATGCTGTGGAAGCAATTGGAATTTGGCAGAATCTAGATATGACTTCATCTGAATTACATTTCAGATATTAATGCACCAACTGTTCCAAGCTCATTTCTTTGTTACCTACTAATATTTCTCCAAGAAAGTATGTCCAAGCTTGATTTCTCAGACGTGGGGTAGTCTAGGGAGAGCTTAGCCTGGCTCTGATACACTGCCGTGTTAGAGATGTTTTTCCCCAAAGACTCTGAGCGGAGATTGCGACATCTTTAGACCTCAGGTTACTTACAAAACGAGTAAAATCTTCAGCTGATCCTTTTACCCTTCCCCAGTCTCATCCTTCCACTCACACCACCTACACACACAACGCACACGCACACACATGCATACACACACACACACACTCAATATTGAGTTTCTATTATTCCAAGTCCAGTGTTAGCATCTGTGAAGGATAAATACAGAGGTAAATAAGACACTGTGCTACCTTCAGGAGATCTTATAATCTAGTGAGGATTCCAGTGGTTGGCTACTTCTATAGTTTATTGAGCACCCGCTACGCACTGAACACTGATGTAGGAGGCACTAAGAGGCAATATTGCCCAGTGGTTAGGCATGGATTGTGGCGGTTAATATGTAGGTCTTGGAGCCAGACTAGCCAGACCCAAAGTCTTGCTCTACTGTTTATTCATTGTGAAGACTTAAATGGTTAAGAGATAGGTGCTTCAGTTTCCCTATCTGTAAAACAGGTACAGTAATAATTACTTCGTAGGATTTTATGATGATTAAATAAGTTAATAGATATAATCTACCACTTTATGTGCTACAAACTCACACACGTTCCTAGCACGTGACAGGCACTCAGTAACACTTAGCTCTTATTATTGGTGCCTTCATGAATATGACACATTTAATCCTTGTGTTAGTTGGGCAACACTAGTATTTTTTCCCCATTCATGAATGAGGATCTGCAGACTCACAGAGAACAGCTGACTTGCCCCGGGTTGCCTTGCTTGAACTCGAGTTGGACTCTAAAGGTTGTGTAAGAGAATGGACCATGGCACGGGTCCAGGGAAGTCCAGGTCTCATCCAGCAGTCTGCAGTGTCTCTTGTCACAGGGCAGACTGAACGAAAGGAGGACACGTCGCGATCTGGTCTAAAATCTCAAGACTGGTGACAATTTTTAAATGGCTGAAAGTTAAATAATCGATAATGATTAGAGTTGCTAATATAATTCCCTAATTTAAGCTTATTCCACAGGTAAGCTTTTAACATTATTTGATTGTGATAATGAATTAGATTGACCAGGTATTTTCCTCTTTGATTTTGTGAACTATCTCTGGAGACATGGCTGATTGAAAAATTAGCTCCTGATTTCCTCTGGCTGAAATCGGTTTGCTAAAACTAATAAGTAAACTCATGGATTTTTAGATGTCGGGTTATAGTCAAACATCTAAAAGCTCTGTAGGAATGTTAACAAGGGACAGACATATACACACAGAGGTGCTCACAGCCACTCACGAGACTGCGAGGATGAGCTCTGTGTTGCCCAAAATGAATCGCAGTGTAGGGTGTTTCCTGGTCATCAAGCTGATGCGGAGAAGTCTAAGCCAGGCCAACTTCCCTTTAGACTCTCCACAGCACTTTTACATGCCTTCCGTAAGATTCTTTCCAAGCTCTACCTTCAATTTGCCATCTGGTCAACCTCTAAGGACTTGCATGGGCTGGGTCAGGTAAGGGGTTTGGTTGGAGCAGCCTCCAAATCATATCATCTAAAGAGAGAACATCAAACCTAGCCAAAAATGGAAACCAGAGGGGAGAAAAGAGTTGGACCACATACTAAAACAGAGAGACAACAAGACTTCAAACGAAAAATGGAAGATAAATCTAAATTCAAAAAGGTCCAGAATGGTTACAGAGTGAGAATGCGGGGCATAAGGAGAAGCCATTCCTTACATGCAGGAGAATTCCAGACCCGTTATTACTGGGCACTGGCCTAGGTGGACAAGAAGGTAGCTATTTATACACATGTCTGTACACTGAACTGTAAACCTTTTGAAAGCATGATATGTGTCTTGTCATTTTTGTATCTCCCGTAGAGTCTGACATATGGCAGATACGGAGCAAATATTTGTTGAAGGAATGAAGGAATGATGAATAGGGTTGAGAATGTTACCACTAGCACTGCTATGCCTCAACCACCAATAACACCTATCGCTTTTCAGACATTTACTTTGTGCCCCAAACTGTGCTAATGACTTTGACATGTACATTTTTAAAATTTAATTCTTATAACACCATTGTAAGGCAGATGCGAGTCTTAGCATACAAAGGAGGAAACTAAAGCTTAGAGAAGTTATTTTTACCAAGATTGCAGACTTAACAGGAGGCAGAAACAGCATACGAACCCAGGTCTGTCTGACCCTCTGAGCTTATGAACGTGATCTCTCAATTGTACTGTTTTGGAAGCCGAGCCTTGTTGGAACCGGAATTGGCTTCCAAAGGTTGTATAAGACAATTTCCTATCCTCCCCTGCTACCCCCACCACCCAACTGAGTCCAAGGCTCCTCTTCTGTAGTTCTTGGCCATGTCTCCACCAGCACACTCAACACATCACAAAACAATTGTGTTTAGAGGAGCATCTTGACCACAGGGTCTCTCGTTCATTGCGTCCCCTTATGGTGAACAGCATAATGTCCGAAATGCAGTGAGTGCAAAAAAGTGTTTGTGGAGTTGACTTGTGAGAAAATGGTGGTCATTTTGAAGATCACGTTTACTAGATATTTTGACTTGACCCATGGATTCCTTCATGTAAGGACTGAAATACCTGAGAGATAAGATACCCAGGTTGTTTCAGCACCTCTCAGAGGCAACCTTGGGGGCTGGATGTATCGTCCTCTTGAGTGAAATATTGGTCCTCAACTTTGCTGAGCTGTCAAGAGCACTGGGTTTAGATGTGGGGCTGTCGATTGCCTCACAGGTGGTACTTTAACTCAAAAGTACCACCTGGCATTGGGACAGAGGTCTGTTATGAGGTTTTACAGAACCTCGGAGCTTCCAAGGGGGTGAGGCAGGGGAGGCCAGGAGAAACAGAGAACATTCTGTTTCCAACCTCAAAAATCAAAACAGTAAAATAAAGGAAGAAATTTTAGGCTTTAAAAAATTTAGAGCTTTTAGTAAAAGGAAAGAAATAATAAGAGCATCCTCAGGTAGCTGCTTCACAGCACAGGCTTTGAAGTTAAACAAACGTGTTTCAAATTCTCTCTCATTACCTGCATTATATAGGGCAAGTTGCTGATTCTAAACTTCAGTTTCCTTGTATCTAAAATGCTCCTGATAATGTCTACCTTATATGGTAAGCATTAGATATTGTATATGAAATATTTAAGGCAGCACTACTATAGAACAAAATCTCAGTCAAAGAGAGCTGTTATTCAAACAGTTAAAGTTTATGCATTTACGTAATAAATATTTATTCAGTGCCTACTGCATGCCAGGCACTAAGATTCACCCTTCAGCACAGAATGGTGAACAAATACGTGGAGCGTCTATGCCCGCCTGGAGCTTCATGGCGAGTTGTAAAACCAGCCACAGACTCCTCCCCATCCTGTATCCCTGACCCCACTGAGTACCTTCCCGCTTTGACTCTGAACTTAACCCTGTGACTTGCTTTGACCAATGGGATATTAGCCAATAATATAAGTAGAGGCTTACAAAAAGCTTATGCTTTATCCCTTCTGGCTGTTCTTAGAACCCCTGCTACCAGCACTTGTGAAGAAGCCCAAGCTAGCCTGCTGGATAGTGAGAGACGTAAGGTCCAATTGCTGCGTCTCCCTGGTCAACAGCTGTCGACTTCTAAAATATGAGTGAGGCTCTCTTAGGGTCACTGCCTCCAGCTGACCAGGGACACATTATTGAATCCGGCAGAAATCAGCCCATAAGGCTTAGACCAGAAAAGCTACCTAGCCAACTCACAGATGTGTGAGCTAAATAAATAATGGTTGTTTTCAACAATTAAGTTGGTGGGTGGTTTCTTATGCAGCTAAAGCTAACTTACACAAGCTTAAAGACTCCCACAGGGGTTGATAAACTTTTTCTGCAAAGGGTCAGATGGTAAATATCTTGGTTTTTCAAGCCATCAGGTCGTTGTTGAAACTACTCAGCTCTGCTGTTATAGCCCAAAAGGAGCCAATATGGAAACGAATGGTCATGTCTAGTTCGGCTTTAGGGGCTATTGTTCAACTGACCCCTGCTCTGGCACAGGAAACAGACATTACTCAAATAATCCCCAAAAAGAAATGTGCGCATAAAGCTGTAAGAGCTGCTATTCAGCCAAGGTCCATTGTGCTATCGAAAGAATAACTGGAGACCCTGTCCCAGGCTGGGCATTCAGATATCATCTTGGTCAGATGTCCCCAGAAGCAAACCCTGAGATAAGGATTCGCGTGCCAGCGGTCTGTTTGGGAGGTGACTTCAGGAAGCATGGTAGGAGAATGGAGACATGAGACACAGCAGAAAGCTAATATAGAGCCCGTACATGAGCAGGTTACCATGTGGGCAAGTGAGGCTTGGTCTGCTGGGGCCTCCAGAAGATACTCTAGGTCCCGGGGCAGGGCAGAAGCTGGACCATGTGTTCTCCAGCTCCCACCATCACTGGTGGAGGGCGGCTCCTGGAGGAGTCCCTTCTGCAATGTTCTAGCCTCCCTCCACCCCGCACACTGCTGCAGCCTGAGACAGCACTCGAGCAGAGAGTAGCAGCTCGCACGAAGACGCTCAAGTGGGAGGGAGGAGTGCCAAGGGCTGTGGGTGGGCGCCGGCAGCATCTGCTGCAGAAGGCTTCCCTGTGGGAGTCGGGTCTGAGTTGAGCTCAGAAGCAAAAAAAAAAAAAAAAAAAGGACGGATAGGATTTAGTGGAGAAGCCACAGCTGAAGCGTAGACGTGGACGAGGTCACTTAGGGAGGAGGCCAAGCTGAGAAATGAAGAGGAGTCTAGAACTAAGTGTTTAGGGAAACCTAACCTAATGGAGGATGAGCCCGAAAGGAGACTGTATGAGCTCCCTCACGTTGTCATAACAAAGTTCCACGAACTCGGTGGCTCAAAACAACAAGCGTTTATTCTCCCACAGTCCTGGAGGACAGAAGTCCAAAGGCCCGGTGTCAGCAGGGGCACGCTGCCTTTGACGGCTCTCGGGGAGGATGCTTTCTTGTCTCTTTCCAGGTCTCGGTGGCTCCCAGCAATCCTTGCCATTCCTGGTTTTGTGGATGCCTCACTCCAAACTCTGCCTCTGTCATCACATGGCCATCTTCCTTCTGTTCATGCCTGTGTCCAGTTTTCCCTCTTTTCATAAGGACGCCAGTCATTGGATTAGGACCCACCCCGATGACTTCATCTTAACTTGATTACATGTGCAAAGACCCTATTTCTAAACGAGACCACATTCCCAGGTACCGGGAATCAAGACGTTGGGGCAGGGGTGTGTGTGTGTGTGTGTGTGTGTGTGTGTGTGTGTGTGTGGATCCTGTTTATGACCCTCATAAATAAGATGAAGGCTGGCGAGTGTTCATTCGATTTAGAAACATGGATATCATGGTTTTTACCAAGAGCTGATTCTGTGGAGAAATGGAAGAATAATAATCATGGATAAGAAGTGAGAAAATCGAGATGCTGGGCAGTGAAAGGAAGAAATAGGTAGATGGAGGTGAGGGTTTATGGCAGAGACTGAGCGTATCAGCGTGTCAGTGGGAAGGACCCAGTTTTGAGGGACATGTTGAATATGGAGATGACCAGCATAGTGCAGGGTCCTGAGGAGGTGGGAGCTGATGGACTCCTAGGACCAGGAGCCTCTGCTGTTAGAAGCAGGAGGGACCAGCAGAGGCCCTGGAATTTTCTCCTCTGTATGTAGACCCTTACTCTCCCCCCAAATGGTCCCATTTTCCGCCTCAGGATGATCCACCTGTCACAACTGCCACCAATCTGCCCCCAGGGAGAGCTGGATTTCCCTTTCCTTTGTGACTCTCTCTACCAATGTTCAGCAATTAATGTCCTTTGTGTCTACCAAGGTCCTGTAACATTGCCTGGCAGGAGGGAGTAGAGTGTGCAGGGCTGCCTAGGTGCATGCATGACTCCGCTGACCTCAAGAGAGCAGCCCCAACGGAGGGCGGGGCGGGACTATTAGCTTCGCTTCACACGAGAGAATGCTGAGGCTCCGAGAAGACAAGATCACGGGGATTTAAATCCACTTCCTCGGATATCTTCCTGCGGGTTTTTCCCAATGTGATACTAAGGGTGGTTTAGAAGTTACATCAGAGCAGGAATATTATGGTTTCTAGAAGGGACATGGGTCACTTTTTTAAGTAGAGTAAGAAGAAATATTTATGGCCTGGCTTTCCTAGAAAATAATGAAGGGGCTGGTGTCTCGGGAACTAAATTTGCCTTCTGTAAGAAGGTCATAAAACCAATGGTCCAGATGAAATATAAGAACTATTTTTCCCATCGCCTTAGAGCATCGATCCAGCAAACATTTGCTGAGCTCCCCCTACGTGCTGGGAGGCGTTCCAGGTCTCAGGGATAGACGGGAGTTGGGCGTCATCTCTGTTCTCAGGGACTCCAGCATCTGTGTGGGGGTGGGGGCCTATCCTGGCCATACGGAACCATGAGCCTTAGGGGCACACTCATGAATTTGGGGAATGATGACACTTTAAGGATATTGGTGGGACATGGGGTTTGTGAGAAGGGAGGGAGGACCGGGGGAGGAAGAGAGACCAGGCCAGAGCCACAATAGTAATCGCAATAATGACATACAGTTCTGTGGCATTTTCAGTTTACCACTTTTATACACTTTTTTTTCACTTACTCTTCACGACAGCCCCTTGAAAGGTGAACAGTCCAGTGTTTTCTCCCCGCAGGACGCTCTGGGACTTCCCTCCGCAGCCATGTGTTCAAAACGAATGAAGTAAGAAATCTACCCACTGTATACTACATACTCAGACTCGTCTTTCAGAACTGCATTTGACAGCTTTTGCCTAGTTTGGGGAGACTCGAAGTCATCCGGTTTAGCCCAAGCAATGCTCCGCACTGTCATGTCTGAAAGGTTCGTAATTCTGCCGATAAACTCTGAAAGTTGGTTGAAGTCTCAAGCCCTGGCTTCCCCCACGTCCGCTCCCGAGGCCACGTGTGCATAACCTGCCACCACCCAGCTGCGGTCCTGCCTGTCTTTGTGTTAACTGGGCGCCACTGTGGGCTCTGAGAACCGACAGCTTCAACTGGAAAACTCAGTTAGGTGGCGTTCCAAGCGAGTCCCGACGACGAGCTTCTTTCCGAAATAAGTGATTCATACACCACAGTTCATTCATCCCTCCCTGTATTCAATAATAACCAACGTCCACTACAGGCAAGACATGTATCTACTGAGTCACCTTGTAAGGACTCAAGGTAAGACATAATGCAAGGTGTGTGGGGTCTGCTGGCAAGGATGAGACAAGCAGATCGAAGAACTAACAGGCAGGTCAACGGGATGCGTGAGAAAAGGGAGCTACGTTCGTATGTTATGGCATTTCTTCAGCGTTTAGTAAGCTTTTGGCTCCATTTCACAGAGGAGAAAACCAAGGTTCTCTCATACCCTTCCATGTGGAGGGGCTCCACGGAGAAAGCTTTCTGACTTCTTTGCTGGGGGGGGTTGTTTGTGTGTGTGGTTTTGTGTGATGTGGTTGCTATTGTTGATAGATTTGAAGTTTGCGCAGAATTTTAACATTTGGATTGAGAGGACTTAACAGGAGAGAAGCATGGCCTTCGGGGACCCTGACGTCCATGGGTTCCTCTCAAGGTCCTAGGATGAGCCATCGAACCATCTCACAGTTTCGTATTTTATAAAATTCGCTAAAGTAATAATATGTTTTAGCATTCTTTTCCTTCAAGAGCCTGTCCCAAATGGAGTACACTTCAGGTTCTTCAAAATCTGGACACACCTCTGCATTTAAACATAGGACGGAGGACAGGCAGAAAAAGGAAACCGCTGAGCAAAGGCCATCAAGGGGAGAAAGGTCCGGGTCCCGCGGGAAGGCGGGTGTGTGGGTGGCCCGTTTTGTGCATGAGAAAAATCCAGGCAAGGCTAGAAGGATGAAAGGCGATTTCCCCAACTCCTGCCCCACACGGCAGGCTAACCTGCGTTTGCCTCCTCCTGGCCTCCTCCAGGGCCATCCCTACCCCGCCCCAGCCCTCTCCCTGCTGGATCCTCACCTGCTGCCCTGGCACCTTCCAGGTGTGGGCGTTCACCAGGGGCCGGCAGGGGGGGGGAAGGAAGGAAAGGAAGAAAACCTCTTTGGATTTCTCCTCTCCAGACTCAGGCCTTTCTTCTCCTCCCCCATGCCTGGCAGCGAATTCTTGATAGGTCATCGTCACCTACTGTTTCCATTGTCTCACCTCTGGTGACTTCTCGGTCACTGCAATCGGGCTTCTCCCCCCACCAGCACCAGCTCCTTGGAAACGTCTCCTGCCAGGGCTGTCAGCGAACTCCCCGCCCAAAACAACGATCGCCGATCGCCGCTTCCTTCCTTATTTTCCTTGGCGTCAGGACTGGGGACCCACTTCCGGAGGTTGTCCTGCCTCGGGGCCTCTTTGTCTCTGTGGCCGGCTCGCCTTCCCGTGCTCACCCGCGGACTTCCGTGTGCCTCAGGCTCTGTCGTAGGCGCTCTGCTTCTTCCCATCACAGGGACTGTTTCTCCTGTGTGCATCACAGGCTCTGAACCTCGCTGAGCTCACACACCCCACCCAGACCTGAGACCTGCTCGTCCGTTGCTCCCGACCCAGGAAAGGTCAGCACTGTCCACACGGCTGCCCCAGCCAGAAACTTGCGAAATGGGCTTGTCACCTCCCTGTCTCTCACCCTCAGCCTCAACTAATTGCCAAGACCCGCCCATTCAACCTCTGAAACATCCTCACAGGTGTCCACTTCCGCCCGCCCCCAAGGCCATGGTCCCTTCTTGCCCAGACTCCTGAAAGTGCTTCCTAAGTCACCTCCCCGCCTCAGTTCTCCTCTCTGGCCTTTTCTCCAAACCGCAGACAGACTGCTCTTTCTCAAATGCGGATCTGTGCCTAGTACTCTTCTGCTGAAACCCTTGAACGGCCTCTGTTGCTCTCGGGATTAAGTCTGAATCCCCAAACAGGTTTTTCAAGTCTTTGGCCCTCGGGACCCACTCATTCCTGTGCTCCCTTTTCCCCCACAGGCTGTGACCATATTGACTTGCTCATAGTCTCTTGCCTCTGGGCCATTCGCTATCTTCTACTTTCTCCCTTTCCTGCCCAGCCTGCACCTACCTGCCTCTACCTGGCTTCTTCCGATGCCTTCTTGAAGTGCCTTCAGACACGTCGCTTTTCCCAGAAAGCACTCATGGACCTCCTGGGACCGGATTAGGGGCTCAGGCTATGTGGTCCCACGGCACCCGGCTGTGGACCCATCACCCCGTGAGGTCCTTGAGCGAGGCACCAAGCCTTCGTCATTCCGTGGCCACTGTGGCGATCCGATCCTGACGCTGGGTGCGGGGGGAAATGTGTGGTAAGTAAGTAACGAATGCAAGGTCAGAGGCGACGAGATGCCCTTGTATGGTGAATGGCAGGCGGGGGAGTCCGTGTTTTATTTTGTGAACGAAGTGGAGCCGCTGCGGGATTTGGAACGAGGGGGAGGGTTGCTTTAGAGCGTCCACTCCGATGCACCGGTTGGTGCCTGGGGGAAGCGGGAAATGCATGTAGGAGGTTCTTGCGAGGGTCCAGGAGGGAGGTGACCAAGCCCCGCACAAGGCCGAGGGGACACGGCCGAAGGAGGACAGTGCCAGTTCCTCGACCGATGAGATCGGGGAGGGGAAAGGGGGGCGTGAGAGGGGCAGCAGACGTGGTTGTGGATGGTCCTGGGGTGGACGTCAGGAGTGACCAGGGATGGTCTGAGACCGGCTCTCTTCAGCCTCCGAAGGTTTAGGACCTGAGACTTTGTGCTCTTGTTCCAAGCTCTTATGTGGAGAGCAGATATTTCTCTAGTATTGGGTTATTATTGCTGTTTTTGTTGTTATTTATCCAAACAGAAGCTGAGTGATACTATCTTCACACCGAGAGAGCATAACTCCAATCCCACAGGACTTTAAAGAGTATCTTTCTACAGCAGAAGATGATGGGATTGGCTTTTTATTTTCTTTTTTGATCTTTAAACGCTCTTCTCATCCCACCTCTCTGGAGCTGTGCCTTGTTCACCTTTCCTGGACAGACACAGTGGCCATCACAGTATGAGCCATCGCCGCCAGCAAAGTGACGGCCACCATGCCCACCAGAGACAGGACCACAGCCAGGAGGCCCAGCCGGGTGTCCATGGGATGGAACTGGCGAGGATCTCCCATTTTCCTACCACTTCCCACTAGAGCAACCTCAGGGCACCAAGGTTAAGCTGAACACGATTTGTCATCCTCGGGCATAGCCTCCTGGGGCTTCCTGTGTTCAGCCATTTCCCTGGGCTCAATATTTCTCAAGCACTTACCTCTGTGGGACAAGCTCTTATGAAGCAGAAAAGATAAAGATGAGGATGTTCTCACTGAGGCAAATCGAACCGTGCTGCCCCGCGGTAACAGTCCGGGACACACAGACCTATGCTAGACGTAGTTTAGAGTGTGGGCCTGGCGGTCGGACCACCCGGAATCGAAGCCCCGCTTCGCCATCTACTGCCATCCTGACCTTGCGCACGCCACTTAACCTCTCAATACCTCGGTTTTCTCAGACCTGAAATGGGTGTGATAAAAAAGTACCTTCGCCCAGAGTTATTATGAGCGTGAGGGAAACCATCTCGTAAAGCAGCAAGCGCAGCAGGGAATGAAGACTCTGTGGATGTGGAACCTCACCCGGCGGGAGTTGCGGCCCCCAGACCGCTACGTGTCGGCAGAGTCGGGAACCGCGGTGGCCATCGGATTCCCATTCCGGCTGTCAGGGTTCCCCCCCCCACGGGCTTTCTCTTATTCTTATTCTTTTTTTTTTTTATATTCGTGAAATTGTATTCCTTCGTGAAAAGGGCTTCCAAAATGTAACCGCCCCTGAAAACGATGTGTAATAGCTTTCTCTTTTCTCGCTGTGTTGTTGGTCTTTTTAAAACATCTTTTAAACGGTAGTAAAACACAAATATGGAATTTACCTTAAGCGACATTTAGCACATTCACGGTGTTGCACGACCAGCTCCACTACCTAAATTCCAGGACATTTCATCACCCAAAAGCAAACCCTGCGTCCGTGCGCGGTCACTCCCCATCCATCACCCGCCACCCGCCACCAGTCCCCAGCCCCCAGCGACCACTCAGTTGCTTTCTGTCGCTGTGGGTTCGCCTGCTCGAGACATTGTGTATTAAATGCTCGAGACATTGTGTATTAAATGCTCGAGACATTGTGTATTAAATGCTCGAGACATTGTGTATTATTAAATGGACCGGCTTCTTGTATCCCTAAGACAGAGTGTTCTCTCCAATTGAAACAGTAAGCTCAGTCAGGCCCCCTGGCCTAATCCTGACCCTGTGTCTGTGGCCGAGTTATGTGACATTTCTCCCACTTGGTTTCTTCCTCTAAAAAGCAAGGACGATCACAGGATCCTCACTGAGTCGTGTGAGAAAGAAAAAAGGTGACACGTGGCCCACGCTCTGTACCGTCAGCGATCATTAACGTTACCTTCAATTACACAAGCCATGTAGGCTCGTTGAAATAGACTTGGACAACAAAAATGTGTACACAAGAAAAGAAAAACATCCGTGTCCCTCAACTGTGTCACCGACTGAAGGCCAGTGACCACGTCTTGTCTTAGCGCCCGCAGCAGCCGTCACAACAGCCCGGGTCGGGGATAAGTGGGTCTGCGCCTGCCTCTCCGCACCGTCACTCCAAGGGTGACCTCGGACGAGTCGCTGGACTCCTGCGAACCCCATTTCCTCATCTGTCACAGTGAGAAGGCATCTACTGTGTGGGAGCTAGGTGAGAATCACAAGGAGTGTTCGATGTCCAGGGCTTGACTCGTAGGGTCTCAGCGGCCAAGGCCATGCGTCGGTTCCCGGGGGAGGTGCCGTTCCGTTATAGGCAATGAACGCGGTGGTGGTGAGGAGTCAGGGAGAACGTAGGGGCCCCAAAGGGCAGGAAGGGTTTCCGGAAGCAGAGATGGCGGGGAGGACTTTGCGGGCAGGGAAGAGGTGCTGAGCATGGCGGGGCTGTGGGCCGTTTGGTCCCCCTCTAACCTTCACCTCGGTCGCCCCATCCCACCGTCCCATTCACTCCTCTCCAGTCCCCTGTGTCTATGAGAAAGATGACACGGGAGTCGTGAGAACAGGAATGACAGTCACAGTGGTAGTAACTGGCACTCACGTGGAGGGCTGCTGCGTGCCAGGCTCCCGGCCCACTGCTCCCCATGGCCCTCCCTGCTCCATGCTGAACTCCGAGGGAGAGGCAGGCCGGGGAGCCCCCAGGACTGGCCCTCCGAGGATGGGGCGCGCAGGGGCTGCTGACGTGCTGAGTGCAGCGCTCCCGGCCACACCTCCTTGGCAGCTGAGAACGCAACACTTCTGAGAAGGGAGCAGCAGAGAAGGCAAGCCCGCAGCCTTTTCTCGTGTTCAGTCCAGAAAGCAACAGGCCCGTGTTCCTCAGTCTATGAAACTCAAACTCCTAGGCCCAAGCACGGCCACCGCAGAACGTGCAAGTAAAGGTAAACTGAGCCCTTCGCGCGCAGCAGAGCCGAGGCAGGGCCGAGGCTGCTCACTCGCCCCCAGGGCACCGAGGACGCACAGATTGGCCGTGGGCACCCGGAGCGTGTCAGTCGTTGGAGATAATCACACTGCACTCCGCGGCATCAGATCAGTGGTGACCGCGACCATTCCCGGCACGTCGATGGGCTGCACGTGACTGGCTCAGAGCCATCTCCTTTTCCACGCTGAGCAGTGCCGGGCGGCAAAAGAGGCACCGGGCAAGACTGAGTCTCACCTCCCCACCACAACAAACCTGCGGTGTGGCCTGAGGCCAGTCGCTTCACCTCTCTGGGTCTTAATTTCCATCCCCGGTAAGGAGAGATTTGTCTGAGAGAGCCTAAATTCCGTTGTGGTCCTGAAATCCTTTTTGGGTCTTCTCACGCGGACTTTGGAACCAAGAAATGAGGCCAAAAGCAGCTGTGGCCACACACGCTTCCAAACGGAGCAACAACCGTTCAGCCAGCAAAGGCTCCGCAGCCCGTTGCCGTGTTCCCGACGCTGCACAGGTGAGTCAGGTGAGTCAGGAGAGTGAAAACTGTACTGTGAAGGTTCTAGAATCACTCAAACCTGAAAGGATTAACAAGGGAATTCTTCTGCAAAGGGGAGGGTATTCCTGTTATGCCCCAAATTCTCTTTCATCTGTTTTTTTTTTTTTTTAACCTGAACTTTTCACAGCAGATTTAATGATGCAGGAGTCAGCCAAAGCGGGTCGGGACGCTGGTTCCGGGGCTGGTACTCCGCGGACTTCAGTTTCCTCGTCTGTAAAATGCGTGTTTATGCCTATTTCGAAACGTTGTTGGGAGGTTAGCAGGAGTTTATGCTGAGTGACACAGAATGCGTCAGACGTGAGGTGCCCATTAAATGTCACCTTTTTGGTGACAGTCCCGGAGCAAGACATGTATGTGTGTACTTGCCTTCTTCTCCTGAGCCTCTTTCAGGCCCTCCAGGGTTGGGACCATTCCTTAGTGTTCTTGGCAAACCCCACGGTGCCTCGCACAAACGCCGAGTGGCATAAGTGAATTCATCGGGTGTGGCATTACCCTCTGTCCTCCCTAAGGGCCTGCCCTGCCCGAGCTTGCACCGTCTCTCCCTTTCTCGCAGACGGCATCTCTTTGAGGCGGCAGGAGGAAATCAGCCTCTCATCAGGTTTACTGCGAGTCTGAGACTGTCCCTTTAGGAAGGGGGCTCCTGACATTTGTGTTTCCCATCAGAACACATGCATTTGCATAAATGTCCACTGAGAACCCTGAGGTTCTGGGCAGCTGACAGTAGAGAGCAGAGGGCTCCCCACTACCCGAGAGAACAAGCCTCACCCCCAGAGAGGCAGAACGTGGCATCGGACTGGAGAATTCAGCTCCTGCTCCTCCTCACTTTACCCGCGGAGATTTCAAAGCCAGAGGGTGAAGCCGTGAAGTCCACCTGCCAGGAAAATCCCGGGCAGGGAGAAGGTTGGTTGCTTGGAGATATTAGCAAACTCGGGAGGCGGGAAACACAGTAACACGCAGCTTTGTGTCCCCAGGGCTAGCACCAGGCCTGGCCACCCTGAATGTGGGAGGCTGCGCAAGCACAGGAAGGAACGAGTGAATGCACGACTCGCAGCAGGGACTACATCACACGCGTCCTCGGGCCCCTCTGCAAGGGCTAACGCCACCCATTTCTCAGCTCGCGATGCGTAGGAGCGACGAGCGAGCGAGAGGACATTTGTTGAGGGTTCCGGGACGGGACCGTGCAGAGGGTGATTCGTGGGCAGGTCCCAGGAGACTGGGGCTGCAGGGGGGGGGAGCCAGCTGCCCCGGAAGCAGATGGGAGAGAAGTAGGAGGTGGCACAGCTGAACCGCGGGGGGAAGTCCCGGCAGGAAAGGGGGTTGGCCGGGCAAGGGCAGGAGGGGGAACTAGCACATTCGGAGTGGCCACCTGCTGCCCCAAACCCTGCATACATCATCATTGAATGATTCTCAGAGCCCGATGAAGTTGCTATTATCATCTCTGTTTTACTGACGAGAAAACTGAGGCTCGGAGAAAAGAAGAAACACAGCCGAGGTCAAGACACTGGAAAGCGGAAGGAGGCTTCGGGATTCGAACCCAGGTCGAGCCCATTCCACAGGCAACGTTATTTCCCTCTTCCAGGGCTGTCTCCTGGGGAAAACCCATAATAAACTATAGAGGAATTCATAGCGTAACGATACACAGGGTCCACGATGATCTTCTGCCTACATCCTGCCACCCCACGGCCAGTCGACCCCAAACCCTGTCGACCTGCTTTTCTAAGTAGACCTATGATCTGCTTCTTTCCATCCGTCACTCAATGGCCCCTCAGCCCAGCCCCGTCTCTCACCTGAGCCGCCGTGGTAGCCTCCTCACAGACCGCTGCCCACTTCCATCTTGTTGCCCAAAACAACCAGAGTGTCCTTTCCAAAGTGCAAATTGAAGTGTCACTGGCCTGCTCTTGGGTGAGGCCAGATTCCCTAGGACCTAGCCCTGCTTATCCGTCAGAGTCTCCCTTATGACTCTCCCTGCGTAGTAGATGGCAGTCCCCCAAAAACATGTCCACCTCCTAACACCCGGGCCTGTGAATGTGGCCTAATTTTTTTTTAATTTATTAATTTATTTTTTTATGGTGACATTGGTTAATGAAATCCAATGTTTCAGCTGTACACTTTAATGGTAGGGCGTATCTATATCTATATCTATATCTATATCTATATCTATATCTTTACACAGTATCTTCACCTTCTATAGTTAGATTTCTTTCTATTACCACATATTTGACCCTCTTTACCCTGTCTACCTCCCCTCCTCCCCATTCCCTTCCCTCTGGTAACCACTAGTCTATAGTCATGGTCCATGAGTCTTTGTTTGTTTATTCTGTTCATTTGTTGCTTTTAGGTTTATATCCCACATGTAAGTGATATCATGTGATTTTTGACTTTCTTTGTCTGGCTTATTTCACTTAGCATGATTATCTCGAGGTCCATCCATGTTGTCGCAAATGGCAGTATTTCATCTCTTCTTATGACTAAGTAATATTCCATCGTATACATGTACCACAGCTTCTTTAGCCAATCACCTATCATAGGACACTTCAGCTGCTTCCATGTCCTGACCACTGTGAATAATGCTGCTATGAACATCGGTGTGCAAATATCTTTTCGGATATGGGTTTTCAAGTCTTTGGGGTAAATACCCAGTAGAGGGATTGCTGGATCATATGGTAGATCAACCTCCATACTGTTTTCCACAGTGGCTGTACCAATTTGCAGTCTCGCTAGCAGTGTGTGAGGGTTCCTTTTTCTCCGCATCCTCTCTAACACTTGTTATTACTTGTCTTGTTGGTTATAGCTGTTCTAACAGGTGTGAGATGGTACCTCATTGTGGTTTTGATTTGCATTTCCCTAATAGTTAGCGATGTTGAGCATCTTTTCATATATTTATTGGCCATTTGTATGTCCTCTAGGGAGAAGTGGAACACGACCTTATTTGGAAAAAGGGCCTTTGCAGATGCAGTTAAGTTAGGGGTCTTGAGAAGAGAAGGTCATCCTGGAATCCCTGGTGGACCCTACATCCAGGGGCAGTGTCCTTATGAGAAGTAAGAGGAGACGACGTGACATGGGGTGGAAGGTCACATGGAGACGGAGGCGGAGACCAGAGGATGCAGCCGCAAGCAACGCCCGGAGCCAGCAGACACCGAGATTTGAGCGGCAGGAAGGGCTCTCCCGTAGAGTCTCTGGAGGGAATGTGGCCCTGAGGACGCCTGGGTTTGGGACTTCTGTCCTCCAGAGCTATGAGAGAATACAGTTCTGTTGTTCGAAGCCACCACGCTTGTGGTCATGTGATAGGGCAGCCGCGGGAAACGCGGACGCCACCCCCCACCGTGCTCCAGACACACCGACCGACCGGCCTGACAACAGGCTCCTCGGAGGTGCCGAGGTCTCTTTCTGGGCCTTTGCACGTGCTGGTCCCTCTGGCCACAGCGTTCTTCTCCCCTTATTGCGTGAGCGACTCCTCCTCTCCGGTCGCTTCTGCTGAAAAGTCGTCTCTGACCCATGACCCATCACCCGGGTGAGACTCCCCTTCCCGTGTCCCTACTTGCCACCTACTTCTCTTTTCATGACCCTCGTGGTACTTTACCATAGAATTGTTTTCCTTAACCAATAAGTGAGTTTAGCGGGCGAGGACTCTGCCCCCAGGGCCAAGCGCGCAGTAGTCATTTCATAAACAATCACCCTCTGCCATGTCACTTTTTTCCTACCCCCTCCACCAGCAAGGCTTACCCTAACAGCGGCTCTAAAGAAGCCATGATATGGCCCCCGAAGTCGCCCTATCTCCCGGGTCACAGTGACTGGCTTGTGGATAGCACATCACTTAGCTCGGGTTAGCGCCTTCCCTTGGGACTGAAGGACAGGTGTTCGGAGGGTGCCGTCTCCTCCTTCTGGGCTCACTGGCTGGGACGAGGCCCGTTAGCACCATCGTCATCCATTCCCAGTGAAGAAAGCCCTCTGCAGCTGTAAACACAGAAGTAAACCCAAGGAAGAGGGGTGGGGAGGGGAGCGAGAATGAGAAAAGTTCATGTCCTCATCTGAGTCCCGGTGCCTGGTCACCCCGGAGGCCATTGCCACCTCCGTACATCCCTGACACGGGGATTAATAAAGCCCCTTCTTTTTCCAGCTAGTCTGAGTCCATTTTTGTCACTGGTGACTGAAAGGGTCCTGGCAGATGCCGTGCTTCTGCTGCTTGAAAGGAATCATCTCGCTGGTCCTTGTGCCCTTCTAAGGGTTGGGGGGAGAGGGGAGGCAGGAATGGTTATAGAATCTCTGTTTTAGCCGTGAGGCGGTGAGGCTGGGCTCTGCACCCTGCTCGGCCTGCCTTCAAAGCACTAACTCTTGTCCTACCCTGGCTTGCCAACTGCCTCCCACAAAGCAGGCAGGACAAGGGGAAAATCACCAAAACCTGGAAAAAGAGGCAACGTCCTTTATCCGTCGCCAAAGGTCCCCGAATGCAGAGCACAGTAATTTGAGTGAAAACAGCAATAACGAGGTCCACAGTGCCTAAAATACTCACATTTGTTTTCTCCAGAGTCTGTGACACTCTGGATCAATGAGCCTTCTGCTTCCCCAGCTGGGCCCTGAGGACCTGACCCTAAACAGGAGCCTCCTTCAAACTCCGATTATTGTGCATCGTTAGCAATGGGACAGTAAGTGCCTGAGGAGTGATGAGCCACGCTTCCAAACAGCCTGCCTCTGCCGTTTAAAAACGATCTCCTTCCCACAGGGAGGGGCATTTCCCGGCTGGGACACGGGGAAGACCCGTGAAGGCTAAGGCAGCTTCGTCAGAGTGCTGGCTCTGAGCGCCTCACGCGCATCACCAGCATCAGCCGGGCCCTCCACGTCCTGGACTCAAGGATTCCCGTGTGCGGAGGTAGAGAACACGTTTCTCGCCCGCTGGGGATGCAGAGCTCTTGGTTGCAAGGTCCCCTTGCTATGTCCCCAACAAGGAGAAAGAGAGGAGCGTCTTCTTGGTTCATTGCGCTCCCTTGTGGGGTCGCCCTGCCTGGCTCACAGGGCACCTGGCTCGCTCTGAAATGGCTGGGACGTCAGGCTGGGATTGGGATGAGCCAGGTAAGGATTTCATAAAATGTACACGAACTTGCTCCGAGGTTACGAGGCAATGGGTAACTCGCGAGAGTCTGAACTAAGTTGAATGAAAATGAATTGATCTTTTAGAGTATTTTAAAAACATACATATAACACTTAACTATTGGGCCATGGGTTAGACATGAAAAAAAACCTGCTGTTAAACCCCAAGGGGGAATATGTTATTCTCACCTTCACATAAGCCATATTTTGTCATGCTTTCTCTTAATTTCATAGAGAAATGGGACAGGCCTCTATTATTATGTCAGCTCATTTCAGGAGTCCTCTCCCGTTCCCTGGACCGCCCCTGCCGCAATGTGCCCCTGCAGGGGTGCGGCCACCGTGGGAACTGCAGGTTGGTGCCGTGAGCCTTGCCCTTGGCACAGCCCATTGGTCCAGCGGTGGGCACCCAATCCGAGCAGCCAATCAGAATTCTCCCCCAGGACTTGGGACCGCCGCTGACAAGAGACGTCAGCGTGTCCCTGGGTGTCTGAAAATGGAGACATGCGAATGCGGAAGCCGTTGGCAGCGCCTCCCCCGCTCCCCGTCCACCATGTGAACTGAGGGGTGGAAAATGCCAATCAGCAGGAAAGGAATCAGAGGGAAGGAATGGACAGCAAATCCTGACAGCCTCCGCGCTCCTGCTTCTAGCCGCTCCCGAGGCCCGTCCATGTTTCCCGTTGGGATTCCATGGAATCCAAGTAGCCTTATGATAAAATTCTTTTTTGGCTTAAACTAGCTTAAGTTGGATTGCCGTTCCTTGCAACCGAGAGTTTTAACTAATATAAGCCTGCGGTCCTATCTCAGCCTCGCTTACGTGCCAATCTGGAATTCCTCAACCGTTTGACGTTCTGACTTCAGAATGAAAAATATAGAAAGTGAAAATGCTGGAGTGGACTCTTGTAGAAATTAGTCGCAATCCTGCATACCGGTATCTCCACCACCATCCCCCACCCCCGCCACCACACACACACACACACACGCACGCACGCACACGCACACACACAACCCTCTGGTAAAGTTTCCTTCCTACTGGAATTGTCTAACTACATGCTAAAAACATGGAATGGTGGTCTGGCCCCCAGTGGTGGAATATGGGATTTTTATGACAGTCCCTAAGAATTTGGTCTTCCCTAATTTGGAGCCATGCGTGAGCGTGGCCGTGTTCTCTCTTGATGATCTACCTACCTGAAGTGATCCCCCATCATGGACCGACCACAGATTCCCTTGGGCACTCCGGATTCCACGAACCACACCCGCGGCGAGGGGCTCCGGTGCCCCCCTCCTAGGGAAGCTGCCTGGCTTCCGGAATCAGCCTCTTCCCATGCAGGGACCTGGCCCGTCCTAGAAGGCAGCAGGGAGCTGTCCAACCACAGCTCCGCAGAGGAGCTCAGCAAGCGGAAAAACCACTCTGTAGCACCAGCAGGGATGAGCCCTGATCCCCCAGCCCTCGCCACTAAGTCTACTGCTAGTAAAATACCAGGTGCAACAAAGGTGAGATTGTCTCATCCACTTTCCCAAAAGTGGGTGCGTCGCATTAAAAAAAAAAAAAAAAAAAAACCCATGACACTAGATAAGCTCTTGCCTGATAATCTATTTAGGATCCCTCAGCTTTCTCCTATTAAAAAATAGAAATTAACCCCAAACCCATTGGACTTGACCAAACACAAGAAAGCATATGTCCAGCACATGTCTGACATGTGCCCATGTCAAAACAGTCAGATAGTAAAAATCCGAAGGCCAGTGAAATGCTGCCCAGCCCTTCCCGGGCCCTCCCTCATCGGAGTGAATGTGCCTTTGATCCCAACGAGCCTCAGAAGCTGAGCAGCAAATTAGCCAGCATCTCTACTCTAATTGGAAAAATGTTTTCATGTTATCAGCCGCAGTTCAATCGGCATTTCAGTTACATAGGTCTAAATACCCAAGAATGTAGAGCTGAAAAGAACCTCAGCGTTATCTGGCCCAACAGGTTTATTTGAAAGGCGAAGGAAAAGAAGTCATCAGAGAGGTGAAGTCACCTGCTCAGGACAGCGCAGCCACTGCGCAGAGGCCTGCCGCCCCATTCCTCGTCCGGGCTTCGAAACTAGCCCTTTGCAGAAAGCAAAAGACTCTGGGAGTCGCCCTGCTCCTGGGCAGCCTGGCACGTGCAGAGGCCGGAGATGCACAAGAAAAGCAGGGCACCGCCTCTTCTGAAGTCTCTAGGGAGAAAGTTTCAAGCCGGGGGCCGGGGCGGCAGGGTTTTCAAAGGCCTGCAGTGGGAGCCCTGCTCACAGGGACACGGTCCAGACGTCCTCATGTCCCCTCTGCAGACACGAGGCTCCCACTGCTGCAGTCCGCCCCACGCCTCCGCAGAGCCACACCAGGCTCCCTGGAGCCCCGGGCACCCATTTCAAACACACCTGGAGACGCCCTCGGATTCCTGCCGGAGGCGAAGGCTGCCCGCTGCGGGGGCGTGCGATGGCTGCAAAGGTCTGTCCTTCTCTCCCCTCGGCCGCCTTCCTCCCCTGGCCATTTGCTGTGACAAGGCAGAATTAAAAACTGACGCTGCAGGGCAAACAGGAGTCAAGCTGGCGTATCACCACGCTCCACACGCAGAAGAGGGGTCATCGCCGAGCAGCCTGAGTGAAACGGTGAGAAAACCTTGGCATTGTCACAGCAGGTGGGGTGCAGCACAAACCCAGGGTGTCTTACTAAGCATTAGAGAGAGCACCTTTGTTCTGTTTCAAAAAGTGCAGTTTCAGGGGCTTTTTTTTTTTTTCTTTGAAAAAAGAGACTAGAAAGATACTACGCATTTCTTTGAGCTCAAGATGTGAAACAAACTGATTGTCATGCCTGCTCAGCTTCCTGAGGTAGGGATGGTGATGGAATTTAGCATCACCTGAAGCTAAGGAGCACCTGAGTAGAATGACAGACGGTCACGAATCTCCACTGACACGGCCAGGGATGAGGCTGGTTCTCCCAGACTGGCAGGGGCGTAAGGACACAGTTCTCTTCTCCCTGCCCCTGATCGTCTATCGAACAATCGATATGCCCGGGACAGGAGGGGTTTGGAGCTTCTACCAGGGAGACGGATGTGGAGATTTCTCGATCCCTATTATTTCACTCTCTGTGTGTGGTTTACGTGTCAGCTGCTACCTGAACAGAGGTAGCAATTCCATATAGACTGGCTAAGAGAAGGAAACTGTTCTCACTCGGGTTCTATAAATTACTCATATTCTCACTTTAATATCAAGTACGATACGTATTAGAGTGCATGGTTTGGGCTAGAATCAATTTGGAAGGCTGTCAAATAAAAAAAACAAAATAGGAAAGTAAATCCAAAGCAAAATTCATGACATGATTTCACTCCCATTGCATTCCACTTCACAAATGCATATGTTTTACAATATCTTTAATAATAATTATTAAACATAGTAAAATACTTCCAAACTTGGCTCATTGCATAATTGTACTTCGAGTGAAAAAAAAAATTATCTGAAGCCTTGTCAATATGCCACTTCCTCCTCCCAGCTTTTAACAGAAGCAGCCTCCAGTAGAATAATCCAAGCTGTGTTCAAGAAGTTGGCAAGTAGGTCCAATTAAATGTGGTTTTACTGTATTCTGGCGTTTGCATATCTAGTTTGCCAAGAAGTAATCTTTCACAAAAAAAAAAAAAAAAGAAAAGAAAAAAAAATCCGTACTGGCCCAGACACAGCCTGGATGGTGCAACGCATCCCATAACTTTCCCCCATGACTAAGATAATCATTTTTTTCTTAAATAGCTGTGGAAAATGTATCAGCCATCTATCATATTCCTATATGAATCACAAAACACCATCCTTTACAGAGCCTCTTACATTGATACATGACGAGCTGAAATTCATCTTAATAGCTCTGTTTATTTTAATTATTAAACTCCGAAGGAGTTCGCTTGCAGCCACCTGAGCTGGATGTATTTATTCAGGTGTACTCCAGTCGGATTATCTGAACGAGGCTATAAATGATCCTATTGACTATTAAATGCCGATGCGTCAAAGCTGCAGTCACACGCGTTCCCAAACCTAGGTACCTGCAACTTGGAGTGAAACGCTCCTCTGAGCTTTGCAAATCCAAGTCCTGGGCCGTTTTTTTTTAGTCTTTAATTTTTTATAATGTTAAATTTCTTTCCAATGTTTTGCACACTCCTGATCCCTCAGGGGGGAGCTGACTCTCGCAGCCCCTTCCAGCTACCCAACGCTCTGTGTGAACCACCGGCTGCCTTCAAAGTCCAGATGGGAAGCCGTCAACAAAGAGACTCCTTCCGCTCTGCCTGCCGCATGATTCATCCCTGGCGGGAGGACAGGCCCGGAGATGGCCCCACCACCTTGACTCCCATAGGTGAGCCAGGACAGGAGCCCAGGTGCCCCGTCCTCAGGTCAGCAGGGAGGGATCAGGTCAGAAAACGCCGTGAAACCCACAAGCTGGCCTTTGTTGCAAACCATCATGAGCTCATTAAAAACACATGCAGAAATGGTTAAACAAAATCCTCTAAACCTTTTACAAAATTGCCAGTCTGTTAGAAGGTCTGAGCTCACAGCAAACTCTCCCTTCCAATGTGTGCAATGGAGCAGCTAATGTCCTTTGGACTCTTGTCTATGGCATCAAGCAGAGGGAGGTTTGTGGGGGAGGCTTGTTTGTTTTTGGTTCTTCTTGTTGTTTTTTTAACATAAAAAAAAAAATCAAACTCTTAACTATATCCACCAAGGGGCTCGTTCTCCAAACATGTATTGTTAAAGTCATTGCCTTAACAAAAAAAATTCTCTGAAAATTATAAAATGAAAAGGGAGATTCGTGTCATATCCAGGGGAGAAAGAAGAGAAAGGGAAGGAGACGACTCGGGCGTGAATGTTTTCGCGAAGTGGCATTGCATCAAAGAGCAAAGCGGACGCACACTGCTTGGGGGCTTCGAAGCCTGTGACGTGGAGCAGTTGGACCCGGGCAATATTTACTCAGTTTCCTTATAAGGAACAGAGCAGCATCGCATCCCATCAAGTGGTGGACTCGGCAGGTGCATCTTCCTCCAAATGCATTCCTTTGCAGCGATACGCCGTGGCCGCAGACGTGCGCTGTACCACAGTGTGGCTCTAACCAACACGTGAACTAGCATGCCAGGGACGTGAGCCTGAGGCGGAGGTGCTCTGAGCTCTCACCTGGCACGTGCCGCCTTCTCCTGGGGAGATCGGGGTGACTCATTTAGAGCCCTGGGTAAACCATTTGAACATGTGTGCCTCCCTAGGGGGTCATGTCTGCTCGTTATCATTATAGATATTAATCACATGGGGTTTTTTCATATTATGATACGAGAGGAAATATAAACTGAAGCTCTCGGGCTTGGGTTCTTCAGCCCTAAGAGAAAACATCTGTATCCAACTTAGGTTTGGGGATTAATCAGATAGAGAGCTGAAAGGGTTTTGAGAGGTTTGTCAAAAGGAACCCGACATATGACCTAAGGTAAGGTGTAGAAGGTTCGCACACCTGCACACGTACACGCAGACAAACCCACCTGAGAACGTGGAATCTCTTTCGTTACTACGGTACTTTAACTTTCACCTTTCCGGTCGAGGCTGCTTTTCTCCAGGCCTTCTGAAAACTGAAATAGAGTTGAGACTATTAGTGCTCAATGAACATCAGTCAGAAAAATCCATATTGAAAAAAAAAAATGCACATTGGAAGGAAGGCTTTATGATAAGGAGAAACTTCATCTTGATGTAAAAAATTATTATTATTATTATTATTATTATTATTATTATTATTATAGTGATGGCATCTCAAATGCACATAGTACCTTTTCGTCTGAGAGCTTAATGCTCTTGCATATGCACTTTCGCATTATTCTGAGGAAGATGGCTAGCTGAGGGTGGGGATTACTATTCTGGTTTTACAAACAGAGAAGTGAAGGTATCTGGGTGGCAGGCCTCCCCTGATCATCAATAGACCTTCTCCAACTTTCTCTCGCGTCTCCTTTCCATCAGATGCTCCTCAGAGAAGGAGGTGAGAAACAGTCCAAGAAACCAACCCAAGCCGTTTTTCAGAGTAAGTGGGAAAATATTCGATTCTCCCATTTCAGCAGCAAACACGTTTCGAGGTTCCTGTCTGGCTGCCACCCTCTGTCGGGCACCCATGTTTCTCCTCTCCCTCTTGCACGTCCAGCAACAGCTCTGTGAGCCCTGTAGCTACTAGCCCGCGAGTCGCAGTGCCTCGCTGTGGTTGAAGAAATAACATGTTTTGGAAACCCAAGCAACCCTTTCCTGGCTGGGAGCAGAGAGGGAGAGCGAGCAGAATCCAGCTCTCAGGGGGCTTGTAGAGAGGCCGGCACCTGGCCTCCTCCGACACGGGCAGCAGAGAGTGTTCTGCTTTAATCTTTTTTATTTATAGTTGATAGCATCCAAGTTAGGAAAACAAATAGTATAAAAACCACCTTGGGTCAATTTGCAAATATGTAGTAGACAATGCTAAGTGCGATGAGGGTAAATATGCATTTACATAAGGCAGATTTTGTCACATGGGCATAATCAGAATGTTGATTTCAGATTCAGACTTGATCAAGGATGTGCCCGGAGCAAGGAATTCAACCTTTATGTGCCCCTAAAGAGAGGAAGCTCCCATGTCTGGAATGATAGCTAGCCAACGATTTGGGGAATGAATGAAATGTTTGTGAAGTCCTTCAACCAACCGCCTTCCTTCCCCATGCCCGCGCCCACACTTTTAGAATGAATGAACTGGGGGTCCCTTCGCCCCTTCCCACTCTAGTTTTTGTGATTTTATATTAGTCTCTGTGGAAGAACAAGTGATACAGCAATCTACAAGGAGAGAATATCAGATACACAATATAGGGCTACATGTAACAGGGAATAATTAGGTCATTAGATTATTATCAAATTCGGGCCACTAGATTTTTGCCATTCGAAGAACAAAATTAACTCATTATTTCAAAAGCCACCAGTCCAGAATGCAAATTTTAAAATTTAGGATACAGATGTAAGCTGAGAATTGTTTTTGTTTATAATGCTTTAAAGTTATGCTATTTTAGGAGAGAGAAAAAACTATATATATTACTAAATAAGCATAATAATATGAGGATCGATTGTTTCAGTCTTCAAGAGTATTATTTGACTGACTTTTAAATGGAAGCACTTCAATCATTTCAAATCCTTCCGTGCTGGTCAAGCCTACTAACCGCCTGTATTTTGATTGAAGTAGTATTTTTACTGCAAGATAAGCACCTTTCCAGAACACGTTGAATAACCGATGACAAGCCCTTCCTGCCTCCCTCATTTGCACACAGTGATTCTAGTACTGCTCTGAGGCATCCCTCAAGAAAAATAACATATAAATAGAACGTGAGAAATCACCACATTTTTTCCTAGACTTCACACTTCGTATGAAAAACAAAATTTCATTGTGCCCCGACACATCCTCTAATTTTTTTTTTTTTTTTCCCCCTCTTAACCTAAGAATTTTATCCGGCACTATAGCGTCGATCATAATGAGTCCCCAGAAGCGCCTCGGTTCCTTCGTCCAGACTCCCTCACGGCATGGACGTGGCATGCTGGGCCAATCTCAAATGTCGTTTTCATGTCAAATTTGTTTCAATTTTCTCAAAATGGTAGAAATTCACACACACAAGCAATTTGGTTGGGAAACGCGGTTGGTTGTGTAACAGCGTCAAACTTACTCAATGCATAAAATGTGCTCTCCGACACATAATTAATAAAAGGACGTTGAGAAAAACAGGGCAGACCCTCAAGTGCGAATTTAGTTCGAGTCTCAACAAAAAATATGAACCTAAAGGAATGTTCCAACTGCCAGCCTTCAGTTTCTTTTTGTGTATTCAGTTGCAAAATCTTGGGGATTTTGAAGAAAAATTTTACATTCAGGGCTTGCTTTACATATAAACCTGTACCGTTTATCGGTCCCTTTGTCACATCCTTCAGAGACCCTCTTTCTTGAAGGCAGTATAGAAATAACTTTATAAATTAGATATTTTTGGAATATGGTTCTATGCTATCATGTCTTCTATTGAAGAGAATTTTAAGTGAGACAGAGAAACAGTTATGATTTACAAGAAATAGGGGTTTGGGTTTTTTTTTTTTTTTTACTCTAAATTCAAATAGATGGCACTAAGTTCTATGGCTATGGCTCACAAGCAATAAAGGCTTTTCTTAAATGTTTTCATGATCTATTATTGTGCATTGTGCTTTTCTAAAAATTGTCTAACTAGACATCCTTAGGAAGCATTGTTGTCTGCCTAGTAAACATGCAATGGGCATTTTAATATTACTGAACAGCTCATTTACATGATAGAGTTCCAAAGAAATGATCCACCAAAAAGGTATATGTATATTTTTAGTCTACTTAAAAACAAATTTAAGAGAGTCATATGAAAAGCTTAAATGCTCTTACTTTGATCAAAGATCATTTTAGAGCATCAGACATACAAGAATATGAGGGTCTTTAATAATCTCTCAAAAATGAAGGACACACTGCCTTAAGTATGATTTTTAAAGGAGTGATTATGTCCTTATTTATAGTTTTAAGTAATATATATTTTTAAGTCATACACAGGAGACATTCTGTTAAGCTATGTCACATATCAAAAGTTAGCCCTGATTTGGCATAGTGCAGATGAATGAGTTATGTTATTCTTTCAAGTTCAGTATCATTATTATATGCATTATGTATCAAAACACCAGATTTAATCAATCCTGTAAATGTTTGCCAATATTCACATACATTTTTCCATGTATCACTTCATATTAACTGCAAATACACCTTTCACAGATCGGAATATTTAGACCAACGTGACTTTTAAAAATTCCTATCAAGTCATCTTAAGCATGTATATTAACATTTAATAAAAACAACTTAATTTAATGATTAACTACAGAGACTATAACAAATTGTAAATAAGTCATTTCCCTGAATGGACTCTCTATGGGTGTCACACGGCCTCTCAAAGCCACTCTTAATATCCTCACTGAAACTGTTACTGACTAATGTGCTACATTTTAAAGCCAAATTGGGTTTTCATTCTTCTCCTGCCAAACTAACTAGAGAGAATGCCTTCTATAGCAAAATGCAAGCTCATCTGCAAACCCATCCCTCAAGAAGGTTGGGAAAGGGGGAGAAGTGCTTGAAAATTCAAGGAAAAATTTAGTTTTGAAAGAATTATTTTGTAAACTACCCTTCAGCCCAAGGAAAAGTACCATGCTTACACAAACCCCAGGGACTGTGATTGACAGTGTATTAGTCAATGTTAGAATTCAATCAGGGAAATTAACTGGATAAATCATCCTTCTCAGAAAAGTCTGATTTCTTTCAAACGCTTGAATATTTTTGGAAAAAATCTTTGAACCTGAATTATCTGGATAATTAATTCAACAATTAAGTGTATAAGCGGATACTTATAAGGTATTTGAGCTTAAAAGAAAACGTTTCAATCTACTGTTTCATTTCTATGACCTCACCCTTTCCTGTTACAAAGTTTTAAATTTCAAGTTCAGCTTCTTTAACAAGAAATTACAAAAATTAATTAGTAAAGATTTTTAGGGGGTCAGTTTGCAAAAATACAAAAGTTAATTTTAAAAATGTCTCTGAAATTGAATTAATATTTCTAAAAACCTCCACTGACATCAATAAGATCTGACTACTTTAGCTATCCTTTTATGATATTAAGAAAACTCAAGGAGGAGTGGGGAGGTTTGGAAAAATAAACGGTTTCTTTTTATGTAACTAAATTGTCTTGAAGTCAAGGGATAAGTGGTTCTACATTTTGGACCACAAGATCGCATTCTGTAGGCAAAAAGTAGAAAAATTTTAACATAAGGGACAGAATCTTATCAGTGTAATAAACTTGGACTATAGCCAGAATGAAACTCCTAAAAGGTATTTGCTTTTACAAAATAAATCTAATGCTTTCTTTTTTAAAAAAAATGGCAGCATTTTAATGGCAAATGACTTTAGTGAAAAGGATTGAGCTCTTGTGTTCTGGATTTCAAAATTCACACTCAATTCACTGTACCTTATCAACTAATTTCAAACATTGCAACAAACAATTACAATAAAAATTTAGATCAATATCTACAAATTAAATCTAAAATTATCTGAGTTTCCTAACCAGAGGTATGTATGTAAGTTTCCCTCATTATATTAGAAATCAAAGACTGTATTAAGCTCTATAGAAATAAAATGTAGTCTTATGATACAGGAAATGTTCAGCTTTTAAGACTTTATTATCTGATACATTGGGAGATTTAAAGTCTAGGTTTTACATTATTTTGATTCTATTGATAAACCTTGGGAGAATCAAGATTTTGTAAGTAGTGTTACTTCCTGGGTAAAAAACAACTATTTTCTTTGATGATATCTCAAAAGATTTACTTGGAAAATGAACATTTCAGCCATTTTAATGTGTGCTATTACATAATTCTAATAGTGTTCAACTCTTTCTAATCTTCCAATAACCTGTTTGTAGATAATCTTGAGTCTACTTGATTTACTTATTAATCTGATAGCATAATTAACTAGAAAGGAAATCCAAAATCTAGCACACAGTACTAGCTAGGCCCACAGTGACCTAGGGCATAATCAATTATCTAGAAGAAACAGATGTTCTCAAAAGTGAATGAAACCACATACTTAAAATACACCTATATATCAGCCAAATGTCAAAGGTGGGGTCAATTTGGTTTCCAACTTGATTACACAACAAATTACTTTCTTTTAAAAATGTAGCAAATACACAACTGATTCCTTTGCTTATCAAATGTGATTTGTGTCATCAATAGTCTGTCCTAGTTTTGCAAGGAATTTTTTTTCTTCCAAATCACATGTCAAAACATTGTTTTTATAAGTATATCCAGTTACGTTTAAGAGAATGCTCATTTTAAATTAGGTGCTAGTTAAGTGGAACTAAGTTATAACTCTCAACATCTTCAGAAAGCTTTGAAATAACTGTGACGAGTCGCTACAGGAACTGAAAACAAAACCCCTCCCCCCCCTTTTATATGCTTGTCACTGCTCAGAAAATTATTTTGTGGAGCTCAAATGTACCTTCCTCTTTTATGTGAAACAATGTTTGGTTGGTTATAAAACCAAGTGTGAGTTGCATGGAATAGAAATCCTGTCTCCGCAACAAAAAGGGTCATGTAGGATTCAAAATCATAAGTTACTGATTGTGCTTTATCAATCTTTTTTGCAGTCCCATCCAAAGCCAACAGGGAGCTTACAAATGGTACCCTTTCAAGCTCTGGACTTCCTTTCCTTTTTTTCTATAGAAGAATATTAACTTTACATAGGCCATTTAATATAAATGTGTTTTATTTAATTTTGACAGTAGTAATACAACCCTCTATCTTTAAGGCTGGAAGTTATGGGCAGTTACGGATTCCAGGATTTGCAAAAACTCTCAGGTCCGTGCTGACCCTGGTCACCGTAAGTGACAATTCCTTCACGGTGCCATCAGCACCTGTATGTTCTGCTACCCCCGTAGGTGAACTATGTTTCTCACCCTAACACGCCCAACGAGACAATCACGAAGTTGGGTCCATCACAGAAATTAGGGAATGGAGCTCTTTTAATGGAGGCAGTACGTAAGTTAAAACTTGGCAATTAAAACCTGGGAACTTTTGAGTTTGCCCAGCAACACAAAGGATGTATGTAACTGATCTCGAACAATCAAATGCCTGCTAATTCGATTGCCTAGAATCCCAGTCATTAGCCAAGCAGGCTTCCAAATTCAGACATCCGGGCTCCAATTTTCCACTTAAACCAGAACACAGAAGAGTAGATCTGACCAATCAACTTAGGATAAAATTACCCATGAAAATGACTTATGGTGTACGGATTAGCAGCTGCGCAGCATATTCTGAAAAACCTAGGCTGCCACTTGAAAGTTTCACGGATTCACAAACTTCTGGAGAATTACCTTAACGTTCCGGATTTGGGTTATAGAAAATGGGTGTCACTTTGAAGATGTGCATTTGGTATCTTCCTGAATGACTAAAAGTAAAAATGTTTGCACATTTCCATTAGAGTGACTTAAGGCATTCTACTAATTCTGTAAGTTCTGAACAGAAATGACATTAAAAATAAAGATGCTATGGATGATATGCATTTGGGATCTAGGACGTACACAATCACAATTAAAACCACACACAAGAAATTCCAAGTTCATATAATTTATTGCAGTTAGCACACAGTTTAAAAATTCACCAACACACCAATAGTACAAAACTAAACAGCATTATAAGTTATTCCCCCCTCAGGAAAATAAAACATACTATGATTGTCAAAGCTAGATGTCAGTCTAAGTTTCAGAACAAAGGAAGAATGTGAAACTAATAAAAGGAAAAAGCAATCACTCACAATGACCACAAAAAGAAAATCCAAAAGAAAGTCCGTTTTCTCACAGACATTGATTGTCTTCTCTAAATTAATAAAAATTATTTTAACATAAACTGTATTTAAAAAAAAAAAAACAACTAGAAACTCTTCAAGTAACTAAAGATAATGCTCCAAGGCCATTTTCACAGCTTTTTTTTTGTTTGTTTGTTTGCTTTAAATGCCATTACAGCCAAATTAACACACATTTGACCAAATATTTCCAAACCAGTCCAGCAACACACAATGGAGTTTTCCATTCAGTATCTTAAGCACAAAAATAGGCTATGTTTACAGTAGTTAAGGCGATCAAATTTTAAACAAAAGCAATTTCAAAAAAAAAAAAAAAAGGGAAAAACAGCAAACGTTTTCCATGCTACTCCCATAGACCTTATTTGTAAGTGCAAGACAGGAAAACAAACACTGTGCAAAATGCTCGTGCCCCGTGTGCTGGGCCTTAAACCGCACGCTGGGCTGCAGCCCCTGCTGCCGCCATCCACAGAGTCTACGGACCCCCTTCCCCACGTCAATCAAGGCAGTCCAGGCCTTTCAGCCTGGGGCTTTTTCAGTCCATAGAATCTTTTCATGAGTTGGGGGGAGGTGGGGGTGGTAAGGAAGAAGGGGAGAAAAAGAAAAGGGGAGCAAAAAAAAAAAAAGAGAGAGAGAGAGAGAGAGAGAAAATGACCTATTGTCAATTTGTGCAGTAGTTATTCTAAAAATGCTCAACTGGGTAAATGTGTACACCTAAACTTTGAGCTGGCATGGGTTTTGTGCAATTAGAAGTTGGTTACGAATGCACACTGCACATGCAAATCTTTAAGCCGTTTGTAAACATTTATAGTTTCCTTGTTATGTAGCGAAGTTATCAATTTGCAGCTTAAGTTTTTATTCAGCTTAACAGTTTCAACTTAAAAGACAGTGGGGAAGTCAATTTAAATTATATAAAATAAAAATAAAACAGTGCATTTATGTTCTTCATAACACCAGGTATTTTCCACATGGTGCTATTTTTCTAAGGAAATTAAATAATTTTAAACTCACTCGTTAAAGTTATACAATGCAAACAAAGACAAAAATAGATTGAAACTCATGCATTTCTGTAGCGTTAATATTTACTTTTCAAGACTCAACTAAGAGCATCAACACAACCTGTCAAGTTCTTTGACACCCCCCTCCCCAGCCCATGTAATCAATTACAGTATACAATAACAGGAATTCACATTTTTCAACACACAGCTCAACACCGCTGAAGCTGCAATATCCTTTTCGTCCCAAGCAAACCTCCACAAAGACAGCGTCCCAGGGATCCCAGTGTGCTTGCAGAGTCTCTCTCATTGGGAGCTGTCAGCGAACCAGAAGTTGCCCCAGAAAGTTTTTAAGTCAACTGCTTGTTTAAAAATAGATAATCCAGCATTTCAGAAATTTTCCGTTTGGGTCTAAAAGCATTCAGGTTTCCAACAGCCAGAAAAGATTCATGCAATTTGAGACATGTAAAGAGGCTAAGAAAACTGGAGGGAACCTTCTAACTTTCAAAAAAAAAAAAAAAAAAAAAAAGAAAAAGAAAGAAAAAAAAAAGTGGAGGAAAAAGAGAGCTCAAAAAGACAATGCAGTGCTGACAAAATGAAGCCCTACGAAAGCATTTTGCGATAGGACGATTTGTTTCAAAGGTTCTTATTGGCTTCCTTCCCCTACCCCCTCGAAAGAAAACACCCCTCTCTATTCTCCAACTTGCTCTAAAGTTTCCTGTATCAGAATGCTAAATTAGTGAGATTCTCATGCTAGTCTAAAGTGCAAAAACAAGTTAATATCCCAACTTTTTAGTTCCAGGAAACAAGGCTGCTTTTAGACCGTACCACAACTATATAGAGATCTATTTATATATATGTATATATATATATATATATATATATTATTTATATATATATATAAAATTATTTCCAAAGTTCTTGCGAGCTATCTTCTAAGGTCCAGTCTCTGACAGCGGGCAAGCTCAGCGCCTCGCTCTTGACAGACAAGGAGTTCACCAACTCACAGTGGAACTTGCGGATGTGCCTGTACAGGTCCCCCGACTGCGTGAACCTGCGCTCGCACCACTTGCACGCGTGCGGCTTCTCGCGGGTGTGCACCACGGCGTGGCGGCTCAGGTTGTGCGAGTACTGGAAGCTCTTGCCGCACTGGGTGCAGGTGTAGGGCTTCTCGCCCGAGTGAGTCCTCTCGTGGCGCTTGAGCGTGTACATGCAGGAGAAAGTCTTGCCGCACAGCGAGCAGGTGGGCACGTTGACGTCGGCGGCCGGCTTGCTGCGGATGCCGTCCTGCTCGCGGAAGTGCGTGCTCAGGTGGATCTGCAGGATGTGCGGGCTGGGGAAGACCTTGTTGCACAGGGGGCACATGAAGATCTGGCCGGCCGGGCTCAGGATGTTGGAGACGTAGGGCAGCAGGCTGCTCTCCATGCCCCCCTCCACCTGGACCCGCTCGTTCTCGGCGGTCAGCATCTCGTCGTCGCTGGCTTTGTCCTCCCGCTCCAGCTCCCTCAAGACCGAGTCCTCCCTCAGCGGAGCCAGATGGGCCGGCTCATACTGTACCCTGTTATTAGTGCTCACACTTTCTTTCACAGTGCTATGTTCCATGTCATAGTCATTAGTGCCAACATCACTCTCATCACAGGAAGCCTCTTTCTCCACCTTCACCTGCACCAGGTTGCTTCTCAGCACGTCCTGTGAAGAGAAATAAGAGCTGTTCAGATTTTCAACTCCTGAAAGGCTGGACTTGACAGACAGGTCCAGCACACAGTCAACATCTGCTGAATCCCTCACGGAGGTGACAGACCTCTGGGACAAAGACTCTGTTGAGCTGCAGGGGCTGGCTACTGTTTTTCCAGCTGCTGCGGCGTGTGGCTCTGCCTCGCCGCCCGCCTGGGGGATGCCTGCTGAGTCTGAGGGCAATCGCATCCACATGTTCCCAGGCTCGGCCGCCAAGTCCCTTTTGCTGGGCAGGATGTTCAGTTTCTCATCTTCTCCTTCATCTTCATCACTGGGCAGATCACCGGCCATGTGGCTGCTGCCATCGGAGAGGCTCTCGACTTTGTCCGAACAACTTGAAGCATCTTCTTCCTTTTTGGTGCTGTCTGCCTCCGTGGTGGCTTTCTCTTTCAGCTTCTTTTTGCAGACTTTGACAATGTCATACATGTGGAGATAACTGGCAGCTGCTAGCACGTCTTCAATGGGCAAGTCTTTGAACTGGAGTTTCCCTTCATACATGAATTCAAGCAGGAGAGCGAAAGCTGGGGCTGTAACAATGTCGCTGTTCAGATGAACAATGTCTCTTTTGTCCAGCTGGTCCTTGTAAAAGAGGTGGAAGTACATGCTGCACGAAGCCAGTACGGCTCGGTGCGCTCGGAACTGGGCATCTCCCACCAGAACGGTGCAGTCACAGAGAAAACCCTGGTGTCTCTGCTCGCTCAGACACTGCAGCAAATGTCTACTATGGTCTGGAAACTCCATACTGTCTTCATAACCTGGGAAAAGAGAGATTTCTCATGAGAGCCCCGCCAGGAACAACTTTACAACTTTTCAACACCCGTCCCCACAGAAAAAATAATAATTCAGCTTGGCTGCCGAGGTACATGTCCCTGAATTTTAATCAGGCGTGAGACCCAAGGACTACCAAATCACATGCACAAACCTAAATGCGGTAGGAAAAATGCACGCTTTCCAAACTTCCTTAGCCCAGCCAAGCGGTCTCTGATGCCTCCCGACCTTCCTTGAACTTCTAGTCAAGTTTTAGAAGCCTTCATTTCAAGACGGTCTCTTACCAAGAATTCAGATCTCTTTCAGGAGAAATCTAATTAACTCTACTCATCAAATTATGTCCTACAAAGCAGCTTTAATTTCAAAGGGAACAACTCATATAATGAACAAAGAAAAGTCCCAAACACATTCTGGAAGATTCAGAAAACTTGTTCGACCATCCTTTTTATTACTTTTGATACTTGACTGCACTTAGAAAGCACAATTTAAACACACACTTCATCTGCATCAAAAAAACCCATAATGAAATGGCATAATTAGTCCAGAAATTAGCAAACAACTTACTTTTAAAGTCAGAGTGTTACAACAACAAAAGCCTTGTGTATAAAAACAGATGTTAATGCCTTAAGATTTGCAGGTACAGCACACATGCACGAGATCAGAAGGAACTGCACCAACAGATGGAACAGATCATCTCCACTACGAACAAATCCAAATTTTTTTTTTTAATGAATTGAGAAAAACTGGTTCTATTTCTTTGTAAAATCTGTACATCTACAATGCCAGGAGCCAGAAGGGCTTTATTTACCTCTGAAAATTCTCAACTTTCATCCTTCGCAAAGGAAGATGAATTCCATATTAAAATTAATTCAAACTTTTAGATAAAGGTATAGTACATTCAAATGAAACTCAAAGCTTTACAGGTTCAATGTATTTAAAAAAAAAAAAAAAGCCTTGCTAGAAAAGAGACACGATTTTTTCCTAACTCTGCCTTACCTCTGTCAACAGAAAACACTTTGTTTCAACATAACTTGATACATTTTGCTTTCCCACTAGCTTCTATTCTTTCCAATATGCATTGTCCTGATTTTCTGGAGGGAGAGCGGAGAGAAGCTGTACAATGGGTCAAAATTCAACTCCTTCAAAAATAAAGAAAACCCAACTTCCCCTTTCCTGTGACCAGAGGCAAGGTCCTACACCATCCATTTCAGAAGGTACATTTTGGGAATGGATACATATTAATTTAATATTTAGAAATTCCTTCCCTGTTTCTTCTACACTTTGCCCAAGATGGACTAAAACTTTCACCCTCGCCTCCAACACATTCTGTGAGATGCCACTGCTAGAATAAACCAAGATTCACAATACAATCCCTCTAAGTGCCCCACAGCTAACATCAATCCTAATCCTTGAGAGGGCTAAAAATAAAGATTGGAGGGCAGCTCACAAGGTAGCTGTGATCAAATTAGGAGGCTGAGAGGACAGAGAGGGACGAAGAAGGAAGCTTATAAACATCTGATCCAGCTGACTGTGGCCATATGGCAGCTGCTGCCCAGATAAAGAGATTAAGAACAGAGGAGTGCGATTACAGCTGTCTGGCCAATTCAGGCAGCTCAAATCTACAAGTTCTAAATTAGTCGCTAACACAAAAACTCCTGCAAATAATTATTGTTATGCTGAAATAAAAGATCTCTTAAATATATATTTGAAAGAGAAATGAGGAAACCAGTCAAACTATTCTCCTGAGGACAAAAGTCCCCCCCCCCAAAAAAACCTTCGGTTTCAAAAGCACATACAGCTGTATGTTTCAGTAGTGCTGCTGAATGTTTTGAAGAATAAAGTTTCACAGTGGAATTAATTACACAACAATCTAGCTTCTCAACTAGAATAATCTTCTCATATAAGTTTAAATGCTGGATTCCAGAGTTTACTATTTCTGCCCCCCCAACCCCGACCCCAAAAGCAAAAGGAATCCAAGCAGCAGTGAAAAACAACAGAAAGCATTTTAATCCAAAGTGATCTCTCAAAAAGCAGTATTTCAAAGCTTTCTTTAACATTTCAAAACTTGAAATATTTCTGTGAATTCAAGTTATTTATTTGCTCAAGCAAAAGGGATAAAAAAATTAAAACTAAACAAGCCCAAGACTTTCAACTCCAATAAGATGTTCATTTAATACTCAATTTCATAAGTTACTCCTAAACTAGGTTAGAAAAGTATAAATTTTTTTTTTAAATTAAATAAACAAAACACCCAAACACAAATATGCTCCATCTAATGTCTTGCTACGCCTACCTTTAGGACACATAAACCTGATTAAGTCCTTCCCTCTGAGTCTTGCTGGCTCCAGGTCTGTTACATCGGTGGGAAAAAAGCAGACTGAGAGAGACAGATGCAAAGTGGAGATGATGTTAGAGAGGAACGAGATACCTTCTCCACCACAGATCCGCACACACTAACTCCCTGTCTGTGTGTTAGAATAAAAGGCTGAGGGATGGCAGGCTGTCAGCTGCTCTGACATCATGTTCAGATGGAAATGCTACCTCCAGCTGTGCTCCTTTTAATGCCATATGCTACTCCTCTACACTCCTGCCACCAGCTTCTTCTTAGGAGAACTTTTCTCTTCTGTTAGTATAAACAAAATACTTCAAAGTCTCCCTTTTCCCCCAAACTTTCTAACAGAAGAAATTGGAAAAACTCAGCATATGGAGTTCTACTGTATTTATGGAATAGCAACACTTCTGTCTTAAGTTGGTGGACTGGCTTACATACTGACAGCACACTCAAGCCACGGTGCTGTTCAGGAAATCCAGGCTCACTTTTATTCAACTCCAACGTTTCGTTTCAAAGGCAGTTTACGGATATTTTTAAACCAACCCATTTGACATCTCCAGTCCCATTTCAACATTATTACTGCACTTCCATTTTTTTTTTTCCCCGCTGAGATAATGGTACACATGTCTTAGGATGTTGGACGACTATTCAGAACTATTCAGCCTGGTTCACATTATTTCACTCTTACTTAACTACTTATCTACAACTACCTTCTCAGGAAAATTTCTCACACTGCCAGTTAATGCAAATTTCAATTCTCAGTATCAACAAACTGAAAGTGCACTTTCTGAAATCCTGGAAAGTACTTCGGTTCAACAAGACAAATTCATAAAGCCGTACAACCTGCTACAGCCACTTACCTAAAACGAATGCCCACCTGCCTATCTGATCTGACTTTCGGCTCAGAAAAAGCAGAACTTTGCCTTCCCCTTGATCTGTGTCCCATAACAATCTTTTTTTTTGGGGGGGGCACTCTGGAAAGTGCAAGATCACAAGCAAACCTTTCAGGGAGAAAGGGGGGTGCCGGGTCTAGTAAGTTTGGGAACTTTTTAGCTAGACTTTGCGGGTCTTTTCTAATGGCTGATGAAATCGGAACCTAATCGGGGCTAGGCGGACCGGTGCCCTGCAAGGTGCAGCGACATCTGTGAATGTCAAACACATCGCCACAGCCTCCTGGGAGGGCGAGGAGGAGAAAAGGAACTGGGCCTCAGGCCCAAGTGTCGCAGCCCCGGTGATAACCATTCCGTTCTCGTTAGAAAACCATGGCAAAGAGTTAAAGAGTAACAGAAACCAACGTCTCTGTCCTGTCCTTCTCGCTTTCCCAAAGTCACAAACCGAACTTTCTCTAACTTCGCGATGAATGACATAATTACGAATGCCTATTTCAGGAAGCCGTCTTCGGAGATAAATGCCTTCTCCGCCGGCCACACAACCTCTTCTCCACAAACGCCCAAGCCCCATTCCCACATATCAGACATTAATCACCCCATTTACCCAGTGGGGTGGGGGGCGACTGACAGTTTAATGAGTCCCAAGCACCGCAATGGGCCGGCGGCTCCCACTCCACAAATCAAGCCCTTCACGTCCTTGCTACCGCGGGTCCAGGGAGGTTGGTGAGGTCGGGTTTTGTTTTTCAAAGAGGCGGGGCAGGAGGGGCACCGTGGGGCGGAGGGAAGAAATGCAAATCTTTCCGTACTTGGCTGTGCATAAAACACTCGGGGAAAGAGGAAGGGTAAACCACAGGGAAGGAGGTGGAGGGCGTAGAGCCGGTGCGGCAGGAAAACACCTTCAACAACAGACGAGAAAACAGAGCCGGGTCACGGCAACAACAAAAGAAAAGTCGTAAGAAGCCGCGGGGGAGGCGGGGGGCTGCGACCGCTTCGCCGCCGCCCCGCGCGCGAGCCCCCGGGGCCTCCCCGCCGCCCCTCCCCCGGGCGCCACTGCAGCTGCACCGGTCCCCGGAGCCGCGGCCGTCCCGGGCGCCACTGCAGCTGCGGCGGCTCCCAAGCCCCTCCCCCAGCCCGCCGCCCTCCGCCCTCCGCACCCGGGAGGCGCCGCCGCAGCTGCACCGGCCGGGAGTCCGCCCCGCGCCGCAGCTGCACCGGCCGGGGGGGCGCGGCGCGGAGCCGGCCAGCCCGCACCGCGCCCGACCCCGCAGCTGCAGCGGCGCCCGTCCGCGCGCGCCCCGGCCTCCCGCAGCTGCGCCGCCCCCCGCCGCCCCGACCGCCCCGACCGCGCAAACTAACTCCACTCGCGGGGGCGCCCCCGGCCCGCCCCACTCCCGCACCGCCGCGCCGGCCGCGGCCGCACCGCAGGCGCCCCCGCCCGCCGGGGCCCGCGGCGCGGAGGGGGCGCCGGGTCAGCAGCCGGGGGCCGCGCCGGGACTCACACGGAGCGGCCCGAAGTCACCGCGTCCCCGCCGCCGCCGCCGCCGCCGCGCGTCCTCCGCCTCCCGGCCGCCGCCGCCGCCGGACTTGGTGGGCTTCCTCCTCCTCGGGCCCCCCTCCCTCCCGGCCCCCCCGCCCCCCAGCCCCGGCTCCGTCGCCCGCTCCCCCTGCCCCCTCCCTCCCTCCCACCCACCCCCGCTGGCAGCCGGAGGAGCGCGGCGGAGCAAAGAGGGCCCCACTCTCAACGGCTCCCCATGGCAGCAGCCCAGCGGCGGCCGCAGCCTGCCAGACACAGCGAGGGAGCGAGCGAGGGAGCGAGCGGGAGCCGCCGGGCCGGGGAGGGGCGGGGGGGGCGGGCGGGGGGCGGGGAGGGGCGGGGGCGGGGGGACGCACCACGCACGCACGCGGCGGCGCCGGCCAGATGTTTCCCCCCCCTCGGCCCGCCCCTTTCCTCCCCCTGCCTCCCCGCCCTCCCGGCGTTGGGCTCTTGCGATTTGCCCGGAAAAGCGCCAGGGGACCGGCGCTCCGCGCCCGCCCCCAGGCCGCAGTCTCCTCCAATAGAAAGGTGACTTTTCAGGAGGGCGGGGACAGTGGCGGGCCATCGTCGGACTGACAAGAGGGCCCAACCAATGGGAGAGGCCGACCGGAGCTGCCGCTCGCGCTGCCAATCGCAAACAGAAAACTGTTGGAGTGGGCGGGGCCCGGCGGGCGGGGGCCGGTAGCGAAGCGGCGCGGGGCGGAGTCCTCGGGCGCAGCGGCGGTGGCGGCAGCGGCGCCCCTCTGGGTGACTTGGCCGTGAGAAAGTGAAAGGAGCCCGCAGGCGGCGGCGACAGCTGCGCTGGGAGGGGCCTGTTTCCAGGCTGGGAGGCCTCGCGCGCTCTGAGGGTGCGGAGCAAGCTTTTCGGTGTGCACCGTGACAGACATAAATGTACTTTGAAATATACTTAGTGGGGCTCGGCCGCTTTAAGTTACGCAGGTATTCTCGGGAGGCAGGGCTCTCGGGGACACAGATGACTCGAGTCCGGCATTAGGTGGCTCCCTCGACTCCCGCTGCTGCGGGGGACGACGCCCAGGTCTTCGCCTGCGCGAGCGCGGGGGAGTGGACTCAGGAACGTTCTTGCCTCGTCCTGCGGTGTCCCGTTTCCAGGTGCACACCGGGGCGCTGCGGACGCCACAGGCTCTGAGGCTCAGTTTCTAGGCGTCATTCTCACGTCGTCTTGTTACAGGCAGAGCAGAACGTCTCTTTCTCTCAGAACCCCCTTGTCGCATATGTACATGCACTGTTACAAGTAAAGACATTACCAAGTGACCAAATTTCAGGGAGTTACAGTAAAATTGATACTTGTAAAGCCTTAGCCTGATTCCTTAATTGGTACGTATCAAGCCACAACTTCAAACTACCGAGGGAAGATGTGAGACTGCTCTATTGCTTTTCCTCCCTTCAAATAAACTTTGATTTCTGTTCTTTGCAATTAAACTGTGTTAATTATGGCCACGAAGAACTGTAGAAACTTAACCCCTCAAAAAATTAGAAATATTGTTAAGGAGGCAAGAATGACAAGTATAAAGTTGAATAACAAATTTTAAAAAAATGGTTCAGAATATAAAAAAACTGCAGCGTGATGAGGTCAGTACGCTAGCAATTGTCAACTGAAATGTGTTTATTCTTTGCTAACTGAACCGGGAATGGCAAGCAAGCCTGTTGCTAACCAACTTGCCAGGAGACCTTTCAACTGGGCAAAATGTGCTTTCACTTTGTTCCAGGTTAAATGGGTAAATTAAGTTGAAAGTTTTGTGTGGGCAAATCAGAATTACTAATAAAATACAAACAGGAGCACACAAAATTGTGGAACTAAAATACTACTGGAATATCCATTTAGAAACAGTAGTAATGTTCTCTCCTCTCTCCCTAACCTTTTCATCTGCCCTCATGATGCATCTCTGAGGTCAAGGCCATCCATATAATAATCTAGGGTTTTTTATTCCATGAAATATGTGCTTTTGGCAAATTCTAGATCTTTTAGTCTGTTGGTAGGAGGCCCAATTTCAGTCTGACCTGTTTCAAGTTAGGGAAATTTATAAATGTTTTTGATGGATGAAATATAAAAAATGTGAAAAGGAATACACGCTTTTACTAATAAGCTCATGAAAGAAAAGGAGGAAAATATTTGCATTCTTAAAAGCTGTTTCTCATCTAAAAGTTTAAGTAACAGATCTCTAGAGGAGTAGACAAAGTGAATTGATATGTCAGGACATTAAGTAACAAATTCATCAGAAAAATGGAACATTCAGATTGTCCACACACACACAAAACCCTTAGAATTTCAGTTCCATGACATCTCTAATAAAGGTTTTAGAGAACACGCCTCCAAGTAGAATAACAGCCCCAGCAATGTGATGGAGAGATACTAATGCATTAAAAGTTGTGAGTGTTGTTTCTCAGATCTAACAGTTATTACTAGAATCCATTTCGAGGGCTGAATAGTGTAGCCAGAAAAATATAGATTAAATGGATATTCAAGGAAGCAAGTGTGTTGTTCCTCAATTACGTAAAAGATTTATAAACTTTTGAAAATGCAAGAGATTCATACATTGTCAGAATCATACATTTATGGAGTATTTACCATTTTCAAGGAATAAGATACAGAAGACAATAAAAAAGTATGAGCAGGTTCTCTCCTGCCTGGGGTTAAAATTTAGTTGGGAAATAAATGGCATAAATATATAAAAATCTGAAACAACAGAGACGCTAAATAACAATACAATAGTATATGAATGTCAGCTACATTTACTATTCATTTGCTACAACCACTTATCCCTGGTTCCTGGGGTGGTTGATTTTCTCTACCCTTTTTTTTTAGAGTAAAAAAAATATATATATATATGTGTATATAAATATGTATATGTAAATATATATGCATATGTAAATATGTATGTGTACATACACTTATTTTTACTCTCTGACTTTAAAGAATCTTATAAACTTACTATAAAACGATGTATTTAATCATCTTTGCAAAGTCAGCATACAAATTGTAAATAAAGACTGATATCAGAGGTGTCATAATACATAATGATTACTATTTTTTGAGCACCCTTTGGAAGTATGGAAGATAATAAGTCAAACTCTTAATACCTTTTTCAAGTAATCACCTCAAAGCTGGGTCTTTTTTACCTCTGCACGACAGGTTTAGCAAATTACCATGGTACAAAGCTAGTCGTCAGAGTTGGGGGCCAATAACCTACTTGCCTTTCCCTCAGTGAAAGAAAAAAAAGAGTGCAGAAAGTAGTCTCTAAACTATCAGAAAATATATACCGTACTTCCCTCTGGAGGAATCCTAGTTCTGAACTGTTCCAATTAATCCATACTTTTCTGAGAGTCCTGAAATTAAAATGATACAAGTTCAATCTAACCATTTCATTCTAACAATGGTTAGCTTTCTTACCAGAGAACAAGTTTTATGTTTTAATAACACATGATTTCAACCAATAACAATACTATAAAATGTTGACGCCCAAAATAAAATTTAATTTGATGAGTAAGTCCATAAAATGAATGTGTGACTTTTAAATGTAAACCACAGGTCAAATCTCTCTAAAAAAAAAAAAAAAAAAAAAAAAAGCCTAAAAGCCTATTACACTTTGTGCAATAGGTCATGTTACCTATGAAATGAATTTTTGAATATAGGCTTTTTATAAACTTCAGGTATAATTGGAATTTTTCTTTAAAAAAATTAAGGAGGCAATAGTAACAATAAAAAAAAAAACCCAGATATTCCCAAGTGTCCAAGTGTAATACTTTATATCTAGTAGCTAAAAAAGGTAATAAAACAGGAGTAGAGGTGAACTTGCTTGGAATCGAGAGAACAGGTTGAAATGGCCTGAGGGGAAGAAGAGACACAGAAACACGGCCTGGGACAATGGTGAGACAAGTCAAGTAAATGAACAAACCGGAACGCACACCACAAGAACGAAACAAACAGGGAGCACGTTTCCCAAAGCAGCGTTTGTTAAAAAATACATAATTCTGCAAAGTGTTTTATATACCAAGTCATTCCCTGGAGTATAACTTATGTAATACTTGAATCTCTTCCTTAAATTCCTCAACTCTGAAAAGCCACAAACAGGAGATAATTTATCCTGATTCTTAGCCCTGAAGACAGAAACAGTGTTATCATAAACTCTTGAAGAAAGGTCCTTAGCAGATTTTTCCCGGGCATTGGGAATATACCCTCTACACAGAAAGCAGAGTGAGTCTCTACCAGTAATTCAAACCTGTTTGAGGGTTAAGGGCAGAGAAAAGCAAAAGATAGTCTTCCCAGAACTGTTTTTCCTGTGTTGCCAGTTTTCAGTTGCTTACTGTAAATCAATGCTTTTACGTGACCATCATAAATCCAGAGTCGGCATAATGGCTGAAGGAGGCTTGGTTGACAAGACTGGCCACTTCAGAGAATTTAGAAAAAAAGCAGAGAGCCACCCAACCCACACCTCTTTCTCTTTCTCAGTCTCGCTTGTCTTTTCTCATCTGTCTCTCTCTCTCTCCCCCCATACCCTCTCCCATAAAATAATTATGCCTTATGGCATACGAAGGGAAAAAAAAAATCATGCAATGATGCTTTTTACAAGTTAACTTTGTGCTATAATACATTCATTATTCACTTTGTGTATCATTCCAGGCGACTTTCAAACTCCAGGTTGGCTCTGTTCCTTGCTACACAGAATGCCTTCCTGCCATCCAATGATACGAGTTCAGTTAAAAATTATTTAAATTTAATCCTAAACAAATTTGTATAGATAAGTCTCCCTCCCCTGAAAATTACACTGTACCTTCGAAATCCAGATGTTGGAATTTATCTGCTGTTTGGAGATTGCGTTAATTCGGATAATTAAAAGGTGCATTCATTTCATCCGTGGGATTTTTAGATTTAATTCTTTAAAGTAATCTCATGAAACATGACTTTTCCAGACAAATAGATTCTATTAAAGAAAGATTTGATATAAAACCTATGCTATTTATGCCTCATTTTTTAAAAGATAATGTACATCTTCAAGTATTGATTGTTCTAAAATTCTGTAAAATATATGGTAGAAGTAGATTGTTTTGTTCAAATGAATGAAGCTAAAGATTTGAATGTTCCTCTTCCTAATTATATGCATTTGCTTAAATTGAGGCTTGTAGAAATTTGAGTGCAAATGAGCTTCGATAGAAAAGGTGAAGTAAAGAGAACAAGAGAAACTACCAGTGGGTATTGATGTTGTGCACCTACTATGTGTCAAGTGCGGTGCTTCTGACCAAAAGGTAGGAGCATCTATCTGTCTGCATTCCCATACAGGGAGACATTTGTCCTTCCTTTTATGCTTGTTCCACCCTTGAATTCAGCAACTTCTTAGACTTTAAACCAGCAGAAAGGAAAAAATACATCCAAAAATTTTTTACTGAAAACTTACAATACATTAGAGAAACTAGGAATACATTCTCATAGTGTTTATTGTAAAATTTCCACCATGTGCTAGGTGCCAACGACACATGAAATAATCTAATTCTTTTTATATGTAGGATTTATTACATGTGAACCCACTGGACAGAGATAACATTTCATTTTTCTTTCAGTGTCTCAAAAGCATACCTATTGAAATAATATCAAATTGTCTTAATAAAAATTTTTTCTTATAAAGAAATTCTATAAATTTAATGCGAAAGTCTTGATACATACCAGATTCAAACTATTCCTGGTAATAAGAGCAGACAGAAGGTTAAATCTCAATCCAGAAATTTCCTTCGCCCTTAGTGATAACAGGCAACTCAGGAAGTTACTTCCCTTATGAAAAACTAGCGTTTATGCTTAAGACTAAAATGATTATTTTTAAAGTAGCCATTTTACAATGCAAATGTGTATCTAAATTAAACTCAGTAAAAATAAGCATTTTAAATTGAGGCTGCAGTAATGACTTTATGGGAGACAATAGGAAAAGAGGTTCTTGAATACGAACTCAGATTTCAAATCCCTTCTAGGTACCCTGAGACTTTCTGTGTCCCTTAATGGGTTAGTACTTATTCAACTGAGAACCCATTGCTGTGAAGTTGTATTACAAAACTGAGGCTGTTCAGCAAGGTAGTAGAAAAAAAAAAAACTGGCCTGCAATGCCGAGCCATGCCTTAGCACTTAGAATGTGGTACAGATGCAAGAACACAGGCTTGCTAAGACAGAATAGTAACTAGAGTCTGCGTAACAAAGACACGTGCACAATGAACATTTTTGACAGACACGGAAGAAGAATATAAGGGACAATAGCTTGACAGGGAGAGGCAGGGCTACGAAGAATGGCGAGACAATGGTGACCGTACAGAAGAATAATTGAAGAGAGATGGAGAGAAGGAAAGGTCCTACTGGGAAGTGGTGTGTGGCAGAGGCCTTGGTGATGGAGATGGTGATAATGCGTGGTGGTGACAAGCAAGGTAGACAAAGCAGAGGTGTCAGTGTTTCTCCCTGGGCTCTGCTGATCCTATGCCACTCATTTTGGTCAAACCATGTCTTGTTCATTGTCCTTAAATGATGCTGTACGAAAAAACTAGCCCCAAATTAAAGTGGATTAGCATATACTTGGTATTAGATTATACTTGGCTATGATCAGGGCACAGGCATGCACACACCTGGGTCATCAGTTTGGCTGATTTTTCGAATAAGACCTGCTTGACATAAGTTAGATTTTCTTAATATAAAGTCAGAGCTTCACAGCACACACATTACATAGTTTTAGGTTGGCCTTAGAGCAAAATTGTGGGACTGTATTGACATTTCACTGAGAAATTAGAACTTTTTATTAACCTAACTAATCATGTTTCAGAAATTCATTCATTCAACAGTCACTGAACATCCAACATACATATGGCCTGGTATTAGGCACATTGGCCTCCAAACAGCTGGCTTGGAACATGACCGGATGCATGAATTAGCATTAGAGAAAGAATGTTGAATAGACATTAGCAAAGTGAACCGGGATAATTCCTATGATCTAAGTTATTGACTCTATTTTTGTTTACTACCTTCCTCAATGGGATATAAGCTCTCTCAGGATGGGGACTTTTTCTACATTAATAACTTTACCCTATAATGGTGATTGGCACATAATAAACATTCAAGAAAGACTTATAGGTGGGCAGGCAGGCAGGCAGGGAGGAAGGGAGAGATGAAATAACTTTGACATTTGCATTTTTCCAGAGTTTGGAGGAAATAGCAGCCTTTCCATGTTCACTGCTCCTTTCAAACTCAGGAAAAATAAGTACAGCTTATTCTGTAGAGTACCAGAAAAGTATCCATTTATTTTCTTGGAGGTACTCTGAACCAGCATAGAAATACCCAGATGGACGTGGTAAAGACTTCTGATAGAATCAAAGCATTTCTCTAACATGTTTGAAGAGTATGCACCTTTGAGGCATTTTAGAAATGAGTTATTCCTGAAAACATCTTTCGTAGGCGTAAGAGGTGGTGGTATTTTTGTAAGTTGGAAGAGAATGTTGGTATGGAGTGGTTAACTGGCTTATCTAAGGCCCCGATTTACACCGGGGAATTGCAGAACTAGGCAGTCATCATCATCATTGTTCTTCAAATACTTAGGCCCCTCTGAAACTAAAAGGAAATTCGCCACTGTTTTTAAACAAATTAGAATCTACTATTCTTTGAAAAAAAAGAATACCATCTATCAGGTCTTTATTTTTAAGGGAGAAGTCCATGATCTCCTTGGAACGACACAGACAAGCTGAAAATATAACGAAAGGAATTATTCCTGACTTCTCAAGTGTAGCTTCAACTAAACACACATGCCATTGGTGGATATAAATCCAGGTGCCTCCAGGGTGCCTCCAAGTAAGAGATGTTTTCTCTTTCCGGAGAGACTGTTAGGAGAGTAGGGTCCTAATAGCGGTAAATCTGATGCCGAGAAATCTATAAAACTACACATATATGTGTGCATCCTGTGACTATGAGAGATAAAAGATTATACTTTCATTTGCATGGTTTGCTGGGTTTTATTTGGCAGACACAATCACGCAGGCTATGCAGAGCCCATAAAACAAAGTGAGAACAGCAGCTCATTTGGTGGCAGAATGTAATGGTTATGGCTAAAGCGCTTACATAATTCATTCAAACCCTTATGCCTATATTTATTGTTGTTTAAATGAAAATCAAACTCTCTCAGCCATAAGGAGGAATCTGGTCAGAAATTTGATTGAGATCTTTCTTCGTACACAGCTTCTGAAGTTATCAATCCCCAACGCTAGAAAACGGCTACGAAAATATCCAAGAGTAAACACACCTCCCCTAAACATGTTAGTACTCCATTTCTCCAAACCTGCCTCTCTAAAAAAACTCTAAAACTCCCTCAGAATGAGAGCACGTGAAGAGAGAGGCCCTGTTCAGTATTCTGACTGGGAATTCCTGTTTCGACTCCGAGAAGACTCAGAGGAATCGCGAACCATTGTTAAGAGTTAATGGATGGCATTGAGATGATGTTTAGTTCAAGATAATACTTGGGGGCAGGGGGCATACAAAAGAAGGGCCAGGCCTGTGATACTGGCCCAAACCATTCACGCAAGTACAGTGTCTTTTAATGTTATTTAAAGTATTTCTGTCATCTCATATTTCTAAAAGAAGATTTTTTAAATTCATCATTCGTAATCACTTCATTCTTGTTATGTTGCAAGACAGAAAACTTTGGCTCTCAGTTGTGAATGCTCAAGACTGTGGGCTTTTTCAGTTTTCGTGAGGTTCTTTTTAATAACCAGACCTGAAATATAGTTTATTAAAGAGAAATTTATACCGTATTATCAAATATACATCTGGATAAGGTTTAAAGATATCAGTGATTATTCCACCAATTTAGTGACAATGGAACTATATGGCTTAAAACAGGTATGTAAAATAATATTATATTTTTATTTTCTAAGATCTCATGAAAGTAACATATATGATAGTGATCTAGAAACATAAATTTTATCATGGTAATTAAAATTGCATGCTGTTAATGGGATAGACATGTTTACTATTTCTGGGCTATTATAATATTTATAAAGTAGTCTTAAAATCAAAGAATAAATTATCTCTTAATTATTTTTTAAATGACTGCATACCTTCTCTATGCAAGTTAAACAGGTATGAAAATAAATAAAAAGTATGGCCTAAATTTTACACACCATGAGCAAATTGCTATTTTTGAAACTGGGTTATCCCTCTTGTTTTTAGAAATTCTTCATTATTTTTAGTAAATCAATATGGAGACTAAAGTGATTAGCTCTAAATTTTCAAATTTGAGATTTTTTACCATTTAGGTTGTTATTATATACACAATGAACCCATTTGGAGGGGAAAGACAAGTACAAAAAAAAGTTATTTTAAACCACTACTAACTGCAAGTAAATAATTCATTTCTTAAGTAACGAGATAATTGACTGACAGACTTCATCTTGCTTTGGTAGTAAGCCCAAGCAGTGCATGCATGCGTGTGTGCATGTGCGCACGTGTGTGTGTGTGTGTGTGTGTGTGTGTGTGTGTGAAGCATAGTTCTGATTGCATATTCCTCAAGTTGAACAGGAATCAACAAGCAAGAATCCCCCAGAATAAGATATTATACATTTCATTTGAAACAAAAAATGCGATTGCCATAAACGTACTATAACCTTGTGTATTTACTCTTGTCGAGAAGATGTTTCCTTGCTAAACCATATTCATCTTTCAATCGGCTGATTTTGATGGCCTTTGGGTGGCTCCAGGGAAACCTGACAAGTTGGCAGTGGGGGTGGGGGCGGGGAGGGAAGTTAAGCTAATACTGATGAAGAGAATTTGAGAAAGAAAGAGAGGAAAAAAAGATCAAAAAGGGGAGAAAAGAAGAAAGGGGAATGAAGAGAGCCAAATGAAATTAGGCAAAATTTTAGGAATAAAACAATTGCACACGTTTTCATTTAATTCATTTTCCCAAAATAATTAATTTAATTGGAAATAATATGCTCTAATGTTTTAATTTAAAAGAAATTCTCCCTTCTCTTAACTAAAACATTAGGGACCTGATGTAAAGTCTTGATTAGCTGAAGGCCTACGTGACGTGTTTTGACGGCCACATCCAAAGAGACGTGTAGACTCCTGAGACCAGAGAGAAGCAAGGAAGAAAAGGAAACAAAACAAAATATTTTTTTTTGCAAAGACGTCTAGAATGAAGAAGCCTCACTTTCTGAACTGCCTGTTATCAAGGCAGGATGGTCTTTGGGGCAGAGCGAATATTCAGATTCTGTTGCCCTAAGTGAGTGAATCTTGAACTGATTCATGGTTTTCTTCACCTCCATGCTACGTGTCGTCAAACTTCACCTCTACCACAAATATTTTCCTTGAAAATTTTTTACTTTTGAGTTCTTAAAGCATATTATTATTATTATTATTATTATTAGTTTTAGTTTTGCAATCTCCAATAGTCCTTATTTTCACTCAAAATTACAATACGGGGGACTCTGGCCAATGCTATGCAGATGGCCAAACAGATAATACAGACTCAGTTCATGAATAATATCCACTCAGAAAGAGGACAAAAGCAACAGGAAAAAAGAGCCCAAATTGGACAAAATGTGCGTGCTATATTTAAAAAAACACACACGCGATCATTGTCAGAGATCATTAAGGGTGCCCTGTAGTTTTAATGACATGCCAGTGGCACCAATTTGATGTGACTGTTTGCTCTTATCGTCAATAAAAAAAGTCATAACTGCCATCAAATTTAAATTTAATTTATTTTCTACACAGCCCTTTCTGTTTTCCTTGTTGTTTTTTTTCTTTTATAACATTAACACTTTTTTTTTGTTAAAAAATGTGTGAAAGATTAATTTGTGGAATGAGGGGAGCTGTGGGTGCACAGCACAGGACAGATGGCGTGGGTGGGACATGACAGTTTTCGTCTGTGGCATCATTTTGTTGTTGCTATTGCAAGTGAGCAAAATAAAGCTACTGCTACCGTGATTATTTCTTGGGGGGCCCCTCAGAGAAGGGCATTGCTTTTCTTCATGTCAGGCCCCCCATACACACACACACACACCCCCCCAAAACCACCAGCCCTGTCAGGAACACCGTTTGTCCTCCTGAGAGCACCTGAATTTTCAAATTGCATTCATATAGAATTCAACCTGACTTTTGGATGCAACACAATGAAATCTACTCTTTTTGGTAAGCTGACTATTATGAAATGAATTAATGGGCTGTCTTCTCTGAGATCCTGTATTGTAAACGCAAATGCATGAAACTATAGATACAAAAAATATATTTTTTTTTTAAAGGAGAAGACTTTTTTTTTTTTTTTTTGCACCAGTCAAAATTCTACTCATGTTCAAGGGGAGGGAGAAACAGTGCAGGTTTATACATAAAGGTTTGATTTTTGCCTGGAACAGCCTTAATTTACACATAAGTGTTGTAGGAGTTTGCTATTGTAAAGGTTCTTATTGAAGAAGAGAGCAATTACCACAGAAAATCAGTCATATGGCACACACAGACATTCTGAGAAAAAGTAAAACTTTGAGGAGGAAAAGGGGAATTCAGGACAGCACGTGGGAAGAGAGATGCGAATTTTTTTATGCACAAAGACATCCATTAACAATGTCTTTATCAGTTCCCTCTTTCTTGTTAACCAACTTGCAGTGCCCAGGATATGGGAACGTGATTACAAATAAATAGTTTTGGGCAGGGGGGTAAGTAAGCGAGTGCCTTTGAAGATGGTTGGTGGTTAATTCATGGCAAGGCAAGATTTGCCTGAAGCAAAATCTCCTCAAAACCTTGGCCTCAAACTGGTGCTTCTGTCATAGGAAGGCGAGACAGCCCACAAAGGGATGTCAGAGGCCACAGAACCGAACATGTCATCATTTTCCTGTAGTCGTGAGGCCGCTTCAGCCTCGAGATCAGTGTCTTCTGATGGATGGGGTACTTGTTATTCAAGTCATTGAATATTATTATACTATGTTCCTAATTAGACTGGAGGCTTTTCCTGATAAGGATGGTGCTGTGGGACCATGGATGCAGCATGAGGCCGTGTGGTGGCAGTGTGACAGGACGAGTGTGAGCACGGGTTCGGGAGGCAGACCATTTGTCCCAGCATGTAACTGCCACCGAGTTACCTGAACAGGTCTGAGCCTCAGTTTCCACCTCTGTAATCATGGGGCGACAATAACAGCATGCACCTTTCCTACATGCTGGCGTGAAAGGGCCAGTCCCTTGTGAAGCATTTAGACAGTGCCTGGCAGGTCGTCAGTCCATGAGTCCTCATTTCCTAGGAGTCACTTTTTGGACCCTCCCAATACCTGGCATCCAAGGGCACTCAAAGGCCCCAATCTCTGACGTGAAACATTTCATCTTCTGTTTCCTTGGGGGTAGGGTGGGCAAATTCAGTGCTGGGATGTAGCTGGGTGGATGGAGAATGAGGGAGAAAGAAAGACACGTTTACAACGAACTATTCTGTATTACATAGTGGGGAGGGTGTTATTTATGTCACAGGAAGTAGGGGGTGTGGGACAGAGACGAATTTTCCTCCACCCTCAAGATTCTTACGGCTGGTCTAATAATCAAATAGACATGGGGCAGATTAGCAAGAGGAATAACCAAATTAATGTATACACATGCGTGGGAAGGCCACACACGTGAGAGAGTCAGAGACCCCTTACAAGGCCAGTTCAAAGGAGAAAGGGAGACTGAGGTATGAAGAGCCTAGAGCTGGGGAGGAGGTAAGGTGCCCTGGGGGCTAGAAAGGGTCATCCAAGGTGATAAGAAGAACAAACGTTTGGTAAATAGAAGTTTGCCCTGCCCTATTGATGGCTCAAAAGATAATCTATCATGGGCAAGGCCCTTAATTCAAGTTTTTCTGGGTACTTAAAGGGAAGGAAGGAAGTTTCGCTTGAGCCTGAAGCTTAAATGGCCTTTAGTTCCAAGGAATCAGCACACTACCAAGGCACATCACTTAGCGTGGCTCTTTCCGAAGCCCCTCAGGTGAAATCCGGTGTCTGAATTACACGCCTGTCAAATAGCGTACACAGAAAGGAAATAGGATAAAGGTGTCTACCACACATCTAATTTTAAAGAGAGTTATCTGTTTCATGTTTGTTTGTTCTACTAGAGTTTCTCCACGATTCGATATAGGGGTAGGCGTCGTAGAAACGGAGTACAGCGTGTTCTTGCTGTTCACGCAAACGCAAGCGCAGACACGAACTGACTCAGAATAGAGGTCTCCGCATAAATCAGGACGACGACCACACCGCTAGCCCTGCTTACAGCGAAGCAGTCCCAGTGCTTGTTATTTTTACCCCTATGTGTGTGTGATCATTTTTCCATGCATCCTGAGCCACGAAATGTATGAAGTCTCCCTGTTCTTCCTTTGTTTTTCGATGCAGTTATATTTTTACGCCCAAAACACCAAAGAATGGTCAATTTACTCCAGAGGAATTCTGATGGGCTGAGACTGGGGTGAAAATGGTAAGCTATATGCATTACATATTTTTGAATATAAACCAACATTTATATACATGTAGACAAATGGATGTCTAGAATTGCATGTTGTATAAACCAATTTCTCCTTCACAGTAAGAAGTTTGTACTTATTCAATGCAGTAAAGGCATCTGGAACTACCCCCCACAGCTCTTCTCCTTGTCTTTGTAATAGAACACCTCATTTTCTCTAAATACATGGCTGCCCAAAATAAAAACTCTATTTCCCAGCTTCCTTTGAAGCTAGGTATATAGCCATAGGATAGTTTTAGACAATGAAGTATAAGTAGCGTTTTGTGGCATTTTATAGAAAGTCCCCTAAAAAAATAGTTCATGTGCCTTTTGACCCCATTCTTCTTTGCCTCTTTCCACCATCTGGAATATGGCTCGAGAGTGGACCATGGGAATAACCGCTGGGCGATAGGGAGCTGGAAGAAGCTGCTGAGTTTAGTGACCTCCGAAGTACCCACATCAGCCCGGGACTGCCTGTTTCTCGACTTGGCTTCTCTAAGAGAGAAATCATGTCTACCGTGTTCAAGGTCTGGTTATTAGAGTTTCTTCACATGCATCTGAACCGAATTGTAACCGTGATGTGTAATACGCCTTGTTCCTAAAGCGCAGGAGAAGGGAGGAATGCAGGCACACCTCGGAGATCCTGAGGGCTCAGTCCCAGACCACCGGAGTAAAAGCAAATGTCAAACAAAGCGAGGCATGTGAATTTTGGGGTTTCCCAGTGTATATAAAAGTTATGTTTACACTATCCTGTCGTCTATTAAATGCAACAGCATTATGTCTGAAAAACCACAATGTACATATTTTAATTATAACATGCTATTGCTAAAAAAAAAAAAAAATTGCTAACCATCATCTCTGAGCCTTCAGCGAGCTGCCATCTTTTTGCTGGTGTAGGGTCTCGCTTCCATGTTAATGGCTGCCGACTGATCAGGGTGGTGGTTGCTGAAGGTTGGGGTGGCTGTGGCAGTTTATAAAATAGGACAATAGTGAAGTTTGCCACAACAATCGAAATAGTTCCTTTCACGAACTATGTCTCTGTAGGACGTGTTGCTGCCTGATCGGATTTTACCCACACTAGACTTCTTCCAAAACTGGAGTCGCTCCTCTCAAACCCTACTGGTTCTTTATCGACTAAGTTTACGTGATATTCTAAAACCCTTGCATCTTCACGGCTTCTTCGCCAGCAGTAGATTCCATCTCGAGAAGCCACTTTCTTTGCCCATCCATAAGAAGCAACTCCTCACCTGTGAAAATTTGGTTACGAAATCTCATCGCTCCGTCACACCATCAGGCTCCGCTTCTAACTCTAGTTCTCTTGCTATTTTCCCCACATCTGCAGCTACTTCGTCCACTGAAGTCTTGAACCTCTCAACGTCATCCATGAGGGTTGGAATCAACCTAATGTTGATATTGTGACCTTTCCTGATGAACCACAAATGTTCTTAATGGCATCTCAACTGGTGAATCCTTCACAGAAGGTTTTCAATTTTCTTGGCCCAGATCTGCCAGAGGAATCACTATCGATGGCAGCTATAGTCTTACAAAATGTATTTTTTAAATGATACAACTTGAAAGTCAAAATTGGTCTTTGATCCATGGACTACAGAATATATTCTATTAACAGGAATGAAAACAACCATAATCTCACTGCACGTCACTCTTAGTGCTCTTGGGTGAGCAGGTGCATTGTCAAAGAGCAGTAATATTTTGAAAGGAATCTCTTTTACTGAGCAACAGCTTTCAACATAGGCTTAAATACGTAGTAAGCCATGTTATACACATATGTGCTGTCATCCAGGCTTTGTTGTTCCATTTCTGGAACACAAGCATAGTAGATTTAGCATAATTCTTAGGGGCCTTAGGATTTTCAGAATGGCAAATGAGCTTTGGCTTCAACTTAAAGTCACCACTGGCATTAGCCCCTAACAAGAGAGTCACCCTGTCCTTTGAAGCCAGGTATTGACCTCTCTCTAGCTATGAAAGTCCTAGATGGCATTCTCTTCCATATAAGGCTACACAGAAAGTCTGTTGCTTAGTGCAGCCACCTTCATTAACTACCTTAGCTAGATCGTCTGGATCACCGGCTGCCGCTTCTACATCAGCACTTGCTGTTTCTCCTTGTACTCTTATATTACTCAGGTGGCTTTTTCCTCAAACTTCCTCAACCAACCTCTGCTAGCTTCAGACTTTTCTTCTATAGCTTCCTCACCTCTCTCAGCCTTCATAAAATTGAAGAGCATTAGGGGCATGCTCTGGGTTAGGCTTTGGTTTAAGGGAATGTCGTGGCTGGTTTGATCTTCTACCCAGAAGATCAAACTTTCTCCAATGAGCATAGTCTGTTTTGCTTTCTTACCATTTATGTGTTCACTGGAGTAGCACCTTTAATTTCCTTCAAGGACTTTTCCTTTGGCTTGACAAGTTGGTTAACTGTTTGGCCTAAGAGGACTACCTTTTGGCCTATCTCGGCTTTCGACACGCCTTCCTCACTAAGCTTAGTCCCTTCTAGCTTTTAATTTAAAGCGAAAGACATGCAACCCTTCCTTTCACTTGAAAACTTAGAGGCCACTGCAGGGTTATTAATTGGCCTAATTTCAATATTGTTGTGCCTCAGGGAACAGGGAGGCCAAGGAGGGGTAGAGAGATGGGAAAACAGCCAGTCAGTGGAGCAGTCATCACACACACAACGTTTATGGATTGAATTTACAGTCTACATGGGTGTGGTGTGTGGCACCCCGAAACAGTTATAATAAAAACACCAAAGATGACTGATCACACACCACCATAATAAATAAAATAATGAAAATGTTTGAAATATTCCAAGAATTACCAAAAGGTGACACAGAGACATGAAGTGAACAAATACTGTTGGAGAAAAATGGCACCAATAGACTTGCTTGTTGCAGAGTTGCCATAAACCTTCAATCTGTAAAAAATGCACAACGAAGCACAATAAAGCAAAGTGCAATAAGACACGGTATGCCTGTATATTGCCACCAAGGTTTGCCCCTTTAAGTGGAATATAATATGATATAAATAAAGCAACACAACAAGAGCTGTATTTAAATATTAGATTCTAATGTACTCACAAAACACTTAATACATGTAAAAATATTAGGAAAAATAATGCTAGATGTTGAAACAACCAACCCCCAACCTCAGTGACTTAATAAACAAAGGTTTGTGTATGATGTAATAGGCCAATCCAGACTGGTTGGGATGGAGAAAGAATGTGGGACTCTCTGCTCCATGCAATTATTCAGAGATCAAGGCTTTTTCTGTCTTATCCATCTGAGACTTGGGTCATTTTCCATATATGGCCTCCCAAGTCTCAACAGAATAGAGAGAGAGTATGAAGGATCAGACATGGGAGATTTTTAACGGTCCAGGCCTTAGAGAACCATGTGATACTTCCACCACATTCCACTAGCCAGAACTCAATCATATGGTCCCAAACTAATTGCGAGAGAGCCTGGGCAATACAGATTAGCGTGTTCCCAGGCAGGAGAAAAGGAACCAGAGCACTAGCTCTCTTACCTAATAAATAAACAGGAAACAGCTTTCAATATCCCATTTCTAACTTCTTTCCTAAGGGCCAGATCAAACGAGGACTACATGCTCAAAGATACAAATCATTGTGTGGAAAAACATTCTCCTAGGTCGTTTTCATATTGAAACATCTAAGACTCACATATTAATGATCATGGAAGATGAGCTCTCCAAATAGTGTGGCTTCAGTCACAAACTCTGGCTGACCACTGTTTTTGTTGTTGTTGTTGTTTGTTTGTTTGTTTTTAATGTAGTATGTATATATACTAAGACATTAAATGCCTTTAAATTATTCTATATAGGGCTGTAGCAAAGCATTATAGGTTGGTTATAGATAGAAAAGGATCAAGTGCAATTATTTCATTTATTTTATTTTAAAAATACTTCGTGAAGAGGATATACAGTACAGCATAATGAATGTAGTCAATAATGTTGTAATGGTGTCGGTTGGGTACTAGACTTACAGAAGTGATCACTTTGTAATTATATAAATGTCTGATCATTGCGTTGTACACCTGAAACTAATATAATATTGTGTGTCATCGGTTACAGAAATTTTAAAAAGTGCTATGTGTCAACTTTCCCTGTAATATACTAAGGTCACTATACTTTATGTTTTTATCAATGCTTTTTAATGAAATGCCAAAATAATTTTATAGCTAGATTATTTTAGAAGTAAAACAGAATATTCTTCTAATGTGTAGAATTTTTTAAAGTTTTTTTCTAGCTTTATTGATATATACTTGACAAATAAAAAGGATATATTTAAGGTATACAACATGATATTTTTGTTTTCATTTTTTCTTTTTACTCTTGACCCTCTTCGCCCATGTCTCCTACCCTCCCCCAACCAATTCCCCTCCTGGCAACCACTAATCTGTTCCCTGTATCTATGAGCTTGTTTTTTATTTGCTTGTTTGTTTATCTGTTTGTCATTTATTTAGGGGTATTTGTTTATTTGTTTGTTTTCAGATCCCACATATAAGAGAGATCATACAATGTTTGTCTTTCTTTGTCTGACTTATTTCACTTAGCCTGATGCCCTCAAGTTTTATCCGTTTGGCAAGATTTCATTCTTCTTTGGCTAACTACTGTTTGTTTGTTTTTTTAATTCCTATTACTGTATTGTTCTTTCTCCTTGATCATGTGCTCTTCCCATGATGAGGGATAATTCTTTAACATTAAGAAAGTTCCATAAGGCTTTATATCACTGAGCAAAACAGTTAAAAAAATGTACTCAGTGGTATTCTGGGAATATATTGCTGGAATAACAATGGATCATTAAAGCAGATTGAGCTTTTCCATTTCCTCTTACACTACTGCTGTATATTTTATAGGCTTTGTGATTATGTGCTACCTGATACTTGTGCAAAAATAAGACCATTTAGGGTATTTTTAGTAGAGTTAGACCTTCTCCAAACAGACGGTGGAAAGAGGGATTGGGGATAGTTGTAAACAGGTGGGTGGGTAGAAGGATAGAGAGATAAAACATTTTTTCCCCAAAACCAATCATGGTGGTTTTATTGACTTAACATTTCCCTCAAATTCTGGGCAATTATTAAAGACAGCCCACTGAGGAAACATGATTGGGATAAAGAAAAATAAATTCAAGAGGAATTAAGTCCAAGAGTCCATTTCAATTGAATTACGAGTTTGTTGACTGCATCATAGGATCAGTTACTGTTGATTGGATTTTATCTTGAGAATCCTTTATTTTTATAAAAAGTTTATATGTCTCCATTTCAGAACTGCCCAGAAGACATCGTTGCTGTTAACTATTATTTCCTATCATGTTTTGATTGTGAAGTTCAACTCTCTTCCAGAGGTTTGAGGCATATGATAGGCAGAAGGTAAATTTCAGAGCATTTGTCTATTTCCCAAGGGAAATCCAAAGCAAGTTTCGATGTTCTGGATTGTTCACTGGAAGTATAAGAGTTAATTTATAATTTTATATTAACAAAAGAAATCCGAACTATTTATGTTCATGTAAAATAAAAGAGGAAAGTATACCAAAAAAAAAAAAAAGAAAAAGAAATGCCCTTGTAAATCCAGGAATAATTTGAAATTAAAACGAAAAGACCTTTGACTGATTTCTACATGTTTAAAGCAAGCTCCAGTTCGGGATTATTGGGTTTAGGATTATCGGGGCCACACGTTAGGATTATTTATTACATGCGTAACAAGTCTGGCACATAGTGGGCACTCAAATAGTTTTGAATGAATGTGTATGAATGACCAGGAGCCCAGAGGACTGGAAGAAGAGAGAAGTGAATAGGGAGACAAGAGTTGGGTGGTCTTCAACTCCGGTGAGAAGAAAAGGACTCCCAAGAGTTACCCTGTCCCGCAACACCTGGACAAATGGGACTCCACTCTCTCTAGAGATGTAGCAAATAAGATTCCCTCTGAATAAGGTGATTATTCCACTCTTATCTCCAGAAAGAAATCACCAAACACCTTCCAGTGTTTTGTGGTTTACAGAACATGAGATTTTCTAGCTGTCTGAGGATGAGGAAAAACCATCAGGAATTCTTCAGCCTTCTGGTGCTTTTTGGTGTGGCCCCAAACTGGGCTAATCTCTCTGTTCCCTCAAGTCTTTCCCCATGTATTCTGGCTCGGAGGTCTGGCCACAGGATTAGATCATTAATACGCAATCTTTAGTGTTCATTAGAATTACCTGGGGGCGTTTCCCCAAAAATACTGTCGCCAGGGTTCCATCTCATCAGACTTACTGAATCCGAATCTCCGAGAGAAGAGTCTGGACGGGGCGTCCAGGAGGTGTGTCTTAAAAGTCTCCCTGTTGAATCTGTTACTCGTCAAAGATCGAGAAACCCTGGCGGGCCTCACCTCTGCAGCTGAGTGAAACTTAGCAGTAATTGGGGCTTTGAATGCAGTTGTCACAGTTTTGCTCACTCATCAGTAACTGAATGATCATGACTAAATGTTAACTCACTGCAGTCTCTGTCCCCACCTCTCAGAGGCAGGGTAGAGTGGGGGCGTTTTTATGACGTGCCACTGTATTAAACACGTATAACTTATCTGTGTAACACCCAAACATTTGGACGAGTTCTTGTGAACATATGTGCACTAGAAAAAAGAAAGATTGTATAAGTGCAGGTGGACTATACGTAATTAGAACTCCATAACTAACAGTCTGAACACTCATTTAATGCCATTAAAGGAAGTAGTGCATTTCTCAGTAAATAAGAGACTAGAGTACAATGAAATATGATTTTTTTTTATTCAGAAAATCGGAAAGTAAATTATATCCAGTTAAGAACAATCTGGTTTATAACCAAAGACACTTTCAAATAAGAAGCTAAAGTCAAAACATTAGATTGTAGTTATGAGACTATAAAATAATCCTATCGTCATTCTTTAGTTTCCTTTTATGATTACCCTTGCTTCAATAAATTGCAAACAGAAAGGAAAAAAAGGACTACCTGGGATTAATGTTGAATAGTATTTTTTATTTAGCCTACTGTCTTTTAAAAATACCGATTTCCATCTGTTTCAAGTCTTTTGATATAGATCAGTTAAACTTGAATGAACGGAGTCTTCTCATTTAGTTTGCCTTATCTGAATCACAAGAATGGAATGTGCTTTTTTCCCCTTTGATGGTTTATAAATAGTCCAAATAAAACTGCCCATTACCTTTTCATACATACTAAGTTCGGTATTGAAAAACTACGCCCCCTCAAACCTCCAGGCCTTTCTGCATCTAAATGAGACTCTTTGCACATAAATGTATATGGCAGGAAAAATCAGCAAACACTAATGTTCAAACCCCAAGGGGGCAGCCTGCACACAGATGAAAATATGACCATGCACGTCCGTAGATTTTGTTGCATGATACCAGGCCTAGGGGAGAAAAACCAAAGCCTGCGTCAGCCTGCGCTCAGAGAAGAGAGCCCAGGACCTGGGAGGATGCAAACTCATGTGTAAACTCAAAAAACTCACAATCCTGACATGTCTCAAACCACAGTAGAAGATTAACAGTGCATAAACCGCAGCACGTTTTTGTTAAATTCACATTTACTTAGTAATACATTTCATCAACTTTGCAGTCAGACGTGAGGCAATGAGCAAAACAAGTTATTTTTAGGAGTCTAGCCAAGGACCATTTGCTCCTTCACAAGTGGGTTCTAAGAAGGCCAAAGCCAAAATATCAAGACAGGCCATTATCTGGGCAGTGGCTGCAGGGCCAAACCGCCCCACAAAGGAATGCTGTTGACTGCACAGGAAACTGGATGAGAGACGACGTGTGGTTAATACAGGCCCATTCTATTATGAGAAAAACAACCACAAGCATCAGTGCTCATGGTGGTCAGAGCGTTTTATACTCAAAGAATGACTTACGAGTGGTTTGGCGAAAGACTTGACCAAGGGTCCTGATATGCAAAATGTATCTAAAGACATTTGGTTCTCAGGAAAGAGATTTAGGTAAGGGCAAACAGGAGCAGCAATTACATTGAAACTGGAATGCAATTCACTTGATGCCTCTTGTTTCTTCACTGCCACCAGAGAGGCAAGACCAGAGCTTTCAGTTCTCATTACGGCAAGTCAGATGCTGCTTCAGCTTGTAAGTGCCTTTCTGGTGATATGCCTGGGGTCTGTTGGGAAAAGAATATCAATAAGAAATACCTCCTGAAATCAAGGACACGGAATGCCTCGCTCATTCATCTATATGTTCAAAAGGCTTTGTAGAACTCTTTCCACAAGGTGTGAGGGTCACTCAGACATACGCAACACTGTCCTTGTCTTCTAGGCCCCTTCACTCATACTGTCACTGATTCATCATCATCGTCATCATCATCACCATCATCATCAAACAAGTACCTCGCTCCAGTTCCTTGAGTTCCCACTAAGAAGGGCTGAAACTACTATCTATACCTGTCATGGCTGTTCATTTTTGGATAATGATCCTCATTTTGATGACTCCAGCAGAGAGGATTGCTGGCCACACTTTCCCTAGGTCTGTCCCATGGGCTGCGAACCTGTGACTCTTACAGGACAAAACTCAGAAGAAGAAACGCTCAACTCTCTAGCTGTCTCTCCTCCTGCCAGGACACTTAAGGAGGCCTCATGACGGGATGGCAGAGCTGCAAGATCAGCTATGGTTGTTAAGCTACACCACGGGGGACAGACACCTGGGAGGGTCACCTAGCCCATAGTGGACTTTCTGAGTGAGAAGCAGACCCTTCCAGTGTTAAGTCACTGGCTCGAGGCAGCTGTTTTTCACTGCAGTATCACACAGCTTATCTCGCCTAATACCATGAATAAACGTTTGTTTTGCTTAAGACGTTTAACGGAGACAAGAAACCACCAACTCTGTAGAAATGGAAGGAACTTTACAGATTAATGATAGACTCACCTTGTGCCGATATGAAGAAAATCAACTCCTCCTGTGCACTTCCTCTCAAGCAACCACAGCACACGGACTCTTCCCAGGGCGCTGAGCTGTGACAGCCGCTGCCTCCCCCTGCCTGGCTTCTTGGGTCACCCAGGTACCTCCGGGTATTCCAGCCTCAGTGTGTCCATATCTCTTTCCTTCTTAGTTTAATGGAGGTAATATTGGGATTTGCCAAGAGAAATCTTATTACCAAGAAATGAAGATGTGTCCATTTAGTGAAGTCCTACCTGAAACAGGAAGGGAAGAAACAGAATCTCATGATGTGGCGAGACACTAGCTTGGTTTATTCCCCCAAATTATGACAACACATGAAACATACTCCTTTCTGCGGAACAATCATATCCCTTATGAACAACATAACTCTTTGAGAGCAATAGTCTCATTAATAATTAATTTGTGAGTTTAGAGCACTTTGTATGTTCAAAGTAATAACTACAGTATTGTGAACAATAATAGTCATCACCGTGTTTTAAGCCTATTCATGCACAGAAGAGAATAAGAAAGTTCTTTGTAATGTAAATTATTCCTAAGCTCTAGAAAATTCAGTTTACCCTTATAAACATTGTTTAATTTCAAAGTCTCCTATTAAAATGTAATTATTGGGACAACAACTTCCATATTTAATTGCCACTTTTTCAAAGTAAAGCTATGTTAAATCTCACTTTGGGTGAGAGAAAAGTGACCACAGATGGGAAGTTAATGCTTTCAGGGCATCACCTGTCTCTCTGGTTTAACTAACTCCCTGGAAGAAGTAAATCAGATATATTTCTACTTTTAAAAAATCAGTGCTTTTCTTCTTACGTGTACTATGTTTTATCTTCTATAAGCCCAATGTTTGTTTAATAGGCAGTGAGCACAGATTCTGAAGTTAGGCTCATGGGTTTCAATTCTTCCTCTGCCACTTGACTTGCTGTGTGACCTTGACCAAGTGTTTTAACCCCCCTGGGCCTCATATCACCTGTAAAATGAAGATTATAATGGTCCTTACCTTAAAGAAGTACCCAACATAGTAAACGCGATTCAAGTGCTTGTTAAATAAAAGTGAATTCATAAATAGTTGTGAAATAGAAAAATGGTGAACAATACCAATCCTTGAGTCCCTATAATACTCTAAAATTGAATGCAGGAAAGTTATTCATGTCAACTCCCATAATAGCCACAAAAAAAACATATGGGTTTAGAAACTAGCTGTTTGGGGAACTCAAATTCAGAGGACCTAGACTTCCCTCAACTATGCAAAGTTGGACCAAAGATTTTCGAGGGCCGCCAGAGCACAGAGAGGAGCGAAGCCCGGGTAGGCGGCTCCTGAGACCTGGCGTCGGCAGCGCGGGCACCCCACATCACTCGCGCACACCTCCAGAATCCAGCAAGTTCTGACGACCGGAAGTCATTTGTTTGTTTTTAATAAGTGAAGAGCAAACTCACTTGGCATCAAAACTCACCTGGAAGGGAGAGGAGACCCTTTGGGGTCTTTATTTCTCACTCTCAGTGTGAATTTTTACGTGTCACGGCAGAAACAGTGACGTGTGTGTTTGCGGGCGCGCCCCAGACCGCGCTGCGGCATTACGTGCCTTATGCACCATGTTACCTTCCTCAAATCTGAAAAATCCTGAATCGAATCGCATCTGGCCCCAACGATGTCCGAGGAGGGATCACAGACCCAAACCTTCTTCCACGTGCTGCTTTCTGTTTGGAGCCTGGGAGGCCGGTGACGGCGCTGCGCTGTGTCCAGCGCTGAGATGAAGCTCCCTGGGGTCTGACCTCCCATCTCCTCTGGGCCAGAAGGAGAAAGCATGGAGCCTGCAATGAGAGACAGACAGACAGAGACAGAGACAGACAGACAGAGACAGAAGGAGACAAAGAGGAGAGAGAGAGAGAGAGAGAGAGAGAGAGAGAGAGAGAGAGAGAGAGAGAGAGAGAGATTTGGGGAAAATATTAGGATTGCCAGGGAAGTCTTTTTTTCTCCCTGGGAGCTGCTGCCGGGAGGTCTGCTGTAAAGACCTAGGAGGGGTGGCCGGATAGGGACCAGGACACAGAAGTGCGGATGACCAGACCCGAGGCGCCGACGTTCAGTCCTCGGGAAGCCGGCGGTGCGTTAGGCCAAAGGAGCCAGGGCGCCGGGGATGAGCGCGGGGCGCATCGGGGAGACTCAGCCGCACGACGTCTGACGCGAGGGCTCTGGCCCAGAGCGTATCTGCGTCCGGGTCCGACCACGAAGTTCTCCGGTCTCACCCCCCTCGCTTACTTGGAACGAAGCGGCCCGCGGCCCAGCATTTCGAGTGCTGGGCAGGCAGCTCCCCTGCTCCTCGTGGGAGCCGCTTCCTCTCCTGCGCATCAGGCCGGTGGGTTGGACCAGGCTTTTCACCTGTCAACTCACAGCCCCTATAACACGACGTGACCCAGATGACGCCAAGGGCGCTGTTACCTCTTGAACCCCAGATGGCTAAAGACTGGGCCCCCAGATCCACACCCCGCGGAAGACGAAACCGCTCCGCATTGGAAGAGAAGGCCTGTCTCGCTCGCGGTAACCTCTCCCCGCAAGCGCTGTCTCTGCCTTGGACCCACGGCCCACACGCGAAACTGAATTTCTACCCACAGAGGGCGAATTAAGTATGTGGTAGACTTCTGTCAGATGTGGAGGGGCGAGGGGATGTTTAGTAGGAATCTCAAGTTTAGTAGGAAACTAGACACGGCTATGCATTAAAAAGAAAACCACCGCCCTGTTATAGGGATTACGAAGCTAATCCTCCTCTTAATAATGACTCTAACCCAGCGCTGTCCAGAAGAAAGAGCATCCTCATATGCAATCCACTATTTTCTAGTGGCTGTTTTAAAAATTAATTTATTATTGTTAACGTATTTAATTCAATATTATTATTGGCGTATATCAGAATTTCAACAGGTAATCAATAATTAAAAAGTATTAATGAGATCTTTTACATTCTCTTTTCATAAAGTCTTCCAACACCGCATGTATTTTACACTTCGGGCACGTCTCTACCCAGACTCGTCGCATTTCAAGTACTCTGTGGCCACATGTGGCTGTGGTGGCATTATTGGGCCAAGCATGGCCAGCCTGGTCTTCCCTTCCTTCGTCCTGATCCCTAACTCACCGCCGCCACCAATAATCTCAGGAAATTCCGCATTCCTCTTGATTATTCGAAGCCCTTCCCCAGTTTCTCTTCCTACATCCTGGGATATATCTCCTTAGTCAACCTCGATTTGAAAAAAAGCCACTTCTCGTAAGAGTAAGTGGGTGTTTGATAGCAATTTCTGTTCCTCTCTTGTATGAGAAACTACTATTATCATCATGATCTGACAGATAGGGAAACTTAAATCCAAAAGTTAAAGGTTTCTCACAGACGCACAGTAAGACTGTGGCAAGCGCAGGGGAGCCCCCGGCATGTGAAGGGCCGCCTATCAGTTCCCAAAGAGCTCAGGGCCCAGAGCCGGGATTGGCTGACTTGTTCTCCTGACTCCTCCTCCGGGTCCATCATCCGCCTCTGGATCTTGGGCGCAGTGGGGCCTTTGTTCTCCGCTTAGTCTACCCTCCCTCTGCAGGTGGGCTCTTCACTCTGCCCTTCGGCCTGCATCCCCAGCTGCCTGCTAGAGCTCACCTGCCCCTCCCAGCCCTGCCCTCCTCACCTGCACACACGCCAGCTCCTCTGAGGCCACTGTCTCTGTCAGCCCAAAACCCAGGTGCCCAGTGTGGCGCAATACTAATAACTCCCAAAGCTTTAACATCATCGGAAGGTTTTGCTTTTCAGAGTTATTAACTTGCCAGATCAGGTATTTGAAGTTGTTTAGAGAGAAAATTATGTGCCTTAAGTTTATCACTGCGTTTCCGATGTTTAAGGGAAAATGAGAATTCCTGTAGATAGCACTAACAGTTCAAGGGGAATTTAGTTCTTTCAACGAGTAGATCAAAAACTAATCAAAGGTACTTCCTCTTATTTTAACATAAAATGCACTGAATTTGTAAATAGAATAATTAGATTTGTAACATAAACATAAGGATTTTAGAAAACTGGGCCTTTGAATGTGTAATTTTACTAAACTGAATGCTAGTGTGAACCCGGTCTATTGTGTTCCTTGAAGCGCAGGCAGTTTCTCAGCCCTTGAAGTGTCCATGACGGACCCCATGGGGCGTCTACACCGCTGTGTTCATCAAATAGGACCGTAGTCAGGAAGTTTCCAGTGTGAATGACAGCTCGGTGCCACCGGAGGCCAGGGGACGGGGCACCAGTGGGGCAGGAGTGAGGCGGCAGAAGGTTGGCTGCCCAACCACCCTCAACCTTGAGGGGGTTGGAGTCCAGGGAAGAGAGAGAGGCTTCTTATCAGCAGTGCCCCTGCTACCCACGCTCAGGATCGTCCTCAGAGCTCTTCTGGGGTACCTTCTCGTCCCCTCTCAAGGACACTCGTTAGCTCCAGCGGTACAGCTGTGGCAACTGAAGCCGCGGGAGGCTCAGCGGCTCGCCGTCTTAGTCCATTTGGGCTGCTGTAACGAAACCATCATAGCCCGGGTGGCTTCTCACCTTTCCGGAGGCTGGAGAGTCCAGCATCCCGCACTGGCTGATTGGCGTCTGATCGGAGCTCACTTCCTGGTCCATAGATGGCCGTCTTCTTGCTGTGCCCTCATGTGGTAGAAGGGATGAAGGGGCTCCCTGGGCTCCCTTTTATAAGGACACTAAGCTCATTCATGCAGATTATATACTGTATACTCGTGCTTTATATACTCATGACCTAATCACTGCTCATGGGCTGCGCCTCCAAACACTATCACATTGCAGGGTAGGTTTCAATATGTGAATCTGGGGGACACAAGCATTCGGTCTGTAATACACACTCAGGTCCCAGGACCGTAGGCAGCAGAACCTGAGCTGAGATCTGCACCTCTCAGGCCCTGTTTCTAATGTCACTAGCACATTCCACTGCCTGGAGAATCAAATAGATTTTAACGGAGAGGCAGAGGGGTCTAATCTAGCAAATTGAACACATTTCTAAGCATATAGTATGTGCATAATCTTGAGATAAAGCCTTAAAAATACTCGTCATGGCTTCAGTGCTTCTATTCAGTGACTGTGACTTATCGTCTCTTTCGGTGGATTCCATTTTAATGACACGGCACTATTCCCAGCTGGAGACTGTCTGGTAAGTGCAGGTAGGGCGACAGAATTTAAATCACATTAGACATCATAAACACTCCAAGATGGGATAATTCACTAATTGAAGTTTTATTAGATGGCCGTCTTAACCATTACTGATTTTGATCAAAGCAGGGCTTCTTCATAGTAATTCAGGACCACGGCCTTCTTAGATAAAACTCTGCTTTTTAGAAAGTGGGGGACATGGCACGGGAAAAGGTATTTCACAGATGCTTAATGAAATAAGAAGCGAAAAAGAAAATAAATGGGGAAGCATTTAACCCATTCATATTTATGTTCGTCTCAAACCAATTGTAATTAGGAGACAAAACAGAAGATTAATAAATCAGAGCCATTATCAGTTGTCACGTTAGTCATCAAGCCATATGCCCACCGTGCTTCTTTGATAATAACTGAATGCAAGAATTGGGACAAGAATGAAGAATTGTCATGGTACTGGGGAAAACAGTTTCCCTCCCCCATAGAGCTGACTTTGTCACTTATCTGAGCGATAAAGACGATAATGTTATGTAGGGTTGTTGGAGTAAGCAAATAAAATACAGGACACTCTGTTAAATTTGAATTTCAGATTGAAAAATGAATAAGTGTTTAGGGTAAGTCTATACCAAATATTGCATGGGACTTACTACAATATTTAAAACGTACTTATATTAAATATTATATTTAAAAATGTTTTATTTTTTATATTGAATTCAGACTTTACTTGGCACATTGTATTTTATCTGACAATCCTAGTTGTACAGTCATTGTGCTTAAGTATGCCTAATATATATGTTTCGAATTAGCATTGATAGACAAAAATAACACACATGTAACATAGTTACAGTCTTCTTTAGCCAGCACTTCGCAGTTATTGGATAAGGATTTTTTCCTTGAGGAATGGGGTATGGTGGGACACACCCAGAGTCACCTAGTTAATATGCAGTGGAGCTGGGACTCAGACCCAGGTCTGCAGAGTCCAAAGTCTGCACTTCACCATGACCTTGTATCACCTCCCAGGCATCAAGTTGGTAATGGAGGAAATTTGTTTTTGTTTGTTTGGTTGTTTGGTTTTGGTTTTTTCTTTAATTCTGGTAAAATACACATAACTTAGAAATTTCCACCTTAACTACTTTTAGGTGCGCAGTTTAGGGGTGTTGAGTACGTTCACATTGCTGTGCACCTGGTCTTCAAAACTCTTCATCTTGCAAAACTAAAACTCTGCACCCATTAAACAGCTCCCCATTACCCGCCTCCAACCCTTGGCCACCACCACCTATTTTGTCTCTATGAATCTGACTGTTCTATGTCCCTCATATGAGGTAAATCAATGTTCGTGAGCAACACTCTCCGATACAACTTTCTGATGATGATGATATTTCATATCTGCAATGTCCAAAACCCCTGCCACTGGTGGACATTTAATTTAAGATAATTAAAGTTAAATAAAGTTTGAGTTTAAATAAAATTTAAAATAATTAAAATTAAATAAAATTAAAGTTTCAGTTCTTTAAGTCAGTTTCATATTTCAAGTGGTCAGTATATAACTAGCATTGGATAACACGAATATAGAATATATCCATCATTACAGAAAGTTCTATAAGACAGTGCTGCCTTAGAGTCTCCAGTAAAGCAACCACTACAGTTATGCATTAGAGGAAGATAATAGGGGGGAAAATGATATTTCCATTAAAAATGAGTTATTAAAAGAGCACATTCAGTATAGTAGGTAATTTAATTAATGTCTATAACTATTACAGAGATGTTAGAAGAAAAAGAAATTTATAATTTATGATCTTTACGTACATTTCAACAAAGGTAGAAATTGTGATCAAGAAGTAAAAAAAAAAAATAAGAAGTATATTCTAGAGAATGATGATTTTGAAAATGTAGGATTAGTTTTAAGGAAAAAGAAAAGTCAAAAAATGTGGTGTTATAATACTTCCTTGTGACATTCTGTAGACTCTCTCTGCCTCCTGCTGCAGTGACTAAGACCTGGGTTCAAGTCCAAGCTCTATACTTAGAAGTGTGACCTTGGGCAAATCACTTAATCTCTCTTCTATAAAATGAGAAAAATCATTTAAATCACTTAGACATGCATCTAATGTGTAGTAAGCATTCAACAGATATTAGTTATTTTTATTGCAAGAGTGATTTGTGCTTAAAACTCTTAAATGACTTCTCATTGCCTGCAGGATAAAACCCAGGGTCCTCAGTGTGGCCCACAGGGGACGTATTTGAATGCATTCACTGCTCGAGTTTTCTCTCTCAGGGATCCCCGTAAGTTCTCAGCTTTCTTAACACCATGTAGCTTATAGTTTTTCCAAACATCGTGCCATTTTATGTTTCCACGACTGGCTCATGCCTTTCCCTCTGTCTGGAAGCCCTCTCTGGATTTTTTCTTTTTTTTTGGCCCAGTTAACAGGTACTGATCCTTTAGGACTCAAAGAGTTTGGTTAGACACCCCTCTTACGGATCTTTATTGTTCCCTTACCTACTGTTTAATATTGAAATTGTTTAATTTGTTTAAATTGTTAAATTTCAATATTGTTTAATATTGAAATTACCTGTGTTTTTGACTTATTGTCTGTCTCCACCGATAAGTCAAAAACACTTCCTAGGTGCTAGATACCGTGCTAGGCTTTGAGCGCATAAGGAGGAATGACAAATATGGTCCCTGCCCCTCAAAGCATAGCACAGCTTCGTACATAGGTACTTAAAATATCAAACCAGTCAGAATCTAACATATAGAAAAAGGACAGCCTAGTCCAGGACCAAACTTCCTCCTAACATGTATTTCGTGGAGTGTTTTAAAGAAGGAATTGGAGCTGATGAGCAGTGTAAATTCCAGGTAAAATTATGTAGTATCTCTTTAATTGCATGTCCATACTTTAAGCTTTTTCTAATGCTTTAGGAGGCCAGCAGTCCTCAGATACCTGGCATTGTCTTAGCTACCCATGGGCTTCTGGCTTTCCCTTTAACACAATATTTCCTTTCTGTCGCAAAACAATAGGTGAAGGTGGTTTTATTCAATTAGTTCATTTCAGATTAAAGAAAAGTTCACCTAACACCTTCTAGGCTAAAATTTAGCCTCTGTTTCTTTTTCTATAGCGTCAGCCTTCCTGATAAAGAAGTCTTGATGGAAAACGCTCCTCTCCCGTGCAGAACAAGGAGCTCTCGCTGTCTGGGATTCACAGGGGACACAATTGCAGATAGAAAATGAGCTCTTTGCCTGGTGCGGACGCGATATCTAGACCATCGCAGATTTCTAGAAGTACTTGAGCATCTTGATGATTTCAAGTTAATCTGGTTAATAAAAGAAAAACCGGTTAAAGAGATAAGCTCCTTAAAGGAGATTCATTTAAAAGGAAATTTTAACGCTGGCAATAGAAATTCCCAGCCATATGGAAAGACAAGGCCGTATGGAGAGACATTCTGGGGGCCAGTGAACCTTTCCGCATCCTCAAGGATAGCTAATTTGTACTTCCGGATGAGCATTAGTGAGTCAGTGTATATGTATAATATTACATCAGGTAAGTAATAGTATTTAATATTATATTGGATAATATATTCTGACTATAGATAGTTAAGGTCATGACTTAATCATAATGACACCCAACCTCTGGGTTTTTCCAATACACTGCCAAAGATAACCCAGAACAAGTGTGTGCCATGTTGGATTAAGATACCTGACTGTTCCCACACTACGTCATGGATTCCATGAATATACAGCTTTGGGCCCATTCTTCTCTGAATCCATAATGCCTAACATGATGCTTGGCCCAGAGCAAAAACCTGGAGCATCTTGTTGAATGAGAGAAGGAAGAGGCTGGGAAGGAAGGACGGAGATAAAACAGAACTAAGAATTACCTCAGGCCCCATAGGGCCATAGATGGTCACTATCCAGAGACCTGAATGGATTAAGAATTACAAATTGCCCGCTATAAAAACAGTCATGGGTGTGTAAAGCACATTATTGACCATAAGGAATATAGTCAATAATAACATAATAACTGTATGGTGTCAGGTGGGTACTAGGCTTACCAGGTATATAAATGTCTAATCACTTTGTTGTATACCTGAAACTAATATAATATTGTACGTTAACTGTAATTGAAAAATAATTTGTTTAAAGAGCAAGTTAGGAACAGTAAGTGGTATCATCTGTGCAAACCAACTATAAATGGAATTACCTTTGCCCAAAAGATACAACAGTTGAATTAAATCACTTTTACCAAGAGCTCTGTTGTTTCATTTAATTATCTCTCCAGAAATTGCATAGGCTATTATGCATTTTATCAGCTACAGGACCAATTAACGCTGTTATAATTTAAAAAGTTGATATAATAATCCTTTTCCAATTGTTCGTAATTTTCTAAAAATTTTGGCATTTTGGCTACTCTTGTCCATTTGTTATCAGTCCAAAGGTAACATTAGAAAGTTTGAGAAATAACTCTCACATTATTTTAACTTGGTAAAAATTAAATTCTCATCATTTCCCCCTTAACGATAAAACACAAAATAGAAACAAAGCATAGAATCAAATATCTTTCCAGGGTGACGCAATAAGAATTTGGGGTTCTAGTTAGGAAATACTAATTGCTCTTTCTCTCTGAATCTTCAAAAGTGACATTCTGTTGTAGATTTTGCTTTGCCTTTTTACACCAGCATTTTACCTTTAAACAACTCAAAGCCCCAATGCTAGACTATGTTTTTCGCTCAAGGAGGATATAATTTCATGTTCAACGAGCACAGCGTTTTCAGGCTTACCAATTAGGTCCATGGAAGGAATTATCACCCTTCTGGTAAACATCCTTCTTACGCAGCAGAAACGGGATGCCCACGTGAAGGTTAGGAACGCAATCCAGGGAAGGGAAGAAACCTGGACGCTAACGTCTGAGCCCACCATTTATACTCACTGTGCTTCGCGTTAATAATTAGTATTACTGCCTGGAGAGGAGACATTTCCAAACTTGGCCTTCTGCATGGATTCAATTGGGAGTTCAGTTTTGCCTCTTAATCTTTGTTGGCGCTGGCACCAAGCTTGCTCTTTATGGCTGGCTCCCTCCGACAATAAAAGTAACCATTTGAAAAGTCAAACAACAGGAGTGGTTTTTAGGAAATCAGCAGCCAAACTGATTGAGCATGTTGGCCTCCCACCCAGGGCTGAAGCTGGTGCGGGGTGGTTGCCGCAGCATTACCCCGGGTGAGAGGAGATGGTCACACTCAGGATTCCCAGCTGCGCTGTCGGTCCGGCGACTTGAGGAACGTCTAGACTGAGAGCAACGGCGGCAGGGACTGGGCTAGAGCAGGCCCGGAATGAAACTTGTGCATTCAAAGTTGCCATAGAAACCCCATTTGAACGTTCTCACTTCTGCAGAACTGATATGACGCGTAAATGCTAATATGCCTTCCTACATGGAATGATATATGAAATAGGAAATAGACAAATATAAAAGAAAACATATCCTAATGTCTGAAATACTGAAAACGGGATCCTGCTCCAATCCTAAGTCACCCTTACAAACCGATGACAGAAGTAGAGGTGGCGTGGGTAGCCAAGACTGGGAGCCTTTGTGCCTTTACGTCAAATGCGCACTCTGAAAGGCACTGCTGCGATGAGTCAGCGAGCTCCGGCTGGTACTTGAAGCCAAATGACATGCAGAGTCGCCTTTCAACAGCAAACCTCAGAGGAAGGGCCAGGGAGCAATTGTGAGGAGTTTCAGCTACTGTATTGTCACGTATTCAATTTTACCACCAAACGACCATGAGAAAACACTTAGAGGCCTTTGAAGCTGGTTGCATTATCAATTAATCTATAGTATGTTTTAAATAAATATTTCTATCAACGTCACAAAACCCGGCATTCGTATCGCTTGCACCTAAATGATCATCATCATTGCAAGGCAGATGCGTAATCCAAGACGAGGCGAACAATCGTCGCTGTAATTTGCCCACTAACATTGTTTTAGATCTAATTAGTGCTTATGCGGATCCTTTACAAAAATGTGAAAACTGCACCAGGATGTAATTGTTTAATGAATTTAGTGCAAAGCGCATCGGCACAAATTCCATTTTAGCTGAAAAAACTAAGTTCAACTGCTATTTGCTCCAGAGCCAAAACATTGTGAATTGTGCCCACTGCGCTGTAGCCCTGCTCTGCTGGCGTGGATTTTTCAAATAAATACTACAAAGTTAAAGCCTCCAGCTGCAGACCAGCCCATCTGTAGATGTTTGTTATATTTGGCAGTATTGTAGAATGATTGTGCCTTCCTGCTGGAAAAAAAAAAAAAAGTGAGGGAGAAAAACAAGGTTTTGTCAGCAAAAAAAAAAAAAAAAAAAAAAAAAGTAAAAGTTTGAAACATGCATCACCCGACAAAAGCAAAGTTTCGAATCCGAGTCGTTTACCTCGCAGCGAGTTTTAAACACCTGTTCCTATTGAGCCTACTACGTAAACCTAAGTATATCTTTTCCCTCAGTTTCCCCAATGTTTAGTTTCTGTTAGCATCACAGAGAATGGAATTGGACACAAGTGTGATGAAAATGGAGCCTTTCCTTGAACTTTTTAGGGATTTTGCGTGTCAATTTTCGTGATTGGTGTTTAAATATAAAAATCCGTAACTCATACAAAAAAGTGGCTGGAAAGGTGACACTTCCCAGTGTTGACGAGTTTTGGCAGCGAGGGGTGGGGAGAGGTGGAGGAGTTGGAGGGGGTTGATTTTCCGTTTTTGACTTCTGTTTTTTGTACTGCAGTACAAACGAACTGCTGAACCAAAGCTGTTTGTTCTCTTTAATGACTTCTGTACACACGGGGGTGGCATAGGGCAGGGCTTGAGGACCGGCAGTGTGGAGTGTTTGGGCCTGAGTTAGAAAAATTGTGTGAAATGATAAACTACAAATATCATTCTCCATAATTCACCTGGATGTTTCAGTTTAGGCTAAAAACAAAACAAAACAAAACAAAACACCCTGAAAAGATTGCAGTCAATCTTCTGATGAAACCGGAAATGTTTGTTCTGTTTTTATTGTTTATCTATGGTAGATCCTGTCTCAGGCTGTCTGAGGTTAAGGTTCCCTGGAAAACTGACTCTGAGGAGGCAGAGATGTGCCCACAGAAGTTTTTTGGGGGGAGGTGGGGTGGGGGAGGGGGGACCCACACCTGTGAGAGAATGAGGGAGGAAGGGAACCAGGCAGGAGAAGCTGACTTTTGGTGCAGTTACAGAGACCACAGCCAACCACACGGGGCGCTCTGAACCCGAATGTGCCTTCTGAGCCAGACTGCATTGAAGCAAATGCACTGGACCTTCTCACCCTCACCTCAGGGGGGCGTCAGGTGTGGGCTGCCCCTGGGGAGGGGGCGCATAGGCCTGGGTGAGGAGACTCCCTTTGGCTGAGGACTACATGAGCTGACTGGAGGCTCGGATAATGAGCACCTGGCACCTGAAGGGGGGACCTTGGCAGTGAATCGCCACATGCAGTCCAGTCCAGTCCTGACACACTTGGGTCCACGTTGTGTAACGACTTCACCCCATCTGGGAACCGTGCCTCCAGGATTCTCACGGGTCTGTTTTCCGGCAGAAACTCCAAGAGGAGGATTAGCGTGGTGGACAACAGCCCCCGTGCCTGTCACTGGTCTCGGGGCTATCACAGCGCTCATCTCTCCCCTCCCCCACTCCCATTCTACATTCCCCTCGCTAATACCCTGGCCAGTGGATAGCTTATCTATTGGGGCAAACCTAAGCCACATCCCTGAGCCCCTGGTCAATCTGTACTTCTCAGGCTGTGTGTGCCACGCTTGTCTATTTATCCTCAAAATTTGCCAGGGGCCTACCAATAGACACCAGCACGGATCACCTGGGTGGCAGCACTCCTCCGCTGACCCCGCGGTACGACAGCAATGCTACCTCCGCTGATGATCGATCAATTACTCCCGCTAGGATTCTTTTCCTTGCCTGGCAGGATCCTGGGAAAACCAACTGACAGGTATAGTTCAAGTTCAATGAGACTCTTGCTCTGCCCCCTGGTGCAGTTACAGAAGCATTTCCGTTCTTGGACCCAAACCTCTAACCCTGCAGAACCCAGGGTGGGGGGAGTGGGGAGCGCCACTTCCTCAAGTGAGTCGCTGGGAGTGATGGTGAGAGGGGCTGTTCCTCTTTCCACTCTGGTTCCCAGACCTGTATATTCTACCTCACCTACTGGGGGCACTGTGCCATATAATGATCAGTGACTTCGAGTCCTAGAGGATGGTGTCCCAGACTCAACAAAGACTCATCTTCAAGCTGGTGACTAAACGGCTCCTTTACAAGCCCATTACATCTGTCTCTCTCCCAGGCCAGCAATTTCTAGGTGGTTCAATGTGGGACAAGGCCGGTTAAGCCCATGGCCACATGCTTCCTGCTGCCTCTCCTTGGCTGTAATGGATTGCTCGGTCCAATGCAAGATCATGTGGATTCCGTGACAGTGGGATGAATACTCTGCAGGCCTTCAGACAGTAGCTGTTTGGCCTCTGAGGGATGGTGTTCCAGCAGGGGCTCAGCATCTGTGTCTGTGGCTTGCACGTTGGACCATCGGTTGTGGCACTGACAGACTCACCCAACCGTGATGAGCGGGAGCCCAGGCTGGTGAGCCCACCCACAGCCTCCGTCCCGGCGGGAGTAACTGCTATGTCTATACAGAAATTGTGCCAGCCCTTGGGTAGCCAGTGATGGAGGCTGGCTGGTGACAACTGGTGAGTGGTTTTGTGTTTTGGTTGCTGAGTAACTCCTCTGTAGTAGATGCTCTCTGGTGGGCCTGAAAAAGTAAAACAAGAGACTTCACTCTCCATGCCTGTGCCCACAGTTCTCCCCGCATGCCTCTTCCCAGAGCCCTTGTTCCTGATGTTTCCAGTCTTGCCCCCTTGAGGCTTAACCTGTGCCGTGAGCCTCTGCATGGGCCACGTCTTTTTCCTCAGAGTAGATGATCAAGTGCATAGTCTGAAGCTCTCCTTACGGAGGGTTTCCCCTCACCTCTGTCTTTCAGGCTACTCCGGGAGGGGCGTTAATGTGCTGTCTATTATGGGCTTGCACCCTCAAGCTAATCTGAGTCTTTCACAAACTAAGGTTGGCCTTTTTGTTGATCGATAAGGGACCGTGCAGCTCACACAAGCTGAGAGGGAGTTGCTGGCATGACGGTGATGGGGGACGTGCGTACCTGGACCACTTGCTCAGGAAGCTTCCTTGTGCCCATTCGCCCTGCTCATGTCCATCCTCCCAGATAGACCACTTCCATCTTACGATAGATTGCTCCTAGGCCTCCCTGACCTTATGACTTGGTGCGTCGGAGAGAACCCAGGTTATGCTGGGCAGTTCTGGCCACATGGTCACTCAGCGTCCGATGATTAGGCACTCCATCTCAACCAGGGCCCATGAGCAAGCCAGGAACTATTTTTTTTCAAATGATAATTCTCCGCTGCAGATGGTATGGCCTTGCTCCAGAACCCTGGGGGTCTACTTTGCGAATCTCCTATTGGGCTTGCCATAGACTCCACATGGCATCTTTTCCCACCACAGATACCTCTCTAATAACAGAGGGTCTGCTAGTCACGTGGTCGGAGCAGCGGGGCTGCTTGCATCGCGACCTAGATCCGATGCAGAGATCTTTCCTGCCGCGGGACACACTCAGCCCTAACAGCCTTCCGTGTCACGTGTTCACTGTGTCGAGGCAGCATTTCCAGATGAGGAAATGCTCCCTCCAGAACCAAGTAGGCTTGCCGGGTGCTGTGCTTCCTTCTTAGTACAGGGAGGGAGGCAGTGCAATGACTCGTTTTTTATCTCCCACCCTCTCCCACCCTCTGGAGTACATGTGTCATCAAGATCTCTAATTACTTGCCACCTGCCGGGCATGTGGACCTATTATTAACTTGATGTCATCAAAGTAGTGGACCAATGTGATACTCTTCAAATGTCCAGGCAGTCCACATTCCCTTGGGACTAAACTGCTGCAGAAAAGTCCTGCATCTGTAACCTGCTTTGGCTGTTTCTTCTGATGGGAATGGATGAGAACAGATTTGCCAGATCAAGGCCACATACCATGTACCTGGACCGATGACTCACTTAAATGAGGGCTATGATTAGAACCGCTGCACCCAGATACTTTAGGTCTTTACGGGTGGCAATAATCTCTATTCTTCTTCTTCCTAGGCTACAGTATTGTTTTTTATCTAGTGTTTTAGCTGGGGAGGGGGAGCCTGTTTCAGAGGCTTCTGTTTGGCTTTCTCAACTACAATAGTTATCGCTCCACAACGTCACAAACTAAAAAGTCAACGCGAGGTCCTGCCAATGACTGACTATGTCCATTCCACGTTCAGAGGCTGAGGAAATGATCACTTGGTGAGTTCACACACCCCACGGATGAGCTCATGAACCCAGCGGTCCAGGTCCGGGTCTCCGTTTGTGAGCTGGCCCCTGCGCATACCCTGTCCCAACAGAAGGAGCCTGATGATGCTTCAGATCCTCAGGTATCAATTTGAATTCAGACCCCATGGCCAATCATCATGAAAACATCTAGTTATTCTTTTTTCCTCACCATATTTTACCTGAGTAAAGGGCTGAAGAGTAAAGATTGGGCAAATCGCTATTGCCTACAGTTGCCATTACTAATCCTGCCTGGGTTGGAGAGATGCCCTAAAGTATCTCCTATCTTTCCAACATACTCTTTTTTCCTTCTATTATGGCAGAGTTGTCCAACTTCCTCTTGGGGAGTCAGCATCAGTCACCCCAGCCAGCGCTGTCCCTTCTTAGCGTATTGATTCTGAGGCCTGAGGAGTCCAATGTGGCTGGGTAGCAGCCTTAACTTCCAGTTCAATGGGATCATTGTTATGTCTCCTGGTGGAAGCATTCCTCCCTCTGGAACTAAGGCCTCTGGGCCAGCAGAGCAAAAATCTTGCAAGTGGGTTACTAGGGGTCAGAGAGAACGGTGCCACTCCCCTTTCCATGCCTTGATCTCTGGACCCAAGAACGCTGGCTGTCAGAGAAACAGCACCATATATGGGATACTGATTCAAAGCACACGTAGTCTTCTGAAGAACCTTGCCCCAAGCCTGAAAGGTACTGCAACCTAACTGGTGCTGTCACTGAGTCTTTAAAAGGCCATTCCACTGCTCCACCAAGCTAGCTGCTTTGCGATGGTGGGGAACATGGTAAGACCAGCGAATTCCGCGAGCCCGCTTCCTTTGCTGTGAAGTAAGTTCCTTGATCAGAAGTGATGATGATGTGTAGAAGAATACCGCAGCGGTGGATGAGGCATTCTTTAAGTCCGGAGATGGTATTGGCAGAAACATTGCATGCAGGGAAGGTAAAATCTGTTCCAAAGTAAATGTCTGTTTCCATAAGGATGAAACACTGCTTCTTCCATGAAGGAAGCAGACAATGTAATCGACCTGTCACTGGGTATCTGGCTGATCACCCCAGGGGATGCTGCCATATTGAGAGCTCGGTGTTAGTCTCTGCTACGGGCAGATTTCGCACCCAGTGGTGACCATAGCCAGGCCCACCTTAGTAAGTGGAAGTCCATTATGCTGAGCCCATGGACTCTTCCCTGCCACCATGGCCACTTTGTTCACGAGCTCATTGGGCGATGCTGGGGGAGGCTGGGGAAAGAAGCTGAATGGGCCATATCATCTACTTGATTATTAAAATCCTCCTCTGCTGAGATCACCCTTTGGTGAACATTCACATAGGATACAAATATCTTCGGGTATTTTGCCCATTACTTCTGGCCACATATGGCATTCCTTCTGGTCAAAGGACTCACTTGTGGGAAGGCCACTTCCTCTGGGATTGGGGAGACCAGCAAGGAGGCTCATCAGAATTTAGGGGCTCAACGTCACCAGCTCCATCAAGGTCTTCCCACACATCTCCATCTCCACTTACATTCTTTTCCAATCGGGCTTTCACTGCAACAGTAGATACGCTGCAAGGCTGAGAGTTCATCCTGCATTATGATTCAACCAGCTGCAGGACGGAAGTCCTGTGTTTGATCTTCAGTAATTCCAGCCCCTGCTGCAACGGGCGACGAGGCGCTCCTTCAGGGCACACAGAGACGCTCTCAGGTCGTTGATGCGGCCCTCGAGTTCAGAATTTGAATCCCTGAGCTGATTCTTTTCTTTCACCACTTTGTTCAGCAACATGAAGAGCAACCAACCGGTGTCGTTATCATCTTAGTTCTCCAAAAATGTTCAGAGGAATCATAGACAGAGTCACTTAGCTCCTTGCTTCCTATGAATGGCTGATTAGGAGTATACAATGCAGATATGTTGCATATCTCTATAAACAGTTCTCTGTTCTTTACTGCTGGAAATAGTCATCGGCCCATATAAATCTAATCAGTTATGGAGTCAATTCCAGAAACAGAATTGATTCGCAAAACTCATCCCTAAAATTCTGCCCCTCTAGAACCACTGCTGGTACCAAAGTCTATTAGTCAGGTTCTCCAGAGAAACAGAATCAATAAGACATGTGTATAACAGATATATTTAGGAGGAGATTTACTATAGGAATTGTTTCACACACAGTTATGGAGGCTGAAAAGTCCCACAGTCTGCCATCTGCAAACTGGAGAACCAGGACTGCTGGTGGTGTGATTTAGTCCACAGCTGGAAATCAGGAGGACCAAGGACAGGAGGAGATGGATGGTCCAACTCAAGCAAAGAGAGCACATTTGTCCTGTCTCTGCCTATTCTTCCTTTGTTTCTGCCCTCAACAGATCGGATGTTGCCACCCTCAGTGGTGAGGGTGGTCTGTACTCAGTCTACTGACTCGCATGCTTGTCTCTGCCACAAACTCCCTCACAGACACGCCCAGAAGTAATGTTTTACCAGCTGTCTGAGCATCGCTTAGCCCAGTCGAGTTGACACATCGAATTAACCACCACACACACTTTCTCAACTTTCGCTTGTGCGTTTGCCTCTTCCTGCAGCTTCTTCAGGATCAAGTTCCTTTTCTCACTTTCCAGGCTGGACACTTCCCCAACCAAGTTATGTTCTGCCTTTGATCCTCCTCGGTATTAATCTGATAGGGAATAGAGCTGGGAGGAAATCCTAAGAATGAGGGTGACGGGGCAACGTTGCCTCTGCATCATCCTCATGGAAGTGGGGAAGTCTTGCCTTTTAACCGGGAGTAGTGGGTGGGCCACTTCTGCAGGCCCTTAGGAGTCAGGTGAAAATGGGTTTTCAGGGAACGTGAGTGATCAATCCAGATGTTTACATCCCAAGTCTCAGGTTCCCACTGTTCCCGACCAGCACCATGATTTCAGCATAGCAGACTTGGAAGGATTGAGAATTCCATCTTCTCTAGAGCTTCATTAACCTTATAATTAAGTCCTGGGTCTGACCCACTCTTCATATGCTGCCAAGGAGGTCCTCTAACTTCCCCACTTTGCCTTAAATTGGTGATTATTCACCAACAGCCTTTCTTTGTCTCCCTCCAGTGCATTGGTGGCACTCAGAAAGGGCTGACATCATGTACTTTAATTACTACTCTCCCCCACACCATAAACTTCTCCAACTACCCTAGGACACCCCAATTCACCACTGATAAAAATCGTTAGCAACTGCCTCACTACATGATGCCAGGAGATTTTGGATGATCTAATTCCCAAACCCCATTTTAGAGCAGGTACCATTAGACACCTGATCCTGGCACTAACTGTCTTAGGTCAGGTAGTGAGCTCTGAGAAAGAATTTATGCGCACAAAGTATTAAGAAGTGGCCAGCAAACAGCACTGCGAGGGACTGAGAGGGAAGCAGGTTTCTCTCAGTCTCGCCTCCTTGGCAGTCAGGCACCTGCTGATTCCTGGCATTTGCCGCCTCCGTGAGTGATTCTGAGGTCTTCACCCTGCATCCTTTGTAGAAGTTGCCCAGGCTCCTGTGGTTTTTAAACCAATTCTCGTTAAGGTGGGGATCAGGCCATTCTGACTCAAAGCATCCTGCGTCAAATCACATGAGTACAGTTGCCACCCTAGTTTTATAGTCAGAGATTCACACACACATGCACGTGCACACGCACACATACACACACACACACACACACACACACACACACACACACACACACCCCTCCCAGAACCAGTTCCTTCAGCTAGCATAAAATTCGTGTCCACACCAACGCTTTCCTAGGCATTTGGACAAGCAAACACTAAAAAATTGTCTCAGAAATCATCATTAGACAATCGTTAGTTTATTTGCTTTATTCTTTGCCTGTCGTCTACACTGACGGAGAAAGGAGAGAAAGAGGAGGTAGTGGGGGCCAAAAAGAAGAGCAGTCTTAACCCCCTGATTTCCCGAGTCCACATTCACTCCCCTCATTTGGCTTATACTCTTTTCGAAAGTGATATGTTGTCAAAGTCTTTCTTTTTTGTTGTTGTTGTTGTTGTTGTTTGTTTTTGTTTGTTTGTTTTTTGTTTGTTTGTTTTTTTGCCTCTTTGAACCAAGTTTTCCTGTGATCACGATTTCTCTTTCTCAGGAATGTAATCTGGGCTTTCAAAATCTGGTAGATGCGTTCACTCTGGAACTCACCACTCCCTGACAAGTACACTTGTGAGATCGAGATCTTCAACTCACTCCTATTCTCGCTCATTTCTTGCCTTTTTTTTTTTTTTTTTTTTTGGTTTTAGAAAAGAAGGTAGCTGTGGTTTCTGTCAATGTTTGTTCTCCCTTGAATAGGTAAAATGTTTACCTATTTTATTAAGGATATTCTCCCACCTCACATCTAAAAAAAAAGACCATGGGACCCAAAAGACTGGTTGTAATTATTAACAAACAATTATTCTATTACCTAGTAGAAACCATGTTACTACAGGCAGAAAACCTAGCATTTTAACGTAATAACATTTACACCATTTGGAGAGGCTGAAATTGACCGGATGCGGTAGCGTTAACGGAGTTGAGGTTTGGGGGGAGGCCTAGAAGTTCTGTTCCATGCACATGTCGTCTACATTTTTCTAATGAAAAGCACGAGGGTATTTTTGCTTACTCAGAGCTTATCGGGAAAGCACCGCACATCATTGCTCCAAACTGGCCCATTGCAGGAAGGGAGCCGAGCAGCTCTCCCCAGTCAGTTTGAGAGACGAGTGGTGACAGTGAGTGGGACAGCCATCCAGAAGCCACTGAAAAGAAAAGAACAATAATAATAATAATAATAATAATAATAATAATAATAATATGCCCGTTGTTGAATACGGAGTCCTTAAGCCTTGCGCCACTCCAAAGAGGACGGAGTCTCACAGGCACCCGAGTCGTGTGCGCCACCCGGGGAAGCGGACACAGCACCACACAAGTCGCAGGGTCGTGAGCTTCGGCGCCCCTTGCAAAGCAGCAAGGCCACTTGCTCAACCCCTTCTAAGAAGCTGGAAGAGCTCCGTTGCTTCGGACGCCCCCACCACGAAGCTCGGGGGAAGTTCTGGTTCCTGTGGGTTTTGGGGGTCATCGTGTTCCCTTCCCAGTGATTGATCGGCTCTGTCACAGGCATGTCACCCGTTTCTGGCCAGTGGTCTCCAGGGGAAATGTCCCAGGGCCTTCTGTCTGGAGAAAAGACCTGACAGAGAAACGTAATGGGAAACAGTTCCCGTCCTTCTCGTCGGATGGTGTCCTGTCTGCCGGTGTCACGGACACTACAGCAGCCGTCTCACAGCCATGAGCCGGCTTCGCTGTGGCCGGGCCGTGTCAGGCCAGCGGAGCAGGGAGGCAGAGGGGCACCAAGCCGCTGAGCTGGCCGACTTGCTGCGCGAAGCAGTGCTGGCCTGGCCTGCCTGTCCACGTGAGACAACACTTAAAAAACAAGAAACAAAAACAAAAACAAAAAAAACCAAAACTTTATTGTCCAGATACAGAAAAATTAAGCAGATGGTATAGAGAGTTCCCATATATCCCCGGACCCAATTTCCTCTTTTTAATATCTTATACTAGTACGGTGTTTACATGACAATTAATGAACCAGTATTAATATACTATTACTAACCAAAGTCCATAGTTTATTCAGATTTCCTTAACTTTTACCTAATGTCCTTTTTCTGTTCCCAGATCCCACCTAGGACACCACGTTAAATTTAGTTTTTAGGTCTCCATAGGTGCCTCTTGGCTGTGACAGTTTCTCAAGCTTCCCCGATTTTTGAGGACCTGGACATTTTGAGAAGTATTGGAAAAGTGTTTTATAGGCTGTCCGTCGAAGGGGGTTTTTCTGACGTTTTCCTCATGTTTGTACTGGGGTGATGTGTCTTGAGGGAGGAAGACCTCGGAGGTAAAGTGTTGTTTCTGTCACATCAGGTCAGGGCTGCGTACAATCAACGTGACTTATCATCGTTGACATTAACCTTGACCACCTGTCTGCGAGAGTGTTTGTCAAGTTTTCCCATTGTAAATTTATTTTTTCCCCCTCTCCACATTGTCCTCTTTGGAGGGACATCACTATAGGCAGCAAGGAGTTACCACTCCCGTCCTTAAGGGCGAAGTAGTCACAGAAAATATTTAGAATTCTTCTACACAGGAGATTTGTCCCTTCTCCCTCATTTATTTATTTATTTATTCAGTCATTTATTTATATCAGCATGGACTCGTGGATATTTATTTCATACTTTGTGTTATAATGGCATGCTACTTTATTTATTTTGTTGCTCAGATTGTTCCAATTTTGGCTGTTGGGGGAGTCAATATGTTTTTTAAAGTTAGAGTTACTTTGGGTTTTCTGGTGTTTTGTAACCAAAAAATCCTAATTGATATAACTTCTCAAAAGAAGATCTCGCTGGATCACGAGTCAGCAATATGTTAGCTATGTAATGGTTTTAAAAATTTTAGCAAGGTGTGTATAAACAGGCACCTTGCCTGAAAACTTCACATTTACCCTTCTTCCTGTATGGCTTGGCCTGATCTCATTAGAATAAACAAGCAAATCGTTCTACTCAGGAAATGAATACTGGTCCTTGACCTCCTACTCACTGAATGAGTAGCATCATAAACACAGTAGTCAAATTAACCAGACCCAAAATTGGGGCCATAGCCAATTACACTATAAATATTTAATCAGTTGTATGAATACTGTTGCCAATGAATTACTTTAGTTAAAGAGAGTGAAATCACAGAAAAAGAGACACGATTTAGTGAAAATACACAGCAGCTAATGGCACATTTTAATATTTGACACCAGAATTTCTTTGGAGACTCTCCTGAGTCTCATCCTCATCTCCAGGAAATTCTCTGAGCCTTTGAGGGAGTTTTCTAATCTATTAATGATGGGGATGACACTATCTCATTACTGGAGCCACAGAGTGAATTTGCAAAGATAAAAATGTAATGAAAGCTGAAAAAAAAATGCTTTTAAAAACTTAAGTACTATGTAAATCCAATTATTGTGATAAAGTTAACTCTCAGTTATCCAAATTAGCGGACTAATTAAGGTATCGACGTGATTAAGTGCACACCACTTTTTGAGTCCTTTTGCAGCATCAGAAATCTCAGACACAGCAGATTTTTTTGTAGGTAAATTTAAGTAAGTGGGCATCAAGAGCAGGTGAGAAGAAGAAACCCAGTCAGGGAATGGCGGGAGTGTGTGCGTTTGTGGACTTGTACAGAGTGTGTGTGTCTGTGTGTGAATGTGTGTGTGTGTGTGTGTGTGTGTGTGTGTGTGTGTAACAGGGACAAGACTATATCAAGCCTTGTCTGGTGTTGATAGTGGTGGAAGAGGAGTCAGAATAACAGAAGCGGAGGAGACAGTGACAAGTGTTAAGAACGGAGAATTGGACAGACGGAGACTCACATTCAGCGGCTCTATTCTTTCCAGCCTCAATGGGCAGAGCCACCTCTGTCCTAGGCAACTACATCCCAAGTCTGGAGGCTCAGGGCCAAGTGCAGGGCCAAGGGGGACACTCTGTCCCAGGACGAGTGCTGGTCCCAAGGCTTGAGGGGACCACGAGGCAGGAGATAGGCTCTCCCTCCCTAGATATTTGCCATGTTACTGCACAGCTCTGTGCCCAGCACTGAGGGCAAAAATCAGAATGGTGTTAAGCAGATTTTAATGGAAGCAAATTTGGTTAAAGCATGGTTAAAGTGTGGCTACAGGAATTTCTAGTGACCTATGAGACATTTACAGGCTTTGGGGAGGAGTGATCCCACAATTGTTTAACAAATGACCAGTTCTAAAATTGGAATCTTTCACACGACAATCTAGATTTCTGGCTTCTCTCAAAAGCGCGAGATCTAGATCTGGCAAATCTTACTCTGAATGAGTTCCTTCATGGCAACCCTGAGCTGGAGATGAATGGCGGCAGCCTTCTCCTTTGTCAGGGGCTCCTGCGTTTCCCTGAGTCCCCAGACGCCCTTCTGTTTTTCCCAGCTTACTCGCCCATTTAAAATACTTGCGACTTCAGTCAGCATTTTAAGTTTACAAGCCTTGTTCTGTGGAGGAGCAGGAAAGAAACCACGCTGACAGGTGAGCGGAGGTGCCTGAGGGGAAGGGGGCTTACAGGAGGATGAGCAGGAAGGGTAAAAGAGGGAAAACAGAGTCCTTAAAAGATAAGACCTTTTACGTGAGTAATACAAATTAGATATTGGGAAATACTCCTGACTAAAGATTTATGAGAAAAAAAATTTGGGGAAATCCAACAGCTGTTTTTCTCTGGTGCTTAAACACAGCTAACATGGAGATGAGCTGGATGTGCTTTATAATGAAGGGTTTTGTAAAACACACATTTACAAAGTCTAATGAGGGCTAGGATTCTAAGAAACTCTGAAACGATTCTCTCTAGTTTGAGATATTATTATTATTTTTAAAAATCTTTTTAAATTAGCTCGAAACCAGTTTCCTCTGCTCAGTTCAGCAGTGAATTCAAAGCAACTGGGTATATTTTAATTTCTAGGGAAAAATAAGAGTCTACTTGGTGTGTGTATCTCCATCTTTATAAAATAAAAAAGTAATTAAATCCAAGTCCTGGTTAATAGAATTGTGAAAGAAAGCATGTAAAAGGAAGAAACAAGCTAATACAGAGGCATCTAAGTAAAATAGCCCATTTTGATTTAAAATATTCCACATTTCCCCCCACCCCCAAAGCTCTTAATATTTAGGAATAAAATTATCGCAAATGAACTGGAGCCACATGTGGCCAGAGAGGCTGACAGTGAAATCAGCAAGAAACTGCTTATTCAGCCTCTTCAAACAAAAATGAATTGTTTTGATGAATGAGAATTCTTTAATGAATTCCCATAGAACATGCCAGTGATTTTTTCAATGTCAAGCAGAGAAAGTTTTCGTTTGTCTTTTGTTCAGCTGTGGCTACTTAAAAACAATGAAAGGTCACGGATGGCCGTTACAACAACACTTCCCATTCTGGCAAGATGTACCCACACTGGACCCAGAGAGAAGCGGGTGGGGCCGGCCTCCCATCTCCAAGTCTCCGCTTTGTTCTTGTTTCTCTACGTGGAGATGTTTGGTGGCATTTAACGAACCCAGCGGATGACATTTGGCGACCAGCAGACTCGTCCAGAGTTCACCCATTCTACACTGTCAGCGCACGTGTTGGGTGGCCACGTTTGGAACTCTAGGCGTGTGAACTGGGGACAGCGTGTGCATGAACATCTCGAGGGACGTCGAGTGAGTGGATGGAGGTGGCCAGAGCCACAGTTGGAAAGGAGAAGAGAGGAGACCTGAGGGCCCCAGCAAGGGAGCAAAGGAAGTGACGCGCATTGTCCAAGCGGGGGTGGGGGTGGGTCTGGGGCCGGGAGGGCAATGCGCAGCTCGGACGCCTGGCCAGGCGCCTCCCCAGGGCTCAGGCGAGACCGAGCTCAGGGTTCGGGCACACACAGCACTGGGCAGACTCGCCAGGACATCTTCTCAGGCCTGAACACAGAGGCTGCAACCTGGACCCCTTGTTAATGCTCAGGAGGACATTTGGGGTCTTTCTTGCCCTGTATCGACCCCTCTCCCCACTCTGTCCACCTGAGTTTTTTGGCACTGGCCCCATCCCAGATTCCTGAGGTGGGCGTGTGACCCAGACCAGGCCAATTAGAACAAACGGAACTCAATTCCAAGATTTGTTGAACAGTTGAGGAAGGAAAATTATTTCTACACGGCATCCTGAGAAGGCAAAACTTGGTCAGGCCACAGCTACTGACAGCCATTTGTCACCATGAGCAGAATGTTTCCCCAGAACCAAACTGACCAGCAGGAAAGGTGGGCGGGAGCGCTTAGAAGGTCAGCGTGCGATGGGTCATTTTCTGTCAACGTGACAGGGCCACAGGGGGCCCAGGTATTTGTGGGTAAGTGTGTGCGGGTGTTCCTGGATGAGATTAACATTTGAATCAGTAGACTGAGCAAAGCAGATCACCCTCTGTAGAGTGAGGGGCGGGGCTCATCCCATCTGTTGACAGTTTGAATAGAACAAAAAGGATGAGTAAGGGAGAATCGGGGCGCTCTCTCTGTCTGATTGTCCTTGAGCTGGGACATGGGTCTTCTCCTGCCTTTGGACTCAGTCTCAAACAGAAACTTACACCTTGGCTCTCCTGGGTCTCCAACTCATTAACATCAGATCTGGGGACTTTTCAGCTTCTATAATAGCATGACTCAATTCCTTGTAATAAACAGATAGTTAGATGATAGATAGATGATTGATAAATAGATAGATAGATAGATGATACATACATACATACATACATACATACATACATACATACGTACAGACATACATACATCCCATTGGTTCTGTTCTCTGGAGAAATCTAATACACAGGGGAATCTGTTACCTTATAAATCAATTGCAACAATTGTGAATGTTTTCCATGCACTTTTTGTACATGAAGGAAATGGTGCCGCTCCTGTTCTCTGGTTTGTTGGCACTTCTAGGCATTGGCGTTGGTGTTGGACGGCAGGAGCAAGTCGTGTTCACAGTCATCAGCGAATCTTGCTCTGGAGCCGCAAATACAGCTGGAATGATAACAGGAACAGGACCCAGCTCCCGAGGGACAGAACAAAGCGCTGACAAGAAGCAGGTGAAAGGGCAGCCAGGCTGGGCTGGGGGCAGGCTTGGTCCCAGGAGAATTGGAGTGAAAGCCAGGACCCAGGCAGGAGACAGCAAAACACCGGCCAGGGCTCTAATCAAATGCTCTTAAGGGAGCTCGGTTATGACAACATCAGGCTCAGAGTGGATGAGTCGATTCCAATATATTACCAAGATAAGATGCCAGGGTTCCGGATCTGGACACAGGAGCAAGTCCCAGCAGGACCAGGTGATACCAGGTAGGGACGGATGACGCTAAAGCAAAAAGAAACACGCATTAGATTACTAACTTTTAGTTGTATCTCTTGACCCCATCTTCCACCAAAATATATAAATACTAATGCACACACAACTTTTTTGGAGAAAAATTAATCCCTAAAAGAAATTCATCACATGTGTCTTCATACAAGGACATCAAGCGACACCATGAATAAAGTCCAGAATTTTTAATAGAAACTAGCATTTTTAGACCAAGTTTTTTTTTTTTTATAAAATTTGACATATAACATTAAGTTGTGACATATTGAAGACATTCCTTAAGGAATGCAATAATATGATACAAGAGTTTTCTTTCTGGTTGTCCAATTTTACTCAGAAATAGTCCTTGGAAAAATAAGCAGCGCTTGTACAAATTCCCTAGATGATTCTGATGCAAGACAACGTTTGTACGTAACAATGTGCCCAAGGACACAACATGTTGATGAACCTGCCTCTAAAATATCAAATGTCCACAATGAACCCTGGCTGGCCCTGGTTTTCATTAATTCTCCAATGAATTTCTAACCACGGCCTTAGTGCAAAGATGTGGGATTGTTGGTTAGAGTGAGAACCATACGCTTTAAAACCATATTTGAGGAAGCAAAATTGTAACATTGAGGAAGCTCCTGCAGTGGGTAGCCAGGGAATGATGGCTCAAGCCCCCACCTCAGTTTCCCAAGTTGTTCCAAAGTTTTATGACGTTATTCAGAAAATCCTGAGGCACTAGATCCCGTATGTGGATGGACCGCTCTCTTATTTCTGAATCTCAAAGTGAGGGAGAGAGCGTCCCTCTTTAAGTTACACTGTTTACCATTCTCTAAACGTTATTTTCCAGTTTAATAGTTGTTTTCTTTTTTTACGACCAACTCCCCCACTGGACAGAGGGAATTAATTTCATTTTCTCTAAAATTACACATGAAGGGAGTGTTTCCCTGGAAGACACGCTTGTAACTTTGGTGACTTACCTCAGCAGCTTGCCTGCCTGCCTGGTTGGGGGTTTTCACGGTCCTTTCCAGTGAAAAGGTGAGAGGGAGAGAAGTGGCCAAAGCCTATGAAGTCAGTCTCAACGCTCCACCCTGGCTCCAGGCAGCCTGCCGGGCCGTCCCCCCTCCTGAGCCAGGCGTCTGCCTCTGCCGAGCTCCCAGCCTGTCTGCGGGACCCCCTGATAGTCAGCCATGCCTCCCTCAGCTTTTTGGGGTTGATTGTACAGTTCATGAACCAGCTGGATGTTTTGCTTCTACGTTTTCTTGTCTCGGGAGCCATTTCTTTTTTATCTCTTAAAAAAACTCGTAGAGTGTTGTGTACACAGTGGGCTCAAAAAATATCGTTGTCTGGCCGAATACTGTCTTCTGCCTGCTTTTTTGACTTTTTTCTGTTCATGAGCTCTAAGGAATTAAGAAAAGCTAAAGGAAAGAACATTCAAAAGAAGCAGTGCTGTTTAGCCGATTCTGATAAATATATAGGGGAAGGGCTGATGAAACCCAGAAAGGTGGGTAGTAATGGCTTAGTAATCACACTGAAGAATTTCCAAGACAAACCATCCAGGTTCTTCCCTTCCCACCATCGTTGGGGTGGGACTTGGTGATCCCATGTCCCGTCCGAGTTATTTTACCTGATGGCCCTCCCATAGTGGTTACCACTAGTTAAGAAAAAAATTTCTCTAGAGCAGGGCAATGAGTCAATGCTCTGCGGAGGTCACTAAGGTGGCCCATTCGGGGCACATGAAGGTAACCAAAGTGGTCTGTAGGGGCAACAGGGGAGCAGAAGTAGCCGGAGACCATGGCTTGTCGATCAGCATCACAGGCCACCTTCTCCCAGTGTTTCCTCTCTCAGTCAATAGCACCATCACTGTGATCGAGCCAGAGATCCAGGACTGATTCCTGGCACCTTGTCTGCCTCAATCCTCCCCATAGTAGATCTAGCACTGAGCTCTGCCAATCAATTTTACCACTTACCTATCTTTCATATCTGTCCGTTTTCTGACACTTTTGCATCACCCCAGTCCAAACTTTCACCTTTCATCTGTGAGAATCTCCATCTGGCTTGCCTGCGGCCATGTCCCACCCGCTCCAGTCTCCCCTCCACACTTGGTAGGGTGGTCTTTTGACGTGCAATCTGATTGTGTTACAGCTCTTCTTAGAATCATTCACTGGCTTTCATTTGCTTTTAGGACAAAGATAAAACTAGCCCTAGATAGTGTGGAATCCACCTACCTATGTCTCCAATTTCACCATTCATCCAGTGCCTGGTACATAGGAGATCCTTAATATTTGTTGAGTAATGAATATCCACATTTAGCGGCTGATTGAATGAATGAATGAATGAATGAATTGGTAAATGACTATGTCACCTTTCCCTTAGGACTCTGCAAAACAATCTCTTCATCTACCAACGGAATCTTGGAGGAGTCTTCATTCCATGACAACAGACACAAGGCTCTAATTGAAAGTTAAGTTCTACTGCGTTTCACTCATTCCATATCTAATTCTGGGCTTCCTTTTCACAACCCGTCCTGACAACGATTTTACTTAGGAACTCAGCTGTCTTATGAATATATTTTAATTCTCTATAATGCCTCCTGTGCCCCTCCCGTGTTGACTCTCCCTTGCGGCCCTTCGTTTCATCTGCCCATAGGGACAGCTCCCATCTGGTCTGCCCTGGGATCACAGGAAAGACCCACACATAGCCAAGGCCCTGAATTTTTCATAGTTAAAGCCATCAGCCCCAGAGACACTAGTTCAGTATCTCTTGGAAGGATCACAGAATCTGTATTTTAAATAGCTCTCCAGATAATTTATTCTGCTGCATTTGGAGCCCAGCGCCTACCCCAGTATTTGTTTAGGAGTCTGTCTCTTATTCTCTCCTCTCAGTTCTGTGTCTGCTGGCCAGGATGCCAACTTTTTCTATACCAGAGTCTAGAGGAATAATCTAAGGAGATAGCCATCCCTCCTATACGGTGTTTCTTGAACAATTAAAGTATCATTGAAAAGGGTTTACATAATTTGAATTTTAGTACAGGCTATAATTTTAGTAGCACAAGAAGACAATAAAACTCTTTCTTCAGACTATACGTTTATTCTCATGAAATACATGATCAGTTTATGGTTTAGAACTTTGGTTATCACTGACATAAAAGAATGCCTTTGAAAGATTCTAGCATAAAGTCTATCACAGTATAAATACTTTTTTAGATGAAGAAATGATTCAAATGTACTCCCCCGCACCAAAAACCACCCTCTCCAATGGTGTCATTAATGGATTATCTTGGAAATCAGGGATGGCAGTCGTACAGACAGGTGTCCTCACAAGCATGCTCTCATTTTCTGTATTTGAAAATTGAGAGCCAGACACCGAGCAACTGAATCCTATCTGACTGAAAGCAAAGTTACCGGTTGGGCTCAGTGTCTGGGCTTCTATTAAGATAAAGTATTAATGAGGCCATTGAGTGAGTTTTGAAATAGTCTCTTTTAGTATATTAGAACTCTATTAAAGTACCCTTAAAATCCAATGGTTTGCATATTCTCCTCTGAATGTCTTACCAATCAAATGCTGGAATAGCTTTGGTTGAAGTCAAATTAATGGTTCTTTCATATTTGGAAAGACAAATGATATATGTTAAAACTGAAAAATAGCAAAGTAGCCTGAGATGCTGACTTTCTCCCCCGGACCTAATCCTGGATGGAGACGCCACAGAAGAGATGCAGAGGCTGGAGCCAGAGCACTGCAAAGCTGAGATCAACAGTCAGCATGTTGGGGAGCGTGGTCTGGAGTCCGAGAAGACAGAGCCACTGGATTCCTTCCTTCCTTCCTATTGTTCCCTTTCCCTCCTTTGCATTTCTCTGGGGAGATCATTTTATGCAGCAACATTAGCTAAGAACCTAGGAAAGGTAGATCTGGAAAGACAGCATGCAGGCAACATCTGTGTGCACCGGAATAGGAAACGTGGCAGAGAGGCAAGGCAGACTGGCAAGAGTGTGAATACCTTCTCTTTGTCACCCACCTATGACCACAGAAGTAATAGAAAATATCCCGGGGCACAGATGCCTAAAGTAGGGAAAACGGGGAGGGGTTGAGAAGAATGTAATGCAAAGGTCCATTCACCTGGAGGAGCGGCCCTACCCCCAAACCTAAACTAGCTGGAAAGCACAAGCAAGGTTTTCTCTTTCCCTCCCCCCAAGGCAAACACTGGTAGTTAATGCACTTAAATGTCCCAACAGAAAAAAAAGGTAAGCTCACAGAGAAAAACAACAAAACAACTGCTCCCGAGGAAGCAAAAATAATGGGAAAGACAGAACAATAATTTTAAATGAGCATAATTAATAAGCCCCCAACATAAAGGAGGATATTGGACACCTGCAAGAGAAATGGTGACTAGGAAGATAAAGCTATTAGAAACACTGTATACAGAAAGATTATAAGTTTCCAAGTAAAAGATTCAATGGGTAAATTAAATATCAGAAAGGGTACAACTGAAGAAAGAGTTGATAAGCTGGAAGATCAGATGAAAGGACTCTCAAAGAAAGCATCAAGAACGGAAAGACAGAAAAGTTAAGAGGTATGGAAAACAGAAGTAAAACGATCACCTGCTATATAATAGGTGTCTTCTAAAGAACTGAAAAAGTAAATAAGGAGAAAAATATTTGAAGAAATAATTTCCCAGAATTAGAGAAAGATAGAATGTTTAGATTGAAAGGTTTCATCCAGTGCTAAACAAGGTCAATAAAGGTGGAGGTAAAATACACACATACACAAAATTAGATACATCGTAGTGAAATTTAGGAACATCAAAGCTGAAGAGAACATTCTAGAAGCTTACAGGGGAAAGAGCAGATCACCTTAAGAGGAACAAGAACCAGACTGATATCAAGATTCTTAATAGCAGTGAAGAAATAACTTTGAAGTATTAAAGGAACTTTGAACCTGAACATTTCTATTTGGCCAGTTTTTCATTTAAATGTGGGAACAAAATGAAGATATCGTGAAGCATAATAGGTCTAAGAAAAATGTATGTCACAGGTTTATGCCTCTTCATGAGACTTCCTCAGGGATACACTTTATGGAGGGAAATTAATCCAGAAAGAAACAATAAGGTATTAGGAAATAAAAAGAAATTGAGTACTGATATATGATTTAACATGGATGAACCTTGAAAACATTATCCTGAGTGAAAGAAGCTAGTCTAAAAAGCTAAATATTATTATCATTCCATATGAAAAGTCCCGAATAGGGAAATCCACAGAGACAGAAATTGGATTAATGATACCGAGGCGAGCAGAGAAGGTGAGGACTGACTGCTAATGGATACGAAGTTTCTTTTGGCGGATGATGAAAACACTCTAGAATTAAATGGTGGTCATGGTTGCATAACTTTGTGAAGATACTGAAATCCAATAAATTGTACACTTTAGAAAAAAAACATGAGCAAGCTTTCCCCTCCATATCTACCATCAAAAAATATCTATAACATTTCAGACTTAAGACTCCAGACAACAGCACATGTAAGGAGGAGAGGGAAAGGAAGGAGAAACTGGAAACCAGACTAAGAGATTTTTCTTACTCAGGGGGAAACATAAAGATGCATAAGCTTTAAGCATTGATAGAGAGAAATAAACATAAACGGAAATCTAAATAAAGCTGGGAGTAACCACCAGAGAAATACCAATATCTAGATGAGTTCAAACATTTACATATTATTTTTTGACAAATTACTTTCTTCTTATTTATTCCTTTTTTACATTGAGTAAATATATTTTATATATGTACATACTATATATAAATAAAAATCCATTTTGTTTGTCATATATAAGCTAAACATGTCATATTTATTTATATATCAATATATTAAATATCCTATTTATATAGTTACATAAAACATATTTATAAATGTACTTTATATTTAAAGTATACTACATTGTGCATTTTAAAAATAACGTTTGTAGATATATTTCCTATGCATTTCCTATCGAGGTAGTAAACGGAGCATCACAAACTTTTTGAAAGAGCTTTGCGTTTGGTGGGGTTGGAGGTCAACTGCTCCAAACCCTCGCCGGGTGTCACCTCACTACCTAATTTTTTTCCTATGAATTTCTGTGTTTATTTTTTGCTTGTTTTTTCCCACCCCTGGAACATAAGCTCTATGGGAGGAAGGTCACTGCCTGCCCGCGATCTGCCCTGTCCCTCATGCCCCTCATACCTAGAATGGCCGGGCGCAAGCGAGACGCCCCTGAGTCACATCTGTCCCACCATGCTGCGGCCTAAGCTGGCTTCACGCAAAGAGCCAGACAGATCAGCTCCAAGCCCCCACGAAATACGGGGGAAGGGACTGAAAGTACTTTAATTCAAATAATGGTTAGGGTCCTCCCACCCACCGTTCAAAGAAAGGGCCCATCCCTAAAAACTGACCAATGTAGAGGAGGTCGCTTTGGACCCAGCGGCTGCTGCGGGAGCTGTGGGCTTCTCCAGCCTTACCCTTGGGACATGATTCCCAAGGCAGCCTCTTCCCAGTATGCACTGTCCCTCTCCAAAAGACATCAGGAGTCCCCAGCCCCCATCCCGCCCTGTCCACAAAAAAAATCTGTCAAAACTCTACTGATAAGGTGAGAGCCTTGGAGATAGATCAGCAGTGGAGGGGAACGGACTCAGGTAAAGCACAGCCTCTGGTACTTCCAGCAACCTGGGCCATGGAGAAGCCTGCCCCGGTTCCCCAGGACGCCTGCCTGGGTTTGCTATAGGCGTGAACGAGGAGACGTTTAAGTGCCCACCGGCCTCTGATGCGCTGTGGGCAATGGGTACAAAACGGACGTGTGGAAGAACGAAAGTATCTAGCGTAGTGCCTGACTGTCTCACTACAGCCAGTCAGGTCAGCTCTTGGGGAAGAGACAAATGGAAGACTCAGGTTTAAAGGGGGGGAGGGGCAAGAACAGTGAGGAACTTCTGAGGGTTCTCTACGGTGTCTTTGAAAATAAACTTGTATAAAATAAATTCATTTGGGAAAATATCTTCATCTGATTAAGTGCTTCCTTGCTTGATAAAATACTGGCCATTGATCAGCTCTATAAATTAAATCTTTATCAAAATTACATTCCACATAACACACATTTATTCACACCCCACTTCCCCAAGCAAATATACTGTTTGGATTGAATCACATCTGTATTTATATTTTAAGTATTTTAATATAAAAGTGGTGAATGAAGGCTTATCACTTCGCTGGGGAAAACAGAAAGAAATTAGCTGAATTACAGTAGGAAGGGCTTAGTGTAGGCATGGGGAAAAGCAAGTTAATATTAAGGGCAGCCATGAACACAAAGTAATTCCCAGTTCAATCCGTTAAACCTTCACACGAATCATTAAAGGCACCAAGCGGTCGAATTTAGTGGGCTATTTTGGAAGCAAGAGAGTCAATTAGTGAAGACCTTCGATGTTCACGATTTCTCTGTTTTACAATTGCACTGCCAATCTGCGTCTTGCACATTTTTCGATCAGAATGGAACCCGAATGGGCATTGCGTTGAATCCTAACATTTTCACACGTGAAAGCTGAGACCCCTGGAGTCTGAGCCGATTTGCCAAAGATTGCACAACCGGTTACGTGTGGGCTCGGCCCTGGGGCCAACGTTCTCAAACACCATTTCAGGGCTCTTCCTAGCACGTTACGTTATGGCTGCCCTTTCATTCTCTTTAACAGTCGTTCTCCTGAGTCTTAAATCATTCAGCTACAGCCTCTATACCCAACCCAAAGTGAACCCAAACGCTTTCCTTTTCAACCTTCCTTGCTCCATGTCAGTGGTCCATCATGGTCAGTACCTTTCCCATTTTACCCTGTCGAAGCCGTATCTCACTGTCTGAGGGCTGTATCGCCTCCAATATTAGAAGTGACAGAAACTATATTCTGCATGTTTAATGACACTGTTCATGACATGGATTATAGCAATGAGGTTTCACAGGTGTAAATTATGACTTTTACCATTGAAACCATAATTTTTAGAGAAGGAAAGAGTAGTGTGGGAAAATATTCTCACCACTGGTGAAAAATCACGTTTTCACAGGGTTTGCAAACAGGGAAATATTTGTGGTTTTGTCTCATATGTTTTGCTTTTTTTGGCAAAAGCAAAAGGCAGTTTTCTTTGCAATAAAAACGGCCTTTCGTTTTCGCCAATGCTTCACATCCATTTTTGCCAAGCAAAAAGCTGTTTTCCCAGGAGGAAACAGCTCAAGCTGAAATAAAAGTGAAGCACAATTTGTAAAATTTCCCTCTTTGAAAACAAAAATCACACCATTCAATGCAAATGCCACCTAAGGAGCTTTGCACAGAGAAAAATAATGGACTAGCCATGGTTAAAACATACACATAAATAAGCTTTCTAGTAGACCCAAAAATAAGTCCCAAGTCATAAGGTGGAAATGTTTAAATCTTGCCCAGAATTAACACAAAGAGTTCAGCCTTCACCTCTATGATTCAAATGTGCCTCAAGAATAACTCTGAAAGCACCACTCACTGGATCCATCTATGCTATTTACTCTGGATGGCTTCTGTATTCATAACATCTTACATCTTATTATTATAAGATGATCCATTTTGATACTTAACAAAATTGTGCATTAGGAAGAACAGGCATAATCTCCATCTTAGATAACCATACATTTTAATGGAGGGGAGGGTGCAATGCTCTAGTGACTGGCTTAGTCAGGGACAGCGAAGCTCACTAGTGTTGCTTTGCCGAGTGCTTGATCAAGCTCCTTCTTCCTTGTTCCTTACCTTGATATGCGTTATAATAAACTCTGATTGGAAGTTCCCAACGTGGTCGTGGAATCTGTTTTTATTTCTGTTCTATTTTATTTTGCTTTACATCTTCATAAATATGATGATAGCTGTGTATCCTTTGAAAAGTCATGTCATATTCTTCAGCCAGTCATTCTGCTGTTAGAAAGACAACACCCACAGAAAATTTTAATTTTTGAAAAAAATCAGAGGTTTTCGATAACCATGCCAATTGCAAATGGGCATAGCAACTGCCACCTTTATAAAAGTGGGCCATTTATAACAGAATAATAGAAAGATTGAAATCATTTTTGAGTAACAGCAATATTTAATAAGCTATTCCTCGAGACTTAGCCTCTGGGGAATTTTTTTATTGAATATATTCAAACAAAAGCTTTAACCAGATTGCAACATGGTTAAGTTCTTAATTTGCTTAAATAATATTTTTTACCCTAAAATTCCATATGTATCAGAATTTTTTATAATTTAAGTAGATTTTTTGAGATTGGACATACCTCAATTCGATGCTTCTCTTAAACTTTTAAATAAATATTGGAAAGACAGCCACATGGAAAGCCACATCTCATCTTATCGCATCTTATCTCAAAATTCTCAATTAATGTTATGTAATCAAGTTAGTCTTTATCCACGGTTATGCTCATATTTGTGAAAGCAGATTTCACAGAAGCACAAATGAAGCATCCCTTTGGTAGCAAACAGCAGTTTGCAGTAACTAACTGTAGAGTGTGTGGTACCTCGGACAGCGTCTTGGCTTAAGCGATTCAATGTACATTCCATGCTCCGAGAGGGATATTTGATGAAATAAGCCTTCAGAAAGCAAACAACTAAGAACAGAGGGACGGGCAGGGATGGGAGCAGCGTGACAGATAGCAGAACAGCGAGACTCCATTAGTGCATTAGTGCACTCCAGAAACCCCAAGGGCCCCACTCGGAAGCCTTGGGCTTCCTGTCTCCTTGTACATCACGGGAGGCTGGGGACTCCCCAGAGTCTACATCAGTCCAATGGCGGCAGGACATCTGGACCACGTCTGCCCATGCTGAGTCACCTACACTGACAAGGGGAAAGGGGTCTGGGCCAGCTCAAGCCATTCAGCCCTAACATGTGTTTGCCGCTTGCCCCCCAGAGAGCACTGGGGAAGAAGGGCCATCAGTCCGACAAGGGCAAAACGGTTTCTGTCATCCTTCTCTCTCCAAAGCGAGTATTAAGAAGCTGACATTTATCAAAATGAACAAACACCTGCTGTGAGTGAAGTGTGCCCTGAATAAAGGGACATCTAAGAGCATCTAGAGAGTTTGTGCCGGGAACCAGAGGCTCTTGAGACAGTGCCTCCAAACGCAAGCTTTTGCTCACACTGTGCGTGACATTTCATTGTGCGTGACCAGCTAAACCCCTGCAAGAAGGAGAACTTGGGTCCACGGTGTTACTTCGGGAGATAGAGCGAACTCTTCTTGAGATATATCCCAGAGTGTCAGCCTTTTGTTTCTTGTTTCTCATACACAGCAGTTCATTTATATTCCACTGGGCTTCTGCACATAAAATTCGTCTCTGTGTGGGTGGAAGTAGCCCCAACTTACTTCCGTGCTGTTCACAGAGTTATTTTCATTATCGGTACATGATGTGCTATCTCTGTAACTCACTGTACGTGGAGGAACGAGTGTCGGACTCTGGAGGGGTAAAATCCAGTTTAATTGCCTTAACTCTCTTGCTGCCGTCAAAGTAACTTCGCTCTCCATCACTCCTCATGAAATGCCCATCATCACCGAACCTGGGTCTGTACCTTCAGTAACAAAACTGGTGTGGGTTTCGGCGACTTCGAATCTGAATCGTGCTCAAAGCCCTCTATCTCTGTCACCCAATGCAAATGGGTAAACTAATTTCGTGCGTTCCCTAGCCCCTGCTGAGAAACTCACTCGGATGACACACAAGATCTTAAACATAATTTCAACCGTATTCAGAGAAGAATTTGGTCTGGTTTCAAGAGACAGCACTAACCCTTACTGGGTGCCTTCCATGCGCTAGATACTTTCACAGGTCTTATTTCATGAATTACACTCGCAATAGTTCTGAGAAGTAAATATTACTAACCTCGTTTTGTGGATGGGAAAACCGAGGCATAACGTTTAGGTGAGATAAACTGCCAACGGTCCTGCAGCTGATAAGCGGCCGAGTCAGAATTGAAATCCCGGCCTGCCTCTGTCCACGGCCCATGTCCTTCCTTCCCTGCTGTACTGCCTCGCCTCGTGAGTGCCCGGCCTGTGCTACAAGAGCTTCTAGTGCAGCACAAGAAAAGCCCGAGTGGACCCTGTTCCGGAAGTCGTAAATGCTTCTTCCTCGTTCCGCCCCATGCCTACTGCCACGGTGCATGCAGAAAGAGGCAGGACCTCCTCCCCGTCACCCCCTTGGGAGGCGGCTGAGTACAGCTGGCTGGATCCTCGTTCATTCTTTCTATCGTGTGTCTCAGGCATCGGAAGCCCTATTAGCCTGAAATTATTCCCTGCTACCTGACTCTGGTTTTCCTGTTTCCATAGGTAAGAGAGGGCTGCAAAACACGTCCCTTTTTCAAAACAAAGATCTCGGCATTAAAAGCCTGAGTTCTCAGTCCCTCCTGGCCCTGCCGTCAGCCCATCCAGGTCAAGTTCGGCTCTGCCACTTACTAGCTGATCGATCTTGGGCACGTTGCTTCCTTTTCTGGGTCTTGGTCTTCTCGTCCATAAAAATGGAGATAATGACAGGATGTATTTTCACAAGGGTGTGGTAGGACTTAATGTGCACACAGCTCTTACGTGAGACCTGACCCTGAGACAGGGCTTTTAGCACTTGCTGCTGTACAGGTGTGTATGTCCCTCTGCACTTGTGCCCATGACCCTGGGAGAGATTCGCTTGCCTCCCCTAGAACCGTGGCATGGCTCGCCGGACTCCGAAGGAGAGAGGAAATGCAGATTTTGTTTTCTGTTTGATCCTCCCTTGAAGCAGGCCTGTGTCCACGGATTTATCCTTCATTTCAGGTTTCCGCTATTTGGAGAAGGCAGGGGGCAATGCCTGGTGCTGGCAGTGCTCTTCTGTTGAGACTGGACCCTCCTTCGCATCTATCCTTCCCACTGGCCTTTCCACAGCATCCGTCATGTGACGGTATCCCATTCTCTTACAGCCTATTCATAGGCTGTGGGTGTATCTTATGTCTGTCCCATGGTTATTTTAGTAGATCCAAAGGAGTTATTGAAATGAAGGCTCTTGGCTTCAAGGACCTTCCAGCCTGTGCCCTTTTATTAGTCCTCCAATTTCCTCTGTATCTACCTATTGATCCACCTGCATCTACATAAAAAATCCAACCTATTGATTGGTTGCCTTTCTGCTGGTGGTACCCAGGCATCGTGAGTTGAGATGTTTGCTGAAGATGGCAACTTTTATTATGTCCCGATAATGTGATATAGCTGTAGTCAAGAAATAGTCCTGAATGTCTTCCAAGACAATTATGTTCAAAGTCTCTTTCCTCCTCCATTTCTACAAGTAGACATGCTTGAAAAAAATGTATAATGAGGTGATTTATAAAATCTTGTCTAATATTTAAGAAATATCAGCCCACCTTTCTGGGCCAGGTATTGTTCTTAGCACCAGGAAATGCAAAGAACAAAGAAGCCGAGTCCTTTGCTTTTGTGGAATAGGCATTCTAAGAGAGGAAACAGCCTATAAATAGGCAGCCAGAGAAGCAGGATTATTTGCTTAAGTCCTATGGAGGAAAAGGGAAGGAGAGCCAAAGGAGGAAGAAGGAGGGCGAGAGGAAAACAGGGTGACATGACGGAGGGTAAGTTCTAGAAAAGGTGGCAGGCAGCGCCAAGGTGAAAGTCTTTCTGAAGCAGTGACATGTAAGGAGATCTAAGGCAGGAGAGAGCCGGCCACTTAGCGAGGTGGGGAAACGCATCCCGGGCAGAAGGAACAGCAAGTGCAAAGTCCCAGAGACAGGAAAGAGCGTGATATTCAAGCCAGAGAAGGCACCGCCGGCGGCTCTGGCTAGGCGGGGCGGCGCAGCGCTGGGAAGGAGTTTGCACTCGATGGCGAAGCATGTCCGGCGCGTTAGTGCTCTGTGCTCGCGCTCCGCTCCACACAAAGGTCCTGCCTTCCCTCCATCTGATCACACTCTCGCTCCAACTTTATCAACCATTTGCTACACAAAATTTTTATTTTTAAAGCTTCAGCGGCTCTCCTCTGGGCTGTTATGAAGACAAAGACTGGTGAGTGAGCAGCAATAAGTTCCTTGGAGTAACACTTCTGATTGCTTTAAAGTGAATTATCGGTATTAGAAAGGGCAAAGTTTACCTGCTACAGATGCTTTCAAAATCCTAGACACAATTCATCGATTAAGTCATGTAAATAACATAACGTTTCCCTGGTTCCTGGATCTGAAAATAAAAATGAGATAAGGCTAGGGCAGCTTATTTTTCTGATATATGCCAAAAATCAGAGCCCAGTGTTTAGAAGCAAAACTTAGAGTAAAAAAAAAAGTAGCATAAATATCTTAGAAAAACTAGATATTAAATAATACTTTGGATAATTGCTCCGTATAATCTGTTAGTTTATACATTAAGTGTTATTGCCCCATTAAGAGAATATCTATGTCTTCTAGAATGTGGTCCAAACTGTTATTTTAAATAGCTAATCAATCAAATAGTATTTAGAAAATAATGCCGTTTATTTTTGAAAGTCTTTTTTTTGTTCGCTCTAATTTATCTAAAGTCTCTGCTCTGTTCTTTGTAACATTCAAAATCAAAAGAATGAGAAAACCTTTCACACAACACCACGGTGAATAGAAGGAGAGAAGCCTCTCGATTTAGGAATGAGAATTTTCTTCTCAGCCGATTTAATTAAATATCTAAATGTTAATAAAGCATTTGTCAATGGACTATTTAATTACTCTGAAAGCAACACACTCCCTCATGTTCATTTTCCAGATGAGAAAGTTGAGAATCACAACGATTTAGGAAATAATCTCCAAGGCAATGCACTTTACAATCTCTAGCCAGGAAGAAATCATCTCACTTTCTTCTTTTTCTTGTAAAACTAATGCTAATCCTTTTCCTCCCAGGTATTTGAAGCCAGGAAGTCAAGATCTCCCCGAATTTACAGAATAAAATCACTGCTCTAAAAGTTCCATTTAGAATGGGCTCCAAATTGCAAAATAAAAAACAGCATACATTTCTTTTCTGTATTTATATCCTCTGTATTTACATCAGATGTGAATTTTAATTTAGGAAGCACAGCAACTTGTATTTTAGGAACAAATTAGCCTCATTAGCTAGTACAAAATGCTGTTCCTCCAGTACAAGTCTGAGATTTTTCAAAATGTCTTTCCTTTGCTATCAGAAGCTAATCTTCAGATTAAATGACGGCCTCTCGCCACACTTAGAGATAATATGGCAGATCGATTGTTGCTTTTGATCACTGCCTTTGCAGATATCAGGAGCCTCCAAAAAGATGGAAAAGATAAGCCATCTGCCACAAGCACTTACACTAATACCAAATTTTAAAATGACCTCTCTGAGTGAAACAAGCATCCGGGAGATTTCTGAGGTTCTGACAGATGAGTAGATCCGCTTGATTCTTCAGTATTGAAAGGTCACAGTCAGGGTAAATCTAATGGCTTTGGAATGAAAAGTATGATAACAATGTAAACTCATATTTTCCAGCCATGGCCTCCTTTTACGCCTAAAAAGATACTTTATAATAATCTCATAGTTTTTCTTCACCATTAATTTCCCTCTTGTAATTTAGTCCTCCATTTTAAACTACAATATACACTTTTATGCTAATTACACTTTGATCATTCATAGGTAAAAGAGCAGGGCAACACCCTTAAATTTAAGTGTTCCATTCTTGTTATTCTTTTAAGTCGAATCACAGAGTTCCCTTCTTTCCTAAATCCGCCCATCACTTCTTAATCACTTCCGTTGTTTTATGCTGATTTCCTCCAGTTCTTCTATCTCTGTCGGCTCCCAAGAAGCATGGACCTGAACAATATTTCAGGTGTGCACTAAATGACTCCCCGTCTCCCTGATGATGTGACGTCTCTCCACATCCAGCCCCAAATCACATTAGCTCCCACAGCATATTGCGAACACATCTCATTTGTTGTCCACTCTCTCCAGGTCTCTCTGGCATTACTGTTTTCTGATATTCCCCCTCTTGCTGTAGCCTTCTGGAGCCTTTTTTCCCCTCTCCAAAGCATTAGAGTTACGCCTATCTGCCTTACTTCTCATTTTGTTTGATCCCTTCCTTATTTTTAACCTCGGAAACACTGCGTAGCGTTTCTCTTCATTCACTGGTGTGCTTCCAAAGCTTCTTGATTTAATTTCATCTGTAAACTAATTAACATGCTGTTTACCACATTTTTTCCAGGTTACACATGGACGTGCTCAGGAAAAAAAAAAAAAAAAAAAAAAAAGCACTAACAGGGATTCCCGGGGCCCCTCCTCAGCATCTCTCCTACTGGGACAGCCGCCGAAAGTGCAATTAACTTCCTCCAGCTCAGGGGATGGCTGCTTCAGCCACTTTCCACCATTTTGATGGACAGCTGGGTCTCTCCCCTAATCAGCCAATTTGGAGATACAACAATTACAAAAGACAGCAATTACTAAATGCAGTCTGTCATCATGAAGATGGAGGTTGAGAGGAGAAAGAGGAAAGAAGAAGAAATGGCCCACGTTTAGAGTCAAATGATAGAAAAGATCTCAGCCCTATTGAAGACGAGGGCCAATTCAGGGGGGCTCTGAAGAGTAAAGAGACACCGAGGTTTGAGGAGGTGACAATACAAACCTGGTTTTCCAGCAAGCCTCCTGTTCATCTCCCAGCCTTCCAGTAATCAAAGACTAATGACTGCTTTGTGTTATTCTTAAAAATTCCAAGAGTTTTTAAAAATCATGCTCGAGAGTTAAACAATTACTCTTAAAGTATTTCCTTATGTCTTTCTAATTTTTTGGTTATAATTTAAATACATTTCACTTTGTTTTTTACAATGAATGTGGCAGATCTTTCTCATAATGATTACAATCCATAAACTTTGAAGAGATGTCCTTTCAATGTTTGTTTGTTTGTTTGTTTGTTTTTCTGGCTCAGTTCTTGATCTCAATTGCATGTTCTTGATCTTTCCCTAAGTTCACTTCAGCAATTGTCTCAAAATCACCATATCCTTTCTCTATATCCAGCGAAAAGACCCCCCCAAATGGGATACTAATCAATGAGAAAATATTTCTCAATTGTAATGCTCATAGTCTTACCATAGGTTTAGAAAAACATCATATAGAAAACAATGTTTCTCTATTTAATGTATTTGATGAAGATGATTTCTAATTAAATGTATTTTTTTTTTTAATGTGGGGAACAGGAGAACAAGAAAGGCAATTTTTAAAAGTTGGGTCAATGAAAGAAGTCATGTCAAAAACTAGTGGAGCTTAATAAGGAACTTGCCCCAACATAGAGTGGACATTTGTCAGGAAGGAGAGAGAAACTAACTAAAAGGATCGTTGCCAGGGAAAACGTTCATAATTGAGGGGGAGAAAAATCTCATTAGAGGATCTTATGAATATTTTACAAAAGTCTTGTACCTTATTTCTCTCAACTTTTTTTTATTCTCATAAAAGAAAGAAAAGGAAGAGGAAACCACATTAAAATCTAGCTTTTCAGTGAGCATTAAAAGGGAAAAAAGGGTTTTCAAAGGGAGGTGCCCAAGAGAGATGAGAATTATGATGGCAATCAAATGTCCTCTATCAGGTAAATAGAAAACAAATTCTGGAAAAGCTTTTGACACTAAAGCTCACGGGAGCCCTGAAGTAGGTGGATGGAGTTCAAACTGGAAGCTTCCACAGCACTTCAGACAGCCTTAGGTTTCAGAACAGCCGAAGCTCTGTAGGTGAAAGTAAGTTAAATATTTTCTCTCCAGAACAGAATGCAGTAAGTCCAAATTGGATTGTGCAGTGACCCTGATTACCAGCTTTGTCCCCTATCAGTTGTGTGGCCTTGCTTAAGACATTCGATCTCTCCCTGACTCAGCTTTCTCTTCTGTGTATTCTCTCTCACAGGGTTGCAGTAATGAGCAGAGGAAATAATGGAAATGAAGCCTCAATAACTTCATACAGAAATAATACATTTTTCATAATTAAGGTTTCATAAAATTTTGAAATGTCTTCTTGCCACTGGGAGTGTTAACAGTTATCATTAATCACCACTAAAAAAAAACCATTTGGTTTTCTATGCATTAATCCGAGACCAGTGATATTAACACTTTTATTTTCAAGTGAACTGGGACATGGATAAGAATTAAATATTGTAAAACATTTGAAATGTCTATTGAATATGTAATTGTATATACATCTAGTTGTATTTATTCTGTAACCACGTATATAAAACAATCAAATTTAGTATACAGGTTTTCATAGGCTTTTAGTTTGAATGTTTATATGTTGAAATTATTTTATCATGTAAGTATTTCTAAATATTTTGTTATATTTCCTTTTATTCTATTTCTTTATCAATGACGGGAAGTAAAAAGACATGCAATATCTACCACATCGAAATCATCAAATATTTGACAGCCACAATGATGAATTTCCAAGCAATGAATAATACAGTAGGATACTTAAATTCATTTAACTATTAGCATTCCTGAAACAATGGACCTATCGCTCGTAAACTGGTTACATATTAGTGAACAGTTGACCCAATTCTCTTGCAAATATGGCTAAAATTAACCAGATGACAAATACTTACTCTGATTACTGCAATTGCTAACTGATCAGTGATCTAATCTATTACTCATTGGTCAACCTGAAAATGGCCTGTGCGTTGGGACACACAAAGCATGTTCTAATTTAGCCTCCAACAAGGCATAGGCAAGAAAACACGTGTAAAGTATGTATGGAAAAATTCCAGGTGTATGTGTTTGTGTGTGTGAACTTGATATTGCCATTGATAGTTCTCTGCTAAAATGAATATCAAAGGATTTTTGTTAACAATTTAAGCACTGCTGGTGATTATGTAGAGAGTGAGTTATCCTTATGAGAAAAGAAGTGTGAGAATAGATGAACATAGTCTGTAGTCTGAAGGATCAAGAGTATATATATTCGAGGGACCGATCAGTTTAGCATCACTAAAAGTGGGACAGCATATTGTATGCCCCAAAACGTGATGAAATAGGAAGTAATGACACAGCACCAACTATGAAATGTTCCTGCCTAAAACTTGAACCTGAAGTGAATCAAGCCTAGAGCTCTACCTACCTATGTACAGATAACATGGGGATAGAAGGCCAGGTTAACGTCTTGGCAAGGAAACACTGGGTCAGACGAAGAAAGTAGGACATTCTAAGGTTGAATGACCTGGTTTATCCAACTAATGAATGAAATGAAAAAGAAAGAATAAAATAAACTTATGAGACGTACTGAGGACTTGGTTTGGGACCTGATTCAAACAAACCAACTATATAAACACAGCTTTGAGATAAGCAGGGGACTCTGAAGATGGACTAGGAATTAGAGGATATTAAAGAACTATTGTTAGTTTGGGTCAATGTGTTTTTTAAAATCACCCTTGTCTATTGAAGTACGTTAGGGCAAAATGACATTTTGAATTTGCTTTGAAATACTCCAGAAATGGAGGAGGAAGTGTGTGAGTGGATGACAGTGGGAGAGATGACCTGGCGTGGGCAAAATGTTAATAATCATTAAATCTAGGTGATAGATCCCAGAGAGCTCATTATCCTGGTCTATCTACTTATTTTGTAAGTTTTAAATTTTTCATCCTAAAAGACAGTTTAAAAGAGTAAATGTATCTACACTTCAATCATCAATTGTTTATTCACATAACACACTGATAAATACCAGTGTAATAGTTTTAGGGAATAGACCATAGCTTAAGTTTCGATTTGCTTGCAGGTTCTATACCACAAATCACCAATAATAAGCTCAATTCTCAGCTGCAATTAAACAATAGCTCAATAATCTTCATACAGGCCTACTCTGGTCTCCATCTAGAAAACGAAAACAAAAAAACACACACCCATACCTAACTCTCACACATTTCTTCCCCTCTCGCTTCCAGTAACTACCAAGCATGGGTTGTTTTATAGTGCGTCGTGGCATCTTGATAATCATCATACAACTGTAGTGGGGCCAGGAAGGGAAACACAGCAAGCTCGGTGCTGTACCAGGTGTGTGAGTTGACGCTCAAAGAGGTGCTGGCACTGTTTGGGGGCCTGTAGCCGACGCAGGAAAAATAGAAGGACATAATGTCTGAATATAAGATGTCTTTAATTCTTGAAATTAATATATACATTTGCCTTGGAATTTTGTTTCATCTTTGGAAATGGTTTCTTTTACATGGCTATGCTTTATTTTTGTTCCCCACCTCTCCAACATAACAGGTATTTTTTTTTTCAGCCTAGGGAGGAAGATGTGTCCTGGGGTGTCATGAGCAGGGAAGAGAAGCTGCGTTGGGGACCGTGGGAGAGAGGCGTGACGTGGGGCGAGTGTGTGAAGGGTGGAATGAGAGCATATCCCGGTGTCCTAAAGCAAAGAGAAGGAAAGGGGTATTTACACAAGACCAGATGCCAATACATTGGAAAATTCAACGTGTATAGAAATATGTCGTGGCTGGAACAATGATAGAGGCATCACATGGCAGCAGACTGCACCTTTTATGTTTAATTTTCATTTACTTCCCGCGCAAAGCAGAGGCTCAAAGGAATGAGTCAGCCTCATTTTCAGTCTTCAGAAAAACTTTTGCCGACTTCTCAAATGCCAAAGCCTGGGAACATCCCTATTAGTAACTCCCCGGAGTTGATCATTTTTCCCATGGCCTTCATTGATTACAAGCCATGTTCGTTTTGCGTTTTGGCCAAGAAGGGTGTTTCGGACCAGGTGAAGAGACAGGAGGTGGACATTTCCAGCCCGTTCATCTAGACTCATTCATCAGAATCCCTTAGCTGCTCTATGTCACAAAAGTACAGTTAAAATTAAGATATTTTATCTGTTTGAAGCAGAAACATTTTTGTCACCTCAGTCAAGAAATGGACTAAAGTTAAGTGATAGAATTAAGGTTCTGAACAATAAGAATAGTTTCGTTGGGTTCGCCATGAGGTTATAACACAGTAGAAGTAACGGAGAAATTGAAATCAAATATGTGTCAATGACTTTAATCAGGTTTTTAAAAATTAAATACAGGTAACTATATATATATATATACACACATAAACATACATATATATACATATACATACATACATACATATATATATGTACACACACACACGCACACACACGCACACATACATATATACATGTTTCCATTTGGAAACAAAGCATGGTTTTTAATGGTCAAGAACTTGACATCCTGTGAGAAATAATTAACCCTTTTCTCAAAAGTCTCAGAACACATAAAACATTCTCTATGTTGCATTGATTATGAACAGGAGATGCCTTTTTATGCCAATTGTAGTTCAAGACAAACTGGAAAACCTGAAGAATTTGGGGTTTACCCAAAGATAGAGTAGCTGACATTCACCTAATCTTTTTTATCTACGATTTCCCTTGGGGGAACGAAGTTGGCTAAAATGTATATGTCAAGTTGGAGGCTTTAAGAACCGAGAACTGATTCCCTTTGTTTCTTCCTAATAGAAAAGTAGCCATTAATATGGAGGGTGATTGTTGATTTTTAAAAATTCTTAATTTTGGTATTAGACAGTAGGTTTCATTTATTCAACAAGAATTTATGGAACACTTAGTATGCTCAAGAGCATTGTATATAGATTTAAAACCTTGATTTAATACTTTGTTTTATTAATTTTATTAACTAGGTAATATTTTTGGCTCTCCCATAAATATGAATGAATGTACTTATGTCACAATAAAAACATTAGAAGAAAAGAGTGATTTCCAGCCACTAACAAACAAGTTGCTTTGTTCTCTCAACTTTTCATCTGATGTTAAATGTTGTTGCTCAAAAGGTTATAATATATTGTATTTTTAATTCAAACCCAAATTATAGCATTTTAGATGAAATTAGAGCCAAGTCCCATTGGTATTTGAAAGTGGCAATATCATGATTTCTCCATATTATATATTCCAGCATTTTTTTCTCATTTCCCAACCTGTTCTGTAGACAGGTTTCCAATTCTGTACCATGTCTTCAAGTGTGATTCTACAGGAAATTTCATATAATTGGAAAATATTCACTATATTTCAAAACAAATAGCCCTTTAATTCAATAACAAATTTTGGATTAGATGCAAAGTGTACTTTTATTTCCAAAAATCTGACCTTTATTTCCCACAAAACTCCTATGAAGAAATCCCATATATGAATTTTATCTTCATCGGAATAAAAAATACCTAATTACCTCTTCTATAAAATCTGTATTTATCAATGATGGCTTTCTCAGGGAAATTCTCATTTGCAAAAATGTTCTATATTCCAAGCTTTAACAGTTGGAGGTGGATGTCCTTAAGGATGGAGGGGGAAAAAAGTTCTTTTTTAAATGGCACATTTACTAATTATAAAATGCTCTTATCTCTCTGCAGCCAAAGCCAAAATGAACATGTGCCTTGTACTAAGAAATCCCAGGATTGTCACAACTTGTGCCAGCTGTTGAGGTTATGACACCTGTGCCAGCATCGCCAGCTCTGCCCACTGTCATCTGCTCCAACTGTTCCATCTGCACTGTTTGTACCAATTCTCCCATTTCTGCATCTGCACCTTCTGCAGAAACGTTTCCAACAATGCCAGCTGTGTCCTTGGTGCCAAATATGCCAGATGTTCTATTTGTCCACCCTGGGCCAAATCAATGCAGTTTTGTGCTCATTAGTTTTAGCTGGTAGATTCTATTTTACAATTTTTTGAGATGTACTTAGATTGAATCCAGGCAAAAAAAATCCCCCTCACGACGATTTTACATCTATCTATCCATCTTTTTGTCACCGCAACTTAATCTTACGATGGAAAGTAGGTCAGGGCCGTCTTGACCATATTAAACCCGTTCAAGTGACCAATTCAGCATGACTTGCAGCAGGGCATTTTGCACAATGTAAAAACTCCAGAGAAGCAAATATCGCAAAAGCCATGGAACACGACGATGAATTGGCAAAGTAATTAAAAAAGAATAAACTTTGTTCTGATCAACAAATTGAGAATGCTCAAAAATCAATATGCTGAGCCGATTAGAGTAATCTATGGCATAATGTTCTATTAAGCTGCCTGTTTATTGGTCATTTAATTGACAGAGCTACACATGCGGATTAACGTGGGTGTCACACAGTCCATTTCCTGGGTTCTGCTCTACGGAGTATTAACCAAGGGCGCACACGAGCGAGCGGCACCGCCAGGTCCCCTGCGTCTGCCGCCTCCCCACGCGGGGGACACGCGCAGGTCCAGGAACCCCGCCCCCGGCCGGAAGCTGGCTTCCGTCCTCTCTCAAATGTCAGTTCCGCCAGTGCCAACAGAATCCGGTCTATGAATAAGAATGCTCTTTCAGCTATAAAGATGAAAAAAAAAAAGTATTTTCATACTCACCACCTCAATCTTCTACATGCTCATGAACCAAAAAGTAGTGTTTCTCTCTTCTCAGTCAGGAAAGCCTTTTTTAAGGAACGCTGAACACTTAATCTCTGAATTTTGACCCAGATCCCTGCATCTCAAATCATTTCCTCATGTGGAAGATGAGCCTAGAGCTTCAGAAAACTGATGCTTTGCTGAGAACGTGAGGTCCAGAAGACACGATGCTATCTCCTGCTTATTCAGCCTGCATTATTGAACTCGCCCTTTCCAATGATGAAAGTGGTAACTGTTCACTGATATTCGAACGTGTTAGTGACGAAGTTCTGACAATGGGTAAAATGTCAGCTCATAATTACGTCCAGAGATTTGTGTTGTCTGTATATGGGATGAGGTCCGGTACAAAAATGTCTCAATAGCTTGTATTAGGTTTTCAAAATTCATACAGAAAACACTTAGCTTCCACAGTGAATCGCCAAATTACCCTACAATAGATAAATGTATCTAGGTCTTATGCTAAAAATCCTGGTGACATCATTTCTTCCCAGACGAGGGCCTATATGCTGAAGCTCTGGCCCCCCAGGTCGGGGTCTCACGCAGGCCGCACCCCATGTTGCTGCTCCCTCATTCAATAGACACTTTCCCCTTATTGAGTCAGCAATTACTTCTCGATTTCCCAACTCCCTCATTCTTCTACCCAAATTTTACCTACTCCTGATCTTTTCACTCTGTACTTTTCCTGATCCTCTCAGAACATGGAGAGGAGATTTCATAAATATCAATTAACTAAAAGCATGGCTTTTGATCAGAATATACCCCCTTCCTAGCTTGGCGGATGCAGTCTGAGTCCATGCCCCGCCTGGGAGAACTGCCACACACGTTTTATTCCACTTCCCCAAGTTACAGGCGTTTTATTCCACTTCCCTATGTTGCTAGATGCCAGGAGGGAACGTCCTTAATTGGGATTAAAATAGTTTTGTGACTCGTCGGGAGTGCGCCCTGTACCTTCTCAGAACATTTTAATTAATATAACTTCTGCTCCCTGCTGACAAAGATGTTTCCGATGGTGTTTTGGCCCAGCATATTTACCGCCTTCGTTGATGTGAGTCATTTGAATACTTGAAGAAATCCATAAACTTCATGGTTTTATGTAAAATAGAGAATTCGGTGTTTGAAGTGCCAGGTAGACATACACGGCTGAGAACACTTTTCATCATCTATCTGGCCTCTTTTCCATAAGTCTTTAATATGGTGAGGATGGGAACACTCAGAGTTGCTTGTAAAGAACTGAAAACCACACATTTCAAGGTTTCAATGGCAAAGCAGAAAAGACCTGAATGATTCTGAAATTTGCTGTCTTTACATTTAGCTTCCCCTTTAGAAAGTTTTTCTCTGGAATGAATAAGTTGCCATGGAGAAGAATCCTGCCCATTGATTCTCTAGCCATTCGAGTGAGCAGTACCTCGGTCCTCTGAAGTCGCTTGAGTATTTTTCTTCCACTTCTCTAATATCACTGTCCACACTTTCAAATTTGGAAAGAAAGTGGAAAATCTTAACTTCATAGTTGCATCATTTGGGGATGCACTGGTGTACTGCGAATACCGTTCTTTAATTCACGAGGGTACTGGCAATGGTATGATCAGACTTATGAAGACATTCTGAAACAGAACAATAACTTACACTGAGGTGTCGTGACTCAGCTGGCACTACTGCTGTTATTTTCAGGCAAATGATGTTGCTCGAATCGCTAATGTTCCAAGCTGTCGTAATCAGCTCCTGCATGGTAGTCCCCAAACTCCAGTGTTGACATATGCAGATAAGCCATCTACATCCAGACGTGAAGAAGTCTGTCAAAATGTAGAAGTGTTTGAGATATCAAGAAGAGCGATCAATGGAAAACAAAAGAAAGTAAGGACAGAAAAGAATAAATCACTGCACCAAACCAATAAGACAAATGGGCAGAAGCGAATTGTTTGGGTTAAATGAAACAAGGAGAGCAGAGATCATTAGGAATTAATAACTCACAAAAGTTACTGAACTATCAAGAAGGAAGGAGCCTCGAGACTCACTAATCCAATCAGAAAACTGAAGCCCTCAGAGGGTAAGTGGAATATGCAAGCTCACACCACTGATTCATGGCAAAATCAAGTCTTCAGGTTCTGCATCTGTAAAGTGGGGATGATGACAATAGTAGAGTTGTCATGAAGATTAAAGGAGTTCACGGATGTAAAGCATTTAGAACAAGGTCTGACAGCAAACGCTATGTGTAGCTATCATCATCATCATCATCATCATCATTATCATCACCATCATCATCATCATATCATCATCATCGTCGTCATCATCATCATCATCATCATTATCAGATACTTGAACCTGTGTGGTTTTACTTTTCTAGTATCATCCTTGCTGAATTTTGCAAATCTCAGCATCGATTTAAAGTCATACTTTTATCCTCAGTACACATCATCTTCCTTCCGAGCTTGCTCTTGACCATCGAATTTGTCCTATGAGAAAAGAAGGTCAATCTGAGTCTAGAATTAAGCAACGACCCAACTACTTGATTTTAGGTAACCAACCCGGTACACAATGCGGACGTTCGGCCAACGCCAAGAACTCTGAGGGGCCCACGTTAATGGAAGGAAGCGAAAGCATGATTAATCCAGACTGATAAAGGACAGAGAAACAGCGGCGTTTGGCTCTACAAAGCAAGCACGCTCGCAAGTGCTCATGCTGATGCTGTCCGGTGACCTCTTTCGTGCCAATCACAGGTACCCGGGTCCTTGCCAGGCAACAGAAAGAAGAAGGCCACAGGAGCCCAGGAGAAAAAAAGGCAAAAGCCACTCCAAATGGACTGAGTGAAGCATGTTGGGAAATTAGGAGAAGACAGAAAGGAATACACAGCGGTCACATCATAAAACGAAGCTCTCGTATTTGTAAAGCACTTCACCCTTCTGTTTTTCACTATTACCTTCTGATTGGAGGCGTCAGCATTGGGTGGCACATTAGAACCGCCTGGGGTGGGAGAAGGCATTTGAAAAATAGAGTGTCAGACCAAGTGAAGCAGAAGCTTTCGGGGAGGAAAACCAGGGTCTGTGTTTTTAAGAGGCTCACCAGGCTCTTCAGATGTACCAGAGGCTTAAGAAACACCTTCCGAAGCCCAGCCAGGACTCTTTACTCTGCACTAAAGCAGCCTCTTAATAGACAAATTTCAACGAATTTAAATTAATTATTTAGAACTTTCGAATTTTAAGCTTTAAACGTGAACTGTTCCTTCATGAAAAAAGGCTGGGTTAAGCCTGGTTCACTTTTTCTTTCTAGGCTTCTGTTTTCAGATGTATTTCTTGCCTTATCTCAATATATTCAAGTTGGACTGAATCACAAAAGCCAGAGATAGAACATTAGCTCCTGAATTTGCTCCATATGCTCCTGTAGGAGTTTGCCTCGTTGTTGACCTTGTTACAACCGAGTATCTATCATAACGAGTGTTGTGATGAGCGATGATACAGAAGGAATCGTGTTGGAGAGAGAGGTCACTGCACCGGTATTTCGTGCTTTCGCAAATGCGTGGTGCTGTGCCTAAACCTTGTCCATAGCATCATAAGCACAAATCCGCAGTGTGTTTGGATGTGTATGAGATAGCTTTTTTTTTTTTTTTTTTTACAGCAAACCTTTCAGATCGTGTTTAGAACAGTTCACAGCACGTTCATGCATGGAAGCAGAGTTTCTCAGCCTGTGGACAATGGCACACTTGTGTGGCCCAGATGGTGCATGGGTGTGCCAAGACAGTGACCCCTCCATCCTGGGGACAGCCAGAGCTTCTGGGCTAGGTGCCTCCAGACATTAGCAGCCTCACCCCATTGGCCATACGAATATTACCATTTTCTGTATGTGCCATGACATGAGGGATGTTGGACAACGCCGAGTAACACAAGCCAAGCACTGGGGCAGCGGTCTCTAGACGAGTTTTTATTTTGGGTATTAATACAAACAACTATTGCCTGTGACTATCACTCAGAAAAGAAAGGGGATTATTGAGCTATTGGTTTCTAAAATGCTTTTGCTTTGAAGTAGTTTATATCATGTAACACAGTACAATCCAGTACAATCCAATATCTAGTACCAATAAATATTTTATCAAGAAGAATTGAATCTTTTCTTCCTGATTTTCATTTTGAAATCTTTCAATCTGATGGAAAAGTTAAAATAACAGTACAATAAGTATCCATATTTCTTTTCCTTATATTTATAAATCATTTACAATTTAGCTACATTTGTTTTATCTCTAACTTTTATTTCTGTGGAAACATTTGAACATCATAGACGTCACACCATTTCACCTCTAAATACTTCACCATGCTCCACCTAGGGGAAAAAATTCTTCAAAAATACTACAATACTGTTGTCCCACCTGAGAAATTAGCATGAAATCAATATCAGCGAATAAACAGTTCATTTTGCAATTTCTTCAATTGTTTCAAAAATCTTTACAGATTTCTTTTCCTCATCCAAAATTCAATGTAGTCCCATACATTGGATTTGGTTGTCACATCTCTTCAGCATCTTTTTTCTAGAATAGTCCCCCACGTGTTTTTAAAATGTCATTTGTTTTCCATGATGTTGATTCTTGGGAAGAACCCAAGCAAGTCTTGTAGGACATCCCACATTCTAGAGTCGTCAGCCTAGTCATGCTTAGATTGTGGTAGAAAGGGCATTTTCGAAGTCCTGAATGTATGGGAGAGAATAATCTAGATTATGTGAATACATTGAACTTCAAGGAGAAACCCCCTTCATAGGCTCTAGTTTACTTCCTGTGGAGTGTCCATAACAGCGACAGAATGGCACTTTCTACAGGCCAGTGTTAGGTAACCTCCGCCCTATAGAATAAATGATTCATCGCAGACCACCTATCAGCAAATGGCATCACTGGAAAACAGATGCCAGTTCTTCAGAAGACTGGCCGGCGGTTCTGCCGGGGTTTGCCGATTCATGCTGGGACAGTTAGTTGCTCACTCCGAGAAGTTCGTTAGGCTGAAATGGCCTTATCTTCTCCTGGATGTCGTCTAGGATCGAAGTAAAATGTGCTGGGGCCACAGTCTGCTAAACGGTTAACAACAAGAAGAGACTAGAATTCAGCACCTGCTGACTTGCCGAGGCGCCCCACGCTCTACGAGCCCCCTGGTCCTCTGGAGGAAAGGAACTCACAGATGACACCGGGTAGAGAGACTCACGGCACCATGTCACCCACCTGCTCGCTTCCTGAACTTGCTCCGCCAGCAACATCCTATCATACGTACCGTTTGTCATGTGATAGGATGTTGCTGTTATGGACAATAAAATAGAACGCATTCAAGGATGAGCTAAAAGCTCGATCGTAGTCCCCTGACATTCACCAGGGAACCTCCTCAGTTATGTTGATTGGGATTCTAGTGTATGACCAAAGAGACCAGGCTGGGGACAGACTCCAGGCAGGGCCTCCGTCTCCTCCCTGAGGCAGCGGACCTCCAGATCCAGCTATAATCTGTTCTTCTCCTGGGGGAAGACTGCCCTCCACTCCTATGGGTGGCTGCCCTCCGCCCTACAAGGCGCACTTGGTGGCGAGGTTAGAAAGATGAGCTGCAGCTGCCTCTCCCTTAATTGCGTCCACTCCCCTCCTCGGTCTGCCCTCCCCTCCCAGGTGCTGGGTGAGCAGTGGCCCAGGAGATGAGGGCAGAGCACATCCAAGTATCGCAGTGCAGACGCCAGTTCCCTTTAAGTGGACACTCATCTGCCTCTACAAAAGGTTTTGCCTGAGGCTTAAATAACAGACACTTCTCACCTCCACTTCCAGCTGAGTGCTCCCATTGCGCTCTGGGCCGTTCCTGAGCACGCTGCTTCTCCACTGCCCGTTGGCTGCTTCTCAGACTGGGTTTGACCAGAGACTGTACTTTGTGCGTCCATGGCAGGTCCCTCGGCCCCGGCCCAGTGTCCTTCCACTCAGTCACCATGTCTTCATCTCCACTGTACTTCAACAGGATGGAGACTGAGTACCAGGTATTCAGGGACAAGAAGAAAGGGCTGTTTGAGGAGTTGATAATCAGGTTGGAGATGTGGCTATAAAAATGACAGAGAAGGTGTGGGTCTTACCAGAGGGAGGGATTCAAGTGCCCGCAGTGGGTGGTCAGGCTGGATGGTTGGGAACCACAGACCAGATGGCACGCATGCGTTTTGCAGGTACCTGTAGGTAGACATGGTAGGTGGCTGATACGGTGATCAGTTAGACATGGGCAGTGTCAGAGGACAGAATCAGTTGACTTGAAGGTTTCTAGCTTGACAACTTACTCTCAATGTCAGCACCATTAACTAATAAAAGAAATTCTGAGAGATTAGGCTTGGGATCAGGCAGATGAGCCATTTATTCATTTCTCTTTCAAAGTGCTTCTTGAGCACCTGCTGTATGTTGGACACTATGCAAGTTTGGGACACACTGATTTTGAGGTGCCAGCAAAATACCTAGATGAAATGTTAATTTAACTAATTTTAAACAGGAATCAAGCTCAAAACATCATCAGTGTCCCTCACAGGACAAATTTTGCTTCTTCAAGTCTTGTGCTGACCATATTCTTCCTACGGACACACTATCTCTTTATCTGGGTTGTCGTATATTTATTTACCAGCTTTTGTGAGAGTCCGGCCCCAGCTCTGTGCACTAGAGAAAGCCTGCGTCTTGTCTTCCTAGTTTGGTCATGATTAAACTATTATGAGTTCCAGGCGGATCCTACTATCCCAACCTATACTCTCAAAGCTGGTGTTCGTTACAGATTTTTAAAAAATCACAGTCTGAGTACAAGATTGAGACTTAAATAAATAAATACATAGATAATGCTCAAGGATCTGTTACATAAAAAGATCAAACTCTACAAAGGAGCTTATTTCCTTATCTCTTGCTGTAAGATTTTCCACTCTGCCATTTTCTGGCTACTGTGTTTATCTGTTTTAATAATGGCCAATTTGCAAAGAAAATGGTTTTAATCTAAATCTTGGACAAAAACACATGATTTATGATTTCGAGTCCATGACAGGGCACTACCAGCAACCTAGCGAGATCCTGCCCTAACTTCCCACCTGGTGAAAGTTACAAACCACGAATTAGTAAACAAGGAAATCATATCGAATGCCACCATCTCTTTTCTAGAACTCATAGAACCAATGGTCAAACCAAGGAGAAACATTTGCTGAAGATAAACCAGGCAACCTTTGTTGGCGTCACTTCATCAAACGCACATCTTTTCCGGGTACCCCAAGGTGATCAGCTCACTTGCAATGGAAATTCCCAAGTTATTAACTACACAGCAGCCACCTTTGTGAGACCAGTTCCCAACCTTTGGTAACAAACAACCCTGCAATCTTCTCTGGCCCACCCGTTTGGCTCTGCCGTTAAGGCTCAGGATACGGAGACTCTGCCTTTTGACTGCTGACATTCCTCTGGGACTCTGTGCATCCCAAAGATAAGAAATCACCTGTATGATACAACTGCCTGTCTCAGAAGTAAGCATAGGCATTCGTAAACCCTCCCAAGGCAAACACCGTATCAGGGATCCAACTTCTAATATACCAGTGTAGGCGAAGGAAGGTATGTGAGTTTCTTAACGCTGCTGCAATAATGCACCACAAACTGGAGGGCTTAAAAGAACAGAAATTGATTTTCTCACAGTTCTGGAGGCTCGAAGTCCCAATTCAAGGTGCTAAAGGACCGTGCTCCCACTGAAGGCTCTCGGCGAGGGTCTTTCCTTGCCTTCCCAGCTTCCAGGGGCTGCCAGCAATCCTTGGCGTCCCTTGGCTTGTGACAGCGAACCGCCGATCTCTGACTCCGTCGTCACATGCAGTTCTCCTTATTTGTCTGTATCCACGTTCAAATGTCCCTCCTCGTGAAGACACCGGGCACTGGATTAGCGCGTACCCTCATCTGTTATGACCTCATCTGAACGTGATCACATTTTGCAAAGACCTCCTTTCTAAATAAAGCCGCGTTCACAGGTAGCAGGGGTGAGGGCTTAAACACGTCTTTTAGGAGGCGTGAGTCCACCCGCAAGAGGAGGGAACTACAGCCTTTTCACTTTTGTTCTTTGTAATAAAAGGAACCATGGAAATGGTTTTTTAATAAGCTCAGGATGCTACAAAATTTCCTAGGGGAAAAACATGTTTTCAAGTTATATGAAATAGAGAGAGTCTGATTTTAAGATACACACTAAAAAAAATTAAAGACCTGAAAATGGTATTGGCGTTATTGGGTTTTATTGTGAACTTTGAACACACGAGTCAAACCTGCTACTATTGTTGATTGAGACCCGCACAGACAGAGACACCTTGCAGGGCAGCTGGGTAGATGGGTGTGTAGACGTGAAAGTGGGAGTGAAAACAGTTCTGTGGCCCCCAAGGATTACTTCTTGGTCGTAATGGTTTGAGCACCTCCAGAGATTAGCAGTCTTGTCGAACATTTGAGCCTCCCATTGCAGAAACATAGCACGCCGCGTCAGAAAACCGAGGCCACGTGGATATTTACAATCTCATAAACTGTCCTCCTGTCCAGTACAAGAAATGCACTCGGCGCCTCACGGACCTGGACGCCCAGACCAGATCTGTGGTCTAAATGAGCAGAGACAGCTCTTCATACTGCTTTGCAAAGAACTGCCTTCCGTGTTGCGCTTTCATTCGACCATCTCTTTTGGCAAACCCAAATCGCGCTATCACCTTTCGATCCATCATCACAGTGAAATGCTTTCAGAGCACTTCGCAGCCTTTTGCTTCTCAAGACCACACCCGCCTGGACGGTTACTTTCACAATCAGCATTTTCTCACAGAGCTAAAAGGGCGAGGATTAGCCCCTGGACACGAGAATCGTGAACAAATGGATTTATAGCCACTCGAAAACTGCAGGTAGACGCTACCGCTCCAGCTAATACCTACAAATCACTGCGTATATAAAGGGCAACATTACTGTCTGAAGACGAAACTTTGTATTAAGTCACTCTGTCCGTGACTTTCTCTGTGTTGTATATAAAGGGCAACATTACTGTCTGAAGACGAAACTTTGTATTAAGTCACTCTGTCTGTGACTTTCTCTGTGTCGGTCTCACTGCGCACCGTTTTGTAGCAAGGCAGGACTCAAGAAGAAAAAAACGCAGTCACTTTTTCTGCCAAACATTTAGGCTCTTGCGAAACAGTTCCAGCCCAGCGCTTACCCAATTGGGAGCAGGAAGACACTTCAGGGATTACGTGGTCCAGGGCAGAAAATACTCAAGCTCCTAAGTCATCGATTGGTCAAGGCCCACGGGAGACTTTCACAGGTTGTCATCTAAAGGACGTGCTAAGATTCCTCTGTCCTTTGTCAGCTGGAACCGGTATTTCAGATTTTAAACTTTTACATCTCTCTTTGCTTTCTCCTAGACCTCCTTCCAAATGCCCTGTCTGTGCTTTGCACAGCGCGAATCACAGTGTGCTCCCCTTTTTCCCACGGGGTGACGGACTCCTTCAGTCATCGCAATACCCCCTAGGGCCTAATTCAGTGACTGACACATAGTAGGAAATGCTCAGAAAGTTCAAAGAAAAATTATCTTGCTCAATGAAAAAAAATACCTCTGAAAAGGTCAGTACATGAGTCCTGCCTTTGCCATCTGAGTATCAATTCGCTGACCTGAAATTCATCACAGTAGCTATTTCACAGGTCACAGAGAGAACGAGATGTGACTTGGGGGCATGTTTCACAGGGACAGCAGGAAGGACGGAGTTAGAGTTCAGAGATCTATTTAGGAAAATTATAGGTTTCACGGTAAATTGCAATCATCGGCTGGGTGGCACAAGGGTTGGGATGGGGGTGGCTGACCACGGAGGCCAGATGAGGGGACTGGGGACTTTGAGAGGTTGGGCAGAGACTTCAAGATAGAGAAGTCGAGGGGCCGGGGAACACGCATTTCTCCACGCTCCGTTACTACCGTTGCTTTTCTCAGCGGCTCAGGCTAGTTCAAGCATAGTTAATGTTCGCGGTATTTAATGTGCACGGTACTTGGTGTAGCCTGAAGTGCACCTGTCACAGGCTCATTGCGACTGTGGTCCAGTCCCCTTTCATGGACGAAGTCGTGAAGACTCTGAGTCTTCCAGAGGCCGTCCTCGCTGCCGTCGAGCAGAGGAGACAGAAGGCCCGCCGCCGGCCGGCTCGGTTCTCTCTCCCGACCGGTACCTGTGGCTGCGGCCGCATGTCGTTCTGCTCTGGCGGCCTCGCTGGCCCTTAACGCCGACCTGCCTCGTTCTTTCTCCCCAGTCTTTCTCAAGGCACGATCCAAGTTTGGTGCCTTTTTCCGACCTTGAGTCAAGTTAGGTCCTAACGCGTGGGCGGGGCCCCGTGTGAGGGGACTTGGACGTGTGAAGTGAGTCAAGTCTAAGATTCAATGGGCCCTCTGCTTGCCCAGATTTGTCTGAGGCCTGGGAAGGTCCTTAGCAAACTTGCATTTGACCTTGTGAAATGTTTGTCACAAGGGCGAACACATACGCATGCACATGCAGACTTACATTCTATAAACTTCGGCGCCCACACCGGGATCGACGCCTCCCTGGTCTTGCAAAAATGGTCCCGCACAATCACCGTGCTTCTCAGACTCACTGTGCCTGTTAGGCAGCCTGACCTGGCCTAGAAAATTCCATTCCCCAAATCCACGGCCTTAGGCTCTTTCCAGGCCTCTCCACTGACAACAGTCCTCCAGTTTCTCCATCTGTTTATCACAGATTACGACTTGTCTCTGATCTCTCTGAGCTTTTCTTGACCAGAATCTGGGGTTGTGCAGATAAGAGCTTTGTCTCTGCTTTGGCTTGCTTCTGTGTGTTTTTTTTTTTTTTCCCTAAGACTTCCTCTTTCTAGTCATTTTTACCCCCCACTGAGTTCTCTCCTGCTTTTAAAGGCACAGGTCATGGTACAAAATAGAATTCTATCTGGTAGTAAATGAACCAAACAAACAAAAAAAATCACAGCACTACTAACAGTCTTAACGTAAAATCGGGCAGCAGAATTCAAGGTCAGCCTAAGATGGATTCCTGAGCATTTTTGCCTCCCTTTGACATGATAACTCTAATTAAACTCTGACTCACAGGTTGACATCAGTTTTTCAGTTTGTTCTTCATCCCTTGGGCATCTCTCCCTGCCCTTGCGTGATGTTGGGGAGGCAGCTCCTGCGTACTCACCTCAGAGAAGCCTTCCTTAGATTCTTCAAAGGAGCCAGCTCTTTCCTGCCTGCCGCAGGCCATTTGAACCCACTGTGGCCTGAGCCCAAACACTCTGACCCTGCGCTCATGAGTAAGCTGACGCTTCCCACCCTTCACCACGCAGTAATAAATATCACCTCTTAAAAGAGACCCTCCCCGACCTAAAGTAAGCCCACTGTCCTCCTCTCTGCGTTTTGTTTCTTATCGGATACATATGTGCATTCGGAATCGTTCGTTCGCTTCTCCTTCTTTTCCTCCTTCCCTCGGACCAGAAGCTCCGTGAAGGGAAGGGCCGAGCCCATCTTTTTCTCCACTGTACCCACAGCACAAAGCATGGTCTAAGGAAGGATTGGCGTTGCCGTGACAACAGGCCGGCTCACCCTGCTCATCCTGACTTTTCTCCCAGTCCAGACAACAGGGGCGCAGGGCGTGGTCCTGGGCTCCTGGGAGCCCTCTCCCTAAACGGGAGGGAGCAAGTCGCTTCTTTCAGAGCGCGGGAGCTTTCGGGAGGGGTGTGGAGCATCCGGGCCTCAGTTTTCTCTCTTCCCTCTCTCCTCCCCAGCGGGCTGGCGCTCACCAGCTCCGCTCGCCTCCGACTCAGAAAGAGCGGGCCAAGGGCAGTGGACACCGTCACTGGCGGGCTGGTCTTACTGGCTTCCCGCTAGGACTTCCCAGCACTTGGGACCACCGAGTGTCCTAAGACAGAGGCCTTATTTACATAACTCTGCCCGACAGCGAGGGTCTGTTTCTACATCAGGAACAGCGAGACTGAGGGAAGCCCAGGACCTCTTGGGCGCTGGGGCTGAACAAGGGTCCTGGGGTTCTGCCCCCCACCCCGTCCCCTCCTTCGTTACAGCTCTGGGCCGCTCTTCCTCCGCAACAAGCTCAGAGGTTCTGAGAGCCTCTGTTACACTGGGTTCAAGGCCAGGCTGCGCCCAGGCGCAGAGCTCGGGGACTTTGCCTTGGAATGGGGATCTCGGACTTAACACCTGGGCTCACTGGGCATGTGGTATGTTCGGGATGGGGGAGGAGACGGGCTCAGGCTCAGAATCCCAAATCCTTCCATCAGAAATTTATAGTCTTGGAAATTTCCAGGACCCAATCCTCCATTAGCCTTTAAGGATACGGACATCCTTCGAAACTTGGGGTCAAAACAAGGCTCAGAAATGGGGACTGTTCTCTCTGACACATTCACTTCAAGGCAGTTGTGACATGCTCATGGTTCCGAGGCCTTGAGATAGCTATGGAGATAGCTCAGAAGGTGGCAACCCTGACGCCCTCACAGCAGCAGCTGATGGGAAACACTGCCAACAAAGGTTCACATCCGATGCAGAACAAACTGTTTCTTAGGAGTTTGGCACGGCTGTCAGAGTATTGTAACCCAAGTAAGTTGGCAGGAAGTGACTGAAAAAGAGACCTTTCTTGGACTTCAGTGTTGCCCTGAGTTGTATGTAATGACAAAGATGCTATGAATTTGGTAATGCCTTTAATGGATTTATATCTAGTTAAATTAGGTACATAAGTATCTATACATATTTTCAAAACACAATGTGTATAGTTACAAGACAGTCCACATTCAATTGACACTCAGTTAGTGATGGACATATGGGTGTCTGACCCCTTGCAACACCTCTACACGTGCAGGCAGGACAGCCCTTGCGTTCTGACCCATCGGCCCAAGATATGTGGTCAAATGGCGAAGCCCTTCGGGCGCGACAGATAGGCATCAATAGGGTTTGCTCAACAGGATGACAAACCCAGTAGTCACGCTCCCAAAATCAGAATCCAGGTGGACGTTGGGACAACTGACCAAATGGCAGGAGGCACAGGGTGTGGATCAGCTCCAGGCAGGAAGACTAGCAAGAGCCGTGTGCGTACGAAGAACCTGGCCACAGGGCTGGGGCTCCGGACAGGACTCTGCTTAGTCGAGGCCACCAGAGGTCGGCGTGCGGGAACAGGCAGGTGGCTGAGGAAGGGAGCACCAGGAGGCGTGGCAGGATGTGTGGAAGAGGCATATGAGAGGTCAGGGCTTATTGTCCGTGTTGGTTGGGAGCAAAGGACTTTGGCGGGCGCGGTGAGTCAGTAGCTGTGGCACAGCTGTGGCGTCCTGAGTCTTCAAGGCGCCTGACTTCGTTCCCAGAGTCCTGGGTGGTGGATGGGGCTGAGACTGCAGACATCCTTCCAAAATCCTCAGGATGGATTCAGGTCCTGGCACCAGATTATTGACTGAGCCGGACAGTGGGGGCATCAGAACATCCACCTAGAGTGGTCTGCAGGCAGCGGCTGCAGGGGCCACAAGGAGCCCGAGAGAATGACAGAACAACCCAGCCTCGTAAAACAGCGTCCCCAAACTCACAACCACACATCAGCAGACACTCCCTGAAGAGGCCGAGAACTCAAGGAAGTTGTGCAGAGGGGAGAGAGAGCGAGAGCGAGAAAGGGGAAATAATTTCTGAGTTTCCCCTCTGTTTTGCACTCGACATGCATAATTGCATTCAGTGGGGGAAAACATTAATACTTGGGGGCCTCACTTCCAAAAAAAGAAACCGAGAGCGAAACAGCTTTAGGGGCAGAATCTTTGTGGGCTCTCTTGATGCAAATCCTTATTGTAATTCAGGAGCCAAAAGCTTTTCCACACCGCCCCCACAACTCAGACTGAAGCCGCCTCTCCAGACTGCAAGAAACAGCTCCTAGAAACAGCCCCCTCCCCAAGCCCTGCAGACGCAGTCCCACATCCTTTGTCTATGCATCGAAAACAGGATGATTAATGTAGAGGGTGGCGATGCTTAAAAAAGGATCCCTGAGACCTGGGGATGTTATCTAACTGCAAGCGACTCAAAAAAAAAAAAAAAAATGCTTTTCACCAACCTCAAAGTCCTCCCTATCACACACACACACACCCCCAGTGGAGCCACCAAGGAAGGCCGGGACAATAAATGGAGATGAGTAATGTTCAGAATAGTAAAAAGTTCTAGGAACCGCCTAAAGTCCAAAGAATGCATTGTGATGAGGAGGGAATTCTGCCCTGAGACCAGCGTTTGTGGAAGGTAATAAATGAAAACTTCAGAGAAAAGGGGAAAACCCATGCCAGGAGCAGGGTAAGCGCTCAGCAGCTGGAGAGCTTCATTGACAGGTGCCACAAACGGCCAACCGCACCTGAAGAGAATCACTTTTTTTGGCAAAAAGGTTTATTTAATTCAAGAGGAAATTTCCAGGTAAAGCACTTAATCCTCTCTGTTCTGTGCTAGCTCGGATCTCTCTGAGGCACATCCCTACTCAGAATGACGTTTCGACATGGCCCAGGGACAAGTTAGGTGCCTTAGGATAGGACCCTGGCCCAGGGACCCCGTCAGACATCACAGGACAGAGTTTCCACAGGTAGGAGGAGGCGTGGCTGGTCCTTTTCTTGCTTCATGCCCCCTTCTCCCCCCCACATAGGTGAGGTTCAGAATGTATAGTTCATCCCTCCAGTCACCAGCTTTTAATAAATAATAAGAATAGCACCAAGACCTGGCCATGGACCATGTACCTAATGTGAGCTCAATGGACCGAGCCACCACCTGAAAGTGACTGCCTAACAATTTCTGGTGTGGGAGATGCCTCTAGTTGCTACCCAACCCCATCCCCTATGCCTGCCTGCCTGCCTTCTTTCTTTCCAGGGGAACCCCAAACAACCTTTCCCCCACGAAGCTTGAAGCTTGAGCAACACATAAGAAATTGACCCGGCCCCACCCACAGAGGTAGACGCGGAGGGTTCTAAGTGAGTCACAGCGAGCCCATTCTCCTTGCCAGAGACTGGCTGAGGAATGCAGGCACGTGGCCTTCCTCTAGCTACTGTTCCTGGTGTAGGGGTGGGCAAGCGACCTTAGCTGGCCCAACTGGCCTGGCAAGGACTTCTGATCCATGCGCTCTCTCGTGCTCTCTCTCTTTCTTTCTCACCCTCCCTCCTTCCTCATTCAGGTGGGAACGAAGAAAGAGGAGCCCTGTTGCTGCTGGTGGTCACCTTAGCACCATGAGAAAAGCCATTGTGAGAACAGTGGACTGGTTAGGTAAGGAATCACCTGCGAACGGAGCCAGAACCCTAATCACACCACACCTGGAGCCTGCCGTACATACCTCAGGGCTTCTTGATGCCCGAGGTGATAAATGCCTGTTACATAAGCCTGTTTGAGTCAAATGTTCTGTTACCTGCGGCTAAATGCTTCTTAACTGATGTATCTGGAGTAAAATTCTTTATGTCCCATTCTCTTTCTCTCTCTCTCTGTCTCTCTCTGTCTCTCTCTGTCTCTGTCTCTGTCTCTGTCTCTCTCTCTCTCTCACACACACACACACACACACACACACCACACACACACACACACATCTTTCCTTCCTTTTTTCCTAAGGAAGAAATCTAGCTCTGCTGCTTTTCCAGCTGTGTGACCTGAGGCAAATCCATCCACCTCTCTGGGCCTTCGGTGTCCTCGCACTTAATAAAGGAGCTGAAATAGAACAATCTGTAAGATCCTTTCAAACTCTAACATTTATGATACAAAAATTATATAGTATAATAATTCTACTAAAAAGATACATACAGTATTAAGTAGGTAAAACACCAAGATTAGTTGAAACTAGTTCAGGCTTAAAGTGAAGAGTTGCCAAAGCGATAAAAAAAAATTTAAAAATTAAAAAAAAAGAAAAAAAAAAAAGGCTTGAGTAGCCGTGAAGAACCTCCCGCACACAGCAGGCTTCAAGTCAATGAACACAGAAAGTCAACAGGCGAAAACCATGTGCCCCTGAGAATGAATGAGGTGAACATCAATTGACCACAAAAGCGTATGTTCCCATTATACTCGGCCAAACACACACTCTTCCCAGTCACTCGATTGTGCCTCCTGGCTCTGACTACCCGAAGAAGATAAGGACGAGGGGTCCCAAAGCCTCATTTGTGAGGAGAGGACAGCAGAAAGCACTGGACTGGTTGGAGACGGAGGAAACATCCGATGAGCCAAGAGGCTCTGAGAGCCCATCTCAGAGACAGTCTTTTCCTTCTACCTTCATTTGCACATTTTGTTCGCGTTAGTCTCCAGGGTACCCTGAGGACCAAAGATTGTGTCAGCTCAGAGTAGCTTTGCCCCCGTCAAGCACCGTGTGGGGAGGCTCGCTGCCACTGCCTATACTGCCTCGGACAAGGCAAGGATGCAGTGCAGGAATCACCAGCACCAGCGACTGAAGGGCAGACGATGTGGGGGTGAGGGCGGGACAGCACCGTGCCTAAGGATCGAGGGACAAGCAGGGCATTCTATGTCCCAGGTGGTACGCATTGCAGTGAGAGCTTGGGAGAGGCACCTTTGGGACGCAACTCAGAAGGGAAGATGTTTTATTTACAGTCTGGGATTCCCTACAGGGAGATACTCCATCCCTTAGCATGGCCCTGGCATGAGAAGACGTGCCATGAACAGTTGCTGCATTGTGGTGAAAATACACCGGAAGTCAGGGAAGATACTACATGGCAAAAGGTTTAGGAGAAATGGAACAAAGGTGGGAGAAGTTGGGGATTGTGCCTGAAATGCATAATGGATAGGGAACCAGTGACTCCCCCCCCCCAAAAAAAATATTAATACTAGTAGTTCTCAACCCTGGTTGCACTTAGAATCACCCGAGGAGACGTAAAACAAAACAAAACAAACAAAAACAGTCATGAGGCTTGAACCCCACCCCAAGGAATTTTGATTCGATAGGTCTGGATCCCAGTTAAAGTTTGGAACTACTGCGGTGGGGTGGGGGGCGGGAGGAGCGAAAGTACGATTCAAATCAGCTCTTACTACTGGCTCTTCTGGTCTGCAGGGTTTGACGAGCAGGTGGCAGCTGCTTTCTCTAGCATGAGTGTGTCTCTGCCCACCACCACCAGACTGTCACCCCACAGGCCTCTCCTCCAGCCTCTTCGTGGCTCCCCGTTGCTTGCAGGTTAAAAATTCTGGAACCAATTAATGGCTTTCTTATGCCTTCCCTTCTTGTGATTCGTCAACATCAGTCTCATCCTTTACACTTCGACATGCCCCAGGATGGTTTCTGAATTCCAAAAATAAAGATTTAAAAAAAAAAAAAAAACTTCTGAAAATTGAGTTATGGACAGTTGTCCCAAAGGAAGACTCTAGAAGCAAGCCAATGTGAAGATGTGTCTCTTGGTGGATTCATTTGTAGAGGGAAAGGAGGGGCTAGAAAAGAAACTGGTTAAAGATCGTTAGATTCTTGACTGACAGTCCACTGAGTGGGTGGGAAGCTAATCTCCCAGAGGCAGGATCTCTTTAAGCTCATTCAAGTTTATTTAAAAATTACTTAAGCATTTTATCAGGAATATTAATTCTTCCCAGGAGGAAATTGCGAAATATATCATGCAAAATGTTCTATCCAGACCAGGTTTAAGGCAATTTTTCTTTTCCAGTGAAAAATCTTAGAATTCTCCGAGAAACTAAAGCAACTCTCTTCGCTTTAATTTCTTTTCAAGCAAAGAAAATCATCCTAGTACCATCTCATAGTCAACCGTAAAACCAAATGACAATGAGCAATGTTTTCACTTTCTAGAAAAAAATGTTATGTGATCCAAGATGTCTATACCTGACAAATTATTCATACGTAAGGGCAAACTAAAAAATATTTTTGGGTATGCAAGGATTCTAAATGTATTCCATGTTACTCTTTCTGAAAAACTCACTCAAGGAAGCACTCTGGCAAAACAAAAATTAAATTGCAACAAAAATTTCTAGGAAGACGGAAGCAAACAGTATAAGAATTATGGTAATTGATCAAGTAAAATGTAGAGTTAAATAGGTGTTACTAATGTTATTATAAGTGTAAAGAAAGGGCTAACGAAGACTTCTTTAAAAACGGAACCATGTAGAGCAAAGGAAAGCAGCCCCATTTCCTCTATTCTCTTCTGTGACTTCCATTCCTTCTCTGTTGTTTTGTAGTATGGCCCCAGGGAATACGTAGATAAGTGGCCCAGGCGTCTTCTGTCTGGTGGACTGAATTTTTGTTTACACAATCTTAGAGCAAAATACTTCTTTCCTCTAGTGGCACCAAAGCTTGAGATGTTCTCCTAAAAGTACATGCAATAAATAAAGCAAGAGATGATAGTAAGGGTATAACTATGGAAATGACCAGCATCTTGGAGTTTCGCCGGGCTAATCTCTACACACAGAGCAAAATTCAGCTCCTCCAAAATGCCTTCCATATCGAAGTGAAAGGAGGAATTGCCTGGCAAAGGGGAGGCAATCCACACCTTGTTTTTGAAAGGAATTAAATAGAGAAATGCCACTTAGCTGACTTATGTTTCCACGGCAATAATTTGTTAAAGTGCATTTGATAAGTGAATGTACTACTAAGTAATTGGAAAGAGTCTCATGCACCTGATTTGCTACAAGTCAAATCACAGTTAGAACCCGGGCTCATAGTAGGAGTGCTCTACCGCTTACCCTGGAAGCTTAGAACAGAGATGTTGGGGTGAGGAGGGCCAGGTGGGCAGCGTGTGGTCCTACAGCACTCGGAGGAGGTCGCTGGCCCAGCCTTAGACTGGGAGTCGCAGCCCCTCCTGGCCACAGGCTTGGTTGGAGCCACTCCCTACAGCCCAGAGCCTGGAGTCAGTCAGTCTCCTGCCTTCCCTCCTCTCTAGCGAAAGGGAATGTGAAATTCAGAGGAGTCTCTGGAATGCAGCAATGGTTGGAAGTCACCAATTCCTCTTTCTTCGTACCACTCAGAAACGTTGAAAAGGTTAAGCTAAGAACCTCACCCCTTACACACACACACACACACACACACACACACACACACACACACACACTCACTCCCTCCCCTTCACCGCACCTGGGGCCCTAGCCCACCCCAACCTCGTGAAATGACCACCCGCTGCTCTGACACAGGCTCACGTGCCGCCCAGGAACCGACCTTCGGGCTCCGTCCGTCGGATGTGGAAGATGTGCTAGAAAGCCCGGTTCCAACCCCAGTCCTGCTCCTCGCTTTTCCCTCCTAGCTGCGAGCGGGCCCTCTGACCTGGAAAGGACGCGGTGCAGACCGCGCCCCCCGCCCAGTGTCGCCTTCCTGCCAAAATGAGTCACGGAAAGGTCCCCTCAGATCTGAACCTTGATTTCCAGAAAATTCAAACTGATGCTTGGAGTTGGCTCTTTGGCACGTTTGCACCTATCTTTTTTTTTTAAACATCCAGCCGTTTCGCCCGGAGTCCGGCGCAGGGCGACTTCGGAAAGACCCCAGAACCGAGCCCGCGGCGGGCGCGCGGGCTGCTCGCGGGGTCCCCGGCCCGGGGGGGGTCATCTTGCGCGGCTCGCACCCCGGATATCTCGGGAGGAATGAGAGGACGGAGCCGGGGTGACATCAGCGCCGCTTTCTCGGCCGCCTCGCCCCCTTTCATCCCCCGGGGCCATCATCCCCTCTCTGTGCTCCCGCGGGCCCCGAGGCGCCTGTCCTGCACCCCGCGTCGCAGGTGCGCAGCCTGCCCCGCGCGGGGCCTCGCGCTCCGGCCCCGCGGCCGTGCCCGAGACCCGCGCCCCCCACGCCGCCTGCGACCGGCGCCGAGGAAGCGCCCAGCCCCACCCGGCCTGAGGCCCGGGCCGACGCTGGTCGTCGCCCCCACGGGCACGCGAACACTTTTGGGGCCCCTTGAAAGTGAAAGTGGCTCCGCTTCAAAAACAAAACAAAACAAAAACACCCTAATCCGTGCTAGGGGCCCCAGGGGAAGGGGTTAGCATTAGCTCTCTCTTTCAGATTTGCTTATTGCTCAGGAAGCCAGGACTCGGCCCCACACCCCAGGGACAGGAGTAGAAGAGCTGAGATTGAGGTTTCTGCTCAGAAGTGACGATGGGCCTCTGTGTCCCATAGGACAAAGCCTGTGGAAGCGGAAGGGAAAAGACAGATTCAGAGAGGGATGGAAGAAAGCAGTCGGGAAAGATGAGCAACCGACGCCGCGCACTATCTACGGGCCAGGTGAGAGCTCAGAGGCAATATTCATTTTGTCTCCCCTCGGTTCTGCGAGTCTGAGGTGGATCGTTATACCCCGATTTGCAGATGAGGAAGCCAAGGCGCAGAGCTGTTTATTAAAGGACTTGAGACCGAATGGAGATTTGAGCGAAAAGTTTAGCTCAGACCTTCGCTCGTTTCCTACTTTGCAAAACCAGGCTAGTCGGCAGGCCCTTGGGAATTTACCTGGTTTTAGGTAAATTCTAGCTCCACTGCTTAGACAAGTCACTTAATCTCTGAGTCCCAGTTTCTTTATCAGGAATGAGGGCAACAATTGTTGACTTTTCAGGAACGCTGTGAAAATCAAATGAGATCATGTATTTGCATTTCGTTTGCAAAGGAGAAAGCACTTACCAAGTATAAAACCATTTCCTTTATCCTAATCCATCCCAGAGCAGAGGCCTTATAAAGGTCCCTTGAGAAGGACACAATGTACACTCATTAACCCTCAGACAAACTTCCATTTCCACCTCCACTGTTTGTTATACAGACATCGAAAACGCCTCTCTATTCCAAGTAGGCCTCCTTCCCCTTTAACAGAAGTTTTTGTTCAGTATCTTGAATATACTACTGAATTTAGGTTGCTTCCCACAGGTATTTCCTTGTACCTTAGAAACAAATTACCAGACATCATGTTGGTTCTATGGTTAATATACTGGTCGTGGGGTAGGGGAGCCCAATTTCTTTGTAAAGCATGGAGGCCGAGCTTAGGAAACCACCATACGTCTTTATTCACTGCCTAGATCGCACTGTCACACCTACTGTGTGTATGTGTGTATGTGTGTGTGTGTGTGTGTGTGCGTGCGAGAGTACTCGCCTGGGGCTGGGGGGGTGTCCCCGGCCCACCCCCGCTTTCTAGAGGCTGTATGAGAGGCTATCTGGGGAAGCCAACTGGGAAAGCTCAGTGGACAGCCTTCAGGAAAGAAGAGGGAGCATTCAGGGTTCTGCACATGGCTGGCGTGTCAGCTTTAGGGCTCCTGTAACAAAGTACCACGGACTGAGTGGCTGAACCAACAGACATTTATTTTCTCATAGTCCCAGAAGCTAGAAGCCTGAGGCCAGGGTGGGTGCAGTGGGATTGGCTCCCTCTGAAGACCAGGAGAGAAGGACATGTTCAGGCCTCGCTGCTTGGCTTGTCGATGACCGTCTCCTCCCTGCGTCTTCCCGTGGTCCTCTCTCTGTGCGTCTGTGTCCTAATCTCTTTTTCTTATGAGGATACCAGTCATGTTGGATTAGGGCCCACCCTAAAGACCTCATTTTAACTTACTTACCTCTTCGAAGACCGTATCCCTAATTATAGTAACATTCTGTGGCACCGGGGCCTAGGACTTCCACATATGAATTAGGGTTGGGGGCAGGGGACACATTTCAGCCCATTAAGAGCTGGCTTGGAAATGAGGTGCAGCCTCTGCAACATGGCTAAAAGTAACTGCTTCCTTAGAACCCAGACATAAAGACCTGACCCCCTACAACGGGATCCTTTTGGGAGAAATGCCTCTGCCGGGTGTGCGGTGCATAGGTGCAGGGTGAGATCTCAGTTACGTGTGGGTGCTGTCGATGCCGGGTAGGAAGCTTCAGCTCGATGCGGGATTGGTTGAGGTTGTCGTGTTGCCCATTATAATAAGTACCTGTGGCCTGTGAAGATGCACGGCAGAATTTTTATTAAGGCCCTAGAGTCAGGAAACATTTGTATCGTTTTAAAAAGTGGCACACCTGTTTTCCATGAAAATGTGGATTCTGAAATTGAGACTATTTTACAATTTACCATATTTCCTTTCTGGCTCTGGCAGCCAGAAAACTTAGATCCAGATTTGTCAGTTGGTCTTGGTAGCGGTATAAGATTTTATGACGTGCGTATCTCATACTGTCTTGCATTATGGTCTCCCAATCCTATCCATATTTTCTCTAGCCCTCATTGTATATTTACGTATTTTTTCTCTATTATTATACAATATATATTGTAAATACCCATTGAGGAATGTGATAAGGAATATAGATGAATAAAGTGAATTAAATTTTCCACAACCCTCTAACTGCGACCAATAATAATAAAAAACACCTAAGAAACAGATGCCTGTGTGATGTGCTTGGCTCTTCCATTTACCTACTAAGACGCTGACTTATAGGGATTCAATAAGAATTAACAATATAGCTGAACCAGAGAACTTTAAGCTACTTCAGAAGCAGAGAATTTATAAAAAACAAACAAATGAACAAATCAAAACAAACAAAAAAACAACAAAAAACCCCAAGGACATTAATATTCTTTTAAAACCGAGTAACAGTCCAGCTCTGATGCCTTCCTTGGCCCAGCTCTAGGGTTCCTGTTGCTTTATTTTCACAAGATTATCTGCTTTGGTTTGTGCCCCGCCCCATAACTTACAAAATTGCCCCTCAGGATCCTAAACTCAGAATACCTAGTTACCAAAATAAAACCCAAATGATTAGAGGCAATATTGTTTACTCTTATCATTATCAGATGCATGAAGAGTCTGTTTTTGTCTCACGTGATGGAGTACGAGAAGTAAGGTACACTGTCCAAATATTTCCCATCGAGGTGGCAGGAGATCAGACAATAACGAGGGCTAGTGCCACCTGACGCTAAATTATCACTCAATATACATAGTGAGCAGCTGATGTCCAGAAGTCACCATCAAGCTTCTTGCTAACATGATGAGCAATGGCCATCTGTCCCCACAAAGCCAGGCGGCGTGACCTTCGGTTCCAGGCATTGCTAGCATTGCTTCTTCCCGTGATGAAGGATGGAAGAGCCGCTCTAATAATGTTCTGTTATTAGCAACAACAAAAGCCAAAGGGCTTGTCCCTGTTTTTTATTACCAATTTTCTCCTAAAAAAAAAAAAAAATAGAGGAAGAATCAACAAACCTGGACAGCAAGTTAAAGCTTAGAAATGTATGATTCTATTTTCTTAGAAGGAAGATGTATGCATATAATTAATGTGCAATCGAAGAGCAACGCAGAGCACATGCATTATACCAGAAATTCCTTCGTGTTTTATTAATCTAAACTACATGAAAATATCTAACTGGAACAAAAGCCACAGATCAAAACCTCCGGCCATTAAATCTCTATTGACAAGCAGCAAGTCATTTCTAAACTCTGTGACCACTGCTGTTGGCATAGAGACAGTAAACAATAATAGAGGTAGGTGAGAACAAATCAGTACAGAGACATAACCTTGCCAGTGAGAGGTTTGTAATCTAGATTGACTCGTTACACCCTCATGTGAATTGAGTGCATTCCCCATTTGGCTCCTGCATTCTTTCCTGTGTCTGTCATAGTAGGGATCATTAGCATCATCAGAACAGAAAAGAGTGGGAAAAAAAGGAAGTGGCTGTTTCTCAGTGGGATCCTATCTTTTGACAGGGGGTAACGGTATCCAAGATCAACAGAATCAGACGTTATAAAATGTTTCTTTAGGCCTGAGTGGTTCTCACAATATCAGGCAAATATGTATGTTGTGTGTTATTTTTGTAAAGAATCCATTTGTCCGTAACCTTTTACTTCGCTCTCAAAAAAAAAAAAAAAAAAAAAAAGGTGGTTGGTTTATTTTTTTCAAATGTAAGTCATTTCCTAAGAACTTGGTTTAATAGATCAGTTAAAGGAAGAGGCGGCACATAGGAGTTGTTGGTGTATCCTAGAGCAGGAGTTAGGGCATGAGGGGAAAACCACGCAGCCGTGGCTTAAGCCGGAAGTATTGGTTATGCTGCCCTCACGAGTCTGGAGGGATGGGTGGCCTCGGGGTACTTCTGCAGCGCGAAGGTACCTTAAAGTCGAAACTCTTTCCAATCTTCTGTGCCATCATCCTCTGTATGTTGGCTTTCCATTCTAATGTTTGCCAGCTCAGAGTGCAAAGTTGGCTAGCAAAGCTCCAGGTATCATTCTTACTGGCCTCCCAGAGCAAGGAGAAAGGGCAGAGAGGCACAAATTTTGTCAGGCTCCTCCTTCATCCGGAAGGGAAGCCTTCTGCAGGTTTCTCCTTGGGTCTTACTGGCAGAACTGGCTTTCCTGTCTATCTGTAGACCAACAACTGAAACGTGAAAACAGGTTTAGGCCAATCGTGACTCACTTTCTGAATGAAATCATCTCTGCCTGATACCTGCCGGGAGGAAGATATAGACAAATGGTTATTAGGAGGCCAAGGGACACTGTCCACCTCTAAGGGCCAGGTCCCAGCCTCTTGCCCATTCTCCAAAAACTTTGCTGTCACACAGTCTTTCCTTGGACCTTATCAGGAATAGCCCCTGTGAAACAACTGCACACCAGATAGGATATTGTATTCGAACTCTGTTTCCTCTCTGTCCTTCCGGGCATTTTCTTACTATTTTCCATTTTTCCATTGATCTAGCTAAATAATTTTTCTCTGAGCAGTATCTGTCTATTACTCTTAGGCTTGTCGCTGAGCCTTCTCTCCTATCGCCTCCCGTGTTTGAATAACCTTGCCCTTGTCCATCTACTGATCCACTTCTATCTCACCAAAAACGAAACACTCTGGTGACTTTGCTTGTAGTTCTGTCTTCAGGTTGATATGTGGAAGCGGTGACTTCAGTCTCTGGGATCAGAGCGGAAAAAAGCACAGCAATTTCCTTCAGTGACAACGAGGACGAAAGCAGAAGGGCAGCGGTCGGAACTATTGGAGGGCTCTTGTCCTTGGGCTGTGCACGGTAAGCCACTTGGCCACGAGGGTCCCTTCCTCATTCACCTTCTATGAGCATCTAGTAGATGCATTTCATTTTTTAAAAAATCTTCTTTGAAAGAAGAGTTCCTGTCAGACTGTCCAGTCACCAAGGCTACTTTCTACCCCTCCCCACAAGTCACAGCCCAGCTCCATACCAGGTCTCAGGGATGAGAGAAAAGCCTCACCTAAAGCAGGACATACTCAGTCAGCTCCACTGCCACACTCTGTGGCTCTCATTGCTTGTCCAATCCTAAAAGAAAACAGTATTGATAAACCATTGGCTTCCTAAAAGAAAAGGAAAGAAGAAGACCCAGATCTGCCTGGGCGGGCTGACAGCGTCAGGAGAGCAGCGGGATCTCGAAGTCCAGAGCGTTGTTCTCTGTGAATCCTCTCTGATGGCCAAACCCACCAGAAGCCACGCCAGTGGCAGGAAGAGTCTGCACCCCCTCCCCGAGGCCGGGGTGTCCACGCCTCCAGTTTCCTTAGTGCCCTGTGCTACAAGCTGAGGTAAGGGTGCAGCACATAAACAAAGAGGCAAGAAAAAGGAAAGAAACAGAAATGATGGCTAGGTGATCTATTTAGCTTACTGCAAGTGTGGTTTCCTCGTCATCTTTGTGGGGTCCACTTGCAGCCTGTCTCTAGGCTCACCATTCTCAGAAGCCACCTGTAACAGAATGCTAACACGGGGGACAGTTCTTGGCTTAATCAGCAACCAGATCTCTGTAATCAAGACTTTTCTCTTCAGGCTTCTGGCCTCAAGATCTCAAAATGGCCAAGTGTTTCATTTATCCTTACATGATACCGTAAAGAGGTAGGAAAATGAAGACTTTTTCTAATGTTTCCTTTTGAAAAGCAAAAAAAAATTTTAAAAAAACCCCATTCACAGAAAATCACTAATCAGGAACCTTCCTTGCACATCTAATTGGCCAGAATTTTATTACATGTTCATACTTAACCAATCACTGGCAATGGGAAATAAGACCACCAGGAATGGCTTGGACCAATCAAGATGCACCTCTTCCTTCAACACAAGGATGACGGAAATAAGTAGGCTCATAATTGTGGTTGTTTTACATCACTCAAAAATATCTCCAGGCTAAGACATTGTGAGAGCACCATGAATTTATCCCCAGTGCTAGTAAATAAAACATCTTGCATAGTGACTATATATAGCGATGAGCCTGGAAGACATAAGCTTGGTGTTCCTCCAGCAAACTGGCCATTTAGAAGTTGGTTTCCTTCATCTCTTTTTGCATAGCCCTTTTAAAAGTAATGTCTTAATTGTTTTTATCAAAATGCTGTATACTTAAAAAAAAATGAGTCATATAGAAAAGAACCAAGAAGAACAAGCAGCAAATCACCCCAAATTCCACTGCCCAGGCTAACCAATATTAACATTTGACGAACAGAATTGGAGACATTACTATGTATGTGAGATGGATATGGAAATGGAGAGCTAGAAAAAAATAACAATTTAATAAGGCGACATGCTATTTATGCTTTTAAAAATTACAAACATTCATCTTACTTGATTTTATCAGCAAGAAAAATAACTTAAGGTGAAACTAAAAGCATCACAGATTTTTACACGAATACTTCTTGACCATAAGGTGTATTGTTCCCTAAAATGTCTACTATGTTTTTAAAAGAGGAGAATAAAATGTTTAAGAAGTTAGAATATATTTATTTCTCAGATACAGGTTTAATTTTAGACAGTAAGGACTGATACATGAGGTCATCAGCCTCCTCCTGTCCCTAACCCCAAATCTGTATCAATGTTGTTATTGGGATCAGCTGTTTGGGACAAGTCCACCTTGTCTTTCCCTTTAGGCTTTTTTGAGGCAAAGTGCCCGAAAGCAAGGCCTCCCACCCAGACTTCACTCCGCTCTTCCTGGATTCTCCAGCTGGGCAAATAGTGGCTTCACTGACGTCCAGCCCAACACCATAACTCCTCATTCTGAGCTGTTTTACACTGTCCCTTTCTCTCAGACTAACCAGGTCCTGTCTATTCTTCACGGGCTATTTTAAACCCTAAGATGTCTCTTCTGTGAGCTCCATTTCACCTCTTAATTTTTACCTCTTCTCTGAGGTCCTCTTAAATTTATTGTCTGTATCATTCATTTTATGATTCCACCCTCTTCTACTTGTTCCTGATGTCTTTCCTCAAGTAAATCGTAAGTTCCTTGAGGGCAGGAATCAAATCTAACGCTGCATGTTTTGCGTGGCAGCACATACTCAGTCGACAGTTTCTCAGTTGAAATAGCCATGTGCAGAGTAAAAACAAAGCAGCCGACTCTGGTACAAAACACTTTAAAAGCACAAGTATGTCCCTGCTTGCTAATCACAGGCAGCAAAGGGCTGCTAAGCTCCCCACATGCCTCCTGGCCTCTTGAAAGGAGATGAGCTGTCACAAGAAATCATAAGATGATTGGATCAATTTTTATGTCTCCTACATGAAGAAATTTAGAGATTTTAATGCCGAAAGTTATTGCTCAACATCAGGATGGTATTTTCAATTTATGAAAATCTGTATTTACTCAGTAATTTGACACATCGTTGAACAATTCCTATGTGCTGGATTCCGGCATTGTTGAACTTAATACATATGGTCTCTGTCCTCAAGGAGAATAAGGGAGTGGAAAAGGCAGACATTAAACAAATAACTGTCTTGATGGGAAATTCAAGAGAAGAACTGCAAAAGCTAATGGGGCCAGGATCTGGGGGACCCACTTGGTACAGGGATCTGAAAAAGCTTTCCTGAGGAAGGCCTCCTTACCCTAAGAACTGAAGAGGGAGTACAAATCCTCTTAATTTAAACAGAAAAATAGTTCCACTGGCAGGTTAGATTTAAGGAAATCTTTGTCCGTAAGTGTGGCATTAAATGTTAGTAGAGACAGAAAAAAATGAATGCTTTAAAACATTCAGCAATGAATTAAGAATTAGGAAGAAAAAATAACCAGAGGTGACATGTGTTGTAGCAGTATTTGTCAGAAGCTTTAGTTATGAAACAGAAGAGTCCGACTCTCTCCTTGGTTGAGAAAATTAATAAATCTCCCCATTCTTGTAATTAAACACTTGGTATCAATGGCTAGTTTCAAGGCTTAAAATAAGAGGGTCAGTGGTTTATGGATTATTTCTGTACAGTAGCTTTTCTCCACAAGCATCTTGAAAGCTTTTTCCATCACTGCTGATTCTATGACAAGGCTTTATAGCTACATATTTTTGTAGTGTATCTGCAAAATAATTATATTTGCTTACAAAGTAAATATTCACATGTAAGCCTAGTTTTTTTAAAAAAAATAAGAATTTCTTTTAACTAACACTTTGCATCGGATATTTCACAATCCCCAGGAAAGTAGCCATTTCATTGTTCTGACTAGATACCTTCCAGCAGTGTACGCGCACACGTGTGTGTGTGTGTGTGTGCGTACGTGTGTGTGTGTGTGTGCTTGTGTGTGTGTGTGTGTGTGTATTGTTGGAGAAGGGCCCTAAATCAAGTACTAGCATGTATTTTTCCCTCCTTGATTTCTACTGGGGTAATAAAAGTGTCGAACTGAAGGGAGAAATAAAGTCTAGAAGTAAGGGCTTTCTACACAGTTGTTGCAGAAATAACCACCATATGCTTTTGGAACAATGGTTTAGCCACTCCCCATTGACCAAATATGGTCTTTCTCATCTCCATTCAGTCTGCACATGCTGCTCCATTAACCCCCAAACACACTGCCACCACTACAGTCACTCTGCTGTATGTAAATGGGACCAAGTCTCAGCTGACTGCCACAGCATCAGCTAATCAGCTTTTTCAATCCGGGCTCCCGGCCCCACCCACCTCAGAAATTCTAACTCGGTAGGTGGGGGATAAACCCAGGGAATGTGAATTTTTATCAACTCCTTAAGTCAGTTCGAAGCATGGGCAAACGGAGGAACCATCGCTGACACCCTACTCAGAGGCGTCTTTCTCTCGGAGACCTTGCTTAGGGGTCGGCATCCTCCACCTTCTCCCAAACATCGTACATACAAACATCATACATATATGTCATAGCATGAGGTGTGTCTCCCTGCTTCTCCCCCTCTGTTCCCCTTAGCCACCCCAAAAAGCCGGATCTTCATCATTACTCTACCCGACGCAAGGCTCTGAATGTTGTAATGCCTTGTACATGTTTGTGGAATGAATCAATAAGTGAACGGATCACGACAAACAGTCCATTACTTTTGAAGATGAAAGGTTAAGATGGGATCTGGTCCTCGGTGCTCAGGTGTGTCTGCTGAGACCTTCTGGGTCCCTCCTCACAGGTGGGCTCTCACCTTCAGCGGCAGGTCCCTTCCTGCAGCCACACAGGGGTGGCCCTTCTTCCAGGAGCCCTGATTTCAGGTTCGATTCCCAGGATGGTTTTTCTTTCTTTTGGACCAGGAGGGGTTACAATATTACACTTCGGCAATGAACATCTAATAGTGCAAAACGGTAGACTTGCGATTCTAGGCACTGGAATATATCAAATTTGAGTGAAAGAGAAACACGTGTGATTTGGGGGAGAACTCTGAGTACATTTTGATAGGGTTGGACCAATAAGCTTGTCTCCCAACTTGCACAAACACCATAAGACAATTGTCATTTTCTGGGACTTCACTGTTAAGTTAGATGTGTATGAGCAACTATGCATGAACTATCTTCTGCAAGTCTCACAATTAATAGGAAGACAAGGTGGTTGCATGAAGAAGGAAGAAACAAAACAAAGAAAAAATGTATAAACAGGGGCGTTTTACTAGCCACACGCTAAGTGGAGTTTTGACGGGCAGAGAGGCCGCCTTCAGCCGCGCGCTGTGAGAGGACTTAATAGGTGGGAGAGAACAGTGCCCCTTCCAAAAAAAAAGGAAAAAGCAACCAGAGGACGTAGCTGTTGAGGAATGCCTGCATGGCGATTCTTATTTACCGCTGCGGGGCTTAAGCCTCGCTGCTGCCTACACGGTCACAATATAAACAGGAAGGATTAGCGTGACCCCACGTCCCCAAAGACTGAAGCAGTCCGGGAACAGCTCCGGTTACCTCGCATCCTGAGCAGCCTGCCCCTGGATGACAAATGTCCCAGATTCGGGCGTTCTTTTGTAGTCCATGGGAAAGCACGCCTAATCCGTGCAACCCCGCGCGCACACACATCGCTCCATTGAGCTCCCGCATACAAAGCGCTGGCCTCGCTCCCGGGCCGCGCGCGCTCGGCTGCGCCTCCCCCGGGCGCGCTGCCACCGCCTCTGCAGGCGGGGGGGGGGGGTCGGAAAGGACAGAGCATCTCCACCCCCTCGGGGGCGAGGCTGTGGAGAAGAGAGAAAAACAAGGCTGATCGGGCTGGTCTTTCCCTCACACCCGTTCTCGTTCCGGGCTACCTGGATTGCCCCCACTTTTTCAACCCTCCACCCTCTGGCCCCTGCTTCTCCTCCATTCTCTTGGCTCATTTCGCACTTTTGATGTGCGGCTCTGTTCTGATGCCCCACGAGGCCTGAGTCCTCTAGCCGCCATAGCAACCCTGTGACACGGCTACACTCTGCAGATGCGGAGACCGAGGCACAGACTAGGCCCCGGGGCCCTGGGCGTGCCGCAAGCTTCCAGAACTCAGCGTCCTCGTTGGAGCTACACGTCGCCGCCACCAGCACTGAGCTTTTCTGTAACCTGCGCTGCGAGTCACCCCCACATGATCCATCTACATTCCCATCTCAGCGCTCTCGTTCGGAGAGAACTACGAGTTCGCACATCAGTCAAATGGACCAGACGAGACGAAGAGGCAGCGGAGACGGTTCACGGGTTTGTCGAGGCATTTTCCCCAGCACAGGCAACCCGGATGCAAGTTCCCTTGCTTGCGTAAGCCCCGGTTCAAGGAGCGCCCCCAATGCCCCCAGCTCCAGTTTCCCCACTAAAGGGATAGAAGAAAAGTCTCTGCCTCTAACAAGAGGTTTTAACAAAAGTAGTAAAAACGTGTGACCCGTCTGTTCCAGCCGCTTTCAGTTAGATAGCTGGAAAGTGGGGTGGTTTGTTCTACACGGGTGTCTTAACTGGTGACGAGTGATCTACTTGGCATCCCGAAAAATGCCCGAAATAGTGTCTGAGGTATCTGGGAATGATTTGATAGTTCAGAAAGCAACAAGACAGTGAACAAAATCCAGAAAGTCCAGGCAGATCTGTTAAGGTTTGTGGACGTATTGATCAGAAAACTGTGCTGAATATGAGTGTTTGGGGGAGGTTCATCTTTATTAGCGATTAAAGAAATGAAATTAAACAGCAAAGAGATACTGGATTTTAACCTGGCTAATAATAACAATTAATAATAATAATAGTAATAGTAATAGCTGATGATGTGGAGTGTGCCATGCCATACACTGCTGGTGAGTGTGCAAATCAGAGCAAACTTATAAGAGACGATCTGGGAACACCTACCAGAAGCCTTAAAAGGTGTATATTTTTGACTCAGCTGTTCTCTGGTGGAGTTTTATCCTAAAGTAGTAGTTTAACTACATCAAATAATTTGGATAGAAGAGTCAATACAACACTGTTCGTAGGACCAAAAGAACAGATGCAGAGCTAGGGGACTCTGCTGAAATAACAAGCCATGCGAAGGAAAACTGCTTACAAGACATGGATAATAGAAAAAGTCAGATTTTTAAAGAGTGTGCATATCACAATGCCTTATTTTGAAGTCTATAGAAATATGTCTGGAAGAGCGCATAAAACGTTAACGCCTAATGATTGTTTTATTTTCTCATTTTTCTGTACTTTCTAATTTATCTTCGACTAATATAGATTATAGGGGGAATAAAAAAAAACATTTATTTGTAAAGGAAAACAAATTTCTCCATTTTCACCACCATGGTGAAATGAGAGCAGCCTCTGAGTTAAGGAGGGACAGTCCCCCAGTCGGGAGAAGACACTTCAGGCTTTGCGACTTTCACAGTGTGACGTGAAACTTGCCGCCTGGGTGGGCAGCTGATACCCGAGCATGAGAATGCCCTTCAGTCAACACAGCCAAGGACAGGCCGGGTCTCAGGCTGTCTCCAGGAAACTGAACGGGAAAGCGTCATCATCCAGCTTGGCACGTGCCTGTCCAAGAGACGTGAGCCTCCGAGGGTGGGCTGGCTGGCCCCCACTCCAGCAGGTAAGCTCGGCACAGCCCCGTCCACACCTGTCAGATCCTTTCAGAAACACTTCTGCTTCTACCTGGATTTAAAACAAAGTCATCATCTGAGGAAACCCCTTTCTACAAATGTTTTTCATGTCATGGAACACTCTGTGTGCGGACTCTCCTGATAAAATCCCTTTATAGCGGTGGTGTTCAGACTGGGCTCCCAGGAGCTGCCGAGACGGGTTTGGACTTGAGGGCCCAAGCCCCAATCCCACTAAAGGACTCTCCTTTTACTTGTTCTGTCGCAGATGCCAAATATGGGGCAGTTTCACCGCCGTCCAAAAATAACACTCAGAAAAGAGAAATTCCTCTTATGTTCCTCATATTTATTTTTTACCATGAGATATTATTTAGGAAGGACATAGCTTGACCCCATCTGAGTCAAAGCGAGTCTTGAATGCTTTTAAAATAAGGTAAAAGAAATTTCATACAGATTTAAGTAGCTATTTCTGAAGATATGGCCTCGCCATTGGAAGTTTCTAGATGCCATGCAAACAAGCCTATTAAGGATCATTTTTTTAAAAAAGCAATTAAAAATTAAATTTACTATGTTGTAAAGGTCACAATTTCTACTGTATTTGTTTTCTGGGACTGTTGTAACAAACTCTCACAAACTGAATGACTTAAAACAACAGGAATTTATTGTCCTAGGATTCTGGAGGCTTGAAATATGAAAATAAGGTTTTGGCAGGACCACGCTCCCCGGAAACCTAGAGGGGAGAATCCTTCCTCCATAATCATAAGCCTCTTCTAGTCTCTGCTGTTCGTTGGCAATTCTTCGGCTTGCAGATGCATTATTCGATCTCTGCCTCTGTCACCACATGGCTGTCTTTCCCCTGGGTATCTCTTGGCTCTCCTTGTTGCATGGATATTGGCTTAAGGGCCCATACTATTCCATGATGACCTCATCTTAACTAATTACATCTACAAGGACCGTATTTCCAAATAAAGTCACATTCTGAGGCAGTAGGGCTTAGGACTTTCACATATCTCTTTGGAGAACACGATTCAACTCATAAAATATCTCTATGGAACACATTTTTTTAAAACCAACTGTCTTGCTTTGTGTAAATAATATTTATGTCTGGAGATAAAATTCCGATGACTGCACCATACAAAAATTCAAACACTGCTATATCCCAAATAAATTTGAGGACAAGATCATATTGTCTAAATAAATGCTGTAGAGGACTCAAAAAGCAGCTTCATTTGACGGTGACACCGTGCAATAGTTAATTTCATGTGTTACCTTGGCGGGACATGGGGTGCTCAGATTAAATATTATTTGTGGTTATGTCTTTGAAGTTGTTCCTGGGTAAGACTAGCACTTGGATTTCTAGTAGGACCCAATAGTAGATTGCCCTCCTTAACGTGAGAGGCCATCACCAACCTAGTGAGGGCCAAAGAAGAACAAAAGGCAGAAGAAGAAAGAATTTGCCTCTTTTTTCTGCCTCACTGTTAGGCTGAAACATTTGTTGTCTCCTCCCTTGGACTGGGGTTTACACCATTGGTTCCTCTGGTTTGCAGGCTTCAGACTTGACCTGGATTATAACACCAAGGTAATCGATTATAGCGGACTGATGTAATTTTTATTTATATAATTACTCTGGTGTAATTAAATGTTACACCAGTGTAAATCTGCACCAATGAAAAGAACGGCTTTTCTGAGTCTCTAGCTTGCAGATAGCAGATCGTGGGACTTCTCAGCCTCCATAATCACAAGCCAATTTCTCATAACAAATCTCCTTTTGCGTATACATAAACATAGAAAATATGAATATATAAATATCTCTAAATACCCTATTAATTCCATGTTCTGGGGAATCCTGACCGATATCAAAAATTCATTTAAAGAGTTTGAATAAAAAATTATTTCTTAACATTTGAGAGTTGAAAAAGCACATGTTCTAAATTAATATTCTGTTTTACATACTCAGGATCTCTTAATATCTAATATATAGAGAGTTTCCAGGTGTTATTTTACTTGAAATGGAATTCTGATTTTTTTAAGTGTGAGAAAAATCCTGGACCCTTGGCTTAGTATTTTGGTATGTAATTTCTTTCCTTTCTATCTGATTTTATTTTTTAATATTTTTTAGGAATTCTATTTGTGCATGCCTACTGTTTATACAAAAATACTTACTAGACATGGTAAAAGTAGTGCATAAAACAGAAATGCTTCTTGCCCCTATGGAGTCCTCATTATTTATATTGAAAATTGCTCTTAATTCTGTTTAGAGGTGGGTAAATTAACATGTAAGAGACGATAAGAAAAAAAAACAATAAGAGCTTATGAAAAGAAGGGACGATTCAGTGAGGGATGATTGGTGAATAATACTTGGCATCCCAAAACAGTTAATTTTTAAAAATCCATAGTCAGTTTCCTCATATCTAACCTGGAAAAAAAAAATGAACTAGACTAGGAAAGGGGAAAAAAAAGAGTTGCTTCCAACCAATCACGAAAAAACTCTAAGCTTTGACACACATGGAGTTGCTATCCCAGGCTTGTTGGCCTCATCGTGCGGGTCCCAAAGGCCACGGTCTGTCTACATGACGAGCCATGGGGCGCTGACAATTTTTTCTCACCTTCTTCCCAACCACAAACCTGCTCTTCCACCATTCTCCTTGACAGAAAATGGAACTGCCATCTATTAGGCTACGCAAACGTAGAAATCAATCTGGACTTCTCCCTCTCCATCACGCCTATCGAATTAATCTCCAAGACATGGCAATGCTACCTAGTAAGTACCTTCGAATCCATGCACTTATTTCCATAACCACTGCTAGAATTAAAGTAAAGATTGGCATTTATCAAGCACTTTCTTTTCCTCGGGCATAATATAAACTCTTTATTTGTCTTAACTGTTTTAATTCTGACTGCCCCTCTATGGGATACGTAGGATTATTGTCCAGGATTTTGGAGACGAGGAAATGAGGCACATAGACATTAAGTAATAGTCTCAAGGTCACACAGTAAAAAAGTAACAGAGCCTGGATTCAAACCACACCAGACTGCCTTCAGCAGTAGAAATCGCCGATGTTTTGATATCACCCTACAGTTTTGCAAATATCTCCAAATAACATTCATGCTTCATCCCAACTTCAAAATTACAGTAGTTATTAGACCCACTGCTAGATCTTATAATCCAATATATTAATAAAGAACCACATCTATGACTACATAATAACTTATCTTTAAAAAAAAAAACAACTATATTTACTATCAAAGCCTTCCCCCAAACTCCAGACTCATCGAAAAAAACTGCCTCTTGTCATCTCTAAGTTGAGTGTTTAATCAATATCTCAAAGTTAATATATTCAAAACAGCTCTCATTTTCCCCTCAAGCCTGTTGCTCATCTTTGTCACCCACATCTTGGCAGATGGCTCTGCCATCCACTCAGTTGCTTATCCCCAAATCTAGAAGTCCTTCATCCCCCCTTTCTCTCGATCCCCATTACCAAGTTCACGGCTTAGGTCTCCCCGGCACGCTGCCCCGCGTCACCACCATCGCCTCACAGAACTCCTTCCGTCCCTGAACACGCCTGGCTTGCTGTCCTCTCCGGGTCTTGGGACTCCCAGTCACCTCCCTTTGCATCTCCAGACTTCCACCCGCTTCTACTTCCTCATCCTTCAGGCCACAGCTCGAGTGTCACGACAGCATAGTTTACGACCTGTAACTCGTGCTCCCATGTATTTTGTTTGCTTCATGTCCGTCTCTCTCCTAGAAGGTGAACTCTGTGAGGGCGAGGACCTTTTCTGTCTCGTTCGCTGCCGCACCTGGATATGGCCCCCATAACTGACCCATAAAAATACATCGAATGAATAAGTGCTTAGTCCGCTAATTACACGTGGCTACTTGGAAGATTAATTAAAATAGGGCAAGTTCCTCCCTCAGCACCGTCCCACTGGGTGGGGAGTGCTCAATCGCGTTCCCCCACTGAGTCTTCACTTTGTCGCCACAACACCACCGTGCAGATGATTTGAGTTTGGCCTGAACAAATGTGTGCTCCCGATGACTCAAACATAAAGCTGGAATTTCATTTAAGTCACAGAAGAGGACTCTGCATGCACAGATAAAAATGCCTTTGGGCAAAATTGTGATGAATGGGGGGGGGTGTCAATTTCTTAAAAGAAATGCAGGTCAGAAAGGATGAATTTTGGAGGGAGATGGTCTTGCTTGATTCAAACCCTTTCCTGGGTCTGCGTGGTGGCAATTTCTTCTTGGTCTCTGAGCCTCAGTGTCCCTGGCGGAACAGAAGATTAACCATATCATTACAGATGCTGAGCGCTGAGTGACAGACGTAGACCTGTCTACGGTATCATCCTCAAGTCCCCTTAAAAAAAGCAAGCACTTAAACACGGAAACCGACAGAGTCCTGTTTGTCACATTTTTGATATTTAATGTCAGACACTATAATATATATATATATATATATATATATATATATATATATATATTTAATTTACTCACTTCACAAAATAAGCTTATTTTGCCAAAAAGGAAAATTTACCAAGTATTTCTGGTATCATAAATTATTTTTTTTCTTGCCAGCATTGTATTTGAATGAACTCTTTCCCCAGTAATCATGCTGACATGGATTTGTATCTGTATTCAGCTTAGACTCCCACTGGTCTTTAGGGGTAATTTTCAAATCTTTCAACACAAGTCGACACGCAGTTCCCATTGATAAATAACTGCCTCACTGCTCTCACCTCCTGCGTACTATTTTGGCAGATCACCCCCCTGAAGAAGTTTTTTGTGTGTGTGTTTAAGAAAGTAATTTGTCTAAAGGAAGAGGATATTTTCAAACCACACTTCTAAAATATGTCAAATAACAGGAATAAAGGCAAAAATGAGCTTTGGAGTAAAAGAGATAGCACCTGAATAAAAGAAATCTCAAAATAAAAAGGCAGAAAAGATCAAGAGATAACACGAAAAGGAAAAGAGGAATCTAAACATTTATTAGAAGTACGAAATGAAAGTGTAACTGCTTTCTTATCCAGTGGTGACAGTTTTAAGTGACACGACTGTGTTAACAAAACAGGAAAAGTGACATTTCAGACCCGCAGCTTCATCCTTTGAAAAACTGTCTCTTTTTTTAGACTTTCAGGAGAATGAGAACCAATTGCTGCTTTAAACAGACACAAGTCCTTCATGGCAGGTGATTTTCCATTAATAATTTTAATAAAAATTCTAACTCTGAATTTAAAAAAGCTAAGAAATTAAGTTATAGTCTAATCACTAATGACACTAAAATGTGAATCACTAAGACCTTCTATTTACTGAACTACTGAGTAATTCCTCTGTGTTCAAAGGTAAAATCTGTAAGGCCCATAAAATTATCCCTGTACACTGTTGACCTGCAGTCTATGTCTTGTTTGTTTATTTTCATAAGTCTAGGATTTTTAAAAAAGAACCCAAAACAGATGATGACTTTAGAAGGGAGTTTCTGATTGACCAAAGCTCTCAAAAACAGTTTCTTACATAAATGAAAACCTTTTCTCCCAAGAATTTCTTAGCAACATTTCATAGTTTATATAAATTTATCCTTAGTTTCCTTGTTTGTTTTGTTTAATTAAGTCACTTGCGATTCCTTTTTGCTATTAGTTGGTTAATATTGGTCTACATTCAATCACCCTGTTTTAAAGAATAAATTATTGTTCTTATTAGAAATGCCTTCAGATAAGAAGCTAGGGCTTTCATTCTAAGCAACCTATTCCTGCAGCTGGTTAAAACTTCATGCTCTGTGTTTTGTTTATATGTGTGAGGGCTCTTACTAATCAAGCTTTTTTGGTTGGGTTATGGAAAGGAGGTTTATCTGATGGAGACTAGTGGGTACCCACTAAGAATGCTATGCCTCTGAGTACTTCCAAGGTGATTCACACCAGTTATTTTGCCTAGAGCCAAGGCATTTGTAGGACTTCCAAAACGTTTTCACAGCATTACTTAGATTATTAATCATTATGCACAATGTATGACACGTAGCATAAAATAATATGGAAAAACAATAGCCGTGTAAAACTATCAAGCAATAATTTGCACTGAAATTTGGAATTTTTAAGAAAGGGTACTAAGAACTTTGGTTTCAAGTGAAAGATTGTCCTATTAGTTCTCTCTCTCTATGTCTGTTATGGTTCTCATGAAGAAATATTACAAAAGACTAACATTTATTGGTCCAAGCTGATTTTGACCATAAATAATACGAAGTGCATTGGTTCCGTTAGCCATTGGACATAAGTCACCCATTCTTGATAATAAAGGCATAAGTGTAATGAGAGGTTCCAAAGTTGAGCGGGCAGTCAGTTCTTCATGGGAAAGATTGTGAGAATCATAAATAGAGGCATTTGCAAATAAGAGTGGTAAACACAATTTCTAATGGTAGGACCATACTAGCTAGTCGTCAGAGCTTGCAATAACCTCTCACAACTTATAATGGTTTTTTGAGGGCCCTTGTGCCTAAGGATTCTATATCTGTATCTATGTGTTGCTTAAATGTCAAGTTGAAATTTTAAAATTCAATCATTCTGATGAATTCTCTATTTGAGATTTTTTTTAAACCATAAGTATCTGGAAGTCTCATTTAATGTTCTGAATACAGAAAGAAATTACAGCTTATTGGCCCAAAGCTTGTCTGCCTCCTTCTAACGCAATCATATTCTCGATCACTGAAATAATTTCAAATAAATTTGGTCATTTTCTTTCAAGTTTGAGTAGCATATATTACAGTGAAGAGCTTTGCGTCACCCTTCTCGTCTCTCATTTATTCTTTACAAATGTTAATTGGAGCTAATATATATTGTACATCTACTATGGTTTAGATAGAGTATGATAAACACTTTACGCATAACCTTTCACCTGCTGTAGTTTCCATTTTATAGATAAGACCCTTGAGGCTTATGGAATATAAGTCACTTATCTATGATGACCCAGCTTTCGAGTACGGATCTGGTATTTGAATTCTCTGGTGAGGAGGTCAAGATCTTAGCTGCAAAAATTGAAAGGTCGAACAAAGAGAAAAAATAGTAAAAAGATGATAAACTATAGAGAGAATGTCCAAGAAGGCTATAGAAACAACCTTGGGAAAAATGGCTGGGAGCAAAGGCAGAACCGCAGCCAAGATCACGCTACGAGGCCAGCCTGGCTGATGCTGCTGTGCAGTCATGCTAGGCACGAGTCACAGGGGCTTGCAGCCCCAGCACAGGACACCGGGCTTCGATGCCAGCATCACCGTTCTTGGAGCCCTGGGAATTAGGTGTCACCACTACCCCTGCTGCCAATGGACAGATGATCTCATTTTACCTGCTTTTTCAGGTCACCAGATCCCAATCAGAAGTCTGGGGCAGGGGAGTCTAGGCTATGTGCCTGGGCCCCACATGCAAGGAAGACAAGGACGAGTAGTCTGGCCCTCTTGGTTTCACTGGTGGGAGGTGGGCTCTGACTCATCCCAAGGTTCCTATGGTGAGAAATCTCCCCCAGAGAAAGAGGATCATTTCCTTTTGTTCATCATCATATCTCAAGCATTTACCACTAACACTAATACTAAGACACTAAGTAGATGTTCAATAAATATATATGAAATGAACAAATATCTATGATGATCCAGTTGTCTCTGGGAGGGGCACAAGAGAAAGGATGAAAACACTATCGATAGCTGATAACACTATCAAACAGGCAAACAGGTAAACCAGACTCAATAGAAGGGTCAGATGAGTTAAAGAGCCCCGATGACAGAACTTGAGGCCCACGGACAGGCTGAGAATGGACTGTTGTTTCCTTGCTCCCTGGGTATGCATTTTTCTGTAAGAGAATGCCCATAAAGAGCTCCAGGACTGGTCACTGTGGTTGTCATCAACCAAGCCAGAAACAACTCATTCAAAAGCATGGCAAAAGCCATGCGTACCTGCTATGAGCAAAAAAGGCTTTCTGTGCATTGCTTCATGTAACAAATCATCAGAAGGACCCTGTACGGGGGCTACTATCCGCAGCTCCACTTTACAGAAGGGAAGAGCAAGGCTTAAGGAGATTGCGTAAGGTTCCAACTAGGAACTGGCAGAATCTGGCTTTGAACCCAAATCATATTCGCTCCAAATCCTCCCTGTTAAGAACTGCATATCGCTGTACAACAGAAACTTAAACTGCAAAAGTAGGTTATTACGCAAGGCATTTCTGTTACAAAATTCACTAGTTTCACTGTCAACATATTCCATTATTTCTCATTTGATATTTTTACAGAAGAAATCAGCCTACTCTTGAGCTGGCTCCAGTAAGGGAAACGGAGGGGTGAGCTCGATGCTCTCCAAGGTTCTGAAAACCAACGTTTGGAAATTTAAATTCAACTGCCAGAGTAAAGGTAACATCATTTTATATTGGCTCTTCAGTTTTTACACCCAGGGCAAAGCCATCTGTGAGCAGATGAAAAATGAAATAATTATGAAATTTAGGCAGTTCTTAAGAAACTAAGTTTTCAACACACCCACATCCATTCACTAAAATTAAGGAATATGAACTCTGAAAACAGACTTCTTTTATACATTTTTGGCTTCCATCCACAGTTATGAAAGTCAATTCATGCCAGTAATGTCTAAAATCACGATGGGAATTTTCTGAGTGCTGCAGTAAATATATTCCCTGGATATGCATCATCATTTCTGGAATGCTGCTGAGGCCGGGGTAAGCATCTGGAACCAGAGTACCTGGTGGCATAGGCAAGATACAGCCAGTGGGGTGAGGATCAGCGTTAGAATTGGCAGTGAGAGAGTCTGGAAGAAGAATGAAAATCAAAAGGAAAGAAGGGGTGTCCAGATATGAAATAAAGAGGAAAAAAAAAACCTAAAAGCTTCAATGGGGCCAGTCAGAAGGGAGGTGAGGCTGTGGCCAGTGGCAAGTCATGGCTTTCGGTTCATGGGGAGAAAGGTATCATCTGCTCTCTCTTTACGCATAATACCAACTGCAGTGATGCTGTTTCTTTCCAAGTCTTTCTACACAGCTCCGCAGGGGTTGACATTGGGCTGGACTGACATCTGCTGCTACTTCTTGCTGCATTCTGTGCTATTTGGAGATATTCTATTGATATCATCCTTCTTTGACCTTGCTTCACTCTTCCCCTCCAACCCTCCTTCCGCTGTCCTATTTGTAGCAATTGCTTTAGTCCACTAACAAGGGCTCTTTTCTCTACTGGTCCTGCTCTTGCTTTTGTTTCTCTTGTCTGTTTGGAGTTAGCTTTGATATAAAGCCAGCACGGATTCTCTCTTGTCCTTGAGAAACTGTTCTACATAACTGACTTCCTGGAACCTGCGGGTGAAAGTATAAGCTAATTCTGCACGTCGCAGTAGTCTGTTTAGCAGCCTTACACTTTAGCTAAGCAAAGGGCCATTTTCCTTGGCAGAAATGGTCAATTGTCATCCTGCCCTTATAATCACAATCCCAAGCCACGAGTTACAGAGACCACTTGAGTTTAGAATACATAAATAAAAAGAACTGAGCTCCTGTCATATGGATCCTGGCCTAGGCTGTTTGGCCCTGCCTACTGCAGCTGAAGATGGGTTTCTGTTTATAGATTACTAATTGTTATTACTATTCTGAACTGGTCTTTCTTGTGAAAGAAAAGATATGAGAGGAAAAACTTATTTTGGGTTGGTCACTCAAAATCATAAGCTGGGTTGAGAGAAATTCCATGTTCCAAATATATATATCTCTCCAGAATTTTTCCTGAAATGCCTTTGGGTTAGTACCAAGTGAGAGTATCATGGCTTTTTTAGTTATTACTTAATTTTTGCATGCTAACTTCAACACAGCAGTCTGTCAACAGTATTTGCTGAGGCTCGTGTGTACACAGAGCAGAGGATGGCTGATCTTGTTGTTTATTCGACTCTGTTTAGATAGAACAAATTGATCTAAAAGTTTGTTGACCAGGGATTCACCATGGATCATGCATTCTTGGATGTACCTTCTCTTTAGTGGATTTAACATAAGATGTTAGCAAACCTGAAGATGAGAGGAAAGAATTCATTCTGTACCCAGATAGAAATTTCCTTGGTTTGGTGGGAAGGCTACGGATGTGGGGTCAGGGGACCAGAGATTAAACCCCGGCCCTGTTACTCCTAAATTTCTTGAGCTGAAGCAAGTAACTTAATATTTTTGAGCTCTAGTTTACCATCTCTAAAATAAAGGTAAAAACCTCATTCTGACTCTATCACAGGATTGTCATAAGGATTAAGTGAAACCGTGATGAAAAGCAGCTCTGTAAACTATAAAATACCCTACAATGTAAGGGATTAGAAACTATGATAATAATTTAACACAGTGGCTCTGAAATGTACAAGCTGTCAGGATTAAGGCTCACGGTTCAGAGGATGGCCACTTTAAATTGTCAATCTATTCTCCCCTAGTACAAGTTAATACTATTATAATAAATTCACAATATGCTTCAATTTTCTCCCCCTGGGGTTTCATTCCATTGGATGAATTAAAACTGAAAAGTCATTAGCAGGGGCTGGAAATAATTTGCTTCAACAAAGCTCTTTTCATTTTAACAATATTCTTTATAATGCATGTACAGTAACGAGGATCATTAAAATCATCTAAAATATATCTGAAAGTATCTCACTCAAAAATGAAGCAATTATGCACATTTCTGATTCGTGACCTCCTCCGAGGCACGTAATACAGAAGGGAGCCATTAGTGGGGCTTCCAGAAGATACATCCTCAGTGAAGAGAGTTCTCACAAGCATTAGAGAGCATTCTAAGAACATTCTCTCCAGACGCATGTTCCCCAGGAAATGGTACACCCCTTATTTCTGGCAGTGATCTGGCCAAGGTAAGTGAAATTACCCAGAAGAATTGAAGAGGAGATTGAAATGCCAGATACAGGTTGAGACTAGATTAGCAGTTCCCAGTTTAGCATCACCAACCTTTTCCCCCAAATTAAAAAAAAAACAAAAAAACAAACACACAAAAACAAACAAATCACTATCACCATCATTTCTTTTTCTTTTTCATTTGTTTAAGAAAAGTGTTATCTTCACACACAAAAAGTAGGACAGCTATAAATTCACAGAATAAACAACAGTCAGCAAATACATAATCATTTAGCTTATTGAAAAAAAAATCACTACGTTCTTAGTCCATCTTTTTAATGCAAATCAGGAAAATTACCTCTAAACCTGGTACCGGTTAATGGACCAGTATTTGATAGTAGTTCAGGAGTCCTTTCAACTTTCGGAGACTAAATCCATAAATATGTCTTTAAATTACTTCTTATTCTTTGAACAAAATAATACTTTTTGGTTAGAATATGTGAGCAGCTATTTGTAGGGTCATGCGTACTTCCAACTTTTGAGATGAATAATGGTTTGATACTCTCATCAATGAATTCTGGTCAGTCACCATCATGCAATGAATTCACTTACAGAGCTGACAGGAAGAATAGGAAGTGAAAAACAAACTCGAAAAAAATCTATTGCAGATTTTCTCTATTGATAAAATTGCACAAGCTGCTCAGAGGTTGTAAAAGAGGACACGCGACATTTTCTCCAGGTGGAAGGAGGTGAAAGGTTCAATTTCTCAGGACGTTACATCAGTGATTTCAGTTGCTCTTTGCCAGGAGTGTGGGATTCATCTGCTCTTTTCTATTTCTCTTAGCTGCGAGTTTCTCTGCATTTTAGCTCCATCCGAGAACCCGACTAAACTTAGCTTATTCCAGAGAGAACAAATCCTGTTGGGAAGGTGGCACGGGATACAGTCTCATGACCCAGGTACCTAAGAAATAACGAAGCTCCACCATTGTGTTTATTATGAAGAGAAATAATATATTAAAATGTTTGTTTGTTTTTCCTGGAAATAATCGGATATTCGATTAGACTGGACCGTTTTTATATGAAAGCCCAAGAATCAGGATAAATTGTTTCTCAACAGAACACATAACTTTTTAAAACAAGTGATGTATTTCCTATAAATGGAATGAACGAGATTGTGCCTGTGCGATGACATTTCAGAACTTTATCAACGTGCTGTACACAGCACTTCCATGTAATATTTCAGACACTCTGCCCAGGGAAGGGCTGCGAAGCATGATCATCGTTTCTGTCAAAATCAGGTTTCCTTTGTTTAAAGTTTTGAAGGGTCTGAGTGGATTTCTTGTCCTTATTTTCTCCCTGTATCACAGCCTCTCCTGAACCTCAGCAAATGTAGAATAACAAGTTCAGGGAAAATGAACCCATATGACACTAATGCTCACACATTCATTCATTCACTCATTTATCTCTACGCGTATTTATTTGCTTAATGTCTACTGCATGCCAGGCACTTGGGTTAAATTCTGGGATTCCCAAGATGATAAAGAGTTCACAGCGTGAGTTAATATGTATCAACTCCAAGGTGGTCAGATGGGACTTCTCAAAATCGAAACTTTTTTTTTTACTCTGACCCAAAGTAAGAAATAAACTTTATTTCCCCATTCGGTATGCATACACTCACAGAGTCACACCTTCATGCACACACATATGCAAATACTTACGTAACCAACACTAAACTAAAGAAAGTTTTCACAAATTGAACTTATCTTTTCTACATGTGATCCATTGTAATATTGTCTGTCCTATTTCATTTAGGTCAGTATGCAACTGAAAATATCAAGAAAATTGTCAAGAAATATTGTGGAAATAAAAAAAATTAAAAATATTAGGGTAGTTAGGCTGATGTACCCTAAGATATTAACCACAGGAAAATATAGGACATTTTTTGATGTGCAAGTGATACGTTTAGCTCTGATAAAATACCACTTCGCAAAGGGCCTCGCTAATGGGTAGAGAATTTTAGGCTTTGATTGTACTGCAAGTGGTGGTAAATATGGGGAAAAGTGACTTGAATTTAATTCTACATTCGTTCGACATACTTGCACACTACATCTTTTACAGAGAAGATGAAGATGACACAAATATCTGATATAGTTTTCAGACGTACACCCGAAGCTCGCAAGAAGAGGCAGCAAGAAATCTGAGATATAAATATACACTCGAAGGCTAATTGACAAGTTACCTCACGAATGTCTAAGATATCCATGCTCTCATTACATCATGTTTTTCTTGAAGGTGTCACCTGCCTGCCTACTTCGTCTTGGTTTCCATTGGACCGCCTGCCTGGGCTGCTCTCAGGTTGCTTCTCTTTCATTCTGCACGTTCTTCATAGATGACCCTTTCATTCTCTTGTTTTGAACTTGCACTGATGATGTAGTCAACCCAGATCTTTTCCAGACACATTAGTCAGTTGCCAGTTGGGCCATAGAACAATCTTGGGGTCCTGTAGATTCCTAAAAAGCAAACGTATCCGAGCCAAACTCCCCGTCTCCCCACAGCAAATCAGCCTCTTCTATTTCGATGCTTCCTCACACAGTCAATGTTACCACGTAGACCCAGCCCGTTTCTACCTAGGACTCATGCTTTCTCGTGTCCCTAACCCAGTCAATCGAGTCACCGAGGCTGCCAATGTTACCTCCTCAGTACATGTTTGCATTCACCCCTTCATACACGTGGTCTCTGCCTTTGTTCTGGCTCTCACCGCCCCTCTAACTGGTGCAAACGCCTTTCAGCTGACCTGCCTCTGGACTAGGCCCAGGGGAGGGCCTTTCGTCTTCACTCTCCTCTCTGGGCAGCCGTAGAGCCTCCAATGGCCACCGCTCGTGAAAGAATCTGACCCCAAGGCAGCCGATCACAGGCCTAGGAGGGAGCCCAGCATCAGACACCCGTCCAAACAGGGCGGGGTGGGGCACTCCGTCCTGGATTAAAACTGGCTGCTGATCAAACCCTCCCTCTTGGGGAGCTGAGACACACAGAGAGAAGCTCAGAGAGCCACTGCAGCCCTACAGGGAGGCACCAGGCATGGTCTAGAGCTGGATGGACAGGAAGACAGTGCAGGGACCCAGGGTATGCAGAGCCAGGAACAACGGTGTTCTGATTCTCATGAGGTCCAGAGGTGCAGTGGTTGACATGGTTACGTGTCTTCTCTACTTTCCCACAAGAGCCCTTCAGTAGTTCTCCCATGAAGTAAGCAAGTCTCTACGCCTGAACACGTGAAAGAGCCTGACTCTGCTCACCCTTTCTAATCCATCTCCTACATGGCTGCAAATGATTCTGCACAATACTAACGTACAGGTGCATTCCCACCTCACAATTCTTTAAGGCTCCCCTTCCTGGTAGGAGAAAAAGCTCAAGACGTGTCACAACATCTGGCCTTGCCTTCTCTCCCTAGGCCTCAGCTTCTGCCTACCAGGTCAGGTGAGCTCCAGCTGATGCTGAGATCTCTTACATGCATGGCTCTGTAGACCCTCTTCCCTCAGCCCCAATCCCGCCCTTGATCCTGCCCTCTTGGCCCCTTGATAGACTTAACTGTCAAGACTCAGCTTACACAAATTCCCTTCAGTGATACCTTTCCTATCTCCCAGGTGGTGCCTTCTGTAAAAGCCCATGCAAGCAACCATCATGTGCACTGCAAATGTTCACAAATCTGTCTAGCCTGTCTGTAGCTGGGAAAGCAAGGCTTTGCTTTGTAATTCCTAGCAGTCTTCCTTCTTTTCCTTATTAAGCTTATTGATACTTATTAATACTTTTTGAACTCCTACTATGCACCAGCCTCTAAAAATACAATAAGACGGTTGTTGCCCTCCCGGAGCTTGGAAGGGAAGATCACCATCAAATAATAGAGTGTGACAGGTGCTATGCCAAATTGAAAACAGGGGATCATGGGAGGCCACAGCTCAGTTAGGGGAGGCCTTGGTGATCTAGTGACATTCACATGAGACCTAAGCAAGGAGCAAGCTCGGCAGGAAAGAGTTTTGAGAGAAGGAGAAAAAGGGGTGCGGGAAATGTTAGCAGAAAAGGAAGCAGCACACATATCCTCATTACGGTATGAGGCAGCTCGGTAAGTCGATAGAAAAAGTAATATCTTTGGAGCTTGGAGGGCCCAAAGGCGAGTGGCAGGCAGCGAGGTGGGAGAGGCTGGCAGTGGCCATCACGGTCATGCTATTGTGCAGCATTTTCTTCTAAGGACAGCGATGACTTTTAGGCAGATTTTATTTTTAATGATCAAGTAACTTGAATATTGACTTGAGGGGCCAGGCGGGGAGGTGAGTTAGAAAGCCTTAAGAACAGCTTAGGTAAATTCTGGTGGCTTCAGAGGAGAGAGAAGGGAATGGGATTGGAAGATTAGGATTTAGTGACTGATTGGATGTACATGTGGTGGCTTTGTAATGTGTCACCTTGGCTGGGCTGAGGGGTTTTCCTAGAATCCCCTTTCCCATATATTTCCTGTTAAGGTAAACCATAAGGGACACTTGTGGGAGATCTGGAGGACAGAAGTTGTTGAATTAGTTAATCAAGGAGGCCATCAGGCCAAGGCGGCTCTGACGGCCTGGAGGCCTACGCAAGCCACTGGACCCCAAGCTTGTGACGGTGGAAATCAAAAACACTAAGGACAGCGAATCACAAACAGCCAACGAGGTTTTCGGCTACAGTCAATCAGTCAATCAAATAACTTCTTTTCCTTTCTTTGCTTCGGCACTTTTCCGATAATGTTTTCCCCCAGCTCCTAACCACTTCCTGATCTGAGTTCACGAATGCCCAAATAAACTCTTAAATCTTTTAATACGCCTCACTCGATCTTTTAACAAAGTGAAGCAATGACCATTTTGCAGCCACACATGTTGTTGCTTATCTGCATGCTTGTTCACACACCCGATGCGTGAGGCAGTGGCCAGGCCACCAACTGCTGCCCCCTGCTGAGTTTCAGTCTGTTCTAAGGGGCTCCGGCCCATGCTTATGGGTTCCAAATTGTTCTTATCCTCCCTTTCCTTACATTCATCTTTCTTTCCTGACCTCCCCGGCCTGTCTGTGCACTTTAAGCTCCAATAGCAGATGCAAAGAGAATGGCCTTTCCACAGTGTGTAACCAGGGCCCACATTGTGTGGGATCGGATGCTTCTAATAAACCCCTTATACGTGTGTGTATGTACACACACGTATATGTCTATCTACTTATATCTACAGATAAATATATGTGTAATGTACAAATACCTCCCAGTGGTTCTTTTCTCTGAGTAAACTCTGGGGTCGAGGGAGAGATGGGAATCAAGAATAATTTCTAGGCTTCAGATGGGGAAGTGGATGGATGGTGATGTTATTTACAGAAATAGGACCACCGGGCAAAGAGCAGTTTTGAGGTGCAGATGAAAAATTCCATTTTGTACATCCTGAGTTTGCGGTGCATGCAAGACGTTCAGTTCAACAGGTAATCAAACCAGGTGGGTCCCAGCTGGAGACTCACACAGCATCGCAAACCCAGTTGCAATAACCAAATTTAACAATAAAAAGAACCCAACCAAAACCTCTTTAATACATTTTAAGAATTCTATACAATAAAAATCTTAAGCATTAATTTTTCTTTTTACTTTACAGTGATCATTTAAAAATGTCGAATAATTGGGAAGCTAATTTAGAATTTTAGATCACAATAATAGCATTGTTTGCTAGTTGCCGATTGATAACTCAACTTTCTAATAATTTTAATAATTAACTAGAACATACAAATTTTATTGAGCTTACAAAAATTATATCAACTTGTATATTTAAGATAATATTCTCCTCTCTACTTCTAATCAGGTCTTTGATATTCTAATCACGTTTCTCTTCCCACCGCCTTGGATTAAAAGAACACAACAATCTACTTTTACAAATTTCTTCTAATGTTCCCTCCCAAAGAGAGAAGCTCACGATAATAAAAAATGGAGTAAGAAGAGAATAGTGTCTTGATGTCACTTACTCCCATTAGCCTGTTTTTATCATGTGAGTCTGATGCCATATCTTGAAAAAATGGTTGTTCCATGAATTATTTTAGATTTCAGGTCTTTGGATTATAGCGCTCCTTTTTCAAATGACAGCGACAGCCTAGCAACCTGTCTAAATTATTGCATCTTTCAAAATGTGCTTGTTATTCTAAGGGAATAATATACACTTGGAGAACCTGTCATTATAAAATTACTCTTGAGATTTTCTTTACTGACCCAAATAAAGAGTCGCATGGGTGGCATTCTACAGGCCCATTTTCAATACCAGGATTCCAATATGAAAAGAACCAGCCCCAAAACTCCTTGAATAAATTCAAGGAATTCCATACAATGAAAATCTTAAGCCTTTACTTTTCCCCCCTAATCTTCTATATAACGAAACTACTACATGATCTCAATATCCTTTATAATAGATATGTAGTTCACTCTCATTGCTCCGCATGAGGTGGGTCCGTACTCAGTTCTCACATTTTCCAAGAAGGAAGAAATACCCAGAAGTCAGCTGAAATGTGGTAAGATAGTAAGCAGATGTGTCAGAAATGGAAACTTACAACTTTTAATTCTCAATATCCAGGGTATTCAAGCCACAGTCCTAGGAATTTCTCTTTCTCAGTAATGAATGTCAACTATATCATGTATCTGACTTGCGAAATTCCATCTGCTATAGAATTCCACTTACCATTTTAACTGGAAAACTAGAAAATACAATCCAGGAGAACAGAAATATTAAAACTGTAGATAATCTTTTTATTTAACTGAAAACAGTTAAACCAACAGGGCAGGTAACATAATTCTGTTACTTAATGACAACCCTCAGCTGTTTGACATAACCATCTTAATAATCAATATCATGTTGAGACTTTCACCTAGCATTTATTTTAAGGGATGTCTTGTTTTGAACAATCATTTTAAATCCTAGTAAACTGAAGAATTAATTAGCAAGCATGGAGGCTCAGCAAACTAATGCTTTAGTCTGTCCAGCCATCTGCTCAGGGGCCCCTTCTCAAATCTTGGCTCTACGGAAGATGGGGGAGCACAGCACTTTCTGCGCCTGTGCTGGTAGACAAGTTGTTCCTCGGTATTTAACCACCATCTTCCAAATACTCATGAGAAAATTTAATCTCAGGAGTAAGCCATGAAAGCTCTGCCCCCTTTGCACTTACAGTCAGAACCATGGTAAGTACAAGCTTTCTTTAAGGACAGGGGTTTGGTAAAAAAAAAAAAAAAAATGACTTATCTACCCAAGTGAGTGTTGTCCTTTTCAAAATAGGTACCTCGGGAGGTTCTAGTCTTAATCTAATAATAATTCTCCTCATCATTTTTTAAAATTCCATTTTTGGAATTTTGTTTTGCATATTCATTGTCAAACAGTGAGAAAGAATCCTAATCTATTTAATATAAATAGCTATTTCATTTAAAAGTATTATATAGTTATCAACTAATGACATAAATTTTATTTAAAGTTTGTAAAGTGACTCAGGAGGTAATTCAAAAATGGAGTTAAAAAAAGAAAGAAAGAAGGAAGGAAGGAAAGAAAGAAAGAAGGAAGGAAGGAAGGAAGGAAGGAAGGAAGGAAGGAAGGAAGGAAAGAAAGAAAGAAAGAAAGAAAGAAGAAAGAAAGAAAGAAAGAAAGAAAGAAAGAAAGAAAGAGAGAAAGAAAGAAAGAAAGAGAGAAAGACAGAAAGAAAGAGGACGTGACGTGATTCCATAGTGTAGCGGTTGACACGTCCGCTTTAGGTAAAGAAGGTCCTGGGTTCATGCACCAGTAGAGCCTTAATCCATAGTCTATGGCCATGCCACCCTGAAGAAGCCTGATGCCTGATCTCGGAAGCTAAGCAGGGTTGGGCCTGGTGTGTACTTGGATGGGAGACCATCTAGGAAGACTGGGTGCTGTAGGCATAAATAATAATAAATAATTTTAAAAAAGAAACCATGTTGAGTAAAAGGCAGCATGATTTGAATAACCATATAGCTTCCTAAGGGGGCTGCTCCTGTTTTGGCATAAAGGACTGATAGACTTACTTACAAAAAACCTTCATGTCCTTAAATAAACCCAATATATTTAGCAACTGAAGTGTAAACCTGTTGCTGTGTCTGCTCAGCACCTGTTCTTCTTTCTTTTGATGACGCTACACCGATCTCCTTTGGGAATGAGCCCCTCACCCATGTCAGTTCATTCGACCCCTGAGGGAAGTGGGCTACTTAACCAGACCAATCAGGTGTGCCCCATTGCTGTGGCCACTGTGACTGGTTCAATTCCAAGCCTGACATTCAATTCCAGGACTTTGGCTGAAACTATTAGGAGAGAGAAACTTGCCCCCTTCTTGGGTTACCAAGTTAAAAATACGAATCTGTAACTTCTAGGAACCATCAGATGCGAAGACCTTCCTCTGAGGATGAAGCTACAGCGGAAAGACGGAGAAAGGCAATCCTGATGACATCATTTGCGTCGCTAGATCCAGCTCCATCTGAAGCCAGATCCTTGAGGTTTTCGGTTATATGAGCCAATAAATTCACTTTTAAAAAATGTATGCCTACTTAAGTGTGTTTCCCTATACAATGGGTTCCGTGAAAAGAAAAAAAGAAAATGTTACAGCTTATACATATACAAATATATAACGTGGCTTATGCTGTGCCCACTTATCTTACCATTAAGTTTAGTTTGACATCTCTAATCATGCATATTTCATTTCTCAATTTCATAGCTACACGACGTGTTTTTAATCTCTAGCCTCTTTCACAGTGGTAGGGGTGGGAAGGAAAAAGTGGTTAAACCTTAAGACTATTTTCATCAGTGACTCCTTAAGTTTGAAATATAATCATTTTGAATAAGCATGTTGAAAGTCAGCAATAGTACCTTAGTTGGCTAAGAGAATTTACCCAGAAATCACCCCTGACATGTTTCACCTGTCCTACATGCTACAGCCTTCCCTTTGCTGTTCAGGTCCGTGGCCATTTGAGTCTCTCCAGCGGGTTATCATTAAAAAACATTCCTGGTCCATCATATCTCAGCACAGTAAACCCATTGCAGGCTGTTTTTCTCTCAAAATCTGATCAATACATCTGTTTCCCCAGGGCAGCGAAAGAACAAACACCAAGTCCTGATAAGCCTGCTCTGGCAATGCCCATTTCCTCCAGTGCTATACATGGCACACACTTACTATTTCATCCTCTGCTATTAATAAGCCTTCTTGAGGGAACACTGAACGCTCTAACTCCATCCAGATGCAAGCAGTACGCAGCATGTAGCACCTCATCCCCGACATTCTAGCAGAATTACTAAGAGCACGTCATGACTCACACCTTCTCGAGCTTTCCTCTCTGTCCTGAAACCTGGAAGCAGGGGATCTGGAGTAGGTTGCCTTCTGGCAATTGACTTTTCAGCCACTGTAACTCATAACCGTGGCTGTGCGATCAATGTATTTTCTCTCCTTGCAGAGGAGGGCAAGTTAGCATTAAGAAATTAGCCCAGGATTTCAGTTCCACATCCTTTGAGTCCTTCAGAGGAGAATTACAATGCAGCTCACTGCACATTCAGAGCATCGTCAAAAGAAGATTTGCAAATAAGCCCTGTGCTGCAGATTCCACGAGTCCACATTGCAAAGAGTCAAAAAAGCATCATTCCGTCAGGCCCAGTGGAGAGAAATGAGCGCGCGTCAGGAAGTCTCTTACACGTGGAACCAAATCCTCAGACACAATGTGATGACGAGCCTACGATTTCCATCTGTTCCTTTTTCTGCACGAAACGCAATCTCCTAGTCGTCCGTTGGTCAGTGCAACTTGCCCTCTGTCATTTCTCTCACGATTCCCTTCCATAGCGATACATCTTCTGGATATTCTGTGCCGCTGAGAGGCAATAGCATTGAGTATCTCGAGTAAGTTTTTCAAGAAAAATTTTCTGGACAATTTGTGATAAAAAGTGTAGGAAAAACTATTCAAACCATTAAAATTTCTTATATGAAGAGCATCCCTAGACCCCACCCACCTACTCCAAGTAAGACTACATTAAAAAGAAATAGCTGTTTAGAAGAAAAATAAGTATATTGGAAACTCTGTTTCCATTCTGGATGGAATGGCCTTTTAAATAAGATTATAGCTGACAGCAGAAGACAGCAACCCTTGGGAAGTTTAGAAAGGGCAGCTTTTTTCTAGAACACCCTTGCCCTCTGAAGTCTGTTTTGGGGGAGAGCAAGTAAGAAATGGGGAAAGGTAAAAGTTCTACCAAAGAGTGGATGTTTATGCAAAATGTTGTTAAGGAAAACATTGCTTATTCGAAAAGTCGATGCTCCTTGAATTCATTTCAAATAAAGTTCTCTGTTTAAGATCTTTGAAAGTATATTTATACACATCACACTAATAGCTGGTTCGAGTTTTCTTTTGCCATTACATAATTTCTAACTTTGAGGAAAATACTCATATTTATAGATAGTATTCACAAATTATGCAAATTAAAAATGCAATAGGCCTTCCGTTGCAATGTTCACACTGCCACACAGAGTGACTAATTTTTCGAATTAGTAAAGGAAGTTAGAACTATGAGTCAGTGAGTGGATCACCCTAATGAATGAAAATAAAATTTATGCTTCTCCCAGATGGACTGGATTTTATTTTTAAAATATTTATTAAAGCTTATTAGTTTCGTGCCTAAATTTTGTTAATAATTTCCCCCACATGCGTTTCGAATCTTCAGTATGTTATAGTGTTTATACATGCACAGTCTAAGACTGAGTCAGAAAAGGAACGGACCTTGACAGATCATACAGATAAACAAATGGTACAGTGAATTCTCATTTGTTCAAAAGTACAGGCAGATCACCGCATTGTATTGCCACGCTTGAGAACCATTTCAATATTTAACACAACCTTTAAGGCAGGAAACCAGTTCTGCACTGCTAATCTTAATACCACCTACTGAACTATAAAAAGTGATGAAACCGTTTACATGTCTATTTTTTTTAGACCTTGTCAAATTTTACATGTAATTAGATTTGTGTAGCAGATCTTGTTCTACGTTAAAAAAAATGTTATTATAGACTGTAGCAAGTGTATGAATATAGCTAAGCATTGTTTATTTTATTTATTTTTAATAAATTTTTTTAGGCGAGGGAACCCTTGGTTGACCTCACAGATTGCAAGGACCTTGTCAGCTTACAACCCCTTATTTATTATTTATTAATTATTTATTTATTTTATGCCTACAACACCTGGCCTTCCTAGGTGGTCTCCCATCCAAGTACTAACTAGGCCTGAGCCTGCTTAGCTTCCAAGGTCCAATGGCTTCAGGCTTGTTCAGGGTGGCATGGCCTTAGAGGAGCATTGCTTACTTATTCAGCAAACATTCTTGAGCACCTACTGCATGTCTGGCACTATTCCGAGTGCCATGGTGACCACAGAAAAAGGCCCATTGTCTGTGTGTAAGGAGGTGCGCCCAGGAGAGCAGCGGCCACGTGAACAGATAGGAAACGTACCTACAGGAGCATCACGCATGCGATACACTGGCACATTTAGGAGCATGGTGGTTTTCTGCCACAAGTAGAAAGAAATAGCCACTGAGTGCACCGTGCACAAATTAGAAATTACAAGGCTCTAGTTTCAAAGGGCAAAGAGTTGAGATTAAGCGAAGCAGTTGGGCTGACGATGAATATTTACAAAATATTTATCTTTAAATTTACACACACACACACACACACACACACACACACACACACACACACACACAGCACCGAGATTCTTGCAACCAAAATGTGGAGATTAATAATGTGGCCAAAATCTTCTCTTGAAGAGGGAAAGTTGAGATCGACAGGGAAAGATGCTAACGACCCCGAGGACTCACTTACTTTCCGGGATGCCTTCGGTGGCAAAGTGGAGTGGGGTCTGAGAGCAGGGAACCGCTGCCACCGAGGACACTACGGGGGCCCTCGAGCCGAAGTTCAGGAGCCGTGGAGAAGCCCAAGTACACTTAACGCAAAGCTGAGTGGACGAGCGCAGAGGAGTCAAAGGGAATGATGAAGTCGCTTTGAAGTAGGGAAGCTGAGAACGGTAGCCCAGCAACCTTTCAGAGCCAACCTGACTTAAAGTCTCAGGCCCTCCAAGACGTGTTCTCACTCCACAGGAGATACAGGGTGGGTTCGAGTACCTTCCTTTCATTGTCGTTGTTGAATTCTAAAGAAAATTGGGGCTGGGATAAATCGTGATTACAAATAGATTAATTAATTGTAAAGCTGCCGCTGTTGCCTTGGTATTTACGTTTCTTTAAATTTTACTCTAGAACAGTCTAACTGACTGTACTATTCTTTAACATGTATGCTAAGCCGTTGCAGTAAAGAAATAGATTTGTATAAAAATATATATGATTGAAATTAATCATCGTGTCCGCTCAGTTAATTAGGGTTAAGAGATGTCTGGATTTTGGGGGCCGTAGTAAATGAGCACCCCCTTCACACATACCTAGACAGGCAGATGATGTTAAACGCAGAAAAGATTTGAAATAACAGGAAGACCTAACGTCTGCTGATTTTTGCTATATACTGGGCAATGTATTAATTATTTTGCATGTTGTTTTTACTTTATTCTCTCAACTATCTTAGAATCTAAGAATCATAGTTATCATTCTCTGTCTGTGAAGAAACCAAGACGAAACTTGCACAAGATTTCAAAGTCGACAAGAAGCCAGAATTCCAGAACCCACACAGTGCAAACTCGTTTGCTTTTTTGAGGTATAAGGAGCAGGTGGGTACTGGCTTATGAATTAAAATGAGAAAAAAAAACTGATACAGAGTAGGAATGAAAATCATGAAGAACAGAGACAAAGAGCAAAGACCAAAGGAAGAAACACAGCAAAAATGCAGTCACTGAAAATAATTTTAGTGAGGAAATTCACAGCCACCTTGCTCCCTCTCCCTTTGTTCCCCACCACCGAACTCTCTTCATTTCCTTCAAAACATCATCATGATCTGCGTTTTTTCCTTTATTTTTAATTTCAATTACCTCCCACACTAGAAAGTCTGTTTTCTCTCCAATGTACAGATAGCACAGAGCACTGCTTGGCATGTAATCATCAAGCAAGAAGTATTTATTGCATTAATAATTAAATCGATCAGTTAGATAATATGATTATTAGAACTGGAGGCTAAGTTCCCAGTAACATTTTTTACCAAGCAGCTAAGAAGTCTGTCTGCCATTCTCTAACCAGAGAAGCAACACTACCTAGAACATACTCTCCTGGGCTTTGTCTCTGCTTCTTGGGCTGGTAATTCATATTTGCTTAGCGGTCAAATACTCGGAGACATATGGAAGGGAGGGCGCTGTGGTTAAGGAGGAGAAGTGTGCCTCCTTGAGATCAACGATAGATTCTTTTGATGAGCAGATTCTGTGCTATTTTACGTTTGACATCAAATTCGTTTCAGAATTGCCTTCCCGGAAGAGGTGAGCTTTGTTGGAGGAGTGTGTAGGAGAAAGGTGATGTCACAGGGAGAAGAGGATTTTGTTTCCACATGTAGGGACATGTGGAAGCTCATGAGGAGGTGGAAGTATAAGGAGAAGGTGGGGAGTGGCAAGCAGTTGGGATTGAAGAGAGTGGAGGTAGCAAATGTGGGAAGAGGAAGAAATGACAGAATTCGGTTGAGCAGTGGGCTTAACAATCTGGCGATAAATTGGGAGCTAACAAGGCCCACCTGGAGCGGTTAGCGACAAAAGAAACATTTGTAGCTCACAGAGAAGATTTAATTGAGGAGAAAATAATATGATGTTTGGCTAGCATGAGACTCATGCTGTATCTTGGACTCCGCTTCTTTTGGAATTTTGAAGTGGGCAAGAAATGACTGACGTGTATGTGCTTCTGGACCGAAAACTTGTTTCTTCGTTGATGTGTTAGCACCCATGCCAGCATTTTCGTTATTTGCTCCATAGTGATTTTGTCTTACTTTCATGTTTCTTAGCATGAGACATTTTGTAACTACTATCTTCCTTATTAATATTGTTTTGTTTTAGTCTTTGAATGACTTCTTGGCACAGATACATTTTTTTGATGCTAATCATAGATTTGTTCCTTTTAACTTTTTATTTTCAAGCTTTTTCATGATAGCTCAACTTTCTTCGTTATTCTTTCTGCTGTCCACATTCTCCAGGCTTCCATTTTTAATCATAAAAGATTCATTCACCTTAGAGATTTCGACATTCAGTTTTTCAAAGCCTACAGTCCATCTGTTACCATCTCCTCTGATATTAAATTTTACTAACCTTTGCGTTTTCCTCCAACTTTCGCAGAAGAGACTATTCTCCAATAAGCCTACCTACTTCATATGACAAGAAGCGTATGACTTTTTGATCGGCTTTCACTGCAGACACGTTATTAAACATGCCCCCGAATGTCTATACTTGCCACTTCTTTCTGTCATTGATGCATTCCAGGGCAGCAGGAGACTCTCATCCATTCAAATAAGGCAGTCTCACACAACCTGAAGTAGTGTGCAGGGTGGGAGAAACGAGATCACAAATAGAAAGAAAAAACTCAGAAATTGGAGTGCTATATTAGTTATCTACTGCACTGAGACAAATGACCACAAATTTAACAGCTTCAAACACCATATAGTCATGATCTCAGTTTCCACAAGCTAGGTGTTCGGGTATAGCTCTGAGGGGCATTCTCGGCGTCTCGCAAGGCTGCAATCAAGGGGTCAGCCAGGCTGCTTCCTTTCTGGAGTTCAGGGTCCTCCTCTAAGTTCATGTGGTTGTTGGCAGAATCCCACTCTTTGAGATGGAGGACCGAGGTCTCTTGATGGCTGTCCACAGGGCCACTCTCAGCTCCTAGAGGCCACATACGGTGCTTTGCCATGTGCTCCCTCACGGGCCCTCTCACATGACGAATGACCTCTTCCATGGCAGCAGGAGCATCTTGCATCATTCTGATAAGGCAGCCTTACTCAGCCCTCGGTAATCGCAAGAGTAACTATCCCCAGCACCTTGTGTGACACTGATGCGTCAATGGCGACCACCCCTTTCAATAAGAATGAGTTGCTCCTCCCTCTCCCCTCTGGGGTTGTATCAGCGGAGGCCTACAAGAGACACGAGACTTCCATAATCATCATCATGCTATGGACTGAATTGTACCCCCCAAACATGACTGAATTTGGGGATGGGCCTAGAAGAAGGTAGTTAGGGTTAAAAGAGCTCATTAGAGTGGGGCCCTGATATGAAATAATTAATGTTCTTATAAGAAGGGACCCAGAGGAGGTCCCTTCTTATATCTCTATTTCTATCTCTTCTACCCTTTTTCTCTGCCATATGAGGACACGACAAGAAGGTGGCCATCTGCAAAACAGGGGGAGAGCTCTCATCAGTGACCAAATCCTGCCAAACCTTGAACTTGGACTTTTGGACTCCAGAACTGTGAGAAAATTAATGTCTGTTGTGTAAGCCATCTAGTCTATGGTATTTTATGATGGCAGCCACCCTGACTAAGACATATCAGTAACAAGGCCACACTGCTCCTGCCTCAATGCTGTTGGAGGCCACGTGGGGAGCAATAATGAGATTCCCCTGTCCCCATGTCCCCCCCCCCCGCCCCAGTGTATCTGAAGAGACCTAATGGGGAGCCAGAACTCCTACCCCCACTCAATAGTAATGAGGAAATCCTTCCCTATTAATGAAAAAAAAATTAGAAAATCCCAGGAAAGAAATAAAAAAGATAACGAAATATAAATGGAGGTTTCCGAATTAAAATATACAATAGAAATAAAGATTCGATGAGTTTAACAACAAAATAGAGAGGATAGAGGAAAGAACTAGTGAACTCAAATGCAGGACAAAATAAATAACTAATCTGAACAATAAAGAGAAAGCATATTGAAAAAAATTTTGATAAACAAAGACTCAGAGATCTGTGGGACTGAAATAGAAAATATGGTTTTCCTGTCACTGGAGTTCTGAAAAAGAGAAAGAAAGTGAGGCTGAACAAAACTCAAAGCAATGATGCCAGAAAACTTCCAAAATTTGGCAAAAGACATAAACCTACTGATTTAAGAAACTGAGAAAGCCCCAAATGTAATAAACCCTAGGAAATCATTGTCAAGCCGCATCATAGTCAAGCTTCCGAAAACTAAAAAAAAAAAAAAAAAAAAAAAAAAGAGAGAGAGAGAGAGAGAAATACTCTTGAAAGCAGTGAAAGAGAAACATCACCTTACATATCGTAGAAAAAAAAATTTTAAAGGACAAAGATTTTTTTCATCAGGAACTATGGAGGCTCTAAGAACATGGCACATTTTTCAAGTACTAAAAGAAAAGAACTGTCAACCCCAAATTCTATACTTAGCAAAAAATAACCTTCCGAAATAAAAGGAAAATCAAGACACTTTCAGAATAAGGAAAGTAAAGTACTTTGTCACCAGAAGACCTAATCCTAAAAGAACAAATGGATGAAAGAAGGTCTTTAGACAGAAAAGAATGATCAAAAGGAGAATCTTGGAATATCGGGGAGGAAGAACAATGGAAGGAGTAAATATATGGTAAATACAATAGATTTTCCTTCTCCTATTGAGTTTTCTAAATTGTGGTTTATGGTTGAAACAGAAATTATAACACTCTCTCATTTGGTTCTCACTGTACATAAAGGAAATATTTAAGAGAGTTATTCTATAAAGGGAGGTAAGATTCTTATACTTCATACAAACTCGTAATATGTCAAGACAAGTAAGCTGTGATAAATTACATGTATATACAATGTAACACACAGAACAACCATTAAAATAGCAATACAAAGAAATTAACTCAAAAATGAACTCAAAAAATTGATAAATATCAATGAAATTCTAAAAATGTACAAGTAACCCACATGAAAACAGGAAAAAGGAAACATAAAAACAAAAGACAGAGAGAACAAACATAAAACAAAAAAACTTAAGCCCTAAAATATTAATAATGTATTACCTTAAATGTAAAATGTCTTAATATACCAATTAAAGACAGAGATGAGCCAAGTGAATGAAAAAGCATAACAGACTATATGCTTTCTACAAGAAGCTCACCTCAAATATAATAATGTAGGTAAGTAGAAAGTAAAAGAATAGGAAAAGTTATTCTATGCAAACATTAATCAAAAGAAGGAAGGAATGGCTATGCTAAAATCAGTAGACCTCAGAGCAAGTTACTTATTAAAGTTTATTAAAGTACATTTCAGAAATAATTGCCTATGAATTCTATTAGAGTAGGCTTCAGAGCAAAGACAATTACCAAGAGTAGAGGGGGGCATTACATAGTGATAAAAAAGTCAATCCACCAAGAAGACATAGCAACTATCGATATATATGCACCAAATAACAAAACTGTACAATATGTGAAGCGAAATGTAGATGAGTCCACAACAGTAGTTGGAGACATCAATACACCTCTCTTAAAAATTGATAGAGCAGCTGGTAGAAAATCAGCAAGGGTCTAAAACTCAATAACACCATTGACCAACAGGATCTATTTGACATTTATAGAACATGCTACCCAATAACAGCAAAATACACATTTTTTTAAAGCACCCACAAAACAAATATCAAAACAGACCCTATAATGAGCTGTAAAACAAACCAGCAAAACTTAAAAGCATTGAAATCAGTATTTTCTCTGACCACAATGGAATCAAAGTAGAAATCACTAGCAAATATAATGGGAAAAATTGCCAAACACTTGGAAACTTGACAATACACATCTAAATAATCCATGGGCCAAAGAGTAAGTCTTAAGGGAAATTTAAAAAAATACATATAACTGAATGAAAGTGAAAATATATAAAAAACTGGAGGGTGCAGCTAGTGCAGTGCTGAGATGAAAATTTATAGCATAAAAATGTTTATCTTAGATACAGGGTGAGTCTCAAATCAATAACGAGGTTCCCATCTTAAGAAACTAGAAAAGAACAAAATAAACCCAAAGCAAGCGGAGGAAGGAAATTATAAACATAGTAGCAGAAATCAGTGATACCCAAAGCAGAAAACAATAGAGAAAATCAAGGAAACAATGTAAATTAACCCATTGTGGCTGCACTAATTTACATTCCCATCAACAGTACACAGGGGTTCCTTTTTTTCCACATCCTTGCCAACACCTGTTATTTCTTGTTTTTTAATTTTTTAATTTTTTAATTTTTAATAGTTGGAGTTCTATAAGTTTTATTTATTTTTTTATTGATTCTTTAGGAAATTCTATGTAGTCTATCATTTCATCTGCATATAGAGACAGTTTTTCTTTCTTTCCAATCTGTATGCCTTTTATTTTTTTTTTTTCACCTTATTATGCTGACTAAACTTCCAGTATTTGTTGAGTAGCTATAGTGAAAGTGCACGTCTTTATTCCTGGTCTTAGGGGTGTAGCATTGTCTTCACCATTAAGTATGATATTAGCTGTGGGATCCCTGAAGATATTCTTTATCAAGTTGAAAAGTTTCCCTCTATCCTTGATTTTCTGAGTTTTTATCATGAATGGTTGTTAAATTTTGTCAAATGTATTTTCTACATAATTTACATAACGTCATGTTTTTTTTTCTTTAACCTATTAAAATGGATTATGTTTATTGATTTCAAGTATTGAACCAGCTTTACACTTCTAAAATAAAACTTCATTGGTCTTGGTGTATAATTCTTTTTACATATTGCTGAATTCTATTTGATAATATTTTGTCAAGAATTTTTTGCATCTATTTTCATGAGAGTATAGGTCTGTCGTTCTCTTTTTCTGTACTATCTTCGTCTGATTTTGGTATTGTGTTATACTGACTGCATAAAGTGATTCTTTTTAATTTTCTGGAAGAGATTGAATAAAAATAGATGTTAATAGATGTTAAATATTTGATAGAATTCACCAGTGAAATAATCTGGATGTGGAGATTTCTTTTATCAGAATTTTAAATTATAAATTCAATTTTCTTGATAGTTACAGGGCTATTTGTAAGTATCTATCTCATAATGGGTGAGTTATGATAGTATGTGCTTTTCAAGGAATTGATTAATTTCATCTGAAGTTGTCAAAGTTATACATGTAGATTATTATTGTTTTGATGTCTGTGTCTGCAGTTATAGTCCATGTTTTATTCCTGATATTGGTAGTTGTATCTTCTTTCTTTTTTCTTTGTCAGCCTTGCTAAGGGTTGTTAACTTTATTCATCTTTTAAAAGAACCAAAATATAAAATACCTAGATTCAAGTCTAACAAAACATACACAGGACTTCTATGCCAAAACTGAAAAATACCGATTAAAGAGATAAAAAAATTAAATAAATGAAGAAACAGACTGTGTTCACGAATCAGAAGATTTAATATAGCAAAAAGGGCAATTTTCTCCAGACTGACACATAGGTTTAATCCAATTTCTATCAAGATATAAACATGAGTTTAAAATATCTAGACAAGATTGTTTTAAAATTTATATGGAAAAGCAAAAGAATTAAAATAGCTGAAATAATTTTGGAAAAGAAGAATAAGGAGAGAGGTACCATTCTATCCAATTTCAAGAAGACCAAATATTATCAGTGGAGATAGAGACACAGAGATCAGAAGCCAAAAACCACCTTACACAAGTACAAACAATGGAATCTTAAAAAAGTGAAAAGACAACTTGAAGAATGAAAGATAGCTTTTTCACAAATGATGCTGCAGCAACTAGATATCCATATGCAGAAAAATTGGGAGCCTCAGGCTAAACCTCACACCTTATCCAAAAAAAAAAAAAAACAACTTCAAAATGGATCATAGATTCAAATATAAAATTTAAAATGTAAAACCTTTAAAAGAAAATAGGAGAAAATCTTTTGGGCATAGGACTTGGTAGAGAGTTCTTAGGCATGACATCAAATGCAGGCTTCATGAAAGAAAACAATGATAAATTGGATTTCATCAAACATTTTAAAATTTGCTTTATGGAAGATCCTGTTAAGAGGATGACAAGATAAACTGCAGACTGGGAGAAATATTTTCAAATCACATATCTGATAAAAGACTAGCATTTAGAATATAAAAAGAACCTTCAAACCTCAACAGTTAAAACAAAACAAAACATTCCAATATATTACTTCCCATTTATTTTATGAGGAAAACATAAACTTGATACCTAAGATAAAACATCGTAAGAATACTACAGACCAATACTCTTTATGAATAGAGATGAAAAATTTTTTAAGAATTAGCAAATCAAATTCAGCAATATATAAAAAGGATTATAAATCATGACTAACTGGGGTTTATCCAAAGAATGCAAGGTTTTAACATTGAAAACTTAACTAATTGTAATTCACCATGTTAATGGAACAAAGAAGAAAAACCCAATTAATATCCCAATAGATGCAGAAAAAACTTTAAACAAAATTCAACATAAATTTATATGATAAAATTCTTAGCAAACTAAGAAGAGAGTATTATCAACATAATGAAGGACAGCAATTAAAATATCTATACCCAACATTTTACTTAATGATGGAATATGAATACTCCCCCACACCCCTCCCTTCAACACTTCTATTCGTGTTATATTGGAGGCCTTATTAGAAATTAATGGTTAATTAGTGAAGTTCCATGACACAAGGTCATTTTACAAATGCCAGTTGTATTTCTATATGCTAGTGATAAAATATTAGAAAGTCAAGTTTATAAAAATTACTATTTGTAATAGCTTCAAAGACCATGAAACATTTAAGGATAAAATTAATAAATATATGTAAGAAAGGCCTGTACATTGAAAACTAAAAACATTCTTGAGAAAAAATTTAAAATATTCAAATCGGTGGTGAGACAGGCCATGTTTGTGGATTAAAAATTTTAATATTTTTAGGTGTTAATTCTCCACAAATCAATCTAGAGATTCAATACAATTTAAATTAGGACCAGAGCAGGAATTGACGAACTGTTTCTAAAATTTTTAAAGGGCAAAACCAGTGTTTAATTAGTGTATAATTATTTTACAAGTTTACATTTATAATATATTTTTTTACTATAAAGTCAGTTAAAGTTAGTAATGAGACTATACATTAAAAAACCAAAATATTGAAATAAAGGCTTATAGAATATTGCTGCAAATTTGCATCAGCATCCAATTATTTCTGTAGAAAGGTAATCCTGAGTCGCGAATAGTATCAGTTTTTTAAGGCCGTTCTTCTTGCAATCTGAGAATTCTCTTTACAGGATGCAAATGCTGGAAAGAGGGTCAACAGCACAATTTTGTTTTTATGTAAATGCAAATAACTTAGAAGAGACAAGACGGTTTTGAAAAAAGGAGGAAATGTTGAAGGACCTGCAACTACTGGGTTTTGAGACTTGCCAGTAAACCACCGTCAGTGACAGGGCATGTTATTGGCGCAAGTACAAAAATACATCAAGGGCACGGAATAAGGAATCCAGAAACAGACCACTGTCTATGGGGATGCTTGGTGTTGACAAAGGCATAGGACAATAAATAGTCTTTTCAACAAAAGGTACTGGAATAACTAGAGATCCATAAGGTGAAAAAAGGAACCTTGATTTTGCCTCACACTATCTACAAAATTTTGACCCAAAATGGCTCATAGACCTAAATGTAGTAGGCAAAATTACAAAACATTTAGGAAAAAAAAAAAACATGGAAGAAAACCTTTATGCAATCTTTTATAATATATATGACACAAAAAAGCATAAAGAAAATATTGATAAATTGGATTTCATTAAAGTTAAGAACTTCTGCTCTTCAAAAACACCATTAAGAAAATTAAAGGCAGGCTACCAGCTGGAAGAAAATATTAGCAAATTCGTATCTCTAACAAAGAATTTGTATTCAGCATATGTAAAGAGACTTACAACTTAATAACAATAAAAAATATATAAATTAAAAAATGGACAAATGTTTTAAAAGATGTTGCATAAAAGAAGATAAAAGTATAGCCAACAAGTACTTAAAAAATGTTTGATATCATTAAAAATTAATGAAAATTTCAATAAGATAATGCAACACATTAGAACGGTGAAAATTAATATGACGGATAATATTAAGTGTCAGTAAGTATGTGGAGCATCTGGAACTTTCATATATTGCTGGTGAAAATGTAAAATGGTACGGCTACTTTGGAAAACAATTGAAAGCTAAGCATATAATACATATGGCCCAGCTATTGCACTCCTGGGTATATTTCCTAGAGAGAAATAGAAGTATATGTCCACCCCAAAGCTTGTATGGGTACGTACATAGAGATTTCAATCATAATAGCCCCAAACTGCAAACAACTGCAATGTCCATCAACAGATGAATAAATATCATGTTATATCCATACAATGGGTATTGTATAAGGAGAACTGACACACGCAGTGTGGGTGAGCAAAACAAGCCCAAAAGAGTGTATATTGTATGATTCCATTTACATGAACTTCTAGAAAGGGCAAAACGAAGCAGTAGTTACTGAAACAGATAAATAGTTACCCGGAACTGAGGAAGTGGGATAGGGAGGTTGACTGACAGGGGCACAAAGGGAACCTGTGCCGTGATGGGAATGTTCTTTATCCGGACTATGGTGGTGGCTACGGAGGTTGATACCTTTGTTTATATCTCTCAGAATTGTGCGCTTAAAATAAATGCTTTTATTTGATGAAAATAATGCCTTCATAAAGTTTTTTTGTCTAATAAGCTAGAAATCCAAATTTAAAAATATGACAACTAATTAAAACTTTGAGAAAGATACCCACATGAGATTAAGGAAATACATCTGTGACCCAGAATTCTGCTGTACAGTTTAGCCAGCTCTGACAAATCTCTCACGTTGGCTTTAAAGCAACTATTGATCTAATACTATTATTATCTCCATTTTATAGATGACAAAACTTGAGATCTCCCTACATAAACCATGAGACATTTAAGATAAAATTAACAAATATATGGAAGAAAGTCCTGTACATTGAAAACTAAAAACATTCTTGAGAAAAAATTTAAAATATTCAAATCGGTAGTGAGATATACCATGTTTGTGGATTAAAAAATTTAATATTTTGCCCAATAACAAAGTTAGGGCTCAAACCAAAATCATGAGTCTTTGAATCCTTTATTTGTTCCATTCTATTATCTAGTTATTTGCAGGCTTTTCTAGAAAACATACTGGTGACCATAAACCTCTTCTTCTTAACTCTCTGAAGAAATCAATGAGCAAGTGACCTCAAGCTACATTTCTTTTCTTTTTCTCTTCTGTTCAACCATAATAATTTTAAGATTGTACTTGGTATTATCACTCTTCCCTTGAGTTCTTGAACCTGTAATAGTTTCTTACATTAAGTCTCTTCCTAATTTGAGTTTTTGTCCTTAGGAATTTCTTAGTCATTTCTTTCATTTTGTACTCACAGGATTACAGTCTTTTAACTTTTTATGTCACGTACTGTTAACATGCATAACCTGGCAGCCAAAGTCCTAACCTCCATGACCTAACTAAAGAATAAAGAATAATAAAATCTTATATGATTAATATTTTATTTTCAGAAAAAAAAAACCAACTGCTTCTTCATTCTATACCAATGAAGGTGGGTTTTTGGAAAAGGGGTTACTTATCAAATGGCAAAATAATATTCATTTATAAGACAAATACAACAATTTATCTGTAAACCATTGCTCATAAACATATATATGCATATGTGCTACAGAGTTACTATATTCAAAACAAATTCGGAACTTAATAAAGTTTATATTGAAGTTGTAAATATATTTCTAAGTAAGAATTATTTATCAACCTAGAAAAAGAGAAAGATTCTCCTGCTATAAAATTCAAATATAATAACAGAAGTCCCGGTTTCTGACAAAGGTGGTTTGAACATGAGTCAATACTTTGGTGGTAAATATCTAGCGATTCAACAGTTTTATTTCTAGTTATTTACCCAAATAAATATAAACATATGTGTACCAAATATCATGTGAGACTGTTCATAGAAGAATTATTGAAAACAACCCAAAACTAAAAAACTCATTGTCCATCAACAATGGAATGAATTTTATTTTCCAGTGTGATCAGATAATGGAATACTATACAGCAATGACAATGTACTGAATGTTGCTACAGGCAACAACACATGAATCTCATAAACATAATATTGAGAGAAATAAGCCAGATTTGAAAAATACATACAGTATGATTCTATTTATTATAAACTTAAAAACCAGGCAAATTTAATTTATGATATTAGTAGTTAAGGCATGGTTACCTCTGGGGAGAGGGGTGGGATGATGACTCAGAAGGGTGAGAGGGGCCTCCAGGAGTGCTGGTCATGTTTTACATCTTGACCTAAGATGCTGACCTAGGATTACAAGGGTGGATCTGCTTTGTCACAATTTGTTGAGCAGTACATTCATGACGATGTGCAGTTTTCTGTGTGTCTATATATTACATGAAAAATTCAGGTTTTAGAAAGATGTTTCAGACTCATAAAAAGTGAGTACATTCCTAGCAGGTAGGTACTCACTAAAGAAAATGTTAACACAGTCCTCCTTGAAGTGAGGTTCACAAACTAATGCCAGTCTGTGAGCATTTGCCACCAGTCCAGATGAGAAAGGTCCAGAAACGAGGAGTAAGCATTCATCAAATTCATAGCACTTTGACAGTGTACTTTTATGTCTATTGAGTCTAATAATAAACATGTGGGTGCTTGTATTAAGTATGTCTTTGGGTTTTTTCCTTTAATTTTCCAGTAATTCATTTTATTGTACTTAAAAAAATTCGCCCATGATGGATGAAAAGAAAAACAAAAACCAGGTCCTTCGCCACAGACGGTTTGAGAAGCACTGTGCTAGAATGTGCCGCAGGAAGAAGGATAATGTGAGACACAAGGGGAACGTATGATAAATAAGTAAAACAATCGCTGATTGTATAAACAATAATAAATGTCGTAGAAAAAAGTTTCAAAAAACTATTTAATTAAAATGCACAACTGCAAAAATATATTAAATTGGGTTCAAGCATTGCAGATTTTTTTTTTTTTTTGGTACTCCAGGAGGAGGGCAAAGGTACTGATTACATTTGGATATTGACATGCTAATTTTGACTATTGTAATGCCTAAAGTAATTACTAAAATAATAGATGGGTGCCAAATGGATAGAAGACCAAAAAAGATAAAAAGTCATGAAGATAAATCAGTTATGAAGAAGGTAAGAAAGATGTTGGGTGAAGGGGCGTGCATATATATGCCATGGACTGAACACAAGTGTAAAATCAGGTTTATTGAGGAAGCTCGAAGCCTGGAGCAGCTGAAAATACCACCTCGGCCCCCTTTCCTAGTATCATCTCATAGAGAGGCAGGCTTGAGGGGCAGAGTTCCAGAAGGACCCTATCCCATGCTAGATGCATGTTTGTGGCAGGGGACACCAATTCAGCTCTGTAATAGCAGGAACTTTCTGGTCAAGAAACTGGCCTTATTAAAAGGGAATCTCCAGACCTCAGCTTCACTATGTCCTTCTGTTGAACTAGGATCTGCTGAGTGAGCTTATGAAGCTATAGAAAATGAGCAGAACAAACAGAAACCATCAAACAGGATAGTAGATTTTTTTTAAAACCTGATTTTGTTGATCTATAACATGTAAATAAACTAAATGTTCTGGTTAAAAGACAAACTTGTCAAATTTCATTTTTAAAAATCCATGCAAAGCCTAAGTATATGGAAAAGTTTAAAGAAAGATTTAAAGTGAAAGGACGAAAAATCATATAAATACTAACCAAAAGGAAATTGATATAGCTTTAAATGCACATGTATATACAAAGATGTATGTATGTATATATATATATATACATACATATACATAGATACATATACAAATGTGTATATAACTCTATAGTCCTCTATGTATATAGATATAAATCTATATATACATATAAGTAACTTTAATATGAGACAAGACACTTATTATAGTCAAAAGCATTATTAGGGATAAAGAGGATCTCTTCATAATGATAAAAAATTGAATTAATCAGGAAGCTGTAAGAATTCTAAATTTGTATGTTTCTAATAACATGGCCTTAAAGCAAGTAAATCAGAAATTGACAAAATGTCAAGAAAAATAAATAAATCCAGATAATGGGAGATTTTAATATACCTCTCTCAGTAATTGATAGACTATGAAGATTAAAAAATCAGTAAAGATATAAAAGATATAAAAATGATTTTAAAAGATTTATATATATATTGACACATATAGATATATATTCAGAACACAACACCCAGCAACTGCAGAATACATATTTTTCAAGTCCACATGTGAAACATTTACAAAAATTAAGCAAAAACTGGGACACAAAACAAGCCTCAATAAATTTTAAAGTATTGAAATTATACACCAGATGTTCTCATATTTCAGAAAATTAAGAAACACAATTCTAAGAAAAAGTTAGAACATAAATAAAAATATTTTGAACTAAAAGATGAATTTTGAAAATATGAAATCTCAGAACACATGAGAACAGTTAAAGAAGTTGGTAGAGAAAAACATATAACCTTACATATGTGTATTGAAAAAGAAAGCCTGAAAGTGAATGACGTCATTGTTTATCTCAAGTAGTTAGAAAAAGAATAGCATAACAAAACCAGAGAAAGTTAGAAGATAGAAATAATATAGATAGCAGCAATTAATGAAGTATAAAACAAGTATAAAAAAGATAGTCAACTAACCCTAAAGTTTTTTAAACACTGGTAAAATTGACAAACCTGAGAGAGAGAAGAGAGAGAGAGAGAGAGAGAGAGAGAGAAAGAGAGAGAATAACCAATATCAGGAATGAAAAAGATAACATTACAGAAATTGTAATGTTCATACATTAAAAAGAAAATAGAAGATATTATTTACAAATTTTTATCATTAAATTTGGAAGTAGATGAAATAGACAAACTCCTTAAAAATCATGATTTACTTACACAATGAAATATCATGCAGTAGTAAAAAGAAAAAACACAGCTATTCATAACACTATGGATGGATCTTAAATACATAATATTGAGAACAATGGAAAAGTTAAACAAAAATAAACTTATTCTGGGCTGACAAATGAGAGGAAACATTGTAATGAAATTAAGGAAAGGGTCGCAGTGGTTCCGCGGGAGGGAACAGGGGCTGTGGTTGAGGAAGAGGTGGCTGCTTTGGTCCTGGCTATGGAGGGTAGTTACACAGGTGTTTGCTTTAAGATTATTGGTCAGTTGCTGTATATTTTTATGTACTTTCTGCATAGATTTTATATTTCACAATTTTTTAAAAAATGAAAGGTTAAAAAACCAATACGGTACAGGAGAAAAAGAAAGTCTAATGTACATTTTTCCTTTCACACACTTTAGTTCAATACTTCTCTCTCTCTCTCTCTTTCTCTTTTTCTGTCTCATGCAAATGTTATATGTTGCACTCTCTAAATAAAGCATCCTTTTGTAAGGAAAGCAGCTGAGCTGATTTTATCTCCTCTTGGAAAGTGAACTTTGATTACTTTAATAAGGTACCATATATCCTGTACATTTATTTATCTAATACAGTCCTTGTTAGGGAATTTTCAATAGAATAAGGTATTTAATGTGAAGCCAACTTGCCGCCTGCTCTGTTTCCCACACCTAGGGTATATTTGTTTAAGCAGAATTGGCAAAAGGATAATTATTATTTAATTTTTAATGATTTTTTTTTACAATAATTTGGGTTGATAGACAGCTTGCATGTTTTTTTAAAAAATACCTCTTTCTCTTTCTGATGCTATGATATTACCCTTAAACACCATCAATTGGAACCCCCATCCCTGGTAATTTTACTTTACTCACCACTTTACTCTCTGTTTTCTATGAGTTTGACCTTTTCATTCCCTCTGTATTGTAGGCTCCACCACAGCACATTCTCCCAATTGACAGCTTGGGAATCGTTTTTATATGTGTTTGTCAGACAGTAAGCATCAGTTGAATTGGAGAAGAGCATCAGGTTAATCATGAAGAAAACTGAGAGAAAAATATCTAAATGGATATAAAAAGAAGTTTCGAATTTAAATAAGCTGTATTGTTGAGATTTGTCCTCAAGTGAAGTCCGTATTGCAGGGCGGGCCTATGTTTTGTGGCAATGAGTGTTTTTTTTTCTTTTTCAAAGTCAGGACATTAATTGTGTAATTGGTAAATGGATTTTAAAACATAGTCTGGGGGCAGGATTAAACAAAGCCTGATGATGAGCATAGAAACAAAGAAAAATAAAACAGAGAAGAAACAGTCTTAGAGAGTAAAATAACTCCTCTCTTCTCCTTGGGATACATATACCAGTTGAGGAGGTAAGGTCCCAGTTTGAAACCTGACATTTTGGGGAAGAGTCGAGGTGGTTGTTTACCCTCTAGTCAGCCATTGGGCAGTCAGGAGGGGCCCTGAAGGAAGATCTTGAGAATTTTTAAAGTAATTAGGGAATTTTCAATAGAATAAGGTATTTAATGTGAAGCCAACTTGCCGCCTGCTCTGTTTCCCACACCTAGGGTATATTTGTTTAAGCGGAATTGGCAAAAAGATAATTATTATTTAATTTTTAATGATTTTTTTTACAATAATTTGGGTTGATAGACAGCTTGCATATTTTAAAAAAATACCTCTTTCTCTTTCTGATGCTATGGTATTATGATTGGAAAATACATCGGTTGAATTTGGGGCAGTAGTCAAATGAAACCAGACTTAAACACTGAATAGATGGGTTGACAAATGAGGACACTGTTACCAGTTTAATCCCCATATGGGCCAATTAGTTTCACATAGAGAGGAACTCTGTTCCAAAGCCACAGATTGCACCATTAACCCCAGTCAGCCGTCTCCAAATTGTGTGTCATTGATCACAAGAGGCCCAGGTAGGAGTGTCAATAGCTCAGAGCAAACCCATCATCACCTCTGAGAACAGAGCCATTTTGTCATCTCATGCATTCTTCATCTCGTAGATGACAAAGAATATTACAGTAGGATGAAGAAGTTGAAGGACCCTGTGGTCCCCCATTTCCTGTACTCTGTAATCTTATTATAAAAGGTGAAAAATTACAATTGCATAACTGCTTCTTCTTTTTTTTAAATCTATTTCAGAAGAAACTGATAAAAAGCATATCGATAAGCAATATATTTATGGATTCACTCAATATTCAATAGCACCTCAGAAAACCCAACATTGACCCAAATGGATAAGAAAAAAACAAATATATGCTTTCTAGCTCTTGAAACCTTATTACTTCTTGTCGGTTTGTGAAGTGACAAAAATAAACATCAGAAATATAATAATATTAAATGTGAAATCTGCAGTATATGAATGACATCTAAAACATTCAATGGGGCTAAAATGTAAACTTTTCTTAATTTTGTTTATTCTCAAAACAAATGAAATCTTACCTAATTTTTGGCTATGAGAAAAGTTTCAGAGCTATCCTTAATTTGGGACTAAGACTAAAAAATTATCTTGAAGTGTAATTTGGGGTAAAAGGAGGTCAAATTAAAGTAATTTAAAAATAAGCATTAATAAAAATAGTGTCATCCTTACGATCACTTCTGCAAACCTATAATAGATGTTTTGATATGTGGATCCATTTAGCATACTTATCTTTTGGTAATAAAATGTAATTAAGTTAATGGTAAAACTGATTTTAGCAAAAAGCTGATGCAGTTCTTTGTAACAGAGCCAACGCTCTTGCTCTTGGTTCTTTACGATTCTTTTGAATTAAGCCAACAATTTGGAGAATAAAGAACAATGATTTAAATCTAATGACTGGGAGCTTGGGTAAATTCCGTTTGTGATTCATTCCTCTCAGGCAGGAACTGCTTTGCATACAAGACTGGCGTTATGAACGTTTTCTAAACGTTGAAACCGTCCTAATTTTCTTTATCTCGTATTCCACATTGTGTTTATTTTTCACATCCCCTGTCACTCTTGCCATTTCTCACCCTTCGAAGCCACCCAAACACTAAAGAGTGTTTCTTTCCTTTTCAAAAGTGCTATAGGTGGAAAGGTTTCAGAGGGTAAAATAACTCCCCTCTCTCTTTGTGAATGTGGATCCCAGCTGAGAAACCCAATACACGAGACAAGTATTGGTAAAGAAAATGGCAGCTTTACGCTGGTAAAAATTGGTTTGGAGAATGTGTATTTAGGCCTGTGGACAAGAGAGCTTGTTAATGCTCCACCACAGACACAGAAAACCGCAGGCCACATCTGCAGAGCAGGCCTCTTCTGGCATGGAGGGAGCAGACTTACTCCCCCAAAAGAGGGACCCCAGCAGGGGCTAAGCGCACAGTTCTCCCCCGACCCGCCCGAGTCTCCAATCAGATAAATTCTTGAGGAGGAGAAGTAAAGCATGGGAAAGGTCAGGAGTATAATTTTAATTCACATGGAAACAAACAGGGCAGGAAAAAAAGAGGTTGTTGCCTACGCTGAGCTGTTCATTAAGCAAACTGTTTTCCCAAGGCATGCTGGGTATTTTTCCTTGGGTTGGATTCTCTGTGAGACCAACTCCGAGCTAGAGATTGGCTTGCATGGAAGTATTTGGGGAATGATCTCGGAAGAAATGCATGTGGGGGAGTGAAGGAAGCAGGCTTGGGCAGAGGGAGAAGTGTAGCACAATCACAACAAAGACCTCGGCTGACCTCATGTGTGTGTGTGTGTGTGTGTGTGTGTGTGCGCGCGTGTGTGTGCACGTGTGTGTGCCTGCATGCATGCACACTCACATTGGGTGAGGGTCTCTGGGAGAGCCATGGGGAGGTGTGGCCATACATATTGTCCTGAAAACTTGTCTTGAACTGAGGCAAGGGGCTGAACCTCACATCCCGGGACTGAACAGTCATGGGGCGGGGGGGTGGGGCGGGTTAGGTCGTCACCTGGGGTAAAGTGGCTCTCCCAGTAGAGGGCAATTCCTGGAAAGGGCTCTTAGTTAAGAAGTGTTCAGTGACCAACATTCCTAGCAGCTGGAGAAATGTCTGTTTCAGTCCCAAAAGAAGGGGTTGCAGATCTGGGTATAACGATGTTAAAGGAACTCAATCAAATGCATGACATACACGTACCACCTTACGTTCGAGGCACGAAAATGCAAGGTGTTATGATTTAGTCTTCATTCTACCTGAATTCTACAAATGTTGCCACTGGACCCTTCTGCCCTCATGCCATGAAGCACCAAGGCTGTCAAATTTCTCCCACTTGTCGACGAAACTCTTTCTAGCTCTCCGAATCCCTTCTCTGTTCACTCTTGCTGAAGTACCCCCCTTTCATTCAAGGTTTATTCCTTTATCTTCATTCTCCTCCCATATCCTTTAGAATCATTCCTCCATAAATAACCTTTCTCTTCATTTTCAGTCTCTTCCCCTCAACTGGCTCTTTTCCCTTTCTCCATTTATATTGCCTAATTTCTCTCTTTCTTAGGAAAAAGAAGAAAGTCTCATCACCCCGGATCCTCTTCTGGCTACCACTCCTCTTCCCTGCCAAACTTTCAGAAGGATCAAAGTGATTCAGTATGAAAACACTGGTTCCCGTGTAAGACAGACCTTGGTGCAGTCCTGGCTTTGTCCCTGGTTAGTCTGGGAAAGTTCCTTAATATCTCTGAACCCATGTCCTCATCTGTAATGTGGGACTGGCAATTCCTATCGAATGAAATTGTAATGAGGATGAAGTGTCATAGAACAGATATGGTGGGCCTGAATTTAATTTCTCAAATTCAAATGTTTAGGAAATGTAACTTGATTTCTAGAACTCAACTTATTTTTATTTTGAGTCTCCATTTTTGCTAGGTGGTTAGAAACTTTGTCTGCCTGGGGCTTTCATGACATTCTGGAGGGAAGGCGGTGAGGAGAATGGCTTCGTGGTATCAGTTCATGGGGCGAGAAAGGACTAGTGGTCTCTGTTGTCTGTGCACAAAAGTATCTTCTGAGATGTTGGTCATCTCAATTGCCCTAGGCTGTTAGTCCTTCGAACTTACTGCCGAGATGTCCCTCGGTCTCCTCAGTGTTGTTTGCTGATGTGTTGGGACTGCGATGCCAACCCTGCATCACAGTTAAGTATGGGAATCTCAGATATCTGCCGAAAGCTCAGAAATCCTGGTCACACGGGAATTGTTGTTTGCTGCCCAAGTCACGCTGGGCCCCAGGAAGCTCTGTGAGGACTGAGTGCCTACATTAACCACACAGGGACAAGTCGACCTCTGGTGTTTCCCTCAGTCTAGGCTCTTACAAGGAAAGAAACACAATTTCCCTCTTTTTTTTTTTTGAATCCTAAAGGCTGTCAGGTTATTTTCTCATTTCCCCACTTGGGCTGGTCCCACAGGGCAGGGCACAGGGCCTGCTCGTCTCCAGAAGCCCGCCCGTCTACTCCTACAGTGCCTTCCTTCTGTTACTCTGAGGAACTTTCTAGCGGTGGTGGTGGTGGTGTACAAGTGTGTGAAGCTTTGGTCATAGCATCACACGTTCTCCCAAGTCTGTAGTTTTAAGCCCTAGGGTCATTTCCATTTTTTTTCCTGAGGGCTAGGATTTTGAAACTAAAAAGCCAGAAAGGACTCCTTTCCTCCTTAATCTGCCCTGCCATCTCTTTCCTGAGGCCATGATCTTTTCTAGCTCTCTAAAAGGCAGTGAAGGACTATGGGGATCAGAAGCCAGAAAACAGTGGTTAATATTGCAAAATAGCATCCTGTCCAACAGAAGCGAAGTGCCCGCACAGAACTTAGCTCATAGTAGGCTTCAATAAATATTCGTTTCTACTCCCATCACTCCACTATCCCCTCTTCCTCAATTGGTCATTTTCTCTTTAACACAGTTCAGTGAAGCTTTCAACCTCATTACATCATGAAATTAGTTCTACTGATGACTCATCAATTGTAAAATTCAGCAGAGACTTATCAGACTTTCTCTTTTGACTTCCTCTACAGCACCTCCACCAGTGAACATAGCCTCTCTTTCAAACTCTCCTACCTTGGCTTTATAACTTCTTGTGTCTCTTCATTCTCATTTGGCTATTTTTCTCTTCATCTCCTTCTGCCCTCAAGTGTTAGTTTTCCTAAGGCTCTTTTCCTCACCCCCTGCTTACCATCTGATTACTCAGTCTTGATGATTCTACATCAAGTTACCCTGGAGTCTTTTTTTCCTTTTCACTGCTCTTACATAATTGTAGGCTCTTATTTCCTCTCATGATTATTCTTCAAGCCCAGCTCAAACGTCTTCAAGTCCCTGAAACCTTCTCTGCACCCATTTTCTCTTCCTGAAGTCCCTGATGTTGCTCTCTGTTGCTTTACTCTGTGTTCCTTTCACTACCTTTTATACATATTTCTATTGTCACTTATTTGTATTATGGCTGCTTAGTTATGTTAGTCTGCCAAAAGACGGAACATCTTGAAGGTAGGCATTAGGCTGTATTCATATCTGTCTCCAGACATATTTCTAGACCTGCATCTCTATAGTCAACAAGTGTTATGAAATTAAGTTGAAATGATTGTTTACAAATGTGAACTGTATGAGTTGAGGTGTAAAACATTTTGTCAGGGCTGACAATAGGACAAGGCAAATACGCAAATGGTTTTAAGAAATTCTGACTGGAGATTTAATAAAAAGAGGTTACGATAACTCATCTTTAAAGAGAAATTGCATGAAGAGTAAAAAGGTGTGGACTTTGCCTTTTTCCTCATTCTTTGTAAGTTGTCCTTTACGAATCATCTAAAAAAGCTTTTGCTCAGAAATAATTTCTAGATGTCATGTATTTGAGGACTTTCTCAGATATTTGGAAGAAGACACCTGTAAGGAAGTAACTTTTCAAATACTGAGAGGTAGAAGGAGACAAGTAGAACAACATATGTTTTGTACCTGGCTATTTGTTCACCTGTAGACTCAAAGCTCACAGTAGCATTTTCAACAGAGCAAGATAAAGTTGGGGAGTTTAAACTAGACATAAAAGTTCGATTACTCTCTGAATTTTTTATACTTTCACACAGAGCAAAGGAAGGTAACTCCTCTTTGATAATCACAGACATTAAAAGAAAAATCAAAGTCCCACATTCAGGGGTTTTCATTGCTCAATGTAACTTTGTCCAAGTGCCCAACCCTTTGTCCAAATTATAATTCCATATTTTTATTTTTTAATATGTGACACACTTATATGTAATAGGCTCTTTAGAGATAAAATTTCATACTGTTCCATTTAAGATTTTTTAAGAAAAATTTTTGAAAAATTAAACAAGGACAAGAGTCTAAATATTTAATATCATCAATGTAGGTAATAACATAAGAAAAAAGAAATTTGTTGTCACGTTTGTCAAATAGAAATACAAACAAATGTAGAGAAGATATTATTTTAATTGTTTCTTGAACACAAGTTAACCTTAATACATTTTTTCAGTAGTAGCTGATAATTTTTTACACATGTGAGAACACATCTACATAAAAATCAGAAAATACTTATTCTACAGAAAGAATATACTTTTTAATAGGAATTTAAAACTAAACTTTCAACTGAGATCCCAAAATACAAAAAAGTAAGAAAATTCAAGTTATTTGAAGGTATTATGACGGAAATAGTTCAAAACTCATTCTATGACTCAAATGTTCCCATTCACTTTAAGAATATAAAATATTGGGGAAATTCGAGATAGAGGAGATTTGTGAGGGGATTATACAGGGAAAAGATGAGGTCACTGTCTCTGGTGGGGATCAGGTGGAGGCTGCTTCTTCGGTTCATGCCCGGAGGCATCCATGGGATCATGTGGGAGCTTGAGATGTGTTCCCTGGAACAGGCTGCCCGACTGCTTCTGTAGCAGAACCAAGAGGGAAACAATGGCCTGAAGGGCAAAGAATGTGTGAGTGATTCCGATGGACCAGATAAAGTTCCATGGAAGAGAGAGAGCTGGCTTGGAGCCATCTTTAGCCCCGCCTGTGAGACCTTCTGCCAGACAGTGAGAAGGCTCTAACAAAGAGAAATACAATGGGGCTGAGGAAACAGAAGCCGAAGGGTGATCAGGAGTGACTAGCTGAAGGGAAAGAAGCATTACCTATTTCATAGGGTGTTGACCTTTGACAAACAGCCAGATATTTCTCCAGCAAAATGGGTTTATTTAGGAACAACAAAGAATTGCAACTTGGGACGTATGGTCTAATGGCGAAGCGCACACCAGTGCAGGGTAACAAGGGAGAGGAAAGCTCTTTTATGGATTTGGGAGGGTCTATTGTTAACAAAGAGTCCATTAGAGGAAAGCAAAAGATTGAAAGCAGAGCGACTCTTCATTGGCTGAGTTTGGAAGTCTCCCATTGACTGAGCTGTTAGGGCAAGGAGGAACCTTCCCCTCCTGCTGAGATAGTCAAGTAGGGTCACTTCCCGTTTGAGATGCAAGGTGGTCTCTTCCCATTGGGGTCTTTGTGCCCGAGAGTTTTCTCTTCTAGCCTCTGACGCCATTTTGAATGAGGTTTCTGTTGACTAGTTTTCACAAGGTGCTGCTGTCAGAGGAGGCCAGAAGCAGCTCTTGGGAAAGGCCCCGGGGAGCCAGCCTCTAACACACGCCAGCAGCTTCAGCGATGTGCGGCCTGTGCACAGGTGTGCACAGCGACCTGGGCTTTGTTTAATGCTTTGCTTCTGCCATCTTGAATTTCTTAACTGTTTTTCAACAAGGGGCCCAGCATTTTCATTTTGCACTGGGTCTTATAGATGGTTCTCCGTGTCAGGCCAGGAGTATGCAAAGCCGGCTTACAATGGTACCAGCTGCATAATAAGACGACTTGCGGGGTGGAAGAGGAAAATAAGAATAGAGAATCTAAGCTTACCTGCTTTCCCACTATAGGCTTTCAGTCTAAAGAATGCTTGAATTCTATGTTAAATTCAATGTTTTGAATTAAAATCTGATTTCTGAATTGAGATAGAATTTGCAACTTAAAGTGGCCATAGTTCTGTCTAGTAACTGTCAACTGAAAAATTGTGAGACAGAATTTCCCTGTATTATAAAAAAACAAATTAGTATTATTTAATGAAATATCACAAATTCAGCAATTAAAGGACTTCATTTAAAAAAATGAAGTGCTTATATAAAACTTTCCAGTTGATTCTGAAAGTATTTTCATTAGCAAAAGAAATTGTGTTTCAAAATGGATGGGGAAACTTTCTGGAACAGAACGTACTTATATGTGATAACTGAGGAAGGAGTTAAGGTAATTACCTAGGTGAACGCTGGAATTTACTATCATTATTTTACTGCTAGCTGGTTGTTGTGTTGAAAAGTTCAGTTCCCACAGAGCAGATTCTGAAACAACTAGAAATGCACAACCCTCAGAAAGTTAAAATTATATCCTAAAATGAGGCTTTGGGATTATAATATGTATGTATTAGTTTTACTGCGTACCTTGATTTTCCTGCACAGCCAGGAATAATAATTATGTATGCTTGTTGCTTTGGAATTAGAACATGAATTCTAGCTTGATGCCCCACAAGCATTTATTTAACTGTGGTCAGTAACCTTCTGTGACCCAAGAGTCCTTCAGTACTAAATGTAATGTCTAGAGATTGCTTAATTGCTAACAGACTTAGCTGTCCGAGAGAGCAAGGAACAATATGAAAAATTTTCATTCATACTCTAGTAATGTAGCAGGAAAAAAATCTGACAATGAAATAAAAGGGAAGTTTCCAGAGGGCTTTAAGTATTTCAGTTTCACGTGGTATCAGATTAGTGACATACCTGTTCCTCAGGTATTTTCATGAATTACCGATAGAGACATTTGACCTACACTTAAGAAAGACATCTGTGAAAAAGAGAAAAAAAAATTAGTACGACTATTGCAACTGACTCTCCTGCTACTTATCACCTGGATTTTAACTACATTCTTCTGGAAATTGCTCTATTGATCATCTAGAATATTCACTAATTACAGCTGTAGGTGTAATATGGTTATTGCAGAAATCAACTGTAGCAGAGACTGGCTAGCTGTTCATCAAACCTGTTTCTATTTCTTTCTGGGCTAGACTCCACTCCACAGCCTGCCTTGTAGTTAGGTCGCTTGGGAGAGTTGTAGTCAGAGGAACATGAATGGAAGTGATGTGCATAAAACCTTCCTTGAGTGGTTCTCCATGCTTCCCCACTTCTGCCAGCTTGATGTTGTGATTATGTGTTGAACATGTCAGAACTATAATGTGGAAGAAACTTGGGCCCTAAGCATTAAGAATAAATGCTTAGAGGAGACTTGCCTGCCATTCAGAACTTTACATGGATAAGGTCACTTCTATAGTTGGGGGCCAGATAATTTTTGTATTTATTTGTTGTAGCAGCTATTGTTGTTATATATTCACATTTATGATAAAGAAATTGATTCCCATTTATGTAAATATTCACCTTTATGGTAAAAGAATTTAACTTTCTGACCATTCACTGTGTTTTAGGTACTACCAATATTTCATCACATTTAATTCTCTTAATAAGCCGTTGAAGTAGTTGGAACGATCATTTCATATATGAGGAAATTAAGGCTTAGAAAAGATAAGCAACTTGCTTGAGACATGAAATTATTGAGAGAGGAATTGAACTCAAGTCTGTAAGTGTCCAAAGTACATTCATGATCTTTGCAATAAGCCCTCTCAAGAGGAAAGTACTATATAAACTGCACAGAGGGCATAGATGTATTTGTCCATTCATTCATTCATTCGTTTTTTCCACAAACTTTTTGGGATGTGATAACAGCGAAGAGAAGAGAAACCTAGCACACATTCTGTTTGAAGTATACCGTCATGCCACAATTGGCAGATTCTGCCGAATTCATGATGGCATAGTCTGAGAAAACAATGCTATTTAAATAAATAATAGCTCTATAATAAATAATTCTATAATAATAGCTAACATGCTTTTATAACAGAAATTTATACTATAGTAAAAGAGCAAAGTAGAGCAAAAACAAAAGTTTACAATTTTCAAATACCGTACATGAAGCCTAGAGAATAAAATCCGTTGTAGTTTATACAATACTTAATTTTAAGGTTTAATCCAGCTAGTACAATCTGATGAGACTAGGAGAAATATTTTGAAGCAGTATGGTTCATGAGACAAATTTGATTTTCCCAAATATGTTGATGCTAAAATTGGAAACGAATAAAAATTGCAGTCGATAAGGGATATCTAGTAATTCAGAATACTACAACTCTCAGTTAAATATTTAAAAGAACATTCCAGACATTCTTTTTAGCACTGTGTCATAAAGTATTTTATCTAAAATAAAAACCGGGTTGGCTTACTGTAGAATAAAACCTGACCCATTTTTGTGTTTTACAGCAAGAAATCTGTAAGGGAATGTTTGTCAATATGGACTGTTAGAAGTCCGGTAATTATGGGAATCGATTATGTATATTTTACAGATAAACTGAATAAAATTAGGATACGGTCTTTCACTTTTCAGTTTACTTATTAGTTCATGATGTGCTGGGAAATATGGGAAAAGGAGAAAAGCCGCACTTGACGACTTTTCTCTCAGAATTGTGTATCTTAAAACGGCAAGTTTTGTTCTAGAATGGTCAGGGAAATCTTACGCTTACAAATGGAGAAAATTGACTTTAGAAAAATCCTTTTCCCTCCTTATTAGGTTGCATGCTCTTGTTCACAATCCCAATAGTTGTGTATTTAATAAGGGAAAAGAAATGGACGTAGATGTATAAATACAACTATGTAGATACCAGGTATATAATGTAAAAGATTGAATGACGACCACAGTGTTGTCAGGACATGGAAAAGCAGAGAAAGGAAGTGCTTGTCAGGAGGAACCACCGTTCTACAGAAAGAAGCCAAAAGCATTAATAAGAACCTTGCATTGGGAGACATAACGGGGACATCAACAAGGCTGGAGCCCTATGGCGAGAGTGTTTCTTCCCAGGTGTACCAGAAGCGACAAGCATGGTGTCAGAAAACAAATAAACGACTTTTGTAACTCTGTGGCGTGTGATGTATGGCAAACTTGGCCATTTTGCAAAAACACTGTCTCCACTACAACTATTCTCAGGAGCCATGAACTTCAAAAGGATGTTCACTGATAATGCCTCACGGTGAATGCAGTACATCATGGCTTCCCCAAAGTCTATGAAAACTAATATCCCTAAAAAAAAAAAAAAAAAAAAAAAAAAAGGTGTAATTTTAAGAGTGAATTGCGATCCCACGGCAACCTGTGTACTGTGTGGTTCTGAGCGCTGGCAGGAAGCGCTGTACGTGGCTCTCCCGAGAGGTGCTGTCGGACTGGACGCTAAATATCTGGACGGTGAGAAACGGTTTTCGGTTGACCCCTGAGGTGCAGAGGGGCGGGATCCGTTCCCGCCGGCTCCACGCTCTCGGGGTTCCCCCCCGCACCGGGCACTGCCCCTCCACGCGCGGGCCCCCGGTGCGCCGCCCCGACCACCCCCCGGGCGGCGGGCGGCGATGCCCGGGGCCGGCCGGCGCGCGCGCGCAGGGCGGCGGGCGCCTGAGCGCGAGGCGTCTCCACAGCGGGCCTCGGCGCCCGCCACGAGGGCGCGGGGGAAACCCAGCACTTCCCGCCCAGGAGCCGCGGCCCCGCTCCCCGCTCCGGCGGGCTGGGGGGATGTTCTCGCGAGAGGAGAGGGGGCGCGGGGCGCCGCGGGTTTGGGGGCGCGGGGAAGCCTGAGGACGCGGGCCTGGCTGGGAGGGGAGCGGAGGCGGCGGGCAGGCCGGGGACGCGGGAAGCCGCTCCCGCCAGTCGCCGAGAGCCAGCCCCTGACGTCAGGAGTTTTCCTCAAAGTCAACAACAAGCCCCGCGGCGGCGGCGAGAACCGAGCGGCGGCGGCGGCCCCGAGAGGGAGGAAGGAGGGGCGGGGAGGCGGCGGCGGCGGGGTTCCCCCGGCCGGGCGCGGCCCGCAGCGGAGGCCGCAGCCCCCCGACCCGCGCCGGGCGCTCCCCGCGGCCCCGAGCCGCCGCCCGCCGCCGCCTCGCCTGCGTGACCCGGCCCCCGCCCGAGCGGTGTTTTCTGTGATGAATTGAATTTGTAGCCGATATCCGATTCCCATGTAGAGTCTCCGCCCCTCCTCCCTCCCCCGCCGCCGCGCCGCCGGGGCCGCCGCCGCCGCCGCCCCGCCGCCTCCCGCTCCAGCTCCGCGGCCCGGCCCGGCCGGCTCCCTCCCTCCTCCCCTGCAGCCCTTCGCCTGCCCTCCCGCCGGCCGCACCGGGCTCCAGGGGGGCCAGAGACTCTGCGGGGTGGGGGAGGACAGGAGGGGAGGAGGAGGGAGGGGGGACCCCCGAGTCGCCCCCTCTCCTCCCCCCGCCCCCCCGGCTCCATCCTCCGCCGCCGCCCGAGCAGCTGCGGGGCCGCCGCCGCCGCCTTTGCAGGTAACAGCCACCGCCCCCCGCTCGCGCCCCCTCCCCGCCTCGCCTCGGTTCCCCCGGGCCCCCGGCCCGGTCCCGTCTCCCGGCCTCCCTCGGCCGGGGGGCGGCGATCGGGTGGGGGAGGCGGGGGCGTCTGGGTTGTCACCGCGCCGGGGCGTGGGCGGGTGCTGGGTCAGCGGAGGCTTTGGGTGTGGGCGTGGGTGGGGAGGCTGGGGGATGCCCGGCGTGGATGACACGAGCACCCCCTCACTTTCCAGGGGCAGCTGGGGGGCGGGGTGCGCGGGGGTCTGGGGGAGGGTGTCCCTGGCCTAGCGGTACCGTCCGCGTCTGGGCTGCCCCGGCCCTGGCGCCTCCAGTCTCTGCGGAACTCCGCTCCCTCCCCTCGGCCCTCCCCACCGGGCCGCGCGGCGTGGGGAGGGGGCGCCCGCTCGGACCGGGGGTGGCGGCGAGGTTACATAACGCGTGGAGCGCGGGTGTCAGTGTGTTTGGGTTGGGGGGGGGGCTGTCTGCCGCGCTCCCTGCGCCGGGGCTGCCTGTGCGCGTGGGGTGGGGTGAAGGCAAGGATGCACGGGCGTCCCCCGGGGTCTCCTTCCTCCCCACCCACCCCGCTGCCGGCGCGCAGGAAAAGACGGCGCTGGTGGGGGTGTGAGGGGAGGTGGGTAACGTGCTTGTCTGTGTTTTTAATAGTAGTGGGGTTTTGATCCGCTTGGGACTTGTGCTAAGAATAGAAATGTGCGGAAGATGCTGGGTTTGGCGGATCCAGTGATGCTGTCGCTGCTGGCGGCGGCGGCGGCGGCGGCTCTGGCTGCAAGTAAACAAACCAGCCTCTTCCTCGTCCACCTCCTCCTGCGCATCGGTCTGCATCAGCCATGATGCTGGTGGGGCCTTTCAGAGCCCAAAGTTGAAACCTAGCTGCTTGCTCTGTTCACCCTGACTCCTAGGCGGGGTCACCCCTTGTTTGGGATTTCCTGGGAATCGACAGGCTAGATTGAATCTCTTTGGGGCCAGGTTTTCAATACCGAGATTTGCTGTTTATCTTCTGAAAAGCAGAGGAAATGCGTACTCTTAAGTCAAGGCTAGGATGCGCATATTTCTTTCTCTAAAATAATGTTATGAAAGTAGAACCAACTTATTTCACCAGTGTGGGGAAGACCCAGTAGTTTGTAATTCATAACGTTTCCAAGTAGAAATTTAATAGTGAAACCTATGTCTTTATAGTGATTAATTACTAGTATTAAAATATGTTACACTTTCTAAGTTCACCTTGAAGCAAAAGGATATGAAATGATGACTTTTTGCAGTTAATGCATTGCAGCTGCCCCAAATCACCTATTTAGATACGTGTGCCGTATTTGGTAAAGCGTGCTCATATAACTTTTAGTAGACTGTAAATCATTAGACAACCACTGGGTTTTGTTTTGGGTGGAAACTCATTAAAGTAGATTATACATTGTTAGGAAATGAAAAAATAAAAACGAAAACAACTTCGAAAGGTGGAAGAGTCCAATAAAGATGGTTTAGGAAACTTCATCTTCAGAACTTGCGTGTCATTGCAAAATATGTGTAAATGGATATGGATATTAAAGGAAGGGGCTGTCTAATAACATTCAGGACATGGTTGTCTAAAACATGAAAACTTTTATTAAAATATTTATTAATAAATGACTAGTTTCCCAGGTATATGACTGAATGTGAAATCATTTGCGTGATATATATCAAGATTGTAGGGTTTTTTCTTTAGCCAGTACTTAATCTTGACTTTGAAAGTTTACCAGGGAGATTGTATTTAAAGATCTGCTTTTTGCTTTTCTCACTGGAGTTGACTCCAATATCTTTGATTGGCTTGAGCTTCCAGTTTTCAAGTGAGGGAAGTATATCACATGAATGACATTGAATGTAGAGCTTTAGTTTCAGATGTATATTTGTGCTGTGTATTTGCAGTAGTATGTTTGCTTACAGTATTCAGAAATACATAGTCTAAAGTAATGCTGCAAAATAATTTATGAAACTATTTGTATTCATTTTGTCCCATACACTTAGCTTTTCCATAATGATTACTTTCATAAATTGTTTTCCAACTTAAAATTAATTTTTAGTTTGACATTGGCCTTGTTTAAGTGTATGTCAGAGTACTGAGGTTCTATTTTGGACTTTTTGTTTATGTACGTTTATTGCTGTAAAATATTTAAAATAAGACTTCATTCATTTGTTCAACAACTATTAGTGTATAAACTGTGTGTAAGGACTGGTTTGGTTAAAAACTTATTTACATTTCATTCAGAAGATCACTACCATTAGAAAATTTGTTTTCAGATCACTGGAAATCTAAACATGTTTTGGTTAAACATATCCTGGGACAAATGTACTTAGCATAAAGTCCTGTTGCAAAGTAGGGATCTAAGATTTTTAAACTTTATCTTTAGATTTAAACGTGTGAGAGATTTTCTCTCACAAAAATTCAATGGAAATTTTCAACTATTTGAGTTTCTTTCAAAAGAGGAACTTATTCTACAAATTGGTTTTGTGGAAATTTAGAGTTTACTTAAACTTTGCATATTTTTGTGGAAGGATAACTACCCTTTTTTATTGTTATACCTTTTAGTTCAAGATAAGGTGATTGTTGTTAAGGTGTTAATTGGATTTTTAGCATGATTTGATAGAATCTTGTCTTTATAGTGCGATTAAGTTTCAAGCCTGAAAAAATATTTGAGACGATTTATATTTGAATAATATAACATGCAAGACAGAAAAACAATTTCCTTTTGTTTTGACTAAATTGGTTTTGTAATTGGACTTGCATTTTTATTTTTCTTAAGTTAATAAAAAACTAACGCATGTAATTTTTAATTTTTGTAGATTTGTGTTAGAATATTTAAATCATTTAAAGTTGTTCTGTTTTAACTCCAGGTTTCAGAGAATGCATTAGTATTCTAAGTCCTGGTTTTATACTTTTGTGCACTTTTCTGTAGTCTCCTGGAAAGGTAGCCCTGAATCACATGATGTTAAATTTCTTGTCATGGTCTTTTATGTATTGTGGACTACATTCAGTGTGGACAATGTTAGCCAATGCCTGGTGAGCTCTTGCCATGTTCCAGGCACTGTTATATGTGATTAACATGTATAAATTCATTTAATCTTTATGACAGCCCCAGCTACAGTTTTGAAAGTGATTTTCACATGAGAAAACCCTTTTTTTTGGCATTATAAAAATCCGCTTCACTTTAACTTTCCTCATCTGGAAGACTTTTTCTTTTAGTGATTTTCCTAACTTATTTGTGCCTATTGTTTGAGTTCACAATGCTAAATTTTGTAGTATGATAGTTTCCACAGAAATCAAGTAGAAAAGTTAATGTAGAACAAAATTTTGCATTGACTGGTCCATGACATCCTTTTCCATTTCAGTTGTTTCAAATGCTGAATTGAATGGCTCAGATGTTTACATATTTGATTGTAGTACCATAGTCTTTCAGTATGTTAGATGTAAATACGTTTCCTTCACCAGGTATTCTTTAAGGAGTAGTTGATAGGCGAAATAATATATGCTACTTGACCTGTGGATTTGCTTTTTAGTTCTTTTGCTGTACAGAACTCTTTATATTTACTTATTGCCAATTGAAAGTATTTTACACATATAAATAGGTAAATTTTCCTAATCGTCAAAGGGAAAAGTGAAAAGATTTACTAGAAGAAATCACTAGAAGACTTTCAAATGAGAATTTCTCTCCCTGTATTAAGAAAGCCTTTGAAAAATAATATTTTTGCCTCCTTACTCTTCTCTGCAGATCATATTCCTAATTGAGACATTATCTGTATAAATGCAGGGATAGTTGGTAACTTCAAAGCAAACTATATTAAAATCACCTCAATTCTGTTATTTTCGTGAGAGATGTATATTTAGTTCCTAATATGTTCACAATAAATATTATTTTGCTCCTGTTCAGTATATCTTTTTTTGAAATATATGTTTATAAAACAAAGCTTGTCAAAAACAGAATAGGAAGAAAGAAAGCCTCTCAACTATGTTTATGGGTCTGGGGCATGGGAGGAGGAGGAAAGAAGATGGTATTTTGCCAATATTGAAGTTTAGTTCAGATTTTATCTGAGTGGAATTGGTGTTTGAACGTTTTATCTTCCCAACTACATTAGACTTTTGAGGACAAGAACTGGTACAGTACTGTCACTTAAGACACCAGTTATAAATGAAGTAGTGCTCAGTAGATTTGAACTTGAAGAATCATAAATATTAGCTCTGGAAGAGCTGCAAAGTTATTTAGAGTTCATCTAATGCACACTTTTATTTTTATGGCTAAGGAAACAGGAACAGAATTAAAGGACCTTTTAGAGCATCACTGTGGGTGGATCAGGGTTGGGAACAAGGACCCAGGTGTTTCGGCCCGTGCGCTTCCTGATGTACCATTGTGATGACCTCGTGGTAGGGTTCCTTACCTACTGGTTACCTTGCAGTTTAGTCAGGGGCAAAATCTGACAGGCTGATTCTGGGCCTTTGATGGACCACGTACCAATTGTATTTTGTGTGTTTGTGTGATTTTTTTCTTATTTTCATTTTTAATCGGGGAGGTTCCCAAGGCAGATTTTAGAAGATTTTACGTGTGTATTGGAAAAATATGTCCAACTGTGCAGTGGTCAAGGGTAATCCTAGTGTTAGAGGTTTAGGAGTCGGAGGGATCCAACATGCATCTTCCTGGTTGTCCCACGTTCGAATATGAAATGTATCACCTGGCACACAGTGCTTTTTAATTTCATTAATAATGGCTGTGTTGGTTGAAATGGCATTCAGATGCCCTAAACAGGGTAGCGTAGAAGTGGGGAAATGCTTTATGTTTTTGAGTATATATTTCAAAGTTTTAAAGTTGATCGGCAATTTGAAAGAACTGATATTTGTATGAAATTCAAATATTGCCTATGCTTATTCATGTATTTTCCCACAGTGTAAGACTTAGTGAAGATACCTACAGAAGAAAGAGTCCTAAGAAAATCCACGAAGTGTCTTATTGCACTCCGAAGAGAGGAAAGATATTTTGAAATACAAATTTGTGTGACTCACTCCCTTGTGTGTTACGTTTTTTAACAGGATAATAACTCTTGAAAGGGACAGACAGGCTTAGCGTTACTTGATGTGCAGAGCAAATTGCCTTGAATTTCCCTTCCACTTCGGGGAATTTCCTTTCCCTCAAATCCCTTTAAAGTTTTATGTAGCTATCTGGTATATGTTAGTTTCACCTCTTTCTTGTGAATAGGAATGTCGCAAAATGATATCATGATTACCCTTGACCATCATTTGTATTTCAGAGTAGTACAGGCTTCCATGTGACGTGAGTTGTCTTCGTTGATTCAGTTTGGCTGGCCTAGCAAGCGGTGCGGAGCAGGTGGTTCTGTAAAGTTAACTATAGCCAAGTTTACACTGCAGAGAAAGTTGTATTATAGAATTATATTGTTGTTTTTAACTTAGAAATTGCCACATAGGAAATTATTACCCTAGAAATTTTGTTCATATGAAAAAAAGGATTGCTGGGGTGCCTTTAACTTTGTCACCCTCCTTTTAGTCTTCTGTCATAATTTCATGTGTGCTGTCACAGTTATATTTAATCTTTAATTTATTGACAACTTTCAATGGACTTCAGAAAAATAATTTGATAAAAGAAAAATGTTCAGAACTGTTTTCAGATGTTAGAAAATTTTTTTGATAATTCATATTATGTTATTTGGTAGAAAGGATACCAAAATGATAGAAGATTTGAATTGCGGTTAGTCACTCTTGTTACTTGTCACTAACTTGTTTTGGTAACTGGGGGGAAGTACTGTCATCATGACTGGTTGGTCACAGTTTTCCTAGTTTCAGAATTGTAGATGCAGTAGTTACTGTATGTTTGTTTCTAGACTCAAATGAGGTAATTATACGTGATAACAAATAAAAGTTTGGAAAAGATTTTTAAATACTTTGTTTTGTTTGCCTGCCCGTATACTTAATACAGTCCTTCCCTATCACAGAGTACACAATATGTATTTATTAACTGAATAAATGTATATATAATATGTTCTCTTGAGTGAATGATATCTTTATAAGATGTTTAAAGTTTAATTTTTGCTTCAAATTGAATGGTTGGTTGCCATAAGTCAACAAATATTTTATAATGTAAGTATCATTAAGAAAATATGCCATTCCTTCTTTTTTTTCACCCATCATAGATAATTTGGGGCATTGTTGATGCTTGATTTGCTTGATCTCAAAAAATGTGACAAAATGTTGAGAACAAAAGGATAATTTTAATGTGTGCTAGTCCTTCTAATTGATGGAGGTCTATAGGAAATATCAGTGAATAGGGAAAATATTTATTATAATTTTAATTATTTATATGTATGTGCTTCCATAACGTACAAGTTCAGGGATGTTTTTAAGATGGCTTAATACCATTATCTCTGTTGACTTGGAATATTAGTCTGTTCTTTATTATCTAAAACTGCATTTTTATTCCTTGATTCATAGATTCATCCATTTGTTCCATATTTCTTGAGCATCTTTTATGTGTCAGGCACTGTTAACCTGCTTTACTAAATAATAATGCTATAGAATGAAGTAAAAGATACAAAAAATGTTTTATAAATTGTAAAATTCAGATGCAGTTATCATCAAATTCTCAAATAGTCCTGAACAAAAGTACCTTCAGTGTCCCTGCTCTGTGTAAATTCTAAATTGAATCTGAATTCTAAAAAGAAATTTGTGATTTTTTTTATAAGAAAGGAAAAAATTAGGTTGCCCAGAAATGAAAAGTTTAATGCAATAGGCTTAAAAGAAAAATAAACCAATTTTTTTCTTCTTTTATAACTCATTGGTAGAACTGATTTCTAGAGAAGTTGGACTGGAAGGAGGTGAAGTCGACTTTATTTTAGGAAACAGATTACATCCTTAAAATCAGCTCATTTTGCAGATTAGTGTTTTTAGTAACATGGAAGACTGGGAAAGTGTAGAATGACTTGATACAAGAATATAGTTTACTACTTAAGAGTCTTTGTTTTCCTATACATAAGACAGCATTTATTTCTAGTGTATTTATTGATCATAATTCTAGAACAGTATATACCTTTGAATGTGTTTTAAAGTATGTTCAAAAATTGTCATTTTAGCCAGTAGAGACTCAGGAACAATTTTTGAAGTCGAAAGTTATGATTACGCATAGACTCTGTTAACATTTTAAGATGCAAATGGATAAAGCCATCTCTATAATGTGGGTTTACTGGCCCTGATGAGGATAAATTTTGTCCTAGATTTATGTTTTAACAGCTTAATCTAAAAAAGCATTTATAAACATTTTCTTTAAATCTAAAATACTAGTTTTTTAAAAACAATTTCATTATAAAACAAAATTCATTGATTTGGGTTGATCTGGATATTCCAGTATATTGCTTTATACTGAAGAGGCAGGGCTAGTGGAAGGAGCCTGTGCCCGGTTCTGTCATCAAGGAGCTGTGTGACCTGTGTAAGTCACTTCATCTGTCTTCACTCTTTCCTCAGCTGTAAATTGAAGGCCTCTTCCAGCTTTAAGATTCTAATAATGAAATGTCTCCTTAAAAAAATTGAATCAATTTTGACAATAGTTTTTTCTAGTTTTTTTTTTTTAATGAGTATTCTGATAACAAAATATTTGAGTGAGAAAGTATATCTTTTAAATATATTTATCGAATATATATTATTTTTTGGTTATTACTAAGTGTGAGTCCTAGTCTCTTCTATTTACAATCCCAAGAATATTAAGATATGAGTTTTCTTTGACCCAGATTATATAGTTTTATAGTCAGCAACAGAGAATGGCTTTGCTAGCTGTGAGGCCCTCGCCTCAGGGGTGCCGGAGGGAAGGTGTGCGAGCAATAGCTCTCAGGAAAAAGTTTTGGAAAAACTTTCGGTCTCGTGTTACCGATATTTAACTCCCTTAGGATTACCTATGTGAAGAGTTAACCCTTTTAATTAGCTCTGTGTGTATTATGTAGCCAGTTGACCATGTTGAGTTCTTTAGGAAGCTCCATAAATCAAATTAAAATGATCTTCGGATTCTTTAGTGAGAAGTTTTTTGGTTTGTTTTTTTGCCTGTTTTTAATGGTGAAATGGGTCTTGTCTTGAATTATGTGGCCACATCCTGTGGCCATCTCACAAAGTGTGTTCCTTTCGATATCGATCCCTGTTACTAAAGAAAAAACGGAGCCCTGTGTATTCAGATACACTTGGGATTTGCCGAGATAAAGTTATTTGTATTTTGTTCATTTAATATGTTAATTATGATGTCTCAAGAGAAGGACGTGGTTTGTAGGATTTCCCAAACTTATTTGACCAAAGAATTTTTCTTTTTTCATCTTTATTATTATTTTTCCAGAATTTCTCTTAATAGTCTGTCAGACATATTTTGGGGAGATACACCCATACTCTAATATCCCGTTTGACTCTCTGCGGTAGGGGACCCTGCTGATTTTGAGCCTGTGTGGGTCCGACCTGTGGGTGCAGTCCCCAGCCGCGTGGCACATGATGGAGGTCTTCTGTTCAGCCACACAAACTTTGTCAGCCTTTCTCAGAGATGGCCAGTCTGATTCCTGACTGCTGAGTGATTAGGCTCTACATTTATTTTGCATTGGGAAAAGAACTGTAATTCAGTTAAGCGTAGCAAGGGAGTCTAACCATGAACTTACTGCTATGTACTATTGAGAAAATAGTATATATAGCCCATCCATCTATTTTGCTTGTTATATAAAATTTATGCCTGTGTTCTGGACCATGTTCATTGGTCCCTTACTGTGGAAATACTTTAACTTAATTTTATCTTGGTATTTCCCTTTTTAGGTTGAGAGGGACAATAAGAAATTGCCCTGTGAAACTCATTGCTATATGCGTGAGGCCTTTATTACACTATAGGGTATCTCGTAAAGACCCATGGGATAAATGTCAGATTTTTGTCCCAGGAAGAATAGTATTCCTTCTGAGCAACTTCTTTTTTTCTTTTTAAAAAATACTTAAGGAACATGTAAATATTGAAACCAATTGTGTTTCCTTATTTGTATTTCTTCCTGAAACCTTCATGTTAAATTTGTGGCCCATCTTTCACGAATACGTAGCCTTTTACTCTGGCTTCTTTTTATTTTTTTAAGGTAGTATAGTTTTGGAGTTAAGAATGCAGGCTCTGGAGTCAGACAGCCTGGGTTCGGATCTTGGCTCCATCATTCATTAGCTGTGTGCATATCACGCGTGCTTCTTAATCTCTGTGAACCTCAGTTTCTCCAGTTGCATCACTAGTACCCTCATAGGGTTGTTTTGCGAAGATTACCTGAGGATAACAGATGTAAGCACCTGTGAGAGTTGTTGACAAATCTTGAGTACCTACTCATACTTTTTTCCACTTTCATATTCCTTTTGTTTCACTTTTTTACTTTAAAAAGCAATTGATTTTGTATTATTTATAACATTTTACTTACTGTAATCAACCTAAAATATTTCTTGGAACAAGGCACAGTAAGCATACATAAACGTTAGTTTCTTTGCACATTGTATTTTACATAAAATCCAGCAATTAAAAATATTCACAATTGCTTTCCCATAACTTTCTAAATTTACAGAAATTTTGAAACTAGACATACACGAGGATTTCCTTTTAGTCCACTTAACTTTCATTTTCTTCCCTTTTCACCTCAAACACACATCAGCAAACAATTTTTTTGTATTATTTGTGTAGGTGTGAGAGTGGTTTTCTTAAGACATTTATTGTAGCAACCTCTTAGGTTAAAAGTTTCACTGTCATTTGAAATCTGTCACAAGACCAGGGATGTGCATTCATTATAGAATTACTTAATAAATAAGTTCTCCAGTTTGAAGAGCTAGACTTTTATGTGAGGTCAGGCCAGTTGAAGACATTTACAAAGAATTAGTTGTTTGTTATTGCTATGTGAGTTGCAAGAATGGAAAAAAAAGAAATTCTTTCTTCAATACTTCCTTCCAGGCTGAGTCATCACTAGAGAGTGGGAAGAGCAGCGGCAGCAGAGGATCCAAACCCCAAAGCTGGTATCACAAAGTACCACATCTCCAAGTTGGGGCTGGAGGGGAGCCACCATGAGCGATGTTACCATTGTGAAAGAAGGTTGGGTTCAGAAGAGGGGTAAGTGTTCCACAAATCCCAAAGTAACGTGGTGGGTAAGTGTGCGAACAGTCAGTGGTGTCCTGGCAAGGGATATTTTTTTCTGATGCTGTTAACAAAGTTAACTGTGACAGACTCTGTCCAGTGAGAGAAATGATATTTAACATGTGTGTTAGAAATTCGCTTGCTTTTTAGGGATTCTTTGTAATCCTTGATTTCGATGATTTGTAATCAGGTTGTGAAGGTTTGGCTTTCCGGTATGCTGTGTGCATGCGCGTTACAGAAGAGTCAGTCCTGTTGTAGTTTTCTTTTTTGTCTGCAGACTCCACAATCCAGAGAGATAGCTTTAGAATGACTTAATGTCTAGAAAAGTGTCTAACTTCTATGCATTGAAAAACACGTAAACATGAATGAAATTATTCAGTTAAGCCAGTATGGGTGGCGGCAGGGACAGACCTAACGTAGTAAAGCGGGAAGGGTTCACCCACAAACTCGTGGATTCAACAGTCTCATGAATTAGGTAAGTAAAGTCCTCAAGTAAAAGAACAAGGGAGATTTTTGTGTGTGTGTGTGTGTTTATGTTTAATTTTATGTCTTTATTTTTCATGATTTAGTATTTCTCGTTTACACCTACTTTAGAGAAATGATTCATATACATTATTATGCTTTTGTAATATTAAAAGAAGAACTCTCAGTGTAAAACTTAGTTTATCCGCGATGAGATCACCTGCTAATGTGGTCAATGTGTTTATTAGAAATCTAAAGTTTAGACTAGTTGCCAGGCAACTGCTGTTTATCCACATGGCCAAGTTGAGTAGGATGAGGTCTGTTCCATTCTCAGGACTTTTAACTTACCGTATATCTACTTCCTGGTTAAAAGTTACCTCTTAAATAATGATTTTAATATTCTCTTAAGGTCTGTAGTTCATACCTATGCTGACAAGCTAGTGACAATAATTAAATGTAATTATATATTACTGAGTTTTTAAAAATCAGTCTTGTTGAGTTAAAATTTACATATAATAAAATTCACCAATTTTAACTGTACAATTTGATGAATTTTGCTAAATATATGTAGTAGCATAACACAGTAATCGTGGTATAGAACATTTATGTCCCCGAAAATGTTCCCTCGTTCCCCTGTGCAGTCCTCTTCCCTCAACCCTGGTAACCACTAATCTGCTCTTACTATAATTTTATTTTTCTAGAATTTCATATAAGTATCACAAAGTATGTAGTCCTTTGTCTTGAATTACTTTCACAGAGCATAACAACTTTAAGATTCATCTATGTTGTGTATATCATTAGTTTGTTCCTTTTTATCAGTGAGTAGTATTTTACTGTCTGGACATAAGACAAGTTATCTGTTTACCACTTGATGGACATTTGGATTATTGCTAGTTTTTGGCTGTAATGAATAAAGCTGCCATGAATATTTGTATGCAAGTCTTTGTGTGCTGTGTCTTCATGTTTCTTGGGCAATAACCTAGGAATGAGATTACGGGGTCATATGGTAAGTGTATGCTTAACTTTATAAAAATGCCAAAGTGGCTCACTCTTTGTATTGTTAAGTTTAATTTCTTTTATGTTATTCTTATTAATTTGGAAAGCATTTTCAGATTTCAGTGCTCTATGAAGTTATTATTTGTTTATTATATATGTTTTTGTTATATGTTTTGTTATATAACTTGTCTATTATATTTTTATTATTTTTCTTGTTTTCTTTGGGGTGGCAAGTTGCTTAAACCTTTTAGGGTTTTACTTTATTAATCTCTAAAATCTGTTTTCACAAAGTGTTATGAGGACTAAATGAGATAATGGATGTGGATATGTTTTAACAGTTTTAACACAGATGTAAGCTTGGCTATCACTACGTTTTATCAAGAGTTTAGGGTAGTTCCCAAGTCTCTTTAATTAATTGTGTCTCCTCTGAAATACCATAATAGCATGTGGGATATAGAAAAAGGAAAAAAAGCATAAAAGAAAAAAAAATTTCTCAGTGTTTTTCCTACATTGGTTAGGAAAAGAGGATGCTAATGGAGAGAGAGTGTGAGAGAGAGAGTGAGTGAGAGAGAGAGAGAGAGAGAGAGAGAGAGAGAGAGAGAAAGAGTTTATTTCAGGAAGTAATAGTCGTATAAACATAAGAATTTGACTAGCACACAAATATATAAAATGAAAAGTAGAGATCTTTCTACCCTCTGTCTCTTTAAACTAGTTTCTTCAGAGATAACCTTTTTAGACTTTTTCTATTTTTAATTCTGATTATTATGCCAATTTTATATATAATATAAACTTTATTTTCGACTAATCTTAAGTAATCTAGTGTATCCCCATTGTGAAAAATGAAGAATTTAACTTTTTTTTTGGCCTTTATGCTTAAACTTCTAGCCCTTGAATCATTAATTCTATAAGTTATTTAGACATCATTTTTGCCGCTTTGTAAGTTAAGAAGAGTTAGTACCCCTCACAATAGTTCCCTTGAATTCCTCTCATTCCCTTCCCAATTTGTCAACTGTGACATGTTATATTGTCAAGGTTTAATGGTGATACTTGTTGATTCCTAAAAGCAGTAAGCAATATTATGCTTATGGAAATAATATTAGCTACTAAACAAAATAATGTGATGCGATCCATAGAGAACAAATGGATTTCTTATACACTATTGGCATTAAAGATCTTGCCACACTGTAGTTTGGCTTCCAGTTTGGGCTATAAGTGTTTTATCTGGATTTTCTAATTGCCACATTTCTCCCCTGTTGGTAGAAGAGTGGATGCCTTCACCATGTCATTTGGTTATCTAGCTTATTAATCATACTATTTGCTGAAGTTCTAATATGAACTGACCTTTTTCTGGGTATGATGCTCAGTGAATATTTTGTTATTTAATTGCATTCTTGGACAAGTTCTGTGCTCTCTTTGATACCATGTCTTTCCTTTTTTATGTTTTGGGCTTATATTGTAGTTTTCTAGGTACTTCCTGAAGTAATTTTTTCAGGAATAGTATGTATGGGTGCTTGTCAACACAGTATTTGAAAATGTCACTTTCACACCTGGTACATACCTTGGCTGGGTATAGAATTCAGTTTTAAAATTATTTTCCTTCAGAATTTTGAAGGTTGCATTCCATCACCTTTTATTAACCAGTTTTACTGACAAGAGTTTTGGTGCTAATATGAATAATTTCTTTGTAGGTAACCTGTTCTCTGGAAGCTTTTTGTGTTGATTATCTTTATCCTTGGCATTATAAAATTTAGAAGCATGAGTTGTAGTCATTTTTAATTCATCCCGTAAAGCATTTGGTGGACCCTTTGAAAATGCACATTTTTATATCTTTCTTTAGTTCTGGGAAATCTGGTTTATGTATTTTATTCTTCCTTTCCATGTTACCTGTATTCTTTTACATTTTAAAAAATTTCCCTTAGAGCTTCTATATTAATGCACTGTTTGAACAGTTTTTCTTTCATTTTCCATGTCTTTGTTTTTTCTCTTTGTTCAGGGAGATTTCCTTGACTTTTCCTTCTAGCCCTTTATTGAATCATTTAGTTCAGCTATTACTTTATATTCCTGGGAATTCTTTAGAGTTTCTAGCCACCTGCTCTTTACATATGCAATATAATCTTAATCTTAGGATAATAAATATATTTCATTTTTAAGTTTTTTCTCCTCTTTGATTCTTTCAGTTTTTTATTTATTTATTTATTTATTTGATGGTATTAGTTTTCTTCAGGTATCTGTTGATTCCTGTTTATCTGGGTGTATTTGTGAATAAGAGACTAGGGTTATTAGTAGTATATATTTACAATTTATGCATTTTTTTCTATGCTTATGACAGATTAGCTCCAGCGAATGAGGATTTGTGATGGCAGTGTTTAACTGTACTCTTGAAAGCATTAGTTGAAATAGTAGGGGAAACCAACTCGGGATTTTTTTCCCTCCACCATTCTTAATTAATTTCTTTAGAGAGGTTCAGTGTTTTAATTATAATTCTGCGTTTTCGTTAAGTACATTTTACTATATGATCTGTTGATGTTTGGCTATACTTTGGTTCAAAGGATTTCTTCTAAAAGAGTGTTCTTAGTCACTGCCTGTTTACCTGGGCATCTGGGGCAGATTGTTATCACCTGAATTTTGGTGTACTCGCTTAAGAATAAATATGATAATATCTGCCTTCTTTACTCACTGTGTGGTTTTAAGCTCCACAAGGTAATGTGTGTGTAGAGGAATGATTTTAAACTATCAAACAATCAATGGAGATTATTGATATCAAAAAGTTATAATATCGCCCTAACTTTGAATATCAGTCCTTTTTCTCAAGCATGTATTTTGAATGTCATTTCTCATCAGCTCCTATTAAGATTCAATCTCATTTTATTTGTACTTTTAATGTGAATAGTTATTATTCTTCAGTAAATATCTTCTAGGAAAAGAAAAAAAGACAAAGTTATTATTGAAATTGTGTAACAAATTCTTTCCTAACTTTGTTATTAGAGGCATATCAGTAGTGAAACCTTTTTTTTTTTTTTCCCTGTACTTTTCTGGAGCTGTTGCAAAATGGTGAGTATTGAGATAACACGTTAACATAGTATTATTGATGTTAGAAATGACAATAAAAACACATGTAGCAAACACGGAATAAAGTAGTGTCTGAATTTTTCTCCTTGATGTTCCTGGCAGAGCACCTCACAGTTTGAGAGTGCATCAGCATGGGAAACATCTGTATGTCTCTTAAACACTTGTTGAATTTTCTCCTTCAAAGACCAGCCTATAATAAGATTTACTCCAGGTGACAAGAAATCTCTAGGTCAAAAGTTTAGCTCAGTTTGCTCCATTATAGCAAGTGTAATATTTGCTCTCAAGGAACTTACTGCATTAATAAAGGGGAAATTTAATCAGCTTAAAAGATCTAAGTTATAGCATTAAGTAGATTGTAATAGTATTAATCAGGGGCTTATTGTAATTTATAAAATTTTGTTTGCTTAATGTTACTTCTTCTTAAAAACCCATGTCCGTAGTCTCTCACAATGTGGAGAGCCAGTTCCTTGACAACAAGGTAATATCTGCAATGTATTTCTGGTCAAATTATAATCTCACTGTTTTGAAATTGGTATCCATCGAAAGGTGGTTTTACAGTCAGAGCGTTTTGATTGATGGAAGCGCTGCATGTGCATGTTAATGTCGTACACTGTCTCTTGTACTGACAGCTGACACACTGACCTTCATGCGTGTTTCGTGTATGTGGCCAGTTTGCGCTTTCAAAGAACTTTTCCCCTAGTTTGCCTTGCACTTACAGTTTCTCTTCAGGGATGTCCTTAAAAGTGTGTCATTGGAATTCTGTTTGTCTTATATTCTCTGAAACGGTTTGTTTAGATGAACTAGATGTTAATATTTAGGAACATCAAGCTGTTTTGTGAGAAAACTCACAGATTCGTAAAGTTTCTGAGTTTTCTCACAAAATAGCTTAATCCCAGTGTGCAAAATGTACCTAAGTAACATAAAGGTTGTAAGCTGGGTTGTGTTTGAATGTGTGATTGCTCCGATGCAGTCAATTTATAACTTGTCATAGAAAACAAAATGCACAGTATTTTGGGTGCTCATCTAAGTCCAAGGCCCTTTCCTTCTCCTTCCTTTGTATGTGCTGTGTACCTTTGTTCATGTTTTATTCACAAAGTGACTTTTGAAACAAATTAAAAAGCGATTAAGGAAAAAGAAAACGGCCGTATGATTTCCTGTTTACTGCTCAGCAGCAAGCGTTTTCCATAGAGTCAAGCACTGTGGCGGTGGCTGTGTAACCACACGGGGTTCGAGGGGCTCGCTGCTATGGATGTTGCGAATGCAGAAGCAGCATGGAAAAAGTAGCCTTGTTGGTGACGGTATGAGGACTCTGAGATTTAATGTATTTACAGTAATTTGAAATTTGCTTTTCTTTAGTTTCAGTATATATTTTTTTGAAAATTTTAACCAGTAAACCAAATACAGAGAACTATCCATAGATTAGCTTTTATATACATTCTAGAGTTACAGAATTGTAAAGTCCATGTTACACACATACACACATATCCCTTCCCAGTTCATAATTGAGTTGTGTGTATTGGCTTTGTATCCTGCAGCCTCATTTAATTGTTATTAATATTACTTATTTTTAAGATTTCCTTTGTAGTCAATCATAAGCAAAGAGCCTCAGTTCTGCTTCTTCCTCTGCAATTTTTATGCCTTTAATTAATTTTCCAGTTTTACTTCACAATGGTTAGGACCTCTAGTACAATGTTGTGTAAAATTGTGAGAACAAACATTTTTGCCTAATTTCTCATCTTGCTGCGAAAGCCTTTATTTTACCACTAAGTATCATATGGTCTATAGGATTTCTATTGCTACCCTTTTTAGGTTGAGAAAGTTTCTTTTATTCCTAGTTTGCTGAGAGTTTTTATCATGAATGAGTGTTCAGTTTTTTTCAAAAGATTTCCCTAGATCTATTGAAATGACCATTTGAGTTTTTTCCATTATTCTGTTCATATGTTAATATGGTATATTACTTTCATAGCTGGAATAAATCCCATTTAGTCATAATGTATCATCTTTAATATACTATCAGTTTTGATTTATTAATATTTTGTTAAGGATCTTTTTTCTGCATTTACCAGAATATTGATCTATAATTTTCATTTCTGGTTTTGATGTAATAGTTATACTGGACTCATAAATAGTTTGGGAAGTATTTCCTTAATTTTTGAAGAAATTTGCATACGATAGGTTTTATTTCTTTCTTAAATTTTGATAAAATGCATCAGTGAAGCCATTTGGGTTTGAGATTTTTGTGAGGTTGTTGGTAATACAGTTTCTTTAATAGATATAGGGCTATTGAGATTTTCTGTTTCATCTTGTGTCGATTTGGGTAAATTGTGTTTTTGTAATGAATTTGTCCATTTCATCACAGTCGTTGATTTATTAGCCATAAAGTTTTATTACTATTCCCTTATCCTATAAGTAACTGCAGGATCTGTAGTGATAGTCCCCTTATTAAATTCTGATTTTGGTAAATTGTATTCTCTCTTTTTCTTTGATCAGTTTTGTTGGGGCTATACATTCAGAGAGCCAACTTTTTACGTTATTAATTTTCCTTTTCCTTTGTTTTCTACTTTATTGCTTTTGCTGTTTGTTATTTTAATTTGCTTGACTTTTTCTGGCTTTGTAAGGTGAAATATTACATTGTTGATTTTAAACCTTTATTTTTTTAAAAAAGTATAAGCATTTAAAGCTATGGCTTTATTTTCATTGCTTAGCTGTACCCCACATAAGTTTTGATATACTGTAGTTTTGTTATTATTTAAGTAAATGTTTTCTAACTTCCCTTGTGATTCTTTGAATCATGGGATATTTAGAAATGTTGTTTAATTTCAAATATTTGGGGTTTTTTAGATATCTTAGTGATTTCTATTTTATATTTGATTGTAATTATAGAAGATATTCTGTAAAACTGCAGTCATCTGAAATTTTTGTGATTTTTTTTTTTATAGTCCACCAGATGGTCTGTCTTGATTTTGTTGTGGGTGTAGTGTTTTATAAATGTCTGGTTGAGATGGTTGATAGTGAGTCATATTGTCTTTATCTTTACTGATTTTTTTCTTTAGATCTCTCAGTTACTGACGGAGGAGGGGGTAAACTCTGCAACTATGATTGTGAATTTGTTTCTTTATTTTGCCTGTTTTGCTTTATATATTTTGAAACTGTTATTAGATGCATCCACATTTATATCTCCTTGATGTATTATCTCTTTTATTTGTATGAAATTTCCATCTTTATCTTTGGTAATACTTTTTGTCTTAAAATTCAGTGTGTCTGATATTAATATAACCACTCCAGATTTTTTATAATTAAAGTTTGCATCTTACATTCTTTTTAAATGTCCTTTTACATTTAGCCTCTCTGAGTTTTATATTTAAACTGCCTCTTTTGTAAACAGTATATGTTTGAGTCTGATTTAAAAAAGAAATTTACTTGACAGTCTTTACTTTTTAAATGGGTGTGGTTAGACCATTCATACTTATTAATAGAATTATTGACATTGTTTAGTTTTTCCTATTTGTGCCTTGTGTCTTTTGTTCCTTTTTATATTCTTGCATTTTTTTGTATTTAGTATATTTTTACTATTTCATTTTATCTCTGCTATTGGCTTGTTACTTATATCTCTTATTTCAATGTTAAAAGAATCTATAGTTAACATTATTGTTGCATGGTTGAATTTAAGTCTACTGTTTTCTATTTTTTTATTAAAAAAATCCTCTTCATATATTTTTTTTTGCCAAAAATAATTGAATTTCTTTTAGTATTTCATTTAAGTTCCTCTATCACTGTACATTCTCAGTGGGAGTATATCCTTCCCAAGGTACAACAATTGGTTCTTAGTGGAGGGTGTGAAAAAACTTAGATATTACAATGTTGGTGCATCTCCATTGGGACACATTATACGAACAAAGATACAGTACATCTGTGGTACTCAAATTTTATGTGGGAGTTATTAGGAAAAGACTTCTTAGGTGGGTCATATAATGAAAAAAAACTTTGAGAAATGCTGCTTTGTCATTACTTTAGCTTGCATTTCTTATTTCGTGTTTGTTGTAGGGCTGTGGTTTTCAACGAAGGTTATTTTACTCCCCAGGGGACATTTGGCAGTGTCTGGAGACATTTTTGATTGTCATGACTGGGGTGTGAGGCAGCTACTGGCACTAGTGGGTGAGCCAGGGATCCTGCTAAATATCTACAATGCATAGGACAGTCTCCCCAAACAAAAATTTTCCACTCCAAAATGTCAGCAGTGCTGAGAATGAGAAACCCTGCTTTTGAGATTACGGTATGCACCCCTAATTCACCGCATGCTATATTGGGTTAGTATTTTATGCTTCATGTAAAATACAAGACCCTTATAATACTGTAGTTAGAGTCGCCCACCCCTGAGTGCCTCTTGCTGCTGTTCTCATATATAGTTAGATATGAACGTGGAATAAACCCCACGAAACAATGTTTTAATTTTTGCTTTGTCTTTTTATATGTCTTTTAAAGAAGAGCAGGAAAATAGAGCTTTAATAGATATTCGTATTGTTTTTTGATTTCTTCATTTCTTCCTGTAGAGTTGAATTTCTGCCTGATGTTATTTTCCTTCAGCCTGAAGAGCTTTCTTTTAGCATTTCTTTTTGGAGCAGCTCTCTGGCTACCAGCACACTCATTTTTTATTTTAAAACATTTTCATTTTATCTTCATTTTTAAAGGATTCTTTTATTGTATATAGAATTCTGGTTTGATAGTTTTGTTTCTTGCATCATTTTAATGACGTCATTTCACTTTTTTCTGGTCTCCATTGTTTCCAATGAGAAAGCCATGGTGTTATTTTATGTTTTTCTGTATATATGTAACATGTCACTTTTTCCTGGCTGCTTTAAAAATATTTCTATCTTTTATTTTCAGTAGTTTGAATATGATGAGCCTAGGTGTTGTTTTCTTTATACTTACCCTGTTTTGGATTTACTGACCTTTTTTGATCTACATATGCATGTTGTTTTACCAAACTTGGGAAGTTGTTGGCATTATTTCTAGAGAACTGTTCTCTCCTATGCTTCTGGGACTTTGGTTACCCTACGAAGACCACATGATAATGTCCGTGGTAGTTAGGCTCTGTTATTTTTTTCCCTCAATCTTTTTTATCTCAGTTCTTCTCAGTTCTTTTTTATCTCAGTTCTTTAGACTGGATAATTTCTGTTAAACTATTACGTTCACTTACTCTTGAGCCATCCGTAGACTGTTAACCTATAGAATGCATTTTTCCACTTCCTTCTTCGAAAGGTTCGGTTTCTCCGTTGAGATTCTTCAGCTCTTCATTTGTTGTGATAATAACTAAGTCCCTGGATATTTTTGTAATAGCTGCAGTAAAGTACTTGTCTGCTAATTCCAACATTAGGATTTTCTTGGTGATGTTTTCTGTTGACTGCTTTTTTCCTTTGCCTGTGATTATATTTCCTTGTTTCTTTTTATGTCTGGTAATTTCAGCTGTATACAGTTCATTGTGGTGATACATCATGCAGACTCTTGATCTGTTATTTCCTTGCAAAGATTGTTGGTTTTTGTTCTGACTGCTATTTACCTTGATTCTATTTAACCTCCACACTTTATTTCTCTTGAAAAGCAGCTGAAATCTCTGCATTTCTACTTTTTTCATCTACTATTTGCTTTCCGCTTTCAGGCTCATTGGAGCCTTTCCGATGCATGCACAGTTCAGGGGTTAGCCAGCATTTGGGCATAGTTTATATGAGGGTTTTGGGGATCCCTCACTATATCTTCCTTTTTTGTGGGATATCTCTCTCACTTTTCAGCCATTTTGGTATCTCTGAACTCCACCTCTGACCCCTTAAGCCAGCAAAACTATGGTTTGCTATCCTAGTTTTATCCACCCCAATCTCAAAGAATGGTGGAGCCCCTCAAACGAAAAGCCGTATAAATACAGATCTCACCCAGAGCTCTTCCCTCCTTTCAGGGGCCAACATCCCTCCAGTTTCTGCTTGCTTTTGGTGCTTTTCATTGCTTTCAAATAGTTGTTTTTGTATTTCATGCAGTGTTTATAATTTTATACATGGGGATGTTAGTCTAAGTTACCCTACAACTACTGCAAGTAGAACTCTACTAGGTATGTGTTCGAACGTATAGATATAAAATTTTGTTTAAGCTTTATAGTCACTTAGTTGTTGTTATCTAATGTAATTGCTCATCATCAGTAATAAGGAGTAGCAATTTCATCTACATTTGTAAGTTGAAGAAAATAGTGGTTTAAACTAGCTGAGTTCTCAATCACCTGGAAATAGAGTTGAACCTTTTTTCTAACTGAATTTACAGAATTTTAAGCTACAGGAGACTTTGGAAGTTGTCTTATTCCCATATTCTACAAATAAGAAAACAGGTCATTTTTTTTAATTAGAAGCAGAGCCAGGACCAGTAGCTGGGATTTCTTTATTGCCAGTTTTACGATACTTTATATTTTATTTATTTCTTAACACTCATGAATGTTATTGAAGCCCTTTAAAAATTTTTTTTATTAGTAACCGGTTAGGGAGGGGCTCGGAGCAGTTGGACAGCAGTTGGACAGGAGAGTGGAGATTGGGGAGTGTGTTCCACGCGGCAGAATCCGCACCTGTTTGCGTAGTCCCCTTCGCCAGCAGCCCCCTTCGCCGCTCTGTGTGCCCCGGTGGGAGCGTGGGCGGCTTTGCCTTTCGAACCCGTGTTCTCTCGCTCGGAGAAAACATCTCCAAAGTTTCTATATTCTCCGACGTAGAGAAACGTTCTTTAGTATCTGTTGGCATTCTGTAGTCACACTTCTGTACCGATGTGAAAATCATGAACCTTCCTCTGTATTCTCTTCTGTGTATGTTTCTGCTTATGCCAGTTTCTCTACTTGGCATATTTTTTTCCCATTTGTCAATGATAGTCTTGTGTGTCCTTCAAGGCCAGATTCCAATATCACCTCCTCAGTATTTTTTTCAGATCACCATCTCGAAGTTAGAGTGATTTCTCATATCTAGACTATTACCTCATTCAATGCCTTTGCTTCCTTGTGGCGTTATATTGCCTAGTTATTACATAGATCTCTAATTCTGCTTTTCCATCGTACACTCCCTGAGGGCAGGAACAGTGTCTAATACAACTGTATTTTTTCCCATATAGGGTCTGCCAGTACCTGGAGCACAGTAGGCTCTTAATCAGTCTTCGATGAATGAATGAGGAAGAGGAAGAAAACAGTTCTAGAAGGTCAAATAGTATGCCACAGTTTTCAAGGCGAGGAAGTAGAATTGGGACAGCTGAGGCAAGGCAGGGAACACAGACTAGATGACGGTTATGAAAGCATCCTGTATTTAGATGGGTGTTTTGCTAAGGGCAGTGCTGTGATTCTAGATCAGGTTGTTTATCTATCGAGTTTTTGCATATAGGAAAATGGAAGTAACAGGGTAGGAATTGGTAGAAACTGACTGAATGATGATTCTTGACAGAGGTGGCTGGACAGAACCCTGATAATGCTGGGATGGATTAGTATATAAGGTATCCAGATCAGGTGAGTGAAAATGCAATAGCGATCATAGTTTTGTCTATATTTTAAGGATAACTTTTGCTTTACTCTTGGAACTAAGTTCTTCTGTGTCATGAAAAGCCTAACTTTTCAAGCCTGTGAGAAAAATCTTTTCTTTTGTGTTCTTCATGGATTGTTCATCTCAGATATTGTGGGTAACTAAAATCTCACTGTATGCGGCATAACCGTTTCGTTGTTTAGCAGCTCTGAGCGCTAGTGGTCTTTGTTTTGCTCTCCTGAGCAGTATAAAACAAATGTTTTTGTTTTTTACATGGTGGCCTTCAGGTAGCCCAGGATCACTATGATGTCTTCCTAAAGCCTTTTTAAGCAAAATGTCCTCTTTTCTGTAGTCCGTTTATTGTATGACATGGTTTCCAGCCCTCTCATACGTCATCTCGGTGTCCTACCCTGTAAATATCTCAGTGTGTCAGTGTTTCTCTTACAAGGTAGTGCCCGGAAGTGACCAGAACGGTACAGACATGGTCACTGCAGGGAAGAGCACGGCTGGACTCCTGGCTCCCACAGCGCGTCGCTGTGCTCTGAAGGCGCAGGCAGGCTTTTCAGTTGCACCTTTTCAAAACTTTTTAAAATGTTTTGTTTTGTAAGTCCTATGTCAGTTTGTTGTCCAGATGCTACCAATTTACTTTGCTATCACTAGTTTGTAAAAGTTTCTGCTTTCTCATACCATCGCCATCACTGGGTGTCAGTTTTTAGCTTTTGTCATTATATTGCTGTTTTATTTTACATATTTTTGTTATTGAGGTTTAACTTTGTGTTAATGCTTTTAGGCTATTTTTTTTTTTTTTTTACTCAAATGAATTGCTTGCTTTTATTCTTAGTTAACTTTTATATATGAGGCCTGTGTCTTTAGTCAGGTTTATAACTTTATATGTTCTTATTTTTTTGCAAGAGCTTTTATATTTTTTGAATACCATCATTAATCTTTTTTGTTGTTGCAAAGATTTTTCCTGGTTTGAATATACTTTTCAACTTCATAGTATGTTTTTTGGTAATGTACAAGTTTTAAATTGTTAATGCAGTCTAATATACAAAACTTTCTCTAAAGAAATCATTGAGGTCATACTTTAGAAACTTCCTGTTTTCTTTGAACATCATTAGAATTAAAAAATTTTTGTATTATCTAAGTAATAGATGAATTCCTTTTGTAAAAAATTCAGGCTGTAAATAAAGTATGATCTGATTCCTTCACTCTCATTTTCCTTCTTAGAAATAACCACTATCAAGGGTGATGCACCAATATTAATACCAAAATTTTCCTTAAATATTGAAGAACCAGAAAGATGTTGCCAAGATATAAGTCGTATTTGCCTCTTATCAAGAGACTGGGATTCAGGAGATTGGGCAGGGGACAGGAGAAGGGATAATTAAAGAAATGGTACTTTTATACTTTATTCTGTATAAGCATGTGGATCTTTTTATTTTGTTTCACTTTAAATAAATGGCATTAAATCACTAAACAGTCTGTCTTAGAGATTCGTCTGTGCTTTTGCAACAGGTAAGGCAGAAAAGGACTGGTTTGACATACCGCGCTTCTAGTGAATCTGTTCTTAATTTCTCATCCATCAACTTTTCTCATTTTTAAATACTGATATACTGTCAGATTTGTCCAGTGGTTAAAAGGATGGAATTTAACTTTAGTCTTGGCTTTGCCAGTTATTAGTGATGTGAGCAAATATTAATATGCCTTAAATTTCTCATCTGTAAAATGGAGGTGATAATAGTGTTATTTTATATGGTTGTAAGACTCAAAATTCAGAATGTTAGATTAGCTCTTATTACAATTCATGGAACATACTAAATAGGTAGTGAACAGTACCTGCTATGATCATTTAATAATTTGTCATAGAATATTGCTAAATTTGACATCAGGTTCACTATCATTTAACATTTAGGCTCATCCATTGTTTTCTGCTATGACAACAATAAAGATACTTGGCGCTTTTCGTCTTTTTCTTAACACGAAAAGGTGCTAAGAGATTTCTCAGAGATTGTGGACACCAGCGGGAACTCCAAGTGGTGTCGCCGTCTCCTCAGGGCCTCAGTGTCCACGTGTGCATCGTGATGGCTCTCTTTGGGCAGACGGGTGTGCAAGAGGAGCTGGTCGGTGTCCCCTCCCTGTTGTCAGGCCTGAGCGTGCGTTGTGTTCCTCAGGCTTTGTCTTCTACAGCTGAGAAATTCATGTATGTCTTTCACAATTTATTTCAACTCATTATAGGATTTACAAGTTCTGTCAGTTGTTTTCTGTATTTGTTCTTCGAAATGATACTTCTCTTATCTTTTTCAATGCTTTTTAAAAATGAATAAGGGCTAAAGCAACAAGTACATTTTATTTTTCTTCCTTGCTCAGATTGGGTGAGAGCAAATGATAGTCACATGTTAATCGTATGGTTGCACGTTATGACTAAAAATGTTTTCCTGATAAGAACACTAATTTCCTTATCTAACAGTTGAAAGCGAAGGCGTTTTGTCTAAAATTTGATGGTCAAAAAATGAAGGCTTTACTGCATTTTTTAAACATAATACCAACTACTAGAAATACTAAAAATGAAAATGAAGTAATAAAAATTGGGAAGAAGGGTGAAGGGGAACTCAGTTCCTCACCTTCATAGTGGGAAGTCAGTTGTTGTGGTTACAGATGATAATTTAAGAAACAGTCATAATGCCAGAAGTATTAAAAGTGGCTGTTTTTGAGAAGTGGAATGGAGAGTGAGGTTTGCATGCGTGCGTGTGTGTGTGAATGGTGGAAGAGACACTGTTAAATCTTATATTCTTGCATATGCTACTGAATTCTTACTTTGTGCATGTATTAATAATAACTAAGCTATATCCTGTGTGATCACAGTTTATAAAAATAAAAAAGCATAGTTTTATGTATTGATATATGTATAAAATTTGATTAGAAGAAAATATATCAAAATATTAAAAGTATCTCTGGGTAATGAATTTTTTTCTTCATTGTATTTTTCTGTATTTTGTAAAAATTTGAAAGTGAATATATTTTATAGTCAGAAAAAATATTAAGGGAAAATATTGAGGACTTTCTGGATTTAATTTGTCACTTATTTGGCATTAGTATGACTTATTTATATAAGTACTATTACTTTTTTAAATTAAAGGAATTGCACACGGTATTCTCTAAATATTTGTAAATGTATTAGTAAGGCAGACATTCTGCTAAAAATAACAGAAAACCCAGCCAACAGTAACAAAACAAAGACAGGTTTATTTTTTCACATAAGAATGGTAAAGGTGGGCAGTTGCTGGCCATTTAGTAGATAAGGGTAAAATCATCAAAGATTCCAGGTCTCGCTTTTTGTTTCTTCACCTTTAGCTTGTTGGCTTCAAGGTTTTAAAATGGCTGTACTAACAAACATTACATTCCTGTTTGAGCCAAACAAATGAGAGATGGCTGGTGTCAGCCACACTGTCCCTTTTATTAGGAGAGCACAAGTTTCTGGAAGTCCACTCTCAGACTTTCTTTTATGTGTTGTTTCCAGAACTGGGTTATGTGTCCCCTTTGCTGTGAGAAAGTGAGTATCTGGCTTTGTCTTTGTGGCGGGAGGTGGCAGCGGCAAAGGGAATTGAGAATTGATAGCGTGTTAGCCAACCAACAGCGTCTGCCACAAGAAGTTTGATATTTGTGATTATGGTGTTTGTCCTTCAGTTCTCAGTCAGATTTCCAGCAGAGACAACAGCCTTTCTAAAGGTCAGATTGAAAATCTGGCATGCAACCCTTCTCTAAAATTTATTCTAAAATTGTAGCCATTTTCCCTGGTCACAGAAATACTTGGCTTGTGCTCCTTAGAAAAAAGTAGTTTGGTATTCAGAAGAGGTAGTGAATTGAGAGGTATGTTTGTAAAATGACATCAGAATTCACATTTCAGTTTTTAGCCAGTAATCTGAAGATTGTGTTTTTTGTGTATCAAAGTCAGTTACATAAAGGTTTTCATTTTTGTTTTTAAGTCAGAGTGTACAGTGAAACTGGTAGTCACGTGGGTTTTATAGTTGATGATTTCAGCTCTATGCACCCAGATAATACTAGGGCAGCCAAAAATACCCAATTATATCATTCTATTCAAACTATTAGGTCTTATATCGACTTGGATTTTTAAATCAGCATATTTAAATGGGTAGTACCCCTTATTTTCTTATTCCATTGACACTTCTTTAAAAAGACTTTTTAAATTGTAGGATTGTATAGTTGTCATTGTGATATTTATGGGTTTCAGCATTAAAACATTATTTAATAAAATGTATTATTGTCAAATTAGACTTGCTTACAAAAGTTTAGGTCTTAATAGTGTGTTTATCAGTGAATTGATAAACTTGTATGGTATTTTTCTTTTTACTGATAATCATAGATATTTACTTAGCTTCAGACCATTTTTTTCTTTCATCTAAAAGGTGTTATCATCTTGTGCTTTTGAGAAGTGAAAAATTGTCCTTGTAAAATGAATGGGCATATTCATTTCTGGTACTTGGATAAGCTAATTTCTTTAATTATAGAAAATATGTGTTGGAGATTGGGGAGGATAAGAAGATGAAGAAAACAGGTGACCTACCCTCTTGGAGTCTAGAGTCTAGTGGGAGATCAGCATTCTTTAAGATGAGTCAGTTTCCTCATTGGTAAAACAGGATGGTAGTTCTTACCTACCTCCAAAGGGTGGTTACCAAGATTAAGTGAGTTAAATCATGTGAAAGGCTTAGAATTATGTCAGACACATACTAAGTGCTTCATAAATGTTAGCTGCCATTACTATTATTACAAAATAGAGACTTGAGCAAAGTGCTTCTAGCGTATAGACTAGGCACGGTTGACATCCTGCCTGGCAAAGTTAGGGAGTGATAATATTTTTACTTGCCTTCAATTCGTCTTTATTGCTTTCTTATTCATCTTTGCTACTTTAATGCCTAATGCGTAGTAAGTCCTCAAAAAACTGTTGAATGAATCAGAGAATGAGATATACTTACACAACTGGAATTTCCTTAAAACATCTTAAAGTAGATGTCAGTAAAATTGGAAGATTGTGGTATTTATTGTTTAGTCTTCCATGTCCGACTTAATCTAGGATAGAATTTATATATATTTTTTTCAAGTAAGTAAATAATAGAAGATAATTTAAGAAATTGAAAAGCCATTACTTTTAACCAGGCTTTTGAAGCAAGCTGAGTGCTCAGTCTCATATTTTCTAGCAAGGACTTTGGATACCACGTGTCTTATACCCCAGAGATGAGATGTGTCCATACATTTCGGCAGTATTGTGTTGTTTTAGATCAGTATAGCTGTATCAGTTATCCTCTGCTGCCTAACAGATCACGCATTACTTAATGGTTTAAAACAGCAATTATTTGTTATTTTGTGATTCTATGGTTCGACTCTGTGGTTCTTCTGGTGATCTCACTGGGGTCACTCGTGTTGCTTTGGAGGTAGCTGGGCTGAACTGGGAGAGCCCAGAGGCCTCGCTCCCGCATTTGGGTCCTTGGAGCTGAGTGTTGGCTCTGAGGGCCTCAGTTTCTCCCTGCTGCTTCCAGCAGGACAGTGCGGATTACGTTAGAGCGTGAGGCTGGCTCCTGAGAACGTAAGCTGCCAGCCCTCGTAAAGGCGAGTTCCAGGACTGGCACAGCGCGCGTTCTCCTCTGTTTTAGTGGTCAAAGAAGTCAAGGCCAGTCTAGATTCAGGGGGAGGAGATAGAGCCCATCTCCTGAGGAAAAGGATGGCAAAGAATTTGTTGACTTCTTTAATCCACAGTAGTAGCGTAGTTATTTTTGATTGGATATTTACATCCTACCCTTCATATTTATCATTTCTTTATGTTTTAGCTCTTTTCCTTTTTTTCTTTTATTTTCAGTGAATATTTGTAGTTTGTTTTGTGTTTCACTGATTCAAATTTCTGTTCTTTCGATAAAACTTACTTTCTACAGTGTGGATTTTAGTGCCGCCTTTGTGTTTTTATTCTGCCTGTGTATGCTTTTCTAGTTTTCTTTTAATGTAGCCTACATTTTAGCCATCTCCCTTTTCTTTGTATCGTTTACCTTTAATTTTATAGGCTCTATTAAAATTTTTCATCCACAAAGTAAGTTGTAGGTGTAGCAGGACTAGCAGTGACATCAGACACAGTGGGCCTCGTCTGCCGCATTGTGTTCCTGGCGTGAGCTCCCTGAATCTTCGGTTCAGGGATCCAGAGGAAGATGGCCAGACGGCCCCTTATGACTGAGACACTCCGTTGCTTTTGGTAATCAGTACTGAGTTTCTCCATGTCGTAAAAATGGTTCATCGGGTTCTCTATTAAAATTGCAGTGGAATTATGAGTTGATCATATTTCGTGATTTAAAACGTAAGATAAGTTGTGGATATATGCTAGTTAAGAAAGCAGTTCAGCCTAGTGCATAACTTGGAAAAGCGTCATCTGAGCCATAAAAAGATGGAGCAGCCCATTAAGCTCGTTTTCTCACCAAGAATATGTAGTGATAAGCCCAAAGCCATTGTAAACTTGTCAGCTAGGTGAGAAAGCCAGCTTGGAAGTAAATCCAACTAGAGCAAAGCCTTCTGATGAGTACAGCCATGGCCAATACATTGCCTACAATTTGAAGAAAGAGCTTGGTGCAGAACTACCTGGCTAAGCCACTCTTGCCTCATTGAAACTGTACAGTAAAAGATATTTAAAGTGCTAAGTTTTGGGGTTCTTTGTTATATAGCAATTGATAATACAGATTTTGCTTCTGTTTGGCTGTAACAAAAGCCTAAAATGGAGAACTGTCTTTAAAACGCATCAGTGGATACCAGCTGAGAAGATTCTGAGGCATCAGCGAAAGCCTGATAGGCTGTTAGTAAAAGTTGGATGGCTTTGAGAAGGCCATGGTGAGAGCTTAACGAAAATTGAGAAAAACTGTTATTGCAGAGTTGAGGAAGGAGATTCCTGTTCTGTATTGGCAGAAAGTTTAGCAGCCTTGTTCCCTGCAAGAACATGGAAAGTATAATCATGTGCGTAATGAACTAGGTGATCTAGCCAAGGAGATTTCTAGGCAGAAAGTTGAAGATGCTCGTGGTTCCTTCTTGGAGCTTGGATATATATTGTAAAAGGCGAGAGATCAACTAAAATAAATTCTGCTAAACAAGTTTGAAAATTTCTAACCTTTTCATATAACCAGTGTTGCTAAAATTAAGAAATAGATTTCAGGAAAGACCAAATCCAGGACACTCAGAAGAGAACATGGTCTGCAGATGAAGCTAAGGATGTGATTTCAAAATCCTTGAAGACCTCAGGATTACTCAGAGAACTTTTTAGGCAAACAGTAAGAGTTCTAAGAACATTTAGAGACTCGTCCCTTACCAATCAATCTCAGCAGAGCCCGAAGAAACAGAGGGGCTTATCTTGGAGAGATTTTTGGGTGTGTCCTTTATCATAATGGATTAAACCATCATAAGATTCACAGGAAACCCACAAAATTTTTTTCTTTCTCTTTTCTCCCTTTTTTTTTCTTTTAAAGAGAATTGACTTGGCAGAAACACTGTCAGCTTGACTGAAAGGGGCAGGGACAGTCAAGTGGAAAGCAGTCTTTGGGGCCCTGAGCCTCCGCAGGCAGGAAGCATGCTGAGGATACATGTAGCTTCAGGCGGAGCTGCCCTTTGTGGGAGAGAAGGGATGACTCAGAAAGCAGAACCAAGAGCCTAAGGGGAGAAGCAGGCTTTGCATTCTAATCAGGAATTGCCCGGATCCTACTGGATTTCAGAACTGCTGTGAGCCAGTGACTCCCATCCCCCTCCCGCTTTCCCCCTTTTTGAGCAGCAGAGCAGTGGTGGTCCATGCCCTTCACACTGCTGGGCTGGAGTCTCTGGCCCACAGAGACTGTGAGGCAATAAAAGCTTATTGTTATTTTAAAGCCCTGGGTTTTGTGGTACTACGTTGTGTGGTAGGTAACTAATGCTGTGACAAGTACGTGTAAGTTGGAAGGCTGAGAAGAAAACTCTGCCAAAATGTTAGGCAGTGGAGGTGGGGGAACATGAACAGGAAAAATAAGACCTCTGATTTCAAAGGCCACGCACTGTTAGAATCACGGGATGACCCTGTATCACCTGGAAAAAAATGTAAACGCAAGAGTGTTCATAGATACATATGCAGTTAAACATTGGAGAAAGGAGTTACTTGACCAATAATTATTGTGAAGAACTACAGTTTTATGTATACACGAGGAAGAACTTTTTCTACTTATTTTACATTTAGTGAATCATTTAGTCTTGTTTCTTAGTAAGTGAAGGTATGTTTACATGGTACGTATTCTCAGACATTAGCTTACTTATTTTTTTAAGTATTAAAATAAATGTTAGACACAATAGGGCTCTATACTTAGTTCTTATCTGTTACCTTTATAAAGTGAATGGAAAGAAGAGGAAATTCTCTTAAGAGAGTTGAATTGGCAGAAACACTGTCAGCCTTTTACTCCTTTTCGTTTTGCAAATGTTAACTATATAGAAGAGCTAGTGTTTAATGAACACACGAACTTCCTTCAAGTGTTTTGCCTTCTTTGCTTTATGTATACTTCCCCCCCCAGCTTTATTCACGTACGCTTGACAAAAATTGTGCAGATTGAAGGTGTACAACATATTTTGATATACATCGTGGAGTGATGACCACAGTCAAGCTAATTTGTTATATCTCTAGACCATTTTATTTGAAATAATAAAAATCTGATATTACATTGCTTTTTATAACATCAATTTGATTTAAAATTTTTTTTTTCATCAAGTTTTCTGCTTTGTAGAATGTCCCACATTCCGGATTTGTCTAATTTTTCCTCATTATTAAATTTAGTTGAACCTTTTTTGGTGAGAATACTGCATAGTTGATGTGTACTTGATCAAGAAGTCGACTTCTCAATCTCTTCACTATAAAGAGATAATAACTTCCCTCTTATAAATATGTGAGGTCATAGTTCCAAAACATTCATTGATGATACTTGCCCTGAATCAGTTTTTATATTGTGAGTTATAGAAAACTTGCTTTTTAATAGCCATATGTAATAGATCCATATTTGCAAAGAAAGATGCCCTACCACCACTGAAAGAAGCCACTATTGCCTTTTTAAAATTTTTTTTACAAAAATAAATGTATTATTTGGACTGTGGATTTGAAGATATTTATTGTATGAGTTCCATGTATGTTTATTTTCCTTAATGAGTAATTTTGAAAAACTTTGATTTAATTTAAAACAATAAGTTTAAAAAATTAAAACCATTTAAGTTAATAAGAGATCTACCAGATAGTTTTTAGAATTCCTAATAGGGTCATCGAACAGTCATGCCATATTTATTGAATACCTGCTAAAATAAAGTTCATGGAATCATACCAGGTAGTATAATGTAGTTAACCTTAAAAATTGTAGCCCTCAACTACTTATCCAGTTGAGGAGATAAGACACATATGCAAAATAGAAGAATGTTTACAGAAGGAAACCCTAAGTGTGAAATGACAGGTAGTAAGCAAGTGCCTTCAGTGTTCAGAAAGCTGTCACTGTGGACTTTGACAAGCTCCAAGTAGTGTAGGTATATGAAGTATCATAAGATGTCACTAATTCTGAACCTGGATCTTTCAAGCTTACTTTCCAATAAATATCAAATGTCAACCGTACTATAGCAACCACAGAAACAAAAAGATTAAAATATATTCCTCACCCGTGAAACAATTATTGAGTGAGATGAAAAATGTAGGAATGCATACATAAAATTATGAAAATGCTATAATGAAGTTATTTACTTAATGCCATGGCTGTATATTAGAAGGGAGGAATTTATGTTGCTCAGGAAACAGTGTGATAGGAATGGCCTCACAGAGGAAGTGGCATTTGAGTCCATTAGGAAGGTTTTAGGTTGAGAATGGAACAATATTCTAGCCAATAGGAGATTGACCAAAGTGCCCAGGGGTGTATTGTGTGTGCCATGGTTTTAGATTCTAAGAGTGGTTCTGATTTGGGGGAGGGGATGATAGAAATAGTTATTCACTCTCGTGTGTGTGTGTGTGTGTGTGGTGTGTGTGCGCATGCATGATTTTTTTAACAGGAGAATAACAGTTGAAATTGTAATGTTTAAGAAAAAATTTTAATTTAAAAAATTTTAATTTTTAAGAAAAAGATATGGAAAGATGAGCAGTGTACTGAAGAACCTGAGAAACACTGTAGTGACAATCGGGGAGCAAGAAGACAAGGAGATTTCAGAAAAGCACAAAAGGAATTCTTAAGAAAGAGAGCTCAAATAGTAATGTCGTTAGGACCAGTGGGCAAGAGATTTTACAAGAGGTCGTTAATGAAGTACGATAGAGTGAGCAAAGGAAATGAAAACTAAAAAGAGCCCACTAGATTTGACAGAGATGAATGTCATGAATTTCATTTCAGTGATTCCGGGTGGCAGGGTGGAAGTCAGATTTCTGGGGAATAAGAGAGTGATGCTTCACTATCAGGTTTAAACCATTTGGAAAATTTGGTAGTGAAAAGTAGGGTAGGAATAGAATGAAGACAACTTGGTCAAGTGAAGCTTTTTGTTAAAATTAGAGAAAACCTTGCACGTACAGTGTATGATTGCAGAGGGGACGCCGCTGGGACCGGAGGCCCTGGAGCTGGCGAGGAAGGATTAGAGGACTGGGAGGAGATGGGAACCCAGGAGAAAGCGTTAGTCTTGGAAAGGAGGAGAGGCGGACTTCCAGTTAGTCCAGTTAGTCCAGCATGAAAGAAGAGCAGAGAAAGGAAGGATCACTAAGGGAGAGAAGAGGAAAGAAGGGACTTACGCACGAGGGCTGTTATGTTCTCTGTGAATTCGCGGAGAGCAAAATCATCTTGGTTTTAGACTTCCTCTTCTATTCCTGTATCTCAGGAGCACAAATGGAGGAGGTCCCTTCCCAGGCAGCATAATCTGCGGTTGGAGAGTGGCATGGCGGAAGTCTAAAGGCCAGGGAGGGAAATGTGATCTTCTCTATCATTAGAAAAGGCGTATTATAAAGGACGTATTGAACACCAAATACTCGAATGTTATTTTAAAATGCAGTTATTGTTAATACGTAAAGGTTTACAATCACCTTATTTAGGAGTACTAACTATATTACTGGGTTTAATATAAAAAATTATATAAGTTTATACAATATTTTATATAGATACAATTATTATTGATCTAATTTTTAAATGTTTAAAATTTTGTAGCATAGTATTTTTTTTATGCTGAGGACTTTATGAGAACAATTAGGACCTTAAAATTTTAAGCAATAAGAACCCAACACAAACTTAAGCAGTGAAGATAAATTGCAGTAAAAGAAGGTATGGATTTATTACATTATGTAAATGAAGTACCCCAGATGGACCGATTTCAGGTGTGCCTGACTCCGGGAACCCTGGAGATACATTCTGCTGTGTCTGTGATGGTCTCGTTTTCAAGCTTCTGCTCGGAAGTAGCACGTGGCTCCTGGCAGCTGGAGGGTAATCGTCATGGCTCACTATCTGAAAGGAAGATAGACCCCTTCCCACCAGCCACGTAGTAAATACCAAAGTAGAGTCTGTTCCTCTCATTTTTCCATCTTTACTTATCTCTGCAGCTTGGGGACGGCATTCTCTGGTAGTCTAGAGCCTGGTTACATGATCATTTCTTAACAGACGTCACCATGATTGTGACTTGAAAGGGATTGGCTCAAATTTTGGCACATTTCTTTCCAGTCTTATGTATGTACATGTGCGTATACATGTTTGTACCTCTTTGTTCTATAGCAAACCAAATCTAATGAAAGCTTTATGTTTGAAATCAAATTCCTTATCAAGAAGCAGACTTTGATTGCTTATATAGTGAGCCTTAACAGCTTTTTTAGTTTATGATTTCGATACTGTAAAAGCCTTTTCTTTTTATAAATGAAAGTGTTTTCCATGTTACATATCACAATGTACTTGGGCTTCACAAAAAATGGAGCAGCTGAATATGGGTCTGTTTCAGTAGTAGCGAAAACAAACAAACAACCATCTCTCATCTGTCTCTGTCTCTGTCTCTCTGTCTCTCTGTCTCTGTCTCTCTCTCTCTCTCTCTCTCACACACACACACACACACACAACACACACAGAGCAACCTGTATTTCTAGTTGGGATTATTAAAGCAGTATGGTGGAAGAGAAAGTGTAACTGGCATTGGAGTCAGATAGATCTGGACTTTTAAGATTGTTCAGAGAATTCAAGAAAATGTTATAGAGTCCTTCATATAGATACAGTGCTAGACTTGCAGTAGGTGCTTGATAAGTGATAGCTATTATAGTTCTCGGTAAGCATTGACCTTTGTGCTGTTGGAGAGAACTATATGTGTATCTAGTAGAAGTCTTGGGCTTAATCTTAACTCTTTTAGTGACCAACGGTGTGTGACCAGTATCTAAAACTGGCATCACTGGGCTGGTAAAATAGGTGGATTATAGATCTTGTTTAGCTCAAAATTTCTAATATTTTAATAGAGTAATTAGGGTTATAGAAAAATAAAAAAGGAACCTTGGTATACTGTAAAGAAAATTAGTGATCTTAGTGTTAGTGTTTGAATTCCAAATCTTCTACTCATCAGCTGTGCGAACTTGGACTGATTGCTAAACCTTGTCTTTTCATGTAAAGAATGGCAGTAATAATAATACTTGATATAAAATATAAGGATTTATGCTCATAAAACTTTATTTTGATTAATATCCATAATGTCCTTTTCTATAAAATTTGATACTTGGAATTATTTTATTACATGAATATTTCTTTCTTTCATCATTTCTTTTCTGATGAATTCTAGCTGGAGGATTACTATAAATTACCGATGTGTAGGTACAAATGTACCTTTTGTCACAGCTGCTTGATAGCTGTGACACGCTTCCTTTGAGACTGTGTAGTGTAGAGAGTTCATGTGGACCTTTTCGTAGTACTAAGCTCAGTAGTAGATTGTGTTGGAATATACTTGACAAAAGGTGAATTATCTCAGCAAAAAAAGAGTGTACAAAGTTATAAAAAAAAAAAAAAAAGGCCATCCTCACCAGGCTTTTGGAAATAAACCATGGACTTAGGATCTATTGAGATTCCCACAGTCAGGCCAGATATCACGTAAGATTATCGTGAAGATGAAAGGAAATAATGTGAGTGAGCATTTTAGCATGGTATTTTCCATATATATCAGCTAGTGATATTGTTATTTTTCTCCTCTAGGAGTATTTTTTTCTCATGAACACTAAGGCACATTTAGTCAAGAGCAAATCCAATGGAAAATCCAGTGCAGTTTTTACCACGGGTTCTACTGGACCTTTACGTCAACCTTCCCCCAAAACAAACAAGCAAACAAAACACTCTCACAGAAGCTGAAGAAGCTCAACCACAATTCCAAACTAGAATTTCATTTCCTTTCTGATCCTGCTTTAGTTGTTGAAACTGTTTTTCATGAGATTTTTTTCAGTATTCATTCATTCGTTCATTCTACAGATACTTTAGTTCTCATTATGGCTTGGTATTATACTAAGGAAAAGAGCAATGAACATAGGTACATGTTTTGTATTAAAAATAAGCCAGGGGCTCATTTTAATTTCCTTTCATAATAACATTGTAGTTACAAAATAATAATATTTGAAGCTATAAGGCTAATTATAGCACTTCAGTATGCCAGTGACTTTAAGGTAGGGTAGATGGTAAAGAAACAATTAAGTTGGGTCCTTGGCCATGCCACCCTGAAAAAACACTATCCTGTCTCATTTTGGAAGGGTTGGGCCTGGTTAGTACTTGGATGGAAGACCACCTAGGAAGACCAGGTGCTATAGGTGTAAAAAAAAAAATAAAATAAAAATAAGGATTGTAAGCTGACAAAGGTCCTTCACAATGTGAGGTCAACCAAGGGTTGCCGCGCCTAAAATTATTAAAAACAAACAAACAAGTAAATAAATAAATTTAAGTCGATGTTTCTGAAACTTTTTTGATCAAGTCAACCTTTGTCCTCCCTGAACCTACTTTTAGAAAGATAGTATACGAGCCGGTTTCTCTGACTGGAAGTGAACAATATTAAGTTAACTAGATGATACTTGGAGGGCAGAAATGGTTGAATATCAACAGTATTTATGGTTCAGCCTATGCTGATTGGATGACTGTTCCCGTTATGCCTGTTGTGCCAGTGTGATTAATAGTCTCTTCTTTAAGTCTCAGAAGTGCCCTGATTCAGATGGTAAATTATATGGTCCCCAAGAGCTGACACCTTCGACTCACTTATTATGCGCCAGGCAGCATTCTAAGCACTTGGTATATATTAACTCAGGCCTCACAGCAGTCTTGTAAGGTCGTTACTGTTTTAGCCTTTTATTTTACTGATGAGTCAGCTGAGGCATAGAGAGGATAAGTGTTAAGACGACCACTAGGAAGTAGCGGTCCGGATCCAAACCTCCGGTCCAGGGGTTTGCGCCTCGCCGCTGTGCGGCCGGCCGGCTGCTCGGGGAGGAAGGGCGAGGGGGGAACTTGGAGAAGACTGACACTTAAAGCACGTGAGGGAACGGCAACTTGGGAACAAGGCAGCGGGCAGGAGCTGAAAAGACTGAAGTTTAAGTTGTGCAGAGTATAGAGTTCGGCGATTTCGATTTTTTCTGTAATTGGAGGACAGAGATCGTAAACAAATATTGAATAAACAGGATCATTTCACGTAGCAGTAAGTGCTGCAGAGAAGGAGACCATGGTATGTCCTGGAGTTGCCTCGGCTGGGGGGGAGTGGGGGCTGCCTCTGCATGGGGTGACCTTGGAAGGGGTCACTTGTTTTTTAAACCTTTCTTTTAAAAATTAGTTTAAAAAACTGTAAAATGTACATCATTGTAACCATTTTTAAACGTACAGAGCAGTAGCATTACGAACTCTATTCACACAGTTGTGTGATCGTCACCACCACCCACCCACCTGCAGAACTTTTCCTCTTGCAGAACTGAAACTCTGTTCCCATTAAACAGTAACTCCCATTCCCGTCTGAAGGAAGGTACAGCAGAAACACACGGATTGCTATACTTTTTTGAAGTAAAAGAGCAGGTGGACAGGCCGTGACAGCAGAGAGGAAAGTCACAGTACCTCCGGGAAGTCCAGCACTGTGTCCGTAAGCTCCCAAGAAGCTCAGCGGGAGCCTCCGGGCTCCAGAGGAATACAAGGGTCAGAAGTGGAACTGAAAATGGGGGTTGGTTGGGAAATCTGTGTGTTTACAGGTGGGGTGCTCAGGGCCTCTTCCTCTGTACCCCTGTACGTGGGTGAGTCCCTCCACCACCAACCCGTGGCCTCGGGAGACTAAGGTGTATTCTTTATAAAATTAACGAAGTGCCAGCATTCTGAAACTAGGCGCAGTGGGTGGCCGAGTGATTTAGAACAAGATTAAGGGAAATCCACATCTGAGCTGAGGACTCTTAGCTTGTTTCCTCCACTCTCCTTCCTGGACTCCACAGTCAGGCCTGTCCTGCTGGTCTGCAGAATATTGAAATGTCTTCAGATACAACTGATAGCCTCGCCACCAGGGCACCCTAAGTAAATTCTACCAGTTGACAAGCCCTGTTCCTCTATACATCTTTTAATCAGTTCTTTTCAGAACCTCATTCTTGACTATGAACTAACAATCCAGAACCATTGGACATTTGGGGAAAGCCTCCAGAAAAACGAGGTCGAAATAAACAAACAAAGATGCGGGGAGAGAATGATAGGGGTATTGAGAGGGATCAAAAAAAACCTGAAAGAAACCAACTCCTCAATAGTAATATCCGAGAAGTCACATATTTGTCTCCCCACTAAAATGATAGTGAAAACTAAAGCAGAAATCCTTGAGGGCAAAGAGAGCTGGAGGAGAGATGACGGAATAGAAGATTTCAGCGAAATAATTGGACGCTGAGAACATGACCCATGAGTGGTAACTGACTTGGTAGAGCTGACAAAGTGAGAAACTTAGTCCTGTGGTACGAGTAGTTGTGCAATCAAAATTTGGTCTTCCTTTCTTTATGATGGACTTTGCTTTATTTTTATTTTTTCTTTTGATTAGTATACTCTCTCCCAATTGAAGCTGTTAATAAGCTCTCCACCAATGGAGAAATCAGAATTATTAAAATGCAGTTCTTTTTGTTTCTTATGTTTCCTGATGTGGTCATCCTTTACATCCCCTCCTCATTGTTTGAGAGTCAGTATTTTATGGAAGTGGATAGTTAACGCTTTTCTGGGTTGTAGTGACAGTGGATTTGAAAAGGATGCTGAAAAGAAAAAAGAAATAATATTTAACTTAAGAATGTGTTCTAAGTTTTGTTTGTAAAGTAGTTTAAAATTTGGTACTTCCTTTTGCATTAACATAATAAATTATTATTAGATTCCCAGACTAAACTTGAAAAGACTTTTTATCATCAATTAAATGGGAATTGGTGAGGTTTCTGGGAGACCTAACTGCTTTGTATAATATTTTCCTATGAAAAAAAACTTTAAAAAATTTTTTGTAATAAAATAGCTACATGGATTTAAAGTTAGACAGACTGGAATTCAAATTCTGTCTCTGCCACTTTTCTGCTATGTAACCTTGGGTAAATTATTTATTATTACTGAATCTCAGTAAAATGAGATTAATGTACATAACTCAGAGCATAGTTGTGATGATTAAGTGAAATTAAAATAGGTAAAGCACCCTGTCTGGCTCCTCGATAAATGTTAGTTTCCTTCACTTTCACCTTTCTGTGGTATATAATAAGAGGGAACATTGTTTTTCTAGGACTTAAGGGAAGTTCAGTTCAATTGAAGGTATGTAGTATCTTTGAATTTTGCCTTATTTATAATGCATGTGTTCCTTGTTTGATATACTTGCTCTTGTAATGCTGTAGAAAGAGCACAGGGAATGGAACTTGGTAGATCCACAGTCTACTTACTTTCCTTTTCTACTGTTACCTAGAAGGATGATGTTGTTCATGTTCCTTGCCTACTTTGGGTCTCATTCCTGATATGCAAAGTGAAAGTGTTTTATTACAAGATGAGTTCTAAAAGTTTGTTTTGCTCTACTTATATGCTCCTGGGATCTGTGAAGCTGAAGATATCTTTTTTGATCTGGATTTTATGGGGTGTTGAGGTTTGGGATCCCTTTGTTGTTATGAACTCAGTTTAATGTGTTTGGAGGGTTTAAGGTGATGGGACATTACTAGACGAATAGTTGATATTTGGCTTTTTCATTGGAAAACAGCCCTAGCTATGAAACCTATTTCAGAGTGGAAATATACTAGGAGTGGCCATTACTTCTCTTCCTACGGAGATAACGATTACTTTCAAAGTCACGTGGATTTCACTGCTGCTCCCATGACCCTTTCCTCCCAGCAGTTGGGGACCTTCTCATTCCTGTGATGGTCTGGGGCATGTGTGTGTTTTAAATCGTGTTTAATGTTTGTTGTGCTGATCTCAGCTGAATTGTCACTACCAAAGGAATCCCCTGACCCCAGGCTAGATCATGTTATTTGTTTACGTGGTATTTTTCCTTTTCGTGGTCTAGAGGGCATGTATGTCTGATTTCCTAGTCTCTTTCTTCCCAGCTGGTCTGAAAGCTCTTCAGGGCACTGACAGAATCTCTTTGGCTGACTTTCATCTATAACGTCTAGCGCATAGTTGACATTCAGGATATATTTTTTGAATAAATGAATAAATTAAAATTGTTTCCCAACAAATATAGTAAATGAGTAGCATATAATGGTAAATAAACGCTCAAAATACTTATTAGAATTAACGATTGTAGCCTTTGCTATTACCAAACAGTGAATTTAAAAGGGAAGAAGAATCAAGGTGGTTGTATAAATGACTTTATTATTGTTTGTGCAAGAACAGTGAACAGTCCCTAGTACAGGAAGCAACTTTTAAAAACTGCTGGCAGAACCGAGAAGTCAGACTGTCCTTGACCCTTAGATCAAATGTTTTGGAGCCTGAGTTTCCTTAAATCTTCTTCAGTTTGGAATAAACATTTTGACACAATGAAAGATTTATTCTGTAATTTTTGGTCTTCATAAACAAAGCGCTTAACTAAATTTGCTAAAACAGAAACCAGAAACTTTCTAATTTTTACTAGTTCCATTTTTAAAAAAAGTTCATTTCCTTTCAAGTGCATAACACTTTAAAATGAGCTCAGCTGTATTAGCAGATAAACATGTTGATTCATTTGGCCCAGAGCTACTGAGTGGAGCGTGGAGGGGCACAGTTTGTTCTTTCTCCCACCCAGTGGCAGAATGTGTTTCTTCCTCTCCTCCCTGTTGAGGGAGAGGACTGGAATAAGTGACTCCCCTTTTTCAGGTTCACTTGAATTGTTTTAAAGGGAAGGGGAAAAGATTTCTTGATCATTTTCTTTTCCTTTTTCTTATTTAATCTTATTAATAGAAAGCATATGCTTCTTACCCAGTGCTCATACTGTAATGGGTATGTAACTGACGGTCATATATAACCTCACAGTTTTTACAAAGCCATTTTACTTAATGCTCTGTTTTTGCGTAACGAGCGTGTTGTGAGTCAGCAGTGTGTCTTCAGATACGTTTCACTTTGAGGTTGGGCTTGATTTTGTATGCTATATGCTGTGGCGTTGGGGTAATAGATATCACAGCGAATTATCATGGAGATTTCACGAAGTATATGAAGAACTTCTATAAGGAATAATTTTTAGGAAATGACCAAAAATATGTGGCTTTTACTATTACATAAACCCTTTAAGTAATCGTTCGGCATATGTTGTTTGCTGTGTGTTTTGTGCAATGTTAGGTATCGTGAATGTGCAAAGATTAAGAAGGAATTCTCTCTGCCTCACGTAGCCTCCCATCTGTGTCCCATTTCCCAAAGCGCACATCATTAGAAGGTAGGTGATCCCCCCAAATAGATTTCTGTCTTTGGATAAGTTTGGGAAATCACTGGACTGAACAGAATAGAAGGTTTCTTTAGTGTAGTGTTCTCAGAAGTATACATTGTGGAATTTCAGAAAGGAAGTATACTTTGTAAGATTGTCCGAAATTCTTTAACACAGTTTTTTTCTCATGAAACTTACGGTGTGGGATCTCGGGGTGCAGGGAGCATGAGCGAGAGAGAGGACGTGGCACGTGCGGGAAGAGTGACGAATGGGTCCTGGAATACTCTTCGGGCGGCGTTGGATGAATGTAACATTTTTGTCTAGCCCATACCTCTGAACGCGGTCTCACAGGTCTAGCATTTGCTTTGCAGAACCTGTTTATGCTTCTTAATCCTTTATAGAGTTGGATGAGGGGCTAGATCTTTTGATTGAATCAGTAAATTGGAAATGGAGATTAGTAATTAATAGGAAAAATGGTGCCTGTTATCTCAAATTCATCCTGTCTCAAAGCAGACTAACCATTTCTTCCAGCGCAGTTGTATCCCTAGCTTTTCTGTTCGATCATACAGTTGTACGCCCCTTCCAGGCACTTAGACATGAGACCACCACCGTCATTGACCTTATGCTTTGTCTTAACCCACCATAGCTCCTGGAAGCAAGTACTGCCTAATTTTTCCTTAACATTCATCAGTTTTTTTCCCCCATTCCCACTGCTGTCATCTAGCTTAGTTTCACATGAAGTAAGTGATCAGTAAATATTTATCAGATGATGGAATCTGGACTCCTGTAATACCCTCCAGTGACAGATGTGCTTGTAGGCACTGCCTATTCCTTTCAGTCCTGTACCACTTCTGTTTACATTCACTGTGTGATTTATGTTGAATTCCTGCTCTGAGCCCTCAGTAGCGCACTGTTGCCTGGGAAAATGGCCCAAATGTCATAACCTGGGGCTGTCGTCCGGCACCAGTCTATCATCTGTTTGAGCCTACACCTCACTACTTATTGATTTATACCGTATGCAGTTTTCACTGACACCACTGCTCACTGTTTCCCATGAAGTTCTTACTTTTACAGTTTCTGTCTGGTAGAATGTATTGTTCCTTATGCTTGGAATGTTTTTTTGTTTGTTTTTTGTTTTTGTTTTTTGTTTTTGCCACATATTCAATTACTAAGCCCATAATCAAAACCCAGATTACATGCTGATACCTCCATGGTCTCTCCAGCTGAGAGTGCTGTGGTTTTTCTCTGAACACATAACTTTTCTCCATACACAGAACTCTGTACTACTCTTTTGGTGCTCTTCATATATATTATAGTAGATACTAACATACCTGGATTACTGTCTCTAAATGTTAAGTTTCCTGAGGCAATATGGTACAGAGTTTGACTACTGAAACAGATGAACCTCCAAGTCGCAGTGGATTAACATAACTTGAATTTTGTTCCTTGTGCAGTGAAGTCCAGAACACGTGCAGTGTTCCTGATGGGTGGGCGCCTTCTATCTTGCGGCTCACCGTCTTCAGCAAATGGTTTGACTCGTGCTCATCTGTATGAAACACGAAGGGGGAAGAACATGGAAAGGTCGCTGGTGGGTGTTTTTAGTGGGCCAAGCCTGAAAGTGGCACTCATTTCTCATATTTCATTAGCTGGACCTCAGTCAGATGTCCAGACATGACTGCAGGACGTCTAGGGAACATGTGCCCAGGAGAAGAGGTTTTGTGAACACAAAGTACTCAAAAGCCTGGGTTCTGACAGATAAATCTGGATTTTAATTCTGGCTGTATCACTTGCCAGCTACCTACATGATTTTGGACAAGTTGCTGACCTATTCATTTGTGAGATTTAACTAATAATGCAGGTAAAGTACTTGGCATATAGTGATTACTCAATAAATTTTAGCTATCACCATACCCAGTGACATATCTTATACCTTTATTGCATAGGTGTTTTTTAAATAAATGTTAAATAAATTTAAACATAGCTAGTTTAGGTATTTCTTGTGTTATGACTCCTTTTCCTTAGTTAATTACCTTATGATTAGTACTATCAAAGGATCTGTCTATTCCAGAACTTAAAAACAATACTATAATAAGTTATATTATTTTGCCAAATTAAGTCTTTCATAAACATACATTGAAAAGAAAGACAAATAGCAAAATCTCCCAGGAGGAATAGTAAAAGAAAGAGTTAGAAAATAGGAGAGAAAAAACTAGGAAAATTAGAAGACCGGTCCAGGAGTTTCCCAAACCAGAATTATAGACTTCCAGAAAGAAATCAGAAGAAACAGAGGGGGTAAAAGTCATAATAAAGTAAGTCAAGAAAATACTTTTGAGTTGAAGGACATGATTTTTTTTTTCTTCAGAGTGAAAGGGCCCATCAAAAACTCTATGCAGTGGTGGATGAAAGACCCACTGTAAGGCACCTATCATGAAACTTAAGACCTAGACCCACATGTAAAGGATCAGCAATCAGTGCCTTTACACTGCTCATCGATAGTAGAGGCAGGAAGACAATGGAGCAGCAGTGCCTTTAAAATTCCAAAGAAAAATGATATCTAAACTAGTTTAAACTACCAATCAAGTTTGAGGATAAAATAAAGGTATTTTCAGAGAGACAGTGTCCAAAAACATTCACCTCCCACAAATCCTCAGGAAGCTAAGGAATGTACATTGAAGTGAGAGTGTATCAAGAAAGGGGAGGGCCTGGGAGAGAGGAAGAGGGGTGCGGACCTGGCAGAGGGCGAAAGGAACACCCAGGGTGGTGGCCGTGCCTCTGGCCCAGGGTAACCAGTCCACACTGGAGCAAGACGGAAGACAGGAAGAGATTTCTTCAAGAAGACAAAATTGATAGAAATCTGATGTGAATGAATGTATTCAAAGAGATTTGTCAGACTTAGAGAATCTATAGTTAATTAGGGATAAATATATAGCAGATAAATATGTAGGCAACGAAATAAATAAGAAACCAGACAGTTATTAATTCTAAGGAAGGCAGAGTATTATGCAGGAAAAAAGAACAATTATTTACTGCTTGGCTTAGCTCTGAATATCCTGCGTAGTCATCATGATTTAAGTGTTAAATATTGACCTGACTGAGTGTCGAGATAGTGGGGGTGCGATGTGTGGAGGGTGGCCGGACTAGGAAACGTGGCCACAGCTTAAATTTCACCAACAGGCGATCACTAGATAAATGCCTGCGACTGACCGTTTAAGAAGCAATAATATAAACATCACATCACTTAGAGATATGGAAGTAAGTGTCAAAACAACTAAAGAAAGTTTTTTTTGTTAAAGGAAATGTTGGACAGAGGGCCGGGTACTAGTTTTGCATAACAAACCTGGTAGATCTAGTTTATTCCAAGAATCTACAGATGTGCAACATTTATTTCCGAAACTCTAGATTTTGGAGAATCCATTAACTTAAGCGGACTTTTTTCTAGATCAGAATATTTTCAGTTGTTTTAGCTTCTTAGTTAAATATTATCTTAGGTTAATGTTCCTGTAATGTATAATTGGATTTGAAGCATGTAAATCACCTTGTCATTGTCTTCACTTATTGAGCTTCAAAGACATTACACATCACCCGCTAACTGGGACCAGCGTTTCCCCGTTTAGCCTGCTCCTACAATGCTTTATTCCGTGTCTCTTCTAAATTTATATATTCCACGTGTATCATGCTCTTCTGTGCGTGTTGCCTTACACTGTTCTCAAATCAATTCTTATGTGCCCCCGCCTTTGTTTTTTGCTTTCCTTAATTTCCCTTCCTTTGCAGCTTCTGTTCCCTTAGCGTTTCAGCAGCAAGGATGCTTGCATGGTGAGAAGCCGCTGGGCTCCTTCGGACCCCTCTCCCCAGCACGTGGATGGAAGGGCAGAGCGGGGGATCTGTGGGTGAGTTACCAGCGCTGAGGAATGCTGTCACTCTCCAGCATTTCTGGTTCGGCAGCTTCTAATCATTATTACCATCTCTACTTCCAGTGCTTTTAATAACTGTAGGGTTCATGATTGACTGGGTTACTTATCTGTTAGATTCAGAGTTCCTAATTGTTTTCTTGTTGCAGAAGAAGGATTTATTAAGGATATCGGAGGTCTCTCGGAATTGATGGAAGGGCCAGGCTGGGAGGATTGGGGCTGCACAGCTGGGAACAGTGCCGCCATGCCTAAAATAGCTGTAGAAAAACACTCAGTAACTGAGTGTCCCGCTTGTGAAGCTTGTCCTTCTTTATGACAGTAATATCGCTGTTATACTCTTTTAATGATAAACTTGTAAGTTGAGAGATTATTACTTTTCTTTTCAAGTGGCAGTCATTGTGGGAGAACGATGGGTTGACTGGATTTGGATCCCAGGATTTCAAATCCAGAGATGGGGAGAAGAGTGTTTTCAGGAGATAAAGCACAATTTGGCCTTTTTGAGCAGAGTTAGAGGATGGCTTAGTTCAGTGCTTTCTCAGTAAGTTCTGGTTAATATTTCAGATCCTTTGATTAAACCCTCCCTGGTTTTTTTTTTGTGTTTTTTAAAAGAAAAAATCTAAACTTTTACCCATAATCTTTAAGGCTCGGGATGCTCTGGGTGGAGATGGATTTACCATGAAGCTAATCAAAGCTTGAGGCCTCTGCTTATGTAGACCTCCTCCTGGGCTGCACCTCGGTCGGTTTAGGCGTCTGTCGTTCTCCACTTTGACTTTCTCCCTGTCACCCGTCCCGTCCTTTCAGGTTATGCGGGAGAGGACACAGGCGGTTCTGGAACCCTAAGGAGCGATGTGTGAGGACGTGTGAGATGTGTGAGAATCGTTTATGTGGTTTGCAGTCACAGTCACATATAGTTCAGTCACAGAGAGCCCACCTAATGTAAGGGTGCCTCCTAGCTGCGCCCTGCGCACGCGAAGCGCAGGGCCAGAGGCCCAGTGGCCCAGTGGCGGCATGGACTTGGACTGTGGCACCCAGCCAGCTCTGGGAGAACGCGGGTAATGGAAGAGAAGCCAAGATTGACCATCCGCAAGTTTGTTGAGCATTTTTCTAATTTTATACCTCATGTGAAAGAAACATAAAAGGCTTTCACAAATTCAGTATTTTGAGAGGTTTATATAACATCTCAAAAGAAACTTTTCTATTAGTAGTAAAAAATAAATTTTCACTCTTTATTCAAGGTAACAGACTGAACTATTCTCTAATCTCTCTATAGAAAATAATATTAAAAATCATTGCCATATGAAGAGGCAGTCAATATATATAGGAAAATTATTATAAAAGTGTGCCAAAGGGTTAATTATCACAAATATTATGTTGTTATTTAGGATTTTTTGATGTGGTTGACGACTTTTAAAGATTTCTAATTTGATAGTTCCTTTTTTCATACTAAATAAATACTCAATTTAGGATCGAATTTTGTTTTCATAGTTTTATATTTCTTTTCTTAAGAGAACCCTACCCCAAATTGTATAAGTTTCAAGCTCCATTAAAACCTGGATTTATCCCTGGATTTCCTGTCTATCTCTTTAACCTCATCGCGTATATTCATTCTCTCAGACATACTTATCTTTTTTTATTCTTCAAAGGGATTATGTTCTCATGTCAGGCCTGTGCACTTGCCTATTATACTCTTTCCTTACCTTTTTGAAGGACTTTTCATTATTTTTCTTTCAGGACCAGTGTCCTCTACGAGAGTCTTTGACACCCAATCTAAAGTATCCTTTTCTTTCCTCCATCTCTACCATATCACCTGTTTTATTTGCATAGCATTTGACATCTGACTTTTTGTTTATTTATATTTTCATTGCCTGCTTCCATCTTTCAGAATATAAAGCTCAGTATCTAATAGCTATACCGTTCACTGCTATGTTCCCAGAGCCTAGAACAGTGCCAAGACCTTACTAGGCACTCAGTGGATATGTCTGGGATGAAAAGTTACTCATGAGCTTGAGCGTATACATTTTGCTGCTTATTTATTTGCTAGTACAATTTCCTTTTTTGTTAATTTTTAAATATATCATTTGTGTATATTCACAGAATGTGATGCTTGGTTGTCTTATCAATTTGTATAAACTCTCTTTTGATCTCTTCTGCTGCAAATATCGCTTAAGTCTATTATCTGCCATTATATTTTGGTTAAAAATATTCCGTTTTAGAATATTCAAGCAAATAGAAAAGTATAGAGAATGATAAAATGGGCACTCAAGTATGTATCTCCTAGCTTTCATACTTTATTATCAGATTTCTCTTTTATTAATCAAACATTACAAATACACTTGAAGTTTATTCCTTCCTTCCTAATAGTACTCCGTTATCCAGAGGTAAACCTACTTCAGTGTTTTAGCATTCTTGGGCATTTATATTTAATTTTTTCCTTACGTATAAATGTACATGTGAACAATAGAACTAGTATGTTTTCAGGCTTTGTATAAGTGATACCTTACTGCACATATCTTCCGCAACATTCTCTTTTCGCATTTTTTCCAAGATGTGTTCATATAGCTACATGGAGTTCTGATTTCTTCTTTTTCACTGCTGTGTGGTTTTGCATGTTCTGCTGAGGGACATTAAGTAGTTGCCAGTTTTTCCATCTTACAGACAGCGGTGCAGTGAATGTTTTTGTTCACGTTCCATGTGTTCACATGAATTTTTTTTCCTGAGATATATTATTGTGAAGGGGTCCAAACAGCCTCATGACGTGCCCCTTTGGCCTGTGGATGATTTTGAGCTGATGACAGTTGAGACCCTGTGGACTCGGAAGAAGCTTCTGCCTCTCCCTTGACTACCTAGTAGAATTTCAATTGGGGTCTTACCCATCATAACAGAAATAACCTTTTATGATTTAGCGATATGGCAGGGCAAACATCTAATTACTGAACATCTGTTCTTCTTTTCCTGCGAATTACCCTCCTCCCCTCTGAAGCCCCAGACCCCTTATGTCATTCCTTAGCTCAGCATGTCATATATACCTTATTTTATCTTTCTGTCACTGAACCTCTCATGTATGTGGGCTTCCTGAACGTATACATGTAATTAAATCTGATTGTTTTCTCTTGTTAATGGGTCTCATACTGATTTAAGTATTAAACCAGCTGGAAGAACCTATAAAGGTAGAGGAAAACTTTTCCTCTCCAGCAATTGCAAGTTTAAAATTGCTAAGTCATAGGGCATGCGTGGCCTTCCCCTTTCCCAGATTCTGTGTGTTGTTTGCTGAAGTGGCTGTTACCAGTTTACTCCCGCCAGCAGGTTTGAGGCATGACATCTCTCCGTGCCCTTACCAGCACTTTGTGTTGTCAAACATAATTTTTCTTATTCTGATGTGTGAGAAATGGTATTCAGTGTTTTAAATTTGCATTTCTCTGGGTTTGAATTCTTTTTTCTATGTTTATCACTTTTTAAATCTTTTATGAATCGTTTTTCTGTCCTTTGTCCCCATCCCCTTTTTGTATTGGATGATTTGTCTTTTTCTACTGATTTGTAGGAATTCTTAGGTATTGATAGTAATCATTTGTTATTTGAATTGCACATATCTCCTTTCAGTTTGTGGCTTAGTCTTTTAGTTGTGTCTGTGCTAACTTTCTTTGTACTAGATTTTTCATTTTAATGTAGATACATTTTTCAGTCTTTTCCTCTATGGTTTGCTTCTGGTATTATATTTAAGAACCTCCTTTCCTACACTGGGGTTATAGTGATAGTCTCTTTATTAATTATCTATCGCTGCATAATACCTTACTACCAAACCTGTGTGAGAAAACAAACAGTAAACATTGTTTCTCTCTGTTTCTGGGAGTACTGCGGCTGCGGGCTTCTTGTCTTGCTCTCTCACAAGGTTGTATCAGGTGTTAGTGTTGGTCAGGGCTTTAGTCATCTGAAGTTTTAATGAGGGTTGGAGGACTTGCTTTTAAAGATGGCCTGCTCACATGGCTGGTGAGTTGGTGTGGGCTTTTGGCATGAGGCCTCAGCTCCTCTTCATATGGTCCTTTAGTAGGGCCACTTGAGTGTCCTCATGATATGCAGGCTGGTTTCCTCAAGTCAGTGAGTGAGCCAAGAGAATGAGGTGGAAGCTAATGTCTTTTATGATCTAGACTTTGAAGTCACTTTCAAAGTGTGAGGGTCACTGGAGGCTCTTTTGGAGGGTAGCTGCCAGAGTGTCTTATATTTTCATATAAGATACCTAAAAGTTCTTTCACATTTAGATCTTTAATCTGCCTTGAGGGTGTGTGTGTGTGTGTGTGTGTGTGTGTATGTGTGTGTGTGTTGGTATGGACAGGTTCTAATCTTATCATGCTTCTAAGGGTATAATAGTTTTCCCAGTCACATTTACTGAATAATCCATCGTAATTGTTCCATTTATATGTGGGCTTGTTTCTAGGCTCTTACTTCTCCTTTAGCCTTTTTTTCTATTTCTGTGCCAATACCATTAAAACAAGTATTGAGGTCCCTAAAGCAAATCTCACAGTATTTTTGTTCTTCATAGTTGGCCTGGCTCTTCTTGTGTCCAAAAGGCCTTTAAGAGAGAAATTATTAAATTCATTTGATTTTTAGAATCAGTTTCCCAGGTTCCATGAAAAGTCTTAGGGGATTTTCCTTATTTTAGGGAATATAAATTATGACCTTTTTAAAATTAAAAAAGTAATAGGTGCTTGTAAAGATTTGTGAGATACAGATAAGTTAAAAGTACAACTTAAGTATCCATAATCCCATTATGCAAACTATTATTATAGCATTAGGAATTCTACATACTATATTTGATTTTATAAAAATTCTTCTTTATTACAAAGGTATCATACTCAAAAAAATAAGGATTAATATTCTTATTATTCAGCATGCTCCATAAATCATTAAGAAAAAGATAAACAACCTAGTAGAAAATTGGACAAGGAATGTGAACAGGTTTTTGACAGGAGGATGTACAGTAAGCTAAAAACGAAAAAGAATGAGGAAAAATGTGAAATAAAACAAAAATGAAGCAGCACTTCTCCATTTGTATAGCATCGTGTATGAAAAGGAAAAAGTTGGAGACAATCTTAAGTACGTACCCAAAGGGGAACGGTTAAATAAGTTCATCCATTCTGTGGAGTTTTAAGCAACTGTTAAAAAAAAAAGATGGCTCTGTTATGTGCTACCATGAAAGAATGTATGTCTAAGACATAATGAATAAAAATGGAAATTGAAAAAATAGTTTCTGTTATGCACTATTTTTTTTATAAAGAACATTTTATGTATTTTTTATTTGTTCATATAAAGCGTTTTAGAAGGCTGTCTAGATGTATTAAGAGTAATTACCCAAGAATGTGGAGGTATCTAAGAGAGGGGACCTTACTTCTCTATTATTTGGATTTTTAAAAAAATCATGCCCTACTTTGCAACTAAAATAAATGTTTTTTGGGAGGGCATAGTTTCCCATATTGTTTATTTTTTTCTGAGGCATAACTTTATTTTTTTTTTTATTTTTCAAAACAATAGTAATCTATAGGTAGATACAATTTTGCGCCTTAAATTTTTCAGTCAATGGAAAGATTCATTCAGTGCAGACTGGAGAAGCATCAATCTGGTTTCTGTTTTCAGACATACTGGAAGTTTTTATCTTGACATAATTTCAGACCTACAAAAAAGTTAAGAGAATTACAAAGAAGTCCACATGCCCGTTCCTCAAATGCTAACGTTTTTCCACATTTGCATTATCTTTCTTTTTTTATCTTCTCCTCCCTTTTCCTCTCTGTTCCCTTGCTTTGTCTCTCTCCCTCCTCTCTATATGATTTAAAAAATATATTTATATGGAGACATTTTAAATATACTTAAAGGTCACTTTATAAATTATGTAAATGTCTGACCATTATGCTTTACACCTGAAACTACTGTAAAATAATATTGAATGTGAAGACTTTTTGACATTCTGATAAGATATTCCAGACTCCTCATCTGCTTTCCCTTTCCTCACCTCAGAATCAGCCATTTCTCCAGGGTGTTCTGGCTTCTTTTAGTGGAGAATAATATTATGTTTCTTTTATTCTTAATTCTTTTATTCTTAATTACTTATATTCTTAAATACTACATGTTTTTTATGCTGTCCTAATTCGATCTATTTTTGCATGAGTACTATACTGTTGTAATTATTTCAAGTTATATATATGTTTTTTTCTAGTGGGAGTTTATATTTTAAACATATTCATACATGCAAAAGGTTATCTATAACACATGTGATCATATTAAAGAATAATCACAAAGCAAATACACATAAAAATACCCTAGCTTAAAAAAATAGCATATTACCAGTATATAAGGAATACCCATTGTGATTTAAAAAAAAATAAATTTATCGGGGTGGCATTGATTAATAACATAAATTTCAGGTGTACAACTTTATGATGTGACATCTGTATACTCTACAGTGCGCGCACCACCTGCAGTCTACTTTCTTCCCCATGTGCTTGACCCAGTTTACCTTCTTTGTCTCCCAAACTCCTTCTCCTCTGGCAACCACCATTCTGTTGTTCGTATCTATAGATTTTTGTTTTGTTTCATTTTGTTCATCGTTGTTGTTTTTTTGTTTATTTTATATACTACATACAAATGCTTGCCTTTTCCATCTGACTTATTTCACTTAGCATAATACTCTCAAGATCCATCCATATTGTTTCAGATAGCAATGTTTCACCTTGTTTATGGCCAAGTAGTATTCCATTGTCTATATCTACCACATCTTTATCCAGTCACCCATTGAAAGACACTTGGGTTGTTTCCATGTCTTGGCTATCGTGAATAATGCTGCAGTGAACATAGGGGTAACCTGTATCTTTTTGAAGACGTGTTTTCAAATTTGTTGGGTAGACATCCAGAAGAGGGATTGCTGGGTGATATGGTAGCTCTTTCTTAAGTTTTTGGGGACTCTCCACACTGATTTTCCTAACAGCCGCCCCAGTTTACCACCAGCATTATGCCAGGGTTCCCTTTCTTCCACACCTCTCCAACACTTGTCATGTCTTGTCTCATTGCTAATAGCCATTCTAACAGATGTAAACTGATAGCTCACTGTGGTTTTGATTTGCATTTCCCTCATAGCTGGTGAAGTTGAGCAGCTTGTCATACGTCTGTTGGCTATCTGTATGTCTTCTCTGGAAAATTGTCTGTTCAGGTCCTCTGCCCATTTTTTAATCCGATAGGTGTCTGTTATTGCCGTTGAGTTGGATGAGTTCTTCACATGCTTCATGCATTAGCCCCGATTGGAGGTATTGTGTGCGGGTGTCTCCTCTCCTCAGTTTGGTGCTTTTGTTGATGGTTTCTTTTGCTGTGCAGAGCTTTTTGGTTGATGTAGTCCCATTCAATTTTTTTGTTTAAGGTCTGGCACCTTCGAGGTCAGGTTCACAAAAACCCCTCTGAGACTAAGGCCATAAGTTTAGTGCCTGTGTTTTCTCCCGTGTATTGTTTCAGGCCTTACACTCCAGTCTGTACTCCATTGCGTTAAGTTTTGTGTGTGGTGTCGGAACGCAGTCTAGTTTTATTCGTTTGCATGTGTCTTTCCAGTTTCCCCAGCACCATTTATTGAAGCGATTCCTCCTTTCTCCATTGTGTTTTGGCTCCTTTGTCAAAAATTAGTGGCCCATATATGTTTGGGGTTACGTTTGGGCTCTCAGTTCTGTTCCATTAGTCTGTGGGTCTGTCTGTCTGTGAATACCATACTGTTTTGGCTATTGTAGCTTTGTAGTATAGTTTGGAATCAGGGAGTATAATAAGTTTGGTTTTGTTCTTTTTTCCCAGAATTGCTTTGTTTATTTGTGGTTCCATACCAGTTTGAGGATTTTTTGTTCTATTTCTATTATAAATGCCATCGGGATTTTGATAGGGATTGCATTAAATCTTCATATTGCTTTAGGTAATACGGCCATTTTAACTGTTAATTCCTCCAGTCCATGAACTCTGAATATCTTTTCATTTCTTTGTCTTCTATTTCTGTCAACAATTTCTTATAATTGTCAGTGTACAAGTCCATCACTTCCTTTGTTAAATTTATTCCTACATATTTTATCCTTTTTGTTGCAGTTAGAAATGGGATTTTTTTCCTTTCTCTTTCTGATATTTTGTTAGTATATATGAACACAGTATTTTGTATATTGATTTGTATCCTGCAACTTCAGTGTATTTGTTTATTGTTTCTAATAGTCTTTTAGGGGAGTCTAGGGTTTTCTGTACTCAGAATCGTATCATCTGCAAATAGTGACAGTTTTACTTCTTCATTTCCAATTTGAATGCCTTTTATTTCTTTTTCTTGCCTGATTGCTCTCGCTAGGAGTTCTAGTACTATGTTGAATAACAGTGAGAGTGGGCATCCTTGCTTTATAGGATAAACTTCAGCTTTCCACCATTGAGTATGATATTAGCTGAGGGTTTATCATACATGGCCTTTATTATGTTTAGGTGCTTTCCTTCTAACTCAGGGGTCTCCAACCCCTGGGCTGCGACCAGTACTGGTCCATGGCCTGTTAGGGACTGGGTCACACAGCAGGGGTGAGCGGCAGGCCAGCAAGTGAAGCTTCATCTGTATCTACAGCAGCTCCCCAGCGCTACTATCACTACCTCAGCTCCACTTCAGATCATCAGGCATTAGATTCTCATAGGAGCACTGGTCCCTAGTGCCCAAAAGGTTGGGGACCACTGTTTTAACCCATTTTATTGAGTGCTTTTAATCATAAATCGATGCCATAGTCTCAGATACTTTTTCTACATCTATTGAGATGATCATGTGGTTTTTATCTTTGATTTCTTTAATGTGGTGTATCATGTTGATTGATTTGTGGATGTTGAGCTATCCTTGCATTCCTGGAATGAAATACACTTGATACATGATGATCCCTTTAATGTATTGTATTTACATTGCTTACATTTTGTTTAGATTTTTGCATCTATGTTCGTTAGACATACTGTCCTGTAATTTACTTTTTTTGTGTGTTGTTCATGCCTGGTTTTGGTATCAGAGTAATTTTGGCCTTGTAAAATGAGTTGGGAAGTATTTCCTCCTCAGTTTTTTGAAGGAGGTAGAGAAAGATTAGTGTTAAATCTCCTTTGAATGTTTGGTGAATTCAGCAGTGAAGCCATGTGGTTCTGGACTTATTTTGGTTGAGGGGTCGATTATTGTTTGAATTCACTTTCTAGTGATGGATCTATTTAAGTTTTGCATTCTTTTGTGGTTCATTCTAGGAAGGTTATGTATTTCTAATAACTTGTCCACTTATTATAGGTTATTGAATTTGATGGCATGTAGCCTTTTATAGTATTCTTGTTTAATCCTTTGTATTTCTGTGGTATTCATTGTAACTTCTCTTTCATTTCTGATTTTATTCATTTGAGTCTTTCCTCTTTTTTCTAAGTGAGTCTAGCCAGAGGTTTGTCAATTCTACTTACTTTTTAAAGAACCAGCTCTTTGTTTCATTAATTTTTTCTATTGTCTTTCTGTTCTCTATTTCATTTATTTCCACTATGATTTTTATTATTTCCTTTTTTTCTACTGACTTTGGACTTCATTTGCTCTTCTTTCTCTTGCTCTTTAAGGTGTAATATCAGATTGATGCCTTGAGATTTTTCTTGTTTCTTGAGGGAGGCCTGCAATGCCATACAGTTCCCGCTAAGTACTGCTTTTCTGCATCCCTGAAATTTTGGCATGTCATACTTTCATTTTCATTTGCCTTTCTGTATATTTTGATTTCTTTCATGTCTTCTTTGGCCCAGTAGTTTTTAGTAGTATGTGTTTTAATTTCCACGTAGTTGAGGTTTTTTCAGCTTTCCTCTTCTTAATTTCCCGTTTCATAACATTGTGGTCAGAAAATATGCTTGATCTGAGTCTTAAATTTGTTGAGACATTTTTGTGCCCAACATGGTCTGTTCTTGAGAGTGTTTCAGGTGCACTTGAGAAGAGTTTGTAGACTGTCGTTTGGGAATGGAAAGTTCCATAAATATTGATTATGTTTGTTTAAGCTAATGTGTCATTTAATGACGATATTTCCTTATTGACTTCATGTCTGAGTGTTCTGTCCATTGCTGTACGTGGGATATCAGGTACCCGATATAACTGTATTTTTGTCAGTTTCTCCCTTTAGGTCTGTTAGTATTTGTTGTGTATATTTTGGTGCCCTCAGGTTGGGTGCATATATATTGATAAGTGTTATGTCTTTCTGATGAGTTGTTCAATTTATCATTATAAAATGTCCGTCTTTACTCTTGTCATTTTTTTTATCTTGAAATCTTTTGTTATTCCCACTGTTCTCTGGATGCCCTTAGCTTCAAGTATCATCTTCCTCCCCCTCACTTGAGAGCCTACGTTTGTCTTTGGAGCTGACATGAGTCTCCTGCAAGCAACATGTAGTTGGATCTTGTTTTTTAATTCATCCTGCTACTCTGTGCCTTTTGATTTGTTAGTCCATTTACATTTAGGGTGATTAGTGATAGATGAAGATTTTATTACAGCCTTGTTACCTTTTGTTTTCTGGTTGCTCTATATCTCTGTTGTTTTTCTTTTCTCTTGTAATTGTCTGCTATTTTAGTTTGGTGATTTTCAAAGATATTTTTCCCCTTCTGTTTTCTCTTTTTTTTTATGTTTTGTGCCAGCTCCGAATTTATCTTTCGTGGTTACCATTAGGTTTGTGTAAAAGGTGTCATACATAAAATAGTCCTTTTTTTTCTGATTGCCTCTTACCTGCATGCACTCATACCCACTAAGTCCTGTTCCTACCCTTTATGATTTTATTGTCACAAATCGTCACTTCTTATGTTGTGTATGTTACCAGGTTGCAATAGGGATAGTTATTTTAACGCCTGCCATTCCCTGTAACCTTTATGTTATAATTGTTTAATAACCTATTCTGAAGTAGCTCTGCAGGTTCCTGTCTCTGTCTTTGAATCATCTTACTCGGAGTTTTGCATACTTTGTCTTTTTGCTTCTGGTAGAGGAGTTCCTTTCAACGTTTCTCGTGGTGGTAAATTCTCTCAGCTTTGGTTTGTGTGGGAAAGCCTTTGTTTCTCCTTTGTATCAAAGGGCAGCTTTGCTGGTTATGTTATCCTTGGCTGGTGGGTCTTCTCTTTCGATATTTTGAATATTTCTTTCCATTCTCTCCTTGTAATGTTTCTGCTGAAAAATCTGATAATTATCTAATGGGTTCCTTTGATAGGTTCTAGTCTTTTATCCCCCTGGCTGCCTTGAGAATTCTTTCTTTGTCATTAATTTTTGGCAGTTTGAATAAAATATGTCTTGGAGAAGGTCTTTTTGTATTGAAATAATTAGATAGCCTTGTTAGCTTCCTCCGTTCACAAGTTTAGTTTTTTCGGGTAGTTTTCATTAATTATTTCTTCAGGTGGGTGTTCCATCCCCTTCTGCCTTGCTCCTCCTGGCACGCCTGTTTTGCTGGGGTCGCTCTTTCTGATGCAACCCTCCTGGATTTCTCTAGAGCTCGCTGGCCCTCACGCACATTCTTCCTCCCCAACCCCCAGCTCTTGGTTCTTACTCTTCTTCCTCTTGGGCCATTTCTAGGTTTCTGTCTTTGAGTTAGCTCATTTCCTCCTCCATCTGGACCGCTCTGTTTCCAGTGGTCTCTAACGCATTCCTCATTTCATTTAATTGAGTTCTTCAGCGTCAGAATTTCCGTTTGGTTCTTTTTTATAGTTTCAGTCTCTTTGGTTAAGTACTCCTTTTGTTCATTAACTTTATTTCTGAGTTCATTTATTTTATTCCTTGAGTTTCTTCATAAATGCAATCTTGACTTCTCTGTCATTTAAATCACAGGTTTCCCCGACTTTAAGTTTGGTTTCCGGAGACTTTTCATTTTCTTTCTATGCTTCCAAGTTACCTTGGTGGTTCTTGGTATTGGATGAAGTGTTCCTCTGACTGCCCTTTTGAAGTAATGATTTCTTTTCTTATTTAGATGCTGTTTTCCTCGCAAGGATTCAGTAGGTTAATAGGCAGTGCACTTTCTTTTGTCGTCCAGTAGATGGTGCCCTAGCGCAAGTTGAGGGAAATGCCATGTCCTCGGGTAATGGTGGGTGTCCACTCTGTGACCAGCTTGCTTCAGTTACGTGGCACCATCACTGTGGTGGACGAGTGTGGTGAGTGATGGACAGCCAGATTTTCGAGAACCCAGATTGCTTCTCTTTTCTGCTCCGTGTTGGGTTTTTCTGCTCTCTGCTGGTGCACGCGGGGCAGAGATCCACGTCTGTGAGCCTGCAGCTCCTTCCCCTTCCAGGAATGGCGGCTGGCACCTCTGTTTTGTTTACAGCTTCTGGCCACATCCACTCAGTTCTGCTGATGGGTGTCAGGGAGAGGCCCTTCCTGGGAGGGAAATGGCTTGTGCCCCGGTCAGGCTCCAGGCCCTGGTGGGAGGGCCGCAGCCTGGCTCCCCTGCTGTGGTGCTCAGGGGAGGTGAGCGGAGATGGCCAGCAGCTCCTCCCAGCCAGGGGCCCTGCTCCCTCTGGTTGGTCCCCTTCAGATGTCTTGCCAAGTGGATCTTCAGGCGCATTTGTGTGTGGAGCTGGGGATCCTTTGTCCAATTTATTGTAAATTTAAGGGGAGAAAGAAGGAGCCTTCTCACTTTGCCATGATGCTCACGACTCCACGTGTTATATTTTAGTCATTTAATTATTTATTCGATCTCTGCTATATATATGATACTGATGAACAATCATCTTTTCTTACTTGTCTTCTGGAAGCCCATCATTCTTGCTTTTCCTGACTTCTTTGACTGTTTATCTCATTCTTCTTCTGGACTCTGCTTTCTTGGTTAGGGTTTAAAGGGTAAAGTTCCTTAGGATTCTGTCCAGGATTTAGAGAATCAGGCACTGCCACTACTCAGACATTATTCGTGGGGAGTCAATAAATGGTTCCAGCCCTCTGGGGACAGTATATATTATATTACATTTATATAATATATATTTAATATTTAATTGTATATAACAGATGTATTATATATTATATAATGTGCATTTCATAATATATATTAAAATTACTAATGTATATTCTCACTTCTGGGAATGTGCCCTTTAGATATATTTACATATTTCATAATGATGTCTGTATAGGGTTATTACATGAGTATTGTATGTAATAGCAAAAAATTTGGAGATTATACACATTACTCTGAAAAGTTTATTAACATATTTCTCTCTTTTTCTATTCATATTTGTATCTACATGAGGCTAGATTTTCTTCATGTATGTCAACCAAAAAGCAGATTGCAACAGAGTGGAAAAAGCCCAAACATCCCTTCATAAATCGTGGATTGGTTAAGTAAATTAAGATAGAGTAATACAGTAAAATATTATGCAGTTGAAAAAGAATAGAAAGATAGTATTTATATGGGAAATCGTGGAAAAATCACTGCAATTAAAAAGGAAAAGAGGAAGATGCAGAACATATTATATATTACTTTTTGTGTAAAGGAGAGGAAATAATATTATATTGTTGTATTTGCTTATCTTGCCATAAAGGAATTCTGGAAGGAAAAAGAAACTAAACATTACCCCAAGGAGCAGCATACAGGCTGCTCAGATGACAGGAGTGTGATGAGACTATCGTATACCTCTTTAATCTATTTGATTTTCGGTATATGAAAATACTACCTGTTTAATTCAATTTTTAAGATGTCTTCTACTGTAACTTAAACCTAGTTTTTACACAGCATGGGTTCATACTTTGTAGTTGAAAACCACTGGCCTACAGCGTAACTTTCCATAACACACTGTGTGTAAAGCCTTTTGTCTCCTTAGGTGCACACTTTGCCACTTCTAGCTTCAGACTTTACAACACTGAATTTCTTGCAGTTCTTCTCACCCATGGCCCTGTGTCATATTTGTGTATGTTTTACCTATGTCTTCTTCATAGTCATCTTTTAAGAGTCAGTTTGTCATCTTCTCTGGGAAGCCATCCTCTGCGTCTTTGGCTGAGTTAGGTGATTCTCTCATAATCCATTGTATATTTGTCTATTATTGCTCTTGTCATATTGCATTGTAATGATCAGCTCCTTTATATTATCTACACATAGACATTCAAAGATTTGCTTTAATTTTTTTTCTTTTTAAAGATTTGCTTTAATTTCTTTTTTTTTTTTTTTAACTGTCTTTGCCTATAGTGTAGTGGTCATCCCTCAGATAGCTTATAGTCTTTAATGGAGACAGACATGCAGAATTATAACTGACACAAGACAGAGTGTAATAAGCGAGATAATGGGCAAGTCACGGGCCTAATAATGCCCCCAGATGGAGATATTTTAACAGGGCCTGTTTAGGAGCAGCAAATAATGAGGTATAGCTGCAGCACAGAGGAATTATGGCTCAAGGTGAACAGGGAAGGAAAGGAAAAACAAGGACAGATTGTGAGAGGCCTTACATTCCAGTCTAAGCAATTTAAATAGTATCTTCTAGGCAGACTTGGACTAGTGAATGTTTTGAACAAGGAATCAACCTGATGTGTTTTAGGATAATTACTTTTATGCTTTGTGTAGGGTGGTTTAGAAAAGGAAGAGATGAGGAACGGGGCACCTGTTAGGATATTTTATACTGTAAACTACAGTGTGAGTTGTGGGATCAAAAAAGGAATAGCCAGCGATACAGTTCATTCAACCTAGAATTATCTCTCATTCTAACAGTGAGATTCTGTTTATCTTTGAAGAGAAAGCTTGTATGTTACTTCTACTAGTAGTCCCTGATAAACTCCCCCCCTCCCCATGTAATTAATTGTGCCTGTTCCGACTCCATTTTATTTATTTATTTTATTACTTTTTTCATGCTCTGCCTATCATATAGTAGTTGTCTTCATCACCCCTGGAATTCATTGCTTCCTCCTGGAAACCCCTGTGTTAGTTTATTTGACCTATCATGTCACATTTATCACATTGTATTATTGTTTGATGGGTTTTTTATTTATTTCAGTAAACATTTTATGGGTACCAAACCTTGAGCAGTTCATACTTTGACAGTCATATGTTTGTCTATAATAGGTAATTAGATGTATGAGTTCCTTAAGGGCTACCTTATTTTGATCTGTTGCATTCAGCACAGTTGGTGATTCATGTTAGGCACTCAATAATGTAGAGACATCAGTGGAATAGTACCAGTTAAAAGCCAGGTTGAAATCCTGGCTCTACCATGGTAGCCTGGGTCCAATGTAGTGAAGTTACTAAGCCTGTGTAAATCATAATTTTCTCGTCTGTAAAATGCAGCATTAGTCAGCTTGGGCTGCCATAAGAAAATATTGTAGACTAGGCAGTTTGAACAACAGGAACTTGTTCATCACAGTTCTGGAGGCTGGGAAGTCTGAGATCATGGTTAGATTCTAGCGAGGATTCTCTCCCTGGCGTGCAGACAGCACTTTCTCATTGTCTTTGCGGTGGAGGGAGACAGAACAAGCTCTCTGGTGTTTTGTCTTATAAGGGCACTAATCACATCATGAGGGCTCCACCCTCGTGGCCTCATCTAAACCCAATTAACTCCCAAGGACCCCATCTTCACATTCTATCACAGTGGGGGTAGAGATTCAACATAGGAGTTTTTTCGGAACACAAGCATTCAGTCCACAGCACTATTTTATATAGTGGTTATGAGAATTAAATAATTATGGATAGCATTTAGCACTGTGCCACTAACATAAGAAGTAGTGTGTTTATTTAACCTGTTATCATTATTATCGTTTCGACTTGACATTACATTTTGCATATGGGGTAATGGAGGAAAATTAGAACCGATTTGGTGATTTTGCTCTTTATTGTTGGAGAATATGTGATAACAGTGAAGAAGAGAAGTGTAGGGAAAAAGCAGGATTGTGGGCTGCTAATGGGAGAGGCTTCCTGCCCTCCGCTGAGAGAAGGGGAAGATAGATGCGAGCGTCAGGTTTATAGACGCAGCGTGAGTATGTAAGAGCGGAAGGAAGGGAACCTTTGACGTTCTGTATGCGTATGCGGGTTTCAGATGCAGTTCTTAATGTGTTTTTATTCAAGTCTTTATTTTCTTTTCATTGATCAGGTTGGGTTTTTTATGAGCTTGGGAGAGCAAAAGTGCCATTTAGATTTTTCTTCACAAATAATACTAAATTTACTCTGCTGTATTTTGAAAAGTTTCATTTCAAACATTTGAATCTTAAAGATATTTTTATATTTGAAAATTAGAGTGTGATCTATTCCTACCCTCTAGCTTTTAGATTTAGGCTTTCCTCTCAAGTAAATGAATCAAGGACTTAATTCTATTAGCCTTTCTAGAACTATTAAGAATCTCTGACTCTTTTACTTTGGGCAATAATTGTCTCCACATTTACTTTATAGAGTCCTCTTTGGTGGAGCCCACAGGCCGTGAGGAAGCGCAGGATTCATAAGATGGCGGGCGGGTGAGTCACTGAGAATTTGGGCTGGAACTCGGAGAAAAAGGTGGTAGAGGTTGTTCCTTAATAATAGGAATAAAATTTGAAATGTAAATTTGGACAGTACATTGTCTTGGTGAAGTCTTTAAAGACAGCATAATGGTTTTGAGTTTTTTAAATGTAAATTTTATTAATTTATATTGCATAGCTGTGGTGCCATCTATACTATGATTTTATCAAAATTCACACAGTGACTCGGCACACGGTGGACGGTTTGGAGTTTGGGGCCAAAACAGAGCAGACAGTTTGTCCCAGAGTATATATATCTTTTCTTTGATGATAGTGGTCAGATATATCATTAAATTGTGGTTTGGGGCTTTTTTTTGTTTTAATAACAATTTTAATAAACACTTTTACGTGTGATAAGACAAGTATGCTTCTGGAACTACTGAAATCAAACTTGAGAGAAAGAAAATTAGAAAACTTATGGGGAGATAGTCTCTAGTTAATATTAACAGAAAACGATCAAGTGACATTTTCACTACAAAGAAAAGTTATCTCTGCCATAGATCAACTTTATTATAATTATATGAACTCAAAGCTGTGATTTTAAACAGTACAATCATTGTATCAGCCATGATATAAATGAAGGGAAAAAGGCAGTGGTAAACTGAAATCACGAAAGGAATGGAGCCCATAAGAGTGGAGCCACACATAAGAGGGAAGAGCATAGGGCCCGTATCTATGGCCCTATAGAAAAATAACCTTAAGTTGACACACTAGTTTGCTGATGCATTTATCAATTTTCTGTGAGTACGTGTGGTGGTATATGTTGGATGAGACTAATTGCAAGTATCATTATGAAGCAGAGAAAGTTTGTCTCTAGAACCTGTTTACTGATATTTTTCTTGTTTCGTCAGCCTCATTCAGTGGTCACCCTCCAGAGGCCTTTCCCTGTCTTTTCACTGTCAGACGAGTTCCTGTTACTTTTGGACTGTGACAGGTTATCTCTGAAAGATCAGTAGACACAGTAATGGCAAATTATTTGACATTTAATTGGAGCTTTTGAAAATCCAAATGGAATTTCCTTATGGTTAAACTTCCTTATTGACATCTGTCAGGGAAAATATTTTTAGAGAAGAGAGTTTTTTTGACTCCACTCCTTCAGTCATGACCTGTCGCCAGGTAGGAAGGGAATTGCCACTGTTGCAGGCCTGTTACACACTAGCGTCTGGCCTGTTACACGCTAGCGTCTGGCGTCTGTACCAGGCCCTTGATCCACATGGCGTCGTTCGATCCTCACCGTGAGCTGTGAGATCAGCGTTCTCATTCACATTTTACCAAAAGAGAACTGAAACAGGCACAGAGAGATGAGATGACCTTCCCAGAGAGGTCACAGTGGAGGCACGTCCAGCATTTCACAGTTGTTTTACTTCGTTTCGCCTGTTCTTCCTTTTGGAGAACACGCAATATGTCGCCCCCAGGAACGCCACACGTGCTCTGTAGAGGTGGCCCCCCCAGCTCCCATTCCAGTCACCACACGAGGCTCTGCTGCTTGTGGTAGATCAGTCTCATTTGAACCTTTCGTTGCGTTTTTGCCTTATTGGCAGAGCTGACAACTACAGTGTTCATCTCTAAACCTACTGAGTTAGGGTTGTTTGTTTTTTAAGCCGATTGGCCAGCTCTGAAGTTCGTATTTAGAGTAAGGTAGCATTGATGAACTGTAATGTTTGGGAATTACCCAGGGAGAATTAAGTTTCTTGTTATTGACACTTGAACAGATGTATTTAGTATTACAGACACTTTGAAAATGTTCATTCAGCAAAGAGTTACGAAGTGCTTACTACGTGCCGGGACTGTGCTAGATTTTATACTGAGTATGAGGTTTCTCCCCTCCATGAGATGATAATTTAGAAGAGAGACAAACGTGAGGTGGTTATGAAAATACGCTGCAATAATGACAGGAATGGAGGTGCGTAGAGGAAGAGGGGGGCACTGAGAAAGGAATAGTTAACTGCTTAGGGGAGTCAGGGAAAGATTCAGAGAAGTAGCTTAAACTGAAGCTTGAACGTATTCGTGACTATAAGAAAACCCTGCACGCAGCGTTTGCACAGACAGCACTTCCCTCACGTGTAAATGCACTGTTCAGCTCGAACACTCAGCCTCTTCTCTTTTCCCGTAAATCATACATAATCATGTGTATTATCCCCCAGTAGCTTTTAGAAGGCTTCTCATGTAGCTGCTCATTTGTTCCCCTTTATTTTTCTGTTCGCTGGCTCTTAAATTCCTCTGGTTTTTGGAAGCACGTGGACTAATTCCTGGGTGGTACGGGAAAGTCGGCCTAGTGTTGATTGCTCTATGTCTGTATTCTTTACAGCACGTGGTAGAGTGAGGGCTCACGTGACGGTGGGAGATGACGGCGAGAGGAGGGCAGTGGAACTCGGTACCTGACTGCTTTGTCATTTTTCCTGTCACACAGATGGCTCTCCTCTGTTGAGAGTAATTTAAGGACTGAAAGCGTGACTTGCTGTGTTCTTGAGCTGGAAATGAAGTTAGAGGATAGCCGTCTGGGGAAAACACTGTATTTAGTGGTGTATTATTTCCTGGTCGTTGTGATTATAAGGCTTTGGGTTCCCCTGTGATTAAGTTTTCATGTACAAGTTTATCTCCGTCTCTCATATGTGGTCCTCGCAGGCACACTGGCAGGCGTTTGAAATAATTCGGCTCACTCGAGAAGCCACAGGACCGCACAGACAGAGAGCCCTGCCTCAGAAGTTAGGAGCGCTGAATTCTGGTCCTACCTCGGCCTCTAATTAGTTGTTCTCTGCCTTTGTTAGTCATTTAATCTGTTAGGTCTCAGTTACTTGCACTTTAAATAATGGGATAGGGTAATGCTCTCTGAGGTGTTGCTCACCTCGAAACTTTTATCATTTTAATATTAACAGGGTATTTATTCAACTGCCACATTTTTACCGAGTGCTTCCCACGTTTCAGGCCCTGTGCTAGATGCAGTCAAAAAGAGATATGGAGGATAGACATGTAGATCAACGGAAGAGACTCTAGAGTCCAGAAGTAAACCCATACATCTCTGGCCAATTGATTTTTGACGAGGATGGCAGGACCATTCAATGGGAAAGAATAGTCTTCAACAAATGATTCTGGGACAAGTGGATTTCTGCATGCAAAAGAGTGAACTTGGACCCCTACTTCACACTATATAAAAGAATAAAATGACTCAGAGAATATAAAAGTAAGAGCTAATACTATAAACACTTAGAAGAAAATTGGTGAATCTTTGTAACCTTGGGTTGGGCCGTGGCTCATTAGACCTCAAAAGCACAAGCAGCTAGTGAAAAGTCCATAAGGTAGACTTCATCCAAATTAAGATTTTTATGTGTTGAAGAACACCATTAAGAAAGTGAGAAGATGATCCATAGAACAGAAGAATATATTTGCAAATCATATATCTAATAAATATCTAGTGCCGAGAACATATTCAGAGTTCTTGTAACTCAACAATAAAAAGACAACCCAAATAAAAAAAATGATCAGAGGATCTGAATTGATATTTCTCCAAAGAAGATACACAAATGGCCTATAATACATGAAAAGATGCTCAACATCATTAACCAGCTGAGAAATGCAAATCAAAACCACGTGAGATACCACTTCACACCCATTAAGATGGCTGTAATCAAAAAGACATAATAAAGAGTGTTGGTGAGGATATGAAGACATTGCAATCCACATACACAGTGGCTGGTGGGATTGTAAGATGGTGCAGCTGCTTTGCAAAAGAGTTTGACAAAACTGAAATGCAGAGTTACCATATGATTCAGCAGTTCCATACCTAGATACATGCCCAAGAGAGTTAGAGTCATACATTTATACAAAACTTACAGATGAATGTTCAGAATAGCATTAGTCCTAATAGCCCCAAAGAGGAAATATCCTAAATATTCAGTGATTTCACATGCATAAACAAAATGAGATATAATCCATAACATGAATATTGTTCAGCCAGAAAGCAGTGAAGTACAGATACAAGCTATGACATGAATGTATCTTGAAAACCTTATATTGAGTGAAAAAAGACGCCAAAGGCCACATACTGTATGAATCCATTTACATGAAATGTGCCGAATAAGCAAATCCGTAGAGACGCACAGCAGTTTCCTGGTTGCTAGGGGCTGGGAGAAGGGAATGAGGGTTCAGGGTTTCTTTTTGGGGTGGTGAAAAGATCTGGAAGTAAATAGTGGCGATGGTTGCACAATCTTGTAAATATATTAAAAACCAAAAACTATACTTTAAAGTGGTGACTTTTATGATATGCATATTATAAAACAATTTTTTAAAGCCATGGTGCTAAAATAAACTGCTTACATTGATGGGGTAGAAGAGGGTTTCTTGGGACGCGACAGTAGAGCATTCTGTCCTGCTATGTGGAGTTGGGGTCAGAGTGCTGGAATGAATGATACTGAGACAGAGACCTGAACGATGAGTTGAAGTTATTCAGGTGAAAAGAGGAAAGGAAACAGGGAAGAATATATCAGCTTTAGCAGCTTAAAGCCAATTTCAGCTGTAACAGGTATAAATAAGCTCCTACCTCTGCCACAGTGTAAGATTGTCAAAGACCTTTTTACCTTAGGTAATTTGATTATCCTATAATATGAAAAAAATAATATCTCATTTTCTTCTGGGGAAAACAAAATACTTATTTTTCATGATTTGATTCTAAATATTTTAAAATTTTAATCTGTGGCATTTTATAATTTTAAATTTTCATGAAACCAGAGCGAGATTCTAGAAGTTGTTTGCGCTTTTTATGGAATTTAGAAATAAAGAGGAAGAAAAGCTTACATCTCCTTGAGGAGGTCAAAGAAAGCTCCCTAGAGCACATCTGATACCCTTAAGGTGTTTTTAAACTCTAAAATTGTGTAATTTACAGTTGCTGTTTTCCGTAGCGCTGGGTATAAATCTGAGTTGCTGCAGAGGCCACAGGCCCGGCAGGGTGTCCTGGCTCTCCCCGTGCTGCCCGCGCCCAAGAACTTGAGCATCTACCTCAACCTAAGTGGTAACTTTGGAGTCACCATCGAATTTCTTTCTTATTATTTTTAGATTTAGAGATTATTTTCAGATCATCTCTTATTTTGTTCGTTAACGTAACCGAAAGGAGAATTCAGTAGTGCTCTCCGTGGTTCCATTGAAGCCAGTGCAAGCTTTTGCTGTTCTTGGTTGCTTTGTTTTTTGTTTGGTTGACAATGGAATCAGATGTCAGCACTTAGCACTGAGGTACTATGTCCTTTACGTATTTGTTATGTTTATTTTTCTCTTTCATTCCTATTAAAATGTGAGCTATGTGAGAACAGGATTTTTTTCCCATTTTGTTCATTGCTCAATAAATAGTTGTTGAATGAACGAACATTGGCAGCCTTAACAGAGTAGTTTAAATGAAGTAGTGGAGATAGAGGCTGGCTTGCTGGGTGCGGGTAGCCTGGGCTGGTAACTCAAGATCAAACAGGACTGGGTGTCTTTTTGTCCCCTTTTAAAAAGTTTGGTAAAGAAGATATTTATGAACATTCTCTTCTTAGTCACTTTTGTTTCTTTTTACTGCTGATAGCTTGTAAAATCTTTTTAAAAATTAACATGTTCTCTTAGGTTTCTGAAATTTATGTAAGTTTTATAATCATGAAATTTATTTAGTACCATAAGTCATTTGATCTCAACTTCTTATGATGACCTTTTAGATTTTGAGAAAATGAAAATTTTAGATATTCTCTTCTTTAACCTAAATGCAGCTGTGAAATGATATTAATACATGGTTTTAGGCCTTAATTTTATTTTTTAAAACTACTAAGCAAATGCTCAAAAAGTAAATCTATGTGTAAATCAGTTTACATTATTCAAAATTCTAGAATTAGACATCTGTCTAATGAATGCTGTTCTAAATGTTGCTAAATGATTAATAGTAATTAAAAGGTTAAATATAAGCTGAAGAAAGCTTTGAATTTTGAAATGTTTGCAACAGCTAGTAATCTGACTGATGCAGACGTTTTGTCAAAGTTGAAAAAGTTGGAGCTAATTAATTTCTTGGGAGACATATGATGAAATTGTAGGTGTGATAACATATTTGAGTAACATATGGTAGTTATGGGGCACCTTTCTAATGACTGAGCAGCCAGTTAAATATAGACTTTTTTGGTGTTTTTCTTTCATTACCATTCATTATTACTATGCTTTTTAAAATGAATTTTGTTTTTTTGGGGTCTATAGTCAGGCTTTAATGATTTGTATTTAAAACATTAAGATGAATGTGTAATTCTATTCTAAATGGCATAAATTTTAGTAAAAAGTTTTCTTAAAGATATAGCCAGTCATTTTTCCCTCAGCATATACTTATATGAATAAGTAAATCTAACGTATGAGGAATTATACTCTGGCAAACGTTGTTCAACTCAGATTACTTACTCTTGAATGAGGACCCAAAAAAATTATACGTATTTTTAAAATATGAAAGTTATACATATCTTTAAAATTTAAAAGGTACATATTTTTAAAATTTAGCCATTTTTTTTCTCTTTTAAAGATTCACTATGTGTATTTTGACTAATTTCCTTTCATTCTTACTTTCTGAATATTGCTTGATTATGACAACAGATTAAAAAAGGAATTAATCATCACGTTATAAAATAGCATGCAACACCTTCATAGAGGCAATTTTGAGTTAAGAATTTTGCAAATAGAGGCAATTTAAATAGTAAATTACAGTTGTTTTCATTTTTTAAAAGTTAGATTTTTACCACAGTTTAGGATTATAATCTGGCGTACAAGTCTAAAATTTCCTAACTATTGTTCAGAAATATTCCCAGCGAAATGAGTTTGGGATGACAATGTACCTGTTGTGCTCCAGAGGTGCCACAGGAGGGTGTCCAGGTAGACACTCCTGGGGCCCAACACTGTGCCCATGAGATTGATGAAATGAAAAAGCAAGCGAAGGCTGTGCTTTTCCAAGTCCGATATTAAAGCAAAAGTGATATGTATGTCTGAAATGAAATAAACTGAAAGGGAATATAATCTTAGACTTTAAAGGAAAGATGGTGTTTAAGTTCTAGAATTATTAAGGAGATAACTGTAACATTTCTTTGGTTTCTACTGTAGATACCACTGTTTAGAATATTACTGCACTTTTTAATATACTTACTTAAAATGTGCATATATTACTAGTTAGAGGATCTAATATCTAGAAACTTCCCAGACTGATTTACCAAACTTGTTCGATATTATCATAATTGTTTTCCTTTGAGTATCCTCTGAAAATTTTTGATATGGACATTTGTCTCATGAATTCTTCCTTGCAATCTGTTGCAAAATTTTCCTTGTCAGTTGACATGCTTTTAGCCAATGGTGATAAAGATAGATATCCATGCAGGACTGCTGGAATATCTTGTCCCAGTGGGCTCTGAACTCAGACCTTCAGTTATATGATAAAGATGAACTTTCAAGTGAGTTACAGTGAAGCACTAACTTCTCATTCATTTAATAAATTTGTAAAATTATGATTAGTACCTAATTATTTGTGAACATTCAGTTTTAAAGATAGCAAGATTCCCTGAAATATAGCTTACGGGTTTGAAAAATGACTTTAGGGATTTATTCTGGGGTTATAACCTTTAAATAATTTAATTGGTAAGATTGTTATGGTGATTAGACTCTCCAAAAACAAAATCCTGGTGGATGATATTTATTCATTTTTAAAAATATGTCTCCGTAGAGTAAAATGATGATTTAGAAATTACCTGATTGGTTTTATTAATTCTCAACAATAATAAAATATACTTTCATTTGGGTCATTTTTCTTTATTAGAGTAATAATCCATGTAATTCTGAGTAGCTGCTAGGCAATTTTTAATGAAGAATGGAAAGATGATAATTTTTCATTCAGTAGAAAAATTTGATATTTGATATTTCATAGTTGAGTAATTATACTTAGAAATAGCATTTTTTTTGCTTTCATAAGTTGTTAAAATATTTTCTATTCAGATAAGTCTGTCTTTATGTTATAAACTAAGTAAATGACAGATATCAGATCTATAAGCCAACGTTAAAATTCACCGTAAAATACTTGGCCCCGATCCTGAAAGCCATGGTTCATTCTAGAAATGTTTCTGGAACAGCAAGTGAATGATTTTGGAAGATTAGAAGATTTACATTTTAAATGCAGTGTAACAATTTTTACCTTGCCATGCATAATTTGCATTGCCAGCTGTGCTGAGGTTTTAACCATTCACATAGCTTATTTATTTTCTGTACGTACTTAGTGAGTCTTGAAGGGACTTATGATTGAAGAGTTTGTGAGAAAGTATGTTAGTAGTCTTATTAACAGTATGGAAAATAGTCCATTTTGTGGAGCATGATGCACTCTGTCACACAGAAACATTTTTTTGGATGCTTTCATAGCCATCTGTAGAGGGTGGATCATTGATTATACATGAGTCAGATAAAAAAGATAATTTTGACATTATCTTTTCTCCCTGAATACCTTGCTTCTGTAAAGTGGTGTGTTAATTTGATCAAATCATTGCAGAGGAATCTCAAAGTTGGCAATTAAAATATATATAGTAAATTTATTGTTTATGACTTTATCTTAGTATTTTCTGTTGACAATGACAATTTTAAGAACAGATGATTAGCAGTCTAGCCTGAGAATAAATGATTATTTTTTTGCCTCTAGGAATGAAAGATTAATTTTAATAAACCTATTTTAATTCTATCCATTTTACATAATTTAGTCACTAAATATATCCCAGAACTTCTCAGAAACTCAGAATTACTATGAAGATATTAAACTTATTCTTTAGAAATTTGGGGGGAACTGTAGATGCTTTATTCATTTATAGTGACCAGGTATACTGACAAAATCTGTTATTTTGACTTTTAGAAATTGTCCTAGCATCATAATTTCTTATGAGATTCAAGATTTGGATTAGTATCAGTAGTTCAACCAGCAAGAAAGATTCCAGGATAAAAGAATTCTTTGCAGTTTGGCTTCAACAATAGGATGCTTATTATATTTCTTAAAATTCATGCATATTATTTCTCTTGAAAAAATTTCATCTTTACATTAAGACATTTACATGTCTTCCTAGCTAACGTCGCATCCTTACTGCTGTCTGTCAGGTAGTGCCACGTGCTTTGCAGTAGATGCCTTTGAATGTGTTTAAATGGTTAAGGATAAAGCTAAGAAAGAGCGTTAGATCTCTGATCATAGTCGTGGGAATGGCTGTCGTCTTACTTGGGCCCAGACATTTAGGTAATTGGGACAGGCCCTTCCCTGGTGCATATTGATGCTGCCGCTGACTCTTAGTGACCCCAGGGATTTGAGAAATCTTTCTGAACTATTGTTTCTTGCCTGACTGAGTTTTTGGGAAATGGATGTTCTATCAGCTCCTGAGCTTTGAACTTAATATTCGAAATTCAGTAAATAAAGTAGAAGGGCTTAGGAAATATTTCAATAGTATCTACTATGGAGCTTCATAGAAGTGAGGGAGATAGCGAATAAAGAAGATAAATTCATAAACCATAGGTTTATAGACATAGACATAGGTTTATAACCATAGACAGTAGAAAAAAATCAAGTCTGGGAAATAGGATATGAAAAGTCAAGGTCGCCAGGTATGAGAGGGGATCGTCTGGGTTGAAGTTTTAGATAGACTGCTTGAAGGACGTGAGCTAATATTAGCCACGTGTTGGGACAGCCATTCTAGGAAGAGGGGCTAGCTACTGTGAAAACGATTGAAGTGTATCCTTTAGAACTTCCTTTAGTATGGTTGGTTGGTAGTAAACTCTTTAGTTGTTTTTTTTTTTTTTATGGCAAAATAATACAGAACATGGAAGTTACCATTTAGCCATTTTTAAGTGTACAGTTTAGCAGCATTAAGTATATTCGCATTGTCATGCAACCGGCACCACGATCCACCTTCAGAAGTTCTTTCCTCCTGTAAAATTGAAACTCTGTCCCCAATAAACAATAACTCCCGTTCTCCCTCCAGCCCCTGGCAGCCAATATCCTACTTTTTTATTTCTGTGACTTTGACTGCTCTAGGTACCTCGTTTAAGTGGAATCATACAGTATTTTGACTGGCTTGATCTCTCTTAGCGTATGTCCTCAAGTTCATTTGTGCTGTAGTCCATGTTAATAAAACTGTGTGTCGAAATTTCCCTTTTAAGGTTTATAATATTCTGTTGTGTGCTTGTGCCAATTTGTTTATCCACTCATCTGTCAGTATCTTTTCATTTTTATTTATGTGAAAATGTATTTATTTTGCCTACATCTTGGAGGATATTTTTTACTATGGTACAGAGTTCCAGGTTGGGATTTATTTTTTTACTTGCTAAAGATATCATTCCTCTCTTTGAGCTTGTGCTATTACTACTGAAATGTTACTTGTTAGTGCAACTAGTGGGCCTTGGAAAGTAATCTCTTTTCCTCTGGGTAATTTTAAGATTTTTCTCTTTGTTTGGTGCCTAGGTGTGGATTTCTTTTTATTTCTCCTGGCTCAGTATTCATTAGCTATCTCAAATTACATAGGTTAATGTCTTTTAGGAAAATTCTTAGCTATTCGTTCTTCAGATTCCCATATTCTGTGAACACATTCTCTCCTTGATCTCCCAGGATACCAGTCAGAACTTCGCGAAATCTTCCCTACGCGTCCTTTCTGTTACCTTCCGCCCTGTTAGTGTTTTCCATCTTTCCGTCTCTTTGTGCTTCATTCCAGAAAGTTTCTTCTCACGGTTTCCCAGTTCACTGTTCCTCTTTAGTGGCATCTAATATATTAAACTTGCCCATTAAGCTTTTATTTTTAGTCCTTATGTATTTCAGTTCTAGCATTTATGTTTTTCAAATTAGCTGTGTCATTTGGATAGTTTTATATTTCAGTGCTGAAAATTTCAAGTTTGACTTTTATCTTCTTGAACATATTAAGCCTAGTTGTTTTATTCACACTCTGTGATGCTTTCAGTATCTGAAGTTGTTGCTGTAGGTCTGTTTTTGTAGGGTTTTGCTTCCGGTGTCTTGGCTCATCATGTGCTGGTTATAAACACTTGTCGTTTCTCATTGTTCATGGTAGCTCGGTCTTAGAGAGTGGCTACAGATACTGTATTGCTGCTTTTAGGAAAAAACCGGATTAGGTTCCTGCAGGCTTCTGCTCACATTTTCATCAGTTGATTGATACATAACCTTCTTTAATGTAAGTTTCTATTTAAGGATGCCTTATTTAATATATATTTTTGATTTATTAACATTGAACTCAAGTCAGCCACACTGTAACTTATGCCCAGATGAAACTTGTCTAACATGTGTTTTTCTCTGTAAAGCACATCACCTCTTTCCTTAGTTTAGAAACACTGGACAGCACTATAGCACTACTTTTGGGTCCATTTTAACCGGGGCGTTGGGCAATTCAAATTTATTGCCGCTCTGAGCATATCTGTGCATGACTGCAACAGCACCCTTTGTATTGATTTTGGGATTATAAATAAATTTTAGTAAGTAGGCAAATTTGCCAGCCAGAATCCAGGAATAATGAGAATTGACTCTGTAAGCTAGATGTTTTATTTGAAAATTATTTGTGGAAACATGAAGCCTTGAATAATGTTATCTTCCTCAAAGAGCTTTTCTTCTGTCTGCCAGATGCCTCGGGGGCATTAGCAATCCTGGAGCACCTTAATTCAAGCTCAAGTCCAGAGGTTTGCTGGTCCATCCACTCAGATGTTGTGAAGTTAGTCTGCAGATCTGTGAACGAGCGAGTTTATTTTTTTGGTTCATCATTACCGTTAGAGAACAATCATCTGTGATTCCTGCTCAATGTGGGAGTTTTATCAGAGTCCTCACTTTGTCTTACGTTTTCAGTTCTCAGTAGCATCTCCGTCTGCATTACCTGATCTTACAGTCAGGGAAGGAGCATCACCTTCTCCCCTTTCTTTCTAACCTTAATTTCTCCTGCCTTTTTGTCACGGTTTTAATACTACCATCTCTCTTTCCTTTTTTGAGTTTTCTTTGGTATTTGAAACATACTATAATTATTTTAAGATAGAATTACTATTCTCATTTAAGTACCTTTCTTAGATTTACACCAAAATGTGGCCTTCAGATTACTTTAGCAATATAAAAATTAAATTCCCTGATTAAAAAAAAGAAACCTAGGAGTTAGAACAAGGCTGTGAAATTTTTTATGTTATTTTTCCTTTTGAAAAAAAAATTTTATAAAGTTAAATCTCAGCCTGCATATTTATTATTTTGGAAAGGTATAGTACAAAACATGACTCCTTAATTTAGCTGTCACCTGGGATGTTATTGTATTTTTTAACACGGGACTGGCTGCTGTGGAGAAGGTAAACGTTAGTCATAATGTTGCCCTCTTTTCAAAACTGTCCTCGTTCCCCTTTAATTCTCTTCTCTAGCAGCAGCCACATTGCTTCTGTTAAAACTTCAGTCCGATGAGGGGTGGCTTCTGTGCTCAGAAACGCCCCCAGAGCTTCCCGCCTTGCTCAGAGGAGAAGCCAGGGCCCTCCTGGGCCCAGAGAGGCTCCAGGCGTTCTGGGCTCCGCGTCCCCTCCGTGGCCCGATTTCCCACTGGTCCGTCCCCGCTCCTCGAGCTCCGACCGTCCCGCTGCTCCGCGTTCCTGTCCCAGAGCGCCGCCGTTCTCTGTGGCGGGAGGCCTCTCCTCCCAGGTGCCTGCTTTGAGTCTTCGCACATCTTTGCAATTTTTCTTGAAAGTCAACTTCGTAATGATGCCAGCCTTGGCTGCCTTCTCTAAAACTGCGGTCCTGCCCCTAACACTTTATGTGCCCTCCTACCCTGCTGTTCTGTTTTTCTCTTCAGCGTGTACCAGTATCTAACATACTGTACACTTCTTATTCCTCCTTCATCAAAATAGAAACTCCATGAAAGCAGTGGGGTTTCTTCCCCTTTTCCCACTGTTCCTCGTGCCTGTCAGAGTAGAGCCTCAATATTGAATGAATAACAAGTGGATGAAAGAAATGTATTATTAGAACCTATTTAATTAAGAGCTTTAATTGTTAGATAAGTCTGTATCAAAATGCAAATAAGGAATGGAAGTGTAAAAACCTCCATATTTTATTTATTCTTTATAGTTTGAAATATGTTCAAACTCACAGAAGAGTTGTAAGAATAACTCAGAGGTCTTTTTCCTGATCCATTTGAGTGTAAGATGCTCCAATACCCCTGAATACTTTCGTGGATTTTTACTACAAATGACATTACCGTATATGAGAAGAACATAACTATTAAGTCAAGAAATTAATACTGATACATCAATCACGACCATCTAATTGTCAGGCTCCGTTCAGATTTTGCCAGTTCTTCCGGTCGTGTCTTTTATTGGACCTTGCATTGCATCTGTTTGCCAGGTCTCTTTGAGTCTGCTTTACTCCGGAATGGCTTCACAGTCTTTACTTTCTGACCTCGATGTTTTTGAAGATCACGTGCCAGTTATTTTGTAGACATCCCTCAGTTTGGGGTCACGTGAGGTTCCTCCACTGTTAGATTTGGGTTGCCCGTTTCTGGCAGCAGTGTCACAGAAGCGATTCTGTGTTCTCGTTGCATCCTCTGGAGGTGGGATTTGGCTTTGATTTATCCCGTTGCCGGTGATGGTACCTTCGAGCACTTGATTGAACGTAGCGACGGCTCGTTTTCTACCCTGTAAGAGTGCTCTTTCCCTTTTTGTTGTTATTATTTTGTAGAGAGATTTTTTAAGGTTATATAAATAATCACGTTCCTGTCAAAGGGGCACCACCTAGTTTTGGCATTTATTGATGTTTCTTGCCTGATTTAAGTGTGACTAAGATGGATGTCATGATAATTTGCTAATTCCGTTATTTTTTGTAAATTCATTTATTGTGATTCTGCTATGGGAGTTCATTTATATCAAGTGGGCTCACAGATTTTTATTTCATTCAAAGAGTTATTATTATGTCTTTTGATGCTCAGATTGATTCAGGTTTGGTTGTTGAGGGCACCTTCACACTTCCGCATGCTTTAGTGTGTCCCTGCCATCCTTCGAGCACCCATTCATGCGATGCTCCAGTTCACCTCCCAGGATCCCGGCCCCAGTCCTGAAATGGGCTGTGTTCCAAGGACTCGGTTCCTTCTGATGTAGAAAATGATACTTAGAACCCAAATCTGAGCATTGTGTTCATCATACTGGGTGTCACTGTTCTCAAGCCTTTTTGGTAAACAGCTAGGAAATAGTTATTATGTACGTGTGTATACATTTACATGTATGATAATGTCTGCATCTGTGTACTGAAAACTGAATCTCTGTCAATATCTCAATTCCTCTTTAGCACACAGAGTTTAGTCCAGCTTCGCCTTTTCTATGTTTGTAACTTCCAGTTATCTTCAGTATATCACTTATTTGGTCAGTCTCTTGTGTGTAACCGATGTCTTAATCCTCGTGGCCATTGGCTTGGTTGGGATCAACCCCTCTCCTCTGCTCCCCACACTGCAATCCCTCCAGAGTCCTGAATTCCTTGCTGGGCCTAATGACTGAAGAGACTAAGTCACCTTCGCATTGTAATACTTACTTTAGAATTCTACAGACTGAAGTGCTGTGAGTTTTTAAGTAAAATCGCCTTATAATAAAGGGATTCTTTTAACGTTTTAACAACGATCCATCTTTGCTGAGGTGCAGGATGTGAAAAAGTCTTAGAATTTTATTCTGGTCTTCATGAACATCGTTTGCTGTGTTTTAAACTTACATAATGGCTAACTTGAAGCAAAGCTTATTATAATAAAATTATACTTGATAAGAAAAGAGTTTGGAGAACCCTGAGAGTTTTCTTTATAATTTAATTTTTAATTCTGCTAACATGGATGGCGTCGTTAATGTGAAGCTCATTTAGCTGATGGTTTTGCTCTTTCCCCAGCTAATCTATCAATTTATTAGTGTTTCAAAGATTTACTTACACTTAACCTTTCATTTTCAGTCACATGGGTTTGCAGATGTGACAAAAGTCAGGCAAGGAGCAAGGAGGAGCCAGTATCGAGTGATGAATTTATTTATTTATTTGGCAGATATTTATTGACTGTCATACACGTCAGTTCTGTTCTGCTGGGAAGATCATGAGTCAAAATAGACGGGGTTCTTGCCCTCCTAGAGTGGGGTTCTCAAACTTAGCGCTTTGGGACCAGGTATTTCTTCTGATAGGAGGCCGTTGTGTGCATTGTAAGATGTTTAGCGGCGTTGCTGGCTTCTCCCCACAGGTCATGACAGTCTCCTCCATGTTCCCCCCACAGCCCCCGCAGTCGCCGTAACCAGATGTGTCTCCAGATATTGCCAAGTGTCCACTGGGGGCGGGGTGCCAGACCACCATTCCTCGTTGAGTCCCCACAGAGCTTGAGGTCAGGTGCCCTTAAAGATAATAAATAGCTAATTCAGATTATATATATAAATATGAATATATGTATTCAGTTATCTATACATTATCAAATAAATGCTGTTTAAGAAAAATACAGAGAGCTGTGAGATTATAATCAAAATAGTACCTCCACACTGAATTTGGAGTTTAGTCAAACAGGTAAAAGTTTTTACTGAGTCTATGTTACGTATTTGATGTGAGACTAGAAACTTAAGACATGGTTGTTTACTCGAAGGATAACCTTTTAAACGTGTAAGAGTACAGTTAGTAACTAAGTTGGGACAGCAGGCAGAAGCGAGAGCAAATTCCACATATGGACTTCCATAACCTACTTCCAAGCTCCTGTAATCTATGCAGGAAAAATATTAATATGTGAAACACATAGAGAATAATTCAAGAAACATAGCAATTAAGGACTAAACTATATCATGTTATTAGTACAAGAGGCGTTCCTTCTTATTTCCCCATCTTGACTTTATAGAAGGCTCCATGGAGAAAGCTTGGATCCTAATTCTTCAGGTTCATTTTTGAGGTTCTCTTTAACATGCCTCAGCTGTTCCTATTCAGTTCTTACACTCTGCTTCTTAACTCCTCACGGAGTGAAGAGTTCAAACATGATGGAGTGAACCACAAGAGAGTCTGGAGGAATGCAGTGTGCCCATGGTTATATCTCCTGAAGACACCATTCCTTCCTATACCAGTGTTGGGAGTATCAGCGTTGGGTTACAACAGAACAATGTTACAACTACCAAGTGCATATCCTGAAAGAAAAGTTCTTTCTTAAACCAAATATCTCTAAGTTTCTTACTAAAAACTAGGACCATTTCATACAGTCATTCTTACACAGACTTTGTATTCCCTGATTTTTTTGCTTTTATTTTAATTTCTTATACTACTTAAGATCCCATAAATTATAAATTTATTAGTCATGCTATTTAAAAATTTTAAATTACCTTTAAAAAGATTTAGGTATGTTCATGTCTTTTCACTTATTTCTTTGAATCGGTTTGCATTCATCTGTTGCCTGCTCAAATCAGTTGTCTGTGGAAGGAAGATTGTAAAATTTGAAATAGAGTATTTGGGGACATGAAGGCAGCTCAAGATGGTACGACATGATGAAGAGGCACAAAGACTGTGAAACTGGTAGAAATAATAGGATGTGGGGGAAAAGGATGTACTGGGAAAGGACATAGGAAATATGCCACAGATATGCTTGCCCATTCAGATATTCGCTTACAGCCAATTCTGTGCCTGGGAAGAAGGTTAAAACTTTACTTTCTTTTTCCCCATTCTCCTATTCCAAGGACCAAGATTTAAGGCTGGTTTAGCTGGTACCGATTAGTACTATTTAACTGAGTTAAATAGACTTCTGTGATGACATCTTGAGATTTAACAATTACAGTATTATTTTCTGGAACGAAACATTCAAAGTACCCAGAAGCCACCGGTGAACTTAAAGAGCGCAGGCTACTTACAAATGAGCGGACTACCTGCGAAGAGTTTGAAAAGTAAAAAATAAAAATTTGAAAGCACCAAATCTAAGACTTGTGTGCAATTAAAATGAGGTTGATTTAGAAAATTAAATTTGGCAAGTGATTAATCCTTAATAAGGCATAATTGTTTATTTTAGGAAAAAATTAATTTAACAAACCTATCATTATGTGAAATTTAGGTAATGAACATGGACAGTACATAATTTCCATAACATTTATAGCATCGACCGCAAACAAGGCTGCATTATCATCATCAGATACAAAGAATGTGCACTTCGGAATCAGACTGGGGAGAGCGCCACTCTGCCTGCTGCGGCTCAGTCAGCGCTTCAGGACCCCTACAAGCGCCGTGTCCTCTGACTTTGTCACATGCACCTTTTAGGTGCTTATGTGCTTGATTTTGTTGGGGAATATCATATTTTTTTGTATTTTCCAGTATTGAGTGGATTTTTCTCTGGGTTGAAAATGTTCTCAGCCAGTGGTCTTTGGTTTTGTACCAAAAGTAGAGAAACTTCCAGTTCTGTTAAGTAGTAAACCAGAGGCCTTTCAAGAAGCCCTGTAACAGCATGAGCCTTGACTCAGCAGCTGGCTGTGATTGGCCGGCCGTCCTCTGCCTTTCCTGCAGCCACTGGAGTTTTGATTGGGTGGAATATCAGTGTGATGAGCACATTGGCTAATCAAAGCAGTCTTAGGAAGTCGTTGGCTTCAGAGCTGAAGTTCCTGGCGGCCAGCCAACCTCCTGAACCCCCTTAATACCTCGGAGCTTAGCCACGAGTGCGATCTAGATTCTGTTTTTCTGTGTCCCGCGCGCTCCCTGCCCTGGCCCCCTATGGCTGGTCCTGTTTCAGTTCTTCCGTTGACTATCTCAGGCCTCTTCCTGTAGAGAGAGGTTCGTTCAGGAATAAGGGTTCCTTTCTTCTCCATTTTGCAGTTTCGAATTGGACTCCTCATGTACCTCCCAGACCAAAGCGCCTCTGTCCCTTCCACAGTCAGACTAGATTTGCTCAGGCTCCAGAGCGGGCCACACAGCAGACTGTCCTGACTTTCTCTTCACTAGACTACAAAGCAAAAGAAAACAAAACAAATGCAATTTATCGTTTTAAAAGATGAATATAGCACTTCCCCCTCAAAAAAAAAGGAACTGTTAGTATATACATAAAGTTTAGATATAATTGCATGTCTTAAAGTATTACTCACTTAAGCTTTTGTGATAATTAAATCTAAATTTAAGCATTTGGCAAAGATATCCACTTCATTTATCATTGTCTTGGATGTTCTTTAAACAGTCTGCTGCTGTTGGTCTATGAATGGGTCTTTTACACACTAAAACTAACCTTGTGGCAAATGTCTTCATATTATAGAAGTTGGGTAGATGCTTCAAGTGTATTGTTCTTTATGATTTTGTCTTGATAACTTCCTACAAGTTCTCTTCAGTAGTCTTTTTCTTAAGAAACATTTAAAACATATATACCTGGTTTGAGATAAACTAAGGTTGTGACATGTAATAGAACAATTTTTACTAGTTAAATTGGGTTAGATAGTTCAGAGTTAGTAATCTTTTCTCCAAAGCATTATCTGACTTCCTATATATGTTTGTAATCTAATGTACCAGCAACCAAAACAAAAGGATGTAATTTTAAAAAATATTTTATTATTTTTTTCAGTGACTTGACTAATTATTCAAGTATTAGACAGCCTTAATCAAAAAATGTTTATAAGGACTTAGTGTGTAAAGAGTGTTATGTTTAGATTCAGAACATTTTAAAGAAATACCTGTAATTGGGGGACAGGGGCATTGAACTTGCTACCTTTGTAAATGCAGAGGGAGGGGTGTTGTGTGTGTGTGTGTGTGTGTGTGTGTGTGTGTGTGTGTGTGTGTGTATGGGGAGGCGGAGAGAGAGAGGAGGAGAAGGAGGAGGAGGGAGGTAGAGGGTTGGGGTGAGGGATGCCTACAGTAGTTGCAAGTGAATGTGAAATTTAAAAGACTTTAGGACACATCTAAAGACATAAAATGTATGTTAATACAGTATATAAAAATTTTCATCAAAGACAATGAATTCTGATTGGAAATAATCAGGAAAATTTAAATCAAGTGGGTTTAAAACAGCATTTTGAAGGAAGAGGGGACAGATTAGTAGAATGTAAATTAGGACTAAGTTCTTGGGCAAATTAATTTTCACTAACTGAGCCACTTTTTTCATAGAACTAATACTTTTGGTTCTTTTTTTTGAAGTGAAAGGAGGGCATATTGCGTTTAGGCAGTATGAGGACAAGTAGGCAGAGAAAGAGTTGTTAGGAGGGAGATAGGAAAAAATAGAAAGATTGCTATACTCATTGAAGCCAAGTGAGAGCAATTACTGCATCATGTAAGGATTTAAGGAGACTGAGGCCTGAAAAGAGGCCGCCAGTGGCCTCATAGTGACCTTCTGAAGATCTGTTTCAATGATAAAGTGCACATTGCCAGAAGTTGAGAGTGAATGGATATTGAAGAAATGAAGTCGTTATAGATTATTCTTTTGGGTTATTTTTTGATAAAGGGAAAGAAAATAAATTGCAACAGGTCAAAGAAAGATGATGCTTGGATGGGAGTGAGCGTAATTCATAGGTTGTAGGGGAAGGAGTCAAAATGCAGAAGGAAATTATGAATATTGGAGAGAGATAATCAATGACATAACCAAACTTAGAGGTAGATAACAATAAAAATGGTACACAAGAATAAGGGCTAGCCCTTAAAAAGGAGGGTGTATGTATATGTCTTCCTTTGAAATAGGGGAAGAGGGTATCCCAAATGTAGATGGTTTCAAGTGGAAAGTTGGAAAGTTGAGGTTATTTACATTCAGTGGTTTCCATGTTTTCTAGGAGGTAAGGTTATTATAGAATGAGAGAGATGGGATAGGGGAGGGGGGTTGAATAAGGTATGTGGTGTGATTTCTTGGTAAATAATCATCCATCACTTTGACTTATAGATGCTCAAGTCAACTAGAGACAATTTTCCAAGGTTGCATGAATTATGATGGATTCTTTTGGCTTAGTTTCATGATTTAATATAGTAATACTCAGAACAATTACACAGAAAATATATAAATCTCCACATAGGGTGGAGATTTAAAAAATGTGTACCATGAAAGAAGAAATAGAAAAAATACAGACCAAAAAATACAGTTAGAAAAAAAGTAGACCAAGGATGCCCTAGAGAATGAGACAAGTGAGTGAGGGCAGGAGATTTATAGACTGGGAAAATAGAGAACGAATGAAGAACTGGAAGTGATAAGGACGAGGAAGTTCAGTAGGAGTGGGGAAATGGGAATATTATCTTAAAATATTAATGGTAGTTATTTCATGCAGTAGTATTTGCGGGGCTACCGTGTGTTAGGTACTGCTCATTTGTAGTTCTAAGAAATAAAGTACCAAAAACGTACCGTTCAGCAAAGTCACCACTAGATGTCACTCTGACTCATGTGGCAAGGCTAGCCTTGACATGTGCTCTTCAAGCTACAAGTCAGAAATATATAAACAGTTGATCCTTAATGGTTTATGTAGATTGATTCTTGATTATCCAGGCATCTCATTTGTACAACAACACCTTGAGAGAATACCTTCTTTAGAACAAAAGCAAACCTTGGAAACTTCATGAGATTAGTACAGCTTTGCATTACTGCTTTATTTTTATTATCTTAATCGCACTAAATAGTATTTCTTTGGTGAACTTTAAAGTTTTTTTGCAATTCTACATCAAAGTTGTGAAGTTATTTTCTTTCCTTAACACTGGTTTAGTTATCTGTCTGCTAGATTGGTTCTGGTTTATACGGGCTAATGAGTCTTTGTAAGAACTAACGAGCCTGCTGATTCATAAGTGGTCAGGATCTCACGTCTGCCCCGGAGCCCTGAGTGGGGTTTGCTTTCTGTGTCCTCCACTCTGAGGAGGAACGCGGCATCTGTCCAGCTCCTTTCGATCCTGTTCTTGTCTTCTCTTTCAACCAGATAGGTCACCAAGTGCAGTTTCGTTCTTCATGTTCAAACCTGACAAAGGGGTCAGGTCTAGAAAGCTTGTCAGACATCCTGCCTGCCCACAAGCTTTTCTTTCAAAACCTCCGAACACTTTTGGACAGCTCTACAATATAATTATTAAACAAACATGCAAAAAAAAGACAAGCCAACAAACCAGCCATGTTGATTTCCTCAAAAACATATATATATATATCTATAAAGAACACCTTGACGCCCCGTATATTTTATAGGGTCTGCTTATCTTGTGATCCATTATGATCTCAAATAATTTTTAACCATGTTTGGAAAAGTCCTATACCGTTTTTTAAGTAAATTGTCTTAAATTTATCCTTTTTGAATTCTGATGTATTTATGGACAAAGTCAGTTCATATTTTAAGGTAGTTCTCTGCGGTACTTCCCTATGTAATAGTAACACTCGTTTGGAAAGGTACCTGTTTGCTGACATCATTCCAGTCTACATAAAAACAAGTATTAATCAAGTGGTCAGAAATGGAACTTGTGGCAAAAACATGGCAAACTCAGAGAAGGGAAAAATAGGGTGAGTAGAATTAGGCAGAAGATGGCACTACAACTAGCTTTAAGGATTGCACGTAAGACTTTCCTTTGGGAAAAAACTTACTGTTCATTGGTTTTAAGACTAGATGTTGGTAGGTAATATTTTGGTCTATTAATTGAAGATATCTTCCTGCAATCTCTTCATGTCTCTTAGAAAAAAATTACTTTACCTTTCGGACAGGCGAACGTGAGCACGTCTCATTGATTGAGGTGTCCTGTGCTAAAGCAGGAGCGGCCGGTGAGAATGTCCTGGACGTGGCGCCGTAATTCTGCTTTCTCAAGACTGTGTTGACCCGGCCATTATGAATTGGAGCCTCTATGAGAAAAAGCATTAAAATATGATGCAAAAATGTGCCATTAATGAGATCCTCTGGAAATTATAATTCCTTTTTTCCCCTTAAATTTACTTTGCCATATAATTTTCATACTGAAACTTCTTTCTGACATTTTTGTTGGCACACGGAAAGGGTGTTCATTTCGTTGTTTAGAGCTTTCCAGTGAAAATAGTATATATGCCTTTTCAGGAACGCACTCCTTTGTTGTGCTAGGAACAGTAAGTTTGCTTAGATAATGGCCGTCTACACTCTCCGTCTCTAATCCCCAAAGGCCTTAACCTCCATTAGGAGCAAATGGAGATTTTTGTTTGCTTCAAGTAGCTTCCTAGGCATGTAAAAACTCTTTTTGACATCATTATTTAGGGGCTCCCATTCTCCCAATGGAATCACCGCCTAACACAAAAACTTTGCAGCTGGTGAGCTCCCAAAGCCCCTTTTGATGATTGTTTTGAAGCTCAGTATGGCAGCTTGCAGTTGTTTCTTTCCTGTACTGGTACCACCCCCCCCCCATGTTCATATTATTCAAGACAATAAGAATTCTCCAGAGGTAAAAGACAAGGCTGAAAACTTCTGACGCCTTCTTCTTCATCTTCTTTTCCTCCTAATTCTTTTCATTCAGAGCACATTCACTAGGTTCACTGGAGATTTGCAAGAAAAAGATCTTGCTACTTTTCTTTTTCTCCCTCCCCCAGTCTTCTCTGATGCCTCACTATCTTTAATAACTCATTTCTTAAAAAAATTTAAAAAAAATTAGTAAATATTCAGAAGTTATGGGAATCCCTTCTCTATGGTGTGTTGAGTTTGAGACCAGGAGTCCAAGGTTCAACCTGCAGTTCTGACTGTGGCCTACTTATCAAACTTTGAAGTTTCTTTATCTCTTACTATGATCTCTATTGAAAAAATGGGTGTACAAGTAACCCAAGCAATTAATGTCTTATTAACTGAGTGACACACTGATTAACAAGAAATTGACTCACGTTTTTTGTTTGTTTTTAACTGCCTTTATCTAATACAGGCTTATATTGGTATTGTTTAGAAGAAAAATATTACTCAAGGCAAATCACGTTTAGTTTATTGAAATATAAAGTTGGAATACATGTTAATTGAATAAGTTAGGATATGATTTATATACTATAAAAACATGTAACACAGCTGTATTTGAGATCTGAAAAGACATGGAACGAAAGGCCAAGTTAGAGATGGATGTTAAACCACTGAAAAAAAATATGCTGAGAGAAACCTGTTTGAATATAAAGAACCACCTTTATTTGAATTTGGTAAGGTAAGTATTAAACTAGGTCTAACCGTATATAGAAACAGAGGAAGCACAGAATTGTCCATTGAACCTGAAAGTTCTTTTTCGTTTTCCTTCTGCACTGGAAATTTGTGTTTTAGCAGTTCATTGATAGTTGTATTAAAGTTACGTTCTAGAGTCAGCGCAGATTTTGCTAAATAAATTTCTTCGAGGGTCTGCCTAATGCATTTTTTAATTGAGATATGATTGGCATATCACATAATAGTTTCAGGGGAGAATGTAATGATTCAATATTTATATAGACTACAAAATGATCATCACAATAAGTCTAATGCACTGATTTTTGAAAGTTATTTTCAAATAACTAGCACCGCAAACATCTTATATAATTATCGTATGTCTTGAATTCACTAAATTCAACTCCACTGGCATCCCAAAAGAAATTCCCTTTGCCTGGTAAAACTCCATCCCTAGTAGCAGTGACTAAATGGGCAGGAGAATCGCAGGTAAAAATAATAAACTGAATTCTGCAGAGCTGAGTATTAATAGCATCAGTTACCACCTATGTTTGTGAATTCGGGCAAATCACTTCACTTGGTTTTTTTTGTTTGTTTTTGTTTTTTGTTTTTTTTGGTAAAATAAGAGGAATTGACCCCAGTCATCTCTAATATTCCTACATTTTAGCATGGTGCGTTCTTTTAACTTACTTCCTGTTTGCCCCGAGAGTACTTGCCGGCGGTGTTTGCGGCTGCAGCAGTAACTCCGACGTAACCCATAGATGACAGCCCTGACCTCACGCCCCAAATTTGCAATGAATTACCTCACTTCTCTTATTTTTGCAACTCTCTAGTACATTGATAATCTTTGAAAACAAATAACATCATTCTATTTATGGCATTCTGTTTTTAGTGGTATTTCCAATTACACAATATAGTAATACTCAATGGCTGAAAATGTCAAATCCTAGAAGACGTAACATTCCTACGTGTGATGTTAAATTAATGCTGGCTCTGAACTGCACTTTTTTTTCTCTCTAAATGGGAGAAGGGTTAAAATCATTAGTTTTGGTGTCATATTTCATTTTCTTATATAGATATGCCCCATACTTCCATTTTAGAACTGAGATCTTTAACAAGATTATTACAAGAAGTTTAAAACTTCCCTATTGCAAAAGAAATATCTTTTTGAGAAGTTAATAATATGTGTGTGTGTGTGTGTGTGTGTGTGTGTGTGTGTGTGTATATATATATATATGCTTCATAAATGAATAAGGACAAATATAGTTAGCACAAATGAGATTCCCATGTGGTAACAAGACTATCCATTTCAAAAATTACCATTGAATGTAGTAAGGAGTATTGGAACTGGTAAATAATAGTGCAAAAGATATAATAAATCAAGAGAGTGTATTTGTTACAAGTAATTTTAAGGTAATGTTTTTCTTGAAGTATATGATACAGCGAAGTAAAAGAATGAAAAGAATACGCCTCTGAATTTTCACAAAGCGAGCACACCACATAACTAACACGCAGGTAAAAAACAACATTACCGCAGCCTCTGAGCCTTCACCTCCAAACACTGAGTCTCTGTCCCTCTCCAGGCTAATGGGATGACTCCTACACCATAGATTAGTTTTGCCTGCTTTGGAATTTGGAGTCCTGGCTTTTTACCCCCCCACAATGCATTTGTGAGATTAACCCATGTTGTTGTGTGTAATAGTAGTTTATACACATCTGTTGTTAAACAGTGTTTTCATTGTATATGTGTATACCACAGTTTTTTTTTTATCTGTTCTACTGTTGGCTGTATGGACTGTTTTTACTTTTTGGCTATACGTCTTTGGTGCCACGTACAGATTTCTATTTGTACGTACCTAGAAGTGGGACTGCTGGATCATAGCATATGTATGTTCAGCTTTTGTAGACATTGCTAACTACTTTTCTGAAGTGTTACACTCCCATCGGCAGTTTATTAGAGTTCCATTCGTTTTTCACCGACACTTGAGATTGTCTTTTTAATTTTAGTCATTCCAGTAGGTGTGCAGTGATATGCATTGTGGTTTTAATTTGCATTTTCCTGATGTCTACTGAAGTTGAGTAATTTTTAATATATCTGCTATTTATTTGGAGTACTAAAATAATTGTACGATACTACATTTAAAAGAAATTAATCTTATGTTAAGGGATATTGTAAATTAGATATTATCTAAAATATTTGGCATAATGACTTGGCCTGTCTGCATTTGATAAGTTGTGAAATTCTTTGAAAATCTTCTCTAACTTAATGAAACTACTCTCGTATTTTAAACCACAAAATTAATTTCAAATGCTTATCATGTAAGAGTTAAAACTGGTTATCAAGATTTTATTGGAAGGAACTATGAAAATGAGGTAGTTTAAATAAATAGTATAAATTTTTTTTTCCCAACGAGAAAAATAATACTAGACATAGAGAATTAAAATGGATCTATGTAACCAGTCTTCGTTTTGGCGGTCGATTCCCACCTCATCTTTGACGCGGAGTTTGGGAGTACGTCGAGCAGTGGTTTAGAGCTATGTCTGAGGAAGAGGCCAGCGTTTCCATGTGCTCCTTATTTCCCAGTGTTCTGTGGAGTTACACTGGATCCACATGGGTAATTGCTGGCCAGTGGACTAGGAGAGAAGATACTAAGTGTTCCCTCCGGGCTGAGGCACCTCACCTCCTCTCTCGTGCATTCTCTTGCCATGGCGACCTGGGTCGTGTGCGCGAGCGTTCAGGCCTCGGGCCGGCCCTTGTGTGTGGGAGCGGTCAGTGTTACGTAACCTCATATAGTTTCATGCCAGTAGATGGGCTACATGTTTTTTTAAAAAAGATGCCCTGCAGCCTCTGAAATATTTTAATGTCCATGATTTTCGTGAGCAGAATACTGTTTTTCTTACATACTAGAGTTCAGAGAATACGTTTATGAGGAGAAATAGGTGCCTGATAGGAAAACAAAAAAAGACCAAAAAGTTTGTTTTTCTGTACTGCCAAACAGGAAGAAAACATAAAAAACCAATGTTTAAGGTTTCTGGTTATCAAAGAGTCCTATTATATGAATCTCGTTTATGCACGTGATTTTAACTGGTTTGCTTTTTAAAAATTTTTTCAACTTAGGAAGGTGACAACTCTTAACAGGAGGCATATGTCACAGAATGTACAGAAGGATTATGAAAAAATATAGTCTACAAGTATGTGTTGAATATTGTGAACACAAGAAACTTGTGGCCTAATCGAGATGAAAAATCCTTCGTTTAGAAAACTAAGGTCCTATTCATTTTCATTTATCATTTACAATAGTTTGCACAAAAGCTCTAATTCGTTTATTTCTTATTTTTGGTTTTGTTCTAGAAAGAATTCTCAGCTACCAAAAATAAACCTGAGCTAGTTCTGAGGTAGGAGTATTTTATATACCATCATGTGTCTGCTGCTAATCTTGTATTAAATTATTTAAGCAAGGTAAGTAGAAAACTTTGGAAATGTGAAATGCATAGTACCAGGGTAATGATCTTAAATAGACAAAATTGGTTAAGAAATTGAAATGAATAAAGAGAAAGTGATACAAGTATGCAACAGTCTCATTGACCTATTTAAGTATCTTATGTAAGATTATTGTTGGACTATGTTCTCTAACCTATAAAAGGAAAATCTCGATTCCCTCTGTTTAACCTCTCTATTATCAGGATTAATATTGTTGTGTGTAAATTTTCACAAGTATGCATGATAGAATTGTTATTGGCTAAAAGGTTTTAAACAACATCACTATGAGAAAAAATAAAACTACTTAATAAATTATTAGAATAGTTTTTTACCAGTGTTACTGAAAATAGGTAATCTAGTGCCATTTTTTGTGTGATATTGATTTGTTTAGCGAGAAAGACTCAAGAGAAACAGTAAAGGAAACAAAAATCAATAATGCTCAAAGACTATATCAAACTTTTTGCAGAAAATACAGGTATATGATTTCATAAAACAAAGAGTCTAACATGAATACTTAATACTGTAAGTCTTTAAAGAACTAGGTTGGAGTTTAGACTACTAAAATTATTTGATAATATAAGGAATATACAGTAGTGTGTGATGAAGTTAACATTAATGATATAAATTTGCCAGATGTAGGGTAAACATTTCCTTCAAAAAACAGATTTCCAGCTTGAACGAGTACGTGACTGAGACCCTTCCCTCAAATTTCATACCCTAGAACTTAATAAATATGCCTAGAAAATTACATAGATGAGGTGTTGGTGTTCTAAAGGGCACAGTATAAATAATTCCTCTTTCTTATCTGGCCTTCTGTGCAATATTGGATATAAAAGGAAGAGTAAAGACGTTGGCCAAAATGTACTACTGATAAAAATTAAATCGGAGGTCTTAGTATGAGAGTCAGATGAATTGCCAGCTGCATGGCAGAGCGAGGCAGGCTTTCCCAGGCAGTGCAGACATGACCGGCTGTTTTCTGAAAAGGGTCCGGATAGTGAATACCTGTGCTAAGGCCATGTGATTTCTGCCACAGCTCCCCTTACTCGACTCCGCGATTGTAGTGCAAGAGAGCAGCCACTGACAATGTGTAAACTAATGGGCATGGCTGCGTTCTAATAAAACTTTATTTAGAAAAACAGGCCGCGGGCCTTGTGTAGTTAGTTTGCTGATCTCTTGCACATAGAAATAAGGCAACTTTGCATTTTCTGCAGCAGACCAGCTTCCACAGGAAGAAGAAAGGCTGAGCTTAATTCTGTGAACCAAGGTTTTTCCCCAAAAAATGTATCCACCAGATAAATCACCAGAATTAGAGTGAGTAAAGGGAGTGAAAGAAGCGTGGAATTATACCCATGAATTCCCCTTATAACAAATGGGGGGAAAGTTTTCCTCTGATCTTTACGCATGCCCCTTTCCAGTGGACGCACAAGAATCTCTTAGTCATAAAGTATCACTTCGTACTGAATGTTCCAACTTTGGGAGTCTTGGTGTTTCATTGTTAATTTTGGCATAGTTTCTCATGGCAGTCTATTTTTGGCTAGTGATAGAAAAAACATGTGAGCTCACAGCAGGACTCTCATCTTCTTGACGCAATGTCAACGTGAGGACATGTCTTCAGCTCACTTAAGATAGCTCAGATGACTCTGTTGATTGATTCATGTTTATTGAGTGCCTACAAAGTGCCAGGCATGTTAAAAATGCTGGAGGTATAAGAGTGACACGGTTGCTGCCCTCCCAGGAGCTGGTGTCCTGTGACGGGAAGGGATTTGAGAAGAGAAAGTGATCTCTAAGCTGAAACCTGAAAGAGGAGCTGGCGGTGGCCAGGTGACAGGGATGGGGAAGAAGGGTGTTCAGTAGAATGAACCACTCAGGCTGAAAGGGGCGGAGTCCGGTCCGCTCCTCGGAGCGGCATCGGCATCTTTGACTGGATCAGCGTGTACAGGGGACGATGGAGAGGGATGGGGCAGGAAGGGCAGAGGAGCGCAGTGCTGCAGGACCTCTGTGAGAGCTGGGTCTTTCAGGACATCAAGGAGTCAGAGGGCTTTTTAAGCCATAGGGTGATGGGGCAGCTTGCGTTTTTGAATATGTCAGGTCTAGATTAGAGGCAAAGATTGAAGCCATACACCTGTGCTGTCCATCGTGGTAGCCATGAACCACATGTGGCTGCTGAGTATTTAAAATGGGGCTAGTGTGGCTGAGGAGCTGAATTTTAAATTATCTTTAATTTTACTGTACAAAGTGAAGCAATAGAAAATATTTTTCCTGTATTTTTTTTGGTAGGACTCCTTTAACACTTAAGCTGTGGAAAACGTAATGTCTACATTGAGTCATGCTGTAGGTGTAAAATACACACTGTAGGATATCTCAACAATTTTTTCATTGATTACATGTTGAAATGATAATATCTTGGATATACTTGGTTAAGTAGAATGCATTATTTATAAAATTTTTACCTGTCTCTTTACCTTTTTAAATGTGGTGTTGAGAAAAATTAAAATTCCATACAAGGCTAGCATCCTGTATCTTTTGGCCCAGTGTGGCCAGAAGTCAGGCTGACGACTTGCAGGACCCCTGTGAGAGATGGTGACAGTCTGAGTTAGGGTAGTGGCAGCAAGGTACGATGGATAGATTTGAGAGTAATAAGGAGAGTGAGAGGATTTGGCATTCAGTTAAATAGAGAGGTGGCAAATTAGTCAAAAGGAATAAAAAAGGAGCCTCCAAGAACTGAAATAAGGAAACGTATATATTGGCTGATAGCAAATTAAACAAATGCATGCTGTGTGTCATTGACAATTGAAATAAAACTATGAAGTTAAAACAGTATCTCCTGCTGTTAGACTTTTTAGCTTTTTAAATGTTTCCTGTTTAGTAGGTACTACCTAGGAATTGGTTCCTTAGAGTTACATAAGTTTGCATTTCTTAGATTGTAGCCAAACACTAAATTTTACAATATAACAGTTTGCCAATTTTATATCCTTGCCATTTATGTCCTTCAATCAATTACCAAGTGGTAAGTAAGTAGGATATAAATTCTCTAAATATCCTCAACTTTGATAATGGTAGTTGAAAGTTATTTACACTTTTTCTTTAAGATTTAGTTTATTCCTATTTAAAAGAATAAGCACTTTTATTTACATTCAGAGGTTGACTAGACCCCCTCTAATTTAAAGGTGGAGCCCTACAGTATCTGATGAGTGTTAAACATTTAATACTTTTCCTGTTGTCCTCCTACGAAATAGATTGCATTTCCAGCTTCGTTTTCTAGTCTCTTAAGCATCTGAAAGTAGTCGAGACAGTTTGTTGACCCCAAAGAGACCTTTTAGTCTCTGGCTTGTTAGACAACAGGGTCTGTGCTCTTCATTGGCATTCAGATCACAGGCGGCCACTGGGCTCAGTGCACAGCCGGGCACAGCTTTAGCATTTAGACAAAGCCACTCTGGCAAAGGAACCCAGTTGTCAGGGTAGCTGGCTGTATTGTAAAGAACTGTTGCATAATGGGGAGACCAAGTAGAACTATTAGGATGCAAATGTGAAAAAAATGGTGGAGCTAACCTGCAAAAACAAACATTTCTTTTTTAGTGAAGAGTCTATTCATTATGCTTTCTTCTATTTAACTTCTCTGGGCTATAGAGGTAGTTGGTGCAATTGGAGTATATTAGTTTATCTTAATCTTTGGTCATAATGCTACTCTATATTATTTTTAAATGAACAGCTCATTTGTATGAAGAGACCAAAGTACTTAAGTGTTTTGGAATCTTTTTTTTTTTTTTTCCTTCTCATAACTTACAAGAGTGTCCTACTTTAGCCTAGATCAGTTTTTATGTGTGATTTTTACTCCCGGATTGGGATGTGGAATCTTTTTTTTGTCCTTGATTTTATTTTATCTGATTTATAGCAAGATTGACACCCAGTAACTTCTCCCAGTGGGCTCTAATTGTCTTATTTGCTGTAGGCTCAAGAGGAAAGTATTGAAATCCTTAAAACAGGAGCGCAGTCTTATTTTACTGTCTTATTAAGGAAATCTCCCCTTTCCCTTGTCTCTCTTATTCTGTTCATTCCTGTCTTGAGTGCTCACTTTTCCTTTTGCCACTTTTCCTTTTCTTCACTTTTAGTTTTCTCTTTCTACTTTCCATATTCCTTAGCAAATATAAAGGAACCCACACATTGGTAAGTGCTGTGGTAGGGAAAGAGAGACAATAATAAATATGAGAAAGGGGCTTTTAACCCAGATCGAGGGGTCAGGGAATAACCGGGATAGCGATGCTGTGTGCAGTTCCTACTTGCCAAGCAGTACCTTAGCGTTTCACGTGATTTAACACATTTAATTCTCACGACTGTCGTACGAGGTAAGCACCGTTATCTCCATTTTGCAGATTACTGTCTTGAGGCCCAGAGAGATGGTGACTCGTGTAAGCACATACCATCCTTGGTGCAGTAGAGTCAGGAACGGCTTTCTCGAGGTTGCGAAGGTAAAGCTGAGACCTGAAGGGATGAGCTACCTGTTACCATGTGCAGGGAAGCGGGTTATTGGAGAGGGACCAACAAAAGGTGACAGAATGGAATCTGTCACCTTTCTAGTGGTGAAAGTGGTTCTGTAGGGCCGGAGGTGGTCTGTGAAGAAGGGACTGGTGAGAAATGATGCTGGAGAGAACTACTGTGTGTTTGAAGAATATTGTACGTACACTGGTTGAGTGTGCCACAGTTCACGTACTCAGCAAGTATCTGTACGTGTCCGAAGTGCCCGCTCCATGGGCAGCGTCAGTCAGGAAGGTGGAAAGAAGTGCCGAACGTGGGTCGCATCCATCTGATGGAATCTGATGAACTTTGAGGTTTTTTGAAAAATAGATGAATTGTGAGCTAAGTCTTTGTGCCTCTCTGTTTTATTTTCTTTTAAACTGGTGTATGCCTTGACTTTCTCATTTTGAAGTTAGGCTTCCTTTTTTTTTTTTTTTTTTCTTTTTTAAAAAATTTTAGCACTTAGCACTTTCCAAGATTCTGAATTTCTTTAAGATTCTACCACTGTAGTCTTCATTCTTGTCTTGTTTTGCCTTTGAAATATCTTTAAGAACAAAGTTGCTCTACAGCTGGTGTTTTCCTGACTTTTACATCTTTATTTTCTTGCTATTCATGCTTTTTGTTTTCTCCCAGGACTGTGCTTCTCTCAGCCTCCTTTAGCACTTTTCATTTCTAGTAAATTTCATTAACATCAGGCCTCAAGAGCAGCCATTTGAGGCCTTTTGTTTTTTCCTTAACCTCCGTTTTTTTAATTGAACCTGAACGTTGATCGTTATAGTTGGTCATGATGAGTGATTGTAACTTCTAACATATTGATCACTCACTGCAGTATGTGGCAGGCACTATGCTGATTGCTCTATATATATTATGTCAGCCTTGTAACAGCTTTCTGTGGTGGGCCTTATTATATCATTGTCTGATTTTATAGTGAAAAAAAAATGAAGCTTCAGAGGGATTAACTTTATCTGGGTCACACTGATAGTAAATTGGAATGTCAGAATTTGAACCCAGGCATCTGACTGCAAAGCACACACTTTAACCCTCATCTCAGGCCTTCTGTCTGATACTTGCATTTTTTAATGTTTATAGATTTGTTTTGAAATCAATTTGTAGCAGATAATTTAGACTAAATATAACCAAAGCTAAATGTATCCTCTCCGACCCCCCAAATGACCTACTACTGTATACGTAATATTTACTTAGGATGTATTTTGCATTTATCACTAGCAAAAAGAAATAATTTCACATTTTAATCATAAATGGTTTATTTTCAACCTCAAATTCATTCTGCCATTCTACTTATTTCCCATGGCACCACCTTAGGTGCTTGTCATTCCCAGGCACTTCTAAAACATGGCCCTTTGGTTGGATTTAGATTTAGTTTTACGTATATGATTGTGTTAAACATGAATTTACTTCTGCAGCGCAGTCTAATTAAAAAGGATAGAAACAGCTGGAAAAACTAATGACAACGTTAATGATGACAGTGACTGCAGTGATGACGATGGTGGTAAGAGGACTTAGCCACTCAGATGCTGAAGTTTGTTGCTGGGTATTCTACAGTGGTCTCTAATAATGAAGAAGAATGGTGAAAATGTTATGAGGAAATGGATCAAATTTTTTTTCCAGCTGTAAAGTAATATTACTAATTATTTTCAGTATGAATAGCCTGTTAAAGTTTCAAATACCTTACTAAAATGATTTTACAAGTATTTTAAAATAATGTAATAATGCAACTTACATTTTATAGTTCACATTTAAAAAATAATCAGTATTCCGGCATTTCAGTTTGTTTGCTGACTTCATTTATGCACTCATTCACCTACTCACTCATTCATTCATTCATTCATTCATGAATTCTTTATTGGTCACATACTTCTTGCTTACTGGAAGCACTAGCCGGGTTCAGGGGGCATGCCGGTACATGGGGCTGGCAGTGTCTGCAGCTCAGACTTGACATTGCATTTTTTTGGATTTTAGGAGGATCATCCCAGCCAGATTTTTCCTATTGAGAAGTCCTGCCATATTTGACCTTTGTGCTTCTTTGGGCTTTGTATTAAATCATTTGAAAATCCTGACTTTAGATGTATGTTTATATTAAATGGATATTGGTTTGTTTACTCTGTATTTTTATAATGGTTAGCCTTTTGTTGTTGGCATTCTGAAGTTTCCTTTTCCCCATAGTATTATGTTTTTATGCTTTATCCATGCCGTGTAGTTATAGCTATAGCTATTAGTAGGTCATGCCTTTTAACTGCTATGTAGTATTCCACTTGAGTAAATAGCACTACATTTTACTTATTCTTTAGTTGATGAGCTTTTAGCATGTTTCCCCTTCTATTTAATCAAAACTACAATAATTTGAGTCTCTTCTGAGTCAAAACTTTAGACAACTTTTGAAAAAGAACTATCTTTGCGTGTTCATTTACTATTATTATTATTTTTTTATTATTATTATATGCCTTTAGTATTTTCGATTAGGCTGGTTCCCAAAAGATTCTGGTTAAATTAGTTTAAATGGGCTCTGGTCTGCCCTCTTTCCTGCCTTAAGAGTGAAAGCCGTGAAATGGTCACTTTACCTGGAGTGCGTGAGTTGGCAGTACTGAACAGGTAAACGGAAACAAAGTGTAGGAAAGCAGCTAATTATAGTCATTGCAGCTGGTTTCAAAGTACTTCTAACAGTTTGTGCATAATGCTGACTTGAAAGCATCAAATGGGTGCTAGTTGTGAAATAGAACACCTGTTTGTTGTTGAGCATGTGTTTATGCAGATGATTGTTGTTGTCAAAGCACCTTGATGTAGAGTAGTCCTGTTTACATTTACATTCTCCCCAAAGGATTAACAGTGTTCTCTCAATACATTTGCAGTCTATTCTCCTCTCAAAGGCTGCTGTTTGGAGGGTGGTGTGAAAGAGGCAACAAGTTCTTGCTAATCACTTGAATATACATAATTAGCTACAGTCTGGTGCACTGGATTCTTTGTAGAACCATTACAATACTGATTGGCAGAGCACATGACAATAGATGTGTTACCATATCGTTGTTGAGGGTTCTTGTTTGTTCATTGGTATGGACTCTTTATTTTTCTGAACTTGAATTAAGTTTTTATTATCAGTACTAACCATGTTGTTCTTTTTAGTGAACCAGTGTCAGTAATACAATACTCTTTAAAGTCGCCACTAAGTAGTAGTGTTGCAAATTTCTACATCACCTAGAATCTGAGATGATTATTTAAGACACTTTTGCCGTAGTAATTTCAGAGGTAGCTAAACTCAGTCCACGTTGGAGGATTTTTATAGCAATTAAGAAATATAAGTTTAAGATAAGTAGATCTATCCTATAAGCAAAGCAATACCTTCTCTTATTTCCTGTTGTCCTAGCTCTGCATCACACTGTTGAGTAATTCTGTTGTAGAAATATTTAGATTTCAAACTTTTGCATCTTGAAATGTGAATGCAAATGAGGGTCACAGGCATTTCAGATAGCTTCCCATAATGGCCATTGGGCCATGGTAATTATTTTCCGTTCCCACTCCCCAGTGCGCTCAGACCCACTCGGGTTATTCCTATAAAGTCTTGGACAGATGGTCACAGCGTTCCAGAGGTCTAAGTGTGGTTTTCCTCCTTCCAGAAAATATTCTGATAGCACCATCAGACTTCAGATACTCTGATTTAGAAGTGTTAAGAAAGAAGACACTTTCTATATGAATTGGAAAGGAAGTGTGTTAACTTTATCTCTTCAGGAGGTTATAGTGTTGGCCTGTTTGACTGAGAATCCCACATGTGGCTAGCATTTCCTGAAGTCTGACATTTAAGATTATTTTAGGTGGTATAGGGGAACATTTTAAATTGTGTTAGTTAAGTATTTATTTTTGTATATTCGAAGAATATAACTAACCCATCAATCCTGTTCTTTCGTGGTATGGACAGCAACACGACTACACCCAGGTGAGAACAAATAGACAGTTAATTCAGAGCTTGCATAGCTAGGGAGGCAGTTAGTCACCTTCACTTACACCTGGCTGATCTTCAGGGCGAGCGGAGGGGTCGGAAAGCTTTATAGTTAAAAACCCCCGGCGAAGGCTTCAGGTGTGCCCCGATGCGGGTCTCAGCGCAGGGAGGCTGGAGGCGGGCATCTCTGTGATTGCTTTGGGAATCGTACTTAGCCTTCTCTGGTTGGTCTGAATTGGAAATGGGCGGATTTCGGGAACTGGTAGTCATTGCCCAAGTCCTGACTGACCTGGGCAGTTTGCTGCAGATCCTGTGATGTGGGCTTCCTGGGCCAGGGTCAAGTTCCATTGTCATGGACAGTCTGGCTGTCATCTGTTTCCTGTGGGTAGTTGTGACAGTCAGACTAAAGCTATTTAGGAAAAAAAAATATGTAAACCTATATGAAGAAGAATATCAAAAAGATAACACCAATAGTATGTGAGATGACACAAATTGTGAAGGTGGTAAATGAATGAAATTAGGGAAGAAAACTAAAAATTGGTAAATTTTAATTATGTATCAGGATGTTTACTAAGTTTTTAATATTTTATTTCATTTCATCCTCTCAAGAGCTCTACAGGTAGAATATTAAAATTCTGAAATTCAAATGAAGATCTTGAGGGTTAGCGAAGTGCACGGTCCAGGGCTGCACAGCTGGTAAACAGAGAGGCCAGGATTCCAACCTAGAGCTTTCTCACTTGACAGTTACTCTAAAAAGAGGCGTGACCTCTCAGTTCACACATGTACCTTTCCCTGAGCTGAGCTACTTGACTACATGAATATTATTTTCAGTGTTTTACTGACAGTGCCTTCTTTTTTTTCTCCTCGTAGAATATTCTTTTTAGATTAAGGGGTGGGGGCCTAAAAATAATTTCCATTGACGTATAAAAGTGCACGCCTGCTAGTTCTCGAGTCCGTGGCCACGCACACCCTTGTTTGAAGCTGCCCTGGGCTCCGTGTCGCTGCTGCCACCTGCTGCCATCGTCCGGTGAGAGGAGCTTGGGTGCTGCCCGTGACCTTGCCTTCTTGCTCCCTCAGTTCTGTTGCCGTATCGGGCACACGTTCTCTAAGTCTCGTCGACTGTTGTCTGTGGTCTGACCATTGGGGACCTTGTCATGCCGTCTAACTGCAAAGCAAACCCGTGTGAACCGTACAACAGCGTGATAAGTGGCTGTAGCGGTCACTGTGTTTCTTGCTTTCACTGAGCTTGTGGTGGGTTGCTTTTAATGTCTCAGACGTTTACATATAAAAAGTTTGTTATAAACAAAAATAATCCAAAGATAGTTTTGAAACATAAAAAAATTTAATGGTCTTTGGAATAAATAAGAGGAGACGTTGAAAATACAGGCAAGAAATTATTTTATGCTGGTATTTAAAGTGACCCATTCTCATTGGGGGAAAATTCAGAATATATATAAAGAAGAAAATTGTAATCTTTGATAATTTTACGATCCAGAAATGAGTCATTAATAGTTTGTATTTTCTTCCTTTTTTTGTCTTTGCACATACTTGTATGTATTTGAATTCCAATATTTGAAATTTTGTATCTACTTTTTTCTATTAGCACTATAAACATTCCCATGTCATTAAGAACTTTTCATAAGCATTTTATACTGTAATTTACCTACCAGTTCTTCTCAATCATTAGTTAAAATACATTTTGGAATTCTTTTTTTAATTAAAAATTATTTTCAATTACAGTTGACATTCAATGTCATACTAGTTTTAGGTGTGCAGCTTCGCAGTTAGACATGATGTAACTAACGAGGTGATCCTGGTAAGTCTAGTACTACCCCGCCAACACCGTGCATAGTTATTACTGTATTATTGATTATATTCCCAATGCTGTACTTTTTGTCCTTGTGATGATTTCATAACTGCCAGTTTGTACTTCTTAATCCCTTTACCTTTTTCACTCAGAGGATGTGTGTGTGTGTGTGTGTGTGTGTGTGTGTGTGTGTGTGTGTGTATTATATAAGGATTATGATACAATAGTAAAGGATTCAAAAAAATCTTAACGAGCAGATTGTCAATGCTTTTCAGTGCTGAGTGGCGGGTGTCCGGGATGTGGCCGTCCTGAGCGGTCAGACCAGCTGCCTGGCCGGGTCCGCAGGGTTAGCACAATGCCGGGAATGTGGACTGTTGGTCGTTCGGAAATTGGTGCTTTGTCTTTAGTTTCCAGGTTGTATGTGGTTTCTGTTAAGTTATTAATGTCATAGAATTACAGCATCTTTAAGCTGTTGGAATGGCAATTTTTCACTTATTTTAAGAGATGTAGCTGAGTGTCATACAGTTAGGTGAGTTATAAGGTGTCAGCATGCCTCTGTGGGTAACTGTCAGATCAGTGTTATAATTCTCTTATTTTTTTAAACTCAAGTCAGATCTATTAAATTTTTGAGTTGATGTTTATAAAATATTTATGATGCTTCATTTTCTTGGTTTTACTTTTTCTTTACTAGAAATAGTACTCTTAAATATGAGAGTGAAAGTTCCTTTTCTGTCGATAAGATGTGAAACTTGGTTTCAAGAGTTTTAAGTACCCCTAAGGTACTGTTTAAAGAACAGAATTTTTAATTTTGCGTGTTTCAACCTATAAATTGCCATTAAGGGTATGAATCCTTATAAGAGTAAACCTTCGGCCCTGCGGGTTGATTTATGAAGACTGACCGTAGGGTTAAGTATTGTCTGTTGTCCCCTCTTTGTTCCTCCCTTAACAGATGTCAGGGTGCACTGTCCTGCCCTGCCTTTGACCATAGTGAGCATTCCACTGCGGTATGTTTTGTAGGTAGGGCTCCTTTTTAAATGTTAATGTGTTCATGGTAACTGAAAACGTTTATATTTGTGCGAATTGCTCATTTTCTGTCATAACCTGGGGTATGGAAGGAATCTTTTGAAATCCAGGTGAGGCCAGTGACAGGAGGCAGATTTTGCCAGAGTGCTGACCCTTTGTCCTCAGCTCGAGCAGGAGCCTTGGCTAGGCCACATATGTAACTGCCTAAACGGGTGGGATTGGCAGAGTCTTACCTGCCTCGCTTTGACTTTCTGTGTGTAGATTTGTTGAGGGATGCCAGGCATTTGGGTAAAACAAATACCTTTTTGCGCTCTATCCTATCCGTACCAAATTTCCGACTTTTTCATGAGGATGCTTTGGCTTTGAAGGGCTATGAGAACCATGAAGAAGATTAATTTGACTCTTACTTTGAGCATTCCGTTGCATTTTGAACGTTATATTTTATTCCCTTGGCCATTTTGTGTGTGTGTGTGTGTGTGTGTGTGTGTGTGTGTGTGTGTGTGTGTCAACTCTTATGTAGCTGTGGGACTGAGTGCTTGTCCACAGTTAAAGAACTTTCTCTTGGGATGAGGAAGAGACTGTTGGTTGATAAGTTGACCAACAACAAGTTTTTCAGGAGAATTATTGTATGTTATTTTAAGAAATTGCTGTTGTAAATTTATCATAGGAATTGAACTTAGATATTACTCAAGACCCTAGTAAATATTTACTGTATTTTCAAGTTATTATATGTAGTAGCTGAGTTCACTTTAATGTATAAAATATTTCTACATCTAGTAGGTAGGTCAAATGATATAAATCTCACTTGTTTTTGATAGATTTAAAAAGCCCCATTTCTTTATCCAGGGAATTTTTCCAGATGTTACCACTGGAATTTACTTACACACCCTCTAATATATGTAATCAATCTTGTTCTGTTATTATTTATATTTCATAAATAATTGAAGTAGATTTGGCCTGCATACTGGTGAGTCGGTTTTCCCCCAGTTAGAACTCCAAATCTGTCCAACTGAAGATTCATTATGATGCCCAGCAACAGAGTAATCAAAACAGACTTGAAAAAACCATCAGCACCCACCAGCATGACAAACACATTCTTGTTGGAGCTTTTAAACTCCAAATTTTCCCTGTACTAGACTTTGATGAGTACTCATGTCTTACAAAGGGCGATAGCCTTCTCGGTCTTCTCTAAGCACTTGCTAAATGAGTGCGTGCACATAACCACATTTCCCTGTGTACTTTTAGCTACTGCTTTGAATATCGTGTTAGTGTGTTGCTTATTTATTTCGGACAATTGCGACACCTTTAAGCCATATATGTATATACGGCATATACATCCTTTTCATTAATATACCCAAATCTTATAAGCCGATTACCACTTTCACTGATTTTTCTTGGCATTCATATTTTGGAAGAGTTACATATATTTAACTTTAGATGGAAAAAGCCAAAGTGGCCTTTAAGAGGAATGCGAAGATATGCACGTGAGCTCTTAGACGTATTATTCTAATTTATTTAGTTGCCATTGAGGACCTAAATTTGGTGGTTCATGTCCCTGCCCCCAACCTTTGCAAATGACTGTGTGCAGTAAGCAAAGTTACTGCTGGAGTGTATTATTCCCGTCTTTGCAGTAGAGACAGAAACAAGGCGGAGATCTGCTGATCTGTCACGCAGCCTGACTGGTCCCCGTTTTCCAGAGAGTAGCTTATAATATCCCCTCCCCGCCCGTTTGTGGACCGCGCTTTTCCCTTCTGCAGTACAGTCCTCACTCTAGTCAGATGGTGAAATCCTACCCATCAGTCCTTCAAGTTGTAGTTCAAGCTTCATCTCTTTTATCCAGTTCCCATTGTCCCCACATGAAAATGAAGCCTCTCTTCTGGAACTCTGCCAGCATTTCGTCAGAACTTTTCTGATGTACTTATCATTGTTTTGTTATTTGCATACCTGATTTTCCTTTCTATATTGTGAGATATTTTATAATAGTAGTTGCCTTTTATTCATATTTTTTTCCTCCAATGCCTTATGTTTGTTGACCAGCAATGTGATGAGTGAAGTAAGGATTTTAATTTAAAATTTAAATATGTTCTCCCTCTAGACATTTAGTACTTAACTTATTATTTCTGAAAGGTGAGCTGTAGTCCAACTGTGTTAGGATTCCTTGGGATGCATGTTAAAAATGAGTAATTTTCTAGAAACTGGAATTAGAATTTCTAGATTTGGGATCCTGCAAGATGGGTACATTGCTTTCAGTACCCCTGCTAAGCCATATTTATACTAAAATTTAGCACTCCTTAAATTTTGATGGAAGTCAGTAAGAAAATGTATTTCAGCTTAGAGATGTTTATTTAAAACATCATTTTGTCAAAAATATAACTAACTTTAAGGTATAGTAAGTTTTACAGTGTTGAAAAATTCCTCATTTCTTTTTGAAAAAATTACATTCTGTGGAAACCAAGTTTCTTACTGAATTCGGTTTTTTATCTTGATTACTGGTTTATTCACATAATAGTTCTTTAATGTTTGGAGGTTTTTAAAACTAAAATTAGAGCTACCAGTAACTGATTTTGTTACTATGTAAGTAGAAAATAGTACAGCGGCACTCAGTGAGGAGCAGGCTCTTCTCTGAAGTCTCAGTGCTCTTTCCCCTCACTTCCCTGCCTCGTCCTGCCTCTGTTGTTTCCTGGGGTGCAGACTGTTCCTTCGAGGACCTTGGGGACAAGAGCTCTGTCTTCCCCACCTGGCTCACAGAGCATTGCATTGGTACAGTGCTCAGAAAAGCATTTCTAAATGATTTGAGGAGTACTTACATGTTTCTTATAAAGAGGAATTTATTGTATCTGACTTGGAAAACAAGATCGTACATTTTGTAAGACTCAGTTTGAAATGAAGGTTTCTGAGAGAGAAAACTTAATTTAATTTGAATTTTGTCATAAAAAGAAGCCAATGAAAACACTATCCTTTGTCATGCTGCTTTCCTTAGGAATTGATGCTGGATTGTGCTTTTATGTCTCATCTAGTGAAAGTAATGGTGAAGTAGGAGAGGCTTTGAGTATAGGGATCGGGACCTTGAATCGGTAACAATATGAAGTGAGAAGTACTAATGTGACCTAGTGAATTATCTAGAATTCTAGAGAACATGTACCTTGTATTCTCAGACCTGGAGACGGAGTGGCATTTGAGCCAGAGTCGACTGGGTTCAGAGTGATAAATTCTGTGTTTCCTGCTACTATGACATTCAGAAGAAGAAAATAGCTTTGAAAGTATGGATCTTTTAAAAATTTTTTTCTTGTGTGTGTGTGTGTGTTTTTTTTCTTTTTGAATAGTGACAGGCATCTATGAATAGTGATGAATTCAGGAAAACTCCTAGGCTAGACATTATCTTGACAGTTGGCGGACAGATGCTCCTGATTTGAGTGTGAGACTGAGGTATTCAGAAAGCACTTCAAAACACTGTCCTATGCCAGCCAACTGTATTTTCGTTATATTGAGATTGAGGTTTTAGCTGCTTTGTTATAATACTTCTTGATAAAGGCCCGGGTGAGCTGGGTCAGATACTTATGGTTCGTTTATTTTGAGTGTAACAGTATCAGTCATCTTTATAAATTGTCTTTTAGACCTTATTATTTGTAAACTGATGTATAGGGAAAAAAACGACATATACATATCAACAATTTCACTTTGAACATTTTAGGTGGAAATGATAAATGTTGAATGAAAAGTGGCTTTGATAATTTTGAAAAAGTGTTCAGATTTATTTCATCCATTTCTCGAGAAGGATTAATTACTTCCTAGACAAGTGCTATGTTTTTATATTACTCATGTCTAACATATTCGAGGTATGATTTGTCATATTTTTCTGAATTAGTTGATGTTTTATTAAAGACATGAATCTTTCATTCACTTTTTCATGTTTAGGAAGAAAGTTCCCTTTGCCACGGGGGATCGGGCGGGGCGTTCTCATCCAGGGTTCTCCAGTTTAGAATTTGTTCTCCTTAGTTTGACAGAATGTGTTGGGTCTCTGTGTAAGGTCGGGGCCCCTGACCTTATTTAGAAGCTGTGACCTGGGAATGTGATATCAGGTCACTGGGAAAGGTGAGGTTTTGTCATCCAGGGAGGAATGCCTTTTGTAAAACAAATTTTGGTAGTTATGGTGTTTTCTCCTTAGCACATTATTTATATGCATGAACTCAAAAGCATGAATGGAATATGTTTTAGAAATGTAAACAATTAGATGAAACTGCTTTGATGAGAGGATGGCTTTATATTATAAAGTAAATTTAGCTTTATTGCTGTTTCAGTTTATGTATCCATGTCTCTAAGTTTTGTTTTATAGCATGTTTCTCTTTTACGGTACCAAATTCAAATGTAAGCTCATGTAATAAACACTTAACACCAGCGGTCTGGTGCTTGCAACGTGAATTTAGCAGATGTGTCAAAATGTATGAATTGTTCTTAATGTCAGACATTTTGTTCATGAGAACAGCATCACACCTGCTGTGACCTTTTACGCAATGTAAACTTTAGTGACTGTAAAATTAAAATGTATTCATTTCCGAAATGAGTTATGAAATTATTTGGAATGTTTTATATTTGGCTCTTTTAGAGATTTTATTATGTAATATGAAAAGGATCAAATCTGGTCGAAAAACCGAAGTGCTTTATAATGCCTGAGTTTCTTTTATCATTTTAAAACAGTTTATTAGAGTAATCTCCGCGCTGTCCCTTGTCCAGGAGTAACAGAAAAGTTTATCTAATACCATGCTAACATCTGCTTCTTTTTAGCACTGACATTATTTAATTCTGTGATTAGATCGATACCTTCCTAAAGATAGATAGGATTACACTAGAATAATAAATTTTCCAAGGTTATTAATTCCTTTCTCTATGTGATATAAAAATAGTAAAAAAATATAAGAATTACAAGAGAACTGCTTATTTTTCGTAGCCCTGTTTGCCAGTGGAATGTGTTGTGGCACATACTTCAAAAGAATGGTTAACATGCTTGTTTTTTCCTGAAAGAGAGAGAGACATTGTGAGCTAGAAAGATGGGAAGAAAAAAAGACAAGTAGTGATGCATTTTGATTTGCCATAAATTGCATTGACCTTTGAAGTTTATTAATATACAGTTCTGAAAGATATTCATGGTTGAGGAGAATACCTCTTTAATTGGTTATAAACACTTGAATTAAGGTAATATTATGATATTACTAAGTGTTATTGGGTTTTTTTTTTTCTTCCTCATCTTTTAGACCAGAGCAACCAGGTCAACTTAGAGACCCTATTCAGGAGAAAAATAATTCAACTCTATGTAATATGATGAGCACATGAAGATTCTACTTATTACCTTATACTTATATTTGACACTTGCTCATATTTGATTTAGTACTTTTATATTGAAATAATTTTTTTTGACTATTTGGGGTATCTGTGTGTGTGTGTGTGTGTGTGTGTGTGTGTGTGTGTGTGTATCTTAATCTTAAAAAAAAAGGTTTTAAGCTCCTTAGAGACAGAAACTGCTTTTTTATATTGTGATAAATTATACAGATAATTTGCCATTTTAACCATTTTTAGTTGTACATTTGCTTTCATTTCTTATTTGTGTCCCTCAAAAAAGGCAGTTAAGTAAGAATTCATTAAGAATATGCATTAGATGTTCAGTATACCAGAGATTGGCTACTTGTTCACTGAGTGCATTTGCTCACCCTTCACCCGACCCCAGCATGCAGCCTGACTGTATCACCCAGCCTTCCTGATACTGCGTGTGGCCATAAGGCTAAGTTCTGGTCAATGAAATGTGAGCAGCGCTTCCAGGCATGGCCTGTAAGCATCTCCTGTGTTCAGTTGTCTCGCTCAGTGGCAGTCGTGAAGTCAAGGAATCTCCAAAAGGAGTGAGCATGGGTCCCTGAGTTTCTGCCGAGAGGAGAGTCCCCCACTGATAAGGCACCTCTATTTGACTTCACATGAGCCCCACATAAGACTTTGGTTGCGCTAAGCCACGAAGATGTCATGGTTTATCTCTTTCAGCGGCTCACTAATACACTCAACACTTTTTGGAGGGAATAATGTAGTTTACTTAAAATTTAAATCTCATTTGTTAAGAATTAGAAGTGGGAGTCAGGAAAACAAAGTGAAATTGGGAGTGCGAAAGTGAGCACGATCCTCTTGGTGGAGGAGTCAGTGTGGAACTCAGCGAGGGGAGGTGAATAAAGGATAGGAAGAAGAATCTGGAATGTTGTGTTAGAGAATTGATACAAAAACCCTACGGCAGGAAGTTACAAGACGAGCAGTTTAGGAGGGCAGTCCTTGGGAGGAGGGGACGAGGGGACACTGTGAAATACGAAAATCGGATCTCAGAGTTGGAGGATAGGAGTTGAGACACTATTGATTGTAAAGGCATTTTGCCTCATTCCACATGGGATTTACTTTTTTTTTTTTTTTCTTAGCGTAGGTTTAGTAAATATCTTGACAAAATATAATATTCAGAAAAAGGCGGCATGTTTAAATGAACAGTCGCAAACCTGTATGTCTTGTGTGCTGCCGTTTAGATTCATTACCTGAATTGTTTTCTGAATGAGTCATTCTCTAACGTATATGAAAATAATTATGGCTGTGATTTTGCATATATGAAATACAGTGTATCATATTTTTACTGTGCCTAAATACAGGTGAAATTTACCTTATATTTTAGAATTTTACCCTAGAACCAAAATACATATAATATTGGATAGACTATTTAAAAAGAAAAATATTCATCACTTCATTTCACTAACATTTACTCTTAGTGTTTTAGTTGATGCCATTTAATCTTTTGTGCTTCAAAATTGGATTTTAAAAGTCAGTTTAAAAAATGCAGATTGATAAAATGTTTGTGTCTTAGATAGCTTTTGAAAAAAAATCTTTAAAAATGAAGACTTAATGTAAGTTAACATGCCCATGCTTTGGGTGCTGTCGTTACGGAAGTAGCGGCTACTCGTGATTGACGGGAGGGGTCCTCTCCCTTCCTACGTAGAACATGCAGCATAAGGAGAACAGAGCTTGTTCTTTTACCCTACGTTATTCCCATGCGTGAAGAAGGTCACAAATGTGCTCTGTTCTATAGTGTCCTAGATTCAGTGTCCTGGGTTCATTATAATGTATTTTAAAACTAGAAATGCTATTAAAGCTGATTTGAGTTTTCAGGATTTCTTACAAGAGTAATGTTGCATGTGTGCTCTATGATCTTTGAGTTAGTTGGAAACGCACTGGAGCCAAAGTCAAGAGAACTGGTCTGCGGGCATGTCTCTTAGCAACTCTGCATCTTGGTTTCTAAATCTGTAAAATCATAATATCCTAGAATTTTAGTGTTCAAGGTGACCTAAGGAGCCATTTGGCACAAGCTTCCATTCAGATTTCTTTTGCGATGTCTGATATATGTTTATCGAATAATAGGAAGGTCAGTATCTCATTCTCTTCTCTTATCGGGTACTTACCGTTTTGGAACTCTTGGAACAAAAGATCTCTCTCATTCTTTTTGTGTGCCATCCACAGGAACAGAAGATAGGGATGGGAATATTAATACATGACCTGTTTCTCTCACAAGTTGAGGGGAGGATCGCATGAAATGAGAATGAAAACAAAATGATGTATTGTAAAACTATCAAGTCTTATAATTACTACAGGGTACTGCTTTTTCAAATAATGACTTATGTAGGAAATAACTTTATTAGTAAAGTTCTTTCTATGATAAACTAAGGTTTCAATCTCTGACAAATTAAATGCATTCATGCCATATAAAGATATTTTAAAAGGTCAATGAAAGACTATAGACTCTAATGGATCTGAAAAGTTCCTATCACCTAGTGATGTCATAGTTGTCAATCATTCTAGCACAAGGCATTACTCACGTGTGTGGTGATGCTGATGTGAACAAACCTGTGCTGCCAGTCGTATGAAGGTGTAGTCGATACAATTATGCACAGTACTTAATAACTGATAATGGTAATAAACAACTATGTTACTGGTTTATGTATTGACTACTTTTTATCTTTATTTTAGAATGTACTCTATTTATTAAAAAAGTTTGCTGTAAACAGTTTGCTGTGTCACACCCACAGCAGCCTCAAGCGTCTTTCCTTTTACCGTCTCTGGAGTGCATCGTGTTCTCTTGGCCTGATTTAATCTTGTGTTTTGTTCATCGTGGCCCCTGAGTGTACAAAATGCACTACTGATGTGGCCAGTAAGAGGCCACACTGAGCGACGACCTGGAAATGAGATTAAAAGTGCATAAGGATCATGAAGGTGGAAGGTCAGCGATGGGCGTAGCCGGCCAGTCGGGCACGCCCCGTTCCGCACAGCTGCGATCCTGAAGCCAGAGAACATGGTGGCAGCTGTCACAGGATCTGCTCCACCGAAGCAGCGAGAGAGGCAAACGTCTGAGGAGGGCCTGTGTCACAGTGAGACACTCGTGAGGACCTGGACTAAAGACCACACTGAAGCGTATCCCACTCAGCGCCGTGACGATCACGGCCAAAGCAAAACGTTGATCTGTGACGTGGAAAGAAAAGGCCGGGCCTGACGGTGACGTCGCATTTGCTGCGAGCGCTGGGTGGTGAGGGTGAGTCAAGGGTCATCACTCGTCCCACTCTGTGAAGTGAGCGGTGAGTCTGTGCGCACTCAGGCGAAGGCGGCTGAAGGATTGTGGGAAACTCTCCATAAGCTGGTTTGCAGGAAAATCACCTGCCAGAGCAAATATTCAGCATGGCTGAAGCCTCCCTGTTCTGGAACAGATGCCTGAAAGCACTTTGTCCATGAGGAGGCCAAGTCAATGCCGGGTTTCCAGGCTTTTTAAAGGTCAGGATAACAGTCTTGCTTGGGCCGTGTTGCGGGCTCCACGTTGAAACCTTTGTGATCTGGCACGGTGAGTGTGCCAGGGGCGATAAGCGAAGCAGTAAGGCCACTGCCGGTGTACTGCAGGGACAGTAAAGGTCATGATGCCCCCGCTCCTGTTCTGAGATGCCCTTCTGCATCGTTAGGCCAGAAGTGCTGTTGGAGAGTAAGGTGACCTTCCAAGAACCTGCTGATTGCTGATGATGCCCCTGGCCACCCTCCTTTATTGGAGCTCTTCCTCCCAGGATCGGAGTGGTGTTTCTCCCTCCACACACCACCTGTTGGATCCAGCTGGTGGATCAGGGTCTCGTAGCAGCTTTTGTGACCTGCCTGAAGAGGACCTTTGCCCTGGCTGGTGCCACAGCTGAGGAGGACACTGAGAAGACACTGAGCAATTCTGGAAGGATCACGACATCTGCGACTCTATCAGGAACCTCGCTTGGGCTTGGGGCGATGTCACAGGAGTGTATGAGTGCACTTGGCAGAGGACGTGCAAAGAATTTCATCCGTGACTTCAGGTGATTTGCCAAGGATGAGGGGGATGCAGAAATCACCAGGGCTGTGGTCGAGATGACATACTTCTTTACCCTGGGTATGGGCGGGGATGACATTGAGGACCGAGAGGTGGGTCCTGAGGAGCTGCCTGATGAGGAGTTGTGGGAACTGGACCAGGAATGCCTGTCTGAAGAAGAGGCGGAGGAAGGGCAGCTCCAGGAAGAGCAAGAGAAGAAGAACCCGCAGTAGAATTCCCAGTAAGGGTTTGGCAGAAGCTTCTGCAGACCTCCACAAGCTCCTCACAACGCTCGATGGACCCAGCACCGAAAGGTTTCCATCAGCAGAGAGGGCTGTTCGTGGTGCATTATCTGCTTCTGAGTCGATCTGTGATGAAGTAAAGAAAGAAAGGAAGCGAGCCGCCATGGAGATGTTTCTGAAAAGAGTGACCCCTCCTGGAGAAGAGCGCAGGCAGGTCCTTCAGGAGGTGCTCCAGAAGAGGGCATTGTCCTCATGGGAGGTGACAGCTCTGTGCATGGCATTGCCCCTGAGGACCTTCGGGTGGGACAGGGAGGGTGTGGAGGCGGCAGACAGTGCCGTTCCTGACCCTGACCCTGTGCAGGCCTAGGCCAGCGGGGGTGTGTCTTATTTTTTAACAGAAGGTGTAAAAAGTGAAGAAAAAGTTTAAAGCTTTAAAGAAAAGCTTATAAAGATATAAAGAAAGGAAATTTTGTAGAGCCCTGTAATGCAGTGTTTTCTGTTTTAACAAGTGTCAAAAATTTTAAAAAACCAAAAATTTTATGAAGTAAAAAAGTCACACTAAGCTAAAGTTAATTTGTTATTGAGGAAAGAATTTTTAAAATAAATGTAGCGGAGCCGCGCGGGCTCCTCCGGCCTTCGGGCCCGCTCGGCCCGCGCCCCGCGCGTGATGAGCGCCCCGGACAGTGTGCGGGTCTTGTCCTTCATCCAGTATGTGTGCATTTTCGACGTTTAGATATGTTTGGGTCCACACAGACTTAGCGTTGCGTCACGGTGTGCTGCACCACCTGCGTCCAGGTTGGTGGCGCGGGAGCGTGTGCCACCCGGCGGGTGGTGCGGCCCCTTCTCGCTCTGCGGAGGTGGCTCTGCGGCTCGCTCGGCCACGCCGCGCCCACGGGGCGTTTCTCAGACGGGCACCCAGCGTTAGGCGGCCCGTGACTATAACTTTAAGGACCCTACCTGTATGTCAGATGGAATCTGCCAGCACTTCCAGTATTTTTGATACTCCCAGTGTTTAAAAATTAAAAATTGACCCACAATGTAAAAACTAGTGGACAGACTCTTTTGGGGAAGGCATTTTGATTCCTAGTGTATAATAGTAATAACTAAAAGACTATAATACAAATTGAGCTTGCATTGTAGTTATATGGAAATCAATTACACATTTCTCCCACAAAATTAGTATTATTTTTGAGTATATTAAATGAAAACTAGTATAAAAATGATATGTAACTGTGAATGACAAACTCAGGTGAGTGTGGCCTGGATGTCCTAATAATTCTGTCTAGTAGTCATACAAAACATGAAGGAGTTTTGGGGTAAGTTTTTGTTTTCACACACACACAGGCACACACACAGCGTGGCTGAATGTACTAGAGATGCCGATGATTTATTCTCTGTCCATAGCCCTTTGTAAGGGAAGCTCTCTGCCCTCATCTCCTGTGGTTTGGGGCAGACACCCCCCTCCCCCCTTGTCCCAGTTAGGCTAATCAGTGCACATGTGACCCAGAGCTGCTTCAAAGAATTGGAGAGGTGAAAGTCTGAAGCAGCTAAGAGATGGAGAGGTGAGGCCATAACATCGTGCCTGGGTTAGAATTGCCACCCAGGGCCGACTGCAAGCTGAACTGGTGAGGGAACCAGCCATGAACAGCCATGAGCAAGCAGAGGAGCTAGTGGATAGAGAGGATGTGGAAAATGTGGTAGACATATTGAGAGAGATGCAGGGAGGGTGGTAGGGGAAATGGGGGAGAGAAAAGAGAGGTGAGAGACCAGAGACAGACCAGGCCATGCATCATCCCAACGAGATGTAGGGAAGCGATGGTATTTTCCAGATCTAGTTTGCTTGAGTTCTGCCTCTACAGCTCTCTTTGGTTGGGGCGTTTGTAGTCTTACAATAAATAACCCTTTGCAGGTATTGGCTTCAGTGGGTTTTTGTTCTGAAATAGCCCAAAAGGCACTAAGTTTAACCTGGGATCAGGTTTGCCATCATTGTTAGGGCATCAGTAGATGACCACATTATTTTGTTAGTGGCGACAGACTTTGACCACATATTTGCAAATATTTAAGAGTACCACATTTTTATAATTTGTATTTGGTGCCTGTTAAGCCTGTGATGAAGACTTCAGTTATTCCCATTTAACAAGAAAATATTAGCTTTTTACTTTTGTGGCATATATGTACTCTTAAAAATACATTGTAGGTAAGTCAAAATGAAAATGCTTATTAGACATGCTAGTGTAATTCTAATTTATGAACATTTTCTTAACAGCTTAATTCTCTCTGAATTTAGTTCTCCCCATCACTGTCCACCTTAGGTAAGGGGTAGCCATCAGAATTGTGAAGGAAGCCTTCTTCTTAAACTATTGTACTCTTGACAAATGGTTCTTATTAAAAGAGACTTTTAAAATAGTCTTAATTTATTCCTATAGACAATTAGATTTTTTGCATTGTTATCATTGACAATGCAAAATGGTTTCAGGTAGATTAGAAATTGTTGATAAAGTTAGGTAAGAAAAACTGATGATCAAATGAGGTACCAACACTTTTTCTGAAGCCAAACCCATCATTCCATTAAGTTTTCAGATCTTATTTTTATGTCCAACATCCTAAGTATTAAAACTAAATGAGGTTTCAGCTTACAGAAATTTCCTAAACTTGATTTTCCTAATAAGAAAAGTCAAGTTCTTGTTTCTCCACAAGGAATGGCTCTTTATTGTTACATGATGAGATCAGTCAGTTGATCGTCACATCGTTGAACCTTTTTCAGACAATATTATTCTCTTTTTTCTTTTGCTCATTTAATTAACCAGGATAGTTACTATGTAATTCTACACAGTTTTAGAAAAAAGATTGATTCCCCTCCCCTTTGTAGATTGAGCCTTTTTTTGAACACTAGTGTCATGACCTTGTTTATATAGGATTCACCTGCTTCGAAAGTATACAGATCGAGATATATGTCTCTGGCCAAATAGTTCTCAAACAAAACCAGTGTATGTTTCTGATCTAGCATAATGAGTTTTTAAGACCTATTTTAATATTTGAAAGAATGTTTAGTAAATTGTAAAGCAGAATACAAAGATGAAATAATTTTATTTTAAGGTAAGTCGATAAATGGCCCAATACTGGTAGCATAAAGAGAAGCCACTGTACCAACAGTGGATGATAAAGGTTATATCTTCTGAGATAGAGGTTTATCATAGAAAATTATTGATGGAGATTATTGAATGGGACTGTTCCTTCTGAATATAATTATGCCTGCCTTCCTTGGTGGGATCACAGTCTTCTAGTATAGAAGTGGGATATTGTTACCATTGATATATTTTTAAAAATTATATATCTTTAAACTTAAGTAGGGATTTGAGGGGTTTTTTTTCTTTCTTTTTTTTTTATTTTGGTGCTAACAATTCCTTCAAATATTTTACTTTTTCATGTTCCAAACATATTGATCAGAATAATACTCAGTCCTATGATTTCACTTCACTTGAAGTTTTAGTGATTCATATGAATTCCAGTCAGGTATTTCGGTGTTTAAAATGTAGTTAAGAGAAGGTAGATAAACACTTCACGTTTTTATCTAAAGAGGCACACAGCTGGCATTAAAGTGAATTTGCTTGTTAGAGAAAACTAATCTTACAATTATTTTCTACACAATGTTTTTTTTTGTCTGAAAAATTTCACTTTGATATATATTGGACTTTGATAAGCAATGCCCTGATGTTATTGAAGACTTTTTTTCAAATAGGAGGCAGATTTTTATAGAATTTTGAAGTGGATAAACAAAACTGAGTTAAATCAGTTTATGCTCAGATTATATTTTTAAAATGTGGGAACTTTTCGACATATCCTCCCTGTCCCCAGCATGATGCTTGACATATACTACTTAATAACTATTTAATAACCAACAGATTTTCTTGAAAAACTTTTTAGGATGCATACAAGGAAATTCTGTTACATCTAGTTTTACTGGTATTTATGAAGAGTTACATCTGCTTCAGTGTATATAGAATTGAACCAGGTGGTCTTAACGAAAGGTCATTCTCTTGGTGTCTTTGGGATGGGTCAGTAGAAATCTTTTCAGCAGCCATAGCTTGTTCTTCGGAATTTTCAAAATATGTTGTACCTTAACTTAGCAACACTCCAATGAACCCATATTCATTCTTTTTTTATTGAGTTAAAGAAAAAACATTTTACAAAGTGGACACATTGTTTAATTTTGTTTTTAGCATTTACTAGATTGCAGTGCAAGGCCAATAAATTAAACCCAGGCAGTTCTGTTGCTAATTACACACAACTTCTCTTGAGTATCAGATATTCAGATCCATTTTATGAATATGGTAGAGAGAATAACAACTGTAAAACAAAGCAGTGTGCATGTAAGTGACTGTTAGCGTGCATTTCAGAAAGGATAAATGCTCACCATATGGTACAATTACTGTGTCCAAGTTTTTCAAATTAGCTTCTCTCATCCTCCTTATTACTGTCTTTAAAAAGAGAGGAAAAAACCCAACATGATTTATCTACTCTGCAGCAGAACTCTTGACGCAAAACAGCAGCCCAGTTCTGTCCAGTTTTTTTTCCCTTAGCATAATAGAGGCTGTCGGACTTTTTTATACTAATTACTGTGTGAGCCTCAGATGAACCCCCTTCAATTCACAGGGCTTTGTTAAGGGAGGAGCTGTCAATGTGTCTGCCCGTTTGCAGCTGTGCTGTGGCTTTAGCTTGCTTAACATTATGCTGCTTTTTAGACTTGACAGAAGGGATTTTTTTTTTTTTTTTTTTATTAAGGCAAAGCAGCCTTGTAGCGAAATGGTTTAAGCAGCTGCATTGTAGGGAGGCACAAAGAAGTTATTATTGTGTCTGTTTGGGGGGCGGGATGAAGGGGGAGCGGGATGGAGGGGGGATATTCGGCTGCTGTTGATGCTGATTGTTGACTTGCCATCTGCCAGATAGGGAGAAGAAAAAAATGACAGCTCCAGCAGGGTGTTCAAGAGGTTGTTTGGAGAGACGCATAAACATGTGCAGATGTCGAACTGAATAATGGCTAGAACTTGAGACGGTTTATGATGCTGCTGATGTTTGTGCATATACAGAATGAATGTATGTGTGGATTTGGTTAACCAAGGGTACATACTAATTATCATTGTTTTCCTGCATGCCCCCTCCCCTTATTTCGTTAATTAGTTTAGGGGCTTAATACTTCCTCTTCTCTTGTTCACATCTAGTTTTAAGCAGCTTCTTTAAATGGCAATACAGACTTTCCTGTTTCTCCACATAGATGCTAGCTAATCTTTTTTGATTAATACTGGGTGTGAACTGCTAACTGGTAACAGGAGAGTTTGATTAGGAAATCAGCCAGGTGAATTGCTGTGCTTTTAACGCGTACCTTCTCAGTTTAACACTGGTCACTACGAAAACTATTATTTGAAACTGAATTGATTTGTTTCACCACTAGGGGTGAGATAGAGAGTACGCAATTTATTTCACTAAGTAATTCCATCCTACTTTGAATTTAGATGTTACTAGTTGTGAAACAGCTATGTGGGAACCCGGCCTTCTTGGTTAATACTCTTTTTCTCTTGGTTGTCTTTGATTCTGTAAATGGCAGGCATGCATTTTCATCACTAAGTAATGGATCAGTTGTATATCTGATCCATTCTTGTCATTAGATATTAGAGATTTGATATATCTGTAATCTTTTAAAATGCTCTGATACCACTTATTTAGGGTGAGGTGTTTATTTAAATATCTTTTTTTTTTTATTACTTTGACCTTAAATAATTGAGAAGAAAGAGAGATGTAAGGTACAATTTCCCAGAGATACTTATGTTCCAGAACACTTCAAATTTTTGTGAAATTTCAATTATATGATGAGTGAAATTACTATAAAACGAAAAGACGAGCTCTGACTTTTTTCCCTTTTAATTTTTTTTCCTTTTTACTTATTTGTTTTACCATTTGGATTTATATTACAAAAAAATATTTCTGGGGATTTAATGAGTCTTCATTTTGACTTTTGGTAAGTTCATGCTTTCCTAAAACATTGAAGGTTTGTTGCATAGTTATTAAACAAAAATGTCTAAAACAAAAAGGGGAGCACACTGACAGAGCTTTGCATCCGGGGTAACGTTCTGGTAGGACTAGGGAACACTACCTGTTATTTTCTCTTCATAAAGAAATAAAGGTCAGGGCTATTTAGCAAAACTTCCCTTCTCACCGTCAGCTTTTCCTTGAGTGGCTCTGATCTGTATTTGCCAAAAAGGTGCAGAGAATCTCCAGCTGCAGGACCTTTCCTTTGTCTCATATATTTTAGTTTGTTTGTTTGTTTGGGTTTTTTTTTTGATTTGTAAGGCCACGGTTCTGTCCGTATTTTTGTATGTGGCATTAGGTACAAATATTTATAGTTTCCTAGTTAGTCCTGACATCCCTGCTAAGTCTGGGAGCAGGGCGCACGCCGCTTTCCAGGTGGAGTAATTGAACCGGGTGGTAGGAGAGCAGTCAGGACGCCACTGAGTGGCTGAACAAAAGCCAGCTGTACAAAGCAGACTTGCAGTTCTGTGCTTTATCCATCATATCACAGTACTTCTCATTCTTCAGAGCCATTTGCAAAATCTTGGTTTGGGCAGGAATACATAGTAAGGAGAGTGAAATATAACAGGCAGAGCCTCTTTGAAGTTACACAGACAAGATTTAAATATCACTTAACTTAGATGAGTGACTTTGTGAAAGTCCCTTACCCTATTTAAGTGTCAGTTTCTTTATCTGTTTAAAGAAGGAAACGACTACTATGCAAGGATCTTGTGAGGACTGAGTGAGATAATATATTTAGAGTGTCTGCAATGTATGCAATAGTAGCTGTTAGTAATTTTCTATTTTTGCTAAGTGCGATGTGTGTAATTCTAGAGGTCTGTAACCACTGAACTTGGATGCTTGTGTGATGCTCTGACTGTTGCAAAGTGAGTATATGAAGTTCTATAGGCCATTTGAAGAGATATAGATCGTTTTAGTAGAACCTTATGTTTATTTAGTGATTCATGATTGTTTCATAAAGCCAAAGTGAAATAGATTGTTTAAAGAGAGCAAAAAGAAAACCATTGAAAATAACTATTTTGGGGGTGTAGTATAGTGGTTTTGTTCAGTGATGATGATTTTATATTGTATACTATAAAATCATTTTTTTTTTTTTACTTAAAAAACCCAGCATGTGATTGTGGAAAATTGTATTCGTTCATTTCAATATTAATCTCATTATTTTGGAGCTACATTTTTCTCTGTTATGGCCAGTACTTAAGCTGTATTTGGATTATAACTGTTTTTAAAGTAAGAATTTGGAACACATTGCAGTTAATTAATGATTATAGTGAACAGTCAATACTAAAAATAATGCTTTATCTCCTCATGGAGTATTAAAGCATTATTTGATTGCCACGACTCTTTATTTTGCAGACGAGGAGACTGATCCACATAGCGATGGAAGCGCTGGGATAAGCAGAAGTGTTTTCTTAGAGGAGTAAAAAGGAAATTGCTTTGATTGACCTGAGAGAGCGAATAAACTTGGTATAGGGTGGCTGATTCCCACACAGATGTAGGTGGTTCTTTAAGATTTTTCTTTGAAAATTATTGTTTCTGTCAGGCATTCTCTTTTTACTAAATGATACTCAGTAATTTTGGATGAAGAGTCAAGGAGATCCTACCTGGGAGAGCCGCCTGATCCAGTTTCTAAGCGTGGTTAATAGGACTGGATGTAATGGCTAAGGACTTCTGTTTTGGTTTTGAAGCATAAATTGGTTATAGTGAAAACAAACCAAAAAAACCAAAACCTCAATTTGAATGCTACAAAATGCAATGCTAGCTTCATTTAGGGATATTTGATGTTTAATAGCACATGGTGATAGATGCCAGAACTCATATACAGGTTGTTGTGCTATAGTCTAATTTAAAAAATAATAATAATGGTATATTTACCAAAAACAACTCATATACCAAAGAAGTGGGAATATCCCATAGCCGACAAAATGTTGTATCCTGACCATGATGAAACTATTTAACAATGAGGACATTTTTACGTGGGAATAAAACTGTACTGGGTGTATTTTCAGGATACTTAAAAAAAAAAAAAACTTTAAGAACTTCTAGCCTTAATGGTATAGAGATGTATTTGAATTGTGCCTCAGAAAAATCCTGCATGAATAGTAATTTTTTAAAATATTGGCCAGTAAGTTGAAAACAGAAGAGTATTTCACTGTGACATATTCTTTAAGGCATCTTGCTAAATGTTTTGGCTTAAAATTTTTAATGTGTTTTAGTTTCAAGGAAATCTGATTAAAGATGTTGGTAAACTTGGTAGCACTTTTTAGAACAGAAGATGATTAAGATACAAAGGCAGAAAGGCAGAAACCGTGAAGTTCGTGTATTTTTTTGGCGAGGCGAGTCACTTATTTGTTTGAGACTGGAACACAGCATCAAAGTTCATAATTTTATACTTTTAAGTGAAAGCACATAGAACAGCAGCTGTTGTTTCCTGGCATCTTTCTGAAGAGATATTTAAACTTAAGTATATATATTTGTTATAAAAAGGAATTTTACGAAATGACCTTCTTTCCTTCTCTGCATTTGCATTATGTTCAACTGACTCTGTTAAGATAGCTCTTTGTACTGTTTTCTTGTTTTTTAGTAAATAAGAGTTGGAATCTGATTAAAATTTTTTTCTTTGCCCTTAAAAATCTTTGTTATCCTGTAACTGAAAAAGAATGAAACTGTTTAATTCCAATAGTACATACTTTAAAAACCTAGTTTACTCAGACGTATGCCAGAAAGGGGATAGTTCCTGATGAGAGTTATACCTTGAGTTACAGAAACAAAGACTTTTAAAAAAAATTTGTATTTAAAATTCTAAATGAAAACCATGTGTTAGGAGATCTTCTTGTGTAAAAGTAAATTTTGTTACATACCTGCTTGTAATAATCTTTATTCCTTCACTAGGTCACTCACTATAAGATTGCTTTTTGCTTCTGATGCTGGATTTATGTGGAGGTGGGGGTGGTAGTGTGCAGTTTCGACTTGGCTAGTCACTAATTAACTTATACATAAGACTCTGACATGAAGATTAGCACTTTTTATATTCTTAAATTAGAAGTCTTGTGCTACTGGATTATATAGGGTTAGGTATTCAGTGTTTTGTACATACTTAAAAATCTTTGACAAGCAAGTGAATGCCAGAAACTTTTTTCCTACTTGGTGTGAAATAGGTACTTCCTGAGGAAAAGGAATAAAATACTCATTGCACATTACATTAGGTTATAGAAAGCAAATTGATCATCCTTATGCTGTGTAAATATTTTTACAGTTCCAGAATCAGTATTAAACATAAGTGGGTGCTTTGATCCTACACTACCAATTTATTATTTGTTATATTTTATTAATAAGCGAGGTGTTTTTTTTTTTTTATAACAAACGAACCTGTTGGCAGCTCAAAGGAGGAACTGATCACCTAGACTTTAGAGATGAGTGTTCATCTCTTTGAATTATTTAATCTTTACTGAAAGATTTGCATGTTCTGATAGCCTGCGGTTAACAAAAAACAAAAACAAATTATTTTAAGAGACCATTATAATAGGAACTTAATAGAGTATTTATACAATGTAGAATCATTTACATGATTTTTTATTTCATTGTGTTTTGAATGACTTTCTTGACATTGAGGCTTCAAGTTATTTTCCTTCATGATGCCTTGATTTTAAGAAAATCTTTTCTTTCAAACCAACTGATAACATTTGAAAACAAGCACTTTTATGCTTGTAGAGGTATGGATAATGACAAGGAAAGAAATGCTTATGTATAATAAGTAAATACACCACTTTCATGTTTTTTACAATATTTATTTTTATTAGAATGGTAGGTAAAGATTGTTTTCTGAAATTTCTGTCTTTGTGTTAGGTAATACTGCCCTCAGAGGGCCAAGGTAAGTAAAATCATTTTTAACTTTGAGAAGCAGCTTTTCTGCTGTTTATTTGTTCTGTAAGTTTTCTTTGGGAGGAAAGATGGGCTTCTTTAAGTAATTGAATAGTGTTTAATGTGTGATTGTATTTCTTTGGTCTCTCTTTTAAAAAAGTTAGATATATCTGTGCATTTCAATTTGATGACAACATTTAAGCACACGTCATTCTGTTCTAAGAAAATGGTAACAGATGAGCCACAAAGAGCCAAATTAGATTGGTTTACAAAGAGGATAAGAAAATTACCTAGGAGTGTTAAGATGATTTTACTTGGGTGTGTTTTACTTTTTATCTTTTTAATAACATTCTGGTATTCAAAATGATAGGAACCATACTTTTGAATATATAGCAGCATTCATCAAAATGGAAGCATTATATTCCCTTCAGTTTTATAAACAAACATAATCACATGTTTAAAATGGGAGTCAAGAATAATTTACTTCAGTAGATACATATTGTTAAATGTTAATGTAAATACACCAGGAGTTCAAATACACCATTGTCCCTCACCATTTCTAAAAGCCTAACATTAATGTGTGGTTTGACATGTCTCTGGCTCAGAGTATTTGAGATTTAATGATGACTTGTGCAGTAAGAAATGAAGAACGGGAAAAGCCTGATGTCGGCATGCTGAGTGGTGCGCTTCTGTTGCCGCATGCAGTGACGCTCGCACGTGGTCCGTGGAGGGGACGTTGGGATATTTAGTAGTGGCCCATGGAGGGCGTGACTCCCCCGGAGGGACTTGATGTCACACTAAGAAAGACTGTTAATTTTCGTGACAGCATTACCAGTTTTTAATGAACAATTCCTATTGGTTGAGTACAAATGTTATGTAATTCATTATTATCAGTAATAATGGGGGGTGAAAATAGGACATCAGCAAATTGAAGAGCAAAACTTGGGATTTTCTCCATACACGTGCAAAAAAACTCAACTAAGTGGAAAAATGATAGTCCAGACAAATGAAATTAATACATTACCTTTTAATTTAAATTCTCGATTTGCTTCTCTGTGTTCTAATATGTCGTATGTATTCGGCACTCACCGAATCTCTTTGGCCACAGTAAGGTGTTCCTTCAGTTAACCAATGCTTGTGTAATACTTACTCTGAGCCACATGTTGTTCTCTGTGCCCCGCAAATGTGAATCTAGTCCTCGTTCGCTGTTACGGCCCCCATTTTCTGGAAGGGAAAGCTGAGACAGAGGTCGGGCGACGTGCCCAAGGCACCCGGCCCGTGCGCGGCGGAGCTGGCCTTTGAACTCCGGGCGTCGCAGTGTGTCCCGCCTCGTGTGGAAGCTCGAGCGCGAGGCAGAGTAGGGTTTCGTTGATTCAGTCGCTCTCTTTTCCAACCTCAGCTTATCCTTTCCTCGCTACCAGCGTCTCAGCGGGGCCGTCTGTGAAGTGCGGGTCCCCTGGCACCGGTCACTCTGGCTGCGACGAGGTCTCTGGTGGGGAAAGCCTGAGCGCAGGGCTGGGCTCGGTACACGCAAGTGCGCTTTTCTTCCTCGCCCTCCCGGGCTCTCCTTTCATCATTTACATGCTGCGACACGTCTCAGTAAACGGCCCGTCTAGGAAAAGCAAAGGAGGGAAGAGAGGTGTCACGCAGGTGTCACCGTCGGGATAGTGGAGTTTGTGGTTTGCCGCGCTGTTGCTTTGGGGCCCGTGTTGGAAGTTGTTACACGGCGCACTGCATCGGCGAGTCGCAGGTCAAACTCCGTTCCACCTCGTTGAGTTTTACTCTGTAAGGCAGTGATTCTGATACAGGGCGGGAGTTTCTCACATGAGGGTTTTCCCAAAGGGCCCAGGCCGCCTCCAGGTGAGTCCCAGCACTGCAGCTGGCTGCCAGGCCCCGGCCGCTGGGTAGACAGTCACTGGCATTGTGTATCCTGTCCGCCAGCTGTGCTACAACAGAAAAGCGAATTGAGCTACACGGGGTTGTGCCCTACGATGAGGCTTCTGGGTGAGAGCGCTTTTCCGACATGCAGGTCGTCGGCACAGTGGTAGCTTTACTTATCCATTCACCTAACGGGTGGTGTGGGCCTGCTCGTGGTAGGTGCCGGGGATACGTGGTGAGTAGGTTTGTGTCATGGACTCGCTGCTGCCATATTCGATATCATTAAGGCTGTTGACTGCAGTGCATACGTATTACAGAATATTAATTACATTGATGTAATATTTAGAGAACTATGATGTGGCGAAATGGAAAATATTTACAGTTAGAAAGTTGTAAAATTTCTAATGACATTATCTTTTTAAATTGCTTCAGTTCTTTGACATAGTTTAATTCTGTGGCCCTAGTTTCTTTGTTAAAATAGTGCAGGAGTGACCGTGTGTTTGATGCAGTGCGTGTAGTGGAGACTTAGCTGTAATGCAGAAGCAGATTAAAAAGAAAGCTCTGCTTTCACAATCTACAAGGGCGTAAATGTAAGCAAAATAATAATTTAGCTCACATTTAACCCAGCAGGAAGCTGAGCGCAGATTGAGTAATTCTCCACAACATATCTGCCGCTATGTAAACTAATCTCACAGTTTATTCTAATCAAATTGCCAAGATACAATTTTTCTTTTGGCTAGTTTGTGTGGATGCTTTGTTCTCTCTCTCTCTCTCTCTCTCTCTCTCTCTCTCTCTCTCTCTCTCTCTCTCTCTCTCTCTTCCCCCCCTCTTCCTCCTCTTCTCCTCCTCTCCCTCCCACCCTTCCTCTCTCTCATTCTCTTCACCTTGCTTTTATAGTAAAAATATTGTAACTATTAAGATGTTCTTATGTTTAAAAAAATATTTTTGGTTTAAAGTGTAATGTTTCCTAAAAACAAAGGGAACCAGGATTCAATTGACTAATTTTCGGAATACCATGGAACAAATACCAGAATGCTTAAAGATAGATGGTAATCATTCAGTTTTCTGGATAACAAAAGGAAGTTACAAAGGAGACAAAGCACTGACAGACCAGCCCTTCTGGGGGTGTAGGGGAGCTGGCATTCTACCACCTTGTGCTCAGTGCACAGGTATTTTGCCCATTATTGCTTCAGCTTCAAAGCAGAACATGGGCCCCAGCCTTCCTTAGGAAGTAGATATGAAAACTATTCTTAATATAAAAATGACAAGTTCATGCATTATGCAGTGGAAGCAAAATTTTTTGACTATAATATACTTTTCAAAATAATCATGAAGGAGCATATGTGGCAAAGCATAGGAATGTGGGTACATCTGGAAAGCTTTTAAGGCAGCTTGGAAGCACCGCACAAAATCACCGAAATCGTAAACACCTTCCATCTGGCCAGTCGCATTGGTAACACTGACCAGGACAGAGCAGACACATCCCTCGATGACCTTATGCGATAGCCAGACAGCCTGTGTGAAATCATCATAAAGAGCTGCGTGTTTTGCAGTATGACCTCATAAATCAAGAGTGTGTAGAAAATCGTGAGCGAAAAAGACAGGCATGGGCAGTGTCTTGAAACTTGAAAGGCTAAGGTGTGTTGCATGTTACGCCAGATGAAGGTAGCGTCGTGCCCCGCGTCACCATGCTTCTCGTGTTGTCGTGAGCCTCCCGGGGAATGTGTGCAGCGCCTCATCTTGGAATCAGCGCAGCAGCAAGCCAGTTCTTCCGAGAAGGATCGTGTGCGAACTCCTCCCGTCTCCTCCCCCGCAGCAGTGCCTCAGACTGCGACTGTTACCGATCGCCCCTTTCGCAAGGCACATGAGGGGTCACCTGGAAATGCAGGCGCATCGCAGATACTGCCGTCCCTCAGTATGACTTCCAGATCGCTCAGGACCATTTAAAACTGGGAGACGTTTTCATTTTGAATTTCAGTTTCTCAAACCATCCGCCCCCTTTTCTCCAGTTCTGTGTTCTCACAGCTGCGTACTCCACGTACAGCTCCATGAGGGCAGGTACTGCGCCTGCGTCATTCATTTCTGCACTCTCTGTGTGTCCACGCTTTGACATTCACCAAGTATTTTTGAATGAATGAAGCTATTAGAAGTCTATTTCTCCCAGGTTTAAAAAAAAATGTTTAAAGAACCTAATTCTTTGATCTAGATGGTCATCGAGCATCACCTTAAAATGAGTGAGCTGGGCAGGAGTCTGTAATGCTTCTGGCACATTCTGTGGACACTACCCAATTTTCAGAGTCTGTCAACGCTCATCCAAAGCTGCTTGATGCCAGTTGGTCAAAGAGATTACATAGATGGTGCTGTAGAATTTAACGCTTTTAATTTGCCAAAGGAAAGGCAAGAACATATTTGAAAGGACTTAATAAAAGGGAAGTGATAACCTAAAAATTTAGATTTGCAGGAACTGTCAGTACACAAAAGCATTTTCCTTTGATAAAAAGTCACATTTCATATTGTCCCTGTGTAATTGAAAAATTGTGGTTAGCCCATTGCAATGTATATAATATAAAAAAAATTCTTTAGGATTATTTTCAAGACATCTGTAAAAGAGGATGATGATAATTTCAGTGAGAAACACATTTCTTCTATTCCCTGAGAGACATTAATGGGGCTTTTACTTAGAACTAATTGGAATGTGGTACACAACCAGCTAAATAAAAATGTAATAGGCAGTTTTAAAGATTGCAAATGTTTTATTATGTTTAGCATGTATTTCTTTGTAACTATATTTGGCTTTAAGGTGTAACTATATTTGGCTTTAAGGTATCGCACAGTATTCTAAAGTATTCAGTATTTGTTTATGGTGCTAATTTTTATTTATGAAAATCCACTAATGGGAAAAGATTCTGCTATATTTTCTTTTAGGTGTAGTTCCTTTGTGTACATTTAGTTGGCTGTCAACAAGCAACGAAATAGTTACTGTACTGCGAACCATGAAATTAAATAGATTTTATACTGAAATTATCATTAAAACTTTTTTTGTCCTAGGTAAAATTTGATCTGTGAAGACTTTTGCTTAAGACTAGTGGTTTCATAAAGTCATATAAATTTATTTTTACTGGAAACTGCTACTTTTTGGTTTAGAGTTCTTCTTTGGAAATTTTTAGTATATTTGCATTTTCACAGCATATATACCCTGTGTATGTCATTTAATAAAAATAATTCAGAGAGCTCTAAGACTTTTGCTCTTTGGGAGACTAGTTAGTTACCCCTTTGATATCCTACCTCTGTCTTTAAAAAGAAGTAAAGTCATAAATTAGTGCTGTGTTTTGATGTTGGGTAGCCTTTTCATTTCTTTAGATAGGATTCAGTTTTATATACTGACACTAGATAGACTTTTTTATTTGCTGATGGAGTAAATTTATTACTGATTGTGGCCTTATTTACATAAATATTCCTGAGTAAGTGCAGTACTTATTAATAGACTCTTTCATGTGCATCTGGAGATGGATTCTAAACGATATTGCCACAAGTGATAATGGTTCCATCTAATAATAACAAAACCCGACCCTTGCCATTATCACGTAATGTTCTAAGTGCCTTCATAACATCCTTTATGAAAACCCGTCAGGTAAGCACTCCTGTTCTCATTTTCCAGGTGAGGAAACTGAGGAGTAGAAAGGTTAACTTTCTGGAGCTCATAAGTGGAAGAGTCAGGATTCAGACTCAAGCTGTGTGGCTCCAGTGTCCTCGCTCTTAAGCATGGCTTCATTCCGCCTGAGGGATGCAGTGATGAGAGGGAGTGGGAAGAGCCGAGGCCCATTTTGAGAGTGCTGTTGGCCCTGTACTGACCACAGCAGTTTATTTTGACTTTTATTACAACATAGTGTTTTTTTCAGGTAACGTTTCTTTTGTTCTGGAAATGTGGCCACCTGCCTTATAATTGCTTCAGTCCTGTGATAAATCAAAACAATAATGCCTCTTTCCAGACATAAATGTGAGAATGCTTTCACCCTCTTCCTGAGGGAGTAATTAGATTTTGAAGCGTATGTCATATATAGCAAGTATGAGTGACCATTGGTAATTTAAAAAGCTGTACTGCCTATATCTGTCATACAAATCAGAATTTCAGTTTGCAGTGCAACTGTTGGTACCCAGCATCTTTTATTTCGTTCGTATTTTATTCCAGGAAGGTTGAATATTTTTAAAAAGATGCTTAAACGTTTCGTCTAATCGAACTCTAAATGATAATGGTTTTATGAGATTTGTGGAAAACAGCGCTACATTATTTAGATTTCTTTTCCGATGAGTTGTGTCTGCAGCTCTTTTAATAACATCTCAGCTAATCCACCAAGTTGTGTTTGGCACAGCCCGTGGCAGCCGAGGCTCCAGCGGCTGAGTGCCTGCTCTGCACTGTCCTCCGCCGGGCCCTACTTCACCGCATGTCTAACGTGGTACCTCTCGAGAAGGTAGAGTTAGGCCCATGTTCTAGAACCCAGCCTAGCCTTAACATGGAATCAGATATTCCTTGACATAATTCATTTGTGAGGACACAGCTGAATTACGTCTAAGGATCTTTTTAAAATTTGTATGTCTGAACAAATGTAGACAATCCCTAGTTATTCTCTATTAAGAGCATTTAAACATTTCAGTCAGTCCATCTTTAGTCCTTAGACGGTATTTCCTAGCTTCTGCTTTTGCACTTTCCTGTGACTTCAGCTTTTGAAATGTCCACATGTGATTCTTAGTAAAGTGTTAATGAAATAAGTGCTGTAGTATATGGGATTAATTTAGACTGAAGATTATTAAATAAAAATGTAATTTGAAATTAGGTGAACAATAGTAAGTGAACACGTCAGTTTTGTTGGATAACCCTCTCAGTTCAATGTATATATTCCCTAATAAAGATCATCTACTTGAATATTCTATCAAAATGTTTTAGATGGAAAGTAAGAATTTAAACTCATACCATCTCCCATCTCAAGTTATTATTAAGGATTAAGCCAGAGAGCTGGGGAAATCAAGAATGTCTTTCTATGGCCAACACTTTTACTCAAAAACATTGAGATTTGTTTGTTTTAAGAGATAATAGGAAATGAAGTATTAAGTAAGGTAAGAAAGTTAGCAGAAGTCCAGAATCTGAAGTCATATAAGTAAGTAAGTAATTAAAACCGTGAACCCTAGTGAACAGCCCCTCCCAGCCCGCCGCCCGCACTGGATTCTTCCAAGTTGGATGGCTGAATGCAGCAGACCTTTGTTCTCTCATCTTCTCGAGGCGGGAGCCAGAGACCAGGCTGTCAGCAGGGTCATGCTTTCTCCAGGGGCTTTAGAGGAGAATCCGTCCTTGCCGCCTCCAGCATTCCTCGGCGTGTGGCACTTCACTCCAGTCTCTGCTTCCAGATTTTAGGGGACACTAAATCTCATGTGCTACTGGAATTTAAGCTAGAGACCTGCCATTTTATTTATTTATTTATTTATTTTTTTGTACACTGCTGTGTCTCCAGCACCTAGAACAAATAAATAAATAAATGAACTCTAAGCATCCTCTCAGAAACTTTGTAAATATATAGATGAGAGATGAAGAAATCAAAAATTGGATTCAGGAATCCTCATTGAAATTTGAGATCCACTGTTAGCTTAATGCGATTAACAATTGTTGATTAAATTAACAGAATCAAAATTATATTAAAAAATTCTGTGAGAAATAATTTTTTTTATCAGAAGAGAAATTTTGACTTTTCAATTTTTCTTTTGTGTGAATGACAATCTTACTGTCTAGGTATAATGTATTATATATCAGGGGTGCATAATAGGTTTAAAAAACTTTTTGGCAACTGAAAGTCCTTAAATAGACCACATAAATATATTAAATTTGTAAAGATTTGATTAATAAAAATGATATACATTTTATGTGGTGATGTTTTCTGTCTTTCACCTGAGCATATAAATATCTATTGGCTGACAGGAGAGAGATTTTCTTAGAAATGAAAAATTGATTTTTCTTTAATTTCACATTTCTTGAATAATATATTCAGTACTTTTATAAAATAAGAAATGATATCACATTTTTTCTTTCAGATTTTTTAAATGAATTGATTTCATTTTATCTTTGGTATAATTATTACACTATTTAGCTCAACAGACTTACAGCATCTTATACCAATATAAATTTGTTATTTAATGATAGCATTTAAAATCTAAATATTATATCACTAATTAGATAATTAATATCTAATGATTTTAAAATTCATATAAGAATACATAAAGTAAAAAAATGAATACAATCAAGAAAGGAACTATGTCATTTTTTTAATGGAAACTGAGTGGAACAGGTTTTATAAATCTGGCATGCGTTTTTTATATTAGGGCCATATTTTCTCAGTAAAACAGAGTGAGGAGGGGTGTTAGTTTGCCGTTTTTCCCTTTATGTTTCTTTTATGTGCTTTACACTTGTAGAGATATTGTTCACATATTCTTCGTTTATTCGTTCATTTAGTAAATTATTGTGCATCTGTCAAGTGGTTGGCACTAGGCTGAGTACGAGGAGTATATCACTTCAAGGGAAAAGAACTGACTATTTATTGCCAATGGTGAAATTGACTTTTCATGCAAGAATTAGAATTTTGCAGGACATATCTGCCAGCGATGAGCTTGACAGCTTCCCACTGCTTCTCTGATGATATTTGCAGTGATGACAAATATGTTTGTATAATGAAATGTATCAGTGTTTGGAAGATCAGTGTAACTCAGTGGACCAGTGTTTTCTAAAAGACCAGTGATTTTTGTGATGTTACAAAATCATACAAAATGTAAAGAGTTCTTTCATTGTGCTGCAGACCAGTAGATTTTCACATAACAGAGTTCAGAAAGTTCATATGGTTCCAAATTCTGCATTGCAGTTACGCTTTTTAAAAAAACTACACTTGTCAAATGCTGGTGTAGTATCAAAGAAAGAGATCTGAAGCTGTCTGACTACTCTTCCCTTTTCTAGCTCCGTATCTATTTGAGCCAGATTTTATTCCTATATTTTAACCAAAATAATGCCCTGCAAGAGATTGAATGCAGAAGCAGATGTGAGAATCTGGCTGTCTTCTATTAAGGTAAATAGTGAAGAGATTTGCAAAAATGTAAAGCGGTTCTGCTTTTCTCATTAATTTTTTTTTTTTTAGAAAATGCAGTTATTTCCATAAAAATACTTGTTACATGTAATGAGTTTTAAAAGAAGAAATAAAGAAATAAGGAATTTATATTTTCTTTTCAATTTATAATGCAGTAAACATAAATGTAATGTATGTAAACAGAAATTTTGGGGGTTTTCGGTAATGGTTATGGGTGTAAAGTGGTCTGAGATAAAGAGTTTAAGAATTGCTGATTGAGGAGTGTTTCCATGTCTGAAACGTGTGTTTGGGTGAGGTGTGGGGGACTTACATTTTACGCTAAGAGACTTGCACTTACAGTAAATAGTGAGGAGTCAATATATTTGAGCAGGAAAGTGATGTAATTGAAGGGGCACACGCAGACATCAGGGTGATCTGAGGGGACGGATGCATTAGAATGAAGGGGGTGAGTAGATGGGAGAGCAGGCATAGCACCTCAGCACAGGGCAGGTGCAAGGTGTTGGGCCCTATTTGGATTGGGCTAAATGACATTCGCGAAGGTGGTATTGACTTAGTGACTTGTAAGAGAGGGTAAGAGAGCAGTCAGATGTTAAGTTCGAGCTTAGATAAAAAGGGGGTTAAGAGAAGCTGATTTGTAGGGAAAGTTGAATGGCTTCCAATTTTTTATAGTACTATGTATGATTAAGCATTTGAGATTGAATAGCCTGGTAGAAATGTCCAATAGAGCAGCGGTCACCAACCTTTTTGGCTACAGACTGGTGCTCCTATGAGAATAAAGTGCCTGATGATCTGAAGGGGAGCTGAGGCAGTGATGCTAGCGCTGGGGAGCGGCTGCAAATACAGATGAAGCTTCACTTGCTGGCAGCCGCTCACCTCCTAAATGACCTGTTGTGTAGCCCTGTTCCTAACAGGCCACAGTCAAGTTCCTAACAGACCACTGACCAGTAGCTCTCTGCAGCCTGGGGTTTAGGGACCCCTGCAGTAGAGAATTAAAGGTTGACCAGGTAGCCTTCCAGCTCTCTTGGTATCATAGACATTCTGTTGCTTAAAATTATGAAGAGTTCTTTATAAAGTAAGCACATGGCAATCTGGTTGCTAAAAATTTATATTTTGGTAGCCAGGTGATAGATTATATCAAAATCTGATAAAATATACATTTATTGATGGTTATGTGCTAGGCACTGTAATTGTTGTTTGTGTTCTTACAGTCACTATGTTTTGTGTATATGAGTGTGTGTTATGGTGCTAAGCTCTGTTAACCCACATCTTTTGTTTCCTTGACTTTACAGCATTCAACAGAACATTATTTTCCTATGTAGAACAATAAAATGTTGTTTAAACAAGTTATGATCAAAATTTAACACAGAAAATGGACTCTTTTCACTTTCTTTAAAAAAAAAATGACACAATTAGTCAGTGGGACATGGAAGAGAAACATCTATTTTATATCCCTCTTATGCTAAGTGTTTTTCATAGAAATTCCTTGATACTGTGTGGATGATTTACCCAGGCTTTTTAAAACGGCTGAAAATATGCTCTAACAACCATCTGATAAAATGAAAAACTGAACAAAATGTGTACTCAGATGAATGATTCTCTGAAGAAATAATGGTGCAAATGAATTATCAAAGTGTGAAATCATTAAAAACAAAACATGTTTGGGTTTTTATTGAATCTTAATTGCAGGCTTATGTATTTTCTTTTGTAAGCTAAGTTAAAAGGAAATTGCCTAACTAAATTTTTGGAGGCTAGTGTTGTAGGACATATATTGCACCATAATTTATTTTTCACATAAAAGCCGCTGTTCATTTTTTCCCCCTAGCATTAACATGCATGCTTTCCTCATGTAGGAGAATATATAAAAAACTGGAGGCCAAGATATTTCCTTTTGAAGACAGATGGCTCATTCATAGGATATAAAGAGAAACCTCAAGATGTGGATTTACCTTATCCCCTCAACAACTTTTCAGTGGCAAGTAAGTTGATTATAATTGTTGATTCACCTTGTATTGATTTATTTGCATGACCTTATGTGTCAGATATCTTAGTATATTTGAGAAGCCTATTAGAAAGTTTAGGTTTGTATTTAATAGCAGAGAAATTTTCAGCTTTTATGGAATTTCAGTTCCTTAGCATAGGGATTATTGGTAATATGTTTCTTATATAATGAATAGTTTAATATTTTTTTATAGTTAGCACTTGAATGTGATAATTACAATTCCCTCAGAATGTATCTCACGTTTTTCTTTATAAAATGTAGACAAAGCCCTTTGAACTTGGTTGCTGGCGTGAACTTGGTTTGAAGATGTCGCAGTACTTGGTGCATTTCTAAACATAGTTTCCTATCGTAATCTTGGTTAGCTCTTTTGATTGATTGTATGATGAGAACCAAGTGATTTGCATTAGAAATTTTCAGGGGAGATTTTATGTTTGTAGTTAAAATTTTCTTCCTTACAGATACCTAACAAAAATGTTTATTATTTAAACTTATTTAGAAATTATATATTTGCTTGACTATAGCACAGAGTTTACTGAGGGATAATGATGATGATGATGACAACAGTGATTAATGTTATGTTGTGACCAGGCACTCAGACTTGCCCGTATTACTGGTGAATCAATGGAAGGATTTTTCTGTGTTAATTCAGAAGTAAAGCATTTTAAAGTTATGTTACTTAAAATAAACTTGCATAACAGCTACAGTCTGTACCACTGAGATAAAATCTTTAGAGACCATTCTTAATTTTGATTTTGGTTGTTATTTATTATAGTCATATTTGGAAAAGATATGGGGAGAAATTGAAGCAAAAAAATAAAAACAATGAAATAGTAACTACAAAAAATCCAAGATAACAAAAATACTTTAACATTATAAAAGTCATTTTACCATTATATGGAGCCCTAGCCATTTTTATGAATACTATCTTTTAATCTTTTTGAAGAATAAAGCAGTAAAGCACAGGATTTGTGAAATCATTTGAATGATGAAGATACTAGCTTTAAAAAAAAAAAACCTCTCTATGTAAGTGGATTCTTATGTAGGAACTTCATTTAAAAAAGTGAGAACACTGTTGTATGTATGTATTAGTTAAGGAAATCATTTTTCCGCACCCAAATGCTCATTAGATATTTATAGCTTGCTTTCAATAGAAAATTATTTTTAAGATCTTGTTGTCAATTGGAATAATATCTTGTATTTTGTATTGACTTAAGAACACATTTTTATTCTAAAGATCTTTTGGGCAAGCGTTTGCTTTAAAGCGATAGAAATTGGCTTATAAAACCTTAGCGGCATACGTTATGACATCCTACCTAAAGCCAGTATAGTTTCTTAGTTCCTCTATTTTACTAGCAAATGCTATTGATTTGCCTGAAATAATTTGTAAAAGTACAGAACTCCTGTATCTGCTGATCAAAATGCAGCATTTTTTGACCTTATGAAATTTCACACCCCAACAAGTTTTAAAGACATACTGTATGTCACAGTCTGCCAACATCTGCTCCAACACTTCCACTGGCAGAGGCTGAAATAAATGCTGCACTCTTGGGGAGAAATCCTGTTCAGTGACTGACAGTCAGCTTATCCATGAAATAAATATTAGTTGACATCTGTAATCTTTACTTGTATCATTGAGTAATTGTAGGTGCTTGACTCAGATGGACAGGTGAAGTTGAAGACCAGCTGCTTAGGTTTCAGAAGTGCATTAACATGAATCTTACACTAAGTAAACTTTGAAATTGACTATTCTTAAAGCTTGATTTATTGCAGCGTTAAATTTTATAGATAATAATTACCTGAGGAATGAGCGAGTAGTGAAATGGGCACTGGCTGAAGCATGATTCAGATGTCAGCTTTGCGTTAGCCATGAGTATGACCTTGGGCGGGTCATTTTCTGACTCTCTGGTCTTCAGTTCCTTCATCAGCATAGTGAAAACACTTGGATTCAATGGGTTTGTAAGGCCCTTTTGTCTCTCACATCCTGTGATTCTGTGAGGGGAAGACTGAACACAACTTTGAAGAGTTAAACAAATTAAAATAGAGGGGAAGGATATTCCAGGCAGAGGGTGAAAGAATGTTTTTATGAGACATTAAAAGAAAGCACTGTTGGACCAAGTAAGGGTTACTTCACCAATAGTTTCCCTATTGTCCAGCCTCCTTAGCAAATGAAAACAGTCTTTTACAAGGTATTTCTAAGGTATGCTGGGAAATGTTATATATACACACGCGTATATTCCATTGATAGCCACAAGTCCCCTGTTTTCCCTGATAATTAAAAATGTTACTTAAAATTAATCTATGTAGGTTTTAATGGAATTTTACCAAAATAGGCTTTTTATTCACATGAAGAAATAAAGTCTGAGAACTGGAAGGGACTTAGAATTGACCTTTCCAGTCTGTTAAGTTTCAGATTCCTTCCTTTCTGATATAAAATTTCTAAAAAGATAGTCTATACTCATTGTTCCTCATTCTCAACCCACTGCAGCCTAGCTTTCCCTCTTTTTCACTTGATCGAAACCACTTTTAATAAGTTCTCCAGTGGCAACTTGCTTGCTAAGACTAGCCGACATTTTTCAGTTCATTCCCAGCTTTTTACGTGGGCTGCGTTTTTTACTGTTGACTGCCCTTTCTCCTTGGGATGATCTGTCTCACCATCTCTCCCTTCTGGGATGTCTCTCCTGGTTTCATCCTTTGCCTGTGGCATGCATTCTGGTGTCTGACAGCGTTCTGGCCAAGGACTCTTCTCACTTGGACCCTCTCCCTGGGTGGTCACATTGGTCCTTTCCAGTTCAGTTACTCCCCGTGTGCAGCTGATGCCCACACTGCTGTGTCTGCAGGCCAGACCTCTTCCTGCGCAGTGGGTTACAGTGTTCCCTGACTTCCTGCCATCTCTCCTTACATAGTTTTGGACTCAACATGTCCTAAGCTGAACTCAAGATAATTTTGTCCTTTTTTCCTCCTATGTTCAGTTATCTCAGTTCAGCCTTGAGCAGAAACCTGGACCCATTCCATGCCTTTTTTTCTATACATCTTCACTCCACGCCCAATTCAGTTCTTAATCCTGCTGATTTTGCTGCTTATTTCCTGAATTTATGTCCTTTCCTATAATTACCTAAACAAGCCTTTATCGTATAATAACTAGAGGCTGTGCTCTAGTTTATACCATTTTTAATACTTCCTTCATGTGACTGTCAAAGTGATCTTTCTAAAATTAAATCTTAAATATGCCATTCTCCTGTGAAAGCCCTGCCCTGCATCTTCATTGCCTAGTGGATAAAGTCCAGCTCCCTTAATATATCATGCAGAAAGTTCCTCAGTCGGCCTCTTGCTTTTGGCTCTTGCTTTGTCTCTCTTCTTGCTGTGCAATTTCTTGCTTGTGACAGTATTGAGACTGTTTATAATTCCCTGTGCAAACTATGCTGTTTTTCTACTCTGAGCCTTTGTTTAGGCTGTTCCCTCTGAATGGAATGTCCTCTATTTGCCTGGATAATTTTTTTCATTCTTTAAGACTTAATTCAGATTAGAATTCTCAGCCTTATTCCTTGCTAAATTACTCTTCTCTGCCCTTAACAAAACTGTTACCTGTTGTTATCTCATTGTTTCTTGGTTATCTTATTCATGTGCATGTCTCATCTGCCAATTATGAGCTATTTTAGGGGAAAGAGCCTAGTGTTGTTTATCTTTTATCTTCTAATGCCTTCATATTAGGGCCTAATAACTATTTTTGAATGAACATCTGAAAACATCTAGTCCATATTTCTCACTTTTGAGATGAGAAAAATGAAGCCTTTAGAAATTCAGTGATCTTTCTAAGGTTGTTTACTAGGTAGTAGTAATTAAGTATCAAGACTAAAATTCAGATTTCCCAACTGTTATTAAATATGTTATTCCCATCCCCGAGTCACGTTTTTGTGACATTTTCCCTAGCTTAAGAGCCCTGATAGTTGATTTTGGGCGGGAGTTCCAACACTTAAATTGCTAGGTATCTTCTGGCATGCAGAATGTAACCTCTCCAAGCCCTATAAAATGTGAATAATAACATTTGACCTTCATTCTTCAGATGGATCAAATATGAGCTATACGTACAGGTGCCTTCTAAATATGGTGATGTAGAAATGTAAATAAAAGTAATATTTTTAAAAGAAAGGTACATTGCTAATCAGATTTGTAGTTTAATAATTGCTAATTATAGATTGAGATTATCTTTGCACAGGAAACATTATATTTTGACTAAAAAATGACATGGGATATACACAGCATTGTTACACAGGTACTTCGAGTGCAGTAGTCGGTCCACCCCAATAGACGTGGCCTTTCACGTTTTGTCAGCTGTCCAACGCCAAAGCAGAAGCTGCTCCTCAATGGAGAACTGGAATGTTTGCCCACGTGTCTTGGGACTCAATCTTTTTTTGATCCGTTCCCTTCTTGACGTCTGGGAGGGATAGGGAGAAGCGCCAGGCTGCACCCCCATGGCACCTCCTGCAATTCTACCTTATTTCATGTTGCAGATATCGGCCCACTCTGACAATATCTTTTTCCTCTCTGAAACCTTTCTTTAATCCCCCCTTTTTTTAAAAAAATAGATTGGTTTGCATTTCTTAGACCAGTTTTAAAAGTGAAATGAAATGTTTGCTCATTGACCCATTTTTCTTTTCTGGTTGAAAACAAGGAAGGAAATTGGATCTACCAAAAAACATCCTTATCTCTAAATAGATATTAGACTCAGATATTATAAATGTGTATACAAATCTGTTAATTCCCATTAATGCTTCTACTGTGGCTGTCCGTGGGCATAAAGGAAAAGCGATGACTTGATTCTTAGTCTTACATAACACATGATGCCACCTAGAATGACAACCATATAAATCTAGAATAACCCTATTCTATATAAAATATACAAGGGTTCCTTTTATAGGGCTTATTGATCATTAGAACTGTGTAAGATACTAAAAGGAGTATTAAATACAATTTTCTCATGTGGGAATTTGTCACTGACTCTGGAAGTCATTCATGTAAAAACACATAACAATGGGAGGGAAAATGAGATTATTTGCCACAATGAATTTTATAGAGAATAAATGCTGTAGAAGTTGAGAGAATGGGTGAAGGTAAAGTGAGCTAGGGTGACTCGCTGCCCACGATACGAGGTTGACATGAGCTCTGAAGGACAGGTGTGTGTCGATTTTTGGAAGGAGGAGGACAGTCTCAGTGATGTGAGTGATAGAAGCCAACGTACGAAATCTGGGATTAAGGAGCAGCTTGTTTTCTAACTCCTATAGCAGTATCATGGATGGGCAGAGATTTGTTGGAGGAAAAAAAGTTAAGATTAGATAAGTTGTAGTCAGATTGGGAAAGGTCTTGAACACCATTTGGGTGTTTTTAATGAAGCGCGTTGGAAACCACTGAAGGCTCTTGAGCGTTAGGTGTGCAAATCAGGATTTAATAAAAAAAAGAACCCGTCTGGTAGAGTGTGCCGCAGATGGGACACACCCGTGGACAGGTGCTCCTCTTTCTCTTTGTCCCATGAATCAGCCTGTCAGCAAGGTATCGTTTGGTTTTCCCACTTTCCAGTCTCACTGCTCATCCTGGTTTGGTACTTCATCAGTTCACCCCTGGCTTATTTTGATAGTCTCCTAATTGATCGCTTACCTTCAAATATTCTCCTCCCTGGAGCGGTGGAAGCAATGCTTAGGACAGATTCCTCTTCCACAAGAAGTTCCTGTGCAAATATTATCTCCTTGCTCAGAAAAATCTCAGATTTTCCCCATTTTCCACAAGAGGAAGGTGAATTTTTATTTTTGATGTATTCTGTATCAACAATTAAGCACTTGCTAAAATCGTAACTGTGTTTATCCTCTAAACATTTTCAGTATTCCTTTTTTCTTCTATTCTTAATGGTCCACACACTTTCCTTTTGATCTGCATTGCTACATTCTGTTAGGTTCGTTTGTATACAGAATTCTTAACCCTGTTTTTGCTTTGAGCAATTTTTAGACCATTTTATATTTTAATCATTTGAAGATTTGATGCTTTTTCCACCCAACTAATTGTGATCAGATTTTAGGTAATCAGAAATTATGTCTGGTAATAGGTGTATCTCACCCTAAAAAATAGATATCTTCCTGTAAAAATTCATTATAAAGTGATTACTGTAGATTTAATCAATTTACCTCCTATCTTTCATTTTTATAAGTGGTAGTATATTCATATGTTTGCAAAATTTAACCTATAAACGAAGTTTAGATTGGGAAGTAAAGAAAACCTTTTCAAAAAGCACTTTAAAAGGAGATAGTTTTTAGAAAATAACAGTAATAGTGTCATTCAAATAACACTCCAATTTGACAAGGAATAAAAGTCCACAGAATTTCTGTTCTTCCCCTCCTTTTTTCTGCATGATGCAACAAATGTACAAAAAAAAAAGAGAGAGAGAGAGAGAGTAATCGTAATCCCGTGTGAATGAATGTGACTGTGGTCCAGAGTCTCAGCCCAGCACTAGGTGTAGAGCGAATCCCTGCATCTCTGAAGCGTTCCATCGGGTGTGTGTCCTTGGTAAACGCAAATTGATCTGTGTATCTTTTGTGGTTCCTATTAGACATGTTCACGGTTTTCCTTCCTTCGTTGTAACGGTATAAATCAGGGGTCATCAACCCTCGGGCCCTGGACCAGTAGCAGTCCGTGGCCTGTTAGGAACCAGCCGCACAGCAGGAGGTGAGCGGTGGGCAAGCAGACGGAGCTTCATCTGTTTTTGCAGCTGCTCCCCAGCGCTTAGCATCGCCACCTCAGCCCCACCTCGGATCATCAGCCATTAGATAGATTCTCGTGGGAGCCCCGGTCGCCGGTGCCAAAACGATTGGGGACCGCTGCGATAGGTGGCTAGATTTCTGGTAGAGCCCGCATCCATCCTGGTATCTGTCATGCTCCCTCACTCCTCTTTCCTGATCTACTCTGAAGCCTCTTAGTCTGTACCCTCTTAGCCTCGTTCGTCAGAATGCAAATATGTATGTGGCCCGTGTGGAATCGGGAGTGATAAGCTGCTAGGGCGTAGTGACTGTGTACACTCATTTTTAAAATTCCCTGTAACGTTCATGACGAGATCTGGTATCCTGGCGGATCACTAGACTTGGAGTTTAAGTCTTGGCTCTCCTGCTTCACTAGCTGTGTGTCTTTGGGGAAAGCACTTAACTTCTCTGATATTTATTTTTCTATCTTTACACATGAAGTTAATAATATCTACTCAAGGTTATGGTGAGGTTTAAATGAATGATATATGTGAAGCACTATGTAAACTATAAACTTCTGTGCCAATGAAAGCGTTAGTGTGAGATAGAAGATGCTCAGGATATTTGCTCAGTTGAGTTAATGGCAGCCATTTTTCTCTCTCCAGCTAAATAACGCTGGAGTGGGGGAGGAAACTACTGGGTTTTCTTTAAGGACCGTTCCCTGTTTTAAGTAGAACCTGTTTACAATGCTCTCTTGTAGTCGAGGCCAGCTGCTGCTGCTGGGTTGGGGGAACAACCTTGGTTTCATTTAATGCCAAGGACTTTGATCTTAGGCGCTAGTCCCTTTTATAACCAGGTAACATGAGCTGGACCCCTAAACCACACCACGGCCGCCTCTGGCCACCAAAGAAGACGCCTCAGGCTGAAGGGCAGCACCAGGGGACTGGCCTCAGAGGAGCTGGGTGCGGCACCAGCTCTCGAACCCCAGCCTTCGGCAGGCAGGCTTGTGCCGGGGGCTGAGAGTCGGCGCGCCCGCTGCTATGCCCCTTCTAGTCAGAGAGGTTTTGTTTTTTAATAAAAGTAATAAGATCCTTAAGTTCCTTTCTGACTGTTCTAAGAGGATCCCTTGGTTACCATCCATTGGGGAGAAACTACATTCATTTGGGGTTTCCAGGAGACAGTGCTTTGTCAGGTGGAGGATGCAGTGGGGCTCGTTCTCCTGGGGGGGTGAGGGGGAGGAGGGGAGGGACCAGCGTCAGCTGCTGACGCTGGTGATGTGAGGACATGAAGGGAGTCCCGACAGATCCAGCTTCCTCCCTCCCCTCTTCCTCTCCTTCCTCCCTTCCTCCCTCTTCCTCCCCTCCCTCCTCCTTCCTCCCTCCTCCCCTTCTCCTTCCTCCCTCCTCCCTTCCTCCTTCCTCCCCTCCTCCTTTCCTTCTTCCCCCCTTCTTCCTTCCTTCTTCCTCCCCTCCTCCCTTCCTCCTTCCCCCTTTTCCTTCCTCCTTCCTCCTTTTCTCCTTCTTCCCCTCCTCCTTCTTCCTCCCCTCCTCCTTCCTCCTTCCTCCCTCCTCCCTTCCTCCTTCCCCCCTTCTTCCTTCCTCCTTCCTCCCTCTCCCACGCTCTCATGCTTGCGCTCTGTCTGTCACAACTTCTTCTAAGGTCAACAGTCCACTGTCACTTATCCAAAGATACTTAAGCGAAGGAACACCATATGTGTCATTATTTTCACTGAATTTTTATTTTTTTATTTTTATTTTTTATTTTATTATTATTGTTATTTTTTATGCCTACAGCACCTGGTCTTCCTAGGTGGTCTCCCATCCAGGTACTAACCAGGCCCAACCACGCTTAGCTTCCGAGATCAGACGGATCGGGCATGTTCAGGATGGCATGGCCGTAGTTGAATTTTTAAAAATACTTTGACCCCTGACTCCTTTCTTGGCTTTCTTTCCTAATGATCCCAAACAACAACATCACATATTTTACTCTGTTTTGAAATTTCTTACCTGTGTGCATGTAATATAAAATAACACAATTTGGAACATAGAGGGGTTATCACAAATAAATTTAAACATATTTTTAGGAAACTAAGTTCTAATGACTATTTAGAGAGTTTTTATTGAGGGTTTATTGTGTTCTCAACATTATACCAGGTTCTGAGGGGAAAAAAAGAAGGAAATAAGGAAGGAAACCAACCTTTCTTTGAGCGTTTCTATGTGCCAGGCCCTTTCACATATGTTATCTCATTTAATCTTCACAACAACATCTGAGGTAAGTATATGTTCTCCATTTTAAAGAGACTGAGAGAGGTTATGTGACTTGCTTTAGGTCACTTACCAGAATTCTCAAGCCCTGTCTAACAGATGCTAGTCTTGAAGCCTGTCTTCATTTTATTAACTCACAGATACATGATACAGCCCTTGGCTTTGAAGAATTTATAATCTAGTAGCAAAAATCTGCCACAAACCCTTGGAATTGGTATTTTGAGATGTTTTATAGTTTAGCTGAAGTAAGTTTCTATGAATATATTCAGTATGAGTTTAGGATAGAGGGGAAGTATCTTTAAGGACTAGATCATCAAGAAAAAGCTTCATTGGAATTTAGAAATTGGAGAAGTAGTAAGGATTTCAGAAGATAAAAAAACATTTCAGGTAACAGGAATATCATTCATTTGAACTTCACCTGAATCCCTTATTGTTACTTTAAATGGGCACGAAATCCTCATATGTGAATGAAAGCTCCAGATGGTATGTTATTTCTTTAATCCCTGTATAGATTGAAAAATTTCAGAGGATGATAAAGCATAAATAGTAGGAATAAACATGGCAATTGAAATATTTAGCAGAATGCCATAATCCTATCGGACAATTTTTTTCTCAGGGTCAGAGTTAGGCAGCTTACCTGGCATTTTGTGTGCAGTTTCTGTAGTAACATTGCTGTTTATCTTCTGTCCTGATAGAATATAAAATAATTTTACTGATGCAAATAATACTCCACTTTTAAATCCCATCTTAAAGGCAGTTTTTTCCTTTAGCTGAAATCGTTCCAGACTTTTTTTTGGAAAGGCTGCAATATCTCTTTATCTCTTTATTTTGAAAAGTCTGGTGACTTTTATGTAGGAGAGGTGAGGGAGTGAGGTTGGGGAGTAGACAGTGGAGTCGGTGGGAAGGCCACGCCTGTAGCCTGTGGGACAAGCAGCCGTGGTGGATTTATCAGACGACTTTGACATTAAGTTAATTACTGACAGTTCAATATATCTTAGTTTTTCAGGTGAGAATTTTCTGATTGTTTAACACTACCCAACATCAGCCAGCCTTTGATGCTGAGGGTCTTGTACAGTTGTTTTATCTTGTTGCTGATCTCAGCATTTTCCTTCCCGATGCCCTTCTGTATCTGAAGGGTAAAAACAGTTGTTTGCACATCTTTCTAACTATAATCATTTATGACCTGGTTCATTTACGGCTCATGCCTGCCTGATTTGTTTAATATTTATTTTTTTAACTTAAGTTTTTATTTTTTAGAAAACAGAAGTTTATATGTAATTGTTGAAATTATAAATTAAAAATGATCATATGCCCATTATATTTGGTGCTTTAATTCCACCTTATTTACAATTATTACATAAGAAATTAAGAGGGGCTTAAGGAAGTAAGGGAAGAGAATCGACATTTTTTAAGAGCCTACTATATATGGGGTGCTTTATTTATATGAGCACATTTTTGTCATGACAAGAACATTGTGAAAGAAATATTAACTTAAAAAAAACAAACTAGCTGATGAAACTAAGGCCTAGAGAGATTAAGAAACTCTCCCAGAGTCTCAAAGCAAGGATGCCATTGGGACTCTGGTCTAACACCAAGCTTGAACGCATTTAATCATTTATGGGATTCAGAGATGACAGTTCTCTTCAGATGATGTTTAGTCAGCACCCACAAAAGCATGGTGGTACCCAAGTGTTCACACAGCAGGCCACTGTTCCTTAGAGGTGTGTTTTCTGTATCAGTGATACTTACTTATTCTGTAGCAGAGGGAGAAGCATGGAGGTGAAGGCCAGGTGGCTGATTATTTGACAGAAATTTATTATGTAATATTTGGTCAGTCACTTAACCAGCCTGGGACTCAGAATTCTGTCACCTTTGGTGTGAAGAGTTAGAATGAAGAATCTCTAAAGGCCTTTCTCCTGAAATTGAATGACTTGCTATCAGAAACAACAACTTCTTGAAACATTCAATCTATTGAGAATTAATAATAATAATCACTTGTTGAGCCCCTTGTGCTCTGTGCTGTACATGAATATTGCTGGTCTTGATAACATTTTTGCAGAATACATAATATCTCTGTTATAAGTGGGGAAGCTAGCTCATGGGGTTTGCAGTGGTCATGTAACTATTAGGTGACGGGACCGGAAGCTGAACCCACAGCTTCCGGTTTCGAGGCCGCGCTTTTTCCACTGCGCTGCTTACCTGAAGCGTCTGTGCTGCCTCGGGGTCATGAGGTCAGAGGTTTTCTAGAAAGCACGGGCAGTTCTGCGGTGTGGGCTTTCTGTGCCTCGACTAGTTTACATGTCAGTATCACGGATCAAATCTTGTCGTTCTCACCTAGTGTATGAAGAGATGTTTCAGAGCTTCTGGATGCTTCTATTTAAGGAAACTAGCTTAATGCAGAGGATTCACTAGTATGTGAAGATTTCAGCCTTGCTCTTCTAATTATATCACAGAAGTTCTAGGAGAAACGCTAATTTTTAGAGGCAGAAGCATCTGGATATTTAGGATGAATTATATGATCACTGCATTTTTAACAAATTGGACTCAGGGACACATGTTTTGTTGATCTCTCTGCGGTTATACACCAAATCACTGCCTTCCTGTTTTATTCTCTGTTTCTTTATGTTAATTTAAAAGCATTCATTGTATTTTGAGTAAAGTTAAATGAGGCCCAAGGCCACAGTACAGGGGAAGACCTTTAAGCCTTGGAATTTAGGAAAGACATCGAAGCATTATTTTGGGTTGGAAATAATACATAATGAAGCAGATGCTAATGAAAAAATGAAATGTAGGGAAAGAGAAAAGAGACTAGGGTGCCTGTTTGGAAGTTGTATAGAGGCGAGTACATCGCCCCTTTATTACAATAATGTTTCTGCACTATAATAAGGTCTTTCATTGCAAGTTCAGCTTTTTTCATTCATTTGTTTTGTGCTCTGCTTCCTGTTACTAATTGTCAGCACAATGGTCTTCCAACTATGAAGTCTCAGTGTCCTTTTGGACCAATTTGTCATTGTCTTTCTCCCTCACCCTCAACCCATGCACTCAGAATCTATTACTATGGTTGCATTTTTAGACATTTTTATGTTTTAAAATGGCAGTGCTTTTGAAACATGCCAGAATAGTTCATGGTGATTGAATCATCCAACCAACAACAGTTACTGCTTCCAAAAGCATGCGATAAAGTTTCTATCTCTATAGGATACTCTTAGAAAGTAATTAAAAATAAACATAAAAACTTTATAGCACTAGTTCATATGCATTATTTTCTTTGATAGCTTCACAATCATCCTGTGGAAAGGACATTTGTTAAAAAAATTTTATTAGACTGTATTATTTATAGATTTACTGTTTACTTCATAGATTCTTTGGAAATCTGTGCCTTTACATTTTTTCTACTATTCATTATTTTATAGATTATTTTATTATGACTAAGGAATCAACAGGGCTGGCTTAGATTGACAAGCCTAAACCAGTTCTGATATCAGCCTCCAGGCAACTGTAGCAACATGTTAATTCATGTTAGGATTTTAACATTTTGGCCAATAAAATTTTAAATGTGCTCTCAGCTTTGTACCAATTATCTACTATTAACAGAAAGAAATTTTTTTAAATGTAATTTTTGTAAAGAAATCCTGAAACAGTATTATTCCTTGATAGCTTATCTATCACCTAAAACTTCCCTGGTTTATGATCAAAGTGCATTGGTGCTTTTAAATGTAAGATTCGCACAAGAGATGGTACATGTTTTCAGCGCATGAATGCTAAACAAGTTTGGCCAATTTTCTTTCGGGGAAAACTATTTCAATACTCTGTGTCATCTGCTTCTATCAATTTAATTGCAGAAAACTAGTGAAGTATATAAAGTGAAGTATATAAAGTTTGTTATAAAGAAATAAACCTTTATTTTCTCTCTCGTAAGCAGCTAACATTCCTAAAACAGTATGCGGCATACTACAAAGAGCCAAGAATTTAGAGCTAGAAAAAAGCAAATTAGAGACTCAGTTTTACATCCTTAATCACTTGATTTTGAACAAGTGATTTAAAAATCAGACAGCTTCTATTTTCTTATTCGTGAAATAGAAACGATGAAAATTAGAACTTTATTGGGAGGATTAAATGAGAAATAACGCATATAAAATCTTAATGTTCTAGTGAAGCAATTAATAATATACTAAGATAATGATTTAGTTTGTAATTATTTAAAAAGTAAATTTTTGGAAAAAAGTAAATTTTGGAAAGTAAGGTTTCTCTACTAACTTAAATTGGCAAAAGATTTAAGATGTGATTTTGTTGTTGTTGTTTTGCTAAAGATGAATGAGCTGATTATTTCAAAGTATGCTCTTCATTTAGCTTGCAATACATCAGTTAAACCAGATTTTCAAATGAAATATCTTTGTTATAGTAAAGTCTCAGAGACCCTTTTGTGGCTGTGGTCCTCCAAAATTCACTGTGTGAGTGTGTATTTTGACAGTTCTGTGCTTTACTCTGAATGAATAGGCCTACCTTTTAATTTTTCTCTGAGGGAAAAAATCCTTTAGTCTATAAGTCTAATTATTTCTGCCACTTTTCCTAGGGTAATAAAGATAATTCTTGAATGTTAGAGCTGTAGTTATTTAATCAAGAATTTGATCAGGCTGTAAATATTTTTTTTCCAAATTGATGTTATTAGGATTATTTTTAAAAAATAAATATTTATTTGTACATATGCTTAAAGCAATTATTTTCTCATGCAGTATTTATCACTAATCACAGAAGTATTCTCAACTGGACAATATAGTTTTTAAAGAAAGAAGTATTTTAGGTTTTGGGGGGACAGATCATAAAGTAAATTTTGTTTCTAAAGGAGTGCAAACTGTAATTTATTGAGATAATTTTACAAAAAAAGAATTAGTTGTGATAAACTCTGTTGTATCAAAGATGTTTCCCGAAGCTTTCTTTGTTTGAATTCAGGCTGTGTGTACTAAGACTGTGATGAATAAAAAAGAACTAAGAGAAATTCCAAATCCCCCGAAACTCATAGTTAAGGAGATGCACATGAAACGGTCAAATAACAATGTGTGATTCATAATATTAAGCACAGTAGGTCTTTAAGAGTAGAGTGTAAGGATCGGGGCCTTTAGAGAAGATTGAATGATTGGAATTGGGGTAGAAGGAAAAGTGGATGTTTTCAGGTTATGGAAACTGGGTCAAGTGCTGAAGTTAATCAGGAAACGTTCGGGGGACAGCGAAGGTGTGTATATATATCCGCAGAAAGTGGCCAGGTAGTCGTCATTTTATGGTAGGGAATAAAGTTTGGAAAAGATTCAGGATTGTTTATGAATAGCTTTGAAAGTCAGTCTGAGAAAGTTGAACTTTGTTCTGGAGAGAATAGTGTGTTTTTGAGGAGGAGAATGATGTCTGGAATACGAGTTTGAGGAAGACTAAGGAGGCCAGCAGTATGTGAGACAATTGGACAGGAAAGAAGGGGAACCCTCTGGGAGGCCATTTAAGGGATCCAGATTTTGGTGATACGTTCCGTGGTTGGGTGTCAGCAGCGAAACGAAGGGATCATTCCAGAGACATTCTGAAGAGCTGCTGAGGTGAGAGCTGCTGGCATGGCCACGGGTGGCTACAGATGTGGTTCTCGGGTGATTAGGAGAATGATACAGGAGTAAAACGAACAGAAACCCTGTTGATATGGTAATGTTCAGTGTGGGAGATTAAAATCAACTTCGAGTTACGTTGAGAATGAGGTAATATAAGCGCCTCAGAAGAGGGATGCCAGTTTTGCCGTGTGGCAGAGGGGCTTGTCAAAAGGGCTGGCACTAGAGGCCCAGGCTTGAGAGTCATCGAACATCAGGTGAAAATTGAGACAAAGCCACGAGAAAGCCGCCCGGAATGACGTTCGGGGCCCTGAGCAGGTCCCTGGAGACCTTTCTGACCTCATCCTCACCCCTGCCCCGACGGACCTTCCCCGGTCGCACCCAGCTCCTTGCTGTTTCTCCGATGCTCGGGGCATCAGTGTTTACTCCTCCATCCACTCCGTCACTCTTCCTGCAGGTACCTGTGTTGGTCCCTCATTTCGTTAAGGGACACCTTCCTAACTGTGCTGTCTAAAATAGTAGGGCCTCCCTGTCATTTCAAGGTAACTTTTCTTCATAGTACTTACAAGCTCCTGTTATGTTGTAAATGAATTGTTTTACTTGTTTGTTGTGGGACCACTGATCCCCTCAGTAAGAGGTAAGCTTGATGAAAAGTAGGGACCTTGTTCTGTTCACCACTCTATCCCCAGTGTCTAGGTTGTTGCTTGGCATATTGTGGGCAAAAAATATATATCTATCTATTTAACACTTGTCTAAATTTATTAATGAATGAATACATCATATTTATTTAATGAAGGACAAAATTATCAATTTGGAGAGAGAGGCTCTGAGACAGAAGGCTAAGGAATGGTCACAGAGAGGGAGGTAAAACCAGGCAGTTCAGTGTCATGGAGGAGGTCAAGGGGGAGTGACTCAGAGGGGAAGCCAGAGACACTTGATGAAGTAGTGTCATTGATAAGCGACTGTGAAGCAGTGAATATATGAGTAGGAATTGTCCCATCGAAGCACATGGAAGCTTCAGTATTTAAGTTGTAACTTAGAGTTGATTCAAAATATAGTGATTATTCCTGTAGTGATACCTTTAAACTTCAGTGCCCAGTGAAATATCCTGAAGCTTAACTTGCGATAGTTTCAGCTAGAAGTGTCTTTATTTTAGATAGTCATCTGAAAAAACAAGTTTTTTCCACTTTCAATCATTTAAACCTTCTGTGGTTTATTTCGATCCATACTTTGAGGAAAGAACCTAATTATTTTGAAGGGGTTTCTATTTTTGACTTTTTATTATGAAAATTTTCAGACGTACAGATAATATAGCTTATTGAATGCTCATATATCCATTACCTAGACTTAACAGTTAACATTTTACCATATTTGCATCATCATTTTGTTAAAATATTTCAAGTAAATTATGATAACATGACATTTTTACTTCTGAATTCTTGAGTATGAATTTCTAAACAATAAGGACGTTTTCCAATGTAATTACCTGTGTTACCTAATAAATTTAGAAATCTTGACTATTATCAAACGCTAATTCATATTCAGATTTCCACAGTTGTTGCCTAAAGTATCTTTAACAACTGGCTCGTTTAAACCGGGCATGTCAAGGACCACACACTGCATTGCTGGGTGTGTCTCTTAAGCCTGTCTAGTCTAGAAGAGTTCCCTGTCCTGTGTGACTGCCCCCATTGCAATTACATTCACTCATTAAGGAGACTGGATTGATTGTCCTATAGAAAGTCCCCTCTGCTGGAATTCTCTGATGACTGTTTCTATGTGGTGTCATTTAACTTTCTCCTCTTTTCCCTGTAAAGTGGAAGTTAGCTCTAAAGATCCCATTAGATTTACAGTTAGTGTATCTGTCAAAACTATTTCCTTGATGATGCTGTGTACTTCGTACGACATCGTGTCGGGAGGTAGTTAGTATTTGGTCGACCAGCTGTTAGTGATGTTGTCATTGCTCACTGGTGTCAGGCAGCACAAATCGATCTCTCCATTATAAGGTTAAGTTTCTCCTTTTGTGGCTGGCAGATACTCTGTGGGTTGACACCTTGGCATTATGCAATATTAAAATCTTCATCAGTTATTTACCTAATGATTTTAGCATCCATTGATGATCTTAGTCTGAATCAATTATTTCATTAGGTGAAGATGATCTTTTAGCTGTTTTTGAAGATGTGGTGTTAGTTAGCCAAGACACAGATTCATTGCTAAGTTTGGATAGTGTTGGTCATATATTCTTTCATTATGTTTGTTTACTATTGAGAACTGCTCTGTTTGGGCCCAGCTCTGGGTGACCAGATCATCCGAACTGTGCCCATGGGGAATTCAGAGTCAAATTGCAGTTTCATCTTCACGTATAAGTTAGTTTTCTTGTTTAGTTAAAACAAATATAGTGCTCATGATTATTTTTCAGATTTTAGCACAGTACTCAACAGTAAGCTGTGTCAGAATGGTTAGGTACAATCCTGTTTATATCTGGATAAGTCACTTCTGTTTGTTTCATGAATTATGATCATAAATAAGCTTACTCTGGTATATGAGCACAGTGGCGTTCTATGCCACTATTAAGTGTGATGATTATTTAATGAAATGAAAAATATTTACAACTAATTAAGTGAGCACTTATGCAGTATATTCCATATGTTATAGTCTCATTTAAAAAAATACTTAGAAAAGAACTGAAATATATGTGAAAGCATTAACAGTGGTTATACCTGTGTTTTTTATTTTAGTTATGCCTATATATGAATTTTTCTACAGTAAGTATGCAAGATTTGAATATGAATTTGCACAATGAGAATAAATGAAGAAATGTTTTAAAACCAACTCGCCTCCACAACAGTGTGAATGTATTTAATGCCGTGGAACTGTACACTTAAAAATGGTTAAAATGGTACATTTTGTCATGTGAGGTTTTTTTTTTTTTTAACCACAGAAAAACATCCATGGCCATTGTACTACAAAAACAAAACTGAAAAGCAGCTCACCTAATCATATATTTTGAGTACTAGATGTTTGCATGGCTCTTGTAACTTCCTCTATTAGTAAATGCCTCATTCATTTTCATATCTTAATTATTGTCCCACAGTGACCACAGTGTTTTTTAGTAGAAACGTGAAGTATGCAGAGAGTATGTAGAGAATAGTTCTTCTGGGAGACTTGAGGTGTGTGTGTGCTTGATTACAGGTAGGATTTGGGGGACAGACAAGATGGAAAAATGCTGGTGGGGAAAATGTTGGCTCTGAACTGTACTTCGGTGAGTGGTGGTATCTGTGATGGGCAAATTCATTAAAAATGTATTAGAAGTTCACATTAACATGTCAGGGTTTCAAATTCAGTTTAAATCATGAGCAGCATCCTGTGTTAAAACCAAAGCAGTAAAGTTTATGATAATTAAAATGTCAGAATTTGAAACATGTATCGTAAAGTGAAAAACATCTTTTAGAGTAGAATATAGTGTTAGTAACCCAGTCTTAACTCCCTTTATTTATAGAATTTCTTCTGTTTTGCAGTAGAATGTGAGAACTTTCTTCTCCCATTTATTTACATAGAGAAGGATGTGTTGATTCTGGGTAATAGGTAAATGATTCAGACACAGATAACTAGGAACATGGAGCTGGATCCATGTGGGTTTGGGACTCACTTTTCCATCGTTAGTAGTTGAAAGTTTGTGTTATCATTGGCTTTATTTATATTGCAGGGTAGGGACCCAGCAGTGCAAGGACCAGAGGCTCTGCCGCCCTCCCTGGCCTTTGCCCTTCCCTTCCACCCCTTCTAAACCACTTCCCCCTTCTCTCCTGTTGGAGAACAAAAGGTGCCAGGTCATGATCCTCCTGGGGTCATCCTCCTCCCTAACCATCCCTGTGCTGTGTTGAGCCAGGGGCAAACATAGGACCCTCTGCCACCTCAGACATTGTCGTCGGGTGAAAATTATCCCAGATTTCTTTGTAGGAGAAAAGGTGTCGTAGAAGGGAGAGGGCCAGATACAGGGGAGGTTCGGGGATGGTGGAGAAGAGGAAACAGACAGTCCCATCACTCTGACAGATGATTACTGAGTTTTTAAAGGTAATTTTGCTAGCAGTATATTCTCTCCAAAAAGCATGGAATTTGAATCGCATAGGCCTGGGAGAAAATACACAGTTACAAGCTGTGTGCTTTGGAGCGAGTTATTTAATTGGTCACAGTCTCTATTAGGTCACTTATAAAGTGGAGGATAATGACGTTAACACCTCTTAAATTTGTCCTTCAGATGAAATGAGTAACATTTAGAAACCACCAGTCAGCGCAGTGCCTGCCACACAGTGATCCTTCCCTGGACTTGCTGTCCCGGGGCGGGCACCTGCCACACCTGAGGCATCTCCACTCAGTGGATCGAATGAACCTCGAGGCCCAACTGGCACTGTTCTCTTTTTGCCTCTGGATTGTAAAGACTTTAAACAAAAGAAAAAAATGTCCCCCTCCCTTTTAAAGAATATCCACAATAGTATTATAATGAGGGCTTAGACTCTCCTTACAGGTGTCATAACTTGTAGTTAGCATTGTTTCATTCTGTGATTTAATTAGAACCGATTATTATGCCTTTGTTTTTCACATTGTTAGTCGAATTTATTTTTAAAAAATAAAATTTGTATTTAAAAGGGGTAAAGAGGTTGAAATGAAATTTAATCTTTCAAATAAAATCTGAACACATGATATCCAAAACAGTTCTTTTTAGTATATAGTTTTTGATCTGGCATGTCACACTTTCAGGTTTGCAGAGAAATTATAGCTTTGAATAAACTTGATTGCCTGTGTTCAGAATGGTGTAAAGTAAGCAGAATGTTTGAAATTCAGCTTGTAGCTTAACCTGGTCAGGTGAGTTCAACTAGTATAATTATGTAATTTAAATACTGATATAACAAATACTTTACTGAAAAGTATTCAAGGGTTATGATATAATAAAAGTACCTGACATTTTATATAAGTCATTGCTTTATTCATGTGTATTCAGTGGTACCAGAAATCTTAGAATCTCTACCTGAAGTTTGCACTTTTGTTTTTAAAATTTAAACTGGCCAGGCTCGAATTGGGAATCTTTATAACTGAAATGGAAATATCTCTCTGAAGAAGTACTGACTGTATCCACCATCCACTTTAAGAACAAGAGTACCCTTTAAGAGTTTTGAGACATGAACCGTGTTCTGAAAAACTCTCATGCCTGTTTTCTTCATTTTACAGAGAGCGTAGGATGTGTTCATGATTCCATATTACAGCTAACGTAAAAGAACCCAAAGTTTTCTGTTTACTTGCTCACTTGTTTTAACATGGTATTTTGAAACTTCAACTGTTGTGTTCAGATTCTGCTCTTTCAATATATTTGTGAATAGATCGCAGTGAACCTGAGATGCTGTGGGGGATGTTCCCTTGGTTTTGACCCAGCTACCTTTTGAATAGCCTGCCAGCTTTGGGTGGCTGCTTCTCTCTCAATGTAATGGGTATTATTTAGAATTGGATTCACTTACAGAGTATTTCATACAAAAACCTATAAAATATAATTTTATTTCTATTATACTACTTGTTCATAATTGTGTATAACATTTTTGTTGAACTAGAAGGCCTGATTAAAACCTTTATACAATTAGTGAAATATTCCTTATAATTATATGTGTGGAATGATAATAGAGTTTGGTATGTGCTATAAACTTGGGGAATTTTGTGCTATGCCCAGAATCTTGCATAGTGCTTGACCCATAACTGTCATTTCAGTATGTAGCCGAGTCTGTGAATACTTACCATATTTAGTCAAAACAGCGAAGTTGTGCATAACTACTTAGGTCATTATATTATTATTAATCTTTTCCAAAACCATCTGTATGTAATTTACAAACATTCTTTTCTAAACAATTCCTTTTCAGTGGTCTGCTTGGGAAGTGGTAATTAATCACCTCTATTATCATTTTTAAAATTATAATACTTGATAATCACTTGGAATCTCATGTACTATTTTAAATGGCTTTTAAAATTAGAAGAGAGAAGTTACTTAAATTATAGCATTTACATGTTAGGTATATGCTTCCTTTAAAGTTTTACTTTAATTCCTGATAGCGCTTTCAAAGATGAGAAACAGCCAATGGAGCATGATAGAGGCTGGACTTGTGTTGTAATTTTAAAGTCTGTTGTCTCAGTTACCTTACATCACCACGGTGCATCCCGAAGTCAAAGTGGAATAGATGAGCCTTAGCTTGAAGGTTCTCTCTTTCCTTTTCTGTTCCCTGGTTCCCATACCCCATACTTCATTGTTGAGCATTTCCGTCTGGCCTCACCCCTCTTTTATGTGTCTGTCCTTCATCCTTTACATTAAAAGCCGGTTGGTCAGTTAGTTGCTCAGTCATCAGATATTTACTCTGTGCCGTTAAGTTCTGTCACTGGTGTAGGTGCTGTGAGGAAGATTTGTGCACATTATTCCTAACTTTTAAGTAATTTATCCTGCTAGACATTAAATTAACACACATTAAACACCTATAAGACAGGCAATAAACTACTGGCTAGAAACTTAATAGGAGGTTTAGGAAGAAGTAAATGGGAAGGAACAGTGAGCTGCAAGACAGTCAGATTAGGTCTGGTTTATGGCACCTCCGGAAGTTTAGGTGTTGGGCATTGAGAGTCTAAAGAGAATTGCGTGAGTGGAAAGACCGGAGTGGCAGATACTAACTTCAAAAAGGTCACGCCATGTTTTCATGGATGATGGAAAAATTAGGAAGCCAGGAGAGGAAGCGATGAATGGGTTTCGTTTTAGTGAGGCACTAGTAATTCAACCAGGTAGAAACCACTGCATAGTTGGACATGTATCATACAGTAGAGATCCAAGATGGAAAGAAGTTTGGATTTTGTTATTGGTAAGTGGAGAGGTGATGGCAGAACTATAAAGGCTTGTTAGAAAAGGAAGAAAATGAAACAGAGACCTCTGTGAATGACCTCTTTTAGTGTAAAGAGTCAATAAAGAAGTAGCTCAATGTGACTCTGTAAAGACATAGAAGTGGTAGTTGATAGTTGTTCATGGTGGAGAATAGGACAACACAGATAAGCACTGAGAAAACACTGTTGAACTTTCCACCTAAGGTAAATTAGTTTTTTTTCAAAAGAACAGTGTCAGTAGATAAGCCTACTCTACTCTGTCTCATTGTCCAATACCATGTAACTTTAAAGTCCAACTAATAATCCAGTCTTAAAATAATAGCTAATAGCTAGCATTTATTGAAAACTTTTTTTTGTCACACATTTTGTAAATGTTACATTGATTTCTCTTATTAACCTCCTTACCAATTTTATGATATAGATACTCTTATTCTCATTTAATAGTTGATGACCAGAGGGATTAATTATCTCACAAGGTGGCATAGCTAACCGTAGGGAAAAAACGAATCCATATTTTGAGCCACTACACTGTCTTTTTTGGAAGTCTTGTTGATATTCCCTGACAGAATTTATGACTTTTTGACTGTCACTAGGGTCTGTGATTACTACGAGCTATAGACAGTGTATACTGTGACAAGGCTTATAATCTAGGTAGAGATAAGAATACCTTCTTAAAATGATAATAATATAGATAGTCTGTGCTAAGTCAAAAATGGGATGCAATAATAAATTCAGGAGAATATGGGCAGCATGCAGGGATAGTCTAGTCTAGGGCCAGCTTGTTATAAAAGGCTTTGTTGAAGGAGTAAGATTTGATCTGGACCTTAACACACAAGTATTCTTTTGACCATTGGTGGTTACACATGGACAGGGGTAAATAGAAAGTGTTCTAGGCAGTAATAACGCCTTCAGCGAAGCTCCTGATGGAGGAAAGAGCAGCAGGATACATTTGGGGACAGTTACGTAGTCCAGTTTGGCTGGCTAGGAGAGCATGTGGCCCAAGGGGGGCAGGCTGTGCACATCCTTGCGTGGGGACCCAGTATGCTATGAGGTTGCAGTGGTCTTATTTAGACCACTTGTTGTCTAGTGCTCAGCTGTTTATTTCTTGGTTTAAGTGTAAGTATATTCAAAGCGCACTTTATTTTATTTCTAGAATGCCAGTTAATGAAAACAGAACGACCAAAGCCAAACACATTTATTATCAGATGTCTCCAGTGGACCACTGTTATAGAGAGAACATTTCATGTAGATACTCCAGAGGAAAGGTAAGAAACTCATTTTTTTTCCCCATTTCATGAAAAAATAAGTCTAACGATGTATGTGTATCTGGTGTCACCATTTGTAAATATATGTAAATATGTTTATAAAATGCTATAGTCCCTTAATTATTATTCTGGTATAATAGATAAATAACAGAGGCTTTTGCAAAATATTAAATCATAACCTCTAGAAGTTCTGTAAGATATACTTCTTAGAGAAAACAGAACATTAAAAAGGTAAAGCATAAATTAAAGAAGACAGTTTTATAACTGAACTACCTCTTTTAAAAGAATTACAGAATTGATTGTGTTCTTATTTGGAATTCTGAGGCTGGAGATAGCAAAAGGTTTCACGAAGGATGCCATTATGTGAGTGGCCACCTGGGGCGGTGTTGAGAAGGATGCTGAGCTGGAGTCTAGGCTCAGTGAGAGACACGTGGCAGGATTCCTTGGCACCAGCTGTCGTCAGTGCTGGAGATAAGAGCGGCACGCGTTACCCACCGGCTCACCAGCTTCGTCTGGTCGTGTTTCCACCCTCCTGAGCTACTACCAGTCCTGCTGCCACCTCCCTGCCCCCAAATTCTGCTTCACGCCCTTTTCTCTGGTGCCTCTGATGCTGAGTGAGGTCCAACAACCACAACCACAAAATCATTTTCTGGCACATATGTTACCGTATTTGATCCAAATCAGCAACTCTGTGAAGTTGAATGTTATTAGCCTGATTTTCCAAATGAATGAATTCAGTCTTAAGAAACTTGTGTAAGATTAAAAAACCAAACCCCTCCCCACCAAAACCCGAAAAACAGCCTCCTCCCCAAACCTAGTAAATAGTAAAATATTAATACTACTTTTTTGATCAATAACCAGTAAATTATAATATATGATTACTTTAGGAAACAGAAAAAGAAAAACAGAAAAGAACTAGGAATGACTCATAATTCTAATTATATAACCGGATTTAAGGACTGATACATTCTTTCCTGAGCGTCTAGTCTTCCTCCGTGAGACGTATCTCGGTAATTGGTGTGCGTTCAGTTTCATGTGTCCTCCCTCCTCACCCGCCCCCATGCTCTCCCCTTGGCGTTCCTGTGCCGAGTCCTCAGTTTGCTTAGATCTTAATCTGTAACTGTGGTTGGGCTAATTCCTATGTATATTTCAGACCCGAGCTTAAAACGTCACTTTTCCCACAAAACCTTCTCTGGCTCTTGTCGACTGGGTAGGACCCCTGCTGTACGCTTTCTTAGCTCCTCGTATCTTTTACATCAAGCACGTCGCTGCTGTAATCTTTGCCTTGTTCACTGGACTATAAGATTCTTGATGGACAAGGATGTCGTCTCCCTTGCTCACTCTTTTATCTTTAGCACAGCCCAGGGGCCGACATTGTATGTATTTACTTGTGAATGAATGGAACTTTTCCCATGTCATATATTCTTGGAAAATCTTAATCTTCCTTGATTTATGACATCTCATGAAACGTGCTTCGTTTTGCCATTTGTGTTTGCAAAGCTGGGCTTAAGCCATATCTTAAGACTTTAAAATAGTTTGCTATTCCTGCAATAATATCACATTACTCTTCTGATTATCAGAAAAGTAATAGACTAGAAGAAAGCAGTTTAAGTGAAAATGAAAAACAGCATATTTACATTTGTATTAGAGTGTATTTTCTAAATTCACCTAGAATCTGGTGTTTGGAAATTTCATATGACTTTAATGTTAATGAAGACTTAAAAATGACAGTAAGATCTAGAAAAACCCTTTTTTCTCTATATTTCTGTCTTCCAGTCTAAATTTTTTTTAACATATTGTAAATAAAATGTATATTTCTAATCTATCTTTTAAAATCTTATATTTATTTCATTATATGATTTAAGTTTGGAATCTTTTTTCCAAAAGATAACCTGTTTTCTCATCTTAACTTATCAAAAATCCATTCTTTTCTAAATTTTTGTAGATGGCACATATACTTATTTTTATTTATGTGTATTTAGGTTTTTCTTTTTTTCCCCTCTGATTTTTCTGTCATCCTAGCACTAGGATCACATGGTTTTCCTTAGAGAAGCTTTATAAAACTTTCAACTACTAATAAAGCAAGCCTTCCATTATTGCTATTTTAAAAAATGTTCTTACCTTTTCTAGCACATTCGTTTTAAAAATTGCATTAAAAATGCTAGCATAAAATCTATCCTCATAACATTTTCAAGTGTACAGTACAGTATTATTAGCTATACAGCACAGTACTGCAATAATAGGTCTCTAGAACTTCTTTATGTTGCATGATAAAACTGTTCTCATTGATAGCAGCTCCCCGTTCCCCTCTCTCCTGGCCCCCGTCAACCATTCTTCTACTTTCTGCTTCTATGAGTTGACGACTTTAGGTACCTCATGTAAGTGGAAACACGCAATATTTGTCCTTCTGTGTCTGGCTGATTTTACTTAGAATAATGTCTTCAGGATTCATCCATATTGTAATGGTAGCACATAACATTTTTTTCTTTTTTTTTAAGACCAAATAATATTCCATTCTATGTTTATGCCATATTTTCTTCAACCATTTGTCTATTAATGGACATTTCGTTGTTTCCATCTCTTCGCTATTTTGAATAATGTTGCAGTGAATGCTGGAGTGCAAATACCTCTTTGCGATCCTGATTCCTTTTTTTTTTTTTTTCTTTTTGGATAAATACCCAGAAGTGGGATTGCCAATCATATAGTAGTTCTATTTTTAATGTTTGAGGAACCTCAGAGTATTTTCCATGGTATCTGCACCATCTCACATTTCCACAGCAGTACAGGAGTTTCAGTTTCTCCGAATTGTCATCAATACTTGGTATTTCCTGGTGTTTTTTTTTTTTTTTTCTAATGACCATCCTAACAGGTGAGGTATATTTCTTGTGTTTTTCACTTACATTTTCCTGATGATTAGTGATGCTGAACATCATTTCATATATTGGTTAATCATGTATATGTCTTTGAAGAAATGATGACTCAAGATTTTTGGCCACTTTTTTAATTGGGTTATTTGTGTTTTTTTGCTATTGAGTTTGTGGAGTTCCTTATATATTTTGGATATTGACTCCTATCGGATATATGGTTTCTCTCATTCCACAGGTGCTTTTTGACTCTGTTGATTGTTTCCTTTGCTGTGCAGAAGCTTTTTAGTTTGATGTAGTCCTGTGTCTATTTTTGCTTTTGTTTCCAAGAATCCATCGCCGAAACCAGTGTTAAGAAGTTTTACCCCTGTATTTTATTGTAGGAGTTTTATAGTTTCAGGTCTTATGTTTAAGTATTTGTGTTTGGTGTAAGATAAGGGTAGAGTTTCTATCTTTTGCATGTGGATATCCAGTTTTCCAAACCCACTTGTCGAAGGAGCAATCCTTTCTCTATTTTGTAGTCTCAGCATCCTTGAAGATCATTTGCCCCTGTATGCCTGGGTTTATTTCTGGGCTCTCTATTTTCTATTGCTCCATATGTCTGGCTCTTTGACATCAGCATACTATTTGTATTACTGTAGCTTCGTAATATGTTTTGAAGTCAGGAAATGTGATACCTCTGACTTTGTTCTTTTCAAGATTTTTTTTTTTGGTTATTTGGGCTCCATTTTTAGGATTTTTTTCTCTTCAAAAAATGCCATTTGGATTTTGATATGTAGATCACTATGAATATTACAGGCATTTTAACAAAATTAAATCTTTCAATCCATGAACAGAATGTTTTCCATTTATTTCTTTCATTTATTTTATCAGTATTTTGCAATTTCTGGTCTGTAAGCCTTTTGCCTTAACTTGCTCCTTGGTTAAGTTTATTTCTAAATATTTTATTCTTTTTGATGTTATTATATATGGATTGTTTATTTAATTTTCTTTTTGGGTTCATTGTTAGTGTATAGAAACAAACCTGAAATGTATGTTAATTTTGTATCCTGCAGCTTTGCTGAATTTGTTTTTTAAGTTTTAACAGTCTTTTTGTGGAATCTTGAGATTTTCTACACATAAGATCATATCATCTGGAAACAGAGATAATTTTACTTCTTTGTTTGATTTGCATGTTTTTTATTTCTTTTTCTTGACCAGTTGCTCTAGCTAGGACTTTTAGTACTATGTGAATAGAAGTGATGAGAGGGCATCTTTGCCTTGGTCAGACCCTAGAGGAAAAGCTTTCAGTTTTTCGTCATTGAGTATGATGCCAGCTGTGGGTTTTTTATGTACATAGATTTTATGTGTTCCAGTAATTTTTTCTGTTCCTAGTTTGTTGAGTGTTTTTATCATGTAAGAGTGTTGAATATTTTCAAATGTTTTTTTCTGCATCTATGAAATGATCATGTAATTTGTATCCTTCATTCATTAATGTAATGTATCACATTGATGATTCGCATATGTTGAACCATCCTTTCACCCAGGGATAAATCCCACTTGGTCAAGATGTATGAAACTTTTAATGTGCTCTTGAATTCAGTTTGCCAGCGTTTTGTCGATTTGACTCCTCAGGACCTACAGTACCATGGTCTTTAGTTTTCTTGAGTGTCTTTTCTGGCTTTGAGAGAAATGCCGGGGGTGACAATTCAAGGTGATGCTGCCTTATAAAATGAGTTTGGAAGTTTTTCCTCTTCTGTTTTTGGAAGAGTTTAAGAAGTATTGGTATTAATTCTTTAAATGTTTACTAGAAGGTGCCAGTGAAACCGTCTGGTACTGGTGGTTTCTTTGTTAGGTGGTTTTCAACTACAGATGTAATCTCCTTATTTATATTGGTTTTTCAAGCTTTCTACTTTTCTTGATTCATTTTTGGTAGGTTGTGTATTTTTAGGAATTTATCCATTATTCCAGGTTATTCCCTTTGTTGACATATAATTGTTCATAGTAGTCTCTTATAATCCTTTCAGTTCTGTGGGATCAGTTGTAGTGTTTCCACATTCATTTCTGATTTTTTGAGTTTTCTCCCTTTTTTCTTGTTAGTCTGACAAAAAGCTTGGCAGTTTTGTTGATCTTTTCAAAAAATCAACTGTTTCATTGATTTTTTTCTGGTATTTTTCTATTTTGTACTTTGTTTCTGTTCTAATCTTTATTTTTTCCCTTCTGCTAACTATGCTTATTCTTTTCTAGTTCCTTACGTATATGGTTAGATTGTTTATTGGGGATTTTTCCTCTTTTTTAAATGTAGGCATTTACCTCTGTAAACTTGCCACTTCATATGCTTTATCTCTATCTCATAAATATTAATATGCTCTGTTTTGTTTCCATTTCTCTCAAGGTATTTAAAATTTTTTCTTTGATTTCTTCTTGGACCAGTTGGTTGTTTAAGTATGTTTATTTAATTTCCACGTGTTTGCAGATTTTCAGTTTTGTTTTGTTTTTTGTTTTGTTTTGTTTTGCTATTGAGGTCTTGTTTCATTCTGTTGTAATCGGAAAAGATAATTGGTATCATTTCATTCTTCTTAAATTTGTTAAGATTTGTTTCATGACCAAACATGTGATGTCTCCTGGAGAATGTTCTTTATGCACTTAAGAAGAATGTCGGTTCTGCTGCTATTGGGTGGAAAAAAGATACATACAGCATTGTTCAAATCTGTTTCCTTATTGATCTTATGTCTGGATATTCTTTCCTTTATTAAAAGTAGGGTTTGAAATCTGTTATTGTCTTGCTTTCATTTGTCTCTTTAGTTCTGTCAGTGTTTTTTTCATATATTTTAATGCTCTGATGTTTGGTGCATATATATTTATAATTGTTATAGCTTCCTAGTGAGTTGACCTTTTTATCATTACATACGTTTTATCATTACATTACATTTCTTTGTCTCTTCTGACAGTTTTTGACCTAAAGTCTGTTTTGTCTGATGTAAATGTGGCCACGCCTGCTTTATTTTGTTTACCTTTTGTATGGAATATCTTTTTCCTTCCTTGCTTTTATGTGTGCCTTTATGAAAGTGGTTTCTTTAGTTAGCCTACCATTGGATCTTTTTAAAATCGTTCAGCCACTCCATCTTCTTATTGAGTTTAATCCATTTATATTTAAGATAATTACTGATAGGAAAGCACTTACTATTGCCATTTTGTTCATAGTGTTCACGGTCTTGTTGCTTTTTTGCACATCTTTTCCTCTTTTTCTGTCTTCCTTTGTGTTTGATTTTTTTTTTTTTTTTTGGTAGTAATGTGCTTTGATTCCTTTCTCATTTTCTTTTATGTATCTTTTATAGGTATTTTCTTTGTGGTTACCTTGGGGCTTATGTAAAACAAAGTAAAGTTAAACAATTTATTTTAAACTGATAACAGGTTAACTTCAACTACATGTAAAATGCCACTCTTTTATTTCAACCCCATACTTTAATGTTCTTGATGTCACAAATTCTGTCTTTTTATATTGAGTATCCATTAATGTTTTTATGTTTATAGTATATTAATTCTTTCTTTTAAAAGTGGTTTACATTCCACTGTTACCAGTATTACGGTATTATGTATTTCTCTATTATTTTACATGTACCAGTGAACTTTATGCATTTATATCTTTTATATATTTCTGTCTTTTATTTTTAACTGGAAGGACTCTCTTTGACTTTTCTTGTAAGGCAGGTCGAGCGGTAATGAGTTCCTTCAGCTACCTGGGGAAGCCTTTCGAAGGATAGCTTTGCCAAAGTTTGCATCCTCGGCTGTCAGTTTTTGTCTTTTAACACTTTCAGTATATTGCCTCGCTCCCTTCTGGCCTGCAAGGTTTCTACTGATAGTCTCACGGGGGCACCTTGTAGGTGATGAGTCGCTTTAATTTTGCCGCTTTCAAAATTCTTTTTGTTTGACTTGTGACAATTTGACTGTATTGTGTCTCAGTGTAGACTTCTCTTGATTCATTCTAGTTGAATTTGGATGTCTCTTTTCTTCCCAGATTTGGGAGGTTTTCAGCCATTAATTTTTCAGATAAGCTGTCTGCCTCTTTTTCCCTCTCTTCTCTTTCTGGGACTCCAGTATTGTGTAATGGTCCATTTGATGGTATCCCATACACCCTGTAGGCTTTTAAAATTCTTTTTATTCTTTTTTTATTTTCATTACTTTATGTGGATAATTACAAATGACATGTTTTTGAGCTTGCTTATTCTTTCACTTGATTAAGACTGCTATTGAATCTGTCTAGTTAATTTTTCAATTCAGTTAAGGTGTTCTTAAGCTCCAGAATTAAATATATCTACATGTATGTATATATATTCTCTTTATTGATAATTCTCATTTTGTTCATGTATCTTTGTGCTGGTTATTTTGAATTTTTTTGTCAGATAATTGATATACCTCTCTTTCTTTAGAGTCAGTTTCTAGAGATTTTTTTCATTCTTTTGATTGGGCCATGTTTCTCTGTTTCTTCGTTTGCTTTGTAAGTTTGTTATAAAGACTGCCTGTGTACAGAGAATGACCTTCACCAATCATCCCAGCTAGAGATTCTAGGGTCTCCTCAGACCTTTTCTGTAAACATGACTTCTCTGGATTTATGCATGTAACCTCCAGTAACAGGAACGTGCAGGGGTTTTTGTTTTTTTTTTTTTTCTTTTAGTTTGTAATTTCTTGCTCTCTCTCTCTCTGGTGCCTTTTCATGGTACTGCAGGTTCTGAGGATTCCTCTCAAGCCCCCTAGGTTTCTTTGGTTCTCAGCTGGTTTTGTACTCACCTGGGATGCAGGAGCCTCTTAACCGGTGTTGGGATTTCTCACAATGGGAATTAATCTCTGTGTTGGTGTTGATTTGAGTTGGTGTCTTAGTGAGTAGAAGGAGAATCTAGGGCTTCCTCTTCTGCCATCTTGCAGACGTCTCTAGTGCATTCTTATAGGTAAACTTTAGAATGTGTTTATAACATCTAAAGAAAATTCCTATTAGTATTTTGAGCAAACCACCTTAAATTCTTAAATTAATTTTGAAAACATTGATGCATTTATAATATTTAGCATTCCACTACACTAAATTCTTTATATTTACTTAATTCCTTTAGTAGAGTATTTTTTTCTTTTTTTAAAAAAGTCGATAGTAAGTTTATTTATAGCTATTTTATATTTATATTTTTGTTGCTGTTGTGATCAGAATGTTTTTCGTAATTTTTTTTTATATTTCTTGTATTTAGAAGGAATGGTTTCTTTTTATATGTAACTCAAAACATTTATTCTTTGCAAGCATGGCATCTGCAGACAATAACAATTTTGCCTCTTCCTTTCTGATAGTTTTATCTGTTATTTCTCTGTTCTTTTAGCGGTATTTAATAATTTTTGTGATAGTTTTATTTGTTTTTTCTCTGATTTAATGAATGTATTCAAGTTATTCATTGTTAAATAGGATTTTTTATATGTACTTTATTATGCCACACAGGAACACCCACACTACAGACCCGGGTTATTTCCTGTCTTACAGCTGGCCACTTTCAATGTCACTGCCATGGCCCCACTACGCTCACGCATATGTGTGTGCGCACACATACCCCCTTGTGTTGCAGCTAGATCGAACTGCTGTAGATCCCAAGAACTGGTTCCATAGTGGACTCGCACTTCACCTGTGGCCATTCCTGGCTCTTTTGCGCCTCTGCCAGGAAGACCTTCCCTTGCTTGTCTCTTTCTGTTGCTGTTAAGTACTCACCTTGTACATCTCCATTTACAAATCACCTCTGTCTTCGGGTCCCCATCCCAAGCACCACTGCACTCGGTGCACACTTGTTATCACTACCTGTAACACTGTCTACACGTACTTATGCACAACGCGAAGGTTTTCCCTACCGCTGTAAGTTCTTACTATGCTGCAGCTTATTTGGGCTTTAGTAGCACTCACGGATTGGACATTTTAATTAAATGTTTATTTGCAAATAAATTTCAGCTTGTGAAAGTTAAGTTTTTATAACAGTGGTATATATATCTGAAAAAGGAATTTTTTTTTTCATAGAGGTATCCATTCTGTTTTCCAAACTGACTACATTTTCCAGTATTACTTAAAAATTAGAAGATTGGCTACCCTCTTTCAATTAGCAAGACATTTGGGCCCAATACTCTTCAGTAGGCATATGTACAGTTGACCCTTGAGCAACAAATGTTCAAATTGCAGATTTTTTTCTATGTATGCTGGAATGTATTTTCTCTTCCTTATGGTTATGGTTTTCTTAATGCTTCTTTCCTCTAGCTTACTTTATTGTAAGAATATAGTACATAATATAACATACAAAATGTGTATTAATCAACTTTTTATGTTATTGATAAGGCTTCCCATCAGCAGTAGGCTATTAGTAGTTAATTCTGTTAATTCTGGGGTGAGTCAAAGGTATATATGTATTTTCGACTCCAAGAGGAATTGGTTCTTCAACCCGCATTGTTCGAGAGTCAACTATATATGCCTGTGTAGTACAATGACGGTGAATTAGCTAATTGAGGTCCACTAAGAGCTACTGGAAAAGCAGGATGAAACATTTTTTAAAAAAGGTATCTAAGAGCCAATAAGGCTATGAAGAATTATGGGGCCAAAACTTTATGGAAGAAAGAAACCCAGGGACGTGAGCCCGTTCTTTCACTAAGAGTTCCTGCCAGTTCTAGAAAATGTGTCTGAGATGTTGAGATTTGGAGTAAGTCTCCAAGCTGGGCGTCGTATTCTGGAATGCAGGGCACACCAAAGAGAAGGCACGTTAAGTCACTACATTTTAGGACTATACCCTAGAAGAAAGGGTGAACTAAATACAGAGTTACCTTTTAAGGATTGAAATCTAGCTGTAAATTACTTCAGGCCTTAAATTTGGTTAACATGATCCACTTTTGCTTGTCTTCTAGGAGGTTTTTAAAAGCAAACATAAATAATCTTTAAAGGAGGATTATATCTTCCTAGGCCCCTATCTCTTTTTCATGTATATTGTTCAAGACTTGTTAAAAAAATAAACAAATACACAATGATACAAGACAGTGTGACCAAAACCGCAGAGGCAGAACGGACAACAGAATCAGATTCATAATCATAAGGCTCTAAAAAATGGAGTTATCAGGCAGTGATTAAAAGAATTATATATTAGTATGTTCAAGGAAATAGAAATCAGGGCTGGGAGATTCAGCAGAGAGCTAAAATGTATTTTAAAAGAATCAAATGTAATTTCTAAAATTGAGAAATAAAATATTTAAAATTATAAGTGCTAGTGGATGGTTTTAATACTAAATTAGGTCTAGCATTATGGAAAAATAGTGAACTCGAAGATAGGTTATAATAGTACCTTAGAATGAAACATGGAGTTAAAATGATAGAAAATAAAAATAGGTAAGAACATAGTACAAAACTAGAGAATACAGTAAGAATGTCTTGAATTCACATAATTAGTGTCTCAAAAATAAGATTGAAAGAAGGGAGTAGAAAGTATTTGAAGAGATAATGACTAGAAACATGCTAAAATGGCTCAGTATATCAGACTACACATTCAAGAAGTCCTCTAAATCCCATGAGGAAACATGCAAAGAAAACCCATTTCCAAAAACAAAACAAAACAAAGAAAATCCTCAAAGCTGATAAGAAAAAAAGATACTTTGCCTTCAGAGAAGGAACAGTTGGACCAAAGAGGATATAACAGCAGAAACAATTGACATGGAACATAAGGAATGGAGTCTTTTAATAATTTCAGTCAAAAAATAAAGGAAATACTAAATGAATTTTTTTCAGACAAATAAAAATACTTCCAGATGAGAGATGCAGGAAGGAATGGGGGGGGACACCATTGAAATGGCAAATAAATTTACAAAGCCCAATGATTGTTGATTTTATGAATAATAATGTTTGTGATTTGATTATATAGAATGAAAATATCTGAAATAATATGTAAATTGAGGTTGATGGAAAAAATAGAGTTAATGTCTTATTATGTTCTGGGACTAGTTAAAAGTGTGGATGTATTAGGCTTTGCTAAGTGTAGGTTGAATGTTACAATTCTAAGGATAGGTGCTGAAAGACAAGTCAGTAATATATGCTTTTATCTTAAGAAACTAGAAACGTGGAGTAAATTAAACCCAAGACAGAAAGAAGGAAACAGAAGAAATCAGAAATCAGTGAAGCAGAAAACAGAAAAAATAATAGAGACTAATCAATAAACAAAAGCTAGTTCTTTGAAACAAAATTAATAGAGTTGAAAAACATCTTGGAAGATAGTTAAAGAAAAAGAGGGAAGACACACGTTACCAATACTGACCCAAGAAACAGAGAAAACTTGAACAGCCTAATCAGTGAGAAAACTTGAGTTAGTAATTAAAACATTTTTTCTCAATGAAAACTCCAGGTCCAAATGGCTTCATTGGTGTATCTTGTTAAACATTAAAGAAATATTACCAGTCCTACACAGTCTATTTCAGAAAATAATGGTGGAAAGAACATTTTCTACCTCATTTTATGAGGCCACTGTCACTCTCATTTCAAAAAGCAAGCAAAGCTAGTGTAAGAAGAGAATACTATATAGCCCATTCGTTATACTTGTGAACATAGATGCAAAATTTCTCAACAAAATTTTGACAAATCAAATTGAAAAAATGTGTCAAAAGAATAATACATCACAACTATATGGAGTTTATCCCAAGAATTCAATTGCATTAACATCTGAAAATCATTCAACTAAATTCATTATGTTAACAGGATAAAGGAGAAAAGCTACATGATCATTTCAACAGATGCAGAAAATAGCATTTGACAAAATTCAGTACCATTTTATAACAAAAACACCGTTGACTAGGAAGCGAAGGGAACTTATTCAACTTGGTTAAGGGTTATCTATAAAAAACCCTATAACTTATGTAATACTTAAAGGTAAAAAGCTCTATGCTTTCTCTCTAAGATCTGAAATAATGTAATGTCTGCTCTCGCCACTTTTATTTAACATTGTACCAATGGTCTGTCTGATCTAGGGCATTATAGGGCAAGAAAAAGAAATAAAAGGCAAATAGGTTGGAAAGGAAGAAGTAAAACTGCCCTTGTTTGTAAACAACATAGTTGTGTCTGTAGAAAATCCAGAAAAATAAAAACTATTAGAACTAAGAAATGATTTAGTAAGACTATAGGATACAAGGTCACCATACAATAAGCTACTGTAAATACTAGCAAGAAAAATTAGAAGACAAAATTAAAAAAAAAAACACTCTATAATAGCATAAAAGAATGTTTAGAAATAAATTCAATTAAAGATGTGCAAGACCTTTTCACAGAAAATTGCAAAACACTGCATTTGGAAATTAATGACCTACATAAATGAAGAGCTATACCAAGTTCATGGTTTGGAAGACTTAATTTATTAATATGGCAGTTTCTTCCAAATTGGTCTTTAGATTTAATTCAATTCCATTGAAAATTCTAACAGACTTCAAGAAATCAGCAAGCTGACTTTGAAATTTATATAGAAATAAATGATCCTTGATGTGATGAGACAACTCTCAAAAAATAAGAGCTTTATACTGGTGCTCAAGAGACTTGCTATTTAAGCTATCATTTATGCCTGTCATTTCTTAAAAAATGAAACTTATCTGTGATCTGGGAATAGTGAAAGGTTTTGGCTTTGAGAACTTCTGTAACTTCTGTTAGGCCACAGTAAAGATCAGTAAAGATCTTGACTATGTCAGTGATGGACTTAGAACAGCTGAACGAAACATTCAAAAAGTGCAGCAAATTTTTGGGGTCAATTTAGTTTGTAGGTAAGATGTGTACAGACAGTTAAAATTTAGCTGTACGTTTAAAAGATTTTAACTGAATTTTCTTATGATCCTTTTTTTCTTTTTCTCATTGAACATACCTCCAAAGGCTGCCAGCCTTAGGCCTGTGATGTAAGAAGCCCGTGGGGCAATTTTCGCCTTGGAGGGAAAGGTGCGAGAGAGAGAGAGAGAGAGAGAGAGAGAGGGGAGAGAGAGAGAGAGAGAGAGAGAGAGAGAGAGAGAGAGAGAGAGAGAGTGTGTGTGCGCGCGTGTGCGTGTGTGCGTCCATTATACTGGAATAGACTATTCATGTACATTTCATATTTTATAAAAAGAGAATATTCAGGTTGTTTACCATCTTCTATTAATGAGAAATTTGACTTGTTTTTATAGGGAAGAATGGACAGAAGCTATTCAGGCTGTAGCAGACAGACTTCAGAGGCAAGAAGAAGAAAGAATGAATTGTAGTCCAACTTCACAGATTGATAACATAGGGGAGGAAGAGATGGATGCTTCTACAACTCATCATAAAAGAAAGGTAGAAAGTAGTCTTTTATTCTTACTCAGCACATTTATGTGTATGGAAGAAAGATGCCCCAAACTGCCATTTGGAAAAAAGTGTCAGCTAAGTATCTTATATGGGCGTGGTTGGCTTTTATTCAGTGAAATAACCTGTCACTTAAAATCAAATAATTGAAACATCACGTCACTTCATTGGTTTCGCACTTAGCTCTGAACGCTGCTGATAGGCTTGTTAGGGAATGTGAAGGAGCTGCCACAGTGCTACTCTGGAGCTTACGTTTTTCCCTTATTGTTTTTAGTACCATTTTAGAACTTGGAAGTAAAATGTCCTCCCTAATGATTGGTCCTCTTGCACTTGGCATTCTGTCTGCTCCTGAAGGCGGGAGCAGACATTGCTCCAGTGTGCCTCCCGCTCGGGCCCCAGCCGCGCCAATGTCAGCAGGAAAGTGAACAATCTTGGAAATAATCGTTTTTTATCTTAATGGCTGCTCCTGAGCCGGTGAAGGAAATGGACTTTTCTTTCCCTTGGGGCTACAGAATAATAAGCACCAATTTATATATTTACAGGAATTGTAAATTACGGTTTTCACTGCTGTAGAAAATTGAAAAGCAAATTCCTTATGTAAAAAATGGTATTTTAAGATTGAAGATCTAGGTGTTCAAAATAAATGAACATGGCGTTTATCATGTTTGATGTAGTAGATTAAATTAATCTTCAGGTAGGAAGATGCTGATTTTTAAAGTGGTCGTCCACGCGGTTCTGTGTTAGCGCAGTGATTCAGAACTCCCTGGCGTCAGACTCTGCCCGAGCGCAAACCCTCCTTGCTCTGCAGGCTGAAATGTGTGAACATGGTGAAGTTGGGCAGCATGGCTTAGGGTTAGTTAGTTCATTATCCCTCTCTGAAATTTTTCTTCTAATGAGAATGATATTCTGCACTTGACCTTGGCCAACTGTCTGAGAACCTCTTGTGTCTTCTGTATGGATTTATCCCCTATTTGTTGGCTGAATTGAATCTCTCTTTACTTCTAAGTCAACTTAACCTCGCTTGTTCCTCAGTCATTGCAAAAATAAAACTGCAATCTAGCTTTAGCCACCTATTCAGAGATAAGAAAGCTTCTTTTGTAAGTGTATGTGCAATTGTACAAAATTAACTTGAAATTATGCTCGTAATTTAAAATCAGACTCCAGTTAATCTTATCTTATGATTGACAAACTATTCAATAACGTGCTATACTAGTTATACCCTATTTAATTCTGTGGAATTCCTAAAATTCTGCTTATAACAAAGATTAATAATAAGAAACTGTTGAGGTAGGTAGGGATTGAAATTGGGGAGTTTATAACATCCTAACCAGAAATGCTATTGCTGATGGATAGAAGAATTTGGGAAACTAATATGGAAATTTACCAGAAGAATATTGAATGGAGACGAAAGATGTAAAACTGGAAAAGTATTGGAGGATTTTGTTTTCTATTAAGGCTAGTCATTAATAATTATAAAAACATTTCATTTTCCCTTTCTTCGCAGTTACTAGTGTGGATTATCTTAGAATTTATCACTTTCACTAATTAACACTTGTAAGCATTTATTACGAGCTTTTTTGTTCCAGCCTTTGAGCAGTACTTATATATATATATATATTATTTAATACTCACAGAAATCATCTGAGGTAGGTGCTCTTATCTCATTTTCCAGTTAAATCATCTTGCATTTAGAGAAGTCGAATATCTTATTCAAACATGTAAGGATTTTTCATTTATACACTGTACAACTTCAGTACGCAGCTTGTTTCTTTTCATTGGTTCATAGATCTTGAGCCTCACTTATCTCTATGATCATTGTTCTCATAACTGAGTTATATTAGGAACAAAATTATTCTGGTATTCTCTCCTGTGACTGTACTTTGTTTCTCAAATTATATGTCAAACTGTTGGGCATAAATAATGTTTGGATGTTAGTTGATTTTATTTTAATTAGAGCACTCTTGGGAAAAATCAGTAGAATTTTAATATTACAGAATAGTGGTAGAAAGTGAGGTCTTTGGGGTCCTATAGCCAGGTTTCGAGTTTGGGGTCCACCGTGTGTGCAGTCGTGTGGAAAGTTTCTTAATCCTTCTGCTCTTTAGTCCCTTCATCTGTGAAAGGGAGACAGTAGTGGTATTAACTCATGCAGTTGTGTTGCTTAAAATGAGGGAATACATATAAAGTGCTTGTATGCCAAGTGCTCAGTGAATGTTAGCTTTTATTTTGAGCTCGTATTCTACTTCATCCATATAAGGTAGTTAAAAACATACACATCTTCTTAAAGCAGATTCTCTTGAGAATTCTCCCACTGAAACTGAGTCCACAGAATGAGAACTCGATAGGGATATTTTGATTTGGAGGGGTGGGGTGGGTTCATTGTCTTAAGTGGCCTGTATCTGATTTCCATTTTTAAAATTTCTTTTCATTTAAAATGAAATAGCAAAAGTAGTTTTAAATGACAAAGAGCTCAAAAAAATATGATAGTACATGGCACTACTGCCTCTTCTATGACAGTCCTAATAATAACTTGGTTAAAAATGGTGAAATGTTACTGTCACTTCCCTAAGGTACATGGCCCTAGAACTATATTCTGTATGTGCATCAGCTATCATAACTGGAATTGTGGAAGTTCAAATTATTTTGGACTTCAGGCTGTAAACACAGGTATTCTGGAATAAGAATATCCTCGTAATTTACAAAACACAATTTCTTCTCTATGCACTTTTAGCAAATTGAGCGACAGCATGGAGATTTTCTCTGACTTGGGTAGCCATGCTGGGAGTTGTCCTCACTGCTTGCTCTTGCCTGGAGCACACAGGCGGGCACTTTCACAGCGGTAAAGGGCTGGCCACAGTGTCCCCTCTGCAGGTTAAAATCTCTCTTAAAGAGGCACAGTTCTTGCAACCACACTTAAGTGCTGTTCTGTGTTTAAATTAAAAAGATGATGTTTCAAAAGAGTCTGCCTAGAGGACTCAAGCTGCATTCTCTGTACCTGTCAGGGTGCGAGGGGCCCAACATAAAGGATCGACAGTCACATGGGAATCAGTGTTGCTCAGTTTGGGAGTGGCCAGTGTAGGCCTCTTTGGGAGCAGCGGCCTGTCTCATGACTTATGTACAGAGGACAAGCCACACCTCCTCTCTTTCCATTGAGTATGACTCAGTTCTTGGAATTTGATTATTTAATGCCTGGCCACTAATGCAAAGGAACGGTTAGCTCTGGGAGAGAGAGGGGAAGGGTGGTGGGGCCTGCTGAAATCGTGTGATTGCTCCCTGCGGCTCGAAGAGGGACTGACATCATCAGTGCAGAACTTGACCCATCAGATTAGAACTTCCTGTTCCCATGAGGAAGAGACCCAGAGGGGTGGGCAGAGAGGTGGACCCTTGAGAGCCACCCTTTTTGCTTAGTGTCCCGTGAGCGTTGTTTGATTTCACTCTTACATCATACAGTGTAGGCGGAATTTATCCTTTTTCACCAAATTTACTAAAACCTCTGTATTCCTTTCTGAGAGATTCTTTATATTCCTTTTCAATTATATGTTCACATTTTTAACCTGATTTTGGAATAGACAGTCTTTTTCTTATATTCTAGTGCGTGTGATTTGAATATATTTATTAAGCGTTGTTATATGCACATGTCTCTCTTAACCAGAAACAGCCACACTGATATGTTAGAGATTGTGTAAAGGAAAGAGTACAGCTATGTAAAAAACTCCCTAATAAACCCTCAGGGTCAGGTTTTGGAGGATTAATTTTTCTGGAGTGTATTCATGCTCTCATTTTTTATCAAAATCTTATTGTACCTTTTCCCTTAACACCATCCAGAAGAGGACACATTTTGTAATAGGTTACATTTCATTTGCAAAGAGTAGATAATCACTGTGTAGACTTCACTGAACATGAGCATCTGGTATCAAAGATACTTTTTAAAATGTTCTGAAGTTTTGTTAAAATAGATATGAAATCTGTGTTTTTTTTTTGTTTTATCACATAGAATGCTTTTTTACTAATATCAATTTCCATGCAAATTTCTTTTTTTAAAAGATGAACAGTCGAACTGACAGAATCTGTGAAATTTAGATTTAAAGCTGTCATACTTTTAAAAAATCTCCTTGTCCCTAAGAATTGCAGTCCTAAAGGAATGTAGTACTGTTTTATAATTATATAAGCTTTTCATGTGAAAATATCATAAAGCAGTTTACAAATTCTCGTTAAATTTTTACTCCTAAGAATTCAGTTTGAGTTTATATAACATTTAGTAATAGGACACAAGTATCATGTTCCTGTGCGTTTAGATTAAAAAATAAAAAGAAGAAGATACTGCTCAAATGTATTAAGCAATACAGTACTTTGGCCTATTTATGAGAATAATGTCTTTATTGCCATGGAATAAACTACCGAAGTTTAGTGTCTTAAAACAATGACAGTATGTTATTTCTCATGATTTTGTGGTTTGCTTGGCCCGTTTGCCGGTCTCCAATGTATCTGGCAAGCAGCTGCATTCAACTAGCACAGGGGCTGGGCTGGAAATTCAGGGATGCCTTTCCCATGTGTCTGGATTCTTGATCCTCCTCCATGTGATCCCTCTCTCTCTCTCTGTGGTGTTTCATCTTCCAGGGCCTCACTCCATGGCCCCTCTCTCCAGCAGAATAGCCTGGACTTCCTACATACAGCACGAGAGCTGGCTTTCAAGAATGACTTTTTCAAGAGAGACAAAGTATAAGCTGACAGGCATAAGGGCTGGGTCTAGAACTGGCACAGCGTCACTTTGATCCTATTCTGTGTTCCGAGCAAGATAAATGCCAGCCCAGGACGAGAAGTCGGCTCCACCTCTTAACGGGGAGAATGGCGTGCACACACAAGGAGGAGAGGGAATTAGTAGCATCCGTCTTTGGAGACTGACTACCTAGCACAAGTAGCTTTGGGGCTCTGCAGTATCCCTTGATTTTTAAAATAGATTAATGAAAATTAAATGATTTGTTCAAGTGTACTAGCTTTGTAAACCATATTCTGTATATTTAGTCCCACTTGTTTGATTTTTAGTTGAGTTAATAAAGTACTTTGTTATCTTTTTCTACTTTTCTTTTGAACTAGATATTGAGTGATGAACACATAACATTTGGGAAAATTGTTACAATTATAGCAGCAAATATTTTTCAAAATCAATATAAGCATTCATTTGTAAAATTTTTAGATCTATTATGTATATTTACATGAGGAATATTGGTCTGTAGTCTTAGAATGTTTTTGTCTGGTTTTGGTATCAGGGTCCCGATAACCTTGTAGAAAGAATTGGGAAGTATTCTCTTCTTTTTAGTCTTCGATAGGAGTTTATATAGAATTGGCATTATTTTTTCCATACATGTTTATAGAATTCACCAGCAAAACCATCTGATCCTATAGTTTTCCTTGTTCAAAGATTTTTGACTACAAATTTCATTTCCTTAATAGGTACAGGGCTATTTAAGTTACCTACAGCAGGTCCTGGAATAAGCTTTCTTTTCGTTCAGTGTTTCATTATAACATTGATGAGATGCTGTACCAATGTAACCTGTGTTTAAATCAGTTAGCCTGTGGTAAAATTGGTTTCATTATGTGTCATTTCACTTAAAGTCCCAGAACTGGTTAACAGTGTTAAGTGAGGACTTAACTGTATTTCTTCTTGAGTGAGCATTGGTAATTTGAGACTTTTGAGGAATTTGTTCATTTCATGTAAGTTGTCAATTCCATGGATATAAATCTTTATAATATTCCTTTGAGATTCTTTTAATATCTATAGACTCTCTAGTGACACCACCTCTCTCTTTCCTGATATTGGTAATTTGCATCTCTGTCTTTATTTTCCTGACCAATCTGGCTAAAGGTTTATCAATTTTATTGAAGTCTTCAAAGAATCAGCTTTGGTTACATTGATCATCTCTGCTGTTTTTTGTTCTTTTAAAAAATTTAATTGATTTCTGCTCTGATTTTTATTATTTCATTTCTTCTAATTTTGGGGGGGGTTTAATTTCTTTTTTTCCTACTTTCTTAAGGTGTAAGCTGAGGTCATCGATTTGAGACATTTCTGTCATTTACTTGAGATTTACTTTATAAATTGGTAAACAGGAAAAAATAGTTTTAAAAAAGCACAAAAATCTTCAATAACTTCTGATTGTCTATAAGATAAACCCAGATCTTTAACTTGTAATTCATAAACCCATCTAAACTGAATTTAAATTTAAGATAATAAACTGAGCTTACCTAGTTACCTCCCCTTCCATCTAATCTAAAAGCCTATTAAAATGATAGTAAGGGACTTTTAAAAAGGGACAAGTCCACAAAAATGAAAAACCGAATGGGGGAAGGGCATTAGTGGATAGGCAATATCAAAATTTTGGAAATTTCTAAAAGAATGTTGATAGATAAAGCAGAGCAGGAAAAACATGCTTAGAAGGGCCTGGAGAGAGCAAATATTGAGGCTAGCTTGGCAAAATCCTGGGAATCACTTGATTTAGAAATGGGAATGAGAAATGAAACTGAAGACAGGCAGATTAATTAAAGACATTCTTAGAGCTCCCTGACTTACTGTTCTGAATTGTGTTAATTGCTTTCTTGAAAGTTGTACTACTCTCTGTCTTAAATTTCTTTTCATTGGGCTCCAGGATTGTTTTCAACATTTCATATACACATATCTTTTTTCTTTATTGCATTCCATCCTCATTTTGCTGGAGTACATTCTCAAATACCTCCCTTCAAAACTACTGCTCCTTTGTATGTATTTGGAAATGTCGTCGGGACATTTTTTATTATTACACTGTCTGGAGGTAGTGGCACTACTAAATCCTAAACAACTTGAGTCCTTGGAAGTGAATGAAAATGATTTCCTTTTCCCTTTGCCTTTATACTTGACTGATAATTTGAGTAACTGAGGAATTCCAGATTCAAAATTGTCTTCACTGTCTGAGAACTGCTTGTAAATCATCCGTGATTGCTGATGGTACACCAGTGCCTGTCTGATTCTTATTTACATAGTGCTTAAATGGGTGAAATTTGCTCTTGAGTGGATATTTTAAATATATACATATATTTTTATAAATAAATTGCATCACATATTTCATATTATATCTTTTAATTTGTATTTTTCAGACTATGAATGATTTTGACTATTTGAAACTACTAGGTAAAGGCACTTTTGGGAAAGTTATTTTGGTTCGAGAGAAGGCAAGTGGGAAATACTTATGCAATGAAGATTCTGAAGAAAGAAGTTATTATTGCAAAGGTAACTGAAATTTTTGTTTATGCTGTGCGCACGTGTGTGTGCTCAGATATGAGTATGATTAGTGTAGAGATTCCATTAAATAACCAAAATGTTGATTGAAGACTATTGCTATAATATCTGTATATTAAAATTTATAATATTAAAATGTTTAAAAGTTTATAATATCTGAATGTTATATACTGAAGATATTTTTTTTCTCCTGAGAAGATAGAAATAATTATTCTGTGTGTGTTTGTTTTTACTAAATATTTGTGACCTATATCACCAATTATACTAATGTTGCTTTTCAATATTTTCTCCTAACATTCTGAATTTCTTATTAAATAAAAGAGTAATTAGAATAACATAGATGATTTGTGCCCATAAATAATATAGCTTATATAATGTTGAATGGAAAAGCATCCTTAATAGATTTGAAAGTACTAGAATAATGAAACTAAAAGAAACGATAGTCTTTGAAATTCTTTCAGGCCTTCACTCCTCCTCCATAACTTTGTTCCGCTTAGACCTTTACAAATAAATAACATGTTGAATGATGCCAGTTCTCAGAGTTCTGAGTTGAATCCCAGTTCCCTCCACAGACAGATTTGATGTGTTTTCTAAATTGGTCCATGCTTTTCATCTCGCGTTAATTCAACAAGGGTCGCGTACCACTCTTGTTGTGCTTTAGAGGTTCGCTTTCAGTTGTTTGCAGTGAGAGTCTCCTCCTCTGGGGCGTGTTGCTGCACAGGCTTGGTGAAGCTGCGCTCCCCTGTCTTCCTCCGCTTGTTCCCAGCCACTCCCCGTCGGTGTCTGCTGGTGGAGATGACATCCACCTGGACTCACGCAGGCCTGGCTGCGTGCCCCCGCTGCACACGTCTATCGCCTAATGACCTTTAACAGCTAGTTTTTGGCGGGGCACTGCTCCCGCAGGGACATTTGAAAATGTGTGTGTGGGAGCATATTGCTCGTCACAGTGACCCGGGAGGGGGGTGGGGGAGAAACTACTAACAGTTACTGGACGAGGCCAGACACGCTAAATGTGCTGCTCCGTGCTGAACAGCTCAATGCGCTCTTAGTTTTTCCATTTCTAAAAATTTTATTTGTGAAAAAAAAGTTCCTGGATGGGAATATTATGAGGATTAGGATATGTAAAGTATTCGGCACAGTACCTAGCATGTATTATAATTAAACTGATATTTTCTGGGAGGTAGTATAGTGTAGTAGGCCCTGCTACTTACTAAATGGTCCCAGACAAATCACTTAAATTTTCATGCCTTTGTTTCCTCGTCTGCAAAACGAGGATAACAACAGTCCTCATCTCATAGGGTTATTTTCAGGATTAAATAAGTGAATAAATTTATTCATGTATTATTAAATAAAATTCTATTAAAATTAAAATAGTGGGAAAATAAATACATTATTGTTATAAATATTTGCTACGATTATTATTATTACCATCTAGTGTGTGTCACACGTGAAAATATCATTTCCTTTCTGTGTTTCTTTTTGTACATAAGCCTTATTTGGAGCTTGTCTTATCTCACTAATTAATTAAACTTTCCTGAGTAACTGTACAGAACTGGGTATATTTCACAACTGCTAGAATATTCTAATTGATGTAGATGCTTGGTACTTCTCCCAACAAATCCATTTATTCATTTCTTGAAGAAAACTAGGATTAACAGTGTTACATTTTAGCATCTGACGAGACCTGGGGTGGTTTGAATCCTCAGGTGCCCTTCTCAGCATCACGTCAAGGAGTAAATGATGTCCGTACGCCTTATTCTTGCTGATGTCAGCCTTGATTGCTTGATGAAACAGTTGTCTACCAGTTTTCCCCATTGTAGAGTTAATGTTTTCCCCTTTGTAACTAATAAATATCTTAGAGGAAGTGCTCTGAGACTATGCAAATATTCTTTTCCTTGAATTTTTGCCCACTATTAAAGATCTTGTCTGCAACAGTTATTACTGTGGCCCACTAATGATGATTTTATATTTCCTCATTCCTTATACATTTATTCTTCGTTTAACTAACTAAATGTTTGTCAACTTTGTTAATCTTTTCAGAGAACCAACCAACTTTTGGTTTCCTGATTTTCTCTCTTTTTCTATTCTCTGTCTCTGCTCTAATATTTATTTTCTTTGTTCTGCTATCTTTAGGTTTAATTCTTTTTTTTCTATAGAAGTTTCTTAAATTGTAAAATTATTTTGTGGATTCGAGCGCTTTTTCTTTTTGAACCTAAGCATTTAGGGCTATAATTCTTCCTCATTACTGCTTTTGCTGACTCCTGTAAATTTTGATATGTTGTGTTTTTGTTTTCATGCATTTCTCAGTATTTTCTAATTTAATTTGCCTTGCGAATTTCATCCTCTGGTTGTTTAAGAGTGTGTTCTCTAATTTCCACAAATTTGTGAATATTCCAGTTTTCTTCCTGTTTTGATTTCTAACTTTATCCTGTTGTGGTTGGAGAAGATACTTGGTATAATATGTGTCTTTTTAAATCAATTTAAACTTAGTTTGTGGCATAACATATGGTGTATCTTGGAGTATGTTCCATGTGCACTTGAGAAGAATGTTTGCTCTGGGGTAGAGTGTTATGTATATGTTTGTTAGACCTAGGTGATTTATTGTTTTGACTTCTATTTCCTTACATATTTTCTGTCTGTCTTTTTCGATCCCATTATTGAGAGTAGGGTATTTAAGTCTCCAATTACAACTATTTTTCCCTTCAGTTCTGTTCATTTTTGCTTCATATATTTTGTTGATCTGTTATTAAGCACATAAATGTTTTGTATTTCTTTTTACTATGTCGACCCTCTTAGTAACATATAATGTTTTTTTCATCTCTTCTAACCTTTTATTTTAACTTTACTTCCTTTTTTTTTTTGGTGTGATAATGCTATAGCCACCTCTGATCTATCTTGCTTATTATTTACATATTTTCTTCTATACATCCTATAGCTGTTTTCTTTTAGTGGTTATCATGGGGATCACATTTTACATCCTGAAGTTATTTTTTTAATTTGAATTTATACCACCTTAATGTCAATACAAAAACTGCTTCTCTCCTGCTCTGTTCCATCCCTTTTAGGTGATCGATGGCATAAAATTACACCTTTATGCATCGTATGTCCAAAACATATACTAATACATTTTTTATGAATTAGTCTCTTTAGGTCATGTAGAAAACAAAAAGTGACATTATAAATCAAAGTTAAAATAATATAGCTTTTAATATTACCCTTAATATTATCCTTTCAATATTTGCCTTTACTAAAGATTTTTATTTCTTCATACAATTTTAGGTCACTATCTAGTGTCCCTTCATTTCAGCCTGAGGGACTCCCTTCGGCGTTTCATGCAGGGCCGCTCTAGTGGTAATGAACTCCCTTAGCTTTTCTTTATATGAAAATGTCTCAGTTTCACATTTGAAGGATAGTTTTGCTGAATGTAGGGTTCTGGGCTGATCATTTTTTGTCCCTTTCGCACTTATGATATAGTTATATAAATCCACTGACTCTGGTTGCCAGCGTTTCTAATAAGGTCACTGATACCCTCTTTGGCAATGTCGTGCATGTGGTGAGTAGCTTCTCTCTTCTACAGAATGCCTGCTCCATGCCCGGCACTGTGCTTAGCACCAGCACTCTCTCCTCAGCCTGAAAGGTCGCAGTCCCGTCGAGAGGGCCAACACTTAAATAGATAATTGCAGTCAAATGATAGAACCATGGAAGAGCTTGATGGGAACACAAAGGAGGGCCAGCCAAGGTGGCTAGTGGTGGGTCAGGGAAATTTCTTGGAAGAGGTGGTTAGACCTTAGTCCTTTCTGAAAAATCGAGATTTTTTCAATTACACATTTTTTCCTTGTGATGAGAATTTTTAAGATTTATTCTCTTAGCAACTTTCAAATATACATTATAGTATTATTAACAGTAGTCACCATTCTGTGCATTAAATCCTCAGGACTTAATTATTTTATAACTGGAGGTTTATATCTTTTGACCACCACCATCACCCATTTCATCCACAACCCACCTCTGTACCACCAATTTGTTCTCTGTATCTATGATTTCATTATTTTAAAGATCCCTCATATAAGTAAGATCACACAGTAATTGTCTTTCTCCACCCAACTTATTTTAGTTAGCATAATGCTGTCAAAGTTCATTCATGTTATTGCAGAAGGAAGAATTTCCTTTTTATGGCTGTGTAGTATTCCACTGCGCAGATACATACATCACATGTTCTTTATCCGTTCACCCATCTGTGGACAGGTTGCTTTTGCGTCTTGGCTGTTGTAAATAATGCTGCAGTGAACACGGGGGTGCCGGTATCTTTTTGTGTCAGTCAGTGTTTTCATTTCTTTTGGGTAAATACCTGGAATTGAAATTGCTGGATCATATGGTAGTTTTATTTTTAATTGTTTTAGGAACCTGCATACTGTTTTCTGTAGTGTTTGCACCAGTTTGCATTCCCACCAACAGTATACAGGGTTCCCTTTTCTATACAGTTCACCAATACTTGTTTTTTCTCCTTTTGATAGAGCCATTCTAACAGGTGGGAGGTGGTAGCTCATTATAGTTTTGATATGCATTTCCGTGATGATTAATGATTTCATTTTTTATCATTTGTATTATTTTTATTTTTCAATTACAGTTAACATTCAATATTATTTTATATTAGTTTCAGATGTACACCATGAGTGACATTTATATAATTTACAAAATGATCTTCCCAATTAGTCTAGTATGTGATGATTAGTGATTTTAAGAACCTTTTCATGTACCTGTTTGTCATCTGTATGTCTTCTTTGGAAAAATGTCTATTCAGGTCCTCTGCCCATTTTCAGTGAGATTGTTTGATTTTGTGCTCTTGAGATGTATGAGTTCTCTATATATTTTGGATATTAATCCCTTATTAGATGTATGATTGGCAGATATTTTCTCCTGTTTGGTGGGTTGCCTTTTCATTTTGTTGATGGTTTTCTTTGCTGTGCAGAAGCTTTTTAGTTTGATGTAGCCCTACTTATTTATTTTTGTTTTTGTATCCTTTGCTTTTGGTGTTAAATCCAAAAAAACCATCACCAAGACTGATGACAAAGAGCTTATCAAACAGCCTATGTTTTCTTCTAGGAATTGTATGGTTTCAGGTTCTTAAATTTAAGGTTTTAATCCATTTTGAATTGGTTTTTGTGTATGGTGTAAGATCGTGGTCCAATTTCATTCTTTTACATGTGGCCATTCAGTTTTTCCTGAACCCACAACACACCTCTGTGCCACCAACCTGTTCTCTGTATCTATGACTTCATTATCTTAAAGATTCTCCATGTAAGTAAGATCACAGAGTATTTGTCTCTTTTCATCTGACTTACTTTGCTTAGCATAATGCCGTCAAGTTATTGAATAGAGTATCCTATCCCCATTTTATGTTCTTGGCCCCTTAGCCATAAACCAGTTGTCCCTACATACAGGGCTTTATTTCCAGGCTCTCTTCTGTCACATTGATTTATGTGTCTGTTTCCGTGTAGGTATCATGCTGTTTCCATTACTGTAGGTTTGTAGTGTAGTTGGAAATCAGGAGGCATGATGCCTTCAGTTCTGTTGTTCTTTCCCAAGATTGCTTTGGCTTTTTGCGGTCTTTTGTGGTCCTATAAATTTTAGGATTGTTCTTTTTGTATGAAAAATGCCATTGGGATTTTGATAGGAATTGCATTGAATTTATATATTGCTTTGGGAGTTATGTACTTTTCACAATGTTAATGCTTCCAACCAAAGAACACAAGATATCCTTTATTTGTTTCGTTTTCAGTTTCTTTTATCAGAGTTTTACAGTATTCAATGTACAGTTCTTTCACCTCCTTGATTAAATTTATCTCCTAGTATTTTATTTCTTTTGATTTTGTTGTAAGTGAGATTGCTGTTTTAATTTCAATTTCAGGTATTTGTTGTTATAGAGAGAAACAACTGATTTTTGTATATTGATTTTGTATCCTGTAACTTTACTGAATTCATTTATTATAACAGTTATTTGATGGAGACTTTAGGATTTTCTATATATAAGATCATACCATCTTCAGACAGGTAATTTTACTTCTTTTCCCGTTTGGATGCCTTTTGATTCTTTTTTCTGCCTATTTGTATGGCTAGAAATTCCGGTACCCTGTTGAATAGAAGTACTGACTGTGGACATCCTTGTCTTGTTCCTGATCATGAGTGTATTAACTGTAGGCTTGTCATATATGACCATTCTTATGTTGAGGTACATTTCTCACTATACCTAATTTGTTGAGAGTTTTTATCATGAAAGGAAGTTTAATTTTTCAAATACTTTTTCTACATCTATTAAAATAATAGGACTTTGCATTCTTCACTCTGTAAATGCAGTATATCATACTTGTTTGTGTATGTTGAACTGTCTTTGCATCCCAAGGATAAATCTCACTTGATCATGGTGTATGATCCTTTTCATGTGTTGTTGAATTCAGTTTGCTAGTATTTTGTTGAGAATTTTTGCATTTATGTTCATCAGAGATATTGGCCTGTAATTTTCTTTTTTTGTGGTGTCCTTGTCTGGCTCCAATGTGGGAAATGCTGGCCTTATAAAATGAATTTGGAAGTGTTCTTTCTCTTCAGTTTTTTTGGAAGAGTTTCAGAAGGGTTGGTATTAATTCTCCTTAAGTTTTTGATAGAATTCACCAGTGAAGCCATCTGTTCCTGGGCTTTTTTGTTGTTGTGGGGAGATTTTTGATTACTGATTCAGACTTCATGCTTGTTATTAATCTGTTCAGATTTTCTGTTATTTCATGATTCAATCTTGGTAGTTTTGTATTTCTAAGAATTTATCCATTTCTTCTTAATTTGTTGGCATATAATTGTTCATAGTAGTCTCATAATCCTTTGTATATCTCTGTATCAATTGTATGTCCTCTGTCATTTATAATTTTATTACTTTGAGTGTTTTGTTTCATTTCCATATATTTCAGCATTCTTTTATTGATTTTTAGTTTGATACAGTAGTGGTTGGAAAATATTAGTATAATTTCAATCTTTAAGATTTGTTAGAACTTGTGTCCTTGAGAAAAATGTGTGTTGTGATGCTGTTGGGTGGAATGTTTCATATGTGACTGTTAGGTCCATTTAATCTAAAGTGCAGTTTAAGTCTGTTATTTCCTTACCAATTTTCTGTCTGGGTGATCTATCCATTTGTTGAAATTGGAGTTTCAAAGTCCTGTATTATTATTGCTTTGCTATTCCCTTCTTACCTATTAATAATTGTTTGACATATTTCCGTGTTCTGATACTGGGTATGTATATATTACAATTTTATACCTCTTGATGAACTGACCTTTTTATCATTATATAATTTTTTTTGGTTTCTTGTTACATCTTTTGTCTTAAAGTCTATTTTATCTGTATAAGTATAGCTACCCCTGCTCTCTTTTGTTTTTTATTGCACGGATATCTTTTCTGTTCCCTCACTTTCAGCTCTCGAGTGTCTTTAAAGCTTAAATGAGCCTCTCGTAGGCAGCATACACTTGGGTCTTGTGTTTTTATCCATTCAGTCACTCTTGTCTTTTAATTGGAGAATTTAAACCATTTACATCGAGAGTAATTATTGATAGCTAAAGACATTATCACCATTTTAATTACTTTATATTTGTTTTATAGTTTCTTTTTTCTTTCAGAATTGATTATTTGTAGTGATATACTTTGACTCTTTTCTCGTTATCATTTGTGTATCTGTTTGATTTTTTTGCTTTGTGCTTATCATTAATGTTCAAAATACATCCGACAGTTATAACCATCTATTTTAAACTGATAACTACAATTACATTAAAAAGTTCTACATATTTACTTGCCACCCCAACATTTTATGTTATTGATGTCCCAATTTATATCTTTTTATGCTATGTGTACATTAATAAAATATTGTAGCTGTAATTATTAACACTTTATCTTTTAACCTGTGCTGTGTAAAATTATTTACACGCTACCATTGCAGTATTAGAGTGCTTTGAATTTGACTATGTTTTTACCTTTACAAATGAATTTTATTCTTTTGTATGTTTTCATGTTACTGATGAATGTCTGTTTATTTCAGCTCAAAGAATTTCCTTTCGCATTTTGTGTAAGACAGGTCTACATGTAATGAATTTCCTCAACATTTGTTTTTCTAGAAAAATTTTATCTGTCCTTCATTTTTTTTTTTTCAGTTTTATTGTTAGGTGACATTGATAGAGAATAAAATATAACTAAAAGTAGATGTTATAGTTCTTCAAAACAAGAAAATAAAAGTAAAAATATTCTAAGAAACATAGTCTTCTGTTAAAAAACACAGTGAAAGGAACAAGGAGAGTGAGAAGCACACAGTTAAACTGATCACCAATGTCAGCAAAGAGGCGGATTGGAAATAAACCATCGGACCTCCCTTTTATAGTTACATGATAATACAGGGATGTCACAATGTAGTTTCCGCTGAGGTCGTGGGTAGGCAGCTCCCTGTGATCACCCAGGGGAGGTACTGGGCAGGAGGCTGGGTGCAATCTTGAGTAGGAACAGAGGAAGGAGTGTATTATGGTTATGCATAAATATGTAAATTTAACCCTCAAAATGCACGCATATCTGAGAACTGTTGCTTTTCTGTCGTGCCGAGTCAGGTCCGCATGATAGTCGTGCAGCTGTCTATCTGAGTTGCCTTGTCTTTTCTGATAATTGGTTGGCATTAAGGAAACCATGGACCAGAAATAGTGACACACACTTCTCCAGTGCCCTGTTCAAGTCAGCTTGTTAAAGAAGAAACCAGGGCAGAATGTTTTCCTTGCCCTGATCCCCTCTCTGGAGACATCCGACTACCCAGAGGGGAGAATACACACGTTACTGTTTTCCTCTTCAGGTCACCCTAACAGTGCCCGTCTTGTTTTGCTGTTGAGCTCACTCACTCTGAGCTTCAGCGCTGGGGCAGCAAACATCTCAAAAGACAGCAGACACTGGGGAAGAACCGAAGTGTCTGCCTTCAGGGAGAGGGAAGGGGCAGCCCTCTCCGTGCCCAGCCTGCACGTGTAGGTGGGCTTCATATCTGAGTCTCCATCACCCTCTCCTTCTTTCATTGTTTTTCTCTTTCATTTTTGAAGGACAGCTTTGCTGGGTAAACTATTCTTAGTTGGCATTTTTTTCTTGAGCACTTTAGATATATCATTCCACTCTCTCCTGGCCTGCAAGGTTTCTGCTGAGAAATATACTGTTAGCCTTAGGGAGTTTCCCTTGTATGTGTTGAATATGTTTTCTCTTACTGCTTTCAAAATTATTTTTGTGTCTTAGATTTTTGAGAGCTTGATTATAATCTCTTTCTGTAGACTCTTTTTGGGGATCTTTGAACTGCATGTACCTGGATGGTCATATCTCTCCCCAGACTTTGGAAGTTTTCAGTCATTATTTTTAAAAATAAGATTTCTATCCTTTCCTTCTCTCTTTCTCTTCCTTCTGGGACTCCCATAATAATGTGGATGCTGTTCACTTGGTGATGCCTCATATTCACATAGGCTTTCTTAACTCTTTTTCATTCTAACATGTTTTTCCTCCTCTAACTGGATATTGTAAAGAGGTTGGACTTCAAGTTTGTACATTTTTTTCTGTTTGGTTGAGGCTGATCTTGAAGCTCTCTGTTGCACTTTTTTATTTCATTTCTTGTATTCTTCAGCTCCAGAATTTCTTTTTTTTAATGATTTCTTTCTTTCTTGAACTCATTTTGTTCATGTATTGTTTTCCTAAGTTCATTGAATTGTATGTCTTCTTTTGACTCTTGTCAGCTTCCTTAATAATTTTGAATTCTTTTTCAGGTAACTTTTAAATCCATTTTTTGGTGTCATTGGACAATTGTTGTGTACCTTTGGTGATGTCATGTTTCCTTGCTTTTTTGTGTTTCTGATGTGTTTGTGTTGACATCTGTGCATTTGAGAGAGGAGGCCTCTTCCTATTGGACTGACTTCTCTGGGGAAAGACTTTCACCTGAAGGTGGCTGAGCACATGAGCTGGGTGAAGTGCAGTGTCTCTGATTACTTGGAGGGTAAAACAAGTAGACTTCACACAGCTCTGCCAGCTGATGTCAGCATCATTGAGGACTGGGGTGGGGGGTATTCTGTGGTCAAGCCTGTAGAGGATTCTGTGCGTGAAGTTAGTGGGTTGGGCTGTTGGGGTTCTCAGAGGTGCAGGCTGCTGGGATTCTGCGATTTTTCTGTTCCTTTTTGCCTGCGGAAGAAAGTTCTAGCCAAAGGAATCCCTCTTGGCACCAGGTCTAGAATGCTGGCGTCAGAACATGCAGAGCTGCTTGTGCCCTGGGATCTGGTGCACATGGGGTTACCACTGCACCTGGGTTCTGGGGCACAGGTGCACTTGCTGTGGCAGTGGCCTGGTGTCTGAGGTGCAGGCGGACATGTGCACATTTCCTGTGGAACTGGGACCTTGGTCTCTGGGGATCACCATAGAGACTTAGGCTCCAATGGTAGAAGGAGAATGTAGCAGCAGCAGGATTTCTGGATGACAGGGTACGATGGTGGCTTAGGACTCAGGGGCAGGATGTAGTAATACACACCTTGTGGAGGTTGGTCAGTGACCCCACTGTGGCCTTGGGGCAGTTGGTAATAGCGCATCTTGCCCTTGGTAATAGTTGGGTCAAAGCCATAACTTAGGCCCCAGGGTCAGTCACAGAACAGCGGCAGGTCAGCCCTAGTGAAAGCAAGTCAAAACCACAACTCAGAACTCTGGCGGGGTGGGGTCATAGAGCTGCAGCAGCACAGTCTGGTGATGGCTGGTCAGAGCTGTGACTTAGGACCCTATGCTAGGGCATAGAGCAGAGAGCAGCCCCAGCATCCACCGTGGTTATGGTCGTCAAACCCCAACGGCAGGGTAATGGAGGGTCAAAGCTGTGACAACCCCTGGCTTAGAGCATGAAGCTGCAGGGACATAGCCTGGTGATGGCAGGTCAAAGCCACAATTTAGAACCCAGAACCGTCACCAGACAGCAGCAGCACTGCCCAGAGGTGGCCCATGAAGCCTTGTGTCAAGACCCCGGGAGCAGAGTGCTGAGCAGCAATATGGCCCTGTGATGGCAGCTCAAAGCCCTGACTTAGGACTCAGAGGTCAAGGTGCAGGGCGACAGCAGCTCGCCTCAGTCAGGATTGGCCAAAGCTGTAGCTTGGGAGCCGGAGGCACGGGGCAGAGCAGCAGCAGTGCCGCCCCGCTCAGGCAGGCCAGAGCTGCACCTGGGTCCTGGGGGTGCGGAGCAGAGCAGCAGCGCGACCCCACCTGTGGAGGGTCAGAGCCCCAACCTGGGACACAGATGGCAGGTGCAGAGCAGTGGCAGCTCGGCCCATGGATGATGAGGTTTTGTGCTGTACCAGTCCCAGAAAGCAAGGACACAGCAGCAGCAGGGACCACTGGGGAGAGTCTCACTGCGCCACAACTGCAACCCCAGCCTCAGGGAGGAGAGGCAGTGATGGGGCCTTTGGTGGCCGTCAGCCAAGTTCCGTGCTAACGAAGACGCGTGGTGTGAAGCAGCAAAGGCTGCAAACATCCGTGGCGGTGATGGGCTTTCCGGGTTTTCCGGGCTTCTTCTGCTCTTGTTTCTCCATGGGATTCTCTACAGGGATCCCTCTTGGTGCCAAGCTGCTCTGACATGGGGGATGGGGGATGGCAGGTAAGACGCTTCCTGTGTTGTTCTGTGCAGCCATCCTTGGTTTTGAACTTAGCAGTTTCTGTTGCTTTGTTGCTTTTCTACTGATTTTGTCATAGTCCAGAACTTTCTAATAGCTATTTTCATGAGTTTGTAGTTGTTGTGTGTGTTTTTTTGTTGTTTGTTTGTTTTTGTTTGTTTTTTGTGGGGAAGACTAGCAGTGGGCCCTCCTAGCCCTTCGTCTTGCTGACATCGTTCCTGACAGCCCCTACTTCTGACGTGAACGGCATCAGTGGTCCCTAAGACCGCTCTCGGCTCAGTATTTTGTTAGGACTCTGAGGATTCAGAAAAGCTGGTACACTCTTGGCTGTGGTTTATGACAGCAAATATATAAAGATTAAAACCAGCTGAGGGAAAGGCATATGGGGCAAAGCTTAGGAGAAACTAAGTGCTAGCTCCTGGGTGTCCCCTCCTGGTGGGGTTGCATGCACACACCGAATTCTCGCAGCAGTCATTGTGACAGCATGTGCAAGCTGTTGTCAGCCCAGGAAGCTCGCCTGGGCCTTGGTGTCCAGGGTTTTTAGTGTAGGCCAGTCACGTAGGCCAGCAGCACCTGCGTGATCTCCCTGAGCTGCTCAGATTCTGAGCGCCCTCAGCAAAATCAGGTGCATAGCGTTCTTTAGCCTTCCTTTCATTTGCATGAACTATCTAGTCAAACTAGTCATGTGGCCCAGGGTTTCGGCATACAAAAATGCTCTTACCCAGGCAGAATGTTCCAAGAGATCCAAGCCTATTTCTCAGGAGCTGACCACAGGCCAGTCCCGAAGACTGGCTTCTCCTATGAGAGAGCAGGGTTTGCGCCCCTCGGCCTGCCGAGGTCAGTCTTCGGGCCCATGCCGCAATGAAGGGTCAACCCAGGGCTCGTCTCGGCCACCGCGATCTCCCCATAGACTCAACTAACGATAGGTGGGCCCTAACCGGAAGTTGTGAATACCATCTGCCGGCGTGTTTGATCCGCTCTTCCAGGTCCTCCTGCACCTCTGCAGCAGACGTCGTGCCAGACGGTGGTTCAGCGTGGGAGGCGGGTGGAGGTGTTTGCTCTGGGCTGCTGCGCCCTCGCCCCCGGGCGCTGCGCCGTGGGACTTGTGCTTCCCCCGTTTGTGTTCTGGAGCTGCTGCTTGCAGTTCGTGACACTCTCGTCATTCTTCAGCATCATGTGCTGAGTTGTCATTCTTTATTTATGTACTGATTCATGCACTCATTCTTCCAATAAAGATAAATTAAACGCCTAATTAGTTGCTGGGTACTGTTCTAGGCACTGGGACTATGTGAATGAATACAACTGACGAAAATCCCTCTGCTACTGAAAATTACATTCCAGTCAGGAGGCAGACAACAAACAATGCACATAATAAATGAGTAAATCATATAGTATGTAAGGAATTAATGCATACTGTGGAGAAAAAGTAGCATAGGGAAATAAGGAATGGTGATGGTAGTGATTTTTGTGTTTTTCGCAGTTTCAAATAGAATGAAAATTTGTCCTGTAGAATGCCTCACTGAGAAAGTGAAATTTTAGTGACTGTTTGAAGGAGGTGAGGAAGCAAGCTATTCAGGTGTTTGGGAGGAAGAATATTCTAGATCGAGAGTATCACAGTGGAAAAGGCACCGAGGAAGCAGCATACGTAGCGTGGTCTTAGGATAGCTAGGCGTCTAGCACGGTGTAGAGTGAGGGTAGTGTAGGGTTAGTTAGGTACTGGTAGATGTAATGTATTGAGTTTCACTCTAAATGAAGTAGGAAGCCATTGAACTTTAAGCAGTATAGTAACATGACCTGGTTCTTGTTTTACTGGCATCACTTTGGCTGCAGTGTTGAGAATAGATGGGGTTGGAGGTAGGGGCTCGTTGGGGGTCACCTGTAGTGATCCAGGTAATTGATGGTAGTGGTTTGCAGCAAGTAGAAGCAGTGGACGTGGTTAGACATGCACAGATCCTGGGTATAGTCTGATGAAGAGCCAGCAGGACTGCCTGACAGATCGAATGCAGGGTACGAGAGAGAGAAAGAAGTTGATCACTTCTAGGTTTTGGCCTGAACAACAGGAAGGACAGTGTAGCCATTTGCTGTGATGGGAATAATTCTTTTTAATTTATTTTTTTGGTGGGAGAAATAAGCTTTTTGATGGCAGATTAGAAATTAGCTTTTGGACATGTTAAATTTGATATTTTCTATTAGACACTCAAGTTTAAGTCATCTATTAAATATCCATATCATATAGGCATTTCTGGAGTTTAGGGAAGAAGCGTGGATTTGAGAAGTCCAAATTTGAAAGTCCATCACCAGGTACACTCTCGACTGAGACACAGTCTGCATGAAGTCCCCAAGGAAATGAGTGTCCCCAGTGAAGAGAAGCGCGCTGAGGACTGAGTCCTGGGGACACTCATAGGATAAGGATTCAGAGATGAGGAACCAGCAAGAAAGGGGAGAAAAGGTGACCACTGAAGAGGAGGAAAATGGAGAGATTATGCTGCCTGGAACCACGTTTTCGGTGTAAGAGAAGGATCGGACGTGTCAGCTAGTAGTAATGACTTCTGTTCTGCGTGGGGAGTAAGATCACATTTTGAAGGTATGAGAGAACAAGGTTTAGATAAAGAAGCAACTGAATGAAAAGCTCCGGGACTTGAAGTCAGACAGGCTTGGGCTCAGCCCCAACTCAGTCGCTCGCGCAGGGACATAACCCTGCAGGGCCATGTGTGCATTTCAGCACCCATACCAGGCGTGCTCGGAGGCCTGGGAAAGTTTTGATAGAATGATGTGAGGAAAGGAAGAGTGATCTCCGTGGGGATCACTTTTGTTAAAGAATCCTCTGAATATTTAGCTGACATTCAAGACGGAATTAGAAGGGTGCTAGTCAGTATGTTTATGTGATTATTTTTCTCCTCTCGATGTGGAGTACAGAAGTGAGAACATGCAGATTGATTTATCCCAATTCTGGGAATTAGAAGGGGCAGGGGGAAAGAAGGGAGGGCGGTGAAGGGCAGTACAGACAAGCAGCATACGCTACAATTTAAGAAAGACTGGCTTCTGAAGGGATCGCATCACGACCGAAGTCAAAGGAGTTTACGTAGCCCACCGTCCAAGTCAGATTTTGAACGGGAACTTCAAGAACAGTGTCAAATAACAACACTTAAGGTGATGTAGTGTTTACAGACAACAGAGAACGATACGCTTTCATTTTCTTCATCAAGATAAAAAAACAAAAAACTTCAAAAAAGAGAATAGAAATAGAAATCAAGGAACAGTGAGGAGACAGTGTGACACATAGAGAATGGAAGGAGCATGGAAATCTGCATCTTGACCAGTGCTCAAGCTTTCAGAAGTGGGAAAAGTTAGAACCGAACATTTAGAGCTTGAGATATGTGCCGACTTTCTTTAGGGGAAAAAAGTATACATTGCTAACGTATGCCTTGTGCAGACAGAGAACACGTAAGTAATGCTCCATCGCTGCTGGTCCTTGGGTTTCATTAAGGTCATTGTGCCGAGGTGAACACTCTCCTCCCCTCTCCCCACCGCGCATCTCCGCCAGGTGTCAGCTACTGCTCTGGCTGGATGCAGATGCTCTGGCCGTGACGTACCTTGAGTTCCGCTAGCTTCTGATCGAGTCAGTCATGGTGGTGGGCTTGCGTTCAAGACGGAGAAGATGGTGTGAACAGAATTACAGTCCCGAGTTAAGCAGATACTAAGCCGTTTGAAGATGGAAGGCGGTGAGTGCCGTGACGTGGGCGTGACCGCCGCCTTCGGACCGGACTGAACCATGGGATCAACCTTGATTTTCTCACCTGCTCTGGAGCAGTTGCGCTTCTATGAAACCTACCTGCTGAGCTGCTGCAGGGACTGAAGGAGATGACATCCTCGGTGTCCCCGATAATGGAGGACAGATGTGTCGTTTTCTGCACCTCGTCTCCCTCTCTCCCCCAAAAAGCCCAGGGGCAGTGAAGGGGAAATTTTAGACCCTGTGTAGTAGAGCGAGAGTAATAACTTAGAATTAAGAAAATAAACATGAAGACTGTTCTGCTTTATCTCTTCAAGAAATAAAATCACACTCCCCTTAAAGCTTTTTGTGACAGCAGTTATATTGAAAAATTCATTTTTTAATAAATTTACTACAGATGAATATACAGTCGTGAGCTGCCTAATGCTATGGTCCCATGAGATTAGAATGGAGCTGGCAGGTTCCTATCTCATAGTGACACTGTAGCTGTGCGATACTGTCTTCTGCAACTTACGTGTGTGCGGGGTGCTGGTGGAAACACCCCACTGCGCTGCCAGTCGCATAGAAGTAGAGCACACGCACGTGCAGTACGTGACACCTGGTGGTGATAGCAAATGGCTTACTGGTTTATGCACCTGTACTACACTCTTCCTCTTCCTCCCTGTTAAACGGCTTGCTGTGTCACACCCACAGCAGCCTCACGCATCTCCTGTTTACTGTCTCTCGAGTGCATCGTTTTCTCTTGTGCTTGATTTAATCTTGTGTTTTGTTCATCGTGGGCCCTGAGTGTACAAAATGCACTACGGATGTGGCCAGTAAGTGGCCACACCGAGTGACGGACCTGGAAATAAGAATAAGAGTGCGTAAGGATCGTGAAGGTGGAAGGTCAGCGATGGGTACTGCCAGCCAGTCAGGCACAACTCGTTCCGCCACAGCTGCGATCCTGAAGCCCGAGAATGTGGTGGCAGCTGTCACAGGACCTGAGACACTCGTGAGGACCTGGACTGAAGACCACACAGAAGCGTATCCCGCTCAGCGCCGTGACGATCACGGCCAAAGCAAAACGTTTATCTGTGACGTGGAAAGAAAAGGCCGGGCCTGACGGTGACGTCGCATTTGCTGCGAGCGCTGGGTGGTGAGGGTGAGTCAAGGGTCGTCCTCGTCCCACTCTGTGGGTGAGCGGTGAGTCTGTGCGCACTCAGGCGAAGGCGGCTGAAGGATTGTGGGAAACTCTCCATAAGCTGGTTTGCAGGAAAATCACCTGCCAGAGCAAATATTCAGCATGGCTGAAGCCTCCCTGTTCTGGAACAGATGCCTGAAAGCACTTTGTCCATGAGGAGGCCAAGTCAATGCCGGGTTTCCAGGCTTTTTAAAGGTCAGGATAACAGTCTTGCTTGGGCCGTGTTGCGGGCTCCGTGTTGAAACCTTTGTGATCTGGCACAGTGAGTGCGCCAGGGGCGTAAGCGAAGCAGTAAGGCCACTGCCGGTGTACTGCAGGGACAGTAAAGGTCATGATGCCCCCGCTCCTGTTCTGAGATGCCCTTCTGCATCGTTAGGCCAGAAGTGCTGTTGGAGAGTAAGGTGACCTTCCAAGAACCTGCTGATTGCTGATGATGCCCCTGGCCACCCTCCTTTATTGGAGCTCTTCCTCCCAGGATCGGAGTGGTGTTTCTCCCTCCACACACCACCTGTTGGATCCAGCTGGTGGATCAGGGTCTCGTAGCAGCTTTTGTGACCTGCCTGAAGAGGACCTTTGCCCTGGCTAGTGCCAGCTGAGGAGGACACTGAGAAGACACTGAGCAATTCTGGAAGGATCACGACATCTGCGACTCTATCAGGAACCTCGCTTGGGCTTGGGGCGATGTCACCGAGGAGTGTATGAGTGCACTGGCAGAGGACGTGCAAAGAATTTCATCCGTGACTTCAGGTGATTTGCCAAGGATGAGGGGGATGCAGAAATCACCAGGGCTGTGGTCGAGATGACATACTTCTTTACCCTGGGTATGGGCGGGATGACATTGAGGACCGAGAGGTGGGTCCTGAGGAGCTGCCTGATGAGGATTGTGGGAACTGGACCAGGAATGCCTGTCTGAAGAAGAGGCGCGAGGAAGGGCAGCTCCAGGAAGAGCAAGAGAAGAAGAACCCGCAGTAGAATTCCCAGTAAGGGTTTGGCAGAAGCTTCTGCAGACCTCCACAAGCTCCTCACAACGCTCGATGGACCCAGCACCGAAAGGTTTCCATCAGCAGAGAGGGCTGTTCATGGTGCATTATCTGCTTCTGAGTCGATCTGTGATGAAGTAAAGAAAGGAAGCGAGCCGCCATGGAGATGTTTCTGAAAAGAGTGACCCCTCCTGGAGAAGACAGGCAGGTCCTTCAGGAGGTGCTCCAGAAGAGGGCATTGTCTCATGGGAGGTGACAGCTCTGTGCATGGCATTGCCCCTGAGGACCTTCGGGTGGGACAGGGAGGGTGTGGAGGCGGCAGACAGTGCCGTTCCTGACCCTGACCCTGTGCAGGCCTAGGCCAGCGGGGGTGTGTCTTATTTTTTAACAGAAGGTGTAAAAAGTGAAGAAAAAGTTTAAAGCTTTAAAGAAAAGCTTATAAAGATATAAAGAAAGAAATTTTGTAGAGCCCTATAATGGTGTTTTCTGTTTTACAAGTGTAAAAATTTTAAAAAAAACCAAAAATTTTACAAAGTAAAAAAGTCACACTAAGCTATGGTTAATTTATTATGGAGGAAAGAATTTTTAAAATAATCGTAGCGTAGCGCGCATAGGGCTGGCGAGCGTCCAGCCGCGCGGGCTCCGGCCTTTGGCCCGCGGGCCCCGCGCATGATGAGCGCCCCGGACAGTGTGCGGGTCTTGTCCTTCATCCAGTATGTGTGCATTTTCGACGTTTAGATATGTTTGGGTCCACACAGACTTAGCGTTGCGTCACGGTGCCCCGCACCATTCAGTACAGTGACCTGCGCCCAGGTTGGTGGCGCGGGCAGCAGCGCGAGGCCACCCAGGCCCGCGGGTGGTCGGCGGCCCCTTCTCGCTCTGCGGAGGTGGCTCTGCGGCCGCCGCCCACGGGGGCGTTTCTCAGACGGGCACCCAGCGTTAGGCGCCCGTGACTACATATGAAAATGTGTTTCTGAACTTTTTCATGAAACCGCCAGTATTCTTATTTTATACCCAAGCATTTTTAGCACTCTTCATTTATAATCATGATCAACTAATGGATTCTTAAAAAAAATCACATTGTTTTAGCCAGTGTTTTATCACTATTTTTAACTTTTTGTTCTGACATGTTGCTTTTAACTGTAATTAAAAATGACTGGCATCTGTGTTTACCTTTTAGCTCGTGCGTACCTTATCCTTATAGCAGAAACTAATTAGTATGTGAAATACAGTGCCATTAAATTTGCATTAAAGGAAATTCTAATCAGATGTAAAATATGGTAGAAAATACATTTGAATATATTAAAGTATGTACATGGTATTCCGGTTGCATTCTTACAACAAAGAAATATTGTTTTAGCTTTTGTCTACATACATTTTTTTTCTTGGCTTTTTTAATGTGGTGAGGCAGATTATAGAATTTAGAAAAAATGAATTGCTCAAGAAATTTACTAAGTGATTTAGAAAAATAACTATTATATGTGATGACTTGTTTTAACAAAATAGAATGAAATATCCCACGGAAATATTTTCTGAAGCACGAGAGTATCTTTTCTGTTTCTAAATGAGTTTCATACTTACCTTTCTTTAGGCTATTCCTAGGTTACATCTTCAAATCACTCCACATCCTAAAACTTAACTGGTAAGGGTTATCTCTTCTGTGAATCTTTCTAAGTCTCTATGAAGCAGTATTTCTTTTGCTTCACCCTCGTGTTGGAGTCACGTAACTTTTACATTGCTATTAACTTTAATGTTAATATTAATTTAACGTTAGTACCGTAGTATTCTTCTCGTTGATCCCTCCCATTTCTGCTTGCTTCTCAGAGGCGCCTCAGTAAACTCTTAAACAGAAGTCACAGGTGCCACCCGCCCCGTCCCTCTCCTCCCACACCGCCCCATTACCCCTCTTGTCCTCCGCCGATGGCACTGGTTTCCCTTCATTACTCCACTTAAAATAGTAGGTACCCTCATTTTTTCTTAATACCGCTTATCAGAATTAGTGATTATGTACAAAATTGGTTACTTAGCCTGTTTGTCTTCTCCACCAGCCTATGAACTCCATGAGTGAAGGGATCAATGCCTTTTTTGAAAACTAATTTATACCTGCACTGTTCTTAGCATTTAGTAATGTACATCAAGGATTTTATTTTTTTTCAGTGAATGAATTTGGTTCTGTATATCACAAAATGGCCACTTGCATAATCTTTATCTATTTCATATTCATTACTTGTTTATAAACTGCAGTATCACATTTGCTTTTTTCCTTTTTTTTCCCATTGACACTGGTCACCATGTGACTGACTGTAATGAGAGTTTCCCAGGGCAGAGACTCATCTCTCTGGGTCAGTACCCTCGCTCAGTGTGTGGAACAGTTCCCAGAATCTCTTGTTGCATATTCGTTGAAGGAATGAATGAATAAATGAAGTTGAATACCCCATATATCTTAGAATTCATTTCTATGATAAACAGTTTAGTTCAACATTTATTAAGTGTCTACTGCATGCTAATCATTACACATCCTGGGAATAAAAATCAGTAAGTTATGGTATCATTTCTGCTTTATTATATTAAAATATTTGCTATTCTTCTAATTAATTTAATAGTTAGCGTATGTTATGACAAGGGCTCGTTTGATCACTTAATCCTGGTTCTTTTTTTTTTCCTAGCACAAATATTTTAATTACAATTTACTTCTGGATGAACACTGTGGTTTTTTTTTTTTTTTACATTTAAAATTTTATTTTATTTTTAGTTTCAGATATATAGTACATTGGTTAGACATTTATATATTTATTATATTTATATGAGATGATCCCCCCGATTTCTCTTTCTCTCCTCTGGCTCTCCACCTAGCCATCACATTAATGCTGACTGCATGCTCTGTGCTGTGCTCCCCATCCCTATGACCATCTGCCAGCTACCACAAGTACAACTACGTGTACATCTTTAACCCGTCACCCTTTTTTACAGCCCCCCACCCCCTCCCCTCTGGCTGTCACCAGATTGTCCTCTATATTTGTGTCTGTTTTTGATTAGTTCTTTTTGTTCCTTAGACTCCGCATGTAAGTGGAATCATCTTTATCTTTATCTGACTTATTTCACTCAGCATGATAACCTCTAGGTCCATCCATGTTGTGAATGGTAGGATTTCATTTTTTTAACAGCTGAGTAATATTCCATTGTATATATGAACCATAACTTCTTAATCCAATCGTCTGTCGATGGGCATTTAGGTTACTTCCATATCTTGGCTTTTGTAAATTGAATATGAACAGAGGAGTGCATAGATCTTTACAAATTATTGTTTTGGTTTTCTTTGGATAAATACCCAGAAGTGCAATTGCTGGGTCAAAAGATAGATCCATTTTTTATTTTTTGAGGAACCTCCATCTGTTTTCCAGTCGCTATACCAGTTTTGTAGTCCCAGCAACAGCGTATGAGGGTAAGACTGGAGTGGTTCATACTCATGCGTTGTTTCATTGGTTTTAAATACTGTGTCATTAATTACACTTGTACTTTCTGTTCAGACATAATAGGTCTCACCCTCTTGAAATGGTTTTTGGATCTTATAATCTTTGGTCAGTCTACTTCTTATTTATATTCTAGGTCTAACTAAGGTCAGCGCTTTTGTAAAGATAATAAATACATTACAGTGTCCTAATATTTTGCTCTCCACATCTTACTTATAATTTAGTTGCTGACAGTGTTAAGAAATTGATCCAGCAAGGGCTTTGTTTAGGATTTTGTCAGAAGCAGAGACCAGAGACACCGTGTTTCAGCAGTTACTTTTTTTCTTTTTCAAGATAGTGTTATTTTTGAAATATGACACATCTTCCATTTCTCCATGTTAATGAAAATCCTAGTCCACTTTTGAGGTCAAGATGAGATTTGTGTAAAAAATTGGAGTAATACACTCTTAGTGTAGTTTTTGGTTTGAAATACACCTAGGTATTAAAATTGTTACCTACAGTAGTACCTTTATGACTTTTTTCTTAAAAGAAGTATGTTTAAAAAGCCATGAGCAAGAAGACAGAATTTTTATACTCTGTTCCTATTTCTAAAAAGTATAATTTGGAATTATATCTATGTATTCTCTGTTCCCTTTTTCCATAGCTGCTTTTTCTCTTAAGTAGGAGACTTAACGAATTCTGTAATCTTGACTGAAATATAGATTCTTTATATACCCTTGAATAAAATATATTGCAAACATAGAAATATTAACAACTCCATGCTTAAGTATTAGCTGATAAGGCATTCCCTTCAAGGAGACTTACTCTTTAAATTCTGTGTCTCAGATAATTTTTTGATTTTTTTTTATCGTTATTGATTTACATTGATTAAATATGACTGAGTTTGTATGAATTTTACCTTATAGCCACCTGATTTAAGTCATTAAATTGATCTCTCTCTCTCTTTTTTTTTTTTTGGTGCAGAAGTTTATCAATAAAGGGAGCATTTTGCTGTGTTTTAAAATCTTTTTCTGTCTTGAGGTTTTACCTCTTCTAGTCTTAGAGAAATATGAAATTTTAAATCATTAGTGCTTAGAACATATATTAAAGGTTTGCCTTTTTCTTTTGTAGGATGAAGTGGCACACACTCTAACTGAAAGCAGAGTATTAAAGAACACTAGACATCCCTTTTTAACAGTAAGTGACTAGAGGATAGATGTTATGACAATGTAAATTTAAGAGAGTTTTATTACAGAAACTAAGCTATGAAAAATAACATTTTAAATAACATTTATTCAGGTATGCTCTTTTCTGTGTGGAAAGACTGTGTTTCAGATTTCTTGAAAGTATCAGAATGCATGGATTACATTTACAATATGCATGCATTTGTAATCCCTCCCATTATGTACCTGTTATTTTTTTGAAACTTCACTGCCTTTAAAAAAAAATCCATAGAGCAAATAAATCACCTATGGCATTTTAAGGAGACTCCTGAGAAAATGGTGGACATAAAAAAGGTTCTACTGAAAAGATCAGCAGTAAAAATAAGGATTTTATGTCTCCTTTGTTTATTGGTTTCCAATAAATATGTAAGTGATTAGGCAGCATTGTCTTCAAATAGGAGAGGCAGAAATTCTTACTGAATATTTTTTATAGAAATTGAGACTTCTTTTAGTTATAAAGTACTTTAAGAAATACAGGAATATTAAATAAAGATAGTATAAGTCATGATATGTTTTCTTCACTAGACAAAGTATAAACTTAATTGTGAAACAAACTGATGTTTTTAGTCCTATTCCTAGATTACTTTTAATTGACTCATAATTTATAAAGTTTCTGTATATTTCTGGTTCCAGTGAAGTATATTAAGATAAAAAATAGCAGCTAGACTTTCGAGAGGGGGTACTTTTAAAGATTTAGGATTACTGTAAGTAGGAATTTTCAGAGGTACCTTAGATGCCTAGACTTACGTTGTTACCTTGTTGTATGTTTTTGTCCAGCGTATTACGATAGCTCTAAAGTTCTGATATCTTTATAACCTATAAAATTACATGAACCAACTGTTGGATTGGGTCGTTATACACCCAACACACAAAAAGTTATGTTGTAACTATGTTACGTCCCCGAATATAACTACCATAACTATATCCCTAAGACTGCTACTGGAGTCATTTGTAGGCCTCACTTTAAGGCCACGTGGATAAGAACTTTGGGGACTAATAGAGTGTGAAGTGGATGACACAATAGATTGAGAAGTGCTCATCACAATTACTAAATTTATTATCACTTAAAATTTTAATTTTCCCCTCACAATATCCATTGCTGATTTAAATGTAATTTGTTTAATGTTCCCCATAAACTCTTACTTAAGCACTCTTAGAGAATAAATAGACTTTGAGGAAAAACAACAGTTCATTTAATCAATCACGCTTACTGTTTCTAAGTGTTCTATTTGGTACCATTATAAGAATGTAGGATTATAATACCACATTTTTTCTTTTTCATTTCAAGTCCTTGAAATATTCCTTCCAGACAAAAGACCGTTTGTGTTTTGTGATGGAATATGTTAATGGGGAGAGGTGAGTCACGGAGTGAATCCAGCACTTGCATTTGCATGGTAGTATTGTCATTAGTTTTAAAAAATTATTTATAGTATAAGTTGTAATATCACAGTTTTCTGCTTCTTGATAGAGATTTGTATAGCTCTAATATTTAGTTGATGAGAGCTGAATAATTCCAAATGAAATACAATGATTGTTTATTTTTTAATAACTACTGTTATATATTAGAAAGTGTAATTACATTCCTTTTTCCTTTTTTACCTGTAAAAAAATTTTACTAAAAGTAAAATTATGAAATCATGTTATTTAATTTTGAATATCAGACATATAGGATTCATGATGCTTTACAAAGTTCTTCCTCAGGTTTCTGTGAAACTTGTCAAAAATTATTTTACTCGTTTTAAACTCAGTTGAACAATAGTCGATAGGCTGAGTTTTCTCTTCTTCCACATAGTATATTGTAACCTTGACTATATTTAAGAGATTTTAAGGGATCTTGTAGTTTTGAAGAGAAACTCCATGATTTTAGTAGTACATTTCTTCCTTATTTCTTTTTCCTTATTTTGATAAAAAATCAGTGTAATCAAAATTTACTGGTTAACTCGAAATATTTTACATTGTGGGCTTTCTGAAATAAGTTTATTAAATAGGGGCTTATATCTCACAGACTTTAAAAGTCCTATTTTCAAAAAGAAATATTCTCTATAGAATATTTTCTCCAATAGAATTATCTGACTTGTAGGAATTAGTTCATCACAAAAATTCATTTATTCATTTGGTAAGCACATTTTAAGTGCCTCAGCTGTGCGAGTTTATCAAAATGAATTAAGACTTCATCCTTTCTGTGAAGTTTATAATTTATCTTAAAAGTGTTTTGTAAATTAGAGCATTTAGTGAAAGACCTAAGTACTAATACATTTATAAAAGAAAATGCTTTATGCGTAGCATTTAAGTGGAATCTCAGCAGGGGAGCTGATTTGAGAAGATATTTCAGGCAGAGAGAATGATATGAGCACAATCACTGATGGATGAACCCAGGGCAAGGACTGGAGTGGTAAGCCAGGAAAAGCTCAGGCATTCAGCACTGGGCCCTTGCAGTCAGGCGTTCCCTGAGAAAACACAAAAAACATGTGTGTTGTGGAACTTTATAGGACTGGTATGACTTAACAACTGATTAACTGGACGTGGGTAGAAAGAGAGAAGTATCTACTAAGAAGAATAAGGCAGCCCAATATGGGCTGATAGAGAACAATTTCTAAGATATGTTATGAAGTGAAAAAAACAATGTGCAGACAGAGTATAAAGCAATGCTACTACTGTATTAAAATAAGACCATATGTTTGTCTGTATATGCATTGAACATCTCTGCAGTCACACACTGGGCATTAGTACTTACCTTTGGGAAGATGAACTGAGTGGCTGAGGATGAGGTAGAAGAAGATTTATTTTTCACTTACATATAGTTATGCAGCTTTTATATTTTGTACTACATTGTGTGTGTGTGTGTGTGTGTGTGTGTGTGTGTGTGTGTGTGTGTGTGTGTGATTGATATAAGAAATTCAAGGAAGGAAGATAGGCAGGCAGGCAGATAGTTGGCTGGATGATCGGACGGCTTGCTGAATGAATGGATGGATGGATGGATAGATGGATGGATGGGTAGATGACCAGGGGAGAAAATAATACAGGGAAAATGACAAACTTCAGATAAAAATTTGGAGAAACACTCTTAAATTGGAGGAATACTCTTATGCAGTATCATGTATTTATATCTATTATAATAATTATATATTATTTTATAATGACCTATTTATTTGTCTGTTTATCCCACTAGACTCTGAATCCCTAAGTGGCTTGTTCACTAATATAACCCTGGCACCTTACACATTACCTGGCACATAGTGGAAACTTGACAGATGTTTATTGGATGATTTGAACGAATGATTTGAATGATTTGAATAAATAAGTAAATGGATAAACAAATTCCCTCAGGGAACAGGGATAAAAGAAGCTAGTTTAAGTAGGAAGAAAAATTGAAAGTAATGTACTACATAGTTTATTTTAGAAAAAAAGTTGAAGATTATTTTGGGGGAAGTGAGTACCTTTGAGTGTATATATAAAATATGTATTTATTGAATCTTTGTGTCAGACACTTTGGTAGGTATTGTGGGTCCTACAAATCTGGTTATCGTCTATTAGGGAAGATACGGTACAAAGTTTGCACTAAGTGTAAAGTGATAATGGTCGCTCATTACCAGAAGTACAGATGAAGGCCATGGGCCTTCTTGGGAGAGAGAGGAGAATTTTGTTTGGTGGGATGAAGGGAAACTTTCTAGAAGCTTCCTAGGGGGCGCTAGCTAGCTGATACCTTTGCTTTTATTCTAAACCTAGAATGCTTCAGGGATTAATTAATTGATGATTGTTGAAAAAAATTTACACACAAAAGCAGATTTTAAGACTAGCCAGATGGTTTCCTTTAGCATCGAACTCCTACATTATTTCCCTTCTTTGGCCTTTCTTCTCTTTTTTTTCAGTATTTCTGCTGTGGGAATGTATTATAGATAAAGAGTAAATTGCTTAATATATTGAGGCAAATGAACTGATCTTACATGTGATATATAATTTTAAAGTACTGCCATATGAAAATTTAATAATTTACATTTATACAATTTTACTAAAAATGAAAATTTTTATATGTAATCTCCAACCTTTTATTCCTTTAGGTTATCAAATGTTCTTTTACATTTAAAATGTACTTTTTAATTACAAATAGTTATTTAATTCTTAGAACTTAATGGGATTATTTGAATTCTTAAATTTATCATTTCTGGGAAAGAAATCTCTGTTCAGTATAACCTTATGGTGATTTATTTAATTTTGGTTTAGTTTTAGGTTTATCATTTCATTATTCTGCCCAGGGATACTTCCTGGAAATGCAGAAAACTCAATTGCTGTAGAAAAAATACTAAATGTAGCACTTATGTTTTTGAAATAAGATCGAGACAGATGTAGGGGAAACTATGAACGCATACAATTCAGAGCAACACTTTCAGACGTTCCATGAGTTACCCAATGGGGAATGTCTGCATGGTGATTAACAGGCTGGAGCAGAGAGTCCTGTCCTGTAGAAAAGCTCTGGTAGATCGATAGTACTCACCAGTGACAGCATCCTCAGATCTCTTTAGATCTGGGTTTGCCCTAGGTAGGTTTCTTTACTGGGCCCATTAAAGTAATTATAACTAGCCCAAGTTTTATTCACTTTACTTATTGTCTGTTGACTTTTAATTAGCTATAGCATTCTTTTAACTTGTGTTCTGGAATGTTTATCTTAAAAGATAAATACAACAGTTGAGACATTCCTTTTCTGATACTTTCTTCCTATGTTATGAATATCTGGACTTTTTTCAGCCTGTTATACTACACAGGAGTTTAGCATGCCTGTGGCCATGCTTGTTATTATCACTATGTTTGCCACGATTATTTCAAGCACTAAATAATCTTGATGGAAGTGGATGTGAGTTAAATACTCATAACAAACCAACAGTGGCTGCTTATAGACCTATCAGTATAATGGAGTCACATCATAATTGCTTTTAACTTTTATGAATTCAAAGAAACAGGCTCAGCGATAGATTAGATGGATGGATGGATAGAGATGTGTAGAGAGATGAAATATGGTGATTCTGCCATTCTTCTTCATGAGTTGTATTGAAAGAGTGACCTCAAGATAACAGATACAAATTTGCTCTCTTTTACTCCATGTCAGTTCCTGATTGCCAGGCTTTGAGTTTCATGGGACATAAACTTGGGGGCTTAAAGATACATAGTTTTTATAAGACATTGTCATTAAGTAACAGGTGTTCATCTGAAGACGCTGTATTGTTTCAATGCTGGAGGAAAAACTGCTGGGCTCAGCTATGCTGAGACTGCGTTGGTCTCCAGTGTAGTAGTTTCCTAGGGAATTTTCCAGAGGGATTTTGATTATACTTGATAATTTATGTGTTTGAACCTATTCTGTTATAGCTCATTTACCTATTAAATAATTAATGAACAATTGCTATGGCTGGACCTCAAAGGATTCAAAAATAAGGAAAATGTACTTTCCTTTAGAAGATGAGTGTCTAGTTGAGGGAATAGAAAAGAGAGAAAGCGTGAACTTCATAGTTCATTGTTACTATGAGGACACTGGTTCCTGTGTGGCACAGAGAACAAGCACTTGAATCAGTCAGTCCATAAGGAAGAGAGAGAGGAAGGGGGAGAACGCTAGCGAAGGAACATTTCTTAAGGTGGTTGCTAAGCTAAGACCTAAGTGTAACTGTGAGTTAGATCAGTAAGGACGAGAAGGAGGGCGCTCCTGCCCAGAGGAAGCAGAATGTGTGGGATGCGGGATGTGCGAATTCAGCCCCCCACCCCCCCGGCCCAGGTGCAGAAGCCAGAAGTCTGCACAGGTGGGCAAGATCATGTGGGGACAGGTCTTCTCTGTCAGGTGAATTAGATTTTATCTTGAAGGCAGTGGAGCATCATATGGCAGGTTTTTGTAAGAACGTGTTTTAGAAGGCGTACTTCATAGCGGTGTGAAGCTTGGATTGGAGAAGACGAAATTGGAGCAGGGAAACTGCTTAGGAGGCTACCGTAGTTAGTAAGTTTTCAGTAGTCGAGTTATGAAAATGACAAGGTCAGTCATTGAGAAATTGTTAGTGACAAGAACTCAGAATCTACTGATTAGGTATTAGAATTTCCAGAATTTAATGACTAAATGGAGAGAGAAAGAAACATCATGCAGTTTCCTGTTTGCTCCATGGGAAATTCAGAAAGACAGGAAATGTGGGAAGAAGAATGAGTTCTGGGGTGATCACCTGGACTTGAGGCGCTTAGTGGGGATCTCTGAGAGACAGGAGATTTAGAACCGTGCTGAAACCAAGGAATGAAGACGTGTCCAGAGTAAAACCAGTAGGTGGAGTTGGAACATTAGTGGCCAAGCATTGCACCTGGAGATGCCAGCATCTCACTTGGCGGTCACGGGAGTCGTAAGGAGGCTCCTGAGTAGAAGGAGGCAAATTAGAGAAGCCTTGGAAGTTAAGTAGAGTGTGTTAAGTATAACAGAGTGTATTCAGTTCTGCAAAATAACAACTGAAAAATCCTCGCTGGATTTGCCATCTACTCATTCCTAAATCAAATGCCATGGATTCTTCCTTTTTCCTGGGTTGATACAAGGTATGCACATGGCTGTAGTAGAGAACGCACAAGGTATGGAGCTCAGTGGAACAAGGTTATGAAGGTGAGTTCAGTGCAACCGTAGCTGGACGGTAAATCAGCATTTGTAAAACTAATTATAAAAGCGCTCTGATGACGTGACCGATCACACTGCTGCTAACGCCGAGCCGCTCTTTTTTGTAGTTTATATTACCAAATTCACATGAGGGACCGAAAAATATTCTTGGGGGGGGCATTTAAACTGAAAGCTGACTAAGGTGGTGTTGTTTAGTTTGGTTTAGGACGTCTCCACTTTGGAGCGTTCCCCAAAATCTTACTCAGCTCTATTTCTTGTAGGCCTACAAATCACACCTCTGTAACTCTCTTTCAAGGCTGAACTCACCTGGAAATTAAGAAAGTCATTAAGGGGTCAAAGAAAATCATTACGTAGAAATGTCCTTCATCTGATAATTCTTCACATTCCTCTGTATTCTTTATGTGGGTACAAATGAGCCTGACACTTTTGGTTATTTACTATTCTTGACATATTTAGCTCTTGGTATGCTCTATATTAATTTCTTTGATAAAAATTCATTTTATTTTTTGCATATGACTTTCAGTTTCATGCCAGTCTTGAGATCCTCTCATACTTATTTCAGATTCTCATTATTTGGCTGGCATTTTGTCTTCAGTGAACCAAAATCATCTCATTTTAAATTTACATAAGGCAGAAGTGCCGGCAGTCAGCATTCTAGTTCTACTTACTAATTTATGAAGGTGTGATTTGGGTGATTTTTAAATTAAAAGTATCATTTCATATTCATAGTGATGATTTTTAAAAATTTCCTAAATTTATAGATATATAAATACCTTTATTGTCAAGAGTCTAACAAGCTAATGTCTTTGCTAACAGTTTTAGTTATTACACTACAGAAGGTTTATCAGAATTCTGTTGCCTTCAACCAAAGCTTTTTCAAAAATTCCAGAGTCAAGAAGGATGCATTATAATATTCACATTAACACATAAAGTTTAAGGCAACATACGTTTGGGACTGTGTACACTTTTATAATACTACAAGGCTAGTTTCCTAAAATAAACCATTAAACCAGGGCATCAGTGGACCTGAAGTACTAATGCGAAGACATGACTGGCCTCACCGTCTGAGATGCTGACTTTCACATCTAGAATCTCGGATGAGGTGACTGCCGCTGTGAGGACTCGGCAGGCATGTGCATGTTTCTGCGATTCCTCTCCACGTGGTTCTGGTGAAGACATGACTGGCTTCACCGTCTGGGATGCTGACTCTCACGTCTAGAATCTCGGATGAGGTGACTGCCGCTGTGAGGACTCAGCAGGCGTGTGCATGTTTCTGCGATCCCTCTCCACGTGGTTCTGGCACAGCATGGACATGTCCGGGTAGTCAAACTTCTTACACAGAAGTTGGATCATTCAGAGTGAGCATTTCAAAAGAACGGTATCAGCAGACACAGATAGTATAATTGGGTACCAATACTTGAGGGTCTCCATATATCCTTTTTAAATTTATAAATTTATAGTTTAATTTACCTGTGTTCAGAGAATAGACTGTATATAGTTTATATCCTTTTACATTTACGAAGACATGGTTTTCAGCCCAGAATATGTTCTATCTGGTGCATGAGCTGTGCATTCTGAATGAGCTGGGTGGAGTGTTCTATAAATATCAGCTACGTTGGTCAAGTTTTTTGATTAATATAGTGTTGTTCAGGTGTTCTGTACTCTTACTAATTTTATGTCTACTTTTTAAAAAATCAGATATCAAGAGTACTGTTGAAATCTCAAGCCACAGAGTGGATTTATCGACTTTTCCTTTTATTTTCTTACAGGCAGCCTACAGTTAGTTCATACATCTTTTTAAATCCAATCTGATAATTTCTGCCTTTTAAATTTGGAGTATTTAATGTGATCGTACATGTGGTTTAGGTTAAATATTACTATTTATTTTATTTTCCCCATCTGTTCTTTGTTCCTTTTTGAGAAAAATCTTTCTCTTGTCTTGACTATTTTTTCTATTTTCCATTTTATATTTACAATTGCATTTTAGTTTATTACATCCTGCTTTTTTTTGTTTTTGGCTATTCTATTTGTTTTTATACAGCATAGTTATAATGGTAGCATTAACAAAGATTTGTTGAATTCCTATCCACTTCTAGACCCGGGGAAGGCAGCTGTACTCATATAAAGTGCTTTCTCTTATATGATGCACTTATATTATGCAATTATAAAGAAGACTTATAAATGAGATTTCTTAATGGAATAATTTATGCATTTTATATAATTTGTTATTTCAAATTAATAGAAACCTACTTAGTATAATAGATAGATAATATGCTTTAGAGACAGGTGACCTAAGTTTGAATCTAAGCTCTACCATGCAATAGCCATGTGATGCTAGGCAAGTTTCATAACATCTCTGAGCCTCAGTTTCTCATCTGTGTGATGGAGATAATAATTGTACCTATTTTATAAGGTCGTTTTTGAGGATTAAATGATAACAGTGCATGTAAGTCACTTAGCACAGTGCCAGCTAAGTAGCAGCTCTCACAAAGCATGTCTATCTTAATAGAAACAGTAACAATAACTTGTATTTATTGTAGTTCATCATCTGTAATATGGAGATAGCATTATGTGGCTTTTTATGATTGTTATTAGATGTGATGCCTTTAAAGCACAAAAAATGATAATATTATTTGTTGTATTGACATTAAATATAATTCATAAATAACCCAGATATTTCACATATATACTAATAGATTAAAATATTTAAAAATAATTACTTTGATAACTTATCACCTTCTAAAAGTATTTTTTCTTAAAATGAAGACTCTATTAATATTTAATGAGGTAGAACTGAGCAATCTCTTTTTTAATCTTGTTAATATATTTTTAATAAAATACTTAAATAGAAATTAATTATTGGAGTAGATTGGAAGTTAAAATTATTTTTTAAAAAAACTATTTTTTTGTACTTACCATATTATTAAATATTTTCATTAGATGATTTTTAATCCCAGAAACTTTCCTTAACTTTTTCTCTTACATTTCTTCTTTAAAAATTGCCACCTTACAACTAGTTTTTCAGATATCAGGGACTAGTTGGTGATCTAGAATTGTTTTTACATTTTCAGACTCGCAGGAAGAGAGCCAGGAGGGCAGGAAATCGAGGACTAGGGCTTGAGGTATTTAGCAGATAATTTATATCTGACGCAGTCACCACCGAACAATTGTCACAGGGCTCCGCTGTCCCGTAGCATCCTCAGTGTTTAATTTGTATTTTAAGAAATTTGTAATGAACTATGTTATTAAAATGTGGATCTTTTGTATCTATATCTCACGTCTATATCATTGTCCTTTCTGCAAGAAACCTATTTCAAATATTAAATGTAAATTTACATTAATTTTTCTGTGTGAAATACATGCAGATTATGAGCTCAGCTTGTGAAAACAATAGACATTATCTGGAAGATATGGAAATGAATTACCTGCTAAATGTAAGAATACCTTTGTTCCAGTTATAACTGAAATACCGTAGCCAATGCTATTTCAGTTGTGTGGTATAGTATTTGCTATGGACTGAATATTTGTGTCTCCCTCAAACTCATATACTGAAACCTAATCCCCAGTAGGGTGCTGCTTGGTGATGGAGCCTGGGAGGTGACTGGGTCACGAGGGTGGGGCCCCGTGATGAGACAGCACCTTTAGACAGGAGACCTCAAAGCAGTTTGTTCTCCCCTCCCGCCACATGAGGACACCCGCGAAAAGACGGCCGGCTGTGGCCCCAGCGGCGGGGGCTCCCCAGACACCCGGCCTGCCAGTTCGTTGCTCTTGGGCTTCCCAGCCTTCAGCACTGTGAGAAACAGTCGTTTGCAAGCCGCTCAGTCTGTGGTATTTGTTACAGCAGCCAGAGCCGACTAAGACAGCGCCGTTGAATAGCTCCCCTGCAGGGGAGCTGGAGGCAGCCACTTCGCCTTGGGCCTCTCTCTAAACCCAAGGGGGCGCTAAGCAGCGTGACTGCACAGACTGCCATCTTATTGCCTAATTAATTAGTTGTTTTTAGGATACTCGGGTTTCAGTTTCAATTAATATTATGATAATGAATATAATCGCTTAAATTAACAAGATCTGTATTGAGCATATTTTGTTATTCTCTAGTTAACCAATCTTTTACTGTTACAAAGGAATAACTAAAAACTGTATAGTTAGTATTTGCAAGAAAAAAAGATATAATTGAGTTTAAGATTGCAGCAGAAATTCTCAGGGCATTTTTAAAGTCCAGATCTTTATTTTGGGGGAGGTTTGTTGTATTAAGAATATAACTATTTTTCAAAATATACAACTTATTGTTAAAATCAGCTTTCTGGGTTTGTGCTGAAATACAGACTTGTATATTTCGTAGGTTAAAATAATCTATTTACATTACCGTATTTTATAGCATGGTTTAGCACAACACAAAAAAATCATGTAGTCTTTGCCTAAAGGAAGTTAAATTTCTAAAAATGTGCTCCTTGCTTGAGCACCAAGTCACATTATTTTTTAAAATAAAAATAAGGTTATTCAGTTATTGTATATGATTTTTTTAAAGTTTTTAATAAAAATGCTTTCTCTTAAAAACCTTAAGCCTTATTTTCCCTATAAATAATTCTTTGGAAAATAGTTTTGAATTTAACTTTATTCTTGAGGTACATATTTGTTAAGCCCATGATACGTGCCACATGTTAGACTTGATGCTGAGGTTGCAAAGCTATAGAGAACGCTTTCATAGTCTTTTCCCTGTGCCTCTGCCAAGAAAAAAAAATTAGCGTATTAAATACATCATAAGCCTAAATCAATACAAGGATCTACATACAGTATATGTATTATAAACCTTTGTATAATTTTTTTTATCATAAAAGTAACAACAGTATATAGTCATTGTCAAGAACATCAAAAAGTTATTTCAGATCAATTGAAAAAAATATTTCCTGACTCCTTCCTACGAGGTAGGTACTGTGCTTTGTACTTAGTATTTAACGTATGACATGAACGAGACAGGTGGTCTCTGCCTTTAAGAGAGGATAATGTTCTGAGAAACAGATATTAAATAATCACAAATAATTTTTAAGGTATAAAACAAGATATAAAACCACTCTAAATCTCACCATCAGCAATAATTACTAATACAGGTTAATATATTTCATTTTTATACTGTATATACATTTTCCATTTAATTTCATATCATAAAAAATATACTAGTTGTCTATTATGTAGATATAATAATTTATTAAATTCTTACCAAATTTTTGAACATTTATAGATAGTTCCCATTACTTCACAAACTTCAGTATACTCTGCATACAATAGTACAGACTCCCTTTAAGTGTGCTGCGTCCGCATGTGTGTGACTTGACAAACGTGGGTGCACGCGGTCCCCTCACGGGAACGACGCCGGCATCACCTTCCGTTGCCTTGAGAAGCGCTGCCGCCGCTGCGGCCAGTGTCCCCGCCCGGCCCCTCGCCACCTGTGCGCCCACAGCGGCCCCAGGCAGGGACCTGCCTCCCCACGCCACAGATTTCCAAAACTAATCAGGAATGGAGTCAGATGACACGTATTCTCCTGTGTCTGCGTCTTTTCCTCAGCCTAACGTTTTGGAATGAAGCACGTTGTTGGATTCCTCAGTAGTTTGTTCTTTCGTCGTGGAGTCGTGACCCGTGTCGCGTGACTAACCCTTTGTGCACCGGTCCGTCTCTGACGTTCGTTCAGATCGTTTGTGTCACTTTACCTTTCCAGTGTCAGTGTTAGAAAATTCTAGTTGTTCCCCAGCTTCACCACACTCGGCGTGGTCAGCCTTTTAAAATTCAGTCATTCTGGTGAGCATGTAGAAGTACGTTATTGTGATTTTAAGTTGCATTTCTCTGATGACTAATGATATTAAATATCTTTTCGTATATACACTGGTATTCACATACATTTTTTGTGACATGTCTCTTCGAGATTTTGTCTATTAATTGGGTTGTTTATCTTCTTATTGAATTATGGGTTCTTCCTGTCTTCTGGTTATGAATAGTTTGCCAAATACGTGGATTACCAGTAGTGCCTCCCAGACTGCCCCTTTCATTGTTTCGGTTATATTTTTTGAGAAGCAGAAGTTTTTAATTTTGAAGTACAATTTATCAATTTTTGTCTTTTCTGATTTTTATTTTTTATATACCATCTAAGAAATCTTTGTGTACCCAAGTCACGAATATTTTCTCCTAGAACTTTTTATAGTTGTACCTACTACTTTTAGGTCTGCGATTTATGTTCATTTTATGTTTGCTGTGAGCTAAGGATCCAGGTTCTTTCCCCCCATGTGGACGCCCGGTTATCCAGCATCTTTCGTTGTAAAGGCGGTCCTTTGCCCGTTGCATGACCTTGACGCTGTTGTGTCGTGCATGTGTGTGTGTGTGTGTGTGTGGCCTCTGCTCTGACCCTGGCACTGCTGCGCTGCAGTGTGACACCCTCCAGGCCCCAGCTCTTAGTGAATCTTTCGTTCTCCCTGGTGAGAACAAGTCGTTTGGGCTCCGTGTGAGCCTGTGGTCGTTTTCCAACCTTTTCTGATGGCTCGGCCCCAGGCCTCACTTGCCTGTGCTGATCCTTGAGACTCATCACAGATTCCGCGCCTCTCCTCCTGAGGGTCCTCTGCCGGGACATGTAGCCCCTCGGGGTCCCCCGCCCCTGTGCTTCCTGCCATGTGCTCTTGGGTTTTCCCTCCCCAGGTACATCCCAGGCGGCTGGTCTCCACGCAGCCTTCACACAGCCTCTGTGGCAAGCGTAATTTTCACTTTGTTTCCTTTTCTCTGGGGTTGCTGTACTCAGCAGCCTGATGTTAAATGTATGAAAATCCTTGTTTAATTTGTATGGTTTCCTAGTATTTGGAAAAGGGAGTGTTAATCTGGTATCCTTTAACCACGGTCGAAGCTGAAATCTTTTACCTTTAGATTTTATGAATATTTTCATGATTTGGAATTTTACGATCCTGTTCGTGTTTCCTTTAGCAGTGTGCACGTGTTGGTCTGTTGCCCTTTTGCCTCTGTAGCCTCTGAAGAGAAACCCGGGAGCTTTTCCTTTTTATTCTTTCATACGTAATGGTTTTCCCCCTCTATTAAAAAGATGTCTTCATGACTGGTTTTCAGCAGTTCAGACGTGCTTTGACTTGTTACGTTCATGCACCTCTCAGTTTTTATCTTCTTGGGGTTCGCTGAGCTCCTTCATTCAAGTTTAGAAAATTCCAGGCATTATTTTGCAAACGTCTCCCCACCCCTTTCAGGATCTGCCATTACACATTTGTCGCTCGCTGAAGCTCTTTTTTTTTCCTTTTGCAATTTATGTAGCTTCTTTTGCTGTGACTTCATGTTCATTGGCCTTTTCTCTCATAGTGTCTAATCTATTAATCCCGTCTAGTTAATTTGTTATTTCTGATAGTATGAAATTTATCTTTAGAAGTCTTATTTATTTCTATTTCTTTATGTTCATGTACTGTTTTAAAGTCATTGTCTATTAATTTCATCATGTAATGCTTTTAAGGTCTGTGTTTAATGACTGATTTTTGTCTTGGTCAGGAGTCATATTTTCCTGCATTTTTCATGTCTAAGTAATGTGAATTTTACATGAGTGCTTGGATTTTGTTATCTTCCACTAAAGATTTCTGCACCTTGTTCTGGGAGGCAGTTATCTGCAAATATGATTGACGGTTTACCGTCTTGTTGGCTTTTTAATGTAGGCTCATCTGGTGTTGTCGGATTCTTCAGTTGTTGTCAGTCTTAGCTTTCACTCCGTTTTTAAAACATCTGCCGAATGCCTGGGTTTTCACTAATGACACTCTTCCCACTGCTTGGAAATTGACTGCCTCTCCAGTCTGTGAGAGCTCCGGGAATCGTTGGGCGCACAGACCCCCATTCCTTCTCTGCCTGTTGTCACAAGCGTTGGCATGTGACCTTACGTGTGCGTCGCTTACCAGTCAGCAGCAGACCCAGCCGAACACGTCGTGTCGCGTCTTCCTTCCTGTCTTGCAAATGCATCCGCCTCACCGTCCTCCAGACCTGGTGTCTTTCTCCATAGTGAGACCTCTGAGTTATGTCGGGGATTTCTCTTCCTGCATTATGTTCCAGAAAGTGCCCCAGTCAGAAGGTGAGTGATTTTAGGGCTCTACCTCGTTTCTATTTTCATAGGAATCACAATTTTGTACTGCCTGTTGTTCGATATCTAAAGAGTTCTATTTTTTATTTTTCCCAGTTTTCATTTTTTGTTTTACGTGTTTTTGTCCAGTTGTTTAGGGCAAGAGGGTAACTAGTCCCATGAACTTTTTATTCTTATTTTCTACTTTTTAATTCATTTTCTGTTTTATATTTAACTAACAATTACATCTGAAATTTATTTTATTATCCTGTTAGATGAAAGTATAATTTTATTTTTCAACCTTTTTGGAAGGCTCGTTCTACATTTTTTTGTCTTTGTATATATTGCCGCAGAGAATATCCTTGTGTAGAAGACTTCTACATTTCCTTTTTTAAAAAGAATTTCTAGAAGAACTCCTGTACTTTAAAAATTATCTCGTTATCTATTGCCTGTTGTCCTGCAGAGAGTTTCTGCTCTATACAGCAGGGTGTAAAGATAGTTACCTCACTACACTTTCACTGACAGTGCTGTTTGTGATGTGTTAAATTGTCTCATATATGTTTTTATCTTTACTGCATTATTTTAAGGTGGCATGTTTTTATATACTGTAACAATTTATATTTCTCGTATGTTAATTGTGCCCTTTCCCCTCTTTGTGTTTTAGTCTTTTTATTTTTCATGATTTTTTATATATTAAGCATATGGACTTTGTCATATTTGTTATATTCAATTTTGTTTTTATTTTTTCCTATTCCATATAGTTAATTCTATCAGTTTTTCCTTTTATGAATTGTTTCACATCTTTCTATTTGGAAAATCCTTCTTCACCCTGAGATCAGATAAGTATTGATTCATATTTTCCAGTGTTTTTTAATTGGTGTCTTATTTGTGTTTGACTATTAATCACATCTGCTATTTATTTCGTTATGATGTAAGGCGAACATTGCATGTCTCCAAAGTTGAGCAATTACCGCGGCACCCATGTTATTCATTTTCTCGTATACTTTGTTGAGTGTCATCATCATCAACTTGATCACATATTCAGTTCTGGTAAAATAACCCACTTCCGGCTGCCTGACTGCATCGCCCTTCCTTTCGGTCTGTGTGCCTCTTCCACGCGCATCGAGGCTTTGCAGCATCCCTCAGTCGCTCCGGCACGAGGGCCCCGTTCCGTGTTGTCTTCGCTCACCTTCCTCATTTTTTTCCTGAAGGAGTCGCGTTCCTTGTCTGTCTTTACGTTCCTTTCTGAGCTCAGCAAGTATGACATTTCTTCCCTGAAAAGTAGAAAATGACCTAATTCCTGTGCCTGGTGATCATTGCCTCCTTATTTTCTTCTTTCTCCAGGTATATTCTTCTTTCCTTTTGTACTTCTCTTGGGACTCCATCACAGCATCCTGTTCTGCTTTTTCCTGTCGTCGCAGATAGTGATACCCTAAGGTTCTGAGATGAACTCCATTTTCAGTTTTTACTGATTCCTGGGCTATCTCGCATTTCCTTGGTTTCAATGATGTCCTTTACAGACACATATATATGCCTCCTGTATCTACCTCTACGCGCTCGGGACCCATAATTTCAAAGCTGTGGTGTCAGGTGCTTATTTAAATGCCCCCATCTGCATTCTTTTCTTCTGCACCACCGGCTGCAGCATCCACTCAGCTATCCACAGGGAAACCGCAAAGGACCAAGCTGGTTCCCTCTGGAACATTGACTGTCTCGAAATGCCAGTTACCGCCACTCTATTGAGGTCCCTTAGAAGCTCTTGCTCAGCTCATGCGTCCTTTACGATGTTAACAACATACTCATCGCTTATTTAAATGTGCTCTCCATTGACTAGCTACCGTCTCCTTAGTAGAACTGTTTGCACATCTCGTCTTCCTAAGCAGGTAGTGATGTGCTGGCAGATGGGTCCCACCCCTCCCATCGCGTCTGCAGCTCTCACTGCAGGTGCACTGAGTAGACACTCAGCGCACTCGGTGATGTTTTCGTTGCACTGTGTGCATTGTTGACTGACTGCCGTCAGAGCTTGTTGAATGTCCTCCGATTACTGCGAGAGTTGTCTTTTTAAAATTATACTACTTTGTTAACCCCAAACTTTTTGGCACTCCTTATCTACAGAATACATCGCAAACCCATATCTTGGCAGTCAAGGCCCTAAACAGTGTGACCTCATCTTTTTATGCTTAAATCCTATCACTGTCCTGAATGTGTATTATTTATCTACATGTATTTCCTTGCTATTGCTGTTTTTTTCTCCTTTAGAATTAATTCTTTCCCAAACATTTATTAATCACCTGCTATGTGCAGGTGCTATACTAAACTGTGTTAGAAATATAAAGATGGATAAAACTGCCATGGCAGTCTTTTATAGGCTTCCCTTATATTCTCCATTTGTGAAAAATCCATCCTTCAAAACCTAAGTGATATATTACCTTCCTTGGAAGGTCTCTCAGATTAGCCCAGTAAAAATTAATCACTCTTGGCCTCCAAAGCATTTTTAATATCAGAATAACAAAACTTGTCACAGCCTTTTTTTTTTTTTTTTTTTTTAATCTGTGCATGTATCTCCTCCACTGGGTTGAATATCTTAAGGTCCGGGATTATGTCATCAGTTTGCCCTCTTTTTCTCTTCCTGGTACCCCACACAGTGACTTTAAAATAATTGATGCTTACTAAATGGAAAGTTGGTTCAAAGCCAAGGAATATCCAGAGAATTAGGTAGAAAATCAGGGGAGGGTTGTATTACGAAAGCCAAAATCATGTTTCAGAAAGGAGACAGCAGTAGGCGCGGTGCTGGGCCCCAGACCAGAAAGACGGAGGGTAGACTGTAAATAGATTATTGGATTTGGAAATTAAGAAGTTCTTGGGTATTGTAACAAGAATAAGTTCCATAAATTAGCAAGAGTAGACATCAGAGGGACAGCAGACTGAGAAATAAATAGAATTCTCCTTAAGTATAATTTTTTAGCTGATATTTTTATAGAAATTGGCTGGGAGACAAATTGGAGATGTATGGTCTAAATAAAGAGCTAGAATCCTGCATATATTATATCGATTTAGGAAGCATTCATGTCTTTTGTACAGTAGATGAGTGGATAATAGGCTTTGCATTATTTTAGGACAGTTTATAAATTTAACCACTATCTTTATTCCATCAGAAAACTACCATAAATAATCTATGTAAAGGTTACAAGGGTCCCTTCATTAAAGTCAGTGATATTTTGTATAAAGCATGGCAGAGATTATTGTGACCCAAAGTTATTCAGAATGGCTTTACTGATACTCTGTGCCGCTTTCCGCTTCCCATCTCCGTTTGAACGGCAGTGCATTGAATGTGTGTGTCTGTGTGTCCGTTTCTGCCTTTATAAAATACATGAATTTTGAAAATTTTTCCTGAGTAATTGTATACATTGGCTTGAATTTTTATCTTACTTTATTTGATCACTTGTCAGACACATTTAACATTTCTGCAGTTAGAATGATTTTATGTTTGATAGTGTGTCAGCTTTAATTGGCAACAATTTTTTCTTTGTGTTAACGTAAGATGATGATAGAGTCCCAGTCAATAGCATCTTCGATTTGATAAACTATGACAATAGAATAGAAAGCGTTGAAGTTTAGAGTCTGTCTGCCTAATATTTTAGTTTTGCTCTAACTAGTGTCGAGCCAGTCTGTTTTGGCAAGAGTTGCATGATATCACCTCTCTTTACCATGATGATGAGCTATGCATAACGTTTATGTTAAAGCAATGACAGACACTTGGGTGGAGATGGAGGTGGGAAGAGGGAAGAAAGAATCTGTGTGGAACCTCCCTTACTTTGCCAAAGTTACGATTCGGTGTGTGAGAATCAAATCTTGTTAACCATAGTTGTTATAAATTTGTAGCAGCACCGAGAGTCCATAGTCCATGTGAAGGTACAATTAATTTCCAGTCTTGCAGCCTGAGGATATGCTGACTCATTGGTTAATTTCTTTAATCACAGACATGTACTGAGTATCTAACATGATATTTGGCAGTCACTTAGCGCTGTCAATCAGCAATCTTTCATTGTTCCTGGGTGTTTCCTAGTACAGTGACATAGTACAGCAGATCAAGAGTCAGTTCATAGTACCTGAAACCCGCTCCTTCCTCATACACGTTGTCAAATTGAGACGAGATAGACAGTTTCTTACATAAAGAGCTGGCCTAAAAGGGCAGCTGGGTGCTTGGCCACAGTGAGCACCCAATACATGTTTGTTGATAATTGAGTGGTGATTAACTAGGAAATGGCTGGGCTTATAGTTTAAGTAATTATGTGAGAAGAGATTGGTGTTGTAGTTTATTATTAAAAATAGAATCTACATTGGGAATCATAGGGCAATAATGGAAATGCCTCATTCGGGGCATTACTAACATGAAAACTTAAATCCTTAAGGTTTCAAACTTTGAAAACATTTCCAGAGATCGGTTGAATCAACAGATGTAGAATTAAAAAGTTCACATAAATCAGCTCCAGCAAATCAGCGGTCCTTTTTTTGAAATAAATGTAAATCAAATAATTAAGTAGAAATGTTATATCTGTGCTTGTGTTCATTTGTTTTAATAACGTCTCAATGCCCAGTCCTTGAAGGAGTGAGCCGCAGTGCAGTGTGGGGGAAGTACAGTCTAAGGCTGCATACTTTTTTCCTCCGGTAACTGAAGGTTAAATGGGTAGCACGCAGAATGCCTTAAACAAGATGGGTACATTGATTAAAACGCTGATTTAACAGCTCGCAGTCTCCCCTTGGAAACCTGGGAAAGAGAAGCCAGCTGCTGTCTAAGAGCGCTCGGCGTCCACTGAGAGTACGCTATCTATCATCACAATATGGTGATGAGAGGTGTTTTATGTTTGTGTTAATTTCCCCCACTAAATCAGTAATTATTACAACCCTGTCCCTGCTGTTTACCCCGCAGCTGTTTTTCCATTTGTCGCGAGAGCGGGTGTTCTCCGAGGACCGCACGCGCTTCTATGGAGCAGAGATTGTCTCTGCCTTGGACTATCTGCATTCCGGCAAGATTGTGTACCGTGATCTCAAGGTAAAAAAAAAAGTAATCAAAATTTGTTTTTACAGAGACTATGGGGACAAACAGTAATTACAAAGCTACACAGTTTGGAGAAAAGCAGATTTACTTGGAGGAAAAAAACACTCTGTTTAAGAATGTGGTTTCCCGCATTTGAGGGGAAATTTCATTCACTGATACGTGTGTAGTTCCTTTATGTCCGAGTCTTTGATGTGCAAGAGAGTTTTTGCTTGACTGCTCTGATTAGGTGTGATCTACCAAAAACATTTCATTTCTCTATAAGTTTTTTGAGTAATGTTAAACATCTGATTAAAAGTCCAGTAACTTTACAAGTGACATTTTAAAGTTTCATTATCATAGTCTAATATCCTATGGTGTATTATGAAGAAACTTTTGTAATAAATAATACTTTATCGAGAGGAAAATACTTTTTTTGATTTTAGTAATAACTTTTTGATGGGTTTAAATATCTGATGCCTTTTATTAATTTTTTCAGTTTCCATTTTTAAAAGTACCGTCTCTGTCTTATTGTTAAGAGTGACTTGACTTCTCAAGCTTCCTTTCCCATGACATCCGCGGAACAGCTGAGGGGCTGGCAAGTGTTCTGCAAAGGCCAGAGAGCAGATATCTCAGGCTTTGGGGCCCAGTCTCTCTCACAGCTCCTCAACTCTGCCTCCGTATGCATGAGCGAGTGCATGTGGCTGTGTTCCAATAAAACTTTATTTACTGAACCAGGCAGGAGGCTGGATCTCTCCCATGAGCTGTACATTGCTGACCCCTGGAGTAGCTCAGAAATGTAGTGATTCTCATGACGCTGTTTTGAATTAGACTGGCCATATTAAGGAAATTTAGACTCGGACACATTTTCCACAGATTCTAAATATGACAATCTTACTTTTTCAAAAAAATTGTATAATAATCTTAGCCTATTATTAAAACTTGACACAGAATTGCTTTATCAAGTACTAGTCGATTTAAAATATAATTTTATTTGTTGAAATAGGAGTTACATGAGTCGTAGGCAATTCTTTGTATGAAATGAGATCTGTCTCCATATTACAGCATAAAAAAGGCATCTCAGTCCCTCACTCCCATCTCACTCATGTTTAAACGCCCGTGATTCTTAAGTTATCTAATTATTTAAGCAGTCGTCTAGGTTATTTCAGGATGTTCCTATCTTGTGCTTTTATGTTCCGAATGACCCTAAGGGGTAACTATATTGCAAAGTTAGTTATTTTTCACAATAACAATGAAATGTATGTATATTTGCATAAAATTATTTATTAAAGTTTAAAAAATGAACTATGCCACTAAAACACCTATGTCAGGGATGAGCAGCTAAGTGCCATAGTGGACCGGAGATGAGCACAAATCAACAGTATGATTATCTGTGGCCTGAAGCTTCTCATATCCAGGAACGTGGCAGAGTGCAGCATCCCTGTATCTGTCCGAATGGCCAGATAATCCTGAATCTAGATTTTTCAGAAAGAAATGAGTTATATAGCATGTCAGAACTTACAGCATAAGTTATGTGGCATTTTCAGATTTGCTTAGAAATAGTTAGCTCTTCTCTGCCTGAATCAACTTCCCAACTCCTAATTTATATTTTATGAATCCCATTTGTAGGGAGAAAGAGAGGAACTTCTAGATTTAATGAGAATAATTTTGAAGTACTTGGTAACATGTCCACAGTGTTTAAAGCTGGAAGGTAGAATTATCAGCTTAAAGAATCAAAGAAAAGAATGCTCATTTGATTGCCAACATCGGTGAAAAAAATGATACAATTGAGATGGTCTTGGTCACTATTTACCATTATATAAGAATGGCCATATTAAGTCACTGAAGTTCTTAGTATGAGTTTTATTACCCTGTTCCTCAAGGTGATGGAATTAGACTAAATTTATTAAACTGTAATGTAAAGTACCTACTTTACATGTAGATATCAGTCATGTGGCTTCATCTGCAGGGACCAGTAACTTTACTAGACCATTAAGTGGTCTCTGCTCTCTTAAGTTTTTGTTTGTTTGTTTGTTTGTTTTGGTAAATATAGCCCTAACTTAAAGGTCTAAGCCAAACATTCAAAATTTATACCAATGTTGTCTGTATCAGTAGCGCACAGGATTATGCATAAGAGAGTAAGAGCCCGGAGGTGGTATTACATACAGAAATTCAGAGCGGGTCCAGTCTATAGACGAGGTCTGGGCAGCCAGAAGCCTAATGAGTGACATACTCAAAGTAATGGACTAAGTCGACAGCAGTCAAGATTATCTCAAGATTATCGGAGGCCATGACCCCTAGCTCCAAGTCTGACTTTCTTTTTATTACATCGTTCTGCCTTCCTAGACGTGAATCCGGGTGGAGATGAGTGGTGGGCCTCATTCAGAACTCCTTGAGAGCTTTGTAAACCTGAAATTCGAATAGAGCTACTGAAGATGAGAGGAAGAGTGTTTTAAGTATATTTGTACCAGATGTATTAAAAACAGTATCATCAAAAAACTTGATCTAGGTATTCACTTTGATTGCTCAGTCTCTGATTTCTCTCTGTTGTTGCCTTACCTTGTGCTTATTCAAATGCAAATCAGTTTGAGATGCCTGTGGTAGCCGCTCCTCTCAGTTAAAATCAGTACCTGTTTGCCTCTGTTTATCCTTGGAGGCAAAGCCATATTTCCTGTGCAGGTTGATTTAAGATATTTTATTAGTTTATAGTTCCTAATAACTTGATGTTTATAACAACAGATAAATTATCGCAACCTTTCTGGCACCCTAAAAAGTAAGTCTTCTTAATTTATCAGTAGGTGTCATGATACAAAATTTTGTTTCAATAAGGACCCAAATTCCTTGTGATTACTTAGGAAAAATGTGTTGCTCCATCATAGCATTAAAATTTGAAGAAGTCTCTTCTAAGAACTCATAACTAGCGCAAAAGTGTTAAAGACTTTTTTTTTTCTGCTTAGTTCTTATTTTGCAAGTGTAACCTTTTCTTTCAGTGATCATGGCCACCAAACTACAGAATAGCCTGAATAGGGACATTTGCAAAGATGTATATAATAATACTGGAATTCATTAAGAGTTAATTTTTCCAAGAGTTTGGGATAGGGTAGGTGGGGGCAGAAAATATTACATAAATTGCTCCTGTGTTCTGTTTGTGGAAAACCTAATCTTATTTTCTACCAAAGAGTTTAAAGGTTAACTTAACCATTTACATTATGGAACGTGAGAGACCACCAAATAGATTTATGATGGCACAGAGGGAAGGCTTCAGACTCTTTACCAGACCCCTTCCAGCCTTTGTCTGCTCCCTGGTGCTCACCCCAGATAAACTCACAGTATAAATAAAAGCAGCAAGCTGCCTTCACTTACTGAATCTTCAGGCACCCCCAACTCCTCCCCCTAACCAGACTGCCGCTCTGGATCCCGCTTTCCTAGAAGTTTTAAGCCACTGCTGTTACGAACCCCTTCCATCTCAAACATTAAATTGCACTATTGGGCTTTGTTATTAATTTGTAGTAAATTCTTCAACAGCTTAGCAAGCCAGGCGGGGTTTTCACTATTGGCGCTGTGAACCCTTTCGTTCTCACAAGGGCAAAAGTGAAGAAGTGTTTTCCTTTCGTGTTTTCAGCATCCTCTGTAAGTTCATGGTCATTCAGTCCCCGCAGGTCCGCTTGTCTGGCGTTTGGCACTTCGATGCCCAGACACCCAAACCCGCACGCAGTTGTGCGGAGGACGGATCCCTGCGGGTTGCCGGCCTGGGGGTCTGGGTCCTGAGCTCCCAGTGAGGTGCAGCTGACGGGGCGGGAGACAGTGCGTGCAGTGGGGCGAGGCGGGGGGGTGTTTGTTTCTGTTTGTTTTCAGAGACCTTGGGAACTGCTGTTTTCCTTCCTTTGTTTAATAGCAATGCCAGCCATTTCAATAAAAGAGACATATATTAGAATATATACACCTGAATTGGAATGTTGTACTAAGCTTAGAAAGCTTTTAAAAAAAAGCTTTTAGCTTTCTCATAGCTCGCTTGGCATATTGTTAGAGCACAGCTTCCCAGCCCATGTGCCACGAGTGGGCCACAGGCGCGGCTCAGGCTTTGTCCTCCCTCCGCCACAGGCCACAGGGCGACAGAGGGGCCTCCGGGCCAGTCAGTCCCGGCCTGGAGCGGCCGCCGCTGGTCTGGAGCTCCCTGCCTGTCGCAGGTCCTACAGTGCGGGGAAGCACTGTTCAACACAGCCAGGAGTTCTAGAGTTTAAGGTTATTTATTCTAGGTACCAGCCAGGGCAGGGAGGAGTGTCGTATTTTCTCGCTATAATTTCTTGTCCACAAAGCACTGAGGAAAAAAGACTTCAAAATCTGTCATTTTTTCATGCGTACACTGAATGGAGCAAGACCCTCTGTCCACTTCAACTAGGTGAAAAACGTTGCCTTTTTTATGGATACTCTGTGAGGTATATGTCTGATATTTTTTCTCTTTTTAAAGTGTAGACTGGTAGACGACAGCACTCTGATACAAAGAGTCAGCATTACCCAGACTTTGAGTATATGGTCTCTTCTGTCAGACCTCCTGCTTGACTCCATCATCGCTTTTGCCAGGGGATCCTTCAGTAGGCATAAGCCGGATGCCCTGCTCTCAGTCTTGGAAGCTAAGACTCAGTGGAGACAAAATAAATAAATAACTAAATACAAGATGCACTGGAAGTCTTATACATGGAGAGTACCCGACCAGTCAGTGACAGTGTACATGTTGCATTTTATGCCTAAGAAAAGGAAGAAGGAAAGCTGGGAAATTTAGGTCATTTGTAAATATCTTTATTCCTTCCTTAACACAGTGGAAGCGCTCCCAAAAACGTTCCACCGAATTCTCTTTATGTGAGTGTTAAGTGCGCCGAGGAACGGAGGTCCAGGGTTTGCTCTGTCCAGGCCTTTGATCTGCTTGGAAAAGACTCCAGGTGATTCTGAGCATCCTTCGTGTTTGTGAATGACAGGCCTAATGGTTCTCATATTTTATGGAAACTTTGTCATGAATCTGTGTAAAACTTTATCTATTTTTTAACTGGATGTTTAATTACCCCCTGACTTATCTTTGTACACATTGGATTTGGGGATGTTTTTAAGGTGATACATTTCTGTTATTGTTGTTGAGGGACAAGTTGTTTTTGCCATTTGTGCTCATATTTCAGGATGGTGAGGTATAGGAAGATGATGGGAAAAGGCGAACACTATTGTAAAATAAATGGATTTAAAATTAGGAAATTTGTTATGTTTTATTCAAAAGAAAATAATGCATATTGAAAAGTGTTTTTATGAAGTCACCAAGCTGGCAAAAGTATTTTATAGGGTTCCATTCCTGAACTTTGTTCTTTCCTTTAGAATACAGTGTTATCTAGAAGGTCACACACTATTTTGATAACGTACAAATCAGCCATTAAACTCTCTGTTTAATGATGATCAGTACATTTATTGAATGCTTACAGTGTGTTAAGTTCCGCATCAGTATCTCATTTAATCTCAAAACAGTCACATTGGATTGCTACTGTTATTTACCTCTGTTTCATAGATGAAGTTGAGGCACCTAGAAATCAATAGCTTGGACTTACGTGGAAGTTCTCTAACTTGACCCTATACTCTTACCGGTTTGCTCTCTACTGTCTCTCGTGCCCATCATCACAACTCTTACCCCATGTCCCACAGTTGTCCCTTAGGCTCACCTTATTTCTTACTACATCATTGTAATCTGTTAAAGCTGATTTATCAAGCAGGGATGACGACCAGCTGTCCTGGTTTGCCCAGGACTTCCCCCAGTTACAGAACTTTAAAGTCCTGCCTCCCAGGAAACCCCTAAGTTCTGGGCAAACGGACTGCACTCACCTTTAGCCTGGTTTCTTACCCCAACTGTACCCCTGTGCATCTATTCCAGTCCTCATCCCTCAGCTTGCCTGGCGTGAGGTTCAGAGATGAGAATTGAGGGGATTGAATTAGTTGTGAGTACACACACACACACACACACACACCACACACACGTATGCACACCCACACATTGCTTGACATTAAAAAAATGTGTTTACACATCTTGATATTTCTGTATCCACTCACTTCAAACTTGCCTTGTCAAAGTGTGGCGAAATAGTGCATGATATCATGTTTCCACGAGTATTTCCCATGCGTATGAAGCATATAAAGAGGATTGGCATAACAGACACCAAAGTAGGATGGAGCTGGTATGAGGCGGAGTAGACAGAACATTCACATTTTATACAATAGTATTGTTGGAAGATTTTATAAGAATTATTACATTTGTAAGAGATTTATTCAATATTTTTTAAAAGATCAGACAGCATTTGATGAACCCAATTTAGGGTTTTTTTTTTTATATAATATTTCATATTAAAGCTGTAAGTATATTTTTAAAAATTAGAAACAGGGCATATATTTTTATTCAACAAAACAACAGACCCTCTTGTAAATACTTCTCTTTCTCATGGCAAGTTAGGAGAGGAAAGAAGGTAGAAGGTGGTGTTTGAAACGGAAGGAAAAAGGAGAGAAACTCAGACGCACGAAGAGACAGACAAGCCAGAGCAGAGAGCAGGAGATCGTGGGAAGGGTGAGAGGCAGACAGTCTTATTCTCGATTCTTCCGCCTGGGTTCAGTGTTCAGGACTTAACTGCCATTGGTGCAAACTAGGCTGGGTTTTTGGGTTCCAGATAGTAGAGAGAAGCATACGGAAGATGCAGGGTATCTGAATTTAGACAAAATAAAAAAAGACCTGTTATTTTTAAAAGGTCCAATGATACCTGTAGGGTTCATTCAGCTTTCCGAAGGCTTGTTAAAGACAGACTCACTTCTCTGAAGTATATGCAATCAATGAAACACGTATTGAACATTCAGATCAGCCGGTGGCACATTTAAGGACTTTGCCCAAGGACTTCTGTCTGTCTGATCTTTCAGTGAGCGCAGCGTGCTTAACTGTATATAGTTTTTGGTTTATGAGACTTAGGGTGGCATGACAGAGTATGATGTCATCATATTTTATTTTATGTGATTGGTATCTACTTATATTCTTATATGGAGTTTGTTTTGAATGTGGTGTTGACTTCAGAGTTCAGATAAGCACTTGCGTATGTCATCACATAAGGGATAGAATAAGTACTTCTTAAATAAGTTAGTTATCCTGCTAATATATGTATTTTCACATGTGTTTCTTGCATGTACCTTCAGGTTATAGCTAGATAAGTGGGCAGGGTTAGGGGCCCTGTCCATATAAGGCTGTGGGATCACAACTCAGAACTCTTATGTATCTTTGTGTGATGATAAGTGTACTTTGGTTTCAAAATGGGATAAAAATAATCAGTTATTGTTGATATTTTAATTTTACTGGCTTTGCATGAGCTCCTTCCCCTCTTGCATTTCATAGTTTTCACTTCCAGCAGATAATCTTTCTACTTGGTTAAATCTTTAAGATTCTCTTTGGTGTTTTTTAATTAATGGCTTCAAAGAGAGTCCAACTGTATAATAATTGTGCTACATATTTTCATAAACTCGTGAATGTTTGAGTTTGATATTTTTCTTTTTACGTTTAAAAGGGTTGGTCTTTCTTTATTACAAAGAACTGCAAAAGAGGATATCGCCTTACCTTACAAAAATAAGATTTAGGTTTGATTTACAACCACCACCAAAAAACATTTCTCTAAGTGGATATTTTATAATAGCAATAGATTCCCAGGAGAAATTTTTGAAAACCATCTGTATATATTCAGAAGAAGATGCTCATCTCTTTGGGATTATTTAGATCACAATATATTTAAAAAAAAAAAAAAAAGGATTGATATTTGCCTTGAAAAGTTAATTCGGCTTTAGTTTTCAGAACTTACACAATAAAGGCCCTCACTTCCATTGGTTTAAAGTCAGTAATATCATAATCATGAAGTAGTTGATAAAAACATGTTTCCTTTTACACATGAGTTAGGAAGCTACAGGGTTTTTAAGTACAGTTACTACAACTACGTCCTCTTTCCAAATATCTTACTCAGCGTTCGATAATTTTTCAAAACGGTATTTTCCTATATTTGAAGACTAGAGAACAAATTATGTCATTTTTCTTACTATGCAGTTGGAGAATTTGATGCTGGATAAAGATGGCCACATAAAAATTACGGATTTTGGACTTTGCAAAGAAGGGATCACAGATGCAGCCACCATGAAGACGTTCTGTGGTACACCAGAGTACCTGGCGCCAGAGGTGGGCCTGGTTCCGTTCACAGGGAAAAATAACATCGATGTCATGTTTTACAAATGATTCTTTAAATGTTAAAAAAATCACAGCATCTACTACTTTTACCTGGATTTCAACATGAATCAAATCTCTTTTGCTTCCACTTATTTAATGTGGTATTATAGGGCAAAAATATATAGAAATTAAATTTTATAAACTTTATGAGCACAAAGGTGCTAACTGCAACATAGTCAACTTCTGTTTCTCGGCCGAATACATTTTGTTTCTTGATTATGCCCATGTTGATTCATTTATTAAAATAGAATAATTGAATGACTTCATCAGGAATGTTTACAGTTTTAGAAACCATTTGGATTTTCCTTAGACACAAAGAAATAATGATAATTCGCTTTTGTAGTATTGTGGATGTTCATGCTTAATTTTTGGAAGTATTTCGTTGGGAAAGTTAATGCAATGATAGTAGCTACATTTTTGAATTCATACCAAAGCAGACTCCAACCGGTGACCACCCCGCGCTGAGGGTTCCACAGTGACTCATTTATGTGTTCACGCGACGCATGTAGATTCTGTGTCTCCTGGGTTGGGTGTGTTTCTGGGCAATGTGGTGGCAGAAACAAGATAGGAAGGACACTGCTTTCAGGGAACTTAGCCCTGGCGAAGGAAGGTAGAATAAAAACATTCGTGACACAGCATTGTGTAGTGAGCAAGTGCCAGGAAGAGAGAGAAGCCGGGTCAGGGGACGGGTGTGGTGTGGCGGCTGCTGGGGAAAGTGTTCCAGTCACTACTGCTGTATGAAACACCATCCCAAAACCTAGTGGCGAAAAACTGCCATTTTATGTGGCCGTGAGTTCCTAGTCGGGAGTACAGACGGGCCGCAGGAGTGGCCTCGGCTCCACAGCTTGGGTCTCAGCGGAAAGACCCTGCAGCAGGGCGTGACCCTGTGGTGGGGGCTGGAGCTCTTCTGAGGCTGGCGCTGGCTGGCCGCCCGCGCCTCTCTGTGGCCGGGTGTCTTCCTGATGGGTGGCCTCCAGGCTCTAAAAGTGACTGCCCTAGGGTGCAGATGAGGACCTGCCCCCACAACCCGGTACCATCAAGACGTGTTTTATTCATTCTTGAAATGTTTATGGTTATTTTTAATAGTTTTAGGGGGTACAAGTCATATGTCATAAAATTTCAGCCTTTCAAAGTACACAGTGGTGGTTTTTAGTATATTCTCAAAATTGTGTAACTGTCACCCTTGTCTAGTTGCAGAATATTCTCACTCCCAACAAAGGACCCCATTCTCACTGCCTCCCCGTTCCCGTTGCCTCCCCTTGGCAATGACTAAGGTACTTTCTGTCCCAACTGGTGTCCTGTTCTGGACATTTCATGTAAAATGGAATCATACAATATGTGGCCATTGTGTCTGGCTTCTTTTACTTAGTCTAGGATTTATAAGGTTCATTCACATTGTGGCATATATCAGCATTTCTTTCCTTTTTTTTGTGGCCAAATAACATTCCATTGTGTGGATATACCACACGTGTGTCCCTTTAACAGCTGACGGATGTCAGGGTTGCTTCCAGAGTTTGGCTCCCGTGCTGCTGTGCACTAGTGTCTGAGATCACACAGCATCGCCCGCCCGTGCTCACGGGGTCAGCAGGCCTAAGCCCACGCAGCCCCCGCTCTCCGCTGTGGAAGAGCACGTGGGGCGGAGGCGCGGCTGCCGCCGCCCTGGGCGCATGTCATCCTCTGCATAGACAGGTGTTCAGAGAAAGTGATGTTTGACCAGACACCCGAATGCTAAAGAGGGGGCAGCTGTTGCATGAAGGAGGGAAAGAACTTTCCAAACAGGAGAGCAGCTGCTGTAAAAACCCCGAGGCAGGAACAGGCTCAGCTCTTCCTTCAGACTCCAACGAGGTTAGTGTGGCCGGAGCCGAAGAGGGAGGCATCCATCTTTGATGGGTGAAGATCACTGTTCGTGGAACATCTCGTATGTGCCATATGCTGTGGTAGCATGTTGCATGTTTACCATAAGCTTTTGTGATAGCAAACCGGAGTTTTTTAAAGGTGAGGGAGCTGAGGGTCAGAATCTTTTATGGAATCTGTACACAGCAGGGCGGTGGTGGAGAGAGAATCACGACTCTAAGTTCATTTTTTAAAGCCCACTTTTGTACTTTTTTCACTGAATACGTCATAGCCCAAAAAGGAAAAAAAGTCACAATTTCAAGGCCACTTATAGATGCAAATAATTGTCACTTTTAAAATAAATTCTTTGTAAATGCTCAACAGGAAAAGGTAATCAAAAGAAATGAGGAATTAGGATCACATTCAGAATGATCCCGCAATCCTTACACGTGTAGTAACTCAGGCCAGGCCATTATAATAGGCCTTGTCAATTGGGGATTACATTTACATTTTAAGAATGTGTAGTTATTGTAAATAAGTGCTAATGATTTGAAATACAGTAAATTTCCAATTTGAGGGCTGCCAAAAATGTAATTTTCTCAGTTACAAAACCTGGACTTTAAAATTGTCTATTTTCGTGGCTGAATTAGGTAAAATTTTAGAAACAGTTCCTTGTTTATTCAAATACAAGATCATAATTTTTAGAATAGGATTGTTTTTTGTGAATGTTATGAAAAACACATTCTTTGTTTCTCTGGAGTTTAATTACCCCTGCTATACGTTTGCCATAGATGATGTTATCCCATATTTAGAATAACAAAATTAGTTGTGTCACAATTAGAGGAAATTATTTCTGAAGAAGATAATACATCTCATTTTAGAGCAGATGATCTTCTAAGAAACAAAGATATTGTTCTATATGCAAATGCCATCAACTGGAGAACAAAACCAAGAATTTAATTCAAGGGGGGCCCAATTGTTTGTAAATGGAAAGTTTACAATTCATAAGAAATTATTGTCTCTTTTTAAAGACAAGTAAGAAAATATTTCTGTATATGCATATTTTTTAAATATTGCAGAAGTCTAGCCTTTAAAAGCAGTTTGCATACCCATGGCTGACACATGCTGATTCATAATTTAAGTCTCGACACTTCATTTTTACAGGGAAGACTGGTCATTATAGTGCCTTGGGATGACAAGTCTTGAAACAAATACTCATGAAATTTTAATTCTTATAGTTTAAGTATTTATGTGAAACACTGCATGTTTGTTAAATCAGAGTAACTTTGGATGTGTTACTCAGTTTTAAAAACAAGAACTGAAGTCTTTTTTTGATCGCTGATATGGACCTTCATTTATTCATTAAGGAAATATTGATTGAGTATTAGGTGTCATGCATTATGTTAGGTGCTGGGAATACAAAGATAGTCAGGAATGGTTTTTGTCCTCAAGTATTCTGCTATTTACCAAGGTGACAAGATACGGAGAATAATTACTACTGTGCAAACACTAAGCGCTTACTGGATGTGAGGGGGTGGAGAAGTGCGTGGGCCTGCTCGGGGTCCAAGGGCAGTAAATGGGAGGCCACCAGGGACGAGGCTGGACACGTGGAGAGGATGGCAAGGTGCTTTTAGACCTCACGGGGAAAGGAAAGTCACTTTTGGACTGAGAGTCAGGCAGCACCACCGGGTACAGGGTCTGAGTCAGGGCGGGGCTGGCAGGAGCCTCCTCCCCTTACTTCAGATGGCGTCTCTCACTTCTTTCGAACCCTGCAATTTCTAGTCCATACCTTTGTTAAACGCCAGACTTTTCTGGACCGTCTATCAGCAGCAGCTGTTTATCAGACCTGGACCACGTCCCTGAGCGCTGCTTCCCTGCCGAACGGCTCTGTCGGCGTGGCCCCTCTCCTGTCCTGTGGGAGAGATGCGCTTACGTGTGATGGAGAGAGCTCACTGTAACCTCTGCTTCCCCGAGCAGCGGTCAACCTCTGCCCGTTCCGTTCTTCTAATCAGATAGAAACGCTCTGCTGTTTAAAGATAGGTGAAGGGTGTTTTAAAGGTGCTTCAGAAAGACTGTTAGAAATCAGTTCAAAACCGATTGAACTGTCCTATATATCAGATTTTTAAATAAACTTAAGTTTTAAATGAGTAAGTTTATTTCTTGTGGCAAAGACCACCAGAAAAAAATAAGTGTCATAGAATAAAAATGCCATTTGTTGAAAATGAATGTTTATAAAATTTTGTTCTTTTACCTCTGATGAAGAATTATAGCTCCTTAGTGTTAAAGGAAAAAAAAACACCTATTTTTTTAAAGAGGTTGCAGAGATACAGTCTTAGCGGGCATATAAACTACACGCTTAGTGTGTGACAGCTTCAAAAATGCATCAGTATATATAGTTTTGAACAAACGCCTTTTTGTTCTTACTGATACTAGAGGAGATAAACTTGCCCTGCCATACATTATGAACCATAAGATATTTTGGGGGGATTTTGTTTTTGTAATCCCTACTGTATTTCACAATTAAACATTATAAATTAGAAATTACATATAAAATCTTACTGTTAAATTTTATTATTTGATTTGGCTCTCATTGAATCCACACCATTTTATGCAGTGCTAATTATTTAGTCTCAGCTTTGCTCTTGAGCTAGCAGTACCTGATCAACTTTCCAACTGTAAAACAGTTTGAAAATCAAATGTAGCTTACATGCAAGACCCAACAAAATTAAAAGTGTTAAGTACGTTTTGGCAGTTCACTTTTATTATGCCCAGTCCTCAAATGTACCAGCAGATAATCATCTGAATGTTAGTTATTTTTCACATGCTTATGTGATCACACAAAAAGTACATGCTAAAAAGAAGCAGATGGTGACAGATGGGGAAGGTTGGATAAGGTGGTTTTGGAAACCTAGAGAAATGCACTTCTGTAATAGTGTAAAAATAAAAATTATTTGATAATCAAGTTAGAACTAACAAAAAGATTGCGAAAAAATGACTTGATTGTTGAAAAATACATAGTATCTAGTTGTGGTTGCTATTCAGGGAAGAAATGTATATACTTTTGTTTCATAATTGTAAAAATTATTTTTTTCAGTGGCTAAAAATGTGTTTTTTTGATGCATTCTTAGCTTGTAGAACCTCATTTTTAGAAAATATTCACTCACTGTCATTTTATTCGTTTTTCTTTTGAAACTTATCTTTAATATCTTTTATATAATATATATTTTGAAAATGTCTGAAATAGGACCAGAATATTTTGATAACTATTTTGATACAAAGATTTGTTCAAAGTCATTGTGTTGCTATATAGATAATAGCACAAATGGAAATTGAATCCTATGCAGCTTTAAAGCTGACAATATACATTAACTTTTTAAGAATGAGTCGGAGAATCATAAATTAAGGGTAAAGGTAGTTGCTAGCAGGGAGTGGTGTTGGCTGGGGAGTAGTTAGACTCTAACTTGATTTAAATGTATTGAATGGAATTTATTTATTTTAAATACAACAAAAAAATGTTAAAGCCGTCATTTTATGGTCTCTGTCAATATTTTCTTTAGGAGATCTTAAGAGGAATTAGGCCAAAGTTACTTATGTTTGCATATTTAATCTACAGGTAAAAATAGTAGCATACCTAGTTACATTTGCTTAACCCTTGGACAAAGATCTGCTGTTTGTTCCAGAATGTGAAAATAAGTGTTAAAACTTGTAAGTTTTTTTGTAAAAATAAAAAGTTGTTTTAGTAGTCTTTCTGAAACTGTATACACCCCTAATATTTTATTTTATTATTAATAATTCATGAAACACCTGTCCCCTTAAGGTATTTATGAAAGCCGTTTTCTTGATGGTTCTGAAAAATCTCATCACCAGTATTGAAAGGGCAATCACTGTGATTAGTCCAGGTAGTTTGTGGTTTGTGGTTTGCATTCATGTTTAAGAACTTCTGTCATGTGTTGGCTTAATACATATACTCTTTCTGAATAATATTAAAACCATCCTATTTTGTCCCCAAATTGGACAATTTTAAAACAGGAACTAAAATGATATTTTTTAGTTCAACGTTAATGTCTGTCCATGTTTATAAGTAGCTGTTTTGACTTGCCCAGAGGTCTGTCAGTTCTTGTAGTAACTATTTTTTCACCTAAAGTTTTCCCACTGTTATGTGGTCTTTCAGCTTTAACAACCAGAATATTTGCAGTCAGTACTTCGGAATGATTCTAGTGTAAGCATAATTTAAAATTCTCCGAAGCCAAAGAATGCAACAAAATGAACCCTAACAGGTGACACTAGTGGTGACCTACAATATTTCACAGTGGCTATTTTTACTTGGGTTACAAAGACCCAGTTTCTTAGAATCTCCTAATGTCCATTGCTTCGGGATAAAAAGAAGTGTAGCAGTCTCTGGGAAGACGTGTGTAAGTATGATTTAGTCAGCAGCATTGTGTCCACTTAGCTCTTCGCTTACTCAGGAATGTCGCCTGTTCTAGCCAGAGATTGCCTTTGCAAGTCCGATGTCAGCTGTGTGCAAGAATTGCGTGTGCGTGCTAGGCGATAGCTCACAGCAGTCAACTCACAGCAAATGGCAGTTACGCTTTCAGAATTATCAGAGCAGTCAAGAATATATGTTTATGAAGAAAACATGGAGTCCATAATTCTTACGAAGTAATATACTTCTGAAGCTGCAATACATTTTAGAATCTGAATTACAGGATTTATAGGTCTTTTTTTAAAGCAAATTCCTGTGATGTTAAGAATAATATATAAAGGATTTCCATAAATGATAAAGTATATAAGTGTCTATATATAAAACACACACATATCAGTTACCTGAAATATAAGGTTAGCAGGGAAAGAAAATTTTTTTCCGAATTAGTGGTAAATTGGTTCATCCAAGTTCGCAGTTTACTTTCACAACATAGGTGTGCAGACAGTTTGTTTAGATGTTTAATTTTCCCCCCATCTGTTCTGTCAGGATTATTGATTGAGCAGTAAGCCACTCTAGGGCACACGTCGTCTCTTTATAATCACTTGCCTTGGGTGCATTGTGTGGCGTTGGCAAACCAATTGAGGGGTGTTCCTTCAGCCTTCCGGGAAAGCCTAATTGGTAAAAGAATATTAGCATGAACATGGTTTTTTGAAAGTGGCCATTAGCCAAATAAATATTTACATTGGTAATTTTAATTGGTGGTGTCAATTTAAAATACATGGTTTAATATTTAATATCATTCCTTGAAATTAGTAATCATTTAAGACCAATTTATGATGATTTTTTAAACTTACCTGGTTGTACTATAAACAAAAGCATCAACATCAAATATGACCAGAATATTTAATAGTAACCGGTGCCACTGTGGCCAACTTGCGTCTTGGGTTTTGTCAGATCGGAACCTAGAGCGACCTCTGGCCCCTGGTAGAAAAATTGAAACTCTGCTTTGTTTCCTAGAGTTTGTGCACCGTTTGGGTCTTGTTTTAATGTGACCTGTCATCATTTTCAACATTTACTTTTCTATAGTGTCCCAGATCCTCTCTCATGCTCCCTCTCTCTCTTCGGGCATTTGTGTAAAATGTAGTTATAAAGCTGCATCTGTGGTTACAGAGAACAATAGGGACAGAGGGAAATACCACGTGTCTGCACCAAGGTTTAAGACCTTGAGTTGAGTTCAGTGTCAGTGACATTGAGTTTTATGGCAAAGAGACACCTTCTTTAGACTGATTCTTTAGGGTGAGTCTTTTAGTGGATCACTTCTCTCGGAGCAGATTCTGATCTGCCTTCAGGGCCACACCACATGATAATCTACGTCATAATGGAGTTGGGGTGTGGGCTTCCATTGCTTCACCTCCACTTCCCCACTCATGTGGACTGGCCCTCATGGGAACCATCAAGTAAATTAGGCTTTTTCTAGAAAAAGAATCATCAGAGGTAGCCAGAAGGAATTGCAACTCTTAGATTAAAGAATATAAATTGTATATGTTACTGTCATTTTGGAAAAAGGACTGCTTTGAATAAGGGAGAAAAGATATCTTTTAAAAATAATATAAGTGAGGCTGTGGATTTTAATTTCACTCTGGAATTTCTACAGTATTTCAAAGTATTGTGTTTTGAAATGATTTATATTTAAGAAGAGAGGGTATTGTATGAATGGTCGTAATATGTTTTTGTTATTATCCACATGTAGAATATTATAATCACTTTTATTTAATATTACTGTGTATTTCATCTTCCAGCTGTTTGGACATAGGAGTTGAACAGAAATCTTTCTTTTTAATTGATAGGAAACTCTTAGATAAAGAAGACTGGCTGAGTTGTTAGGGTTTTCTTCCTCAACATTGCTTAAGTTTACATGTCAAAAAGATAATGTATTACATCAGATTTGTTCAGTACAAAGTGATAAAGCAAGCAGCTCTAATTGTATAGCATTATATCTATATATCAATTAAAGTACATTATGTTCAGAAGCAAAAACACTTAGTTTGAGAATCAGTGTTCATTTTACAAAGCTAAATAAAATACATTTTTATTTTACCAAACAGATTCTTTTACAATGCAGTTTTATTTTTCAGATGCTTATTTCTCTTCAAAAATAAAACCCTTTTTTTTATGTACTCACTTTCCCTTCTGGCTGCAAACCAGGTATTTAAACAAAAATAAAGGATTGCCAGTTTTGCCAGCTGGGGATGAGAACCCGGCTGGTGAAATGTGGATTCGGGAGGCAGTTAATCCAGCTTTTATGCTTTTTATGGTTTTATGAAAAAAGAGGTTAAAAACCACATTTGGCTCATTTTTTGTGTGTGCCACTGTTTTGTTGATGTTGTAGGAATGCAATGAAAGGTTACTTAGATTTTAAAATTTTTTGTTATTAGCTAAAATCCTGCATCTAGTAGCAAAAGGCCCAAAACAGTACATTCTACTAGTTGGACATGAGATAGATTCTTGAATAATCAAAAGTCACTGGTATTTAAAAATTATATATGCAGCCTTTCCTTTAAGAAAGCGAGTGGAATTCCTCTGCCTCTATAGGTTATTTCTTCTATGTTCTTACATTACTCATTTCAAACAAATAGATATTAGAGATATCTTTGACTAAAGATGGAAATGAGAATTTGTTGTTTTCCCCAAAAAGAGTTTACCTAGTTTGTGATTTACAGAATATTTTTGGGAAAACATAGAAACTGCACTTGTGTTCATATCGCACCAGTGCAATTCCTGGGTTTCTTTAGCCACAAAACAAACAATGAAACAATTAAATTAAAAAAGTTTTATAGCATTTGAAAACACTACTAAATAGATCTTTAAGTAATGTAGTTTTTCCTTGAAATTTTGTGCTCTATCTTTAAGTGCCCTACTGTCAAAAAAAAATATCACGTGCAATCCTATGAAATGGAATTATTGGTAAATTTTAAACGAAAGTCACATTGGAGTAATCGGCAACAGCATATTTACTTATTTCAAACCAAGAAAGTTCGGAACATGAGTTCTACTTTGTTCCATGTCAGATTCTTTCTTACATAATCAGTTATAAGATTATTTTAATTGATGAATTTCATGTATATGGTTTTCTTATCTATTTATCTCAAAGCTAAGAGGATCAGAAAAAGTAAACTTTAAGATGATTTAAATATGGTAACTTAAAATAAAATATTGAAAGTTCCAAATAAATGAAAAAAATTTCATTGGATGAGGAACATATCTAATAAAAAGATAGAATCACATTTTTCCTGGGACAAATGCAAGTTACCATGTTTCGATTTGAACAATTTGCTCTAACAAAGCCTGACACTTTTATATCATTTCTTACTAAATTTATTTTGCATGTAATATATTTTGGAAAACAAAAGACATATACCATACAGGTGTGGAGCCCATGATTTTTATTATTTATGTTTAATAGAAAAAAATCGTCGTGAAGTACTAAAGCTTTGGATACCAATGTTTATTAACAACCCAAACAGTAAACCTTCATATTCACTTCATTGGCTAAGTATTTCCTAAGAGAGTTTAAAAGTACAGGCCTCTAAAAGTCTTCAGATTTCTTTTCATGGTTGTCATTACCCCTACGCTTCTGCATAGCACTGTGTGTTTCTGCTTCTTTCTTTCACTGTATAATTTGTGTTACTTAGTTATTCTTAATTCAGGAATGTGTAAGGCGCATTATATGCTCTATAATTCGCATGGCTTAGCTCTGACTTGCTACTTAACAGCCTCCATCAGTGAGCCAGAATGAAAAATGAAGTAGGCCTAAGAGAAAGTTTGCAGATATGCTGAAGTTTTCATTTGGCCCTTAGTACATTCATACGCTCATTTACTTAGAACTGGTTGTACAACTGGACCTCTTTTTTAATCCTCTGACCATTTCTGGATATATATTCAACATTTCAAATATTTTATGTGATTTATATCTTTCGTAGGATGCTTCATAGTTTAAACATCAAGATCTAAAAGTAATCTAGGCTTTGAAAGTTAAGATTCATTTCTATGTAAAAATCTTACATTTCATAAATGATGCTTCAAACATCGATGTGTAGTAGGTAATCTTTCACTGGTTTCGCTTTTAGGTGTTGGAAGATAATGACTATGGCCGGGCGGTGGACTGGTGGGGCCTCGGCGTCGTCATGTATGAGATGATGTGTGGGAGGTTACCTTTCTACAACCAGGATCACGAGAAACTGTTCGAACTAATACTAATGGAAGACATTAAATTTCCTCGAACACTCTCTTCAGATGCAAAATCATTGCTTTCAGGGCTCTTGATAAAGGATCCAAATAAACGGTAAGCCACAAATTAACACCCAGCGAGTTACTGATGAATGTGGTTAGAAATTGTGATATGGAAATTAATTCAAACATAACTAATTCCAAGAAGCTATGTATTTGGTGTAGACATCTTCCCACCGAGATACTGACTTATTTTTAACTGCGTAATATAGAACATTTAAAAAATTTCCTCAACTATTTTCTGACTTGGAAACGTTATGCAGATTTTACCAAATAAGGATTTTGAGAGTTTTATTATCCATGTTGTGAGTGAACTTTCTTAACTGCCCCGGTGCTTGCTCTTGTGGGCATAAGAAGATCCCTTTTTCCCCTTCCGGTCTCTGGGCCTTTATATTTCTGCTGATTCACGCTATGAAAAGGGTAGACCTGTCTCTCTGCTCTCCTCCCACCCCAACCTCTGTCAGCATATTCAGTGACTTTTTTTACTCATCATTGAAGATATACTTTTCCATGTGTGGCTGAAAGGATTAATGGCCAAAAAAAAAAAAAATGTCTTTATACGCTTCGTATTTCTATTCTAGTAGCTATAGCTGTGACCTGAGCAATCCTACAGCCCTTTGTTCCTGTTTATATGGTCATTTACATATCATTTTATAAATCATATATGAAGTGACTGTTTTAATGTCCCTTAATATACGTGTTTGTGTATCTGTGTATTCATCTTTTTATCTAGCTTTGTACGTCTATTGGTATTTTTCTGAAATCTCTTAGATCTTAAGTATCTTGAGGGTTCACCACTTCATGTATTGTTGGATCTTTCTTAACACCTCACAAAAAAATATTTTTTGCGATGTTCTGTTTATGGTTGATAATCAGTATGTATTTGTTGATAGACTGAATTCATGAGTGAAGGAATTAATGAGTCTTAAAATGTGGGCTTTGTCTACCTTAGAGATGCTCTCCATTATGTGCTTCTAGCTTTTAAAGTTACGAGGAACATGGTTTTACCTTCAGCAGAAATAAGCAAACCTAATTAATGAAGTACCACCTTTTTTCTTTTGTGAAGAACCATTCGAAAAGGCGTTTCCTAATTCTAGTGCCTGAGGTCTTACATCGGAAAGGGGCGTTTGTACTCAGGGCGTTTTCATACGTGTCCTCTTCCTCGTGTCCTCTTCCTCGTGTCCTCTTCCTCGCTTTTCCAGCCCCCTGTGAAGTTGGTAGGGGAGATGCTGCCTCACTTCTGTTCCAGGAGACAACAGTGGCCCAGAGAGGCTCAGGGATTATCCCAGGGCTCACAGAAAACCCATGGAGAGCGAGGCTAGAAATAGATTTCTGGGTGCCTATGGGAGGTGCCTATTGGAGATCTCTTACAGTGCATCATTTTTCCAGTTGGTTCAGCTTTTGAAGTATATTCCATTTAACGCGATGGCTTCACAATTAATGTACCGGGTGGCAATGGTGATAGGCAGTCTTTACAGAGCTAGGATTTCGATTTTATCGACTTGATTTGGGATCTAATATTTGACTTGGTTTCAAGGACAGTGAATTCTTACCCCATCCTTTCCTGAACCCTTCAGCTGACACCGACAGCTTTGCTTTGCGGCCCTCCCAATGAATAACACATAGTAGGCACTTAATGTGAGGTAAATTTAGAATGTCAGTGGCCTGGTATGGAGGACAGCCTCTTAAAGTTTGGCACCCAGAGGTTGATGTCGTCTAAACAGGAAGATGTGGTGTTTTCAATTATCTTCCATTTCCTTTTATAGTAGATGTGACAGCCCCCCCCCCCCCCCCCACCCACTGCGCATGTCCTGGGAATGCAAGGGCGGACAGATGATCCCTGCTCCAGGTGTTCCTGTGTTAGTGGGGCTCAAAACTTACCTTCACAGGTGCTCAGGTTCTACTACGTAGAAATTGCTGTTGAAATTATTAGCTCTGGGGGAGTGGAAGACTTGAGCTGGCTTCTAAGGGAGTTGGAATTTGCATTGGCGTTCATGCAGAGAAATTTACATGCAAAGAACAGCTAGAATTGCAAATGAACATGGCATTTGAGAAGTTCAGTGACTAGAGTGTAGAATATGAGTTGGGTAACATTGGAGATGAAGCTGATATGTTAGATTGTACGGACCTTATGTTTCTTAGAAAATATTTAATCTTTATTCAGAAGGGATGAGATGCCACTGAATTATTAAAAATAAGGGCGGATAATCGATTTGTGCTATGAAAAGGTAACTCCGGCTGCTTTGTGGTGGGTGGATTAGAGCAGTGAAGGGCCGGGGTAGGTAGACGAAGCAGGTGAGGCGCGCGGGGAACGGCCCAGATGCGAGGGCAGGGTCGCTCCTGCGGCGGCGGTGACAGCGCCCTAAGGAGGACTTCGCGAGTGATTGAGGAGGGCCGTGAGGGCGCGGGAGGACTCCGGATGCCTCGCGTTCAGCTTGGGCACTAGTTGGGAGCAAGGAGTTGTAGTAACAGGCGGGCAGCACAGGCTGAGGAGGCGGCCTGATGGGGTGCGGTGGGCGTTGGTACTGGGCGCGGCTCTACCCCGAGGTCGCTAGAGGAAGCCGGGGAAGGGTGAAGCGAGAGCCGCGGCGCGGTGCCTGACAGACACGCAGCAACCGTGTCCGGGCCGCCCAGGACGGAGCTGGAGAGTGGCAGGGACAGCAGAGGACAGAGAAGAGGGCCGAGGACAGAATCCTGGAGGCAGGAGAAAGAGCTGACGAAGGACCCGAACGGTCTTTGAAAACATAATCAAAGGTGGCATATACCTCGTCATTATTCCTATTCAGCTATTAATATTCAGCCTGCATTTTTCTGATTCTCTTTGCTGCCATTTTGCTTTTATTCTTATTTCCTGTACTTTATGATCATTCTATTGACATCGCCTTTATCGTCCTCTACAGAGTTTATAGGAAGAGCCGACCTCAATTGCATTCAGTAACACTAGGAAAATATGGATTCTGTGATGTTTCTAGAAATGAAGAATCCATAGCACTGAGGCTTTTCAGTTTGGCGTTCGGATACTGGAGTTTCATGTTCTTATAAATATCTTAGTGCAAATCATATTTTGATAGTCTTTCGAAGTCGTAAGTTGTATATTAGACTTTGAAATTGACAGTTTCACACTTTGGGGAAGCTCATGTTAAAGAATCTCCCAGCTTCTAGAATGGCAGTCTGAGATTATATTCTTAGACTTTGCTTAGTGTTCATGGCCGATACCTTAGTTTATATGTGTTGGTAAATTCAGATTAAATGATGGCTGTGTCCAGAGCCAAACTATCGCTCAAGAACTGAGGGGTGACACAAATTTGGAGACGGGAAGCTGGATTTAGACGTTTTATTTACAAAGTAATAATGGTTCCCGCCCAGCTCTTACTTTGCCCTCCATTTTTTTATTTTTAATTATATTGAAACTTGCTAGCAAATTACATTGTAATGATATTTCACAAATCACATTTTTTTTTCTGTGAAATTCATTTGAGATATGCAGATAGTCTTTGGGTTTATATCTATTAGCAATACTCTACAAGTTGTTTCTCTAATTTAGTCATTTCATAATTTATGTTAAAAAGGGCATATTTTGAGATGAGTTCATTCTAAAATAAATTTGTAGAATTGTCACTGATAAAAGCTGCCACTTGTGCTACGTGCTTGCCTATGTTATTTCTAACCCTTGCAATAATCCACCCAGCTAGTCATAGTGTTCCCATTCTACAGATGACAAAACCGAGGTTAAACAACTTTTCCATCATCACACGCACCCTAAGTTCCAGAGCTGGTTGCCCGTTTCAGGTTCTTCTCCAAGCCTGTGCTCTATGCCCTGTTCCATGCTTGTCCTGAGGCACGTTCTCGTTAGTGACATATTAGAGAAATTAGATCTGACAGCAAACACTTTTATTTTTTTGGCTATTTATCACAAGAACGATTTACCACACAGAAAATCACATTTCACAAAACTTTTTGTTATGCATTGGGCCTTATGTAAATGTCTTATACTCATTTCGATTTATTCCTGCCCTCATAGCCTTGGTGGGGGACCAGATGATGCAAAAGAAATTATGAGACACAGTTTCTTCTCTGGAGTAAACTGGCAAGATGTATATGACAAAAAGGTAAGTGTTCTTCATGGTGTCTATATATTTTGGCTAAAATGAACTTATAGCAGAAAAATTTTTAAGTGAATAAAATTTAATGATATAATGATACTTTCTATTTTTTCTCTATCATTTAATTGAATATTGAACTTAGCACAAAGTTTTATTGATAATTTTATTCAGTATGGTCAAAGAGTTGATTTTTCTCTTTTTTGAATTACAATAATTTGTTAGTTTGCTTCTCATTTTTTCTTTGATTCAGAAAAAATAAAGACCTGTGTAAAATTATTCTTTAGGAAAACTAACGGGGAAAAACGAATCATAATTTTTAAATTTGTCTTTATGGCTTTAAATTTTTAAATGAACCCTTCAGATATTTTTATAAAGATCCTTACTTTAAAAAAACTTTAAAGCAAATTAGTTTTAATACTTAACATAGTAATAAATTTATTTGTCTTATTTTAGACTTTTCTATTATTTGAAACAGAACTTTAATACCTATGAAATGGATGCTGCAAATTATATAACTTTATGTTTATTGTAATCCAAGTATTGTTTTTAATACTGCAATTTCTGCTGAAATTCAGGAGCAGGAAATTTTTGTGTCTGTTTTATCTTTTTAATTTTTATTTGATTTTATTTTTACTACTTTAGGTATTGTGAGTGCAGACACTGATTTTGAAATTTTGATTTTCAAATGCCCATATAAAACTTACGGGAAAACATAACGTTTTTTAATATAATTCAGTATTTGCTTAGAATTTTGATCTCGTTTTTGTGCGGGTTGTCCTTCCATTTCAATTCCATTTCAATTTCAATTTGTCCTTCCGTTTCCGCTCTTCACATTTTTCTCTGAAACATGTATCAGTCAGTATTGATGGAGTGTGTTTTGTGTCGCGTATTCTCTGCAAGTCCCTGAAGTAAAGATAGAATATCACATGAATTATGATGAAGTGAAACAAGTACTTCCTCCCCGTATTATGTCATGATAAGAGAGGATGTAGTGATTCTCTAAGCATGTCTTGTAACTCGGTGTTTAAAATAGCTGCACCATATTAAATGCTTCTACTCAGGCTTCAGTTAAACTCACACCTCTCGAGTTTCGACCATGTATAAATTACTGGTGGGTGAGTGTCGCATCCTTGTCAACCCTGTGTTTATGAGTTATGGTAGTTTGGGAGCATCTGGGGCAAGCTGAGACCCCAACCAGCTACGCAGTGAGGAAGCCAGGCTTACCTGCCTCCGCCCCACGGGACCAGGCTTACCTGCCTCCGCCCCACGGGACCAGGCTTACCTGCCTCCGCCCCACGGGACCAGGCTTACCTGCCTCCGCCCCACGGGACCAGGCTTACCTGCCTCCGCCCCACGGGACCAGGCTTACCTGCCTCCGCCCCACGGGACCAGGCGGGCCCAGAGTAGGGTGACAGTAGGGCACCTGGGCAGCTGCCGTGTGGTGAATGGAATCAGAAGATTCTACAAGTAGTGAGGGAAGAAGGAAGTGACAAAACGTAGCTTTAGATAACATCTATGGAGAAATGAGTTAAAATTGTTATAAATGATAAAAATAAGTGATACTTAATTTGAGAAAAAGCTGAGTATCTTACATAAAGAGGCGTAACCACACAACTCACAGAGTTTCCATGAACAATGGAATTGACCACAGGCTGACCCCGCTCCAGATTTCGTCCGAGTGTGCCGGGTGTCACAGGCGCTGATGCTCTCAGCCATCCTCACGTACCTGAAGGACCAACAGCGGGATAGCAGCATCCTTACATTTTGAGTCTCTTTCTAAAAAGCTGTCAAAATGTGAACGGGTCTGTTTGGGGTTGTAGTGTATCACTGATAAGGGATTATGGGAATGTTGATACCAGTGGCTATTTTAATGAATCCAGCCAAGAATCTGGTGCTTCGGACAGTATAAATTATGAAATAGTTTGTAAAATCAAGCATTTTTATAGGGCCTTTATATCCTTAAAATGTGTAACTTACCTATTAGAGGTTAATTTGTCTGTAAAATGAAGCATTTTAAGTTAGTTTTATTAGTACACTGTAGAAGATATATGATTATGGACCATTTTTCTACATGATGTGACAAATCTAAAGGTGAAGGCACATGTAGAGATGCTGGTACCTTTAGGGAAAACCTAGATCTCTCCCTAGGCAAAGAAAAAATGAAGCAGGGGAACGTGGATGTCCTCGCCCTGCATTTGCTGCTGCTTTCCTGCGTGGGAATGGACAAGTCACTTGATCTCTGATGTGCCTTCGAGCTTGAATTTTGGTCTGGCAGGATGTTTTCCAAATGAATTTATCTAGATAGATTTCTATGTGGGTTTTACACTCAGTTTGTCAGCAAAAGGCTGCTGGGCTTTTGTGTGAGATTATGTTGAATCTGTAAAGGAATTTGGGGAAAATTCACATTTGAACTCTGTTGAGCCTTTGGATTTATGAGCACAGTGTATCTCTTCATTAATTTAGGTCTTTAATTTGTCTCAGTACTGCATCATAATTTTCAATATTTAGGTCTCACTCATTTTTTTAGGTTTATTCTTAAGCATCTCTTCTGACGTAAAGGGCATTTTTAAATTTCACTTTGTTTACTGCAAGTACATAGAAATACAATTTATTTTTGTATGACCTTGTGTCCTGCACACTTGCAAAATTCACTTATTAGTTTTAATAGTCTCGTTCTGTAGATAGGATTCTTTGCATAGACGATCTTATCTTCTGTAAATAAAGTTTACTTCATTTTTAATCTGTATGTATTTTTTCTTTCTTTTGCCTCCTTATGCTGGCTAGAACCTCCACTGCAGTGTTTAATAGAACTGACGAGAGTGGACATCGGGCTTTGTTCCTGATCTTAGGGAGGAAATGTCTTTTACCATTCAATGCGGCATTAATGACCGTAGCTAGCACCAAGATCTTGGTTTCTAAATGTCATTCTCAAGGAAAAGGAATCAAGGTTACTTGGAGAAGTGGTTGAGCCCAGAGTGGGATGGGGAAAATAAAAGATAAGCCCAAGAAATTTCATGGTTCTAGAAAGTAAAAAAAAAAAAAAAAAAAAGGATAGAAATGGGTGTGTAAGGAGGACACAGGAGCCAGCCTTACATAATTCCTGGTAGTGAAAGCTGCAACAATTTCAGTATCAGAATAAGTAAAGATAATCTTGTATTATGACCCAAGGAATAAATACATCTTCATCATCTATACTGTAAAAATAAATGATTGAACAAATAAAATGTCAAGAAGGTATATGTCTTCCTTACGGATGAATTTTAAGTAATAAATGTATAAGGAATGAAGGAAATATGAAGTCACCATTAGAACACAAGAGTAAAAATTGCTGCATGGTAGATTCACCAGGAAATGTTCAAATGAGTGGGCAGAGGTTTAAGAAGGACGGTGTTTGCAGAGTCTCAGAGTGTCTCTCCCCAGGCATTTATTATTCACAGAGATTAAAAGAGTAACTTTACAGTAGAGAAAACTGGCAGACACTGTCAGAACCAGTGATCGAGCTCCACCTGCCCAGTCATAAGACATGCTGGCGCCCCTGGATCTGCCGCTCTCAGAAGGATGTGTCACTTTTGTAATATTCTTCCTCAAATGCATAACCTCTGTGTAATCCAGAGAAAACCTAACAAACCCACGTGGAGGGGCGTTCCTCACAGTACTGACCAGATAGCTTCAAAGGCATCAGTTTCATGAAAGGCAGGGAATGATTGGGGGCTCAGGTGGCATGATGACTAGCCATCCTGGAACAGAAAAGGGACGTAAGTGGAAAAATGGTGAAATGTAAATAAAGTTGGTAGCTTTTGTACTGATGTGAATTTCTTAGTTGTGATAACCGTAGTATGGCTATATAAGATAATAGCATTAGGGGAAGGTGTGTAAAGTTTACATGGGAACCATTTGTACTATTTTTCTAAGTCTTCTCTAAGCCTAAGATTATTTCAGTATAGCAAGTTCTAAAAATTTGATGTTAGTGTAGATTTTTTCTGCCTTTTTTATCAGGTCGAGGAACTTCCTCTCTATTTTTATGATGCAAATAGTTTTTTTTTTTTAAATCATGATTAGGTGTTGAATTTTATTAAAAGCTTCTCGTGCATCTACTGTGATGATCATATGGGTTTTCTCCTTTATATCATATTAGCATGGTGCATTGCATTGATTGGTTTTCTAATGCACAATCAGCCTTACATTCCTGAGGGCAACCCACCTACCCTCGACGTGCTGTCTGTCCTTAACTACAGTGCTAGATTTGGTACAAATGTGTTTCTTAAGGGTTTTTTTTCCCCTATCATGAGCGATACTGTGTAGTCTTTTAAAAAAATGTTTCTGTATGGTTTTCATTTAGGGATCATGTTTGCCTTTTAAAAACAAGGTGGGGGGGTATAACTCCCTCCTCTTCAATTGTATGCAATTTTGTGTAGAAACAGTATTATTTGTTCCTTAAATCTTGGGTAGAATTTACCAGTGAAGCCATTTGGGCCTGGAGTTTTATATTCATTGGGGGAGTTTTAACTATGAACTCAATATCTTTGATAGGCGTGGAATCGTTCGAGTGATCTGTTTCTTTTTGAAAGAGTTTTAGTGTTGTGTGGCTCTCAAGGAATTTGTCATCTAAGTGTCCTAATTTGTTGCCTCAAAAATGTTTGTAGTATTGCCTTCTTCTCTATTGGTGTTTCTTGTATATGTAGTGATAACCCCTTTTTTATTTTTGATATCAGTGATTTGTGTCTTCTCTCATTTTCTCTTGGTCAATCCAGCTAAAGATTTACCAATGTTAACGAAATTTTTTAAGAAACCAGCTTATGGTTTTGTGGATTTTTTGTATTGTTTTTCTGTGTTCCAGTTCATTAATTCTGCTTTTTATTATTTCTTTATTCTGATTTTTTTGAGTTTACTTTGTTCTTTTTTCTCCCTATTTTCTTTAGGAGGAACCTAAAATTATTGCTTTGAGACCTTTCTCTTTCACTAACATGAGCACTAGTACTGGAAGTTTCTAAGAACTGTTAGCTGTACTTTGCAAATTTTGATATTCTATGTTTTCATTTCCAGATATGTTTAATTTCCCTGTGATTCCTTCTTAGCTCAGGGACTATTTCAAAGTGTGTTATTCAATTTCCAAATATATGAACTTTTCAGAAATCTTTCTGTTAGGTCTCCTAGCTTTGTGGTCTTCTGGTTGGAAAACATGGTTCATATGACACTAATCCTTCAAACTGCGTTCACATTTGCTTCGGGGCCCAGAAAGTGGTTCTCTTGGTATATGTTCTATCTAAACTCGAAAAGAATGTGTATTCTGTTTTATCGTATCGAGTTTCTTCACACAGTGTCCACTAGGTCAGGACGGTCGATGGTCTTGTCCACGCCTCCTACTGTCTCACTGATTTTCTGTCGACTTGTTTTATCAGTTACTGAGAAAGGATTGTTGTGATCTTCGGCTGTCATTGTGGGTTCGTTGGTTTCTCTTTTTAGTCTTGTTTCATGTGTTTGAAGCTTCATTATTAGTTGCATACACATTGAGGATTGTTATGTCCTCTTTCATCGTTATGAAGTGTTCTTCTATATCCATAGCATTAATGTTTGTTTTGAAATCTACTTTGATATTAACGTAAATACTCCAGGTTTCTTTTGCTTTTGTATAATATCTCTTTTCCCATCGTGTTACTGTTAACCTGTATCATATTTCAGTGAATTTTTTTTATGTAGTTGATTATTGCTTTTATTTATTTATTTTTTTTGTATTTCAATGTATGATGGTCTTTATTTACAACTTTACTGGAAAAAAGTGGAAAGAGTTTAAAATGTAGGGTGTTACAGCTGATCCTATCAGATTAAAGGAGTCCCATTTTAAATGTCCATGTAATTGTTCAAAGAAAGCTGAGCAGTGCTGAGTGGGCATATGCAGTTTCCTTTATGAAGTGCGGTGCTCATATTTTAGTCAGTCTTTAAACATATGAGTACAAAGGCAGTGAAATCACTCTTTAAAAATTTTGTTCAGTGAAGGACATTTTAAATTTGAATACATGTTTCATTGACTAACACACGCCCAACGGAATCAAACGCCGAAACACAGGTCTCGTTCCTACTGTGTCGACAGTTAAAACAGTCGGTCATTTTCTGCAATGGCCATTATTTTTCTCTTAGTACATCAGTTTTGCTTTATTTTAATCTTAAAAGTCTTATTTTGGGTGCATGTAAATTTAAGATGGTTATATCTTCCTGATGAATTGATCTCTTCATCATTTCATCTACATTAGCCAATTTTTGGCATAAAGATTAGTGTGACGATAAATGAAATAGAGAAAAGAAGAACAAAATCAATAAAACCAAAAATTGATTGTTTCAGAAGATCAGCAGACATGACCAACTTTTAGCTGGATTGACTAAGAAAAAGAGAGAGAAATCGAATACTGAATCACCAATGAAATAGGGACCTTAGTACTGACTTCACAGAAAAAGGATTTATATGAGGGTATGGTGAACAGCTTCACACTGATGAAGCAGATAACCCGTATGAAACACAAGCTACCAAGACAACTCAAGAAGTATTAGAAAGTATGAATAGACTATCACTAATAAGGAGACTGTATCAGTAATCAAAAACTCCAACAAAGAAAAGCCCAGGACCACTTGGCTTCGTCGGAGAATTCTACTAGACATTTAAAGATGAACTATGCCAGCCCTTCTGAACTCCTCTAAGACACTGCTGAGGGGAGAGTACTTCCTAACACTCTGTTTCCAAGGCCACACAAAGACACTAAGAAAACTGCAGACCAGTATTCCTTACGAATATAGATACAAAATTCTTCAGCAAAATATCAGCAGACTGATCAGCCACATATTAAAGGGGCCAGGAGAGTTTTATCCCAGGGATGCAGAGATGGTTCAACACAAAATGGGTCGATGTAGCGCACCCCACATTAACAGAATAAAGAAAAAAACACTTGATCTTTCCACTGGAGCAGAAAAAGCATTTGGCAAAATTCACCACCCTTTCATGATTTAAAAAACAGAAAAACACTCAGCAAGAATAGAGGAAACTTTCTCAAGGCCACATGTGAGCCCACAGCTAACAGCACTCGGTGGTGAAAGACCTAAGAGGAAGGAAACAAGGATGCTCGCGTTGGACACTTTTGCTCAACATAATGCTTACAGTTGTAGTCAGAGCAGTTAGAACAGGAAATAAAAAGCAGTCAAATTGAAAGGGAATTAATAAAACTATATTCACATATGTTATATGTAGAAAACTCTAAGGAATTCACACACATACACACACACACACACACACACACACACCCTCTTATGGTTAATAAATTGAGCAAAGTTGCAAGATTCAGAATCAACACACAAATTATGTTATATTTCTATATGTTAGCTATGCACAATCTGCGAAGCAGATTGAAAAAACAGTTCTATTTAAAATAGCTTCAAAAAGAAAAAAATATTTAAGACTGCACATAATCAGGGAGGTGCACATCTTCTACACAGAAAACTACAACCACTGCTGAAATAAACTAAAGACATTAATGAATGGAAACACATCCCATATCTGCGGATCGAATCTTTAACATTGTAAAAATGACAAAATGACAGTACTAGTCGAAATGGTATTACAGGTTCAACACAAACCTTAGGAAAGCGGTCATAGGTAAATCCTTTTAATGGTGACTGAATTCATTTTGCTAATATTTTGTTGAATTTTTTGCATCAGTAGTCATGGGATCTGTAGAGATCTGTACTTTAGCACATGCATTTTTTAAGGCAACAAATCAAACTTCAATAGAAAACCTAGGAACTATGTAACTCAGACCATATTCTGTGATTATATTGCAGTAAAATTAGGAGTAATTAACAAAGAAGTACTTCTCTCAATGCCAAATGTGTGAAACTTTTAAAATAAATTTTCATTCATGGATTAAGAGATAGTAAAATTGGAAATTAAAATACGTTAATGACAACAAAAATTTGTGAAATGCAGCCAAAGAGGTTCTTAAATACTTACATTGAGGTTGGCATGTATGGACAAAAAGAAAGATAAAAAATTAACTAACTAAACTTCCCGATCAAATTAGGGAAAAAAATACCATAGAATAAAACCAACAGAAGTAAGGAGAAGCACACAACACTGTGACAGTAAAAATGAATGAACTTGAAAGAAACACGTGAAAGGATACAGAAAACCAGAATGCAGTTATAGGAAAGACTGTAAAGTAGGCAAGTCTCAAAATTAATAAGAAAAAGGCACAAAAAATAGAAATGAAAATGGGACACAGTTACAAATACAGAAATTAAAATATGATGCACCTACCATGAAGTTTACAGTTTTTTTTTAAGGGAGTTAATGGATAATGATAAGAAAACTGTAAATTGCCAGCTGACTCAAGAAAAATCTGAAAACATCGATATCTAATCGTTAAATTAGTATAAAAAGCTGTCGCCTCTCAATTTCAGTGCTTCCACCTCAATACTAAAACAACAAGCCCAGATGATTTTTTAGGTGACCTCCATGAAACATTCGAAGAAAAGATAATCCATATCATTTTAAAAAATGTTATGCATATTCCTAGAAAAAAAAGGTTATACACTTCTCAAATTCATGTGATAACCTTGATATCAAACCCTGACAAGACTGCAAGAAGGAAAAATTATAGGCCCTTTATGAACATAGATTTAAATATTCTAAGTAAAATATGAAACAGTTATTTCTCATATTCATTAAAATATTTACATTCTCGTATGCTTGTGTTCAATTCTAGAAATGTGATTATATTGGAAAAATTTGTTAATGTTATCATATTTAGAAATTAAGGGAGAAATCCACTTGATCCTCTCAATCTTTATAGAAATTGAGAACAGTATTTGCTTGAATCATGTAATTGTTATTCTCGTAGATGAAAAATGGGTGAATATTAGGGGGAAAGGTGGCTATTTAGCTGCATCTCTGTATCTTAACAAAACAAAAGTTTCAAAGCACTTCCTGACAAAGTGTTAATGTTTGTTAGGTTCCGTTACCTTTTTATGTTATTTTCTGTTCTTTATCCTTGAGATACTTTTTAAATTTTTTAACTCAAGTGAAAAGTGAAAGAAATGGAAACGCCAGGCATAGGCTCCCCGAGAAAACGAGAAAGAAAGAAAGAGGGAGCAATAGCTCACGTACTGGCAGGGGAAACCCAATAAGGACCCAAAGTGGAGAAATACAGGAAAAAGGAGGACTTCAGATGAAAATATTTGGATACTATGCTGGACTATTCAGAAGTAACAGAAAGAAGTAAGATAAGAAAGAAAGTTCTGTGAGGGATCAGCCTCGACAAGGAGGCTCCTTTGTAGTGCCGTGGACTGGAGTAGAAGCGCCCACTGAGGCGGACAGGTTTAGTGTGTGTGTGGGGAGCTGGGGGGTTTCTGCCTGGATCCGCGTCCCTGCTGCAGGGGCCCTGCTTTGTTCGCGTGAACGGGGCCCCCGTTCGAGGCGTGAGCAGAGTGACACGTCTGTGTGGGGAGACGGGAGGACAGGAGAGGAGCGTCGGCAGGGACGGGAAGAGGCGCCAGGCCGTGCCGAGGGCCCAGCTGAGGCCGCGCATCTCAGAACCAGACTGCTAAGGCTTCATTCTGCGGAAGGAGAGCTAATGGGGAACAACGAAGAATGAGGGTATTTAGGGAAGATTTATTTGGAATCTTTGGCTAATTTTGAGATCGATCTTATGCTTAACTACATTTGTATTTATTTTCCAGCGATTTCCTTCAGAAAAAAAAAAAAGAAAACTTGCTTTTAGAGTGTAATTTAAACACTGGGTAGTTTATTTTGGTCCCCTGGTTAATATTCATTTCAGTGGGATGGCAACTTTTTAAATGAGGAATACTCTTATTACTTCAGTGCAAAGAACAGAGAGGGGCCAAATGAAATAATGTCTCTTCTGAAGGGACCTAAGTGAATCTTTCGTACATGACTATATTAATTTTAAGTCTTTCAATTCATTCATTAGACTTCTGTGTTTCTGTTTGAAGATTATTCTTTATCTCTGTTGACATAAAACCACACATTTTCTATTTCAAATGCCCTTCATTCTTTTTTTAAATGAACTTTTTTTTTTTTTTACTGAGATATAATTCACCCTGTTAAGTACACACTTCAGTGGGTTTTAGTATATTCCCAGAATTATGCAGGATCACCACTAATTCCAGAAACTTTCACCTCTTCCTTAATTCTTGAAGATTCAGGTTTCATCCTGAATTTCTGGTATCACCCCTCCTTTAGCCTAAAGAATTTATTTTATCTGATGATACCTTTATTTTGCCTTCATTCTTGAAGGATATTCTCACTGAATATAAAATTATGAGTTGATAGTTTAGTGAGTGCTTACTCAATTATTGCTCCCTTGTAAGTTACGTGTTATGTTTCACTTGATGCTTTCAAGGTAGGTTTGTTTGTGTGACGGCTTTCGAATATGTCAGGCTCGGCTGAGCCCCCGGTGCCAGACTTCCCTCCGACGGGAGAGCCTTGCGGGCGAGTCTCAGGACAGAAGGGAAGCACAGTCACGCTGGGTCACGCCTCACGTCGTCGCTTCTCTGCTGGTTCACTGCGGTGGCCTGAGGCGGCGGTCAGGCCTGCACCTGTCCCCCCACCACCCCCCCCGCCTCCCCGGGCCCTCCCGTGGCTTTCCCACTGCTGGCCAGGGTGTGCGTTCAGCTCCATGACGAGGACCATAGCTCACGTAGGGTCTCCACACCGTCCAGAGACGATAAGAAGCGGCGTGGGCTTCGGTCTGTCCTTCCAGGCGCCAGCTCATGCTTTTTGTGTTCCACTCTGCCCTCCTCCCGTTGTACGTCCGTCTTCTCTCATCATCCTGCCCTCGGGACAGCAGGGCCTGGCACTGAACGTGAGGACAGCAGCCTCACAGAGACCACAGCCAGCTCCCGCGGTTGAGTAAATTCTGCTCCCCGCAGTCCACACACACACACACACACACGCACACACACTCACACACACACACGCACACACACGCACACACACTCACACACACACACACACACACTCACACACACACACACTCTCTCTCACGCGCAGTTTCGTACATATGTTTGTTATTGGGAAAAAGAGTCAGACCGACTTTCCAGTGTCCTCTCTCCACCCTGGTCTTCAGTTCTCGTTCTATTTCGCGCAATCCCTTGGCTTTTGCACAGAACAGCCAGCCACCCACGTTCTGGGTGTAGACTTGGCGGGAAGCCAGACCTCACGTGCCAGGCGCGGCGGCTCCACGGTCCAGCCTCAGCCTCCATCGCTGTCATCGAGTTATTCGCTCTCTAATGTTATCCTAGAAATGAATTTTTTTGTCGAAATTTGTTAACAGTACTTTTTTTTCTCCTTATAGCTTGTACCTCCTTTTAAGCCTCAAGTAACATCCGAGACAGATACCAGATACTTTGATGAAGAATTTACAGCTCAGACTATTACAATAACACCACCTGAAAAATGTAAGTAACTCTAGAAGGCAAAGAAAAGTCATTTTTTTCAGTAGACATTTTCAGGGTCAAATTCCACAATAACTTACTCCATTCTATTTAAGGATGGAGTGGGAATATAAAGACAGTTAGCTGAGAGAAAAGTTTTTTCAGGTAGGAAAAATTACATGTGGAAAAATTGTAAACTGAGATTTCTAGACTAAATCATAGACTAATTAGCCCTTCCTCACTATTCTCCAGTAGATTCTTTTGACAGCAGCAGAAACGATTCTGAAACAGAGACTTTCTGTGTTTCCCATTCATACATCACCCTTGGAATTTTGCTAATCCTGGTTTCTCACTTAATAGTTTTAAAATTCACTTTAAATTGAATTACTCTTTTTTACTTACCTTTGTTGTAAGCAGTAATATCCATGAAGACATAATTTGGTTTGCTAGTAATTTTTTGATGCATACAAGTTAAATGACACCTGTTAAAGCCATACATTCCTGTACCACTTAAAGTCATCCCTCATAGACTGGTGTGCGCCCCACACTTTGATAAATTTCTAAACAAGTGGGCTTTAATGGAAGAAAAGCTTATCAGATATGGTTTGTAAACATTCTCACATTCTGATCATGCTTCGTGTCTGTTGTCATTAGTTGAGGAATGAGGCTCAGTGGAGTTTCGGGGACATTTCGTAGCTACAGGATTTCTTCGAGTCGCTCGTCTTTGAGCTCAGTCACATCATGTTAGTTTTCCTCTCCTTTTCCTTTATGCCCTTTCTTGTGCTTCTTTTTTTTCTTTTTCCCTTTCAAAGACAGGTGAGCTGATAGTGCTGACGACCCGAGCGTGTGCAGGAGGCAGGATTGTCATGAAGTGCCGTTCCAGCGTGGGCGTGGTCAGCACATGACTAGGGGTCACTTGTCGTTTAGGCCGGGAGTTTTTAACCTGGGGCTCATGCCTGGCAGCAAGGGGCCATGAGCACCCCGGAGTGAAAAATACAGTTATGTGTGCGCTTTTCTTTATTTAGACTTGCAAGAAGTTAAGAACCTCTTAATTTTGTTTTCTAAGGGAAGAAATTGAAGCTCAGAGAAAGATCAAGCTTCCGATGCCCACAGTAGTGTCAGCCGTGGCCCGGAGTGGGACTCAGCCCCTGGCCGATACGCAGGCTGAGCTGTGAAGGGTCAGGTGCGGCCGTGGGCTTCCAGCCTCTCGCCTGCCATTGCCGGACCCTCAGAACTTCCTGAGCGTCAGGGACAGTGTTAGGAAGCCCGGGTCGCTGTGGGCAGGGAGCTATGTGGGAGCCGTGGGCACGGGCCTTGGCATCGTCTCTCCGGCCCCAGCACAGACTCTGGCGATAGAATTCTCTGAGATGCTGGCCACGCCAGTGGCTGCGGCCCTGGCCCGAGAGGACCGTCCAGCAGAGAGCACTTGCTGGCCCTGTCACTGGAATGCAGCCTCCCTTGTGATCAGGCACGCCATTCTCCGGCTTAAAGTCCTCCTGCTCGCCAGATCCAGAGCGCTCACACCGCTTACACACCCATCTGGCTGGGTGCCGGCCACCCTGCCTGCATCCTGCTCCATCCTCCTCGCTGTCCCCTGTCCCCGCCACACCTGGAACATGCCAGGCCTCCCTGCCGCGGGACTCGGGCATTTGCTTGCTCTCTTCCCAGACGTTTGCATGACCTGCTCCTGCTTGTCGTCTGGAGCTCAGCTCGGATGTCACTTCGTCACAGAGCTTTCTGCATCCCTTCCATTCTGACGAGCTGTGTGCAGCTCTGACAGTTCCCTTTGTGAGAGGGAGGTTTGGCATGGGTGGACTCTTCTGAGGACAAGTATGTATGTTCTTTTGGAAGTCATAGCGGTAGGTGAGCTCCGTAAATGCAAAGCCCGGGTGCACATTTCCCTTGAAAAGCTCGAAGTCAAGTCCACGCACAGAAGAGGGAGGGGGGCTGAGGAGCCCTCCGCTCACCCGCTTCGCCGGCTCTGCCTCTCCGTGGCCCTGGCATGTGGCCGATGAAGCCAGGTCTTTAAAAGGAAACACACCTCAAGTTCTGCAGGTGTGAAGAACCCATTTTAACTTTTATTTAAGCACCAGATGAACCAGTCTGTGGTGTTCTTTCTTCTGTGGTCAGCTACATGCAGAGTGATAGGAGGCCCGATACAGCAGATACCCCAAAAGAGAGAGGGCGTGCTGGGGCGCAGGGCAGGGACGGGCAGATGAGAAGCAAGGAGCCGCGAGCCTAAGGGCCACAGCAGAACAGTTTTAAAATCTATTTGAATGTAAGTTAAATTAAAAGCTTTTAAATATATGCCTTCTTAGGCATCAGTTGCTATTTTTTATGATTGACTTGAATGTCACAGCCCCTAGCTTCAAGAACCAGAGTCTCTTCAAGATCCAGCTTACCTGCCTCATCCCTAACTCCAGACTCACATGGCGGTTGTCACGATGAGAATGTCATTAATAAGTATTTTATTGCCCGATTTCTAGAACGTCCAAAATGAGACGAATTTTAAGAAGGTGTTTTAAGTCACCCAGCATAGTTTCTGGAATATAATCGGAACCCCATGACTCAGCTTCTTGATCAGTAATATAATAGAACTGCATGTTACAATAGAATGTTTTTCTTGGCATGTCACATTTTGTCACCAGCAGCCGCTCTGTTCTTGAAAGAATTAGTGTCGTCTCCGACATGGGTAGTGCTGGGTAAGTGTTGTGACTCTTGAGTCTTTAAAAGAGAGAGATGAGGCAGGGACAGATTCAAGCCGGAGCGTGGCAGTGACTTCCACGGTGAGCACTGGCAGCCGCCCGCAGCCGGCACGGCCGGTTTCTGTGGGCGTCAGGAGCGGGCGTGGCCCTGCGTTGTCCTGGGCTGGGGACGGCCCCAGAACAGCCCAGCACGTCACTCCGTCTGACAGGGGGCAGCAGTCTGCGGCCAGGGGGACGCTGCAGTCTCGCCATCACATCTCCTGACTCAGGGTCTAGAGAGGCAGGTCAGAGGCCTCGAGCTGTGACCGCGTTCACCGTGCCTTCTTGGGGCTTTGACCAGCGGTGCTGGTGAGAAGCCACCACGGCCCTCAGCCCAAGCGGAGGTTTTGTTCCCAGAAGCCCGCCGTGGTCCCGTTGGCTCGCGGCTGTCTCTCCACTGGCCACCTTTTTGAAACAAAATGGAGTTATTTTTTAGAACAAATCAGCAGTTAGAAAGGCAGCTGCAGTGGCATGCCAGATCGTCCTCACTGGTGTGAATTAAGTGGACAGATTTCGGAATGTGTCGTCTTGCATTCCACCGTGAGTGGCCCTCTGCCTTCCCTCACAGAGAAAGGGGCGGCTTTGCGATCCAGTAGCTTTCACTGCCGGGTAATTACATTTGTTAAGTGTTCTAAGACAATGAGGCAGCGGTGCTGCTAGGATCCGGGGGTTCAGACCTAGACTGTGGAGGCTTCTCCCCCAGATGTGCGTTTGGTTTTTCCGGCATAGCCCACGTTCATTAGCATCGCTGCCCCCCGTGAGCCTCCGTTCAGAGCGGGAGCCCGTCTACGTGTGTCGCCTGGACGGCAGTTAGCTGCGACTCACGGTCACTTCATCCCACTCGCCTCCTCTGCGGCCCCCCTGCCTGTGCAGCACGAGGGCCCAGGGGAACCCCTCACTCCCGCCCCCAGCTCAGCCCCCCACTGCGCCCAGCTTGAGGGAGCAGGAGTGAGAGCAGGCGCGCCAGGCGGGAGGGAGGGCGAGGTGTGGGCCGCGCACGGTCGTCTGCGAGATGCAGGTTCCTTTGTACCCAGGAAGGAGTGAATTTGCTCCTGAAGCGATAGACGGAGACTCTTCATTTCCAGCCGACGTGCACTGAGCTCTCAGAAGGGCCACCCCACACTCCCGGCCACGCCTGGCCGACCTGGCACGAGGCCGGCTGGTGGCCCGATCGAGAGCCTGGCTCCCCACCTGTGCTCCCTCCCCCGCTCTCTGTCCATGGTCCCTGTTCCCTGCACGTGGCGGGGCAGAGACAGCTCAGGAAACAAAGCTGTCTGTGAGGAAAACCATTTCTCTGAAGTGCGATCAGCCCGTGTCAGGATCTGAGCACTAAGATGTCAGCCACCTTTTCTCGAGTGTTTGTGCTCTGTGACTCAGCAAAAGATACGCCGCCCGCAGCTCCCGCCGTCCGCGGTGGAGCTGGAAATCCCGTGGAGGGTGTTTTCGTCTAAAAGGCCACACATTTTGGTTAGCAACTTGATCTCATTTCTAGAATCTTGTATATTAAGAACAGAATACCTAAAACAGTGAGAAAGGAACAGAAAGGTTTGTCGTGACCCAGAGGGATGCAGAGCATCGTCCTCTGCTGTGTGACAGGCTCAGCGCCCCACGAGACCGCAGGATCAGGCCCCTGTTCCTTCTCCCGTGCGGTGAAATCGGTGGCTGGGAATGGGAAGGCCTGGCAGTGGCCGTCCTGCACGTGCCTGAGGATGCGGGACTGTGCTGCCTGCAGGAGAGAAGGTTCGGTGTTTCAGACTCCGCACTTGTTGCATTGTGGTCACGGGCCCCTCGGGAAGAGCGGGCGGTAACGGGGCGCCTCCCCGCCGGACACTGTGCCCCGAGGGCGGGCTCAGGGGGTGTTGCGGACCGAGTGACGGGAGGCGTGGTCACTCACGGGGAGCAGCGTCCTGCCCGTGCGGGATCCTCTGAGGACAGGGTGGGAGGAGGTCGGGCCGTCAGGTGCCATCTGGCAGACACAGGCCGGGCCGCGGCATGGAGGCGGGACCAGCGGTGACGCGAACGGTGGTGGCTGTGCCTCACAGCTCCACCCTGCCTAGCGCCTGCTGCGCCCGGCTCACGTGCCATCGTCCCCTCTGTCCTCTCTGTTCCAGCCTAAAGTCTTACCGTAGGAGACCTGGGAACGGGGCGGAGAGGCAGACGTTAGCTGTAGAGTAAATAATGTAAAATCTTCAACATGCAATCAGGGACTCAGGAAATGGAGCTGTATGCAGCTTTATTTTCCAGTCACTCCTGAAGCCCCACAGAGAAGAAATACGAGCATTTGAAGACGGGCGATGCTCGACTCAGGTGCCTTCGCTTCGCTGATGTCCCGTCATTTGACGTGCATAGTTTCATGAGGTTCAAGGTTACTGGCGCTTGTTCCTTCTAATGTAAAAGATCTTGCTTTCTGCAACAGTGTGTTTTCACAGTTTACTGAGTCTTAAAATGCTGATGTCTTGAAGGTGATGGTTCGATAGTATCGTGTCTTCAGAGATCAGATGTTTGAAAGTGAGATCATTTTGAATAAGTTCGGTATCATGTTTCGGTGATTTCCTGGGAGCTGATTGGTGCTGAAGGTAGAACTGTATAGAGCAAAGAGCACGTGGCCAACACGCACAGGGCTAACACGGCTGTTTCCCGCCCGCAGACGACGAGGACGGCATGGACGGCGTGGACAGCGAGCGGCGGCCGCACTTCCCCCAGTTCTCCTACTCCGCAGCGGGCGCGAATAGCCTCCCTCGCCCTGCCACTCCGTGCCATCCTGGATTCATCACCGGAAGGGGTTCCCGGACATCACAGCAGCAGGAGCGCCGTCAGCCCCCCCGGACCCACCCAGGGTCTCCGCCCCGCGCCACCTCCCGCCCACACGGGGACACACACGCGCAGATGCACTCGACTTTCTGTTTTTGCATGAACCTGTATCTCAGTCTAAGGCCCCATGCTGTTGCTGCTACTGTCTCACTGTTACAGCAGCTTTAGGAGATAATTTTACAGCCTTTGGAGGTCGTGACCCCGCTACTCATTCGTGCGCAGATCCGTCATCTTCTGATCTTTTAGTTCTTGTTTTTCCCTAACAGTGAAGGACAAATGAGATACACTGATTCTAGGTACATTTTTTAACTTTCTAGAAGATAAATCAAAAACTAATTAGACTAAGAAGATTTAGTTTATAACTCAGAGCAAGCAATTGTGGAAGGGTGGTGTGTGCATACGCAGAGTCTCAGTGCCGCCAGCCCCGACGGCGCCTGCGGCGGGCGCGTGCCGCTGAGACCCGGCCGGGTCAGGGGAAGCGCTTGAGCGGAGGATTGAACACCTGTTGAGGTAGATGCGTCTCAGGACGTGCATGTGTCAGTTCCGGTGGGATACTGCAGAGGAAGCCTGGTGTTCCCTGGCCGCCCAGAGTTCACAGGCAGTCCTGGGCAATCGGAATTGTCCCGCCGAGGAAGGAAGCGAGCGTATGCACAGCAGAGTCAAGGTCACTTAGAGGGTCTTTGAAGGGATTTGCACCAGAGAGCATTTTTTTCCCTGTGCTTGGAAACCTTTTTCCATTAATATTTATCGCCTCTGATGGCTGAAGAATGTAGACAGGTATAATGATCCTGCTTTTCACCAAAATTCGTGCACCAAGGTGAACAGGTGTTTGCCTTACTTGTTTTAACCTTTCATTTCAGTTCTACGTGAGTTAGTTTTTTCTCAGATGTTAAAACTTTGTCCTTTTATGATTTTGTTTATATTGCAGTAGTATTTATTTTTTAGTGATGAGAATTGTGTGTCATGTTAGCAAATGCAGCTCCAACCTACATAAATAGACTCACTGCAGTTTATTCTGACCCACGTGCAAGGAATGTCCACGCCAATGAGAATCGTGCACGTTTTCTCCTATGTCGAAAAATTTTGATGAGACTCTGAAACTGTACATAGTGGTTAGAACTTGGCTTTGGGAGAAGAGATGCTGTCCTCTAACCCCTTGGTGCTAAAAATGAGAAAAGCCCCAACTCCCCGTGCCAAGGGGTTAATGAAACAAACGGGTGTTGACGTTGGCTCATTTAGGAAGGAGATGTCATGACGGCCTGTCAACATAGCGGAATGAAGAAAACTGAGACCTGAGTGACGATAAGAAATGAACTTTACTCGGCAAAACGAACACAGCTCGAGTATCTACAAAGTAGGCAGTAAAGGATAAGAACCTGGTGTGTTTAGTCTGATCATGGTACATTAATCACTGAATTAAGCCATCAGGGAAAACAAAACAAAACAAAAAAAGAACACCTCCGGCTTTTCTTTTTCTGTATATACTCATGTCCCCAAATTCCAACATTTCTCACTGACAGGGGACATGTATGCAAACCTCATCTTTCTCCTTCATTGATGACGATCTTCAGATTAAACCCTTTGGTGCTAGGAGCTGACATTTTCCAAAGCAGCCTATGAAGTCCAGGGGCGGGGGGGCCCTCCCGCGGCAAGCGGGAGGCCGTCCGGCTCCATGGAGTGATCATGGAAATGTATCTTAGTTAAACTGTCTGACAGCTCCCAAATGGAAGACTGCAGTGTGATGTAGTATCATGATTGCCTGGTGTGAAAGAGCAAGTGACTTTCTAGGCAGGATGAATCATATTCATGCACAGATGTCTTAGCCTCTTGATGCGGGAAGTACGGATTCAGATACGGAGCCACTGCTGGCGGTGGGTGGGCCACTGGGCCTGGCGGGGTCAAAGGGCATTTTACTAAGGCAGCTAAGACATACTCAGACATAGATTTTAGCCTAATTTTTCGTATTTCTACCTGAGTGAAGTTCATCCTTAGCATCGAGTAGGAAGGTAAAGTAAATGGTAGTTCATTCTTAACTTACACATATCGCTCAACTTTGTTTTCCACTTGGAATTGTGTTGAATGTTTCACATTCGCGAGAAAGTGGACTGAAAGGTGTGTCCTGGACGTTGTCTTGCATTCGTTTTATGGAAAGGAGAGAGGAGAGAGGGAGAGGAGAAGGCCGGGGCTGGCTGCCTCTCGCAGCCTGCATTCCCGCGGAGAGGAAGTGTGACTCCACACACTAAGCACACTGATCGCTTTTTTTGTTTTTCCAAATCTTAAGGTGATTTCCATGACCTTGGCCAAGAAAGCGTCCTAAAGATTAATGACAGCGTTGACCATGCCCCAGGCTGGCCACGCCTCACGGCTGGCTCGGTCCACCAGTGCGCGGGGCTCGGTCACTTCCCCCTGCAGGATTCCCCGAGTGTCACACAGCGTTTTTCTTGGCTTCGATTTTGAGAAACCCTTCCTTTCACTCCCAGATCCCCACCAGCTGGCATGGAGGAGCGACAGGAAAGCAGGGATGTATGTAGGAGGCTTCTAGAACGTCCCCGGGTCTGCCCATAGCTGTAGTTTTGGATGCTGGCAGACGGAAAGGCTCAAACCTGGAGTCACTCTCTCAGAACACACTTGAGACCCCATCTCGAACTAACTGTCGCGAAGTTCACCCTCTTGTCACTGTGGAGGAGACTGGCCGTTTCTGCTCGGAGTTTGGCATGGTCGCTCACAGCTTTGCTTTCTACACTAATTCCATAGCATCACTCCAGTATTGTTTTCCATGTCCCACACCTGATTTCTGGCTTCTTAAAGCTGACTGTTCTCGCAGGGGCCACTTGCTTCTCCTCGAGTGTGAAAGTGAGGGCCTTCCGTACTAACTGCAGGGTCTGTTACACCTCAGCGTACACACTTTGCTGCTACCGTTTGTACTGTCTTCAGTAGAATTTCCTTATCTTGCTCCTGGTAGTGCATTACAGGCAAGCATGAAATGTAAAGTATTTATTTAAATAAAAAGAAAACCTCTAAATTGGTAATTGAATTACCTCCCTGTAGCTTTATAGTTTGTGACATTTCTCGACCTTGCTAGTTTGTTAATTAGATCCGCACAAGATCTAGTCATCTGGTTAAGGATTTTAAGCAGACGCAACTATGAACCCAAGAAACTGTATTACTATTACTGTCGGTCATACTAAAACTGTTTATTTCCTTAAGTATATGACCCACAAGGATGTGAAAACTACAAGGAACTGTTTTTGTACACTGTACATCCTTAGTATTTTTACACGTATATGATAGGGGTGCACATTACCTTCCTTCGTACAGACAGCTTAAATAAAGCACTATGTCAATCTGCTACTTCTCTGTTTATTGTTGTTGGATGTGGTTCTGTAATCTCAGAAAATTAAATATTATTCTTTTCTGAAAAAAAAAAGATTTTTAATAGTTCCACCTGGTATTAACCTACATGTATAAAATGTGACAGGAAAATATGTAAATTTCTTGTAGCTCAAAAACACACCTGGGATTATTTTATTACTTCAATAAAATGGCAATGTCGCAGTTGTACAAACCTTGGCGAAGGGTTACCTCCAGGGGGAGACGCGGCCCCCCAGCAGCCCGGGGTTAGGACACACGTACTGTGAAGCCAGAGATGGGGTCGGTCTCCTGGGAGTTTCATTAAGACCCTGATAACCCTCAGCCAGATGGCTTGGACCCCGAATTCTCAAGGAGGGCAGCTCATCAGTAATGCCTTTCTGATGATGTGTTGCTCTGCGTACTTCCTTTCTGAGAAGATATTTTTAGAACTTCATGGCAAATTAGCAGACTGAGCTGTGGATAATCGATGGGTAGGATGGTTGGACTACAACCCGATTTACCTAGAGTCATTTTGGAGAGGGCCTTTTTTCTGATTTTACCTCATAAACCTCCCGTTGTAGAAACTTGGCTTTGATCCTGTGACTAAGCCAGACAGAGGAATGGCCCTAGGATCACAGTCAGTCAAGCACGTACGTGTGTCACACAGCCACGTTCAAGGGCGTTCTCACGTGTGCTCAGAACCACCGGGACTGACAGATCAGGAGACTGAAAAAGCGACCGCTCCAATTCTTTAAAAGGTGCTATTTTTAGACTTGTATAGTTTATTTACTGTATTCGTACAACAATTAGGGGCAATTAGCGTGTGACAGCCTGTATGTCCAGCACATTCGACGAAATCAAGAAGTGACTCTGAATAGAAGTTCTACTCTTTCAGGCTTGAACCTTTTCATGCTCGAGACTCTGATGGTCTTTACACATGTATCATCCCATGGCCTCTGCATCCTAGAACACGGGGATTCTGAGAGGCCGTGATGGCGGTGAGGGTGACAGACCGCTGCCCTGGGGGAGAACAAACGGCCTGAGGTCAGGGACTCGCCCCAGAAGCAGCCTTGTCTGCAGTGTCCCCTCGTCATCTTCAAAGATAACATTTAAATGCCCATTTTTAAAATTATTACTTTAAGCATTTGAGGGCTTGACTGTGTATAGCTTGAAATCCTATTTTAAACTAAAATGATCTGTGTACAGATAGATATTCGCTAGAACTCTGAGAAATGTAATTCCACTGAGTACGGTCTTAGGTTCTTCTCAAATGCTGCACATTGAAGACGACTCCTGACACCACGGAGCAGAGACGCTTCTTCGTTTTTGTTCAGAGTGGAGAGATTCCTAGCGCTTCCTGGCATCTTCCAACCGTGCGCAGATCCGCAGGCCGATAAATGAAGTCTTACGGGATGTTGGTTAAAGACAAAGCCGAGAAAGAATAACGTAGATCACGAGGGAAAGAAACATGAATGGCAGGGAAAAAACAGTGTGGTCCTTAATACCCTTTGGCCTAGTTAAAATATGTGCCTTTTTGGTGTGTTTTGTTCATCACTACAAGGTAAAAAGTGAACATTACAATTCCAGTCTTGAAATAAAGTTCATTTATTGACATTCATATTGTAACAGCATATGAGTGAGCAGATCTAAAAACAATAACGTGGAGCCATTTCTGAAAGTCCACGCCAGGCCCAGGCGCCACCATGCAGGGGCCACTCGGAGCAGGTGGCGGTGACGCCTGCAGCAGCGGCCCCCACCCAGAGGGTCGCGGGGCCTTGGGGCACATCACGTACAAATCAGATGAATGTAAATATCTCTGTAAATCATTCCACTCTGTTTCATCCAGGTCAGCAATCAGACTGTGGCATGCTGGGTAACTGGAAAAAAATGATAATAAAAAGTAAGTTTAAATAGATCATGTTCTTCAATGTGATTTGTCTTCTCCCTGGTTTAGGTAACTCTCCTGAATTTTTAGAGAGAAATTTGTTAGGAATTGTATGTGACTAACCGTGTGAGTAGTTTATTCCTCATCTCTACCATAGATCGAACCCTTGCCAAATAGGAATGTATGAACTGTTTTGTTTGAATGCTTAAGTCTGAAGACGGACTGTATTCCGGACATTTGTGTGTGTCTGAAATAAGCGCAGTATGACGACAGGGTCTGCCCCCTCCAGGAAAGCCGGCCCCTCGGTGCCGGGCGTGGTCACCACCCGCTCAGGTGAGCTCAGGTGACTTAGCGCGGGAAGTGACGCTGGCGGGGATGTGGGCGGAGCGTCCCTCACACACTCCTGGGGAGGGGACGCGCACCGCCACCGCCAAGGCGCTGCAGACAGCTCGCTGTGACGTGGGACGTGGTCGGCGGCATCCTCCCACGCCCTGGAAGGGGGTTTGGCACTCGGGGCCTCTCGGTTTTAAACCTGGGTGGATGTTGAAGGCTGGGCTGGGGACCCGGCAGTGGCGCCGGAGCCCCGGGACGCTTCTCCAGGGCCGGCTCCCTGCTCTGCGGGACAGCGAGTGGCACAGGCCTTGCCCGGCAGAGCGGGAACCCCGTCCCCGAGATGACGGGGACCGAGGCAGGGCGCAGATGGCATCGTGCAAGCCCCCGGTTCCCGCGTCGGGAGACGCGTGGGCCCTGACGCAGGGCCGCAGGCCCAGCCTGGCCTGCCCGGCGGGTCCTCGCCATCCCGGCCTAAGCCCAAGACGGGACCCTGAATGGAACCGAGACAGAATTCTCGCCAGAGAAACACGTGAAAAGCAAGTCTGTTGCCTTTTTGAAAAATGAGAAAAGGTTTACGCGTCAAGTAGATGTCCCAGGGCGTGTGAGACGCGGGTCACCGCTTCGCTGCACGAGTCTGAGCGCAGTGGCGCGACACGGGCACTTACGGCGCGTGTGTCGTGTGTCCTGCAGCCCGAGGGATGGGGGTGCGGGGCGGGGCGGGAGGGGGGCCGGGGTGGCGGCCCCTCTTCCCTCGTGGCCCTGGGGGCTCCTGGCGCCCGGGCGTCCGTGCGCGGCCCCACGCAGAGCCGCTCGGCCTTCCAGCCTTGACCCTTGACCCGGGTGCCCCTGGGCCGGCCGCTCGCTCCCCGACGCTGGAGCTGAACGCCAGGAGCAGCGGAAACGGCCGCAGGCAATTTCAGGTGAGAACCGAACAGGCCGGTGCCCTGCGCAGCCGACCCGAGGGCGGAGGGCGCGGCGCAGCGACTGTTCTGGAACCACGCGACGCCGCCCTGACGCCGCGAGGTGGCGCGGGCTCCGGGCCCCCCCCCAGCCCCCAGGCCCCCCGCGGGCCCGCCCCTGAGACCCCCTCAGCGGGGACCGGCGGGCGTCCCCCAGTCTCTGCCCCGCAGCAAATCAGCCTTCGCTTCGCTTGGATTTCGGGGCAAGCCCTGCCTTCACCCCGCTTTCACATCATCGTGCCTCCGGTTCGCTGCGCAGTCCCCAGCGCCCTGCCGTCGGCCCGTAAATATTTGGCCGAATGATCGGCCGTCACATCACCGCTTTGTCTGCAGCTGCAGCACCGCTGTCCCCCGCAGTGTGCCGAGTCCCCAGCAAGGGCACCTGCCGGCGCTCCCCGCGCTCCCATCGTCTGTCCCGACAGAAGCTTGGCTCGCTGCCCCCGTCCGGCCTCTGCCAGCACGTCCCTGGGATGTGAGCCACACTTACTTCCAGAAAGTTGGTCCCCACCGCGGCCATCACGGTGTGGCAGGGCAGGAAAAGCGAGCAGGCGTGGCCAGTGGGCCATCAGCCATTTCAACTGTGGCTTGAGCCCTGGGCTCCCGTCTTCCCTTCTGCCTTTCAACTTGTCCCCAAGGCCCCCCCACCCACAGTGGCCCTCTGGGGGGTGTGGCCACATCTGCGGTTGTCTGCCACCTCCAGTTAGAGGACAGCCCGCAGGACACGCTGGCAGCCGCTTTCTGAAATACCATCCACAAACGACATAAATGCTCCCCCCAGCAAGCTTGCTCTGGCTACCGCATTTGCTTTGTTCCCAGTTTAAATCCTAACAGAGCCATCTCTCCACAGACCCTGCCTTTTGCGTCTAATTTGTTTCTGAAGTTTGACTTCGGATTCAGAGTTTGAAAAGGGAGTCTGTCTGGATGACCTCGGCCGTATCCCGGCGCCCGTGCATGGGGTCCGGCAGAGCCTACCCTGCCTCTTGGTTCTCAAACCTGCGTGTGGCGGGCTTCATGACACCCCCTGGGCTCACGACACACCACAGGAAGAACGGCAGCCTCGGCCTGCCCTGGCCTCCGCCCCAGCCTCTCAGCAGCCCCTGCAAATCCAACACCCCCCCTTCCTGCTCCCCACTTGGCTCATGCACAGTTTCTGGGTCCAGGTTAAAAGTGGCCTCGTCCTTGGGCCTTTGGGAGAAAGCATCTATTTTTAACCAGAGGGCAGGATCCCGGCCCCACCTCCACCTGGGCCAGTTCAAAGCTTGCCCTCGGGTCCCCTCCCTCGCTTTGGGAGTGGGGTGCTGCTCCCGGTGCTGCTGTGGGCCAGGGCCAGGCCTTCCCCGGGGAGGGCACCCGCCCCGTCCAGCCCCCCCGGCCCAGGGATGGACGCCAGCCTCTCTGGAAGTTTGGCTCCCTGCCCTCACCTCTCAGTTCTATTCCTGTCACCCCTCCACGCCTGATTTTTCTATCCGTACAAAAAGGAGGTGAAATGAGTATCCAAGTGGCCCTCCCAGGCCACAGGGACCCGGTGCTGGCGCTGCTGGCTCCACGCTCGTCTCCCTGGCCCCTCGGTGGGGCCCTGCACAGGCAGTGCGGCAGCTCCCTGAAAGGGCCTATTATTAACTTTTAAAGGCCAGAAACAGTGATACGGAAGTTAAAAACTTCCCCTGACGTGGCACAGAGCTGAGATCTGAACCTGGGCAACTGGACCTCAAAAGCCAGGCTCTTCTCACAGCTTAGTGGAAGGGCGGGCGAGCCTCCACGCTGGCATCTGGGATGGGCGGAAGTCTGCTTGGGCGGGCCAAGGGAACTACAGGTGGCCGCCCACTTGTCCAGGAGGAAGGGCCCTCACCGGCCCTACGCAAACTCTGTGGAAACAGCCTCCAAACACGAGTGCTGACCTGTGTGAAGGCGGGTCCTCCCCCCCAGCACAGGTCACAGGGATGGCAGGTCCTCCCTCCCCAGCACAGGTCACAGGGATGGCACCTCGGGGTCAGTAGGGCCCTGTCTCCCCCAAGGGACTGCGACTCTGGCTGGGCCCCTCGCCCACTCCGCTGGGCGCAGCCTTCCTTGGAATCTGGCTGCTGTGAGCTGCAGAGCGGGCAGGAAGGAGTTCGCGGCCAGGTCGTGGGCCCACAGTCCAGTCCTCCCTCCTGGCTGCTGCCTCGGCCGCCGACAATGAGGCTCGGCAGCAGCCATTGTCCAAAGCCCCATTTCCCCCAGGTGCGGGGCTCCGCTGCCTCCGTGCTCCCCAAACGGGAGACTGTGGGAGCCAGCAGAATGCAAGGGAGGCAGGCCAGCCGCGCTGGAGAGAAGGTGGGGACCCGGCTCCTTGGTTTTCTTGGGACCTGTGACTGGGGCCTGGACCCGGGGCTGTGACGGGGGACGGGGCGGGGGGAAGGCAGGGAACAGGGTGCCCAGACAGGAGGGGTCCGAGTTAGAGGATGCCCACGCCACCCGCCTCGTCCCCGGAGCTCAGCAAACCCACTTCCCTCCGCAGCCCGCCGGCCCGCGGTGCCGCCGTCCGGCCTCTCAGATCCCCGAAGTCACGATGACGCCTCTGCACACGGGCAGGTGTCTGTGTTTTACACGAACCATGTTTCCATGGTAAGTAGATTTTAAGAATTCCCAAAGGACAGACAGTGTCACCAACAGCAGAGAGTGGAGCCTCTGGCTGCCTCATGTTGGAAAGCGTTAAAAATAAAGACAACATTGACATTTGGGGTTGTAATGTGACGGAATTACAGTCTTTTAAAGGCAAGAACCACTTATCTACACTACATGCAATATTCAGTGTTTTGTTCACTTGTCTAATTGGATTAAAATATTTAGCTCCCTTTAAAATCTTGATTGTGAATTTATATTGCAAAATGTAATGTCTGACTCGGGAAGCAATAAGTGCAGCGAACGGATCCGAGGCGGCACGAAGCTCAGCCTCTCTTTCTTCCACGAGGCGTCCTCCGAAATGATTCACTCTTGGACAAAGGGAACTGTGAACGCGAGAGCAAGGGGGGCGTGAAGGAAGCGGTGCGTGTTTCCATCCTCCTCACGCACAGGCCCTGAAAACACGAAGCCACGCCACGCTCCGTGCGCGGCTGGGGGCAGCGTCTCTGACGCCCTGGCACCCTCGCGTGGGGAACGCAGCACCGGGGTCTTGTGTCACCCTTGAAAAACACCCGGGGAACAGGGAGTTAATGACATGTCAGCTGCATATGTTCAAGTTTATTTAAAAAAATATGCAAGTCACTTTGGTTGACAGTGTCTTGTACACAGTTTTGAAAGAATCAGGGCAAACTTTAACAGAGTCAGTTTTTATTTGAAAAATATTTTCTGGGAATGTATCAGTGTTTATTTTTGAGACTGACAATTCGGGTGAAAATCAGGATAAAAACAAAAAAACAACAATTTGGTTGAAATCAAATTGTTTGTTTTCATCTATTTAGAATTCTTTCCAAAAAATCTTGGTTCAGGAGGAGGCTTTTAATTTATTTTATTCAGTGTATTTGCTGTTCTATTCAAGCACCATCTGTCTTCCAGGTAGCTAACTTTGTGGAAGCTCCTACGTCAGCTGGTCAAAGCCCCCAGGGTTCCAGGAATGACCCCAAAAACCCCACGAGCACCTCCGAGTGCCCGCTTGGGCGACCGCGGCTCCCTGTGCAGGCTTCTTGCTCATCGCTGGCCCCAGCCTCCTGGTGGCTTCATGCTCAGCTCCCCGAAGCCTCCCGCCTCCCTCTGCTGCAGGCCACAAACGGGCCTTTCCTCCCTTCATCATCTTCCGGGGCTGAGTGTCTGGCGCTGGTTTTCAGCTCCTTTCCCTGAGTCCTCTGGCGTAACGAGATAATGTCCACGATTTTGAGGATAATCACATATGGCTGCTGGATCCGCACACAAGTTTAAATCAAATTAGAAAGTAAATTCACTGCCAAGAATGCTCAAAAGTCATAGGGCCAACTGATTAATCACTGGTGAGTCAGTTTCAGACACTGGTTTCTAAACTGTAGAAGTGATTCATCTGAAGGGACCATCTCAGACTGAGCAGAGGACGGACCACACGGCCTGGCAAGGCGGTGGCATCAGAGAATGCAAATCAGCCGAAACCACAATCATCCCCAAGTAAACAGATAAAGTCATCTGGGCGTGTCAGACAGTCCTCTGAGTGGACAGATGATCTCCATTGTTCTTCACCTCTCAGATGCCATTCTCCCCAAGAAAGACTCTGATTTCCTCACCAGCTGCCACCGCCCCTGGCCAGATGTGAGTCCCCCCATCCCTCCCCGACCCCTGACCCAGCTCCCAGCTGTCAAGCCTCATCTAGACTCCCCTGGGCCCCTGGTTCCTCGCCCTGGACACGGCCCCCACTCCACCACCCCCACCAAGGGCCCGACGCCCCCGTGGGGCCTGCGCCCCGGCTCCAGCAGCCCTCACACAAAGACCCCGGCCTGAGGAGAGACGAGGGGTCAGGCTCAGAGTCGCCCGGGTGAGTGCTGCCACGCCCGTTTCTTCACAAGGACCAGAGCAGCATCCCATGAGGTTTAAAAGCTTCCCTGCCCCACCCTGAGTGAGGCGGGAGGTTAATAAAGCCATTGTGTTCAGTCCTAAACAAAGACCAAGTGAAAAGCAGCCTGGAGCTCGGGGGCCAGTGCCCTGAGCCACGGCCCTGGGGCCGGCCTCCTCTGGCCAGCTGGGCTCACTCGCCACAGAAGCTTTCAAGGGCAAGATGGGAATTCGCAGGGCCAAACTCTGTGCCTGGTTCCCTCAGCCAGGCACGCTGCTGTGCACGTTTCCGAAGTTAAGCAGAAACAATTCAGAATAAAGCCTTCTAAACAGGCGAGATGTTTCCTGTCGGAGGCCACGGGCCGGCCCTGAGCCTCAACACCTACTGCAGGACACGGGGCTGGTGCACAGGAGCCAATCGGAGGGACGTGGCTCAGCTCCGGAGCAGACGCCTGGGCCATAAAATGTCCATCCTCTTCTGGGCATTAAGTGGACAGAAATTCTTAGAGGGTGACATTGCAAAATTCAGTGATTATGCTTAATTTGTCCAGGCTGAGGAAATGGGAGCCTTCAGTTACAGCATCCCTCGACCAGACAGGAGCCAGAGCGCCCGTGCCTGGAGGAGAGGAAGTGAGGCTGATAGCCCCCGGGCAGGAGGGGGTGGCCGGTCCTCCACAACGCCCACAGCCATACTCACTTCCAGGGCTCCAGGGAAGCGGAGCTACAATTCAAGTTCATTCCGCGGCCAAAGCAGGTCTAGAGCCACACCTGGCTGGAAAGGCCAGGCCTTCCGGTTTAGACCTTCAGAGCTTGCAAACCTGGGTTCCTGCCTCGTCCGAACACTAGCATCTGCTCTGAAGCCAACGGTTCCCTCACCAAACATCTTTTGTCACGTTCCTATTAAAACAACTCCAGATGTAACGTGTGGGCCTGAGGTGGGCCAGGCTGGCCAGTCTCGGAGAGCACAGGGTGGTCACATAGTTTCCGTTGCTTCGGGCAAGGGAAGGGTCTGCTCGTTTTCCTGAGGATTTTTTGAGGTGTGTGTGTGTGTGTTTAATGTATTTCACACAAAATTTTCAACCCATTTGGATTGAAGAGGTTTGTAAGCCCTGATGGCCCAGGATAAGAAGGGGGCTGTGAGGCGGGCAAATGGGGAGTGAGGGGCAAACCCCACACGACAGCGCTCTAGTCCCCACGGACAGGACAGGGAGCTGCCTGGCGCTCAGAGCTTGTGCAGGAGGCGCCCCACAGTCCGCTTCAGTAGTTCCCGGCTCTGCGCGGTTGAAATACTCATGCCATGACGCGCTGTCCCTCCACCACACCTGGCAGGAGGCCCTGTCACCTGCCTGGAGGCCGCCTCCCGCAGGACCTGCCCAGGCAGTCAGGTGCCGGCCTCGGTTGGTGCAGGGAGAGGGGCAGAGAGGAGTGAGCACTGTCACCTCGGCATCTGGCTGCTGGTGCCACAGGACCCCGCCTTCCCTGTGCTTCTCCCCGGGCCGTCTCAAGTTTCGGGAGGAGAGAGGCCCTTCTCCAGCGAGTGACCCTGCCGAGCACCTCACAGCCCTTCGAGTGAGCCTGGCAGGGCACCCGCTGCGCCGACGCGGAAACCGAGGCTCCGTGACCTGCTCGGGGCCTCGCGCCCACAACGCAGTCGGGACTCATCTCTGTTCCCTCCGCCTGCACACGCCGTAGAGGTTCTGAACCGCGCTGTCCTGCAGAGGCACCCTGGTGCCTGGCCCGAGCCCGGATGCCCCTGCGCGTCTGAGGACAGGCCCGAGAGCCACGCTCCTCTCACCTGTGCTCGGGCTTCCCGGACGACCGAGGAGTGTGGCTCAGACTTGGAGCAGCGGCTCCATCTTTCCTGTGAGCAGCCGCGGAGGCCCCGGGGGACGCGACCAGTGTCCTCATCCCCAGGCCTTACTTCAGCGGCTGGCGCGGGATGGGGTGTTCACTTACTATTTGTGGAACAAATGAGTATTTTGCAGACGAATTTGTGAGCCGAGTGGAGAAATCACTCAGAGGATAGAGGCTCCCGATAGCCATTTGGCACGTGGTCCTTTTGAAAGGACAATGAGAGACAAGTTCTCATCCTTTTCATTTCCAGATGCATTTTCCCATGAATCATTCCAAGCACGGACTGCGTGACGTCCCCCGGGCACTCACAGAGCACCTGGGTGCAATCCTAATTAAAGGCTGAGGCCACGGCCAGCCCCGGACCACCTCATTATCCTAACAAATTGCTCGATGGGGCAAAGAGCCCAGCCTCTCTGACCGGAAGAGAAGCAATTTAGAGAAAAAGCTTTCATGCTGTACTACAGGCTCACCTGGGCACTTTCCCTGCTCATGGCCTCGGGTCTAACCTGAACAGCCTGGGCTGTGGATGGGACTGAGGATCCCTTCGGTGTCCCCACAGACACTTGTTTGAGCATCAGCTTCCCTATCTGTCAGATGGAGACGATGACCAGCCCCGAGGGCTGGTGCAGGGTGAAAGGAGTGACTGCAGTTACACTGTGACTCTGCCGGGCCCCTGCGAGCACTCAGGGCCTTAGCTCAGTCACCAGCCAGCTACTCTCCCACCAGACTCCTGCATTCCAGGCGCAGTGACCCGCAAACTGGGAGCATCTCGTTCCTCAACCAGTTCGAACCTCTGGGGGCAGTTCAAAGCCAACCGCCTCCTAAAAGCCTCCTGCCTCCTGCGCCCCTGGTAGCGGTTCCTGCTGGCACAGCGTGGCCCCTGGTGTGGCTCTCTAGAGAGGTCAGGCCCTGGCTCACAGGTCTCTGTGTCCCCCACTGCCCAGCACAGTCTTCAGGACCCCTCCTGCCTTACTGGCGGAGCACTGTGGGCACCGGAAATCTTAGCCAGTTAAGAGGCAGCTCTGAAACCAGGAAGGAGGACGAGAGCACAGTGCAGACCCCGGTGAGGCCCCTGGTGGGCTTGCCCTGAAGAGGCCCACCCGGCGCTGGGCTGGCGCGGTACCTGGGCTCTCAGATGGTCCACCTCCTCCGACAGCGTCTGCCTCTCCAGGAGGAGCTGGTCCTGCTTGTTGAGCAGCTGCAGCAGCTGCTGGGCTGTGGCCTGGCTGTGCTTGTCCAGCTGCTTCAGCCTAGAGACAAATCCACCACAGAATTAGACACGGGTCCTGAGAACTGGGCGTCTCGGGCTTCAGAGTAAAGGGGGACAATGGCCGCTTCAGCCCTTTCAGCACCCATTGCTCCCGGACCTGAAGGGGCTCCTGACAGTGAACTCAGAGCTGTAAGTCTGGGGTGATTCTGAGGCTTCAGCGAGCAGTGGCCCCGGAAACGCATTTATTAAGTTGAATGGATTTGTACTTAGTGCCGGGGTGAATCAGCCGCCTTCATAATAAGAAAACGCACAGACAGGCCGGATAAGTGGAAAACCTGAAAACTTAAACTCACAGAGGTCAAGGCGGGGTGCCTAACCGCCTCCATTGTTGGGCTGGCCACGCCTGGAGCAGACGCCAGCCCCGTGGGGGTAGGGAGGACGCAAACACTGGTCTAAGGCTTTTCCATTATTAATCTCAGTCAATCACAAGCTCTGGCATTGCTGACCAGATGTCTTTAAAGATCCTAAATTTGTCATTCTGCTGATGGGCTCTCCTTTCCAGACTTGTAATTCACTCAAACTATTATCCTCATTTGTCCACAGACGGCTTCCTACAGCCAGCCAGTGGCACACTCACCCGTGGAAATACAGGCTCTGGATTAAATTTAGAGTTGAACAACTACCCAGAACTAACTTCTGGAAAGAAGTTGGATGTGTCACAAGCCCTTCCTCACAATCTTCACCCACCAGAAGCACCAGCAGCGAAATTAACTTGTATTTTCACAAGGATTTTTAAAGCTCAGGATGCATTTCAAACTCCGGGCTACGGTTCCAACACTGAGCTGAAGACCTCGAAGTCCGTCCTGCAGACACGGGCCTCTGGATGCCCCGGTTCAAGCTCCCCTGCGGGCGTTTCTGGTGGGCCCCGAGCACAGCGAAGCATTTAACAGAACTTTTCCCCAGGGCCATCACTTCCCAAAAATGATGCGGCGACGGGAGACAGATAACCCTGCCCTCGGGGAACCTAGCAGCAGGCTGGCCTTGACTCACGCCCTCCCGCATCCTCGTGACAGCTGCGGCCCTCTCACTCCCGACCGCGCGCGCCTCCTACCCCAGCCGCCCCGCTCAAGCTCGGGTGGATTCTGCGGGCGTCTCAGTCTAAACTGCGCCCGAAGGCACACTTGTTGCCGCTCCCGTCCCCTCCCTGTCCCCTCCTCCGAACACTCCGTGGGCTCCCGGTTCTCAGTCACACCCAGCGTTCTGCTACCGTTCCCGTTTGACCGCCTTTGCAAGGCTGCGACGCAGCGGCCCAGGAGGGAGCCGCCGCGGGGCGCAGAGCGGGCACTGCGCATGCTCACACGGCCCGCCCGCCCCGCGGCGGCCCGGGCCGGCCCCGCCCACGAGCCCGGGCCCCGCCCACCGGCCTCCTGCTCCCTTCGGTTCTGGAGGAGCAAGGACTAAGGGCACGACCTCCTCCTTCCTTCCAGTGTCTGCGGCCCTTGAAGGTCAGGTTCAGATGCTCCCTCTCCCCCGAGCCTGGGCTGCAGTCGGGCCCTGCCTGGCCTCCCAGTTCCCCGGATCAGGCTGGGGCAGAACCACACGGCAGGGACCTTACAATCAAGCGTGAGCACCCTCCTCCTTCTGTACTGTATCAATGACAGTAATGTCCCCCTTGTCCCAGTTACCCTTATTCTGATCTCGGAGGAATTAAAGATAAGTTTCCTCTGGTGAACCATGGCACTGCAGCTTTGGTAAGCCCAATCTGCCCACCCCCTCCACCACCCATCACGATGTCTCGTGGGGACAGTTTTTCCTAGAGCAATCTCGAAACCACCTACTGACATCAGAACAAACAGAAGTTTTCCTGCAATGCCTTCTGAGCTGGGAGCAGCTGGGAGAGGCGAGGACATCCTAGGTGACAGACAGGCTGGACCAGAGAGGGTCGGGGAGTGGGGGAGGCAGGGGCATCGTGCCCCGGCTGACCCACTGACAAACGCAGGCAGCCACCACTGTTTTGCTCAGTCCTTTGCTGCCCAGCACTGGAGTGGTTACCCCTGACGATGCAGAGATGAGAACAGCCTGTTTCCTTGAGCAGCAGACAATCTAATGCTTGGCTATTTAAATCAGACAGGTGAAAAGCGTCAACATTATCACCTGAGCTCTCTACACCTTTGGCAGCTTTCCTCCTCCAATCAAGGCATGATGTGGAGAGAGCCACGGGCTGAGAGCTACTGATGGAGTAGCCCACTGGCTTCCTGCTGCTCGAAACAAATGGAACAGAAACATGAGATAACTAGAAGACACCATGAAGGCTTAAAAGGCCAGAAGGCACTGTTGGTGGCCATTCTCCCCTCCATCCCCTGCCCCGCGCTCTGATGAATGGGATCAATGTCCTGCTGACTGATGGGGTCAGTACGTGTTTTGAGCTCTGAAAAGAGATGGCTGCCTGACCCAGAGCTGTGGGCTGAGCCAGAGCCTGCTCACCCACGAAAAGCCAGCTGTGGGCTGGCCACACTGGCTCAGTGCCAGACACGGGTCCAGATCCTGTCTAGACCCTCCTCCTGTGGAGCCCTCGGAACCATGATGAGGCTGTCAGTGGTGTTTCGCAAACTGTGGGCCTCAGATCCCAGCAGCAGTTAGCTGGGAGTACCCAGGCCCCACCCAGACCAGCTGACTCAAGCCCCTGGGTGCCAGCCTGCATCAGAGCGGGAAATCAGCTGCCCAGGGGTTCATGCAGAAGCACCACTGTGTGAGGAGCACGCCCCTCGGGAAAGTCCTGCCTTCCTTCCAGGAGGCTGACGCCCTCACTAGCTTCACGGCTCAAGAGCTAAGGATGGATTCACTTTGCCTGAACTTGAGCCAACTTGAACGCTCCACGTGGTCCCTCTCACGAGTGCCTTTCTTTAAAAAAATATGCTCCCTCCTTCTCAGGCCCACCTCTATTCTGTCACCCATGAGCAGCAGTGAAGTCAATCACAAGCTTGGAAAAGGTAAAAAACAACACCCAAACCTACATTTGTTAAAAAAAAAAAAAAAGATTTAGATAAAAGGGACTTTGCTAAGGAAATATATTTCAGTGGCAGCTCTCTGAAGGCCTATTTCAAAATACTGGGATAACAGATCTTTTTATGAAATAGTTTTCTGGATTAGACTTCCCCCAATGGTACACAACCCAGCCCACACTCTGTTCGTGGGTGATCCATTACTATGATATTTCTTGGCGTGTCCTCAGGCGAAAGCTGTCTTTGACTTTCCATGGCAGTTGCTGCTTTCCTTTTTGTCGTCCTAAGTTCACATCTGCCGTCAACCACTGACCACGGCTAAGACTCCCTGAGTCTGGGCTGATTCCCTCACATGGATCCTCTAGTTAGAAGTTCACAACAATCCTGCAAGGTAGGGGCCAGCATCCCTTCTACAGATGAGAAAACCGAAGCCGAGAGGTTCAGTTCACTCGCACAGAGACGCACGTGGTAGAGTGTGGAGGCAAATCTAGGCAGTGATGGAATGTTCGGAACCATTGTCAACGGTTGGCGAATTCATTAAGTTAATTCCGCAAACCAACTGATCCTTGGTAGACGGCTCTCCTGGTCAAGTACTAAGGTGGATGCTGGGATGACATCCAGAAGTACAAACGGTCCCCGTCAAATAAGGAGAGATGAGCTTGGAAACCAAAAGGTGCTTCACCGAAACAGGACCCGGTGCAGGCATAGGAGTCAGCGGTCGGTGGGCAAGTGCGAAGTCCAGGAAGGTTTGTCTGCTTAGGACCTAGACCATCATCATCATCTACTGAGTGCTCACTCTGTGCCAGGCGCTGTGCTAAGTGCTTATCATTTATTAACTTGTAGTGCTTATGACAATCCCATGAGGTAGGAGCTGTAACTGTCTCTACTTTAAGGATGAAGACAGAGGCACAGACAGGAGAAATGACCACTCCAAGGTCACTGGGCCGGCAAGCTGGGACGGCAGGGGTGGGGGGGGGCAGCACCCCAGAGGCTGGAAACTTCCGCTGTGCGGTGTGGTTCAGCCAGAGACCGCACGCCGCTCAGAGAGCAACAAGGCCGCGTCCAGCAACGCTTTGCAGCCGAACTAACAAATACGGACATTGTCCTTCAGGCAACGGTGGTGGGGCAGGCCTGGGTGGAAGTTCTGGGTCAGGGTGAGGTACCTGAGAGACAGCCACCCGGCCACCCAGCAGTGACTGGGCTTGGGGCGGAGGAACGGCCTGCCTGGATCTGCAGCTGTGCGGGCGGAACCCGCAGAGAGGAGAGGCCAGAAACGCAGGGCGAGATTCAGGCAGGAAAGCCTGGAGTGGTGTTCAGGGTCGCAGGAAACACAGATATCCCAGCAGCACCACTGGCTAAGAACCCCTGGTGCCATGAGAGGGAACAAGGCCAGGACAAGGCCCTGGGGAACAGCCACATTTAAAGGGTGGCAGAGACAGGGAACAGCAAGACATGAGACGAGTGATCAGAAGAAAGAGGAAAGGCGGGGAGAAGAGCCTGGAGCCTACGGAAGAGGAGGCCTCAAGGCGAGCGGCGGGCAACTTGGGCCAAATGCCGCCTGGCGGGGGCGCGCGGTGCGGCCGTGCCCGGCCCCGTCCGCCTGCCCTTCCGGCAGGAGGTGCAGCAGACGCCTGATGGCAGGCGACAGACCCGGGAGACTCATTGGGAGGGGCTGGGCTGGGGCAAGGCAGCGAGAGGGGGTGCAGAGGGCGGAAGGCCCTGGAGGGTAAAGGGTGCAGCTCCACGCGCGGCCGCCGCATCCTCACGTCCCACCAGGGAGGGCGCCACCGTTTGCTGAGGAGAGAGGCCAGGTGGCAGCCAGGGGGGCTGCTGTGGAGGATGAGGGCGCTGGGCAGGGCGGGGACATGGGGCCACGCTGAGGGCTTGGACACGGGCGCCCGAGTTACCCTTTGGGTGATCTCGACCCCTTCTCAGACCCCAGCAAGGCCCCCAACAGCGGCTGAGACTCCTGCTCTCGGGCCACCCGGACCTTGTCCTCCTCCCACCTGTGCCCTTCACGCTGGCAGCTCCCTCTGCCCAGGCGGCCCCCCTGGTCCTCCCGGGCCGGGAAACTTGTTTCCCATGTTCAGATCTCAGCCTAATTGTCATCCTCAGAGGTGGCAATTGCTGGGCCTGTTCGGGTCCCTCGTTTTGCACCATTTCCTCGGCCAGCACCGGCCCCGCACTCGCGGGCCCCGCACAGCGGGCACGACTCGCAAGCATCCGATTCCAGAGCGCAGTCCGGACCAGGGCCCGTCTTTCCCAGGACCTGTGCGTCACCTCCGTCGCAGGCAGACGTTCCGGCCCCCGGAGACCCCCAGGATCCTCGGCGTCCGCGCTGCCGTCCGGAGCCCAGGGGCTGGGCCAGGCCAGGCCTCCGGGGCGGGCGGCCGTCCCTGGCCGCGAAGCACCTGGCGCTCCCACGCCCTCACAGGGCTCAGCGGGCTCAGCGGTCCATGACGAAGGACACGTCCAGTCCAGCCTGCACCCCAAGCTGGGGTCGCCATCCCGATCGTGGGTCCATTTCCCGAAGGACCTGGGGTGCACGACTGCCCCCACTGGGCAGAACTGGGGCCTCCTGGGGGAGAAGAGCAGCCGCGCCCATGCTGGGGCAGAGCGGTCAGCGACGGCCCCTGGGAATTACACGGGGGCAGCGGCAGCGGTTACCATGGGAACACGCGGCTCTTTCTAAAGCCCAGGACGCGGACGCAGCTAACCGCACCGCAGGGTGTGCTGGGCCGGGTCACGGCTCTATTGGCCCAACAACGGGCCGCTCCCCGCAACCCGCAGGCACGACCAGAATCCCTGTTTTTTATGTTGTTGTTGTTGTTTTTTTTAATATTCAAGACTTCAAGATAAGATGGAGCTAGTGGTGAAATACAAAACAACTTTACAGAGCTGAGTGGGCTGGGAAATTTCTTATGCAAAACAGAAGCGGCGCAAGCTGCCAGCTCTGGTCCTGTGCTTCAGACACTCATTTGCTATGAATACTGTGAAAGCGAGTGAATACATATATTTAAATTTTTTTATGTTGTATGTGATACATACAAAATATATGCAGTGTATAAATAAGTTATGAGGTATAATAATCAAATGAACACTTGTGAACCTGCTACCAGTACCGCGGGCCACTCCCGGATTTGTCGGCAGGCCAGACCCCTCCTCCCCCCAGAGGCGGCCACATCCTCATGCCTATGTGGGCTTGGATTAGAGGTTGTGGTTTCACGCAACAATTTCACCTGGGCACTTCCTTCAGACCACCGGGGGGTTTGTGGGGGGCGGGAAATGTCTCTTGTCCTGAAGTGTTTTCAGACCAGAGCCTCTTCCTTGGTCATTCTGCTACAGTTAAGATGTCCCTTCCCTGTCTTAGAGATGTGTTTTCATGACGCTCAGACCCACAGTCTCCCCAGGAGAGGGGCCTCATGGGTACGAGAACATTTTCAACCAATATGTGGATTTAAAAGGCACAAATATTTTGACTTAAACTATGCACTCAGTTCCCCACTATTCCCTGTAGAATGTGCTGATATTTACTGAGCATTTATTATGGCCGGGAGTGTCGTAAGCATTTTACATGCATTAACTAATTTGATCCTTCTAACGATACGAATCAGTAGGCGTCATTATCATCTGCATCATTTCTTACATGGAAAAGCAAGGCCCAGAGAAATCAGTCATTTCTCCCCCGCTCGGACAACTGGAAGGGACAGAGATTACCAAGACCCAGTGTCACCCTCATCACTCTGGGTCCCTCTCGTGTGGGGTGTGGGGGCTGGGACACCGCCTTGTCACCCATCTCCCAGTCCTTCTCCGTCCACACAGCCCAGCCTCCCAGGGCTGTAGATCAGTTCCCTAGACCTTCTGACCCTTCGCAGCCCGGCCTCCCCCATCCGAGCCACGCTGACTGCGCCATCGCTGTCTGCCGCGCCCGCCGGGCCTGGGCTCCTGAAGGACGGGAACGACCTTGTCCAGCTCCAGCACCGAGCAAGGCCCCTGACACCTGGACCATGCCGGAAAACGCGTCAGAATGCGCGAACCACTTACCGACGCGCCGTATTTACACCAAATAAGAGACCTGTAATTTCACCTTGAGCGTAAGTATGCTTTAATACGTAGCAACTTGCTTCCTGACGAGCACAATGTATACATTGAATAATTTGAACTATGCTGCTGAAATCTGCCTCACATGGAAACAGGGACATGGCTTTGAAATCCCACCACTGACTCCCTGGGCAAGAGGCGCGGCCGCTCTCAGCCTCAAGTTCCCCACTTCCATTCTGAGAATGGAAGAGCTCCAGGCTCCCAAAGCAGACACGCGGGTGGGGCCCATCGGGACGCTTTAACACGCCCTCCGTGGGATTCTCATGTTTAAGAGCCACGGCGCGCTTATATTCTCGGTGCTGGAGAATTGTTTGTGCATGCGTGTGGCTCCAATTTTGATCATCCGAATAAGAACTATCGAATCTCCTCCGAAGTCCTGGTGTCTGTCATGACAGGTTAGGAAAACCAGGTGATGGCCGAGTCTCAGTTTCCTCACATGTGAAATGAGAGAAGCTGGAGCCGGGGTCGGCAAACGACAGGCCAGACTCGTCCTGTTTTTGTACCATCTGCGAGTTAAGAATGGCTCTTATATGTGTAAATGATTGGGAAAAAAATCAAAATAATAATAATATTGCGTGACGCGAATATTCTATGAAATTCAACTTTCAGCGCCCCTAAAAAAAAAAACTTCGCTGAAACACAGCTACGCTCGCTCACTCAGCCTCCTCTACGGTGGCTTCTGCACGCTGACGGCAGAGTTGAGTGGCTGCGACAGAAACATATGGCCACAGAGCCTAACATATTTATTACTTGACCCTTTAGAGAACGAGTTTGCCAGCCTCTGGCTAGAAGATGACTAAGTTCTCTCTTTGCTCCAAATGTCTACGACACTGTGACTTTACAGAAATTGCACTGTGTTCCCATCTTCAGACACTGCCGGCTCGCTTGTCATACATAACGCCACACCTAGGGTGTCCAAGTTGAAGTTCGAGAGCCCAATTACCCTAATTGCTGCTCTAGGTAATTGATTTCGTGAGTAAGCCATCCTAATTAAAAGTTGCATTCGCTGTCCCAGTGCTCGAGGCTGTCGCCACGTTGTACATGACCCTGTCTCGCTGACGGGGTCACGCGGAATGGGCGAAGAAGCCGCGTGCTCAGGGAGCCGGGGCACGTTCTAGCCGGTGACCCTCACTCGCACAGTGACATTCCAGGGGCCGGTTCTGTTACATCTCTTTTGCCCAAATCCACCCCATTCAATAATGATTTCAATAGAGTAATTCACTCTAAGGATCATGCGGTTCTGGGGAGAATGTACATTTCCAACAAAGAGAATGTACATTCCTGTCACTGCCCCTTTAATTTTTCATTCTCTCAAACTTCCAGGCAGCCCTGGCTGCCGTGGAGGTGCACAGGGTCATGGGGAGCTGAGCGCACCTCGGAGGTCATTTAATCCAGCCCTATAGTGAGCCTGAGGCCCAGAGAGTACAAGGGACTTGCCCGAGGTCGCACAGCCTGTCCGCAGCAAAGCTCGCCTGGAACCCATGTCTCTCGACTCCAAATCCAGCGCCCTTTGCAGCATTTCAAAATCTTTTTTTAAAAAAAGGCCTGAGTTCTATTCTACTCTAAAAAAAAATAAGGATTTCAGGCGAGGACCTTGAGAAAGGTAACGCACTGACCACGTTCCTGAGAAACAGGTGACACGGAATCGCTCTCAGGCCTGGGAGGTATGAGAAAAGGGAGGAGATTCTGCGGACGAGTGCCTTTCCACCGAGCTCCGTAAAGAGAACCATTTGCTTCCGGTTTTGTTGTGGTGGTTGTTATTTTTGAACTTCCACTCTATTGCAGACCGACTTTAGTGAAGTACAATAAATGCATTGGCACTAATTGCCGTAAAATTTCTAGCCACCTGCAAGGTCAGTATATCACGACGGGTCTGAGGACTCCTATGTCTGGCAATCGCACTGTGGACGGAGGGTCCCCCGGGCTACAGCGCCCTTGGAACAGGCGCTGCAACAGAGGCAGCCCCACGGTCACCCGCTCCCAACTGCTTAAAACGAGGCAGAGTTTCCCTTGGCCCACCTGGGAGCACCTGCTTCGCCGCTACCTTAATCTCGAAGTGCACGTGCGACTGGCCAGGCTGAGCCCTGACACCTGGGAGGGCGGGCGTGAATAAGGGCCCCGGCCCATGAAACACGCGGCGGGCGCAGGAGCGACGTCAAGAATCTTAGACTCTGAGGAACGCAGGCGGCGTTGCCTGGAGCTGCAGTTACCCGACACGCAGCTCTTTCCAAAGCGGAAGCAGCGTCGCGGCCAGCGCGGCCCGCCCTGCGAAGGAAGCGAAGGAACGGGCGGAGGGGTGAAACTGCGGAGAGCGTCGCTCTGCAGAGCAGAGTCCCGGCACATCTGGTTCAAGGCCACGGAGAAGCGCCAGCGGGAAACCACATGCCTCGCAAGGCTGCTGCCTAGCCTTAAACTCAAGCGCTCTCCTTCAAAAACACTGGTCATCTGGAAATAATTTTACACTTAAAAGTTGCAAGGAAAGTACAAAGATACCCACATTGCCTTTATTCGAAGTCACATATTATTATCATTTGGCCCATTTATGAGTCATTCTCTCTCCATGTGTGTTTATATATGGATGCACCTATGTTTTTCTGAACCTTCCGACAGTCAGTGGCATACACCATTGTCCCTTCTGCCTAGATACCTCAGTGCTTCTGGCCCGATGACAAAATGCCGGCAACGCCACCACGGCATGTTACCAGTGCCGGTAACTTTAACAGTGATGTGCTCCCTTTATCTAACCTACTGAATTCCAGTTTTGTCAGTCGACCTAATAACGTCCCTTTTCTCCCTCCAGAAAAGATCCTTCACACTTAGGCATCACATCCTTTCGGCCCCTGGAATCGGGAACCATTAAACGATCCGTTTTATTTTGATGAGTGCTGTCCACAACGAAAGGGACCACTGCCTTGAAGACGACCTGGGACTGTGGGCCCGCTGCCCCCTCGGGCGTCCGGTCCGGGGCGGGGTTTCCTGACAGGCTCTGTTCTCCCGGGGGGTTCCCAGAGATGACACCCTCGGCGGCGGGCCTGGAGGACATCGGCCGGCACTCCGATGCGAGGCTCCCATCTATCTCCTTCAGGTCTGACCACCCTTGGGGTAGTCGAACTGGTCACAGAGGTGTGATGGAGCACGAGTGAGCACGTGGCAGCTACGGAGCCAGCCGATCACCGTGCGCACTCACTGGCACGCATCGTATCAGGTTTGAATGCGAGTGATTCGGCGGCTGCCTGGCCGTCCGAGTGCCCCGTGCTGCACGCTTTTTATGTTGCTTCCCTTCGTCTACACGGAGGCAGCCTCCCCGCTGACCCTTGTCAAAGAACCCCATCTGCTGGTTGCCACGGTAACTGAAGGCAACCAATTGAGCTGAACAGAGTGACTCAGAAATAAAATCTGCAGCCAAAGGAATTCTGCTAAGAGTAATAAATCATTTAGTAAAAGGGGGTCCTCCACATAACGCTGAGTGCGGGGATAACATGATGGCATAACTCTTCCTGCTAGAAGGTCCGTGGCAGACCACGGCGATCAGGCCGCTGGCTGGCTCATTTGGAGAAGGAACCAGCAAAATCGATTGATGTTTGGGCTGCAAAATTTTGAATTTTACAAGAAGTGGCAAGAGAACCAGTCTAGGCTTCCAACATTCCTTACTCTCTCTTTTTTTTTTTTTTTTCAAAGTAGAACAAAATGCCCCCACGTAGCCCAGGAAACCACTGTGGCCTGGAGGACGGTGACAAAGAGAACAAATACTAAGACTGCTTTGGAATAAGAGAGCCTAGCACCATGTCTCTGCCACCAATGAACTTTCAGGTGCTCGGAGCAGAAACCGGCTGTGGTGGCTGGGGAGCAGGCGCCCACTCGAGGGCTGGGCCAACGGTGGCTGCGCTCCCAGGGTGGCGGGGGCTTTGCCATGGTCACAGGCAGCAGTGTCCAAACGAGAAAATATCTATCTTCCCTGAACCGAGGTTTCCTGAGTAAGAGGGGCAGAGGAGGAACAGACCGACAGGCCTTCCAGGGGCCGCTCTGGGTGACAACAGGCAGCACCTTGCCCGGGGGTAGGGGGGCGGTGACCCTAGCAAGTGGGCTCAGGGCTGCACCGCTTGTACCTGAGCCCCTCACAACACAGGCCACAGTTCCAGTCACGGCCCCACTCCTGGTGGCACTGCTTTGTGAACTAGGAAGAAGAAAGCTCAGACATGCTGCCTCATCCACACAGCATTTCACCTCGCCGTGCCGCCCGCGGAGGTCGGGATGGGAGACGCGGGCTGCAGGCAGTGCAAACAGCTGCCCCGACAGACAGTCACACAGCGGGAGGGGCTGTCGGACAGAGGGGGCTGTGTGTGTGCGTGTGCGTGTGCGTGTGCGTGTGTGTGTGCGCCTCTCCTCCCAGGCTGCATGCCACCAGCCTGAGAGGTGTGGGGCAGGACACTGGCGGCCTCCCCGGCCCTGACCCACAGCAGTCGACGGCAGGACCCGTCCACTAGTCACCCCAGAGACGATTTCCTGCTTAGGGAAGAGCAGCTGCCAACCAGGAGGTAGGTAGGTTGCTCCCCCACCCTAGATGCTGCCAATAAAAGGCGTCCTCTTAGCGGTAGTGACTTCCAGGGACGGAGTTAGCAGCGGTTGCGTGCGCCGTACGCCGGGGACAAGGGGACAAGCCGGCTCGGCCGCCCAGCTCCTTCGAGCAGCCCACCCAGCAAGGCAGAAACACACCTCCCGCGCGGCGCGCGTCCCGCTCCACGCTGGGGCCGCAGAGGGCCGCGGAGCTCCCCCTGCGCCTCGCGCACCTGCTCCCCGGCCACCCCCCCCCCGCGCCCCGCGATGGGCCCCGCCGGCCGCGCGCCCTCCGCGGCCCGCACCGCGCCCGCCGCCCCGCGGGAGAGCCGGGGCCGCGGAGCCGCGCGCACCTGGAGGGCGGGGCGGCCGGGGCGGGGGCGGAGCAGCTGGCTCCGGGGGCTCCGCGGGGGCTCGCGGGGCCTCTGGACCCGGGCAGAAGGAGGGGATTAAACCGAGATGGCAGTTGAGAGGAGATGGGTGAAAGCTTCATTAACTCCGAGCTCACGTCCCAGTTTCTTTCCCCTGAGAAGCAGCGAGAAAAAAGTTTGGTTTCCTTGTGATGAGAAAGGAGCCGCGTGATTGTTTTTGCTTTTCTTACCTTCTAATTTTTTATTTGTAAACAAAAAAATATTAATCATTGTTTGTTGTTGATCACGGCGGACTCAAATTTTAATTAAACAGGAAAAAATCTTGGCTAATGGAGAGGGAGAAGAAATATTACAACCCGTTTTAATTTCTGTTAGTGATTAAGCTTCTCATGTGACTTAATTGAAACTGGCAAAGATCTTAAGAACTCAGAAATGGAAATTAAATGGTGCTGAGAATGACATTTCTTCACTCTCCCCTTCTCGCCCTCCGAATTCTCGTCCAATAACTAAACTGATTTTTATGATCAGTCCTAAAATGTGCCCCGGAAAACAGGAACTTCCGAATTCCATAAAAACATTTTGAGCACTGCTTTATGACAGGTGTTTACACTTGAATCCCCTCTCCTTCCTTACAAAGTTACCATTAGTTTCACTTCTAAACCGTCCTTCCAATTCTTTGTCTCTGCTCACTCCCCCGAATTCTCCATCTTTCACTTCCCAGACACTCTTGAACTTTTGCACACGCTGCCAGTTTGAGCCTGCACAGAATAATCAGTATATTAATTCCACTCGGAGACAGTGAGATTTTTCTAACACAATCTGCCCAACCTGAACTCTTCAGAAACAGTTTGCCTTTAAAAAGAAACTCCCAGCATGAACTCATGAGGAGCGACATGTAACAGACAGTGCATGTGGCGCTGGGCGTGCAGCTCGGAATTAAAAGAGAATTTTTTACTTTGTTTCTTGGGTGCCATGTGCATAATGTGCATGTGGATGAAACTGACATCAGACATTTAAAGCAAAAAAAAGGGTGGGGGAGGGGGATGTGATAGTGGCGGGAAAGAAGAGAAAATATGTTGATAAAAACAGTAACTTCTGTTAATCTACATTTTTCAGTTACTGTCCTAATTAAGATTGTTAGGAAATATGTTGCAGTTTAATTGCATTGTTTCAAGAAATTCTAATGCTGACAACTTTGGGACCACGTACACTTGGAAGGTAAAAGGGATTAAAGTGGTAATTTCTTCCAATTGCTAGATAACAATCAAAATTATGCTTTCCACAGACATTCACCCCTCCATCCTAAATTCAGAAGACAAAGGGAGACTATCCTAACACTTAACATACTCAGAATGCAATGACTGCTGAAGAAAAAAAAAAAAAAAGAAACTTGTTTTAACCTATATATATGACACAGGAATAATTTTTTAAATATAAATACAAAGAATTCACAAATTTGAAATAGCCCTTTATCTCAAATTTGTGGGTGGTATCATTATCCTTGCAGAAAGTAGTTATTTATGAAAACAGTTATTTATGAAAGAAGTTGGCAATAATCTTCAATGATTCTCAGATGACCTTGTTTAAGATCGTACAGAGCACCTGCCTCAGCCACAAGTTCGTAAAAATGATGACAGTCTGAAGATGCATTCAGATTTCCAGACCTTTTGCCCTTTTTCATCAACTGGCTCCAGGTTTCACTGATTCCTCTTTTGGGGGAGCCTTTACGTGGTTACCCAGCAAACCAAACAGAATGTAGTTTCATTGCTCAAAGTACCTTTGACGGAAGTTGCAGTAGACATCTTAGCCGCCTAGTTCCTACGGTTGACCGCACCTAACTCGTTTTTAACCCAGATGCTGTCTCCTGCCAGATCCCATCCTCTGAGGCCGGTACAGGTGGCCTCGCTGAGGTAGCTATTAGAACCCGACAGGAAACCATGCCCCATGGGATGCGCTATAAACCAGCACTGACCAGTGACTCCCACTGGCCCGACTGGCTGCTGCGTTCAAGCTGGTTGGATGATTTGGTCAGATAAACACACTGGTTCTTTGACAGAATCAACTGCGCATTTCACCTTCCACTAACGATGAGTTACGGTTCACCTCAGCCTCGGGGTCTGTTACCTGCCCCACTGAGGAGGCGGACCGAACTTTTCCAGTAGCTAAAGATGTGCAGCAGCCCTGAAATAGTGGTAAAGTAAGACCTGTCTGCCCTAAGATGTGGTCGAAATGTCCAAAGAGCCTGGCGAAGAGAATAGACTCAGAGATCTGCGCTTGCTGAGGGGGGGTGCACAGCCTCGGCCTCCGCACCCACAACCCGACTGCACCCCACAAGCCGAGCCATGGGAGCACTTGCCCACTGTTTGGAAGGCTGCCGATGCCCTACCAGTGTCTCGGTTCTTAAACTCACATCGACATTCTACGTTGAGCACCAGAAGCCTGGGGTGTCCAATCGCTGAGTAAATGGCATGTGTGACCTAAAAGTCCAGAGTCCACTGCAGTGAGATTAGTATAATTTTTAAAATATGCCATACACAAGGCCCAGTATAGTAAAGGGACATCTCTCGCACGTGCTCAGTACCTGGGACCACATAACTCTCTCAGCGGACTAAGAAATAAAAGGTTTCCCATCTCCTGGGGTTTCTGAAAATTCTGGTGGGAGGACATATGCCCCCCAACTAGCTGGGCAACCTCCCCCCGAGAACGGCCTTTGTCAGGCCCGCAGCACGGAGCCTGGACCCCTGCAGAGGGCCACGGAGAGGACACAGAGCGGGACGGAGCGTTATTAATTACGGAGCAGAGAGAGAGGACGGGCAGGCGGATGCGGAGGTGGGGAGAGCCCGCGAGCGTCCTTGGGAGTTGAAAAGTCCCCCAGTCCGTTCTTAGAGCTGGAAGAACACTGACAGGAGAGAACAGAATACAGGGGGGAAAGGGCAGCCGCGCCCGCCCGAGGGCCGGGGGCCTCTCCAGCGGCGGCAAGGCTGTTCCCGGCTCCCAGGACCATTTGTCCCATTACACAATCTCCTGAAGCCATTTAGAGAGAGCTCGAACAACTGCCTGTACCAACACGACACATGGCTTCCCATCCCGACTCCTTGCTAATCCAGACGCTCCAACCATCTTTCTTTAAGACGCCATATGGCTGGCAGAAGCCTGTAGCTCTAGCAGCACATCTGCTTGTGCGTTTCTCCTTCCCTCCATCCCCCCAACAAAGGAGGCCTAGAGACGCAGACCGAGCGGGGGGCGCGCACGTGCGCCCCGGCCTAGGCAGGGGTTTCTGTTTAGGCTTCCTGACGAAACAAAACTATTAAAGGGATGAGCGAGAGGATTCAGGGCAGGATCGTTTTTAACTAGACAACACGGCGATTTATTTGCCTGTCAATGATTTAAAGCACGATTAGAAAAACAAAGGATGGATGGCCCCCTTTCTCCAAAGGATGATTACTTGAAAAGCGCGTCAAAGCTCTCCCTCTGGGAATCCCTGTGCTGCTTTATTCCCGCAGGAGAGGGACAGCACCCTTGCCTGGAGCTATTTCTCCTCTTCTTTCTGGTCAAGGAAGAAGAGTAGCGGAGAAATTAGCAGATCCCCAGAGCCTGCTTTGTGAGCGAGCCCCGAGCGGCTGTATGCTAATGAGTCGGCACTGACGCCCGCTTTTTTGGTATGATGAGCAAAGATTGTTGACACTGTTGAAATCCAGGCTCTCCTGGCCTGTGAGCTCACGGGCTGCCTCCTTGGAATCTGGCCCCCAGAAAGACAGGCTGCAAAAAAAATAATACATTCTACTCTCCTGATGACTGAAATCTGGCCATTTGTAACTTCGAGCAGCAGTTGGAGGTGGGGGGAGGATTCGAGATATATTCTAAAATATTCCTTCGGGCTAGGAATCAAAAAGGCAGGTGGAAGTGATGGGTTTCTTCCAAACTAAAGTTAAACCTGGTAGACACATGTGAGTGGTGGGGGCCGTGATGCTGGCTTCAGGGGCAAAACCCTGCAAGGCGGGGGTCGGGGGGGGCACAGCTATGAGACCCTCTGCCGCATAGGGCCAGCTGGGACGTTGGCTCCACACCTGGGCGGAGGGCACGCTGCCGATGGGACAGTCCTGTCATGGTGCCATCTCCCTCACAGGTGAAGAGCCACGTTTCTGATCTTGTACAGTTCTCTGAACCACACGTCGGGTGACCATACACAGGCGGTTTCCCTGGAAATACGCACAGCATAAAAGCAAAGCAAGCATTCCGTGGTTGCAGAAGTAGACACCCCCCCCCTTTTCCTTAAGACAAAGAAGGGAAAGAGAAACTGCATCTTTTCAGTGCTGAGCACGTTAGATAAAATGCCCCTTCACCTGCTCAGGAACTCTAATGGCCAAGTCTGATCGTTCCAGTTTAACAGATGAGAAGACTGAGGCGTAGAGAGGATTTTTTTTAAAAAAAGAAACAAAAACAACAACAGAAAAAAACTACAAAACTGTAACGGAGTGATGCAGCTAGGAAATGCGCAACTCGCAATGTCTCCATCACCACAGCCAGCGGGCCCCCCAGGCGGCGCACCTCCCCGGGGCGCCCAGGGGCCCGCAGCCCGCCCCGCAGCGCAGATCGCTGCTGGCTGGCGAGCCATCAGCTAGTTATAATTTGTATGCAGGCAGGGGCATCGAAATGTAAATTCCGTTTACTTGTCATCTACGATGAATGAAAATTCATGTAACTGAAACAGAAAAACACGAGGAGTTACTAAAAAAGCATTGAACATTGTAATAAAAATATCAGGATGCAGTCGTTCAAAAAGTACGCCCTTCGACTTCTTCACCGTGGGGACAGCGCCTGGGTCCCAACCACGCCGCCATTACCTAGGACTTGGTGGCGTGGTCCTTCTTTCTGGAACTTTCATCACTGCCTAGGCCTTGGTGGGTGGATACATATGTGAGTTTGTGAATGAGTATGGCATAAAAATCGCACGTTTTAATATAAAATGCACGCGGTATGTGCTATACTCCTCAGTAAAGACAGGACAGCCAGCCAAGGTGACATGGGCTCCGTTCTGTTACCGGCAGGAACAACTGACTATTATTAACAAGTCTATGATTCTCATTGCGATGTGGCTATGCAGGTAGAACGGTGAGTTTGAATTAGAAACATAAAGTCGAGGTTGAAATCTGAGCATGATCCCAGGCAAATTCTTCTAAGCCTGTTTCATTTCCAATATAAAAGGAAACTACCCGCTTCACAGGAGTGTTGTGAGGATTAGAGATGCTGTGTGAAGTGCCTGGCGCTTAGGAAATTCTCAGTAAGTGAAAATGCAGTCATGATTGTTATTATTTCTAATCAGATGGTTCAGAGGATTTACAAAGTGATGTCACACACGCAGCTTGACAACAGCCCTGAAACGTAGGAAGTGTGTCTTCTAATGACTGACATAGTCGAGATTCAATAATAAAGTAACTAAAGCGATAAGCAACATGAGCCATTAGTATTGTTTTATTTTTGTTATCTATGGAGCCCTTTCTGAGTGTAGCTACTGCACTGAGTGCCCCTCCAGCCATTTTTAAATTGTGACAGCAACCCTTCGAAGAAGGTGTTATTGATATTATGAACCTCATTTTACAGACAAGACACTGAGGGTAAGAGATGCTACCGATACTCCGGTGCACCTGGCTGGTAACTGTCAGAGCTGGGACACAGTCCCAGGTGCGTCGCCTAAACCCACGGTCCTAACAACAGCTGTCGAACAGCGAAGACAGGACTAAAAGCCAGAATGCTCTCTGGTCAAAAGGTGGTACCCTTTTGTTTGCACCACATTGTCCTGGGGTGGGGTGTACTAAAGCTACAGGACGTTGGACAGGGAATGTCCTAGCATAAAAATCTTGTCCTCACCAAATCTCCACGGCAGCTACCAAAGTCCACAGGCTCGTGGTCCAAGCAGTGTGTCTGTGCACGCTCACGCGGCCTGAACGCTGGGCACTCCCCCAGTGCCGTGAACACCGGAGCCGCCTTCTGTAGACGGTGGCGGGGCGTGACATGTGCACTTGAAGGCATCACGCACGTAACCACACCCCCACAAAGCTGTCGCTACGTGTTTGGAACCTAACATCGCGGAGATGGTCAAAAATGTCTTCGGAAGAGAATAGTCTTTCAATAAAAATTAGCTATCGGTCTAAGGCTTCCAAGTCAAAATTATTTGCCAGAGAGGCTAGCACATGTGGAGGTGGCTGATCGCATGCCGACAGGAGGAGATGTGAGCGGGTGCGGCTGGAATCTGGATTCGTGTGCACGTACGTGTGCATCCAGACGCCGCTCTCGGGAACTCTCGTTTCTGATGCAGCGGCACAAACACACCCTCTGCTCTCAGGTGGGTTTCTCTCGATCCCGCTGCTCTGTCCTCTCCTGCGTCTCTTATTCGGTTGGACCTGGACTGACCGCTCGGGGTCAAGTTCCCTCACTGGTCCTCTCCTCTTCTCTCTGCCACAGCGTCCAGGCTCCGAACTTTGTTGCTGACGTCAATGCAGTTCCAAGCAGAACAGGGTTTCAAACAAACAAACAACACACACACACACACACACACACACACACACACACACACACACACACCTGCTATCACGCCAGCACTTCCCGAGTCATCAGTCTGTGATCCCATTTTCTGTCCACGGTCAACAGCGGTTTCCTGGGGGATGCGAGCATGATTGATTATGAATAAGGGTGTTTCACTTGGAATTTTGTGCTGTGCATGGGCCCTGCAGGCTTCTGACTTCAAGGACAGAGAGCTCGAAGGCTTCCAGAGAGTGTTCTGGAACGCGTCATCGTGAGGCAGCCCCACAATCCACCACAGGTGGAGCCTGCTCATTAGCTGTCCCACTGCGAGTGAGACTAGGTGCCCCAGAGGCAGATATTTTAAATGATTTGCCCTTCATTAATTTCGTAGGCTGGGACAGTCCTGTGGTGTAGCACAAGGACAAAAATACTGTTTTATTAGCTTTGCTAAAGGTATGAGGCGGGGTCCCCCTCCCCGGTCAGGCTAGAGTGTGCTTTCCTGAACCAGCTTATCCACTCTGAACCGGCCCATTTCACATTCTTGTCCCGGAGCGGAACACAAGCCCTGAGTTCCTCTTATACATGTTCCCCTCCCTGACGCCTCTGAGCCTCCCATAGATAACGTTTGATGAGCACTTCCTATGTGCTAGGTGCTGTTCTGAACGTTTCTGTGTAAAAACTCATTCGATTCTCTTAAGAACCCTGTGAGGTAGTTAACACAATTGCCATAATCCTATAGACGAAGAAGTGCAGGCCCACATTAAGGGGCTTGTCCCAAATCACACAGTACAGCATGGTAGGGCTGGTGTTTGAAGCTGAGCCACCTGGCTCAGAACGCACACTCCCCACCACCTTCCAAACCAGCGGTGAGCGGGGGAGGGTGTGAACCCGGCCTACGGGCCATGGGGATTCGGTGACAGCCTCCCTGAGCACAAATTGGTTCAGAGTAAAATGTAACTTTAACAATCCTGTCCCATCTATCTTACAGAGTTGTGAGGAGATGATATATACGTTTTCCCCTCAGATGTGTTTACTGTTTTCTTTTCCCCGTGTGCAAAGGTCTTTTCTAGGCCCAAACGGGCTGTGACCTCTTGGAGGGAAGGGCTGGTATCTAACGCAGCTCAGTGGCCACTGTGACCGGAGCTCAGAGATCGTAATCACCATCTCCATCAGAGCCTCATAAATTGCCACTTGGGGTGCTAATTGCAGCCCCCAAAATGAAAAACCAAGGAGCCTTCGCTTTGCTAATTAAAAACGGGGGCGAAGACGTGTTCATACTGCATCTGGTGTTTAAATGCCTTTTCCAAGTGGTCTCAGAATAAGTGAAAAGGCGGTGAAATCAGCCAGCCTCACGGAGACGACTCCAGGCGATGGTCTGACCTGGCCAGGGGAAGGCGGCTAGTGTCCTCTCTTCTGGAAGCCCCTGCGGTCATGTCTGCCACCCCCACGGGGCCAAGGGACAGGAAAAACAATATCACAACATCCGCCTGAACGCAGCTAACATGATGAAAAGGGTGAGGAGATTATATATAAAGAAGAATTGCTGTCTTTCCAGAGACAGAGAAAATGGTTAATACAAATGAACAGCTGTTTGGGGAGAAAACGTTATTTTCAAAACCAGACAAAGCTCTATTTATTACATTTCAGAGACACTTAAATTATAGTGTCTGAAAGCTGTCCTATCACGGGTATTTGTGATACCTAAATTATCCCCAAATCTGAAAGGTTAAGCCAAAATGAAGACTTTACTGGGAGGCGGGCTTAAACAAAGTTCTTCTTTTCCTGAAAGGACCAGGTGAATGAACCCACCGCGCAGCATAACCCAGTGAGTACTAAGTTCCAGCACCACACTTCATGGAATCCCAACAGAATATTAAATTCAACATTCACTCAGAGATGTACACACATGCTCTTTAAAATCTAAATGCAAAATTCACTATCCCCGTTGGTCTGGTGACAGTCCTTCTTCATGCTGGTTCTCCTGGCAACACGTCCAAGCTCCAGGCCTGCCCTGGGTGCTCCCCAAAAGTCCTGGGCAGTTCTCCATGCCCCCCGAGCTGGGCCAGGCCATACGGGAGGTGCTGTGCATGGCAGCCACTGAAGCAGGCGTGGCTCCACTTGTCCCCGTCAACCCTGACCCTGGCAGGGGAGACCAGGGCTCCCCGGTGCCCTCCCCAGCGACCAGCACCTCTGGCGGCCTCTGGGCACCGCCGGAGGACACACTATCACACTCTAGTAAAAAGTTCTGGCTAAGGAATAATAAAGGAAATCATATTTAGTTGGGCCTAGGGAAAGTTAAACAACGAATCAAGTGACCAGATCAAGAGTCACTCACTTCCCTGTCCAGTGTGGACTTAATTCGGAACCTTTTCACGTCATTGCTCCAGCCGAGTCAAGTGAGCTACAGAGTTCAGTCTGGGTTGGAAAGATCGCAAAACCACGGCATGAAGAAGCATACTAAAATCCCGTCGCCTGTGATGTGCGCAGGTGCCTTCCACCCGTTTCCTTCCTCTGGGGCGGCCTGAGCCCGAACGCCCCGGGCTCTCCAGCAGGAAGGAGCCTGTGACCCTCTGCAAGCGTGCCTGCCTCTCCCCTCGCCAGCTTCTTGTTTATGGTTCTACCTTACTTCCTACACACCGCGTCGGGTGCTGTGCAGTTTAGAGAGTTAGGGAAGGCTTGCGATTTTTCGAATGAAAGGTGTTATGGCGGCGTTATGTAAATACACAGTATTATTTTGTCTTTATTCCAGCATTACTGGTTTGAAATAGTTCGGTGTGTGTAAATATGCTTAATAATGTGTATTAATTGGATTTGTTTAGTAATTCCCTGGCAGCCCAGTTAACTAAGCAACAGCAGCCTCGCCTGCACAATGAACTAGTGAGTATAGTCCCAGAGAACTATTCTTTGGCCTTTGTCCCTTCCGAATCAATTGCTAGTGAGATCAATCCACCAAGCTCTTGCGGTCACTCGCTTGAACACCGGACAGAATGACTTCTTTGTGACCTGCCATGAAAATAAACAGAGGCAGATGCAAAGGTTTATGTCACAACATGCAACTGACCCACCCTGGAGGATGGGAACAAGTAGGTAAGCTCCCCGTAAGCAATTAGCAGAACCGAAAAGCCTAAGTATGCAACATGCAGAAAAATATTTTCAGCATCACCAATACCACCAGATGCTTTAAATTGGAATTTCCAAAAATAAAATTTCTCTGAGGATCAACTGTCAATCGGGGCCATTTGGGCTGTTGGGGGCCATTTTTGTTCCCCTCCACGAACAGCCTTTTGACCCAATCATGTTGGGTCAAGAGGACCTGACCATGGCAACTCACCTCTCTTCACAGGGTTCTGAATAAAGGGTTAGGTCCAGCCCTGACTCTAGACCACAGCGCCCACATCTGCGGGCTCGCCCAGGAACACTGAGAGTTCACGTCTATCCCTACTTAAACAGCCCGAGTGGGCACGTGCCCATTGCACAGAATGGTCTTGCTACCCTCTCCATCCCAGATGGCAGACAGCCCCTTCCATGCAAATGGAGTCAAAAGCACAGGCTCTAGAATTATCAGAAAGATCAAAAGCACAGGCTCTAGAATTATCAGAAAGATGGAGAGAGGGTATCCATGGGTGACTGACAAATGAACAAAGCTCAGCAAACGGTGAGTTTAACGAGTAATGTTAATATAATGTGGGGTTTTTTTTTTTGTTCTGTAAATTATTTCTTCCCTCCCCAAATAAAAATGTGCCTTTAAGTCCATACATCATTAGACTGAGCTCTTCGAGCATCATAGGAGGTGGCTGGACAGCCACAGGAAGACCCAGGCACATGGCTGGGCCGTCAGAAGGTCCAATACAGCAGAGACCCACGCCATGATGCTGGAAGGCAAGGGCCATCAGCCATAAGTCATGTATTGCTTTTCGTCTTGGGTCTTAAGTCTAAAATTGTCCTTCAAAGTGTGGAACGCAGACAATATCATTAAAGTGCCTTATTCTGGTCTCTGTGCACAGCCTCCTCTTCTCTGCCTCCTCACATCTGTCCCTTTTTCCATTCCACATTATGGCTCTGACCACAGTGCATCACAATGTCTGTCTCCCGCACTAAGATGCTGGCTCCTTGTGAGCGGCGGCATCCTGACACACGTGCGTGCTGAATGAAAGGATGGACTGTAGCAGCCGCATCACAGTGGGCTGGACCGTGCTTCTAAAGCACCTATCGGCCTGGGATCAGACGGCAGAATTATGCAAATTTAAAGATTCGTTTATCCTCCTTATAAAATGGCTTTCTTTATAAAGGACCACTGGCCAAAGCTGACATACCCTCTTGAGTTGAAGAAGAGAAATGGCTGCATTTGTAGCAGTCACATGACTTCTGCCTTCCACAGAGCTTGGACTATTATTTTGGTGTTGTTTGTTTTTTGCTAAAGGAAAACTAGATGAAAGAGGGCAGTGCCCTGGTGCATAGAAGGCCTCGGGGACTTTCTAGGAAAATAATTCCTTGGCAGCAGCTGGGAACCTGGTGGCACTCTCATTTTACTGAAGTTGTTCAAATGCCATACAGGCCGTAGATGCTGGTCTTTTCCAGAAAGCTAAGAGGTAGGGCTTTTAAGGCATTAGGATGAAAATACGCAATATTCATTTGCGCTATTATTTGCTCACTCATCTGCTCCACAACCTACGATGTCTTTCCTACTGAGACCTGGAGACCGTGGAGAACAAGGTGGACGGGACCGCGCGCCGAGGCCGTGCTCCGGCCGCTAACACGACCCACGCCTGCGGGAACTCTGCAAGGACGCTTCCGTGATGAGCTGAGAGCGCATCCTCCCTGGGGGCAGGGGGCAAGTTACAGCCACGCTTGGGATTAAGGACTCACTTAATGGTGCCGTCCAAAGGCGATGGGTTTCAGTTCCCTTTGTTTAAACAAAAGTCCGAAAACATGTTCTGAGCTCTGGCCACAAGGGCCACCAAACTGTATTAGACACCGGCCCCTCTCCTCAACCCATGCACACCTAGGAAAAGCGCACACGGGAAAAAGGAAGCAGTAACTGCCCCTGAGGGGGAAGGTCCAGGTGTGAATGGGTGGTCTCAGAATTCAGAAGAGGAGTTCATTCAAGAAGACGTCTCCGTTGACTGTAGAGCACTGTGTATTATTGCTTAAAAAGTGCACACTGGTTTGTTTATAGGCAATGATAACCCGGAGGTAAGGCCTGGGGTGGGGAGAACCAGGCTGTCTCACTGGTAACAAAGGTTTCGGTGTGATACGTTTCAAAACACCGTCCAATGGTAACGTCGCTCAGACCTAACTGTATGTGCCAAGAAAGAGAAAACATTGTCCGTGAACGCAAAAATTTGGGGGAGGCTTAGAAAGTGGTCTTCTAAAGCGTCTCAGACACTACACGAGCCATGCCGCCGACGGTTACGAGAAGCTGGTGACTCTTGGAAACCGCACTGTGGGATCACAACAAAGACTTCGGGTTCCCCTCTCCCCAGCCGCGGGGGCCACGCGGCCAGGGGTGCCTCTCGGAGCACGCGCTGGAATAGTCAGACTGACCCGACACTCTCTCTCTTCGATCAACCTTATATTTGACTGTATTTTAGTAAATTATCCATGTAGTTGTATTTTGACAGCTCTCTTTACAGCAGTAAAACAAAATGTGTGCATCGCAAATGGCAAAGATTCAAATTTCAGCTATGTTTATCCAAAATAGCACTGAACTGCTTCTGTACTTATGCTATACTGCCTACAGCTTTACGGAAGGGAAGACAGATGGGATGAATTTAGCAGGGAAACAGCTGTGGCTTGAAGAAGAGACAAGCAAAAGTTTTGCTATCAGGCTTCATTATGTATCAAGGTACCAGTAAAATCTGTATCCGTAAGCAGCCAAAAAAGTGTTTTTCATTTGACTAGTGATAATTACCTTTTCTCAACAGCTGACAATGTTCTAAGTGGCACTGAGTAGGTAGAATAATTAAGCAATGAGATGCAACAGGCAGTGCGTTGCTAGGAATTCTGGCGTCCTCAGGTGTGCCGAGGGCGCAGGCTGAGGGGCCACTGACCCCAACCCCCTGAGACACGCAGCGAGCCCGGAAATCTGCTGGTGGGCATCCCCGTGGATATGAAAAAGGAGGAAAAACTGTTCAGGGAGACCGGGAGACGGGAGCTTATTTGTGTGACCATGACGCTATTGAAAGCAGCTTAGTAAGCTCCCACCTCCAGCTTTTCTACTCACTTTTTTTTTTTAATTTATTTTTTTAATTAATGAATGCATCATTCACACTTGGCCCCAAGTGATTGGACCTGCAGAACCTTTAGCTCACGGGAGCGGAGGGCTGGGCCAGTTACCTTCCGACTCACCTTTGCCTGTGGTGAACAAGTCCAGTCGATGCTCTTCAAGACTGATCTACTTCGACTTTCTGAGAAGGTGACAGTTCCAGACACTGTTGAGGTGGTGACCAATGACTTTGCAAGTTAGGCTCGCTCCACGTGGCCGTCCCTGGCTGTTGCTGAATCCATTCTCGCCCATAGCTCGGGGAAAACTAACAAACGTGCAACTGCAAAGCCTAAGCCTAGAGAGCCTCCTATACGAAGCAGCATTCACTGCACAAACGTTATGTTTAAAATAGAAAACCATGTGTTTTTGTGACAAAATAGTGCCTCTTTATAAATTACCTTAAATAGAGGTCTCTATATTCGATGACCCCCCCAATTTTTTTTCCATATAATATGTGCACATTATTAACACCTGATAAGTTGCTCTACTAAACAGATTTTTTTTACAAATCTAATTTGTGCCACACTGGTGAATAACCTCATGCTCCACCCAGATCAGTAACGTTAATACTGCTATGGTAACAGAAGGAAACAAGGCAGAGAAAGCCTAAAACAGGAGCAAACAAAATGTGACATGTGTATAAGAAACCCTGGAGTGACAGTGATATTGGTGGTAAAAAGTTTTCCTAAAAAGTGTGAAATTACCACGTCGCCACTGGGTGGTAATAGATGGAAAGCATCAACATACTCAAAAGTATGTGCAAACCGATTAGAAACTAATTCACTTCCTAAGTATTTGACCGTCACTATTCCCACTCTTTTGAAAAGCTGTCCATTTCGCTTCCTTTTATGTAAACTATTTTCCCCTTTAGCCTTTTTCTAACACTCTAAATTTTCAGTGACTTTGATTCCTGGCAACACTTCCCAGTCCTCTTCCCTCTGACTGCATCTTAACGAGCCCCCCACCAGCCGCGCGGGTTTTCTGAGGCCGAGGGGACCAGCTTCTGTTTACAGGCGGGACGACAGGGAGGCGCTGTAGTGACTTGCAAGCTTTGGGTCGCCCACAGCTGTTGCAATTCCAGCTTCACCTCTTAAGACTGTGCCACTGTGGTCGCAGCTCCTTCCCCCGAGCCTCGGTTTCCATCTTTGTAAACGGGGGCAAACCTTGGAGGCTGTGGTTGAGCACCTAGTGCAACGTCAGAATAAACTGTTGACAGACAACTAGGAAGGAACGCATGTTATCACGGAGAGCAAAGATGTTACTGAACTGACCTTTCTGCCATTCTCTTATTTCAAATGATCGCTTCTCTTCGTTTGCTTCTCACTGTTCATCCATGTCGCTTACATTTAATGTCGAATGAACATATTTGAAGCTTAATATTTTACTTTCTCTACCAGACTTTATCCCATTGATCAAGATTTTCATATTTGGAGGATACTGATGCTTGAGATGTGTGTGCAAGGCATGGATACGTGAAGCATAGAAATGTAAGGCACGTCTGTTGGGATTCAATTCAGAAACCGATCAGTACTCCTTGTGGGACAATAGGAACAGTTTAATGGCAGAAAAATGGCTCAGAAAGCACAGATAATGAGAACATAAAATAATGCCATATCTTACTGTGACTATAGAACTTTTAAAAAATTGCTATTATGGAGGCCAAACTATTTTAAAATTCCTCATATTAGTGTCTGCTCTTCATAGAGTTGGGAGCAACACTGCCTGGGTTCAAGTTCTGCCTCTGTCATGTACCGGCTGGGTGACCGCGAGCCTTGTCGGGAACAAGTGTATGATGCTAGTACAACCTAAGGTTGTTATAAGAATTAAATGGGTGAATAAAGGTAAGTGCTTGGAAGAAGAACAATGTCTAGTTCATAGGAAAGCACTATCCAAAATTAGCTGCTGCTATAGTAGTGATAATGCTCGTAATGATATCAGTATCATTTATTACGTGTTTCTATATACTATATAGTAATTAATATTATTGTAAGGATTTGTACATGGCGGCAAAAGGTTTAATACAATGTTCAATGGCTGTCAAACTATGGAAACTGGGGGATGAAGAAGAGGCCCTGAAGCACAAAACGAGAGCAGAGGCAGCGTCCTGGGCCGCAGAGGCCCAGGTGGGGATAAACTCCTCCTACAGCAAAGATCTTAACGTTGTCGCCTTTGCTGAATGGTCAGACTTCTTCGCAGTAAGTACGCTCCTAAACGCAGTAACTTGTTCAGACCACACAAAGGTCAAGATCAAGCAGATCTTTGTCTTGTGCCTCCCGAGCCTTCACTTAGACATGGACCCTGCAGGGCCTACAGGGAGATCGCCATCCACACCAGGATCCTTGGGAAGCGTATTTCTGACAGAGAGAGATGCCTTGGGCACTGCAGCCAAAGGGAAGAAAACCTAACCACAGTCTAGCAGCAGTGCTGTCTCACAACGTAAGTCAACAAAATCCCTGTCTCGTGGTTTCCTCATGCGGTAAATGATAACGACCACCTTCGATAACCACTTCACAGAGGGGTCGAGGAGTGCCAAGCACAATTTATAAATAACGCCTGAGGCTGCAGTCACGTAAGCACAGAAATGGTCTCTCTTTTAAGAATCGCTTTCGAGGGACTTAAATCAATGAGTTAAGGACAAAAGCTTTTTAAAAGTAATGAAAACCCGGACTTGGAACCGTACTTTGACACCAACCATCAGCAGCATTATAAATGTCGCATGTCCACAAGGATGGCCACCAGCAGAAAGTTGGGACATAAATACACTACATTCGGAACTCTGTTCCTCACGTGTGATGCCCGTCAATGATGGCGAAGCTATTGCACAGAGGGAAACTGACAGGCCCAGCGAAACAAATACATTTTTACTTAAAGGGCAGATTCTTTGCCTATATTTTCTATTAAAATTTTATTGCATTTAAAGTTACCAACTATAAATGATGAGCTTAAAAGGAAAGAACTCTGTCTTAGATCCAAAACCAACTATTAAACAACGTGGACATTTAAATAAATTTTTAGTTTTGTGATAATTTCCACTGTTGATGTGACACTGGGGAAAAAATTTCTTTCATGTCCTCAAGATCAACAGAATATGCACGCAATGAATTTGAGTATTTTTACGATCCTTTTCACAAAGAAAAACTGCCGAATAATCCATAAGCTGTTACAAAGCAAGATGCATCTGACCAAAAAGAATAGAAAGTCCGTTTATTACTCATAAAGCGTCAATGTTTCCAGCACGTGTGACGAATACCTATGGTTCCTCTACCGGTTTTCATTTTTGGAAGTTCATTGCTGAATATTCTGTGACAATCTGCTCCCCTAGAATTTGGAATTTAAATAAAGCAGATTTGGTTGCTTTTTCCCCCCAGATGAATGTATGAAGACCCTTAAAAAAAAATACAAATGTTCTTTAAAAGACAGTGTGGTGAGTATATTTAACATCTATTAAAAATATAGTATCTACCAAAAGATTTTCAAGCTGATTCTAGCTTTTCCAGCCTAATCTGACATTAAAAGTTCAATTAGATCAAAGTGTCCAGGAAAAGCACAATAGAGAGAAAATAACGGCAGAAGACCACTCCTTAAAATAAAAAGAAAATAACCGCCCCCATTACCACAAACAAATAAGTAAACTACTTCCCCTGCCTTTTTTTTTTTTTTTTTTTAATGCTGGAAATGTTCCATTATGACCTTGGCATATAGATGGAAACATAAAGTTGTTTTTTCTTATACATTTGCATGAAAACAATTGTAGGTACAACTAGCAGCTCATTTGACTCTCTTCTATCATTTCTCTAAGCAGATTCTCCCATATTAGTTTTATTACAACTGGAGGTATCCATTTTTTAAAAAAATACTATTTATGTTGCCACTGTATCCCCAAATTTGTCACCGAACTACATTTTTGCGGGTTCATCAAATGAACCCTGAAATGCCCCATAGCTTTCAGCTTCGAATCACTTGAATGGCCCAGCGACTCTGTGTCTCCTGCATGCCCCGGCTGGCTGCTGAGTCACTCAGGACATTTCTCCACTGGCCAGGGCACGATTAAGGGTGACAGCAGAACCTGACCACTCTTCTCAGACCCATTTATGGCAGCCGTTCCCTCTCGGTGAAACAAACCGAGGAGACCAGCCAGGAGAAGCGCTTTCCACGCGGGTCAACCCTGCCCGCGCCTGGCTCGTCTGAGGGACGAGCAGGCGGAGACAGAAACCTAGGAAGATGAAGGCCAGAGGAAGAGGCCTGTGCTGAGCCCCCCGGCACAGCGATCACCCCGAGTCCCCGGTGTGTGCTCTGGGAGCGTGGGCCTAGAGTGCGAAGACCATTCTGACCCATTTTTTGTTTGTTTGTTTGTTTCCTCAGGGCCCAGGACAGTGTCCAACCAAATATTGTGATGAATTTGAAACTGCTGGTTTGTTGGGTAACATTATCAAACGCACTTTGCCTTTGAAATGTGACGCTAACAGAGGATCCTAATAAACCGAAGCACATTTGTAAACATTATGAGGGGAGCTTTCTACAATGAATTATGCTGTTAAGTGAAGAATGACCACTTAACTAATCCTCTTTTTAAATTTGGATTTAATAATATTAAGTTTGTCTAAAGTGAATTATGATGACAACAGCGTGGCTTTCTATCAAGCTGAATCTGGAGTAAGACGTTTTGAATTAGGGTCATTTATTAAAATTCAGAGCCTCCAGTCTCTTAGCGATTGAGTATGATCAAGATAGACAGAAGTAAAGCAATGAACTGTTTAGCGGTTGGACCACTTTTTCATGTTAGGGGAAAAAAAATAAAACTTCAGAACTCCCTAGGAATTGTTTTGCTATAGGTTTAAAAACTTTTCTTTCTTTTATTCTGAAATAGAAAGATTCCCTTCTTTTAAAATTGTACGTTTCTTTAAACACGTGTCCTAGATTTCTTGCCTTAGAAATGATGTCATTTTTATCATAGTGTGTATCGCTTAAAAATTAATATTGCTTTTGATTATCGAAACGAAAACAAACACTCTTATGAAGTTACGTGAAGGCAGAGTCTATTCACGTCACTTCCGCCTTCCCCGGGAAGCCCTCTCTGATGCACCCCGAGGCCCGGCACAGTGGGCGGCAGGCACACTTGTGTTTACCGACATCCTGGCCAGATAAACGGCGGAAGTGCCATGTCGCTCGCCACGCAGGATGCAGGAGCAAGGAAAGAGCCGTCCTCTCAAGCTGCTCACACTCAGTGGGGACACGGGTCCGTGTGACCAGGAAGACTGTGGGGTCCCCGAAAGGACCATGGGTTTTAGAAAATCTCAGCTGTTTAATAACTTCGCCTCTGACAAAGACTCTCTCCTTGACCAAACCCAATCGGCTTCCTCCCAGCCCTCTTCTCCACTAGGCTTTGACCTTGGGCTCGGTGTCCACCCTCGGTGGGCCTACATGCCCAATTTTAGCAAGAATCTTGTCAGTTAACAGAAAAATCTCCCATCCATAGATATCTGATCAACCTAGAAATCTGATCAAAATCCCTATATCCTTTCACCATCTTCCTGCCGGGACACCTGATGACCCTGGCCTGCCTTTCTGGAAGAATCCCATAGGCTCGGTTTTAGCCAGGATACCCCAGAACTCGGTGCTTTCTTAGGAGTTTTCTATCCGCTGATCGCCCCGCCCCACCCTGCTCCTTGGCTAAACGCCGCTTTTCCTCGCCGTCTTTGGAACTGAGCCCTGCTCTACACACACTTAAGAGTGTCTCCTCTCCAGACTGCAATAATTCTTTGACTAACATTTGATATTTACCACTTTAACTCCTGTCAGGCTCTGGTTTTTCCTTTGATACCTCTCCAAGACTCACTCTGCTCCTTTGGAGAATGAATTATTATCAATATATAGACACAATGAAAGATAACACGTTACAACTGAGCTGGAGCCAAATCCATATTAGCCACTCCAAAACACACTACGCCTTTTCCTACGTACTTAAAAATACTCGTTCTAACACTCCCCAAGGCACAGTGACATCGGCATGGCTGTGGTATGCCGGACTGCAGGCAAGGAGAAATGCCTTTAGAGGGTGCAACACCTCCCACAGCACCCCAAAACCACACGTAGGCCCCTCGGTCCGGAGCTGACTAGTGTGAGCCTTGTGAACAGGAAGCTCTGAATTTTAGCCCTTTACAATTAGTTCCCACGAGCTCCGCTTGGCCTCTGTGCCTGAGGACTCACTGTCTCAGAGGAAAGACAATACTAATAATCCATCTTGCACACTGCACAGGGAAAAGAAATATCTATTTCATGTTTTAAAGGTCAATGAATATATAACAGCCGAGATAGTTTGAAGCAAAATACCATATTCATCAGTGAAATAGAGAGAAAGTTTTAGCAGCATTCATCTGTTCTCATTTTAAATTACCACAGTATGCAAATTAGATATTAAAAAGCATCAGGCAAAAATCTGAGCTAGGTGCGAAGAAAGCTATCACAATCAGAAGCAAATTTGTGACTGCCTGAAGTGCAAGAGTTTGCCAAATGGGCTGGTACTCAGCTTTTACTACTAATCCGAGTTTATGCAAAGCCAATAGAAAGATCCCAATTATTGTTAAATACCCAGAGTAGAAATTTGCTGCTAAACTGCTGGAGAGTATCGGTCTCAGGTTGGCTTTTGTAAACATCTTCTTTTATGTACTGACATTATCACAGGAATACCGCACACGAAGCTGAACTTTAAACACACAGTTCCAGTGATAGATACAGTCTGAAGAAAATAAACCAGATACAATTTGGGTTAGAGACTGAATTACCTGATTTAAAAAAATATATATATTTTGCTGCAGTTGAGAGAATCTACTTCGCCAGGAATGGCAGTTATTCTACCAGCTTAACATTTTACAAGACGATGGATGGCAAAATGAGCTAACCTGATCATTCTTAACAGGGTTTTCTTACGTCCAGAACATTCGCACTATGTCAATTGTACAGAGGCGGGTTTGTGATTCACACTCTCAGAGAGCTCAGTGGGCCAATATGCTGCATTGAGCCATCAGCCTGCTATTTAAACAACACCCTGTCTGGTTTCCATGGAACAACTACCTCCCAAAACAAAATGAACCATCGTAAGTGAAGCCAAGGGGGAACTCGAACTCCGGAGTGCTGCACATTCTCTAGCCCAAGTGTCAGGAGACCTGGCCTTCGACGCTGTGCTGACCCTGCTGACCAGGCCTGGGGCCTCGAGTCGGCCAAGAAGCGTGTAATTTAGAGTCAAAAATGGCCCAGGTGACCACTCGTCCAGCCTACGAGACAAGGAGACAGACGCCCACTCCGGTGCCAAATCAAACTCTGCTTCGAGACCAGCGTAACCCCGTTTGAGTTCCCAGTCTTAGGATGCTTTAGCTACTTCCTGCGTCCTGCAGTAACATTGTGCTATTTAATCAGCTCTGAAAAATGGGGATAATCAATGTCTCTTCAACCTCGCAATGCCTAATACTCAGAATGTCGCACTTGTTGAGTGCCTTCTAGATGCCAGGCATTGTTCTGGGCAGTGGGAAATTCGTGATGAGCGAGACAGACAAGGAAAACCAACAGGGTAAGTGCAGAGAACAGGAGTTCTTCAAGGTTTTGAGAGTCTGATGAAAGCTCGGATCTAGAACCTTGCCAGGCACAAGGAAGGCATTCCAAAAAGAACTGGCTCGGCTTCCCAGAAAAGAAATGCGTGCACACGAAATTCTGCATACATTTCCTGAAGATGCACAGCCCATGTATGGATTTCCAGCTTCAGAAGCTCAGTGCAGAGACGGGAGAAATGGTCTATGACGCTGGTGAACCGAGCAGAAGGAGGGTCTGAGGAGTAGGAGGAAACGTGCTGCAGCCAGACCGTTATAGGCAGCGGCATGACTGATGGGCAAGAGAAAGCAAAAGGGCGAAACGGAAAAGCAGATGGAGGGATCTCGCCGCCTCGGAAGGGCTGAGTCAGGGAGGCTTCCGACGAGAGGCAGAGGCAGAACCTGAGCTGGCCTGTTTTCTTTTTTTTCTTTTTACTGTTTACATTTCTTTTACAAAAGTACCACATGCTCAGTGCGGAAAACTTAGAAATTATTAGAAAATGTGAAGGAAGAAAACACACCAACAACCCCATTGCCTGGAGACAGCGAATGTATTACATCCATTCTCGTCTTTCTCGTGCCTGTCCCGGTGTGCGTGTGTGTGTACGTGCGTGCATGCGTGTGCGCGCATGCGTGTGTGCATGTATGTGTGCGTGCACACTTGTATGCGCGCGTGAGTGTGCATGCATGTGCATGTGTGCGCGTGCATGTGCGCGCACATGTGTGCATGTGTGTGTGCATGTGCACACATGTGCGTGCCTGCGGTGTGTGCTTGTGTGTGCACATGTGTGGCATGCATGTGTGCGTATGATTGTGTGCGTGTGTGCGTGTGTGCGTGCGTGTGTGTGTCTGCACGTGTGTGTGTGTGCTATGCGCGCATGTACAAGGTTGCAATGTACAGTTTACTTTTTACTTGAGATCCAGGCTAGTTTGAGTGTAAGTACATTTGAGGCAAGAGCTGGGGCAGAGTTGGATTAATTTGCATAATAGAGGGGTAAGGGATTTGAGGTCCCCATGGGATGGTCAAAGTAAGTTCTGGGGTGAGGAGAAGCAGGAGGGAGATAAAAAGTTCCAGAGTGAAAGTCTCACTAGAGGCTGTCACGCCGTTCCTGAGGGATGGGCAGCATAGAGTCTCCATCCTCTTACCATGCCAGCGGTGCCGCCCTGCGGGTCAGCAGTGCTGTCGTGCGTGTGAAGTCCTCTTGAGAACTCCAGGAGATGCTCAGTGCCACATAGGAGTGGGCTCTGGAAAAGTGTGAGTCTACATGTGTGGGACACAGAAGTTGGAGTGTGAAGAAGATAAACTATTCTGGGTGCATATCTATACCTATATATCTATGTTTTACAAAAAAAATTGCAATGTATAATATACACTAGTTTTATCCTATTTCCCTTAGATATATACTTTGAATATCCATCATATCAATAAACATTTTTCTTCCAACAAGTAATTCTATTAGAATTTTAGAATTCCATTGTAGGGAATTTATGTAACTTGTTTACGTGACTTATCTCTCAATGTTGGATATTTTGATTAATATTTTGAGTTGATTATTTTCAATGTTCTTCTCTTAAAAATAATCTTACTGCTTGAAGTCATAATAAGAAGCAGAACTGACCAAAGAGAAGTAACACTGTACTTATAGACTGTTTTATTATCTATTTAGGTGTCCGGTGCAAGGGAGGCCTCTTACTAGTACCAAGGAGAGTGCTAGGCGTATGGTAAGTGCATTGTGGGGGGTGGGGTGGGGGCAGCCTGGCTGGGAGTTTGTTAAACATCGCTACCCACTACCGACGTTTAACAGACTTAACTCAATCACAATTTCTCTTCTGATACAATTCTTGATACTCGTTTCTTGGGATTGAAATTACTTATTGTAAAAACTACAGATCGAGTTTAAACGGTCATAAAAATAAATGATGCTTAAATTTGAAAATAAAAATGGAGACTTGCTTTAGGGAAAATCTAAACCGAACAAAGATATGACCAACAAATACCCTTTTAAAACCACTGGCTTTTAAGGTACTTTGCAGGTTCATTCCCAGAGATATGAAAAATATCACTGGGATTTAGATGAAAGAAACAGGTACTAACAGCAGCGGGCGGGGGTGGAATGACCTCACTTCTCACATCCCGTCAATCGCTAGCCAGTTCTCCAGCCCATCTCCTCTGCGTCTCTCTGCTAAGCACTCATCATTTCAGATCTCGTTTCCCTGCCTGGCTCCCTTAGAATCCATCCTTCACGCCGCCACCAGAGTGAGCTGTCTGAAATGCAAACCGGCTACCGGCTCCTGCTGAGATCCTTCATTGGCTCCCGGGCCCCGCAGGGCGGAGCTCCTGCGGGTCTCCGCTGCGTCCTCGCTTCCCGCCTTCCCCGCCCCGGCCGACCATCGTGTGCCCACTCTTCCCTTTCCAGAGCTTCCCTCCGGTTCTCCCCTCAGCCCAGCACGTGGCCTTGCGGAGCCTCTAGAGTTGAGTTCTGGCACCCCTCTCCCCCAAAAGCTCCCTCACGTCTGCCAGGCTGGACGTGACCCGCATCCGTGACTCGGTGCTGCTCCACGCGTCTGTGGCCGAAACTCTTTACCACATGGGACTCTCCACAGCTTCTCTATCCATGGCCCGCGGTGCCAATCATGTAATAGGAATTCGGTCGCTTTTGTCTTTGTTTTTGAATGGATCAAACTGTACTGTAGCTTTAAAAGGTCGAAAATAATTAATAAAGCCAGGTGAGCTCAAATCCTGATGGTTTGGTCGAAAGCACTGAAGACATATGGAATCAGCAAATATTAATCCTAACCATTAGCTAACAGCTTTTAGGTTAAAAACAATTTCAGTTCCTAGAGAATTCTTCATGAATTCAACATAGCTTTGTCTGCTGGGATGTCTGAGACCGAGGACCCATGGTTCACACCGAGGACTTCAGTCTAATAAGAAAGAAGGACATAAAATGCCACAAATACAGCGCTCCATGCGCTAAAAATAGGACAAGAGGAGGTGACTAACTGGGACAGGGGGCTCTAGAGCTCAAATCCTCTGTTGGCCCCACCTCCACCCATCCCCCCCACTCCTACCCAGAAGGCAGTTCTCCTGTGAGCTATCCAGAGATCAGGCCCAAACACATCTCCTTGGGGGCATTTACTCTCCACCCTGAAGCGGGGAGACGGAGACGCCCAGGACGTGAGTGAGGGCCTGCAGGAAAGGGGCCACGCGGGCCGCCTGGCGCCCCGTCTGCCGGCTCTCAGGCCTCCCTGCTCTCAGCAAGAAGCCGGAAGGAGTCCAGGAGTCTGTGGCCCAGGCAGCTCGCCATGCAGGGCACCCAGTGGCCTCAGGCACAGTAAGAAATACGAAATACAACACTAACACTGTGTTTTACGGGCCATGTGGAAAAACGGGAGCACTTCCAGACACGGGTCACAAAAATGAGTATTTTAAAGTGGGAGAGATCCAGAAATAAATTTGTTTTGAACAAGAAATTATCTCTTTTCCAAAGGCTGTTCCGCCTGGTGACGTGAAAGAAGAAAGTTATTTTCCCAGCCTCAATTGCACATGGCCGCCATTACCTACATTACAGAAGAAACCACTAGCATTATGTAAAATGTCAAATTGAGCTGATTAAAAAAAAAAAAAACTCTTACAAAATTTGCAACTTAACAATAATTCTTTAATACTATTAGGCCATTGGGGAAACTGAAAGCTTGGAAAATATATAACTCATTCCAAACATACAACTCACTCCAAATGACTGTCATAAAATCTGTAAAGTCAAAGTCATTTGTATAAGTCCTGATGACCTTCAGCAGCGGCTCTATTAAACTTGACCTACGAACCTTGCAAAGTGAGGACCAGCTAATAACACAGTGAGTAAACAGCCTGAGTAGAGCGAGGCAGTTATTTGAGTTTTAGTGAGATCAAAGCATATTTAATAGTTGTGGTTAATATTTATTGAGTGCTCGTTGGTTGTACATCATTATACCATAAAACTTTAGTTTTATGTTACTTAATGATAGTAATGAGACATGTGTGTCGGCTGGTTTTTCCAAAGGTGAAGAAATAGATGAGAGGTTATAAAATAGTTTTAAAAGTTGCACATACACATCAAATTCTGTTTTGACCTCATTACTTTTCCTTTTCTACAGTTTTGAACAATTTAAAAAGATGAGGCAGAAAATAAAAAGGTGACATATTCATTTACGAAGTGCCAGGCACTGCGCTCCATGCTAGCGAAGCCAAGAGGAGTAATTATGATGCCCCTGCGTGCCTGATCGGAGAGTTGTTTGGACACAGCATTTTGCTGAGAGTGGAGTTAAAGAAGGCTTCACCGAAGAGATGACAGCTGATCTAGCTCTTGAATAGCTCTTGAAATAAGAGGTCTCCTGGCAGAGAAAGGAAAGGCATCCCAGGCTTCTGGAAAGCACAGGCAAGAGGGCCTGGGCTGCGAATTCTCAAAGGCAAGGGTAGCTTTTATTTTACTGATTTTATTTTATTTTATTTTATTTTATTTTATTTTATTTTATTTTATTTTATTTTATTTATCTGGGGGCATAATTATGCCTTTTTAAATTAAATTTATTGAGGAGACATTGGTTACTAAAATTTTGTAGGTTTCAAATGGACGAATTCAATAATATATCATCTGTACATTGCATTGTGTGTTCACTGCCCAGAGTCATCTTTTTAATCCCTAAACCTAACACCGGTCCTGGTTACCTAGCTGCCTGGCACTCAGTAAATATCTGAACGGTGTGTGTATCAACAGTGAATGAACCAATGAATACATTAATAAAGACCCGTCTTCCTTCTCTATACATTCCAAAACGATTCTAGATCTCTGGGAAGGAGGAAGACCGTAATGACAAAAAATCCCTTTTGAGAGCCCATGAACGGAGGAAAAACAGAGATGCTCACTCTTCTCGCTCGTCACCGCCTGACTGGTGGTGAGAGAGGAAACCAAGTCATCCCGGCCTCGTTCCTCCCTCAGTCCATTCCCCGGATGAATCCCAGGGCAGGTCTGGCCCAGGGCAGCGGAGTCCCGTGGCTGGCGGGCAGGTGCGGGCGGCAGCTGCAGCCATGCCGGCCCTCCCTGCCTGCGCGTTAGAAAGCGCGGACTTGGGAATCGTGTCCGCGCCAGGGCCATGCGCGGCCCTCCCTGCCGGCGCGTTAGAAAGCCGGACTTGGGAATCGTGTCCCGCGCCAGGGCATCAAGGAATCAAAGCAAAAAATAAAACCGAGGGTAGCATAGGCGGGATCAAGGCATGAAGGAGGACCATTCAGATCCTCTAAGACGTGCCACCGTGGGTCACTTCCACACTCAGAGTGGTGACACGTATCCAAAAACATCCCTGTGGCCTTCACGCCACAATCCTCATAACCCGAGTGCAAGATTTTAAATTTTTCAACTTTTTATTTACAGTGTTTTAAGTAAAGGCTACTTAAGCTTTAAAATGATTACTAATTTCTAAGACTTATCAAGGCTTTTAATATAGTGACGTGCATTCTGACCCCCAAAGAGTGCACGGTCTATGCACTATGTCCCCAGACTAAAACATCCGGCATTGCTTTCCTCAAAGGCCGTTTGGAGGGACCGAGTGTCCACAGAACACACAGGGAAAACCACTGCCCACCCCCTTTGGGCCACAGCAAATGCGGCGAGGGAGAGAAGAGGCAGTTACATAGCGCATGTCTTTGGTAAAGCAGCTGTGTGCTATAATCGTCATCTTGATAAATACCACGACCTACTTAAGAGAAGAAAATGGAATTGATGCTCAGACCAAAAAAAAGAAAGAAAGAAAGAAAACAGAAAAATTATATTCGTCCAATTTAGAGGAGGGTATTTGTTCATTTCTTGTTGATTTGTTCATTCATTGTCTAGGAGGGAGGTTTCATAGTGCCCTTCAAAATCCAGGCATGAGTCCTTAATCCAGGAATTTATCTAAACCCATTTGAAATTATTTGCATTTTTGGCAATAGATCCTCCTAAGAAAGCAATCCTTCCAGAACTTTATGTGAGGAGTAGATCAGCTCCCTAAAAAAACAAAGCAGGGCTGCATTTCCCAGCATGCCCAGCGGAGTAGTTGGTCACCTGAAAATCTGCATGTGAGGGGCGATTCCTTAGGCTGAAAGGTGGCCAGGGCTTTGACTGCCACAGGGCCCAAGAATGTGCCACCGGCCCAGCTTTGGAGTGGAGTGAGGCTGACCCTCCTAATCAGGGAAGCACAAAGGGGACAAAGAGGTTCCCTTTCTTCTGCCTCCAGGTTGTTCTCGCTCTGGTGTAAAGGGCAAAATGGTGCATGGCAAACACAATGCAGGTTCTTTCCATAAAACTAGTTAGTATGTTGTCCACCTTCATCTGTCTGATTCCATCTGTCTGACTCCGGTAGTTCCTGACCACCTGATGGACCAACCCTTCCCTTTTCTCTCTGTTACGTGTACTGAGTGTCCAGGGGTACACTCACTATGATTACAGCCACCGACTGCCACTCTCCAGCACGACTGGGCCCAGCGGCTCCCACCAGTCATGTCACACTACCCGAAGTCAACTGTGTTTCTTCCCAAGCCTGGTTATGCTGCTCGCAGAAGCATAATTAATTTTTAGTGAACTCGGAAATACGATTGTTAAAAAAAAAGTTCGCAGATCCTATAAAAACAATGTAGAATAATTTAGAGAGTGCCAATAAAGTTGCGTTTTTTAAAAAGTCTGTCAAGTTGGGTGTGCATGAAATAACTGGGAAGGGTTGGTGGAGGAGGGAAATTAGAATTGTGAATTCTGCAGGGAGGCGGCATCTCAAGTGTCTTCATTTCTTTTAGAGGAGCCAAAGATGCAGTCTGGGCGTGGTTTATCCAGAAAACATGATGCGGCACTCCAAAGCGGGTGACCCGCACCCAAAAATGTCTTGGTCCAGTGTATCCTTGCCGGGGTTTCCTGACCTTCCAACCAACCATCCAGCCTCTTCTGGTCTAGAGCTTCTGGGATAAGACAACTTCTGCTAAACGTCTCATTATTTATCTGCACTGAACGTTTCCCCTTTGATTATTAGTACTGGCCATCTCCTTATTTATTCTGGGAACAGAAGAGTTATTGAGGGGTGCAACAGAAGACTCTAGACCAGAAGTCAGAACACCTCGCTTCTAGTAGTTATCCGAGCCGTCACCTTGGAAGTCATCTTATCTCTTTGGGGCTCAGTTTCCTCACCGATGAAGTGTCTGTGTTGGGGATAAGGATGGAGGGTAAGGAGTAAATGATCAGAGAGGGAGCTGGACTACATAACCTTTCAAATCTCTTCTGAGTCTTTAAAATGCCATTCTATGCAATTCAACTCATAGAAGATAGGTGGAGTTCCTAAAAGCATTTATGGATCGTTACTTGGAATATAAAATATAAATACTTGGAAAAAATATAAATTTATTGTTAATGTTGAGAATAAGTAAGTTTACTTGAAAAAACTGAGGATAAGTAAGTTTACTTGAAAAAATTAAAATTATTTAGAATTATTAAAATTATTAAAATTATTTAGAAATTTTAATTACAAAGAAGAAAATATGTAAAATTATTAAAATAAGATTTAAGTTACCAACATCAAATTGATCACTGATATCCTTATAATTTGAAAATAGAAAAAAAATCTCTAAGATGTTACATCTCAAATGTTTATGCTTTCTATAATAAAAAAAAAACTTTTGTAAGATACTATTTTTATTAATTTAGGGTAGATTACAAAACTTACAAAGCTGTAGTTCTGAGAATAGTGTGTAATATAAAATTGTTTAAATAACTTCCAGTATTAATTTTACAAATACAAAACTACAATCACTGATTGAAGAAAATAAAGACTCAAAGAAACATATGCTGCCTTCTTTAAAATCTTTAGTTCTTCAACAGAGCTAAAATGAAAAATTAAGCTCAAGACTCAATTTAAGTCACAACTGAATTTCTTTAATAGCAACAAGGCTTACCAAAAACATGTTTCTAGACAAAAAGAAAATTTTAGAGGGCACTGCCTAACATAGTGTTTTGATATTTCTTTCATTTTAATTATTAGAATGGTGCCTGACTTACTTTGAGCCACAAAAATTACACAACTAGACTCATACACAAAGGTAAGAGATTTAAGCCTAAGTACCTACCATCTTTTAAAATAACCATTTGCCATTGTGAGTGGGAAAAGTTAAGAGTGCAGCATTCAGTTTTTATACTGCCTTAGAGTCGATATCAATTTCAAGTTTTCTTTTATGATTCAGCTATTCCAAGAGTCTGAAAATATTTCATTAAAAATTAATGTGTTACCCACACAAATGGCAAATATTGAAAAATAAGAATATAAATAAAAAATAATAAAAATAGTAAGTCTACTAATACTGAAGAGGAAGGAAGACAGGAGGGGGAGGAGAGCGTGCGAAAGGGAGAGAGAGTTTAAACATCCGGTTTCTATTCTGGACCATTTATAGAAACAGACAGACACAGCAAGCGGAAGCCAAATATATTCTCGGGCTCTGACAGGATTTGTTTTCTATCTTGTCATTATTTTTACTATATCCTCCCTAATAATATTTCTCCAGTGTTCTAGCTTTCCTGATGGACAATACCAAGCTCATTAAGGGCGTACAAATGAGCATCATGGGGGACTCAGGCGCACCCACGGGGTCTGGCTGCCTCGTGCGCCTCTTCGCTGGGGGTTCGATGCTCTCCCAGGGACCCTGCAGCACGAAGGCGCATGACCATGGCCACTTCACCCCCACCCCCATTCCCAAACCCCTTCGAATGTATTTCTTAAGCTCCAACACAGTATCCCTGGCAGAGCAGTCAGTCCCTGGTCTGCCACACAAAGGTGAATGCACGGTGCCCACTCGGTAGTGCTGGCACAGAGGCGACACACTCACACGACGTGCAGCCCCTTTGTTCTTCTCCTCGGAGTGAGTCCACGTCAAACAGTGAGCACCACCAACCTCACGCCAGCTCCGCCCTCTCAGTTTAAACACCATTGACAGGCGCCACGTTGTGTACTGAACGTGCAGCCGTGGCGACACACTCATCCCTACATCGAAGTAAAACACAATAGAGTTCCCCTGCACCAAAGAATGAGGGAACTATTTTGAAAATATGAAAGATTTGTTGATGCAGACTATAAAAACATCTCTTTGCATCAAAATACGTGTCCCACTTCATCGCACGCTGATTATTTTCTATAGAATTTAAATTGTACATGAAATTATAATTGTGTCTTGTTTAATGTAAATTGATTGTCTCAATTATTGGGAAAGGATTTGAATTTTAATGGACTATTTTGCTGGAGATGTGCCAGGCAAATCAGCAAAAACTCTAAGAGCTCTAACTGTGGAGGTGCACAGCCGAACATCTCCATGAATCGGGAAGGACCGAGGGGTGTCAGCACTGATTCCAAAGTGGCCCCGTCAGTAAGTTTGTCTCCGTGAAGAAGAAAGCAGCCATTACCTTGCAGTGTGGGAAGATTCTGGAACAGCGAGGCTGTAATTTGGTTTCTCTCTCTGAAAAATGGTAAGATCCACATACTAGTAGCAAGGACTTCTGTGGCTTTTTAAAATGTTCTTTCTACAGAGTAGGTGATCTGTGAAAGTGAGGGCTTCACCCTGAAGGTAGAACTGACACAAAATCGAGCACACTGTGTCACACGCTTGGATGTGCCACCTGAACGTCTGAGGGACGGCCACCCCAGGAAGCAGGCTGCAGACACTCCCAGCATGCCACGGAGTGACTGCCCGCCTGCCTCCTGTGTGTGAGCCCTGTGCCTAGGAAGCCAAACGAATCTCCTCCGTATTTCCATACACGGCGAGAGCAAACCTTGGCCGTTTTGCTGCCCAGATGGTTGCAATATTTTTATAAATTACAACCAGCGATGCCGGAGGTATATAGATACACATCCGCCTGAAACTGCCAGCCTTCTAAGACCTTCTTCTCAAACCCTCAGCCTTCAGAAGCCCTGTTGCTATAGGTGTAAAAATCACCCCTGGGTATAACGTGGTGAAGTATTTACTACACGGCCAAATTTACACCTCAGCTGAAAACCATCATGAATTTTACTGCTATCTACTTGAGATATTTTAGGAATTGAAAAGACAAGGTTTTATTCATTTCAATCTCGAGCCAGCTCCTTTGCAATGGAAAACTGGCAGTATCAATCCAGACATACATACAGATGTTATAGACATAATATCATCTAAGATTTGGGCCAGTGAATAAAGATTTCTTCTCCTATGTGTCACATTTTCCTGAATGAATTTCTCTGGTGCTAAAAAATCAAGCAGATTATAAGGCATTTCTTTCTATGACAAAGTCAAAACGGGCCATAAATTATGGCCAACTACAGTTTTGATGGATTTCTTCCTAAGTGCTGATCTGACTTTAATACGATCTCAGTGTTAAGATAGTTCAATGTCTACTTGTCCTTTAACATTTTTTCTAAGAACCCAGAGTTTCCTGGCAACTGGATATTTGATGAAAAACCCATGTTTCACGATTAGTCTTAGATTTTAGATAAACTGCCTAACAGTGTGAATTCTAATAAAATGCCACACCTAAGGCACACCACCGCACTGTACAATACTAGGAAATCTGGCCACGCATGGATATCCAGAAAAAAAGAGCCAAAGCAAAGCTACAGAACCACGGAAAAAGAGAGAAAAGTAATGTAAAAATGAGGGGAATACCAGACAAAGAACGAGAAGACGAAGAAGTCGCAGATAAGTCGCACTGGTTGATTAGAAAACAATTCAGCACGAACAGCACGTTTGGCGTCTTAACACCCATGCTCCCGCCGCCCCCCACATTTGCAGAAGACGGGCTGAGCTTGGCTTAGTTCCGAGTCAGCAATGCATCAGCTAGATGGATACCTACTTTCTCCTAAGGACACATTGGCCTAGCACATACACATTAGAATTTGGAGAAGAGTGACTCAAAAACCACTTTAATGCTTGCTTTGCTGCATTGCTCTAAAACGCCTTTGAAATACCTGCTCTTTACAACTGCAGCTTATTTTCCACGGATGATAAGGAGAAAACGGATCTGCTCCTGCTCATACACCCACAAAATACTTCGTGGGTAATAGCCATTTTTAAAATTAATTGATTTCTAGAAAACGAAAGCCCAGAAAGTATTACACTCTGTATCGCAAAGATATTACCATAAAACCAAATGTTCTCTCTAATCCGCTAAACTTCCATCACCAGCGATCCGCGTGTTATACCAGTGAAAACAGTTCATGGCATTCACTGCTTTACCTCCATAAACACATACGCTCAACTGCACAAAAGAAAACACTTTTGAAAAGGACTAAAGGTGAAGTAATCACCTCGGAAGTTATTTTGTTCAAAATTGCCAAAGAAATGTCAAAAACAACATGGAATCCCTCAAAAGAGTTAACTTGTTTTGTTCATCGAGTCTGGATTTCATCCTCCGTGCAACATCAAAGAGTTACAAGGACACGCCAGAGCGTCCTGCCCGCGGGACTGCACCCCGGCTCTGGCCCAGGGGTCCTGCCCGCCGGGCTGAGAGGGCAGGCAGCTCCTGACCTGGCCGCCGGCTCCCCCACGTTGGCCTCGGGATGAGACCCTCAAACGGGGCCCGACAGTGAGTGTTTCTGGAGAGAAAAGTGAGGGTTTTTTTTTTTTTTTTTGCTGTCCTATCAGCAGAGCTTATTTAAAGGAAGGCGGGCTATTCTGTGTTTTCCTTTTCCTCTGGCTTATTTTTGTTAAATGATGATATACTATTAAGTTTGAACTGCAACATAAAATGAAAGAGTTTATTATTTTAGGTAACGAAAACATACATTGTTTCTCATGTACCAGCAGCTCTAAGCTCATTTCAGACCCCGTAAGAACTGTTCTCCCCTTTCTACAGACGAGAAGACTGTCACCAAAGGGTGACGTCATCACCTGCCAAAGGTCCACAGCCCGTTCAGGGGTGAAGCTGGGATTGGAACTCAGCAGAAGGCCCCAGAAGCTGCATGCTATTAACCTCTAAGCATCATATCCTCTATTAGTAATTAATTTTTTTAAAAAACCTCATTTAGTCTTGCCGTAACCTGGAGAGGTATCTAAGGCACATTAGCTTGAAAAGTCCCTGGCAGAGCATCTGACCCTTAGATGCCATCCCGCCATTTCCGAGTTGGTCTGGGAAGCTCTGCTGGGGAGCTCTGTGGTCTGGGGCTCTGGGGACCTGCAGCCGGGCCACTCAGATGCTGGCTCGCTGAGGCGGCTCAGGGCGCCGCAGCGCACTGGCTGAAGCGTGGGGCTTTGGCCTCAGGCCACCCCGCTTCCCTAACTGTCAAAGCTAAGTCACTGTGGGCAAGTCACATAATTTCAGAGCCTCAGTTTGCCCTTTAAAAATGAGGAGACAAGAATATCGTCTCGATAGAATTGATCTAATGGTAAAATTTAATATAGCCTCTCTGCCACAGCTTTTTCGCTGACAAACTGAAGTCTTGGGTTCAAGGTCACGAAGTCCCTAACAAATACCGTGATTCTACAATGCTGTGGCCACAAGACCGCTGATTATAAAAATAACACTGTACTATATTCTTATGTTTTTCCCCAAATTTTCACACCTATAATGTGATTTGACCATCGTAACTATTCTGCTTGGTATTTAATCCCCATTTTATGGATAAGGAAGCTGAGGCTGAGTTTATCAGGCCTGTCCATAAAGCAGGTTAGCAGGTGACAGGGTTGGCCCACAAGCCCTGAGCTTTTGCTCCCTATCCAGCGTTCTTTCCTTATTACAATTTCCTATGTTTTCAGAGAGGACTTTCCTGCTTGAAAAGCTTACAATATAAATGGAGAAGGTGAAAGAATATGAAAAAAGAAGAAATAAATACTAATTATTGGAAGATCCTGGAGAGAATGGAGCAGCTTTCTCTGGCTGGCGAGTCGGGCAGCTCTGGGCACCCAAAGAGAGCGACACAGGCAGGCCTGCTCGGAAAGGCAAAGAAGCCAAGGTGGAGATTCCAGGAGGAAAATGAAGAAAATGAGGGCTATTTAAGCAAAGGGACACATTTGCAAGAATACTCACGAGCGGTGGCTCTGGAAGGAAGGAGGAGCAAAACAGAGAGGATGAGGTTTGCACGTAGCAAAGACCCTCTAAAGCAGGGCCTCACCCTGGGCCGTGGACCGGTGCCAGTCTGTGGCCTGTTAGGAGCCGGGCCGCACAGCGGGAGGTGGGCAGTGGGGCGAGCGGAGCTTCACCTGTGTCCCCGGCCGCTCCCAGCGCCAGCATGGCCGCCTCAGCCCCGCCTCGCATCCTCAGGCACTAGATTCTCACGGGAGCACCGGCCCCTGGTGCTGAAAAGGTTGGGGACCGCTGCTCGAAAAAGCCCCCTTCGCGCTGACATTGCTAACTGTGATTGCCCACGAGAGGGGTCGGGCTCTCAGCGCCATCCTCGCCGGGCCGCGGCCCTCGCTGCCGCTGCTGGGCTCACTGAGTCCGCAGCGGCCCTCTGGGTTCTGCCACGCGAGGCTCACGGCGGCACCTCAGGGCGTGGGCTCCTGCTGCCACTTGGAATCCGAGGCCATGGCAAACTCTGTAGAGTTTAGGATATGGCTTCTGAAGCAGGTGCAAAAAAAAAAAAAAAAAAAAGACCTGGTTAATTTAACCTGAGTACAGGGAGATGTCTCCCACGGGGAAGATTCTGGACCCATGGGAGACGTGAGATGGAAGCTGGGCAGGTCAGCTCCCTTTCCCTCCCTCCCTCCCTCTCCTGTGAGCTCCTTGGAGCCACCCAGAAACATCTGCGGGGCTGTCTCTGTGGCCCGCCCTGGAGCAGTGGCCAGGCTGGCGACATGCGGCCTTACACCCTTACACGGTGTTCCATCCGGCCACGCCTCACCCTCCTTTCCCTTGCTCTCAGGGCCCTGGGATTGCAGCCAAAACAAGCATGAGCATTTAATCCTTGCTCAAGTCCCAAGACAGCAGAAATGAAGGAACTGGCAAAATCTTCATTGAAATCACCCACCTGGTTAGTGAATACGTCTAAAAACAGGTATAGAAAGGTACACCCCAGAGGAACAAAGTCCTAGCAATGGAAATAGTCTGACAAAGCAAGCAAAGTGATCAGCGGAAAAAGTCAGTAGCTCAGAGATCAGAAACAAACCTGAAGTTAAAGACGGGAAGTGATAAGCAGGCCACTCTGGAGCCAGCAGGAGACCAAGGTCCAGGCGCTTGAAGTCGAAAACCACAGAGAGGCCTCCCCTGGCTTCAGCCCTCCAGGGGCTCTCTTGTCGGGCTCAGGATTCGTCTCAAATGTTCTCACGCGATTCAAGAGAAAGACTCTCTGAGATCTAACCTCCTCTCAGGATGCAGGGAGCCGTGAAAGACCATTACTCCCAAATCACAAAGAGAAAAAAGTCAAATAATCAACAAGGCCATAATTTTCCTTGAGCCAGACAGAGAGCTGAGGTTGGAAGACAAGTGGGTGAACTAAGTTCCCAAAGATGACACGCAGCTCTGAGAGAGAGATGCGCCTGTGCCGAGCATGGGAGGGAGAACTGGCCACTAGCAAAGTGGGTAAGAAGAAAGCAGGCGTTTTTAATGGGTTCTGGAGCGTGGGCCAGCCTGACATGCTAGGGTCCCTGAGCGCCCCAGAAACAAGAGGATGGGAGGAATTCTTCCTTTCTTAATTCATTCCTAAGCATTTTCCCCAGACTTCCTTCCAATGGACACTCCAGAAAAGACCCCTGAGAGCTCCCCCCAGCCCACCGCCAGGTGGGGCCCATGAAATCCCACCTGCTTATTAGACTGTTTTTCATGTAAAGCAAAAGCCTCAACCATCTGGAGGAGTGAGAACCTTTTCAGGAAAATGCTTCCCCTCTGGGGAAGGTCAGAAGCAAAAGCCACCTTCCCTAGCATGATGGGGGAACCTCTTGCCCCTGGCTCTAGGAACAGGTGGACTTTCATGGAGGGAGGGACAGAAGCAAATCCATCAGTGGTGTGACGGTAAATGTTTGAAACCCAGCTCTCTGGGGACAAAGAGGTCCTGATTCATAGTGCCTACCACTTTGTGTGTGTGAGTGTGTGATGGAAATAGTTCCTCTATGGTCAGTGTAAAACTACCAACGCGATGGCAAATGGTCACACATTTCCGAAGATGTAATAATCGGCTCCAGTACACAATTGCACCTGACCCTGAGGAAGCAGCAGGAAGCCCACCCCCATCATGAGCCATGAAGAGTCAAGTGGAAAGGCTAGAAATGAAAAACATACACAGCAGCCCAAAGAAAGAATTCCTTGACAGGCCTATCAGCAGGATGGACTCAAGGGAGGGGAGAAAACACTAGATTTAAAGATCGGCCAAGAAAAATGATCCGAACTGAAACACGAAGGAGAAAGGAGTTGGAGTGGGGGGTGGGGACCGAGAGAAGGGACTAGGACAGTGGAGCTGTGGGACGTCAAATGGTCTAACCGGTGCAGTAACTGCAGTCTCAGGAGGAGCGAGAGCAAGGAACCGGAAGACCAGCTCCTGCTTACTGCCTCACCCACTGTCGTATCCCTGTGTATTTTAGAGCCACAGTGTCCCTCTTGAATAGACCAGTCCCCTTGACTCCCAGGACCTTCAAATGTGTCTTCCTCTTTCTCTGTGAAGACTACTTTTGCTCCCCTTCAGGATTCCATTAGGTATTGTTCTCCTAGGGAACTGCTCCTTGTGCCCTCCGTCCCCCGAGCACCCCAGGCTTACTCTTTCTCCCCTGTGATTACTGCACGTCCACCCTCCACTATACTCAACGTTTAAGGAAAGTTAATACACATGGGAATCCACGAATAAGCTACAAGATACAAAGTAGAGCACTAGCTAGGCAGTCTGGCATAGATTTCCATATTTAATATGCAATGTTTAAAATTATAGAGACCACAGCAAAACAACAAACAGGACTTCAGAAATGAAAAACAAACCCTGTTCAGCTTAAAAGTACCGAATTACAACTTAAATTGTAAGGGTTAGGATCATGAAAATGCTAATCATAAGTCCTTGATCTACTTAAAACATTAAACCAGAGAGAAATTTGGCTGTAAAGAGTGAACTGACTCAATGAAGTTGACATTGGAGATATGCAAGAATTTTGAAAGGGATTTTAAACATGGAAATACACATTTCTGTTTTCTAACGGAAGAACAGAAATTGACCCATTCTGTCTTTTTAGCAAAAGCTCTGTCCAAAGAGAGGTGTTCAATGCCCATAGCCTGTTGTGCTCTCTACACGATCCTGAATTGGATTAGTAGTTATTTTTAATGGACTATTTTTTCTCATCCAGACTTAATTGTGGAAAAATAAAAAGATAATAAAGATTTAAAATCATTAAAACTGGCTGGTTCTAGATGGTTCGTCAGAATTTTTGCTTCCAAGAACACATTAGCTATTTCCTAGTATCTTATGTTCTTAGGTTATTATTTTACTTAATTTTTTTTTTTTAATTTAAGTGCTGTAACATTTTCCCTCCCAGGAATGGAAGTTAAAATCTGTTAGCCATTTTTTTTTTTCGTCTCTGAAAGAAAAAACCTAATAGGAGAAGTTACAACTGAGAATTAAAAAGCAAGCTCCTCACTCCCACCTATGCTGAAAATATGATTTTTCTAAACAACTAGATAAATATATCTCTCTTGAAATTTTATTTGGGGCTCATATTGAAAACTTTCACCACTGAATAAAGAACACACACAAACACACACACACACACACACACACACACGTTCACATATTCACAACACTTAAAACATCACAGGCATATCCCATGTAGGGGCCAAAATGTTATTTGATAAATCAGTCGTTGAAAATTCAGGAGGCGTTTTCCCTTAGAAATGACATTATGTAAACATAATACTTTGTTCCACAGATGATCTCACGAGAGCCGATTTATCCCAGAAGGTAAATAAACTACTCTGCGGAATGGAAGCCCCTGTTGCACCCCTGGAGTCTAGAACAGAGCCCGGCCTCTCAGAAGGGCCTGGCAAGTGCGTTACATGAAGGACGCTAAGTGAATAAGAGTGAGACGTTTGTTGAACACTAAGTCCGCGTCAGCTACTGTTCTAAAGAACTTCCATGCATTATTTTAGGCAACTGTCACAACCCTACTAGGTAGTATTTTTCAGATTAAAACAAGCACTAAATCAACATTCGATCCACAGGTGAATGGAGTCGTCTTCCTTTTCCTGAGCATTGGGCTTGTCTTAGGAAAGAGTGTGACTTATACTAAAATGCCTTTGGCATTTTCCTAACTCTCTTTGGTTGGGTACTTTTCGCATTGAACTCTTCCTCGTGACAATGATGATAGTGCCTGCTTTCTTCCAACTATGCTAACTGCACAGGCTGCTTTAAATATGGGATTATCTACTCTCAGATGGAAATACTAACCCCTCCGGGTGGCAGGCGTCCTCGCGAGGCAGACGACGGCAATCTGCTTTCAAGTCTTCCCCATAACATACAATCGAATGTGGCTTCTGGTCCTCACGCTTTGTCAATAATGCAGAGAATAATGGAGTTTAAAAAGATTGCTTGTTGGACTAGTGGTTACCACAGGGTAGGGGGTGGGGGAGGAGGTAAGAGGTAGACAGGGTAAAGGAGGTCAAATATAGTGGCGTAGGGGGAGGGTGAAGTGGGTAAAAGGGATCAAATATATAGGAGCTGAAGGAAAATGGACTCTGGGTGGTAATCACAAAATAGAATATATAGATGGCAAATTATAATGTACACCTGAAAATTATATAATTGTATTAACCAATGTTACTCCAATAAACTTTAAAAAAATAAAAAATAAATAAAAAGATTGCTTGTTAATCCCAATTGCTTTATAATTTTGGTGTGATTTGAGGGAAGGAGTCAAGTTTTCTAAGCTCTTCCTGGCTTTCACAGCTTCCAACTCCTCTGAATACCAACTGCAGATTGTCTTTAGACCCCTGGGGGAGGCAGCCTACCTAATTCACAGGCGTCCCTGACCCAGCAAAATGAAGGCTAGTGATAGCCAAGAAAAAATTTCAAAATAAACGAGCTGCAATGAACTTCTTTCCCAGCAACATAAAGACTGTTATACCATTTTCTATAGTTTGGTATTTATAAAATAATGGCATATGAATATAAAATAACACAGTGATTTTGTTAAATTACTTTTGATAGTGTTGTCAGTTACTTCAAGACAGATTTCCAAGCAGCACATCACCAAAGGAGCGCCTCTCTACAGCAAAGCACTGCTGTGGTGGGAGGTGAGAGGTGGGGGCGATACCTGCCTTTGCTTTAAGAGATGCAGATGATTCATATCTAAATTACAATCCATCCAGGACTGGAAACATAATTACTAAGAAACCCGGACACTGCTGATGTAAATATGTGATAATGCACTGTGGGAGGTTAACAAAACAACCCACAACAAACAAAATTAATGATCATGAAGCTAAATTAAGGGCAATTTATAACTAAAAGAAAGAACAGAGGCATCTGAAAACCAAGATGACCTCAGTAGGACACTGATAATGCAGTAAGAACTAGATGTGTAGCTACGTTTTGGGTGGACAAATGTTTTTAACTCTTTTGGGTAATACCAAAGAGTATGATTGTTGGGTCGTATGTTTAGTTTGGTAAGAAATCTCCAAACCCTCTTCCAAAGCCTATACGGCTTTGCATTCCCACCAGCAATGAATGAGATTATTATTTTATGTCTTTGGTGTTGTATCTAAAAAGTCGTCATAGCCAAACCAAGGTCACCTAGGTTATCTCCTAGAAGTTTTTGTTTGTTTGTTTGTTTTGGATGTAGATAGATGTCCAGTTGGTCCAGTTGTTTCAAAACCAGCTGTTGACAAGACTATCTTTGCTCAATTGTATTGTCTTTGCTCCTTAACCAAGGATCAGTTGACTATATTACATGGGTCTATTTCTGGACTCGCTATTCTGTTTCATTGATGTATTTGTCTGTACTTTCTCAAATACCACACTATCTTGATTACTGCAACTTTATAGCAAGTACAGAAGTTGGGTAAGCTCGGTTCTCCAATTTTCTTCTTCATTTATATATTTTGTTGGTTATTCTGGGTCTTTTGTCTTTCCATATAAACTTTAGAATGAGTTTGTCAATATTTACAAAATAACTTGCTGGAATTTTGATTGGCATTGTCTTAAATCTATAGATGAACTTGGGAAGAACTGACATCTTGACAATATTGAGTCCTCTTATTTATGAACATGGACTATCTCTCCATTTATTCAGTTCTTTGATTTCTTCCCTCATAGTTTATAGTTTTCCTCATATAGATTTGTACATATTTTGTTAGTTTTACCTAGTTATTTCAGTTTTGGGGGTGCTGATATAAATGGTATTGTTTTTAATTTCAAATTTCACTTGTTCATTACTGCTGTATATGAAAATGATTGACTTTTGTATATTAACCTTAAATTCTGCAAACCTGTTATAATTTTTAATTGCAGGAAGGTTTTTTTGTTGTGATTCGGATTTTTTTATAGCTGTTCATGTCATCTGCGAACGAAGACAGTTTTATGTCTTCCTTCCCAATCTGTATATCTTTCTCTTCTTACTGCATTAGGTAGAGCCTCCAGTATGATATTTAAAAGTAATAGAAAGAAGGAAGATGCCTGTCACCTTATCTTTGTGGGAAAGCTTCACATTTATCATTATTAACTATGATGTTAGCTGTAGGGTTTTTATTTTTTATCATGTGAGGAAGTTTCTATTTTTAGTTCACTAAGTTTTTATCATAAATGAGTTTGGATTTTGTCAAATGCTTTTTCTCCATCTATTGATATAATCACGTAATTTTTTTTTTTTAGGCCGTTGATGTGATGGATTATATTAATTGATTTTCGAATACTGAACCAGCTTTGGATACCTGTGATAAATCCTAGTTGGTCAAGGTGTACAATTCTTTTTAAATATTCTTGAACTCTATTTGCCAATATTTTCTTGATTTGTTTTTAAATGATGAAATAAAGGTTAAGATTTCAGGCTTCTGCTTTCAAGCACTTTCCTGAAAATAGTAAATACTCTTAATTCCTTCAAAACGAAATGTCGAATTCGATAAAAATCAATACTATATTTCCTATTTTAATTTTATTTTTCAAGGAATGAAATTTCCATTAGAAAAATATGACTTACAGATTGGGAAAGATCATTCTGAGGTTAGTTTATAGAAAACTATCAATTTTAAACTCAGTTTTTTACCAATTAGCAGCTCACGTCTTCAGTCCACGGATTTTGTGTATAGAAGTTAGACAATATGTAAAAATATAAGAAAAAAAGAAACTCTGTGCACTGTGTAACTGGCACAACGGCCCGGGTTGCTGGGGGTGGTGACATCGACCTGGTCACACGCGATTCACGTGAGCATACTCAGGGGGTCCCCCCTGGCTCTAGGGCGTGTCCCCTCTGTACACACTGTGACTCTCCCGCACAATTTTATATTTGGGGTGGGTGGAGGGGGATATATGAATCAATACTCCTTTTAAAAACATAACTAAAAAAAAAAAAAAAAGGCCACTGCTTTCTTTAACATACATTCCCTGACTGCCTCTGCAGACGCTGGGAATTCCAAATCACCAGTGGGAAAACCTAACGTCCCTGACTTTACAACTTGAATGATTTCGGCAAATCTGAATTTAATATATTCACATCTACTCCAACTTAAAGCAAAAATTTCTCTGTTCCAAAACGCCCCTCCCAGTACATCCTCCTACCACCAGTTGGCTAGTCTGTCTCTCTTGCTTTTCACTTTCCCTTGCAGCCAAATCTCATGAAAAAGAGGTTTAAATGTGCTATTTCAGTTTTTCAATCCACTCTAATAGGGCTCATGTACTTAATCTTCTGCTCATAGTATTTTTGTTATCATAACCAGTGATGTCCATGTCATTAGGCCCCATGATTTCTTTCCAGTCTTATTTACTCTCCCAGCAGCGGACGGCCACTTTTCTCTTTCCCGAAGCATTTCCACCCCTCGACATGATGATCACGAACCCTTCCATTTTCCACTAATTTCTCAGGTTACTTGTCTCGATCCCTTTTGCCAATCTCTACCTTACCTTCCAAAATATGAGTGTTCTTTAGGATTCAGTAAGCTCTTCCTCCTTCTCCCTTTATTTTTTCTCCAGGTGACCTTATTCTCTCCCAAGGGTTCGAACATCCTCGACAGGGCTGGTGGAGACTTCCGTCTCTAGCCCAGACATTTCTCCGAGCTTCGTGCCTCACGTCTGCCAGCGTCTTCAACACACCCCTTGTACGACGCACGTGAACATGGCCAGAACTTAATACTTGGTCTCATCCCAAACCCAGACCATCGAAACCACAAAACCCCTTCTTTCGAGCGCGCTCTAGTTCTCAGTAAGTGACACCGTTACACACGTTGCTCATGTCAGAAATATGGGGCTTATGTTGATACGCCCCCTGCCGCTACCCAACACAGCCACCCCCCTGATCACACCTCCTGTGTATCACCGATCCATTCACTTTCTCTGTATCTCCATTAGTACCACTTCGCGCCTCGCGTCAACATCTCTCGCCGTCAGGTCCAGGAGCCCCTAACTGGTCTTGTGTTAATACTGTGGCTCTGCTCCAATCCATTACCTACTCTGAAACTGGAATGCTATTTTTAAAAGGCAATTTGTTCACAGCGTTTTCTTTTATTTTTAAAAACCCTTTTAATGTCTTCCCTTTCGTCAGAGGATAAAGTCAAATGCCTGTAACAAAAACGTAAGGGCCCCGCATTTAGGTCCAGCCCTGGCCTGCCTCCCCAGCCACACTGCGTGCCATTCTTATGTTAAACACAGTCTCTTTCCTTCCTCGAAAGGGCTACCTCAGGACCTTCAATTCTGGAGTTTTCCTTTTTCTAGAAAGGAGCGGGCAAACTTTTTTAGGAGAGGGCAGATAGAGCTTTTGATTTGTGGGCTAATAGGTCACAGACTCTGACTCAGCTACTCAACTCTGACATCGTAGTGTGAAAGCAGCCACTGAGGACATGCAATGGACGAGGCTGTGTCCTTGAGCCGCACAGAATGGGCTCTGAGCTGGGGCACCCTGTGCCAACTCCCGCTGTCAGAGGCTAATAATCCCGAGCCCGACGCTGACAGATTCAGTTCAAATGTTATTTTCTCATTGAAACTTTTCCTGGTCGAGACACAACTGCTTATTAAATGTGCTTGCACCACAAAGTATATTTCTTTTCTCAGAGAACTGATGATCATTATTGCATTTAATTAGATATTTGTGAAATTCTTTTGTCAATAGCCATCTTCCCTGTAAGGCTGGAAGCTCCATCAGACTGGGAACTATATTTACTTTGCTATTTTATTTCCAGCATGTGGTGAAGTACATGACACATAGTAGCAATCGGTAAATATTTGTTGAATGACTGATTGATTAATTTGCTATGTGACCTTCAGTTGGCAACTATATATTCCTAAGCCGTAGTCCTCCATCTGGAAATGGAAATGATAATAATAGCTACTTTCCAGGTTTGTTTCATGGTAAGACAATATGTGTGAGTGCATCTTGTGAACTAACTCTAAAGCAATATACAAATGCAAGAAAAGATGAATTAGAAAGTGCCTTGGTTGCCAAGCAGGGGCAAATTTCAGCCTGAGCATCAAATCCTCTGGCTTATTTTGTTGGCCCTCTAGCTAAGAATGGTTTTTGCTTTCTTAAAGGATTGTAAAAAACAAAGACAAAAATAAAACAAAGAAGCCCGGTCACTTCTTCTGTGACAGAAACCATGTGTGACCCACAAAGCCTAAAATATTTTATTCTCTGGCCCTTTACAGAAAAAGTCTGCTGACCCTTGACCTGTCTGGGTGTAAGTAAATATTTTAATGAGTGAATAAATGAGTGATTATTACTCTGCAAATACCCATATTTTAGTATTTTGGTGACTGAAAAGCAAGCCATTTTCTGATTTCCTTTCTTCTATTCAACAGAGCAAGTGATCAAAGTTATAAAAGCCTTCCATCACACCCAGGACTCTATGTTTACTTGCAAGTATAAAAAAATAAACGGAGCCCATAAATATTTTCATTTTCCCTCAATTATGTCAACAATTGTTTTTGAAACAGAGAAGGCATGGAGATTGGGAAAGGCTTGGGGAGCTGGAGGCCAAGAAAACCATCTTCCCGGAGGGCTGACTGCTGCCGTTACGTGTGTGATTGCAGGGTGGGGTCCAAGGCCAAACTCACTCACTGTTTGATGCAAAACACTGACATGGTTTTTTCCTGAGGCATCGATCATTACACAAAAATGGCACATTTATAGGAAATCATAAGGGGCTGTGTTTATTACAAAAAAAAAAAAAGAAAGAAAAACTGCACAAAAGAAGGAAAGGAATTTGGAGTCAAAAGATCACGATTCAAGTTTGAACTCTATCCCGTACTCAATCTGTCACTTTGAGCAAATACATTAGCCTCTGGGACTTGAGGTTCTTCATCTAAACAAAGAAAGTAAATATCATTGATGCCATTTAGTAGATGGCTATTACGAGCCAGGTACTTTATATATGCTATATTTGATCTTTATATCAAACTGTAAAGTAGATTTTATTAGCCCCAATATATAGATGAAAAACCGATGTCCAGAGAGGTTAAGTAACTGACTCAAACTCACACCATTAGGAAGAACCAGAGGGTTTGGAATCAAATCCTGACTTCAGCAATACTATCAGTACACCTCTGATTAAGTATTTAAGCATCTTAGGCCTACTGTGTGTTTTATCTTACAAAAAAACAGGTGAGACTCATTTCTAGGAAAGAAGTTTTGAAATTCTCTCTATTATTACATTATTCACTTACACCTTAAAAGTGGATGGTTTTCCTACAATGTTCTCTAGTAAATCTAATTTCATGTCTTGTAGAGAATAGTAAAGAAGGATGCAGTCTCCTCTCTATGTATTAAAAGAACAGCCTAAATTGAGCAAGCATAAATACATAAAAGTATTAGATTTTGAACATGTCCCTTGAGGAGCACAGTAATCACAAATTCTATTTATTCCACAGATATTCCCATTCTTTTCATGAACGAAAGAAATTTACCAAACCTTTATTACCTTTGCTTCATTTGCTCATGTAGTCTCCCATGTTGGACACACTGTTCCTCCAGTTCAACATTTCTTTTCTGTAACTTTTTCAGTTTTTCATATGCATACCTTTTTTCTTGACTGAGCTGAGCTATTTCAGATCTAGAGAAGTGAAAACACAAAAAATAGATGTTAAAGGTTCTTATTACTAGAGCATTTTTCTTTATTGCATGATGTTATCATTATCTTAAACTCCATATTTAAAAACTGTAAATAAAATATTTTATGTAGGATAAAATATTTCAGAAATTGCAAAATGTTTGGTAGAAGGATCAATATTAAAGGCACTCAAGTGGCAGACAGATAAAGGAGTAACAACTTACTCTAATAGAGACGGCTTCTCTAAGGAATAAGACAAAAATGATAATGACCAAATCCCTTTTTAAAAAGATTAACAGTTTCCAGTCAATATGGCGGACTAGGTAAATGCTGTGCTCACCTCCTCTCAGGAGGTGACACATCAAAATGACAACTAAACTACAGGAGAGCCATCATTGGGAGTTGCCTGAAGTCTAGCTCAATAGAAGTTCTATAACTGGGGACACACGGAAGAGGCCACCTTGAGACTGGTAGGAGGACAGAGATGCGAAACGGGTAGGTACCGCAACTGTGTGTGGGAGTTAGGGATCAAGAGAAATATCTCTGCTGCGGAGGTCCCCCTGGAAGAGCAAGAGGTCTCAGCCCAACACTGGGATCCAAAGTCCAGGGTTCCAGTGCCAGGAAGAGAAGTCCCCACAATCTCCGGCTGTGAAAACCAGCAGAGATTGTGGCAAAGTAAGACGAAGGGCTCAGGAGTCACAGGTGTTTCACTTAAAGGGCCCATGCATGGACTCAGTCACTGATGGGCTCACTAGCTCTGAGTCCAATACTGGGGCAGCAGCTTGAAAGGTGCAGGGACACACCGGACGACACTGAGTTGTTGGGCTTCAGGGGGAGGGTTGAAAGGGCGGCTTTCTCTCAGAAAGAAGTGCTGGCAGAGGGCACTGTTCCTTTGTTGAGCCTTTCCCACACGGCATGCCAACCCAGGTGGTGCCATATCTTAGTTTCCTTCAACCAAGGTTGCCCCGTACTGGTGAGTCCCTGAGACCCATCCTCCCAATGTCCGGGCCCACCCAAGCCGCGTCCATACAGACGGCCTGTCTTGGCCCTTGCTGCGGACTTTCTTAAAATCTCTGACAGGTTCACAAAACCTAAGCAAGCAGCATCTGATCTCAGTGTGCCCGTACCTCTTGCTGGACAGCCTCAAACCCAGCGCTATTGACAGCTGGCCTTGGTTTGCAGTTTGGCCTCTCAAGGCACTTCCAAGCCCAGCGTGGGTGACAGCCATCTGCAGATTGCCTGATGGCTCATGCCAGGTGGCCCCAGCCAGGGCACAGGCTGCAGCTGAACTTGACCTGCAGCAGAACCCCTCCTAGGAGGCCCCCGAGCTGCATCCCCCTCGCCAGCTATGGTCTGAGCACCAGGAGCACCACCCGAAGTCACGTATGAGGATGACAAACCCAAGGGACAGCCAGGGCAGGCACTGGAACCCTTTTAAAGCGAGTCCTATTCTGTAGAGTCAGCTCCTGCACAACAGCAGCTTCACTGGTCACAGCCAGTTCTCACAACCAATCAGCCCGAGGGTCGATCCCTCCCATTAATGAACAAACAGCAACCAAGGCTCAACTACAACAGGCGGGCACATACAATCCATACGAGACACCTGAAGCACCTGGCTCAGGTGACCAGGCAAAACTGTGCCATAGGGCCCCGCAGCACACCTACCCAGAAGGCCACTCTACTAAGACTGGGAGACATAGCATCCTTATCTAATACACAGAAATGAACACGGAGAGGCAGCCAAAATGGGAAGAGAAAGAAACATGTCCTAATGAAAGAACAGAACAAAACTCCAGAAAAAGAACTAAACAAAATGGAGACAAGCAATCTACCAGATGCAGAGTTCAAAACAGTGGTTATAAGGATGCTCAGTGAACTGAGGGGAAGAGAATATTAACTCAGTGAGAGCTTTAACAAAAAGGACAGAAAACATAAAAGTGCGGATAGACAAAAAGAAAAAGAACCAGTCAGAAATGAAGACTACAATAACTGAAATGAAGACTTCCTTAGGAAGAATCAACAGTAGATTAGATAAAGCAGAGGACTGAATCAGTGATTTAGAGGATAAGGTAGCAGAACAGCAACAAAAAATAAAAATCCAAAAAAAAAAAATGAGGATAGTTTAAGAGAGCTTTGGAACAACATCAAGCACACCAACATTCACATCATAGAGATACCAGGAGAAGAGAAAGAGCAAGAAATTGAAAATCTACTTCAGGAAATAATGACTGAAAACTTCCCTAACCTGGTGAGGGAAATAGATATATGAGCCCAGGAAGTGCAGAGAGTCCTAAACAAGATGAACCCAAAGAAGCCCACATCAAGACACCATAATTAAAATGCCAAAGGTGAAAGACAAAGAAAGAATCGTAAAACAGCAAGAGAAAAGCAGTTAGTTACCTTCGAGGAAGCTCTCATAAGACTGTCAGGTGATTTCTCCACAGAAACTTGGCAGGCCAGAGGGACTGGCATAAAATATTCAAAGTGATGAAAAGCAAGGGCCTACAACCAAGATTACTCTACCTAGCAAAGCTATCATTTAGAATAGAAGGAAAGATAAAGAGCTTTCAGACAAGAAAAAACTAAAGGAGTATATCATCACCAAGCCAGTATTATAGGAAATGTTAGAAAGACTTCTTGAAGAAGAAAAAAGAAAAGAAGATTAAAAATATGAATAATAAAATGGCAATAACTACATATCTAGCAGCAATTACTTTAAATGTAAATGGATTAAATGCTCCAATCAAAAGATAGGGTGGCTGATTAGATAAGAAAACAGGACTCTTTCGTATGTGGCCTATAAGAGACTTACTTCAGATCGAAAGACATATACAGACTGAAATAAAGGGATGAAAAAGATGTTTCATGAAAATGAAAACAAACAAACAAAACTGGGGTAGCAATACTTATTCCAGACAAAAGAGACTTTAAAACAAAGGCTACAACAAGAGACAAAACAGGACCTAGTTATCCTACTTCTGGGTATTTATCTGAAGAAACACAAAAAACTACTTTGAAGAGACCTGTGAATCCGTATGTTCACTGCAGCATTATTTATAACAGCCACTATATGGAGGCAGCCCTGGATGACTGGATAAAGAAGAGGCAGTACATATAAACAAAGGAATATTATTCAGCCATAAAAAAAGAATGAAATCTTGCCGTGTGCAACAACATGGATTAACCTAGGGGATATTGTACGGAGTAAGTCAGACAGAGAAAGACAAATATCATATGTAGAATCCAGAGGGCAGGAAAAAAACAACAGAAACAAGGTCATAGATACAGAGAACATTTTGAGGGTTATCAGATTGGAGGGCAGAGGGATGTGTAAAGCGGGGAGGGGATTAAGAGGTACAAATTGACAGTTACAAATCAGTTACAGGCATGTAGGGTACAACATGGGAAATAAAGTCCGCAGTATTGTAATAACTATATATGGGTCAGATGGGTACTGGATTCATCGGGTGACCACTTCAAAAGTTATATAAATATCTAATAACTGAAATATATAACATTGTATGTTGACTATATTTGAAAAAAAAAAAACTATCGTTCATTGACCAAATATTTACTGAGTGCCACCAAGTTATTAAAGGAACAACCCCAGGCCTAATCTCTATAACAGAGAGTTGTTTCTTTTAATTAACATAGTTAATTTAATGACATATAATTAAAATCATGTAATTCCAAAAGGCATAATAATGAAAAATGGCAGTTCTCTAACCCCTATCCCCAATCCAGCTGAGCAGTGATAAATACTTTCAATTTTTTAAGAGCTATTTCTTCTGGTATTTATTTCTGAATCTTAATATGCTTACCTCAATAACACTTGTTCTTTCAATTAAGAAATTTCTACCGATTCGTTATGGTAGATAAAGATTTTATATGTCTCCTTCTTCCCATCTCCAGCTTGTCATTATTAGCCTTTCAGTATTTATGTTATAATGACTACCTAAGTGTTGGTCCTTGCTAAGTAGTATGCCACGATTACATTTGTACTTGTGTAAATTTCTTTTCCCCAAACAAGTGCGCTGTGGTGTAGAGTGATTGAGTGGCAAGCCGTCAACTCCTGCGGGAGACTCCCCATATTAGTACCTGCAACTGCTTCTGCTGTGGCCATTCTGTTTCTCAAGAGGAGGAGCCTCCACTTCCCTGCTTACTGTGTACAGCTGTGACTGTCAGAGGCTTCAGGGCTGGGTGGAAACAGAGGCATGGAGGGTTGGGGAGTCTCACCCTTCAGAATGGAGACTTTCTATCGACCCCTCTCTTCTAATTTTCGTGCCTCTATTTTGACCAGAGCCCGCTGGGTTAATCTCTTCAGAGAAGCCCCTAGTTTTCTGGGTGGAGGAGGGACAGTCGCCTGGCTGCACGGGGTTGGGGGTGGAGCTGTCAATTATGGTTTCAGTCCTATGTTCCACTCCTGCCTTCCAAGTATTTCTGGAGTCCTGAGAGCAGCCAGCTTGCCTCACGTATAAGTATCCCCCTCTGCAGACACTTAAGATTCGCCTCCCTCCACTTTGCTAAGTCAGATACCAAAACCAATCTTCTTTTCATCTTCACATATTTCTCCTGGGATCACAGATACCTACTTTGGTGATGGTTAACATCCCTCAGGAAATATGTTACCTTTTTAACGTCTTGAATGACCATCTCGAATCTCAAAATTTGAAGATGAGCAAGCTGTCTGTCCAAGAAAAAACTGTATCCCTGCCCCGGTTTGAATTTAAAATGCTCCCCCTGCCACCATCTCTCATGACCCCTGGTTAGAACTGAAAGTTTAAAACTCCTGCATATTAAATAAGTAGGTAACGATTGGATTGTTTCCTGAAGTTGAAGTAAGACACTTGATGTAAAATCATTCCCTCCAAAGGAAGGGTGCCTCCACTGGGAGAAATGGCCTTTACTTCCTGGCCAAGAAAGACTTGGCTTTGTTAAGAGAATTCATCCCAAGGATCAAACTGCTTCACATGTATGAAGCCATCTCCCACTTTTCGGTCACCTAATTCCTCATTTTTGTGTTCATCTTGGGTCAAGTGTCATCGCAAAGGAAGCTTGCCCTGATTAATGTCTTGCAGTTCTCAATATTTCAGCACATTTTCTAGCTTTTATGCATACATTAACTTATAATTTATTCCTCTGAGATGTGCTCTATGCCTCCTCTTTCTTACTAGATTATATATGAGGGCGTGGATTATCTCATTTTCAAGTTCAGCTCAGGCACTGGGTCTACATTTGCTTCTCCTATAAGAATTTACCTATATTTGATATTGTCTGAATCAGTTTATAAATAGTGATTTATATTTCCTTTCAAAATCACATACAATGCAAAAAAATTTAGGGACAGTTATAAAAATTGTTGAGTTAGTATTCTTCCAAGATTAGTCTCTCCTATCACAATATGTACTATGCACTTAAATAAATTCCAAATGATAAAAACAAAAAAACAAAACAAAACAAAACCCACATTAGGAAAAAATGCAGAAGAATATCTCTTCTCAGGTATTTTCACACACACAAAAATAAGTCATGTTTTAAGAGAAAAGTGAGACAGGAAACAGATTTTATAGTATAAAATATAAAAACTTTGCACAAAAAAATCATAATATTCATTGCAGTATTATTTTGCAAAGCAACCTTGCTGTGCAACCCAGTAACTGGAAACTTAACCCAGAAATTTGTCAATAGAAGACTGGTTACATTACTTACACAAAGGAGTGTCAAGATGCTATTCTGATAATGTAGCTATCTATTGGTGTTATTTACTGGCCTAAAAGATGATGTATTAGTAAGAGCTAAAAATATTAAAAATCAGCATATGATCCATTTTTATAATTTAAAAAATATTTTGACATGTGTACCACAGATTAATATGTATTATCTCTAGGTATCAGGATTTGGAATGAAAAAAAATTTTTTTTCCTTTTACGTATTTCCTGAATTTTTACAATGGACATGTATTTAAAACAAAAAATAAATTCAGTTTAATTTTGAAAGCAATCATAAAAGTGAAAAGAACTGAAAACAAATTTTTGAAAATTAAAAAAAGAACTGGGAACACAAAAAAGGAGACAAATGAAGATTAGAAGCATCGTTTAATTAATAAAGTGCTATCCCTACTCTCCATCAAAATTCCAATTAAAAAAAAAAGTACAAGGAATATAAAAAATATTCACAGAGGGAAAAACATAAATGGACAATAAACATTTATAAAAGATTTAATTTCGCTATTCAGAGAAAGGCACAATAAAACCAGATAGCAGTTAAATATTGCATGCCCACTCTATGCCAGATAGTGACATCCATCCTTTACATTATGCTCGCAATTAATCCTACAAGGTAAGTGTTTATTTCCTTTTCTCTGTGAGGTAAAAAAGAGGTCTAATGATTTGCCTAAGGTTATCTAAATGATGATTAGCCACACCCAAATACAAACACTTGGTCTGTCCAATTCTAAAGGTTGTCTCAGAATACTTGGCATAAGCCAGACAGAAGAAGTTGAAAATCACATGATATCACTTATATGTGGGATATAAGCCTAAAAACAACAAATGAACAGGACAAACAGACAGACTTATGGGCATGGACAATAGACTAGTGGTTACCAGAGGGGTGGGGGAAGGAGGAGGGGGAGGCAGACGGGGTAAAGGGGGTCAAACACGTGGGACAGAAAGAAATCTAACTATAGGAGGTGAACACACAGCGTAAATATATATATGCCTGACTGTTGAAATGTACAGCCGAAACATCGGATTTCATTAACCAATGTTCACTGTAAAAAAATGAATTAAAAAAATAAAATTGCGAAAAAAAGAAAATGATAATAATATAAGAAATAGTTATTATGTGAGTTTAATCTGAATTTAGCTTATTTCAATAAGCCTTTACTTGAAAAGCCATTATTTGTCTGGCAATATGCATACTTTTTAGAGGATATAAAAATAGCAAGACTTTTTACCCTCAAAAAAAAAGAAAGAAAGAATACTGTACGATATTGTGATATTGCCTCTCACCTGTTTAATCTCTCATTTCTTTTGGTCACATATTGATATATAATATGCACATACATTCTGAGCAGAATTTAGTGTAGTACTTGAGTGAGGTAATACATGATAATAGCTTTAAAAGAGTTCATGGTCTTTGGACCAGCAAGCCCCTTTTAAGCATCTCAACGAAGGGAATCATCAAAAATTTGGAATTTTGTACGAAACTGTATTATTCATAACAGTTAAAAATTAGAAACATCTTAAATGTCTTATGCATATAAATTAAAATTATGTTTCCATAGTATTTAATGATGTAGAAAAATGTTCATTAGACAATATTGTGAAAAAATTGAATGCAAAACTGCATATATAGTAATAATCTCACAACATAATCCTATGTGTACGTACACATGTATATGCACATGGAAAATAGCTGAAAGAAAATATGTCAAAATTAACAATAATTAGGTGACTGGTGATGTCACGGAAATTTTTTCCTTAATTCTTCTTTGTATTTATATCCAAATGTCCTGTATTGAGAATGCCTTACTTACAGAATCACAAAAATATAAATGTTATTTGTAAAGTACATATTACTATTGGGCATTTTATTGCTACAATATTTTTCTGCTTTGCATATTTTTTCCTTTGTTTATGATGGTGATTTGCCTACTGACTTCCACTGTTACATAAAAATATGGTACATGGACTTGGACATCATCTTTTCTCTGTCTGGAGCCCATGATATATAGAATGACTAGTAGTTTGCAAAGTTCGAAGAGTAATTTGCAAGTGCCCATGTTAGTCTGAGATTACATTTGTGGCACATTATCCTAGTGTCATGTAAAAGGATAATTGACTCTAATCCATTTTCATAGAAAATTTAGGCAATTTCTGGCTTTACGGAAGCACGAACTTTTCCATGAATTTTTATATACCAGTTATATTGTGTAATTGCATTTGCATGAAGTGTAATATTATGCTATTCTAATTAGGATTACAGAGATAACTGCTTTTTAAGGGAAAATAGGATTCCTTTATTTTTTATTCTTTTCGATTCTCATTTGACTTTTGATAACAAGTACCAGAGGCTGATGTCAGTCTCCTCTTGCAGAATAATTTTTGTAGCATCCCAACCTAACATCTAAACATGCAAGGGGGAAAAAAAATAGTTCAGCCGGGTGTGTGTTCTTTACTTCAATTAAACTCACACAGTTGGATACCTACTGTTGCCAAAACAGTAATATAATTTATACATTATAGTCCACACAGTAAAACTACACTAAAAGTCATTTAACAATATTTATAACACCATAAAATACAGTGTTAAAATATATGAACTGCAATATGTACCAAAATTATAAAATTTGTTTCTCATCATCAGTGATTAAAACCAGGATCATTGCTCTAGCCTCAATACTCGCAACCCTGGTGACAGATTAGAATTCAAATCTTAATGATCAATTTACAATTAACAAGATAGAAGTGAAACAAATTAAACCAACCATTATATATAACGAGACCCAATGGACTCCCATTGTTCCTCTTAATTACAAAACGCAAATCACAAGTACACAATGGGTAGCGTTAGACATCAATCCACGAGCCTAGCAACCCAGAAAGTGACAATGATGGAAAAGAACGAGAGGCAAAACCACGAAGCCCCGGTTCTGTGCTCTGTATCCTGTTCTTTTCATCGTGCAAGTGTTGAGAGGCTGAAATCTAGCACATGCTTGATGTCCACTCTGCAGCTGCCAGAGTCACTCTCAGCCAGCGCCCAGCCTTTCTGCACTGTTCCCAGACCCGTTTTAGATCTCACTGCAAACTGCCCTGCAAACATGTTACTGCTGATTCATCTAAGCGCCTGGGGTGAGGGCACACTTCCTTTACTTTGATAAAGAAAAATCACAGTTGCACCAAAGATATTTCAATATCTCCACTCATTGACTTTAAAAACAACCCTATAACTGTAACGAGCCCTCAGAGTCCTGGGGAATAAATGAAAGGGGAGCTGAAGTTTATGCCACAGCTAAAACCGGCCAGAATGTCTGCCTGGTGCCAACGGAAAGAAAACAAAATTCATTCTCTTGTCTGATGGTCAAACACAAGCCATATAAAATGCACAGAACCGACAGTTCGTTTTTGGATTTAAAATGGGACGTGCCAGTCACAGACCTGGGGTTCCAGACACCGCTCGGGCGGTGTGGAATGCACACCAAGCAGAAAGCACCGGGCAAAGCTCTGGAGGGTTTACAGAGCACAGAAGCAATAGGCACTGCCATTATGCGAAGGAGGAGAACACACACACACACACACACACACACACACACACACACACACACACACACACACACACACACACACACACAGAGGAACCGTTTCTAAACACCTTCCCGGGCAGACCAGCATGAGGCTGGAGTAAAGGGTGAGACAGGACAGGGACGGTGAGCCCAGACTGTCTGCTTTCCCAGTCATTCTGCATGGGCTCTCGTCAAATGACTAGATCCGTGAGTTCAAAAGAAAAAAAAAAAGCGAGCTCGTTTTAAATGGTATAAATCCATTTGTTTAGCATGGGATTCTGAATAACATGAAACTCTTAGAGAAATGTCACTAGTAACAAAAAGAGAACAAAAAAATGTGTTTTAAATTGTGGATCAACATAAAATAAATACACCTACGTTCAGGAAAAAACTGTACTGCAGCACTCTGAGGAAAAGCCGGATCGAAAGCACCATACAGTTTAAATCACTATTTTGGAGGCTGAGCTTGCATAATTACAATACTTTAGAAAGCTCAAAACACTCCAAGATCTCCTCACCTCAAAGGACAGGGGCATTTATCGGAAAAGTTTAGCATAGGGTGTGTAGAGGCACACCCCTGGAGGGTTTCTACAGGGCTTGGTACCTTTATAATTTTTATTTCAAAAGAAACACTCTGAGCTCTGCAAGTTTTATAAAGGTGGCTTCAAAGCAGAAAGTAGTATCAGAATGGAACGTGAAATTCTGTGTGAATCTTGAAAATCTCAGTCTTCACATAGAGAGACAGAGGGAATGAGACCGGATCAACAGAAAATTTAAAAGTAAACAAACAAAAAACCCTGCAATCACAATTTATCCTGTCTCCTACTTTCTTGTGAAACACATAAAACACATACTTTAGAAGCCTTTTAAAGTTTTAACAATATAAGGAACGATTTCCCCAGTGTTTACTATTTGTCAGATCAACTCGTGATGTTACAAGAGATGCCAGTTCATTCTTTAGATTGACAAACCACGGCAAAGGAGCAGGACCTGACTAAAACCAGACCCACATTTTCCTGATCCTGCTTTGCCTTGAAAAAGGTTTTCATCGTGGCACAGACTTTATGTCTGACAGAAAATGGCACTCAGACCCTGACAAAGACAATAATAGCTGGGTGAAGCAAGTGAAATGAACCCAAATGGCCAACGAAGACCCTTCGAATAATGCCTTCAATGACGACAGCAGCTACTAAATACCATGTGTGTCCAGCACCGTGCTAGGTGTTTTATATGTGATTGGTACCTGTGTCTCGCTCCATAAATTTCTAATTCCTACAACAATCTTGCAACATGATTTTAGAAATGCTTTTACACATGGAGAGCCAGGTGTGAGCAGATTAGCGTAGGTACACAAGGTTATGAAGCTAAGTGGCAGAGCGAGATGCAAACCTAGTTCTTTCTGAATTCCAAAGTGTTTTGTATTGTGTATTGCCTGCGTCATCAACGAAGGGTATCAACACACTTGTTTTCTCCTTCCCTTCTTTTCTTTTTCCTTCCTTCCTTCCTTCCACCCATCCATCAATATGCATTGAGTGCCATCTATGAGTGTCAGACAAAAAGAAACACATTCGATTTACGAAGCAGTGGTCAGGAGCTAGAGGAATCAGAAGCAAGAGGAGCAGGAGAGGGGCTGAGGTTCAAGTTCACTAGACCAGCACAGGGTCAACTATTTGCTCACCTGCCAAGTACCACCTACTTTTCCATGGGATTTAAAGATTAATTTTTCTTTCCCAAACTTGCCCATCATGACCACTTTGGCCTGGATTTTAACAGGAGATATAAAATATTATAGTTATTGTAAGAAAGAGCACAGGCTTTGAAACTAGAAATATCTAAGAACTGTAGCTCCCCCCTTACTGGCCATTTAAACACTCTGGTCATTGGTTTCCTCATCTGTAGAAGAGGTTATAATTCTTAAGCTGTGGTGAGAATTAAATAATAGGTACTAAGCACATAGCACCCCCTTCTTCCATCTCCTTTAATTTCCTGAATTGTGCCTCCTTAGAGAGAAAGATAATTAAATAATAATCAATCACAAAGCAATCTTAATACTGTAAACCTCAGATTGATATAATTTTTTTCTTAAATTACATAATATGGTTTGTTTGTTTCTAACAAATTATTTACTTTGGATCTATGTGAGGCAAATCAAATATTTCTTCTTGGGAATAACTACTTTTGATACTTTATGAGTCATTTCCATGACAAAATCATGTGGGTTTCCTTGTCAAATTTCCTGAAAATATCTGGTATTATGACACCCTGAGCTCTTCCGCTACCCAAACAAGACATTTAATTAGTATTCGCTAAGTAGGAGCACATGTCAGAGCATGTTCGTAGCAGTTATAGGAGCGTCCGCCTTCCAATGGGCAGAAAGAACTGGATTCATAAGCCCTCTGATTCCTCGGAAGATTCTGAGAAGGGAATTCCATTGGCTAAGGCAGCTAGCTCATTGAGGAACTCAAGATAGGGCTCAGAGTGATCAGGTGTGCTCTGATCCACCTGGAAATTTTTTCTGAATGAGACACCTAAGTCAGTAGGTTTGCTTGCTGAGCCATATTGCTGGCTCTGTGTAGATCTGATTTTCAGAAAAATACAGAAGAGAACATATACAGGTTATTTTTTCATTAGGTTATATTGTAATGTGACATTTGATATCTAGCTAATTATGTGAATGTTGCCTTTTATAGTTCAATTCAAAGGGTTCTATCCAATATTCATTTACAAGAGGAAACCACAATTTGAGCAGGTCAAATAAATTTGTCTGAGATTACACAGTTACTGTCAGAGCTGACATGACAACTCAGGCTTCTTATGATTTAGTATATAAAATAATTAATCTATTGAGATAATCTGGTTAGTAAATGTGCAGAAAAATCAATTAAGATCCCAATCAGTGGATTTACACAAGAGCAGTGTACATATAAAATAAATGATAGTGGCTCTCTTAAAATAAAAAAGATTTCAGAAAGAGAAGGAAAGGATGATTTTGATTTATCTCAAAGCATCGTCTTACATTTTTATATATACAGATTTCACCTATTATAATTTAACCAAAATACAGCTTTTGTGGATTTATGGAGAACTATGAAAATAGATTAAAATGTGTTACATGTATCCACATAAGACTTTAAAACGGCTCTTGATTTGTCTGCATCCTTTATTAAATAATGGCTAATCTTGACCCTGTGTTCTGAAATTTCATAGTTTTCAATCCTAGTCATTGAAAAAGTCAAATAACAGTATGTATACATAATCACACACACAAAAAACCCAGTAATGTGTTCATATGGACAATGAAGAAAATGCTCATACAGAGAAAATATTTTCACAGGAAATACATCAACACATATAGTAAGCAGCTCCCCCTTATCCACAGGGGAGATGTTCTAAGAACCCCAGTGCATGACTGAAAAAACTTTTTTCCCCTATATGTACATATCTATGATAAAATTTAATTTATAAATTAGGCACAGTAAGAAATTAACAACAACAACTAATAATAAAATAGAACAACTATAAGAAAAACTATAATAAAAGTTATGTGAATGAGGCCTCTCTCACTCTCCCAAGCTCTCAAAGTAACTTATTGTAGTCTACATACATTTTCACTTAAAAAAAAAAAAAACCAAACACTTCACAGCTTCTCTTTGGAATGTCCAAGCTGCCGGCATCACCAGTCTTGTGCTTTGGGGCCATTGTTAAGGAGAACAATGGTCACTTGGATACAAGCGCTGGATACCTTGACAGGTGATTTAATAACTGAGGTGGCTACTAAGTGACTAATTGGTGGTGGTGGGGGGCACACACAGCTCAGCCAGGGCTGGACAAAGAAACGGTTCCTGTCCCAGGCGGGACTAAACGGGATGGCACGATGTCATCACGCTACTCAGAACGGCATGCAATTTAAAACTTATGAATTATTTATTTCTAGAATTTTCCATTTAATATGTTCCGAGCATGGTCGATAGTGATGCACGGAAACTGCAGAAAGCTAACCTGTGGATAAGGGGGGGCTGCTGTATCGAGTTTTGAGATTCGACTACAAAACAGTAGACATGTTGTTTTTTAAGGAAGAATTCCAGTATTCCCACAAATGAAAGTACTATATATAATATTACCTACCTGCTTTTTTGGGAGATTTGTTCCAGTTTCTTGGCTAACGTACAGCACTCTTCCTTTAATTTTGTCAAAAATGTATTCTGGGAGGTCAGCAATGAATACTGTTCATTTTCTAGAAATAACGATAAACCCCCCACCAACATAAGATGTTTATGGTTGTAACTCTGCAGTGCTTCCATATGCAGAAGGGCACAGCACTAAGACAGCTACGCGTTTCCCAGAAGCCACTAGATCACTGTCAACATCCTAAGTCAAAGGGCTGCTCACCCGGCAGGACACCGAATCTTGTGAGACATTTGTTTTTCTGACGATTACACAGCAGAAACATTTCTTTGATCATACCAGCTTGGTGTAATGTTTTAGCATGTTAATAGATTGTCAAATACCTCGAGTGGAGTTATAGATGCGTATATCTTCGTGATATGCAAGATATTATATTTTTATTTTGACAATTTTCCTGTAAACACTGTCAAAAATGATTACAACCAGACAATTCAGAACTAGAATAATTGAGGAACTCTCTTCCGCAGCGCAACTCATGCTCTGTGCTTGCTTCGTGTTGCTCACATCCTTCATCACCCCCATCTTACATACACTCCCCTAATGATGAAGGAGAAATACGTAATTTGATTTCATTGTCAACAGTATGAGCTTCAGCGAAGGTCTGGTTAAAGAAATTGGACAGAATGTGGCATTTCTGTGCAGCATAAAGGGAAGTGTTGTTAAGGTGATTCTAGCAGGCAAATACTCCCGTCCTGCCCAAAGATTCTGCCCAACTCCGTGAGCACTAGGATCCTGCTAGCAGCGGTGGGAAACAATACCTTCTCCTGTAATTTCCCCTTTTGTTTTAGTGGAAAAACATCTACTAAGTCTGACGGATTTTTATTTCTTCTAGTCAAAGGCTGTTAGAAAAAAGTCTCCACTAAAAGTATGGGAGGGAATTACATGAGTCAATATGACCTTTGCCTAAGTAAAGAGACTATTCGATAAATTTTACATGAGCAATTTTTCACCTATAGCATAAGTGACAATTTTTTACCATGTCATCAAATATGGTATGCATTAAATCATGTGGAAATTACCTTTAAGTTTAATAAGGTCCTTAATTTCTTTTCAATTTAAGCTCAGGACTGGCAAAAAGCATATAGCATACAAAGCGAAATAAATCAAGGCACTAAAAAAATTAAGCAACATTTTTCTGGAAGAGACAGGATCAATTAAACTTTTGTTTTAATAGTACAATCAGCTTGGAGTATGTGGTGTGGAATTATAATGAGTGACACTGTCTTGTTTTGACTAACACTGTCTGTGAACACACAACTCAAAAGTGAAAAGAACTACATAATGCTTCGACTGAACAAATCAAACTGCCTATTTTCAAAGTGCATTTTACTTTCAAATTAAAGGTAAAGAGTTACTGGCCAACTCGCTCTGCAGAATAGCGCCAATGTGATGAAAGATGGCAATTTTTAGCCGAGCTGCCAGCTGTGGTCAATGCCTTGTATTAGTGAATTTTAACAGCAGTTGTGAGAACTTGAAGAATGCAAAGGATTAAACATCACTCTAGATTGGGTTGGGGGAGGTGGGGAAATCATACAAATGCTAAAAATGTTCGAAGCTGCAAAGATTAAATAAAGGAACATATCAATTTGGAGCCACTGAATTACATCCAGCTGCGACAGTGAATTAAGAACCGATTAATGGCTAAAGCTTTTCTCCAGTTTGGATGCTGAAGCAAACTCATTAGGCTTTTAGAGTAGCTATAATGTGTGTACTGTGGGAACTGTTCAATGCTATTCAGGAGACTCTAACTGTAAGCTCAGAGCATTTCCCGCAGAGCTTCTGATGCTATTTTCTTTATATAACATGTGTGCCTGAAAACCCAGCCAAAAACAAGCCCTTTGTTTTTCTACTTTGTTGTGGTCTCTCTCAGCTTTACGTTTCTTGAACACAGGTAAATAAACTCATAATCCAGATGGTGCAACAGATGTGAGAGCAGCACTCTGAAATCAACAGACAGTGGGCAATACTTTCCATTTTCTCTTTTAAACGCTAACTAATATGTAATTCGGAATCTCCGGTAGTTAGCATCTGCTCCCTTCGGCCAGCCAAAGGTTACAGGTGTTCCTGATGTCATTTCACAGTGAGGCGTGGGCCTGGCTTGCGAGCGAGTGCCCAGGCTCTAATCTTTCCCCACCACCTACCAGTTTTGTCATGCTGGGCCTCCATTTGCTGTATCTTCTGTGTCAGCTCCTGCTCTCTTTGCTGGGCCTGAAGGGCTTGGGCCTTTGCTTTGTTGCTAAAGCTCTGCTGAATGCTCTCTTTTTCCAGTCTACAAAGCAGAGAGGAGACAGACAGACGTTTATTTAACCTGCAGATGCGTGAGCCCCCATCACCTCCCCGGCAGAAGACAGAGAGCTGCGATGTAATAAACTGTTCAGCATAAGAAGACTATGCACTTTCTGTCGCCGCCGCCCCCCAGGGGAAAATCCAAGGGACCGGTCACACAGTGTTAAACACGCACTGTGAACCCAAATGGGCTACGCGTGCAGCTTTAAAAATCAAAATGTCGTGGCGACTGAAAAATGGTATTTTGTAACTTTAAAACACACACACTTTTCTCTAGAACATTCTTAATGTTCTGTGCCACCAATTAGTCTTTCATCTTCTGAACAGTTAATATTTCCTCAAGGTACTGGAGTTATAGGAATAGCATCACTCAATACATCGAAACTTAAATCTGGAAACTGAACCTTGTAGACACCCCTACTTTGACTCCCAAACTTAACATGGAATCTCAAATATGATGTACGGGATTCTGCGGCACCACATGCATGCTTTCGTTAAATATTTTCACACATTAGGCCATGTAATATGAATATATAAATATGAAGATGAAGATGAATAACTTCCTCCAGCACTTCATAATAAACCCTTTTTGGGTCCTGTTGAGAAAAATCGCGGGGTGAGAAGCTTTCATAAAGCCAGTAGCCCACCCCACAGTGATGGGATTCTGACCCATCGCACTGGGACCCCGTGGTCAGTATCTAACCACAGTGGCTCCTGAAAAGAGGAGCCTCCTGAACAATTAGACCCGGAAGGATGCGAAGGACCTCGCGGCTGGCAGCGCTGTGGATACTGACGCGGTGCGCGCGCACACGCATGCGCACAGGCACGCGCGTGCACACACACGCACGCGCACACGCGCACGCGCGCGCACTCTATGTTGGTCCCTCAGATTCTAAATATGGGAAAGCGATATGAGGGTTTCCTTCAATTAACTGACTTAGTTGTTTCTCACTCCTGATCTCCTTGTGGGCATTTCTCATCCATGCTGCTTTAGTTTACTAATCGAGACACTTACTGCCTTGCCTTTGCCAAACTGCAAATAAACAATTCCATAAAGCTAGCGCTCCTAGTGTATGTACCGCTGTGGAACTTCGATTCGCTGGTTTCTAATTATAAAGCAACATAAGGAAAGATTGTATTGGAATTGGTCAATGCACGTGGTAATGCTGTGATGTAGAATTCCGGAATGAAAATACAGCCACACCTCACTCAAGTGGAATTGTTGGGGGTCCGCGCTAAACGCGTGAGGAAGTCCCTCTGGTTCTTCTCATAGCGACAACCCTCGGACTGGCTCCAAGGTCTGGCCGCGCACCCAGTCCCAAACTGCTATGTCACACTGAACGGACGGTCGCATGAGCCCTTTTTGCCTCCGCAGTCACACCGCGTATTTTCTGGCCATGGGTCACTGTACAGGTCTCTTTGTCTTCCTGGGATGTGTCCCCCACTCCCAGCCCCTGTGCCCCTGCGCGACCCACACGGCCCCTTTAAAGACTGCTGGAAACCTCCCCAAGCCTTCCATTCTTTCCTAAGTAACTATTCTTTCTTCGGGGACCTCAGTACATGTTGTGTACACATGCGTCCTCTGGGACAGCATTTATCGCACTTTAGTTATTGGTTACACGTCTGCCCCCTTTGTCATCTCTGTCTCTCTATACCCTGAGCCCAGCTCAGGACTCGCACACAGGAAGCAGGCAGTGAGTGCTTAATGTAGATGTCCTTACACCCTCGCCTGGGGAAGGGGGGTGCGGTCTTTAAGTGAAGCTGGAGAATCTGCTCAAGTCTTACGTGAGGAGGCAAACGCTTTTCAGACATGTTAAAAAAGAAGAGTGTTTGGAAGAGATGGCCTGGTGGCTTCGCCAGCTGAAGACGACGCTGCCGAAGGAGTCGGCCTAAAAAGAGCAGGGTGAACTCTTTCCCAGTCAGACCCCGAGTCAGAGCAGGGGATGCAGATAGGGAAGCCCGGGTCTCTGGGATCTCTAACAACTGGGTAACCATAAAATGCATTGTTGAAAACCAACACCCACTTGACAGTGAAAAGGGGCATGATTAATAATTATAGAGAGACAACGTCATAACTGGAATTATCCTTTGCAACTGGGTTTATGGTTCACCTACATAAAGGGGTTGCGGTCTCATCATCAATTTTTACAGTGAGCAGCTGCCTAATTACTGATATCCTAAATTTACTCTAGAAAAAGAACTACAGTGATTATGACTCTCCTACTAAAGTAAAACAATGTAAAAGGATGCTCTGTAAACAGATGTTGAGTTACACATTGACTTCTGTTTCTTGAATCTTCTCTCCCTTCCTACAATGTTGCTTTCTTCCCTTGCAGGTTCTTTCTGAACCAGCAGGCTTTTTACAAAACCATAGAAGGTTAGAACTGAAAGGGAATCTCAAATTTGTCAATCAAGTCCTCTCACATTATAGCTGAAAAAAAAAAAAAGAGGGTCATAAAGAATTAGAAAACTGCTCACAGGTTATGTTGTAAATGATATAAAGGCACCGGTGGCGTTTGAAATATTTGATGCAGGAAAACCTATTTTATAACAATCGAGAGGTACGCAATCACGGACTGGAAGAATTAATAACCACTTAGGTATCCAAGGAAGGGATTAGAGAAAAATCCTAATCAATCCATTTAACATATATTTTAATGCTATTATTTGAAAGACACTCTGCCCTGGGTCAAATAAAGATAAATATGGCATGATCCTTGCCTCAAAAGAGAATTGAAAATGGCTAAAATGGAAGGGAAAAGGGAAAATACACCACACGCAAGGTACAAGGGAAATAACTACCTAGGCATGGAAAACCGAGAGCTTAACTCCAGGCGTGTGAAACTCCCTGAGGAGAAGCTGAGCCAGTCTCCCCGACTGGCTTTCGTTCAGTTCTCACCCGAAACGTCGATGACCTCATTCAACCAGGCTTGCGGTTAGCCGTATTTTTTACAAATTGAAATACAACCAATGGTGGTAAATTATTTCTTGCCTGTTATTAAAATGAACGGACAGATTTATTATTAAGGGCTAAGAACTGGAAGCAACCTGAACGTCCACTGACTGCTCAATGGGTGAACAAACTGTGGAATAGACTTACGAGAGAATACTGGCAAGAGTAGCAATAAAAAGGAACAAACTACACAGCTACGTACAACACACGCATGAAGCGCAAAAGCATGTGTACAGCAGCCAGACACCAAAGACCTGTTTTACGATTTCACTTATGTGACATTCGAGCAAAGTAAACACTGCAGTGACGGGTCAGCACCGCCAGGGGCTGCAGGTCGGGGATGGGCTCGAGGGAACTTCTTGTGTTGATGGAAATGTTCTAGATCGTATCATGATGGTTCCGTAACTGCGTCCGTTTGTTAAAATACACGTCATTGCACACAGAAAATTGTTGACTTCTGTGATATTTAAATGCATCTCAAAAGAGCTGATTTTTAAAAAGAGCAAATACACTAGAATAGGAACATCCTCCGTGATCACACATGTACGTGTAGGATATGTGTTTTTTGATAACAATTAAAAGTTAAAATGAGTGAACAAGTACTGGATAGGCCTCGACTTGGGCTAAGTATACACAGAGGTTCATACTTAATCCTTATACTAACTCCTTTTTTCTAATTATAGTTCTGATTTACTTTATTTTCTAAAAAGTCCACCATATTTATCATCCCACTAAAAACACGGGACTGAAGAATTAACTTTACACTTCTGATCCTCAACTTTCCTACATCATTTATTATTCGAAATCTTGCTCTTTAAAAATATGCTGAATATTTTTAAATTGACTTAATGACAATATTTTTTAAAAGTACATTCTAAATTTTAACAGTTACAATAAAGACTAAAAATTTCTGATGACCCTAAAGTTCATCGCTGAGTCTGGGACAGAAATGATGAAAAGCCTCAAGGCTGAGAGCAAGGACAAGGCAGTGGTGGCAATTTGAGGCACCAGTCCCATCTGCCATGATTCTATTCACTGTTTACTGACTGAAGTTCTAGTATTAGACATACAACCCTTTTGGTTAAAAGATGTTTCTCTTTTGAAGTACAATATAGACAGCTTTGTGACAGTAGCACACAAATGTGACCAAACTTCTGAGACCATTTATAACATACTTACTATTTGAGAACCATTCCTGATAGAATTACAGGGTGAAGTGGCAGAGGGGTGTGGGGTGCTATTTGAGTTAAGGCACATCATGGCCACTTGTCCTAGTATAGGCGATATTATTTACCTTTGACCACTTGTGCTGTGCTGGGAAATGTTTAATAGTGTGTCTCCTGGTGGGGAAATCCCTCGTTTACAGTATTTACCAATTTTTAGTGTAAATACTTCTACCATGGCTGGTTTCAGGCTACCACAACAATAACACTGAATACAGAGCTGGGACAAAAGACACAGAATCAGCTTTCATGAGCCGGTGTGTCACCGCGGGTAGCTTCTCCGCTGTAAAGTTACCACATCACTGTCTGTAATTATGTAACAGGTAATTTGTTGGGAGATGCTAAGACCACGTAAATATCCTATTCCTCATCAAACTCTCACTTCGAGTTTTATATCCAGTGATGACTTTTCTATTCTGACACTCTTTCTTATCGATTAGTTAACACTGTGCTCTAAGGAAGAGCTTTTCTTTCTCTACCATTTATTAATTTATTGATATCAGCTTATAGTCATGGGTTCTTATTTTATTCAGTGGGTTATAATCTATTACGATCATTATTTATTTTTATGTTCAACTCATCCTAGGTTTGGCCAATGGAAACCACTTTAAGCTGGTTCCTACATGATATATCTCCACTATTCTTGTGTATTTCTTGGCTTTCTGTCTCCACAAGATGTTCCAAGTTCATCTTGTCCTTATACCGTTCTGGAATCAGTACTTGACCAAGGAACTCTTGGGCCTTTTAGAGGAGAATGGTATTTAGAAACCAAGATCTGTCACTAGGTGGTGCTCATTGCCACTGAGAAGTCTTTGTTTCCAGGTCACCTTAGTAGACACAGCCAGGATGTGAACATACACATAGATGTATGAACATAAACTTCTTTATATGTGTTTATATGAATATATACAAACACATTCACACTTGTTTTTCCAACTCCAGTCCAACAACATAGTAGAACCTAGTCTCCCCTCTTTTCATAACTAACTTTTTTCCTTAGCAGTGAAAAACCTGGATCCCATTTATCTTCAATATATTTACTTATTTGCTCAGACTAGAAAACACAGGAAGTACTCTCAAAACTATTAACCTACGATGGAAAGCAAAACTACTCATAACTATATATTTGCTTACAGTTTTGTTTTGCTTCTTTTTTGTTTTGTTTGTTTGTTTTACAAATGTGTGCATAGCATCTTTAGTTGGTTCTATTTGTGTTCTGGGAAAGTTACATATTGAGAGGCAAAGGAATACAGTAGAAATGGTCCATCTACCTCTTTATTGCCTATGTGACCACTTATTTTAGTCCTGGGGTTCTTCAAATAGGACAGAAAAAAAATCCTACCTTAGAGAATTAATAATTTTAGTAAGCCATTATTTATTAATGTTTATCATAAGCTAAGCTCTTTACATGTATTATTTTATTTAACCTTCACACAACCCAATGAAGTAGGTTCTCTTAGCCTCACTTTATGAATGAGGAAAATGAGACCTAGAGAGGTTATAAATTTGTTCACAGCCTGTCATGACTGAGGGGCATCACCATGAAATTTAAGCCTACCTGACTTAAATAAAGTTCACAGTTTGAATCTCTATGCTTCAATTTCTTACTTGATCAGGGGTGCAGAGAAATGAGAGAAGGTCGAAAGGATAATAAGTGTCTTATTTCAATTATCCGTGTGTGTGTGTGTGTGTGTGTGTGTGTGTGTGTGTGTGTCCTTAATACCTTTACTATCCATCTTGGGAGCTAAATCCCAAATTAGTTCTCCTCCTTTCCCATTTGTCCCCTATGTTATTGGGCCACTTCCTCCCACAATGACACCATCGATTAGTTGCATCTTCCTTTAAGAAATATATTGACCTTTGTAAAAACACTTGAAAGGCTCACAAAAACATCCCCTGCCTTCAGCTGGTCACAGGCTCCTAGAGAAGATAAGGCATGCACATCTTATCTGGAATGTAAGTGCCTAAAGAATAGAAACCTTTGTTTTGTTCACTAATTTATCTTGAGAGCTTGGAATCTTGCCTGGCACAGAGTTGTATCATCAACAAATATTTGATGAAGGAATGAATGAACAAAGGAATGAATCAGCAACTGTTAACAGATAGAAAGTGCCACTGGTTTAAGGATCCTCCTGCCCACTGGTTAGATGAAGAGAATGGGATAAGATAATCCTTAATTTGGCTAATAATTCAATTCAGTTTAATTATTGTTATTGATGATAACAACAAAATAAAAATATAGTAAATTAGTAGAGAGCATGATGTCCTCCATGTTTGAGACAAAAACATATGCTTATTTACAGCTAATAGGGGCTACATTCTCGTGTTTAGGCAAATGTAGAAATACTGGAACGGAACAAACAGAAATAAGGGAATACAAGGGGACTGGGATTCAGTAACCTCTACTTCCTTAAGTATGCAAAAAACTTAATGGCATCATATATTTCTATTTGTTTCACTGCAAAGAATGTCAGAATTTTGAATTTTAAGCACAATGTTGAAAGATGAGTTTTCAGATGGGAGCATGAGTCACTTCTGGGAAACGAAGCAGAAACAGAAAGGAGGTCAACTTCTTTCAAAGAAACAAACACAAAAGAAAAGGAAATAACAGAAACATCCCTGAAAGAATTTTCCCTCCAAAAACATTCTCTTACAGTATCTCCAAAATAATTTGAAAACTTACCTTCAAGGCAATAAAGGGTGTTCCTGACTAGATATGACCTGCTTCTACACACCGTCTACCCAACTCCCATTCCCTTAAAACCACGGCCTCTTAACCACACATCTGTGCTTTCTATTCTCAAAGCACATTCAGATGGATTGACCTCTCTATTCATAGCAAGTCCGTAAGGCAGGGAGATGGAACAGATACCACTGTTTGACGGATGAGTCATCTCAAGCTCAGAGAATTGACAGATTTGCTTGACACCACACAGCCAGTCGTAAGAGACACAGTTAGACCTAGAACCCTCTCCCTTACTCTAAGTTCAGCGTCCTTTCCAGTCCATGGCCTCACATGAGGGGTTTAGTCAAACTTTGTTGGTCATCCATTCAACAAATACGTAAACACCTACTCTGTGCCAGGCACGAAAGCCTGGGATGCATCGGCACACGAGATGCAGACCAGGACCACGCCTTCCGAGTTCACAGTCTAGTGAAGACGACAGACGAGAAAGAACTAAACGAGTAGAGTAAATACTAACCTAGGGCTAAATTCCTGCTATCAGACAGGAGGACAGGACAGGAGCTGGAGGGTGGCTGGGTACAGAGAGGGACGACTGCAGGAAGCTTAAGAAATTAGATGCTTAAAATGAGTTGGAATTAGCCATCCAAAGAATGAGAAGCATATTGTTACAAATGAAGTGGACACTCGTGCAAAGATCCGGGAGGAGGGATAACCAGGTGCCTCTGGAAAAATTGCAAGCAGTTTTGGCACGACTGGAGGGCGGAATATATATGCTGGGGGGTAGAAGCGAGCAGTTGGTGGAGGGGAGACTGGAGAAAGACGAGACTGGAAATGTAGGCAGAAGCCAGAACATGCAGCTATTTTTAAGGACTTCATCCTGAGGGAAATAGGGAGCCAATGTAGGGTTTTAAGCAGGGGAGTGTTGTGATCACACTCGAGCTTTAGAAAGATCACTCTGGCTGCAGTGTGGGGAGCAGAGGGGGAAGGCACAACACAGAAGCAGGGGAGCACTTATTACTACAACAGCGAGAGCAATTTCTGTCATTGTTTCTGAAATACAGTAGCTACCACAGGTAGATACTGAGACTGAACAGCCATCAGTGAACATTTCAGTCACTTTTGGCCTTCAAACTTTTCGATGGCTCAGAGGTCTCTGATGCATTAGTGGTTGCATGGAGCAAGTCAGGGCCTCCTGCATTCTACTTTACACCACCATAGGCCCAATTCAAACTAAAGAATGGGGATGGATATGCTATTGCACAAAATAAATTAGATCATGATTTTGCCTTTGCATCTTCATATTGTCAAAATATTCATATTTTCCATCTCTGACTTTTCTGTGTAAACTAATAACTTTGGCCCATTCCTGCCTCTCCTCTCTGGAAAATAACAGCTTATCTACCTATTCCAACAATTAATCCTTCTGATGAGTAACTTCAAATCACATGTCAGTAGTATGTTATACATTGCATATTATATGTTATAATGGCACTTCTGTAACCTGTCAATGAAAATGCATCATCATCAAGTTGCAGAATGGCTGGTTGAAAAGTTTCTTTTCTATTAAATAAAATGTTTTTGAAATTAATTTCTAGGATCTATTATTAAATTGGGAACATATTGGTTATATTGTGGCTGTTAAATTTATTCAGAAATGTGCTATAATAGCAAGAAGTACAATTATTAAATACATTTTATCATATCTCGAGCATGTCAGAGTACTGCTTCATTCATTTGGAATGCTGGGAGACAGGCTGTCCATATGAGAAATTTTTCCAGGCATCAGGTCCACAGAAATCTGTTTGCAGTAGAAGTATGCCTGAAATATATTAATTATGTCTTTGCTTCTTTAAGCAACCTACACCCAATGTAACAAGCTCTTCTTGATAATCAAGGTTCACAGTTTCACGTGAGGCAGGCCTGCTTGCCACTGTTCTTCCTGCTGCTAGGAAGCTCCTCGGAGTTGCAGCTCATTGCGACGTCTTCACGTCCTAACGAGTGGCTGGAAAGGGGAGGCACGCGATAATACGTGCGACACAAAAGCTCTCATGCTTTTCTAAAGGACCAGAGAGTAGACAGGAGCCCACCGATCTGCTTCTTGTAATTTTTTATTGGTTGTTTTGCTATGATTTACTGCCATGTTTTCTGTTTTGTTTTGAATGTTTTCTGGAAAAAAAAAATCTAGAAATGTTATCTTAGGATAGTTCCACTGCTTTCACACAGAAAAGTGCCAGTGTTTTGCAATAATTATTTGCTTCTTTAAAGTACTTTTTAATTTATATTTCAGTTTGGAGCTATCTGCCAAATGGCTGCATTTACCAGGAGTCAAAGTTTGAGTGAGTAATAAGCATAGTAGAGTTTTCATTGTTGCTGAGGTGATGTGCCTTTAATATGTTTGTGAACCATTCAATATGTTTGTATGTATTAGGACTGTTTTCTGTTCACTAACCTTGGCTTGATAACAACAACAACAACAGAAAACAGTTCATTTTTAGATCTTGATTGAGATCTCCATTTTTGCACACGATTCTGGAGCCGAGAAGTGCTACATTTACAGGACGGAAAACTGACTTGAGCCCAGGTTTTCAGATTCCTACTCCAGGATATTCGCACTCTTCTAAATTAGAAAATCATCATTCTTGCCACACTAATTAGGTCATTTTCCTCATCAAAACATCTATCCTTTTAGTCATTTTATGATTTGACATTCTTTCTATGTGGCTTATAGTACTTGCTTATAACCATTGTCTACATTCTTCCCTGTCTCCTCTGCTCTGGCACCAAATTTGCAGGATTCTCCTCTTCCTCTGGCCACGTCTAGGTCGCTGTCCTCACCACCCCATAGCGGCAGAGCTGCCCTTTCCGTTACCTTCATTCTAGATCTATCGTCACGCTCATTCCCATGAGGCAGCCTATCCGGACCTACCCACACCAGGAAAGAAACGCATGCATGTAAAACCCTAAAATACCTCTAAAAGCAGTCTCGGCCCTTATTCCTGAGCATGTCAATTCCGCTGCCAGCAGGGCTGGGTCATTCATTTGTACCCAGGGAAGCAGGGGTTAAGGGCACAGGCTTGGTGTCAGCCAGACTTGGCACCAGAGGCCCAACTCCACCTGCTAGCTATGTACCTGAGTCAGTCACTTACCCTACAAGTCAGTTTTCTCAAATGCAAATGGGGTTCATAACAGCAGCTCTCCTCATAGGACTCCTCATATTTAGTATAGCAGTAACATATCACAGGTGCCCAAAATATTAGTTAGTACCATTATTACTGTTACCATTATTAATTCCTAGAAGATGACTCCTCAGAGTATAACAATCAATGTAATTATCTCCAAGACAAACAACCCTGAGGAACGAATAAACGATTTCCTCAATTTACTGATAAAAGCTACACAGGAGGAAGTGGCATCGCACAGTGGGTGCGAGCTTGGGTTTTGGACACACACGGACCTGGATGCAAACCCGGGCTCCGCCATGCGCCAGCAGTGACATTGGAGGGGAACCTTAGTCTAACGCGCATTTCCTCGTTTAATGAAGAGATATTATCACGATCTGGGCAATGTCCGGCCCAGATCACCATTCGAAAGCATCTAAATTCAACTGATGGAATTGCATCTAGGCATTCAATTGTCAAATTTACTATCAACAACTCTAACAGGTGCAGGCAAAGATGGGACGGTAAGATGTGGAAGAACTCATGACAGTGAGCTGCTGGGGCAGCGAACTGCTCAGCGGCTCTTCAGGTAACAGCCAGGAAGGGGCGGCTCCCTCCATCCCCCTCCTCCCCAGAGTGACAGGTCTTCAAAAAAGGCCGAAGCACAGTTAGTCTGACTGCTGACTCCACAATTAAAAAGCGAGCTGACATGATTTTCTTCTTCTTATAGAATGACTCCAGTTATTGTAGAAATAGAATTCTGGGTGGATGCTCATGAGAGACCCATTGCATTGCCATCAGGCACTGTGGGAAAGTCAGGAAAACGGAGGAACACAGGGCGGGGGCGGCGGGGGCTCCCGCGGCAGCTGCGGGCCACGTGTGGCTACCGAACACGTGGTTGAGCACGTGGTTGAGACGTTGCGAGTGTAAATAATACACACTGGATTGTGAAGAATTAAAAAAACAGCTAAAAAAATCTAATAATTCATACTGATTACATGTTGGAAAATACTATTTTCTTTATAGTGGGTTAAATTGTTAATAAAATTAATTTCACCCGTTTCTCTTAAAAATCTACCTATTCGAATACTTAAATTCCATATGTGGTTTGCATTTTGTGGCTCCCATTGAATCTCAGTGTTGGCCTGAGCATAGCTCTCTGCTTACTTCCCTATAGCAAAGCTTCATCGTCAATCCTGATGTTCCACAAATTAAAATAGCCATGTTGCCTTGAACTGCTAACTTTAAGTGCCTCATGAAGATAGCAAACCTTATAATTTTTATAAAAGCAAAAAATTATCAAAATAACATTTTTTTTTTTTTACCTCAACAGATTTCTCACTTAAGTCAGGCAGTCACCATGACTTCAAAGGAGGCACTAGGAGAAGACTATTATCTTATATTCACCATATTATACAAATGTGAGTGACATGACTTTTTTTGTGTGTGTGTGGTAAATCAGCATCTCCCAAAATATGTATTCATGTTGAAAACTATATTAGAAAGCATATTAAAAATGACTCCATACGACCAAGCTGGAAAATTATAGAAAAATGTCCAGTCATGTACATGGATTATGGATACCTAATAAGATAGTGTGCATACAATTGGAAAATCTTTATCATTTAATAGTCTTTCCATAATTGTTGAATGGGAAATAGCAGATTCTCTGAGAGATTTTTTCCCCCCACAGATTTCTTCCCTAAATCGCCAGGAATCACCCTTATATCATTCGTTAATTACTTGTTTCTAGTAAGAAACTCACACTTTCAAAGTTTATCAAGAGGACCATGCAGTCATATTAGTTAGTCAATCTGTCAGCCAGTTTAATAAATTATCCCCTGCCTGGTGAGTTAATCTGTTGCCTTTGTAGTTTCCACTGCAAAACATTAACTGCACTTTGTGGAATACAAATAAGCCCATGTATGGTTCCAAAACTCTACAAAAATTGCTGGAGTTTATTTGCTGTTAGAAATATAATCTGAGAACCCAGAAAAGGGGATGGATGAGAAAGCCAGGCTCACACACAGTAAGCCCCTGTGAGGATCACAATTCTAGTCTTACTCTCATTACAAGATCATTATTTATAGAAAATCTCACCAATAGAAGCTGCGCGACTTAATTACAAATTATAGGCACCTCTAAGGGTATTTACGGAAAATTAACACATTACGAGTGTTAAACTTCTCGCCTTCTAGAGCTTACTGGCCATGAGTTGCTTCATCTCTTCAGAATACAGGAAAGGAAACACACAGAAGGGAGGGAGATCGAATAGCAAAGGTTGAGGGTGAATAAAGATTATTGCAGAGTGTGATGTAGGGGCCCAGACCTTAAATCTGGGCCAGTAATTCCTGGCAGAAGATTCTCTGAAAGGATTTACATCCCAAAGTGTCCATAATATTTCACTCTATGAAATCTTATTCTAAGAGTCAAGCTTTGAAAGGCGCCTAAATTCAACGAAGTAACTGGCATCTAGTTATTTGTCAAATCAATTTTCAAGAACTATTAACATATAAAGGCAAAGCTGGAGCAGTAGATGTGGAAGAACTCATCGTAATGTGAGTCTGGTACAGCTAATGGTTCAAGTAACGGGAAAAAATCTCCCCTACTCTCGCTTCCACTTCAGAGGCTTGACTGAGTCTAAATGGGAAGTTACCTACCTACCTGCTCTCTTCATGAATAGAAGTAAGGTAGGGGGTGATGGCCGGGAGTGAAGTCCAGAGGCACTGACGAGATAAGAGAACAAATAATTCCCATGTGATTATTCTCAGTTCTCCTACCACAAAATAATTTAGCTTAGCTTTTCCCAAAGTGTATTCCCCAAAACCTGATTCCTGGGAGATATGCGGAGATTTAAAAGCAAAGTTTCCTTTAGTCACATAAATTTGGTAACACTGAAAACGGAATTCCTTTCTGAGAGCGTCACAATGTGTGTTAGCATATTAAAGGCTCTGCGAAGCCCTATAGTCAGGAAGCTTATTTCACTCAACTTTCCAAAAGGAACTGATCACAGAATCCACAATACCCACATCAGAGGTAACACATGTGACGGATAAAACTGTATTTTGGAGCCTAACTACTGAAGCTTGAATCTCACCTCTACTCCAGCGCTATGAGCTTGGTCAAGGTATTAGCCTCCCTACACCTCAGTATTTTTACCTGTATAATGGGGCTCATGACAGAATCTACCTGGAAGGGTTGTGTCATCTGGAGATTGAATTATGTAAGCAATGTGCTCATCACAGAGTAAGGAGTGCATCCAGAGAGCTATCTTTGTCACCACACCCAAGAGGAGTGTTCCAAGGAGTTGTAATTGCTGTTTGTGAGCTCATGTTCCTTGCTTTTTTGTTTCCAGAACTAGTAACTATGTGCCAAAGTCCAAAAAGAAAATCATTTGCCCTTCAGCAACAGGTTGTGCAACCCTTCTACAGAAAGATTTTAATGGGTTTAATTCAGACAAGTCACATTATCAGTGAAGACAAAGGAGTCGAATGTGGAAGGCAGGGAACACTGGCCTGCAGGCAAGGAAGGGAGAGTGGACTTTTAGCTTCGACCAAATAACTGTTGACTTTGGGCAAGTTCCTTAGCTCCTCTGCATCTCAGTTGGACTAGATGGGTAGTTTCATGAAATCATTCAAGATAATCTTGAGTTAAGAAAAGTTTATCAATCCAAATACTGTTTTCTAGATTTTACACATTCATACACTCACAGAGTATGTAGTTACATGAACCTTGTGTCTACTAGGCTATAGGTACCTATAAAGATTGATCATGCCTTCTTCCTTTTAAAATTTAAAGTGTAGCTGAAGTGGAATATGAACCCAATAAATGCTGAATAAATGCCTATTGAACAGCAACGCACCCATTATTCCTTCATTCAAAAAAAAACCCACAAAATTTCAGACCCCTGTGATGTAGGGCACTATGCTGGGTACAACTAAGTTTACATATTTCTGGAAAGCTATTAGTTCTACCTATAAAGAGCTCGCGATTTAATTTGTGGTATGAATATCAAGTGATGACACTAATTGTTGCAGTTGCTTTTTACTACCTTTCAATTTGAATCCCATAATTCAGGTGAGTTTTATGGTATTATTTTACACAGCAGCACCATACTAGCAGCCTTATTACATAAAGGTACTCAGTAACTATGATGGAGGAGACAGCAAAATCAGTCCATTATAATTCAAGTGAGTCTGTTCCAATTGATTTTATGTAAAATTTTAGATGAATAAAAATATCTATTAGATGATAACTTCCTAACAAAGAGGGGAAAGAGGCACATTTTGGAACTGATTTTAAAACACAGGTTATCAATTTCCTTCATTAGAAGAAATAACTTCCTTCATTAGAAGAAATATTTTTCTTTCAAATATGATATAGTTGTACATAGTCTCATCCAGTCTTAAAAACAAGACATAAAGTGTTGATCTCCATAAACCACAAAGATGTAAGTAAATATCTTGTATAACTGCTAGTCAAATACCAGTTCTTCCTTTTTACTGACAAAAGCAAGTCATGCATGACAGACATCATCTCTAAAATGCCCCCCACGCCCCAATTGGACATAATCTTTTGATCCAGGCTGCTCTCAGATGGGGAATGTGACTACAGTGCTCACTGAATTTACTGAGTACTTAATCTTTGTGACGGCATGCAGAAATTCTTATGGATAAATCACTAGATCATAAAAAAATCTCAAAATAATTGTGCATTTTCCTCGTCCTTCCTGCTGATTGCACCCTAACAGCTCCTCCTCTACTGGCGTCTCTTTATCAGTAAACGTAACACAGAAAACTTTTCAAGGACAAGGGTGGCAGACAAGGGCCCACGGAAACGTTGTGCATGTGACCAGGCAGACGATTAGCAAGGATGTCTGGCTTTGCAAAAAGTTTAATTTTCCTGGGTCTGAGAAAATAAAGAAGTCCTCCTACCTGCCCCATCTACTGTGCCTATTGTCAGTGATACCTGCGTTTGCAGGTCTGCCCCAAGGCAGGTCACAGAAAGTCAACAGAAATGAGGGCAACCTCTGAATCCGAAATCAACCTGCAGATCACGGCAGGCAAACGCCTATTTTAGAGCATCGAAAACACACCGGACTTCTCGAAATGAACAGAGAGACTCAGAACAACAAAGGCAACCAACAGCATCTATTCTAACACTGTGAATTTCTTAGATATTACAGATGTCACCCAGCAACGCATGCATTTGCTTCCCATATGTGAACAAAACTGAGGCATCACAAGATAAATTTGAATGGAATGCTAAACTTCACTTTAATTTTTTTTTTTCTTTTCCTAGCTGACGACACAATCTTAGTATTATCACGATGGAGCTTCTGGCTGGAAAAAATTAAATTAATGGATGGATTAAAAAAAAAAAAGCTTTGAAACTTAAAAAAAAATAAACAACTTTCAAATATCTATACTTGATGGTGTCAAGAGCCAAGATAAATGTATTTCAATTGCAACTTCCAAACTAAACTCACAAATTACTACCATTATGCTAAGTGTTAGCTACCCCACTGTGCAGTTTTGCTTTGTGAATTTTTACCTTCCTCTATGAACACTTTTAGCCACTGATCGCACAGCCTTTCAATGTTTTCTGCCTTTTCCTTTAAATAAACTGGCTCTGGCTTCTTCCATCTGGTTCCCCTTCCGTCAGCAACCCTGCACCTGTTCACACCTCCTCTCCTGTTGGATTCCACTGAACATTTCCTCCTCTGCCAGGGCTATTCTGGCACTCGCAACCTTTCTGTCATTCAATCCATCTGTCAGAAGTGAACTTTGTTTACCGCAAGCTTCTGCTTTCTTCTTCAAGAAGCAAAGCCCCTCAAGGTCATTGTCAAATGAACTGTCGGCATGGATTTAAATCCTTTACTGCGAACCCGCAGAAGATGAAGTTCTGTTGTGTAATGTACTTGTGAAAATTACTTTTGGGTTCGGGAAGACAATAATTTGGAGTCAAAGTAGTAAGACGGGGTGTTTTAATGATCATTTGTAAACCCAGACAGCTGATATGTATTTCCTTCATGTGTGTCTGCACTTCTTATTATATCGAGTATGAACTATATGTATAAGAAGCAAAATAAAAGTTTTAGAGTGAAATCAAAATATCATAAACAAGCTTACACTATGTAAAAATTGTTTCATACTATACAGCATTAACTTGAGGAATAAATATTTTCACTAATGAATTAGCCAAGGGAAAGAGTATTCCAATTAAGAAATTTTACACTGAAACGCTTAAAATGTACAAATATGTACCATTTCAATTATAAGCTATATATTAACACATAGCTCTATTACTGCTTTGAAAAACTTAACCCATAATATACAAATCAATTCATGTGTGTTTTAAATCCCATCATTTAAAAAATAAGCAGTTTTGCTTAAATAATATTCAAATATGTGCTGGGAAACAAACACATAATCTATCTAAAGAAATATAAATTTTACCAATAGGTCAGTTCTGTGAAAAAACAACAACAACAACAAAAAAACAGAAGCAAAAACCTCCTAGAAATTAAGTGAAAATTATACTCTCAATTGAATTTATTCTGTGTCATCTACAGCTATCAAATGCTCACCCTCCCTTCATAAATCGGACATAAAATCACTTCATGTGGCATCATTTACCAGTATTTTAGACAATCATATTCTTCAGGAAAAAGGCAAACTAATGACTCAATTCAAATTTCTTATAAAAAAAAGGGAGATCACTTTTTAGGAGAAAATATATGGTAAAAATTATAACCAGGGCAAATGTGAAGACAAATGTGAACCTTTATTCAGAATGTTGCTTTTCTATTCTTAAGATTTATCCAAAGATTTAATCTTATTGCATATGCTTTTGTTAAGTAAAATTAATCAAATCTGTAAAATTTTCTAAATTCCTTTTAAAAAGATAAAAATTCAAGCTTTTTTTTATTGACATAAAACTGAAAGCAGGTTTTATTGATAAAAGCAATCTAAACACATGTAATTTAAAATTTGAATCTTAAGATTTTTGACTAAGTATTTATAAAAAATATTTTAGCAGAGCAGTTTGTCAGATGTGTTAAAGAAAACTATTGTGATGTTAAATATAAAAGCAAAAGCAAAAAAGCAAGACAGCTTAAAATCCAAGTGCAGAGATGTTCTTTTTTAACTCAGTTTCAATTTTATTACTCATCTCCAAAATACCCTATATCCTATAAATCGTTCTTACGTAATATAAAATGTAATTTAACATACAGATTTTGAACACAAAATATGAATTCTAAGAGGTACTTTCTCTTTCATCTTCATAAACATAATTTCTAAATAAATTTTCTTTATGTGGACAAAATTTCAGAAATAGTAAGTATTTGCCCGGCAAATTTGGTGAATACTTTTCTGGGTGTTTTTTTTCCCTTTAGTGTAATCTGTGTTTGATGGTAGTTTAGTTACCTGGATCTCTGCTTCTGAATAGCACGAGAAGAATACTAGTAATATTGATCACTTCCATGGTCTGATTTGCTATCTAAAAGAAGGAAGTATTAGCAAATACAGAGGCTGCTTAAGTCACCGTAAAGGAACTCTTCATTCTTAGCAAACTGCGTTTCAAAAAACACACTAGTAGGCTTGTTTTGGAAAATTTGTATGATAAGAACATGAACAAATGAAAAACACCCAGTTTAACATCACTTACAGTCACACACAGACGCAAGACTGTGCATGTACACACACACACACACACACACACACACACACACACTTTTCCCCTCCATAAATACCTAAGAAAAAGAATAGGGAAATAATATTATGATTACATTTACAAAGGGACTAATTTAAGGAATTCAGAGAATACTGTTTATGTTTACCTGCCTTACATATAATAGGCTTATTTGATCTTTTAGAGAGAAAAACTAGGGAAAAGTTTTAGGTAATTTGATACCAACACCTGAAACACAAATTTTCAGAAAAAAAATACAGACGCATTAAAGCAGTTGCCAGGTTGCACAGAAACGCCATGCCTCAGGGCGCTGCGAGGCGAAGACAGGGCGGGTGTCGCCTGCGTTAATATCACTCTTCCTGAAACGGCATGTGGGTGTAGGATGGAAGGTAAAATATTTAAGCTCCTTAGTAAAGAACTGACCTCAATTTATCCACATGCTGAACGAGACTCACAGTTCTGCTTTTCTAACAATTAAAAAATGATGAAAACACTATTATTTCTCTCTGGCTTCTGGATTTTTCTGCCTGTATAATTCAAGAAGTCTTTTAACGAGAGGCTATCCATCCTTCCACCCCTTCCTCAATTACCTTAAGGCAAGACCTTCTTTCAGATGTGGAAATATTTGCAGGACTGCAGGACAAAGAACTGAGACATTTCACAGAGTTGATCAAGGGGTGGGGGGAGGATTTGTGAGATTCTGTAAAGAGTAGCAAGAGACTAAATGACAACCTTAAATCTGCCACAATCATTTAATAATGGGCTGCTATATCAAATAAGTCTAATTTTTTGACAGCACCAAATTAGATTTATTGCAGAAACTGCTGCATAAATAGCATATGGCTATGTTATACCACCTATTTCAAATCCTGGGAATGTTCCCCCCTCCCCCTCCAAAATGAATAAATTGAGCCAAGCTACAAACCTCCTGCAAAAAAAAAAAAAAAAAAAGAAATATACTAGTTCAAAAACAGATGTAGGAGATCTGGATTTCTTTGTTAAAGTAATAGTTTTAGCATGAATCTCCCAATTCTATATTTAAAGGAAAAAAAAACATGTCTGCTTAATAAGTTATTAAATTTAACAGGTCAGTGTTTTCTTTTTTTCTTTTTTCAGAATGACTAAGTTCTTGTTTTCGGGTTCTGGGCTCTGAATTACGTTTAACACTTTGATGTTCAATCCACAGTGACACAGGGAGAAAAAGGGGGGGGGCGAGCGAGGGGCCCCGAGTCAAACCCGGCTTAAGCAGGTTATGAGAAATTATTAAGCATGAACGCATGTCTCTCACGGTGGTTTTTTGGTTTTTATTTGTGAAAGACATATGTGGTAGAAGCACATCAAAAAGCCTTTTCTAATTTTAACTGTAGCCTTGGTACTGCGAACTCTTCGATGCATAAAATATATAAAGTGATCATTCCACGTGCCGCACCGTACACGTTAGGACGGCAGAGCCCTGCACACGGCAAAAAGCAAAGTTGCGTGGGAGCTGGTACCGAACCCTCCCACGACAAACCCCGAGATGGACAGTCCTTGCTTTCTCCATCTCTCGCCCGATGCCCACCCCCACGCCTCAACTACGACATGATGCAACTGCGTATTTCTTTCTGAACAAAAGTTTCAGTTCTTCCGAAGATGGGAAAGGCATTGCAAGGTCTTATCTCAGACCAATGGGCACACCACTGCAAACATCATGGCACGCGGCTACCCCGCAGACTCCCTCTCTGTGGTCAGTCTTCCCAGCTGCCCTATCTGTTACTGTCTGATTAGTTCTGCTAAGGAGCCCCTCCCCTGCCAGCTTTCGGTGCCATCTGTTCTACACAAGATGGCTGCTGCCCAGCAACCTAGCACTGCCCTCCTACCTGGCACCCGGCTACCATCCTTACCCCAAAGTGCTAACACAGGTTCTCACTGCTGGCAGAGTCAGGATTTCATTACTACTACTTTGACAAGTGCAGGGTTGTTTGTAATTTCTCTTTTATCCTGATTTTGATTGTACAACCACCTCCCACTGATTCCGTTTGCTTCAGTTTTGTTGCTCACAGATTTTACTCTCCACATCAATCTCCCTCTGGCATGTTGCTGCATCTGTTCCCTTTTTTATTATTAATTTTCAAATTCCCACCATTTTTGACAAAAAGGAGGTAATCTACACTGTGTTTCTGCCCATTTCATTTTCTTTAATTTGGAAGATCAGTATGAAAGCATGCCAAAGAAGTTAATTCTCCGTTAACAGTTTATTTTCTGGCAACCCTCAGCCTTTGTATATGAAAAACAGATAGGCATAAATGTTGACTGAATCACAACAACATAGTCGCAACCATTCCTGAATTTAATGAAAAGCAAACATATGAAACAGCATCTAAAAAGTTTATTAGTTAAACGAGTCGTCTCGTGTCTCTTTCCACTTTTAACGGATAATTTCTTTGTCCAGATCGCTCTGAGCGCTGGACTTGGGTTCCTGTACGATTCTGACACGGGGTCAGTTTCCATTGTAGGTGACTTTCATTATTCCTTACTGTAATTATCATCTTTCCTCAACCCAAACGTCGTTGACTAATTCAATAGCTAATGATTCTGAATAAATAGGGTTCTTTCTTTTTCTTTTCTTTTCTTTTTTCTTTTTTTGTGTGTGTGCAGAAGGAGGTTAAGAATAGAGAACTGCCATCAGCGCAACAAAGCAGAGCTGATCCATTCATGAGACCTTGTTTGACAAACAGTTAATATCGAAAATGGCAGTGGGCTTCCTCCAAAGACAAAGAGGGCCACTTACGAGTTAGAAAACGGAAGTCATACGCGGAACTCTCTTTGTTAAAAGAGACTTGTTAAAAAGGACTTGAGGAATCCGATCTTGCCTCGATTGCCCTGAAGTTTTCTAGACTGAGCATTGCGACTGCTTATGCTTTTACATGATTTCATAGTAACAGGGTTAGAGTCCCTGAGTACATGAGCGATGCCTCAGGTTTACAGAAACCTGAATGAGTTTCAGTGATTTTCATTCTCAGCTATAGCCTCATAAAATCACAGTTATGATCTGTAGGAAATAAAGTCCAGGAGCTTTTTCCCAAGGTGAAAGAACTAGGACTAGTGTCAAGACCAAGTGATGCCCGACCTGGTGGCCCACACTTCCGACTGGCTACTGGAAAATGAGCAAATCCCGAACAGGGTTAAAGCCCACTTTTAATGCCTCATCTCGAACAGCCTCCCACATCGCCGCGCTTCGCATATAACGCAATAGTGACTTGTTCCTTATTTTATATACTTCTTTTGTTGGTACAGTTATATTTGTCGTAAGTACTCTCAACAAGGGTGTACTCTTGATAAATCTCCTGGCCGGAAATAGACTTCGTGGAGGTAGACGCAGCGTAGGTGCCAGGGGATGGGTTACTTGGACACTGGTACCCTCACTGGAGAATCTCTTTGATACTCTCCCCATCGCTGGTCAGGGAGATGCTCAGCCCTCCCACGGATGACCCATGCCAGCTGGGGAGGGTCACGCAGAGCCACGGGGGAGCTGTCTTCCCCTTGGCTGGACACTGGCTTTGCTGGGCACTGACATCTGCTTGCAAATGTGTTCTGACCCACTCAGTGTTCACTCTGAGTTCCTGACTTCACGGAACTGGACTGTCTGCTCAGCCAGTCTGACAACAGCAGCTTACCACAAACGTGTTTATGGGAATTGGGCCCTTGTCCCCGGGAACATAGTCCAAGGTGGCCCTGAAGAGACTGGGTATTCTCCAAGCCTCTACTTTTCTCAGAGCCCTCCTTTCAGTCCAGGTTTTATCAATCAATGAATCACTGTACAGCCTACTTGCAGGTATCAGAGAAACATTAAATAGCACATGAGTAATGCCTAATAACTGGTCTACCTAACACATCTGATTAGGAAAAGGTGTTTAAGAGGAAATTAAATGTCACTAAGTTAATGAATTTTTTCTTACGTCTTTTACCTTAAATTAATATTGGAGATCAGAGCTTTCTTTTAAAAAACACTCCTACTTAGGGCCATTAGGACCACAATTCTACTTGGTTTTTTTTTTTTTTTTTTTGCCTTCTATTTTCATTGAACTTGATGCTCATTGTTGTTGAGTCAAACGAGTGGTATGGGCAATAGTTTCTCACTTTCCTCTGGGCTTCTTCAGAAAATGACTTGGCCGTTGCCCTGCCATGCTCCAGGTTGTGGGCCGGGGTGGCAGGGGAGGAGGGTACATCCCCAGCATAGATCTTCACTGCTCACACGTTTGGGCTTTTCAGAACTGAGAGGAGCGAGCCAGGGAGCAGAGACACTTCCCTATCAGCCTGTGAGGCTGACCTCTTCTACCCTGGGCCACATGGACACCAGAGTCCTTAGCTTGTCACACAGGTGGAGCAGAGCTGGCTCAGGCAGCATGGCGTCCACCAGAGCAAAATGAAACGCTGTTTCTTTCCTGGTTCTCTGACAGCCTGTTCTCTCTGATACTGGGTGAGGGAAGGAAAAGAGGACACAATTTAAAACAGTACCAAGGCCATCTATTTTGAGACTTGAAGATGTTGGTTGCACATATATCCATTTAAAATTATTTTTGACATGTTCTCTGCTTAATTTATTCATGAAAGGAGTACAAGAAAAAAAATGAGCTTAACTTTTAAATGGAAACTTTAGACTAAAAATTCTTCAATAAACTCAGGAGGAAAAAAAAAAGATAAAGTTCACTGTGGAATAGGAAGAATACATGTCAATGTCATGCTGCCCTCTTCAAATGAAGAGGAATTGAAAGTTTGGTCTTTTGACCTAAGCTAGCTGTCACCGGAAGATGACTGTGGTTCCTCGTCAACGTTCCCTGACAATAAAGAGACGAGGCACGTTTACCCACTGTTTACGGAGAACCTGCCATGCCCAGCCTGATGCCCAGCGTGGCGCCTGGGACAGCAAGAGGAAAAAGGCCTGATCCCGGCCCGTGGACTGAGATTTTACACCCATAAAAGTATTTCCGTTTAGCTTTGAAATATATTTTTGTGCTTCTTTGTGAATATGAGTTTCAAACACAGGTTCTGGAGTCCGATGGCTCCAGTTCAAACCCTGCCTCCTCTGCGCTCAACTTCCTCTGTCCCCGTTGTGATTTAGGCCTCGCCTCTCGGAGACTCCGTTTCCTCAAACTGGGTGGACAGCAGGGTGTCCCAATGTCTTGTGTAAAAAAAAAAAAATATATATATATATATCTATGTATAGATATATGTATAAATACATTTAATTTATGATCCTAGGCAAAGCATCATTTTTATAAAATGAAATAAAAAGTCAATACTATTATAATAACTTTGTATGGCGTCGGATGGGTACTAGACTTGCTGGGGGATCACTTAATAAGTTACAGAATGATTAATCATATCTAATGTAAACGTCTAATCTAATGTACACCTTGAACTAATACAGTATGGTATGCCAACTTGAAAAATAAATTTAGAAAATGAGTTACTGAAAAGAATGTAAAAGGTGTCGAAAATGGCCCCCTGATCACGCACTTGGATCCTGTGTCATTTTAAAGCTGACAGAGAGAGGTTTCCAAACGCTCTCAGCTCTGCACTCGCTGCAGGTCGGAGCACGGGGCCGCCACCAGCACGCTGACCGCAGCGCGGCTGCGGGAGACTGTCATGCATGCACCTTGCACATCTCTCTTTTTCTATACTTCCAGGGTTCTTGAAATAAAACCACCATGTGACCCGGTGACGACGTGGCCATGCTTCCCTGGACTTACAACGTGCTGACGGTGGAGAACAGAGACGAACTCTTCCCTCCCCTCTTCACGCCTTGGTCAAAGGGGAAGTCGGGGATTATATTTTTTAGAAGACAGTAGAGGCAGAAGAGGAGATGCCTGAGGTTTAATTTACCCAGGACCCCGGTCACCTCTCCCTTACGTCCGGGCTTCTACATCCCAAAAGGACGTGTGTGCATGTGACCCCATTGTGAAAACGGAACGGAAGGTTTTGAAAGTGGAGGGAAAGGCGGGGCTGGGAAGTCACATTCCTACAGTCTGAATTCAAGAGCATCTCCTTTATCTGCAGTTCAGACTGAAGGATGTGACGTTGCACTATGGAAGAACCTGAAAGACTGAGGCAATGTCAGACAAAAGTCGAGCCCTACAAATGACAGAAAATGACAGCAAACTGGTGCTGCCTGGAGTCCCTGCTCCAAGAAACTCTGAGCCCAGCTGCACCTGGATCTCGCAATCCCCCCTTTCTGGGTTTCTATTACTTCGATCAGAATCCTGACTCATGCCTGTAACCCGAGAGGCTAAGCAACTAAAGTCAGGAAAGCTTTGACAGTGAGGACGTGGGAGCTAAATGCTCTGGAATGCTCTGGAAAAGAAGCCTCAATCGCCTTCTCCCAAGTAAACCACCCATCACAATAGGACAACCTGGGGACTCCTCTTTGAGGAGCTTTCTCACTTTCAAAAAGATACAAAAGCTAAGTTCAAGTTGCTGTCTCTCTAGGTCAGCAGTCAGGTCTCCTGGTTTGGATCACAAAAGTAGGTCAGAGCACATCACCCATCTCGTGGCCCTCACTTAGGTTCCTGCTCTGAGAAATTCTTTGAAGTACGTACGTATCACTGAAAGTACTACATAAAAGGGCAAATAAAAAGTTCATATTTCAAGATATAAGCTGGAGCCTGCGGGTTCGATGGCAGGTTGGTCTCCCTCTTGCGCTTTGTGCCATTCAATTTCTAAAATTAAACACAAAGCATCCTGTAGTAACTGTCCCCACATTAAATCTGAGAAAAAGATGCAGGATTCAAAAGAGTGTGTTTTGATAAATGTACAATAGGTTATGGAGAAGAGCGTTTGCCTCAATAAGTAGTGAGAATCACACAGACATTCAAAATGGTTGTTTTCATGTCACATTATTAAGTAACTGGCCCACATTTAGTAAATAATAGTCTAGTCAAGGGATTTAAATCTCGCAGCTCTTCAAAGATGTTTGGACATGTCAAAAACAAACACGTAAAGGAATTTCCTTTTTTTTTTTTTTTTAATAAAAGTTTCTCTTTCCTTGTGGGAATGAAGAAGTTAAGGATAATAGTTATAATATGTGAAGTAAATGACTAAGGCAAATGATGAGCCATAGGACAGTTTCTTAGGAAAAGCCCAAGCCAAGACTGAAATTCATTGTCTTGTATTTATATAAGTGTATAAGGGAGCAGCTAACATTTATTTCTATATAAATCTATATTACTGATTTTCTCCGTTGTCTTTTGGGGAACAATCGCATTAATCCATTTCCCTTCTAATTCACACAGAATTGGATAACAGCATAGGTTTTGCAGGCAAATTGCTGTGATTCAAAGTCTGTTTCCATCAGACAGCCAGCTGTGTGACCTTAGATGAATCACTTTACTTCTCTGTGCCTTAGCTGCATCAGCTGTAAAACACGGAAAATACAGTCCATCTAATAGAGATATCAGGAGGACAAAATGTAAAGCTCCCAGATCAGTTCCTGGAATGCAAGAGAGGTTCAGTAAATGATGGCCTATAGGCCTTTAGCTACGACCTCTATACTTTTTAAAGAGCTACCACATGTAGCATGGTACCAGGCAGACCTTAAGATGAATCTATTCTTAACCTCAGACACAGATACATGTAGGTATTTAAATGACAGGTTGTACATATTTAACATGTACATATGTGTACCTCCCAAATGCCATTTCCCCCTGCAATTTCCCATGGAATTCCCTTCGTTCCCACTTTTCTACATCCAAATTCTACCAAGGGCAGTGAGAAATCCCCTGTCCTTCTGTCCCTGTAATATGTTATGTGGAACCTCCCTTCTGGATCTGATCATGTATCTTACCATTCTCTCTCTCCCATATATATATGATATGATATACAATTATATGTGTGTGTGTGTGTGTGTGTGTGTGTGTGTGTGTGTGTGTGTATGTCTTAATCCTGGGCTTTGAATGAGTAGTCATAAACTTGCAATATATAGATCGTTCAGATAATAATGATTTATTGAGCTCCATCTCTTTGTGAAGACTGATCTAGGTGCTCTGAGAAGTATAATATTAATAAGACCTCTCCCCCAACTTGAAGAATAAGACATTCCAGAAGAGAAGAAAAGCAGATACTACATAAAAATTCATTTTTGTCAGAGTTTGATTTTTCTTGTTTTGAGGAGTTCATTCAGCAGGCAGTAAGTGCCTTGAGCTCTAAGTGGGCAGAGGACTCAGAGGGAGGCGTGTCCCTTCTGGCTGGGTCATTGGGGAGGGTATGGTGGAAAAGTCAGGATTTTAAGGAGACCTGGAAAAGAAGGTCAGATTACAGTAGGACTAGAGAAGGTTGAAGGGGTATTCTAGATGGGGAAAACAGTTAAAGGGGAGAAAAGTCCCGAAGTGCAGCAGGGGTGGGGGTGAGGGGGCGGGGAAGGCATCTGCTTAACTCCGGCTGGAAATCAGCAGGAGAGGGGATGACACTGGGGGCGATGAGATAAAACCGGAAGGCTGGGAGCCTCTGGGGAACCTTCAGTGCGGAGTGGTCTGGACAGCAGGTGACAGACAAGGCCATGCTTATCAGTATTCACTTGGTGGTGGTTGGCGTGAGAGACTAGAAGAAGGTTAGAGTATCTTCATAGCCCTTATGAGAAGTCAGCCTAAGCAGCTTGTCAAAAGTTGCAAAGATGGTGAGTGCCTGGGGGATGACAGTGCCACTCGGCTTCTCCACTCCTAGGATGCCTGAAGCCTGAAGCCCCACCCCCCCTCCCCCAAGGAAGGGCACGGTTTTGATTGTTTCGCTAAAGCATCCTTTGACTCATTCTTGTTCTTCCTCATACACCGGAGGCCCCACGTCTGCCTCCTTGATTCTTCTTCCGCAGGACTTTAAAATGTGGCCTCCTCCAGGGCCCTCACCCACTGCTCTGGCTACATCTGGGTACATCTGGGTATCTACGTAAAACCACCCCAAACCCCGAGTCATGACCTTTCTCCTCACAGTGCACCCACACTGGACATCACTGGAATTCCAGAATAAAGCGTGTTGTTTTCCTCTGTTACTGCTTTTAAGTTCCCTAGTTGGATCAATGGATCATTCAGTTAACACAGGCTACAGAAATTCTGGCCTCTCTTATTCGCTACCCCAAGTACCTCTTGAAGATGCTATTTTCTTTCCATTTGACTGTCACAGTCACAGCCCGGTACCACCACTGTGCGTATATTCTAACTGTCAATCATCTCTTCCTCAACCAATCTATTTTCACAGTGCCTTTCCATTTCCTTCTTTAAATACACATTTGAACCCATCAGAGTTCACACTCTCTTGACCTCTTGCTTGAGTTAAACAGCCTCCTCGCTGAGAGGTTGCCAATATTTTCTGTAAAGGGCCGGAAAAGAAATATCTTAGGCTTTGAGAAGCATACTCATTTCTGCTACGGTAGTGCCATACATAATAACATAAAGAATAATGTTGGCTGTGTCCAATAAAACTACTTATGGATGTATAACATTTTATGTGTCGCAAAAATATTTTTCTTTTCTTCCCCCAACCATTTAAAAATATATATTAAAAAAACCATTCTTAGCTCATGGATTATACAAAAACATGATGGATCAGATCTGGCCTGTGCGCGATAATCGCTGCCTCGGCCCTAACTCTTCTTCTTGTCTCCCATATTTACTCTCCGAGTTCACTCCATGCTGCTGTCCGCATCAGGATCCCAGCCCGAAAAGTGGATCATGTTGACAGCGCTGCTTAAAACACACAAGAAGTAACCCATTACTCTCAGAATCGCCCAAACTGCAGGCCCTTCCTCGGGTCCCTGACCCCCTTTCCAGGCTTATCTCTTGCCGGACACCTAACCTCATCGTAGAGTCATGCTCTTCTCTTTCATCTTTCTGTCTCTGCATATGCTGTTCCCTCTAGCTGGGGTACTCATCCCACCTTTTCCCGCTTGGAGAAATCCCTTTATGAACCCATTAATCAAGGTAATACCAAACATCTCTCCAGAAAGCTTTCCCTGACTGTTACCCCCTCCTCCGATGCAGAAGGATCCGATTCTCCTTCCTCCATGCTCCTGAGGCCATCTTGACTCCTGTCACTGCAGTAGTATCACACTCTATTATAATTGCAAACACAGATCTGTCTCCTGAGCAGAGTGTGAGCAACCTAAGGGTAGGATCTGAGTCTGATTTTTTCTCTATGCCAAGGGCCAGGCAATGTACTTAGAATATAGTAGATGCGCAATAAAAATTTGGTGAATAAGTGAATAGTTAGACTTACCCGTTGGGTCCTTCAATAAATTGAATTTTTAATTTCCATTTTTAAGTCTAATTATACAATAAGGGAAAATATCCCCAAAATGATAGGTTATTATTATTTTTTTTTCAGATTGACTTACAGATTTCTACTGAAGTTTTTAAATTTTCTTTGCCCTGGAAAATTTGGATCCTTATGTCATCATTACTTTATAACATGATTTTCATATTTGAAAATTTTCATATTTGATTTTGAACTTTTGTTTAGAATATGCTATTCGAAATGTTTAAGGGGAGACTAAATGAAGCGCTACCTGTGTGGGATTTATTTCTTTCAAATGGAATACACTAAAAAAGAGAGAAAATAACATTTCTTGGCCACATACGAGGGTATACTGAATCCACAAAGAATGGTGAGGGGAAGCAAACTCTAAAAATACCCCCCGAAATCTATCAGAAACATTTTAGCTCCACAACCAAGTCACAATTTCAGTGCAAAAGAGAGATATGCACAGTTCCTCGTATTTTTTTATCGTCATCTTTAAATTTATGAATGTGGATTTTATAAAATACAAACAGAGACTAAATGTAAAATGCTTACAAAAGAGTGCTGCACTTAGAAAACAGGTAATTAAGTTTTATTTTCTGTAAAACTGGGTTAAATTTTGGTCGACTTGGTGTAAATACAGCTCAACAGAAAAAGCCTTCCACGGGACCAAGCAAAAACGGTTTTTCTCAAGAACAAAGGAATTAGTTACCACTCGTCCACCTTCAGCCGTTGCTGCATCTTAATATGCTCTCTTTGCAAGAAATTGATCTTGTCAGACAGTACGAATTGATACTGCACAGGAAAACGCTCCACGGACTACGACTTCAGAAATTACCTCTCGGAATACGACAGAATGGCAAAGGCAGGCAAAACCAGCATTAATATTTATTTACTGACGTTCAGCCACACTGAGACTTTGAAATCTGTCTGATTCTGTGGTTTAAGTGCTTAGCACACAGACGGTTGGTTCTCACTAGAAATCTGACGGAGAAGGAAAATGATTCACTATCATGATGAAGCTGAATTCCGAAACGTCTAAGATTCAACGGCCGTAGGAACTGCATCATCATCACTCTCACATCCACCACGACAAGGCTTCAAGTGGGTGTTACACAAACGGCTATTATGCTTCAGTACAAGCGATTTCCTTCTCCTAAAAGTATTTTCTTTATCAAAATTTTCCCAGATATCACACATGTATAAATGATTTCTATTTTTTTTCTTCCCTTTCTCCCTCCCTCCCTCTCTCTCTTTTCTTCTTTCTTTCATTGTTTAAAAGGAAAGTTGGCAAACCATTTGGAATATTAGTATAACAAAACGGTTTTTAACAAAGTTTGATTTTAACAGAACCAGAGGCATCTTAACACTAACCCAAAACTTTGGGAGGTTCACCAACCTCTAGAACATTTTTTTTTTCTCCAAATGCAGGCTGTTCAAGTGGTGCTTTTCTCCATCTGTTATCACACCGTGCTCAGAATTACATTGTCATATTTAATGTAAAAGGGATCAATCCCCGTTCATGGTTTAAATTCAACATTTTACTATGATTAGAAAACCAGTGTGTGTGTTTTTTTAAATTTATGAACCAAACCAACTATAAATTTACATGAGTATTGAAACAAAGTTGTCACTAAAAACTGAAAAACTCTAAAACAATTGAACAAACCTAAAGGCTTGACCTGAAAATTGAAAAATGATACTAAAACTGAAATTGGGAAGAAACCACTTACATGGTAATGTGAAATACCTCCAATCTCAGTTTGAATTTTTCTGTGTGTGTCTATGTTTTCAACATAGCCAACTAAACAATGTTTGGTGCCTAAAATATCTTACTGTAATTTAGGGCTGAGTTATATCTTTACTAAAGTTTTACGACAGTGATGAGTATATCACAATATCTCATGGCAGAAACAATGTAATTTGAAACCACGGTGATGTGTAAGCATGGTCATAATAACGATTTAAACATGAAATGTGCCCATCAATTTCCCCACTAAATTTTATACCTCCTCAGGACTCAGGTTCCTTATTTTGCATCAGTTCCATTTCAATTTGCATTCCTCTTTCCCTCTGGCTCTTTAACCACTGACAGTCGCTGATGATTTTCCGAAATATATATTATTTAGATCCTTCAGTTCAACATTTTTTTATTAGACACATAATTAACAAAAGAGGTAGCGGTGGTGGTAAAAGAAATATGTCATTTTGCTTATATTGATAGAGAATCACCTAAATATTTGAGCTCTGTAGATGAAAGGTTTTGTAATATATCAGTAATTCCCTGCCACACTTATCATTCACATGTCGGGTGTTTTGCTGACTACATCTCCACTCCTCTGAATATGCCTGAAAGCTGTGTGTGGATTGAATGACTAAGACCAACGCTAACAACTGTTTGGAAGCCTGTGGCAAAAATCAGCGGAATGGAGTCGGGGCTCCGTGCATAATGGGATTAGGCAGTACCTGGTGAGATGCAGTTGGTGCTCCGATTCGCCCAGCAGCTCTGTCAGTTTCAGGCACTCCTCTCTGGCCCGGGCTGCCTTCTGCTGCCCCTGCTCCAGAGCTTCTTGCTTTCACTCAGTTCTAATGTCAATTTTTCTACTTCCTTAGGTAGGGAGAAGAGGGGAAAAGCATCCATATAAAATACACGAACTCGAATTCAAAATTATCTCCTTTTTGTTTTGGACACTGCATTTTAATGTGATAAAAAAAAATTATTAGAAAATTTAGGCTGGCTTCCATTTTATGACAAAGGGAATTAACAAAGCCAAAAAATGCACATTACTGAGGTTTTCTTGGATCGTAAGATGAAGTCTAATTTTAAAAAATGAAATGATTAAATGAGAGAGTCAAAATGGATAATCTGCACTTTCATTCTAAGGCTCAGTCCTTCTAAAAAATACTATTAACTGAAAATGTCACTACTTTTAAAATGTAACATTTTTGTTTGTGACATTCGATCAGATGTGCAGTGATTTACATCAAATATGGTCAAATATGTGACTCTTTTCTGAAAAATATATTTATTTGGATATTTTGAAAACCAAATTAAAGGGTAACATAATTTATCTTTTTGAAAAATGTGAGGTGTAAATGAAGGTATCATGATGATGCTTTATATTATTTAGAAAAAATAATTAGGAAAAAAACATAGCATGAGAACCTTCAAGTATTTAGTGTATATAAGATTTGCGAGCTAAAATAATACTATATTAAAATTGCATTTTAAAAGGAGAAACAAAAGCACTATCAGATCAATTAATAAATATAAACATCTAAAATAATGAAAACTTATGTTGGTTAATTTTCTGGTGTCAGGATGAAATCATCCCTATCTTACTGAAACTCAAATATTTCAAAGCAAAAATACCTTACATAGAACATACTTTTAAATAATTTATATGATAAAGTAGAAATATTTATTTATTATAGAACATTTATAAAAAATTTAAAAAAGAAAAGATAAATATTCAGGCTATTAAACAAGAAGAATTAGATAAAAGAAATTAAAGGGTAGAAACATTTTCAAATTCAGCAGACAGTGAGAAGCAATTTTAATATAAAAATGCAATTTCCCTTTAAAAAACAAAATCATGCCTAAGTAGACTGTTTTAAAGATTTCAAATTTCCTCATGTCATTACTCAATATTGAGAATAATTTCCAACTATACTTAATACATCAGGCAAAAAAAAAAAAACTAGTGCATTTTTAATATTTATTACACTGTAAATATTCAGTTTATGCCCATCAAAACCATATATTACCAACTATATAGTAAAACACTTATGAGTTCTTAAATATTGTTTTATTTTTAAAATGTTATATAATAATGAGTGTATCACTTTCACTCACAGTAGATTTTCCATACCTTTCAGATTAGAATATTAACAAAACTTATTTGTTTCTTTAAAATAGTTTAAACTGTTAAAGTTATATTAATATATTTCATCTCATAATTAAATAAAATTTAAAAGATGAAAAACAATGGAAAAGTATTAACTTTCACTTGTCTGACATTGTGAAATTAACAAAAGCAAAAAGTATTGAAATTTTATGTTGAATTTAAAACTTAAAAATTCATTATTATTTTTTTTACATGGTGCTATATGCAAGACACGACACTAAATATTATGGTGGACTCAGAGAGTGTCCATTTTTCTACCCAGAAGTTAACAATTCAATTGGGTAAATGAGACAAACACACACTAAAGACTTAAACTACAAAGCACATAAAAAAACAACAAATGCACATTCACTAAAAATCTGTGCTTTAACGGGCCAGATGAGAAATATATTAGCATGGGCAAGAAAGTGGGAAAAAGCTAAGGGCGCATAAACTCATGGAATGATAGATTAGACCACATTACGAAAGGTCCTAAATTCTAGATTAATAAAGTGATTTTTCTTATATATACTGAGGCGATAGTAATGGCTTAAACAAGTACGCAATATGAGAGAAGCTGACCTTGAACAAACTAGGTCAGTGTGTATGATAGATTTAAGATGGCGGAGACTGGCGGGCAGTAGGGAGACCACGAAGAGATGGATGAAGTATCTCGGAGCACAGACACTAGTAAAACCTATATAATAAAAGACAAGTATACAGAGACATGGTGAGTCTATGGAAATAAAAGGAGAGATATCAGGAGACATCAAAGATGACTCCAGAGTTTTGAATTGAGGGGCTAAAGAAGAATGACAGAAATAAAAAAGGTATCACATTCTCAACTTTCTTAAAAAGACACTGCAAGTTTTATAAGCACCATACAATAACAACATATGGAACTTTACGTTGATAGTTAGGCTTTAAGTATAAATCATCTTCTTTCTTAATCTCATGTGATAAAATCTCAGAGGCTGTACTGGAAGCCAAAAATAGAGATAAAGAACATGGGCCCAAAGAGTCAACACATATCAGGGTTCACAGCTCTAGCACTTTCCAGCTCTGTGACCTTGGACAAGTTATTCAGGTTCTTCAGTCTAAAATGGGAGTGATAATTGTAGCAAGCCCCTAACACTATTGTGAAAATTAAATTAGATGATGAGTCCTTCGCAGAGTGTCTAGCACCTAGTAAGAGCTGAATAAAAGACAGCAATTATCATTATTATTTCTGCTTTTTTCCTCTATCTTTCAAGAACAGCAAAGAGATAAATAGAAAAAATGACCTGCCTGAGGATTCACCATTATCACTGAGGACTAAAGCATTCTTGTCTTAATCCAATAACATTTCCCAAGAAAGCACTATTTTGGTGAAAATTAAATAAAACTTTATTATAATTTCAAAATGCAAAAAGCAGTTTTCTTAGGAAGATGGAAAATTACTGTCTGCTTCTGATTATCTGTGCCAGAAAAAGAGCTTATTGGTGCAGGTAATCAAAATCAACAAATAATCTAACCAGCTGGACCAGGGCTCGGCACTTACTCCCTGAGTCAGAAAAATCTGCCATGGCACCAACTCCAACAGTTAGAAGAGGCATCTCTTGCCAGAAATGCCATGCTCCCACTGGCAAGATAACCCTTTGCCTCACCCAACTAGGTCAGAGCTGCTTTCTTGGCTGTACAGAGTGGCTTAGAGATGAAAGACCAGCATAGGCCAACTGTACATTATTCTTAAAGTACATTATAAACCTGCAATGTCTACTGTGCAGTTTGATGGGGCCATCTTAGCCAACTGGGCAAAGACAAGTCCAGATAGTTTTACACTCTACCGAAAGATACACTTCAAGTCATGACCGAAACCACCAGGACAACTAACAGGAGAACAGTACCAAGGACAGGATATGGAGAAAGGGGAACTGTTACTGTTTGTTTATAATCTATAGTGCAAGAAGTTTTTTCTTATTAATCATGGACATATGTGACTTTATTCTTATTAATGAAATTTTATCAAAGTAATATGCCAAATTTAAGTCAAAAATCATTCAATGCCTATAACCAAGAAGGGCAGTAGCCATGCTCCACCCCTCATCCATCTCTGAGCTTCATCTCCAAAGGCACATACTCTCCACTCTTCTCATATTTGTCTTCATATTTTTAATGCTACATCTTGATTTTGCAGAATTAGACATTATCTAATGATTTCCTATAGTAAAAAAATTAATGATTTCTGTTTCCTGTACCACCCACCCAACATAACATCAACCTACTATGTAAGAATTTGATTAAATCACTAGTCAGTAGCCATTTATATTATAAAGGCTTAGAAATAGTGTTCGCTACTGAGACAAGCATTATTTTGCTTAATTTTCTTGCATAACATTTTAGTGTTTCTGGAATTAATTGCCTCATTTTTAATAGTTTATTTTTCTAGGTAACTGGCATTTTGCCCCAAATGACAAAACAGATCTGTCAAATACCCACCACCAATATTTTTCCAAATAATGGAACACATCAGATAAATTATCAGTTCCTATCAATTTTTTCGCTTATATAGATATATCCTTCTTAGTACCTTATGTCTGGCCTGGTTGATCTCTGTATTGGGTCAAGCCTTACCCATGCTCCTATTATAGAGTTCCCTGTTTTTCTGGGTTGTAAGTAATTCTGCTCTTAGGTTTACTCTCATTTTTGTTGGAAGTATATTCTCCAGGTAACTTTCATAAGAAAGGATACATGAATAACACATTTTTTAAAAGTGCCTGAAAATGCTGTTATTCTATGCATATACTTGATAGTTTGTCTAGGTATAAAAATCTATGATGAAATTAAATTTCATTCAGGAGTTTTAAGGGGCTACTCCACTGTCTTCAAGATTCTAATAGAAATGCAAAGGCTTATGCCATCCTGATTCCTAATACTTGGTCTATGATTTGCTTTTTTGCTTTGAAAGCTTTTATAATCATTTTTCCCTGGCAATTTGAAATTTTATAAAGTTGACCTTGGAATGGGCCTTTTTTCATGCCTTCTTCTGTGTGGGCTCTTCAATTGGAGGTTTTCTTTAGGGAACTTTTCTTATATTATCATGTTATAATATTTTGATGCCATACATTTTAATATTTTATCTTCCTGGAACTCCTAGACATTGGTTCTTAGCTCTGTTGAACTGGTCATCTAATTTTCTTATATTTTCTATCTTTTTGTCTTCTAATTCTAACTACTTCTGGAAGATTCTCTTGACTTCATCTTCTAAAACTTCTACTGAATTATAAAAAAGATTTTTACCACATTTTTCATTTCTATGAGCTTTTTCTTACTTTGTTTTATACAGCATGCTATTTTTATCTTAATAGCTTATCTCTATTAGCATGTTATAGTATTTTAATTGTTCTCCTCTGCTCACTATAAATTGCCTCGGTTTCCTTTTTTCTGTGTCTGTTTTAGACACTCCACATGCTTTCTTCAAATACACAGTAATATTTGGCTGCCATTTCATATTTTGGAATAAAGTAGTTAACAAAAGTTCGTATGTAATGGCTTTTGGTAATGTGATAGTTTATATTACTGTTCAGCAAACATTCACTTCTATCTCCCTTCCACTGGGAGTGGAATAAACTGCTCTCCCCAATGACTTGGGTCTGGCCATTTTATTTTACTTGGCCCATGGTATTTTCATAGCTATAATATAAGCAGAAGTAATAAATATGTTTATGGGGGTTGGCTCTGCTTCTGTATTCTGGTGCTTCTGCACGAGGAAAGCATGCCCTGGATAGCTGCTGTCCCTTTTGCTTAAACCACAGAATAAATACATGTGGAGCAAAACAAAACCCAAACATAGCCTAGACAACCCACAACCTACAACCTGAAGCAAAACACCAGTCAAATGCAGCACAGATCAGCCAAATCTTAGTTGACCAGAAGATTCAGAAACAAGAGCATTAATGATTGCTATTGTAAGCCATGAGTTTTTTTTTTTCAATATAAAATAATTGACAAACTGCTTTAATGGCACAAGTAGTGCTACAACTGTATATTACCTTGAAATTTTATTTGGTCTTTGAAACACCAGCATGAAGTACATAACCAGTTATCTCACTTGTACAAAACAAGAAATCGAGGGTCAAAGACATTGAATAACTGTCTGAAAAAGTAAACCTAAGCCCTGAACCAGATCTTCTGACATCACTTCCACATCACACCATAAAATAGACAATGGCTTTAAGTCCTTTCTTCTTTTCTTTCCTTTTTGACCAAGCACCATACTAAGAAATCCATTTCACATCACAATTCAGAAACGTACATACCCTTGCACACATATGTATAAATGAAACTAGCATTTCATAAAATCATATTAATTCTTACTATGTGTGAAACGCTCTGATATTTCCTATTTCTTTCTATTCTATTCTATTCTATTCTATTCTATTCTATTCTATTCTACTCTACTCTACTCTATCCTATCCTACTTATTTGAAGAATTTCATTAAGAAATTCTATTATATATTTTCTACTGACTTTGTAAGAAAAAATATCTGAAGAAATGAATGCAAAACCCATTTGAAAAATTATATATCATCTTAATCCTAAAGGACAGCTTTACCTGGAAAGAAAAAGTAGCATACAGAAACTATTTTAATCCAATAGTAGTGATTTAGCCCTGCTACTAAACATTATGTGACTTTGAAACCATTTTGAACCTTTAATACAGGGTAACTTATTTGTGTACATGGAGAAGAGAATGGGAAGAAAGAAAACAATATAGAACAGTAAGAAAACTAGAAGTCAAAGTCCTTGCACAGTGAAAAGAAGAACCTATGGTTGTGAAGCTGACAAAATTTGACAATGTGAATTTATCACTCGGGAACCAATGGATGAATTCATTGAATATACTTAGAAAAGTAATAATAATGAAAAATAAAATGTAACAATCTATCACTTGGAAGAGAAGTAATAGTTCTATCAAGTTCTGTGTTGATAAAAAGACTGTACTCATTGGAAATTTAGTATTCACCACCTGACCCTTTTACTAACTCGTAGATGTTAAGAATGATTTACCAAATTGCTAATAAGGTTTTCGTCTGGAGCTACACTAGCTACCTGTGGCTATATAGATATAAGTTAATTTAAATAAAAAATTTAGTTCCTTAGTTGCATTAATCACATGATAAGTACACGACAGCCACATATGGATTGTGGCTGCAATATCATACAGTGCAGATATAAAATATTTTCATCATCACAAAAAATTCTATTGGATTGCACTGGTCTAGAATATAGCAAAATTTATTTCTAAGACTCACTCTCCAAAGTAGGCTCTTGGGAAACCTATGTGAATAAAAGGATAGTATAAGTAGTAAAAAAAAGTCACTTTTAGAAATGTACAAAAGAGCTGTCCTCTTTACTACAGTAGATGTGAATGGCGGCTAATACCATTCTAGAAGTTCTGCTCCTGGTTATCGTTGTCAAGGGCACACAACACTGATTTAATATGTTTTCATTGCAAGCCTAATAGTAACACTGATACCAGCTATCATTTTTGAGTGCCTACCATCTGTTCCAACAATGGAAGTCAAATGATACGAATTCAAATTTTTGAGAAAGGGTATGAATGTTTCCATTGTGGTAGGAAGATATGGCTCTAAATGCATATAAAACCAATGCATATGAATCCATGTAGGCTACGTAAATTATGAGTGATTTATGAGGTTTTCAAAACTAATTTTGACCATATGGAATATTTACCTTTCAAACTGAATTTAGAGCATAATCTCCTCTTGAAAAGTCACTCCACTGTGATGAAATTTACTTAGTTTATTTTAGTAGAGTTTATTTCAGTAGCTTTACAATTTTTCTTTTATATTCATAAACATTCTAGAGGTTAAAGAAGCCAGTTATACTTTACTGTATTTAATGGGAGGAATTAGTTGCTTTTGCTATCATTGGTGAAGACTTCTGAATTTTCCCTACAAATATCAAGGGTGTGCTGTAACCTTAAAGATTTGAAAACAGCCTCCTAACACCACTCCCTGGCCCCCCAGTTGCCAACTGACTGAGTCAGTCATACTCGACAACTGAAAAATTACTAAGTGTAACGATCTGTAAGCAAAACTTCCCAGGAATGGCTGTTGAATCACTTACAAATCCACCTAACTGAGTTAGCATCGAAGAGAATATTTCTCTGTTTTGTTCATAGCTATGTTATGAGGGCTATGTTAATGAAGTTAATCAACTCAGAAAACTTTAGATCTGCAGGAGTTCCTTGTTCTACACAGCTGGCTTCCTATGGCACGTACTATCAAATGCTATATTGGGACATTTAAATATCACAGTCTTGTAATGCTTTTTGTGGAGAAAATATAACAAAAAAAACTAATGCAGGTGTATATTCCTGTGTACAATAAAAGGAAATCCTTCAATATATTATAACCACCCCCATGTTATAACTTTTAAAACAAAGAAAGGCTCAAAAAGGTAATGGTTTGGTTTATTTTCTAGAAGGAAATGTATGCCCGTAATGTACCTAACATTCTAATGTAATTAAACAGTTTACATTTAAAATACATAAAATTAACTTTATGGGAATGTAAATTGGTACAAACCTACGGAAAACAATATGAAGGGTCCTCAAAAAATTAATAATCAAACTACCATATTATCTAGCAATTTTATGTCTGGGTATTTATCTGACAAATTGAAATCACTATCTCAAAAAGATATTTGTACCCTCATGTTCATTGCGGCATTATTTACAATAATCAAGGCACAGAAACAACTGACAAGTCCATCAATAGATAAATGAATAAAGAGAATGTAGTGCGCGCGCGCGCGTGCGCGCGCACACACACACACACACACACACACACACACACACACACACAGGAATATTATTCAGCCATAAAAAAGAAGGAACTCCTACCATTTGTGTCGATGTGGATGGACCCTGAGGGCATTATGCTAAGTGAAATAAGTCAGAGAAAGAGAAATATCATGTGCTGTCACTAACGTGTTGTCTAAAAAAGCCAAACAACAACAACAACAACAAAAAATTTGTAAATACAGAGAACAGACTGGAGGTGGCCAAAGGCGGGGGTAGGGGAGGTGGGCAAAATGAGTGAAGGTCACCAAAGGTACAAACCTCCAGTTATAAGATAACTGAGTTCTGAGGATTTAATGTACAGTATGATGACTAAAGTTAACAACCCTATATTGCATATTTGAAAGTTGTAAGAGAGTAATCTTAGGAGTTACCACCACAAGAAAAAATTGTAACTATATGAAGTGCTGGACGTTAACTAAACGTTTCGTGGTAATCCGTTCACAATATATCATCTTGTTGTACACCTAAAACTAATATGATGCTATATGTCAATTGTAACTCAGCAAAACTGGAAAAATAAATAAAATTAAACATGTTTACATGTATTTAAATATATTCATTTATTTTAAATATGTATATTATATATGCATGTCTATATTAAACATATGTAATTTATTCACACTATTTCATAAAATAAATAGGAAACATTAGTGAAAAAAACGCTCAGAAGAAGCTGTGACTCCTTCATTCCTACTGAGAATGGGGCCAGGATCCTTTGGCTGGGAGGCAGGAGGGAGAGTCACCCGTGCAAAATTAACTCCAATTTACATCATGTTAAAAAAAAAAAATGTTAGACTTAACTCTGAAAAGTACATTCAAAAGAAAAATAAACCTGGAGTCATTTCTCTCAAAATGAGCTGTAATGAAAACAGGAAGATCTCTTTTCAGATGGAACAGCCTCATCTAAAGATTGGTCTTTTCAAAGGCCAATTGTTTCATATGCTTTTCTTCTTGTTCGAAAGAAGAACTATCGAACAAGTATAAAAGCTGGGAGATAGAAGAATTACTATAGGGAAAAAAAAAATCCGTAAATAGTTACTCCAAACTCAAATGTTTATTACAGTTGTTGACTTTTCTCACCATTTGAAAATTGTTTTATTACCAGTTGAGAAAATCGCCCAAAGCAAAAATAAAGTTAAAATAATTCCAATTTAGAAAAATAAACTGTTAATTTATTCCCTTAAATAATTCCTTCTCTAGTTCTCAATTCAATACAGTAAATATTTTTGATGAGCCTACTATGTGCCAGACTTTTTGTGGTATGTATATGTTTATATATATAATCCAGAGCTAATTACATTTACATATATATATCTCTATCTATCTCCAATCTGTCCACCCTTCACCTCACTCTGTCTTTCTAGTCCTTCATAGCTATTAAAATATAAACTAATTCCCTATCATTCTGATAAAAAAGCAAACCCAGTGATACAGCCAATTTATCATATCATTTCCTCCTAAAATTTACTAAGTAACAAATTAGTTCTTGTAAAAACTTACAGCAGAAAATGTTTTATAAGCATTAATATTAAGGCATCAGGATTCATGTTAAATGAAGTCTAACCATAATTTTCACATATACATTACAATGTTTTAGGATAATTCGTTCCTTTTATATCTGGTGTTAATATTTTCCAACAGAATAATTCAATTAAAAATACATATAACGTTAACAAAGCTTTGATCCTATAGCCTGCTACTAATCACAGCGTGGTGGCTACTGCAACATTCCCAAGTGTACAAACACAACTGAACGCAAATAAAAATAAGACTAAACACACCTTCCCCCCAACCATTTCAGTAAATAAGAGAATGAAAGGCATTTTCAAGATAAAGATGCTTTCACTATCTGCAAAGATAAATAAATTTAAATGAACTGAAAATACTGCTATTTTTAAAGTTATATCTGATTTTGCCACAGGAAAACATTGTAAAATTAAATATGTGAAATTTATTATGTATTTATGGTTAGAAAACTTTTTATTAAATATATTTATAATGCCTTCGGGTTGTCATTATGAGATTAAAAATACTTAAAATATATCAAGGGTATAATTGATAACTGTAAACTAAATAGTTTTTGAAAGTTTTTTCAAAATTGACAAATACCTTAAATGAATTGCAACATAAAGGTCAATGCAATGTGGAATTTCAACAATTTCCTATATTTTCTGGCAAAACTATTTTGTCTCTCAGATAATGCACACTTTTTTTATTGTGTTTCGACTAGAACAAATCAAAACTCTTATATTCAATGCTTGCTTTTAGGAGTTGTCAGAAAAATATCAGTTAAATATTCTGATTCCCAAAAGGAAAACACAAGGGAGGTTTTGGGTTTTTTGCAACTAACTTTCAAAGACTTCAATGTACGTTTTTAATTTATCAAATTAAAAGCCTCTTCCATAAATACTGCGCTGACTATATTTCTTGTAAAATGTGCTCCTCCCAAAACACTTGAAAGTAAACTCCCTGTTTACAGCAAGACTTTGTTTAATAAAAACATGGGCCTTAAAAAAAAAAAACAAAAGGTACACTAGAGACAGACGATACCTCGGTTATCACCTTTCGCCTACCCATCCTGTACAGATGAGACTGAACAACCCTCTGAAGCCCACCTGACCACACTAGAACTCAGGCTGCAGACTCTTCGCCGATCCCCGTTTCCCTTCGAACGTGGAATAATGCCAGACCACGGTGCTAACTCAGTGACGAGCACAAACAAGCTTCTACTGGCAATAATTAATTTTTTAAATGCAATAAAGAAAACGCATCAGCTGTTTCTCCTTTGACAACTGTTACTCAACAAGTTATTTTTTTTGCTTCGTGTATTCTCTTGTTTAATTCTGTCAATCTCTGGCAATCAACAAACTTAAGACTCAGACTCCCTTTTTTTTAAAAAAAATAGTTTTGCAAGAGCATATACATCATTTCTTAATTAAGAGTACAATATATTTCATTGAATTTTACTTTTATCAATATGATTATTTAGTACAGATGCTGGGGCAAAATGATATATTTCTCTCGAACCAAGAAAAGCTCGAACATTTAGATCGAATTCAATATCCAGCCTTTCACTTCAAACCGAATGATTTTATTCTATAAGAAACCGTTTTAATTTCTCACTAAATCAGTTTCAAGTGACAGAAAAAGGAAACCCCTATCTCCATGCCTGGATCACTTAACAGTGGACAGTGGAATACAGCGCCTCTTCTTCCCCACACAAACATACTGGACCTCTATGAGGTCACCTGTCCTACCTACCTACCCAGTTGCTGCTACTCCTTGGGGCACCTGTTTGTAGAGAACATCGATATCATGCTCTGGCTTTAAGACCATAAGGAGAGTAGGAGAGAGACAGTACTGCTGACAGCATTCCTACAGCAGTCAAACCTACAAGCTCTTGCCTGAACGCTTAACGCCTGGATTCAAAATATTCCAACCATTGAAACCGCTTGTCTGTATTCAACTCACCTCTTAGCTGATACTCTGCTCGTGATGACACAAAATGGACCCTCTCCCACTGGAAAACTGGACAATTTCACTTTATCTTGTTAGAAGGTTTTCACCAAAATTAATGAGATGTTCTTATGTGCAGAGGAAACAGCAAATTTTAACAACAAAACGAGGTTTATTTTTAGAGACATAACTGATTGGAAAAAAAAAAAAACCCTTCTGTACTGAGACATGGTGTACGTGATCTCACCTTATGGGGAGTTTTTAGAAAATTCATTTGAGCTGTGGGTTATATAAATATTTCTGTAAAGTTCTATTTGTAGAACTTAAGAATTTATACTACTTTGCTTTAACTCAAAAATAACCTATATTTCCCAACTAATTTTGGGAAGAAGCGTCAATGTAAAGTAGATACGTTAGCTAATAAATATTTTGAGTCTGTTTCCTTTAAATTAACGGTATCCATATACAAAGCAGTAAGTACATCTATTCAATTTTCTGACCCTCCATGTAATCATAATTGTTCTATGATGTTTACAGCTTTTCATAGTTTAGAAAACACTTTCATACACATTACTAAATATATATGCTGGCACAATTAGAAAACAATTCTTGCTTTCACTCATTTTCAAAAAAAAGATAGGTGTAGAACAGATAAGTATAGGGTAATGACTTAAGTAAAAGTTTCTATTGAGATATAATTGACATAATATTGTATTACTTTTAGGTGTGCAACATGATATAAGTATATGGCAGAACACTTTTAAAAGGATTCACTTAATAAAATGGATCAAAGAAATCCCAGAATAATTATATAGACTCTAATTCCTCAAATTTCCAATTCAGACCACTTATGCAGGTTATTCAGAGGAAGAAATTGAAATTTCGAACAGGCCCATTCATATTGCACTGCGACACAGGTTTAAATCCTGCCAACTACAAATCTGCTCCGTATTTATGAAGGGACTTTGATTTTTTAGCCATACACACCTAATTTCTTCATTATTTGCCATCAGTGGTCTTCTGGCACATGGCTTACAGCTACCTAAACACAGTACTTGTACACAGTAGGTACAAAAGTAAATGTCTTTTGATTTGCTTACAATTCTTTTGAAGAAGGCTAATGGTCTGGTTCTTTAACAGGGAATATCAAGCCAGAAAGAGGTCTTCAACTACAGGTGACAGGACTACACTCACTGATTGTAAAGAGGATAATAACAATGGTGTGCTGCTCCAATTTGCTTATGACATGAACCTGAGAGGAACCATTTATTATGGCGCGATGTCGCAAACAGGATCCAAAAGGGCTCAGACAACAATAGGTCCAAACTAAAATGATCACGTTGCAGAGAGACCAAGGCAAATATCTGTATTTACTGCCCAATTGTAGTAGCAGATGGGTGCCAGTAGAGGTTTTAAATGAACTTAAGCTCAATGAGAGTTCACAATGAGACATGTTTGATAAATACACCACTCAAGCGATAACTGGCTCTAAAGTTCGATTAACATAAGCTTAGATGACAGCCCCACTTCTATGTACTGGTCAGGTTATACCAGAAGCATCATATTTAGTTATCATCATGACTCTGGAAAGCAACTAGATAAAATGGAACAGTCAGGAGAGAGAGACAAAGACGGAGAATGTAAATAATAATCATAACATTAGTAAAAATAATTATTAACATTTAGAGATCAATTATTCTGTCATGTACTGTGCTGTGAGATTAACACAGATTATCTCGAATTTTATGAAACCCTATAGAGTGGGAACTATATCTATCTCCATTCTACAGGTAAAAACTGAGGATGAACGTATTTAGCGCTTTGCCCAAGTTCACCAGGTAGCAGGGAGAGAAGTGGAATCTGACTTAAGGAGTCTTCTTCCCGGGCCTGAACTCTTGGCTCTCTATCCATCCACCCACCCATCCCATCACTGTGACCATAACTGCATGCTAGGCATGAGACACTGGAATACGAACGTGAATAAGACACGTGAGAGTCTCTGACCTCAAATAACCTATATTCCAATGAAAGAAACTGACTTTTTTAAATAAACAAATACTAAAGTAATTTAAAATCACAATAAGTTCCATGAGGAAACAAAGAAGGCACTGAGAGATGACAACGGGGAGTGGCAGGGGGAGGGGAAGGAGGTGTGTTAGTAGTTAGAGAATGGGACCCAGAGGGAGAGAGAGAGCTGGCTCCGCCCAGGGAAAGCGAGGAAAAACAAGGCAGGCATTTGTCTAGGCCTGTCTGAGACGCTAAAGGAAACCCACTGAGGCTCCAGTGAATGGAGACAGGAAGAGAGGCGAGAAGACAGTGGGAAGACAGGTAGTGATGGATTAAGCAGGGCCTCACACTGTGAGTTCAGCTTGATGTTTCTAAATGCAAATGGAGAGGCCCTCAAGTCGTTAAATGGGAAACCAAAGTGATTCGATTCACATTTTGCTTTTGCTAGATTGCTGGGTATGGACTGTGAGGGACGTGTTGATATCGCGGTTAAGGAAGACAGATAATAAATAATAAATAAGATCTGGAGTAAAACAAAGCAGAAAGGAGAGTAGGGAGTACTGGGGGAATGGGGTACAATTTGAACTAAGGGGTCAGGGAAGGGCTCGCAGAAGGACATGTTGGAGCACTGGCTGAAAGGCGTTAAGCTAGGGACTTAAAAGGCTGTCGGGGGGAAGCGGTCCAGGCAAAGGGAACAGCGAGGGCCCTGAAGTGGGAGTGTGTCTGATGTGTCTGAGGGACAGCAAGAGGCCAATGCAGGTTTCAGAGCGCGGCGGAGGGAGGACGAAGCAGGAGATGAGGGTGGAGACATGAGGGCCACACTGCGCAGCACCTTGAAGGTCATTATACGACAGCTTTTTACAGTGACCGAGATGAGGAACCACTGGATGACTGTCATCAGAAGAGTGACAAGATGTGACACACATTTTAACAGCATCCCTCTGGCTGCGACAGAGCTAAAGTGAGGAGAAGCAGGGAGATGGGATACCAATCTGCACATTATTGCAATAACACCAGTGAAGATGACAGTACCTTGAACAAGAGGGTAGCAGTGGCTATAACTGAAGAAGATGTGCATACAGGTGGCTGAAAAGATGCTTAATATCGTTAATCATGAGAGAAATGAAAATTGAAACCACAATGAGATACCATTACGCACTCTGACTTCAAATGGTTTACAGCCAGCCACGTCTGGACAGTAATTTCAGTTTTCTGGGGCTAGGACCTTCCATCCTCATTTCTTATACCTCTTTGTTCTCCACATATAAATGGAACGGTGCCTTTGCATATCCTGTTCCTTCTGCCTGAAAGGCCCTCCCTTCCCTCTCTCTGCTGCTCTCCAGACGAGGATGAAAATATGACTTTATGGTAGAAACCCTTTTTGAAGTAACAGCTTTATCAACATAATTCACATATAACCCACCCATTAAAGTATACAAGTGAATGTGTCTTAGTATATTTAGTAACGTAACCATCGGTCCAATGTTAGAACGTTCTACCACCCCAAAAGAAACCCCAGGCCCATTAGCAGTGCCTCCCATTTGCCCCCAAATCACTCAGCCCAGGCAACGACTAATCTTTCTGTTTCTGTAGATTTGCCCATTGTGGATATTTCATATAAATGCAATGACACATGGTTTTTTTGTTGTTTGTTTGCTTTTTTTTTGTGACTGGCTTCTTTCACTTAGCATAATGTTTTCAGGTTCATCCATGTTGTGGAATGTATCAGTACTTCATTCTTTTTTATTGCCAACATATAATATATAACATAGATATAATCACATTCTATCGTCCATTAACTTAGTTGATGAACGTCTGGGTTGTTGCCAGTTTGGGGCTATTATAAATAATGCTGCTGTGAACATTCATGACGTGTTTTTGTGGGCCATGTCTCATTTCTCTTGGATATATAACTAACAAGTAGTGGAACTGCCGGGTCGTGTGTTAACTCAAAGTTGAACCTTTTGAGAAACTGCCAGACTGTTTTTCAAAGTAGCTGCTCTGCTTTATAATCCCACCAACAACCTCACCAACACTTGTTATTATCTATCTTTTTGTTTATAGCCATGCCAGTGGGTGTGAAGTAGTACCTCGATTTCGTTTTGATTTGCAATTCTCTGATACTTGATGATGAGCATCTTTTCATAGGCTTATTCACCATTTGTATATCTACTTTGAAGAAATATCCAGATTCTTTGCCTGTTTTTAAATTGAGTTGTCTTTTTATTAAATTGTAAGCATGCTTTTATTTCATTTATTTTTTATTGTTATAACTGTATTTTATTATTATTGTGAAACTCTTAATATGCTTAATTTATAATTTTTTTATTATGGTGACATTGGTTAATGAAATCCAGTAGGTTTCAAGTGTTGAATTGTACACTTGAAACCTATTGGATTTTGGTAACCAATATCACCATAATAAAAAAAATTATAAGTATTATATATGTGTGTGTGTTATATATGTGTGTGTGTGTGTGTGTGTGTGTGTGTGTGTGTGTGTGTGTGTGTGTGTGTGTGTGTATTATTGGGTTCACTGCCTGTGGTTAGATTTCTTTTTCTCTCACCATGTACTTAACCCCTTTTATCCATCTACTTCCTACGCCCTCCCCTCTGGTAATCACTAGTCTATTGTCCATATCCATGAGTCTCTGTTCGTTGCTTTTAGATTTATATCCACATGTAAGTGATATCGTGTGGTTTTCAACTTTTTCTGTCTGGTTTATTTTGCTTAGCATGATTATCTTGAGGTCCATATGTTGTTGCAAATGGCGGTATTTCATCTTTTCTTATGGCTGAGTAATAGTCCATTGTATATATGTACCACAGCTTCTTTAGCCATCATCTCTCATGGACACTTTGGTTGCTTCTATGTCCTGGCCACTGCGAATAATGCTGCTAGGAACATCGGTGTGCAAATATCTTTTCGGACATATGTTTTCAAGTCTTTGGGGTAAATATACAGTAGAGGGATTGCTGGATCATATGGTAATCAAGTCTTAGTTTTCTGAGGAACCTCCATACTGTTTTCATACTGAACCAATTTGCTGTCCACCAGCGTATATGAGGGTTCTTTTTCTTCAACCCTCTCCAACACTTGTTATTACTCGTCCTGTCAATTAGCTATTCTAACAGGTGTGAGATGGCATCCACTGTAGTTTTGATTGCATTTCCCTAATAGCTAGTGAAATGAGCATGTTTTCATATGCGTATTAGCCATTTGCATGTCTTCTTGGGAGAAGTGTCTGTTTCAGATTCTCTGCCATTTTTTAACTGGATTGTTTGTTTTTTGTTGTTGCTATTGAGTTGTATGAGTTCTTTGTGTATTTTGGATACTAGGCCTTATCGGAGGTGTTGCTTGCAATATATTTTCTCATTCAGATGGTTGCCTTGTTGATGGTTTCTTTTGCTTTGCGAAGCTTTTTAGTTTGATATAGTCCCATTCACTTTATTTTTGCTTTTATTTCCCTTGCCTTTGAGGTCAAATTCATAAAATCTTTTAAGTCCAAGGTCCTTGAGTTTAGTTCCTATGTTTTCTTCTATGCATTTTTGTTTCAGGTCTTATATTCAGGTCCTTAATCCATTTTGAGTTAATTTTGGTGTGGGTGATAGACAACAGTCTAGTTTCATTCTTTTGCAGGTGGCTTTCCAGTTTTCCCAGCACCATTTATTGAAGAGGCTTTCCTTTCTCCACTGTATGTTTTTGGCTTTTTGTTGAAAAATTATTTGCCCATATAAATATGGTTTACTTCTGGACTCTCGATTCTGTTCCACTGGTCTGTGTGTCTGTTTTTCTGCCAATACCATGTTTTGATTACTGTCTTTGTAGTATAATTTGAAGTTGGCAGTGATGCCTCCAGCCTTGTTCTTTTTTCTCAGGATGGCTTTGGCAATTTGGGGTCTTTTGTGCTTCCATACAAATCTGATTTTTTGTTCTATTTCTTTAAAAAGCGATGGGATTTTGATGGGATTGCATTAAATCTGTATAATGCTTTAGGTAATAAGGTCATTTTAACTATTGGTTCTTCCAAGAACACAGAATATTTTCCATTTCTTTGCATCTTCTTCAATTTCTTTTAATAGAGTCTTAACGTTTTATTTTATAGGTCCTTCACATGTTTTGTTTATTCCTAGGTATTTTATCCTTTTTTTTTGTTGCAAGTGTAAAATGAATTGTTTTTTTCCATTTCTTTTTCTGACAGTTCATTATCAGAGTATAGAACACTATGAATTTTTGAACATCGACTTATCTATTTTTTCTTTTGTTGCTTGTTTTGGTACCATATCTAAGAAACCATTGCCTAGTCCAAGGTCACGAAGATTGGCGCTTATGTTTTCTTCCAAGAGTTTTAGAAATTTAGCTCTTACATTTAGGTCTTTCCTCTATTTTGCGCTAATTTTTCCATATGGTGTAAGGTAGTGGACCAACTTCATTCTTTTATACGGGGAGATCCAGTTTACCAGCACCACGTGTTGGAAAACTATTATTTCCCCATTGTTATCCTTATTGAAAATTGATTGTTTGGTAGAATTTTTTGAACCCTCTCCCACCACAGTAAACCACTCCTTTTACTAAGCCTTCAGTTTATCACATTAAACCTCCTCACCCAAACCATAAAAGTTGTATGAGCAATAAAATTTATTTTCATTGCAAACCCTGTGCCCTATTTGTGAGTGATACACAATAGGTTATCGGTACTATTAGTTAAATGATGAATGTGCACAAGTACAGTAATCACCCTCAGCTCACTCACAGTCTAATCTCCTACAATATGAAGAGGGCAGACTAAGTCATTGAGGCCTTTTTGGCTCTTAGTCCCCACCAGGCCATTGCTCTTTATTACCTGAGGCCTTCGCTTGGGTCCTTCATACGTACCATTGAAATAAGGGATATTAAGGATAAAAATAGCTTCATGAATTTTATTGCTGTGTGATTAAAAAGCATTTTCTGAGAAATGCCAAGCTACATGAAATTATTCTCGACAATCACAACTGCTGGGGTGGGAGTGGGGGTGGGGACAGGAAGATGTTATTGTATCAATTATAGTTTTAAAAATTCATTCCTGCGAATCTCTCCTGAAAAAACTGATGGACTATAATGATGAGTGTGTGGTCACATTTGCCTCTTCTGAGTTATGGTTTAATATGAAATAAAGCAGAGGTAAAAGCCCAGGTGTTCTTGGATAAATACCTTTATAATTCCTTCTAAAATCTTTCTCATTTTTTCCTCCTACTTTTCTTTTTTTCCCTCTACTTTTCTTTTCTCCTTTTGTTTTTATAACTAGAACAAATGTGGAGTCTTCCTCTCCTGGCCGGCGAGGTAAATCTAAAGTAGCTAAATCCAGCATTCCACAGATTTCAAACTTCAGACTCTGCTCAAGAAAAATCATCAAGCCACACTTCTTATTTACATATTACCAAGATATATAAATATATCCACATACAGATTTAAAAATACAGATATAAATAAATATTCGACCCATCCATTGCCTTACCTTCCCTTTTATACTAAAACATGTCTGGTTCTTATTACAAAAACTTGCATGGCTCCAATCACTGGACACATAATCGATCCTCAGTAAGTTAGGGAAGAAACAGTTGCCTAGTCTTATTATTCTATGATAAACTATATGTGGAGACAAGTTAAAAATGACACCTTAAGTTTCTAATTCAAATTAGGATGTGAAATTACCTCTCCATATGACTGAAGTCAGATTTCTATGCAGACAATTCTGAGCAAGTGCAAGAAGGGTCCAAAAGAAAAGATCGCATTTGCAATAGATGGACGTCTTCCAGGTGGTACAATTCTTTCTCCTTCATCTCCTTAAGATCTCCCTAAGTGTTTGCCTCCCCTTTCCTTTCGGCTGCCACTCTCTCGAAGAAGACAGGAGCCCGCCTCTGCACTTCAATGAGAACTTCCAGCCACAGCTTGACTTGTGATGTGTGAACCAAGTTAATGCTAATATTTACCTGATTTATTAAGAGACAGAGAGAGAATTACAAAACTTCCGTTACAAGTAGAGGAATTCTAATATAAAGACACGTTTTCCATTCCTCTTAGGGAAAGCCCAGACATTCTCGGGATGGCAGAGACAGGCCAGAAATAAGGACACTGCTGCTTTCCTCCCTTTTCCTTAAAAACTAAATGTTAGTGTAACTGATCCACTTAAGCACAGAGGCTAACACCAAAAAGGCTTAAATCACCTTGACTGTCTGTTAAGAAGGGTAATGTGAAAATCTAAATACCTTGCAATGTATTAATAATCCTGAGCAGCCTGCAATTATGTCTACAATTTCTGTCTAGGGTGGTCTCTCATACTGAACGCCAATGACGGTCAGGGAAATATGCCAGGAATAAGTGAAATCTCTAAGAGAATTAATTTTTTGTTTTCATTTTGATAATTAAAAAAAAATCAAAAAGCCAAAAATTAATATAATCATATTCTGGGCCATCGGGGTCCAGAACTACCACAGAATTTCATTCCGTGGCTGCACTTATGAGAGCAACAAATGAGAAGTGAAAGCGAAAAGCATTAACTTTTAACGCTGCGTTTCCCCAGCGGGGACACTGATGAGTTCTCGGGGATCTTAAGTTCACACAGACAAGAAAGGGGCTGAGGACATTAATTCCCACCGGTTTCATGAAAGCTGGCTAATTCCACCAAACTACTACTTGGGACAGTTTGCTGTTGCCTAAAATCTTTCCAGTAGAAATTTATTCTTAATTTAGAGCAGGGCTTTAATTCTTACTGTAAATAAAATTATATCTCTTATAATTAAATTCAACTGTTTCAAAGGCTAGATGTTTTATTGTTCTATTATTAATGACAATGAAAAGAATACAATCGAAAATTGCTAAGGACAGTAAAATTACATTCTTATGATCTTAACAGAAGTGTCATTTTTATAAAATCAGGGTGAATAACTGGAAAATTTGGAATGGCATTTGAGACTCATGTAAATTTTTATTGATTTTATTAATACTTAATTCATAAGTAAGTGAGGCGAGAAACATTTCCTATGTTTCTAGAAGCATAGGAATTTGGAGCTAGAGAACACCTTAGCTATTACTTTTCCAAGCTTCTCTCTTCATTCAGAGGGGAAGTGAGGCTCTGAGAGGCTTGCTCAGGAATTGAGCTGAGAAGCCCAATCAAGAGTTCAGGTCCTCGGCCTTACAGCCCACAGGTAAGGCAGTAAGTACCCTGCAAACTCTGTGTCACACCTTCCATCATCAGCAACGTGGAAATCTATTAATCATTAAAGTAACCGTCAATTCTTAATTTCTAGAAAGTGAATCCTACTCAATTCTAACATTGTTAATAAAATGACACTTTATCGTACGTTACCTAAATTTGAAAATCTTATCATTGTTCCACTGCATAGAAAATACTACAAAGGAAATGAAAAACCTATGCAAACATTCCCAAAATATAATACGACTTCTGTGCCTGACCTCAGGTGTTCAACATGTTAGAAGCAGGCAATTACACTGGGATTCTGAACCTTAGAGAAGCCTATTTTCTATGGAGAAACTTTTACAACAGAGACATGGTACTTCAGATATTGAGGTCAGTTATGCAAGTATGTTATGGAATGGAGACACATATGTTCTTTGAAAGCATCCTCCTTCCCCCACACCACCTTCCCACTCCTTCCCATCCCCAAACTTTTGCTCAAGCTGCCACTTTGGACCTTCCAACAGAAATGCCTTTCTCTCCCATCTTTACTGAGCAACATCTTAATCGTCCTTCAAGGATGCCATCTCTTCCTCTTCTAAATCCCCATGCCCTTTTGTAGTTTGCTGGTGACAGCTGCTATGTTCTCGTTGACATATATTTATCTGCATACCTGTCTTACAAACTCCCTTTTTTAGGAACAGAAATTCATTCAAGGCCAGTACAGCATACGCAATATACGGTTGTTGAATTAAAGCAACAAGTGAAGTTTAGAGCAAAAAATTCCAAATTTGTAAGTGCCTGTTCTCTTCGAAATTTGACTTATTCTCACTTTAAGAGTACATGTAAATGACCATATTAAAGTGAACCTATGAAGATCACTAGGCAGCACCACATAAAAAGGCTTAAGATATTGTTAAGTGAAAAAAGGAAAAACCAAAATTCTATCTAGGCTATGTTGATTATTTGCAAATGTCATGTATGCATATGGACAAAAAGTGGAAGGTAAAACAGAAAAATGAAAACAATTTGCTTTATTGGGGGATGGAATTACTGGCTTCTGTGAATGTGCTTATGTTTATACAATAAATACTGTTCTTAAATACATATGTGGTAATTAGTGACATTTATACTGAATTTTGGTACTAATATTTCTGAATCATGAAAAAAAAAAAAGCATATGGACTGTCCTACATCTAATTCTCCTTGGCTTGCTGGCCTGCACGGACACTCATTCAAAACACTGCTGCCCTAGGGAGCAATCAGACTCACAGACTTGGTGCCTGAGGAGACAGATACTCCATGAGGCTGGCAGACTGGCCTCGTGAGTCCAACTTTAAAGTCGAAATAAACAACAACAACAACAACAACAACAATAACAAATTTAAGGACCAATAAAATTGAAAATATAGAAAAAAATATACTTATTTAGGACTAGTTGTTGATGAATCTTATGACTTCCATAAAATGAAAATGTTTCTTGAGTTCAGTTTACAGTTTTATATTCCTATCAGAAGGCAAACCTCTGTATTTATAAATTTATTCCATAAGTTGCATTTTTTTCTAAACGTGTTCGTTTTATTTCCTATTTGTGCTCTTTATCTCCCAAATAGCTCTAACTTGCTATCTTCTGATATATTGTTTTTGCTTATACATTTGATCTTTAAAAACTGTATTACTATAGTGAACAGCATTATCATCTTTGCTGGAAAATCAAATGCTTCTTTTTCAAGTCTGTAAAGTTTTGTAATGTTTCTCTGAATGAGGTACACATATCCTGCCACCTAAAACCGCCCAAGTCATTACAAAGCTACCAAATATGCGATGCCCCAAGGATTCCATTCACTGGGTGGATCTGGTACTGTTCCTTTTTGTTTAAAAAAAAAAAAATCAAACTCACTTTTTGCTGCTAAATTTGTGACTTTACCAACATAATTATGATTTTAAATGAAGATATTAACGTCACGTGGTGTTTTAGAAAAATAATAAGTTCAATCATCTTTTATTAAGTGAAGCTATTTTCAATTATTTACAGAATCCTATTTGTCCCAATCAAGCATCACACAGTGCAGGAACAAAAGAGGCTGATTTATTAGACATACGCTGGGCTGAGGAATTTTCTTAGAATTCTTGGTTAGGCTGTGATAAGAACACAAATTTATCTAAGTATGCTGAACAATGCTTCAGGGCATACTTAGGGAAGATGCTATAAAAAAAAAAAAAGGCTTTATTGCATCACACACGGAACCAGATTCTCCCTCTGATGGGCTGTAGCCAGCACGAAGTTCACACTACATTAATTTGCACTTGTCGATATGCTGCTTTGCGAGTATTTTTTAAGGTATGTTCAAATGTGTACTCCGTCTCCTCATCTAGAATATAAACTCCCTCCGGGCAGGACCTGGGTCTTCCAGTTCTCACCCCCACAGGGTCTCGCGTGCTGGTCTGGGCAGGCCAAGCCCTCGGCACCTGCTGTCGTCTGAGCCAGCAGCAGGGAATGAACGTGCTAAGCCTCCAGCGCCGAGCGAGAGTGTGAAGAACACTGGAGAGCAGCTCTGTCATCACCAGGACCGAGTGATTACACGTGCTAGCGACGTGCCCAAGTGGCCCCTCTCCCAGTCATTTTTTTTAGAGACAGAAGTGAGACTGCAGGTGGTAGCTGGATGAGTCTCTGATGTCTAGCTCTCCAGAAGCCATCTACTACCTCAGTACACTCCCCAAGCCTTCTGAGGAGAGAATACAGAATTACAGGCACAAAGAGAGAACAGAGCTGAACAGGACTTCAGTTTGAACTGTTGCTGCTAAGTTACAAATAGAAAAAGACTTAATACCACCACTAGCCACTCTAACGAACGTGAGGAAATATTTCTAGGATGTTTCCAAAATCAAATAGAAGGCAGTGGATCTTAGAGGTCAATGAGCTGGGTCTTCATGTAAATAAAGCACATCGTAGCTACTGTTTAAAACTAAAATTTCAGAGAAGAAACTTGCCTGCTGCCTGTTGAGGCAATCTATTTCCATCTTCCTACTGTCAAAAAGTTCTTATTTCAGGCTATTGTGATTTCCAGTTCCTGTGATTAAATCACTATTCTTATGCTTTCCATATTGAAGATCAAGAACAGGTGTTTCACTTTCTCCTTGAGAGAATCTGTCGAGTCCTTGAAGACAGTGAGCAAAATTGCTCCGTCTTCTCGAAGGTGCAGGTCTGCAACTTTTCTTTACTGCCGTTATTTCTCCAATTTTAAATAGGACTTATTTTTAGGACTCATAGGGCTTCCTCTCATCTTCACAACAAAGACATACAAAGTAGATGCACTTCTTCTCACTGTCTGATTAATTCCATTGAGCTTAGGGAGTGACTCCTGTGTGAGGCAGTCCACGTTCAATGTCAGTATCAAAGTGCTGAGTCGTCCTGCTGTAGACGTAAGTGACTCTCACAACATTTCTGCCCATTTTCTAATCTATTTCTTTTGTATATGTGCTCAACCCTTGAATGTTTTGCTTTGATTATCCCATTCAGGTAATTTTGAACTTCCATGCTTCCCACTCAATGGTAGCCACAACTCCAAAGTTATAACTTACACAATACTGGTAAGAAAGTCTTACCTCTAAAAGATTTTTTACCAACCTAAAAAGAAAATTGTAAATATAAAACATTTTTTATATTTATATTATATTATATTATATATACTTCTATCCAAGCAATTAAGCCAGCTGCCACTAATAAGATAATGACACTATAACCAGTCACCAGGCAATGCCACTGGATGGTTAAGAGACCAGGGAAGTGGCATATCTGCCACACTGTAAAATATTCTAAAACCACTAAGTTATAATTTAAGATTGATGAGTCTTCTAACTCAATGTCCCACAGTTTCGTAAGGCAAGGGAAACGAACAGTTGTTTTTCATACTTAGGGAAAGGTTTAGCAAACTTCTTCTGCAAAGGGTCAGACAAGTCAATATTTTAGTCTTTGTGGGCTCTGTGGTCTCTGTCACGACTCCTCGGCTCTGCCTTTGAAGCGGAAAAGCAGCCACAGACAATACCTCAGCAAATGAGTGGATTCCGAGACAACTTTTTATCTGTGAAAACCGACGACAGGCAGGATTGGGCCCGTGGGCTGTGGCTGGTCGCCCCCCTTCATGGATACGGGGCACAGGGCGTGTTGAACGTGCGTGCACGTCTGCAGGCATCGGCGGGGGATCAGACGCGGGCAGCAGCACAGCGAACCTCTCTGCCGCTCCCCATAACCAAGGCAGCTCCCTGGGCACCGATCAGTGCGCGCGGCTCAATGCTCTGCGGTCGGCATCTTGAAATTCTTAAGGGTTTTGTACCACAATTTGGGTTTCTAAGTCTGAGGAGACGGTGGAGCTCGGCTCCCCAGCGAGGTCTGGTTTCTCCACTGTCCCCAGGTAGCCCTCAAGCACTTGTTCCCTCCGGCTTCCTGTGCCTGGCCCCTGCCCTTCCGCCTTGCTGTCCTCTGCCCAGGGCGGGAGCCTGGATAGAAGCCTGGGGAAGGCTGGGTTGAGCACGTACACCCCTAGCGTCTCAGGGCAGGGCCTGAGGTGACCACCCCTGTCCCAGGCCGGCAGTGTCCTCAGCGTGGAGCCTCTGCCCACCCTGATCCAGGAACCAGGTGTGTCCCCACTGGAGGCTGCGGTCTCCGTGGGCTCGTGCATCTGACCTCCTCGGGACAGGGAAGAAGGGTTCCCCACCTCCTACCCCCCCGCCACGGGACGGTGCTTGTCGTGGCAGGAGGCAGGAGGCAGGAGGCAGGGCGAACCCAGGGCCACAGGCGCCCGTGCGCAGTCCCGGGCGGCTGTGGGCTCTGCCCTCCCCGTGAGCTCCCCCGTGGGGACAGACTGCGCCGGGGAAACAGCAAACGAATAAACCCCACGACGGGTAAGCGGAGACAGAGATTGCAGAGGAGAGGAAAACGGTTCATATTTTTTGTACCTGAAACCTCGCTTTTTTCCTGCTTTTTGAACAAAGGGCTCTGCATTTTCATTTTACACTAGGCCCTGATCAAAGCTTAGGGGCTAGCAAGAATCACCTTCTGAGATTCATCTACCAAAATGGAGTTGACAAAGAAAATTCCACTGATTTCAGAGTCGGCTGACCTCTGGGCCAACTTCTGCGATGCCAGGTGATAGCTGAGCTCCCTGCAGCATCCCTGACGCCAGACGCAGGCTCTGAAATCAGTCCTGTGCTAACTAGGAGTCTGGAACTCCGGGGGCGGGGGGCGGGGCTCCTTTCAGGATGTGATGGCTGGGGCTTCTTCATTCAAAGGAGTCATTCATCTTTCTTTCAAATGATAAGCCACCTTATAAATGTAAAGCGCAATGAAAATACTGGGTATGAAATTTAATCAAAGAAAGTTGAAATTTTAAAATATTTCCCTTTATTTCCTATGTTAGAGGTGATGCTATAACATTCTAACATACCTATTTTCCTGACTTGAATAAACCAACTATAAAACAAATATTGCTGAGATGGTCAAAGAAATTTGATTATGGGTTGAGCATTATTTGATATTACAGAATTTTTGTTAATTATCTTTGGGTGTGATAACAACAGTGATTCGGAACAAATATTTCAAACGTACACACTGAACTATTTATGGGTAAAAATAACATAATGTTTGAGATCTGCTTTAAATTACCTCAGCAAAAGAAGAAGTGGAAGAAGCTGGAGAAGATGGAGAAGAAAAAGTTGATGATAAAACAGTGAGATAATAACACTGACAGAAAAGTGAGAATTCATTATAATGCTCTCTTTAGCCTTTAAAAAAATATATATTTTAAATTCCCACAATGGAGTATACGTGTGTGTGGTTGTTGCCTACAAAAATTTCACAATAAAAATCAGAATACAGATTTTTCATTCTCCATACTAAATTTTTTTGTTAGTATTGTTTTAATTTTTCTTTCTTTCTTTTTCTTTTTTTTTCTTTTTTTTTTTTTTTTTTTTTTTGGTGCAAGAAGCATCCTCTGAGGCTGACAGGAGCTCTCTAAGCTGAAGAGATTCAAAGGAGTTGATGGGGACGATGATCTGCCCACCGATTCCTGACACAACATAAAAAGAAAAGGAGAAAGTGGAGGAAGAGGTTTCTATTGTTCCTCCCCTAACCTTTCCTTCTAATTATGCCAGAGTCAAGGCTCGGGTCACCAGGAAAATGATGTTGGTGCTCAACCATTTGCCCTATTTTGTATACATCAAAAACGCCCCTGTTCTCACCGCATTCCGATCTCAGTTTCCCACCTACTTCAGAAATGAAGTGTTCAGATTAACAAAAATAGGAATAAAATGACCATGTCACAAGGAACACCTTTTTGTAAACCTAGAGGTAGTTTTCTTGTTCTTCTGAATGGCACGATCCGTAACGCTTTAAAAGTTAAACATACTTTGTATTATGATAGGAATTTCGGATAAACGCTCGACTTGCCCAGCTGCTAAAAGTTAAATGTAAATTTCTCTCCTGAGTGCAGATGGTGGCCAGGCAGAGCCGCTCTTGGGTCTTAGCGACAGAAGGTCAGGTCATGGCTGAAAGACCAGAGAACAATCGCTGCCTTGCTACTCCAGATCATCCGTGGAATGAGACACCACCACTTTCTTTTCTGAAACTGTCTGTTCAATACAAAATAGTGACAAGGACTACCTATAAGATTTCCTCACATTCTGTCCAAAGAAAAATGGTAACAAGCACATCACATCACAAACATCTTGTAACTGTTCAGAGGTTTGATTCCTAACGCTCTGATCTCCCAAAGAGGCACATCTCTCTAAAAACACTAAAAATCATTCTGAAACTGTTCATGTTTCACTATTTAGTAGGAAATGTTTACAAATGAAAACTCCTCTTTTTTAAAATCCTGCAAATTTAGCCTCCACACCATTCCTGGTTAATTAAAATGAGATGAGACACAGTGCTGCTAAAAGACAAATATCACACATACTTCTACACATGTTATTCATTTACAAGTGATACTATAATTGAATTGTTCCTATAGTGTTTTTTTTTTCTCTCTAGAACATAAGAATATAATATTAGACAACTCAGAGACTGTTCCTTGCTGTATTTTTTAGGTTAGCACAAAACGTTATGCTGGCACATGCTGTGAAAACACAAAGGTATATAATAATGCTAGTGAGCATGCCAAATGCCAACATGATATTTTTATTTAAAAAGTCATAATAAATCAGGACAGGGAAGTTCTGTGTTTGGTTTGGTAGCCCTAACCTTCAGTCTCTGATAGAAAAGATTTTCAATTCTACTATCAGGCACGCCCCCAACTGGATGGAATAAAATAGTTCCATTATTTGAACATGTTAATAATGAAAATTCTCCTGAAAATTTAAAATTCTGTAACAGTTTGAATATAGTGGTACAAAATCAGAATTTGATTTTGGTTGTTTAGATTTTAATTTAATGCCAGGGATTTCAGTTTTGACTTAAAAAACTTTTTATACTAAATATTATTATTACTTATATTTTTAATACTCTTCCCAATTGTGTTTGCATGATTTACATAGAGAGTTGCTAGGGTTGAAAGGGAAAATATGTTGGAGAATACGATATAAAAACTTTTGAGCTAGAAATATATTTTTTAATTTACTTTTAAATTGTAGCAATTTCTTTAATACTGACACTAAGAGCTCAGTCTTATTTTAATTGAATAAATTTATCAAGAATATAAGGAATGTAAGCCTTCAATGTTCGGTACTGAAACTTAAAAATGGAAAATCAAAAGTGAGACTTTTATCCACGCTGTCAATTAAAATTGGAACATATATATGATCTCAACAAAGCTATAACATAAAACATCTGTTCAAACTGAAATGGAAGTAAGTAGCATTTTTTTCCCCCTAACATTTCTAATTTCACTGTATTTAGGCATCCTGAGCAAACGTATTCATGGTTATCTTAGTTAAAACTGGTTTCACTCTGCCAACAATCAATTTGATTGACATATTTACATATCAACTCATCTCATCTTACAAATTTTAAACTTTTACACTTAAAATTGGATTCAAGTTGGCATCTTTCAAGAACTTTATGTACGTATATTTTAGGTTCAAACTGTGCATTAGAACATTTTTTTTTCTACTTTTGTAAGTAATAGATACACATATCCAAATGTATATTTATGACCTGTCAGATTGGAATTTTATATGCATGCAGTTGTATTCTCACCATTTCATGTGAAAGGTGATAATTTTAGGCAACTATAAATGAAATCTTTTTAATGGTGTAAACTGAATTGTTCCATTGGTTAGAAACAATATAACTGAAAGAAGTGACTTAGAAATACAACCACATCAACTTCAGGAAGAAAATTAGTATGTCTTAATTCCTGCAGTTACTCTTGTATCATCTCTTACCTGATCTTTAATTTCAAGATCCCTCTTAGTTTTTGTTCTGTATTCTCTGTGCTCCTTTTCTGCCTCATCCTTCTCCATTTTGGTTTTATTTAATTGATAGCGCATTTCCCCACACACCTGTTAGATCATAAAAACTAGATCAATAAGCTGCTGGAATCTACCAAGCAAAGCCTGCAATTAGATCTTTTGGTGCCCCCTAGAGGTCATATAAATAAAATACAATAGAACTTTTCTAAGAATGGCACTTTCTATTAGAATATTCATATATATTTTGTTAAGATATAGTGGCAATATCAGGTATTATTGAGTATAACATTTCAAGTTATAGATAAATAAGTGCATAAATAAGGAATTTAAGTAATGTGTCCATAGTTTATTATATAAAATAGTTTCAACTGCACATTATCACCCAAAATACACTATCATCTCAACTTTAACTATCTAAAATTATGAATTAAAATAATAAGCTATGTTGTTACTCATTCAAATTGTTATGGTTAAATAGGCTATATTATGAAACTTTCTTTTAGAGACTTTATAAGTTAGGCTTTAATTTAAGGAAATTTATAAAGGAATTTTTCTCTTTGCTAAAAGACTATATTATTGATATTTAGTAGTAGCCAGTATTTACTGTAAGCTACATAGATAATGTCAATCTTATCATGTAAACTACTATGTATTTAAGTTAAGAAATATTATCTGGTCAGAGACTGGAACTAAGCACACTCTGCATTTATAACTGCAGATCAACATAAATGAAAAATGTATATCTAAGTGAGATGATATTAATATACATAAATAATGAACACACATAGTATCATGAAAGTGCCTCCCATACAATGTTTTCAATCCATGGCCTCTACAGAGATACATGGATTTAGAAAGTGCAATCAGCAGATTTAAACAAAGAAATTACAAGCCTTTGGGATAACTGAGCATCTGTAGAGAAATCAATTAATACACAGTTCTAAGTCAGCCTCTAATTTACAAAACAAGTTTTAAAAATCTGTATCACGCAATGATTATATCTGATTGAAATTTTTCAATTTTCATATTCCTCCAAAAATGATAATCAGAACTTTGGAAATTAGTTTCATCATTAATGAGGTATCAGAACCTCAGAAAACCAGTTTGTTTTTCCTGTTTCCTATGTTCAAATAAAAAATACTTTTTAAAAATAGACTAATCTGTGTACAAAAGTTATAGGTAGCAAGACAGAAGAAAAAGTCACTAAGCTTTTCCCCGGCGGCTCTCGTTAAGCTAGAAAAAAGAATAAGATTACTAAAAATTCTATTTGAAATTCGAAAGCTTTCCATGTGTGAGAGTTGATCATTTCCATTTAAAAAAAAAAAAGTAATTTACAAAAAGTTATTAATTTTCAAGCTAAATAAAATTTAGAAATTAAGAATGAAAGAAAAAAATAAGAGTGGCTCTAATTTTATTTCTTTCTTAGTTCTTCACTGTTCCAATCTATTTGTTTAACATGTATGAATGAAATGAAAAATATTTAACTTGATAATACCAGAAAATAATAATTATACAACTATGGTGTTTAAAACTCAACACCAATACAAAATTATTATATGTAATAAATGTCTAAGCATTAAGTCCTATTAAAATTATTTTATCCCTTAATTTTATTTTTTTAAATTCCTTTGCCTTACTACTTTTAGTGTAGCATTTACTAAGTTCATCCATAACATTTAAATTCTATTTAAAATAAACTGACAAATTAAACTAAACTAGAGTTATATTATCTCAAGGTTGGAAGCAACCTTGAGGCATTCTTCTGATGCTTGGGACCCTCTGGACAGTTCTAAAGACAGAGTATTCTCATTCTTAACTGTGCACACCTCAGCAGAAAGTTCTCTCCCTGAAATGGGCTGCGAAGTCTTGCCACAGCATTCGCCCAGAAATCTGGGTTAACCACTTCCATCCCTCTGGACCAATTCTCTTATTTCTACCCTTCCCTTCACACAAGCACATCAATTATACTGGCAAATAGGATATTTTAAACCTCTACTTTCGCTAGCTTGCATTTAGAAAGCAAATGATAATTATAGAAATTCAAGGAAGAAAAAGAAAAAATAGGCTCCTTTTACTTTTGTTAAAGTTCATTTTAATTACTATATTAATATATGTTAAAGTTCACTTTAATTACTGAATTGTAAAGCAGCAATAGCATTAAAAATGAGTCAAAATTTAGAAAAATATGTTGAGAAGTAAATTTAAATTGGAAAAGGGCATGATGTATTTTAAACACAATAATCTGTGTATTGGTCAAAAAATAAATTCCTTTATTTACTACATCATGTATGCCTATATTTAGTTTCTCAGTGTTAAAGCAATTGGTTATGGAAATATATTTCTAGTGTTTCTTAAATATGTACCTAACATTAGCCAGTTAAGATCATTAAATATTTTATTTCTAGGTTCACAAGTTTTGTGATGCTCAACAGCAAACACTGTGGCATTTTAAGGTATAAATTTAAAGACCAATAAAAAAAAAGAAGTTGTAGTATTAGAATCTTGATTTTCAGACCAGGTCTGAATAGGAATGGGAGGTAGAAAATTTTTTATGTTAAGCACATTCTTCATGTTGTAATATACATTTTTTAGTCTTATTGTGAAGACCGAACCTATGCTATCTCTGGCAAATGTTACTCCTAATAATGAATTTTGAAATACAATTTTATCAAATATTTGATAATTAAGGGAATGAAACTTGCTTATTTACAAGTTTGTCTCAGCAACCGGACTCGTAACTGTTTCAGGACGTTGCGTGAATCTAATTCATCTTTCCAGGTGTGGCATCCAGCAAAGGGCCTGCTGATAGGAGTACTGTGGACTTTTATTATCTTGAAATAACAGAACTTTTCTACTGCAAACTTCTTTTTGGACTTTGTACATGAGGAATATTTTTTTCAAAGAAAATATTTAAATAATTATTAAACTAAAATCTCTCTTTGTACCTTTGTGACATCCATTTCCCGAGAACTAAGCTGGCTTTGAATTTCCTCTAGTTGATTGACAGCTGAAACCTTCTCTCTTTTAACTTTGTCCACCTCGGCCTCCAGCTGGGCGATATTCTGAGACAGGGTCAACATCTGTAAGAGGACATGAAAATCCTAAATGATAACGTCATTTGGCAAAATAAATAAAAACATATCTTGAATTAATTCAGTCTCAGCACAGCCACTGAGCCCTCTCTATACGTCATTTCTCTGCAGGTTGTCTATGTCCCTTTCTCTGCCTCTGGGACTCATCTGTCCCCCATGACTGGGATATGTACTTCCCTCCTGTGCATCCTCTGGCTCCACCCTCATTTTGGAAAACACTTAACGAGATGATAAAATCAAAGTTTCGGTTGCAACTCTAAGGTGACAGATATCAGACATCTACATAAGTTATGGAAGGGACTGACATGAGTAAATTTCAGAGGGGGTATCAAAAAATCAGATGACTCTGAAACCCTTCCCCCATGGAGGGCATAAAAAGAATTGACTGGGAGAGCTGGAGGCAGATATTTAGAGAGCTGCTCCCGCGCCATGAACCCACGCCCCTCCCCCACACCGCTAAAGAGGAGGCTCTCTGCGGCTCCCGCTGGTGATCACCCCAGCCTTCCTTTACCCAGCTAGTCCTAGTCCTCCGGTCGGATGCCCCCAGCCATTACGTCCTCTCCTCCAGGAAGGCTTCCCGGACCTCTAGCTCCCAGCACAAGATCGAAGTCCCGTCCTACACTCAGGGTTGATACTGGGCTAACATGCACGGGACAGCCGTGCCTGCTGCTCGCAGCTGACATCCGTCCTCACTGGCTGTCGTCCATGCTGCACTGGTGCTGGCTCGTGCCCTACAAGTCCCTCTCTACCTCCGCCGCCCCCACACCCACCTCCACCTGTCTGTTCCCTCATCAGACTAGCAGTCCCTCAAGGGCATGTTTCTGGAGGCTCCAAATGTTTTGATGAATAAATGGATAATGAGAATAACTGGCTTTTGAAGAACTCTATGCAAATCCCATTCTTAGTGTTTCTTCTCAGGGTTAGAAATGCTTTCTAGATCTTAGATTTCAGCCTTAAGTTTTGTTTGTTTGTTGCAATTACATTTTATTCTAACCAGTAAGTAAAATTTTTCTAGGCTCTTAATTTCTTATTTGTATTAGCAATTTTAAAATAAAGCAGAAATGCTACCTATCCAGAGCAAAATATATAGAGATATCTATCAGTTTTTAAACTGTTAAAACAAGAACTGAATTTGAAATAATAACATTTAAAATTTACCATTGTACAGTGACATGGGTGTGAATTCAGTTTTACAACAAATATGAAAATTTTGTGATAAAAATCAAGGTTGCCTTCAAAATATACATCTCACTACAGCAGACACGTAGGAATATAACAAGCCCTTTACCTATTTTCTAATTTAGACATACTTCTGGGGATCGTAGAGAATTGTATATTTGACATATATAGTTGTTTATATGTCCTTATCATCAAAAGAGTTGCTATGAATATAATTTGCACACAGAATTACTTTTACTAATACCAAGCTACAAAGCATCCTTATGCACATTGCAATCTGAACCTAAAATTAAAGGTCAAATGAAGTGTAACAAGTCACAAATATTAATTTAATTTCCTTAATTTAAAAACTCAGGTTCATGAATACCCATATCATGAATGTGTAATTATAGCTTTTTTGAAATCACCCAGCAGCAACAAACTTTAATTACCAGCTACTAAAAGTCATATTATTATTTACTTATGTGGAGATATAGCTTATGGTAAACATATTAACACTGTGTGATTTTTGAAGTAAATATGTAGACATATTAGCAGAATTGCTAATTGTGAATACTGAGTCAGTTTCTATCATAAGGCATGTGACAAATCACACGCCTTCTACGATTCCCTCCCTCTGCCACCCATCACTTCTTTCCTCTGCCCATTACCTGTCTGCTCCCTCCTGTCACCCACTTCCCGAGGCCTCCCTTCCTGTTGTCACACCTTCTTTTTCCCCATGCCCACCATCTGGAAGTCACCATTACACTGCAGGAGCTTCTCCACCCACATCTGTTGCAGAGACAGAAAGAACACGGACAGCTGCGACACTGCTGGGTGTCCAGGGCGCTGACATCAGGTAAGTCCTTTAAACTTTGACAGGGGCGAGCAAGAGACAAGGACGCCCAGGTTGGGGGAGCGTGACAGAAATGTCTACACTAACGCAGTCTCTCGTGTACTGAACATGGAATAAAGTGCTCCTCGTGCAAGAGGCGCAAGGATTAAGGATTCTAGCAAAGGGCTACTGTCAAGGGAACAACTGAGGAAACGCACGGACCGAAGAGGACACTCGATCAATATGTGACGAATGAGCGAACCTGCAAACCTGAGGGGCTCCATGCGACCAAGGACCTTCACTGAAGGCAACACATAAACTCACAGCAAGTGCCTTTCGTAGAGGGATGATTCAAAACCTGTCTAGGTAGAAGGCATCTGCTCTCCTAGAGCTTCCCACGCAGATGAAATTTATAAAATTTAAAAAAAGGAAGAAGAAAGAAAGAAAGAAGAACAATAAAAAGAAAGAAAGACAATCCAAATGCCTCGGAGCACTCCTGAGGGCTGGGAGGGCAGACGCTTGCTCTGACTGCCCTAACTGTAGAGCACGTGTATTATTAGGATCAACTGTTTGCCTCCCCATCAGTTAACTTCCTGTGCTAGGCGGAAAGATACACATCCCCTCTTTTAATCCTCTTGGAGAATGAATTGTATTGGATTAATTTTCAATGGAAAAAAATGAGGTTCAGTAAATTATGTAATTTGCCCAAATTCATTCAAATTAATAAATAAAAAGTAATGCTGGGCTTTTGTATTCAAATCTGTCTGCTTTTACTCACATGAAGATCCAAGAAATCTATATCCAATAAGATGATTTTTTCTCTGTAGTAAGAATGATAATAGCCACTAAAATTTAATACATTTCTACTCTAAGCCAGGTGTTATATTAGGTACTTTCAAAACATGACCTTATTTAATCCAGTGCATTCCCTGGAGTAAATTAACTCCATGATTTACTCCTTTAAAATTCGGAGAGGTTAAATGAATCGTTCAAGGACATGGAAAGGTCAAGTTCAGATTCGACCCTGAAGCCTTTTACTCCAGAGCCACTTTCTGCCATTTCCCGGTCAGGACACTGGCCGCAGTGCTCATGCTACTGTCCCCAACTCATTCACACACCCTGACTTAGGGCAGGACCTTGAGATGGAGTATCACCCAGGGCTTACTGGGGGCAAAACGAATGACTCAGACTCAGATCCACATGGCATTTCTGTTGTCACCTTAATTCACGAAGTAACTGTCAGTATAAGAAAGAGATTCCTGTTACCTATGAAGGCACCTGGAATCCCACCTGGCACATTCCAGCCTTCCTTGTCCTTTCTGATCAGGAATTCTCATCGACATATTTTTATACAGTAGAACTACTCGGCCAGGCAAAAAGGTTTCCATAGAACAATCCAGAAAATAAAAATCTCTCAGGTGTGAAACAATAGCCGGGCTTTGCTGTTGATGCTGTTTTTTCTCTCTTATGCCCAATGCTCAGTTCATAATTTTACCTCCCTCCATGCCGTTCATGTTGCTTGCAGCTAGTCTTCCCTGCCATACTCTGCATTTCTAAATGCTCCCTATGCTACAAAGCTCAGTTAAAAAAAAAAAAAAAAGCCACCTTCTCCACAAAGCCTTCCACGATCTCTGAGGACAGGGATCTGTTCTGACCCTCTGAACCCTCGGCATTTTCGTCATACCTTTCCGAAGGTATGAGCCTTTCTGCGTCTTCATTCATTCATTCATTCATTCATCCAACAGACATACCGAGCGCATTTTCTGTGAGAGGAGCATGCGAGCGATGAGAATGTTAACAGACCATCCATTCCAGGGACTCACGGTCAATTAGGGAAGACACACAATTCAAAAAGAATCTGCAATAAACCGAGTTACGGGAGCCCGCAGGAGAGGCTCCCAGTTCATCTGGTCACGACTGTGAGAAGCGGTGGTAGCGAGAGAACTTTGAAGGATCTGTCAGAGAGGGCGCGGGGGAGACTCCTCCAGGCAGGGGGGTGAAGAACGCGCAAAATCAGGAAATGGAAAAATAGCATGGCAGATGGGCACAGTTGCGTGTCGAAGGAAGGGCACGGAGGTCAGTTTGGTGGCAAAACAAAATAGAAAAGTCAAGGGAGGTGAGACTGGAGAGCCGAAACGGGAAGAACACTGCCGTGTCTCCACGCTCTGCGGAAGGGTCCTAAAGTTCAGCCAAGGGGTTGCAGGGAGACGGAAAGAATTTGAAGCGAGAGACTGACATACTGAGATGGTCATTTTGGACAGATCGTCTGGCTGTGGTTTCCAGAACAGTCTGGAAGGGGGTGAGGCTGCACTCGAGGTGACCACCCGGGCTGTGAGAATCGTCCAAGGGTGAGACGGGACAGCAGTGGGGTGGAGAGGCGGGGCGATGTAAAACCCCTGAGGGCCTGAATCTCTAGCACTTGGTGACATGATGACATGTAGGGTTAGGGGGAAGGAGGAGATGAGGGTGACAGCCAGATTTCTGAGTTGGGCAACTGGGTGAATAGTGGTTCCTCCAGGAGAGGAAAGGGGGAAAACTCACCAGAGGTAAAGACACATAAGCCCCTAACATATATATGGTCTAAAGACCATAGTGCTGAAAACACTTGAATCTGTAGCTCTCTGCTGAATTCTAGATCTCCTTCTTAAGCTGCTTTCTGGCTGTGTCACCTTCATTGTCTCAAACGTACCCTAAACTCGGAGGAATCTAAAAGGGACACATCATCATTCTTTCAGATAGGGAATACAGATTCAGAAAAACCAAGGAAAGACAGCTTTTAAGGAGAATAAGAAGTAAAAACATTCACTAAAAATAGCACGAGAAGGCCTTCATTGAACATAGTGATGGTAATGTCACCGGCTTTGTGCACAGAGCTGAAATGCTGTGGGCCGAAGAGCGAACGAGAAGTGAATCTTTGAAGAAACCTGACTCTCAAGGGAAGAGTCAGGAGGGGTGTGAGATTATCGAGGTGGCTTCTGACCCTGGCTGCAGTGGAATCACGTGGACAGCTTCAAAAAACACGGACCCGGGGTCCTACCCTGAGCTGTTTTGACGCAACTGGTTTAAAGTGTAGACTGGGCGGTGAGATTTTGAGAATTTCTGGGTGGCCAAGACTGAGATCCACTAGAGTAGAAGAAAGACTGTGAGAGAAACTTGAGAGTTACCTTCTCCGTGATAAGAAAGGGGCTGCAGTGAAGGAAGGGTTAAAGATTTAGGGAAGAGGGGCTGAGAATGAAATCCCCGCGGTGGCAGAGGACAACGGCACCGGCACCAGGTGAAGGATTCAGATTAAGCCTCTCCCTTTCTCACCGAGTTGGATGCAGGTGAAGTTTGACTTTAAGGCAGAGGCGAGGGGGAGGACAAACAGTTGGGATGGTCACCACCTAACAGCTTCAGTTTTCTTTGTTAGGTGAGAAAGGCTCTCGGCTGATAATGAGGGGAAAGGTGGGACGGTCAAGAACGCGAGGAGAATAAAAGTGAAATGAAATAGTCCTTAAAAAACGGGTCCGAGACGCCACCACTTTCCACGTGGACCAGAATTACCTCCCCCTGACCCCCAGGCATTTATTTCGGTTCTCCTTCCAATCTAGAGACGGAATGACTTTTTCTCAGTGATAAAGGGCATCAGGACACTGCCTAATTTAAAGCCACTCAACAGCGTTCTAACACTTCACATGGATTTTAAGGCCATTTATTACTTGGTCCCTGCAGATTTCTCCAAATGCATCTCCCACACTCGTCCCTCACTGCCTACGCTCCAGCCGCCTGGGCCTGCTCCAAATTCCCAGGGAGCACAGTCCTTTCTGGCTTCAGTCTGGAGGTGTTTTCCTGGGTCCAAAACTCTCTTCGCTCAACTCTTCACCTGACCACTCCTCCTCGGCCCTTCTGAGTCTCCTTTTCCAAACTTCTTCCTAGGAAAGTCTTTTAAGACTGTCTAGACGAGGTCACGTTGACTTGTTACACGTTCTCATGGTACCCTGCACTATACCTTCGTCACGGTGGTAATTAGAGACTCATTTATGAAAATATGTGTTTAATGTCTGCCTCTCCCACTGGACTGTAAGCTTCATGAGAGGGCTGCATTGGTCCTGTGACTACCAAAATCCTAGTCCCTCCAATTAATATCCGTTAAGGGACGAATGAATAGGAGAGAGAAGAATGAGCAGAGAGGACTCATAGGAAGCTCCGAAGGCCATGGGTGTACATGGTGCCATCTGCAAGGTCGTGGGATTTCCACGGGCTGAGATCACCAGTCCAGGAAGGAGAAGGCAGACAGTTAGACTGACCTGCAGTTAGGTCTTGACGGCGCAATCTTTGGAAAAGAATACAAAGACAAGGGAGTTTATGATAAATGCCTTGGCTACCCATAAGAGTTAAAACTCAGCAGGCAGAATTTGTGTTTTTATACATTCTCAGGCTTGCACATTGCCTTGCATCCAGCAGATACTCAGTAGAGTTTTGCTGTATGAGTTCATTACAATACACTGGACTATTCTAGCACGGTATTTAGGGTACTGAGTTCACGTTTTAAAAACATAAAAACAAACATGTAACGGTTGTTTCGGTTACCTCGTGGACCACATCTTGCTCAATTTTACTCTATTGTAGCGACTGTAAAGCTTGGCTCCACTCGACCCTGTACCCCACGCTGTTACTGTTTTTTCAAACACTGCCCCTTTCATGTTATCGGTCCAAGAGGCTTTCATTTCTCCCTTCGATTACTCATTGGGCTATGGTCATTATTCTTCGTGTAAATGTTAGACATTTCGTACAGCGTATATAAATCACTCTTTCTTGGTTACTTCAGTTTCTAATGAGTGTTTATCTTCTGCAAGTTTTAGCTTGGGGTGAAGGATGAAGTGGGGTCATCATCTCTCTCTGATTTAGCCAAAGCTGAAATAAAATCCAGGTATCTGAAAAGCACCGTTCTCCTCTGACGGATATGTGAGAGGGAATCGAACAGAGCGGCTGGATTAAAATACATTTCCTACTTTCATATGATGGAATCAAATAGATGATTCTATTTGGAAAGGTCAGAGAATATAACTTTTATTGAAAAATACATGGAAAAATAGAAAAATTTTGTGAACCTGTTACAAGACATGTGACTACTTATAGAGTTTTAAGATTTAAAGTTCGTTCAAGAATTGTGGCCTCTGGCGTCATCGGTGACATCACCTCAAACATTTCCCCTGCAGCGTGGATAACAAAGGGAATTCTTTAGTACCTTTGAGCCCATGTCCTCCCTTTCTTTGGTTATTTCTTTTCTCATCGTCTCTTTCTCCAAGGCTCTTTTCTCTTGCTGAGAGGAGAGCTCTTTGTGAAGTCGTTCTGTCTGCCTCTCCAGTTCACTCTTAAACTGTTCACACTGGATTAAGGCCTGTCAGAATAAGACACGGTAAAACAGGAGTTTAGGATTTGAAAAAAATAAGGGTAAAATGACACAATTGAGCTTTATTTTTATTTAAAATAGTTAAAACACACCATAAAGTCAATTAGAAAAATTTTACATTATTTATTCATACCACTTATTGATGAAACAGTATTCAAATGTTACATTTATTCATATATTTCAATTTTCATAATTAAGGCTATATTAACTTATCAACTAACAAAATTTAGGTAATGGGACTTGATGAGGGCTACTGATGAGTAAGAATTCTGAAAAAGGGAATGGAAAAATAAATTTTTCTAGTTTTTTCAGTTATAGATCATGTTTATACTACATGAAATATAACAGTATCCAATTTAATTGATTTTTCATCCGCTCATAATTAAAAATTATTTGAATACCTTAAATGATAAACAGATGAAAAATTTTTTAATGAGATATTGTCTTTATCTTTACATACAGACATCTATTTTTAACTTATATAATAATAAAGTTTCTTTAAATATAACTAAAGTAAGGTTTAGCTTGCTCCCCTTACATACACATCTATAGTAAAAATTAGGTAGGAATCAAAAGTTAAGACAAAGGAGATGCAAAACAGTATTTACTACATAGTTTTATAAAACGAGAACTGTCATCTTCCATTTCTAGTAATTTAATACTCCATAATTGTCCATTAGTTTAAATTTTCCACTCTTCATTTCCAGAAGTAAAAAGTCTATAACTTCCTCTTGGTTATAGTCATAATATATTGATATAGATTACCCAATAATAAATTATACTTCAAAATCCCATTTAAAAAATCCCCCCCCCAAATTAAGGTGTTTAGCACAGAAAATCTGAGACATTCTATAGTGTATTAGTCTTATTTACGATATCTTATTTACAATATCTACCTCACCCATCTCTATTACTCCCTGAATTGAAAAAAAGAAACTCAAATGATATATGACTCACATACTGTGTGATTATAAATCTGACAGTCTCACTGGTTGTTGACGGAGACAGAAATGGTCTCAGTAAGCACTGGTGTAAGTCTTATTCATGGCTATGCCTCCCTCTGGTGAAAGCTATAACAAATACAGACAATAAATATCTAGATATGTGAATTTTCCCCTCTTCATCTGGAAAGTATTAAACTTTGATTTCTTTCAAACTCTTTCAGAAAGTTTCTGTACTCCTAGGTAAAGTATGAGGTTAAAATTAAATCGTCTCAGAAGACCTGATAAGCAAATACAGTGACGAAAAAATGATTCTCCTAGGGAGTTGATCCCAAGACCAATTCTAGTAGAGAATGCTATGAAAGGAAAATTTAAAATTAGGTTTTACAAGAAGTGAAAAAGCATAATTTTTCCAAACTTTAAGCCCTTGGAGCTTGAAATATTAGGAATTAAAGACTGTTATGCTTCAGAATACAATTGTTCTTGTGACCCTAATAAAAACGTTCATAACTTTTGCGAATATGATGAATACTGCTGGTATGAAATAAAACGATTATTGAACAGAAACCAATATGAAGTCAGCATTAAGTATATTAAGCTAAGGAGCAGGCTGACGTGCAGAACAAAAGAATCAATCTGAAGAATGCGTTCAGTCGGGGACAAGGAACAGCAGAGGACCCTGACAGAGTAAGAGGCCTGATGCAAAGAGAAGATGACACAAACCAAAGTATAAGGCAAGAATTTACAAGTCATTTAAAACCACTGCTGCAGCCTCTCTCTGGAAGAACGAGCGCCAGCAACGGTCATGATGAGTAAGAACGACAAACTGATGAAACGCCGAGCATAAGCATTAGATTGAAAACTGCTTAGCGAAGACTCTCGGTGTGTAACCGATTATTCCATATTATAATATCACATTTACTTTTATTTGCTTCGATTTTAATATATATGCCCAGTCACAGCGAAGAAAATACTAAGGCTTAGTAGCCCTTGGAATTAGAAAAGTGATTTAATGTTTCGAAATATATCTGTCTTACAGTGGACCTCACATACTAGGAAGATTTGGTTCTACTAAACAAATATTTGTACACTATTTCCATTAGAGTTTTTTTGTTTTAATTCTAAGGTCCCCACCCCTAGTTTCCAGAATCCCAGCCGATTCAGTACTCCCAGACTACACTCACGTAACCGCGCAGTAAAGGCACAGCTGAATTCTCAGAGGCTAAGCTGGCAAACAGTCAATTACGATGAACTGACAGATCTTCGCCCAGGAGCCAGTAATTCCGGGCCTGCAGCTACCACGCCTCCCCATTCCCAGTGTGGGGCCTTCTCCCTCTCCCTGAGCACGGCCCCTGGAAACGTGGCAATGGCTGTCGGTCTGGAAGAGCTGGGAAATTATACTCTCCCCACACCCAGTAGATTCAATCCACAAGGGACCTTTTCCCCTCCAGGAAATTCCTTTAGCTGTGGTCATTCTATGCTGTCCACATTAACACATTTTTCAAAACATAATTTATTGGACATGATATTCCCACTCCTGATTTATTAAATCGAAGAGAAATGATTACTATCTTAATGCTGTCAAACATTTCTAAAACAAAATCAAAGATGGTTAACTCGATTTTTTAAACAGAAAATCTATTTTAGAACATAAAGAAGTCCTTCCCCACCACTGGGGTTGGGCTCATAGAAATCCTTGTGATAGAATTCATAAAGAATTAAAAATCTTACAAGAAATACAGATTTTATACTTGTGAATATAAACTTTAAAACTTATGATAATGTTTTTATGTTTATGAAATAAAACCCACAAAACAAAAATTATCAACACATTTTGAACATTTAACTTATGAATAATGCAAACTGATATTTAATTTATAAACTCTTGCTTACTGTCAGTCTTATCCCCCCATCTCCCATTTTCAAGATATTGAAAGCTTGTTTTTGTTTTGTGGTAGATAACATATATATCAAGAAGCATTATTTCCTATGCCTGTGCCTGCAATCAAATATTCATTGCTTTCCAGATTTTATTTTTATTCAGGTTTTACAATTCTTGTCTTTGTGATTCTGCTATAGCCTAGGAAAAAGAATAATCTGGATCCTTGAAATGGAGAAAAAAACGTTTTGAGGACATTTGTTGAACCTATTGGGTTGGTATTTGAAAACACATTTCTTCGGCAGGTTATGTCACTTAGATATGCCCATGGTGACTTCATGCTGAAGCCAACCATTTCCCTTCGAACAGAAGCAGGCGGGTCTATGGCCTGGTTAATAACCTTTGCATCTTGTAGCTCTCCCAAGGAATCACTGCAAAAGCCTCCATTCTTCCACCCTCATTTATTCCCAAGTTAATATTTTTTCTCTTTTAAAATTATCCCCAGTTGTAATGGCTTGCAATTTTCAAAGGAAAACAAAAACATTTATTGAGCACTTACTATGTGCTAGATACTTTGCTAAGCGGCTTAAATGGATTAATTTACTTAACTTCTTCACTAAATTTTAAGTGGTTCTTCTTCAGTTGACGAAATTGAGGCTTTGAGACATTAGGTAACTTGACCAAGATCACAGACCTAGAAAGTGGCAGAGTAGGGATTTCTTGCAAGCGTTCCACCACTGAGTGTATGCATGGCACTACAATTTCCTCATGTTACAGGTTTACTTTCTGATAAAATCCTCAGCTGTTTTAGCTGCCAATATAAATGCAAATGAAAAAATAATTCAGTTTACCTACTGAGCATGCAATATGCAAAACTGAACACTAGATGGCATCAAATGTCAAGGAACTATAAGAACAACGGAACCATTTTGTAGCTCAAAATAATTCAGGTTGCTACTGAGCATGCAGTAAGTAGTAACAGGTTTTAAAATTAAAATATATATGTCATCTCACTTTTTACTTTCAGAAAGCAAAATTCCTAAGGTGCTTTAACACCTGAGAGATAAAACGGTACACGTGCACTGCATTTCGTAAACTACTTAGAAATCAATCTTCATCTTATTACTAATTGAGTGAAAAATGCTACAGATTCACATAATATACAATAGCCTCTCCAGTTCCTAACTTAATTTTTTCAAAGCCCTAACTACAAAAATTCGTATTAATTTTTAAGCTAATAATTGAATTTAATTCAACAAACATTTATGTACAATTAACACATAATTGGCCACAGGAATACAGTGATAGACGTCACAGACCTGACTTTTAAGGTCTTTTGGCGATAGGGCTATGTAAACAGCTACCGAAACTGTACACAGCATCCACGGGAATACGGAGGGGGAAGAGATTTACCCAACAAGAAGCTGGGGAAGCTTTGGGAGGAATGGTACCTGAATCGAGCCTCACCGGTTAAATAGATTATTTCACAGATGAATACAGCTCAGAAATGTAAAGCATGACCGAATTCAAGGAAATGGTCATTTGCAGGTCACATTCTGGAAATAGCATTTCACAGCACAGGTCATGTGAAAGCGTGCAGTGAAAGATGAGGATGGAAAAGTTAGACTGGGGCCGTATTGGGGAAGATCTGGAAGGTCGCGCTCCAGGACACTGTCCCGTGTTGTGCGGCAGGGGCGCTGCTCCCTGAACAGCGACGCGCAGGCCGCAGGAGACCCGGGCAGGACGGCGCGGGCGTCCGGAGGGCCCGAGGGAGGCGGTGCGGCGGGAGCGCGCAAGGGCCGGGTCCAGACCAGGACCAGGGTCGGGACCGGGATCGGGGCCGGGACCAGGCCGGGACCAGGGCCGGGTCGGCGGAACGGGAGGCGGGCACAGCTCAGTGAGGGGCTCTGAGGACAGGGAGAGAACTTGGTCATGACCAACCGCGGGTCCAGAGCGAGGGATGGGAGGAGCCAAGCTATCTTAAAGGATGAGCCAAGGCTGTTGGTCAGATAGTGATGCCACTATTCAAAAAAGATGTTAAAGAAAATGGTAGGAGGAAAGGAGCGGTAGGCAGGAAGTGAGAGAATTAATAATTGGTTGCGCAGAGTTTCAGATGCGAGTGGAATGTCGTTCACAGAAAGGTTTGGCAGCAACCAGAAAAGCAGGGCTGGGGCTGGGGACAGGTTAGGGCTAAAGGCACCAGGCGGACGCGCTGGGTGAAGGCATGGCTTGGCCAGAGAGAAGATACAGACTCTGGGAAATCAGGGCAACATGGACGAGAGACGCTCTGAGGCAGTCTGCGTTTAAGGCTCATGGAAAACGAGTTAAAAGAGACTAAGAGGAGGAGACAAGAGCAAGTCAGACGGGACCCACACGCGTAAAATAGCAGACAAATCGAGGGAAAGAGACAGTATGTAATGTGGGACAGTTATGGCTTCCCACACTGCAGAAGCTGAGTGAGGCGAGGACCGAGGTGAGGTCGCCGGCTGTAGGCATCAGGAAGTGACGGTGGCCATTCAGCCGGCAGCGCAGTAGCATGAAATCAGACCGCACTTTGCTGGAACCTGAGCGCCATGCGTTTGTTTGGAAACGCGTGGGAAGCTGCACGGGCCAGCAGCTGTTCTGCAAGGTGTCCGACGCGGCACGCGGAATCGAGGGGATCGAGAGTAAAGCTGCTTCGTGTCTGTTTAAACCAGAACAACAGCTACGGACAGACGAGGCGGGGAACAGTGGAGAGGGAATGGCGGAAGATACACACGTGATGAGAAACGGCCCAGGGTCCCGAATTCAAGCCTAGAAGTAGGGATACCAGGAACTCAGAGCGAGAGATTAGCCTTGGGCAGTAAGAGGGCCAGAGAAGCAAGAAAAAGTTCGTAGAAGATACACCTGAGGGAAGAGAAGGTGTTGCGCAGGCTCTGGTCAGTTGGGGGTGACCTAGGCAGGGCGGGTCACCTACTCAGAATGGGTGCGAAGAGGGCGACTGGGGAGTGAAGAAAGTGACAGTACTGTCTCCAGTACAGAAGGTGACAGTCAGCTGCAAAGACAGGAGCTGTTGACAGAACTTGTAAGCACCGAAGGTGTCATGGGACTCTTCTGTGGAATTCGTCTGAAATGGCTTTCCTCAGCGACAGACTGAGAGGAGTAACAGAAAAAAATGCGATTGGGCTTGACTTTCACTGGCACTGGAGGGCAGGTAAACTGGAAAGAAAAGGAAGAAGCAATTCTTTATTTCGTCGGCGTAAGTGAGACCAGACTGCAATTCCTTTAGTTGGTAGTTGGTGGATATTTACTCAGCACCTACTATGTGATACGCACAATGCAAGATGCTAGGGATTGAACAGTGAACAAGATGGATGCATTCCTTCTTGTCAGAGATTTTGACACTTAGTGAAGGATACAGACGAATAAGCAATATTAACACATCTTGATAAATGCTGTAATGAGAAGGGGTTCTCTAGCAGGGGCAATTTTGCCTCATCCCCTCCCCCGCCCCCGGGGATGGCTGGAAATGTCTGGAGACCTTTTTGATTATGAGAACTTGGGGGAGATGCGTGTGCTGGGCACCCAGAGGGCAGAGGCCAGGGATGCTGCTAAGCATCTCATGGAGTGCAGGACATCCTGAGACAAAGGGTTATACAGCCCAAAATGTCAACAGGGCCAAAGATGACAAACCCTGCTATACAGGAACATAAAGGGTACATCTGATTAGACGCGGGGAACAGAGACTTTCTAGGGAGAAGGGTATGGAAGTTAAGATCTGAATGGACAAGACAGCCAGGCAGTGGAATAATAGAATACATGGCAGGTACGAAGACTCAGGCTGGAAGAAGCACAGCCTAAACGGAAGGGTTCACAGCCACTGCCACCACCGCCACTACTTATTAAGGAAATAGTTTGCGTCCGAATTTCTACAAAAACTGATACACCTTTTAAAATGTAGTCCTCATGCACGACCTTATGAATCAGAACATTATTTCCATTTTACCGATTCGGAAAAACTGAGGCACAGAGAATTGAATAAAGTTCCCTAGGTCACGTGGCTAGTGAATGGTGGGGCTGGAAGCTTAATCGAGGTCTGGCTAACTCTAATAAGACCATGCCCGACATGTAAACTCTCTGTCTTTCAAACTGACCGTGGCTGAGTCCGTTGGAGGATACGGTGTAAGAAGAGAGAAATAAGAAGTGACAGCGAAGGGTTAAGTGACAGACCTCATAAACACGTGAGGGAGTTTGGAGATTGTCCTGAACGCAGAGGGAAGTCACTGAAGGGCTATAAATAAGAGTCACATGATCAAATCTGCCTCTGAGAAAGATCATTCTGGCTGCAGTATAGAAAATGGAGTGAAGAAAGGGACATGAGAATTTTGGAATTCATAAACACAGAGACTGTGGTAGCCTGAACAGAAAAGGTGACAGTGAGGAAAGCACTCAGAAAACTTCAGAAACTGAGATTTGTGCCTTGTGCTTGGTTGGAAGGCAGGCATGACAGAGAGGTGCCATCCGGGTTTCGGTCAGGGCACGTTTGTGGACAAAGGTGCCATTCAGTGAGCAGACCACACAGAATTAAGACTGTAAAATTCATATTTAAAGGGAAAGGAAAGAAGACCAGCCTGGAGACGATGGATAAAATGAGATGAGAGCTGAAACGAGAGGCAGGGGCACGGTGCGGTGTGCCCGGCGGGGAGGAGGAGGGAGGCTCAGGCCGGAGAGCGGCTTCGGAGTCGAGGTCTCCGGGACACTTTGGTTCACATGGGAAGCGCAGACTAGGGGGCTTGTCAGTGTTAGGGAAGCCAAAGTCTGTTGGGACTAAGGCATGAATATATCAACAACATGGATGCTGAAACCTTTAAAAATAAGGAGAGGAGGCAAGGTGGAGGATGCTGTTTGTGCCCCTCCTAATCCTCAGTGTGATGATCCAGATCTGGAAGCAGAGCCTGAGGGAGGTGACGGTCATAGGGTGGAGCCCTTGCTATGGCATTAATGCTCATTAGTGCTCTTCTAGACAAGGCCCGGAGGGCTCATCGTCCCTCTCCCAATGGCAGACTCAGAAGGAGCTCGCTGTCTGTGCACCAGACACTGAACCTGCCAGTGCCTTGATCTTGGACTTCCAACCTCTAGAAATGTGAGAAATAAACGTCTGTCATGTAAGCCACCCAGGCTATGATATTTTTGTTATGGCAGACTGGACGGACACGAACAAGGGGGAAAAGGGTCCGATGCTAAAGCTCTTAAAAAGTGACAAAGATACCACAACTATTTTATAGACCCAGTAGTAAAATGAACTAATTTCTTTTAAAAAGTATCAAAGAGTGTCTTCTAGATGGAAAGTTTATATTAACTAAAAGTAGGGAGAGGAGAAACAACAATGATTCCAAAGAGATTACACGGCGGCTGAAAGTCGGTGCCAGAACAAAGGCTGGAAGGGCAGTCGGGGAAGCGAACGCTGGTCCCTCCGGCACAGCCAGACGGGATGAAATGAGCGGCAGAGGGTCTTCGCTGGAGGTTCCGAGGGTCATGCCATGCCGAAGGGACCACGAGACGGGAGTACGAATGACGAAACGGGAGCGGTAAAGGAAACACTAAAGTGTGTTGGGGCGTTGGGTCAGAACCGAACGTAAATTCAGAAAGCACGAAGCCTTAAGAAAGAAAACGGCGATGCTCAGATGGTCTGGGGAGAGCTGAGGAAAAACCGGAGAGTGACAAAGGGACAAGGCAGGGGCTGAGAAGAAGCACACTGCAGAACAGCCCCGTGTTTTAATAAAACGCTGATGCTGCCGTATGACTCACACCGAAGGTAACCAACAGACTTGCTGTGATGGTGGAAATGTTCTCTGCACGGCCCCACACGACTGCGAGCTACGTGTGGCGAGTCAGCACTTAAAACATGGCTGGTGTGTCAAAGGGAAGTCCACAGAAACTGCAAGGGCTTGGTAGCCCCCGCACCCCGCCACCAAGCAATGGTGACCGCCTGCTATTTAAAGTGCCCACGACGCTGCCTGATGGCTAAGCGCTAACTGTTACTGTCACGGTCATTATCATTAGACACATTTGATTCAGCGCACAGTGGACCAGACTCACAGGTAAAGATGCTATGAAATACACATATCCTGTTATCTGTAGCCTGTTTGGATGTTCTCAGAATTTCCCGTGTATACAGAAAAAAAACCCAAAACGTGTCTTTAGTCAAATGTGGACGGACACACGTGGGTGTGAGGCTCTTCAAGGCTTGAGACTGCCCAGGAAATAAAGAGATTAAGCGTACGAGCCTCCGAAGCACTTTCCCACGTTGTACTATGTTCTCTGAGTAGCAATACAACAAGAGTATTTGCTTAGGAATAAGAACTCTCCAGACAGCAAATCTGTTCAATTTAGAAAAGTCAACATTAACAGATTGGTATTCACTTTGCGGGTTTGGGAAAAAGAAGAAAAAACTTTAGTTATGGATGAATAACAAAAAAAAATAGGAAAAAGAAAAAAGGAGCCACATGGCCCGCCTCTGCTTGCCTTGGTTTTCTCGAAGTTGGCCTCCTCGGCCGCGCGCAGGGCCTGCTTCACCTGCTCGCAGGCGCCCGCCTCCCGGTGCCGCGCGTCCGCCAGGCCGCTCCGCGCCGAGACCAGCGCCGCCATCAGGTCATCTCTCTCCCTGTCAGCACAGAAAGAACATTCAAGTCGAGAAAGGATCGCTCCACCGTGGCCGTCTAAGTCCGGGAGGGAGGAGCGCGGCTGCGGGATAGGAGCGCGGCTGGGCGCGGGGCAGCGCGGGCCAGGGCGAGGCCGCCTCGGCGGGGACAGTGGCCCCCTGGAGGGGCCCGGCGCACTGAGGGCTGCAGAGGAAAGCCCGGAAGAGAGGGACTAGTTCAAAAGTGAAGGGGGGCAGTGCTGAAAAGAAAAGAAAGCGACAAGGTAGGGAAGGTGGGGAGAGTGCCCCAAAGTGGAAGGAAACGCGTTAAGAAGGCCCGGCTAAGGTTCTGTTAAACCAGCCGATCCCTCGCTCCTCTAGTGGGACAGACACGTGCTCTTTCTCTTCCTCCACAACGCTCTTTTTCCCTCTTTGACTTAAATTCCTTCACTTACTGGCGAACACATTTCTTCTTTCAGTGGGTGGTCCTGCTGAATCCCTTCAAACGCCCTGGTCAAGCATATAATGGCCCTAAGTTAACAAAATCTATCCCGCTGGGTTTCCTCCTTGCCCAGCTCCCTGCCCCCACCCTCACCATGGATTCTCCAAAGTACCCGAACTAGGCCATTTCTCAGGGAAAGAAGGGAATGGAATGCAGAAACGCTTCAGCATGTAAATTAGCAAGATCCAGTCTCATGGGTTAAATAAACTCCAAATAAAAGATTCCAGGATGTTTGGAATTTATCCACTGGATAAAAATGACCAGTAGACCAAAGGCAGTGAGGTAGGAAACTTCCTGTACACACAAAGCAAAACACTGTGAGAGGGACCGTTGTGAGTGCTAGTCCATGCGTCGTTACAGAGCTCAAGTTTTAAACTGTGGTTTCAAATTCAGTTGAAGTAACTTTGCAGTTTCCTTGTTGTTGCCAAAGTCTAAGTTATTAGAAATGAGCCAACTGTGATTTTTAAAAAATTTCACAAACTTTAAGGAGTCATAATTTAAAAGATTATAAACTGAGTTTGAATTGCTTTCATAATTAATCAATGACTCCATTTAAAAAATCTCTTAAAAATAAAATGATTTAAACTATTTGTGGTATTTGGAAAGCAGCCATATTTTGAGAAATATGTAATACTGAACAAAGTTATAATTATTAGCAGTTTCATAAAAGCTTTTTGTTTTAAAAAAAGAATAAATTGCTGTAAATATCATAAAATTCATTGGAGCATGGTAACATTCATTTTAGAATTCCCTGATGTGTTTAAGTTGAGAAATATAATTTATTTTTTGTTCTAAAGGAAATTTTTAAAAAGTTACTTATTTTTAGGAAACAAACACAACAATTATGTGAAAAAGTAGAAGAATCAAAGAAATTATTCTAGTTACATAATAAATTAAATGCAAGCAAAACTGAATTTACATTTATTTATATTTCAAAATAAGCTCTACCATAAAAAGGAACTAGCTTCATAGAGAATATGCAATTCAACCAGGACCTAGAATTCTATAAGAAAATAAAAATTAACTCTTAATTAAGGATAGCAAGTCAACAGGGACATCACATGGTCACCATTTTTAAAGTTCTAACACCTACTGAAAAACCAGTTACTATTCAATGACATCCTTATCTGTTCTTGATATAATGCCACCATTAGAACCAAAGTTCCAAATAAAAAGAATTAACAAAAAAGCTCAGTGTTAATCAGTATGTTAACAGATCACAATAAGATCGAAATCTAACAAATTTGTTTTTTATCTTTAATACATTTAATCTGTCTTCAGTATATCCTCTTGCTAAGAGTGTCTGCCACACAGTAGGTACTCAATGAAGTGTTAGAAGAACAAAAGGATGAATAAGGACTCAGCTACAGGAGGGCATCAAAAGAGGTGAAATAAAATTCCCAGTTCTAATATTTTATGATCTAAATTTTAAGTCACTAGAATATTTAGAATTAGAAAGTAAAAGAATTCAGTTGCTCTGCTTAAAAAATGTTTCAGAGTATCAACTCTCCAACCTCAGACTACTGAACCATAGAAAACTATCAAAGATAAACTGATGTCTTGTTAGGCTCTTCATTCAACAGTGAGACCATAAAATGATCGGACTAAAAATCTGTGTGGCCACTGAACTGACACACTTTGGTTTTCTGTACGAGGAATGAACTACGTGCTTTGCGGTGGTCACAGGCAGCCGACTAAGTTGTATATACACTTATAGGTGTGGGTAACCATTTTGGCAATTTGGGCTTACCTACTCAGTCATCACATTTTCAGTTTTGTTTGTTTTGTTTTGTTTTGTTTCAATTCAACCAGCCCATATACCAAATTTGAGCAAGCGCTCAAAACAAAAACAAAAGTAAAACAAAAAACAGGTCTGGGTATTATAGCCCTGTCTCGGCACAAGGCTTTGCTTCCTGCCCCATTCCTAACATCATCTGGCTGTCACCTTCTTGATTTAGCTCCCATTTTTCGGCCCCAAACTACCGCTCATGTCTGTCCCTAGAAACAGTTAATTCCAGCCACTTGGGGTAACTACCGGTCACTGCTGTCCCCGTCCACAGGGCCAGCCCAGAGTGAGCCTCGCAGGTGGGAAGTTGAACAATATACATAACACATCAGTGTGAGAGGGAGAGGGCCGTTCAAATTACCATCTTCCACGGCAAAAGTTTTGTGAGTGCTTAAAAACACTACAGAAATGTCTTGATAAATGGGATCGAGGCGTTTTCTGAAACAACGCAAGCAAATCAGCGTTATTCCTGCAACATGCCATCATCCCGATGAAAGAGCAGCTAAGGCCGAGGGTGACATCAGGAGCACGGGTGTCATTTCTGGGATGAACTAACTAATGAGCAGGGTCAATTAAGGAACTTAGTGTAACAATTGGAGCAAAAAAGACTGAGAAAGCCCCTGAATTATCTTGCCCAATGTTGAAAATAAGGAAAAGAGAGACTTCGTCTGATACGTATGTATGAGCTTTATCTTAAATATGGAGTGCCTAAGAAAGGCGCTAACTTTAATTCCTAAGTTAGTCCACAGTATCAATTTTAAGCATTTCTAAGCATCAGTAATAAGTATGATCACTGTTTTTAAAAAAGAAAGTCTAAAAGGCCAACTACAGCATTTTCTTGTTCCTCATTTCTGGGAAGTTCCTGCCAGTCTTTCAAAGCCAACTACACATGACACTGTCAACGATCCACCCCCAAACCACAAGCTGGACTAATGTCCCAGGATAGTACAGTATTCATTCCTCCTTTCTGAAAAGTACTCTGACAGTTCTCCAAGACAGTAGGAGCTGGAGGAAGGAATTTAACACAACGCAGTACCATCTCGATTACCATTCAAAGGTATTTTGAATCATAAAGCAAGAAAGAGAGGTTAGTGTTGCTCTTACCTACTACATGACATAATGAGGCCTGAGTGGAAGGCAGAAGTTCAGAACCATGAGGACTTCAAATCAACTTTTAAAATCTACCCAATGTCATCAGTAAGTTGTTAACTACGTTCTCCAAGAAGTCCCTAAGGTCCTAACAAAACACTGCAAACATACGGGTGGTCCGGTCTGCGAGGCATGCCTGATTCTTGCCTTTCCAAGCGCCCGGGTCATTCTTGTGTCACATGCTCAATACACTGGCTGCTAAAAGATCAACGGAGGAGCTTAATGTGCTGCGCAGGACCATGTTTCCAATAGAGGCCAGGAAACTCTTCTAATTTATGATATTTGGGACATATTTTATTTCATGTTAAAGTCATGCAGGAAATACAATGATACAGCTCACTGAGGAGTCAGGTTTCTAATTACGCATAAAACTAGAAATCCAAACCTGAAAAGTGTTGGCCACGCTTCAAAGTCAGCATGAAGTTCAATATTCAGCATTCCGCATTAGTAAGCTGAAAGAAGCTGAACACCAGGTTAGGCCAAGGGAATCGTATAGACAGAGATTTTCCTTGACAATGAAAGCAGAACCCTTCCACTGTATTCTGTTATTAAAGTAGAACATGAGCCAATAATATGCTGACAAAGCAGAAAATTGAACTGAGAAGGTTTAAGTTTATTTTATGAGGCTAAGTGCTGACATTTAAGAATAGATACAAAGGAATACATAACTGAGCAAGAATCTAATTTCTAAATGACTGCCAGACTTGGAATCAATGTCAACACTGTAGCTTCCTCTTAAAATATTTTTCTCATGATCTACAAGAACAATGTGAAAGGCAATGTAATAGGGAGGGGAAAAAAAAAAAAACCTGTTTTTTATTTGCTGGTTGGTTTTGCTAGACTAATTTTAAACTGTGCCTCTTTTTATCTGTGACATTAAATATGCTTTTTCTTCTTTAAATTATTTTTTCCATTACCATCTCCTTGTAAAATTAATTACCAACATGGTTAAAGACCCATTTCACACACTTCTAATGCCTTCTTCCAACTCTTCAGTGATAATCACTGTTAAATATCGGGTGTTTATCCTTTCAAATCTTTTTCTATGCATGTGCACGAACCTAGAGAAAATATATAGTATGGTTGTGTATGAACTTTTAAAAAAATACAAATGTTTCATACCAGGTGCCTCTTTCTCATCTTGTTTTATTTCTCTCTGTCAAAATATATTTTGGAACTCAGTTCCATATTAGTACATATAGATCTATTTCATCCTTTTGTTTTTTGCATATAATTTCATAGTTTATCTAAACCATAGTTTAGTTATTTTCCTTTGAAGGATATTTAGGTTGTTCATAACTAAAAGAAAAACCTCGTTTTCTTCTACAGTTGGTTTCTATACTCACAACACTTCTGACATTAACTGTGCAGATTACCCACACCAAGCAATTCTCTAATTCTTGGCAGCTACTAACTCAATTCTGCCACTAACTGCCTAGAGTCAGCAAAGACCCACAGATTAAGCTCGCTCTCATACGACTATCCCCCACTTTAGATTCCAGTTTAAGTCCCAGGTTGTCACCTGCACCTCTGACAAACATAAATAGGGGGTTCCTCTGAGCCCTTCCTCGGGTTTGATAATTTGGTAAAACAGCTCACGGAACTCAGGAAAGTGCCTTACTTCCTGTTCCTCATTCACTATGAGAGATACAACTAATGAACAGAAATGGAAGAGATGTGTAGGGCAAGGCATGTGGGAAGGAGCGTGGAGCTGCCATGCCCCTTACGCCACCCTCCCAGCACCTCCTTGTGGTCCGCGACCCAGAAGCTCTCCAACCCCATAGCTTCGGGGTTTTATGGAGGTTCCACAGGCATGATGGATTAAATCATTGGCCTTTGACAAATGAACTCAATCTCCAGCCCCTCTGCCCTCCTTAGAGGCTGAAGGGAGAGTTCCGCTGGCAACCAGTCCCCCATCCTTAGTGGTTTCCAAAAGTCATCATAAATTCAGGTATGGCTGAGAGAGGCTTGTTAAGAAAAGGTATTTTCACCTTTATGTTCCGGAGCTATTTCAGGAGCAGGGGACAGAAACCAAATATTACCACGAAAGATGTTCCTATTGCTTTTCTCACTTAGGAGATTACAGGGATTTTAGATTACAGGGCTTTACCTGCCCGAAACTGGAGGTAAAGACAAAATATGTACTTCCCACATCACAGTATCACATCACCATCACAAATATGCTGCAAAAACCAGTCCCTAAAAGGGACCCAATATGCACATACTCACGTTCTCTAGAATTTTGAAATGTGTTATACCTATATATTAATGGATAGTGTTACATTACCCTCCAAAGTAGTACCAATTTATAGTTCCACTGGCAGGGTATGAAAATAATCCCCTCATCATGGCCTCGCCAATTCTTGTGACTACCTATCTTCTTTAATTTTCACCTGTTGGGTTGGTTTTATTGAAAAGTGTATTTCCTTAAAAAATAACAGAATGAGAATGAATACCTTCTTGTGTATTGACATCTTCATCTTTTATTGCTCACCAATTCCTGTTCTTTTATCCATTTTGCAACTAGCAGTTTGTCCTTTTTATTAATTTCAAGGAAATTCTTTATACATCGTACCAATTTTTTGCTATATGAGATGCACATATTTTCCCAGTCTTTACATTTAATTTATATCTAGGATTTTAAACCGTCTTGAATTTATTTTGTGAAGTATGGTTCTATTCACTTTTTTCAAATATAAATGGTCTATAAAATGGGGGTAGAACATTTACTTCACAAATGCTTTACTATGATTATGACATTATATTTTTAAATTGCCTGGTGTTCCTTGGTATATAATAAATATTTACTACATATTAGTTAGATCTGAAAATATATTTAATAAATTGTATAGTTACCCTGAACCTATATAATTTAATAATATAGCTAATAATTAATATAATATGTAACAAAAACAGAACTATCAGCCCAGATCATAAAAACTACTAGTCAGTCCATGCCAAAAATTCAGTTTTTGTGTAACAGCAGAATAGGTTGGTCATGTGTGACTCCGAGACAGTTTGATTGTTCTTGAACTATGGGAGGACAGAGGGTTTTAATATGCATGAAGCAAATACTAGACAGCAGGAACTGTTTTAAGCACTACATAGGTATTCTTTCAATGACCCTTCAAAATAACACTATTAGGTACTTTAATCTCCATTTTAAAAATGGTAAAATGGAGACACAGGCGTTAAATAACTTTTGTGAGGTTACGTAGTAAGTTTGCAGTAGAACTAGAATGTTTGACTCAAAAGCTGGTGCCCTAGCTAAGCTGGCCCAGTAAAATGCCAAGAGGTGGGTATTATTCCTCCAAACACCTGAAGACTCCAGCTCAGAGAAGCAAAGTGATTTGGTCAAAGGTCAAAACTGGTAGAACAAAACTGGTCTGACTTTAAATGACCACAGTCTTTCAGTCTCCACGCAAGTTCCAACTGGAGGATCTCTGTTAAAAGGTGAATGCCAAAATGCCTTGTCACGTGAACTTGCAAACGTAATGAGAGTCACCACAGGTACTCTGCTAGAAGCAGAGGTATGAAGATAAACAAAACATAGCTGCTGCTTCTAAGTATACAGAATATAATATATAGAATCACAGAAGAAAGGAGCATAAGTCAGTGGAGAGAAAAAACAGGGCAAGGCTGGTGGAAGAATACTGCTAAGAGGAAGCGACATTCAGACTATTCAAATGAGCCTCACCAGAGAGAGGCGACCTCGAGGGCAGAGAAAAGCAGGGGCGTGGGCGAACACGATTATAAACCATCACTGGATAATAGATTAAATAATAATTCTCCACTTCCACAGAATAAACTTTTCACAGGAAAAAGCCTCCTCTGGAATAGAAAAACAGCAAAAATAGATGTACACAGAGAACTGCAGTGTTTCAGCCCAGATGATAGCTTCAACTACATAAATGCTCATTTGTAACTTGCCCTTAGTCGATCCTCGAATATTAATACTGGGACACAGTGGGAACTTCTTCCTAGGCGCTTGTGATATTCTTCACAACGTGACGAAGACCTGATAATAACGCACTCTACCTAAACTACAGCAGGAATCCATGCAAAACCTAAAGGATTCCTCTCGAACTCAGTTTTGTTCAGCATAGTGCAAGATTTACAATTACAAAGCCATAGAAATGAGCAGGAGTGCAAAGATTATACACCTCACTTTTCTCCCTTCAAGATGGGATTGAAACCAAGAGAGAGAAAATTACTTGTCCAAAGTGACATGTTACCCACAGTTGGTAGAACGCGCCTATTCTGTCTTCGAGAAAACCACACGAAGGAACCTTTTAAAATCCATTTTATTTGAAGCATCCCATTAATCACATGTAATTTAGCCTGGGGATAAAAGAACACAAAGCCCCTTTAAAGGTAATTTCCATGTCCCCAAAGATGTAGGCATGTACTTACTTAGTCAGCCTCGCGATGGTCTGTATGTGAACGTTATTGTGGGTCTGGGAAAGAACAGCTTCATGCTGAGCACATTTCAAACAAAGACCACCAACGCGGTTAGAAACATTCGCAGCAAGAAGTGACTCTTTGTGCCTGAGTCGTTCTTTCAGATCTTCACAATTTTTCTGATATTCAGCTAATTCTTTCCTAAAAAGAAGGGGGGAAAAGTTCCAGTAAATGGCCAGGTGAAAGTACTCTGCTTCTCAGTGGATCGACAGTGTGCTAACCACTACTCTCATTTATGTGTTTACCTTATGAGACGCTTCCCACACAATATCTTATTAATTCTTTTCACGACCCTGAACTGTGTGATTCTCCTAATTGACACTGAATAAAATGAGACTTGAATATATTAAATAATTAGCCCAAGTTCTTGTAAAATATTGGCTCTCTTTTCACAGGATCCCATCCCCCCTGACATTACATTGTCTGTGGAACCAAAATAAAATTCCAATTGCAAGTTCTCATTTCCCTTAATAAAGGGGAGGGGTACACAGCACAACTTCGAATTGAAGGAAATACCCAATTTCAAGTGTTAACCCTTAAATTTATAGAGTACCTAAAAGGATCACCTAAAGGACATGGATTTTACCCATGACTAATTTATTATTGCTCATTTTTTTTCAAGAAGAAAAAACATAAAAAAGTTGTCAGACCATAAATTTCTAAAAGAGCTGCTCTAAAAAACAGCAGGCTACAAAAAGAAGTTATGTGGAACTCACCAGAGTCAAGATTTCCTAAGGAGCAGCCATTAGTTGGAAATATGCAGCTTGCTCAAAAAAAAAAAAAAAAAAAAAAAGGGCTAAGATATTGTGTGTGTGTGTGTGTGTGTGTGTGTATGCGTGCACACACGTGTGTGTTTGTTTTTACTTTATGGGATAGTCCTTGGATGAGGTTTTCCTCCAAGTTTTGGTAAAAGTCAACTTGGGCAGCTGAGCTTCTTTGTGTAGACATCCCTTTTCTACTGTATAAAAAGTTGCTCAAAAGGGAGAAAGTTGCCCTTAAAATCTTGGACTACTGAATTGCAGGCAGGCACTTATCTCTGGCTCAGTCTACTCTCTGTGGTCAGTTTCTGTTATATTGGGACCACAGAGCTGTCCTGACTTGCTCACTGTCACGGAGGAGAAGCCAGCACTGAGTCGCCCGCCAGCACACACTACCTCAACTTCTGGGGTCTGAGGAGCTTCCAAGAGCCTGGGGGAGGCGGGAAAGATCCACGGGCAAGTAAAAGGTTAGGAAAAGGGGTCAAATATGTGGTAACATAAGGAAATCTAACTATAGGCGGTGAACACAATGCAATCTATATGTGCCTTACTGTTGAATTGTACACTTGAAACTTACTAGATTTCATTAACCAATGTCACTGTAAAAAAAAAAAAAAGCTAACTTAGTGATAGTCTGAAGGTGAAAAAAAAAATGGAGCTGTTTCTGCCCTATTTCCAAGATAATAACTCTGACATAATAAGTTTTCTTTTTAAATATCATGTAGAAAAAGTCTGACTTTTACAGGCTTTGTAAAAAGAACTTTGGAAGCATTCCAAAGTCCAAGGGTCTCCAAGACTATTTCTATCAGGTGCAAGTTCAAAACGCTCAAGTAGTCTTGGTGTCTTAAAATGGCAAAAAAAGAAAAAAAAAAAGAAATAGTTACTATAAAGCCAGAGTCTCTGAGAATAGTGATTTTCTTTCTTTCTTTAAGAAAATGCCTCTTTCAATACTCTTAAATTACATTAAAAGGAAAGAAAGAAGCAGAAGGATACAGAGAGCAAAGTCTAGTCCACTGTAAGGTGGCGTTTTAATGTAATTAAAGATGGCATATTTGAATTCCGAGACAAAATAAATAACATTACCATAAATATAATGAACTAGAAATATATTACTTTGTATTCTTTATAAAAATAAAGAATCGAACCATGATATCAAAATATAACAAAGATAAAAAGTAAGAAAGCAAAATTACACCACCTTTAAACATTAGGTTTCTTCATGAAAAAGTAAAAATCTCTATAGAAATCCCAAAATGAATAAGGATAAAGTTTGAAAAGCATAAGAGTGTATTAAAATCAGTGAATAATAACATATGCAATGAAAGCCATGAGTTCTGGTTCTTAGTATTATTCTAGCTATGTCTCTAAACAATACATGGCCTGAAGATTTTAAATTTTATTCAAATGGATGTATTAAAATAAAATGATAGAACATTTTAAAGTTTACTTGATTTGAAAATATCTCAGTACTATTATTTAAAATAACCATTAACATAAAAAAATCCTGGTATCTTTTTGTATTAAAAAAGAAGATTGCACTTAAATTTTTGGACAACGAATACATGATAAATCACTAATGGTTAATCTATAATATACAGGTTTTATTGGGATTTTTGAAAACATCAAAAAGTACATGAAAACTCATTATGTATACTCAAATTCATCATGTATGCAAAAATGCTCAATTATATTATTGTTGTAATTTGAAGATTAGATGAAGAAAAAACCACTTGCATGTAATATGAAAACTAGAGTGCTTTATTTTTACTATTTTAAAAGCAAAATTTCTATAAGAGCAGCTTATGAGTCTTATTTCTATCAAACAATAGTAACATTTTAAGACTAATGAAAGAACAAAATTTATTATTTAGTTCACAGTTCTTTGAAATAAAATTTGGAAAAGGACTTCACAATTTTATCTCCCCTTATTCTTTAATAACGTGAGGGAATGTCTTATATTGCAAATAAAATGTCAAGTACTTCTTATATTGATAAAACTGGGATTTCAGCAAACATTCAAATATATTTTAAAAGTCATTATGCTTTTGCTATGACTTTAAATGGATAATACTTTACCTCAAGGACTTCACTTGAGATTCCAAGATCTCACTCTTTTCCTCATAAGTAAGTTTTAGCCTTTCCTTCAGAAAAGAAAAAAAAAAAAAGTACATTTCCACCATGTTCTGTGTTTTATAAGCAAATTTTAAGTAAATTGAATATTTTTTCTTTTTACCCAAGAAGAAAGAATGTGTCCTCTCCGGAAACACTTTTCCTAGCCCACCCCAATTTTTCTATATTTATTGAATGAATACTTGCAAAGAACTACTGAGTCATAAAATGGCAATAACTGACAAAAACATAAGTCAGGTCTTACTTTTGAAATTACATAAGTCAGGTCTTACTTTTAAAAGAGTGATGCTGGGAAAAACCAATTTTAACTTATAACTTCAGTGAGGGCAAGGATCAAATCCTACTAGAATCCCCTATTATGATTGCTGTATATTTGGCATACAATAAAAATACATACAATAAATATGTATATGACATACAACTGGATGAATGCTAAAAGAGAAGTTAAGTTATAATCATATGATAGACCAAACTATCTAAGCCTCTGCTGGTATCCAGTTATGCTTTCATTCAACAAGTATTTATTAGCTATCAAAGATGAAGATGTCTCTAACTTCAAGGAACTTAGATTCCAGGAAGAAATAGAAAGACAGATGAACATTCAATTATATATAATTTATGGCAGAGATGTTCAGAAGGTAAAATGAAATCAAAAGTATAATGATTGAAATGAAAAATTCATCAAAGGGATTAAAGAGCAGATGGGAGCAGTAGAAAACAAAGAATTGGCAAACTTGAATATAGGGGAATTGAAACGACTGAGTCTGAGGAACAGAAAGAAAAAGAATAAAGAATCACCATATTATCCAACAATTCTATTTCTAGGCATATATCTGAAAGACTTGAAAGTAGGGACTCAAAGAGAGATACTTGTGCATCAGTGTTTATAGCAGCCTTGTTCACAAGAGTCAAAAAGTGAAAACAATCCAAAAGTCCATCAACAAATGTATGGATAAAATGTGGTATATGCGTACAATGGAATAGTACTCACCCTCACAAAGGAATGAAATGCATGCTACAACGTGACGAACCTCGAAAACATTATGCTAAGTGAAACATGACAGACAAATATTGTTTGATGCTACTTATGTCAGGTATCTAGAGAAGGCAAAGTCATAGAGACAGAAAGTTGAAGAGAGTACTAGGGGTTGGGGAAAGAGGAGATTGGGAGTTATTGTTTAACGGGAACAGAGATTCGTTTGGGATGATGAAAAAATTCTAGAAATGGACAGTGCTGATGGTTATGCAACACTATGAATGTAATTGATACAAATGAGTTGTACACTTAAAATGGTTAAGTGGTAAATTTTCAAAAGTTCAAGGTGCTGAATTTGAAGTTATGTATATTTACTACAATAAAAAAGCACCAAAAAGATACATGCATAAGAGAAAAGCATCCAAACACTCACCAGTTCTAGCTTCCATCTCTCAGCCTCGGCGGCAGAGCTGGCTTTGAGAATATCTGCATTGCCATGGGAAAGGCAGCTCATGGCAGCTTCCTCCCCCCTGCAAACTTCACCTGTTGTAATCCAAGAATTCTGCCTGTTTCCCTAAAATAAAACATGCCAGTCATTGCAATTGACATTTAACCTTAAATCAATGTGCATACTTTACAAATGGAATACCGATTCTTATCTGTGATGAAAGAAATTTAAAAAGCAGATGCTTCTGAACTACAAATTAAGAATCGTTTTACATTTTCCGGCTGCTAGGGTCATATTCCGCAATAAGTGTTACCAAGTCAAATTCCTACAGGTTCAGGCACTAACGTAAATGAGCAAAGAGGGCTAGATGGCAGCGTATTCAACAAATGAACCTCTCTCTTACTTCTCTGAATATACACACTCTTGAAACACAGCCCTCTGTGTTTGTCTTACATTTTCCACATTACGTAAAGGCACAACTAATAATAATTATAGCTAATATACACGGTGCTTGCTCTGTGCCAGACACTGTCCACGTGCTTCGTGTGTATTAATTCATTGAAGCATTAGAACAACCCTGTGAGTTTCATCGTGATCTCCATTTTGCGGATGAGGAAACAGTCTCACAGAGTGACCTGCCACGGGTCACAGAGGTGGGAGTGGCGGATAGTGGCGCAGCGAGTATCCAAAGCCTGGCGACGCGGCTCCACATGCCCGAAATCACTGTGCTCTTCTGCCTTTTCCAGAAAAATGTTTACCTCCAGTAACAAAAACAGTCCATGGTGACGGACTGCCCTGACATGTAGCCCGCATGTCAGGGGTTCACAAAGGAGTACTGGGGACCATGACAAACTGTCCCAAAGAAGCAACTACGACTCATTTCCAGTCAGGGGTGCGTATACAAACGCGAACTCATATTACCAAAAACCCTTTGATTCTTTAAACGGATAAGCCAGACTTCTTGCTCTTCCTTTGAAACATCATTTAATACTGGTTCGAAGCTAGTCAAACAAACAAAGCAGGTCTACAGATGGAATCTGGTGTAACCACTCTTTGCTGGCCACCTCTCGCACCCTTTTGACATTTGATGAAATAACCCAAAGACCTGGGTAATTTATGTGGGCAACAAAAACGAAAATACTTACGTTCATTTAATTCAATAAATACTTCTTGAACCGCTAAGGGCCAAAGATTATGGGTAGTACTCAAAGAGGGGACTGGTCCCCAAACACAGAACTATATACTTCAACATCATGTTAGAATGTGGTAAACCACATGCATCCAAAGTAGAGTTCTGAGATTCTATTCCATATTCTGCTGGAACCTCAGTTTAATGCAAACATTTCTGTGTAATACCCACTATGTCCGGGCACTGTGCTAAGAGCTTGGAGGGTAAAAATGAGCAAGACCTATCATACCCTCAATGAGTTTAATGAGGGAGACAAACACCTAAGCAGATAATTTCAATTTAGTAGAAGTGCGTATGGGGGACAATGCCAGAACAGAGGGACATTACAAGAAACTGGAGATTCAAGGAAGGTTTTCTGGGGAAGCTGAGACACTGGTGTGATATCTTGAAAGGTAAATAAGTGCAAGCTAGACGGGATGGGCATGCCAGAAAGAGAGGACATCATGAAAAAAGTCCCAGAGGTGTGAAACGGCTGGTGCCTGCAGGGGACTCAGGGAATTCAGCACTACTAGAGGTTGAAGCACAAGAAATGGGTGTCGGAACACCTTCCAGAGAGTCAAGGGAGGGTCTGGAAAGTAATGCATAATAAGCTTGAACTTGACTCTGGTGGTAGGGACAAATCTCCCCAAATCATTCAAAATTGCCTTAGAGAGCAGTGAAGGAGGGGGGACTGTCTTCCTATGGAGAAACTGGAGAGAGTGTGTAGACCTGAGATTGCTGACTTATGATATACAATACTGTCATTCTTTTGAGGAAGTGCTGGTCTAATTGACATTTTGTTCTTTCACAGATAGCTTTTAAAAGTTGAATGGCAGTTCACTAAGATTGTAAAAATCTAATTACATTTACATCCCTGAAGATTACTGAAAACTTCTGATTTCTTAATTGGGTAGAATGCTTGGTAGTAGAGGGGACGAGAATAGACATGGAAACACGAAAAACATGCTCAGAAATTTGCTACTTAAAAAAAAAAAAATCTCCGAGACCTTTGAGTGAGTATACACGCCAAAATTTCTAATAAATAGCATATTCTAATACAATTTTTGAACTCTTGAAAAAAGCCCTTCTTGAAGAGAAAATCTGTAAGAAAAAGTGATGAAAAATGAGGAAAATGAAATCATCTTTAAACGTTTTTACTGTTTTAAAAATAATCTGTTTGCTTCTTCAAGTGCTAGGTCTTAAAGCTAAAAGCCACATAGGCTACCACCCAAGTCCAAGGTTAAAACTCAGAAACGTTGAAGAGAAGGCTCTACCCTTCTGAGGGGAATCTTTTATCCCAGGGCAAAGAAAGACAGTTTGGTTCAATATTGACAAGCTATTCCTAATTTATGCAGAAAGGCAGGAATATTTGAGGCTCGGCGGATGAATTTAGGGTCAGACAGTCCCATGTTTGCCATTTTCTACCTTTGTGACATCGGATCAGTTGCTTTGGTTACTTAACCACTCTAAATCTTAATTTACTCATCTAAAAATAGATATAATGACAGTGCCTTGTGCAGCTACTGTAAAATTGAAATAATATAATGTAAATAAAGTGCTTGATACAGTGTATAGAACATCATAACCACGAAGTCATCCATAAATACTCATTATCACTATATAACTATTTAAATTATTTTTTTAAAAAAGGTTTTAAGAAACACTGTAAATCTATATTCAAACCACAAATAGCTTTAGCAAGATCTACCATCAACATGGCAACAGACTCATTAAAAAGAGTTCAGAAAAAAAAAAAAGATACTATCTTTTGATCTGTTTCTATTTCAGTTATTCTATAAGTTTCATTTACATTAAAACTCTCAATCCAGCACCATGCATAGGTTCCTGAAATGCCTCAATTCACCTACCTATACAAGTAAAAAGTGGGGGGTGACAATTCTGTAACAAAATAACAAAGAAGACTAACATTAAAATAGATATCGAGGTCATCAGACACATGTGAAACCGTATTTCAATATTTGCATTGTATTTGAGCTCCCGGGAATGTTTAAAAAAGCACAAAGGCTCCCTGTGATTTTGCTCTTTCTATGGCTATGGCTGTGGTTTCCTTCAGCGAGGGTCCTTTGGGTCCTTTGTTCTTACGGCAAAGCTCCTGCCATCACTTCCTTCCCCTTTAGCATTACTCACTTCTCTTGCCCTCTGATTCATTTGTCTGCCTAATTTCCTTTCTCACTTTACTTCCCCTTCTTCTACTTCTTTGTCATTGTATAAATATTGAAGACTATAAATAATTGAGTCACTGCTAAGTGACTACATATTTGAAGAAAAGCAGAATATATTTATTTTGAAAATGAGCTACTTCTAAGTACTTTTTGTATGGCTGTAGCATCTTCAAATTGACATTAAAATAACAGGCAACTAAGATGGAATTTTTAACTACTAATATTAATAATATATGCAGAAAAAATTCATATAGCGAAAGAAAAATAGCTAATCACAAACTGTAATTTAATTAAATTAAATTAAGTGGCTGATCATGAACTATAATTCTGAAATGTAAATGCAGAAAAATCAGTTGAAATACTAATGAGCTCACTTCATTATTCAAAGTTAATACAACAAGCTACTTCTAAATGGCAAATTCTAACACACAGAACTCAGGGATTACAAATGAGACATCAGGCCAGGTAAATATTTCAAAAACAAAAATGAGAGGACACGTAGGTAAAAGATTAAGGCACATATTTTTTCTTAATAGGACTGACTTACTAATAATAACTCCATCCGGCCACCAAAATCCTTTGCAAAGTAAAGCTAAAGTAAAGCTAAAACAGGCAAGTATTAAAACTTCCTCATTGAAAGTTGAATTTGTCTCAAAAAGCAGAGGAAGCTGTGATTAACTGCATCCCATCCCAAGATGAAAAACATGTTCAGGCAAAAGTATCTCTGACAGGTCATTAGGGGATACTAAGTTTAAACACTAAATACCATCACAAGAATTATAAAGATCATTTAATCTGCTGTTGTTCAAAATGTGGTCCCTGAAATTAGAATCACTTAGGCAACTTGTTAAAATTTCATTTTTTCAACTCAGGGACTCAACCCAGACCAATGGAATCAGACTTGGAATCTGCACTGCCAACAATATCCCAAGTGATTGCTATTCACATTAAAGATTAAAACTGCTAATATAGGGGAGTCTTTTCAAATTGCCAGTAAACAGACAGAGGGCCCATGAGGTTAAGCCATGTTCGAAAACTTCCAGCTTAGTAGGGACAATGAAAAGACGAATATTTTGATTCCTGGACCTTCAGACAGTGTTCTTTCTGCTACACCATGCTCCTAATCAGACTTAACTGGAATTCAGAGCATAAGGAAAATTTAGAGAAATACAACAGACATCTAAGCTACAGTCCTAAACAGTTTCTGGATTTAATATGTAACATAATTTCTGTTTTCATATCTGCTCTTTCTATAGGGAAGAAACATAAATAGTATGCTTGAGAGGAAACCGAAGTAGATAACAAACATCATTACATCATTTCATATCAGGATCATTCCATCACAGTGAATTTTAATATTTGAGGCCCCAAAGAATACCACCAGAATACTTTTGCCAAACTGCAGGGAGAAAACTAAGTGCTTTAGAAGGCGGGAAAGGGGGAGGCGGGGGGGGGGGGTGGGGGAAGACCAGGAGGGAACATGCACACCAAAATACCATTAGGGTTTTTAAAAAAATGCTCACAGATGCATCCAGAAGTGTTTGTTCCGTCATTGTTTCCTCTTGCCTTTGACATTTCAACTCTTGTAGAAGCCGTTCATTGTCAAGCACAACTACTTGTATCCTATTTTTCATTCCAGAGAGTTCTTCCTATAAGAAGCAGAAACGCATACCAAAAAGTGCTTTTATTTGTTGATTACTAAACAATCCAACATAATATAAAGCATGAAAGACTTATGCTCTATATCCGTTTTCTGAACTACTGTAATTATATATTTAGACAAAGCAACAGAAACATTAGTTAGCAAACCAAGAGAAGGCTGGAGGTGTGTGGTAGAGAGACTGTTAGTAGCCTTTTCACAGAAATGTGTGGTCTTCGACAAATATTTTTCTCCAAGAGATTAAGGCTCATAGAAAGGCTTTAATTAAAGGGGTTGTCTAAAAGACTTTTAAGAATGAGGTAGACTGCTGAAAACTAAGGTAAGATATATCATTACTCATGCTCAAACACTAATAACTTGTTGAAAATTGACATAGGAATAGTAGATAAGAGAAGACTCTGAGATAAAAAGCTTGGAAAGCTACAATGATTATCTATGAACTGGTAGCCAGATGGAGGGAAGTTATTAGAGAAATAGTTTGGTGGAGAATTCTGAGTGTTTTATTGGCCTGGCAGGGCATAAGGAATTACAGGTAAGTAACAATTAGAATAGTTGGTACAATCTACTAAAATTTACAGAAGGAGAAATAGATAATCTGCATAGGCCTACATTTATTCAAGAAATTGAATAATTAATAATCTTTCAAAATAGAAAGCACCAGGCCTACTATTGGTTCACTGGTGAATTCTACCAACCATTTAAGAAAAAATTTTACCAATTCTCTACAATATTTTCCATAAAATACCAGAGGAAATACATCCTAACTTATTTTAGCCAGTATTATCCTAATATCCAAAGCAAATGAAGACATTACAGGATTGGAAAACTATAGACCAGTATATCTCATGAAAAAATCTTCATCAAAATATAAGCAATTCGAATCCAACAATGTATAAAAAGAATTATACAACAGGACCAAGCGGAATTTATTTTATGTATATAAGGCTGGTTCAATATCTGAAAATCAACTGATGTAATCCATTACATTAGCAAGATAGAGAGGAAAATCCTATGATCATATCAATAGATGCAGAAAAAGCAAGTGACAAAATCTAGTAGCATGCAAGATAAAAACTCTCAGCAAACTAGGAAGAGAGGGAAACATCCTCAATTTGAAAAACATCTGCAAATAAACTATAGCTAACATCATTTTGATATTAATGATGAGACAATAGATGGTTTCCTACTAAGATCAAGAACAGGGCAAGAATGTTCCCTCTGATCACTGTTATTCAATATCATACTAGGAGTACTAGCAATAAAACCAAAGGAAATAAACGCTATCCATATTGGGAAGGAAATAATAATAATAATAACAATAATAGTAAATCTGTCTTTGTTCACAGATGACATGAATGTCTAGGAAGAACACCCCAAAGAATCAAAAAAAATAAAATAAAACCTGCTAGAACTAATAAGTGGTTATAGCAATGTTGCCAATTACAAGGTTAAATAATACATAAAAGCCATACATTAGCAACAAATAATTAGAATTTGGAATTAAAAACATAATACCATTTGCATTAACACTAAAAACTGAAATACTTTGGTATTAACCTCAGAGAATATGTATAAGATCTACATGATAAAAACTACAAAACTCTGATAAAGAAATCAAGGTATATCTAAATGAATGGAGAGATATTCCATGTGTATGGATAGGACAACACAATATTGCCAAGTTATCAGTTCTTCCCAACTTTATCTCTAGATTCAACACGATCCCAATCAAAACCCCAGCATGTTATTCTGTGGAAATTGACAAACTGATTTTAAAGTTTATAAAGAGAAGTGAAAGACCCAGAAGAGCCAGCACAATATTGAAGAAGAGTGAAGTTGGAGAATTGATACTATCTGACCTCAAGATTTACTATAAAACTCCAAGAATCAAGACAGCATGCGAAAGAACAGACAGACAGATCAATGGAACAGAACAGTCAGCTCAGGAACACACTCACAGATAGTCAACTGTTTTTTGACAAAGCAGTAAAGGCAATTCAATGGAGACAGTCTTTCAATAATGCTGCTGGAACAACTGGATGTCCACGAGCAAGGAAAATGAATCTAGACACAGTTATATCTTACACAAAAACGAATTCAAAAGGGAGCATTTATCTAAATGTGAAACACAAAATTATAAAACACTTAGAAGAGGATTAGAGAAAATATTGATGACCTTGAGTTTGGTAATGATTTTTAGATATAATACCAAAAGTACAATCTATGAAAGAAAAAATTTGATAAGTTGGACTTTATTAAAATAAAAAACTTCTGCTCTGTGAAAGACATTGTTAGAGAATCAAAAGACAAACCACACACTGGGAGAAAAAATTGCAAAGACGTAGCTGATAAATGAGTGTTATCTAACATAAAAAGGAACTCTTAAAACTCAACAGTAAGAAAATGAATAAACCAATTGAAAAATGAGCAAAATATCAGAGCAGATACCTCATAAAGAAGGCATATAAATGGAAAATAGGCATATGAAAACAGTTTAAATGTCACCAGGGAATTGAAATTCAAACAATGAGATACCACTACGCACCTCTGACACTCGAAAGTCCAGAACACTAACAGCAAATGGGGCCAGGATATGATACAAAAAGAAATCAGTAACTACTATGAAATATCACATGATCTGGGCATTGACATTGAAAAACCAAAGAAAGGGAGAAAAACTATAACATTAATATATTTTGGGAAGTCAGAGGGCTCCAATGATCGAGTGATAAATAACTGTAAAGTGCTACCAACCATAAGTGACACATTTGGTGTCTTGATCATCATTATCAATGTCCCCATGAGCCATTCTCATCATTCAAAGTCAAGGTAAGAACCTTTATACTGACAACGGAGCTGGTTTAGTCCAGCAGCTTAGACTCTCTGCTGCCTACACGCCAGCTTCAACAGGTCGACAGTCGTGGGAGAATGATCGGTATTACTATTCTAAAGCCTTTGCCATCAGTTAAGCTAAAGTAAATGGGTAGAAAAGAACATGAGATCATATTATCAAAATATTTGACATAGTTTAGTTACGAACTACTGGGAAATCAAGCGATCAGAAATGGCACGTTCAAGGGTATTATTCCCAAGCCTGATACACATCAGTCTTTCCAAGCATGGCGACTGTCATTGTATGGCTATCAACATGAAGGCTAATGATGGCGAAATTTCATACAAGGTATCATTAATATAAACTTTCACTAAGTTAGGTTTAAGTTTTTAATGAGAAATTTACCTTGCAGAACTTGACTTCTGCCTCTAAATGATGAATGTACTGAGACTGGTCATTGATGATAGGGACAAGGTTATGTACCGTAGGCATACTGGTTTCCTCATATTCTGATGACCCCTAAGGGAAAAACAACGACAAGTGAAGCATGTTTAGATTAAGCAAAGAATCAATTAACATCATCTCCATAGCCAATTTAGCACTGATGTCACACAAACATAGACTAGATCACAATGTGGCTAATAGCATTTATTTCACTATCCTATAAATTCCACAAACAGGTAAAATTCGGGGATATGAACATCATTTTTTAAAGACGGAAAGTGAAAGTGGTTATAAAAAAACACACGGCAAATGGAAAAATGCTGGGGTAGTATAACTGGCCTGTTTGAGCCCTCCGAGAGTGTGGCATCTCATTCGGTTACGCTGAGGCAAAGGGACAACTCTCTCCAGGGAAGCGCCATGGAAGCGGAGTGCCGGCCAAGGCTGCAGAGCTGCTGGCGGATGAAGGGATGTTTCGGGCAAGTGTTGGATGCCAAGTGTGTGTCAATGAGTAAAATCCACCTTCAAAGGGTCAGAGTGGGAAAAACCCACTCTTTCCCTCCTGTGTATCTCCTCTACTTTCCCAGCGTGCACTTCGCTTCTGACACTTCTGGTCACCGAATGTGTGTGTGTGGGGGAGTGGGGGAAAAGGGGGAGGGTGTGCCCACAGCAAGCAAGTCTCTGTTGTGCCAGCTGGGTGTCTTAGCACGCGACTCGAAGTTTACGCTACAGACAGCACCAGATCTCACAGGTTAAGGGCTCCGTCCACGAAACAGTCCCACCCCACTTCAGATGCCAGTCACAAGTCTAGGTTGTCACCTGTGCTTCTGACTGATTGGCTATAAATCTGAGGTTCCCATGACCTCCTCGGGTTTGATGAATTTGCGAGAGCAGCTGACAGAACTCAGGGATATACTTAAGTTCACAGTTTATGCGAGGACATAATGAGGATATAGATGAACAGCCAGATGACGAGGAGCACAGGGTGGGGTCTGGAGGGTCCTGAGCGCAGAAGCTTCTGCCGCCATATAGTTGGGGTGTGTCACCCTCCTGGTCCATGGGGGTGTTCACCCACCTGGAAACGCCTCAAACCCTGTACTAGAGGGACTTTAGGGAGACTTCCTCACATGAGTGTGATCAACTCCATTTCCAGGCCCTCTTTCCTCTCTTAAAATTCCAAGCTTCCAATCACAGCTTGGTCTTTCTGGTGACCAGCTCCCACACAGAAGCCACTCAGGAGCCCACCTAGAATCACCTCATTTGAACAAAAGATGCTTCTAGTGCTCTTATCAGTTAGGAATTTGCAAGGGTTTTAGGAGCTCTGAGCCAGGAATCGGGGGCAGGGACCAATGTGTATGTTTTCCATCATCTCACAGGGGGCCGCTAGCAAAGAGGGCGCACACGAAACCGAGAGGTGCCCTGCCTGCCCTGAGGGGTCCAATGAAGAAACGTCCGAAAAAGCGTTAATTCTGGTCACGTCTGCGGCATTTCTGGAACTGACTTTTAATGTATATCTTAACCTTATCCTAACAGGATTGTAAAATTTATAAAATCATATATCATACCATGATATTAAAAAAAGAGAGAAACTCAGGAAAAGGGAAAATGAGGCTCAAGCAGTTAAGCGAACCCAGAGGAAAGCTTAAGATGAGACACACAATCATTTTGTTTCTCAATCCAGCAGAAATTGCAAAAACAAAAAGTGGGTATCGGGGCTGAATAATTAAGTAGATCCTTGCTTTTTGGCATATTTAAGAAATGTAAAAATCAAAGTAACTTAATTAAATGATTATCTCTGGTGACTAGAAAGCAATTAATTATAGTCACTTATATTAATAGAAATGGGTCCAAAATATAGGCAAATATGAATTAAGTATTATTATGTGTATATAAGAGATAGTCTATGTAAAAAAATAGAATAGCTGATACTGAGTGGAAATGTTCACATAAGATCATTCGTATAGACTTTAAAGGGCTTATTATAGCTTGGATATCCACATTTTGAAATAACAGTAATAACCAGATCTATTTTCCATCTCAATAGTGCCTCACTTTCACTCTCAAGACGGCTGCATATTTCTGATCTGTCATATTAGCTATGACACATGCATTCTAAAGGATACAATCTTCAAAAGCTACTTATTATGGCTTGTAATCATTAGATGTAGGCTGTACACATTTGGAGGCTAAGCTCAATTCTTTCTAGCTCCGTAGAAACAGACTTGGGCGTCTGTAAAGTATATATTGTATATCCTGACACGATGCTCTTGCCTATCTGGATTCAATCAGCTCATGACGGCACTGCTCAGTTTTACCTTTAAAATATTAATAAGCATGTCTGAGCAACTTCCTCTAACAGATTGAAAGGTACTCCGCCAGTGTATGCTTAAGATCTAGAAACTAGGCGTCAACGGAAATAAATCCGCTGAATGATGAAATGTTTTATTGAAATTATAATTTACACTTATAAATGTGAAATAAGAGTATGAAGTGCATTTCTATAAAGTGGGAACTAAGCATGAAAGTATATGTCAGGCTGGAATGAAGTGTTAATATCAGGGTACAGTTACGGCATTTTAGCTGTGAGTAAAGGGGAATGTCATGTCTCCATGGTTTCCGGCATACAGCGTTGGTATTCAAATGTCACATACATGGAAAATGCAAGGTAGTTATTACTGCTATGACGTGCTATATCTGTGTCATTGTTCACAGGTGTCCAAAGAACTTTAAATACATAATCTTATCTTATTATTACAAAAATCCTGTGAGATAAGCATAATATCCTTCTAGAGACTATGTGATGTACCCTAGACAGACCTAATGCCTACACTATCATTTTGGCCATTTAAACCTGGCCAAATCTTTCTCTCCCACCTTCTCCTTATACCTACCCTTCCTTCACACCTATCTTAGTTAGCCCTTAGCATACCCCATTGCCTCAATCAAGAATATACTCTGTCAAAGCCATAGCAGTAAAAAACAACTTCAGAAGAAATAAAGTGTAACTTTTTGTATCACACAATCTTACAACCACATATTTTAAAATGCAGAATAAGATTATGCACTTTGGTTTTGACATTCATAATAAAAGAGTATTACAAAGGACAGGTAGAATTATACTTAAGTAAATTCTAAAAGCGATCAAATACAGATATAAACCTCTAAAAAAGAAATGGCTACTCATTTCCATATTTCTTTCCTTTTTTATGTTTGCTAACAGTGGTGAAGTAAATTCTCCAAACTATTTCCTCACTCACATTTTTCAAGTATATAATAAATTTAAAAATCAGGAATTCCATCTGCTGTAGATAAATCTCTTTTCTTCATCCAAAATAATCAGAGAAAAGGTCATTTCTTTTAAGGCTTTACATTATTAGAACACCCTGCTCAGAATTTGTCTACAACATGTACTACTAAAATGACACTTATTAAAATATAGTTAGAAAAATAATGCAAATGTTGATACTTACCAAAGGGGGCATTTTACGTCTTCTTGATGGAGATAACTCACTTTCCTTAGCCGCTATGTTGGCTGCAACAAAGCTTTGAGCTGATTAACTACAGGGCAAAGACAATGGGTGTATTAACTTTGTTTGAGACCCATGATTTATCATCACCCATCCATCCTTCCATCCATCCAATGAATATCATTGAAATACAAATTATGCATCAAGAACTGTGCTATTGACTGGGGATGCAAAGACAAAGATGAGAAATCTCTACCACTTAAGAGCTAAGAATCCCCTGGGAAGGAGTGATTCACTAATGGATATAAAACAATGTCATAAGTTTGTACATAGACCTAGAGTCATATACATAGTGGTGCAAGAAGAGGAAGCACCCTATCGTGCCTGTTTTCACGAGGCAATAACACTGTGAAAGATGAACAGGAGATCACGAAGCAGAAAAGGGTAAGAAAAAGTCCAGTAGAAGGCAAGGCACACGCAAAAGCACAGGAGAATGGCCAGCAGGTTGGTCTGACTAGAACATGGCTTGCAAGACTGTTGAGAGCAGGGCAGGAAAATGAGGCTGGAGCGGTAGCTCGGAGCCGTCTTAAGGAAATATTGCTATGACTACTAAGAATTTTGGACTTCAGCCCATGGGCATTGCAAAGTCAAAGGTAGAAATTAAGCCGGGGAATGACGTTGGCTGATTTGTGTTTGAGGAGTAACACCCTAGCGGCAGGGGGAGGACGGGTGGGGTCTGAAGCACTCTGGCGCGTCTCCGGGCCGGGACGCCGCTCGAACTCACCGGCCTGGCTGTGCTGCAGCTCATGCCAGGCGGCTGCAGCGTCCTCGTTTCCTCCTCCGGCGCTAAACGCAGGATCCGGTGCACCGTCCCCAACGGTGGCGTCACCTTCTTTCAGGGCACATTTCAGTTGGTGAATGCTTCTATTCGCACGTTCTGCAACAACGCGAAGAAAGAGAGGCCAGTGAAATCTGTGTGAACCCACTCGAGGCAGCTTCTAAAGGCGAAGCAATTATTTCTGATACTTAATAGAAAAAAAAGCAGAGTTCTGTTTCTAGCTGGCTGAGGAACATGCTGGAGGAAGTGAGAGGGGATTAAGTCCATGGGTTAGAGGTTAGACTTGATGATCTCCAAGGTCCCTGAGGCCTCAGTGGTTGACATTCACTATATCTAGGACTATCAGCAGGGAGGACGGAATGGGAGAACTCCTCGCCTATCCTCACCCCCACCCCCAACATTACCCAACCAGTGGAAGTGCTGTCCTTCCCCTCAAAGCCTGACACTCCCATTCTCCACCTGGAGACAGGGAAGGGCAGGCAGAACAGACCAGAGGTCTCCCCCACACCCAGCTCCTGCCCAGGAAAGCCTCCTTGTCCTTGTGGGCCTGACGCCCCTCCCCGCCCAAGAGAAATCCAACTGCCTGACCCAGTTTTTATCAAGATTTGAATAACTAAAGTGCTCCTAGTGGCAGCCTGTGTAACACGGCCCTTTGTATGTACTGCTGGCCGGTTACCTCTCCTGTAGAAATTCTTGTTTAGTGCAACTGACTAACCCTAGAATTGAAGCTTAAACTCGCCAGCACATACTTAACATAAATAGTTTAATGAAGTATTTTAAGGCATATGGCTAGGTAGTTCATCTCTAATAACAGCCCCCAAGAAACACAGCCTCAGCCCTGTCCCCTCCCAGGTTGAAACTCGGCAGGTCTGAAGACAGAGCACAGCGGGGTTGCGCCACGCCAGACCAGGCCTCATCTTCAAAGTGTCTGCTAGGTTCTGCTTCCTTCCTCATGGAATGACTGCTTCTGTGAGCCCCAAGCCACTAAGGAGGAGAGACTGTGAAAAGGCCTTTGGAAAAAGAGAGGCCCAAAGAGAAGGAGCGGGGCCTCCGGGTGACTCCAGTGCCAGAAACTGTCCGGCCACACCGCAGAGAAGAGGCCAGAAAAACTGCTCTGCTGAGTCCGGTCAACGCACAGACCCGTGAGCGACACCGAAATGTTTTTCGTTGTTGCTTTCAGCCATCAAGTTTTGGGGTGGCCTGTTGCGCAGTAACGGATAACTGAAATAATTATTCGGGGAAATACTAACCCAAAAACATTTTCAGCAAAGGATCCAAGTCTTACATTAATAACAGAACTGTATTGATGAAACTGGTGATGACATTACTCATAATTCTACCCTACTTTATGGATATTTCTACATGAATAACAACTGGAGAACCAGGCAATCAATTGGTAATTTCATGAATTAAGTAAGGTCCAGTTACTTTTTCAAGTTTGAACTTGTTTTCTCCTAATCTCATGATCAAATTCACTGATTCCAATCCAGAAAACAGTAACTATATATCTTTTTAAACTGTTCCTTGTACATTAGAGCTGGGACCCAGATTTCAGTCACTATTTTCAAATTTTGACATTAATTATTTGTCTGAACATTTACATATATGTGAGATACATATTACAGAAATTTATGTTAGAAAAAGATGAATTCCCACACAGAGTCCTACATGGCTATTATCTAACTATTTCCAATGGATTCCATCCATCTAAACAATTCTTAAGTTCTTCAGAGCAGATGGTACTTTCCCGCAGTGAGAGCAACTCACAGCGATGAGGGCAATGAAGTCCTTACTCTCTTCCGCTCTTGGCCCTTTCTTGACAAATTAGACCTATTACTACGTGTACGTGTGTCCTCAGGAGATGATGCTCCTATTCCTCGCTACCTCAATGGGAACCCTAGAAAGCTACAAAACTCTGATTTTTTCAGTACCAATCATTGCTGGAAATACGTTTATAAACATATATCCTATAGACTTTGAAAGACAGATTCCACTTTCTCTAAGTGCATTAATTTCAAAGCATGGAATAGAAAAAATAACCATTACTTAGTAGAAAAAATATATACCCTAAATGTGCCCTAGATTACAAAATATCTAATATAGGTTCTTCACCTACAGAAACTCACTTTCTACCTTGATTAAACTAAGAATAGGTCTTTCAAGTCAGGGTTCAATGCTGATTGAATGAAATTCTATTACTCATCCACACAGTGAATTTATCACTACATTTTTCTCCACACCAATCCTATTTTCACACAGATATTTCTCTCACAGGAATTTGGTGATGCTTACTAATTGGATCTGGCCTCCTCTTACTCATCATGAGTCTAAGAAAAGCCTAGAGAAGATGCATTCCTGATTTTAGCAAAATAAGAAGCAACAGTTTTCCCATAACTTAGTATTTTCTAAAAAGACCTGTTAATGGAAAAGGAAAATCAAACTGTTACATGGTAAGCAACTTCGTTCACAGAGCTTTAGCTTCATGCACTTAAATCTATGGATAAAGCACTTATCTTTACTGCATCCATTAGAAAGGAAATAGAGGTGTGACTAACATTAAGTGTGCTCTATGTAGTTACCAAATGACTTCACCTCTAAGACAAAGGATAATTCTTTATTTATACCTAATCTGACTAAAAGCTAATAAGTTACATTAGGAAAAATAAAGAAAACCTGGAAAAAAATTGCAGAGTTGAAAAGCTCTATAGGTAGAGTTCTTTCATCAGATTACAAGGACGCGTAGTTTTATAAGCCCATTTAAATCCCTTTTCTAATGTGCTTGCTGTATCTTTTAGCATTTATAACATTCAAAGACCTGTTAACCAGCGTCATGTGAGATACTGAACTCGGCAGCTACCCTGAGGGAAAGCGACACCCAAGGCTTGAGGTTCTTCTGCCACCACTGACTTCAGGTATGAGGATCAGAGAGGAAGAGAAGGAACGTGCCAGAACCATGTCCTATAAAACTAACACCAACAGGTAAGTGATATTTTTAAGTCATTTAAATACTACATTTCAAAACATATATCACACACTTCACAGACAAATGGTGTTAATCATTATTCTGGGGAATAATGATTTTCAGATGATCCCAGACAGATGAAACCCCATTGCTCTTCCTTCAGCCGGAGCCAGTGCAACTGAAGGCCCCACACGTTATTCAGAACTCCGCTCCCCAGATGCAGTTACTCACTGCTTCCACACGAGGAAACCAGCTTAAACAGGAGGTTCCAGTTATTTCCTAATGGACAAAGCTTTATCTGCCTAGAACCAAGAGGCAGAAAGAATACTCATTTCCTCTTCTCTCCTGAGAGGACAAAAAGGGTATTTCACAACGCATCCTGATTTCTTCTCCCCAATACCAACCATGGGCTGGACGTAGACTTAATTATGAATACGAACACAAATAAGACCTCTGGGTCCTACAAAATCGCACGAACATAAATGTAAGGACATATTTCTGCTAGTTTACTATCCAAACATCACCCAGAACAAGGAGCACTGAAAAGGTTAATGAGCTGCTGACTGCTGACAATTTAGGTCTGTCTTCTTTATTTTTGCACTTATTTTATTTCCAGTTTCCCTACTTCTAACTCCTAGCTCAGCACTGGGCCTCTCTTCATCAAGATGTTTTTTGAACAAAAGGCAAATATGTCCCAGCCTAGGAAGGATCATCACTTATACACATACTGTGAATTATTAATTTCTACATTCTCCATCTGTACTGGGAGATGTGGAGAATTATCCTGGTGACAGGGAGGGGGGAACCACACCCTGTGAAGCGCCCAGCTGTCTCTGAGAAAACATGCAATCGACCAGACCTCCCTAGGCTGAGACACGAGATGCAGCGCGGTTCTCAGAACAAGCTAAGACTAGGGCAGACAAGCAGAAAAATGAGACCACGGCGAGATAAGAGATGCGTGTGTTTGTCCATACTTGACTGGGCCTCAGCCTAGTTCAGAGGATTTCTGTCACTGTTTACTAGGGGCTGACAGGTAGTACCACCAAGATAAAACAGCATAATCCAAAGTCAGACAAAGCCAGCTTTGTCAATGGTAATGACAACAGGGAAAGAGATGAAAAGTAGTATGCAGAAACTAAAAAGGTTTCAAAGAAAATACTACCGTAAGACTCTTAATAGCTGACAAATGGGCTAAAGTGGTTGGCGCCAGGACTGAAAGATAATCCGACCAAGAATGTAAACGTCTTAATAAAGCAGTGTCTGGAAGATCATTAATGATGTATGAATGTTGGCAAATCAAGGAGATTGGCTAGATGCGTTATGAGGGATACACCTGGTATTTTTTGGCACCAACTGGGAGGACTTATGCACCTGTCACTTTCCATTGATAAAGACGTAATCCTAGCCAGACTGGCAGAACACAGGCAAGATCGCCAGCCAGTACAATCTGTATCCTTAATTGTAATTACTCTCAAGGATGATTCTGGCAGAGCAAGGGCTATAAGCATTGCTGCTTCAGGATCACGGTTTCACAACCTCAGCACTACTGACACGTGAACCTGATCATTCTTTGTTTTAAGGGGTTGTGTTGTGTGTGTTGAGCAGCACCCCCGGCCCCTGCCCACGAGATGCCGGCGGCATTTCTCCCCTCCCAAGTCTGAGAAACAAAAACGTCTCCAGACATTATCAAATGTCCTCTGGGCAGAAAAACTGCCCTGGTTGAGAACCACTGGTTTAGATCAATTAAACAAGATAGCTAATGTTCGGTCTTTCTAGCGAACCTCCCACATTCCTACATTCTAATTGCAGCCACCTCTTGATGAAAAGTGGGCAGGACAGTGAGCTGCTCTGGCACAGTGTGGTGTTTGGGGCACTTCTGATCCGGGTGTCAAGACTGGGGGTTATACCGACATCCTCTGCAATCAAGAACTTGGAATTCAGATGTAGCTATATTTCCTTTTAAGGCTTAACACATGAGGCCACAGTTATACTCTAAGGGCATTTTTCAGAGCTACCTTAGGTGATCATTCCTTTAAATGTGCCATCCGGCTTTGATGAAGTTCTGCCATGATCAAGTGCACAAGGGCATTTTGAGCTATTTTCTCTACTTTTTGACCCTGAAAGGAGCATCACTAAGTGAAAAGTTAAAAAAAACTTAGCACAAACTGAGTAAATGCTCATAAATCCTTTAAGCATCCCAAGATTCAATATAATTATTCTCAGTATCTCAATAGCTTGGGAATAACTTAATCTCTTTTTCTGTCCAAGAACATTTGAAAACGCCCTTATAATTTCATAACTCTGAAGAATTGTTTGGTTCTAGATGATTCTAGGGTGACGAGTTACTTGTGGCTGCTAAGTCTTGTTTTTTTGCCTATTTTATCTCAGCAAAAGTAAGAAAAGAAATCTGGAATTCTACTGGCTTTTTCTTATTCTGGTAAAAGAAATGATTGTGAAAGTTAAAACTACAATGAAAAGCCATGAGTATATAAAGCAAACATGAATATATGTAATCTAAATTTTAATAGCAAAAAAATGAACTCAGATATTTACAAGTTTTATTTGCATCAACAAGCCTTATTTATTAATAGCCAAACCATTACATTTCTTTAAATTTTAGCAAACAAAGATGTTTAGTCTGCAATGAAATACCAAAATAACTTTGTCATTTCATAACAAATGCTTCCAGAGGCTTTATGATGTTGTTGCCTCTCTTGATCTCAATGAGGCTGAGAGTAAAACAAACAAATAAGCAAACATTAGCTGTAAAGAAGGTGTGTGTGTGTGTGTGTGTGTGTGTGTGCGTGTGCACACATATATTTGTACATGGCAAAGAATACAAAAAAATATTCAGAACACATTTAAGAAAAGCAAAAAATAAAAACAGGAGAAGCTGAAGAACTGGAGAAAGGAAGGGGAGGGGACGGAGGAAGGAGGAAGAGAAAGAAGGAAGAGAAGAAGAAATATAAGTGTGATGAGTCAAACTAGGAAAAAGAACTTTTATTTAAGTTACACACATGTTTTTGTAAGTTTGCCAAAGGTCCAGATGATATCACTGCTGGCTAATTCAGTGACCAAATTATTGGCTAGTAAGATTAACACAGGCCTTCTACAGATGTGTGTCCTGCCCTGGGAGAAAAAATACATTCTGCAGGATCTGGAGAGGGTTGCCAATCACGGGCAAGCAAAACGTAGAACATCGACGTTCTCTTCGTTTTTCTCAAACCTGATTACTTCACAAAGAAAAAGATCACCTCCAAGTTATATATTTTATTTCCATTTTCAACTTTTCACTTTCTACAAAGTAGTTCCACTCCTTACTCTTAGTTTTATTAGCCCTTTTTCATTCACGTGGCCCAAGCCAGTGCTGACGGAAGAAATGGCAGAGAGCCAGGGGTCTGCGAGAGATGCCTCGAGTGGGAGCCAGGCTCTCACGTGTGTTTTGCTTGGCCAATACAGTGCGGGAGGAAGGGAGACAAAAAAGAAAGGGAAGGAAGAAAAGAAGGAGGAAGCAAAAGAGAAACTGGATTGTTTTTAGAAAAAGCATAAACTGCCCAGTATTCTCATAAGCCTCACCATTCCCTAGTGTCTTCCACTGACTCTATCATACATTCTGTCATCCGTTTGGCCCCGAAAACAATGATTCCCAAACCTAGCCCAAATTTCATTTAATAGATGAAGACCAAGAATCCTAGAACAGTTGATTAATTTGGTAAGGTAACAGAAGGTTCGCAGTAAAGCAACGGTGAGAGCTCAGTGACCTGGCCCCTAGTTCCACATTCTCTTCCGTGACTGCATCACACCCTCCCACAAATTTGATCTAGGGCCTGAAGCACCAAAGTGCTGAAACAGAAAGGGTAAGCCAGCATATAACATGCATAGAAAATAAATGATATATTCCTATCGCTGTACAAGTTTCCTATTTCTTTATGCCCATGCAACCAAAGGTCGCTAGAAACTAGGTGAACAGGTGAGTCATGTATACAGGTGTCAATAAATCTGTATCCATAGCTAAAACAGCAGCAATAGACTAGACATGATTCTGGGACCTTAAGGCTGGGATATTGCATTTCTAGCAAGTTCTCCCTGTTTTAATATCATATCCCTATATTCAAGAGTATAGAACTTAAAATGGCCTGGATTGCCCATTATTCTGGGTTTTCTGACCCTTTCTTAGCTACAGATTGGTTTATTTTATACTTCAATGCCTTGTACAATGATGTGTTGAATTTAAATTAGAGGAGGGGCATTGGCTATTCTCCCCAGTTATCAATATAGTTCTCAGCCATTCTGTGGGTTTTGAATTATAGTTGCCTATAGAGTGAATGAGCACCTAACCACAGTGCCAGGAGACCTTCTAAGTCACGTCCAGGTCTATATTAAACTGTGACTCCCATGATACCTGGGACATGCCCACTCTTCACCATACTGAAACGTTCACGTCATCTACTACGCAGGGGTAATATTACAGATTTGCGGGGCCATGAAATATTTTAGTTTTTACACCAGAACTCTTCCTTTGAAGGAATGTCATTACACTTGCCCAACTTCTCGCAGTGGAGGCAGAGACAACCGAAAGCAGGAGCTATCCCTGGAGGGGACAAACAGTGAGTATGTCGGCAAGGTGTAAGGGGAAGGATGAGCGGTGAGGGTGGAACTGCAAAAGGGCCCCCTCTTCCCACGGCTGCGCCAGTATCGTCAGAGTCGAGGGGAGCCAAGACTTCCACTCAAGTCTGAAAAGCGACAAAGTGAACTTCGCTTTTCACATCAGAACTCCAAAGTCTTAATATACTATAATAATATCAAAAATTACATTTAAAGTGAATGAATAAGGAAAATCTATAAAAAATGAGGGACTATCATGGAAAATTGTGAAAGCATTTCGCATTTTTATGTGACTGCTATAAACGGATATTCATAATGATTACATGTACAGTTATTTAAAAACCAGAGGGATAACTTATGAGGAAAGTCCAAGAATGCTTATTAGTCTTTTCTCTAAGCATGGACTAGGTGATACATTTTGGGGAAGTCATGGCAGATAGACAAAACCAACAAAACCAAAACAAAAACAAAGTGAGAGAACTTTGAATGCATTTTATCTGATTGTATAATAACACAATTCTCAAGTTATTAGGCACAAACACTCAATATAATGAAGTTCCCCATATACAATAATGCCACCGTACTTTGTTTATTCACAAACACAAATTTTGACTTGAAAGGAAATTATCCTACTTAAAAGTGGTAATTTATAGGAATGAAGTAAAGAACTGATCATGCTTCACTTCGAAGTTAGCTCTGTTTTGTTTCCTTCCATGAGCTGTTACATAAACTAACCATAAAAAAAAAAATGCTACTAAATAAATAATAACTCCTGAAAACCCATGAAAATTCAGGTGCCATTTCTAGATCATTGTTAAAACTTTTTAAAAAGTTAACATTTTTCTCTGCTTTCATGTCTGCTTTTGATTATGTTTTCTTTCTTGTTTTGTTAGCACACTAAATTTAAAACTTATTGTAAAATGTATTAGCTTTGAATGAACTCTTCACTTTATAATTAATTTCAATGAGTTTAAACATAGCACTTTAACATTAGTTTGAAATTAATCACTGCATCGAAATGCCTAATATTAAATGGCCTCTAATGCTTGCATAAAAGTTCAAAATAAGGTCAAAGAAGGAGGAACTTTAGGAAACATTATAATGCAAAACACATTTTTTTTGCCAATCTCCAAAATTAAACAAAATCGCTCACATTATCATTGTGCACAGTACTTTTCTTGCTTTCAAATAAGTTAGAAGTGGTTATTTCCATATCTAACAGTTCTTGAAATAACATTAGGCTAATGAAGGTATTCAAACCAATTATTTTACTTTTACACTTTAAATACTGAGAATGTTGAGTTTATAATGCTGCTGACAAATGGAACAATAAATAATAACTCTTACAAAATCTAGAGTCACCTGAAAATAAATTTCCTAACTTCCTTGAAAAATCTTCGCTTTGCTGTAGGTATCAATTATAAATAGCAGCTAGCATCTAATGAATGCTTCTTATGTGCCAAGCACTGATCTTTACCCTTATTTTCTATCATAGTAATCTGTGATTATTTTATTTGTTTATTGTCTTTCTCTGCCACTAATCCAGAGGCTCAAAGGGACAGGGACTTTGTCTAGCTCCTTATGCATCCCTGGCACCTATGCCTAACATATGTTAGGCACTAAAATAATAAATGAGTCAGTGTTCTTAAATGTCTGTTGGTCATGACCTAGAGGGTTAAGAAAATGCAACAGAGTAGAAAATAGAGTGTATTATATCTAGTAGAATAAATATTCTTTAATGAAACTTAGTTTATATATGTCCCATATAAAAATATAAAATGTATTTCTTACTGACTGGTAACAGTAAAAAAAAAAAAAAAAAAAAGGTCTGAAAATTACTGCTTTACATGGATTATTTCATTTACTCCTGATAACTTTATAGACACCATAACTTCCACTTTAAATAACAGAACTAGATTTCTAGATGTTATATGTGATGTCCATGACGACAGTGCTATCTCTAAGTACAGATTTCACTTCTATAGATACTCACTCCTATGACTAAACTAAGAAAATCTTAATTAACTAAATACAGTTTCAGTAAGAGTAACTGTGACATGATTCATAAAGACAGGCCTAACTGAATTTAATACCTGGTTCTGCCACTAAGCAGTTGTGTGGGCTTTCTCCTAATTTAACGTGTTTGCACCTCGACTTCCCCATGTGTAAATTAGGGATATTCATAAGGTTGTTTTGTTTTAAATGATTTAATGTATATAAATAGCCTAGACCACTAAATAGAGCTGTTGTTTGAAATAATTCTTAGTGTTGTTTTTTCCAGGTCCAATAAATCACATTCAATCCACTAGATTATAATTTGAATGCGTGAAAAATGTGAATCAGTAATTCAGTAGACTAAAGAGCAAAGTATGGGAACTGTGCAAAAGTGGCATAGCGCCATCCAAGAGCTTCTGCTGGCGCTGGGTGAGAAAAATGTCTAACACAAGATCAGAGAGTGGGTTCGAGTGACTAAAGGAATCAAGAGAAACACTAGGTCAAAAGTAAAAATCAACACAAACTATTTCATTCTTCCTCAAAAACATCCTTCCACAGCAACATCCATCTTCTTCCCTGCCTCCTGGCTGGGGCTGAACCGAGGTGTTAGGAAACGCACCTGGTCAGCTCCCGCCCACTAGGCCCTGGTACCAAGGGGCTATATGGCACAGAGGTTCGGAGCAACTCACCCCGGAGACTCCGTCGATAATGCCCCAGAATCTCTTCCAGGTTGGAGTCCTCTGGGGACTTCGCCATGCACAGACTCGGGGCCCAGAGATGGGAATTACGTGGGGAAGTGTCCAGTGCTCTGCCCTCCGACAACAAGAGGCCTTGGCGCCCCACGAGTGACCGCCTGCTTCCTGCCGCTACTGTCAATGGGGAGCATGGAACCCTGGACGGAGCTCTCGGGGGCTCTTCCCACCAACTGGCCCTCCTGGTGGATGACGGGAGTGGTGGTTCGCAGACTCTGGGCCTGGAGTTATGAAGCACCTGAAAATTCCAACTACACTACAATTCCCAGAGGGCACCGCGCTCCGAGAGCAGGCTTCGGCCGTTTGGTTGCCAGATCCGGTTGCCAAGAGATGCTTGGAGGCTCCGCCCTTTTCCTGCTTTAGTCCTGCTTTTCATCTCATTCTGCTGTGTGGACCACCCAGCTGACAGAAAGGGCTCACTGAAGGCCTCGACTCTTCTAACTTTGCTAGTATGCAGTCGATCCTTGAAGTTTCTCAAGGACGCAAATAACAAACCCCACACTCTTCAGCTACGACATTTGCCCAGACGGCCAAATGAATTCTCAAGAGAAATAAGCTCTCAGCCTGCCGAACAGCATTGATTGTGAAAGGAGGCTGACACTACAAATCCTAGCATGCCTTGCAACCCGGCCTCCACTTGGAGTTGGCGCACTGCCTGCTGGGAACTGTAGTCCGTGTTGGTAGTGGTTCCTGCGAACGCCAGGGTCCTTTTCATTGTTCAAGCTGGTCTTTGAGGCACGCCTGCGCAGTAGGCAGCTGGAAAAGCCTGCGGGTGAGACCCTCTGCACAGCCCCTTTTCATTGTCTGTTTTCGGCGCCTGCGCAGTAAGAGATCGTTGGGACCGAGCCGGGAAGGGGGTAGGGCCGGGCTCCTCGCCCTTTCCCCAGGCGCCTGCGCACTAGTCGGCCACTCTTTGCCGTTACCGCTATGTGTGGGGCGTGTGTGGAATAACGTTAGTGCCCAGCGGAACTGAGGCCCGGGAGCTCGACCCACAGCGGCAGCGACGACGACGACAGCGGCGACGCCGAAGACAGGGTGGGGGGGAGGACGGCGTGCGACAGACTCACGGGACGCGACGCGCCCCGCCTCCCCCATCCGGTCCCTCTCTCCGCGGTGAGGGGTAAGTGATGCGCTCAGCTGCTGGGGTTCGGCGCCGCCGCCGCCGCCGCCACTTTCCCACATCCTCCGCGCTCGGTTTGCCGCGGGGCCGCGGTCTGCGGCGGGGCGGGGGTGCGGGGCCAGGGGGCGCCTCCCGGATGCTCCGCGCGGCGCCGGCACCCTCCGGCACCCTCCGGCACCCGACCCGGGGCTCGGCGGGGCCGCCCCTCCCATCCCCGCCGCACCCGCGCCCCACCCCCACCCGCCGGCCCTTCGGTGCCGCCGCCGCCTCGTCCGCGGAACGGGCCGAGTCGCTTCGGCGCCCTCCCGGCTTTGTGCAGCCCTCCCCCCTCCGCCGTGGCGCTGCGAGGGGCGCGGGCGGAGCGGGGCACGGAATGGCTCCGCTGCCGCCGGGGAAGCGATTTTTTCCCGGATCGGAGCAGCTAACCGTGCCGATCCTTTTTTGTGGTTGGTTCTGGGATGGGGGGGTGGTTGGCCGGGAGGTCAGGCGAGGAGCCTTTGGGACGCGGTCGCAGGGCGTGGAAGACGCGGTTGCACGCACCCTGCCAGGCGACTGCACCCCGCGCAGGCTCTGGCTCCGTAGTAAACCCGGGGGAGGAGAGAGTGGCTTCCTGTCAGCTTCATTGTCCTGAGATTCAAATGTAGGGCTTTGGCGTGGTTGGTTCCCTTCATTTTATTGCCCAAGGGGAAAAAATATTGGCAGCTGCCTAACGCTGGGCGGGAAGATCTGGGATTCGTACCCAAAGTCATAGAATCTCTGTTTTTTGGTGTTCAGTGGAGTGCTCTTTATTTATTTGAAGAACGTAAGATCCTGGAAGACAGGGACAGTGCCTGTGCAAGCATTGCCAAGGTGATCAATATAAAATTACTAGATGACGGTGAAGACTGGGCGAGCGAGGGCCTGATGACCAAGCTATTGTGTAGCAGGGAAATGAAGCAGCAGAATTGTTTTTTCGCTGGGTGGGTAACGCATTCACGTTCCTAAGGGGATACAGTAGGATGCATTTTGCTGGTTTGTTTATTTAGCAATCAAAGCAAACAAAAAAAAAACAGGTCCTGTTCGTTTCTGTTTCTGAATTTGTTTGTTTATATTTTTATTCTCTTAATGAAAATTTATTCCCGTTTGAGAAAAATGTGGTGAAGCGGATGAAAATGGACTGAAAATGCATCTTTTAAAATGGTTTGATCCTTAATTTACAATGCTTCCAACCGTTTGCTGGCGATAAAACAAATAGAGAATGAAGAAGAATGGGGAGGAGCAGGTGGAGGAATAATGCGAGGAGAGAGTTACATTATGGATACAGTATCTAGATCTTCACTGATATAATCCTACTTGGGCGTGCTGATTTAGGAATTCACCTCTGGAAATATTACATTGCAAATTACAAGCCATTGTATAATTTTCTACCATTATTCTTTTCAAGTTACGCTCGGGCAGCTTTTAATTCTTCCTAACTTTTTAACTATTGCATTATTTGGGGGTTAAAAACTGAACAGTCTAAGTGCACTTGACAGAGACAGAGGAAGAGACTAAAATTTTGAAAGTTAACTGACTGTCCAAGCCAGACTGCTAATGAAAGGGAGAGCCAAATAAAACCAAGGCCTGTTCTGCAGAGTGCCCCTTCCACTGTGTCCTCTAGTCCCCCTACCCTGTGCACATTTATGGAATGCTTCTGTACAGTCTCTTGTGTTATCTGTGACAATCAAGTTCATTGATACCCAGTTGTATTAATCTTAATCCCTTTCTTTGTAATGTAAAAATAGTAATTCTACTGGAGTGAAACTTTAGTTTTACAAATTAACTTACTGATACCATAACATGGACTTTTCATAAAAACAGAAACTTGGAAATTTTTTCTTTACTATTTATTAGTAACCATATTTTAATGTTATTTCCTGATATTCAGTAGTGGTTTATAGTACGATTAGTTCTATAAGCTCTGTTAAAGTAAAATTGCCACATAACAAGAACCAATAAAGTTCATTTTCTTCGTTTAACAAATTATATTATGTGTAAGAATTTACCTTCTGAGAAAAAAATTTGGAACATTTTATCAAAATTAAATTTATGCTTTTTTATTGAGTGGATTTTTCCATAAAGTGGTTTTTGTTGTCTTATGGTTTTGTTGCCTTAAATTCTACACTGCATTTTAATTGACTTTTAAAAAAGAATTTGTTGTTTCTCTTAAATTTCAACTTGCTTAAAAGTAATTAGATTCATTATGTAGAATTAAATCAAACTTGAAATGTATTTTACTGGTAAATTTCATGATGTTCTAAAATTTCTTTGTATGGAAATAACCATCTGCATGTTTTTTATCTTAAGATAGTGAGGTTACACTATAAAATTATTGTACATTATGCCTTTTAATGCAAATACGAAGATATTTTTACAAATTTCTGGGCCTAATGATTTGTTTTATTCCAAGTATCAGTTTCTTGTTTCTTTTTATCACTGAGAAAAAAACTTGTTTTATTGTTGCATCTGATAGTAATCAGATATCCCTCATATAGTATTGAATACATGTGTTTTATTCAACAAAATTTATTCCTGAAAAATAATTTTTGCTATTTTAATTAATGAGTAATGAATTTTTTCTTCTCTGTTGTGAATATTAGCAGTGTTGAGCTATCCTTATAAATACCTAACAGACTGCATGGTAGTAAATTGCCAACTAAAATATTCATACAGTTGCAGATTATACAGAAAGTATAACATACTATCTGAAAAATCCTTGATAGATAAATAATATTGGCTGCAGCATTAAATGTTGATGTGTTTCAGTAAGAAATCAGTTTCCTCTTATGGGGAGAAACCTCGGACCATCTTTATTTCATAAACTTTTGTTATAACTAGGATTTCTGATAACTACTACCTTTGGTGGAATTGGTTTTAATGTATTTACTCATATATTCTTGAACCAGTATGAGTGATATAAAAGAATAAGAAAACATACATCTGATAGTAGGGTTGAGGAGACTGGATAGATAGTCCAGTTAGTTGAAATGATTGTGCAGCAATATATTATATATTTTTTTTTTTTTGCCAAAATAAATCACATAGCCAATTTGTACTAAAGTGAAGCCTACTTTTATGTCAAACAAAGGTGGAAAGAAAACCAATAAAAGAAGGTTAAAGAAAACCTTATAAAAATTACTTACATACAAATAGGAATTATTCACAACATAGACGTGGAAAAGAATCCCAAGCATACGTTGCTTAGGTTTGAAAAACAAAAAATGAGACATAGAGGAGAATGTCATTGATTATCAGTAATTAATAAGTGATATAGAAAAGATTACCTTTTGGGACATGATATTTATGAAATAAATCTATCGTGTATTGAGCCCCTACTAAGTGCCAGGCAGAGAGAGAGAGAGAGAGAGAGAGAGAGAGAGAGAGAGAGAGAGTCTAATTCATGCAACAGCCTTGTATTATTTTACACATTTAGTTGAGAATATTTGAGACTCAGAGTTCATGAATAATTTTGCCTCTGTGTCATACATTACTAAGTGGTAGAGACTGTGATTGAAACTTCATCCTTTCAACTAAAGCCAAAATTCTTTCCACTCATTTTTTTAGTAAGTTAAAAAGGCAACACTTATTCCCTTCTAATTTACAAAATTTTTAGATTACAGGAGACTTCAGAAGTCATGTCATGCAGTACTACGACTAATATTCCTGAGATCTTATTAAAGCCAGCTTCAACATGAACAACACTTCCATGAACAAATGGACATAGGATGGCTCATTTAGCTTTTAACAAGTATAGGAGGATATTACTTAAATCGAGCTAATATCTGCTGTACTATAGAATTTATAATTTCTTCCCATTGGTTGCAGTTCTGTCTTTATGAGTGAGATACAGTTAAGTTTTTCTCAATATATTAGGTCTCTCTGCTAAGTTTTCTCTTTCCTAAGTTAAATATTACAACCCTTACAACTTTATGTGATTCAGTTCTCTTTACCTTTCTCTTCTCTGTCAACTAGAGTCAATCAGTTTTGACAGTGCTGTTCTTTTCTGTTCTGATCTGGTTTCCATATTTAATTCTGCAGTTATGTTCTGAATGCGGTGTAGTGAAATTACCCCTCCTTAATTCAAGCCATACACTTGTGTTTACGGTCTAAAATTGCATTAGCTCATAAAAACAGTAATATCTTGGCTAGTTCTGATCAAAAATGAGAGAAAAAATGTTATGTGGCTTTTCCAGTGATATTTATGCAATTCAAGGGATTTTTTGAGATTCTGTATTTCTGCTTTTCTAGTGTTAAAATGACATTTATGAAATTACAGTGTTAGGTGGTAAGTTTCTTTTGATTGTTGTCTTGGACTTTTTATTTTGTTTTATTGTTTTTAGATAAACAATAAAAAGTTGACACCTAATGTTATTTCTCATTTTGTTTTTTGAAAAATTTGTCTGGAAACCACTGATGTAGTCAACATAAATCAATATCTTTTTTTATGTTAGATTTCTCCCATTCTTTATATATATACATATGTGATGTTTTTGAAGCAATGTTTATCTTTAACCTTGTAAATATCATATTCCGGAATGTAGCCAAAATTAAAACTTGTTGAGATCTTCTCGAATCATGATTCTGTCATCCAAGGGATTAGCTTCCCTTCCTGGCTTTTTGACATTTATAAATTTAACTAGCCAGCCCTCTTATGTCTTTATCCTTGTCATGAACTAGATATAGCCAAGGACAAAGCCATGCAGATTTATAAATAGAATAAATGTTACATAAATAAAATATGCTGTGAAGGTAAAAGATGACACAAAGAGAAAACCATTTGAATGTTTTTGCTTGTTTTTAATTAAGGAGAAAACCATTATATCCTTCAGTACTTAAAGGTATTGGTTGAAGCTTACAGTCTGGTGGAGGATATAGATGATTATGTGGTTATATGATCTAAAGTCAATAAACATAGGTACTGTGAAAAAATAAATCAGTAAAGGGATCGAGAGTGATGGAGAACTGCTTTTTTTATTTATTTTTAAATGCCAATTCAAGTAGAACATTCAAATTGTTCAAAAAAATCAAACTATTTTCAAAAGAAATCATGTGAAAAATTCTCCCCGCCCTCTACTTTATGGGAGAGTGACCACTTTCCTTAATTCAACAAGTAACTTTTTTTATGTTTATGTATCCTTTTAGTAAATCTTTTTCAATTTAAGCAAATACAATGTATCTTCTTAATTCACCTCTCTCTCTTTTACATAAAAGATAGCCTCTTTAAGGCTCTTGGACTTGGACAATAGACTAGTGGTTACTAGAGGGAGAGGGGGAGGTGGGAGTGGGGAGGTAGATGGGGTAAAGGGGTCAAATATGTGGTGACAGAAATCTATGAGATGAACACAAGTGTAAATATATACATGCCTTTACTGTTAAAGTATACAGCTGAAACTTACTGGATTTCATTAACCAATGTCATCAAAAAAATAAAAAAAAATAAATAAAAAGATAGTCTCTTTATACAATGTTCTGCACCTCGAAAGCTACTATTTTTAGAATTTTCAGGGAATATCTCTCTGCGAAGGTGACATTTAGCAGAGACTCGCATATGGTAAGGAAGCAAGACCTGTAGATCTAGATCTCTGGATAGAGAGTTCCAGTGGTCCTCAGACAGGAATGAGATGAGTGAATTCAGAAAACTGAGGCCACTGGCTGGACGTGAATGAGCAAGAGGAAGGAAAAATAGGAGGATACAAAATTGGATAGAGAATGTATTGATTTTATTTAAACTGCCTTGGGATTTCTTTGGAGGGTTTTGCGCGGGAACGGCATAAGAATTGGTTATATCTTTAAAGTAGGGAGGGCTCTGGCTGTTTTGTGAATAATAGACTGGAGAAGGAAAGCATGGGAACTGGGAGATAAGCTCAGATGAAATTGGGGAGATCTAGACTAAGAGATGTTAATGGTTTACTCTGGAGAGTTACTGTGGAGATAGTTAAAGTTATCAGGTTCTGGTTTTAGAAGATCAAGCGTTTTGGACATGTTAAGTTTGAAATGTCTAAGCATCCAAGTAGAGCTATCAAGTAGGCAGTTGAATATACTAGTCCGGAATTCAGAAGAGAGATTCAGACTGAAGATATTTAAGTTTTAAGCATCATCAGTAGACCATATTTAAAGCGTAAGACAGGAAGACATAGGTCGAGAGTTCATTAATTATGTTGATAAGAGGTCTGAGAATTGAACCTGGTACTAACAGTGAAGGATTAGCAAGAGAGAAGGAGCCATCAAGGAGCGTTAAAAAGAAGTAGCCAGTGAGGTAATGAGTGTACCATTCCAGAAGCCAAGTAATGAAAAAATGTTGACAGATAAGGAATGATCCGTCACTTACACCACCTTTAATCACCTAAATATTTCCTAAGAAATCAGGTAATATCCTCTTTCCTGGAAACTGTGAGAAAATAATTTTATTAGATATCGCTTTATTCGGATTTACGAATGGGGATGTTCACAGTATCTTCCCTCAGAAACTACGAAATGCAAAGCCTGAACAGGGTTTTAATCGTAAAACCCTGTGTGGCGATGTGGCTCCTGCTGCTGCAGAGGCTTGAGCAGGAGAGGTGGTGCTGCTCAGAAGAATTTGCTCAGGAATTGCCTTGGAGGTATTAATTGTGTGATCTTCAGCGTGTCACTAAATTTCAGAAGGTCAGCGTCTTCATCTGTATAGTAAAGCTAGTGATAGTCATACCTCGAAGGTTTACTTTGAAAAACAAATGATGTAGATGGAAAGGACAAATGAAGATATAATTACAGGTAGGAATCTCCTTTGCCCTTTACCCCACGTGCGGTACCACTTGATATTAAATTTGAAGAAATGTTTGGGTTGGAGTGATGAATAGAAATATGTTTTATCCTGACTGTGAGAATAGTTTTTTACTTCCTGTGCATTCCACCCGCATAGGCAGTTTTGCACATCATCCTATAATATTCTTGGGGGTGGAGAAGAGGACATGATGCTGGAGAGAGGCTTTGAGGTAATAACTTTCTCTAATCCAAACTCATCCTTTCATTCTAAGTGTCTAAATGAGAATGAAGTCAGAAAACATAAGCAGGCTAGCTTACTTTTTCCAAGGCCAACAGGGAGAATTTCCTTCTTTTCACTGGCTTTTTTTCTGGAAGGTGTTTTACTGGGTTCGTCATGTGGTTTGTCGCATGCTGCATGGAATAGAAAACGTACAGTTCAAAGCTTAGGGGTTGATGAGGAGTCTTGAACTCCAGGCAGTCAGCTAGAAACTGATTTGAGGAAACAAATAGGGGAAATGAGTACACTTGATGTCAGGGCGAAGTATAAAACATTTATTTTGGTGAAAAGGAAACATCGCAAGTAGTGGACTGTAACTCCAAAATATCTTTCACAAGGACCTTATATAATATTATTTGCCCTGGTTAATCAATAAGTGCTTCTCAGTCAATAAATAATGCATTGCAAACTGAAAGCCACCTTATTTTTTCATACTTTTTTTTTTCCATATTACAGAACTAATCCTTGCACATTGTGGAAAATTTAGAAAATACCCTTTAAATCAGGAAGAAGACACTCTCATAATCCCACTAGCTGGTGACATCACTGTTACACATTCTTGTTTATTCTGGTTTAATCTAGTAACATTTTATCATGAGATTAAACTTTCTGATTGATTTTTCATGGAGGTATAGGAGTCCATTTTATCATACTTGTAATTTACAATTTATGGAAATTAAGGATATCTTTTACATTGTAAACAGCCCTGAAGTGGACATTTCTAACTGTACATTTCTGTGCAAATCAGTATTTTCCTCTTCCAATGTTTCAATAAATTAATTGTATCACATTTCTAAATATTATGTGTGCAATTCTAAAACCTCTAATGTTTTAATAACACTCCCCCCCACACCACCAATCTGTACCAAGATACATTTCCACCATTGGTGTATGAGATGGTGTTTCTTCACCCTTTCGCCAATGCTGGATATCATACAACTTTTTATAAATTTTGCCAACTTGATAAACTAAAACCCTTATTTATATTTCTCTTATCAGTAATACATCTCAACATTTTTAAAATATATATGTTTAGTACCCATCGTATTTTAAATGGAATTGCTTGTGCGTGTGCCCCTTTGCTCAGTTTTTGGAAAGGAATGTTCATTGTATTCACTTGTAAAAGCTCCTTTGTCATACATGTAAAATATTTCTTCCCAGATTGTCATTTGCTTGTAAATTTATTATTTTTACCCAACAAAGATTTTAACTTGAATATGGCGCTATTTTTTTTCTTTCTTATTATGAAAACCCCGCCGCACAAACTTTTATTGAATACTTGCCTGTATGTTTTCTTGTATAATTTAAGATTTGATTTTTTACATACAAATGTGTTAACTTATCGAAAATGTATTTAGGCATACGTAACTTTTGTCTCAGTACCATTTATTGTATAACTATCTCACAGTTTATTTTCTTAATATGCATGGATTAATTTCTGGATCTTTTATTTCATCTACCTGTCTGCTTATTCCTGCACTGCTGTATTATTACCATGTTTTATAGTTTAGATTTATAATATCTGTTTATAAAAGGACAGACTGTTTATACTATACTGGTTTTACAGAACTTACCTAGTTACCTGTCTATGCTTATTTTTTCCAGATGTGTTTTGGAATTATTTTGTGAAACCAATTCAAAAAATCCCTTTGATTTGAGATTACAGCAAGTGTACTGATAAATACGTGATCTGAGAGATGGCAAGGGGACTGGGACAGCTTTTGAGGGCCCTAGTTTTTGAGAGTGTTTTTACGTTCCACTCAAATTTCTACCTGTTTTTGAGTCACTTATATCATTTTCTTGTTTCTAAAAGTTTATTCACTTGAGATTTGTTAAGTTTAGAAGCACAAAGTTGTAGATATGATTATTTTATAAATTAAAAAAATGTCCGTGGTTATAACCTTTTATTACAAAGCTAACTATTTTATAATGAATGAAGAAAAAAAATCTGCAAGGGTTTTAGTACTTTTCTTTTAAGAAAGAGTTTTTTGATTTATCATTTTTTTATTTTTGATTTATTTTTTAATGTATAATACTTATCATTACTAGCTTCTTTATAAATAACTTTTTTTTCTGGTTTAACAGAATATACTTAAAGGCTATATTTTTTTTCTCGGTACAGCCTTGGGTGTACTGTAGATTTTACATATAGTGTTCTCAGAGTTTTTACTTTTTAAATTATTTTATCCTTTCCTTTCATTAGAATTAACTTGTTAGATATTTTTTTTTGTCATACAAGGGGCTGTGTATATCTGTTTTAATATTTTTCCTAGATTTTTTCTAATATTTGTAATGAAAATTCTTAAACATACAGGAAATTGAATTTCATAGTCTGTACTTATATACACCCCATCTTGATTCTACCATGAACATTCTATTAGTTTTAAATATATCCATTGTCCATTCTTCATTTTGATGAACTTCAAAATAAGCTGCTCATATTGCTTTTGCTGTTGCTCACGCTGTGTGTGTGTGTTGTGTCAGTAAGAAAAGGGCTTTTAAATTATTTGAAATTGTTTCAGTGTTAAATTTTCTGAAATATTTTATAACAGCTTCTGCTGTGTTCAACAAATAGTTTAAAAATAAAATATACTGTTTTCTATTCCACTAGTGTTATTGAACTCAGTTTTTCTGTAGCTAGCTAGCTGACAAAAGTGACACTGATGACACTGAGCTATCCCTTTTTTGAGGGTCAGAGACATTGTGTGTGTGTGTGTGTGTGTGTGTGTGTGTGTGTGTGTGCGTGCGCGCGCGCTTTTAAAAAGGAATGGTAAATAGACTGTAGCAAATCTAGGAGTGAAATACTTGATCTCACTTTGACTCACTACATTACACTTCCCCTGTCCCTTCACCAGTGTGTGACACTCTGTGTTGGGCTGGTGAATAAAAATAAGAGCCTTTGCTTGAGTTGAGAGAGCTCAGTTTGACCCTATGTTTCTAAGTGGCGCATAGCAAATTCTGGAATGTTAAGGATCCTCTGTGCATGCAGACTCAGCCGTGCAAAATTTGCAAATTGAATAGGTGAAAACAAATAGGATACAATTAAATGGAGGGTAAGTAACGTAAAATTTAGAAATTTGGGGAGGGTGGCCTGAGGACAAGAGGATGGGACTCTTTGGTGTTGAGCAGAAGCGTGTCTAGTAATTACCATGAATAACACTTAGAACAGAGTTGATTCATATTTCATAATTCTATTCATATTAATAGAATCTGGCATCTTTCTGCTAATGGATTTTAGGTTAATTGCAAATTAATACCCCCTGCTACATAAGATGAGGTATATATGAGATGACTATTTTGTCGAAAAACATTGTCTTAACCATTTCTTTCATCTACTTCTCAGGTATCTATTTTTGGCAGTAGGAGTTCTAATATCTGACTTGTTCTTTCTTTTTTCTCCTTTTCTTGGGCCCAGTTTATAGTTTCCTCCTCCAGTCTCAGCATTCTAAATCAGCACATTATGTATTTCCTGTGCCCTAGTACCTTTTTAAATTTCTTTTTCTTTAGTCTTCACAGTTACAGCCCATTCCCCCATCCCTGCTCTCCCATGTTGTCAGCCCAGTCGATCCAAGCTGAAAGGGTCTTTTTGAGGTATTAGAAAATACATTTTTGTGGCAAACATCAGTGACTTATCTAAATAGAGGGAGATTAGGGGAGAGAGAAGCTTGGTGGTTGGTAATGTCATTCACCAAGATTAGGGAAAACAGGAGGAAAGGCAGATTTTGTTCAGAAGATCAAAGGATTCTTTCTCCCCCCCCCCGCAAAATTTTTTTTTTTAATTCTGAGGGCTCATTGAACTGAAAATGATTGCAAGAAATTAGAGCTGTGTTCTCTATCTTATAAAAAAGCTTTTGACTTGAAATTTTGATGTGTGGTGTAATGTCAAAAACAGTATTTGAAGTCCAGTGGCTTCAGAGAAGTCTCAGTGGGATCATGTATTGGGAAGTAACCCCTAAAAAGGAAAGATTTAAAGAGTAAGTAGAGACTTTTCAAAAAGAATGAGGAGAGGCCACAAAATGAGAGGAAACCAAAGCAATGATTCTAGAAGGCAAGAATGGTCAAAGGTTTTGAGAGGTGGTATAAGAGGAATATTAAAAATCATTGGATTTAATGATTAGGAGGACATTTTTGAACATGGTTAATTAAGAGCAGTTTAAAGGAAAAAGGACAGAAACTCAGTCTTTAATACATAGGATAAATTCAAGAAAAGTTGAAAGATAAGGAGGTAGAATCAGAATCACAAACTACCCTTTAAAGCTCATCACTGAAGGGAAGAGGGGAAAGCTTTAAATGCACTATTTGCTGTCTGTACTTTGATTTCTTTTTCAGGGTTGCCAAAATTTTTCATACTTTCTAATAATGCATTTTAAAACATATTTTAGACAATTCTATTGTAAAATAAGGTTTCAAAATGCAAAAACTTAACATTTAAAACAAAATAAGTTCTTACAGCTTACTATACATTAATCCCTTTTTTGAAAGTTCATCAATTTTAGAACATAGCATTCTGAAAGGCTAAGATATTCTTAGGTTCTATTGGGTATTTATATTTTTATATTCCAACTTTGCTGCATGTACAAAGAGCTAGTCACAAGAGCTGGATTAAAAGTTTTAATAACACTTTAAAAATAGTAAAGTAACTTTTAAAAATTAGTGTGTTTATAGTCTATAGGTAGGAATTATTTAAAGCAATCCTTAATTAATGTAAATAAACATATGATTCCTGTTTCTCTAAAGCTGAGCTAGTTAAGGTAGCCACTATTAAATACTTGAATATTTAAATTTGAATAATTAAAATTAAATAGAATAAAAAGTCTTCTAAGATGTGTTTGCCATAATTCAAGTACTCAGTAGTTTACATGTGGCTAATGGCTAAAGTGTTGGACAGTTGTAGACATAGAACCCTTTCCAACATCATAATTTTATTGCCTAGCACTGTTATGTTTATGAGCATTATAATTTAACGTGAAGGTAAAAAAATGTTGCATAATTTAGGCTTATTAATTACGCAGTAAATAAGTGCATTTATTATGTATTTATAAAATATTTTCCTGCTTAAAACATACTCTTAAACTTGTTAGCTATTCTGCACTTTGAAGTTTGATTATTTGTTTCATTTGTTGTGCTGATACTGTGGTTTAAATGGTTTATACCAATTTCTCAAACAGTAAATGTATAGCAAATAAAAAGAAAGGTAGTGATAATGATCAGAAACAATTTTTAAAGGGCATTAGCAGTGATGTGCCTAAAATTCATTGTTGACAAAAGACAGAAACAAGAGAAATTGTCATAGAATGAACTAAAAAAGGTGAATCAAAAACCTTTGCCTTTCAGAGTTTTATAGACCCTAACTCATTCTCCTTTCTTCCCACTATCACTCCCTCCATGGATTCTGTTTTCATTCTTTGAGACAATTTTGTGCACCTTTTCCTGCTTCTAAGTGGTATATGACTTAAAGTCTTTTAGTGAGCCTAGAGATAGTTTACTGTTCTTTCAAATTCAAGCTTCTGTTGCATGCCGTACCTTGATTTACTAAATTTGCTTCATTTCTCTAGATAGGTCAGCTGATTTTTGTCTCCAAATTTAGTATAAACTGATTAATTCTTATCTGTCCATGGACTGAGAGAATCTGGGAGCCTGCTGGTGGCCAAGCAGGAGGGTATGAGGTAGATTGAAATTAGACTGAATTTTCCATGAACTGTCAGTGTTTATTGCTCAAAAAGATATTGTTAGAGAACATGTTGTTAGGTAAAATATACTGCTTTTCAGTCATAATCAACTCTTAAGCCAAATCTGAATCTATAGGAATTAGAGTCACTGGCATCATTTTAAGATATACTTAAGAAAAATACAAAGGAAATGGTTTTGGAAAAAGCCTAGAACTTGGCTTCTGAAAGCTCAGATCTGAGTCCTGATGGCTTCTGTTACTACTGGATTTGTGACCTTGGGTAAGTCATTTAACTTCAAGGGGAAGATGTTTCTCATATACTTAAGGGAGCTAAATGAAAGATGAAAGTATAAGCACCTCACTCAGTTCCTGCCATGAAAGTGGTATTTGATAAATGTTTGCATCTAAGTTTTAAATGAGTTATCGATGTAAAACAACAAAATTATATTTTAACACAGTTGTACAGTTCCACAAAAGAAAGCCAGTCAGACTTTACATTTTTCATAAACTGACAGAGAATACTTGGCGAGAACTTTTAATGCCTAGATAATTTATGGAAAAAAATATAACTTGTTTTCTCAGGCATTTTCTTTAAGCATTTTATAAGTGATTCTTATGAAGAAATGGTGTTTTATTAAATCACTAGCTTTTCCCACCAAATCTAAGTCTTCTTTTAAAAACATGTAGCAAACTCAGATACAGAATATATGACTGGATATTTGGCATGTCACCTTCATTTATGTTTTATGAAAACATGTTTTACACTTGAATGCTATCTCGAGCAGTAGTTGTAAATTACGTTTTTCTCAATATATATTTGCTTTAATATTTTAAAGATTTAATTAATAATGTATTTATATGGCTGATGATAAAGGCACAGTTTGGTGCACTCATTCCAGAATAATCATGAATATATGAAAGCCGAAATTTTCCCAGTACAGAGTTTGTTCAAATGAGCATGGAACAAGTATCTTGGTAGGTATCCAAAAAAAGCACAGCTGTGGATTTATTCTTTTGGATTAGCTGTGCAGTTTCAAGTGGGGGTGGGGATTTAAAATAATTTTTTCCCCAGAGTGTATTTCATTATCTGTCCTAGGTCAATTTATTGTACAGCAGAGCTAAATTTTTGAATATGTTTTAGGTGTTTGTCACAGTCTCAGAGATGTTTCCCCGGACCACACAGCCTCGACAGAACCAGCCTGAAACTATTAAATCACGCTTTCTTGTCTTCTCTGGTCCTGTCTTCCCATTGTCTCTGAAGTTGTCTTACTCATTTACTTAGCTCTTGTTTGTCTATTTTTGCTTCTGTGAGATTAGCGACTTTTTCTATCTTGATCATCACTGTGTTATCTGAGTGCTTAGTACTTATTTTGAATGAAGCAAAAAAAAAAAATGATTCTTTTTGGTGAATGAAAAAAAATGATTAATTCATTTTATGGTACTTATAAAATGGAATCTTCTTAATAATTGATAAGTAATGTTTATGTCCGATTTCCATAACATACAATTTTTGTAATTAAAACGTGCGTGTGTGTTAAGTTCTTACAGCAGTGTCTGGCACATAGTAAATGCTACCTATATTGTAGTATATAAAAGATTATTGAAAATTATGTCTATTGCTTTTTAACACATGACCAATTATATCTATGCCATATTGGTCTTGACTCCTTGGCTTGAAATGCAACCCTAATTATTTTTTTCATTTTCAGAAATATGTGGTGTTGGGAGGTAGAGACGTTAGTATTGAGGATGTTTTTTTCTACTGGGAATTTAGTAGGGGGACATGTTAAATGTGAATTCCAATTTATACTTTTGTTTAAAATTTAGTCACTTATCTTTTGTGAGTACTTGGTATGATGGGTAAAAAGACATGATATTCAGAGCAGCTTTATTGATAATTGTCAAACTTGGCAGCAGTCAAGTTGCCTTTCAGCAGATGAATGGATTCCTAAACTAGGGTACCTCAGACATGGAATATTAGAAGAATAACTGTCAGCCAAGAAAAGACATGTAGGAACCTTAAATGCATAAGTAAGGAAAGAAGCCAATTTGAAAAGGCTACATAGTGAATAATTCCAACTATGTGATTATTCTGAAAGGCAACACCGTGGAGACAGTAAAAAGATCAGAACTTGTAGGAGAAAGGCAATAGGTGGAACACAGGATTTTCAAGGCAGCGAAATGCTCTTGTACCTAATGATGGCCGCGGCATTACATTGTCCAAACCCACAGTGTATACACTGGAGTGAACTGTAGTGTAAAACTGTGGATTGGGTGATAACGATATGTGCCATATAGCGTTCAGCACTTGTAAAAGTGTGTCACGCTGTTGGGGATGTCGATAATGGGGCAGCTACGCATGTGTGTACCTCTGTACTTTCCCCCTCAATTTGCTGTGACCCTAAAACGCCATTGTTGTAAAAAAAAAATGTCTTAATTTAAAAAAATACTTTTAAAAAGACAAGTTCTAAACAATTTAATACCTGACAACATCTCGATCAATGCCTAGTTCTTTAGTTTATAAGCTTCTACTGCTGTTCAGATGACAACGTGAGAGGTTAATTTTATTCACTTCCCCCCCTTGCATTATTAGCTCATTTATTTTGTTATGAACCCACATCTTCTTTCTTCTATTATGTATTCGTTCAGAAACGGAGCTAGGCGCGCCAAGTGCATGGTAGTCAGTGGCAACCTTTCATACATCTTCGGTACCAGAAACATCGTCTCAGGACACGTAAATAGATAATGCTTTGTTAAAATGAAATTGCACGGCTTAGAGGAAAGCATTTCCCAACCGTGTAGATTGATGGCCCTGATGTGAAACCAGTGATTTCTTATTCTGCAATAGCAAGTTGCGGTAAGAGAAGGTTCACAGCCATCGGTTGGGAATCAGCCGCCAGTTGCGGAAGCATGAGGAGGACTGCCCTTAACATGTGTTGTAGCTCAAGTAATGCATACACGGACTGTCACTTATATATTTTCCCCCACAAACCTAATAATCTGAGTAAACCGTCCTTGCTGCGGTCGCTTATGTCTTATTTCATAGTTCTGTCGTAGATGTTGTTATAGACCGAGTGCACTTTTGTTGCTGTCGCACAGCTCCAAATCGTAATTAAGATCCTCAGACTTCAGTCCTCAGTTTGAAAAGTGACCAAGCAAATGGTAACCATGTACTATATATACTTGAAATCCATAATAATTTTTTTTAAAAAAAAAAGTGACTGGAAGCAACATTTTTTTATAAAACAAAACAGTAAAGTATATATAATGTTGAACTTAAAAGTATAGTAAGCTGTTGCTCCGATGAATATCCGCAGAACTTTTTTTTATTATTATTTAATGCTTAAATGGTTAAATTTTTGTTCATTAGAGCATGAAATGAGCTCTGATGTAACAGGTGATTATGCTTAAAGCTGACTGCAGCTGCCAGGGACGCGCAAGGGCGCTGGGATTCGGCTTCAGGTTCACCACGAAGCAGCCCGGACCAAAACGAATGACTGCCAGCGGGGCGGCAGCGACGAGTTCATGGTTACGTGTCGTTGTGGCTGAGGTTAGACGATTAACCTCTAGCCCCTCATCCCTGGGGGTTTCAAGACCACCCTCGCCTCAGGAGTTCGTGTCGCAGCTCCAGAGCCACTCGTTCGTCCGGTCAGACATTCCCTGTCAGACACTCTCGAGGGATGAAACACAGGGCGAGGCCTGGGAAGCGTGAAGAAAACACCTCCGTATTCAGCTCTCGCGTTTTACCGCCCCCGGTGTCCCCACCCCCAGGCTGGGTCATAAGCAACTTGCATGTTCTGGTGTCACCTTGGGCTTATCTCTGACATGGCATCCGTTGATCAGCATTCATTAAGGATCGAGTTCCTTGTGACAAGGTTTTCTGGCTTGTTTGGTTTGCGCACCCTAAGTGCTCAAAGTGCCCGCTTTGGTAGGTTTCTCATCAGTGTTTACTGAAAGGGCGGGCGGGGGAAAAGATAGGCTTTTCCTGCCCTCAGAGAGCTCACCAGCTAGAGACATAATCATGTAGTAATAGTGCAATGCGTTAATGCTATGAATTAAAGTTTAAATAATAGTACAGTGATGTTAGACAAAGTACTTAGGGCCACAGAGAAAAGAGTGGTTTCCTTGCCATGGGGAAGGGCGTAGAGGAAGGCCGTGTGTGTTAGTTTTGCATTTTGTCATACTCTGGGATTTCTTTAATGCTGAAATTAATGAGCACAGAAGATAGAGACTAATAAAATTTTATATCATGTCTAGTCTGCATATCTAATGTAGGCTTTTAAGATTAAGTGACTCCAGTGTTGGAAAAACAGTGAGAATTGCTGGTATTGGAAAGGGAAGAATTTTGGGTTATGTTTTAGTTATATTGTCAAACTGTTAAATTATTTAAATGAAGCAAAAACATTTGTATTCATTTCTCAAAATAGTCTTTAATGTTTGTAATTCTTTTGTGAGATTTCCTGGAATTTTTATTATTTGTAATTAAGGTTCTTACCTGTTCTCTCATACCCTAAACACACATATTTAAAGTTTTGTTGATTTTTCAGTTATGTGTAGAATCTTAGTACCCTGAGTCTCTTTAGCTTGTTAAGTCTAAACCTAAGCCATATACACTTTAATTACATGTTTCATGATTAATGAGTTGGCATATGCCATATTGTCTAATCCCCGAAACTGTACTAAGTTTTTGGACTCGTGTTTTAGTCTCTTAAATTCGTCATAAGATAAAATTTTTCTGTTGTATCAGATAGTAAATAGTAGTGCCCTAGGTGTATCAGATTCCTTCTCCTTCAAGGAACTTAAGTATTCTTAATTAATTTAATCTTTAATTTGGAAGGGTAGTACTTGCTTTTACAATAGCTTCTCACCTGTAGAATTCTGCTGCCTACCAGCTAAAGATCTCCAAATAACCTAAAGCCTTCAGAGTGACAGAATTTATCTTTCAAAGCCTGTAAATGAAAACACGTGCAGTTTATTCATTCGCACTCTCATTCTGATTCTGTTTGTTCATTTGGAGCCTACTTGAAATACACTTGTTATTTTTAAGGCCTTGCAGGAGGGAATGGGACTGTTAGAATGAAAAAGTTAAAATGAAAAAGGGAAGAAGAGAGAAAAAACATAGAGAACATGAGTTCTGAGAAATGTAGAACTAGATATTAGGACAGTACATCCTGTATTCCTTAATAAATTCTGAGGAAACCACTATTTTATAGCATAGTTTAATTTTGATAACTAGTGATAGTCATGAACCACTAATAAAGATTTAAATACAATATTCTGTATTTTGAGTTGTAAAAGGTAGGAAAATGTGAAATATATTTTAAAATATTTTCATGCAAAATGGTAAAACTGAAAACTTATATTGATACTTTAAGGCAGGGGTGGCAAACTTTTCCTGTAAAGGCCCAGAAAGTGAATATTTTGGGTTTCGTAGGCCATATGGTCTCAGTTGTAAAGCAGAAGCCTTGTCTGTATTCCAGTAGAACTTTATTCATAAAAATAGGCATAAGGCCAAAATTATCCAATCCCTGCTTTAAGGGAAAAACTCAGTTCTGTGGAAAACTTGACTGTCCAAAATATCTCATACTAAGACAAACAAAAATAAATACAAAACTGAACAAAATAAAGTTTTACTATGTCTCCAATTTAAGAACAGGCGTTTCAAGGTAGAGAAAGAGAGGGCTTGAGTGACTTTTCTTTTCCAATTACATTTCTTTTTTTAAAAAAAAAATTATGGTAAAATATAGATAACATAAAATTTACCACCTTAACCATTTTTAGGTGTACAATTTAGGACACTAACTACATTCACAATTTGTAGCTGACACTGCTGTCTGTTTCCACAACTTTTTCATCATGAACAATAACTTCCCATTCCCCTCTCCCCCCAGTCTCTGATAACCTCTGTTTTACTTTCTGTCTCTCTCTACTTGCCTATTTGAAGTACTTATATAAGTGGATCATAACGGTGCTTACTCTTTTATGTCTTTTGTAGGCAGCATATGTAAGGATCTTACTTTCTTGTCTATTCAGCCACCCGTTCTTTTGATGGGGGTATTTCATCCTTTTGCGTTTGAACTACTTGTTAATAAATACACACTTCCATTTTGTTATTCATATTTTTGATCTTTTTTCTTCTTCTTAAATAAGCCCCTCTAACATTTCTTATATGGTTCGGTGTTGCTGAACCCCTTTAGCTTTTTCTTATCTAGAAAGCTCTTTACCTGTCCTTTGATTCTAAATGATAGCATTGCTAGGTAGAGTATTCTTGGTTGTAGGCCCTTGCTTTTCATCACTTTAAATATTTCATGCCAATCCCTTATGGCCTGCAAAATTTCTTTTGAGAAATCAACTGACAGTCTTATGGGAGCTCCCTTATAGGTAACTAACTGCTTTTCTCTTGCTGCTTTTAAGATACTCTCTTTGTCTTTTATCTTTGGCATTTTAAGTATGGTGTATCTTGGTGTGGGCCTCTTTGGGTTCATCTTGTTTGGGACTCTGAGCTTCCTGGGCTTCACCAGGTTAGGGAAGTTTTCAGTCATTATTTCTTCAAATAGGTTTTCAATTTCTTTCCATCTCTCTTCTCTTCTGGGACTACTATGATGTGATTGTTGGTATGCTTGATGTTGTTCCAGAGTCCCCTTAAACTGTCCTCATTTGCGGGGGATCCTTTTTTCTTGTTGCTGTGCTGCTTGGTGTTTTCTGCTACTTTATTTTCTAAATTGCTGACTAGATCCTCTGCTTTATGTAATCTACTCTTGATTCCCTCTAATGTATTTTTAACTTCAGTTATCATATTCTTCATTTCTGGCCGGTTCCTTTTTATAGTTTCTATGTCCATTTTTATGTTTCCTACCTCTCTTGCCCTAAGTTCATTGAGCATCTTTATAACCAGTATTTTTGAACTCTGCATCTGGTAGATTGCTTATTTTCATTTTGTTTAGTTATTTTTCTGAAACTTTGTTCTAGTCTTTCATTTTGGATATGTTCATTTGTCTCCCCAGTTTGGCTGCCTTCTTGCATTTGTTTTCATGTATTAGGTAGGGCTCCTAAGTCTTCTGGTCTTCTTCGAGTAGTCTTACATAGTAGGTGTCCTATGGAGCCCTGTGGCTCAGTGTTCCCTGGTCACCTGAGCCGAGTGATCCAGGTATGTCCCTTGTATGGGTTGTGTGTGCCCTCCTGTTGTAGTTGAGCTTTGGCTACTATTTGCATGTCATGGGAGGGATTGATCGTCGGGCTGATTGGTTGTAAGGACTGACCAGTGACTACAGTGGAGGAACTGTTGTCCTAGGGCTGACCCTGTGGAGCAGATTCACTTTAGCAGGGCTGTGGTGCCTGCCCTGTCTGTCCTTTGGGTGTGTGGTCCTTCGATGCAGCTCAGGTTGAAGCCAGCCACCAGCTGTGTCAGCCCCAGGAGGGCCCTACCTCAGGCAATTGTCACTAAGCAATCTGCAGATGGCTACCACCTGTGCTGGGCTTGGAGGTACTTAGCACACTGATGTCAGATGCTACTTGTTAAGGTTTTGTGAACCTTTGAGATATTTTAGGTAAGTCTGCAGCATGATTCATGACAGGGCATTGGAGGCAGTTTGGGTGCGCCTGCATGTTAGGAGCGGCTGGGTCTCAGGGAATAACCAGGTTGGAGTGACCATTGGTAGCCTGATTGATGGAAAATCACAGATAGTGGCCATCTTCTCTACTCAGGAGGTGGAAGGGTACAACAAGGAAACAGTGGTTTCTACCAGCATTTCTGTCTGGTATTAAGCTGCCCCTCTAGCCCTTGCCCTGAAGCAAACAACTCAGTTCCTCCCATATGTCCTGGCATTTTTCAGGCAGCTGCCCCAGTGTTGCAGTCAGAGTGAGTGAATCCATCAAGGAGTAAGTTCACACATGAGCCATTTAAGAGGAATGTCTGTGCTCTTGCAGCCCTTTGTCTCTCTCAGCCACCACTTCTACTGGTTTTCACAGCCAGAGATTGTGGGACTTCTCTCCCTCTCACTGGAACTCTCTGGAAAGTCTGGTGTGGGGCTGGACCCCTCAGTCCTCTGTGGAACTTCCGCAGCTAAGATATCCCTCTTGATTCTCAACCACCATATGCAGGCGTGAGACCAGCCCCTTTCATAGTTCTGCCTCTCCTACCAATCTCAAGGTGGCCTCGTCTGTATGTCCCCAGCTGTAGGACATCTGTTTAGCCAGACCTCAGGCAGCTCTCAGTGATGACTGTTGTACAGTTGAGTGTAACTTTGATGAGGTTGTGAGAGGAGGCAGCACGGTGTCATCCTTTTATGCCATCTTAACCAGAAGTCTTTATGTATATCATAAATTGTTTTTTCATCTATTGATGGACACTTGACTTGTTTCCACCTCTTGGCTATTTTGTATAGCGCTGCAGTGAACACTGGTGTACAGTTACCTCTTTGAGTCCATACTTTCAATTCTTTTGAGTATGTACCTAGAATTCTCTCTTTAGCTTTTTGAGAAACCACAGTGACTGCATCTAATACATCACCACCAGCAATGCACAAAGATTCCAGTTTCTTCACATCCTCACCAACACTTATTTTCATTTTTTGATAGTGGCCATCCTGGTGGGTGTGAAGTGATATCTCGTTGTGGTTCTTATTTTCATTTCCCTAATTATTGATATTCTGGATATAAATTTCTTACCAGATAAATGATTTGCAAGTATTTTTTTTCATGCTTTTCACTCTTGATAGTGTCCTGAGATGCAGAAAAGTTTTAACTTTTGATAAAGTCCAGTTTATCTGTTTTTTTCTTCTGTTGCCTGTGCTGGTGTCATCATTAAGAAACCATTACTAAAGACAAGTCATGCAGTTTTTTTTTTCTTCCAAGAGTTTTATAGCTTTTGTTTAGGTCTTTGATCCATTTTGAGTTAATGTTTGTATATGGTGTTACATTAGAGTCAAACTTCATTCTTTTGCATGTGGATATTTAATTTCCCAGCAGTTTGTTCAAAGACTGCTTCTTCCCCATTAAGTGGTCTTGGCATCCTAGTCAGAAATCAATAGACCATATATGTGAAGGTTTATTTCTGGATTTTCTTTTCTGTTATATTGATGTATGCATTAGCCTTCATGCCAGCACCACACTGCTCAGTTACTGTAGCTTTGAGATCAGAAAATGTGAGTCCTTCAACCTCTTTTTCCGGATTGCTTTGGCTCACCGGGGTTCATTGAGATCCCATATGAATTTTAAGTGGATTTTTACCTAAGTACTCTGACTAGGAAATCCATTGCTATGTTAAATAGAGATGGTAAAGTGGACGTTCTTGTCTTGTTCCTGATTTTAGGAGCAAAGGTCTTTCATCATTGAGTATGATGTTACCTGTGGGCTTTTCATATTTGGCCTTTATTGTGTTGAAGAAGTTCACATCTATTCTACTTTATTGAGTGTTTTTATCATGAATGAGTTTTGAATATTGTCAAATGCTTTTTCTATGTCAATTGAGATAATCATGTGGGTCTTTTTTTCCTTCATTCTATTAATATGGGCTGTTACATTCATTGATTTTCATGTATTGAACTTTTATTCCAAGAACAAATTCCGTGTGACCATAGTTTTTAATCTTTTTAATATGCTGCTAAATTCATTTTGCCAGTCTTTTGTTGAAAATTGTTTCATTGATATAGAATGTTGGTATAGTCTTTATTGTAGTTTCTATGTCTGTTTTGGTATTAGCTAATACTAACCTCATACAATGAATTAGGATGTCTTCCCTTCTATTCATTTTGTGGAAGAGGTTTAGAAGATTGGTGTTGATTTTTTTTTTTTTTTCAAATCTTATGTAGAATTCACCAGTGAAGAGATCTGTTCCTGGGATGTTCTTTTTGGGGATGTGTTATTACAGATTCAGCCTCCTAACTAGTTATAGACTATTCCAATATTTTGTATCTTCATGATTCAACCTGGATAGGTTGTGTGTTTCTAAGAATTTATCTACTTCTCTAGTTTATACAATTTTTTGGCATACACTTGTTCACAGTATTCTCTTATAATCCTTTTTATTTCTCTCAAATGAGTATTGTCACCTGTTTTTTTTTTCTGATTTTAATGATGAGAGTTTTCTCTTTCTATTGGTCAATATGGCTGAAGGTTTGTCATCTTCGTTGATCTTTTAAAGGAACAATTTTTTTCATTGATTTTTCTCTATTGTTTTTCTGTTCTCATATATGATGTATCTTCACATTAACCATTATAATTTTTTTTTTCCTTTAGCTTTGGGTTTAGTTTGCTCTTTTCTAGTCCCTTAAGGTGTATAGTTAGGTTATTGATTTGAGATCTTTTTTAATATGTACACTTACAACTATAAATTTCCCTCTTTGCACTGCTTTTGCTGTATCCCATAAGTTTGGATATGTTATATATTTGTTTCCATTTGTCTCAGTGTTTTTCTTATTCTCTTATGAGTGCTTCTTTTACCCATTGGTTGTTAAAGAGTGTGTTCTTTTAGTTTGTACATATTGAGGATTTTCCAGTTTGCTTTCTGTTACTAATTGCTAATTTTATTCCAATGTGATCAGTTAAGTTGTTTTGTAAGATTTTAGTCTTCTAAAATTTATTAAAAGTGCTTTAGGTCTAACTTAATGGTCTTTCACGGAAAATGTTCAATATGCACATGGAAAGAATGTGATTCTGCTTAGTTGAGTGTAGTGTTGTGTATATGTTTGTTAGGTCGGAATGATTCACAGTGTTGATAACTTCTCTATTTCCTTCTGTCTGGTTGGATTTTTCATTGTTGAATGAGGGATATTGAAGTCTTCAATTATTTTTCTTCAACGATCTATTCCTCTTAATCTGTTGATTTTTCATTTATATGTTTTGGGTGTTAGGTGCATACATGTTTATAATTTTATATCATCTTGCTGCGTTAAACCTTTCATAAATCTATAATGTATTTTTTGTTTATTACCTTTTTAAATTTAAACCTGTTTTGTCACTAATGTAGCTACCTCAACTTTCTTTTGGTTACTTTTGCATGAAATATCTTTTTTCATTCTTTTACTTTCAACTTCTTTGTTGCCTTATATCTACAGTTTCTTGTAGATAGCACAGAAGTGGATCATATTTTATTGCCTTTTTCTGCTTTTTAATAGGAGAGTTTGATACATTGACTTTTAATATGATTTTTGAAGGATTTATTTCTGTCATTTAGCGATATTCTGTATGTTGTGTGTTTTTCTCTTGTTCCCTAGTTCCTCCACTACTACCTCCTCTCTTTTTTTGTATTTATTGATTTTATTATAATGTGCCATTTGATTTCCTTTTTGCCTTTCTACATATATATGTTTTTAGTTATTTTCTTAGTGGCGACCTTGAGGATTACAATTAACATCTTAAATTTTTAAGGGTGTATAGACACTCTGCTTGCTTTTGTTCATCTCCATTCTCTCCCTCTTTATATTGTAGTTGTCACAGATTACCTTTTTATATATGGTATTTCCATTAAGACAGATTTACATTATTGTTTTATGTATATGCTTATTAAATTATATTGGAAAAGAGAAATTACTAACCATATCAAAACACAATAATAATAGATTTCTACTTACTTATATTGTTATCTTTACCAGTGTTCTCTTTCTTTTCTTAATGGCTTTTAGTTAGCATCTAGTATACTTTCATTTCAGTCTAAAAATCTCTCTTTTGCATTCTCTTGTAGGCCAATCTACTGGTAGTGAACTCCATCAGCTTTTGTTTAACTGGAAATATTTTAATTGTAATTTATCCTTAAAAGATAGTTTTGCCAGCTATAGAATTCCTGCTTGACAGTTTTTATCTTCTCCTTTCAGGCCTTTAAAATTGTCATTTCACTGCCTCCTGGTCTCCATGGCTAATGAGGAGAAATCAGCTGTTAATCTTATTGAATATTCCTTATGTATGACAAGTCTCTTCTCTAGCTGTTTTCAAAATTGTCTTTTTCTTTCAATTTTGACGTTTGAATATACTATGTCTCAGTGTGTATCTGTGTGTGTTTATCCTGCTTGGAGTTTGTTGAGGTTCATAGATGTGTGTATTTATGACTCTCACATTTGGGAAGTTTTTCCCATTATTTCTTCAAATATTTCCCCCTTTCTCTGTTTCTCCTTCTTTGACTCCTGTAATATATATATTGGTACATTTGATGATATCCCACAGGTTCCCCCGGCTTTGTTAATTTTACTTCATTGTTTTTTCTTTCTGTCCCTCACACTGAATAATTTCAGTTGTCCTGTCTCCCAGTTTACTCAAACTTTCTTCCGCCTACTCAGATCTGATGTTGAACCCTTCTAGTAAGTTAGTTATTTTATATAAGTGTTATCTCCTTACTGATATTATTTTCTCAAGTATAATTTTGCTGATTTCTCTTAGTTATTTGTCATTTATGTATTTATGACAATTTATTCAACATCTGTGACTAATAATTATGATGTCCGGGACTCATCAAGAAAGGGTTCTGTCAAATTCTGTTTTCTTATAAATAGGATTTCATATACAAGTATGCCTGATGTCATGGCACCCTGCTTTATTGCACTTTGCAGATGCTGCATTTCCCTCAATGCTGCATTTCCCCAAACAAAAAGATAATGCATACTGAATACTCAGTATACGCTAAATACTCAGATGATGATTAGCATTTTCTAGTAATAAAGTATTATAAATTAAGTTATGTACATTTTTTTTAGTCATAATGCTATTGCACACTTATAGACTATAGTGTACACACAACTTTTATATGTACTAGGAAACCAAAAGTTCATGTGACTTGCTTTATTGTAATATTTGTTTTATTGCAATGTCTGAACCAAACCCACAGTATCTCCAAGTTATGCCCATATATATATATTTATTCCTGTAAATGGAAGGTGGGGCGAAGGAGGGTGGGGAGAGAGGGAACTGGACATTTTAAGTATTTATGTTGTGATAAATCTGGAAATCCATTTATCTCCTCAGGGATTACTGAACCTTTCTTGTTGAGGGCTGAAGCCAACCATTTTTTACTTTTTTAAACTATTTTTGCAAGATATATATATTTTCTCGTTGTGTTGTAGTCACGGAAATTTCTGTTCTGTCATCTCTGTGGTCAGCAAGTGACCTGGTAAAGATTTCCTTAAATACCTGGCTCTCAAAAGGTGAAAGAAAACAAACCAACAAATACACACTGCCTCTTTAAATTCCTTGAAAGCTGCTTCAGCCCATGGGGATTGCAGGAGTGGCGGCCAGCACAATGGCTCAGTGATCAAAAGCAGCAATCAGAGCACACAATCAGATATTTGGAAGACAGGGTCTTTAATGCATATTCTGGCGCCAGCAAGCCACACTGGAAATGAAGGACCCTGACCACAGGCTGCTTCCTACAGCTGTTGGAATGGGGATAGTAGCATGTGAAAGACTGAAATGCACTGAAATTTAGCATCCTCTTTAACTAGGCACCAAGTCCCAAAAATAGTTACCTAGGCAAGTCAGTAGATTCCTGGCTCTTGCTACCCACCATTTTCCATGATGTCCCTGCGTAGCTTTTGTAGGATTTCTTACCAAGGTAAGGGTTAAGCTGGAGAAAATGATCACAGATCTTAATGTATTTATATAGTATCTTACTAGAATATTAGTTCCATTAAGGTAAGGAGTTTTCGTTCATTGTTATTCTCTTCTAAAATTGTGCTGATGAGGATAATAAATAACAGGTAACAAATGTATTTCAAAATACTTCCTCATATAACCTAGGTTTTTTGAAGTGATCCTTTAGTTTTACTCATAATTAGCTTTCCAAATTCATGCATCTACCAAGAATATTCTGAGGCATTTCAACTGAGAGTAAGAAAACATATTAGCATATCATATGTTATGTGATGAACTACATTATCCTCAATGCTCCAGTGACTTGGGGGCATATCCAGAGTTAGACTAACTTGACTGTGGTGACATTTGCCCCTTAAATTTAGTTTTTATTGAATCATAGCTGGTGCTTGCAATATTATTAATATTCAATCTGAAATTTATGAAATAGCCAAACTACAAATATGCAGAGCAGATATTATTATTAAGAATTTACTTTATTAGAGGAGCTAAAATTCTTGAATCAATCTGCAAAAAAGAAAGGAAAAAATTATTTTGACATAATAAAAATTGAAATAGTACATAGTCATTGAGATATTTTATTATATTCTAGATAGCTATTCTGTCTCTCCTGTATTTCATTTCAAAATCGTATGTTAAAAGAAGTTTTTTATGCTTAGAAAATTATAGGCTTTTATATTTTGGCATCCATAATACCATGATCATCAGGACATTTATGTACCTGCCTATAATTGAAGAAGGGAAAGCTTCAAATAACTAAAATGTTACCAATCAGTGTTATTCTAAGAACAGCTTCAGTTTTATTTCTCTCTTTGAGAAAAGTAATCAAGAAATATAGTGAATAGAACCCTGGAGTTTTCTTCTATTTTTCGTTCGTTCTTCTCACCAAGACAAAGAATGAGAGGAAACCACTTAGGAAGAGTAAAGTTGAGAAAGTTCTGGAAGAGAGGAAACTGTTGGAGGAAGAACGTGAAACCTAAGTGCCTACTAAGGAGGCATAAAGAAACACATGAATTCTCACAGAATCTTGGATAGACTTAGGAATGAGATACCAAGAATCTTGGAAGGCAGGGATCAGGTATGAATCGAAAACCAGGTCAGTTTTGAAAGGCTATAAAAAGAACACTTAGGGCCCACTGCCCAGACCCCTTTTGTTACTTTATTGTCTGAAGGTAATAAATTGGAAGGAAAACAAACATGTGACCATCATTCTCAGGCAAGGATGGGGTAGAGTGCTGTGCTTAACCAAGGAAATTCAATATGTAGAAACTGCAAATAGGATGGTGAGATCCTCCCAGCCACTCCTTCTTGGCTCAGCTCCTGTAACATCAGCGGTGTGTTTATTGCCCACTTTTGAGGAAGATGGAGGATTCTTCCTGTGGATAAATTGAACTGTCCTGGAGGGAGAAGAGGAAATTAGAGATGTTGATCTTTTCCCCAAAGAAAAAATGAGCTTGCATCTTCTTCGTTGCTGGATTCTTTAGTCCTTAGATTCTTTGTTAAAATGAACTGAGAATTTCCTTTGCCTGTAGTTTGTAGTTCTGTAACGTATATCGCAGCCTATGTGTAATTGTATAAATAGATGTTATCATCATGAAAGAGTAACCTGGAGAAAACGGACAACTTCAACAAAAATTCCCTTTGTGTATTCTAAAGCTATTCAGGTGCATGTATGGGATTGCGAATGTGCTTTTTAAAAAATTTTATTTTATTAGTTTCAGGTATACAGTACATTGGAATGTGCTTTTTAAAAAATATTATATTTTAGAAATTGTACTCACCTTTTGTGCATTATAGTTAGTGATGAGGCAGATCACCCCATATCTCTCAATAGCTTCAAACAACCACCATTTTTAATGTTGCTCATGTATCTGTTGTTCCGCTAGGGGTTGGGTGACATACTGGGGGGCCTGGCTTCAAGTTGTGTGTTAGGTCCATGTCTGTTCCACATCTCTTATTTGCCTTGAACCAGGGTCTGTCTTTTTTTTTTTTTTGGTCATGACAGAGGTCCAGTGCTTACATATAACTGTGATGTCAAAAAATGCCAAGACATTGTTCCTGTTGCCCATGTCTGGTGTGATAGCTGACTGTATTTAGGCTGATTCGATTCCCTTTTAACATTGCTTACTGCAGTAGTTTTTGTTCCGTTCCCTTAAATAAGGATATAACTGTTGACCTACTTATGAATATCATGTTTTAAATTTGGCCTTTCTTGAAAAGGCTGGATGCAAATTATATGCTATATTTAGATTGAAGGATTTTTCCTTGGTAAAATACGTTTGATTCTCTGTTGTTTGGCAGGACATACACATGAAGTACTAGAAACTAATTTGACAGCAGGTAGACAGGTGGAAGGCTGAGAACATCTGGATCAAGGAGCTAGGTGAATGGCACATTCAAGATCCGCGTAAAGTGACTGTCAGATAAGCTGAGGAGGGAGGAAGACTTTGTTGTTTTAGCTTCGCAGAACATATTTGCCTGGTTTTTTTTTTTTTTTGAAACCCATCGTTTCATGAATGTGTAGATGAATGTGTAATATATAGAATTTTTACCTTAACACAGAATTCTACATTTTGCAGTATTTTGCTTCAATGTGTAGGAATATTCTTATTGCAGGATATCTCATTTCATTGTAGCGTAGTTTGCTTCTCATTAAATTGTATCAGAATGTAGCCTTTCATGGAAAAAATATTTACAAGTAGTATTTTTTTGACTCATAAGAAAAATCTGTTGTATAGGTACTATCATTATCCTCATTTTACAGATGAAGAAACGAAGGGACATGAGGTAAATAACCTGCTCAAGGTCATGCAGAATGAAAAGTGGTGGAACCGGAAGTCAGTCTCTGTTGGTCTAAGTGACTCCAAGGTTTATGTTCTTCATGACACATAGCCACATCCTCCAGGACAGTAGTCCTCAAAGCTCAGTCCCACAGGCCTCTGTGAGTCCCCGAAACCATGTCAAGGGCCACAAGGTTAAAAATGTTTTTATAATAATATGAAACATTATTTGCCTTTTTTATTTATTGACATTTGAAGTGATGGTACAAAACGCAGTAGTGGGTAAAGCTGCTGGCTCTTAGCGTAGATCAAGGCATTAGCACGAACCTGCGCTGATAGTGATTGTATTCTGCACTGCTGTGCATTTGCCCTTCAGGAAAAACTTGTTTTGCTTAAGAATGTCCTTGATGAAGTGGTAAAGATGATTAATTTTATTTAATCTTAACCTTTGAATCACATCTTTTTAATATTCTGATGACTGAGAAGAAACACACATAAAACACCTGTGCTGTGTGCCGAAACCCATGGTTGTCTCAAGGAAAAACATTTATGTCATTGAGTCATGAGCTGAACAGGCCACTTTTTTCATCGAACACCATTTTTTCTTGAAAGACTATCTGACAGATAAACTGATTTGCAGACTTGAGTACAGATGCTTTTTAACTTACGATGGGGTTGCATCCCAGTAAACCCATCATAAATTGAAAATGTTCTAAGTTGAAAATACTTTTAATACATCTAACTTCCCAACGTCATCGCTTAGCCCAGTCTACCTTAAACACTTACTTTACCTACAGTTGGGCAATTAATTATCTTGAGTTTCATTTCAAGAGTAGTTGCTTTTTTCCTTTTTCTCACCAGAAGCAGGGGACACATTTTGTAGACATGATGAGATGCAAAAACACAAAACAGAATATCCAGAAAAACCCCACTGTTGACAGAGGATACTGTAGAGTATCAGTTGTTTATCTTCTTCGTGGTGTGCTTACTGGGAGCATTGGCTTGCTGCCACTGCCCAGCCTCACGAGAGAGCAAAAAGTTTAACAACTGTTGTTCTAGAAAAATGTGTAAAATACATGTGAGGACAGAATTGAAATTGTATTTTTGAAAGTGTGTTCAGTAGTGTACACTTGGTAGACGAAGAAGCAATTACTTTGGTTTCTACTGTTCTTAATCAGATATCAATATATTCATTTGAATTTAGTCTGTCTTAAATCATTTGTAAGTTAGATATTTGTTTGTACAATATTGATTGTGTTTACTGAGGTTAACATGATTCTAATGTGATCATTTTCTTCAGGATTATAGACGTTTATAAGTGATGCTCATAGTTTTTCAGGAGTACGATAATTGTTTATTAGTTGATTACCTGCTTAATTGCCTAGTTTTCTCTTTTCATTGAACTCTGAGAGTCTTGGAGTCTGTAGATTTACTTTACTAATGAGAATTTGATTGATAGATATGTCATTTCCTGGGACCTATGGACTATCTATTTAGTCAGGGGTGAATGTTAAATGCAGTTCTATTCTTAGACTTACTTATAGGGTTTGATGATTGGATGCTAAAGCTAAAAATATCTGAATGTGTGTTTTTCTGAATATCTTTCTGCAGGATGACGTAGCTTTGCCAAAGATTTAGAAGCTAAGCAGAAAATGAGCTTAACATCCTGGTTTTTGGTGAGCAGTGGAGGCACTCGTCACAGGCTGCCACGAGAAATGATTTTCGTTGGGAGAGATGACTGTGAGCTCATGTTGCAGGTAATTGTATCAGCCTTTTGTATGTGTGTACTCAAAACCTGGAATTGGTATGAAATATGTTTCTACTTCTTTGGGAAAGAACACCACTTAGATTTGAACTTTCTGGCTCTCCCTCTTTTAGCTCTAGCTACTAGTTTAATTAATTTTCTCCCCTTCGAATCATTTAAAAATAAGTCATGGGGATTAAATTTTAAAAAATGAGAGCTCAGAGTAGAGAAGTTTATTCTTAAGAAGTAAGAAGTATCACATTATGCAATTTTAAAATAAGTCTTGTAAATAATTCACAAAGTTAGCATAGCATGAAGGAAAACTGAATTTTAACCACAGATACTTCAGTGATACTGATATTACTTTATTTATTTTAGCTATGTTCATTACATACCTTCCAATAGTTTGAGCATAATTAAACATTGTTGGTATTTAGTGAATTATGTATACAGGAGTTACTTTGAAAAGGTACCTTTAAGATGTTTTTGAGTAAAGTGATTAGCCAAAAAAAACACTTCAGATTTTTGAGAACTTAGCAATTTTAATAGGTAGGCCCAGCAATCTAGAATAAAGTCTTATTCTCTTGCCCCCACCCCATTTTTTTGTTCAGAACTGTAAACAAGTATTTAGAGTAGAAATGTTTATTAGCCCAGTGCTTCTCAACTGGGGGTATCCTGCCTATCCTCCTGGCCCTCCATCGCACACACCTCTCCAATATCTAGAACATTTTGGCTGTTACAGATGGCGGGGGTCGGAGGTGATTGCTGCTTATATCTAGTAGGTAGAGGTCAAGAGACCAGGGCGCTGCTAACATCCTACAGTGTACAGCGTATTTCTTCCCGCCCCTGCCAGACACACACAAGAATTATCAGGCCTAAAATATCAATAGTGTTGAGATTGAGAAACCCAGAATTATTCCTAGAAGAATCAAATTTACATGATATATTACTTTACTTTATAGAACTTATAATTTTAAGACAATTAAAGTAAAGCCACTACACAGTTTTCAAGTTTATAAGTAAGTTGCACATACAGTGGCAAATTCAGTAAGAGAAACTGAATAGTACAGAGATTTTCTGAGCTCCTCAGTGAGATGGAGTGGTGAGCATGGCCACTGAGAAAAAGGCAGCAACGATTCTGTTTGGATATAGGCCCATCGGAACTGGACCGTGTTTTAAGTTCGGATGGGGGGAACTTATTCATCAATGAGTGGAAGGCGTTGCTTCCCATGTATCTTCACAAGAATTGTGGGATTGGCTGTTAGGAGCTTGCCAATAGCTGCTCTTACGTGGAGATGAGGAATGTTAAGAGACATGACTGGTCAGGTGCCTGTGCCCTGGACAACGCGTAACAAATGGGAGTAACAAATGTCTGACACTTTGCGAAGCTGGAGGGGAAAAGCTGAGAGTCCAAGGAGACCAGCATGGATTCCAGTCCACAGGACACAGTTTCCGAGAGGGAAGAGCTATGCGAAGAAAGAGCTCGGCAGAGGGTCACGTTCGAGTATGCAGTTGAGTACTGATCTGCACGCATGTGTGGAGAAACGACCCAAGGGCAGGGAAAGAGCACTCAGAAATGGGGCCAGGCTGGAAACCTTGTGATCCACAGGGCATTCAACTCTCCTTCCTCAGTAGTGGGGAATGATTGACCCCAGACTGAGTCCTGCTCTCACTTAAGTCTTAAAAACAGTACCTAGAAGGATCACACTGCTTTCAAAAGAAAAAACTGTTTCCTAGAACAAAGCTTAGGAATACAGAAATATTCAGCACCCAAAAGATAAAATTTACAGTGTCTGGTATCCAATAAAAAATTATCAGGCTTGTAAAGAGCAGGAAAATGAGACCTGTAATGAAGACTGATAAAAGATCATTTGTTTCTGAAGAATTTAGCAAAATTTAAAAAGTGGCAAAAACAATCTTGAAGAAGAAAAAAGTTGGAGAACTCACAGTTCTTGATTTCAAAACTTATTACAAAGTTAGCAAGACTGGCATAGGGTAGACGTATAGACAAATGGAAAAGATTGGAGAATACAGAAATAAACCCAAATATCTGTGGCTGTTAAGGTTTGAATTGTGTCCTCACAAAGGATATATTGAAGTCCTAATCTCTCTCTCATACCTGGGAGTGTGACCTTATTTGGAAATAGGGATTGAGAACAGAATCAAGTCAAGATGATATCATTAGGGTGGGTCCTTATAAAGATGTAAATAGAGGTTGGAGTTACAATACCAGAAGCTTGAAGAGGTGAGGAAGGACCCTCCTGTAAGGAAATAACAGCTCTGCCAACAGCTTGAATTCGGAATTCTAGACTGCAGAACTGTGTGAGAATAAACTTGTGTTGTTTGAAGCCTAGCTTGTGGTCCTTTGTTATGGCAGCCCTAGGCTTATGGTGGCCAAATGATTTTTGACAAAAATGCCAAGTCCGTTCAGTGGAGGAAAGAATAGTCTCCAACAGATGAAGCTGGACAACTGTATTTTCACATGCAAAAGAATGAAGTTAGATCCTTACCTTACATCATATAGAAAAATTAACTCAGAATGGATCAATGACATAAATGTAAGAGCTAAAGCCATAAAACTCTTAGAAGAAAATGTCAGATTACATTATTATGACCTTGCATTTGGCAGTGTTGTCTTAGCTATGATACCAACAGTACAGGCAGCCAAAGAAAAAGTAGGTAAATTGGACTTCTTCAAAATTTAAAACCTGTGTATTTTAAGGACACTATCAAGAGAGTAAAAGAAACTCCCAGAATGGAAGAAAGTATTCACAAAATCATATATATCTTATAAAGGTTTAATATTCAGAGTATATAAGGAACTCCTACAACTCAACAACAGAAGACAAACCAGCTCACTTAAAAAACGGGCAGAATACCTGACTAGACATTTCTCTGAAGGAGATATAAAAATGACCAATAAGTCCATGAACAGATGCTCAACATCATTTCTTAATGCAACATCATTTGCATTAAGAAAAAGGCAAATCAAAAGCACAATGAGATACTATTTCACATCTCTTAGGATGGCTGCATTAAAAAAATAATAAGTTGGTGGCAGTGTGGAGCAATTGAAGCTCTGGCGGGAATATAAAATGGTGTAGCTGCTGTGGAAAGCTTAGTGGTGACTCAAAAAGCTGAACGTTGAATTACCGTATTACCCAGCAACTCCACTTCTAGGTATGCGTCCGAAATAATTGGCAGCCAAGACTCAGATACCTACATGTCATTGCTTGTTGTAACATTATTCACAATAGCTAAAAACTGAAAACAATGCAGATGTCTAGCAAAAGATGAATGGATAATCAGAATGCAGTATATACGTGTACTGGGTTATTATTCAGGTATAAAAAAAAGAATGAAGATCTCATACATACTGCAGCATAAATAAAGCTCGAAAATATTGTGCTAGTCAGATACAAAGGACAGATATCATATGATTTCACATTGAAGAAATATCTGGAGCAGACAAATTCAGAGGGACATGAAATACATTAGTGGTGACTAGGGAATGAGGTAAGTGGGGATGCTTAAGAGTTACAGAGTTTCCGTTTGGTGTGATGAAAAAGTTTTGGAAATACATAATGGTGATTATTGCACAACATAGTAAATTTAATTAAGGCCATTGAATTGTACACTTGAAAATAGTTTAAATGGCAAATATTATGTTGTATATATTTACCACCAGAAAAAAAAAATCAATGGCAACAGAATTTTAAAATATCCTTGAGTCAATTCAGGTATCATAATTGGAATACTGACTTTGTAAGAGAAATTTAAAGCAAAATCAATATCTTTTTAATGAGCAGAAACCAATATTATAGTGCTATAAAAAATAAACAAATAACATTTTAATTTAAACTTCATCATTCTTGGTATGGGCATCAATTCTATTTATGACTTTTTATTTACATTTTATTTTTAAAATAGAATATAAAGTTGTTGAAGAAGCTCCACAATCAGTCAAGAGAAAAAGCAGTTTGGGCCTGTTCTTTAGACTCCCTCATAAAGATGTGTCTGCCCCTTATCCGATAGCAGCACACTTTTGAGCACTCCCCGGATACTGTGTATTCTCTGAAAAAGGTTCATGATTAGATTGGCATGGTGATCATCTGATAGTCCGAATAGATGGTACAAATGAATGGAACTGTTCTTGGCATAGACAGACACATCTTGTGTACAGGAGTAGGAATAAATATTTGCAAATTGTATTTAGATTTTAAATAATTTAATTTTAATCTCTTATAGTATATTAATAAATAAATGGATTATTTAAAGCTTACTATTTTTATGTCATTTTGGGAAATAATCTTATATGGGTTATAGTTTAGAAAAGTGGAGAATTTTGCAAAAATATAATTGTAAAATATGTTGGAAAGATTAGAGGTCTGTCATTGATGACTATACATTTTAAGGCTTTACATATCTTAAATGGATCTACATTAGTTAGGTCATTGTGATAATTAGAATTGTAGAAGTACAAATAATATTTCATTGCTTTTTAATGAGCAAATGAAAGATCTTCTGAAATTTGGTTAAATTAATTTTGCATTTATGGTTTAAAACCCTCCATTTTATCATATATTAAACCAGTTGTTGGGTTTTAGAATCTCTGCTTCTGAGTAATTTTAAATAGTTTCTTACTTGTAAAGATTTCAAGTACAAATTGACTTACCGGCATTAAAAAAAATATTTTGATGATAATATGACTTAAAACCCAATGTAAAAAGAAACAAATGTTCCATAAGGTGTATGACCTGTTAATTACAATTAATTTTTTGATAATTTATGACCAAAAATAAGTTTTTTTGAGTTTTATGTTTCTTTATCTCATTGCAACAACAACAAAAAGTATTCTAAAGAATGCGATCATTGAGAAGAAAATATGCTTGTATATAAAAGAGTAGGTGATTAAACAAGAGATTCTAGAATTTGAATTCTAACTCAGGCACTTACCCTGGAAGCCACTGGCAAGTTAGACTTACTATGCTTGTTTGACTTGCTAAACAAGATGATTCTGCTGTGTTTCATAAGACATGTGCAAAATAAACCTTAGCTATGGATGAATGGTGTGAAGTATGATTATTGGATGAAAATTATATTTTCTTTGTGTTGATTAGTACACTAATAGTACTACGATTAACAGAACCTTGCATTTAAATAATACTTCATAGTTCTTGATGTCCCTGTATGTTATTTCAGTTCCTCTCAACATTTTCTAAAAAAATACAATCATCCTAGCTTTATACATGGTAAAACTAAGATTCAGAAAGATTTAGTGACTGGGCCAGTCTCACATAACCATGAAGTAGTGGAGGCTGCTATTAGAACCTTGGTAATCTTGGCTCAAAGTCTAAGGATCTTTCTCTTCTACCACTCTGCTAGTAAACATGCATAGATTTTCATTACAACAAATTTGAATACCTCATTGTACAAATAGATTTACATTTTAAGAAGTTTCTATATAAATTCTAATTTTAGCTTCATAAAATTTTTAATTGCACCAGTGGTTGAATTTATCCATTTTGAAAAACATCATTCTAATTAAACATGTTTTTTTTTTTCTGATACATAATAGAAACTGTAAGGACATATATTTGCCTTACTGTTTTTATTTTAATTTTCATACTGATATAGGAACAGTCCCCAGAAGGACAATGAAATATGTTTTGAGATCATAGGTAACTTATTTTCGTTCATCCTTTGGGACACATTGCAAAAGATAAATAATTAAATGCAGTTGTAAAAATGCAACTGAGTTTTACAGAGTTTCAGTGTCTTCTAAAACAGTTTAAAGACGGCGATGACACACAGTGGCAGCCTTTCTCTCTTTACGTTTTTCTCAGCATATGTATCCATATTGTTTCTGTGTCTTTTTCTCCCTCTTAGATCTTTAGAAGGAAGTACTATAAGAAGTAATAATGTTAAAAAAGTAACCATTTCATACCCAAGGCATATATGACACACGTCAGGTGTCGTTTGTACCATGTCATGTTAGTTTTTATTTAGAAATCAGTTGAGTCCTTGATACTTTTTCATGGTACCTGGTCTATTATTTTTATGTCTTGACTTTATTTGATGACAGGCTTTTTCTTCTCTGTTTGTTTCTTTGTTTGTTTTTGGAGGAAGTGTTTCTATAACAAATGAAAAAGTGTTTTTCCTTCATTTTAATACTTTTCCAAAATTTTCTGGGTTTATAATTATCTGAGAGTCAGAATTTTTGTTTGTTTGTTTTTGGTTCTGTTGTTTTAAGCCACCCAGTTTGTGGGTTTTTTTAAAAATTAGTCTGAACTTTGTAACTTCAGTACTTAGGCTATTTTATTATCTAGAAAACTTTTTACTTTGTTCTTTATGAAATGAATTGCATGTACTTAATTTCCAACAAACTTTATTAAGCACCTACTATGTGCTAGGCACTATGCTCGGTGCTGTGGGGTCGATGTATATACAGATAGGGCCTTTGTCCTTGCGGCTTAAGAGTCTAATGGAAGGAGGTGTGTGTGCGTGTGTGTGTGTGTGTGTGTGTGTGTGAACAAGTATAAACAGTTTGACACAGGACAGTGATGGGAGTTGGTGTAGGGTGCACAAAAGAGAAATTGGTCATTTCTGCCTACAAAAAATGTGGGGTGAGAAATCTGGAAAGACTTCATGGAGGAGATGGCTTGAGCTGAATAATCTTAAAAGACGAATAAATGCTCTCTGGAAGGTTAAGGTGTGGTTGAGTGCATGATATTGGCAGTAGCCTGACATTTGTGTCTGTTTACATATTTAAAGTAGTTCCTTGTAGTTTATATATGGGAAGCAAACAGTCTGAGAGTTTAAGAAAGGACGTTAGAAGAGGCCAGATCTTGGGGGCCTTGTGTGCTGTGTTAAAGATACCATATTTTACCTTAGCCAGTAAGAGCCCTGGGGAGCTTTAAGCAGGGCACTGTTGCTTTTCCTTATTCCACGTGGCATCCTCACCCCTTCACTCCTCAGTCCCATTGGAGTGGCATCTTGACTCAGTGCATTCTGTTGTTTTCTTGTGTCTTTAGTATGCGCTGCATTTTCTCGTAGGTGTTCTTGTACTTATTCACCCCCATAACCAATTTGAGAGCCGGGTGAATATTAGATTCAGGATTTCCAGGTTTCTCGTAATCATGAACTTAGTGAAGGGGTATCTCCTAATCATTTCCTCCTCAGACCACTTTTTCTCCATATCTGATCTGTGTCGACCACTTCCCTCAAAAGCTGCTATTCCCTGGCTCCATTAGGTGCCACTTGACTTATTCCCCACATCTAACAGTAACTTTTCACTTTCTTTTGTGATTTTTTTTTCTCAACTCTCATTTTGATTTTCCCCCTGAATTTCACTACACTGTTCTAAGGACTTTTGCTCTTCATTTACAGTCTCCTCACAGAGAGATTATTTATGATGATCTAGTCACTGTTTATTGAGAGCCTACGTATACTTGAAATTTCACTCTCCTCACAACATGCAGAGATTTTTATCTTTACTTCAACTTGATAAGTCCGTAATAAGAAGAAATTATTTTCTAGTGATAGTACGTTTGCTTTTTATCACCCTAATTGAATTTAGTACATAATTAGTTTAAACAGAGCAACAAATTAAAGTACAAAAATAAAACCAAAATGAAGTTTAAGTAATTTTTAGACTCGATACAGATGTTTTACAGTGCTTTACATCTGTAATTTGCTATAACAGTTGGTTTTTCAGGTAAGCTGTAGAGAAGTGATGATGACGCTACTGTTTATAAATTCCTCTTAATTCTGAGATTTATAACTTGTCCTAGAGAAATTGAAATTTCAGAGCAAACAAAATAAAACCAGGAAACAACTTTTAAACTTTTAAGAAGAACAAGAATGTAAATGTGGTTAATATTTAGGTTTTGTTCGAAGATTGTTTTAGGTCACACACTGCTTCTTCCTAGCATGAGTTACTGTGATGGAGAGGTTTATATTGTGAAGGAAAGACCAAAACTTTTTCAGCATGGAATTTAAGCTGACTGGGGAAGGACTTTTAGTGTTCCTAATATTTGTTTGGAAAGGATCATAGCAATTAGGATTTCCATCTGCATTGTATCAGTCTCCATTTGGTTTATGTGGCTCTGTTTGTTTGCGTTAGTCAGAGGTCAACACTTCCTCTGAGCGTCCTTGTTTTTGTCTTGCCTGTTGTCTTTGAGTGTCCCTAGAGACTCCTTCTTAAATAGTCTGAGTTTTTTCTGTTGTAATCCCTTATTATGTATATATGCTATCAGTATGATGGTTAGGTTTGGGGGAGGGGAAGCATTCTATAATTCTGTGAATTTAGTTCTCAGTTTTTCAGTGGGGCTGTGACCTTCATAGGTGCATCCAACTTTTTTGTTGTTCTCCTCATCTTTTGGTGAGACAGGAAGGCTAGAGGAGGCTGGAATTGAGCATTTCCATTATCCCATATCAGTTAGACTCTGGTAAAACCCATGTAGATTGAGCTCTGATAGTAGTTTTTCCTTGACGGCAGGCGGTTGGTGAGGAGAACATTTGGGTGCATTTCAGTATGGCTGAAGCAGGGGAAGATTTTTCTCCTGTTTTCACCCTGAGATCCTTGTGGGCTTTCTAGAGATAAAACTCATGAAAAAAAATGGATGTGCCCTCAAGACTGTGCCTCTAGGTGTTTTTATCTCTTTAGCTAGTTCACACTCAAGTCTCCAGCAATTAGTCACGTTACTTTTAAGTTTTCCCACCAACTGCTGGCGGCAGCTTCTGCTCCCAGTAAGCTGTGCCCGTCTCTCCAGCTCCCAGGTCGACATTTGGCCTATGACCCCAATTCTCTGATGAAAACAAGGTGAGTTTTTGATTTTCAGTTTGGTCAACTTTGTTGTGTTGTGAGGATGGGAATGATGACCTCCAGGCTCTCTATTTGTTGGACGGGAAACTGGAAGTCATGTGTCCCTTTCATTTCGGAGACTTCCTTTGCTTTTCAGTGTACCGAGGTTCACACAGTGACCCTGTGATGAACGGTCATTGAGTTCGGATTCAGTGGTGCTCAGACCGTTTCTTCCTGTGACTATACTGCATATGTTTCCTTTCAGTAAAAGTTTCCACAGGCTTTTCGTTTATCTTTCAGGTGCTATCATCCGTAAATGGCTCACTAAGGGGGCAGGGGGAGAGAGAGAAGGAGAAAGAGAGAGAGAGAGAGAGCCTTTTTTTGACGTTTTCTCTCTTTCCCTCTCAAATTTCTTTCATGAATTCTAGTTTTACAACCCATGTTGTAAGTGAGGATAATTTTTTTCAGGAACATGGCGCCTTGTGTCCCTTTTCTCTAATCTTTGGCCTCCTTATGCAATTTAGGTTACAGTTTTTGGTATTAAAAGAAGAAAATCGTATAGCGTAATTTTCTTTCACAATAGATACAATAAAAATCACATGATTTCCATATAACATTTTGAAATTATAAAAAAAGTATGCATTCAACAGAGTCAGCAGATTTAAATTCTCTCGAAAGTAGAGCTTGTGAACTTGATAGAACGAATGTCTTAGCATTATGGCCTCTTTGGGGAGTGGCGCCCAATTTGCATTGTATAGTCAAAGTTTAAATATCATTTAAGCTGCCTTTGCTTTGATATTTCCCTGTATTTATCTATTCTCTTATTAATACAAAGCATCTAGCCAAAATTCTTTGTTTGTTATTTATGCTGGTGTTTTCTTAAATTTATTAACTTTAAAAAAATTCCTTCAGTCTCGTAGCGTGGATAAGCAGCATGCCGTGATCAATTATGATGCCTCTGCAGATGAACATTTGGTGAAAGATTTGGGCAGCCTGAATGGGGTAAGTTAAGAGTATTTTCTGTCTTATTTGAATATCAGTTTAAAGTAAGGAGACATATCAGATCACATTTTTTGTTTACATCGTATTCCTTTTTCTTAAGTTTGCATTTTACTTTTAAATGGCTACTTGGTTCAGGCACTTTGGGAACCGTAAGTAAAATGTGAAACTAGCCATGTTCCCAGGGAGCCATGGAGGCAGCAAATACTTAGAAGGATTCAGGAGATTGTTGGTTATTCTCTGTACTGTTTTAAAAAGTCTCTTGAGGAGATTAGATGAAAGTTTGACCTCACTGAAAGGCTTACATTTGTATGTGGGAAAACACACGACAGTAAGAATGCAAAAAAAAAAAAAAAAAAAAAAAAGCACTCTTGGAGACAGAGGTGTGGGTTAACTTTAGAAAATAAAGGTGGAAACATGGCTCGGTACCAGGTGTGGAGGGCCGGGGCCTCCTGTACTGGAGTAAAAGGGACGAAGCACATCCATGTACCTTAAAGAATTCATTATTGCTGCTTCGGATTCCTACTTTGAAAATATTTTTTTGTGTAACTCCAGTGGATCTTTTCCTAATTCATTTGATCTTTTCACATTGGAAGAATATAATTTAGCCACAGAATAAGAGAATACTGAAGTTTGAATAACTTATCTTATTCTCAGTTTTCTTATGGGTCTGCTAACATAAGCCAATATAGTATTGTTCATATCTGTTTTGTTGACTGTCTTTAAATGAATTTAACAGAAACTAAATGTATTCCAACTGCTTCTAACGGCTCTTGCTTCTCAAAACATACATTCAACATGATATGGAAAAACATATGCAGAAATTTGGCAGATATAGTAAAACTTTTTTGTTGTTGTTTTGAATTGGCCTGCCACTAAAGGACTTCTGTATTTATTCTTTGAGATACCTTTTTTGTAGGTACATTTTGCTGTTGGTTTAATTGAAGCCTTTATTTATTTCTCAAAGCACAAATTAAGTCTAAATTGTTCAGGTTTTAACTGAAATATCTCACATCGGGCATCACCCACATTTCCAGATTCGTGCTCCATCACGCTCTCTCTTGTCACACCTCCAGAACAGTAGTTTCATACTATGCCGTCTCCTCCAAAGAATTTGTTAGATTTTCTCCAGCCTAGTACTTCTCCCATCTGCCGTGTAATTTATAAAATTTATACATATTTTTAAAATAAAACCCAAATTTCACTTTTTTTTTTTTCCTGAAGCGAGCAAAGAAAAGGTGCTTGGGAATAATATTATCTTGCTGATGTTATGTTGAATGGATTGAAGTAGAGAGAAATAGGCAGATTAGGTGCAAGCTTTTACCATGATGGATAAAGTAAGCAGAATTGATTTCCAGCCCCGTTTGCATTATTATTCTCATCTTCTCCACACCTGTAAACCTTTGTTTTAATGTCTTTTTGGGTGCTTGATTATCAGCCTCGTATTAAATCTACTTTTGCACTATCTGCCGCAGTACTGCTTTATGAGCTCCTAACAGTTCATGTGACCTTTGCGTCTATAATAATGCAGTGCCCAGCTCAGAGTTTTGCTGGCTCATGACCCCAGTAGATCTTTTTCAAGTGGAATCGAATTAATTTCTATAATGAAGGCCTTTACAGAAAAAACTTTTTAACTGTTTTTTTACGTTGGCTATTTTAACATATTACATTCTATTTTTAAGCCTAAAAAGTTTCATCTTGACCACAATGCTGTGCAGAGATGTCTTTACATTGTTATCTTGGAAAATAATAAGTGAGAAATACATCACAGTATGATTTTTAAGAGCCTGTGATCAAATGTAAAACTTATTTGATGTTGGTTGTAAAAGAAGTCAAGCGAGGTGTTAATTTCTAAGTTTCTCTAGGCTGACCTTTCTCAAAATTTGATTATATTCAATAATTTTATGAAATATAATAACTTACAGAAAGCAACATCTACATTTCGAACTTGAAATCAGGACCTGGATTTAAATCTCAATCTGTAATTTACCAGCAGTTAACCTAGGACAAATCACTTAATCTCTCTGAACTTTGTTTCCTCGTATGTATTTTTATTAGTTCCCATTGTATGAAAATATAATGCATCGAAGTTTATGAATTTGAAGACTCAATGTAAAATTTAATCACCTTGTTTTAGCTTTAAAACAGTGAAATGATAATTCCTGCTGTTACATTGTGAGGATTAAAGGTGACAGTACACACGGGATATGTGCCTGTTGCAGAACGTGAGAGCGTTACACAAATGATAAGTGTTCCGTCACCCAAATGCCAGCGTAGGCAGCATGCCAGAACTGACTTTGGCAGCCACAGTCCGTGAAGGACCAACTGTCATGCATTTTATTCCTAAGAGCATTTGGAGACTATTGTTCACAGACTGCTTAATATTCATATAATTCTAGAAATTCGAACATCACGTTAAAAGTAGTAATTTCAGAAGTAACGGGGACACACATAGTGGTTATGAGCCCAGCTTGAATTCATACTAGTCGTTTAACCTTGGGCAGGTTATGCAACGTTTCTGTTCCCCATTTTTTTTTAATTGAAATAGTAAAATGATAGTCCTCTCAGGTTATTGTGAAGCTATAAATAAGTTAATAATTTTAAACACTTTTAATAGTAACCATTCATAAGTGTTAGCTCTTGTTACGGTAAGAAAAGCAGTTAAAACAGGTTTAGCACCCTGTATCCTATATACTTTTCATAAATACACTGATATTTTTTTTAAAGCACTTACCAACTCAACTCAATTTATAAATAACTCTCTCTACCTGTGACCACTTCCACTGCTTCTCTCTTTCATTTTACCCTAAAATATACTCTCAAGGGACCTAGGTCTACACGTGATGTTATTGCTGCCAGGAACGAGGTCGCTCTGCCGGGGAGGCCGCTGGTTCCCTCGCTGGTGCTGCAGTGGGTCACATCCGCACGCCCCCTGGGAACCTCATTCACCTTCATTGCTTCCTGCCACCTTCCTCCCCTGGAGCGCATGCCCCTTGGAAGCACCAGGCCGCCCACAGTACCACACCTGTCACCCCAGCTCGCCTCTTGTTACTAGGCTACCCGTTCGGCTCCTTGTGTCCCAGCCCCTGCCACATCCCCCTGTCACACTGGAGTTCCTGTGTGGGGTGGGGAGGACAGAAGGGGATGGTTCTGGAGGAAGAGACTGGTCCCTGGCGGTGGGAGCAAGGCGATTGCGCTACTGGCCACATAGTTCAGATTTCCAGGCACATTCATGTAGTACATGGTGGTTACGTGATTTTACACTGTCAGGGATGAAATTCAGTTGAACGTAAACTAAATCGGCATTTATGGGATTTGGTTGCTTTTGTGAGGTTAGTGGAGTGCATGGGGGAGTTTGAGGAACTTTCCTGGCGGGGCACCCGAGCCTCCTTGAAGTGACGAGGACGTGAGATTTGTCGTTTGGAGACCAGAATTTGAATCCCAGCAGTTCCACTTCTGAACTCTGAGATCTGATTGTTACTTCACCCTCTGTGCCTCGCTGTCCTCATGTGTCCTGTCCTACCGTTGACATAAGAAGCAAAATCTATTTTTCTTTTCATATTTATCTCATTACCATGTTTTATAGTTGCTTCAATAAAATGATTTGTTGAGAGTGTTCCCCTTTGACTGTTTCCCCCCCATATGTTTTCACTTGCATTTTTGTGAGCTGAAACTGTGTCTGGCTCATATTTCTAAGCCTGTTTAGACCTTAGGGAAGGTTTCAGTCATAACTGCCAGCATGTTAAAATTATATGTTTTTTGATCTCCAAAAGTACCCAGTACATATATTAAACACTCAATAAGTTCTTAATATTTAAGAAGCTTAATATTTAAGCTTCAAAATTGATCTTATAGGTAGGTCATTTTGGGCATATGGGGTAAATAATGGTGTTTTACATCAAGACAGTTTTAAATAAAATTGGCTTAGAACTGTGACATTCTTACACAGTATACATAATTGTTTATCTTGTGCTACCAAGCATCAGTGAATTAATATTTTCTTTTGTTCATCTCTTTTCTATGATTTTCCTCAGCTTTTTTGTTTTGTAATTATACGTAGAATACTTCAGTAGACTCAAGATAGTTTTAAAACACTCTAAAATGTTTGTTTTGGAAATGAACTTGAAATTAGAGTTTATAAATGTCTGAAGCCTTTGAATTTTCTTTGTATTAACAGTTCAGCCTTTCTGTGAAGCACGTTGAAAGCTTGTGAATTAGGATTACTCATAAATCACACCAAGTTGTGATATCAAGTTTTAGCAGTATTCAACTGTCTCTATATTATCTGTGGTTGAGATAAAGATTGCAACTTCTTCTAAAATTTTTTTGTAGACTTAAAGAATGGTTCTGTGACATATTACATTACAAAGTGTCGGTTATGCATAGGCATTTGAGAATACGACCATAACAACATAATCCCCTTATACATTTTACTGTATATCATTCAGGCCCCTTCTAAACTTCCCCACCGCGGAGGGACCCTTCCCAGGTATTATGGCCAGCTCCAATCCAATGATATAGAAAATGGAAATCAAAAGGAAAGAATTAAGTAATTTTTAAGTTTCCACTTACCGAAAAAAAAATTCGTTGGGTATTTATATGATAATCTGCATTCTGGATAATTAAGTATAGCATTGTTCTATGTTCTATAAATCTAGTAAATTCTAGGTCTTTAACTTCCAGTATGCCAAGAATAATAGCCATTATCGTTTACTGTATGTGTCCAAGGAACCTTTGTCCTATTACAAATAATTTATAGAAGTAAGCATAAAAGGATAATGAAAGACAACTTGAAATTTTAGTAAAACATTAGAGATGACAAACTCCAATTTTTACTTCATAGTTTTCTGGTTTTGAAAGGTACATAATACACAAAATATCTAATGTTCTTTAAATGTCACTAATACTCATCAGTTGTCAGGCATTCACCTGGGAGATATAGATAGATAGATTCGTTTTATTAATGTCGAATTCAGATTTCAGGTACATCCCCAGCTGATATCTAGTTTATCATTATTTCTAGTTCTTGCTCTTGAATTGTCAAAATGCATTATATTAAAGACTTTAACAGCTTCAAATGTTATTAAGAGGATGGCCATCTTCTTCCACAGTTGTGAAACATTTCTTATTTTTCAGTTTATAAACAACAGAATATCAGTACACTAATTTTATTTCTACATCATGTCTTTCCTTCTAATTATCTTTACATAGATACCTTCCTTGAGCATTTTTCCACATATAAACTAAATCAAATAAGTATTGAACATAAATACTAAGAACTGAAAGAGTACTGTCAAACTTTCTTTTAAAATGTGTTATGGTTTAGGTTCTTGTTGAAAACTATTTCATGCTCTTTCTTATTGAATGGCTAACTGGATGAAAAATTCCCTATATATTTTTTGTTCTTAGAAACATTCTTTTCTTGCATTAGAGAAAATTCTTACATTAGAGAACATTTATCTAAAATTATCTTCATTCAAAGACTCATGGTCTGATATTTTGCTGACATTATCAGTTTGTCATTGTTATACTAGAGTGCTGCCGTCTTTTATAATCTTATAATTGTGAACTATCTTTCTGTCTGTTGTCTTCTCCTTGCCTTTATGGATGCTAAAAAAATATTGAATTCTCAGTTGTGTCTTTGGAAGCTAAAAAAGAAAAAGACAATGATAGTGTCACCAGATCTCTTTTCTTTTTCTTGGAAAGATGATGCAATATTTTGGGCAGTGCAGTAATAAAGCTGAAGGTTGGTGCAATAAGTGATGATTTATTTCATAATTGCATCATCCCACTGTCTCTGCATTTCACTACAGTAACTACTAGTTATATTGTGGTGTTGAGCACTTGAAATGTGAATAGTCTAAAAAAAAGTGCAAATAAAAGAATGTAAAATGTCTTGTTAATTTTCATATTGAATATTTGATGAAATGGTACTATTTTGGACATATGAGTTAAATTAAAATTTCATTAACATTTTATTAAATTTTATTATTTAAAATTATTAAAACTGATTTTACCTCTTTCTGTTTACCTTTTTAATGTACCTACTAGAAAGTTTAATAGTATATGTGTGGCTTGCAATGTATTTCTGTTGGATAGTGATACTTTTAGGTAATTCCATTATTGTTAATAGAAATAATTTGAGGAGTATTGATAAATAAAATTACAGGATTTTGAAATAGCAGAATGTTTCAAGACAGGAAAAATAAGATCACTAAGATCCCATATGCATCCAAGATTCATAAAAGAAGGTCCAAAGGACTCTCATGTGGCAATTGTAAAATAGAATGAGTTTTATTCAACTTTTTAAAAAGTATTTCTTTCGAAAAATTCTAAGAATAAAAGTAATGAAATATCAATCAGCAATAATTAGAATTGTCCAAAAAAGCTAAAATTGAAAGTTTAGTGCGCCCTGATGATATCAAGGGTTAATATTTTACCCGTTACAGTAGACGGTTTTCTTGGCATTTTTTAGGTACCTAAATTTGTCTTTGCAGCATGGTGCACTTATAGGAATTGCCACCTGGTTCTTTGTGTGTTAGCAGTAATAGTGATAAAGAGCTTAGTGTGAAATCACATATTAGCATATAAGATGTATGACACATTTTATGATAAGTATTTGAGTTTGGTCTGAAATGTATTAATTAATAATTCACATGTAACCAAATGTCTTTTTTTTTTTTTTGTTTAGACTTTTGTGATATGATGTAAGGATTCCAGAACAGACGTACATCACCTTGAAACTTGAAGATAAGCTGAGATTTGGATATGATATCCTTTTATGATTTTGCGCACTTATTAAATTTATCAAAAAAAACTTTGGTGTAAATTAACATTTCTTGAGACACAAAAATTCACAATATAGGCACACTAAAAGTCTCTGTGCCTTCCCCTGCTAAAATACATATTTAAAAATAATATATATTTTTTTGTTACTATGTCTGTTCCTGAAAATAATCCTGGAAAAGTTGATGGACTCAGCTTTTTTTACCCCTTTCTATATATATAGTTTCAGCAGAGGTCTCCCTGCAGTGCTGTGGTGCATGTAATTTGGGTATCAAAGCATATAAGTGGAGGGAAGACAGAGGAATGTTTAATATTAGCCCAGCCCAGGGATTTTTTTTGGTTGGATGATGGTGGCACAGATCAGTCTCCCCAGGGCAATGTGCAAATTTAACCCTGCCTTTCTGCCATGCCTACTTTTACTTCATTTTATTGATTCCGTCTTTATTGCCTCTTTAATTCAAAATTTTCAACATCCTGTGTCTTCTGAGACCCATGCTTTCTGATTAAGTACATTATGCTCTTAGTGTGTATTTTAAAATCTTCTGTTTAAAAATAGGATTCTACGTCGCAAGGACATGACTGTCCTACTACCTAGGACAGGGTAAAGAATCACTAGTGAAGAGAATGACGTGATTGAAGAAAAATAAAAACACTTCTGTTCGTACAAGGCAAAAACTTGGTGAAAAGGACTTATTTGTATTTAATTAAAATACAGATATTCCACATCATGCTGAATATTGTTCTGCAGTTTTAATTTATTTACGCCATTTATCTGGACTTCAGTATTAAGGAATGTATTAAATGTATTGACAACTTGGATTTTATTACTCTAGCAGAGAAAATGTAGTCTCAACTAAGTAGAGTTGATGCTTAAATGTACGAATACTTTAAAATTGTTCTTAGAGCATAATAGTTTTTACTTTATATTTAACTTCAACTTTATCAAAGACAGTTTTGTAATGTATTCTATAACCTTTACACTTACGGAGCCAAAGGAACATAGAAAAGTGAACTGTTAAACATCATACTTTGGAGTTGCATATTTTAAGTTCTTTTTAAAATATGTATCACATAAAATGAAGAGTGAAGGGCAAAGGGCTGGAAGAAGCAGGAACATGTTTGGCTTGTTTGAGGAACAGCATGAAATGCCTGCCTGGCTGGAACCAGTGAACCACAGGATATGGGAATCCAGAATATAACTACGTTGTTATAGTAAAAAGTCAACTATCTTTTAAAGAGAGTTAAATGATAAGCGAAATATTTTACATTTGCATTGTACTCGTATCTTAATCCAGTGCAGCTACCATTCTCATGTTCTCTATCCCTTTTTGTAGATTCATATTTTCACCTAGTGTCATTTTCTTTCTGTATAAGGGCTTCCTTTGGCATTTCTCGTAACATAGTTCTGCTGGCGATGAATTCTTTCAGCTTTTATGTCTAGAAAAGCATTTCACCATAGTTCCTGAAAGTTATCGCTAGGTTTAGAATTCTAGGTGACGTTTCATTTCTTTCGGTATTGTGAAGATGTTCCTCCACCGTATTCTCTCTCGCATTATTTCCCTTTATCCCTGGTTTTGAGCCGTTTGATCGTGATGTCCTTTAGCGTAGTTTTCTTCATATGTCTTGTGCTTGAGGTTTGTTAGGCTTCTTAGATCGGTGAGTTTATAGTTTTAATCAAATTCAGAATTATTTTCAGCCGTTATTTCATCAGATATTTTTTTCTGTCTTCCCTCCTTCTCCTTTAGGAACTTCATTAAGTGTTTATTAGCCTACTCGAAGGCTTCTCACATCTTACTTATGTTCTGTTTTTTAATCTATTCTCTTTGTGTTTCTATTTGAATTGTTATTGCTGTTACTATAGGTTTACTAATCTTTTATTTAGTGAGGTGTAATCTGTTGTTAATGTTTCCAGTATAGTTTCCATTTCTAGATGTTCAGTTTGGATTTTGTTTTTGATATCTTCCAAAACTCTGCTTAACTTTTCAAACATAATAAAGTTAACATCTTTGTTGACATCTGTGTCAGTTCGCATCAGTTTCACTAGATTGACTTTTGCATGCGTAGTAATTGTTGATTAGATGGCCGACATTGTGAATTTTACCTTGTCGAGTATTGTATGCACCTTTTTATATTTCTATACACATTTTTGAGCTTTCTTCTGGTATACATTTTCTTGGAAATAGTTTTATCACTTTGAGTCTGGCTTTTTATTAAGATTTGTTGCACTCCTAAGATTAGTCTTGGGCTAGTTGTTCCCCACTACAGAATCAGGACCTTTCTGTATACTCTACTTTAGGGATCAGTAAACCCACTGGCAAATCTGGCCCTCAGCCTGTATTTGTAAGTAAAGTTTTATTGGAACACAGCCACACCCACTCCTTTACATTTGTCTTTGGCTGTTTTTGCACTACCACAGCAGAGTTGAGTAGTTGCAACAGAGATCATATGTGCCAAAAAACCCTCAGATATTTACTTTCTGGTCCTTTACAGAATTGGCTGACCTCTGCTTTGTCCAGTGAGTCATAATTCATGAGTTTTTCCAGCCTGGCTGTTGGGAGCAGACACTAATCTTGGGCCCTGTTGTGAGCACTGGGCACTATTTTCCTACTTTCAGGTGGTTCTTGTCATAGCCCTAGGTGGTAGTTTTCTCATTCGCACATGCTGATCAGTACTCGGTTGAATACTGAGCAAGACCTCTTAAGATGTCTGGAATTCTCTCTGACAGCCCTCTTTGCTTCAATATTCAGCCCCGTGGACTCTAGCCACCTTGGTCTCCCCAGACTCGCAACCCAGTTTCCTCCAGGGAATCTTCCAGACTCTGCTTGGATTACCCCGCCTTGCAGTGTGACCTGGAAGCTCTCTTAACTTAGCGATCTGGGGCAGTGACTGGACTCACCTTGATTTATTTCTTTTCATTCAGGAATCATTGTCTTTTGTTGCCTGATGTCGATTATCTTGAAAACCGTTGTTTCATATATTTTGTTCATGTTTTTGTTATTTTAAATTAGGAGAGTAAATCTGGTTTATTTTAGTCCATCTTGGCTTGAAGCAGAAGGCTGACAAGTTGAGTTTGGACATTTTAGATATACAAGTTGAAACCAGGGGAGAGACAGAAATTTGGATATTTTCATTGTATAAATAATATTTAAAACCTGAGAATGAACGAGATCATTAAGGGAGTGAAGATAGATTGGCAGGAGGTCCAAAGACTGAAAACTGGTACATTAAGGGAGTGAAGATAGATTGGTAAGAGGTCATTAAGGGAGTGAAGATAGATTGGTAGGAGGTCCAAAGACTGAAAACTGGTACATTCCATCATTAGGAGGAGGGAGAGATGAGGAACTAGTATAAAAGACTAAGAAGGAACCACTAGTGAGCCGAGAGAAAATCAGAGTTTGGTATGGTTTCTGGCTCAGTGGAAAATGATTTAAACATCACTTAAATACCTTAATTCTTAAGATTCTCCTCTCCTCACCATCCCAGTCATATGAGTTATTATGAGATATTTTATTATATATAATTATATGTTATAAAAATGGAGTTCTCTTTTCCCAAGGTTGTTTGCTCCTGCCATAATGATCCACAAAATGATTGGGTTAATCATATTAGAAACAAGGTAGAAATCAGTGTCATGAGTTATCTACACTTGGAACACTATCTGTAGCACTGTTTGCTTGGCAGTCCAGGTAATGGCTGCTAAAGTGATCAGGAGTGGGATAAACATCATTAAAAATGTACTCTCATATAGAGAAGTAAAAGTTTTTCTTGATTAATGTGGTCGATAGACACACACACACACACACACACACACACACACACACACCCCATAAACATACATCCCAAATTTCAAAAGTAGAGGACTGTTCTCAAAGCTTGAAAGAACTAAATTTAAGAAATTGAGAAAAGCCATTAGATAAAAGAATAAAGTCATAGAAGAAAAGTTAAGATCAGTTGTTGAAACACTGTGTTTCTATAGAACAGTCTTCCACAAGTAGGACAAGGTATTCATCTGCTAAAATAAAATGATGTATTTTTTGAAGATACAAAATTAAGCTATAAGATTAATATTTTCCCCTTGAAAGGTTTTCTGCCATAACTTTTTTTCAACCTTTGGCATCTCCTAGAATATTCCTTTTTAGTACAGTGTGGAATCTAATGAAGCATAATTATATATTTCATTATCAAATACAGTCAAACAAGGGAAATTTCCTATAGTCCTAATGAGAAGATTCAAAAAAACAGTTTTGGGCTAACTTTAAGGATTATTATTAAGGATAACCTTCTTATGTATATATTTTTAAATCACACATAAAAATATACAAATTTAAGAACTTTCTTCCTGTTCTTTCTATAAAATAATTGTACTCAGATATTTTCATTTATCTGACATCAGTGTCTTTCATACTGAGAGTCACATTTTTTGGTAGTATATCATAGTTTTTCAGAGAATGTTATATTAATACCCATCTAAATTGTTTGAGAATACGGCATTTTCTGAAACCTTGTAACACTGGAAATCTTATCCCAAGTAGCAAAAGCTCATTATGTAATATTTGGAAAATTTTTTTAAATTTCCCTTGTTCTGCGATTGGTATTTCCTCAATGAAACAAATTAATGACTTAATTTTTTAAAATAATTTTTTAAAAATGTGTTTACAGTGATATCTGACCTGGTTTTTAAGGCCTGACACCCAAGAGTGACTGAAACTGTTTAAAATGTTGCTTCTTTTTAGCCTTAAATTGTCATTAAGATAAAGGATGATATCTTAGAACACATTACTGATATGCAGATGAGTTTACATGATCCTTACCTTTAGTTAAACATTTCCTAAATAAATTGAGCATAGAGATGACTTAGAGCAACAGTCATCATTTTATGTAAAGATTACGATTTTTGATAAACAATTTAAACTTTTTGTAACTCATTTTTGGGATTTTTTTAAGTATTCAGATACACTTGACATATGACTACAGTTAATAATACTGTATTGTGTATTTTTTATATTATTGACATCGTAATTGTACCTTAGTTTGTTATTTTTCTCAATTAGTAAGTTAAAAACAGTCACTTAAGCCTATACCACTAGAAAGATGGTAACTTTGGAGGCAAAAGCTGGGACAAGGACATCAGAATTTCATACTTATACCAGAGTCCTTAGGTAAATTCATGACCTAAACAAGAATCCTGGAGTTCTTCAGTCCCACACACATGAACATTTTTTGATAAGAAAAGTGTTTAAACCTAAAAAGTATGGCATGTCTCAAGTTTTTTCTGATCTTTTAGGTGTCTCAGTCTAAGGATGACAGCCCAGACTAGCTTTGGGGAATAGCCTTCAAGCACTGCCAGGAGGAGTTAACCAGAAGCACCAGGATAAAATTTATGTTTGCCATTGAAAAAATAGAAATGGCTTTCAATGTTTTAAAGATGTGTGTTTCCCTTTGAAAATGTAAGAATGCTATGAATCTTTGCCAGGTGTTAATACAAAGTAACTAGACTTTTATTTTTCAATAAATATACTTAGTTATGAAGTGTACCTTTCCATATATACCAGCAAATATTTACCTGCATATATACATAACAGACAAGGAAAATTTTAATATTTCACAACTAGCAGAAGCAATGTAAAGTGATAGGGAAGCCCCGGACTGCAATCAGTTGACTAGATTATCGTCTTTGGATTCTGCCTCTCCAGTCCTCAAGTTCTTTATAGACTAGGAAGCTGGGTTAAGGGAATTGAAGAGGATATTCCCCAGAGCTCTTTAAAATTCTAAAAAATTCTGAATGTTTATTACTGTAATGAGTAGAAATATAGGTTAAACATGCATTAACAGTGTACTGACCCTTACGTATGAGAAGCTTTCTAACCTTGAAGTTATGGGTGCTCTGAATTGATAAATAATAGAATTTAATACATAGTTATAAAAGTCCCTTTCATTACAGGGCTAAGTAACGGTGGGAAATGTGACCCCTGCTGTTTAGTGAAAGACCTTTTTAATATACAGAGGCATTGTTCTTTTTGGCTTAATAATGAAAGCATTCATTATATCTAGCTCTTTGCTCTAATCTGTATAGAATCAGTTGTTTGATAATGTAATCTGACCTTGATTGTGAGAGATTCTTGGGGGAAGAGGGTGCTTGTGGTTGCTGTAAGGACCCTAATTATAGCATTTCTTTTGCATTTTCCAAATGAACTTCATTTTTATCAATGCATGTGGAGTCTGAGTCATTGAATTCCTTCAGGATTTACTGTTGGGTAATCACTGATGAGATACTTCCTTTAACTTTTTTGTGATTAGCTATCAATATAATTTGATCCAGGTGCTTTTTGTTCTTTGTAGCCTTATTGTTAGAACTGAAAATGTCTTTTGTGTTCTGATTAATTCCCCAGGATTTGCTTCTTGAAGCCAAAATTACCTAAGTTTAGAATTACTTGCTAGATTTTAAGATTTTCTTCAGTATTTAAAAAAGAAAATTTTTATACTTCGAGCATGTTTTAACATTTAACTGTTAGGGGAGTATAGTAACTCTATTGTAATTACCTGTTTAAAATATGATAATTTCTAAATTATCTTTGATCATTTTAAGCCTGAATATCAGAATTTCAAAAGTGTATACTCCCTTAGCCCTGTTTACATACAAATCTTTTCACTGTAGTACGAGGAGAAATGAGGGTCCCTGAAGAAGCTCTAAAGGTAAAAAGGTTTTACTCATTTCCTTTGTAAACCTCCCTTTTGCTGGGGTTGATTTCATTCATAGATGTTTTGCGTGCATTTTCTCATGTTTTATAGCATGAGAAGTTTACCATTCAGCTTAAGTTGTCCCAAAAATCTTCAGAACCAGAATTAGCAAAATCCGCATGTGCCAAAAGCATTGATTCAAAGGGAGCAGATACTGCAACAGAAATACAGCACAAAGCTACGGAGGCACTGAAATCTGAGGAGAAAGCCATGGGTAAGTTACTGTCTTTGAACATACCGTATTTACATTTGATTATGAAGAGATGGCATGCTTTGTTCTCAAAACTTTGGCCATGTCCATACAACATTAATAATAATGACAATTTCACGGTGAGTTTTGATGCAGCTAGTGCTTTCACTAGAAAGCATTACAAAATACTATATGGCAGTTGTATGTAGGTGTATTTAATATGTTTAAATATTTGAGGGAAGTAAATATAATTTACCCATAGTATTTTTATTATTTCTTTTTTTTTGTTTTTTCTTCTGAATTATAATAGCAAATGAATTAATAGGACATATCCAATGATGCTGTGTCATCATAGTTGTATTTATCATGTTCCAGGAACTGTAAAAATGCTTTATGTAAATAATCCCATTCATACAAAAGCAGTTTTTTAAATTTGATAGACATTACCAAATGCGTTCAGATGTAAATCTGTGAGTCCTGTTAACAGCTAGTTTAAATGTAGTTTCTGTGCAACACCCTACAGCGTTAAAATTTCTTTTAATGGTTGCTCATACCAAAATTTATTTTAGTTTTATCTTGTAGATTTTGAGTCACTTCTATATGCCAAAGAACTGACTATACTTTAATGAAAAGCTATCGGGCTGCGGCAGTCTGCGTTACTTAGACAGTAGCCAGTGCAGAACTTGGTCTATTTGGTCACATCCAACATGGACTAACGTCCAACAGAAATGCTGAGTTATTCAGCTGTCAGCTGTCTGGACTGCATTTTGTTTTTCATTTGATAAATCAACCAGGCAATTCTAGCATTCTGCAAAAATGTATTTTTTTTTCTGTTTCATATGCTTAGACAGATTTCCCCCATCTCTTTCCAGATACTTCTGCAGTGCCCCGTGGCACACCACTATATGGGCAGCCGTCGTGGTGGGGGGATGATGAAGTAGACGAACAAAGAGCTTTCAAGTCAAATGGCAAGCCAGAAGAAAAAACTCATGAAACCGGAACATCAGGTAAAAAAAAAAAAACTCAGACTATGAATTTTGGGGATATTTTGGAAAGAATTTACTATCCAAGCAAAAAAAGTCTTGTTACCCTAAAAAGGGGTATCTACTGCTCTTTAATTTTAAAAATATAGTCATGACTATTTTAATGACATTTCCATTTAAATTTAAATTTATTTATTCTGAATGATTGTCACATAAATTATTAATTCCAACATCTTTGTGAACCAATTATTTAAAAATTTTTTTTTCCAACTTATTTATGAGATTTTAAAACTTGGAAAAAGATTAATAATATAACTGGGCATTTTAAGTATTTTAAAATAATTATTAAAATGTTTCAATTAGACTAAAATGTAGGTACATACTAATTTGGGGTATTTTCATTAGATTTACAAGCATGTAATCATATTTTTAAATGAACAATTTCTATTAGAAATGTGATATGAAATTAAAACTTCTTTAAAACCTCAGTGTGTCCGATTTGTTGAGATATGATAGCAACAAGATTATTTGATCTCAGCAGCCAGAAAGAAGAAATAGTTTGGGTTACATTCTCAGGTTAAGGAGTCAAAGAATGTGTTCTCCCATTGCTGGAGGAGTGTGGTAGTGAACTAAGTGGCCATAATCCAGAAAATCAAGAATTTCCAGGAAATAAACAGAGGTATAAATTGTCTATCACTTAAGGACTTGGCAAAGACATCAACGCTGAAGGACAGAGCAGCCGGTTTCCCTGATAACAGTAGATAAGGATCCAGAACTGGAGGAATTAAATACAGGCACCAGGGAGCGGCTTGGAAAACGAAGTTGACTCTGAATCCAGGATAGATTCCTTAAGACCACTTCCCAATTTTCTACCTTTTACCCTAGTTCTACCAGATAAATAAGATATTTTCTTAGCTGAAGAGTAAGAACACTGGTTCTTTAAATATGCTCTTATTTTACCAGGATACAAGTCTCAGAAAGCTGGCTTTATCGACTTGATTTTACAGTGCCCCAAACTGAAGTTCTCAACTTTGCAAATTTCCATCGCAGCTTCCTTGTTTCCAAGATCACAGTTTTCTTTGAGCCCAAGCTCAGAAACTATTATTGAGTAAACCCTCAGATGCAAATAACAGAAATTCTTCCTGAGACTAAACAGGAAAGATATTTACTGGCTTAAATCACAGAACCTCTTCAGGATTGATTGATGCAGCATCTCAACAGTGTCAGTAAGCTAGCTCTCAGCCCTTGTAGCCACCATGGCTGCATCCTGGGGACTTGCCCTTCATACTCATAGGCTGCCTGCCAGCAGCAGTCAGGGTATATGCTGGTTTGATCAAAGCAGGCAGAAAATAGCAAAGGTTGCTTCTAGAAGATCCCCAGCAGTTAGGAGAAGAATTTTTCCCAAACTTTCAACAACATCTTGCATCTCATTGGCTTGTCACAGCTTCAGGAGGAGGTCACCCGTGGATTTCTGAACCAGGCCCTGTGCAAGGCTTATGAGATGACCCTTACTCCAGTCTTGTCCTCCCTGAAGCTGAGTGTAGGGTTGCTTTTCCCCTAAGGCACACGAGCTGTGTCAGGGAACAGTGGTACCTGGGAACTTTGAAGTTCTTTTAGGAGGGAGGAGCAGGAAATGGATATGGGGAGGCAATTAAAGAATGTCTACTTTGTTTGAAATCTTTGTGTCTTCCCTTCGCTCATCTGTCTATATATTACCTGCTTCTGTTGCCTTTTTTTTTTCATTGAGTCATAATTGACTACTTCCTGCTTCAATTTCAACCCTCATGCTGTTCATTTTGCACAACAGATCCAAGCTGTTCATTTTCTTTTTTTTCCCCCAGCAAAACTGGAGTGTGTGTCTTTTGCCTGCCAAGTAGATTTTATGTCAAGGTTCTCTGATTTGGCCCCATTTTCTTTAGAGAGCCTCGTCATATTACCAGTTGTTTTTATCGCTCTCTCCCAACGTATTCCCATGTAAATTATACTAATTCCTGCTTGCTTTTCTCCCCAGACATGTATACACATAACATCAGGCGGTAAAAAATTCAAAATATATCTGCATGGGTGTGTTGCTAATGTGTAATACAGTTTGATGCAGTATTTTGTGTGTGTGACTTCTCATCTAAACCTAATTTGCTTATTTCAAGGATCACATAGTATCACTGTGCACTAGAGCCACCTAGCAGAGGGAGCGAGAAAAATGTACTGATTATTATATTAGGTGGTTAATTTCAGAAGAAAACAGCAGAATGTCACTATTGCTAAATTTGGAAATAATTGCAATAGTGATTTTATCTGGTTGTTAAAAATTGATTCCTCCCCCTCACACAAAATAACTTTTGAAATCTGGAGTATATAACTTCTAGAATACAATGAAGTATATGTGTAATTTTTGTACTAGAAACACAACTGTGATTTCTTAATAATAGCTAATGCTTCAGCGCTGCTTTCTTTATCTAGACACTTTCTAAATACATTTAATCATTTAATTCTCAGAGCAATACCGAAAGAGAGTCATTGTTATTTTCCCCATTTTATAGATAAGGAAACTGAGGTGCATCGATGTGAATTAATTACTGGGGTCACTCAGGTAGCAATTAGTGCAGCTGGGATTTTAACCCAGGGAGCTTGGCTCTTAATCACAAGCAATTAACATTTCATCAGCCACCACACACATAGACACACACAGTCCACTCCAAAAGAGTACACTTCACAGAACACAAAGATTTAAACGAAACTCCAAAAATTAATTGGTGTGATAAACCGACACCTCAACCTCAGCCTAATAAAATAGATATCAAACTGAAGCATCCAGCAGTAATCTTATCTTTGCGAATGAAACTAAATTCTTAAATAATTATCAGCTTGTGTGGCCTATCTCAGTGAGTGGCATTTCTGCTCAATGACAAAAGCTTATAATCTTGGGATCGTTTTTGAGTAAGAAGGAATTAAATGATTTCCATGCATGTTAAATGGCTTAAATCAAGTTGTCAGATGGAGCTGAACAGCCTTATGAGAGCCTCGTTTGCTTTCTGATACTAGTATAAGGGCATTGTTCTTTCAGATCTGTCATTTGTAGCTTCTTTAAATATAGGATGAGGGGAACAGTTTTTACTCATCTGAAATAATTTATGACGGCAGCAGAGACTGTAGAATCAATTTAAAAGTGTATATTAAACGTTACTTCATTTTATCATTTTGAAATTAAGGTGTTTTTTTAAAAAATATTTCTAATTGTGAAATACAAATGATTAGCTTGATTAATTATTTCTTCTCTAAGCATACTCTTTTGGTAAAACAAATAGTGATTAGCTTCTTGGTTACTAATTTTCAGAATGTAAAATCTTAGTATTTAATTGTGAAAGGTGAACATTCCAGAAAGGATAATAGAGTCCTACCTAGTGATTTTTGATGTTCCTCTCTGAGAGTCCCTCTGTGTCCAGAATCTCCTACAGACTTACAGATAACCTGAAAACCCTAGAATTAGCTGAATTAGCTCCATCAGTTTCTCATGAAATTGTGTAAATATTTTGAGTCTTATTAAGAAGAATTAGTCTTCATTTTAGCTACAGGTAATACGCTTCTACTAAATGTTGGGTGTAAACATTTATTTAGGTTACAACGAAAGGCCTTTACGTGTTGCATGCATTTTGAAAAGGCATGTGTGACTGTGAGTAGATTTTTGGCTCTTTTTTATTGATTTTTAAAATCAAACGAAATTTGGAGACTTTCAATTTGTAATTCCTTTTAAGCAAAAGTGGTTTCTCAGTCTTTGTAATTTCAGGTATTTGAATATACTGGGTTGGATGGATGTCTTAAACAGAATGAACATCCATACTTAGAGTCTGTGTCATCTCGAATTAGTTTAATATTTCATTTAATTTAGTACAAAAGAGTGATGGGAACATTTTTTCTAGATTTATTACAAGTTTTATATGTGTATTATAAGTTTCCCTGAAAGGTCACACAATCATAAAATATCTCAAGAACTTAAGGATATTATCACCAATTGCTCTGATTTCTCTGATTTAGATAAACATAATTCTAACAGTCAATTATTAAAAAATTTTACACATTGAAAATTGAGATATATTAGTACAAATAAAATAGTATAAAATGGCATATTTAGTATGTCATTTACTTTAAATATAAATAAAATAGATTTTGAAGATTAGTGAATGTTAAATTCATGAATTCCGGAGTATGCTCTGTCAGTGCTCTAAGAGAGAAAAGCTGTTTTATTTTTCTATATTAATTTAAACAACTCCTAATAATTTTTCTAGTAGGCCCACACTTTCCAAGGATAGTAGGCCCACACTTGATCTGTTTTTATCTTCAGTGAAGTGAATTCTTCCACATAATGAATTTTTGAGATGACCGAGCTTACTTTAAAAACTGACAGTTTTCTTTGAAGTGTAACCATTTCTTATATTTCGTGTATTAAATGGATTACCCATATCACTACCTTCTTGAGCAGAGAAGGCTATATAATTACGATTTTTACTTTATGATTCAGAATCATCCCTATGAATATGGAATGGTGATACTAAATAGACAGTATTGAACTGAGATATGCTGCAGCAACGTCGGTGGGAGACTTTGAAGTCGGGTGTGTGCTGTGTGCTGATGGGTCTAGGCTAGTGCTGCTTTGAGCCCTGTCTCTGCTCTCGATTGTTCGTAGTCTTCCCTCTGCCATTTGAGTCTTACTGCTTAGCAGTCTGCCTGCCCTTAATCCTCACTCTAACACTTAGTGGCGAGGCTTTGTTCTGAGTCACTTCCACTACCTCAGTTAACACTTATCTCACTAAGTGAGCACAGCAATCTAAGGATACATATTGCTATTTCCCCATTTCACTGTGAGGAAAGTGAGAATTAAAGATGATCGAGACAGGGTTATCTGATTGCAGGTCATATCCCTGCTTTGCACTGCACCGGGCTGCCTGGTTATAACCCCCCGTCATAGCAGGACGCCTTTCCGCTCTGTCGCGCAGTTTGACAGAGTTAGAGTTAGACTGCTGCCTTCCGGATGAGGCGGGTGTCGACGGGTGTAAGTCTCAGGCTTCCAGTCCTTGGAGTAGAGGGGTTTTGAAGTGGGACTAAGGGGATGATGACTTTACTGTACTAACTGGGAATTTTTCATTCACAAAGGAGGAAAAGATCTCTCTGAATGCTGAGTGACAAGCGGATGATAAATTGTGCATCCCTAGCCCAGCTTTCTGTGTTTCTTGCTTCGTAGTTCAGCACATCGTTTTATACGGGTGCCCAGGTGGCGCTAGTGGAAAACTACCACGCCTCGTCCCAGTAACATTCTGTTACCTGAAGGGTGAACAAAACAGAATGAATGAATGAATGAATGTGTATGTACGTTGGAAGGATAAGTTTATAAACCAGTTGTACATATGGAGTTGATCAAGTACAATACATTGTACATAAGTCAATGTAAGAAAAAATTAAAAGAACATTTATTAATGAGTTTATTAATATATGGGGAGTGGTTCATGCATTTTACTCTCACAGAAGGCCTGCAGAGTAAACACCCAAAGTCCAGATGGACATTTTTATTATTAAAAAGCAGTTAAAATGTGCAGCATAGGCAGTATAGTGGTGAGCATAGCTGCTTCCAAGAAAAATATAAACTCTTTAATAAATTTTGAAAGTGTGATTTCATGTTAAGAGTCTTGTATAACCTCTTATTTTAAATAGCATATAAAATTTTTGCTTTGATACTATAGTTTTTCCTGATACAATTTTTTTCATTTTTGGAAGTCAGAAAAACTAAGTGGATTTTGAAAAGGATCATTTTTACATTGAAAATTGTTTTTGTTAGGTATTGTTTACCTTGTCTGTAGGGTTTTTTCTGTTTGTTTGAAATGGAACTCCGTGTCTTTTATACTCTGCCCACACATTTGATTACAGAAATGTTGCAGTCTCAGGCCCCTGTAACATAAAAGCAGTATTATGATTGTTTCATATTCAGAGTACTGCCCGGAAGACAATTATAGTCCCTGAAGAATCCCATAAGATTTAAGATTCAAAAAGATGTTTCAAAAAAGACTAACTACTTCACTTAATTAGAAAATGATTGGAAACAACTTAGTACCCCATATTGCCTTTTCTTCCTAATAAATTATCTGCAAATGGTTTTCCTATTAAAAGAATGTGGGATTTTTTTTGAGCTTTAGGGAAATATTTTTCATTTGAACTCACTCTTTACCGTCTTGATAATAGACATGGTTCTTTCACTTCCTGATAATCAGGACACTTTAATCTTTAATATACATTTTTTGCATTTTCATTTCTAATAACAAATACATAAAACATTTCAATTATCATTTCATTTCTATACCTTTACATATATTCTGTATAAATTGTTTATTTTTATACCTTTATATTTGTTCCAAATTTGCTTGCTCTTCTGCCAACTCTTGTTGTTGATCTGGGATTTATAATATAGCTTTTCTCCAAGGATTTTGACATTTGTGCATATTCTACTATATAGAAATGTGCATGAATTTTCTTCTGGAATTAATGGCTGGCAACTGAATTTTCTATTTTCACTCATTTCTTTCACCCTGCTGCTTGGATTGCAATGCTGCAAGAAAACCACATGTTTTGTCTTGAACGTTCTTTTATTCTTTATAAAATGTATCTTCTTGCAAGGATCACACATCAGTGATATTATTTTGGTCATTCTAAAAGTAATGGTTCTGAATGTGATGGTGAAAATGGTAAGTGGAATCATTACTTCTAGGTCATCACTTAAATATTGACTTCATGTTTATTTCTTTATTCGAGCACCAGCTCTCCCTTGGATCTCTACTGTGTTTATCGATATTTCAGATATTTCATCTTCCTTACTTGATAAGGAAATTCACATTTTTTTCTGTCACTCAAGATATCTACATATAGATTGTAAATGCATCTCCATCTACATGTAATTTCAATTCTTTGCATCTTGATAACTTCTAGATCCAAGTTGGAAAAACTAGTAGACCTAGCCATTCAACGCCTATCTCTTAACTGCTTTGCTATCCTTTGTCATTGCTGCTGCTTATCTTGCTTCTCCTACTGGTAACCGAATGCCATGTTTATAATCGAAATTATTTCTTCTCTCTGAGATTTGTCATTGTTTTTCATCCAGACTGTGACCCGCCTTCTGATTCTCTTGAATAACACAAATGGCCATTACTATACTCCTTCAAATGCTAGAAGCTCCCAAATATTTTGAATTTTCTCTTATTTTTCTCATTAGGGTGCAGCTTAGATGCCAAGCAAGTTGAGGAACAATCTGCAGCTGCAAACGAAGAAGTACTTTTTCCTTTCTGTAGGGAACCAAGTTATTTTGAAATCCCTACAAAAGAATTTCAGCAACCATCACAAATAACAGAAAGCACTATTCATGAAATCCCAACAAAAGACACACCGAGTCCCCACACAGCAGGTGCAGGGCACGCTTCATTTACCATTGAATTTGATGACAGTACCCCAGGAAAGGTAACTATTAGAGACCATGTGACAAAATTTACTTCTGAGCAGCGCCACAAGTCAAAGAAGTCTTCTCCGGGAACTCAAGACCTGCCGGGGATTCAAACGGGAATGATGGCACCAGAAAACAAAGTGGCTGACTGGCTAGCGCAGAACAACCCTCCTCAGATGGTCTGGGAGAGAACGGAAGAGGATTCCAAAAGTATTAAAAGTGACGTTCCAGTTTACTTGAAAAGGTTGAAAGGTAAAGTGAATTGATCATTTCGGAACTTCCTATCTTATACTAAAGAAAATTCAGCCTTCATGGGTGCCCACCTCCAAGTAGATTAGTAATCACATGGTAGGAAGCTTCCGCTTTTCCAAGGTTCATATTTGATTTTAAAACTCAAAAGTGAGCCATACTGTCTGCGTCCAACTTACTCAAAATTGTCTGCCTTCATTTTCTTGCCAAAACCAGAGTGGTTTTGTAAATTTAGATTTATGCCACAAAGTGTGGCTCTTTTTCCTTTGGAAATAAAGACTTATTCAGTTCACCAGTGAAATTCCCTAGAAGAAAATTCTCATCGTTTTCTTGACTTAAGGAAAAGATGTATTCAATTCTATTCTTCTCTCTTGCAATGCTTCCAGTAAAATGTTGATATCTAGATTTTAAATTTTAAGCCATTGTATAATGGGCCAAAAGTTCTACTTTGGTAATATAGTCACATTGTTGATAAAGTGTTTCATACTGTTTTCAGAAGTTACCCATGAAACAAAAAATTTTATGTCAGAGATACTGGGAATCAATTGATTTAAATGTTTTTTCAAAAGTAAGATTATTATAAAAGTCACAGTTGATTTGTAAAATAGTTTTTCTGTATGCTTAGTAGTATAATACTTGGCAAAATTCACATAATCTTTATACCTGTACATTGAAGTATTAGCTAATCAATTTTTTCCATTGGTTTTGCAAATTAAATTTACTTAGAGTTACTAAATACAGTTTTGTGTTACTTTATTTTGTTTAACAAGCTATCTGAGGGAAGTGATTATATGTTAATCTGACCATTCTGTTACTATACAAGGAATTAATGAGCTTTAAAAAACGCTCATTAAGGTCAGAGCCTACATATTACTAACCTTGTATCCCTAACACTTCCCCTGGGACTGACTGATTACGTGGTAGGTACTCAGTAATTTGAATAAACAATGAATAATTATCAATGACAAGACAGATCGTGGCTTAACTCTTACTTTATGCCCTGGGAATCTGATCAAGTAATGAAGAAATACCTGTTTCTGTTTTTCTTCCATGGTATTTCAGAGTAGGTGAGATGGTGAGATTACCTAATTCTTTGCTAGAATCTATTACTATATTATAATTATAAGCAATTACCTGGCATATGTACTTTGACATGTGATTGCTATCTTTAACTTCTATATATTATTAAATACATAGTTGAGACCTATATATGTATGTACAGGTTAAAGTTTACAAATAAAAGCCACCCATTTGTAAACAGACCATCTTATGAATTAGTTAAATAATACTAATATCCTAGTATGGTATAAAAGTTAATGTAAACTTTGAAAATTTAGAAATAACATCATCTCTTTAAAATCACTCTGAAAAAATATATAAAAAATAAGCTAAAAGATCTTTTTAAAAACCTATTTTTTAAAAATGCCTGTATTAAACCCATTTATTGTAACTTTTTTAGTCGTCACTATTTTCCATATTTTCTGTTATTTGTAAGCCATCATTCTCTTTTCTTAAAGAAATCTAATCCTAAATAGAGGCATTAATGCCCACATTCATATTATATCTATACCTTAATGATTAGCTATTTGGAAACCTTATCAGAAATTATACAGTCATATTACTATCATCCCTCAAAGCTGATTTATAGGCAGACATATTCTAGTATGTTGCTTTTGCTTAGAAGCCTTCTGGATTCGCTCTCAGGCCATTTTACCAGCCATCCAGGATAATGTTTTTGTGAATTTTACTCAGTTTGGTCCAGTATGGATCCATTTTATTTCTCCAGATATATTTACAAATAACATTTGACTTTTCCCCAAAATCAGAGTTGCCTTCATCTTATAAAGATTTTTTACACTTTAGGATATCAAAAATATATACCTAGACTTTAAATAAATGTAATTGTAGCAGATTATAACAATTTTATAATAACTAGATTTTCAGCAACTGTTTAGATCAGCCAGAAACTTGAAAGTAGGCAAAAGAAAACAAAAACAAAAAAAAACTTTGCTCCTACAAAGGTAAAGTGCATGCGCTTTGGGACAGTGAGGAAAATAACGTTCACAAAGCCCCTACACTTTCACCCTGTAGGAGGGTTGCTACTCCTCTTGGCCACGGCTACTGACTGGGTGCAGCTAACCTCCATATAAAAACGGAAAGAGCCTGCGGCCACGCCACTCTAAATGCCCCCCATCCTAGCTGATCTCTAAATGCCCCTGATCCTAGCTGATCTCGGAAGCTAAGCAGGGTCAGGCCTGCTTAGTACTTGGATAGGAGACCACCTAGGAAGACCAGGTTCTGTAGGTATTAAAAAAAAAAAAAATACTAAAAGAACTTCAGCTTACTGAGGCATGGTTAACGAGAGACAGGACAGAAAGAAACTTGGCCAGGAGGGCTTCCTAGTGGTTTTTCTGTGTTGAATGAAAACATAAGTTGCAGTTCTAATCAGATGCCTCCCTTTGTGTGACACTGAGAATATAAGAAGGAATAATATTTTCCAAATAGAAAACAGCTGATCTGTAAATCAAAGTAGACTTTTTAATCTATAACTTAAGGAAAAGATACTGAAGGGGCCTGATACCACATAAGTGTCAAATTTTATAAATTGGTATGAGAACTAAATTCTATAAAAATGGTGTTTTCATGTTGTGTGTGTATGATATGGGTTATTTGGTCTTATTATGCAGGAAATATTGGAGTTTAGTTATATCCAGCTCTTATAAACTGGATTTCTTTTCAATATGTCCAGTGCAACATTAAATAGATTATAAAACGCCATGTTTTTTTGTGAGTTTATATTTGAAGTAGTGGTTTTGTTTGGTTTTGCATTCCATCTGCTATCCTTAATTACCTGTGGTACAGAGTCATTAATTAAACACATTTTCTTATTTTCAGATTGCATTTTGAATAGTTACTAATTTGAAGAAAGAGTTTCAGATGTGTTGTCACCAGAGGGTTATTATATTGCTGTCTGTCGATCGCTGTGCGGGAGGCTCCCAAGCCCCTTGTTTCTGTCTCCTTAACTCCCTTACTCCCTTCGCTTGCCTTTCCTATTTTGCAAAATGCCACCCTTTTGTTTGCGCGCCTTTCTTCTGAGTCCTCCCACTCCTTTTTTATACCACATTTTTACTGCCAGTCGTCTGGTGTTGAATCATTAGCACCAATTGGTAATGTCTAGATTTATTAGAAACAAGCCCATGATTAGTAAAACTCACCTTTTTTCCCAGGACATAGTGTTCATTGTCTCTCCTAGCCTGCAAGTCTTTCGATCATCTTATTTGAGGCCACCTTATTCAGCAGGTATTCAGATTAAAATTTGTGACCCAGGAAAAGTTAAAAATCAAATTTAGTCCCAGATGCATTGGAATACACCTGGTTCACTATTTCATTTATAGCTTTCTTCTAAAGAAGCCATCATTTAAGCCCTCATTTATGATTCGATCTAAAACATGGATAGAGTAACTTGATTTATTCCATGCTATAATAATATAGTAATTATTTGATTATTTCTTCTAATGTTATTACTTAGGTAATGAGAATTATAAATCAGTGAAAAATCAAGTAATTGTCATAAAGATTTAATTTAATCCCTAATAGAACTATGAAGGGTAGTAAAAAACCTCTGTTAGAAAGCCAGTGTTTCAGAATTCAAATATAATTTAACTTGACTCTGAATGCTTTATGGAGAGGACAGATAGATTTTTCTATGGTTATATTTAACACCATGCCATCTGCCCAGTAGATACTTAGATTTATATAGGATTTTGTAGACAACGTTTTTTCACAATAGGCCTTTTAGCATGCTTTGTTTAACTCTTTGAAGCCACCAGACTTTAGAGCACAAATGCAGATTTTCAAAAATTCTCAGAACTAGACATTTATAAAAAATTATATGTAACTGGTGGAAACTATAAAGTCGTATCTTTTTATTAAAAAAGAAACATATACTTATGTAGGTAGTGTACATCATCAAAAGCTTAGATTCATCACATGTTTATGGCATTTGTATTCTTGTTTCCTGTGTAAGGATAAGCATTTCAACGGGATCACTCTTTTTTTCTGCCTCTTTTCCTCTCTAATGCTAGAAACAATTTTTTTTAGTTTAATTTTTTTATTATGGTGACATTGGTTAACGAAATCCAGTAAGTTTCAGGCGTAGAAACAAATTTTTAATTGTTTAAATGAAGTATAAAGTTTGAAGGCAGGATTAAGGTCTAATAATGCAATGTTTCAGATACAGACGATCACAGATGATACAGCATTGCTTATCTGTTCAGACATTGATAAGTCGTTATAAAGCTAAAATTTGGAGAAAGACAATCCTATTCACTCGTTATAAAGACCTCATTGTTGGCCGATCCAATTTGAGGGTAAGCATTGCAATTGAGGGAAGTTTGCAGAGCCTGTTACTGAAAAGAACATATGACTTTGGGTTGAAAATGGGAAAGGGGTCCAAACAAATAGCACTTTGTATGCGCTTCTGATTTTCTGCATGGGAGTTTTTCCTTCTCTGTTATGCGGTTTCCGTTTTGTGTCCAGGAAATAAACATGACGATGGGACACAGAGCGATTCAGAAAATGCCGGGGCTCACAGGCGCTGCAGCAAACGCGCAACTCTCGAGGAGCACTTGAGGCGCCACCACTCAGAGCAAAAAGCTGCCGAAGGCCCCGGCTACCGAGAGGCGGCAGGACCACGCTGTTGTAAGTCAGACCGCTTTTCTGATTGCGTTCGTTGATGGAGACAGTCCCAGAAAAAGAAGGCCATGTTCTTGTGCGCAGAGTGCGGGAATCTCGTGTCAGGGAACTACTTACTCAACACCACATGCAAAACTTGAAAAAACAAAGTCTCCAACAGCAGATGCCAAAGTGGTTTCTTTGTCTTTACAGACTAGCTCTGCGCATCACAGAGGGGGGCATGGTGTTCCACATGGGAAATTGTTAAAACAGAAATCAGAGGAGCCATCGGTGTCAATTCCCTTCCTCCAAACCGCATTGTTAAGAAGTTCAGGGAGTCTCGGGCACAGACCGAGCCAGGAGATGGATAAATTGTTAAAAAATCAAGCTACTTCTGCCACTTCTGAAAAGGATAATGATGATGACCAAAGTGACAAGGGTACTTATACCGTTGAGTTAGAGAATCCCAACAGTGAGGAAGTGGAAGCAAGAAAAATGATTGACAAGGTAAATAATTGAAATTGGGGTACGATGTTAGTTTTTGTGTGGTGTATTTGACTATTGGAAATTATTGGAGAGTCAGCATGAAATGTTCTTGTGCAGTCAGTGGTATTAAACTGTAGGGTTTTGTTAGGGAACTGCAAGGCTAACAAGAAGACCGAAATGCTTTCCAGTTTTATTCTGCTTATATTCTGAATTTGCCCAGATTTCATAGGTAAAGTTCAGTACATTTAAACTGTTTGGACCTTTTAAGTTGTATAAATTTAAGATAGGATTTTTAAATAGTATACTTTGGCCATTCTTACTTTACATTTATTTAAAAACTCAAAAAAAAAAAAACCTAATTTCTATGACTCTGTCAATATTGGCATAATTGTTAGCTGGTAATTATAGTAAACCACAGGTTTCCTGCCTATTAATTTCATGTTGGGAACAGATGAAAATACATGTTTTATCAATTTTGTTCTTTTTTTTTAAATTCTCTTTTTAAATTTTTTATTCACTGCCATCTTTAGTGAGAGAAACGAAGTATATGAAAACAAAATCAGTTTGTTTATGATATTTTGAGTTTAACCGTCATGCCGAGTGAGGCATGATGGTTATTTACATTTCAGACTTGTTCTTTGATGTTATGCATTAATGTGTATACTGATTGTTGTATGGTTTAAAAAATAACGTTCCTCGTTTTTGCTCATGGTAATGGAAAGTTGACTTTAGAATCAGCTGTTTATTTTACCCCCTGGAGGAGAGAAGCTAAGTCGAGCTAAGCGCTGATCTCTTAAGTTCTTGTTGCTCAGTGTGTGAGCTACATGAGCATCACCTGAGAGCTTGTTAGAAATGGACTCTCAGGCCCACGCTAAACACACTGAATCGGAATCTGCTTTAAAAGCAAAGTCTCCGGGTGATTTGTATGCATGTTGGCATTTGAGGCGCACTAGTTAAATGGTGAGTTTACAGAGTGATCTTTCAGGGAGGAGACAAGATAACCCTTTGGGATGCGGGATGATTATTAGAACTTATGTTTACTTTTAATTTCATAGTTTTTATTTCCATTTTGGAGTGTGTTCTATAGTGCACACGATCTATTATTGTATTGCTATACATATGTAATATCTAAACATATAGTTATTGAGCACATGCCCAATTTTTTTTTTTACTGTTGAGGTGTATAGCTCCAAACTTTTGAGCCTTGTTAGTGTAAGAAATAGATGTTACGTGATCAATGTTATGATAGTTGTTAATAAGAGAAGGATAGCAGGTAAATTGAATAAAGCGAGTTTTCTGATTATATTAGAGGAAATCTAAAGACACAGTTTTAGCATAAAAAAAGACTCAGTAAAAAATAAAAGGTTTTGAAAAATAGAATGGCAAGAAGTTTTAACATTAATTTTATCCTCTTATACTTTCATTTGGTTTATAGATATTTATAGTGATAGATATTTTCTCTATTAAAATATTCTTTTACAGTAAGAGATTATATTATAGTATTTAAGAACATGAACACTTGTAGGCAGACAGATTTGGGATCAGGTATAAAGTGCATTCACTAGATATGTGCCCTCAGGAAAACTAATCTCTTTAAGTCTCTATATCTTTTTGCTCTGAAATGGAAGCAATTTCACTAGGTTATGAGAAGAATTTAATAAAGTATATAGAATGCTTATCACAACCTGTCTTATAATAAGAGGTCTGTAAATGTTAGCTGTGTTATTACCCTTATCAGGAGTTTCTACTTGTGGATCTCTACACAGGGCACTAATAAATCCTGGGAAGTTCTTTCAGCCCTGAAAGGGTCAAATCTGAAGCCGAGTGGAAGTTCCAGCTTAGCCAGACAGCAGAAAGCTGAGCGAGGAGTCACTGTCGCAGATGCGACTCTGTAGGCAACTGCCGGACAGAGAGAGTGATGTCCACCTGCTGTCTGTAATTATTAAAAGCATCTTGTTTTTCATTCTCAGAAAGAGTCCCAGTTTCGATGACAAATTATGTGGTCACACTATGGATAGAGACAAGATTTAAAACAGGATTCATGTAAGGGAGTAATGGCAGTATGTGACTCAGTAGGTAGTCCAGAGTCATTCTCAGTTTGTATAAACCAGAAAGCAAAGCTGAAACCATAACTGTAGGGAAAACCAAGAGTCTCTACATTATCTCGTGATACCAAAGAAAAAGCTGATGCTCTGCTAGCGGCAGCTAGAGCTAGAAGGCGAGTTTGGGCCAACCAGAGTCAGGCTCTGGGGGAACGAAAGCAGGGACGCAGGAGTCAGATGTCTGGAGACAATGAAGCACAACCCATGGGTGTGGGAACAGAAAAGCAAGAACAGCCAGAATCAAGGCAGAAGGACTTTGGGTGGAGTAAATACAGGCATCATATCGGATGGCCGGGTGACTCAGTAAAAGCCATCCACTTTCTCACTTTTAAAGTTAGGGTATGTGGGACGGACCTTGGGGCCATCAGCTCTCTGCATCTAAATTTAATTGTTGTTTAGTCCTGAAAACTTTTGTGTGGTTTATTTCCTTTTCCGTCTGTCATGTGAGCCCTGGTTTATTTTCATGGATTTATTCATTTGACAACCTTTACTCAGCATCGACTATGTGCCAGGCTCTGCGTTAGGCGAGAGACATTCAAATTGAAAAGACAGAGCTCTTCCCTCCAAGAAATGAGTACGTAGAGAGGGCTGGAACTACACAAGTAAAAACATACAATTAAAAATTGTATGATGAATGTTTGGATAGACAAACCACGGAGGAGGGATCCCGGTAACTTCCAGGAGATCTTAGGTTCCACATCCCTTCCTCAGAGAGGTCCTTAGCTGTGCGATCTAAAGAAACCTCTAGTCACTGTCATATTGGCTGGCTTCATTGTTTATTCACTTCCCACTCCACCATGACACACACAGGATTGTAAACGTCATGACTGCTAGTGCCTGGCATTTTATATATTCTATAAAAAACTGAATTTCATTGCCAACCGAGCTCATTTTGAAACCAGTGGAATTAACCCCTCGCAGGCAGGGTAAGGTAGAGTTCTCAGCGCGGGCTCTGTGTTGGAAGTATGGGAGGCAGAGGACTTGTTCAGAGGACCGCTGTGGCTTTTAGGGAGATGAGATTGGATTAGACAGCAAAGGCCTTTTGTATCATACTAAGGACTCTAGATTTTTTACTGCTAAAGGCAGTGAGGAGTCATTGAAAACTTTTAAGTAGGGCAGTGATGATCTAATCACTGTCAGAAGCGTGAAGAGTGAATTGAAAATCAGAAAGGCCAGAAGCAGAGAAGGCAATTAAAAAGCTGCTGACACGTCCAACAGTCAGTTGAATGTAAATGTCTGGATCTTAGATAAAGGTCTAGGCTAAAATACTAATTTGAGAATTATTAGAGTAATTGAATGCAAAATATCAAATGAGTTCACCTAAAAGGATATATAGATTGAGAGGAGACAAAGTATGAAATTCTTAGCAACACCAACACTAGGAGACAAAGGAATAGGAGTGAACAAAAGAGGCCAAAAAGACTCAGCTGAGTAAGAGAAAATAGCATCTTGGAACAAGAACAGAATCAAAAAGAAGTGAATAACACAGAGAATCACATGTTACACTGATGTTGTTTGGTAAGTTCTGAATGCCTTTTTCGTCTTTCCTCAAAATACATTGTATTCCATGGCCCAACGAAGAGAAGCAAAACATATTTGTGTCTTAACTTGGAAGAAGTTGCATACAGTTAAAATAGGACCTCTTTAGAGAGGTCACCAAGCTGAAATGTCATATCTGGGTTGTAGTTAAAAGGTAGTGAGAGGTCCCTTCCCCAGCCCCCAGTTAAGGGTTATATAGCATTTGGTTTTATTTTTATGTTGCGTGTTTGTCAGTAGGTGACCTTATTTTATGCGTTGTCTCAAAATTTACTTCATGTACAACGTTAATTTCATAAATGCCTATTACTTGTAAAGATCTTGTAAGTTTTACATCTAAGCTTACATGGAGATGCACTATAATAAGTGCTGTTGACTGCCTGGGTTAAAGGTAATTGTCTTCCACGATAATGATGCTCTCCCCCTGCCCTCACTCCTTTGACATCCCTGTCATACCTGGGGAACCCATCATAGTACCAAGAGTACCAGTTTCTTCACCCAGCTTCTCTATCAGAACCAGTCACTGCTGAGGGAAGAGGAGGACGTTGTCAGGGCTACCACCGGCCTTCCAGAAATGAGAAAAACGTGTGGTAAGAACAGAACGCTAAACAGTACACGAACAAGAAAGTAGTTGGTCATCGTAGAGGACTTAAGGCTCTGTTATTTGAAATAAAAGCGTTTCTCCATTCCATACATTTCATACCATAGACCATTTCTGCCAGACAGTTTTCCTTTCCCAAGCTTCGATTCCTTTCCATTGTGGCAGCGTATTTCCCTCAAAATGCCTCTTACTGGCATACTCTTCTCTCATGGGGCCTTGGTACCCGTCAGTGCTGGTTCTATAGGCAACAGGTGATAAGAAACAGTCCAGAACCAGGAGAACTATAACAAGACTAGGAACACACATGAAGAACGTCTGCAGCGATGGGTCAGACAGCCCAAAGAAAGTCAGTGCCGGGAACCTGGACCCAGGTGTCAGCGGTTCGGAAGGGGATATTCCAAACCCTCAAGTTCTCAGCGAGGTATTAGATCAGATCCAAGCCAGAGCCAAGGGAACCATGATAAACTAGAGGCAGAATCTAGGTAGCCGGTGCCAGGCAGAACACAGGAGGGCGGCGTGTCTGAAGCGTACTCAGACGTAAAATGAGGCGTGTGGGAGCTGAAGGCGTGGGGGTGTCAGGTGAGCGCCTTGAGTAGTCAGAGAAGGCCTTGTTGACAGGCAGCATTTCGACTTGGACTTAACACTTTTTCTACTTCCTGCCAGTCCAGAAACAATCCAAGTTAATGGGCAATAGTGGTTCTGAAAAGATAAATTTGGACAGCTTGATTTTTTTTTATATGTACTAATCTTTTTTCTTGTCCTCTATTCACTGGACAATTTCAGAAAACTTTTTATTTGGAGAATTTACTTCCAGTCACTCCGACTGATGCTCCTCTCCCCTTCCTTGCACGACAGAGCCTTCCTGGGTGCAGGAAACCCTTTCCTACTATGTTAATTCCCAAAGCTTCACAAGGTAACTCTCGCCTTTGTTCAGTCAGAAGCTAACGGGTAATAGCTTTGCCCCGTTCTCCTCTATGATTACGTGAGACCTCATTTATGTTCCTGCTTAAGGGGCTCTCCGCTTAGCGTGCCCTCGGGCTAGGAAGCTCCCGTGTGTTTCTGCGAGCCCAGCTCCTCCTCATACCTCGCAGAGGCTTTCTCCAGCCTCCTGTCTGCAGCAGCGCCAGCATTCACTTCTCGTACCTCCATCGGATTGCCATGTTTTATTTTCTTTATAGCACTCACTGCTGGCTAGTTCATTTTCTGTTCGTCCTTTCCAGAGTAATCTGATTTGTCTCCATAACTTCTCTATTTCTTGTGCCTAGAACAGTCAGTGTCTGGCATGTAGTAGACACTCATTATCTTTTGAATGACTGAGAAGGAACATTTATGATATGCTTTTTCATATTTGTCAATTTTTTTGTGTGGCTAGCTATATATTAACTAATTTATTTTGATAAATTTATACATGGATCAAATCCAATCAGGCTTCCACAAACAGGTTTTCCTTTTATTTTTATGTTCTGAAACTAGTTTATTATCTTGAGCCTAAGGTAACTTTTAAAATATGTAATTTAAAACCTTGTATAGCTTAGCTTTATAATAGTAAATATGAAAGCTGCAAAAGAATATAATCATGTCAGAAAAAGTGTGTAAATTTCAGGGGAATTGCCTTGATTAGTAAAAGACTAGTGATACCATTGAGTTTCTAGCAAAACTTTACTAATGACTTAGCACCTAAAAATCTTCTTGGCAAGAAAAGGATAAGATGGTCATTGCTGAGCAGCCAAATTTTAGGAATGAAAGGAAGGAATGTATAACAAAGGAGAAGATTTGGACATTTTAACTATAGAAACATTAGATTGGGTTTGAGCATAATTTGAAGATATGAAAGAAGGATCTAATAGCAAAAGAATGCTAAACAGTGATGGGAAGGGAAGAGATTAGGATGTAATGCTCCTGAGGAATGGGAAGAACTAAGGACACGGGATAGGTTCAGGGAGAGGGCAGATGTTGGAAAGCATGCGTTTACCCAGAGGGAGGGTAAAGGAAGAAGATAAAGCCAGATGGTGCCTTTTCTTAAAAAACGGAGGAAAAATTCACATGGCATTCACCATTTTAGCCAGTTAAAGTGTACACTTCAATGGCTTTTAGTACATTCATGAAGCTGTGCAATCATCAGCACTGTCTAATTCCAGGACATTTTAATCACCCCCGAAGGAATCCCAGACCCTATAGCATCCCTTCCCATCCCCCTCCCTCAGCCCCTGGCAACCACTCGTCTACTTTCTGTGTCTACAAATGTGCTTATTCTGGATATTTCATATAAATAGAATCATGCAATATGTGTGACCTTTCGTGACTGGCTTCTTTGGCTTAGGTATCATTTTCAAGGTTCATCCATGATGCAGCATGTATTAGTACCTCATGCCTTTTTATGACGGAATAATATACCATTGTGTGGATATACCGCATTTCATTTATTCACTCATCCATTGGGCTATTTCCACCTTTTGGCTATTGTGAATAATGCCGCTGTAAGCATTTGTATACCATGCGAAATCATAAAATGTCTCTCCTACCTCCACCTTGAGCTCTTTTTTCTAACAATCTTGTCTAAATTTTACATTTAAAAGTTGATTACAAATATGTTATAAAAATTCTGTGTTAAACATTTGCAGCTTTTTCTGCTACTGAATTTTAAGGGACTCTTAAAATTAAATTTAGAATTTCAAGGAAAATTATAGGTTCAAAAACATTCTCCTCTGTCAAGTAAGCCTGATTCTGCTTCCTGACATTAATGGCTAGAATCCTGCACAGTTCTTAAAGTAATTATGTGTCAGGCAGTTTTTGTTGGCTGTGAGAACCTCTGCTGTCAGTTCAAACTGGTAGAGACCCTGCTTTGCTTCCCTGGGGAATCCGTGCTCGCTGAGGAAAATGTGCTGTGCTGAGGATGAAACTGGACACATCTTTACTTAGACGCTTCGATACAATCGTGTGCCAACTCAGCATTCTTCAGTTTTAAAATAAGGCCACAGAGCTTCATATTTAACCTACCATTGGGTTTCTCGTTCCTGTGGAAAAAATGATTTAATTTCAACTGATTTGGGAGTTTTTTTAACTCATAAATTAAGGACCCTTGCTACCGAATTTACCATTTTGCTCTACATTTGCATCACGTGTCTGTATACCTAAGGCCTCCCCCGCCCCCGCTGTGCTCTGCCCCTGTTGCAGTAAGCACTCCCCCTGTATTTGATGTTACCAGATGCAGTTTAACCTCTCTTTTCAAGTTTTCAGTAGGTGCAAAAGTTTCCCCCATAAGAGCTGACCCTGTATTCTTCGGTTTGACATAATTCCATTATTCCCTCCTCCTCAGCCCTCCAATTTCAGAATTAGAAACTGAGGCCATTTTCTGTACAGTCTGAGCTTTTAAATAATAATGACATAAACGAAGTCCAAGTTTCATAGACTTTGTTTATATTGTACCTACAAGTTCTTTACCATCTGAAAAATGTTTAGGTTTTTTTGTTTTTGTTTTTGTTTTAAATCTAAAAGTATAAGCTGGTTCTTACAGAAGTTGTGTTTTAACTACGGAGTACTCCTGCATGGTTCAGATGACAGTCTCTCTTTTTCCTTTTTTATAAGCTCCTATATTAGACCTCAGCTCAAGAGCAAGGACTAAGTCACATAAAACCATCCCTCGGTATCTGCAGGGAATTGGTTCCAGGACCCTTCGCAGATACCAAAATCTGAAGATGCTCAAGTCCCTTACGTAAATGGCATAGTATTTGCGTGTAACCTAACATATCCTCCCACGTACTTTAAATCATTGCAAGGTTACATAGACTACCTAATGCAATGTAAATGCTGTATAAGCATCCCTATACTGTATTGTTGGGGAAGTAATAAGAAGAAAGTCTATGTGTTCGGCATATGCAACCATCGTACACCTGACTACGTAGTACAGGTCGGCAATGTAACTTTTTTTTTTTTTTTACCATTTTTAATCCACAGTTGGTTGACTGTATATTTTTAAATCCTCTGTGGTGGTGTGGCTAGCACTGTAACCTACAAATAGTGTTATAACTGATCAACAGGTGGTTAAACTGTTTCGAGTAATCACCGAGATGATAGACGCAGAATTCCAAGGTGCGATGATTATGCAGATACCACGCACACATGTGCCAAGGAGAAGACTGAGAACATGGTCCATGACTCTTGGAGTGGGGCGGTGAGGGAGGGGCTCTCTTCCTACTCTCAACCTAGAGGCCGTGGTAGGGGTCACGGGTCACTCTTGAAAGTAGAGACGCATCTCCCTGGATCAAGGGAGCTGTGGAAGAGAGCACGTGAAAGCCACCCCTCACCCCTAAGATGAGCCTGCCAGGCCCAGAGAGTTCAGATAGTACGAGTTCCTATTCCCGTGTCACTCCTCCCTTTGCTCCCACCTTGGGGCGGGGGGTTCTGTTACAGAGGAAGCATAAAAATTAGATGGCATCTGATCGCACTCTCTTCTTCTAGCTGAATGAAAAACTCACACTTTGTACTATATCAAATTGGGGGTTTGACGGCGCCCAGGTCAGAGTGGGGAGGAGGAGTAGATCGTGAGCCGGGGTTAGCGTCCTCATTTGGGACACCTCTGAGCCATCTAGGGGAGAGGTGACAGACAGGTGGGCAGCTGTCTATTGCTAGAAATTGGAGCGAGGCCTCGGATGTGGGTGAAGTCAGTGAGAGACCAAATCGAGAATGAAAAGATGAGAAAATCTGGCAAACTTGGTCTTTGCTTTGAGCAGCTTTCAAGTTCTGTCCAACTCTTAGGTTGTATGTCAGATTATATGTACTTTTTTATTTTTTATGCTTTTTTTAAATGTGAAAAGTATACATTTAAAATACACAGACAGTATAAACTACGTGTATCCTCGTTTTCACATGAAAGTTATCACAAATGGAGGTTTTTGTACCTAAACACAAAAAGGATGATTATGAATTTCAAGGTGCACTAGTTGTTGCTATCATTCGTTTTTCAAAGCACTATCAACAATATAGGGATGAACTTGGAAGTCTCCTTTCTCCATGCATTGGTACTTCAGGCTCTATCACTTATTTGGATAATAGATACTTGTTTCTTCTCTGACAGACACATGCATAGCTATCGCTCATACTTTAAAGGGACCCCTAGGGTGTCACCTGACTCCTCTTTCTGTGCTGCGTCCACTCCTCTTCCCTGAGAGCATTAATTACTTCTCTGTGTGTGTATCTTTGGTTATCACTTCAAAACAGTGTCAGAAGTGCTTTGGAGAGACTTATTTTATTTGAAACTGCTGGTGCTTAGATGTTTGAGGACATCAAGTTTAGGAGTCCATTTTGAGTATGGATTAGATTTAAAATCCCCACATCAGGAAATCACTTAAGGTGATTTGTAAATTGATGTACCAAAGAGATGCAACTTGCAGGTAATCATTCATGTGGTTATTTTTATCTTTTACTTCCAAACTTGAGTTCGATGTTTTTCTAGTAGCAATGTTAAAAATAAGGAGATAAACTTCAGTAAATGAAGAGTTCAATGAATTGAGTTAGAAAATTTTTAATTTTATTTTAAGATAGTCACAAATAATTTGAGTAGCTCTAATTTGCCTTCTGTACAAGTGGGGTTAAAGGCAGAGCACATAGAAACACGTACTTAGTATTTTTACTTCTCGTTATTAAACTTGCTAATTCTAATGTTTAGCAAAATGATGCAGGTTTGTTTTCCTTGACTTAAAGTTTATATATACTTTGCTCTTAAAATAGGTAATTTGAATACTGAATGAGTGGTTCAAGAGACTATTAAATCATAATTCTTGAAAACTATAGTTATATTTGAATTAAATGTTAAGTAATAAGGCCATCTAGTGGTAAAACTCTCAAATTTTAGTTATTTTGAAAATCTGCTATCTGCCTTACAAAACATGGACTTCAGAACTTAGTAGATAGATGTATTATCATTAAAACGTTTTCTAGAAAGTACTTTAAACAAAGGTAATTTTCCCTTTTTGTAGAAAACGAATTCTTTGTGTATGCTCTAAAGCTCCTTTCTACGCAGTTCAACCATATAACATTTTTCTCAATTGTAATAATTAGAGCCACAACTAATACCTGTAAATAATAAGCATTGGGAACAAAGTAGACTCTGGAATTTTAAAGTTTATGTAGTTAAAACCTTCCTCCAGTCTCTTCAGCAAAATCGGGGCTTATTACGAGCCAAGAAATGAGTAAGACTCAGGTCCTGGCTATAAAAACACAAGGCTGCCAGTCTGTGTATTTAGAATATTTCGAAAGTGTTGACCATAGACAATCTGCTTATTCAAAACACTGATCTGTGTGAGTAGACCCAGAAATCTGCATTTCAAACAAAGGCTTTTGAATGGTTTTTAGGCCTATATAATCTAAGAATTATGTTATACCCTATACAAAAAAAAATCATACAATAAAATCTGTTACTTGAGAACTTAGAAAATTATATGTATAAATTTAATTCATATGTAAATGTTAAACATCTGTTAGGGGAGGAACACATAAAATCAGTCCTATGTTTATAGTTTTCCAACATGCTTCTTAAGAATAGTAGAGCAGAGACAAGCTGAAAGCAAGCTGAAGTGGTACTGTTTTTTTAACTCTTCATCATTACAATGTTTAATATTATTAACACCTTTTAACAAATGAAATGTAATATTCTGAATATTTTGTATTATCAAACAGTACATTTGCTAAATATTAAGAAAGGATAGTTACATTTACCCAAGCTGCCACTGCCCTGTGTTCCTCTTCAGCTGTCATTCCATGGGAATGTTATCTTGTCATTAAAACAAGTTTTCTCTCATTATCGAAATTACCTATTGAAATTAACTTAGAATATCTTTATTTGCCTTTGAAGTTATTGACAATATTCTCATATTAATCAGGCTTTTCATTTATAAAATGATTTTCTCCTCCTAGGTGTTTGGAGTAGATGACAATCAGGATTATAATAGGCCTGTTATCAATGAAAAGCATAAAGATCTGATAAAAGATTGGGCCCTCAGTTCTGCTACGGTAGTAATGGAAGAAAGGAAGCCACTGAGTACACCTGGGTTTCACAACTCGGAGGTATACATCTCTCCCTCGTACTTAACTTTGTATATGCATAAGATGTAAATTTTTATTGTTTGCAATTAAGTTATTGATATGTCTCCTGTATAGTTCTTCTAAAAACTAAATTCTCACAAATTATTTGTTTCTAATTAAAGCCTAACATTGTTTTTACAGTAATTCCATTTCAGATTTTTATTATGTTCTTTTAAATTAATAGTTTTTTGTCAGTGAGGGAAAATGTTAACTTTCAGTAAGCAGTTGATAAGCTATGCGCTCGCTACTCTGGTTGGCATATGACAAAAAATATACACAGCTGATGCTTTCTAGGTCAGGTATTTGGAATGAAAAAGACCTGTCTTACCAAGAAACGTATGCAAGGTAGTACCAGATGGCTAGAACTTATCAACCCAAGTAAGTACAGCCAAGGATGTGATTAGAATAACGTGAGATAATCAAGGATGGCTTGGTGCAGATAGTTACAGAGTCGGTGTGGTATGGCAGAGCTAGAAAGACCAGAGCTGCCATGTCTAACGGGATGCCTTTGACTCAGTCCCTTCCCCTCCCTTATCTTCAGTTTTCTCATCTCCCTCTATAAATGGTGTTTTTAGTAAGATCTGCTTACAGGGAGTTTAATAAAGTGTATAAAGCACCAGCACAGTAATTGTCTGAGATCGGTGCACATAACAAATGATAATTTCCTTATTGGAAATTATCTTAGTATTTCATTTCACTCTGGTGTGTCCAAAAGAAATCTAAAAAATGCATGTAATTTTTTATTTTTAATTATAATTTTATATTTTAATTGTACTTTATTTTCAATTATAATTTATTCAGATAATAAGAACTAACATTCAGTGGAAGCTTTCTGTGTACTATTTTACCAAGAAGGAAACTCAAGTAGATAGTAATTAACTTGGCCAAGGTCTTAAAACTAGTTCCTTGTGGAGTCAGAATTTGAACCTGATGTCCTGACTCATTCTCTTATTCACGTGATACTGCTTCTCAGGAAATGAGTTAATTTAAAATATACAAATGATAAATATAAAATATAAATAAAATCTTAAGGTATAAGTAAAACAATATAAATAAAGTGTCATATGAACTGTAAATAAAACATTTTTTATAGACAGGTAAATATACCTATATGTTAAAATTTTCCCTTTATGGCCAGCCAGTTCCTGAAATGTCAAAGCAGTTACTGTAGTTTCGTATTCTTTTTTCCCCCTTGATCTTAGAGAATTTGTGCTTAATTTACTTATGGAAAGCAAGTGATATTTATTCAATATTCTTATTAATCTAGGAAGGGTTCTGGTGAATGTGAGCTTAAACAGACTCCCTCTTCTCTCTTTCCTCTTAACCCATATCAAGTAAAATTTGTACATAGCCCCAGTATGTATGTGCCTTTGAAGAAGTCACCTAAACAGGCTGTTAGAACCGTTTCACAGAATGGTTCTACATAAGTGTGTGCCAGTGAAACCCACTCAGTGTGGCCATTCCTAGCGTGGTGTAAATGGCTGTGGTACCTCCTCCAGTACTCAGAACTGTGGGCACAAAATCATGAAAGGAAATCTGAGGATTCAGCAGGCTTGGTATCCTTAGGCTTCATTGTATGTATATCATTCTATATACTTACTATTTTAACCCATTATTCTTGAAATCATATAATATATAGTCTGTATGAAATATTTACTTCATCAGTTTTTAGCCTGACATCATTAATACAGTAAATCTGACACTTTTAATAAAATGTTGTCATTCTAGTTTCACTGTTAAGGCTTGGCTTAGAATTTTAGTGAGGAAACCATTTTTTTCTATACTCCCTAGCTTTTCCATTTTAACTGCCTAGATGGCCTGGTCGTAAGGATTACCATTATATGTCTGTCCTTAAGTCTGCGGAACCATACCATGAATTAAAGTCCATTTCACCCTTAACTATGAAGGTTTAAAGAGCACTCATCGTAAGGACAGATCTAGACGTGGGCTGGTCCAGGTTCAGACTGATTACAGAAAAGTTTTTAAAGGTTGTGATTTCTACCTCTTTCTGAAAATATTTAAGTGTCATGGAAAGACGTGTAAAGCTTTCCGGCTTGTTTTTGAAATCCCCGGAACACGTGTGCTGGCAGATGTAATGCCCCTTGCGACATTGGCACCATCTGGTTCCGGGAAACACGGGGAGGTGGGAGGACAGCGGAGGGGTCGCCCTGCACCCACCGGCCCGGGGCCCAGAGCCGAACCCTCTCTGCCGCTGTGACCACGAGGACGCGGTGGTCCACCCAGCTCTCCCCAGCAGAGTAAATTTTAAGCTCCAAGAGTTTATTTTAGTGCCATCGTTAGTCATTAATAAGTTGAGAACATTATACTACATTCACAGCAGTAATAAAATTTTGCAGTTAATAGGGGTACCTAGAGAAACTTTATTTTATATGAGGAAATTTAATAAATGATAATATAGCAATAAGAACTTTAAATACTGCTTTGTATGACTGGTTAATGTGACTAAGTGGAATTCTGTTTTCACAGGAATCAGGTTTGACCAGACTGTATTATTTTATCTTATTTTTCTCATTTAGGAAGGCACATCTTCATCTGGAAGCAAGCGTTGGGTCTCACAGTGGGCTAGTTTGGCTGCTAATCATACAAGGCATGATCAAGAAGACAGGATAATGGAATTGTCTGTACCTGTTTCTTTAGAGAATGGTATTTTCTCTTGTGTGTGTGTCTGTGTGAATCATACATCAGTCTTTAAAAAGCAAACTAAATCTTTACTGAGAGCTAGTTATTAATTAATAATTATTATTAATTATTAATAGTTATTAATAATTTACTGATAAGTAAATTAAACCTAAATAAAACATTTTTATTACCTTTAAATTACATCTTTGTGAATTTAAATATAGTTTCTTTAAAAAATATAATTTATGCCTCTAATGATATTATTAATTCAGTTAATTATGTTGTTAATTAAAAATAAAACCCTCAAGGAGAACTTTTATGTGGCATTTATCTGTGTTTTTAACTTTGTTATCATTAGAAATAGAAATGGAAATTTAGTTTGTCTCTGGCTTATGACACCCCAAAAATCTGGCTTAGGAATTTTATAAACATTAGTCAGCGATTATTTGAGCAAGTTACTTGACAGTATACTAGAAAAGTTATATCATTTATTAAGCAGAAATTATAGAAGTAATTGATAGTATTACCAGAAATCTTTGGAAAGACAGAGTGATTTGCAGATTGGTTCACAGAAGCTTGGGAAACAGAAATCAGGTAGAAGAGCTAGGTACATTTAGAAAAGAATCCACTCTAAAATTATTAACTATTATCTGTGGAAAGCAAAATTCTACCCTTGTCATAAGAAATAATAGACTGCTTGGCCTTCATTATCCCATTCCCTGTTCTAAGTGAGTTTTTTTAGATAAGCTGATAATCTACTTAAATCTAAAGTGTTCTTGTGAAACATTCATTGAGTGTGAGTTAAGAGCAGGACAGTGTGAGAGATGCTGGGAAAATACAAAAAGAAAAATAGCTATTACATTTTAGATGCTTCAAGTAGCACTAAGGAGATAAGACATGCAAAATAAGATAACATATGGGTAATTGCTAAATTAAAGTTAAATCAGTAAGTTTAGTTATTTTCTTGCATCAGAAACATTGTATTGCTATGAAATTTACATGCTAAACTTTTAGCATTATAAAGGGAACCTACAGAAGCTGTATCTAGCATCTTTTTCCCACTTGTCTTCAAAAGAGTAGAATTCTTTATATGTTAATTTATATTTTTCTGAAAAGATATATTCCTTTTTTTTAGAAACATTCTATTTATTCAGGAAAATCCTCAAGTATTTTAAATTCTCTCCATGGAAACATGAAAGTATTTACTTTCTCACTGGCTTTTACTTATTAAAGAAAATGATCCTATATTTCCAAATGAGGCCTTACTATACTAGACAACCATAATTTAAAATCCCTCTATAAAATTATGACAGGTCCTGTCACTTTTTTTCATACTTATAATTTTAAAAATATTGTAATGAGCTCTGAATTTGATTTTTAGAAAACCTTGTTAAAGTCCTCTATTTTCTATTTTACTTAGGAAATCCAGCTTGCCATTCTTTCAGGTAGATGATAATGCTTATTAAAAACTAAGTATATTCTTCTTCTTTACTATATAATTGAAAGTATAGCAAATAAACTGTGTATTAGTTATTCTCTGTGCGATTCTATAATAATACAAGTTAGAGCCTGTTGTCTTGAGCAAAACTTAGAGGATAGGATAAGTTGCAAAAGCAAAAATGAACACAGTGAACTTCCCTGCCACAGAACACATCAAAAGTAAAAGAGAGCAGCAGGTGTAGGTTTCTGATCAGATAACCCAAGTTTTCATCCCATACTGTTTGCTTTCCTGACTCCCCTATCAGTAATCTGCCCATTTGTGCACTTGGCATTACACTTGCTTGTCAAGTTACTCTGTCACAATGCTGGCTTATTTATTCAAAGCGTTATTTTATACTTAAGCCATTTCTTCACTTACACTTCAAAACCTAATGCAATATGATATACTTTTCATTTTTATTTTTTGCCCTAATTCCTTTTTTGTGGTTTTACTTTCTAGATGCAGATATCAGCGAATCCGGCATTTCGTGAGAAGCAGCAGCTCAGCAACTTCCGTGGCTGGTCAGGGAGAGCGACGGAGACGGGCCCTTCCCCAGCTTCCAAATGAAGAGAAGGCTCTGGAGAGCTCCAGAGCAAAGGTTATGGCACAGAGGTCAGAGATAGGAGAAAAACAAGACACAGAACTTCAGGAGAAAGAAGCACCAACACAGGTATACCAGAAAGATAAACAGGATGCCGACAGAGCTCTGAGTAAAATGAACAGGGCAGTAAATGGGGAGACGCTTAAAACTGGGGGAGAGACTAAGACCCCGCTGCACTTAGGCAGCTCCCCTTCTGGAAAGGAGAAAAATGAAACCGAGAAGGAAGCTTCTTTGGTAAAGCAAACATTAGCTAAAATTCAGCAACAAGAATCAAAGGAACAAGCACAGTGGACACCTAGTAAATTATCTTCAAAAAACGTTTTAGGTCAGATAGAGAGATGTAGGGAGGAATCTTTGAAACAAGAGTCACAGCCTCAAGAAAAAATTCCAGGACATTCTGCAAGCAAAGGAGAAAGGGTTATACAAAATGAAGGCAAGCGGAGAAAAGCTGAGGAACTTCTGAAAAGTCACAGTTCAAAGGGAGGAGACAAGAAGGAATCCTCCAAGTCATTAGTGCGACAGGGAAGCTTCACTATAGAAAAACCTAGCCCGAACATCCCCATAGAACTTATTCCCCACATAAACAAACAGCCGCATCCACACCCCCTTCTTTGGCGCTCACGTCCGCCAGTAGGTTGAGAGAGAGAAGTGACTCCATGGATACTGATTCTAGTATGGACACTACCCTTATTCTGAAAGACACCGAAGCAGTGATGGCCTTTCTAGAAGCCAAACTGCGTGAAGATAATAAAACTGACGAAGGCCCAGAAACTCCCAGTTACAACAGAGACAACTCTATTTCACCAGAATCTGATGTGGACACAGCGAGTACCATCAGTCTGGTTACGGGAGAGACCGAAAGAAAGTCAACCCAGAAACGAAAGAGTTTCACTAGTCTCTATAAAGACCGGTGCTCCACGGGGTCTCCTTCCAAAGACGTCACAAAGCCATCAGCTGGCGCTAGGGAGAAAACAGAGAAGAAAACAAAAAGTCGTTCCTCAGATGTCGCTTCCAGAGCAGACGGTCGTAAATTCGTACAGTCCAGTGGAAGGATGAGACAGCCTTCGGTGGATTTAACAGACGACGACCAAACCTCTAGTGTCCCCCATTCTGCTATCTCTGACATCATGTCATCCGATCAGGAGACTTACTCTTGTAAGCCTCATGGAAGGACTCCACTTACCTCAACTGACGAGCATGCGCATTCCAAACTGGAAGGGAGCAAAGTGACGAAGTCTAAGACTTCTCCCGTGGCACCTGGCTCGGCCAGCAAGTCGACCACTCTTCCTCGGCCACGGCCTACGAGGACTTCCCTCCTGCGTCGAGCACGACTGGGTGAGGCTTCAGACAGTGAACTTGCTGATGCTGACAAAGCGTCTGTTGCTTCTGAAGTGTCCACAACAAGTTCAACGTCAAAACCTCCCACAGGAAGGCGTAACGTCTCTAGGATTGATTTGTTGGCTCAGCCTCGTAGAACAAGGCTTGGCTCTTTATCAGCCCGCAGTGACTCTGAAGCAACAATCTCTAGAAGTAGTGCCTCTTCACGGACAGCAGAAGCCATCATCCGAAGCGGAGCCAGATTAGTACCTTCAGATAAATTTTCTCCTAGAATTAGAGCTAACAGTATCTCTCGACTCTCAGACTCCAAGGTCAAAAGTATGGCCTCAACGCATGGCTCTCCTTCAGGTAAATTGGATCCAGAGTTTTTATGATATTAGCACATTTATTTTATGTTTTGGGACTCCTTTTTTAAAAAATGGGAGTATTCCTAAAATAGACAACAGAAAGGTTATTGTATAGAGGGTTTTTTTCCCTATAAAAATCATCTTATTTAGCTTAGTAAATAGACAATTCAGAAGTTACACACACTTCCAATTAATGTCCTGGAGCAAATCAGTGTTTTCAAAATTAGAGGTACATTGAACTGATTTAGGGGTTTTAATTGTCTAGCTGGTGAGATATCTGGATTTCTATGTCAATATTAGATTAGGAATTATCTGGTTTAAATAATAGGAATTAACATTGTGCTTATAAAAGCAGGTGTTTACCTTTTAAATCTCACCTAATCCAAAGCCCTTACGAACCTGAAGAAAAGCAGTTTATGTACCCTTTATGACTCCTTTCAGAGCTAAATGAAATATTTTACCCTTTTTTACCCTTAATTAACCCTATTTATTTTGAAATGTCTCAGATACCTTATTTATACTTTTAATAGTTAAATCTGTTTATGGTTGCAACAGGTGAAACTAATTTTTAATTTATTTCAGTGGAAGAAGATGGATTCATGAGATAATCACTAAGCACATACGGGTCAAACTGGCTGTAGAAATTTAACTGGTTTTGAGCATCATCTCGTTAAAGCACCATTATATTATTAACTATAGTAATTAGCTGTCATTGAATGTAATCTTTACCAAAGCTACTTATTCCTCACCAGGATTTAATTACTTCTGGCATATCTGTTTGTTTATACACTTCATATTCAGAGCTGAAGCCAGTGAGGATACATGGGTGACCAAGGAGTACTGAGACAGATATCTGTGTGTGTCCTGTAAACATGGTCTCATTACTTCATAATCAGCCTCCTGTGTGGGTGTGGCCGGACAGGCCGCTGGTGGGGGCCAGCTGTGAGGAGACTTGAGGATTTGTTAGTCCTCACTCAGCAAGCATCTCAGTGAGCCCAAAATACTGAGTTGAGAGTGAGGGCAAAGTTGGTATGCAAGCTCGTCTCTCTGTATTTACGTCTACCACGATAATAGCCTATAAGCCCCAGAACTAACAGTACTGTGTGGTTTTTTTGAGGGGGAGGGTCGTTTTTACTTTTTACTCCTCCGTTCCCTTCACTGCTGCTCTCTCCACTCCGTGCATATTTCCATCTCTCTCCTGGTTAGTGGATGTGGTCGTGAGGGACATAGTGTGCACAGGCTGAAGACAGATGACATAGAATCATGTTTCCAAAAAGAATAGGTGGTATTTTTCTTACCACCCCTTGTTTCCACACCTCAGGCTTTCGTTGGTGGTTCATAGATTTATCACCACACATTTTTAAACTACTGTCTTTTGGTTTCTGTTTACTCGTGTTATTCTGTTGTTCCGTATGGCTCTACCTCTTCAATTCACATTTCCTTTGTGCTGCATTCTGTGGTGTGTGTTCTGATGACATGTCTCCTGTCACATCGCTCATTCTATCACTTCATCTTTAAGTACATAAAAATGTATAAGTATCCTCCCATTTTTAACCTGGGCTGTAGCATCAGTTGCATGTTACTGAGTTGCATGGAACAACTCTTCCTTCCGCTCTGGTTCCCTAGCTCTTACCACGTGAGTGACCTGGTGTCTTTACTCAGTGCTTAACAAACCAGATGTGATTACTTCAGAAAGTCTAAGAAACAGCTGTAAGGTGCCATATTACATAGACATTTTTAAAGATAAGTTTCATTTTTTGCTTCTTTGAATACAGAACTTCATAAACATGCAGTTTTCTATGTCCAAAAAGTACCTTGAATTGCTTAATGAAATTCTCTAAGGCAAATTGAGGTATGTGATTTTAGCCTTCTTCATACTTAATAGCAATATATTAAATATTAAAATCATGGAATTTAACAGCTAGAAGGGTTATTCAGTTTAGGGAGCTAAGGCTGAGCGATGAAATAACCTGCCATGGTCACATAGCAATGGCAGAGACAGGATGAGGATCCAAGGCGTTTAAGTTTTAGCCTGCTTCTTTTTTGACATCTAGTCTAGCGCTGAGAAACAGGCTTTATCCACTTGTATGCAGGCTACGAGCAGACGGCCAGACTCTACTGGATTATTGTCAGTAATACACACAAGGTCAATATGCAGTATAAAGATTTTGGTACTATTCATATCGCCTTTGTAATTCTGATGTTTTACCAAGTTTATGTTCTCTGTTCCTCCTTATGAGCCTAAAGCCATTGTGACTCAGGATTGTGTATCTGATTGTCTCACGGTGCCCATTCACAGCACAAATCTCACCTAGAAAGACAGAGGTCAGGATCCTCCTCAGGCAGTGGGAACATTAAAGTAGTTATGTGGGGTAGGTAGTGAAAAAATAAGCATACTTTTTGATTTTGCAAATTGAGATACCTTTGATATTATGATATTTCTACTTAAGGTAATTATACTTTGAATGGAAAAAGAAAATTCTTAGCTTTTGAAATATGACTTAAAAGAATGTGAAGTCATACTAATCAGTGTTGCTGTGCACTGTAACTTTAAAGATATTTGAAATATCTGAACCTAGAGCCTGTAATACTGTTCAAATTGGCATATGTAAAAAAAAAATTGATATTTCAAATTTCATATTTTAGGCTATGCCTAAAAAAGTTTTTCAGAGAAATGTATATGATAAAAATAGAAAAAATGGAAATCTCTGTTTTAGCAAATTTAAAGTTTCTTTAATATGTCTTCAATTTGGTATTATTTGCTTTTAGTTGAACTAGTTTTTCCCCCAAAATTCCTTCAGTGATCCTTTAATATCAACTTGTATCGATATATTCAGATCCATTTTAATAAGATATATTTTAAACTAAGTACCCCGAATTATCCAAACAGCAACTGGTTCTCATTATGTTTTAAGCACATATTCTAGAAAATAAAAACATCATGTTGACGACCTTAGGATTCTTTTAGACTGTTTGCTTTCCTTTTTTATTTCTAGTCCTCAATCAAAATTTATCAGTGGTAGGAATTAAATGTTGGGCATGCATGGCTCGAGTTACTTCTTTTTCCAGGTCAAAGACCACTACAGAACATTTCAGGGATTTTTTTTTTCCACAAATGATCTTATTGCTACTTGTTCCTAAGTATACACATAAAATGTATTTGTGATTTAATTTCCTATAATATTGTTATATAAAGTATAAGATGCAGTGTCTGTTGTCTGAAAAGCTTTGTTACATCTGTAAGTGTGGATGTGTTTTAAAGCCAAGAAGTTTTGATAACAGTAAAAGAAATCACAGCATTCACAGATAAATGATCCTAATAACTTTTTCCCTTTTGTAATTCTTTAGACATCATGGTATATTTTTATAATGAATATAGTTTATTCCACAAGGGGAAGTACTAAAATAAGTTTATAATCAATGTAACTGAAATAATTTCCAGGTTAGCTACAAAAGTAATTAAGTCCATCTTAGAACTTCTTCTAATATGTTATTCACCAACCAAGAAACCTCTTAGAGATGGTCATTTCAAATACCTTCAATACATATTTTTAATATTTATCTGAAATGTTTTAGTAGTGCCAATATATCAAATAAGCCTAAAGATAGAAAATTATGTTTTATTCTGTAAATAAAATTCAAGAAGTAGTAGTAACATTTTTCTGCACACATAGAAATCAGAAAATCTGTCATTCTATGAGAAATTGAGGATGTCTATTTTTTTAAATTAGTCTAACTGGAAATGTAAAAAAAAAAATAGATTTTTCTAGCATTTACTTATAAAGCAATTAGAATAGCAAGGAATGAGTTTTGAACTCTGGCTTAAACTTTGAGTTAAACAAGCATGACCTCCTCTTTTGTATAGATTGAAGAATTTATAGAAATTATTTATTATTTAGATAATATCTGAGGTCATTCTATTCTAAAATTCTATGAAATAAACAAGTATTGGGGAAAGGTAAAAACATTCTAAATGAGGTTTCTTCAGTAACTGGCAGGTTATAGATTTTTTTTTTTTTTCCCAGCTAAATGTATAGCTGCTACAGTTTGGAAGCAAAGATTAAGAAAGCAAAAGGTGTTGAAAGAAATTCTTTGAGAAATAACAGATTCTTATCATGAGGTCCTGGCATTAAACTCCTTTCCCAGACCCCTTCTCACCCACAGTCATTTCACTCCATTTCTAACTCCTCGTTGCTGTTAAGCTAAGTGATGTCCAGGTAGCCTGAGCTTTGCTTCATAGTACACTGTGTAGGATGTTTTCCACTGGCAAAGATAACCCTTCATTATGTGAAGATTAATCATATCTTCATCCCTTATTTTGCCCTCAATTTTAAGAGAACAAACCTAGAAATATTTCCTTTCAGTTTTTAAAATATGCTTTATTCTTTTGGTTGCTGTTCTTTTTAAAGATATTATCAGAAGCTTCAGTATTCTTACTGGCTTCTTAGGTAGACCTATAAAAAATAGGTGGAAAGCTTACGAATTTCTTTTGAAAAGAAAATTTTTTCTTTTATTTACTTCTCTAAAATTCCTCTGCAATTTTCTGATCTTAAGACTCAGACTCTTACAAGGTAATTCTGTTGTGGCTCTGCTTATCTTTTGTCAGCTGACAGTTAACGTCAGTAGCGCGTGGTTCTGTTTCTCATTCTGCTTTTGGGTTCTCTGCCACTCAAGAACCCACCGCGTCAGCTACTGATGCCACTCTTTCCAAATTACCTCTAAGTGACCCTACCTCCGTTCCGTTGTATCTGCTTATTATGGTTTCACGTCTTTTGCAGTTCATTAAAACTCTTTGTTACCGGTATTGTTTTCTCTCCAAACAATTTTCAGTAGTAGGTGTGGTTACCACCGTTTCCAAATCAAAAATCAGGAAATTTAACCTAATGATCTTTTTTATTTATGAATTTCCTTTTGTGAATAATATCTAAAGGTACCAAAATAAACATTTAGTATTAAATAAAATGCCTTTATTGAAAAGTACAAATTTGTTTTGCCATAATTTCTGATTTGGTTTGTCATTTTTAATTGGTTTGCTATATATTTCTAAATTTTTTCTAAAACTTCTTGTGCTGTTGTTCCCAAACTTTTCCTACCGTGTTTTTAAGTCTAAGGGTCAGTTCAATGAAGGGGAGTTTTCAGAGGTCTAGAAATGGATAAATTTCCACCATGATAAAAGTGTTGTTTATGTTTAGATGTTATAATGTTAAAATCAATAATTTTACTTAATTTCCTCTTTTAAAAAACTTCTGTAATTAGTTACCTATGGTTCTGTATATGCATTCACATACCCTTTTACAGAAAGCCATGAAGTTTCTGCATAACTTCATTCTCACATGAACCTGTGAATCTAGTTCCAAGTTCTAGGAGCTCAAAAAGGAGTGTGAATCAGGACAAATGGATAGACACTGATTTATGGCGTATTCTGATTACCGATAAACAGATTTCCCTGCTTTATATGAGAGCCAGCTCAGATACCAATTTTATCCAAAAATGTAGTCTGGGGAGGAAAAGACAGGAAATGTATAAAATCTAGGAGAATAGGATGAAGGAATTCTAGACGTCACCAACCTATGCAGCCTAGGGTCAGTTTCTCTTTTTAAAGAGAGACAGAGAAAGAAAATAACTCTACTAATATAAAGAGCAATTACTAAGGTTCTGTTACTTTAACCACCAAAAACATCCTATGCGTTTTCCTAGGATTTTCCTAATTCAAGAAAAGCAAATGGTCAGTATCCAGGAATTCATTCACTTATTCAAAAGTACTAAACATTTGCTAACTAGACACTCTGCTGAGTGCTGGCTATGCATTAGTGGATTAAACAGGCATGGTCCCATCCCTCATGGCGTTTACCATAAATTAGCTGTTATCTCCCTGTTTTTTAACCTTGATTTATGCTTCACAAATTATTTGTATGTTTGGTTCTTACATTAGCAGTAGTAAAGTGTCTGCATTAATTTGTCTTCTGCTTTTTCAAATGTGTCAACAATACCATTTTTTAATGTCTTTACTAACCTGAAATAAGAAAGTGATCGCCACTTTCTTTAATGTGACTCTTCACAGTATCTCCTGCGTTTTAAGTGTCAGCGGTTGTGAGAATGGCTGGCAGAGTTTCGCTCCTTGTGGATTTTATGCCATTGTCTATTTGCACCATATGCTTTCAGTGTCAAAGCAGCAGAGTTGTACTAAAGATGCTTTGTTGTGTTTTTACCATGTAAAAAGATTTTTTCCAATCATAGCATAACAGGATGTTGAATGACAGAGGTAATGTTTTTTTTTCTGCCATAAAGGCATAATTTCCACAGCAGGAATTATGCACATTTGTATGTTGGGAAAAGAGGGTTTTTACCATCTCTATGTTGAAAGTCCATGTGGCATGAGGAAATCTTTTCCCTTATTTATTTTTATTTTTGTTGTTGTTATTGTTGCTGTCATTTAAGGGAAAAATCCATATCTTCACTCAAATGAGAAAGTTTTGCAATTAAAAAGGACCTGAGTTAAAACATGTATGAATAGAGAGCTTGCTTAGTTGTTCACCATTAGTGAGTTTTCATCTGAATGTTTATTCACCATACTATGGAAAACATGATCTTTTGATTATTTTAAATTATTCCTTATTTTTAATTCACCAAACTGTAATGTTTCTATCTATAAAGACTAGTAGACTTATGGTTTTTGTGAGGTATGTGTATGTCAGTTATTGAAAATTGTGTTGTATGTGCTTTCATGGTGTTTTTGAAATCATGATTTTTACTTTCTCTCCTCTAAAAGATAACATAATAATTCTTTTTTTAATAATTAAACTAATTTAGTAAATTCAAGATGGAGGCGCTTTCCTACTGATTATGCTTCCACCTCAGAAGATGAATTTGGATCAAACCGTAATTCCCCTAAACATACCCGTCTACGTACTTCTCCAGCCCTGAAAACCGCTCGGTTGCAGAGCTCTGGGTCAGCAATGCCTACTAGCTCTTCGTTCAAGCACCGGATAAAGGAGCAGGAAGATTACATCCGAGACTGGACAGCTCATCGGGAGGAGATAGCCAGGTTGGTTTTAACGGATAGTCTTTAAGAGTTGAATTTTTTTGCCACCATTTCAACTTGATAACAAGTTTAGCTTTTACTTGGTTTGCACTAATAGACCAAGTAATGGAATCCGCTGGTAACTGTGAACTTAGTTTTGTTGGAAATATTACTCTCCATCCATTTTTTTTATTGTATTTTAATGACAGTACCACTGACATTATAGAGTCAATAATTTTGGTTACCTTTTTTATTTCTAGTAGATGAGTTAATGTAATTTTAAAAAGGTAGCATCAGCTCTACATAATTAAGAATTATGCAGCTAAATTTTTTATTACTTTTTTTTTACCTTTCAAAGAGATAATACTATACTCTCGGGAGAATTAGAGTACATAGAGTTTTACTCAAATTTTTATGAGTTAAGCATAGTTCAGCCCTTCCATAATTAAAATATGATTACCTTGAAAATTAAATAAATTTGCTTATAACCTTTAGGTTATGTCATAAAAATAAAATTAATGCTATGGATGTGATTTTTAATTGTTAACTTCTTATGGTTGAACATTAAAGAGCAGCTATAATCAAACAGATGCTGTAGTAGTGAATTATAACTTTTTAAACTGTTTGTAAGATACTGAATTTTATTGTAGCATACCATATGTTACCTAAACATTTTCACTATGTACATGGTAAAATTATTTCTGTCTTTAGTTTAAGACCCTAATTTGAAGTTTCACACTTGACAACATTATTAAAGAATTATATATATAATAGTCCATAGATGCTTTAAAAAAAAAAAAGGTAAACTTTTAATATAATTTAGTGGTGTTTATATTTTTTCTTTATTCCGTTGACTTCTGTGAATTGTTTTTTTAGCTCATTAGTTTAATGCTTAGTCTTTTTTGTCTTTAATGACTGTTTACTTCTAATTGCTTTTAATTGCTTGTAATTCTTAAGGGAACATGCCCTTCTAATCTCATTGTGTTGCTTAAACATTTTTGTTTTACCATATAAGTAGCATTTTTATTAGAATAGTTATTGAAGCATGGTAAACCAATTCTAGTTACAGGAAGGGCATGAATTATTATGGACCCACAGAATGCCTGTGGTGAAAGAATCTTGACACATTTTTTATTCTTGCAAACACAGCTGACAACGGCATGCTTTGTCTCCCTTTTTCCCTTCCCTTGGAGATGTCCCACTGCACGAGTTCATCTGGTACCTGAAGGACAGAGAGCGTCTGTCTGCTTCCTTTTAGGAGGCCTCCCCCCTCAGGCTCTCTTCTCCAAACCAGAAGTACTAAATACCTACTTCTGGGCCAAACCTCCTTCCCTGCCCCCAAATAGTAAAGAGCTGTACTGCAAAGAGGAAGGTGAATAGGAATTGTATATTACATTCTCACGTGGTTCCATTTGTTGTTCTGTGTGCATTGTATCACTATTAGCTACATGTATTCTATTATCTAAAGCAGGATGCTAGCGCCAGGCCATTTAACCTCTACTGATGTTATGGCTTTTCCCTGTAGTTTGTCAGTAGCGATGTGCTAATGAAACATGACTTTGGGATTCTAATTTTTCAAGGTATATTTTTCATCCATACATCTCAAGAACTTTTGTTGTTGTTGTTTCTGTTTTTTAAGGAATAAATAAAAGGGGATGGGGGAGTGGAAGATGGATAAAAGTATGGAAGGAAAGTTAATGTTGATATTCCATAGGACACTTGTAAGTTTGCTTAGCATGAGGAAATTTATTTTCAAATAACTATGAATCACACACTAAATAGAATGTGAGAAGTAGTTTTATTTCTTTAAACAGACTACCACCGTCACTTAAAACTCAATAAGTAGTGCTGAAAGCATTACTTATTGAAGAGTAATGACTAAAGAGACTTTTATTTGAAAAGCATAATAGTGATTTTCATTTATTAAAAAATGTTTTATGCTTATAAAACATTTATGTTATACCTTTTTTTTTTTTTTTTTAAGAATCCAGGGGTATATCACTTACTTGGTACTTTATAAATCTGTACATAGTAGTTATTTATCTGCATCTAAACTTAAAGCACAAAAATAAGGTCCATGTGGAATATAAAGTGTATAAGCAAAATGTATTTGGTTTTTCAATGTGAAGAGGAAACTTTCACCAGGTGCCCCTGATACAGTTCCTGCCTCAGTTCTCTATTATAACACAGATAACAGATTTCCTTCTAGTAGGATTGTGATAGTTTTATGAACTTTGGGGTAAGCGAAGCTATAATGTATACCCCTTTCACACATGACCAAATAAAATACATTTAACCTAAAGATTATATTCAGAGGCTATTTAATTCCTATTTGAATTAGAAGGTTCTAAAAGATATTTCAGTGTTTTAGATTCATTATTGCACATACCACCGTGACATTAAATTTTTTAATTTAAACATTCTAGTTAACAGAATGTTTTACTTCGAGGCTTAACAGCCAGTCCATTATAAGCTGTGTTACACAAGAGCATTAAACAATAAAAGGCAATGCCATATTTTATCCTATTGTTCACTGAAGGTATTATTTGCAAAGGTGGTAAGGTCTTGCTTTTTACACCTCTGCACTTCTGTTTTGGAGCATATTTACAAATGGATAAGTTCTTTTTATATTTCATATTCAGACATACCTTGGAATATTGCAGGTTGGGTTCTAGATGACTACAGTAAAGCAAGTATTGCAGTAAAGCGCGTGATAATCTTGTGCCAGTGAAGGGTCTTGCCTTGAATTTGTTAAAAATGCAGTAACTGAAACACAATAAAGTGAAGCAATAAAGCGAGGTACGCTGTGTGCGCGCATCGTCCTCATCCCTCAACAGCACGTCCTTAAACACCTCCATGAGCACAGCACGGTGTTTAGCCTGAGAGGACTGAAGGTCATGTAGATGTGGATGCCCTCAGAGAGTTCAGGGTCAAAGGAAAGAAGCAAAGGTGTGTGTTACTGATAGAAGAGCAATGTAAGAGGTTTGAAAAGGTACAGATTTGGCTCTGATATAAGATGCGAAGGTACGTAGTTAATTGATGACCAAACTGAAGGCAGTGCACACTCCAGTAAATAATGGGAGATTTTGAATGCCAGCTGAGGAGTGTGCATATTATTGTATATGCTTCAAAGATTTTTTTTAACATGAAGGTAACTTCACATCTAAATTTAAAGAGCAACTCTGAAGTCATTGTGTAGAATTGTTTCAGAGAGAAGAGATCCTAGAGTTAGACTAGTTATGTAGTCCAAAAGCTGGAGTGCAAGGTATTAAAGACCTGAGATAGGGCAGTGTTAGAGAACGAGAGAATGAGAGTGGAAATGTCTGTAACGATTGACAGCATTGGATGATTGCCAGAATAGTTAGATGGAATTAAGTATGATTTCATTGTTTTTCAAATCGAATATTGGTTAAGACGAAGGAACATGAAAAGCAAAGAGAAATTTTATTTTGGACATATGACTTTAAGGTACTTATGGGTCAACCATATGAAAAAGTCTAGAAGACAGTTGAACTATGGCTCTGACACACAGGAAGTTGAAGAGAGCTTAGAATCGTAGTTGTGGAAGTCTCCCAAAGAGAAAACAGTTGAAGCTCTAGGTGTAGATATTGCCAGGACATGATGGTGAGTGAATTGAGAATATTGCTGAAGCCTAAGGGATAACCTAAACTATAGGGGTGCAGTATAGGCAAATGGCCGACCGAGATCATGGACTCTGAAGTCAGACCTTATAGATTCAAACCCCACTCTACCACAAGGTCTGTGTGATCCTGGGCAAGTTAAACATCTATTCTAGTGATCTCATGTGTCAAATGGACATTCTACTGCCATATTCAGAGAATTGGCTAATTGACACCCATATATAATCTAGTGCTTGGCAGTTATAAATAAATCTTGGTTATATTTGAGTGGGATGCAGAAGAAACAATAGCGTGTATTCTCAGATACGTTTGATTTTAGAACTTTTTGTGAACTTGCAATTTTCTGTGTATCTCATAAGTTTATGAGACTCCAGAAATCAACAGGAGTTTCTTATAATTTGTAAAATACTTTGTTAGACTTTACCCTATTTGTACCTAAGAATTTCAACCAAGCTTTTGTTCAAATTTTCAATCCAAACAGTTATTTTTAAATGTTTTTTCATCCTGACAATAATAACACTGGTGTATAAGTGGTCTGGATGTTTAAAATATTAAAATGATTGTTAAATAAATGTGTCACAGGATACTCACCAGTCTTATTCCCTGATTTGATTAACCCCAAAATAAAGTCATCTGATAATCAAGATGAGAAAAAAAGCCTTTTGTTATTACTAAATCTTTTACTCATAATATTTTTATTAGTGAAATTAAAATAGAATATTGAGCAAATGTATTTTAAAACAGGTAAAAATAGAATATTTGGAATCAAAATTATGAATGTGTGCTAATCACAACAGTAAAAACCCAAATTACTTGTAATTTTAATATGTTACTAAAAATTTCTTATTTTGTTTTATTTTTGTTGTTGGTAAGAGCCAGTTTAATTTTGTGGCCGGATTTAAGTACTGTAGTCTTAAAGTCTATAAGTAATATAATGAAACATTTATGAATTACAATCTTTTAATTTTAAAAAGTCTTAATTGCAATATAAATCAAGGATATACTACATTTGGGAGTGTGGGTGGAGGTCACATTTGAAAATTCTGAAGTATTTTTTGTTTTGGAGAGAAGACTATAGAGGTAATAATTACTTTATCTAAGAATAAGGTATATCTGCTATAACAGTTTTAAGACCTAATTTATTGGTTCAGAATAACTAAAGTATAGGTCCACCCTGTTTTTGTTATTCTTTTGGATGAGGCCAGCTTCAAACAGCAAGAGACACCTGCCCACAAGTTCGAATGACAATTACTCTTCAGTTTCTGTTTAGTTTTTCAACATTCCCTAGCACTCTGCTAGGCTTTCATTATATTCTCTGGCCAGGGGTACCCTATGGTCTTCTCTGAACTTGGCCTATCTCAGATATGCTCGCTGAATAACAACAGAATGTTTCCTCTCGGATGACTTCAGACCACCTTCTTCTAACTTGCAGACTTTGTGTCTCTGGTGGAAATGGAGTGTGGTTCTTCTTATTTAATTGTTCTCATTCATTTAGGAAATGTTATTGATTTCCAACAGTGTATTAAGCCCTTCAGAGTTATCTTCCTACCATTGCCTCTTTATTTATGACTTGCTCAATTTATCCGAGGCATACTCATAAGCCTAGTTTTAAGAATCTTTCTACATTTCACCAAATACAACTTACCTGTGGTGCTAAGCTAGCATTTAGATGAGTTTCGTTGATGATAATGGGAGGCACCTTTTTTCTTGATAATTAAGTTCCTACCTCTTTTAAGGCCAGAAGTAGATTCTGTGTACTTTATTCCTCTCTTTGAAGTCCACGTTCAATCGCTCTGGCTGCCCAAGAGAAGCCTCCAGTGCCGGCTCATCACCGCCCTCTCAGCCAGTCTTTGTGGCGTGGATCATCTGTTTGCCCCAATTCTCTGTGCTTTCATTGATTTTCCACAGGAGGCGTGGTTTACCATAATTTTTTCATTATGGTTTTGCAATATTGGATCAGAATGCTACCAACATATAATAAATGTAACTGACAGTTTCCACCAAAAGAACATCTTTCCTTATCAGTAGAAACTTTTTTTGCAAGCCTTCCCTGTGGTCCATGCTTAGAGCAGATGCAGGAGTTAATCTTTAAGTCTGTGGAAAGTTTGACTTCTTCTGATTCTGTCTTATAGTGTCAAATTCAACATAAGCTTTTCTGGAATGACCTTTAAATGTCTCTTCTTCTTAAACTAATCTTATATTTTATCACTCTGTCATTTAAAAACTAGACTAAATTATTTATTAAAAACTAATTCAAGCTGTAGTTTTGATCTCTTATTCAATATTAAAGTAACAGGAGGATTCTAAAGCTAGCATACTTAATTGGTAGCTAATCAGTCCCTTTTTTCCAGTAATATCAAAGGTAATCTCATTGCAATAGTATATAGATGTACACACACACACAGAGTTTGGAACTCGGCTTACCGATAAAAACTCTTGAAAGTTAATATGCTATTGAAAACATAAAGATTTTATTCTTTTATATGTAATTTTAAACCTATTTTAGTATATGTGCTGCCAAAGTGAGCACATAATTTAAAACCTAAAAAAGTATTAATGTTGGTGGTTTAAATCAATAGTCTGATAGTTTGTTTCTTCACAATGCATATTCATTTCTACAAAAATTTTTAAATTGGATTATTGGTTCTGACACTCAGGAAGATAAAAAAACTACTACTGATGTTAGAGAATTTAATTAACCCTTAATTTATATCTGCTTTCTTTGGGACTATTGTCTTACTCATATTTTGTAATAAAGAAAATTAAACGTGAAACTTATCTTTTAGTTTTTTCAGATTTGAAGGCTTGAGTTTTTATCGGTATTGTAAATGAAACAGATGGATTGCAAAACTCCAAATAAAATGTTTCATTTCAGAATTTCTTCTAGCAGATTTGATAGGGATAAAGATTGAGAATAAGAACAGGAGTTATAAGATTGGAGTTTAGAGAAAGCACAGATACAGGAGATGTAAAGAAATGCATTATTATAAAATATTTCAATTATAATCTAGAAGCATTACAGAATTAATTTGTAAGCTCAGATTTAATATGAATAGTTCTATACCTTATATTGACATAAATCTGCTATTTCAACTTGGAAGATAGTCATAATTTTTTTCTTGGTAATTTGTCTTTTAGAATTTCTAATGCTAGTTTTAATAGATGCTGAGATTTTTAAGCATTGTGGAAGAGTTGTTCATTTTCATACAATCTTTACTGTATAACCTGTTGAGATTGCTGTGGTCTGTTTTGTTTTGTTTTGTTTTTTCCTAATTCATACCGCTTTCTACAAATATCAAGCTTCATTGCTCAAATGTCTGCATAAAAAACTTTGAAGAAAAAATAGATGATAGCTGATGATTTTTTTTAATCTCATTAAGCTTGGTTATTCAGTTTATCATCCTAGTTCATTATTTCAGGAAATTGCAAGAATTGAATATATTATCTAAGAGAACACTTTAAACTCCTTCTCAAAAGAATTACATCAGCAGTTAACAAGTTTTTAAAAATTGTATGTGGAATGATAACGCGAAGTGTAGCAGGACATAAAAAGATCTCGTTACACTACTGCTATTTATGACCTGAACCAAAAACTGGTCACATGACCTCTCCCAAGCTTCATTTTTTTTCACCTGTAAAACCAAGACGATTAATACCTCTCTTACGGGTGGTTGTGAGAATTAAATGAGTCGATGAATATAAAGCTTCTTTATAATGGTGTTGATTTTGGTTATATTACAATATAATAATGTCCTTATTAGGACAGGGAGCCAAGTCTGCTGCTTCACCGCTGTAGCCCTGAGGGCCTGGCATGTAAGGGATCAGTAAATATTTGTGTTGATAAATAAAAAAGTAATTAACCACAGATTGCTTCTGTTGGGCCATGGGCCTCAACTTAGCTTCTCTTTTTAAATTTTTAGTTAGGTTTTTCTGCAATTGCTTCATTCCTTTCAAACTCACATTTGCATAGGTTAAAAAACACTACATTAGACTTTGGGTTTTAAAGTGTGGGGAGCTTTCACGTGTGCCTGTAGAATGTTCTGTCATTCTAAAACCTTCCCCGTGGAAGTAGCCAAGTGAGCTCATGTGCAGAGGATGCATACCTTAGGGAACTTCCAAGTCTCACTGAATCGAAGTTGTTTTGAGAAAAACAATAGTATCGATGGTATTTTATAAATTCCTCCCTCTTAAGGATCAGTAAAGGAAAAAAAATCTGATTTCTCTTTTGATTATCACTGATAACAGTTGTTTAGTTCTTCATTCCATGTGGCTGGTGACACTAATAAATGACTTAATGGAAATGAGCTCCATACCTGGGGTCTGGTCCTACCTGAGCTGCCTTTAAGGTGCATGGTCACGAGCAAGCCACTCACCTTCTCCAAGAATGTGTCCCTACTCATCATTAGCTAGTTAAGTCCTATCCCACAAGAATTTTGTGATTCTAGGGTGATGTGCATGTACCGTGAAGTGCTGGGCCTGGTCGCGTAAAGTGCTTGTCAACATTGTTCACCTGTTGGTACCATCGACCCCTATGGCCATCTGGGGAGGCTCCTCTCAGAATGATGTTTCTAAAAGCAGGAAATACTTAGGATTACAAAGAAATACAATTATATAGAAATGTAGTTATCGAAATATTATTAAAGTAATATAGTAATATATGGTTCTTTGTCAAAATACCTGCCCAATGGAACGTTATTGCTGTGGGTTTAACTGCAGTAATTTTGAAGTAACGACGATTGTAAATGTTTTGAGATACCTGTAGCAACTATTACGTGATTTCTGTTGGTGTCAAAAATCACCGGTATTGCTAATACCTCTGTTGTGTGTTGCTTGTATTTATAATTGAAAGAAATGCTAAGCCTCAGTAAGAAGTTCATGAAAATAAAGTTATAATTGCTTTTTCTCATCTAAGAGTATTTTAAAAACTATATTACTACTTCAGGATGCTCACTGTATATTTTTCAAAATGACAATTTCTAGATTATATGAAATTTAGTTCTATTCATTTTTGGCATTAAAGTTTCAGGTTTTGAATATCGAAATAAATAACATTTCCAAAGAATCTTGTTTTAGTTACAAACCTAGATATACAACTTATGTAACTGATTCTATCGTAAATGATTGTTTCTAGAGCTGTTATTTTAAAGGTATTAAACTTCTTTTCTGAAATTCTTGCCAGGATCAGCCAAGATCTTGCTCTCATTGCTCGGGAAATCAACGATGTAGCAGGAGAGATAGATTCAGTGACTTCATCAGGCACCGCCCCTAGCACCACAGTAAGCACTGCTGCCACCACCCCTGGCTCTGCCATAGACACCAGAGAAGAGGTAGGGGATCTTCACGGAGAGATGCATAAGGTTCTTTCTTTTCTTCGTTTCTTTTGCTTTTAGCTTTTTGCTTAGTTTATTTGAGTTCTGTCCATCCTCCCCGTGTGCATGAAGCTCTGCATTTTCCGACTTTCCTTTAACAAATTTCTTTTATGTTTTTGTAACAAAACTAGTAAAGGCTAACATTTGGTCTACTATTAAGTTGTGAAATTATTTTCAAAAGTACCTTGCTAATTATTGGTGCTTAGTTTCACTTAAAATATGTATATACACGGCATCTGAGAAGCAAACCAAAATTTGATAAATGATCGTCTAAAGTATCTATTATGTTTGGCTGTGAAAATACTTCAATTAAAATGGTATTTTCATAGCTAGTTACCTAGGAGATATCTTTAATAGCAAAGGAAGAAAAATTCGACAGCTTTCACTAATTTAAATATTCTGTTGATGAATACACACACATACACACACACGGATACTTTTCAAATTGAGATACACACACAGAAATGTCCATGCAGATGAACACTCAGTTTTGAAGCGTCTTGGGGACGCTGGAGCGTGAGTCAGCGGACAGACTCCTGCCCTTCTGGCCCCAGAGCTTCTGCTCTCAGCTCCAGGGACCCACTCGCATAGCATCGCTCCAGAAGACGTCTTCAAGATAGAAACTCAATGGAACTCTGGTCATGTCGGCTCTCTGATCTGGTGCAGAAGGAGCCCAAGACTGGCATTTGAAAGGATGAATAAGATTTATTAGGACAAGCCACACGCATTTGTGTAATTGCCTTCTGGCTGTTTTCCACTACAATGTCAGAGTCGAGTAGTTGGACAGAGATTGTATGGCTGCAATGCCTAAAATATTTATTCTCTGGCCCTTTACAGAGAGAAATTTGCCAGACTCTAATACTGATGATTTCACTTTCTTAATTTATAAAATAATATTCTCAATAGTAACCCAAAATGGCTAGCCTTTTTGACAGATTTAATTCCGGTGAACTCTGCTAATAATGTTTTCTTCAGTTGCTTTTTGTCCCATTCCTTTTATAATCTGGTTCTTTAATGGTCATTTTTTGTTCCCCCCCTTCATACGTTATCTAATTCATTGAGCGATGTTTCATCAGTCTGTGTTGTTTTGTTACCACATTGATCAATCGTATATAAAATCATCCTTGTCAGTAGAAACAAAAAGATCATCTTGGTGGCAAGACACAAGACACGCACAAGTCTTCTGGTGCATTAAAATGGTAGAAGATATTACTCTCTCAGCTCTCTAACTGAATCCTGCCTAACATGACTTACATCCACTCAGACCCAGTGAAATTACTCAAACATCTCATCGAATAGACTTTCATTTTTTTTGTTTTATTTCTGAATATTGTACTCCAGTTTATTCCTCCCTCAGTAAACCTAGCCTTGTGTGTGTGTGATTTGCACTGTAGATGGCAGTATAGCCTTTCTATGGGAATATGTAGCATCTGTAGCATTGTTAAAAGTTGATCTGCTGAAGAGCAAAATACTTATTTTGTGGATTTAAAATTGTCTTCCTTTTGTAAACTTAATTCAAATTTACAATTTGTGTATCTGTGAAGAAATTTGGCACCTGGATGTGGGGAGGAAAAAGAATAAAACAAGATAGGAAACTAAAAGAAACAGAAACATTATTTTACACTGGTAAGGCGATGTGAGTAAAATGAACTCCTTGTCCATCTACATGGCTCACCTTTTCCAAGTTACCATCTGTTTTCCATTTGGGGGAAACATAATCCATGGAAGAATGAAATTTATAATAGCTATATTATTTTGGATTTTGAAAATAAAATCTATGTAGATGAACATCTATTTTATAAAACAGATACTTTTGAAGTGCTTATAAAGTGAAAGAGTAATTGGTTTATTGAAGATGACATGCTTCTGTTACTTCCTGAGAATCAAATAACTTCTGTCTAATCATAAAAATTATAATGCTAATATCTGTATTTTTCCAAACAACATTATTCTCATAAGGATTTGCTTTTCTCCTGTTAGTTGGTTGATCGTGTATTTGATGAAAGCCTCAACTTCCGAAAGATTCCTCCATTAGTTCATTCTAAAACACCGGAAGGAAACAACTGTCGGTCTAGTGATGCAAGACCTCAGCCGTCAGAGCCCCCTGATCACTTAACAATTACGAGGCGGAGAACCTGGAGCAGGGATGAAGTAAGTGACCCGCAAACATTAAACGGCAGAGGGGACACGTCCCATTGGTACAGAGGAAGAACTGTCCAATTAATAGGGCTGGGGAAAAAGTGCTTGTCTTTATGGGCAAAATGAAATTTCATCTTGACATCACGTCATATGCAAATAATTAACTCCAAATGAATTACGTTCCTAAAGGATGAAAAGCAAAACTTTAAAACTTTAAGTAAAAAATATGGGTAAATACCTTTCAACAATGTAGTAGGAAATGATTTTTAAAAGACCTAAGTTTTGACTTTAAAATAAAAGATAGATAAATTCAAGTATGTAAAAGGACTTCTGTGAAACCTACAGCCAAGAAAGGATTAGTATCTACAATTTATAAAGAACTTGTACCAATTATTTAAAAAAGACAAGAGGACTCAATAGAAAAAAATCTACATAAAAACATAAAAACAACAGTGTTTCACCGAAGGGAAATTACCTAAGGCCTACAAAATACGAAGAGATGTTCAACTTCATGGGTGTTCAGAGAAATACATTCAAGACTACAGGGAGATTATTTTATACTCATTCAATTAACAGCACATTAAAAAGTCTTAGAATAGTAAGTGTTGGAGAAGCCATAGATACATAGGTTTTCTTATGTGTTGCTGGTAGAGGTTCATTTACTGCAGTAACTTTGGAAAAGTTTGACACTGTTTCCTAATGTTGAACATATGCATATCACATGATCTAGCAGTTTTACTGTGTATATGCCCAAGAGAAGTCCTTTCCTATTGACACCAGAAGTCATGCAAAGGAATACTCATGGTAGCACCGTGGACAGTAACAAAAACTTGGAGACAGTCTACGTGTCTATATAGAAAAGTGAATGTATATAGTGATCACAAATTGAACAATTACAGCCATGTACCACGTAAGGCCGTGTCAGTCCACGATACACCACATATACGGTGGTGGTCCTGTAAGATTAAAATGGACCTGAATCTCCTGCAAGAGATGGAAGGCTATGTTCAGGTGGAGTTACTTTCCTCTCATGGGAACAGTGCCTGTGGGGCTTGGCAGTAGACTCCCTCTCTCATCTCAGTTTTGAGTGCACAGGTGACACCCCAGTCTATCATCCACTGACCTGTTTCAGCACAGGGGAGCCCGTCCCCCCAGCGCTGCGTACTCAGAGGGCACGACAGCACCCCCGACCACCACCACCTCCCGCCAATGTGTAGCTTACTGGTTTTCGGAACACATGGCTGTAAATTCTTCGTTGACTTTCCAAGGTCCTGCACAAGGACACAGATCCACAAGAACCTCCTTAACGAGAGTTCAGTGCCACTGCCACTTCAGTAAAGGCTTTCTGGGGTAGTGTGGGACCAGTCTGTCCCTATACTTTGGAAATATTTCAGGTTGTAATACTGTAAAGCATAGATAAGTTTTACTTCTTCCATCAATGCAGTGCTAGAGAGAGCCCTTTGTGCCAGATATGATAAAAATGAAAATATTTACTCAAGACAGAAATAAAGCAAATAAGTGATAGAAAAAGGAAAGCAAGGGAATGATGAATGGGATTCAAGATACTGTTTATCTTATCTGTACTCATTCTGGCCCAAGGTCTAGGAGGATACATTCCTCTAAATGTAATTAAACCATGTGGAAGAAGTTTATATTTTTAAAGGAATGAAACATCTAGATTGATAGTTACCTCAAGGTTAATACCTAAAATTTTTTAGTGCATTGTGACACTGAAACACCCTTTATGAGATAGAAAAGAGAGATGCCCTGTTCCGTTATCATCTTTCCTTAGACTATCCTGCCCGTTCTCACTTCATCCTAATTAATGTATGTCTTCCGCTCTTACTTGATTTGTTTCCTCAAGGCTCATAAAATACTGTTATACGTAAGTAGCCTATCATTGCCTTTGGCACTTTTTATATTCTAAATAACCCTTTATCTCCCACAAATTCAAATCCATGTCATTCTCAAAAACTAGTTTTCCATTGTGCCTTGCTCATATCTGCCACCACTCACTGAACTCCCTTTCATCAGAATTCATACAGCACTTAGAAAATTTTGCAGTTATTTACTTTTTTTTATAGAATGTTTAGTAATATTTCCTACACAGTACTGTTATCTCCCCTCCTGATCTTTAAAGCTTCTTGACATCCAAAGCCGTATCTTATTTTCTGGAGTTTCCCACAGACCCGGATGCAGTTCTGACAGCACAAGAGGCTGATTGTGGACGTCACACCGAGCCCCAAGTCCAGTCCATTTGCTAGTGTTCTGCACTGGCTATGCCTGGCGTGGTTTAGCCCGCGACAGGTTACAGCTCGCAGGCCAAACCCAGCTTACCACCTGTTCTGTGAAGTTTATTGCAGCACAGCCATGCCCTCTTGCTTATGCTTTCACACCACGGTGAGATTGCTGGGTGGTTATGACAGAGACCGATGGACGTTTACAGAAAAAGTTTGCTGACCTCTAGTTTTGCCCATGAATCTCAACTGGGGTGGTCCCAACCCTCATCATAGAAACTTATTAAGTAAATTTTTTAAATGTATCTACCTCACTAGACTCTGACCTGGAGAACAAGGATTATAATCGTAATCTTTATCTATATTCATGTTATTTGGCGAAAGAATAATAAATTTAGTATTCTGAATGATTTATTTCCCCTTTTATGATCATTTGACTTGGAGGCATGAGAGACAGGATCATGATAGTAATTGAAGATAGGGTGATAGGGATTTTTTGAAAATGACCAAAACAATATGGGCACTTCACAACTTATTTAACGAAAAGGAACTCCTTTGTTAGTATCAATTTCTCTTTCTCCATTTAGTTGTACCGTACGCTGATTACATTCTTCTTTGACCTTTTGTTGGCATAAACACTCAATGCCCCTAAATACAGTGAGCTACAGCTAGCATTCTTGGTGTGGTACAGCTAACAGTGGTGATACTGTAATGGAATGTACTTTTTCTTTGGCTTGTTCCAGTCATGGGAGATAATCTGCTGCTGTCGTCAGTCTTTCAGTTCTCTAGGAAGATAAGACAGTCTATAGATAAAACCGCTGGGAAGATCAGGTACTGTGTTGTTCCTCAGAACTCCTTGCTTATATTATTAACGAGTGCCTGTTGCACTTGATCCTCGAGCCTGCCACCACAGCTGTCAGGGCCTGGTGAAGTCAGTGGCGCTGCATCTTACTGCTGCCGGTCCCATGTTCCTTCCTTTTTAGGTGTAAATAATAGCCATAAACTGGACAGCGTGAAGGGGACAAAAAGAGAAGTAAATGTCCCGGATAATTAGGCCATTTAAAACTGAACGTTAACTGCTATAATCACTACAATTAATTTTATTAATAACCAGAAAAAAATGTTCTCTTCCACAAAATAATAGTAACTATTTTAAATTAACACTCTGGAGACGACTTTTATAAGACCTCAGACTTTAGTTTCAGCCTCCTCCTCAGTAAAGGGGACAGTATATGTGCTCTTGTAAGACCAGAAAATGTATGTAAAAAGGCCTTAGTGGAAAACTAGATTTTCTGATTCATTGGCTATTTGTTTACATTGAATCATAATGGTTTGCTCAGCGTCTGACCCCATCACTAGCCTTGAGCCTTGCATATTGGGACGACGTTGGATTGAACTTCACGTTCCTCAGTTCCTTGCTGTGAAGTACGTCCGGTATCATCTCTCGTCGTCCCCTGGCCCTCTCGCTTGACCTTGTTCTTGACAACCTAACGCTTCTCTCTGCCCTTCAGGACTTTAATTGTGCGGCAGTTTCTCAAGAACCCTTCTCTGAGCTCAAGTGCCCTTGCTGTGTGCTCCCACAGTATCGCCTTTTATATTTCCCTTTTTAAACTTATGCTGAAGTGTAATCACCTGCTCACGTGCTGGCCTTCTGCACTGCATTGTGAGGGCATCAAAACAGTGCTGGACAAATACCGTGCAGTGATTGAATTCGGAGACTTTATTCTCATTTAAGATCCTTTTAATCAGTGTTTGTTTATTTAGCCCTTTGGCTAATAATCCTTCCAACCTGCCCTGATTTTAGAGTAAATTTTTAATGGAATTAAATTCAAAATGATAATTATATATCACTATCACCTACATTGAATACTTGAGCCAAACTTGTGGCATGACTCTAGGCGTTAATAAGTAGGTGTGTGCTTGGGCCCGTCAGGTGTAGGTCATGTGTGATAACTAAATGGTTAGCTTAATTTTTTCTCTTGCAAATTTCAGTCGGCTTTATCCCAGGAAAGAGTGGACTTCATTTGTGTCTGGCCACATAGTGTGTTACCAACTCCTAGGAGGATGGGTTGTCATGGTGAAGGAGAGCTCTCATGGATCAGCAGACTTGGGGATGATGAGTTACTAAGGGCATACATTACCTCACTCAAGAGGTTATTAGAATGCTAATTACTTAATCACTGAGTATGATTACAATAAAAATAGTGGGCTCATTTATAAGCCCAATCAGAAATAATAAATGTGTTATACAGCATACAACTAATTTAATTTCTATAAAATCCATTATGAACCTTAACATGTGCACATTTTTTAATTTAGAAAGGATCCACTGAAATTCTGTAGTTATTATACTTTATATTTCCTCTTTGTAACCGGGGATTCTCATAATAAGAAAGGGGTGATTGGGCTTGGATGGAGTAGAAATTGTGAATAGTAAATTACAGATAATATTAGGATCAAATAATGAAATTAAAACAAATTGTATGCACTTAGCAGGAACAGCTAACTTACTACAGGTTGACCTGCTCAAATAAATGAGCTAGAATATAAATTTTATGAGAACGGGTCTTTGTCTAATTATAAAGTGCCTAGAATATACTACATAACTATTTGTTGATGAATGAATATTAAGTTATTCTGTAAGAAATTGTTTATTTAAAACCCGTAGGGATAGTGCTCGCTTCGGCAGCACATATACTAACACTCACAGGGATCTATAAGAATTGATATAGGTAAATTATCTTAAACAGTGGATGGCAACATAATGGTGGTCATTAAAATAACTTGTAAAATTATATGTACAAGGCGCTCCCTAAAAAAAGCCAGACTTTCCATTGCTTTTTAACTGTTAAGGCAGTATGCCTCACATTCCAACCAAACTTGGAGTAGCTGTCAGTATACTTCACTGATATTCTTTTGAAAAAGTAAAGATTTCATTAAATGAAAAGACCAAGGTACAGAAGGGTAAATACATTATGAAGGAAGAAATATATGTATATGGTATATACATACACATAATAGATATAATATTTGTAATTTGAAATCATGTTCTGTAATATTTTTATTAAAGATATAAATTTGAAAGTAAAGTGAAAATAAGACAACTGTGTGAATTAACTATTCTTTTTAAAATAAGGAGAATATATATTCATATTCTCCTAAAAGGCAGTAAAGTGAAGAGAGAGTCTGGAGCATTGTTAAGGAATACAAAGTTGTGAGCTCAAGGTATAAAAGAAGGCTCCAGGTATTTTCCATGAAAATACTTCAGAAATTCATCAATGCTATAGCTTAATTTATTTCTATTTCCTATAAAAAATTTAAATATAATGAAACCATGTCTGAACATGGTTTGTGAATTTTAACATTCCATGCAAATATAATTTTAATTTGCTTAGAGGCTGAAATAATGCATTTCATCAAGTGTTTGAAGAGTATCAATAATGGTAAAAACACATTGAACATCATTTTTATTGTAAGGCTAACTAGTTTAAGAGAAGTCTTGGAGATAATTTTTTCAAAAACTATTTCAAAATTAGTTTCTTTAATATTGTGTTTAAGGTGTTCTTAGAAAATAACCATTTTAAAATGTTTAAGCTACTATAAAAGTGGGTTGCTTTATCTTCCGTAAATTGTGAAGGATGAACTGTATAGCTAAATTTTACATGACACTGGATAGTCAAAAACTAGGTGAAGTGAGAGGGCTAGGGGATGACGAGCGATGAGACTGGATCAATTTAGGCAGAATTTGTTAAGAAGTTTGGACTTCAGATATGGGTCCTCTTGATACACCAGTGTTATCCATAAAAATACCATGCAAATCTCATCGTGTGGTCATGTGAGCTGCCAAATAGAAAACCATGAAGTCTTCTTACCTGTCAATGGGGATCCCATGTTATTTCATTTCACCTACTGAAATGTAAGTCTTCCTTCCCCAATAATTGGATCCTCATCCGCTCAGTCATTCAGTAGATTTTCACGGAATACCTGCCTTTGTACCGTTCTTTCTTCCTGTTGACTGTTCCTTACCACAGAATATCGTTCTCTGTTCTGCACTGAACTCATCCCTAGTTTCCTCCAAAGAAATACATGTTTTGTAACTTTGATAGTTAATTAAAGTTTGAGATCAAAGAACACATTGATTGATTGATTGACTGTCTGATTGATTTTACTGCCTCAGAAATTTGACACAATTTAGAAAGTTAAAAAAATAGATTTAAAAAAAGTGCCTCAGTAAAATTTGTTTGCTGTTTTGTTGCTTTCAGTTTGAGTATTGAGAACTTAGGGGGGATTTTTTTTTTTTTTTTTGACTCAGGAACCACAGGTGACCATTCTAAGCTATTTTCACCACAGGTGAAATATATATGGTTTAACAATTTGAGAAGCACAAGCATTAAAGCATTATACCCAGTAACCATTTTCTGGCAAAATTCACTGCATTTTCAGCTCTGTGTGGCTAAACACTGACTTCCTACATTATATGAGTTCTTTGTAGTGCTAAGTTGGTCCATGAAATAAGTCATTTTTGTTCGTTTGTTTTTTGGCTCAAACAACAGAGATTTATTTTCTCACAGTTGTGCAGTCTAGAGGTCCAAGATCAAGCTGTTGGTAGGTTTGGAGTCGCACTAATCCTAAAGCTGTTAGGACTCTTACAACACGTAATAATTTACTTATGCCTTAAAATCATAGTCATTAGGATAACAGCTCTCAGATGGCTGGCAATAATGTTTAGTTTTTTGGGTTTAGAAAATTTAACAGTAGATCAGAATATTCTTATATCAGATTCTAAAACCATTGTTGCCTTTTAAGCATAGTTGTATATAATCGTAGCTGTTCCAGACTTGATTTGATATTAATGAATTTGTTGTTTTTAAATAAGTCGAACCTGGTATATTGATCTTTGAAGACATACAAATAAGAATGTAATTTAGTTTACTACTTGAATACTGATCATCTTTCCAGTAGTGATAATTTACTTGTGCAGTGTTTATGTTTACATAAGGCAATTAAACTAGATTTCCAGGCTCAATGAAGAAATGTAAAAGAAACCAAAAGGGTGCCTGGTCTCTACATCTCTTTAAAACTGGTGAGTCGTGTCTCAGATTCCGAAGTATTGGCGTGAGAAGGATACCTCATTTGACAGACAAATCAAAAATGTGTGGTAATTTATTTTGTCACGTAACATATTTGAGCTTAGTTTCTAACATATAGATAATTATCTTTATTGGCAATTGTTTCTATCAAAAGGATAATGTTTTAACTTCTAACAGGTAATTATGTGTAATATACTAACAAGGATTAAGATTTTTAAAGAAAAGCACAGTAAGTATTCCAGTTTTCAACCTTTAATATTCACACTTTGTTCAATTAATAAGATTATTTTTTCTACATAAAGAGATCTTAACAGGAACAATTGTTTATACCTAAATCAGCCTATTTTTAACTTCATTTCATCTTACATTATAAGGCATATGTTCTATTTGAACAAGGTTGTGTTTTCATTTTAAGTGGTGGTTATATGGTTAATTACAAATAATAAATAAAATTTGGGGGTTTACGTCATCATCTACATTTGTTTTATATTTTGTTTTCAAAAAACAATGATAATTGCAAAAGGGTTTATGTATATATTTATTACCACTGTTGCTTTTTAATACAGATTTCTCACATAAATGAGTTTATTGGTAATATTGGCTCAGTATTTGATTTGTAGTTTATATAATGTTTAATAGGGTTTTTTTATCCTGGTGCAGCATTAAAAATATATATTGTTTTTGTATTGTTAAAAATGTAATCATTTCTAACATATAAAAAGTAAAATGCTTATATTTTTTATTTCTAGAATATTATTTAAAGATAAGGATCGGAACTGGGATGAAATAGAAAGCAAGTTAAGAGCCGAGAGTGAAGTTCCTATTGTGAAGACGTCCAGCATGGTACAGTAATTTTTCTTTGCCATTAAAACATTTTAAAAGCCAGGTTTTATTTAAGGAAACGACATGCTTATTTTTGAACTGTTTGGTGATTTACATTTTTAAAGGAAGATATAAATGCACAGATTTGGGAAATTTTATACCTTCAGCTATCTTCCACAGGCATTTAAAATGTTGATTACTTCAAAATTACAGAGGGTTTGAGGAGGAACCTTTTATGTTTCTCACTGTTACGCATTCTTATTCTTGTAATAACTACACATTATAAATTGGCAATTTTGAAATAAGAGCCAAACTCAAATATGAGTTGACATGAGTCATTTCCATTTGCTTAACAGTTTGCTTGTCTCCTCCTTCAGGAATTTGTATAGATGTTTCTGGGTCAGGGAATCATCCTAAACTGAGATTGGCAGTTTATACATTTTCCAAAGAAAATTCTTGGGCACTTCTACGAAGTTGTTGCAAGGTTGATCAATACATGTTTTTCAAAATCTTTTCTTATACAGTAGTATTATTTCGAACTTTTCATCTGTCATTCATTGAAAAAAGTAATTCTGTTTCAACATTTTAAAATTTGAATCTTGTCAACTAGATATTGTAATTATTTTATATCTTGAAATTGGTTGCTACAAATGTAGTGCCAGGTAAAGAATGGTAAGTCTTCCACGTAAGTTGAGTCTGACAGTGATTGCTTATCAAATAAGAATGTTTTTCAGAAAGTAAGCCAGTTTTTGTGGTTATTTTCCCTACAGGAGATTTCTTCCATCTTACAGGAGCTGAAACGAGTTGAAAAGCAGCTACAAGGTAGATTTACTAGTGAACGAACTAGAAAGAGCTGGCGCGTTAGGGCAAGTGCATTCTAAGCCGCGTTTCTTAAAATAGTCTTATTATGAGACCAGTATTTGATTAAGTGCAATGGCATAATGGATAAAAGTACAGAGCTCTACATATCTAAATTACTCATTAAAAGGAAGTTTAAAACCAATATAAATAATGAAAAAGACAGTAATGTTAAATTTTGGGCATGTTGCTAGGTGTTATAAACTAATTCACAGTATTATATGTTAACCTATTCTATATACATGCAAATGCTAATATATGAAAAATATTAAATTATCAAAATGTGTGTGTAGCTGAAAATGCTTATAGATAATTAGCATTTATTTGCTAATTGTTTTCGAATTGACAGTTCTTAAATTATATTTGTAGTGTAACCCAAATGAACTTGTATTCTAACACAAATAATAATAGTTTGGATGGATAAGCAATGAGCGCGTGTTGGCCACAGGGACCAGATGAGGGGAGAGAAGAAAGGGCGGGGCCGTTTGCCTCCGAAACCCCAGGGAGGACGTTGTTTTGGTGTGTGTCAGATCTTAACCACCATCACCGCCCCTGTTGGTTCTTGACCTGGAAGGCTAGGGTGGTACGACAAGCGGATTCCAGACTGAACTGCTGGTTCTACGCAGTTGTTGTAGTTTGAATTGTCTCAGGTGTAATATGATAGTCTCGGCCAAGTGAGTAACCTTTATTCAGCCTCAGCATATCTAAGAGTGCGGATACACCCTCGTGAGTGAAGGTGGCTTGCTGACATGGTTGTTAGCTGGTACAGTCAGTGAGGTGTACTTTAAAAGGACCTTACGTGATTCTTAAATTTGTGATGCTTCCATCTCCCAACTCCCCATTCTACCCAGTGCCAAGTTGAAAATCTCTGCCTAAGATTTTCCCTCGCCCACTCAAAGATCTTTTGGATTGAAAACTGGTCTTAACTGGCCCCTCCCAAGGAGGTAGCAAGGTCTGTTTGGCCTGCCGGGGTGCCATGGATGTTGGTACTAGGTCCTTATGATTCAGTGGCACGTGCTCACGTGCACACGGCTGGTGTCCTAGCACTCACGCCAGGATGAGTGACAACGTGCCGTGGTAGCACTGAAAATGTGCTGTCGGTTTCCCCAATCTTCAAGTTACTCTGAATCTCATCATAGCAAGTAATCTCCAGTTATCTGAGTGATAAATATGGCCATTATTTTCATTTATCCTCTCACAATAAAGCAAATTTCAAAAAGATCTTTCCTAAATTCCACATCTCCAAAACCCAGTCTTCTAACAGGCTCTGAAATGCCCATAAGTGACCGTAGGCGTCGGGTCTGTACAGTCAGCCCCAGGATTATTGAAAGTGGGGTTTAAAACAGAGCATAGCAAAGATTAGCCACAATTTTAAGCACCAAATATAAGTAAGAGTAGTCAAAACATTATCCACGCCACGAGCAGCGTTTTACATGCAAACTTAGCTTGTGCCTACAGTTACATCATTTTCCCCCCTGTTCCCTGTTTCCCTTCAGCGATCAATGCCATGATCGACCCGGACGGAACGTTGGAGGCCCTGAACAGCATGGGGTTTCCCGGCGTCATCTTGCCGTCTCCACCCAAGCAGAAGTCCAGCCCCGTGAATAACCACAGCAGCCCCGGTCAGACACCGACACTTTGCCAACCAGAAGCTAGGGTTCTTCATCCTGCTGCTCTCTCAGTCTCAGCCGAATTTGAGAATGCAGAATCTGAGGCTGATTTCAGCATACATTTCAATAGGTTCAACCCTGACGGGGAAGAGGAAGATGTTGCAGTACATGAATGACTTTCTCTTGATTGTTAGAAAATAATTACCTGTGGAAAGACTAGGAATTTTGGAAGCAGCATAGTGTTGAGTTGTACAAAACACGACAGCTTGGTCAAGTACAATCTTATTATCTCTGGCTTCTTAATTTTATTTATTTATTTTTCCCCCTTAATGTGGTATCATACTCATCCTTTCAGACCATTTAGATAACCACTTGACGCACATATAAGAAAAAGCAGATGTGGCAATTTCGCCTTTTGTAATCTTATGATTTTCAAATGGAATCATATCATTGCATTCTTTCCCTTCATAGATCCTTGTTTTTGTTTTTTTTTTAAGCCGTGCTGTGACCTACAAGCAAACTAATACGCAGCGTTTCTGACCCCCACGTCTCCTGTGCCAAGCTGCTCACTGCAATGGACTTTCTTCATCTGTACAGATTTGTTAAACACTTATATTTGCTTCTTGATAATAGGATTTATATTAGTACTCATTGCCATTGGATACGATGACATATTACTCTCCACAGTCAAATCAACCTTTCAAAACAGTCGTTCTCGTGTTCTAAAATTTTACAACATATATGTGATTTATATGACTTTGTTGCTACGTAAATTGTCTTGGGGTTTACGAAGATGAACTATTATGTTTGCACTAAGATTTCTGGGAGTGGTAGGTGGACATGTCTATATATCAATTAAGGACTAACTGTCTTTTTTTGTACATAGGAGATTGATACTGTATTTGTTTTAACCCCACGGTGTTTTACTCCACTTTCAAAAAGATGAATTTGACACTTTTTTCAATTTGTTTTTATGGAAGTAAGATTTTGTCCCTCATTTTAAGGCAAATGATAACTAGAAAGATTAAACTAGATGGATAGTTTAAGTGGAGTATATTTTTAAAACCAAGAAACATGTACATTGTTTTCCCACGTTACCAAGTTTATATGTGACATTGAAAAAAAAAATTCCCTCGAAATGATCATGAAGTTAAAATTTTCTTCATTAGGAGACTTGGAGAACCAGTAGTCATAAGATTAGTTGATAGTTTCACTCCCAAGCAGTGAATTGCTTCTGTGTGTTTCCCTGTAGAACCCAATAGTAAATCCTGTCTCAGTCTCACTCATTTGTAAGAACCCTGCAAGACGACAAGGACAGAGGCTTTGGGCCTGTGCTACCGAACAGAAAGCCTATGAAAAATACCTTCTGTAAACCTGCTTTTTCTCTTTCCGGTAAGGTCACATTTGGATAAGTTTAAAAAGAAAGTAATTATCTCTGTGTTTCCAGAACACTATAATTTGGGTGGATCTTAATTCAGTTAAGTATTATTAGTAGACTTGGAATTTCCCCTTGACCCCATCAGTCTTTAAAGGTTAAAACTGCAACCTTTGCAAATTTATGAAATGGTCTTTAATATTTCAACAATAATCCTATGCTACGTTGGTTTTAAAGAACTAACTCTGTACACTTCAAACCTTTACAGGATTTGAAAAATCCTGTACTGTCAGGCCAGTTAATAAAGACTCAAAAACAAATCTTTTTTGTAGAGCTATAAAAACAGAAGTCTGTTGTATAATGGATCTCATATTTTTCTTTAAATTAAAAAAAAGTAAATGAACTATTCTTCTTGAAAAGCTAAATTCCCCATTCTATCTAATAAAGGAAGATTGAAAAGGGTTTTAAAGAACATGAGTGGAAAGATACAAATGCTTTGAAGGAATGAATGAAACATGAAAACAGGGTCAATCCATTTGAAGAAAAAGTCAAACAAAATCACCATTGTTCCCTTTCTATTTAATGTTTGGGTACTGATCATATTCACATGGAAGTACAAGGTAAGGAGTTGCTTAGGAAGATATTAGCATCTACTCTACTTACATTATTGTTTAAGTGTTTACACAAGTTTTGTTTAATTATAAACATTTGGCCTTTTACTATGTTATTTTTATTTTTTATGAATACATTATTCACCTTATTTATTTTTGTTACATTTATTACTTATGTTATTTTGTTATGCATTTACAACTCCATTTTTAAATAAAGTGTTTCTGGAACTTTATACAATGATCGTACATTTTATTTCTTCTACCATCTGGATTGCTAATACTTCATTACTTTGCCAAGTACCCATTTATACACCATTTCCAAAGCCTAGCAAAAGAAAGAAAGAATTCTTCCGTTCTAATTAATGTGTGAGAACAGCAGGAGGGTAAGAGGAGATGAAGCTGCCTTTTTTCTTTTGATGTTTCTCAGCATATGCTCCTGCTGGACCTCAGACCATCACATGGGGCCGTAGTGTTTGGTAATCTCTGGGAACTCACTTGTTAGACTGTTTCCAGAGATGCAGTTCGTGGATGTGTGTCCACTGTGCCTGCCACAGCAGAAGAGTGGCCTGAATGGGAAATGCTTCTGACAGGTTGTGATAACCCGGTTGGAAGCAATTGTAAATTTCAGAAAAAAAGAACCCGAATCCAAGCATATTGGAGCCCACAGCTTGGATGGAGAAGCCAACAATGGTATGAAGTATGTGCTCTTCTGGAGAGAAACAGCGTTCTGACCCATCAGACCTCAGAGTTTTCCATATTTTACTTTATAAAAATAGCTTGCTAAAAGCACAATCAGTATAAGAGCCATACAGTAGCATAATATTTAGCTATAAAAAATGAAGTACGAATACATGCTGCAATGCGGATGAAGCTTGAAAGCATTCTGCTAAGTGAAAGCCAGTCGCAAAAGGCCACGTATTATGAGTCCATTTATGCGAAGTGTCCAGAATCGATGAACACGTAGAGACAGTGACTAGGGGTTGCCTGTGGCTGGGGTGAGGGGAATGGGAAGATTGGAGGGGTTACAGTTAAAAGGGTACAGGGTTTCTTTGGGAGTGATGAAAATACTTAATTGTGAGGGTCACGCAAATGATTGTGCGCTTTAAATGATTGAATTATAACATCTGTCTGTGCCTATATAAGTATATAAATTGCACCTCAACGTGGTTACAGAAAAGGCAGGGAGGAGCAGAGAAGCATCAGGTGAAGACCAGCTTGACTGGAGCATGGAGGTGGGCGGGTTTACACATCTGTTGGCGTTCCTCCTTGCCCAGACATATCTGCCCTCTACTTTTTCCTTGGCATTGGTTTTAAAACTTATTGGTTCTCTCGCTAATGAGTTAAATAATCTCTTTGATACATTCTTTAAAAAAAAAAATGGGATAGTTCTCATGAAGATTTCTAGTTATTGAAGTAAATCGTACTGGGATAACCAGAAGCCAAGACACTTGCAGTGTCAATGTGTTCTTACCAACAATTTAGTATCATCAGTCTAAAACTGGCAGCTACTATTTGCTAACCCTGGTAGGTCCTCATTTAACCTTACAACAATCCAGAATTGTAGCTAGATAACTCGTCTCATTTTACAGAAGCAGAGGCTTGAGTCATATAGTCGTAGCAGAAAGCCATTCAGGGGGGTTAGAAATCCTGCAGCTACACCTAATACCATTTTGGCTTTGGGCAAATGATTTCATCTCTAGCCTCAGTTTCATCATGGGGCGAGAGAGTCGCCTGGCCGATCTCTAAGAGATCTTCCTGCTATATTGGTTTGTATTCTTGGCCTTCAAACATTGTGCTCTTTTCTCCACCCCAGATTTGTGGCAGAAACACATTCTGCTGCCTACACGAATTCTGCCTCTCTTCCTACTCCCTTAAGTAAGCGACTCACCAATTTCATTCACGTTATTCTTCCTTAAACTGCTAATCCCAGGAATCTTCCTGTTTTATTGCTTTGCCACAGTATTTTGCTCATTTCAGTTCCGTTCACGTCAAGACTCCAGTGGTTTGGGCTAAACCAGGGTGGCCTGGCAACCTGATCACTTCCATGGAAAGGGGCCTCGTGCCTTCTGCGCCCCTTCTGCACGGCGGGCGCTTCCTGGCCAGCACAGCGTTTTGAGAGTCTTTTCCCCGCATGCTTCGTCTGCAGCGCGCACAATGGCTCATAGACTCGGGAAGAATATACGTGGCAGGAGAGAAAGCAAAAGTTGACTCTGATTCTCTCTGGTTTTGAGTCGAGGCCAGAGTCCTTAGGAGAATTTCCATGACTTAGAGACATGAAACAAAGATTCTCAGGCTGCAATGGATGCCTAGAAAATGAGGACCCTGAGTCCCCAGAGAGGGGGAGAATCTGCCACAGCCTTCCATCAGTGCCACAGGGAGACAGCAAAGTCTCCAAGCAGGAACTGTGACAGCATGTCAGGGCAGGCGGTCTGTCGGCAGTCTGAAAAGTTCCCCTGGAGTTGATGGCACCGAGAGCCTTCAGACCCACAGGTCAGGCTCTCGGACCAAGCCCCCTCAGAGGTGACGTCTGCAGACAGCTTGACACAGTGCAGAATGCTGTAGTATATCCTGGGGGCAAAGGGACATTTCAAAAAGAATGAAGTCAAGTATTGTCAGCCTGCAGTGACGGGAAGCCTGAAATAAAAGTTAACATGGTTCAGGGAAAATGTGATATTTCTTACAAATCCAAGTCTGGGTTGTGGACGGATTGTGTGGTGTGTGTGTGTGTGTGTGTGTGTGTGTGTGTGTGTGTGTGTGACATAGATGCATCTATAGGTCTATCAAACCAGAGAGATTATATCCACACGCAGGTAGGTGTGGCTCTCGCTCGCGCGCTCTCCGTAGGCATTATGTGCATATATGGTTATTGATACAACTTCCCCCGTAACAGCAGGGGGAGGGGGAGGGGGTTCTGATGCCACTTTCCAGGCGAGAAAACCCAAACGCCCGCAGATTCGGTTATGCGCGGCCCCCAAACGCGCAGCGGGGAGAGGGCGGAGCCAGGGGTCGAGCCCAGGTCAGTTCGTTTGAAACAGTCCTGACAAATGATTACTAGGTCCCCTTTCACCCCCCAAAGTGTGTCTGTTTGGGTAACAGACTGTGTGTTCATCAGGTGTGAGGCCAGCAGCGCTGTCCACGGCCTCCCGCGGCCTCGTTCCCAAAAGCCCGGAGACAGCGGGCGAGCTCGCCGAGCAGGTGGCGGCGACCAGGAGGCCAGACAGAAGGCCCGAGCGAGGCTGGTCCCCGCCTGGCCGTGACTGGCCGTGACCGGCCGTGACCGGCCGTGACTGGCCGTGCTCCTCGGGAAGCCCGTGATGCGCCTTGGGCTCAGGCCCCGGGGGAGGTTCGCGGGCTCCCGGGGTCTCCCCGCGCCGCCGCCCGGGGGGGAGGGGAGCACGTTCTGGGGGGAAAGGGGGGCTGAAGCACATATTCGTTAGGGAGCCACTTTAAGGACAAGGGATACAAAGTAACAAATACAAAAATCGTCACTGGAGTGAATACGAAGATTAGACAACTAATTACAAGTTTCAAAAGCTGAAAGAAAAAAATGCCACAACATCACCAAGTCCAGAAAAAGAAAGCTCTGCGGTATTTCCCCGGCCTTTCTGGGCTGCATTCACATGCACCGCCACCACATGATGACGATTTTGTGACACCGCTTTCTACAGAGAGGGTGGAAGGATCTTTCGGTCTTTCCTCCGCAGGATTGATGGCTTTCTGTTTCATAGTTGGGGTGCACAAGGGACTTCGCCCATAGATGAACTTGCTGTTTATCGTTTGTGCTATATGAGCAAAGGCATTCTGATGAAACCTACTCCTCCATGAACACTATTTGCATCATAGGATGGAAAGACTCTTCCACAGACCAGCCTCCAGCTCCACTCACGGCCCGCCTTGTTTCTCTGCACTACGCACATCCTGCCGGTGGGGGCGCTGTGGAGCACCGTTCGCATCCTGGCTACATCATCAAGTCACAACTGGCAGAGGGAGTTGGCCCATCCCGACGCCGGAAAGAGAGCAATAGCTTAGCTATGCAGAGAAGAGACGTGGACCACATAATTAGAGCTCCTAAAGCCAAACAAAATACATCCCAACTCAAACTCCCCTTATCTGGATCCTCCAAAAGTCCATGATGATTCTGACTTCACCCGACAGCTGGTGGTGGGAGGGGGGCGGGGTTCAGAATGGAAGGAGACAGTAGCCTTGACCAGTTGCAAATTTTACACAAAACATGATTCTGTCCACACATGACTGGGTCTATTCCGGGCTTTGGAAGGGGCCGATGCAAGTAAAACAAAATTTTTTTTTTTAGATTCACTGTAAATCTGCGTTGAACTTCCCCTTCTTTTCCACTTCCTGGTGCTTCTCCAGCCAGAGCACTTCAGCCCTCTGGAAATGTACTGGATTATCTATTCACCAGGAAGTACTTATGGAGCATCTACCTATTTTAGGCAGTGTGATTGGCACCGGAGCACAGCAATAAGGACGTTGGAGAGGTGCCTGGCCACTTTCCGACTGCCGCACATCGCAGATGGGCTCCTAGCCCAGCATCAGTCCTGACACAAAATTGTCAGAGTTCATGAAGCGGCTCAGGCGATTGTGGGCTGGAAACAAACTTCTGCATGTCGGGGGCGCTCTCATGCCCCTCATCCTTCTCCTCCCATTCCCACCCCACACAACCATCATTTAGCAATTTCTGGGATCAAACTTTATATCACCTCTAGGCCCTGTCTTAAATTTACTGCAGGTTCTAAGGGGGGGTCCCTTTTGAAAATCTTCAGGGAGGTAAGTGATAGATGCCTGGACTTAAATGCCATCATTTTACAGTCATAATCTATAGCCAGTGGATCAGCAAATACTGTCCCCAAGGTACTCCTAACTTTCGAGCCATTGCATTTTATTAAGACTCCGGTAGAGACATCAGTATATCCTGAAGGGGAGAGGAATCCATGAGAAGATATGTTTCAAGAGATGCTGTCCTGGCCTTGTAGCTCCAGCAACAATGACCAGATATAAAAACTCTCTTCCTCTTAACACTGAGAGACACTGGACAAAATATAACATACATATTTTAATGACATAATTGAATTCAAAAACTGCCAGAGGTCAGGATTAAAAAGGAAACTGAAATACATAGCTGATTCTGTGGTCTGACTGGTCACTGTTTCTGGCTGTCCAGGGGGCTTGGACTTCCATGCAGCGAGAGGAAATGAGCCACAGGTGTTTGCATGATAGTCAGAATGGAGATTGTCACACGGGCCACCTCAGGGAAAAGGTGACCTGGTATGAGAAAAAGGCAATGTTTGAGGAGAAAAAGGAGGGTCTTTTTCCAGAAATGAATTTCGACATGGATCCTCAGATTGATAAATCACAATGAGTTGCAAACCTGAAACATTTTTCTTCAATACCTGGTTGCATTGTAGTGAAACTGGAGAACACCAAAGTCAAAGAGAAAAACTTACCAAGACTTACAACTGGGCTCAACAGCCACAAGAGCTAGACAACAGGGGAGTGACATATTGTTAATGAGAGCACGTTTGTGCAGAAGTAAAAAGGTATATGTGGGAATGATACACATCGAGCTATCCCTGAGGATAGTGAGAAGAGGAAGGAGACGAACATCAGGTGAGGCTTTAGCTGGCCCGAAATATTTTCTTTATTAAAAAAAATTTTAAAAAAAGCACTTTTGTTTACCAAAATGATGAGTTCAAAGCAAATAAGATAAATAGCAATAACTAACTATCTCAGATGGTGTGCCACAAAATTTATTTTCTGGTTTTTCTGTATGCCTGAATTGTTTCAAGTCAAATGTTTTAAGATGTAATTCCTTCCCCCTTATTTCATTTGTGCCTAACAAGTATCAATCAGTTAAAAGATGAAAATTGATACTGAATTTACGGCATGCCTACTTGTCATTTGCACTTGAAGGAGACAAAATGTAAAGAGGACTAAATTGGCTCTGAGCTTCTCTTCTGAAACTGAACTAGCATTGCTAAAAGGAGCAAAATTCTTTAAGCTCACGTATTGAATTCTTTAAGCTCACTCATGCGGTTATAGACTCCAGGGCTAACATGCAACACCTGGGCCTCTGTATCTCCTGCCTTCTTTTCAGGAAAATTTATATGCAATGAAGATCTGAATTCCATTTTTAGAGCCTTTTTAATTTTAAGCAATGGCTCTTTGGACAATGACTTAGCTGTGATCTCAGTTAGATGCGGGCGGGAGGGGGGTGGATGGGAGGACTTCTCCAAGGATCTCTTGATAACCCATCATGGGCTCCTTAACTTAGTTTATTGCCTTGATTCGCTCCCAGGGTTTTCTAATGTGGGGAATTATCCCTAGGAAACAAGGGTTGGGGATTTAGGGAGAGCAAAACTGAGGAAGGAGGGAAAGTTCATAATGATGCATTCTCAGGTTACCTCTCTTACAAGCAACAGGGGGCTTGATCTCCCAGGGCCACCTAGTGAGCTGTGTAGACTAGGCACCAGAGGGCGGGAGGAGCATTTATTCACCAGCTCCCACTTCCCACTGTTTGAGGTGTGCACCGTGTGGCATTGAATCTCTCACACATTCAGGTGATGCTAGTGTGAGTGCTGGGCTGGCTCCTGCAGGTGTTCCATGCTCCTGCAGGTGTCTCATACTATAAGGTCAAAAAGCCAGAAAAAGGCTGCAGGAGCTCCATCTGCTCAAAGCTAGTTGCTGGAGCATTGGCAGAAGTAAGAGGCGGACCAAGACGGTGCGAGGCAGGGCACAAATGTTGTCCCATACAGGTTGTCAGTGGAAACCTGGCAATTTTCCGGGTTGTATAAAATTGAAACCCTCTTATCTACCGTTTTTCAATTACACAAGAGACAGTACTGGACAAATCCATGTGTCATTTCCATCTTATCACAGAGGGAGCAAGAGTGTCCATCAGGGATGCTGACTTTTAGCATTGGAAATTATTTTTCATTCTTCTGCATTTAAATCAAACAATATTATATAAAATCAGTCATGCCCCAGTTTTCCGAGACAGAGGTAAATCCATTCCGGACCCCCCAGGAACTGCTCTTGGGCAGAACCCCTCCCCGAGCACATGAAGCCTGGACCACAAGGTCGCCAACACCCAGTTACCAGGGCGAAGGGAAATCTCCAGAGGCCTAACTGAGGCAGTTTTTAACAAAATAACTGAATTCTTTTATACTGCAATAGGAAATGTAGAGACCTCACTTCACCAAGAGGATATCTGGATGGAGATATAACCTGTTTAATCGCTTAAAAGAAGAATCCGGGTGATCCGTGGGTGACCAAGTCCTAATGCCACGTCGGAGAAAGGGGTCCCTTGTTTCCCCGCCCGCCTGTCTCAGGGTGTCTTCCCCCGCGAGCCCTGCTGCTCCCACCTCGTGGGGCAGAGAGCCCAGCGGTGGCTGAGCCTCAGTGTCACCTTGTCTGAGGGTCTGGGAACCAGCCCTGATGTCCATCTGGTGTGCGACAGCTTCCAGGCACGTTTACAGCACAATATGTACTTTCTGATTTTACTTGAGTCACCATAAGATCTCATCTTGCTCAGGGAACTCCGCCGGGAATTACTGCCAAATGGAGTTAAAATGAAAAATTAGCCTACAAAAAAAAAAAAAAAAAAAAAAAAAAAAAATCACAAACTTCAGTGTTTGCAAAGTGTGGTTTTAGATGGCTGGGATCGCGAGACTCAGAAGTGACTTGTGTGGTGTGTTTCGACCCAAAGCAGCCGGCCGGCCCCTTTGCCGAGACCAGCACGGTGATCCCGAGCGTCTGCAAAGAGCGCAAGGCCATTCTCTACCCCGCGTTGGCATTTGCGGAGCCCCGCCGTGTACGCGTGTCTCCGAAGGCTCCGAGTAACCCGTGGGCATGTTCGATCGCGCACCGTGCAGACGAGGAGAGACCGAGTGTGCCAGGGGCCGTCCCAAGGGCAGAGAGCTTCCAAGTGGCATGGGCCGGGACTGGGGCTGGGGCTGTTGGCTCTGAGGCGTCGGACAGCGGGAAGGGGGACCTGTTCGACGCGAGCGGAGTGGGACTCGCCCTGGATGCGCCCCGGACGCCTCGAAACCCCTCGCGCCGACCCGACGCCCACCCTGCTCCCCGCAGGCGTCACCGTCTCAGCGAAGGTGACGCCAGCCTTCCGGGCCCCAGGCAAACACGTTTGCAAACAAAGACACGGAGTCCCTGGAATCATCCTCGCCTCCTCTTGCTCACACACCACACCAGCCTGCTACGAAGCCCCGTTGACGTTGCCTTGAAAAATATCCAGAAGCTGATCCCTTGCGACCCGCTCCACAACTCCCTATCTGCCTGGTCTGAGTCCCCATCATCACTCCTATGGCTTCCTACAACCTCCTAACTAGTCTCCTTGCTTCTTCCCTGTGTCTCCAGGATAAGCCACAGTGACCTCTTTCAGATAGGACATAGGTCACCGGCCAGATCAGTTATTTGTCGGGTCACAGCCCTACACTGGCTCCTCAGTTTACTCAGTGCAAAAGTTCAAGTTCCTGCAGTGACGACCAAGCCCTGCCTGCTGGCTCCCGCCCATGCCCTGATCCCCTCACCCCTGTGTCCTCTTCCAGCCCAGCCACCTGGCTTCCTCACTGCTGCTCCAGAAGTCCAGACATGTTCTCACCACAGGCCTTTCCCCTAGAAGCTGCCCCATCTCCGTAGACTTTGCCCGGCAGCTCTCTGACCTCCGTACCTTTTCTCCTCACGAAGGCTGCCCTGAGAGCCCTCAGCACCACGTCCTGCTCTCACCATCACGTCTGATCCCCTCACCCTGTCCTGCTGTTTTTCTATCACCCTTCTTTCTTTTTTGTTTTTTTATTATTGTTAATGTTATATATTATAACGGTAATAGGTACACATGTCATTATTCACTATGTCCTGTGACGCTCCCTGGAAGAGAACTGCCCTGCCCTCACCCCACTGACACAGTGAATGACTTGCTCTGACGGAGGACGCGTGAGTGGAGATGCTACAGCCAGCGTGTGGCCCGCATGTTTTTTATTCTGCGCTGAGGTCTTTGCATTTGACTGTTTTCCACTTTGCGGTAACACTTTTGAGCTCATCCATTTTCTTTTCTGAGTTTATAACATGTTGTTCCTTTTCACTGTAGAATAACACCCCAAGGTGTTACAGATCAGGACCGCCCCCGCGCTGGGTCCCAGACGGATGGCAGTGTGTGACAGAACTGCACTAACAGCAGTGCTCAGGTAGTTCCGGGTCACGACGGAACCTTCTGGTAGAAGCCACTGAGACTCTGGAATGATTTGTCTATCCTAATCGATACATACCTGTCTCTTTTGCTCATCAATGTGTCACAAGCACCTACAAAGAGTTTGGCACGTAGTAGTCAGTCTTTCAACAAGTATTTGCCGAATGAATAATATTGAGGAATGCCATTTAAGGAGCGTCAGGGATATTTCTAATCCCCAAATATCCTCCCCTCCCTGGTTTCTGAAGGCTGAGACATTAATATCACACTTGTACTCTTTTAGGTTAAGCATTATTAAGAAAACATTTTTAAAAACATGCTACAATTGATTTTATTCATATTCTAATACAAATGATGTATTAACACAAATAGGGACAAAGAAAATATTATCTGGATTGTGAAAAATACCCTGGTAATTGGAAAGGGGCCTAAAGAGTCATCCAACCATTGGTCAAATGATGTTGAGGTGAATAACCCTTGTTTTAGAAGCTGGACTGTGGCATCTGTTTCTGAAATCATTAGACAAATGGTTTAACTCTGATTGTTGAACTTCTGTCATCATTAACACTTTTTTTTTGTTTGTACTTTAAAAATAACTTTATTGAGGCATACTTCTCATAACTGAAATTTACTAACGTTAGATGTACGGTTTGATAGGTATTTGATATTTGCATGCAGTGACATAACCCCTATTGCAATTGAGATGTTAAAGAGTTCCAACCCCCGCTGATGCTTCATCGTGACCCTGCGGTCAGTCCTCTTCCCCACCCCAGCCAAGGGCAACCACTGATCCTTCTGACTCCATGTTTTTGCCTTCTCTAGATATTTATATGAATGAAATCGTACAGTTAGTCTTTTTTGTTTGACTTCTTTCATTTAGCAATACCGTTTTTGAGTACATCCATGTTTCTAAGTAAGTAGTATTTTGTTCCTTTTATTGCTGAGTTGTATTCCAAAGTACAGATATACCGCAATTCATTTATCCATTCACAAGCTGACGCACTTTTGAGTTGTTGATAGTTTTTGTTTTATTTTATTTATTTTGGTAAGATGCATATAACTTAAAATTTATCATTTCAGTGAACAATTCAGTGGCCTTAATGAACAATTCAGTGGCCTTAAGTTCATGTACAATTTTGTTCAAAACACCACCATCCATCTCCAGAACTTTTATATCATCCCAAACAGAAACTCCGTACCCATTAAATAATAACTCTCCACCATCCCCTCCTCGAATCTCTGGTTATCATTGTTCTACTTCGTGGCTCTATAAATCTGACTCCTCTAAGTACTTCTTGTAAGTGGAACCATACAATATTTGACCTTTTTCGCTAAGCATTATGTCTTCAGTGTTCATCCATGTGGTATTAGGTATCAGATCCTCATTTTTTTAAGGCTGGATAATGTTCCATTGGCTGCACTCATTACATTTCATTTATCCCTTCATCCGTTAGTGGACGTTTGGAGTGTTTCCACCTTTGGGCCGTTATGAATGCTGCTGCTATGCACCTTGGTGCACAAGAATCTGCTGGGGCTCCTGCTTGCAGTGCTTTGGATATATAAGTTGAAATGAAATCGCTGGATCATATGGTGATTCTATGTTTAACTTTCTGAGACACTGCCAAACTGTTTTTTAACAATGGCTGCCTCATTTAACATTCCCACCAACAGTATACAGGGCTCCAATGGCTCCACATCCTCACCAACACTTGTTATTTTCCATCTGTTCAAAAATTATTTTCGTATATCCAACCTAATGGGTGTGAAGTTTGTGGTTGCGGTTTGTATTGCATTTTGCTAATGGCTAGTAACATTAAGCATCTTTTCCTGTGCTCATTGGCCACTTTTATACCTTTTTTGGAGAAATGCCTATCCAAGACTCGTGCCCATTTTTAGATTGGGTTGTTTGTCTTTTTGTTGTAGTACATCTTTCTATATTATAAAATATACAACATAAAAATATTTTCACCCTTTCTGTGGATTGTCTTTACACCCTCTCAACAGTGTCCTTCGATACACAAAAGTTTTACATTTTGGTGAAGTCTAATTTACCTACTTTTTTTGTTTGGTTGCCTGTGCTTCGGTGTCATATCCATGAATCATGACCAAAAAACAAAAAACAAAAAAAACAAAAAAAACAAAAAAAAACCCAAAAAACAAAAAAACCCATACCATGAAGGTTTTCCCTTCTGTTTGCCTCTAGGAGGTTTACAGTTTCAGGTCTTACATTTAATTCTTTAATCCATTTTGAGTTAATTTTTATATGGTGTAAAGTAAGGGTCCGACTTCATTTTTTTTTGCATGAAGAAGTACAGTTTTCCTCGCACTGTTAATTGAAGAGACTGTCCTTCACCCATTGAATGGTCTTGGCACCTTTGTCAGAAACCAATTGACCATATATTTGAGTTCGTTTCTGGACTTTTTATTCTATTTCATTGGTTTATATGTGTTGTATGAGTACCACTGTTTTGATGACTGTTGCTTTGTAGTGAATTTTACAATTAAGAAATTATAAGTCCTCCAACTTGGTTCTTCTTTCCAGATTGTCTTGGCTATTGAGGGTCCCTTGAAGTTTTATGTAAATTTTAGAAGAGCTTTTTTTTAATTTTTGCAAAACAAAACAAACACTATTAAGGTTTTGATGAAGATGTCATTGAATCCTATGAATACTATGTAGATCATTTTGGGTCATATTATCATCTTAATGATACTAAGTCTTTGAATCCCTGACCACAGGATTTTTAAAAATTCATTTATGTTTTCTTAATTTTTTTCAGCAATGCTTTGTAGTTTTTGATGTACAAATCTTTTGCCTCTTTGATTATAATTATCTCTAAATATTTTAATATTTTTGATGCTTTTGTAAATGGAATTATTTTTTTAATTTCTTGTTAGTATGCAGAAATGCTGCTGATTGTGTGTTAATTTTGTATCTTGCAACTTTTGCTGAATTTACTTATTAGCTCTAATGAGTGTGTATGTCTCTCCCTCTCTCTCTCTCTTTCTCTCATCATTACAGTTTTTTCCATTTAAGATTATGTCATCTGCCAACAAAGATAATTTTACTTCTTCCTTTCTAATTTGTATGCCTTTTATTTCTTTTTCTTGCCTAATTACTCTGACTATAACTTTCAATACAATGTTGGATAGAAGTAGTAAAAGCAGGCATTTTGTTTTTATTGATAGTTTTTGACTGTTTTAAATAATGCCATTATGAACATTCATATTTAAATAATTTCTCTTGGGAGATACTGGAGTCAGACTGATGGGTCACATAGCAAGTGTATATTTAATGTCATAAGCTTCTGTCACACTGTTTCCTAAAGTGCCTTATCATTTTGCATTCCCTCTAGCGAGGTATGCGAGTTCCAGTTGCTCTGTGTCTCACCAATACTTCATTTTGCTTGTCTTTTTAGTATTAGATATTCTAGTGGCAGGGCAAACACATGTCATTGTGGTTTTTGTTTTCTTAAGAGCTTGCGTAGTTTTAACTGACATTTTTTCCCTGGCGACTAGTCATTCTGAGCATTTAAAAATGTGCTACTTGTTAAATTCTAAAACAAACTCTGGGTGAATATAAAGCTAGGAAATTTTTTGTCAAACATACTTTACCGTGGGCCTTCTAACGGGATAGGTTTCTTAGATCATAAACACTCTGGAAATGATAGTCCAGAAGGAAGGCCTCTATTCTCAAGATGAATGCAAAATTTGTCTCCCAACACTACCTGTCTCATTACTATATTACAGACATGTTTACTTAAACACTTTTCACGATGACACTGTTTAGTGCTACCGATACACCCTTCTTAGGATGTGAGAAATGGCCAAGAACTAGAATGTGTGCCTGCTATCTCTGGAGCTGAAAAAGTCAATTCAGGTGGGTTGCATCATTTACATAAAAAAATTTCATCTGTGGCCTGTTTTTTCATAGTCTATTTTCAACAAAATCCATAAATTTCTTCCCGAGTGCCTATTTTTTACACAGAACCACAATAATCTATGTAATAAAGAACAAAATTCTCAAACAAACAAAACCCCTAAAACAGTCCTTGATTTCAAGGAGTTAAAAATATATATATTTAAATTCCTAAAGGGCACAACACAGTATGATAACAAGTGATAGGATAATAAAGGTTGTGAGAAAGAACAGGCCCACTAGACAGCAGGAACTAATTATAGGTCATTTGTGCTCATAGCTCATGAAATGGTAAATGACTTTGAGGGCCTAATAACACAAAGAATATTACACTTGTTTAACCCCTGTTCTGTGTAGTAGCAGATTCCTTTCCTGACAATGACACCGAGGAAGATTTTATGAGCGGAAATGTCAGCTGTTCTCAAAAACACGAAGCAATGTCATTTTGGTAATACCACGCAGCCAAACCTTTTCAAGGTCGGTTCATGTTTTTAGTTCTTGTCGCTCGGTAGCCAAGAGAGGCATTTGCGTGCTGGCTGCTATATTAAACAATGCAAATTGTACCCTCCAGATAGCCACTAATTTAACAAATACAGTGCCTACCTCGCTCATGGCATGAGACAGGGGCTGATAGAATTCAAATGTGGGGAAGGCCCATGACTAGACCAGCCAGAGTAGGCTAAAGCTACATGCAGGTGCTGGGCAAACAGAAGGACACGTGCTTATAGAGAGGTACGGAGGAGTGTTCTGTGCGTTCGCATTAAAGGTGTGTTTACCAAAAATACGAAGAATAATTATCATTTTCATATTTTAAGGATGTTTGGCTTTACGAAAGAAATTACCACGGGACTCCTCTGAATGGCAGCATTCTGGGTTGAATTAAAACTGTCATTCCATCTACCACTGTTGAATTTACATGCAACTCTTCAGTATTTACTGGGGAAAAGATGTCACTCCATAACCTCCTTTTATTTGTTCTGAAATTGCATTGAGTTTAATAATTAATAGTAAGCAGCATCTAATAGGGCAGAAACCCAGGGTTGGAGGGTCATTAAATAAAGAATTCCATGTACAAAACAGAACAAAATAAAACACATTCCTGTCTATGTCCAAGAGCAGCTTCCAAACAGGCAGACCAGACGCGGACCTCATCCTCTCTTCTGTCTTCTTTCACTCTTTCATGCTCTGGGGTTTTGTGAAATTTCTTTAAAATAGGCAAGGGAGAAATATAATTACATCAGATTGCGGGTTTCCAATCAGCCCAAGAAAACGAGGCTCCAGATGGCAAAGCCGAGCTTTAATTTTGCTGTGCGCCGGGATTATTTATTGATCCCCATCGAGCGGCCAGCAGCCCTGCACCCTGGCCCGTGCGTCAGTCATTCTGGATGACTCAGATCTGCGTTGTAAATGTGCCTCCCTCACTGTGCCTGCTGACATTTCTGGAATGGCATTTGGTTCGGCTGTACCTCTTCACAGGTGGCTGGTCATTATTTACAGATATAAACCTGTTTTCAGTCTCCTCCTTAAGATGCGTTGAGGCTGGGAGAGGTCAGACCAGTCTTAGAAGAGCAAAGGGTCCGATCTTCCACCGGCTCTAGGTCCCAATTCACCAAAGCTCAGGACGTTGGCCCTGAGTGCTAGAGGAACGAGAGGGACACATGGAGGGAGGTGGGGGTGACAGAATGAGGAGGATTCAGGATGGACTCTGGGTGGATAAGGGCAGGATGGTTTGCACCACCAGGCCCGCGGGGAGCTGGCTGGGCCAGGACGACCTGGCCAGGGCTGGATCCAGCCAGCTGATGAACACATGGTTCATGCAAAAAATGCTAGCTGAGCACCTACTAGGCGCAGAGAAATATTCAGAGTCCAGGTGACCCGGTCAAGAGCAGGGGTCAGGAAACAAAGGAGCAAGGAGGCGTACACAAGTTGAGGGCCCGGCCGGAGCTCACCTATAAGAAACCAGAGACAGGGGCCATGTAAAGTCACGTTGAATTGCGTTTTAAATGTCCCCAAGAAGCTCGCCGTTTGGAGCAGGGATCCTCACATAATGGCCTGTAGACTTACACCACCCTGATTTTGTGGAGCAAGAGAAGAGGAGCATGAAAAATGCAGGTTTGCCCCGTCCCAGACACACTGAATCAAAATCCCGAGGATGCGGAATTTTAAAAGAAAACAAAATCACACTTCCTATTGTGAGTCTTTTATGCAGCTTTTTGAGAAACACAGAATTCAAGGGATCTTTGGGGAACTTTTTTGTATAGATAAACATTCTTTGAAAAAGCGGCCGCTAAAGTTTGAACGAAAGCTCACACTTTAAGAATCCCTGGAACTTCACTCGGTGTCTCTACTGGCAGGGTGACAGGCACCATTTACGTTAATACTGCTGGATGCATGAAATAAGGTGGCACTCGAAGCTGGATGCTGAGTGCCTGGGACTCGCTAACCTCCTGCTGGTCAGAGGTATCTCACTGAGATGCGACAGAACCTTCAGGTGAGATCGGACCTTCCTGGAGGGCAAAGACCATGTGTTGCGTATCTCTGTATGCCTTGGTCCTAACCCATCTCTAGAATATTGTAGGGGCTCAATAAATGATCGGTTAGCTTGTGCTGCCTTTAAAGTCAGTGGTTTAAGACCTCTGTCTTGCTCAGGATCTGTGAGTCCCTTGAGGATGGGCCAATCCACTCTCAGCTCATCGAATTGGGCTCTAAACTGCAGGCTGGGTCGGGCTCTGCTCCGCGTCTCTCGTCCTCCGTGGATTAGCGAGCAGGCACCCTGGGGCGTGTTCTCATGGCGATGGCAGAAGCCCAAGAGGGAAAAAGTAAACACCTGTAGCCTCTTAAATTTTAGCACAGAACTAGTAGCTGTCACTTTGCCCCCATTCAATTAGCCCGAAGTTATAGATTGGGGAAGTTGACATCTTCAGTAGGAAGAACTGCAGATCTCCATGGCAAAAAGTGTGGATTCAGGGAAAGATGAGCAATTGGGGCCGATAATTCAATCTACCGCAGTCAGCGAACATGAACAGGGCACAGTTTTATACTCGCTGGAGTGCAGAAGTAGAGTGACGGGGGAGCCAGACAGTTTCAGTGTGACAGTGAGTTACTTGCATCACAGATTCATTAGGAAGGCTAATGAAAGACCAATTACTAAGTGCTTGATGAAGGCTGTTCCTGATAATTCATAACATTTGACATTCTTGAACAAGCCAAGTATAATCATATCAAGGGCCCATCGTAGTTTTAAGCAGAGAAAATAAAAGAATATTGCTAGTCCGCATGTTTGCGACTCTCTGGGATTTCCTGAGCCCTGAAAGGTGGCTGTCCATCACACCTTTCCTCTGGGGACCTGAAGTAAAATCCCAGCACTGAAGGAGATGTGGCTACAAACGACCCGTTTGTGATGTGACGCTTGATGAATGTCACTAAAAAAGCATTAATCCTCAGTTAGCCACAAACAGGCATCTCACGTTTTACTCCAGTTTCCTCATCCTATCCTAAGAAACCATTAGTCCTTTCTGGGCAAAGGCAATGACATCAATGGGCAGAACGCGTTGTCTGTCTTAAGTGCGAGTCTGTGAGCCATGGCGGTGCTTCTGTGACGAGCTTCTCAGTTCGAGCTGGCGATGCCGGGACTGTTTCATCAGGCAAGGTCCCCGGCACATCTCCATGACTGCTTTTATCCACCTGAGTGTTCTGCAGGTCCCACTGGCAAAGATGAAAAAGGTATGTCTGTCGCTATTACAGGGACCAGGAAGCTGGGGCAGATATCTGAGTCCCTAAATCTCCCAGAGGGGAAAAGTTGAAAATGCATGTGTGTTCAGACTTTGAAGGGTAGACGGTCTCTGGGGCTTCTTGTGAAATCAGTGGTCCTGGAATGGCCTAACACAGGCTTTTGCTCCTTCCTTATGGTTTCTAAATCCTCTTAATGAGGGGAAAAACATAGAGAAATGCAAAGTATTGTCAACACCTAGAACTTGAAGCCCTTATTATTACAGTGCCACCTTCCTTCTTGAATAGAAGTCGTGGTGGTGGTGATGGTGGTGGTGATGGGTGGTGACGATGGTGGTGCGTGCGTGTGTGTGTGTTTCTCCTACTTGGTTCCCAGAAACTATCCAACTAAAGAGAAGCCTCCCCTTCTGCACCGCCATCTGTCACTGGCTTCTCTGCTCTGTGAGCCTGTTTCCATCCGGGGCTTCCTGACCAGACTCCACATCGCTCCCCTCAGACCACCACGGACCGCTCTGAATGACATTCTCTGGACTAGCTGCGGTTTGTCTGGCTCTTACAAATGCAGTGCCTTCAGCCCCGTGTCTGCGAGGAAGTCTGGCTGCCACCCTCACCAGCTTTTAGCACTGCCGAAAGCACTCGGGTCCTAATGAAGCTGTTCCCAGATCTTCCCTCACCGGGAAAACGACCTCCGGGCCACCCCCAGGAAAAACTTTGTTACCTCGCATTTTGTCACCACTGAGCTCTTTCCACACCAGACTAAATTAATCTCCAGAACTCACGCTTGGAAAATCAGCCTTTAAAGGCAGCCGAGATTCAAGTTCATTAACTATCTAATTCCATCTTGGCTTTCTGCAGTCTCCAGCACCTTCCTTTCTGAGAGCAGATACCTTTCCTCTTCCTGCAACCTTCAGCTCTGAGGAAGAAGTTCTCTAGAGAGGGAATCTTTCTTTGGAGTTATTTAGTGGGTTCATATTCGCGTAAACCTTTGTATTCAATGTGCGGCTTGTCTATTAAAAATGCAGCTTGAGTAACTTATACCTGCTGAATTCATCAGTGTTCTGGCAGGATTTCAAATACAGAGAAAGGTGATTATGTAACAATCCCTTATGCGATACGCTTGGATAGACCACCCCCAGACGTGTTTCGGATGATCGGTTGCTGAGACCCAGAAAGGAGCCTGGGTAATTGAAATGCTCTGCTATCCTACGAATGCTACTTTAGGTGCTGTAGTGGTTTTAAATGTTTCAATTCGGTTGAATTACAATTCCTGGAAATCTCTTTCCTACTGGTTTCTGGATGGGATGAACCACTAGATAGATTCGTAGAGGAGGTTTTGGAAGAGCAAGTGCATTGGCGCCCATTTTGTAGCTCATGTATCTGCTGCTTCTCTTCCTGGCTCACCTGGTTGGCATGAGGCAGGTGTCAGGCCTGCAACTGTTCCATCCTCCCCCGGATTCCTCCTGCAACTTCTCCCACTCCTGGGTGTGTGTTTGGCGCTGGGATGAAGGGTCTTGGCTTCTGCAGGGCATCCATGCCGTCAAGGTCAGATGCAGCAAGAACCGACAAGGACGTCTGCCATTTCTGTGGGCTCCAGCTCATGCTTGCGGGTTTCACCTTGTCCTTCCCCTCACCCACTTTACATCCATCCTCCCACTGCCTGCCCCGTGGATGTCCCACATACGTGCTGATCAGTACTCAGCTAGAGACTCAGGAGCCGAACCCTCTGCAGATTTCGTCAACTCTTTTCTGGGTTCAACTCCTGTCTCCTCTCGCGGTTCTCTGCCCTGTGAGCTCTTCGCCCCACCTTGGACTCCCAATTCTGTCTCCTCATGGCTGGGAGACGGCGGGGATCCACCTGGCATCCCTCTCTGGGCTGCAGCCTGGAAATTCTCCAGGCAGTAACTGGGGCGATTGTAGGACTCAAGCTGTATGCAACCCTCCCCTGTAGTGCCCGATGTCCATGTCCAAAACCTTGGTTTCAAAGGTTTTGTCTAATTTTCTAGTTGTTTAGGAAAAATAAATCTGGTCCCTGTTACTTCATCTTGGCTGGAAGTGGAAATCTCAGTATACATAAATGAATTTTGAGATAAAGTTTTTCCTGCTAAATCAGTTTAAAAGAGTCAGCTACTAAAAAATAATAATAAAACAAAATACTCTAAAATCCCTGTTACCAATACAATTACTAATATGGGGAAGTCATGACTTTTTTTTTTTTAATACTTTCACAACCAAAAAAAAACACAAAAATCAATTATATTCTAAGAATGATTTAATGTGGCTATTAATGTCTATAGCCCCCTATAGAGGTTCAGAATGAGTCTCCCCAAGTGTGCTTCAGTGGTACATAGATTGTTTTGAGCTAAAGGCAACTTTAGCCTTGGGCTCAAGAGAAATGCCTGCCCCTTCCCTAATACCTAGAAGAACTTGAATTGGGGGCCTTGCCAAGAGATGACCTCTTTTGGCCTGTCTATAACGCAGGGCAAGCTGCTAGTTACTGGACACGTCCCTTTCTGTCTCTAAACCCCTCATGCATGTGAGTCTCTGACTCTCTCAGGTATATGAAGTTCCCATACATGTGTACGTTATTAAATTTGGTCATTTTCTCTTGTTAGCCGAAAGAACCTTGAAGAAAGTTTTTTTTCCTCACACCCCAATTTGAAATTTGTTTCTACAATGATTTTTATTAATTATCCTGACAAGTCAAAGTAAATGTGTATATCTAAAACACAATTATAGTAATAGGATATTGTTTTTATCTGTTATATAGAGAGATCATAGCATTTTCTATAAAAATGCGTGCTCCTTTGCTTTTTTTAAAAAAAGGTAAGAAAACAATTGTTTATTTTAGGCCGTGTCATGGAAACTGTTTCTTAGTGACAGACTTGAAAGAATATAGAGCAGGCAGTTGAGAGACAAGGAATGAGGTAAGCATAATGATAGAAAAAGGGTTTCAACTCAAAATAATGATAGTGTCAAGTCCTAACGCTGTGTCCGGCCGCAGGCTCATCTCGGAAGCAGTTCTGCGCAAGTCCAAGATCTTCCTTTTACTGTGTCCCTTTTCTCTACACCAGAAGGTTCTAAATTGTTTCAGGTGGTTTCCCTACACAATTTTCAGATATTAATAGAGCAACCACGATTCTGGGAATAAATGAGTTTGGGAGAAACCTTGAAAGAGCCTGCAAACATCCTATTCCTGGATGTGTGCAATACACATTAACATGAAAGAGTTTGACAAGTCCCGTTTAATTTTGGCTAATCAAACACTTATTAAATTTAATATTTCCTGCGGGAAAGTGTTATTTGTGAAATCAATTTAGGAAACACTGATGTAGATGTTAAAATATTTATAATAGTAAGTGCCATGATAATTGTTATTATCATTAGGACCTTACTTTAAATATGTGACATTCCTCTTTTGTCATTATTCTAATGCTGCTCTGTATAATATGCAGTCACTAGCCACATGTGGCTGTTTAAATTTAAATTCATTAAAATTAAATATAATTTAAAACTGAAGTCCTTGCCCACATCAGTTACATTTAAGTCCTCAACAGCCACACGTGCAGGGAGCCAAAGCATGAGAAACAGCTGCTCTTGATTGTCTTCTTAGGTCCAAAAATAATGCTGTATTAGTGCAAATCGTTATAAATTTCTAAAACATACAGTGCTGACACTATTATCTAGAGTCCTCAAATACCTTTGAAATCATCAATTTCATAATCTTCATAAAAGCTTCGTAAAGTACTGAGCATAATTCCTTCCTGGTAGGCAAACCTCAGGTGTTTTCATTTAAGGGAAGTTTTAGTTGCTGGATTTAACTTAATTGCTCAATTAGTCATTGATGAAGTTTGCTGTGGGCCTCTGAAGGTGCCATAAGCCAAAGCAAAGAATATGCAAACTGGAGACCAAATCCTCACCATTTTAGTACAGACAGTGGGGGAGCCACATGTTTTCTGGGTACTTTAACAGATACAAATAGGGATGGGCATGTAGCATTTGTCCCTGTAGACCAAAATTAATTTCAGACTGTAATAAAGAGTTAAGTGTTATCAAACTCAAGGGGTTCATCTCACCTGCACGCATCAAAGCCAGAAGAGACACAGCCAGGGACTTGCAGTAAAGAAAGTAGAGGTTTATTTAAGGAAATGGTGCCAAGCCTGGAGACACAGGTGAGTTAGCACTCAAGGACCTGGCTCCCTGATGGCTTTCTGGAGGACAGGCTGTTTAGGGGAAAACTCATTAGTCATGGTAGCTAAGGGAGTTGGGGTCATGGGCTCTACTGATTCATTGGGGCTAGAGTAGGAGGTAGCTGACCATTGCATCAGGTCCCAATGTCAGTCATGGAGCCATTCTTTCTGGTTTCAGGGAGATTCTGGTAGGGTCCTTCACCTTCATGGGTGTGGAGCTGCAAGGTGTTATCTTTAGTTTCTGTGGGCAACAGACCTGAGGCTTTGTGTCTAAGATTGATGCTGACCTAAGGGCTTAATGATAAGGGAGTGGTCGTGCACTATGCAGAAAGATAGGGAAAGAAAGGAAGCAAGTGAGCCCAAGTCCAGTTTGAATCAAGGAGAAAGAGAAGAGGAAAAGTCATTTTAAAAAAGCAGATTTGCATGGATAAAAAAGCATTTCTTTTAGCAAAATGACCGGCAGCCCAGAAGAGACAGATTGAGGCAGCAACTTGATTTGTGATCCTTTGAGACAAAGGATAGGCTGCTTTTTATAGTAAAAGTCCATGCCCAAGTTTCCAATTAGGTCTGCTTTATGCAAATTAGGTATCGAAATCACATAGTTCTGATTGGGTGGGGCAGGGCTCAGTCCACTGGTAGAAAGAGGAACCCAGGGCTTTCCTGCAGAGGCGGATGCTGACTAGTGGGAAGCCAAGAGTTCAGTGTGAGGGTCTTCCGGTAGACAGAGGATGTAAGGAGCTCCTGTCAGCAAATGGCCACTAGGCTCTTATTATTTACAAAATGTGGGCCCACAGGTGACCATGGGGTATCCATCTCAGCAGATAAATGTCTTTTCAGGTTCATGTCAAAGGAATCTTTCTTCTCGGGGTCCATGCCCCTGATCTTGGGGGGTAACTTGAACTTTGAACGCTCCTCCCAGTGGGGAGCAGGCACCTTCCTCAGCTCTCAGTGTTAGAAATTGTTCACATTTTTATCCCAAACGTCTGCTCCTTCAGCATAGCAGGGTCGAAACTTTACCACCCCCACTGTTTAGATGGGCAAAGAAAAACAGCTTTATTCATTTATGGCTGATCTGATCAATCTTTTCCAGGAGTTTCTAGCAGTGGGAGGGATGGGAACAATACTTTAAACCTGGTCATTGATGATCACAAATCTCTTTCGTTTTAGGTGATCCTGTTTGGATCATTCTGGCCTTCGGATTCTCCCTCTCCAGGAGGGTGTCTGGGTGTCTGTTTCTAGAACATCCATGGTGGTGGAGCAGATGGAGGCTCGGGGTTCACTTGGAGGGAGCCTGGATCCTCGCTGACCTCTGACACGAGGCGCTCCTACCATGTCCCCTGGCCTTGTGACAGCTGAGTGTACTCTCAGACTGCAAGGTCATCAAATTCAGCAATTAAAACACGGGAGACCTGGTGAAATCTGAGTTTCACATAAACAACAAATAATGGTATAAGTATGGAACTAAAATGTTTTTTAAATTGTTTGTTGTTTACATGAAATTAAAACTGAACTAGTGTTACTAACCTAAAATAAAAAGCCAAAGTGAGAGGCGACAAACGTTTATTTGAGATCCAAGAATTGCAAGTCTGGGAAGCACTGATTTGGGCAGAAACCCAAACAGTGTTCTGATTATGGGGTGAGACAAGGAAGGGAAATAATTATATAACTAGAAGGAAGGGATTTCTATTGGTGCTAATAAGCTATGTTATTCTTTAACCATACATATTCGGTTACTGATTCTAAAGATGACATCTCTCACTTGATTTTGAAATGATTTTGCTTATGTCATTTTTTACACTAGACATCCAGTATTTTGCTGGGACATGCTTCAGCACTTCTGCATCCCCCCATGGAGGTATGTGGGAACTTCCAGACCTCTGCTCACCACGCCTGGACAGAGAGCCATTCTGCCCTCACCTCAGCATCACTCCCTGGCACCTCTGTAAAGCGGCACATGGTATTTCCGGGAGGGTTCTTGGTCCCTCCATCCTATGAGCAGGGATATGGCTGGTTTTTTCAACATGTCCTTAGTCCCTTCCCATGTTAGGCTCAATCATCTTCCTTTTCCTTTCACCAGTTTACCAGGGGGAAAAGGACCCACTTTCCACCACTTCCTCTATTCCACCTTCTCCTTCTTGCCAGGGACACAAGCTTCAGATGTATAGGCTAAATCTGTATGGTCCAGTGGCTCTTCTTGTGACACATGGTAGAAATGATGATGTGGGTATTATGGGGTTGGAAAAATAAAATGTTCTTCTACTCTGTAAGTTCTTCTGGCTGGGCTAATAGTCGAATCGACATGAGACAGATGAAGAGAAGAGAATGACCAAATTTATTATGTATGTATGTACAGGGATTCCAAAAGGAGATGCTACCCAGGCAAATAGGGCAGTTAAGGCTTAGATGCCATCTTGAGCTAAGGAGAAGGTGAAGGGTGGGAGGGGAGGGGGTCATGGTTTGAGACTTCTAAGGTCAGGAAGGCAATTCACATGGAGTTGGGAAAGCAAATGTTTAGCAAACAAACGTTTGCTGGGCCATCTTCAACAGTGGGACACAGAGGGCTTTGACTGAAAGGACCTTGCTGCCTACTACATACTAGTTCCTATTAAACTATTGTCATCTATGATGGTAGCTTCCTCCCTGAAACAGGTCCTCTATCTAAATTCCTTTAAGCAGTTAGGGGGAAGGTCAAAGGTTTTTCCTGAGTCTTGTGTTTCTTGAAAATTATCAGCTTAAAATAATCATTATCTGATTTTAAAAAGCATATTTTAGGGTGGCAAACTCTGCTCCATCTCAGGAAGCTGAGGGTAAATCTTATTATGGGGCCATTTGAAACAAGGGACAACCAAGAATTAAGACTCATGGCTTTAAAAGCAGACAACATCATGACTCTCACGCCAATGTAAAATGAACACACGTCAAAGATTTTATTGAATTCATTAATTAATGTGTGAACCAGGAAGTTGTTATAAATGGCTTAAAGGAGAATTCAAAGAGCAGATACAATTAATTATAAGCCATTTAGAATGCTGAAATACATGTTAAGCAAAATTTTTTAAAAGCATTAACTGGCTTCATCCACAAGGGGGCTGGGAAGCCAGCTGAACTTTTTTGGGACATAATTTGAATTTCTATGGCAGGAATTATTTGATTACCATTAACAGTTAATTCCCATCTCCTCTGAGTTGTAAAATAACTTGATCAAACACAATGAACGTTGGAGATAACCCAAAAGGATGACTAGTCAGGATACTCACAAAATTTCAAAGTTTTTTCAATAATTTTTCTTATAGTTTAATGTAGTAAAAGCTCCACCCTTGTAGCTGTTTTTTCCAACTTCTAGAGTCACCTACAGGACCTTGCTTATGATTGATTGACTTTTCCTTGGAGACACACTATTTAAGAAGCTTCCTGGGCCCAAAGTGGTGAATATACCATGAATTCTAGAGTAAAATATATCTGGCCCTCTCATACTGGCTATTGACTCTTGGAAAATCATATCATTTCTGAGCTTCATCTGTTAAATGAGTCTAATAATAAAACCTAATCCAGGTCCCTAAGAGAATCGAAGAAGACAATGTGTACAAGGTTCCCAGCACGGCACCTAGGATATAGTGGGTCATCAACCGTGTTTGCCAGACTGAACTGCTCAAGGAGTCGGCTTTTGTGCCAGGGTCTCCTTGTTTTCCAGTGCCTTGCTCGGTTCTGTTGATCGATGAATCTCGCCTTGTGTCTTCTTGCCGTGTTCCCAGATGCCTGCCGGCTGATGGACCCATGCTATAGCCTTGCAGGATGAAGACATTTAGATCCATCTTGTAATGAACAGAGAAGTTAAACGAGTTGTGCGGGTCATCCGGACGGCAACACGCCGCACGGCGAGGGGCTGGGTGGTGCGTGCAGACTCCAGTCTGGCCTCCAGCACTTGCTTGTCTGGTGCTGGGTGATAGTAACAGTTACTACACACTGACTGCCTACTATTTGCTAGGTGTCATGCTGGACAGGTCATAAGCGTCATCTCATTCTGGCCCTATGCCTATAACAACAACTCTACGATGTCAATCGGAGACTCATACTCTCATCTCTTCAGCTCTTAAACCAAAGGTCCCACACAGCCTTTCCTTAAATGTCTTGAACTATGGATTTTTTTTTTTTGCCTCCATTTTCTTAAAGACCATAGGGAACTTAAATGTAAATATACTCAACTTCCTTTTCCCTTTGTTTCAAACCTGCATGTTCCTAACCTTTCTCTCTGCCTTTATTTCTCACACTCCCGACTTGGAAGAAGAGCTACTTCTCTCCTCCTGGCCAAGGTGAATCCGTCTCCCTGGCTCTGACCATCTCTCTTTCCACTTCCTCCAAAATTCTGCACCATTGTTCTTACCCTCTCTCCTCGTTCCTGAAACTCGTCCTTTCTACTGCCTCCAAGCCCTTAACAAACAAACCGGGCTGGATCTCTGCCACAGACCTGACCTTACTGTCTAGTGGAAGCTTAATCTATTTTTCTTCTTGACCAAACTGATTGCGAAGTACTGCAGCTCTCCATCCTCATTATTTCTCCCATCCTCAGTCCTCAGCCCACTGACGCCTCTAGCCTTCTAACTGCAAAGTCTTACACAAAACAAAACAACCTTATTTAATTTATAGCTTACTTGAATGCTTGGAGGTGCCTCATTTATATGTAAGGGCAAATACATATTACAAATAAGCTGTCTATTCTCTCTGTTGAAAATAAGGAAGAAGCTCTCCTCTGTTCTTTTTCTTAGAGGGCTTGCTTTAGAAACTTTGTAAATTCTCTCTCTTTTTTTTTTAGAAGTGTCTATAAATCCTTTTCAAAATTAGATAGGACTTTTCCAGTTTTATGCCCCAAGAATGTCTTTCAAGGACCTGAACTGGGAAGCATGTCTGGAATATAAACATTAGGGTGATAGCACCCCTGTCTCTTAGTTTGTGTGGTAGTGTAGGAACCTAAATTTGGTAGCGGTGGGTGTTTGGCTTCAAGTTACAAAACTATGTCCTGGCATAAAGATATGAGAAGCTTATTTTCCTTTGTATAAAGCCAAAAGTCAATTATCTAGCGCAGATGGTCACCCCAACTATTAAGTAAAGTGAGGATAAACCATGAGGGCCAAATTGTGAAGTCCTCTCACTTGAGGACTAGTTATTGCTTATCTCATGCACATGCAAAGGATGAACTGTCTCTGCTTGGCTATATTCAAGGGAGCGATTTCTTTCTGCCTTTGTAATCACTTATCAGATTGCCTACAACACACATCACATTCCGGTTTAATGCTTACTCAATGATAAACTTTCCTTCGAAGAGATTATTTTGGGGTTGGGAGAAGATTTTGTGTTTATACAAACATGGTGAATTCTATTTCGCCAACATATGCTTGTGAGGCCTCGCTGGAAGTGACCCTTCCATTTGGCTCTGTGACATCACCCTGCCTTGTGTTTCCTTTGAGGCTCTGGCCCGCCTCGGCCTCTCGTGCTAGCTTACCTTCTCTGGTTCGTTCCTGACACAGCATGTCCTCCTAGGCTCCTGCCCACGTTCTAGTTTCTTCTTAATCCCAGGAGGTTCAGCCCATTCAACCTGTCTGCTGATGAGAGCTAATGTCTTTAATCGCCAGTCCAGATCTCACTTCCAGGTTTGTTTTCGTTTGTTTATTTGTTTGTATTGTCTATTGGATATCATCATAAGGCACCTTTTCCCATCAGCACACCAAACTCCATATGACAAAGTAGTGGAGTGGTTTGCAACAAGAACCTTTTGGTTCCTGTGCGGGATGGAGCTGAGTCATTAGCTCTGTGACCATGGAAAAGTTATTTCTAACCTCTCTGAGCCTCACTGTCTCCATTTGACAAATGGAAATAAGAATAGCATTAGTCTGAGTATTACGAGAGGCAACATATAAAGAACTGGCACATAATAAGTACTTGGTACATTGTAATTGTCATTCTTATTTGTTTGAAAACAATAACAAAATAGCTTCCCCCTTTCAAGAGTAGGCTGTGTCCTTTTTCTCCTGTCTCGGCTAACAGCAGCAAGTTTCTCTTACTCTTTCAAGCCAGAAGCTTGTTGACATCAAACAAATCACCAGACCTCATGAATTGTACTTCCTAAATCTTTCAAATCTGTTATGTCCTCCAACTTAGCTGTCCCTGGCCTTATCACTTCCTGCTTAGAGAACCACAATTTTTCTCCAAATCTTTAGGTCACTTCTCCTTCAGCCCAATTTCCATATTCAATACATATCTGATGAATGTTGTGGTTGAATAATGTAACCAGAATGTTCTTTCTAAAATGAAAGTTCTTCTGTGTCACCCAACTATGCTTAAAATTCTTTAATAGTCGCTCTTTTTCTGCAAGATAAAAATCTTCACTTTTTACCCTGACATTTCAGAACCATCTAGAGTCATCTCCCGACATTCCGAATTCATGCCCGGTATCCAGCCTTGCCAGGAGACCTGCTGTCGCCTCCCCGTATATGCCATGTCGTGCTCTGAGGCTTGGAGCTTGTCCTTCTCTTTCCTGAGAGTCCCCCTTCTCCACCTTTCTTCCTTGCCCGGGAGCTGCTACATAGTCTTCCCAGCTTGCTCAGGTACCACCTTCGATCTTTCCCTGACCACCCAGGAAAAGGCATCTGTATTAGTTTTCTATCACTGGCATAATAAAGGATCACAAGCTTAGTGGCTAAAAACAATACAAATTTATGGTCTTAAAATACTGGAGGTCACAAGTCAAAATGACTCTCACCGAGATAAAATCAAGTTGTTGGTGGTTGTGTTCCTTCTGGAGGCTCGACTTTTCAGCTTCTAGAGGCCGCCCACACCCCTCGGCTCATGGCCACATTCTTTCGTATTCAAAGCCAGCCTCACAGTGTCTTAAAATCTTTATCTGATTCTGAACGTATGCTTCTTTTCTTTTTATTCTCTTTAAAGAAAATTTGTGATTAGATTGAGCCCCTGCTCAGGTAACCCAGGAGCATCTTCCTACTTGAAGATCAACAGATTAGCAAAGTTAATTCCATCTGCAACCGTCATTTTTCTTTACTGGGTAGCCTAGCATATTCCCAGGTTCTGGGATTAGGACATGGGGGCCATTTTTGTGCTTATCACAGAGTCCCGATAGTCCTGTAGTACTTTGTACATCCTAATTATAGCGCCTGTGTCATGGTATGGAGGATATGCAGGCCTGGAGGTGGTTAGAACAAGGATTTCAGAGACTCGGCTTTGTCTTTCATGACATGTGAAAGGGATTTAATTTCTCGCTGCTTTGGTTCCTCATTTGGGAATCAGGGACGATAACAGTATCTATTTCATAGTGTTGTTAAATCGTATTACGTAACACATATAAAGTAATTCATAGGGTGCTTGGCAGAAAGGAGTTGCTAAACAAATGTAATATTGATACATATATAATTGTACAGCCACGATAAGAATTCCGACACCTAGTGAATACTGAAAGTATATGAATTGCATTCCTTTGCCCTCCCTCCTTCTCAATTTTATCTGTTTTCTGTTAGATAGGAGGGGATAGCAAAGAGGAAGAGACGTAGAAAACCTCCCCAATGCACTCCAGGAAGAAACTACATCCTAACCACTGTCAGTGTGATCGGCAGGGAACAGTGCAACCCCACCGTGCTGTTTGACAGGACACTGAGAGACCACGCATGGCCCCCGGGCTCTCATGAGCTGCCAGTGGGGATGACATGAGTGTGGGGACAGATAATAAACCTAAATAAAATGTAGGGAAAGGGCATTGTCTTAGAGTTTCCTGAAGGTCATGAACATCCAAAGATGGCAGGTTTCATACTTCATAGTGAACTTGATTTTCTCAGTAATTGGCAACTGAGAAATACTCAGAGTATTGTCAATAGACCAAGAACAAGTGGGGAGCATGAGAGGAATTTGATTAACTAAGTGGGTAATGATGGCCAGTCAGTCTCAGAACATTAATTTAGAAAGAGTTATCAGGTTAAGTCTTTGGCAGGGAAGTAATGCCAGCCCATAAAGAATGCCCGCTCTATTTTTTCTAGCCTCAGAGAGAATTTCCTGGTAAACTGGTGTCAATTTTTTCTTTGAATTAAAACCCTCTGCACTTTTGACAGTTCTACATTCCACAGAGTGTTCAGTTTCCCGGGAAGATAACCCAGCTCAAACAAATATCAGAATCTTCCTATGCCAAATTTACCAACTATGACTGTTTAAAATTTTTTTCCTGTGCGTGTGCATATATGTGAGTGCACGTGTGTGTGTTTAGATGGGGAGAAATGTTGTTGTGTTTTTTATCCCTTTAAAATGAATTTTTTTCCCCATTTTCTATAGTAAAGACTCAAATAAGAAACATAAAACATATGACATCAAATAACAAAGCAGAGAAAGTCAATTCTATCTTGATGCAGATGGCCCTACGTGGCTGATACATCACAACTACTAGCAATTCTTCAAAGTTGTGAAATCAGATACTTAGTTGAGAATGAGTTATTTAAAAAAAAAATTTCCAGGTGACTGCCATTTAAAAGTTTCTACCAGCGTTCTGAAACAAAAGAGGAAAATTCGATTTACCTTTGGGACAGACTTCCTTTAAAAAAAAAAAAAGGTGTGAGTTCTGTTTAGTATCATAAGCTGAATGTATTCACTTTCTTGGTTACACATAGTAAAAACCAGGTCTTATGAGCGTCAGAAGAAAGGGAATTAGAAGAACATCAGGTATTATTGGAATTATTGGAAACACTGAAGAACTGGACTTAGAAAATGAATATCCAAGAACTAAGGAAAGCTACAAAGCTGACCCACCGACAGGTCATCACACAGGAACACCTGTTTAAAAAGCCCAAGTGCCTGACCACTGCAGAGCTGCCTGCGCTGGTCTGGGTGGTGGCTGGGGAAGTCACCCCTCATATCATCAGAATAAGGTCATTCGCTTCTGATTTGACCCTCTGGCAAGGACTCCATAATTTCCCAAGCGTAGGTCATGAGCACGACCAACTGCTATGCCCTGCCTTCTCTTGTTCTAAGTCCCACACAAGAGCTGGTTTCCCAAATATAGCAGCCAACCAACCAATGAAACAATAAACCTGAAATATTTAGTAGCTGCTACAAACAGATTATTCCCTCGAAGTTTCATTTGAATCTACATGATCTATAATGACCATGTAATTTACATTCCAAATCAGGATTCCTCTGAGCATGAACGATGGTGCTGGGATAACAGGTGTAAGAAAGGACCATCCTGGACAAACCAAGGTAAAACAGTTGCCCTACATACACCTGAAAAATGATCCCTTGCTCTGAAGGACTGTCTTTGTCTTACCTAAGAATTTTCTTAGGTAAGAAATTGAGATATTACAAGAGGGTTGTATAGGGACGATCTTCTCTTGAACTCAAGACAGGGAAAAAACCCTGTGGCGAGGAATAGAATAGGATTGTTGCAGCTCCGAGGTCATAAAGGTAGAAATGTTGATGACTGTACATGCCAGCCTTTGGACATCTAGAGTAGATTTTCATGATTGAATTGTCTGGACCTCAGAGCTGTGGGCTTGGAGGTCCTCTGAGTAAAAGAGATGTTCCATTCATCCCAAGTCTTGAAGTGTCGGAGGAGGAGAGCCTCGGAAGGGGAAGGACCTTTTCCTGTGGACAGAGTGAAATGTTTCCTTGGATCTGCACTCTAAGGAGCAGAGCTGGCTGGAGACTCCTGTTAGTGGTGGGCAGGATATTCTGCTGGGAGCTAGAAAGGAACTGAGGTCAAGTTTGCTTATGATGTATCTAAGTATGGTTTCTATCCGCACATCATTCTTGGGGTTGAAAACACTTTTTGAATCTGTGGCTTAATATTTTTCATTCGTTTTGGAAAATTCTCACTTTTGGGGAAAGAATTTCAAACTTTCAGAAAAATTGCAATAATGATACAAAGAATTTTTATGTCTGAACCTTTGAAGCTAAGCTGCTGACATGACAACCTACAACCCTTGAACAGTTTAGTGCATATTACCCACAAACAAGAACGCTCTACAAAACCACAGGGCAACCATCAAAATCCAGAAATTAACTTCAGCTTACTACTACTAGCTAAGTCCCAAAGATGTTCTCTATATCAAAGAGATCAAGTCTAGAATTATGCATTTAAAACCCATGTCTCTTAAATCTCTTAGTCCGGGACAACTTCCCATCCATCTGGGTTTTTTGTGACTTCCATGACACTTGGAAGGTTACGGGCATTGCTTGTCTAGTGCTTCCTTATCCGGTGAATGCATCTCTGGGAGGGATGTCGTAGAAACGATGCTTGATTTTCTCATTGCTTTTTCTCAGTTTGCTCATGATCTTGATCTGTTCTCTTAGACATGGTGGTCACTTTGACCACTTGATTAAGGTGGTCCTGCCAGGCTTCTTACCTGCAAAGCTGCTTTTCCCTTTGTAATTACTATGTGATTTGTGGGCAGGGACTTCAGACTGTGTAAATATATCATCCCCCCCTCAAAATTCCAATGTATTCTGTTATGGTGTGGTGATTCTCTATTGGGTGGGTCATAATCTCTGATTGTCATTAACAGTGACCCCCAGATGAGCCAGACTTCTAAAGGAGGCTTCCTGAATGTCCCTCACAATGCTTCCGCTGCTTACGTGTCATTAGTCAGAACTCATTCAGATGACCTTGCCTAACTCCTGGGCATCCTAGGGAATTAGCCTTTTATGCCAGGTGTCAATGCGCCCAGCTCAGATCAGGGTTCTGTCAATAAGAGACGTGGAAAGAATGGATAGTGGGAGGCAACTAGCAGCCTCTGTCACTGCGACGTAAAAATAAAAATTCGAATGGAGTTCTTGGTGTATTCTGGAGCGTTATTTCTCAGTAACATTTATAAAAAGAGAAGAGATATGTATGTCAATCACAATTTTAAGGTTTTTTCCTAATAGTTACATAATTTAAAAATAAATAGTACTCTTTCCAGTGCTTGCAGAACTGGGTGAGAGATAAGGATGTGTGTGTTGTGTTCCAGTGCTGGTTATTGATCTGTTTTTGTAACATTTGGGAAAATCACTTAAAGTGTCTGCCTGGCTGACTCTGCATTGGTAATTGAAAGAATGCCTGTTAAGGAGGGGCTGTTAAATCTAGACAGTGAAGAAGAGAACTTCTTCCTGGGGCTAAAGGTTTCCTCTTAATAAACACACATTATAAACACATGGTTTGGGGAGGCCCTAGGTCATGTCTAGTGATGAGTGGCTATGTCAAATACAGCGTGTAAGAAACACAAAATAAATTTAATGTTAGACTTTTTTGGGTCCAGCTAATTAACATTCATTGTTGAAGTGTGTTCCTATGGATAAAATGCCTCCTTTTCTTCATCCATTAAATGGCTCAATAATGCGTACCTCCCTGAATTATTGTGAGAATTAAACATGACCGTATAGAAAATATGCTAGTGCAGTACCTGGCACATGGTATATACCCAACAAGTGGTATTTATTAATTTTATAATAATAATGTTTTTGATTAGAGGGTGTCTGTATGTGTTTATGCGAAGGAAAATAGTGGCGTTAAAAGGGGGGTTGTCTTTGAAACTCTCTTGGTTTTCACGATAATTTAAAGACTTCGGCCATCTATGTTAAGTGACTCACTACTCTGATAAAAATTCACAAAAATGCAACTGTATTAATAATTTTGTGGAAAAATCCATGGTCCCCACAGTACTATTAGTTTCCATAAACAGGCTAAGCTGAAAGAAGTCTGATACAGCCCTAGGCGCCTACAAGACGGCACCGCCCCTCAACCTGTTAGAACATTTGGTACCGAGAGAGCCTAGCTCTTAATCTACAAGGAATACTGGAGGAAAAACTGCTATGAAGGTTTACCTTTAAAATGAGTTAAAACTGGTTGCATTCGAAATCACGTTTGAGCAGTTTCAGTGTTTTCATCTTTCCCACTGCTATTTGTGGAATGTTGGAATTCTGGAGTTGATACGTCTATAAATCACAAATGCTCTTTTCTGTCTTGATTTCATTGTGGTTAAAAATGAGATAAATCCAATTGAAGTAGAACAATAAGATTATAATAATAGACTTGCTCTTTTGGGTGTTTCCTCAGTACCTAGGATTCAACCTTACCTAAAAAGAATTTCAAAACTAGAGATATCGTATGAATAAAAACAAAAGGCACAGATTTCTGAAGGAATTTTAATCCTGTGAAATCTGTGGGAATAAAAACCTTACACAATTGGAGATATAATAGAGAAAGTGCTTAGCATCCAATATCAAGTTGATAATTCTAACAGCACAATGGTGCAAAAATATTACAAGTCACCTGGAAAATAATATACAGCATGTAAGAAATAATACTTATCCAAAAAAGTATCCTTGGGTGGTTAAACCCTAATATCTGCAGAAAAGTTGCATATAAATGTAGGAATGAGTAAAAAAAGAAAAAAACAACAGTCTTCAAAGAACTGTACACATTTTGGTGTAAAAGTTGCCACTACATAGAGAAAAAGCAATAAGACCCTACAATCCAGTTAAGATGGAATGTTATTCTAATAACAGTAACAAAAACCCACAAATCTTCCATCTTGAAATCTGTCCTTTGCCAGAGTTTTGGGACACAGATGGCTCATTGACACTACTCCTACTTCAAGGAATACATATCCCTCCTTACACACACACACTCCCTCCAAAATAAAATGAAACAAAAAGAAAGATAAGAGAAATTAAGAGAGAGAAGGGGGAATCGAAAGAGAGACAGTGAGGTGTACACCAAAGACTATAAAAGGCCATTTTCTTTAGTGTGGGGGAATGAAGTCCCCTGGTCCATCAGCAAATTCTTCACCCAGGCGTTTACGAAATCCTCAGCAAAGTACAAAGGCAGGGGTGACATTGCGGATGCATAGTGATTTTTGAAAAGCAGACACACTTTAACTCAGTTTTATTACTGTCTGTAAACTCTCTCCAGACGATTCCTTCTTGTTTACTCCGTGGGGGCCGACCTGCCCTTGCCGCTTCACTGGAGGACCTTTGCGTTTTATGAAACAACCCATTTTAAGTCATAATCACATAAGGGAGTTTGAGGAGCAGAATGGAGTGCAGTTTAATTTCAAAAAGTAATTAACTGTGTGTTTTTTAAAGGCCATCGCGTTTCCTGACTTGTTCTCTGTTCTCCATCATCTGTCTTGGATCACTTGTGCCTCCTGTTTTTCAGACTCTGCATTGCTGAAGTCACTTCTGCGGTTCATGATCCATGAAACATCTTTAGTGGTGAAATGGCACACTCAAGCCAGGGCTCAAAGAAAATTTTGTGTCCCCTCGAGGTCAGAATCCAAACTATGAAAAAAATAAGGACATGTCAACTTTCCAAAGTAATCAAGGTTTCTAAGAGTCCACCTACAGGTAGTTATATAGTCATCCTCTCAAACAAATAAAATTTAAAAAGCACAACAGAAAAGATTTTTTTTCTAGTTAAAAATACATGTTTATTGTAGAAATATAGTAAGTAAAAAGGAAGAAAACAGAAGGCGATATAATTACACTGCTTAGAGATAACTGTTATGTCTTTGGGTACATATATACTTTTAATTATCTATGTAGACTGTATAGATCTACACACGCACATAGTATAGATGATAGTTGGACAGATAGATGATAGATAGATAGATAGATAGATAGATAGATAGATAGATAGATATCGATAGATGATTGATAGGTAGACAGACTTATAAATACTATTTCACAACCTTTTTTCACTGAATAGATTCCGAACACTTATTTGTGTTATTAACACAGCATTTATCCTCGAAGTTCTAGAACCAGGCATTGACTCCTTCATCTGGAGACCCCATACTTTTATTCTGTCTGTTGGAAAGAGCTATTCTGGCTGCAGTTATGGCTAAGAAAGGAGATATAAGATGAGGCCTTAGTTAAGTGTGGAACTACTTGTTTTAATGAATATTTGTTGTCTTGAGAGGATTTAGGAGATTTGGTTACCATTTATTGAACTCTCTGAGAAGTGACAAAATTCAAAGATTGTTTATGGAGGGATTGATAGTTAATGGCTGACATATCAGTAGCAGAGAAGGCATCTGAACAAATTCAGACTCCGGAGTCTTGTCTAAACAGTCCTTAGCGTGACAGATGATCGTTTGTTTAAGTAGGACTGACTAGTGTATTTAGTGCTGGAATCTAGATGCTGAGTCCCACCAAGTTCAGCATTCCCTTCCACAGCGGCCCCAAATGCAGAGGGCAGCCTAGCCTAGGACCGAATTCCATAAAGGATTAATTATTCTTCCAGTTGAGATCCATGTCACTAATGGATTATTCTTAAGATTAGGAATTCATTGCTTATGTTGAACTAATTTCTACTTTCCAATCACTCTCTTGCATGTACCTAATGTCTGCTTTCTGGATTGCTGCAAATGAGTCTACTTCTGCAAGAGTCTTTTCTACCCTAGGGTAAACATCCTAGTTTTTGTAATGTTTGACATACCAGCTGAATTTCTTGGGTTGTACTCCTTTGCTTAAGTTTTTCTCTGTGTGTTTTTCAGATTGAGCATGATCTCCAAGTTTGTTCTGGTCTGTACAGAGAACAGTAGGACTGATATCTCTGATGACCAAGACCTAAAATATATTTTAATAGACCTAATGTGAGACTGGATTCTTCTTCTTCTTCTTCTTCTTCTTCTTCTTCTTCTTCTTCTTCTTCTTCTTCTTCTTCTTCTCTTCTTCTTCTTCTTCTTCTTCTTCTTCTTCTTCTTCTTCTTCTTCTTCTTCTTCTTCTCCTCCTCCTCCTCCTCCTCCTCCTCCTCCTCTCTCCTCCTCCTCCTCCTCCTCCTCCTCCTCCTCCTCCTCCTCCTCCTCCTCCTCCTCCTCCTCTCTCCTCCTCCTCCTCCTCCTCCTCCTCCTCCTCCTCCTCCTCCTCCTCCTTCTCCTTCTCATTTGAATCACTGTGCTGGATGAGAGTGAATATGTTGGTTATCCTCTGCTTCCTCACCAGATAGATTTCTCATTTTGTCCCCTCTGAAAAATTTCCTGGAAGGCTGACCTCTACTGAGTATACCCCCCAGGTTGCCCTGCTCTCTAACTTTTGATTGGGTTTGACCAATGAGAGGACCCAGCAGGAGGTTTGAGAGTCAGAGCAGAAAAGTATTTGAACCATTAAAAAAAAAAATGGGTGTGCCCTACTCATCGCCTCAGCAACTGTTGTGAAGCTATGGTGTCAAGTTCTGAGTGATTTGTCATTATTAATTAGTTGCCTTAATGCTGTAAAAATTCCCTTCATAAAACTCTTCTTCAGTTCTGATGGTGCCACCATTTCCTGCTGGGACACAGACTGATACAAGGAACATACGGGTACTAAAATGTGGAGGAGTTCGTCGATAAACTGGACCAGAGATCTTCTGATTCTGTGTGTATCAAACTATTTTTTAAACTTCCGTACATAGTACATTGAACTTAGCCTTCTGGGATTTTTTTTTTCTGTTGGTGTTGATCAATTATTTCAGATTGTTGAGATAATTTGGATCTTGATTTTATTGACAATCTTAGGCTTTCTTTTCCACAATTTGCCAGTGCGTACTAATATGTGATCTCTATGTCTAGCCAATGAGAGGCAGTATAGCATTGTGAGGAAAAATTGGCTTTGGAGTAGATAGAGTTAGGTTTGAATTACTAAACATGTGACACTGGAAAAATTACTTAAACTTCATGAGCTTCCATTCCTTCATCTGTAAGATAAGCATAATACCTGAAAATTTTTGCTGTGAATAAATATGTTATGAACATATAAAGATTCAGTTTTTTGTTTTCTGGTTAAAGGCTTTGCTATGCAATTTTATATGTGTGTATTTGATTGCATTCTTTTTCTATCATGAGATTAAAGGTTAAGCTAAAGTCTCATCATCATTTTTTCTCTATGTCTTTGCATTTCCTGAAGTTTTATCTTCATGAAATTTTTATGCATAAAAATAATCGTCTGTGTAGTTTTTGTGCATAACATTTGGATTTACCTTTATAAACTATTTTTACCTCCTCCTTTAATCTTACCTGGCCTGGTGTTAATAGCATAGGTTTAAAATTCCAGAGAAAAATCTGATTAAGTGTCAGTAAGGTCTCAGAGTTGCAAATAATGGTCCAGGACCTGGAGAGCGCCCCCTGCAGGAGCCATCTTGGTCACCCTACTTAAGTATCTTGAACATGGTTGAGTCAGAGTTAGAGAAGAGATATGGAGAGTCTCCTTAAAATGAGAAGTTGATTTCTGGTCTTGTATAAGACTTAATAAAGGCCTAGTGGGCTGTACAAGTCAGAAAGTAGAGGGGTTGTTCCTAGTGTTCAGTCTGTCTATCCCGTTTTGCAAGATTGTCCCTATTGTAAGTGAGGCTGTCTTACTCCTGGGCTGAAATATGTTTCTAAAATTTTATCCAATTAACTTTCATTGTGTGGTTCTTTGTTTACCAACATTATTCTAATTATAATTCAGCATCCCATATAATTCCATCTGCAGGGAGAGAATGTAGTAGGCATGACAATGCTAACATTTCAGCCCATGTCACTGCAAAGATCTCAGTATAAATTTGACAACTTGGCACCTTGGTTCTATACTTTATTCTCTGTGTGCTTAGTTAGTGTGATGGCTTCACTTCCAGAAATACTCATTCTTTCTCAGATGTGGATAAATCAGCTTTTGCACCTACAAGGTTGAGAATCAAAACTTAAAACTTTATGAATTCACTAAGATATTGCCTGCAATGTCATCCCCTAGCCTGCAGGCTGACATTTATGACGCACTTTCCAATAAAAGCATGGACCAGGTGTGATCAAGGGACAGGCCCTGTGGCATGCCACCAGATTCCTCCATCCAAGTTCACATCGACTTGTTTGACCAATGCTCACTGTTACATGAGACTCGGTAACTGAAACTGAGTGCCTGGCTCGATGCAATGATGGGATGTCCAAGCAGCAATGTTGATAATTAAACATCTGTTTATTTCTTAGGAGAAAAATTTTAGTTAAATCAAATTATCTTTTAACAAAGTTTTATATTCTACTGAAGAAAAGCAAGCAAGGGCCTAATTTATGAGTTTGGTAATTGCCCTTCTCAACTGAGCACTTCAGGGTTGAATATTTGTCATTATTTTCTGGATTTTGTACAGAGCAATATCAAGAACTAAATGACATTATGCCTACAATGGGTGCCTGAGGAATGGCTAGTAAAGCAATCCTGAGGCTACTGAGGCTGTCACAGTGACACTTAGCTCTTTTATTTGGGCCTTGGGAGCATTATTTCCTCGAATGAAGTGTAATAAACTTGGTTCTTATTTACCACATACACATAAATACACTGAGATTCATTATATTTGACTTTGTAAAAACCCGTTACTAGGACGGCACATCAATACATTTCTCCCATGCTGATAGTAATTAACACACATCTGCTTTCTTCCAAAGGCATTTTCTTATATATTAAATGCCAGAAAAAGGGCATCCCTCAGTTTTTATGTAGACCCTTTCTTGATGAAGTCAAATGGCTACATTTAGTCAATCTCAGAATGATATTCGCTAAATGCCACTAGAGCATAAGTGAACAACAGAAAATCATATTTTACAAAGACCTTCACCTCAGTACCCTGCCCACAGCGTGGAAGGAGGAATATAGTTGCTCATGTAGCCTTCTGGGAGGACTTACGTGAAGGTTTTCAGTGAATGAGAAAATTTTATTTATTGTTTTCTTTAGAAACAGGTATGCCTCTTCTGCTACCCATAATTATTTTTGTTTTGTTATTTTTTTAATTAATTTTTTGGTTTTTAATTACAGTTGATATACAATATTAAATTAGTTTCAGAATGTAGTTATTACAACATTATTGACTATATTCCCTATGCTATACTTTACATCCCCAGGACAAATTTGTAATTACCAATCTGTACTTCTTGACCCCTCTTCCTTTTTTACCCATCTGCCCAACCCTCCTCTTATCTGGCAACCATCAAAATGTTCCCCATGTCTATGAGTTTGTTTCTGTTGTTTGTTCTTTTTGTTTGTTTGTTTAGGTTCCCCATATAAGTAAAATCATATGGTATTTGCCTTTTTCTGTCTGACTTATTTCACTTAGCAAAAAACCTTCTAGGTCCAACCATATTGTAGATGGCAAGATTTCCTTCCTTTTCATGGCTGAGTAATATTCCTCTGCATATATGTACCACCTCTTCTTTATTCATTCATCTATTGATGAATGGTTAGGTTTCTTGCATAGATTAGCTGTGTAAACAATACTGCAACAAACATATGGATACATGTGTCTTTTGAAAGTATTGTTTTGGTATCTTCAGATAAACACCTAGAAATGGGATTACTGGATCCTTCTTTGACTCTTGTTATAATCTTTGTTTTAAAGTCTGTTTTGTCTAGTATAAATATTGCTACCCAGATATTTTTTGTTTCATTTTCAAACATTATCTTTTTCCATCCTTTTACTTTCAGTCTGTGTGTGTCTTTTGATCTGAAGTGAGTCTCTTGTAGGTAGTGTATGTAACGGTCCTGTTTCCTTATCCATTCGGCCTCCTTATGTCTTTTAATTGAAACATTAAATTTGTTTAAATTTAAAGTAATTATTGATAGATATGTAGTTATTGCTATTTTATTATTCAATCTTTTTTTTTCTTAAACAGGTCCCTTTAACATTTCTTGTAATACTGGCTTGGTGGTAATGAACTTTATCTTTTTCTTATCTGGGAAGCTCTTTATCTGTTCTTTGATTCTAAATGATAACTTGGCTGGGTAGAGTAATCTTGATCGTAGATTCTTGCTTTTCATCACTTTGAATATTTTGTGCCAATCCCTTATGACCTGTACAATTTCTGTTGAGAAATCAGCTGACAGTCTTATGGGGGCTCCATTGTAGGTAAGTAATTGCTTTTCACTTGCTGCTTTTAAGATGCTCTCTTTGTCTTTAACCTTTGGAATTTTAATTATGATGTGTCTTGCTGTGGGCCTCTTTGGCTTTATCTTGTTTGGGACTCTGAGCTTCCTGGATTTGTATGGCTATTTCCTTTACCAGGTTAGGAAAGTATTTCATCATTATTTCTTCAACTAGATTCTCAATCTTTGGCTCTCTTTCTTCCCCTTCTGGTACTCCTGTGATGCGAATGTTGGTGTGCTTGATGTTGTCCCAGAGGTCACAGTAGGTGGAAAAAGTACGAATCACTCTCAGGTTCTTACAGCTTCTACTGGAATGACACATCACTCTTGTTCATATTTCACTGACCAAACAAATAGCATGGCCCTGCCTGCCTTCAGGATGGTATGGAAGTGCCATCCTACCTTGTTTCTGGAAGGAGATCCAGCCGTCACCACTGACACAGCACATGGTTATAGCTCATCTTACAGAGTTTACTATGTTTTCTTTGCATGATTTTCCTATATGCCCAACTAGAAAGGACATTCTTCAGTAAAAAGAAATCATTGTACATTTCCTTTAAAAGATCTGCTTTGCAACTCTGACATGGTGGGCGCGTGGAGTTCTTACCGATGAACTTAATCTCTTCAATAAAATAAAATATTGAGAAATGAGTTTAAAATTTGAATACAAATTAAAGGAAAATGACCTTTTAAGATGAGACAAAAACAATTGTGACCTCAAAACAATTAAATTTAATTATGTATTAAACAATTTGCAGAAAAATGAAAAGAATTTAATAACCAAGTCAACACATTACTATACAAGCATTTTGTCAGATTTTTTGCTGAAGTGACAAAATAAATCAGTCGTTGAAGGATCATATTAAAACATGGACAACGTTTCTTTAGAAAACAGAACTTATGGGTGAATTATTTCTGAAAACTGGGGCATGTAGTTAGTTCTTTTTGGTTGGTAGTCTGCTTAGGAAGAAACTAACAGGTGGCACAAATAGGCATAGTGTGTCTTTATGAAAATATAACTTTGGATTGATATATTGTTTTGACTAAAGATGTCACTAATATTTCTTATAGCTTATCTGTTAGATGGAAGGCCTTGGACTGAAGATTTCTATTCTATATTTCCCATATTTTACCACCTGGTCTGAAACACACACATGAGCTCGAACACACACACACACACACACACACACACACACACACACACACACCACTCCTGCAATTTCATTCACGTTGGAGACTTTGCTTTTATTAGGGATTCGTCTACCAACCTACTTTCTCTTCAGAGAGACTAAATAAAACCAAATTCACTTCCACCCACTTAGCCTGCTGGAAACTTCAACTGCTAAAACAAGCTCACTTACTCCCTAAGTCTGTAGTTTGGTGTCAATTTTTTGAAAACTATGCTTTCAGCCCAATATGGTGACGACAAGAAGCTTTGGCAAATTTTTTTCACCCCTGTGACTACAGAGGTGCTGGCATGTGCCTCCGAAGTACGAGTCCCTATTTGCCCTTCAGGAAAGCTGCCTGCATTAATTTATTGCTCAATTTGAAAAGACATTTTTTTTTTTAAATAACTCACTGCAGTTGTGCCTTGTGTGTTTCTCCAACTCTCCTACGACGGGTATTGAGAAAGTACTTTAGTCGATTTCTCATACTAGCAACAGCTAGGGAAATCATCCATTCACTATAGCCAGAGAGGACAAAATGGGAACATTAGACGCCCAGCGCCCACCCCCCAGCACACTCAGGCACCTGCCTCCCGCCTCCCTGTCTCTGGGTGAGTGGAGGGCCACCCTCAGGAGCTGCCTCCCTTTCACTTTTATCAATCCTATGACCACATCATCCCCAAGGAAATGTCAGTTTCCAGGCAGCAATGGATTCACATAAAGATAAGTCATTGCGAGGTTTTTCTTCCCCCTCATTGGCAGTTTACATTTTCTGGGGGCTTATAAATCTCCCAGCATTTATTAAACTTTCTGGTTTGATGCCAGCTAATTCTCGAAGCTGTCTGTAATCATGCTCAAGATGGAAGGGGCTCATAATTTAGCTAGAAGCGTGGCTAATTCCAACTGTCCTGACCCCTAGCTGGGCTGCGGAAAGGGGCCCTGGGGTAAGGGTGATACCCCTCTGCTCCTCCCAGACACACGGCAGCGTCACAGAACTGGTGACTGGCATTCCTGTCTCCTCTGAGTTTGTTTGCTTGATTTGTCCTTGAGCGTCCTTGGGGAGATTTGCTTTCTTCTTGTCCAGCGTGGCTTAGACATCTTGTTTTGGGGCTCGAGGATGCTGAGAATTTCTAATGAACATGGTTTTGGATTACTAGTTAAAATCACAACCAACTCTTTATATTGGTTAGTTCTGGGTTTTGGGATAATGGGAGGCATTTATTTCCTACAGAGGAAAATAAATGGACTTCTACAATAAGAAAATATCAATAAAATATACGATGCCATTCAGAAATTGTCCCATTGTCACATACTATTGTTATTGGTGGTGGTGTTTCTGATGGATAGGAATCTAGGCAGAATGCTCCAAGTAAAATAAATGGTGTTTACTCTGATAAGTGTTCTCACTTCTTAACACCCGGGAATTTAAAACTCAAAAGTGCCCACGTAATTACATTAACAGGTCCAGGGAATGAATGGGTGGTCTGGTTACTTCCCTCCTACCCCTCTTGCTAGCTTCCCTGGCTCACAACACTTTGAGAATGGTGATTATAAAGAAAAGCATGGTACCTTCTTGTAAGTGGAGCATCCAGGTCCCTCTTACTCAATGATGGACCCTCTTTCTGCCTCTGGCTAGCCACACTCCTTGGCCTCCTGGAGTTCTTCAGGGCCAACAGTAAGGTCAAGGTCTCTTCTGTTTCTCCTCATCTACTTTGGAAAGCATTTAGTTTACGCACATGTCACAGCTACAAAATATAGTCACGTATTCTTCCTAACATGGTCTGCATGTCCCTTTGCATGGACATGCTTCGGTGACCTTCCCACTCTTCCCATTGAGAGCAAGAGCTTACTTAATGGAATCTGGACAGGCCTTGCAACCTGTTGCAATAAAAATATGGAGGAAGCAATGTTATGTGACTTTCAAGGCAGAGAGTAAGAGCCCTTAAAGTTTCTGCTTTTAAATCTTCAAATGTTTCCAATGAGACCACTGTAAGTAAGATGATCTAGCCTACTGGAGGACGAGAAATCAAGGGAAGAGAACTGAGGGTCCCAGTCAGCTGCCAGTCATGTGAATAAGGCCTTCTTAAACCTGCCAGCCCAGTAAACCTTTCTACTATGCATAGTCAAATGTGGGATACAGGAAAAAATAAATCATATGATGAATTTTGGGGTGGTTATTACACAGCAATAGATAATTGAAAAGCCCAATGCCTTCTAGAGACTGAAATACCTAAATCCTGTTCATGTAGATACATGGTTAGCAAAATATGGATGTGGGAGTGGTGTTGACCGCTGGTGAGGTGAATGAGCAGTAGCCAGAACATTAGGCCCTATATTCAATGATCAAGAATTTAGACTCAATCTTAAGAGCAGCTGTAGAAGAATTTAGGCAAGAGAGTAACATGGTCAGATTTTCATTTCACAAAGGTACTCTGGTTTCCATGCAGAGAATGGATTAGAGGGTGTCAGGCTGGAGGAGTGAAGGCTCTTTGGGAGTCTGTTTGTATTAATCTATTTACGAATTGATAAAAGGAAAAGATGATGAGTTTAGTACTTTAACTGCTGTTTGGGGCAGAGGCATTCAGGTGGAGAATTCCAACGGGCAGTTTCATACAGGGACTATATTTAAAGAGGTCAGAAGTGAACTTATAGTAAAATTGAAACCACCAATAAATGTCAATTTCAAATAAAAAGTATTTTCTTTCTGATTAAAGGAGGTACACATTTAAGTCAGAAAGCCAGAATTTTATTTCTTCTGGCCAAAGTTATCACATAACCCATAGAAGAGGCATAAACACTGATCTTAAAAATTAAGTGTAAAGCTCGTAAAAGAACACAGAAGGTTGAATTTCATGATTGACAAGGGGTAACATTTTAGAGTTTATTTCACAAGGGAATTCATTAAGCTTATGTAGAGCCATGCTATTTTAACTGTAGTGTTTTAGTATCTTTAGCTCTAATTTTTTAATTAGCAGAAGCAAATAAAGAGAGCTTCATTTTAACTCTAGGAGATCACTCTTCTGTACTTCAAGTGACTTCAAATTTGCATGGATGCTGCCATTCAAATTAGCATAGTGATTATCGACATAATTATTAATTTCTTGAGTTGTAGCCCATACTTGGCCTCAGTTTCTCTCCTTTAAGTTTGAATGAAAAATATGAATAATACCTATTAATAGGCCTTATTGATAGCCTCTGGGTCAGCTAACAATGTGAAGTGTCAGACAAAATATGCAATAAAAATTTTTTTAGTGCTGGAAGAGACGTTAGAGATTGTGTTCCTATCCCCTTTGCTCTCACTCTCACACTCTCTTCTCTCTCTCTCTCTCTCTCTCTCTCTCACACACACACACACACAACATACACACAACACACTCAGATGCAGACATAAAGGATATAAATAAAAGCTAGTTTTGTTCAAAATTTCTTATTTATTAGACATTGCTTCTAAACGTTTCACCTATATTGGCTCATTTAATTTTCAAAACTCCAAAGAGTAGATACTATTACTGTTCCTTTTTATTTTACAGATGAGGGAACTGAGGTACAGAGAGATTAAGTAAGTTGCTCAAGATCACCTACCTAGTGAGTGGTCCGACTAGAAATCAATTGAGATACTTTGGCTCTGAGATCAACCCAGCGAAAAGGGTGTAGGTGTTAAGTGGACAGCAAAGTCCAAGAGAATGAAACTGAACCACTAGCTTACACCATACACAAAAATTAACTCAAAATATGTTAAGGACTTGAATGTAAGACCTGCAATCTTAGAAGTCACAGAAGAAAACATAGGCAGTAACTTCCTTGACGTTGGTTATTGCGATGATACTTTCAGTGTGCCAAAATCGAAGGCAGCAAAAGCAAAAATAAGCAAATGGGACTATATCAAACTAAAAAGCTTTTGCACAGCAAAGGAAACCATTAGTAAAATGAAAAAGCAATAGACCGAATGGCAGAAAATATTTACAAATCATACGTCTTATAAGGGATATCTGTATACATCATAATATATAAAACACATACAACTCAGCAGCAAAAAAAACAGAAACAAAAAACCCAAAACACATCTAATTAAAAAAAAAAAACTGGCAGTGGAGCCAAATAGACATTTTTCCAAGGAAGACATACATATGACCAAGAGCTATACGAAAAGGTGCTCAATATCATTAATCATTGGGGACATGCAAATCAAAATCACCATGAGATATCACCTCGCACCTGTTAGACGGTTATTGTAAAAAAGAAAAGGGACAAGTGGTGGCGAGGATGTGTAGAAAAGGGAACCCTTGTGCACTGTTGGTGGGAATGAAAATTGGTACGGCCACTATGAAAAACAGTATGGAGGATCTGTAAAACATTAAAAATAGAACCTACATATGATACAGCAATTCCACATCTGGGTATTTATTCAAAGAAAATGAGAACACTAACTTGAAAAAATATATCCACCCCCATGTTTATTGGCTATTACTTACAATAACCAAGATTTGGAAACAACCTAGGTGTCTATCATGAACGAATGGATATAGATGTGACATATATTCCCATATATTCTATAGAATATTACTCAGCCATAATAACCTTGCAACAACATGGATGGATCTTGAGGGCCTTATGCTAAGTGAAGGAAGTCAAACCGAGGAGGACAAACGTGATATATGGCTGAGAAAAACAAAATGAGCTCACAGATGTAGAGAAGAATCACTCCCAGCAGCAGGGGCGGAGAGTTGGGTGCAGTGAGTGAAGGGAGTCAAAGGTACAGACTTCCAGTTATAAAATAAAATAAGTCATGGAGATGTAATGCACAGCATGGAGACTATCACGACCAATATTATACACTGTATGTTTGAAAATTGCTAAGAGAATAGGTCTTAAAAAGTTTTCATCACAGGAGAAAAAAGCTCTGTAATCATGTACGGTAATGGATGTTAACGAGATTTATTGCGATGATCATTTCACAACATATACAAATACCGAATCAATATGTTGCACCCTTGAAGCTAATATCACGTTGAAGGTCAATTATACCTCAATAAAAGGAAACTTTGATTGTAACATTAAAAAAAAAAGTCTAGATGTTGACAACACTACAGGTTAGAAAGGATCAAATGGGATTCAACCTCAGCAACTAAATTCCACCCTGAGTGTCCCTCTGATCTTCCCAGCCTCACTCTCAAACAAAGAGCAGATCAGGAAGCAATTATACACACTCCACCCTCCCCTCCAGCCCAGCTCCCTGCCCCAGACTCAGCGCCAGCCCGTGCCAGCCCCACAGAGGGCAGTGCCCAGCCATCCACCAGGCAGGCGGCATGAGCAGTGGCCGAGAGGGCCCTGGTCTCTCTTCGAACATCTTTTGTTGGCTGCGACTTCACTGGATTCAGGTCTCTGCCCAGACAAACTTCTCCTATTCGCCTGCCCTGGATACCCTACAGTAACCCCACCCTCACCCTGCTAGATTTTTCCTCAAGGTCTTTATTACTACCTGACATTATATTATACTCTATCTTTTTATTATTATTTATTATTGAAAACAAGCTCTATGAGGGCAGCAATTCTGTCACAGTCAGGGTTAGTCCCAAAACCTATATCAGGGCCTGACACATGGTTCATTAAATGTTTAGTGCATGATAAAACATGAAACATGTTGGGCTCAGCCTCCCCTAGGGCCAGGAGTACTGGAGAAAAGAAACTATCTTATGAATGCCATGAGCGTAAAAGAATTTATCTGCTCTAAGCAGGGCCCTGAACTAGGGTGTTCACTGAGACCTTAGGACCTCCAACCAGAGGATTGCTTGAGTTTATTGATTTAATCCCCATCATGATGCAGAGACCAGTTTAAGTCCTTTAATGACTTGCTCCTCACTGGGAAGGAGCTGAGCGTGAGTCTTGATTGTGGATTGACCAGATGAGAGAGAGTTGTGGGAAAACTGGGCGGTGGCCGGCCTCAGCTTCGCCTTGACACCCATGAGGGCTGCCATCTTGTTTGTGCTCTGCGAGCTCTCCTGGGGTGAAGGTCTGGCCAGGCTCTCCAACAAAAGGCTATTCTCTAGCCCAAGGGAGACTCTGCTCCAATAGGGAAAGCTCGACGAGCTTCAAGAGCCTATGCTTTAAACTATGGTGGCTAAAAAAAAAAAAAAAAATTGATGCTTCCTCTCCCACTGTCTAATTTCTTCCAGCTGGGCTAATAATCAAATTAACAGAGACAGATTAACTGGAGAAAATCATTTTAATACATGCGCCTGGGGAATTCACGTAAGCATGAAAATTCCAAAGACAGTGAGGCAGCACTCGGTTCACGTGATATTCTGGGCGAAGGAGGAAAGGAGTGGGACAGGGCACTCGATTTCGGAAGTGAGAATGGGCAACGTGCAGGTAGTTGAGGGAAGGCAGAACACACATGGCAGGCAAATCCTTGCTGGGCAACTCAGAAACAGTGGGACACAGGGGCATCTAGCTAACAGGCCCCTGCCAGAGGCCCTTCTATTTACCGTACTTAATCCAAATTAGGCTAAAGGAGCATCAAGAATTCCTGTCCTGGAGTAGGCTTGTCCATCTGCATCTCGTAGGCAGGCAGGAAGAGGGTCAAGGGTTCTTTCTGAATCTTTTGTTTCTTTATAAGCAACTTATAAAGAAACTACCCCAAAAGGTAGTTTCAAGGTGCCAAAACTTGGGTTCCCTTCCAAGCTTGCATTAAAAGTTCTGGTTCTGTGTCTTCCCCGTTACTCTCTCTGCAGAATCCAGTGGGTAAGAAGCAGTCAATAAGTGGTAGCTATCACTCTGCTCAGCCTCTGGGAGGAGAACACATATTCGTTCTCAAAAAGACTTTTGTAGAAAGAGCCACTATCGGTACACCCGTCTTCCCAAGTCCCTTGGTCACGATTTGAGGGAAGGGTAATCACAGGGGTAAGGAAACACAAAAAGAGAGACAACACGAAATACTTCAGACTTACTATCAATGAAGTCTTTCTGTCTGTTCGCCCTTATCAATAATTGATAGTTTGGGCCAGTTCTTCTCTCTGCACCTTCATCACTCCTCATGTACCATGTGCAGGAGACATGAGGAGTGTTGTTTTTATTAGGATGTGCGCATGTCTAACAGGCTCAGGGCACCTGGAGCACAGGGACAGTGTCTTACTCATCCTGGCTCAGTATCCGAATAATACTTATTACTGGATAATAAATATGTGTTGAATGAATGGACAAAGAAAGGTAGGAAATGTATGAAGGAGGAGGTGCGGATCGCACCCAACAGAAATCTCGGCCACCCTCCATGGTGGAAACTTAACCTCCTGGACTCTCCCTCTCAGCCTCCACTTCTTCAGGACTAGCAGCTCCTACCTTACGCACTATAAATTCTGGCCGCCCACCTATGACTTCATTAGGAAAGGAGTGCTGATAATTTCATTGTGTTTTTAACCACCGCACTAAAAGGATGTCGCCTCACACTGAGCAGACAAAGCCCGCAGCTGCAAGGTGCTCAGAATACAGCTGCTATTCATTGGCCACCAAATGCACTTTCTGTCCCTTGAACCTCACAACAGTCCCCTGAGGCAGGCTGTAAATACTCCCATTTTCAGGTCAGAAAACCAAGGCTTAAAGATGTTCAAGTATGCTTCAGATAGCTGATGGCTTAGAGAGCCTGCATTTGAATCCAGGTCTGAGACATAGGAATGAGGGGAGGAGAGAGAAGGAACACAGAAATTCTCATCTACAAAATAACAAATGTTTATGCAGCTGGTACTTTTTAACATGCATTTGTGCCTAGGGACATAATCTTTGAATTTGCTTTGTTTCTCACCGAATGATCTAGAAGCCATTCTAATAAAGAAAGAACTCAAATGGAAACCAGGAGGTGATTTTTGACGAAGGGGGCATGTACTGCCTGAGCCAGGGAGATTTGCAAATAACATGAGAGAGACTCAGCTCAAGGAAAGTGATGGGTGAGCAAACCTCACCGGCTGGCTGGCTGATGACCTCAACGTGATTCCTAATATTTCACTTAAATGTGTCTTAGGTATGAAACTGCTTCTCTCTAATCCTTCCCAGAGACCTAACTGTCACCACTGCTGTGACAGGGAGACTCTTGAACTTAAAATATGTTGACCATTCACAACATACTTTACAAATCCACCTCAGGATTTCCTAGCAACAGAAGTATGACTGAGTCATCCTGCTCCCTCATGCCCGGCTCACCCTGCTATTCAGTACGAATCACTCAAAATGGTCATTTTCCCTTTGTTTCCACCACCTGAACTGAAGTCAACAAATGATGAGATCATTTCCATGCATGGGACTTGATTGTTTAACATAAGATGCCGGATATTTCCTCTGACACAGAACTCAGCCTTTTTCTTTTTCGAACGGCATTTCTCAAAATACTTTGCATGCAACACGAGTTCTATCAAGCACTGCACTAAATGAAAATTCTGTGATCTCATGAATTTGGGAAATTGGAAAATACCCCCCTTGGATATTTGCAATAGCCACTCAGCTTATTACAGACTACACAAACACTGCAATATTTGCCTATTTTTGAGCGATATCTAATTAACATCCTGGTGAATGTTCTGTGAAATGCACTTTGAGGAAACTTATTGTTTAACAAAATTCTGGAACATGAAAGCTATTTATAATAATCCCGTTTGCAAAATCCCGCTAACTATCTGAAATCATACCAAAAAGCTCCTGGAAATGTGTTGAATTACCCACTTCAGAAACAAGATGATCCTTTTGTAATAATGTACGTTTAGTGAGAACCTACCTCACTGAACACTGAGAACGACCTCACAAAATGGGTACAGTGTTCTCATTAAACAGGTGGGGGGAGAGGCTCAGAGAGTGAAGTAACTCAAAGCCACATTGCTCTTGTTACCAAGCAGTGAAAACCCCCTTTTCAAGGACCCCAAACGGGATTCTTTACCAGTCAGTGTTGCAAAGCCAGCTACGAGGCTGAAAGTGAGCGTTCACAGGGTGAGCTTTATTCAATGGCCAGAGAAAAGAGAAATGGGAACTTAACTCCCAAATCCGCTTTCCATCGTCTACTCAGCAAGAGTTGCTTCTGATATTGGGGGGGGGGGGCTGGGTCTAGGTAGATGGGGGGAAGCGATATTTATGGGTTTTCCCAGAATCAGAGTTTCGCCTTTTTTCCTGTCCTTTTATGGTTCCTTCCGGTCATTGCTATGCTGAGTGTCAACAGTCATGGCACCAGCAGGTGTGTCCCTTGAGTATGGACATTAGATTCGAATGAAAGTCAAGGTCTTCTGGAGGTCACCACGGAGGTCAGCTCAGTCTTAGCTGGTTGTAACTGTTCCTTTTTTTTGAGAAGGAACTGTTAACTAACTGTAGGCCAACAGAGTTAGGGTGGGGTACTAACGTACCCAGGGACAGGAGCTTAGCTAGGTGACACAAGGCAGTTTGTGGAATGATGGAGGTGCAGAGAGAATAAAGTGGTTCAAGTTTAAATTATTGACCTGGGCAAACACAAAGACTTTACTGTTAGTAGGTCCATAGTATTTCGTGTTCTCTCTCTCTCTCTTATTTTTCTTATCCCTTCTATTACCCTTCCCTCAAATTATGACCAAGGACTTAGCGAAGATGGTGGACCGATAGTGCCTCTTTCTACAAAAGTCTTGAGAATGCATGTTTGCTCTCCTCTCAGAGGCTGAGTGTAGTGATAGCTGCCCTTTATTGACTACTTCCTACCCACTGGGCTCTTGCCACGTCTTTTACTCAAATTATGTCATTCAACTTCATTGAATCTTTATGATAACACTCAACAAAGATATTTTTTACAAATGAAAGAGAAGACATCAAGTAATTGAGAGATTTTCTCACACAGCTAGTCATCAATGGTAGAGTCTAATCCCAATTAATTTTACGTGTCACCTTGATGGGGTGTGTCTGTGAGGGTGTTTTAGTGTTCGATTCAGTAGGCTTCGTCCAGTCCACTAGCGGCCTGATTAGAACGAAAAGGCAAAGGAAGGGTGAATTTCTTCTCTCTCTTCCTCAGCTGGAAGTCCATCTTTTCCTGCCCTCTGACATCGGAGCTTCTTGGACACCAGGCTTTTGGACTTTAGAACTTACATGAGTGGCCTTTGGCCTTAGACTGAGAGTCATACCATAAACTCTCCTGGTTCTTAGGCCTTCAGATTCCAACTGAATTATGTCACTGGCTTTCCTGGTTTTCCAACTTGCTTTATGGCAGATTGTGAGACTTTTTTACCTTCCATAACTTTGTGAGCCAATTTCTAGAATAAAATCCCCTTTTATATGTATCTCTATACCCTATTGGTTCTGTTTCTCCAGAGGACCCCCAACTTCACCCCTGCCTCCCCCATGCTGTGTGTGACATCCAAGGAGCCTGTATCTCAAGGCGATCACAGAGCTAAGGATGGGTTAAGCAGCCATCTGTTTTATCTCCTTTTGAAATCAGAATTGACAGATCCTTTGGAAATGAGTCAAGCCATGTGGATTAAACAATGCCTAACTAAAAAGGGAAGGACTCTCATAGGAACTAAACCATCTCCTCCTTTTGCTCTGTGTCCTTTCTGAGGTTCTAGCTATTCCGTGTGTTGACAACAAGGCATCCAAGTTGACTGAGCCTTTCTTTGATGCTGAACTGACCGGTCGTCATTGCCCTAGCCTCGTCTCATAGTGTTTCCATTTCTTCTATTTAGCGAATGGAAATGATACTCCTTGTCTCTTCAGGGGACCACAGGGTCTAGATAATGACTTGCATCTCTAATCCTAAAAAGGACCCAGGACCAGTACTGGTGGCCCTCTATTTGTTCTAGAGATTACTGTCACCATATAAAGCTCTTAGAAACTGTCACTGTGAAGGTGGGCTGGAGAGAATAGTGACAATGATAATTCTATAACTTGCTTTGTACTTCTCGTTTCCTCCTGGAATCTCAAAGGATTCGTTCATGTCCTTACTCAAAATAGATCCATTATTTATACCAAGATAAAAAATAAAAAAAAAAATACCGATAAAGTGCTGGCCATTGAGGCTCGAGGGGAGAGAGCCAAGTGGATGTCGCTCCATTCACTGTCCTTTTCCCACAAAAGACCCCATTTCCTGTAACTCTCTAAATGCTGGTTTTCATATCAGCTGTGCCGGAAATGAGCCTGCAGGGTTTGGAGGGTAAGGATTCTGGCCTAGGTGGGCTCACTCGCTCTGTCACACGAGGGCGGGAGCCATCCTGCTCTCGTGAGCCCCAAAGGGCACCAAGGACATTACCCAAGGTTTTCTGTCCATTTTGCGCAAACATATTCTCTGCCAGACAAATGTGGAAAAGAAGAGGCATTGAACTGGGGCTTTCTCAAGAACAGGCAGTTCTCTTTTGCTTGTAACTTTTTTCTCTGTACACTTTTCTTTTTCTTTCCAGCCTATTCCTCTCTTAGAGAAGCTGCTCTACCAATAGCAAAAAGGAAGTAGCCCCTGGTGCCTGGTAAGCTCCGCCAGGAGGGTCAGGAGTAGGTCCCCAAACTGATAAGGTGGAAGTCCTCTTTTGACAGTTAGTTGTGAATTGGGAGAAGGTGGAGAGTTGAGCTGGAAGGTTCTGCTGATTCAAGTAATTAGATTGCCGTTTGGAGGAAGATTGAGGAGCTCTGAAATGGATGAATGAACAGAAAAGTCAGTCTACAGAAAGAAAAGAATGAAAAAAGAAGCAAAGAAAGAAACAGACTACAGGTACAAACTTCCAGTTGTAAGATGAATAAATTCTGGGGAGGAAATGCACAGGCGGTGACTATAGTCAATAATACTGTGTTTCATATTTGAAAACTGCTAAGAGGATAGATCTTAAGAGTTCTCATCATAAAAAAAAATTAACTATGTGTGATAATAGATGTAAACTAAACTTATTCTGGTAATCATTAACACACATATATCAAATCAAAATGTTATACACGTAACACTAATATGCTGTTAAATGTCAATCACATTTCAACTAAAAAAAAAAGAAAGAAATTTACAATGCCTATTAGTATATTTTTAAAAGATGTTGGCTTTAGGATTCAGTTATATACATTTTCTCTTATTGAGGAAGTAGTCAACTATTTTTATTTTATTGAGTGTTTTATTTGTCAAAAGTTTTTTCATTATGGAGGTAGTCATTATATTGTTTTTCTCCTAAGAACTATTAATATAGTCTATTAATAATATTTTGTTTTGTTTTAAAGCAGACACCGGAGGCTTAAGATCCAGGCAGTGGGATGGAGGGAGAAGCTTCACGGTGAGATCATGGGTCGGGTGAGATTCCTGGGATCTGCAGCAGACACCCCCCTCCCCCCTGCCCCCGCTTCTTACTTGAGCTCTGGAGAGGGTTTCTGTTTCTGGAATGATCTCTGGAACGACCCTGAGCGTTGTTTCAGTCTGATACCAGAATTCAAATGAGCATCGACGTCCTTAGAAACAGACTCATGTCTGCGACGCCAGGGCGGAGATGATGGGGCCACGTGGCCTCTGTGGGTTTGGAGCCGCTGTTCACGCGAGCCCATCGCTACCGGCTGGAAGGAAGTGGAGACGCGTTCAGCGCTCAGGTTACCTCGAGTAATGAGTGGGTTTTGTTTTCAAGGATACTTATGACACACAGAAATAAGGAAGGCGGTGGTTTTAACCATCTGGCCCAGGCTCGCAGAGGCGGGAGGGGTCCGGAGACACAGTCTCGGGGGTCCTGCTCTGGGTACCACTCTCCGTCCGAGCAGGAGTCGCACCCTTAGGACGAGGCGCCCACAGCTCCTCCTTTCGGTGCCCGGTTCCAGCATCTCAGCCACACTCTCCCTGACTTCTCTCTCTGGGTCTTGCTTCTCCTCCTCCCACGGTTCTCCCCAGAACTCCCACAAACATTCCTCAGAAAGTGACACTCTGATTGTGCCACTTAGTCCCCGCTTGGGCACAGCTTTTGCCCTGGACTGTGTCATCAACCGCTGACCATCACGAGAAGGGCCGCCGGTGAGCCGCGTCCCCATCCCTGGACTAATGACGTCATCCCAGCAAGTCCAGTGCTTCCGCCCGCAGCTCCTCCCTCAGCCGGGCGGGATGGGCAGTTTCTATCACAAGGCACTGACCGCCACCCAGAATATCCGGCACCCAGAATATCACAGGATTTCTCCACCCTGCAGAGACAACTACTCGGCTGTGGGGGTCAACTCTGCTATGAAAAATTATCTGAGACTTGGAAGTGCAATCAGGCTGACTGCATCTCTTTGGAGTGTCGTTCTGGAATGTTGCCCAACAGGAGTATAAACGTTTTTTAATTTTTCGGGCGAAAGTACTTTTGTTTAACTTACTATGTACTATTGATTAAGGCCCAGAGTCTGCGAAGTTACACGATAATTTTTTTTTTCTAGTACAAATGCTAATGACTTCTTTCTGTAAAAAGATTTTATTGCCCTATAGGGGAAATTAATCAGTTTGGGCTGATTACCACCAGTCTCTACATTAGCAAACTTATTTCAGCATGCCATTGCTGACGGTCTAAATCTTTGTCCTTCAAATTCTCCTTTGAAATAGCATCACTATCCTCTGATTCTGTTATGAAGTAAATAAATCTTTGAAATACACTCACTATGTGCTTCTATAATAATCACCTGTAACTTTTTGAAAATTATACTTTGATGACTCATTCAAGAGGCTGGGGGAAATTTTATGAGAATTGTCAGATCCAGCCACCTGGTCAGAGGTAAAAAAGGAAGAGAACCAGACTATATCATGGCTGAATGGGTTCATCCTCACCCATGAGTATCCTGGAGCAGGGCCAGCTATGAGGGTGAATGGCCCCACTGCTGAGATACCCATGTGGTGAGAATGGGATCTATATCAGGGGAGGCAAAGCGGGAAGGATGAGAGCGACTAGAAAACTAAATATTTTACTAAATTGGGAAAACAGAAGAGTCCTGCTGGGTAGAGAGGGAACCCTAACACAGCGAGCGGAGACAAACGGAAATGTCCTTTACCCGATCAGCTATGACTGGAGGCAAATACTCACATCTTTATTAGTGTTCAGAACTTTACATTAGTAGTAACAAAATTACAAATAATCTAAATAAGTAAGTAGCTCCTACGTTTAGCTTGCCTGGTGCTCACAGCCTTACATATAATCCTGATGGTCTTTTACCAGCCCTGTTCATTGGCAATGAAGAAAAGCTCTTGAAGAAAGTAAACAATTTATTCAAGTTATTTTTTCTTTTTCTTTGTGTGTGTGTGTTGTGTGTTTTGTTTTGTTTTTTTTTTTTTTTTTTTTTTTTTTTTTTTTTTTGCACAGCTAGAAGTGCTTCAGAAAGGATTTAAACCCAAGTCTACCTAAGTCCCTAGTCCATGTGGCTTGCCTTGCCTTCCTGTCTCCAATTTATTGAGTACCTACCATGTGTTAAGCGCTTAAGATAGAGCAATAAACAAAGCCCTTGCTCTCAGGGAATTTACAGTCCGGTGGGAGGGACGTGGGAAACCATCTTAAACACACATCTCCTCTGGCAGCAGGTGCACTGAAGCAAACGCAGCTTTCATGGCTCTGGTTTTATGCTCATCAGCTGTGCACTGCATCCACCCCCATCCTCGCACAGTGTTTTTTGCTCCAGACTGGAGCATGGGTACCACTTCCCAGAAACATCTGCAGTCCCTTTGTCTCAGGGCCTTTGGCAAAAAGAAGCGACACAGCGGCAGACAAAGCTGCTGGAAGCGGCGGTGGCTCCGGGCAGCCAGAAGCTTAATCACACACTCCGAAGAAGGCCGTGTGTGGGAGGGCGCTTCGCTGGCTGGCTCGGCACCAAACGACAGCTTTTGGGGCGTCAGAGTAGGGCCCTCACCTCAGGAGGCACCCACGCGGTTTCGGAAGGGGAACCGCAGAGAGGTTCACGCTCTCACAGGAACTGGTCGTGATGGTTGCGTGAGCAGTAGCTGAGTTAAAATTCATGCTAAGAAACCAACACATGTTATTAAGTCAGGATCCCCGTGGAAAGGGCGTGCGGCTAATTAAAACAAGTGCCGAAGCTGAATGATCAGCCCACTCTGTGGCTGCTGCTTCACCTGTTCGCAGGACTTCAGGTTGCAAATGCATCATCAAAAAAGACAAAGACCTTGACAAAGAAAACCATCTTGATGAAAGAGACATTTGTTTCTAGAAGCTTTGGGAACGCTGACACTTTGGAGGCTTTGCCTAGAATGCACCTGCTTTTTTCTTCTTAAAATTGTTGGTGTGTGTGTGTGTGTGTGTGTTGTGTGTGTGTGTGTGTGTGTGTGTTGTTCATTAATGGAGTATCTAAATATCAACTTTGTATTTCAACCCCTTCAAGGAATACCCTACCCACAACCCAGTCTGCGTGGGAAGGAGGATAAGGGGCCGGGGTTGCTGCCCCAAGGCCAGGTGCACTCAGGTATACTGTGGGGCAGGGGAGGGAGGGAGAGAGAAGCATGGGATGGACCGTGAGACCGGAGAGGCCTCACACAGTCCCCGCCCACATAGCCTGGCCTCTCACTTCTCTCAGGGAACCAAAAATCCAAAAGTAGCAAAACTAAAATTACCGATCAATAAATAGCATTTAGTAAAAGTTTATTGTGCATTTAAGAACAGTTTGCGAACTGAGAGCTTTCACATGTAACACTCTTATGAAGGCCTAAAGTTACAGAATGGCTTATGAAGTGAGAATGAGGAGGCTGGTTATCAGGATTGGGCCTCCAGATGTCAGAGGTTTGGGGAAAGGTGATTACCTCATGCCGATTTTAGGAAGATGACTTAAAGTTTCTTTTATGATTATCAGAGGCATTTACAAGAAATAACCTAAGTGAAATTTCGCTTATGTTCATGAAATAAGCTGGCTGTCAGTTTTGCTTACGTGGCTTAAATGGTTTTGTCTGCTCAGGGAATTTTCAAGTCTGGTCTCCATTTTGCATTTAATTTTAAGAAGGGGCAGGCTTGGGTTGCTGAGGCATCTTGGAGACTAGGGCCCCGCTTCCAGGCGGTTTCCTGTTTCTTAATTTCCTCATGCCTCTCGGTGGCCTCAGTCGACCCAGCTCCTTCTCCCTGTGTGTGGCGGTTACAGTGGCAGCTGATGAGGCCAAGGTCATGGCTTCCATGAGGCCAGGTGCCACTGGGCCGGCTGTTTCACAGCCCCTGACAGCACTGCTCACCCGCCTGAGTATTCTCACACTTGCCTGCGCATCAGAATCACCGGGGGAGATTAAAAAGCCCCAATGACCGGCTGCATGCCAGACCCACGAAAACAGAACCTCAGGTGGCGTGTAGTCAGGACCAGGCATTAGTCGTTTGAAGAATCTGCTCAAGTGATTCTAATGTGCAGACGAGTTGGACAACCGCTGTCCTGCATGTCTTGAGAGCGAGGCCAGCCTCACAAGTCTACAAGCACCGAGGGGAACACAGCCTACAGGTCAGGCACGCAGTAGGGATAGGCCCACCTTTCTGTGCAGTGAACACGTGCCTTACCCCCAAAAAAGTCAATAGCATGGCGTGCTCAGGGGAGAGAGCACCCACCTCTGTGGGAGAGAACGAGGCCGTCATATTCCGCGTCATGCTCTTATTCCCATTTTCCAGAGGGGAAAACTGACACTCAGAAAGAGCGGGCAAAAACCCCTAGCCCGCCCAGCTGGGAGAGGACAGCGTGCGCATGTTGATGACTCTGCTCACCTGTTAGAGCAGAGGAGGGACAGTGACAAATCTGACCCCAACTATGAAGGTGGGTGGCTGCCAAAGCGATTCCTTTAAGGGGCAACAAATTGGAGCTTTTGCATCAAGTCTGTTCTTGAAAGGAGGGACTCCAAACCTTAAATCCGATGGCACTGGTTCTCATAGCTCTGACTGGGGCTAGTGGCAGGACCGTCTCCCTCTGATCTGCTGTTACAATGGTGTGGCACAAGACGGATGGCATTCAAAGCAGGAGTAACCCTTTAAAAAGTGACCACACGTGCTCTGCTCGGACACGGAGGGTCTTTGGTTGGCACAGCCTGTGCAAAGAGCAGTTGTACAGATTAGCTTCGAGCCCTGAGAAAGTGCTGTTCCCATTCAGCATAGCACTTGGCCATGAGGATGGAGAGAAAGGAGAGAAGAGAGGTGTCACGGGGCTGTGCTGGCCGAGAGGTGACGCATTCCTTGGGCCGGTGGCATGGTGAGATGCTCATCTCGAGCCACTAGTGCCGAAGTGCAGTGACTCAAGTGAGCTGTGTGTGGCCATGGCTGTGCCTAGCAGGGGACTGGCCAGGACTCGGTTAGGGACAAACAGGGTGTTTATTCTGGGGCCCTCACTGCGGATGGGCGAACAAATCCATGACAGTGGGAAGGGGCATGGGTCCACACGGCTGTCTCACCCAGCACATCCCCACGTCCACAGGAACAAACCAACAAGAAGGCTATTCATGTGTTGGTCTGCTCTGTGACTGGCTTCTGGACTGGCCTCCCCAACTCCCCCAGTCTTCCTCAATCTCACCTCTGAGAAAGCCACTCCGAATGTGCACTTCCCGTGACTTCCTTCTGCACAGTCACATCCAGACCCCTCGCCCAAAGGTCCAGCACACTCTCCAGTATGACCTTCTCTTGTCTCTACAGTCTCATCCCCACTCACCTTCCACCTCCCTCGGGCTTGAGTGAGTTGGGTCTAGTAGCCGTTTCCAGAAAACAGTGTCCCTGCTCCAGGCCTTTTCCCTCTGGGGAGAGAGAGAGGCCTGGACGCATCCTGCATCCCCAGGGTGCATCCCATAGCTGCCTACTTCCCTGCTTCCCCCAGGGCCCTTTCCTGTTTTCCTGCTGCTCGTAGGTCTTCTCACAGGAGCACTCCCTTTCTAGGGCTCAAAAATCAGGGAGTTTGTCAATAAAGTGCATAGAAGAAAACATAGGAACTAAACTCATGGACCTTGGACTTAAAGAGGATTTTATGAATTTGACCTCAAAGGCAAAGGAAGTAAAAGCAAAAATAAATGAATGGGACTACATCAAACTAAATAGCTTCTGCTCAGCAAGAGGTAAAGAGACAACCATCCAAATGGGAAAATATATTTGCAAGCAACACCCCCGTAAGGGTCTAATATCCGAAATATACAAAGAACTCATACGACTCAATAACAACAAAAACAGTAATGATCCAATCAAAAAATGGGCAGAGGACCTGAACAGACACTTCTTCCTAGAGGATATACAAATGGCCAATAAATATATAAAAACATGCTCAACATCACTAGCTAGTAGGGAAATGCAAATCAAAACCACAATGAGATACCATCTCACATCTGTTAGAATGGCTATAATCTAAAGGACAAGCAATAACAAATGTTGGAGAGGACGTGAAGAAATAGGAGCCCTCATACACTGCTGGCGGGACTGAAAACTGGTGCAGCCACTGTGGAAAACAGTATGGAGCTTCCTCAAAAAAACTAAGAATTGATCTGCCATCTGATCCAGCAATCCCTCTACTGGGTATTTACCCCAAAGACTTTAGAATTCATATCCCAAAAGATATTTGTACTCCTATGTTTATAGCGGCATTATTCTTGGTGGCCAGGACATGGAAGTAACTGAAGTACCCTATGCTAGGTGATTGGATAAAGATGCTGTGGCACGTATATATTATGTATATACAATGGAATACTACTTGTCCCTAAGAAGAGATGAAATACTGCCATTTGCAACAACATGGATGGACCTCGAGATAATCATGCTCGGCGAAATAACCCACACAGAAAAAGCTGAAAATCACATGATATCACTTATATGTGGGATATAAATCTAAAAGCAACAAATGAGCAGGACAAACAGAGCCTCATGGACATGGACTATAGACTAGTGGTTACCAGAGGACTATAGAGTAGTGGTTACCAATGATGTGGGGGAGGAGGGGGAGGTAGACGGGGTAAAGAGGGTCAAATGTAGGGGGATAGGGGGAAGGTGAAGTGGGTAAAGGGGATCAAATATATGGTAGCTGAAGGAAAGTGGTCTTTGGATGGTGAACACACAACAGAATATACAGATATCAAATGATAATGTACATCTGAAAATTATATAATTGTATTGACCAATGTTACCCCAATAAACCTAATTTAAAAACAAAACAAAACAAAACACAATAAAAACAGCTGCAGATAGGCTTATTCAGTAAATCATGATTTTGACCCTGCAAAAAAAAAAAAAAAACAAGGAGTTTGAGCCTCGTTTGTAGCATCCTGCACAATCTACCTTCTTTAGGGGTGGGTGTGCGTGTGCACCCATCCATCACTAGATGCTCATAGAAGGTGGGACAGAAATGTTTAAAAATTCCTTTTATCCTTGTAAGAGAAATATTAATAAGCTAGCAGGCATGCAGATATATCAGGTCTAATTAGTTTTCTACTGTGTAACAAATTTCCACAAAGGTTGTAGCTTAAAATGACATTCATTTATTATCTCACAGTTTCTGTAGGTCAGAAGCTGGGCCCAGTGTGGCTGGATTCTCTGTTTAGCATCCAACTGGGATAAAGCCAGGTGTCAGCTGGGCCTGTGTCCTCATCTGGGGCTCCAGGCCCTCTTTCTGTTATCAGGGCAGGGGTCCTAGGTCCTCCCAGGATAGAAATCAAGAGGGTGGGCAGAACAGTTTGGCAGAGAAAAGGGTTTATTAAAGCGAAAGCTGGATGCATCAAGGGAGTACACTGCGGAGGAGGATGGACATGGTACCCCGCGGTCCACGAACACAGCGGTTTGAGGGGCTCTTGGGGTTTGGGGCTGGTCCCTCCTCCTCCCCCTTCCCTCTGCCAAAGTGTGTAGAGGCGTGTCCAGTGTACCACGCGTACTTACCAGCAACTTAGTGCTTCGAGTGTCTCATTAGTATCTTAGATCTCCTATAGCGGTGCTTTCACCATGATAAGGAGGAAAAGGTAACCTTTTAGTAGGACTGCTGCTTTAACTAATGCGCATGTGCGATTTTAGGACCTTTCGCCTGCTCACGTCTCCTGAGATTTTGGTTCTGTCTGCTCGTTGTTTACTGTTGGCCGAGGGACGTGGCTCAAGATTGTTTATGCTAGCGCTGGGTCCAGCTAGTGACTACTGACCGCGTTCCAATCTCACTTCCTGTGTTGTTGGTAGAATTCATTTCCTGTGGTTGTAGGACTGGGGTCCCCGTGTGGGAACTGCGTGTCATTGGGTGGGGTGGGGTGGGGGGTTCCTCTTAGCTCCTGAAGGCTGCTCTCAGGTTCTTGCCACGGGGTCTCATGCATCTTCAAAGCGATCAGAAAATTTTTCTTGCGTGAATTTCTGTCATGCTTCCCATCACCCACTTCCAAGTCTCTGACCTCTAGGTTCAGATTAAAAGGGCTGGTGATTAGGTCAGACCCACCCAAGATAATCTCTGTCTGTTTTGACATATGTTTTGCCATCACATAATCCTGGGATTGATTCACAGGTTCCACCCACACTCAGAAGAAGATAATGTAAGGGCGGAAGTCATTGGGGTCATTTTGGAATTCCACCTCCCACGCGGTGTTAATCGATAATGCACTAACTTAATCTTACCTCTCAGTCATTGAACTCTGGGTCTAGTTGGGGCCACAAGTCTTTTTGAGTCTCTCCTGATATTGTCTTTACAATTTCTGTGTGTGTGTATATGGGTGTCCCTTTTTTTCTCGGAGAAGAAGATCCATCATTTTTATTAGATTCTCAAACACTCTGGAAGTAATCACTCATCATAGACATCTAGGTGAACTAACTCAGAGTCACTGGGAGTGGGTGGAGACCCACAGATATGCAAGGAAGAAATGTGGCCTTGGTTTTTATCTCATTGTCAGGATCTCTTGGCCATGAGACCTTAGAGAAATCACTCAGCCCCTCTGGGCCTTCCTTGCAAAGGGAGATAGGAATAGTAGTCTGGTCTCTCATGTCGTTAGGAGGGTTAAAAGCACGGAAAAGTGCTTTGCAAACTGTGAAGTGTGAGCATTTGCCAGTTTTCTGATCATTGTGAAAAGCCTGACAAGTGGGTGGGAGACAGCATTTTGAGTGAAAAGGAAGACGGAAATTCACATCAATCAAAGTTAGAAATTAGATACTGTGTACTTTCCAGAGTCCACTGCTGCTGAAACCAGGTAAGTTGTGATAACTTTTCTGGAAGGCAATTTCCAAATGTATATAAAAGGTGTTAAAAAAATATCCAAGCTGTTTGACCCCAAGATAACATTGCTAGGGGTTTCACTTAAAGATTTAATTAAGGACATATAATAAGATTACAGTATAATCTTATACTATAGTATAGTACAAAATCGGAAACCATCTAAATATTTAACAATAAAGGATTGTTTAATGATAGATGTGATACGGTTTAAGCATTATCATTTTTGCATCCAATATTTGACATGAAAGATGATTACAATAAAAGTGGTTTATAGAAATAGTGTCTATATTATGTTTGTACTTAAAAAAAAAAAAAAGACTCCTAGAAGGATTTATACCAAAATAGTAACTGGTTAATCTCAGGTGATGAAATTTTGGAAAATATTATTTTTTCGTATATTGGATCCATATTAAATTTGAAGTATTTCCATTTAAAAAGAAAACGGTATTCAGGTAAGTCCACTGGAAATGCTCATGCTGTCAGGGGTTGGAAGGAGCACGGAATCCATTTCCTTCATCCTAGGAAAAGCCAGGAGCACCAATGGGGCTGGCCAGCGTGAGGAGAGTACTGCCCCATTTCTCCCAAAGGCCAGCCACCTTGCCCCTCCCGACTCCCCCTGCTACCCCTCATTCCCAGGCTGGGCCAAGATTTTTGGAGCAAAATGAGTTGATGAAAGCTCCAATGTGAAAATAGTTCCGCTCTGCTGGTGAGTCAGGCGGAGCAGCCGGGCTTCAGCCGGGTCCTGCTGGGAACAGGGTCTGCTCACCGCCTGCCCACTTCGTAACCACAGAACCAGCTTGAAACGGTCCTGTCCTGTCTTTAACACGATCCTGAGTTGCTTTGCAGAGACAACAGACCACTTACCATAAATGGCCAAGTTCCAAGGTCCTCCAATTAAAACCTGCCTCGCCAGCACTTCCGCAGACCTGTTTCTGTAACTGCACACACAACTTCATTATTTTAATATAACCCCTTTTTTCTTTGATCCAAGCAGGCTTTGTTAACACTATCTCGTCTCACTTGCTTTTTCAGCCCTTATCCTTCTGTCTTTGTATGTCTACTCCCTTAAGTACTAAGCCAGCGTCACATCTTTTAGAATAAAGCCTCAGATCTATGGTCACGAGGATCATGAGTTCGGTTACACTGAGGACAACGTCTTGGCTTGAGGTGTGTTTCAGCTCCAGATCCATCGAGGCGGAACATCCCCAATGACCATGGGACCGGATGGGATGGCGCCATGGGTGATTCCAGAACTGGACACGATGATCAATTACCTCAGCCCTGTCCAATCAGTAGCACCCATGACCCCAGCTCCCTTAGTTTCCATGACTACCAATTTTTTCCCTATATAATTGATCCCCTCGAGACACCTGGGGAGCCAGGCCTTTGGGTGATAGCTCACCTGTGTCTCTGGGACTTGCCATTCTCTAATAAACCTTGACTTTCTTTGCTGTAAAACCTATATGCGCTCAGGCAGATGGACCCCTTTGCTCTGGCAATATTCCTTCTAACCCCCTTAAAAACCTTCCCCAAACCCTGAATTGGGGAAGTGGTTATGGACTTTCTCCTCTCTCCTCATTTGGCTGCCTCTGGAAATAACTCTTCCTTTACTCATACTTGATGCTTTAGCGGTCGGTCCCACTGCACATTGGGCATTTCAGCTCGGGTTCAGTCACACCTTCTGCACCTGTCTCTTTGTCACTGCTGGGAGGCTGACCTTTCTTGAGAGCCAGCCCTTCCCTTAGCTGATTTAGGAACTATTCTAAAAGTGTGACTAGCCAGCTGTGTGGCTTCGTGCATGCATTTAGATGCTCTGAGTTGTGGTTTTCTAATCTCTACTAGACAGACAGGTTGGTTGGTAGAAACAGCTTAGATTAATCTCTGGAAGAATTTGAGGACTAGGACATGTTCACATGGCACTTCTGATCAAACCTCATTTTTGCTTCTCTGAACTACAGTGTGACATTCCAGCTCTAAAATCTTGGCTCATGACCTGCAGCCTCACTGTGCGCCACAAGTCACCAGCTGAGCTGCTACTGCCATGCTTGTCTCCCTGGGGTCCTGTTCTAAGCTCTGGCCTAATATTCTCTTCTCTCTTACGTGGCCCTTGTCACTGCCCCACCGCAGGATTGCAAATCTGACAATTGGCCGTGGGAATGGCTGGAAACTGCACTGTTATCAAGTCCCCCACACAATTCTTCCACATGTTAAAGTCTGCCCACCCTCATCCAGAGCCTGGAATTTGAGCATGGCTTCTTGATGCTTCCTGCCACTTAGCTTCCCTGGCTGGACTGGACTCTGGTGCTGGACAGTCCTCATTGCTAGATCTTGGATGCTCATCTTGCACTGTCGTGTATCATTAGTGCACTTTTACTTATAAATGAAGAAAACCCAATCCGAAGTGATTTCAGCAAAATGGGAATTTATTATAAGAATTTATTATATTAAAAAATTCAGGAGTAATCTTTCAGACATGGCTTGATCCAGGGGCACACATTCTATTACCGAAGGCAGATTCTCTCTGCCTCCTCACTGGCTGTATTTTTCCCTATGTGGGTTCTGTTGACGTAAGAAATGTCTGAACCTGTAGAGAATTTTAATGAGTTTACTTGCCAGAAAGCGGAATCGCAATGGATTGAGAAAATGCTCCAGAGAATGGCAGTTTTGCAGCTTATTTTATACATGAGAATGAAAGGAGAAGATGTAGGAGGCTTAAATGAAATTCATTGGTGGTAGATTAAGGGGGTACAAGTAAGCAAAGCAGGGAAATCTCTGACGCTGGATATGAAGTAAAATGGGGAGACACACTTCTTTCACATTGGTGGGTACAGAAAGTTGATAATTAACATTTACAGCACACAGATGGCGTGTGGGGGACAAGGTAACCATGAGGGGTTTGGTGGTCTCATGCTCTGGTGGTGGGTGTGCCCTGAGGAATCTGGAAAAAAAGGGGATCACTCTGACATTCCCAGGGTGTGTTAATCTTAGATGCAAAAAGGGCAATAGGCAGGCTCACTTAAGGTAAAGACCGACCTTTGTCAAGGAAACTACAGCCCCAGGATGTGACTAGCTACCATGACCTGCTTTATATTGACATCATTTCAGGTGGTTACTTTTGCTCTCTGAGTTTGGAGGGCCCGCCACGCTGGCCTCTCCCGAGCTTGTCGGGTTTAGTATGTGGCCCCATTTTTGTCCGTAGTTCCATTCTTGAAAAGGATTACCCACATGGTCACAGAGTAGCTGCAGCGGCTCTAGATCCTATACTCCATCAGATTCAAGTCTGGTAGCAAATTCAAGTGCAGAATTCCTGCCAAAGTCTTACAGACTCTCTCTGGCTCTGACGGCGTCCCTCACCTGCGCATTCCCGAGCCGGTCATAGAGCTTAGGGGGATGCAAAGCTCTCATGGACCGGGCTTGGTGGCCGTTAGCTTTCAAAAACATCGAGGCTGAGATGGGGGTGGGGACGACCATGGAGCATTCCCAAATGAAAACTGGGAGCTTTTCCTAGACTTAGGGCAAATGGTGCTAAGTGACCCTCCAGAGAAAACATCCACTTATCCCTTTTGTGAACTCCAGACTCTCCACGGAGACTGCTGTGACTGAGGCCTGTGGTACTCAGGGTGACATTCTGCCCTGTGGGTCAGTTCCTGCTTCTAGGACAAGCGTCGGCTCGTGCAGACCCATGCAGACCCGTGCAGACCCGTGGCTTCCTCACCCTGTGCCCTGTCCCACTGTGCCTCTCCGAGCGTCCAGGCATCTCAGCGGCCCAGCTTCCTCTAACCTTTCATTATTACCCACCCCCGAAGTCAGGAGCGAAGCAGAATTTTCTTTTGAAACCTTGAGTGGGAGATGATCAGCTGAATGCAGACAGGAGGGAGGCCGAGGGAACCTCTTTTAGTAAATCCCTTTCCTTCTGTCAGAGGCCATTTCACTCAGGCTCTGAAGAGCGCAGGATAATTCACCACTGGCCTGGCTGCCCTGAGAGGGAGTGTCTGGTGGGCCTGAGGCCCTGGAGTCCATTGTTAGATGAGAGGCTGCACTTTCTTCCCCTGGAAGAAGCTTCTTGGGGAGTGTGACCCCCACTCTGCAGGAGGCGCCAGAGCAGGGCTGCCTGAGGGCTGACGCTGGAGTTAGAGATAATGAAAAGGCCACGCAAAGAAGGAGCCTTGGCCGGAACCAGCCTTTGTTTTCCAGGCCACACGCCAGAGTTGGAACCGGCCCCAGGCACCCGAAGCCCACAGATCCTGTGTGCTGACTTTGGTTGGGAGGGGGTTCCAGCAGGGGTCAAACTGTCTGCATTTCACTGCCTGGGGAGAGATTAGCTGTTCACCTTTTCCCACTTTTATTTGGGTTGAGACAAATTTCCACAGGGAGCTCACCTACTGGACGCCCCACAGGGTGAATATAATCAGATTAGACAGAAACAACACTCCCAAACCTGATTTGAGGCAAAGCCCTGACTGATGATCAGGCTTGGTGCATCTGAACAACAGGGAGATGGGCCGAAGTTGTCCTGCTGTGTCCCCACGGTCCTATGGCTGGCTTTAAACTCCCTCCAGGCAGAGGCTGTGGAGTCCTCACTGTAATTTGCTTATGTGCTCCGTGTGTCCGAGGAGGAAGGTCTGTTGATGCTTGAAATTGGATTCTTTCAAGGAGACAAATGTGCCCGAATGACACTGAAGAAGGCAAAACACGAATGCTTCACCCTCAACTTTGAGACCTAAAGGGACTCGTCACCAATGGCTGACGAGGTTTCTGCTCTCGCTCTGGGATGAAGGGAGTGCTGAGGTGTTGGAGGCTGGATTGTAAAGTACAGCATGGGGAATTTTCCCCAAGGACTTGTGGGATGGGAACAACAGGAACATGGGGAGACCAGGATTCACAGCTCCCAAATAAGGGACTGTCCCCGGTCTTCCCTGGGTGGGAGCATCTAGGCTCAGTTCGGCAGGACAGAAGCACGGGAAGTTGGGGAGGAGGAGGGATCACAGCTGCACCTGCTCCACCCACACTGGGTGTGGTCTCAGGTGGTACCCAGAACCTGCTGGTGGTGGCATATGATAGGTCCCAGGTCTTGGGTATAGGGCCTGTGGACGCTGAGAAGAAATATTTATTCGATGCGAACCCTGAGAAGGAATTTATCTGCTGAGATGGACATCCCATGGTCACCTGAGGGCCCAAATTTTATAAATAATAAGAGCCTAGTGGCCATTTGCTGACAGGGGCTCGTCACGTCCCCTGTCTACCAGGAAGAACGTCAGACTGAACTCTGGGCATCCTGCTTGTTTGTGTGACTGGGTCAAGCTCTGCAGGAAAACCCTGGTTTCCTCTTTCTCCCAACGGATTGAGACCTGCCCTGTCCAATCAGAACTATGAAAACTGGAGCTCTAATTTACATAAAATGGACCTAACTGGAACCCGGGTTGGAACTTTGTCTATGAAAGGTGGCCTCCCCTTCACCTCAGAGGACATGATTTAAGTTGCTACCTGAATCTGTGTCTTTCCTTTTGCTCGTATAATGTGTTTTATGCTTTATTACAGCCTGAAATTAATTTTGGCTGATAGGCCACAGATCTCCTTTTACTCACATTTCTCTAGCTGCTGAAAAATGAAAGCATATCAGTGAGGAATATCTTATAGTGCTGCCTTTGAACCAATATTGGTTGTGAACAACAGGCCGCATCTGAGGTGCGGATATATAAATTTTTAATGGTGTTTCAAGGAGTTTCTTGGAAGCTTACAGAAAGCAACACATCGAGTTATCGATTCAATCATTTAAAGTGCATTAGCTAAAGATGCCTAATGTACTCAAATATCTGAGTGTTCTATCCATGAAAAGAGTCCGTGTAGGGTCCGTATGTTAAATTTCTTTGCATCCTCTGTGAGCACAGTGGATGACATGGGTCATCGATATTCTCTTTTCGTTTTGTTTCTGGTTGAATGATGAGATGAAAAAGGGATAAAAATCCCACGTTTGCTTCCACTCCTGATCAACACTGCCCACTTGGGAAATCATTTGTTTTCTTTGACCCATCATATGACTTCCTTTATTTGTTTATCATTTATTAAATTATAGTTGACATTCAATATTAGTTTCAGGTATATAACACAGTGGTTAGACATTTGTATACCTTATGAAGAGATCCCCCTGATAAGTCTAGTATCTACCTGGCACCATATAGAATTATTACAATATTATTTGCTATATTCCCTATGCTGTACTTTACAATCCCAGGACTATTTGGTAACTATGAGTTGGTACTTCTTAATTCCTTCACCCAGCTCCAAGCCCCGCCCCTCCCCTCTGGCAGCCATCAGTTTGTTCTCTGTATCTATTAGTTTATATCTGTTTTGTTTTTTGTTTATTTTGTTTTTTAGATTTCACATATAAGTGAGGTCATACAGTATTTGTCTTTCTCTCTCTGACTTATTCACTTAGCATAAGACCCTCTGGGTCTATCCATCCATGCCTATATACAGTCATTTCATCTATGATAAGGTAGGCAAGACTGTACAATAAGATAAAGACATTCTCTTCAATAAATAGTGTTGGGAAAACTGGACAGATAACATGCAAAAATGGAACTAGACCACTTTCTTACACCATATAAAAAAATAAACTCAAAATGGATTAAAGAGTTAAATGTAAGACCTGAAACTATAAAACTCCTATAAGAAAACATAGGCAATAAGCTTTCTGACAATACTCTTACTAATATATATATTTGGACCTATCTCCTCAGGCAAGGGAAACAAAAGAAAAAAATATACAAATGGGACTACATCTGACTTCTTTTATTTTTAATCAATAGAATTAAGTGGATTTTGTAAAAATAATTGGAAAATTCCAATGAGGCCAGGTCACCCGGAATTTTTCATAAATGTCAGGTCATTGTGGCTCTGTCCCTCAACTAACGGTATAAAAAGTTGAGGGTACCCCCAGGGCTCTCACCTGTTTGAATAGTATTGCTCAGAGAAACGAACTAGCACTTGGACTTAAATATAACTGTCTTAGGCTTTGTACCTATAATATCAAAAGCATACAGATGGACGTTTGGGTAATTAAGTCAGCCATCAAGATGTTTGGTTTATGTCATGCAAAATAATCATCTCCACTGAGTCTTCAAAGAATTGAGTAGTTTAAGATCACATCAGCACAGCCTTTACTGAGTCCTCTTATTAAATCTTAATGAAGGAAAAGGCCCCCAACTTTGAACTGCCTGGAGAGATTGATTTCATCATGTCCCCCTTGGGGCTGAGGATGTGGTCTGACAGAGCAGGGCCTACTCTTGGGAAAATCAGCTAATTCTGCTCTGTGACAGAAGGCTGGGAAACAAGAGAGAATGCATTTCTATTTATTACCTTAAGGTTTATTTGCCTTCATTGCTTTGAGGTATGGGGTGGCTCTGGGTACCTGGGTTATGGGTAATGGCATGAAGCATCATTTCACACCATATCTGAGAAATAAATAACTTCGGAACTTGTGTAAAAATAATAAAAAGGACCAGTCCCTCTGGGAATGTTCTCTGTCTCTGGAATCCCATTTCCATTAATATTTGGATAATGCCTGACATCATTTTATAGTTATGTGTCTGTCAGCACAGTATTTATTATATATCCCTAAGCTTTTTTATAGTTGCATAAGGTGATGAAAATAGTTTCAGCAGCAATACGATATATCCAGTTGAATGAATCTTTGAAAACGACAACATCCTCTGCTGAACAGAAACTGCTTCTCAAGGCAGAGACTGTTTGGAAGGCCTTGCCATCATCAGGTCTCAGTAAGGGACAGGACTGGCCAGGCAGGTGATGCCTGTGAATCTGAGCTCAGGTGACGCTAGAATACTCCTGGCTTCTGGGGCCAGTTCTGTGCTGCTGAGCTCGTTCTTGGCCACCCACTTTCGTGGCTTTTTTACTTTATGACCTTGGATGAATCTTTTCCCCAAACCCTTGCTTCCAAATTGTGGAAAAAGAACAAAATACTCGTCACCAATCTGAACCTGAAGGGAATGGCGGCATTAAGTATTCATTACGTGCCAACCACTGTCGCGGGCACCTGACACATTTTAACTCACGTCATCCTCATAGCCACCCAATGAGGGAGGTCTTGTCACTATTTCCTACTTTGCAGGTAAGGGAGGTGAGGTACCGTGAGGGTAGACCACTTGCCCCAAAGCACACGGTCAAGACAAGAGCCCGGGCAGGCTCCTCACAAGCACCTGCTGCGTCCTTCACCCCTCTGAACAGTTGCTCATATGCGCCTGGGACCCTTGAGACACAAGACCAAGGATGCCTCTTGGGTTACACAGTTATGGCACTTTTCTGCAGGTCCCTCAAGAGGCAATTTTATTCACGAAAAAACAATTAAGCAACGATGATGACAATGATGATGAAGCAAGGCCCTGAAATAGAGCCATGCCCTGTCTTCTATTTGTTTCACATCTGCTAAATGGAGCCTTGGTCCCCCACATGCTGCTGCTGAGCAGACAACATCCCAAAGCACCGCTTCACTTCGGCCAAGACACAGAACAGCTCCTCCTCCCACTCAGAAAGCTTTCCTCAGCCCACAGTGGCCCTACCTGACAGCTGAAGTGCCTTGATAAACTTTAAGACCCTAAAAAAAAGGGAAGGGTGAGTTCGGCAAGAGATTTCTCCCTTCTCTTGCCCAGGCCAGTCGCTCAAGTGCTTAGTGTGTAAAATCTTTAAGTAAGAAGCATCCTCACAAGGCCACCCTGTCAGATTTCTGACCCATGGAAATCCAGCATGCAGCACTGGAGTGCTTGCCTGGGCCCAGGCAGGATGACCTTTATGAAGTGATATATCTTCTGTGAGCATCAGTTTCCTTGTCTATAAATGGGGGTAATATTAGTACTGACCTCAGAGTATTCGTAAGAGGAAATAAGCAAAGGCATGTCAGCACAATGCCAGGAGCATGGTAAGCACTCGGTAAACGTGAACGTGCCTATTATTGTTATCGAGGTCATCTCATCTTTCCTCAAATGCCTTCAGTGTGTGGGGCTAACGGCCTCACAAAGCAGGTTGTTCAGAAGCTCTGCTAGTTCAAGGCATCTTAGAATTCTAGATATGAAAGAACCATCAGTTCATCCAAGGCACAGAAAGATTACATGGTTTATCCAAGAATGTACCACGAGTCGGAGGCAGAGTCGCCACTGAGACTTCAGAACCTCTGACACCGCCTCCTGTGTCCTTTCCTTTCTTTACCTGGGTCAAAGTCCGCCTCCCTGCCATGACCCCCGGCAATAGATACTGAGTCCCTTTAAAACACACGTGTCGAAGTGAGATTTCACATTGTCCATTACTGGACTCTAATAAATACTAGAATCCTTGTCATTCTCTTGGCACTTGTAGGTGCTCCACAGATAGGTCACGGAACCAGAAAAGCTGTCCTTTATAAACACAGCATGGCCGAGCGGTTTCTTATAGTTCATCTTCACACTTTTTAAGGTGTGCTCACGGTTTACAACTATTCATATTCTCCGACCTGGCAACATTTTATGCATCCTTCAGTCTATCCTTTTGTTGCTCAAAATGAGTCCCTACTTTCTGTAAGACAAAAAAACCCCAAAAACAAAAAACATAAACAGACAAGCTCTCCACTCTCCAGATGCTAGTGGAGAAGTGGAAGGGCAGATCCACCTCAGATGGTACCTGGGTAATAATTAACACAGTGGAAGCAGGCACATGGTTCTCTGGAAGCATAGAGAATGGAAGTCTAATTTGTCTGGGGTCACAGGTGCAGGTAGGGATGGGGTGAACTCAGGAAGAGAGTCAGGGGGGAAGGGAACCGTAGCTATTGGAGGCAAGTGGGTTCATCACTGTGACAGACAGTAGCTCCGTGTTCCAGAATCCGTCTCCTCTTCTCCCTGGGCACTGGGCACATCAGCCCTCCTTGTGGTCAGGGGGCCACGTGCCTGAGTTTTCGCCAATAAAATGTAAGAAGTATTGAATGTTGTTACTTCAAGGCCAGACCCACAAATTCTCGAACCCGAATTCTTCATGTGCTTTCCCCACTTATGGGACAGTGACCCATATTGCAGCTACATATTGCAGATGATGGAACCACAAGATGGGAGTGGCTGGGTCCCTGGCTCCGACGAAAGCCTCCTGCTGATCAGGAACACGTGTTTCGGACTTTATGACTGTGAGACATGAACTTCTGTTATGTAGGAGCCACTGCACATTTTGGGGTTGACCTTCTGTTCGAAGCAGTCAAAGTTACCTTTACTACTGCAATTACTAACCTCAGAAGTTGGTTACACCACGTTCTAAGCAATAAAACTAGTGAAACCAGTTTGGAAATGATGCAGCTAGAAATCTTGTCTTCTTAGTCTACTAGATGATGAGCTAATTTAGAAGCTAGGCTTTCAATATGTTTCTCTCCTGGAAAATTCCATATGAGATATGTTTGGCCCCTTATCTTAAAGAAATCATTTCAGTCCTGATTGAAATGTTCCTGTTTCTCATAGATAAAATGACTTATTCTCTAGCTGGTTGCTGCTGCTTGCTTTTTTTCCCCCTAAGCAAAAAGGAAGGGCAGGGAGCAACTTCACTCCTTTGCAAAGAGCGGGGAAAGAAGGATGGCAGCTTTTGTATGAGTGTAGAAAAGACAAAAGAAGAAAGAGTCTTCTGTCTCTTGGTAGTGTGATTTTAGGGGATTTTTCCTCCAGTTAGTTAGGCTTTCCACATCTCTAACTTGATCTTAATCGAATCATTTCATATTTCACAGTTTTATTGTCATTTTTGACTGTTCTGCCACAAAATAACTCATGGACTTCAATCAAACAGGAAATACATCAGATAAGGAATAAATGGAGACTATAAAAGAAAACCGGAAAGATTTCTGGAGTTTGACATTTCTCTGGTACATACATATGCAACGCATTCACTCATTTATGTATCTGTGTTAGTTACTTATTGCTAAATAACAAATTATTCAAAACTTGATGGCTTATGACATCAATCATCCATTGCCTCACAGTTTCTGAAGGTCAGCAATCGGAATGGCTTAGCTGGCTGCTTCTGGCTCAAGGTCTGTCTTGAGGGTGCAGTATTTTGCGGGGGCCACATCACCTGCAGTCTTGACCGTGGCTGGAGGATTCAGTTCTGGGACGGCACGCTTTCTTGGCTGGTAGCTGGAAGCCTTGGTTTCTCAGAACGCGGGCCCTGCATAGGGCTGCTCACTACATGTCGTCTCTCTCCACCCAGAGTGAGTGATTCAAGAGAGAATGAGTGAGGAAGAAAACCACAAACTCCCAGTTGTAAGATGAATAAATTCTGGGGAGGAAATGCACAGCGCGGTGACTATAGTCAATAACACTGTGTTTCATATTTGAAAACTGCTAAGAGGATAGATCTTAAGAGTTCTCATTTATTTATTTTTGCTAGAAGTAAGTCACTAAATCCAGCCTGCACTCAAAATGAGAGGAATTGAAGTTCACCTCTTGAAAGGAAGAACATCAAAGAATTTGTGGATGTATTTCAAAATCGCCACAGCATCCAATATTTACACAGCAGGTTCTCTGTGCCAGGCACCATTCAAGGCACTGGAGATCCAGGCACAAGGAAACGATGAGTGCTTCAACTGAACATGTCGCGAACTTTAGCAGTTCATGGTAACGCATCAGTTTGGAGACATTTTTCTACCCCCCTTTTCCCGCCATCGGCTGTAATGGCAGACAGCCGACCTGTTAGCTTTGCTGATTGAGTGTGTACTATGTCAGACAGGGGAATGCTATGTCTGGAATGTTTAGTGGAGGACACACCACATTTACCCTTTTCCACCAGATATTTCTTAATCATAAATATAACATACACATTAAGATATGCTCCATATTGTGTACTGAGGAACATCTAAGAGCGCCTCATGCAAAGATTTACAGTTTTCCCCCCAAATTCTGTTTTCTGGCCAGTGTTCTCGATACGTTGCAGATAGACTCAGAAGTAGAAAGCAAACGAAAGTTGGCATAACTTTGTGACAGCAACACAGTGAGTCACATATGACTCACATAATAGTAACTCTCTAAAAATTATGTAGTCACTATGAAATCAGTTAATTCAGGTGACTCCCTCCAAATGACTCCCTCTGATAAATGGACAAGTGGTGGTGACCTTGGGTAACGTTTGGTGTTCCAATGTGTGCCAACTCTGACTTCAGGGAAATGATGCCTTACAATTTTAAGAGCTAATTCTTTATGACGCTAGCAGCTCTGAGCAGGATGGACTGGCCGTGGCACCTATTGAATGAAGTCCCCTAGAATCACCTAGATGTGATGGGTCCCTTGGATGCCAACTAGACAAGCAGCTTCATTTTACCACTGTAGAGATTGACGCTTAGGGAAGAAAGGGGACTTGTCCTGGATCATCCACTAGTTGGTAACAGATATGAGATTACAACTCAGACTTCTTGGTTCCAATCTTGGTTTCTTTCTCTGGAGTCCACTTTGCCTCTTCCAGTAGCAGTCCCCAAGAGTGTCTACAGAGTAGGGACAATGCCATGTTTTCAAAGGGAAAGGTGTTGGCCATTGGCCTCTGCAGCATTCCTCGTCTTTGTAAATTGCTGTCCAAACATTTTGTGGAATGTAATGATAGCCAATTTTTGTGGATTCATTGTGCTAAGCACTGTTCTCGAACTCATTTAATTCTTGCTCAAATCCTGTCAGGTTGTTATTACTACGATTATCTTTTTCCAGATAAAGAATCCAGGCACAGAGAGGTTATACAATTGCTCAAGGTGCACCGGAAGTAAGTAGCAGAGCTGGTGCTCAAAACTCAGTAATTTGGCTCGAGAGCTCATGCCCTCTAGCACTAGGCTGTTACTAATTGTGTTGCTGCTCATCAGTAATGCTTTTCCTCTGTGCTTAAGTGTTTCTGGGGTGGGCTGGTCTTTGCTTGTGCCCTAGCCTGGGCTGCTCCTGTCTACTTCTAATTAGCCTTTAGGACCCACCTCAAGTCCTGCCTCCTTCAAGAAGTCTTCCTGGATTCCCACCTGGTTGTAAAGCAATAATTTTTGCTCTTGGATCCCTACAGCGTTTCTCGTTTAGTGCTTTCCTGCCCTGACCACAGCAGAAGTGTCTTTATACAAAGGTAACAACAACCTAAGGTAATGGCATGAGCAGAGGGCTAGGAAAAGAAGGCCTGGCTATTGTGCCAACTGGCTTAGTGACCCTGAAAAGCCTGTCAAACCATCTGTGCTTTTGAATCTGTGCAACCAAGTGTTGGCTATTCCTTCAATCTCCAGGGAGATTATTGGTTCAGGCAAGGCTCATCTGTGTACACTAAAACATCAGGTGAGAAGGTGTTGGGGAGCAGGCTGTCACCCCACAGATTACTTAGTATTTACAAAGGGAAAGCATACCTTTACTCTAGAGAAATCCGGTGTCACCGTCTTAACCAAAAGATCAAAATGAGCATCATTAACTGAAGGACAACCTGAAATTATGAGCTCTTGATATGATGTGATATGAAATACAATATTACCTATCAAGTTTTTTTTTTTTGGTAACAGCTTTATTGAGATTCAATTCGTATGCCATAACATTCATCCATTTAAAGTGTACAATTCGATGTTGTTGTTTTTATATTCACCAACTTGTATAGCCATCACAAGAATCTAATTTTAAAATATTTTCGTCACCCATACCCATTAGCAGTCGCCACTTTGGTATCTTACTCCCCTGCCCCAGCTTTAGGCAACCACTAACCACTAACTTTATGTTTCCATAGAGATGATGCTATTCTAGATATTTCATACAGGTAGAATCATATACCTGGTGGTCCTTAGTGACCTACTTCTTTCACCCGGTATGTTTTTAAGGGTCATCCACATATCGGTACTTCATTCTCTTTTATGGCCTAATAACATCCCCTTGTATGGAATAGAAAGTTTCACATTTTATTTATCTATCAGTTGCTGGTCTCTTGCGGTTTTCCCACTTTTGGGCTCTTATGAATAATGCGGCATTTGTGTTCGTGTGGACACAGATTTAAAAATTCCTCTCTTGGAGTGGGATTACTGGATTATATGGTAACTCTATGTTTATACACATATATGTTAAAAAATATATATATTTTATTTTAAAGGAATTAAGTTTTTTTCTTTTTTATTCTGTTAATCTTGGGTATTAGTACAATGTCTTTAAGACTTTATTTTTTTTTAGAGCAGTTTTGGGTTCACAGCAAAATCGACAGGAAGATACAGAGATTTCTCATACACTCTCTGCCATCACACGTGCGGTTCTCACTCCCCTCCCCCATTATCAATGTCCCCACCAGAGTGGCACATGTTAAACTGATGAACCTACACTGACATATCGTCATCCCCCCAAGCCCATAGTTACACTGGGTTCACTCTCGATGGTGCACATTCTGCAGGTTTAGACACTGTGGAACGACTCGTATCCATCATCATGGCATCATGTGGAGTATTTTCACTGCCCTAAAAATTCTCTGTGCTCTGCCTCTTCATCCTTCTCTGACCGCAACCCCTGCAACCACTGATCGTTTCCCTGTCTCCATAGTAATTTGCTGTTCCTGGAGTATCACATGATTGAAATCATAGAGGATGTAGCTTTTACAGATTGGCTTCTTTCGCAGTGATATGCATGTAACACTCCTTCATGTCTTTTCATGACTTGATAACTCATTTCTTTTTAGCTCTGGATTTACCATAGTTTATTCATCTGTTTGTTTACTGAAGAACATCTTTGTTGCTTCCAAGTTTTAACAATTATGAATAAAGGGTCTATAAATGGCCATGTACAGGTTTTTTTCTGTGGACATACATAAGTTTCCAATTCCTTTGGGTGAATTCCAAGGAATATGAATGCTGGAGCGTATGTTAAGAGTGGGTTTAATTTTGTAAGAAACTACAAAACGTCTTATGAAGTGGCTGTTCTGTATTCCCACCAGCAGTGAATGAGAATTCCTGCTGCTCCACATCCACCAGCAACCGGTGTTGTCAGTGTTCTGGATTTTGGCCGTTCTGATAGGTGTGTAGTAGTATGTTGTTGTTTTAATTTGCATTTCCCTGATGACTTGTGATGTGGAGCATCTTTTTACATGCTATTTGCTGTTCACGAATCTTCTCTGGTGAGGTGTTTGTTAAGTTCTTTGGCCCATTTTTAAATTAGGTTGTTCATTTTCTTACTGATGAGTTTTAAGTGTTCTTTGTATATTTTGGATAACAGTTCTTTATCAAATATGCATTTTGCAAATATTTTCTCCCAGTTTTGCTTTTATTTTCATTCTCTTGACACTGTCTTTTATAAAGCAGACGTTTCAAATTTGAATAAAGTACAACTTATCAAATATTTCTTTCATGGATCATGCCTCTGGTGTTGTATCTAAAAAGGCATCATCATACCCCAGGTCATCTAGGTTTTCTCCTATGTTCTTGTAAGAGTTTTATTGTTTTGCATTTTATATTTAGGTTTATAACACATTTTGTTTTATTTTTTGTGAAGGGCATAAGGTCTGTACACAGATGATGATGATGATGACGATGACGATGACGATGATAATTTTTGCATGTAGATGTCCAGTTGTTCTAACACCATTTGTCTTGGCTCTATTGTATTGCCTTTGCTTCTTGTCAACGATCAGTTGATTGCATTTATTTGGGTCTGTTTCTGGCTCTCTGTTCTGTTCTATTGATTTATTTATCCGTTCTTTCACCAACACTACACTGCTTTGGTTATTGTACCTTTATAGTAAGTCTTGAACTTAAGTAGCATCATTCCTGCAACTTTTTTTTCTCCTTCAGTCATGCATTGGCTATTTTAGGTCTTTTGTTTCTCCATATACACTTTAAAATCAGTTTGTTGATCTTTTGATTAGTATCACATTGAATCTATAGATCAAGTTAGGAACAACTGACATTCTGACAGTATTAAGTCTTCCTATCCATGACCATAAAATATCTCTCCATTTATTTAGTTCTTCTTTGATTTCATTCATCAGACTTTTGTAGTTTTCCTCACATAGGTCTTATACATATATTTGTTAGATTTATACTTAAGTATTTCACTTTGGTGGGTACTATTAATGTAAATGGTATTGTGGTTTTAATTTTAAATTCTGCCTGTTCATTGCTGGTATTTGGGAAAACAATAGACTTTTGTATATTAACTTTGTATCCTGAAACCTTGTTATAATTATTATTAGTTCCAGGAGGGTATTTTTTTTAATTCCCATCATTTCTTTTGGATTTTCTACATAAATGATCATGTTATCTGTTAACAAATATAGTTTTATTTCTTTCTTCCTAATCTGTATACTTTTTGTATAATTTTCTTATCTTATTGCACTAGTTAATGCTTTATTATGATGTTGAAAAGAAGTGATCAGAGGGGACATTCTTGCCTTATTCCTAATATGTTTAATATTTTTAGAAACTGCCAGGCTGTTTGCCAAAGTGGCTGCAACATCTTACATTCTCACCAGCAAATATATGAAAGTATGAAGTTTTCTTATTAAACATGTTTAATCAAGCCTTTAGGACCAACTTTCAGTTTACAGGAAATATTGACAAGGAAAAAAGTTAATTGTCATCATGAGGAAATAGTCAGAAAAATCAGAAAATCAGAAAGTGGAACATTCTAGAACTGGCCTATTCTTTTCAAAGTCAATAAATCAATGTCCTAAGAGAAAAGAAAGGGTGGTGATTAAAAGATATTGAAGAAAAAATAAATAAATAAACAGACAAACAAACAAATAAATAGAAAACAACGGAATCTGATGTGTAAATCTTAATTGGATCCTGGGTAGAATGAAACAAAATAGCTGTAAGTGACATTTTGGGGACCAGTTGAGAAATTTGAATATATATTTGATTTTAGATATTATTAGAAAATAATTATCAAATTTCTTAGATATTATATTAACCTTGTGATTAAATAGGAGAATGTTCTTATTTCTAAGAGATGTGGCCGAATTATTTAAGAGCTTTAAGTGTCATGATATCTGCAACATACTTTCGAGTTTTTCAACAATCTCTCTCTCTCTCTCTCTCTCTCTCTCTCTCTCTCTCACACACACACACACACACACACACACACACTACATAGAGTGATAAAACAAGTAATGTCAGGTATTACTTTTTTAATAGAGGTGATAGTGTATGAGTGCTCAGCATGGATCATTCTTTCAGCTTTTATGACTGTTGATATTATAATAAAGAATTGAAAAGGAGATTACAAGTGCCATGATTTATAATTTTAGCTTTGTCTCCTCAATTAGGCTGCAAACCCTGAAGCTCTAGGGCCCACTCTGAAACTGTCCAAGCCCAGTACTAACCAGCATCCAGCACCTTGAAGGTTTCTGGGTACCATGCCTCAATACAGATGTCTAGTCATTAAGCAAGAGGCAACAGAGAAACTCACACAGACTAGCAATTCTGAAAGTGTCACTGGAGAAAATGAGGCACTGACATCTCTCACTCTTTATGGCTCTAGCTTGGAAAATGAGTGGGCGGTAATTGCAGTCATGTTCCCGATGCCTGCCAGCAAAAACAAACTTTTCTAACTTTGCTCTCAGAGCAGTTAATGCAGAAGAAAACAGAAATCCACCAGCATCCCAATTAGCATCACTCATTTGATGGCTCTTTTACCCAAGCTGAAGCAAGTCAGCTAAGTAAAATGAAACAAAACACAACTCCTGGGGTACTGAACCTTATTGTCCTAAAAAGCAGAGGATTCTGGAAAGGTTCTCGGCAGATTGCATAGACTAGCCCTGATGGAAGGGTAGTCCCTGAGGATTTTACAAAAATATCAGGGTCACCTAAGCCGACTAAGAGCAACCCCAATCTAATGCCATAGTCTGCCTTCTATTCTCCAGCTGTCCTTCATTGACAGGAGATGGAAAATAATTGTCTTCTGCAGATACAGCTTTCTTCATTTTGAAATACAAGTTGAGTCACTTTCCTCCCCGCTGTATTGGTTTTAGAATTATGAGTGAATGCTAGAGACATAACGTACCTCTGGAGAAACAGAAAAGTAACTGCGTGGACCAGATGAGTCTATGTCGCCACTCTTCATTCAAAGATGGCACCTCTCGAGTCTCTTGGAGACCCCTAGTTTCAAATGTTCTGCCTTGTCCTACCTGTCAACCAACAAAGTGTTCTGCACATTCCTTTATTTTGGAATTGAATCTACATTTCTCAAATGACTCATCTCCAATCTCTTAGGATAAAAAAGAAAAACTCATTTTTAACGCCTGAGGTTGTATTAGTTTTTGGAAAGTGCTGTCCCCAGGGACTTTGCTGCGAGGAACAGGCTGTGCCCCGACGGAGAACAGCGCCATTGCGTCAGGCAGTCTGACCTCAGGCTCTGAGCTGTAGGCGCCTGTGCCCTAACGTTCTGCTCCTTTGCTGGCCGCGTACGGTCCTATGTATTTTCGACTTTTCTTTCCAAACACATGGTCGTCATTGTTCTGCCCACACGGTACCTGTATGTGTAACCATCATTTCTGGAATTCAGTTAGTTAACAGAATTCAAGCTTCATAGAGACCATATTGAGCCTCATTAAAACTTCTAGGAGAACAAAACCAACCCCATTACATTTTACACCAGGGAAGGAGGACTGACATAAAAATCAAGCGACTTGCCTGCCTCTGGCAGTATTTCCTAGGGTGTGCAGTTGGCCCTGTCAGAGGGAGGGCCGCCATGCTCACGAATGTAGTGAAGGCTCGGGTAAGTTCTGTAGTGAACATCTGTTTTACTTTGTTTAATTCAGCGTTTGTTAAATACATTGGCCCATGAGATGTTTTTTAAAGATTGCATAACATCAGTTAATATCTCAGGGAAGGTTCGGAAAATGATAACCTGTAATTAGTATAAATATGAACATAGTATTCGAGCTATAACAATAAGTAGGAAACAATCAGAGAAATTGGAATGTTGATTGAATATTTGATGATATTAATGAGCTACCGTTAATTTTAAAACTATGACAATGAGATTCAGTTCTGATTTTTTTCTTGACTTATTATCATACGCTGAAATAGTCATAAATGCAATGATTTAGTATTGGATGTTTGCTTCAAAATGATCTAGCATGCTGCAGCTTGGTGTAGGTGGCTTCATGAATCAACATCGGTTGAAATTGTTCGCGCTTATTCTTTTTAAAAGAACAAGGTATGTTCTTAAAAAATTCCTGTCTAACACTGGGGTTCCTAGTGCCTGGTGTTGTTTCGATGACATGCATTTGCTTCGGAAAGTATCTTCAGGTAACATCTGACTACAAAACAGTAGCTAAATGGTTAGTTCTAAGCATCTCACTCAAAGCTGCTCCATCATGCAATAAGCACTTGTTGATCAATGCATGAGTTGACTTCGGGGGGCGCCAGAGGTTTCCGATTCCAAGGCATTTCACTTATCCGTACCCTTGATTCCCAAGAATGGCATCTGCTAGGGCCCCAGAATCTTAAACTGATAATCCGAAAGATCTTATTTGACAAGCGATAGCCAGGAGTTCCAGAGACCATGCTCACTGCAGCGAGCACCGGCGGCTCAGAGGTGCAATCAGACATGGCTCTGAGTGGCACTTGGGGCTGTGTCTCCAGATTACCACTCTCTGGCTGTGAGCCCACTTTAGCTCTATGCACTCGCTTTCTTCCCCTGGATAGCAGTAATAATCTTCTTCATGAGGGAGCGCAGAGTTCTGCCACCCTCAAATATGCTTTTTTAAAGATATTGATTATTTTAAACCAGTTATTTTCAAGAAACAGAAGACCCAGGCAGTAACTTTGACTTTCTTAAAAAGTTAGAGGATTTTCTCTGGGGAGGGACCTATCATAATAGAGAACGATAGTTTAATATGAACAAGTTGTGTTGGACAGGGAGGAATCGAGTAAGGCCCATTTGATCTAAGCCATCTCTGTGGCCCATTATTAAAGATGGCTCAGCAAACACCTGTTTACCAAACATTAGCTTTCTCATCGCCAAGTGAATTGCCTTTCTGCCCTTTGAAGTCCCAAAGCATGACCTGCACTCCCTTCTTTTTAGCTCAATATGGCATCTAAACCTTACCTGCTGGATTTGTCCTTGGGGCCCCATATTCTTATGGAATCCTTGTATGTATGTTTGTAATTAAATTTTGTTATTTTTATCAGTTATTCCTCCTCTTCATCTGTCTTGTGTCAATTTGATTTTTAGACCAGCCAAAATAATTTAGAAAGGTAGAGGAGAGTTTCTCCCTCCTCCACATTCATAAAGCCATGTGACTCTTAAATCAGATAATCTAATATTAAGCACCTAGTGAATAGTTAATAATGATCCATCATCATTCTCATCACCATCAACAACAACTTTCTAGCTAGTCAGAGGCAAAAATAGCTCAGTCAGGCTCTCTGAGCCCTTCTTTCCCAACAAAGAATAGTTTCCATTATGAAACTAATGGAAATATAACTGACTGTCAAGCAATCACCATAGTTTAAAAGAGGCACAAAATATTTCTACATTAGGAAATTTTTTCGCTTTAGCCACCTTGCTTAGATGAGAAGGGCAGGCAATACCATCCTGATCTAGTTTATTGAACTAGAAATTAGGTTAAGTTCTAAATATTAAAACTGTATCAGTGGCACGTTAAATACTTTGCTAATATAGCTTCTTCTTGTTTTAAATGTTTGCAGCATTCCTGAGAAAGGCATGTGTGGAGTGAATATTAACATTGGAATTCTACGAACTTAGTAGTAACTTCTTCTATATTAATTTCAAATATAATCACTTCAAGAAAAAAAGTCCAAAATGATTATGCAGTGAGACTTAGGCATCCAAATCTTCCTCCAAGGGACAACTTAGTCTTTGTGCATCTTTAATTTCTTCCACAATTCCTTCCAGAATTTAAATAATCAAATCGGATAATTTTAGACAGTTAAAAAAAGTCATTTTCATTTTCCTGGGCTTGTCACAATAATTTCTTAGGACTTAAAAGAAAATCTACTCCAGAAATTCAGAAAAATGTCGATAGTATAAGCGCCCCTCATTTTCATTCTGATCGAAAGCAGCAAGAGAAGAGTGATATGAGCCAAAGACTAAGGCTTTGTGGACTAGCAGGCCTGGCTTCCACTGAGGAAACTTTCACCCTGCTAGGGTTCGATTTCCTTATCTATGAAACAGTGTTACCTACTGCAGTGGGTGATTCAAGAGGTGAAAGTCACAAAGTATGCCATGCTTGGTACACAACAGGTTGAACATTAGTTATTATTATCATCAGAGAGTAATTGCCAAATGACTGATAGATTTTTTAAAAGTGGATCATTAGCTCGATGGGAAGTTTTGACTAAATGTTGACTAAATCCGTGGGGTTCTCTTTTTCCTGGTTCTTTGGTGGTTGTCCTCACTTCCGGCCTATCAGTCAGCGTGGGATAGTTGTATGACCCCTCTCCTTGGAGCACGATTTTAAATCATTTAATTTATTAGGTTACTTTACCACTTCTGCTCTCCGAGAGGCTGAAAAGTGTTATTCTGTGTAGACGCCATGGCTTGTTGTGGTTCTGGGTGGCAGTGACATTCTCTTGCGACTTTTAAAATCCTGAGCCAGAATGGAAGTCCCTGTAGGGTGCTACTCCTCTGACCACTGCTGAGAGATGGTTCAGGACAAATATATTAGATAGCGGAATAGGAATCACCACGAGAACTAATACTTCTAAAGAGATTTCTATAAAGTTACCTTTAAAATGTGAGTCCGGCTTTTATCCACTCATTCTATGCTTTCTGGTTAGTGACCAGCTTTTGGACACATTTTCTAGTAAAGCCCAAACCCAGGAGTGCTCAGATGCCTAAAATGGATGAATACGAGAAAAAGGTGGTCCCGAGCGTCCTGTGACCTGTCTCTCAACCATCTGTGGGCTTTGTTTCTCTTCCTCTCCCCCTTTCTCATTTCTGCATGATTAAAACAAAGATGTAGAAACCAAATGAAAATCCTGGAACGAATCAGCTACTCTACTGAAAGCTTCCATTTTACTCAAAAGGCAAATATAAGTAGATTTGTTCCCCAGTTTTACCCTTCAGTTGGTGCATATGGATATAGTTCATTTTCTCAATTTATAAGCAAACCATGCTGTCTGATAAAACGCACGGGTGCCCAGCCCACAGAATGCTCGTCACCTCCAAAGGAAATTTCTACTGTTTAATCCTTGAGCGTGCTCGTTGTCCTACTGAATATTGCACACCAGGGCTTTTATTACCTTGTTTTATTTATTAGAATATTATGTAATCTCAGCCATGTGCATCCTCTAGTTCTTTGACCTCCTGAGGCCCAACTCTGATAATTGAAGGAACACGTGGACCAAAAATATAAATTTAACTAGCAATTGTGCTCTGCGCATGCTATAACTCACCATTTCATACCTTCAGAGGACAGCTCTTCATTCTTATACTCTGCACTGCTGAGAGTTGAAGGTCTGCGGAGGGCAAGTAGGACTTTAAAGTGGTGTATATCTGATGGTGCGTTATTGTCAGAGCTCACCAGAACAAGCAGAGAGCACATATCCCAGCCTATCTCAAGGACCAATTCTTCCCCTAGTGTGAGGAACTAACAGGCATTCAACTGAACTTTGAAGCAGGCCAGTATTTGGATCAATTTAGGGTCAGAGAGCGAAGCTGTTCTTTGAAAGCTTATCGGGATCTCATCACCAATAAACCATAGTTGCACTCACCTTCACCCAGGCTCTAATGGAAATTCATTTTTCTCTGGCCCATTGAGGGTCCAACAATAGAGATCTCTTGGCCAGGGCAAAGACAGAGCTAGCTTCTGGTGTTTATTTCTGATCATCTGCAGTCATTGGCTTAAGGTTAAATAGATTTCTTTTGTCCAGTCATAGATATCCAGGGGTATGCACATTAGAGAGTCAAGAAAGCAGTGTTGTAAGGAGTGGAGAGGCAGAGAGAGACTTGCAAGTTCGAACAGAGGCAGGTTGGGATGCGCCTAGAAAAATAGGATCCACTTCATAAGACAAAGGAGTTGCTAAGCAATAAACATGAGACCAAGGTAAGAGTGAGTGAGTCCTATTTGTTTAGTCCCAAAGAATCTCCTTATTGTGGGCACCAACAGGCCTAGGATAAAAAGTGTTGGACCATGAGGCAATCCACACCCACTCGACTCATGATTAGGAAGGCTTGTCTAAAGAGCAGGTGCGGCTAACTTGTGTTTCATCATCCCTTCAGCACCCGCTTGAGGTCTTTAAGGATCAGGAGTATCTTAATGTCCTTGCATATTGGCAGGGTCGTACTTAACCTGTCAATCATTAGGAAGGGAGCAAGCAGAGCTGTAGTCTGGACACGGGAGACAGAAACCAGCCAGGGGAGCAGAGCTGGGGCCAAATGCCATGCTGCCGCTGTTACTCTCAGGCCTACCAGTCGCCTGTCGGTTGTCCTTAGACCCGAATTGGAAATGGATGCACAGACCCCAGTGAACATCCAAAAACAAAAACAAAAACAGAAACAAAAACAAAACAAAAAAAATCTAGCAAAGCCGCCTGAGCCAGGGCTATCATTTAAACAGTTTGGTATGTCCCACTGCTCATCTGCCTTTGCTGTCCCCATTGGCTCAGTCCTGCTGTGTGATTAAAAGGAGGATAGGATCAATGTTTGTTTGACAATGCCATCCAGCCACGTAAGACTAGAACATAATTTATTTCTTAAGAGTATTATCAACCTGAGCCTGATTTGTGGCTGACCTTACAACTCGGCTGCAACCTTCAGGAGAAGCTCCAATCCCATCCTGGTAACAAATACATCCTTTGCCTTGAGGGTTCTGAAACCCGTTTCATCTAAGACTGCAGCTGGAAGGTCAAAGGTCCCAGCACCCCCCTCGGACCACAAGGCTCTGTGCACAGCGACGCACAAGGCCAGGACCCAGGCAGGGACCAGGCTGTATCCTCCACTCCATCCTTGGCATCTAGCTCCAAGCCTGGCCAGTAGTACTTCACAACAACTGATACATAAGTGACTGATAACTGATTGGATGAATGAATGGACATTCTTTAATCTTTAACCTGAAACTTATATGCAAGTTTAGCGATAAAGTTAAATGCAAATAATTATATTATTTACACTTCTTTGCAGAGGTTCCTGGAGAGTAAAGGAACACATGAGGAGTACTGTGGAAAGTCCTGATAGCCTTTTTAAAACAGATATAATTGATACATAACATTACATTACTTTAAGATATACAATATAATGATTTGATATTGGTATAAATTATGAAATAATCACCACTTAAGTCTCGTTAACATCATCACCACATTTAGTCACAAATTTTTTCTCTTGTGGTGAGAACTTTTAAGATGTACTCTTATCAACGTTCAAAAATACATTACGGGATTAATCCACTATATAGCCACCATCCTGTTCATTCTATCCCCAGGACTCCTTTGTCTTATCACTGGGAGTTTGGTACTTTTTGACTCCCTTTATCATTTTGCCCTCCTCCCCCACCCTCTGCCAACCACCAGCCTGTTCTCTGTATCGATAAATTATTTTTCTTTCTTTCTTTTATTTTTACGATTTCCACACGCAAGTCATCATATTGGCATTTGTCTTTCTCTGTCTGACTTATTTCCCTCCGCACAACGCCTTCCAGTCCCCCCATGTGGTCACGAATGGCAGGGTTTCGTTCTTTGCTGGGGCTGAGTAACACTGCATTGCGCAGACGAACCCTCTGGTCTTCATCCACTTATCCATCGCTGAGGTTGTTTCCCTGTCTTGGTTATTGTAGATAGCGCTGCAGAGAACATGCAGGAGCAGATAGATCTTCCAGTCAGTGTTTTCGTTGACTTTGGATAAATACCCAGCATTGGGATTGCTGGTCATATGGTAGCTCTATTTTCAGTTTCTTTGAGGAACCTCCATACTGTTTTCCTTAGTGGCTGCACCAATTTACCTTCCCACCAACAACGCACAAGGCTTTCCTTTTCTATACATCCTCACCTACTTTGTTTTCCTTATCACACATTTATTTTCCGTGAAAACAAGCCTCAGTTTTGCCCGGTCAAAAGCAGTGGTTCTCAAATCTAATGACAAGAAACATCTGGGGAAATTGAAAAAGACACAGATTTCTTATAATGCTCAGATATTCTTAATTCATTGGTTTGGGGTGGGCCCCGATTATTTGGATTAAAAAAAAAAAAAAAAAAACCTCTACCTTAAAATATTCCGATGGGTTAGCCGTTAGAAACCGCGAGCTCAGAGTGCTCCACCTTCCTAAGGAACGTGAGTTTGGGCTCCGTGCTGCTTGGGTTCCCTTGCTTTATCGGGTGGTGACACCTCTTTGCCACAGACAGGACTGAGGATAAGGGACCAAGGAAATTTTACAGTGAAAACTGTGAAATAAGTGAGGTTCATATCCGGTATTGTGCTTTCTTTCCATTAGGGACCGAATTGTGTAATTACACCCCCACCCCCACCCCAACTCATCTGTTAAAATCCTAACAGCCAGTGCCTGAGAGTATGACTGCCTTTCGAGAGTGGGCCTTTTGTGAGGTAAAGTGAGGAGATTAGGATGGGTCCTCAGCAAATCTCACCCGGGTTCTAATAAGAGGAAGGTCTAAAGACAATGCACACATCGAGGGAAGACCATCTGGGGACACAAAAAAGAGGCGGCCAGCTGTAAGCCAGGGAAAGAGGCCTCAGAAGAAGCCCAACCTGTCAACACCTTGATCTTAGAGTTCTAGCTTTCGGAACCCTGAGAAAATAAATGTCTGTGGTTTAAGCCGCCCGGCCTGCGATGATCTTGTGATGACAGGCCAGGCAGATGAATGCACTCTCCTTTCTGCAACCAGCGTCACGCCTCACCTTCCCTGACCGCGGGCGTCTCTGACCTTCCAGAACTGCTTCCTCTGAGGCTGTCTCTAATACGCAGGACTGCAAGTTCTAGACGCTTGCCTTTCTTTCAATTCAGAGATGATTTATTGATTCCTGCTGTGTAAGTAACTGGTGCTGTCGTGGGCACCGGGGACGTCGAGGTTCTCACGGGGGATCGCTCAGTCCCACCGGAGTTTGTCAGGAAACTATTATTAGCTGATCAGCAAATTTCTGTCTGGATTATTATGAATTTTCTAGTCTAAATGCGTTTTCTAAGAACGCTGGTCAACAAGGCGCTCCCTAAGATTAGGAACCTCATCTCATTTATTCTGTATCCTCAACATTTAGCAAAGCACCTGGCATGGAGAATATGCTCAATGATTCTTGTTTTCCGAATCCAGGTGATCATTTTTCTTCCTCTCAGATACTTCTGGTGACTGAGAGCTCATTACATGTTGACAATGCCAATTTCTTACTTAGCATAATAATCAGGACATTTAAATTAAGAAATACATGTTATAATTAGCTTATGAATATAATATAGATTAAAATTACAATAAGGAAATAAAAAATTTCATATATAGCCTTGGAACAATCTTCCTTCCATTGGTCTTAGCTTTGAACTATGAAAACAACTTAATCTTTCTTAAAAATATTTTTACTTAAAAAATTTTTTATTGATGTATAATTCACATGTAACATTATATTAATTTCATATCTACAACATAATGATTTGATATTTGTATATATTGCGAGATGATCACTACAATAAGTCTACTTAACATTCAATCCCTCACCCTTTAAATCTCTTATTTAGTCATCATGTATATTTTGGTACCCTGTGTTAGGTGCTAGATATACAGTAGTGAACAGATGTGGTTCTTGCCCTCGTTTACGTAGTCTGGGAGTAGATATATAAATATCAATGAAAAACTACGATAAATGTTATGAAGCGAATGTTTATAAGGTGCGCAAGAAAGACGAACAAAGGCATTTTGTTTAGAATGAAGACTCAGAGGAGAGAGTTTTGAAAAGGCAACATTTAACCTGAGACCTGATAGATGAATTAGCCAGAGGAGAGAAGGGGAAATAATATTTCATTAGAGGGAACAAGCAGCACGTGTTCACTCTCTTTGACCTCCGGGTCTCCCCAACAGAACTTCATCTGAGGCTGTGTCTGTTATGCAGGACTCCAAGTTCTGGATTCACATCTTTCATTAAATTAATACCCTCAAATAGAAAGATCGTCACATCAGGAACAAGAAGGCCAATATGGTTGCGGGTGGGGGTGTGCGTGGGATTGATCAAGGGACTGGTGGTGAGCGTCCAGGGTTTATGAACTTGACATCATCACTTGCATTGTAAAAAAAAATTTCCCATTTGATAAGCTCCTATAATACCACTCGTTCCTCCCTAGAGGATGTATTTTCTGGTCCAGGTGTCCTTTCTGACATCCTCTCCTGCCAAGCTTGTGCCTGGCTTGAGCTCAGATGGGACGAACCTTCCAGTAGCCCTGAGAGTTTCTGCATGGATCCCTGAGCAGTTAGTCTTGTAGGTCTTAGTAACGTTGTGCATGCATGCATGTCTTGGTGTGTATGTGTGTGTGTGTGGGTTAGTGAGTGGGTGTGCAGGAGCAGGCATGTGTGTGTGTGTGTGTGCATGCATGTGTGTGTGTGTGTGTGTGTGTGTGTGTGTGTGTGTGTGTGTGTGCCTGGCCTTCTCACATATGAGATAGGATTCTCAACTAATAAAAATACACTTAGAAGCATGTGAAAGTCAGTCTTACTATTTGGCCACCTCTCATGTCTTCCTTTACTAACTAACTCCCTGCCCTGTGAGTTAGCCAGGACTCCACTTTCTCCCTAAAATGTTATGCGTGGCTATAGCTTCGCTCCCATCCTAGGCTGTAAGGTACTAGGGGCTGCATTCAGGGCTGAATCATCCTGCACGACCAGCAGAGACAGTCCCCAAGACTGGGACCTCATGGCTTAGCTGAGGTCCCTTTCTCTTTCCAGTCACTCGGCACTGTTGTCAATCACCACAGAGTGGGTCCCTCGGCAAATGTTGGGACTAATGGTCTACATCAAACAAAAACAAACAAACAATGTCAAGTTTATATTTTGGCCTGGAAGGGGTTTCATTTTACATTATTTTTTCTGCCTTACTGTAAGATATTGAATGGTTTGTGCTACTGGGACCTGGGGAAGGTGTCTTTCTATTCACGCTGTTGGCTAAAAAAGGAACAGATCAATCAAGGGAGTGATTTGACACTTGGTCTGGGGAGCGCCAGAGACTTTGAGTCTTTATAAAACATTGTTAACAGGTAAGTTATGCCTTAGATGGGTTCAGTATGTTTTGCAACAGTAACTACTTTGATGTATAGTTTTCTTTGGCTCTTTCAGAAATTCATCACTTTTGACAGAATCGCTATCTTATTTGAGTTACTGAATTACATTTAGTCCATTCTAAAGAAAGGGATTGTGTCTTTTTCAATGTTGTATTCGACACTTGGCACAGTGCCCAGAACATAGAAGTGCGCATAGATATTTATTCAGATGATGATGGAATTCAAAGGTATGTAGATACTTCTTCAAAATGCTCCTGCTTATATTTTTGTGTTGGCCACATTGTATTACTGCTTTATTATTTTTTCCCCCTCTTTATTTCCACCCCCCCCACCCTTCCACCCCTGTCCTATGGATGTTGCCATTTCTCCTTAAGAACTGGAACTCTGAAGGCAGGTGTCTCCTCCCACATGCTCTTGGCGGGCACAGGGGGCAGGGGTGTGGGAAGGGGACTCAGGGGGCCCGACGCCAGTGCAAACAGAGGGTGGGGGAAGTGGGAGAGGTGCCCGGCACACCCTGGTTGGGAACCCAGGACCTTCTGCATGTAAAGCAGAAGTGCTAACCCCTACACTGGGATCCACTCCCTATATTAAAGCTTTAAAGGCATCTCATGACCTTGGGCCATCATAATGTCCTCAGGTGGCAAGTGGAGGGTAGTCTGGGAGCAAGTACTCTGTTCTACACACTCCACTGGACTGGAGGTTCCTCACTAAGCCTGAACTCTTGCAAAACAGAGTCTCTTCTTACTTATATTCATAGTTATTTGGTATGGCCCTTGATACACAGCAAGAGGTCACCATAAGTGTGTAGCCAGCAGTGAACGGATGCATCACCAGAAAAGAAACTGTGCGTGTTCCATGTCTGTGGTCACTAGAGCAGTGAGTGGTCAACTCTGTAGAGATTTGCTCTTGCTCAATCTGTTTCTAATGACTCAGTTATCAGTACTGTAGTTAGACACTGATGATAATAGTGTCTGGAAGACTCTCGACTTAGAGCATTCGTCAACCTGTCAAAGGGAACCATGTGGCTGACTGAGGTTGAACTCTCTTCTCTTTCTTAGATGGGAGCAAATCATGTTCTTTTGCTGGGGATGCGGTTTGAAAGGCTCCTCACTGTCTCAGTGATCTCAGGTAGTGTGAGCTGTCCCCAGAATCAGTGGTAGAGACCCAGCTGTATGGCTCTGAATACAAACAAGTCCTATAGCTCCTAGGGGAAATCTTTATAGGCAAGGGCAGAACAGGTCATGTGTGTAGTAGAAACTGTCAAACTGCTCTGATTAGAGTAATAAAAAAAGCCCTTGATTCTCTTCACACCGCCAAGAATACCACCTCTGTGCCATAGAGCCTGCAATTCTCATCACTTTCAAAGACTGAGAAGTCTAAAAAGGATGACACTTTTGATAGTTTAGTTTACACAGTAGCAAAGATTATTTTAAGAAAATGTACCAATATTTTTTAGAATTCTGTATTTGATTGAGTGTAGGTGTCAATGTCAGTAGGAGGTAGTAGGGGAAAGATCAGGACAGAGCTAAAAATAGAGAGAAAGGGGAGAGGAAGAGAGAGAGAAGGAGGGAAGGGAAAAAGGTGAGTGAGTGAGTGAGTGCATATGTGTGTGCGTGCATGTGTGTGTGTGAGAGAGAGAGGGGGAGAGAGAGAGAGAGAGAGAGAGAGAGGAGAGAGAGAGAGAGAGAGAGAGAGGAAGGAGAAAGGGAGGGAGGGAGGAATGGGAGAGGAGAGGAGGAGTGAGAGGAAGTTATTTATGCTCAATGTTAAAATGGAACCCACAGGAACTAGAGCAGTATATTTACTTACATCCTTATCTCATATTTTTGATGCTAAACATTAGGTTGACATGAGAGAAGGCACCAGTAAGCTGAATATTCATATTCAAAATTAGCTAAAAACAAAATATTGGCCAAAAATGTTAGCCTTTTGAACAAACAACCTACCACTGCACCTAATAGGCCCTGGCCAAATATTTATAAATATAAAAATAAGGAATTAAAACACTACTAAACATCTTACAGAAGAAAGATTAATAGTAAGCCTTTACACATTCTTTCAAAAAATAGCATAGGGGGACCATTTCCCAACTTATTCATGAAGCCAGCATCATCCCAATAGCAAAACTAAAGACATCACAAGAAAGAAAACTATAGGCCAACATCTCTTTTGAATATAGGTGCAGAAATAGTAGTACACTGAATTCAGCAACGTATACAAAGGATGATTGATATGCCATAAAGAAGTGGGATTACTTAGGAATACAAGGTTGGTTTAAAATTTGAAATTAATTAATGTAATACATCATATTAATATGATGAAATATGCACATGATCATCTCAATAGAAAAAGCATTTGACAAAATCCAACATCCTTTCATGATAAAAACACTCAACAAATGAGGCATAGAAGGGAACTTGCTCAACCTTATAAAGGGGATCTGTACAAAACCCACAGCTAACATCATACTTAATGGTGAGAGACCGAATACTTTCCCCCTAAGATCAGGAAAAAAATCAAGGATGTCTGCTCTCACCATTTCTATTCAACATTGTCCTGGAAGTTCTGGCCAAGGCAATTTGGCAGAAATGAAATTGAATGCATCCAGATTGGAAAGGCAGAATGAAAAGTCTATCTATTCAAAGAATATCTGATCTTGAATACAGAAAATTCTAAGGAATCCACTAAAGAACTATTAGAACTATCAGTGATGTTTCAGAATATAAGATCAGCATTTAATATTAATTGTATTCTTATACATTTGCACTGAACCATCTAAAAATGAAATGAAATGAAAACAGTTATATTATAATAGATAAAACTCAGAGATAAATATGACAAAATAAGTGTAAAGCTTATACTCTGGAAACTGTAAAACATTGTTGAAAGAAGTTAAAGAAGATTTCAATAAATTGAAGGATGTTCCATTTCATGGGTTGGAATATTGTTAAAATGGCATGCTTCTACAAATTGATGTACAGATTCAATCCCTATCAGAATCCCCTCTAGCTTATTTGTAGAAACTGAAAAACTGATTTTAAACTTCATATGTAATTTCAAGGGACTCAGAATAGCCAAACACTCTTGAGAAAAAGAACAAAGGAGGAGAATTCACATTTCTTAATTTCAAAACTTACTACAAAGCAACAGTAAGCAAAAAAGTGTAGTGCTTACTGGCATAATTATAGGCATATAGGTCAATAGAATAGAATTCATTGACCAGAAATAAACTGCGCATCTATGGCCAATTGATTTTTCAATAAGGTTGTCAAGACAAATCAAGAAAAAAGAATAATCTTCAACAAATAATGCTGGGACAATTGGATAGCCACATGCTGAAGAATGATGTTGAACCCCTGTCTCACACCATGTATCACATTAATTCAAAATAGAGCAAAGGTCTAAATGTAAGAGTTAATCCTATAAAACTCTTAGAAGAAAACAGAGGTAAGTCTTTTGACCTTGAATTTTTGGCAAAAAACTTTCTGGCAATAGTTTTTTAGATAAGCCAAAGGCAAAAGCAGTGAAAGGAAAAAAAATAGATAATTGGACTTCATTAAAATTAAAAAACTTTTGTGCTCCAACGAATGTTATTAAGATACTGAAAAGATAATTCACAGAATGGGAAATAATTTTTTCAACTCATGTGTCTGATAAGAGAATTATATCTAGAATATATAAAAATCTCTTACAACTCAAGAATAAGAAAACAAGTGACCCAATGAAAAACAGAAAAAGAATCTGTTTAGACATTTCTCCAAAGACAGTATACAACTGGACAACACTCCTGACCCTATTGGTCATTATGGAAGTACAAATCAAAACCACAATGAGATACCACTACAGACCAACAAGGATGGCTATAATCAAAAAGTCAGATAAAAACAAGAATTGTGAGGATGTAAAGAAATTGGAATTCTTGCTGGTCGACATGTGAAATGGTGCAGCCACTTAGGAAAACATTTTGACAGTTCCTAAAAAGTTAAACATGGAATTACCACATGACCCTGCAATTCTAGTTTAGGTATATGTCCAAGAGAAATGAATCACATATCTACATAAAAACACATACATGAATGTTCATACCAGCATTACTCATAGTCACTTAAATAGCCCAAAGTGGAAATAACTCACTGTCCATCAGTTGAATGAATAAACAAAGTGTGATGAGTTCATGCAATGAAATATTATTTGGTCAAAAAGGCACATAAAAATTACTTAGACATGTTACAACACGAATGAATATTGAAAACCTTTTGCTAAGTAAATGATGTTAGTCATGAAGAACCACATATAACAATTTTACTTACATGAAATTTCCAGAAGAGGTAAATCTGTGGAGACAGAAAGTAATTTAGTGATTACCTGTGGGTGGGCGTAAAGGAGGGTATATAGAGTCAAGCTAAAGAATACGGGTTCCTTTGTTGGGTGATGAAATGTTCTAAATTTGATTGTGGTGATGGTTATAGAACTCTGTGAATAGACTAAAAACCATTTAATTGTACACTCTAAATGGGTGAATTGTATGGTGTGTGAATTATATCTCAATAAAGTTGTTACCAAAAAAAATGAATTAATAACTTGAGGGTTTAGGGATTCGAATAGAGCCTATTACATAAAGAAATAAGTAGATAAAGCACATATTCAAGTTCTAAAATTAATTAATAAAACCTTTAGAAGTCATAAAAGCTTTCTCCTTTATTAAAAAAAAAAATCAAGTCTATTAAGATTGGATTAGATTGACTCTAAAGTCCTGCCCAACCCAGATCCTATGAAAGTAAATTTTAAGGAGGAGCCTGTTATTAGCCAATGGAGAGACAAGTAAAACGACATGAAGCATCTAAATGCATTTCCAGCTGACAGACATAAATAAAACTGTGACAACCACTTTAATTCATATAAAGCCGAGCTCCCTGGTGGCCCATGCTTAGCACAGTGCGGCATTCGTAAGAATATCAGGCTGACATCCAACAACAATATTTGAAAAGCAATTTCAATATCATAAATAATTCCCCAAACTATTCTTAATACAGAGTAAGCTTATTAAAATTTCTTTCCTATTGCCTCTCTTTCTCAACAACTTATAAAGTGTCAAGTTCCTCAATAACTTTCTTTTCCCTTATCTGAATTCATTCGTCATCCCTCCAAAAAAACACACAAAAAACAAACCAAACCAAAACAAGCAAACAAACAAAAAATGACAACAGCAAAAAACAAAACACCTGCTGGCTCTTTTTTTCCCTTCCTATCTCATCTTCTGTGTGTAGTCTACACCCATTGATCAACAATTCCCTGTCATTCTGGTGTAAATCAATTCAGTCCATTTCGGTGCCCTTGAATTCCCCCTCACTTCTTACCCCATTTTATGCAAGAAGGTTCACAAAGACAGAATTCACATTAATGGGCAAAAGGAGGAAGTGAATATAATGCTGTTTTTCTAGTCACACTGCTCTCAATACATTTAAAAAATGAGAAGTAACAGGTTACTTTACCCATTTAGAGTGTACAATTAAATGTAAGAAGAGAAAGTGGGCCTCATTTTGCTTTCTGGAATCGTCTATGTACATCAGTTGGAAGTATGAGAAAGGGAGTTTATTTCTCTCTGTACTCAGCAACTGTCAACCAATTGGAAGGAAAATTGTTTTAAATCTTAGAAGGCATGACTCTTCTGTTCACGTTGGTTGTCTTAGATGGATTGACCCCAAGCCTTTGAGGTCAACAAAATTATAAGGCATCTTAAAGTTATAAAAAAATCCACAACTCTGTCTTTAAAAAAAGGCCCTGAGGATGATGTCTCAAATGCCAGTTTGAAGACAGGATAAAAGAGGTTTAGAATCATTAATTCCAGGAGTGTTCAGACTGCTTTCAAGATATTCGCCAATCAGTAGCAGTTACTGAGTGATTGTTCTTTGTGTAACAAGCACCAAGTTAGCCTTTAAATTGCAGATTCTGTGAAGACAACTCTCCCTTACCCCTCCGCCAAGGTAAGTACATCATTCTCTACTAACGAACACCTTCTGGGAGTTCCCCGCTCTGTGGCTGCCTGTGCACAGGTGTTAGAGGTTGGTGCTCTAACTTCACGTAAGTAGAGGAGGCAGACTGTTCTCCATCGTCCCCTGTTTATTTTCTTCTAAGTGGGTAGAAAATTTTAATCAAAGTTGAAATCTACACCCCTGGGACATCCCAGGCTGATTTAGAAGATGATTTTCTTACCTGCCACCTCTCTTGTTTCTATCTTTCCATCTTGGTATCTTTCTCTAAGGGCCACAGCAGGCATCCTGGGCAGACCTCTGAGTGTCCCTGTCTGACATGCCAGCTGTGTTCTCTGGGGGAAAGGGGCAGGTAAGGTGCAGCTGATGAATCTGAAGTCATTGGGCGTTTACACTCATTGAGAGAATCACTTGTAGAGGGGCAAGGAACCAGCTGCTCTCATTAGAACTCTTTCTTCCTCTGTTTCCTTCTCCCAGACACCTTTGGGCTATTTTTGAATTTGTTGGCATCAGTGAACTAAAGTTAATGGGGGGGGGGGCAGAAGAGCCAGCCTCAGTCATGCACAGGTGAAATATTCTGGGGAGTATGATTTGAAACTGTTGCCAGAGTTTAAAACAAAGTGTCCATGACTTCTATGCTTTATGTGGATGGGTGGTCAGAGCAGTCACAAAGCAGCAGGTCTGAAAAGTCTGACCCCACAGCTGGGCGTGGATGGCCACGTGCACACTGCCCGGCTCACTTCTCCCAGAAAAACATTCCACACTGCGAGGTCCTACGTCTATTCTTTGTAAGTCAAATGCGCCCTGCTTGGCCCTGACTGACTTTAGGAAGCATGAGCCAGGGAAGACGACTTTGCAAGCAGGAAGCCTACTGTTGCTTTTAGGTTCTAGTCTAGTGCCTTGTGTTTTTCTTGTCAAAATAGAAAGCAAAGCCTTCTTTGCTATCCAGAAGAGACTGTCTTGATAGGAAGATCCACAACCGGAGATTGGATATCAAGTTAAATCACGCCTTTGAAAACCCTGAACAAAATCAGATCAGATCCTATACATTTTGTAAACTCCGAACCCAAGGGAGGGTCTGATATACGTCCCAAATTACACTTCCCTAACATTCCCATGAGTTTTGAGTTTGATTAGATATGCATCTAATAAACAAATGGCACTGATTCTTCAGATCTGCAAGTAGATGCCAGAGGAAGTAAGTAGCTGGGGAAACGGTATTCTTTTTAAATGGCTATTAGCAATTTCTTAGTGAAATGTGAAAATTCTAAAAGAAGACATTAAAAATTTTTTTTTAAAATAAAAGCATTTTTACTTGTCAGCTGAACAAAGCGTGCTCTGAATTAAGAGCGAGCCAGGAGAAGTCGCACAAGAATTCACGCCGCGTTTTGCAGGACGTGAGAAACACAGGAACAGGAAGCGCGCTGCGATCCTTGACCCCTGAGCAGTACCTGACGCCACCAAGGTGCGGGTATCCCTTCTGGTTAGGCTGTGTGTTGGGGGAGCAGGAAGTTAGGAAAATAAGGAAATGGGTGCAGGGCACACAGAAGTGTGGGCCGTTTGCCGGTTTGCGATGTGTGTGGGGTTGCAGGGGAGTGAGGAGAGGGGTGGTGGGGGTTTTCGGGGGTTGGTGGGGGGCACTGGGACAGCCAAGCGGAACCCCAGTGCTCATGGCCGCCCAGCATATTTCCCACTCCCACACCCACTGGTCGTTCCTGAATGTTCTAAAGCAATTAAAACAAATAAATTTATTTATTTATTTTAATTAGTTTCAAGTATGCAGTCCATTGGTTAGACAACGCCCCCCCCCCAACTGCTCCCTCCCTCCCCTGACCCTCCACCTGGCCATCGTGTTAATGCTGACTGCACTCCCTCTGCCGTGCTCCCCATCCACCCCCATCCATCAGCCACTAATTTGTACTTCTTTAACCCTTCACCTCATTCTCCCAGCCCCCAAACCTCCCTCCCCTCTGTCCATCACCAAATTGTCTACCGTATCTGTGAGTCTGTTTTTGACGAGTTTTTAAATAAAATATACTGTTTCCATGCTATTTCAGTCTTCCATCCTGTGCCTACCACATGTTGCTCAAGTTGCTTAACACTTATTATTATTGCTAAGAATGAAAAAAATATTTGACTCTACAGACGAAGGACTACTTTATTTCTAAATTGCCCCCAATTTTATTCTTCACAGTTTCGTTATGGTTATTGCCTTCCTTCAGTGTAGCTCTTGATTATTAATTAATTCTTACATATTCATTTAGGATATGGCAATGAATAAGGCACAGCCTGTGTCCTCGGGAGCTCGTAGTCCAGCAGGGGAGGCAAAGAAATAGACAACTGACAGTGCAGCACAGGAGTGAATGCTGGAGATGAGAGCGAAGCACCGCTCCAGGTAAAAGGCTCAGAGGAGGTGCTTCCTTCCGACCTTTTTTCCTAGGAGACTGAAGGACAGGTGCCCTCTGTGAAGATCAGCCGTGTGGGAGGGAATGCCTGGCTCCTCAGGGAAGGGTATTTCCACCTCAGGGGATGCAACGCTGGAAGCTCACGTCCACACAAAGGCCCTGGAGGGGTTACTCAAGTCGCCAGTCATTCAGCTACGTGTCTCTTAGATACGCTAATCACATGCGTGCGTTGTCTCCCTACCCCAGCGTCTTTCCAGCCTCCGCCCCCCAGCAGCTGCGGAGCCGACAAGTTAAACACTTGGAGCACACCCTACCACGGCATGAGTGATGGAGCGTATCTTTCTGAACACAAGCTGTGATCCTGCGGCTGGAGAGGATGTCTTCTTTCTTCCATTGCATCACTCCAGCTACCTGCATTGCACTCTGCTTTGATCAGTGCTCACACAGGCTTAGGAGTTAGCGTTCCATAAACAGACGCCGGAAGAGAGGAACTGCTGTGTGGTGCATCAGTCGGACAGCATTAGGGAAGAGAGTTTCCCTGTCAATCAGAAGATGCCCTAGAAGTCCCTAACCCATCGATTATGGAGCGGGGGTCGTTTGGTAGTAGTTGTGGGAAGGGCTGTGAAGGCGGCTGTCCAAGGTCATGCTCTGGCCCATAGCATCACGGAAGCAGCATTTTTGACACTCTTAAAATCGCCTGTGCTCATAAGGTTTCCTTCCATCCCTGCCGAAGTCTCTTTCCGAAACTCAGAGGTTACCAAACCCTCCCTCCATAAACCCTTCTCCAGTGTAGTGTGCCACGCACGGGCAGTGGGGTACTGAGTTGAAATCAACAGACACCAACTAAGCAAGGCTCTGAGGCAGGTTCTCGAGAGCTTACCCTAGTGGCAGTGCCAAGGCAGAGGCTTAGAGGTAATTTTGCAAACAGTTGGGGACACTTGGTAGAAATACCATGTCAGTGGGTACAGTTAGGGGAGCAAAAGGTGATAGTCTGCTCACTTCCAGTTATGTCTAAACAGGGTTTGCTCTGTTAAGATCAAAGAATTAATCTATCTGTTCTTTCAACAAATAATTGTTGAACAATGTCAGGCATTATAATGGTTAATTTTGTGTCAAATTGACTGGGCCGTTGGTAGTTAAACACTATTTCTCAGTGTGTCTGTGAGGCTGTTTCTGGATGAGATTAACATTTGGATAGGTAAACTGAGTAAAATAAATTACCCTCCCCAATGTAGGGGGCCTCTTCTAATCCATTAGAGTCCTGAATAGAATAAAAGGCTGAATAAGAAAGAATTCTCTCTCTCTCTGATTGTTTTCAAGTTGGGACATTGATCTTTTCCTGCTCTTAGACTCAGACTCTAACTGGAACTTACATCATCAGCTCTCTTGCTTCTCAGGTCTTCATATTTGGACTGGAACTACTTACCATACCCTGGGCTCCCCTGGGTCTGAAATTCTATGCCTCCATAATGGCATGAAGCAATTTTTTTAAATAAATCGCTCTCTCTCCACGTGTGCACACACACACACACAGAGAGAGAGAGAAGAGAGAGAGAGAGAGAGAGAGAGAGAGAGAGAGAGAGAGAGAGAGAGAGAGAGAGAGAGAGAGAGAGAGAGAGCGCACATCCTGTTAGTTCTGAAGAACCTTGGCTAATACAGCCATTGTTCTAGGTACCGAGTGGTGAACAAGAAAATAATGCCCTTGGTCTCACCGATTTACTTTCTCATGAGTGAGACAGATAATAAACAAAACAAAACAAACAAGTGAACAGCAAAGAAAAAATAACATTCAAAGCTGTGATCTCAAGAGAAGAATTCAAACAAAGTGGCATTTTGCACAAGTTGGGCAGCAAAGTCCTGCACATCAAAGGACTTTCAGCATCTTATCCACTAAATGTCACTCACCCAGTCACCTCCCCTTTACAAACTGACAAACCAAATGCTGCCTCACATTTCAAATTTCCTTCCAAGAAGAGTTACTGAACCATGGAAAATCATTGGTTTACAGGGTCATAATAATGTAAATTCTAATCGTGCATCAAATCAAAATTAGTGGATGGTAAAGATAGAGGGAACATAGACAAAAGAGGGGAGGTGGCATATGAAAGCCTCATCCTTATTTCCCACCCTAGAAAGTCAATACTTAATGCTTAAAACTGACCATGCCCATTTAGAGATATTGATGCAGAATGGGGCTAATCTCCCCAAGTGATGACTCAAGCCCTGTGCCCTCTGGGGGAGAGTCTTTGCCTCCCCACAGGAACGAATTCAAGCAAGAGCCAGAATTAAAGACAAAGGAAAGCTTATTAGGAAAGGAATCATGCGCCATAGACAGAGTGTGGTCTCCACTCAGGGACTTTGAGGAACGGAGTTTATTTTTAACTGTGCAAGGTACAGCTTAAAGTCCTTCCTGTCCTGCCTCCTCTATGGTGTGGGTAAATAGTTGTCAGCAATCTCACAGGGGTCTTCCTTTGTTCTGTAGTTTCCCTGTGGACATATGGATGATCAACCAGGTTCTGAATCTCTCAGCAGTAGCAGGCTCTGAATTCCACTTGGTTTAATATTTAGCTAATCTGTGTAGTCCTCACGCCTCTTTCCTACATTAATATGAAGGTAAATACAACAGATAGGAAGAGTTAAGGCAGCTTCTTCCAAGGAGGAGAGAATGGAAGGTTAAGAGATGATTGCGGAATGCCATTTTGTATAAGAAGACTTGTAGAATTATTTGATATTTTTAAAGTATGTGCAAGTATAGTTTTGATAACATTTAAAATGAAATTGGGGGTAGCAGTGGAAGCATGGAGACTAGTTAGGACCATGCCTGTCTGTCTGTCTGTCAGTCAGCCTATCTATATACCCATTTGTACAGAAGGCGAAAATGGAGCTCTGGCGTAGAGAGGTTACTAAGTCACCCGCGGTCACAGAGCCAGGAGAGGGAGGAACCAGAAAGCAGCCTGACTCTGAACCTGAGCCGCTGGCCGCTCTTCCCTCTGCTGCTTCTAGAAGAGCAAGTGAAGACAGAGAGATGGGAGCGGGCAGCGGACATGAGGAGCCCAACGAGATCGCTGACGTTCGCCTCTACGTTGAGACTGCAGATATTGCCCAGGGGCATTGTGGCAGGTATGATTTAAAGAGCGCTCTGCTCACAGACTGCAGCAGCAGGGCAGGTGATTGGAGGAAGCCACTCCCAGACCCACTCGGAGAAGAAGAACTAGCACTGAGTCCCTGGCTTCCGATGCTGCCTTCGCAGAGCGAGAGAAGCAGCCTGAAGAGCTGTGCGTGTCTCGTGGCTGATCCCGGGAGCATTCACTGTGTCGGAGAGGAGTGGTCTGTAGATTTTAAACACCGGCCCTCCTCGTTTTCTCTTGGGGACCTGCAAGACCTGCCTGTACAGCATCTCTCTATGAATGTATTTGAAAATAATGTCCCCAAAGCAGTTTGGAGGTAGGACAGTTAGTGCAGAGGCCCCCTGCCCCTCCAGGATGTGGCTCCGGAAACTTTTTTTTCTTTCTTCGGACCTCCCCTCTGTTTTAGTCCTGGCGAGGAGCATGAGCCAGAACTGGTCTTTTTCAGCTTAGACGCCACATTTCACTAAGGTATGCCCTTTGGCTCATTATAATATTACAATCTCATCCACGCTGCAAATAGCACAGCTCCCATCACACACCTGATGCCATGACAGTTCAAGGGACACCAAATAAGGAAGAAAAAGCGGGAAACCAAGCTCTCTGCCGACCGGGAGGAGACAAGGAGGCCTTGTCAGCACCACGTTTTCAGGCTCTGCCTCCAGGGGGTACAAAAGGTTCATAGCCAGACATGTTGGCATGACTGACTCTCTCTCTCTCTCTCTCTCTCTCTCATTCACCCACACTCCCCTCTTCAGTGTGTGCGTTCACTTTCATAAACCCGGCGCTTTCCTGCTTGCCGTGCGTCTTGCTCCTGAGATTCGTCTTGTGGAATAAGACAAGAACCTGGTAACTGGAGGCCTGAGCCCCGAGCTCTCTGGCAACGTCTTTCTGAGGTGAGCCAGCCAGGAGACATCGTCACCACGCAGAAATTGTCATCCCTGGGCACCACGGAGACCTTCCTCTCTGACAGGTCACCGTGCCTCTCCCTTTCCTCTGTTCCTAAGATCATGTCTGGAGGACCCCAGTCGCCCTGTGGGCCTGGGTTGAGTACTAAAAAGCCACTAGGGCCCTCGCTGCTAGAAGACTTCCATGACGGAATAATTCGGTCATGAGCCAGGGTAGCTAGCTCTGCATCAGGCAGCCCGCCAAGCTCAAGGCCATGCCTATGCACCCGGGGCACAGTGAAAGCATGCTCATGCACCCCTTTCGCCTTCATCTGCGACAATCTCTCCCGGCAGGTCATTTTCTGGTCCCTCCTAGACGCGTCATTCTCTACTATGTTGGGCCTCGTCCCCCTCCTCTCCTTTCCAGGCCCAGCTTCCCATCTGCGCATTATTGGGACCATTTCCTTGTTTCTGCTTTCTCCCACTTCACGGGTCCTGATGCCCCCTTTGGTGCCCTTCGCCTTCGTCATTGCGCAGCCTCGAGACTTCCCGCCTCCTCTGTAACTGGCCTCTCTGGTCTCCCCACTCGTCTTGTCCAGTCCTCTCCTGTTTGGATCTCTCCCTCAGTGATGCCATTCTGTGTCTTGTTTGCCATCTCCTCTTCCATGCCCAACATCCCCAGAAATCAGGAACACAGAGTCGGAATTGGGCCGCCTGACCTCACAGGGAAGATTTATTCACTAGTAAGAACGCAGGATTTTTCTGGTCTGTTTCATCTCCTCAGGGCCTCTGGACCTCCCTCCTGTCTCCAGGTCCTATCCCTCTTGTCCTTACTCTAGGCTGTTACCCAAGAATTTGAGACCGGGCGTGGAGGAGAGCCAGCCTCCTCTTTGCTCAATTTCACACCACCAGCCCACCTCTCAGCCTTCCTTTGCCTGGAAGCCCCTCCCTTTTTTGTTAACCCCAGGGCCTCCAGGGGTCAAGGACTCAACACTTTCTGAACTGCCCAGGGTAGTCCACCCTGGGGACGCCTGGGCGCAGTCGGTCAAGCTGTCATCAGGGGACGCCCTGACTCAGCTTGGCCTCCTGTTCTGTCGACTGGGTGATAGTGGCTGGGGGACACCTTTGTCCTTTAAATCCAGTCTCCTAGTTCTAGTTCTTCTCTCGTTCCAGGCACAGAGGAGACTATTTCATCTATACCAACAGACTTGCCTCCTAGCTGCATGCTAAAGAATTGGAAGGCATTTAAGTTAGATGGCATACAGTGGAAAAAGCTGGTCTTAATCTATAATACAGCTTGGCTCTGATACAAACTCAAGGATCAGGAGGTTTGGCCCAAAAGTGGGACCTTAAACTATAACACAATCTTACAAGTAGATCTCTTTTTTAGATGAAACGGGAAATGGATGGGGGTCCCTAGGCCCAGGCTTTTATGACCCTACAGCAGGACCCAATAAAGCAAGCCTTCTGTAAAATTCATTATGCTCAATCCTCCTTCGTTACTCCCCCACCAGACAACACCAACCTCTTCAATGACCCTCTCCTTTCAAGGCTGCCACTGTCCAGACAGCGGGGAGGGGGAGACTCGAGGCCACCGACTCCTCTGTCACTCTCCACTCCCTCCTCCAGTTCTCCTACATCTGCCCCTCCTTATGCTCCCATACACCCACTTTTGCCAGAGGAAGCAGCTGGACCCAGCCTTGTGGGGACATACCTGGAGTGGGGCCCCCAGGGCTGCCTAATTTCCCAGGAGATTTTAGTTATGCCAGAATGCCCCACCTTCTTAATGGGAGAGATCTAATGATGCCTCAGGGGACAAACTTCCAGCTCCTTCCACCCTCCTGAGAGCCCAGCCTTTAATGTCCCTCTTAGCCTTAGACCTTGGCTTAGATGGGACTCTGGCAGATCCCATCTCTGCTCACATATAATCAGCTATTAACCCTATAGTGTGGGATGAGGGAATGCTTGGAAAAGCCACTCAGTGTCTGCCTATAAAAATCAGGCTAAAAGAGATGGCAAGATGTCTATGCAAATGCCAGTATCCATTAAGGCCAAAAGCTCAGAGGGGGCTAGAACCCCTAATGGACAAATTTATCCTCCATGGACTAATAGTCCCCTGCCAGTACCCCTGTAATACTCTTATTCTACCCAAAACAAACAAACAACAAACAAACCATCTGGAGAATATCTTATGGTCCAAGATCTAAGGGTTATTAATGAGGCTGTAATTCCTTTCCACCCTATTGTCCTAAATCCTTACACTCTTAACTCAAGTTCCCTAGATGCAAATGGTTTATGCTGTTAGACCTTAAGGATGCATTTTCTACATCCTGCTTCACCCTGACAGCCAACCATTGTTTGCCTTTGAAGGGACAGATCCTGACACTCATGGAACTGCCCAGTAGACTGGACAGTCCTTCCACAGGGTCTCTGGATAGCCCCCACCTCTTTGGACAGGCTCTAGGACGAAACTCTGGGAACTCCAACTACCCAGAGGAACAATACTCCAATACGTTGATGACGTTTTAATTTGTAGCCCATTAAACAAGATTCTGATACTAATACTATCTTAGTCCTCAACTTTCTGGGGGAGAAAAGGGTTATTGGGTATCCCTATCTAAGGCCCAAATCTCTTCCCCAACTGTTAGGTATGTAGGCTATCATCTCACTCATGGATCTCCATCCTTAATTGGCCAGTCCCCAAACTAAGAGACAACTAAGAGCCTTCTTGAGGAATGACATGTTTTTACAGGATTTAGATCCCCAGATTTAAGCTAATAGCAAAACCCCTTTACGAGACAACAAAAAGACCTGATTAAGAGCTTAGATTGGAACTGGGGACTACAGAGAGCCTTCCAGACTCTTAAGCAGGTCTTGAATGGAACATTGCCTCAGACTCCCTAGTCTAGAAAACCCTTTTATTGTATGTGGCAGAGAGGGAATTGCTTTAGGGGTCTTTACCCAAATCTAGGAGATATTCCAGAACCGTGGCTTATTTTTCTTAGCAATTAGATCCAGTTGCTAATGGGTGGCTCAGCTGGCTGTGGCAGCCACAGCCCTGCTACCAGAGGAAGCCTCTAAGCTCAAGCTGGGGCAACCCCATGAGGCCCAGACCCCACATCAGGTTCAAACTATCCTCGAGGCCAAAGGACACTATTGGTCGACAAGAAAGACTCACTAAATATCAGGTTCTCCTCCTCAATCCCCTGACCTTACCCTAAAGTGTGCCAGACCCTAAATCCTGCTTCTCTGAGCCCCAAGGGAGCTCATGAAGACCAGAAGGTCATTCACTCCTCCATCGAGACAACTGAGCAGGGTTTTCCTAGTCGGCCTGACCTGAAAGACCAGGCCTTAGACAACCCAGATGAAGATGTGCACCCATGGGAACAGTTATGTTGCGGGGCGGGGCAGGGGTGGGGAAGGGGAGTGATGGATTAAAAGGGCCAGGTGTGCTACAGTCATCCTTCAGCAGACCGGAAGCCAGTCCTCTCCCACATGGCACCGCTGCTCAGAAGGCTGAACTTACAGCTCTAATCCATGCACTTGAGTTAGGCAAGAACCTGAGGCTAACACATACACTAATTCTAAGTACGGTTTCCTGTCCTACATGCCCATGCTGCTAGACGGAAAGAAGGGGGACTTTTACCTGCACGAAATTCCCCATTGAGCCTGGTCCTGAAATCCTCAGGCTGCTAGAAGCTGTGACCCTCCCTCGAGAGGAGCAGTACTCCACTGCAAAGCACACCGAAAGGATGCCACGGATACCTCCTGGGGGGATTCTCTTGCTGATAGATCAGCGAAGAAGGCGGCCACTGAGTCAAGTGCCCCCATGATGGCCGTAATCCCACAGGCCGTCTCCTTGCCCAATGGGCCCAGATATCCCATCCAATATTCCCCAGTCCCGCTCCAAGCAAACCGTAGGCCTCATGTCAGCTGGCACTGGAGCTGCCATCAGCCTAGTGGCCCCATGGGGAGGATCGGCCTACCATGAAGCCACCTTAAAAAATCTGACTCAAAGTCTGGCCGCAAAGTACTGGAGATGCTCTCCAAAACCACAACATTCAATTCACTAGCAAATGTAGTCCTTAATAATGGAATGGCTCTCGACTATTAGCAGAACAGGGAGGTGATGTGCAGCTATTAACCAACTTGCTGCACCTACATTAGTACCACTGGCCACATAGAGGAAAACATTAAAGAAATCTATAACCAAGCCAATGGCTACCTGAGTTTGCTAAAGGGGACCTCATGGCCAGTTGTATTTGGCAGGCTGTAAAGAACACTCTGCCTCCTATGACGTGGTTCCTACCCCCATTGATCCCTAATAACCATAGTTCTACTTCTAATCTTTGACCTATGCCTCTTTAAGCTTCTTGTTAAATTTGTCTCCTCCAGATTCCAACGGTTCCATGTGAAGATGCTGCCCCTGCAGGGACTAAACTGATTCTTTCAACCGAGACTGTTCTGGAGGAAAATCTTGATCCCCTAGATCAGGCAGGCAGAGCTTTTCCATCCCAGGCTAGGTAGGGACAAGGTCCTGTCATAGCGGGAAGTAGCTACAGAAGCCTGACTGTTAGTCCTTTAACGTCCCATATGGTTGTGGGTCTGAAAATCTCTCAGGGGTATTTATGACGCAGGACATAGAGTGTGGGGACGCCCACTCCTGCTCCAGAATATGGCTCTGGAAATTGTTGCCTTTGGACCGCCCCTTGTTTTAGCCCCAGGAAGGGGGGATAAGCCCACACCTGGCTTTTCCAGCTTAGAGGCCATATTTGGCGAAGGCATGACCTTTGGCTAATTAAAACATCATTATAATCTCATTTGCATCGCAAATCCTGCAGCTCCCATCATGCACCTGACACCATGACAGTTCCGGAAACACCAAATAAGTAAGAAAGAACAGGAAACCAAGCTCCCCGCCTACTGGGAGGAGACAGCTAGGCTATGTCAGCACAGGTCTCCAGGCTCTGCCTCCAGGGAGAGCAAAAAGTAGTTAATAATCGGCCATCTTGGCATGACTCTCTCTCCCTCTTTCTGAATTTGCCCGCACTCCCGTCTTGTGTGTATATTTTCACTTTAATAACCCTGGCGCTTCCCTGCTTGCTGTTCGCCTTGCCCTTGAATTCTTTCTCATGGAGTAAGACAAGAACCCCGGAACCGGAGGCTGAGCCCCGAGCTTTCCAGCAACGGCTTGGCTTAGGGTTTTCGGCCCTTACTTCTTTCTTGGCACAACGGAAATCTCATTCCTTTTCTCCAAATGGCCTGTTTTTTTACCTCTATAATAGCATTTATCGCATCAGATATTTCATATAGACATTATTATTTTACCCACAATGTAACCTTTTTTCTTGGCAAAAAAAAAAAGAAAAAGAGAAAGGAAAACATCAGAAAACTACAAGTAAAATAAAAGCCACCCATAACACTACCACATAAACATGACCTCTGCGGGCGGGGGGGTGCCGTCTCCTTCACACACACCACAACCTGAGAGTGCCATCGAGACTTTCGTCTACGAATTTCCAGCCGCGGGCAGGGCCCCTGGCACCGCTGACACTGAATACATGCTTGCCAAAGCTTTCTCGACCCTTAATATTTAAGTAAAAAATATATTGTAAAATGTAAAAAGTAGCTTGTCCGTTTGGGCAGAGAGGAATCTTTGAAGAGTCTGAGCATCAACTTTAAATCACCAAGTGCATTTTCAAGATTCTTTCAAGATTCTCCACAATCTCGCAGCTTTTCCAAGGTTCGCTCCCCAGATGGGGCTGCACACTCTGGCAGCTCTCACAGCCTCGTGGGTTCACTTGTTCCCATCGGCAAGTCTCCCCTTGTTCTAGAATGCTTTTGCCCCATGCAGTTCTGCTGATCTACAGATTCCCCATTGTTCCAGCTCCAGCTCAAGTCCAATCCACCATCCAGGTGTCCCTGACTACGAGACTTTATTTCCCTTCCTCCTCCGAATTCTGCCGCCCTTGCAGCTTAGCGCCCACGGGTGGCTGGCTCGGACCCTACACCGTAATTGCACCTGGGTTTGTGTTCTTTCCCCTTAGCAGAGCACTAGACACAAGGTAGATATGTCATAAAGATATATTTGTGTTTTAGAGTCGTTACTCAGAACCATTGCAAATAGCTAATCCTGGATTTGGAGCGTTGGCTTCTGGGTGATGCTGAGAGTGGGCTATAAAAATGCTCTTTCAAGAAAGTGGAGGTCCGGCACTGAGCTTCGGGGTGATTTTATTTGAGAAAGCTCACAGATGTGAAACAGAGAGCTGGTTTAGTTGGAACCTGTGGGTTAGCCATAGACTAACAACTGTGTGAGCTGAAGAGGGTGGCTGACCTTCTGCAATCTCCAAGGGCATAAGAGGAGGAGAAAGTTTAATCTGTGCCGAGCATCTGCATCCACCAGACATAAAGACAGTGAGAGAAAAAAGCAATAGGATACGATCCATCTGAAGAACTTTGAGCGCAGAAATGTTTCATTAGCCGCACGGAAAACAACTCCAACAACAGCAGGTATTTTCTGTCTAGTCTGTGTACTAGGGAGGTTTGCAGAGCAGGAAGGATGGCCCCACCCACTGTGGACCAGACCTGAGCCCCTACCCCCATACTGCTGCCCCTGTAAACCCTACGGACCACCTCCGGGGAGAAGGCTCACACAGCTTCTTCCTTTCTCTCTTGTTTTGCAATTCAGTGATCACCCCTAGAAATGGGCATGCACATTTAACAGCAGCACAGCTAAAGGTGCAAACTGCTGTTGCAATCAGCTCCAGGAACAGATTCAGAGGCACCATGGTCGCAGTGTTGGACATGGGTTGGTGGTGCTTTGAGTTAGGGGGTTATAATATGGTCTTTATTTATAATGACCTCTTTACTCCCACACTCCTTTTGGAAGATATTTTACCTCCCAAACTAGGTAGGTTGCTCCAGGCTGATTGGTGCTCAAGAGTGTGGCAAGTTGAGAAGCAGCAGGGCGACCACTGGCCACGAGGGGGCGCCGGGCACTGCTGACTGCTGGCTCTTCTGCTGGGATGTTTGAGAGGACAGGACAGAGTTTCCTGTACCAAATTGGCACCAAGGGAAATTACCAGAATAAATGTGGTGAATTCTGTGGATTTCACTGGAAAGCTACCTTAGCTTTGGCAGGAGGTGGGTACTCCATCCCTTCTCTCCTCAGTCTCTGGGCTGGGCTAAGGCAGTGTTCACCAGCCTCCTCTCTCCCTTCTCCTGCTCTGATCTCCTCTCAGCCCACTCTGTCCATACCGGTGCCCTAGCTCCCTCTGGTGGTTGCCTCCAGTCTCCATAACCAGTGGTTCTAGCTTGGGTGGCTGTAGGGCTTTCACATTCTGTGAGTTGTAGATACTGCAAGACAAGCCAACTTCTCACTGGCTGATGTTGGCCAGGTCCTCAGAGACATGAACCTGCATAGAATCTCTACTACTTACACTAAGTTGACTGACCTCTTTTCCCCTCAAAGGTGAGGAGGGGAAAGGAGAAAGAAACCAGGACAAAATTCTTCCACAGATGAAATGCAGACAATGAAAGTACTTGCCTCACAGGCAATTCCTCAAATTCAAATGGAAGTAATGCAAGCAAAGCCCACAGCACAGTGCCAGGCATAGAGCGATATTTCCCAGCTATTTGTAGTAGTAATATTGCAACTCTGTCCTGGAGCTAGAGGGCCCTGGATAGTTGAGATGCCTCAGTGATAAAACTCTTCCAGAAGCTCTCTCGTAACTTTGCTAGGCCCTTTGTTCGCTGCTTTACTTAAGCTGTTTCTAACAATCCTGATGGTATTGCATTCTTTAAGATTTTATTTTATTTGTGTGTGTGTGTGTGTGTGTGTGTGTGTGTGTGTTTGCAAACAACCTGACTCTGGCCAATCAAAGCAAATAGAGGTCCTTTTTAAAGGACTATCGCAGTCGCCCATGGAATACAAACTGTTGGACCATGAAGACTCGGAGGCCAGAGCCTAGACAGCCCCAGGGATCTGAGAAGCAGGACTTTGCGCGTCGTTTCCTCATAGGATTACCTCTCTGGCTCTTAGTTTCCTCATCTGTTAAATAGAGGATTGTAATAGTACCTGTTCATAGATTGGTTCTGAGGGTATAAACAATATATAAGCAGAGCTTAGAACAGTGTCTGGCACACAGTAAACCATACCTGTGTTTGTTTTATCATCAGCAGAAGATACTTCTGGGTTTCTGTGTCTCTGTGCAAACATCGCTTTGCAGGGAAGAGAACTGAGTTGTCTATGTTGAGCCAGGTATCACTTTGGGATGAGTCAGTTGTGGCAGAGGTGGGATGATTACTTGGTACAAATATGGATTCCATGGAAACCCATATCGTTTTGTTTGCAGAGAAAGCGGCCCCCGCGGGAGCTGTCTACTGTAGTCACTATTCCCACTTTGTCAATGAGGCAACTAAAGGTCAGTTATGACAGGTTACATGCTCAATGTCACCTTGAGTCATCAGTGAGATGAAGAAATTAGATTAAAATGTAAATTTCTATACCTTTTAAAGCCCACAGTCTCTTCATCTACAGTCCACTGTGTTCCCTTGTGTCCCTTGGACAGGTATAACTAGCTACCTTTGAATCAAACACTGTGGCATGGCAGGTTGTTCTTGCTGAAAGAAACCATAGATGATAAATCATAGCAAGAAGACAATAATATGCTAATAACAACTCCACAATAAACTGAAGAGAGAAAACCTGAAGTTCACTTTCCCATTTTAAATTAGGTTACACAGGCCATTAAGCCAAGTAATAATAGATTTTTAGATATTTTGGACAGAGTGTACATAGCCAGAACTTATTGTTATGCCAACCCAATCCAAATCAGACATTCAAGGTTAAATACCGTGAGTTCAACTTAAAATTAATCTTGTCGCTAACATTAGCCATGCAAGAAAGGGTGGAAAAGGCTTTTAGGCATTTATCTTGATTTTTATTTGCCATACGATTATCTTCTATATATTTTCTATTTGTAATAAAATTATCTACTTAGTTTCTTAAAATAAAAAAAAAAACATTGTCAATAAGTAGATGTTATCTGGCTTTGGAGCTGGTACTGATGGTGGGTTTTTTCTAATGAAAATGATCTCAGAAGTGTAACTGTCCTTTTCTTTTAATTAATAAACACAGCTCATTCAGCCTGGTGGTGTAACATTGAATGGATTCAGGAAGCAGTGTAGAACATTCTGCAAGTTCTGAATGTTCACAAATTCTTTTTAAATTCTCAACTTTGCCAACGTTCTTGAACAAGAAATGAAAACAGAAATGCATATACTGTGTATAGACCTTTACTCTGGAAGCACCTCGGCTTTACCAGTGGACTGAACCTTCCTCATGGACCAGGACCTTGTTTGTCTTGCTCGTTTTTGTCACCACAGTGCCTGGCAAAATGTTATGTGTTCAATCAGTATGTGTCAAGGTGAACTGGATGGATTCCAGGAACTTTGGCTTCTATTACCATTTGTAATCATGATATATAAATAAGTAGCCAGATAGGGCAGATTTGATTATCAATATTTCGGGGGCATGTACACTTACCTATCCCAGGGTTCAACAGCCAATAAGTGAAAATGCAGAGGCTGGAACCCTGGGCTCATGTCTCTGAGCTCGTCCTTATTCTACATGACAAGACCAACGCCCGTGGTCTCCGTTTCCCCGGTCAGGACAGCAGAAGTTGCACACGTGGCACTTTGTTCTTACCTTGACACCTAAGGGGAGCAATGTGAACGTTTTTGAGCACTATTGTCTTTCTCCGCTGTGAAATCCTTGTATGAATTTTGCAATATGAAAATATTTTAAAACTTAACAATGACTTAAAAGTGATTTTGAGTTGATATCTTTCTATTTCCCAAAACCAAGCCAAACATTTCTTAAATTCAAAATAATGACATTCATTATTCTTTCATGTTTTCTTTCTTTTATAAGAAGTCATCAGGCTTATACTTTGTTTATAATTTAATGATGATCAATAAACAAGCAACCACATATTTCCCCTAATTATTTTGTCTATTGAACCAGTTTCTGAAACCTACTTGCCTTCCCCAATCTCCAGTCTTAACTTCTTGAGACAGATTAATGATTTGTGGAACACATTAATGATTTTCTTTCCATCTTGATGTTATTTCCTTTCACAATTCCCCTAAATCTGGATTACATTTAAGGTACACTCAAGAAGCAGTTGTGTGTGTGTGTGTGTGTGTGTGTGTGTGTGTGTGTGTGTGCTAGAGACAGATCATACTGGCTTACTAGAATTGGTTGTCAGACTTTTAGGAATTTTGTAAGCTGGTTATTAAACACAACCATTATTAAAATTTGAAATTAAACTTACAATTAAATAACATTTAAAAACCAGTGATAAATATGTAAAAGTTATTACTTCCTAGTTATTTTAGTATATTATGCTCTTGGAGTTATTGGTCCATTGGTGGAATTCTTTATAACGATATGGTATGGTGCAAACTGTACAAAGCAAGGATTTTTCCTTTGTGGAGCCAGTTGTTAAACATTTATTAGCACACCACTGGGTGCAGTGGAAGAAGGATGTAGCAGGCTCTGAGTCTCTGGTCAACAACTGTGTCACCTTGGGTGAGATACCTAATCTCTCTGAGCTCTCATTTCCTCCCTGAGAAATGGGTTTGTTGTGAGGATCAAACAGTGTAACGTACATAAGACACTTGTCACAATCCTTAGCTCATTGTGTGGAATATGCTTTAAAATGATTGATAGCTCTAGTCTTCTTTTCTCTCTCTATGTAGTAGAAAGAGAACATTTTTTTCCCATAGATAGCTGCAGTGCCTGTGTCATCTACAGAAGTAGCACGATTTGCCTCATGGGTAGATTTCTCCCATGTTTAAGCATATGCCTTGATGGAGCTCAAGGGACCGAGGCGAAGCTTCTTTTATCACAGTCTGTTTGGGCAGATAGAACTGAATTCATCTGCACGATAAAGGGAGAAGAATTTTGAGATCTGATGGGTAATCAGAAAAGGAGTGAAAAGACAGCATGATGTGCAAAGAACAGCAGAGCTCTGAGTAGAGTCTGCAGGTGCAGGTGGAAGAGCAGGCTAGTGACATGGAATCAGGCATGGGCTCAAGGACAGTCTGTCTGGGGAGAAAGTCTCTGTGGTGGGGGTGGGGTGGGATGTCCAACTTTCCAGGCGAAATTGTTCTGGTCTTGGCTTTATTTTTCTCCATTACTGTGGCATGTATAAAAATTGCAGCATTGTGTTAGTACGTTGGGAGAGTCAAAATGAGGCAATTATGAGGGTCACAGAAAATTCAATGGAAAGGAAAGTTGTCATAGAATTTATTTGCATTTTCCTGCCCTTCTTTTTATCCCATGGGGGTCTACAGACATTTAGTGAACTCCCTAAGCCCCCATAGTATGAGATTAAAACTCGAGCCATTTTTTTAACTATTAAAGGCAGTCTGGGAAGACATTAGGGCAGCAGACTTTTGAGTTACAAGAAGCAGTCTTATCCAAGTTCCACACAGATATGGACCCAATCTATATTTTTATCCCTAATTTCTCTCAATCTGCAGTCTGCCTTTCCAACTGCCTGGTCTGCATCTCTACCTTTACCTCAAAATTAACAGGTGAAAACTGAAGTTAGTAAATCTTCCCCACGAACGCGTTCCTCTGTGTTAGTCATTTTTATTAATGGACCATCTCCTTTCAAGATGTTTGATGCAAACAATAACTAGAAATAGCATTCTGACAATGCATGTCCCACAAATCCAATGAATAAACTAAATAAGTTGCTACTGATTATCAGCATTTCCTTTTCTCTGCAGGGGTCTTGACAGTTATAAAGCATTTCTACCAAACTATCTCCTGTGACTCAGACAACAGTCTTGTGTACCATCAAGTTTCTTCTCATCTTACGGATCAGGAAACTGGTGTTCAGCAGAGAAGAACAGTTTACTCACTGTCCATCAATGAGCAAGGTGTCACTGGTCTCTGAGACCAGTGTTCTCTGAGACCAGTGGCTCTGCAGTTGCAAGGGGTCCAGCTCTTGCAGGGGAGAGTCACAGTCCCACCTGCAGACTTGGCTTCTTATTGCTCTGCTCCAACAGTTCTTTATAAAAGAGAGCTGCCAGGTGGTTTTAATGTGGAGTCAGTGTTGAGAACTACTGTCCTAAAACCTGACTCTGACCACAGGTCAGACTGGTCTTCTAAATGGTATTAGTGGGTTGTTGAACATATACTAGTGATTCTGAACAAAAATCCCCATCATAGTTATGACATTTAAGTTTCACTGTCCTTGCCCGTGCTAGTGTGATTACCGACCGCTATGACAGTTAGTAATGACTTACACACATTACCGGCTGAGATGATGTTTCTATTGTTTTCCTACAAATCTTTGATGTTTGGGTGCCTTTTTTTCAGCAAGAGAAACTTTAAAGCGAAGAATCAGATGCTCTCAGAAATTTTTGTTTTATTTTGAGGTGGGTGGAATGGAGAAGAACAAGAACCAAGTGTGCTGGTGGCCTTGCAAGTGAGGCAGTCCTTTTGTCCTTAAACGAGGAGTTTCCTGAAAGAGTAGATCCATGATTCTTAATATACAGAGACTAAGCCAAGTGTAACACTTGGCGGAGACCAGCTGGCTGGAACCTAAGGGGAGATAATGCCCACTGCTTGACACCTATAGTTATCAATCAATATTCTTTTCCTTTCTCCATATTTAGACATGGTAAACATCTATGTTTTCCTCAGTCCCATAATAAATACCATCTGCTTTAACTACCTTCTCTGAGATGTCTTACTTTACTTACCCAGGGCAAGTTGATTTCTCTTTACCATGTTCCCATGGTACACCATGGCACCTCCCTCTTTCACATGGTGTTATACTATTTTGGTCGTTTCATGTCTGTTTCCCCAACTAGGCTCTTGACTCTGTTGGGCAGAGATAATTCATTTTCATGGCCTAGGGACTATCCAGTGTCTACCACATAAGAGGTACCCTAAAATGCTCTTTGGAACAACCGACTAAATGAATGGAAGGGTCAGCCAAGTAGGGTAGGAGGTGTAGGTAGTAGGGGGGCTTGAAGGAACAAGGTCAAGGAACAATAGGTATAATGCTCTGGTTAAAACTCCATCTTAAAAATGATGTCTTTGAATTGGAAGGAGAGGGAAAAGCATGTACAGCCAAAATGGTTCTTATGCACCAATGAAAGTGACTGAAAACAACTTGAAAACACATAAAACAAAAGAGCTTTTCTGTGGGTGTGTTGAATGTGACTATATTTTATGCTGGAATAGATTGATGGAGGGTGAGAAGGAGTACCTGGCATTATATTCGTTATCCAGAAACATTTGTCACATAAGTGTCACAAATGCTCAGGCTTAACACCCCTCGTATGATTATCACAGGTGACATAATGCATGGCACATTGAGAGAAGTGTCCTTTTAAATGAGCTGGGCAAGAAATACATAAAGTTAGTCCCCACATTGTTGCAAAATAGCGAAGTTATCAATCTCTCGGGTCTTTGGAGTTAGTTTTACTTTTCATTGCCTTTTTAAATACTAGTGTTAAAGAGTAGGACAGTAATAAGAATTTCGTGTGGTGAACTTTTGAAGAGAGCTTTGCCCTAGACTTCAGAAGCTGAAATAGTTCTCCTGGCTGACCCAGAGTGATAAATGCTGTCTATGAGGCCATGTTGGTGCTACAAATATCTATGTATGGGGTGGATTCAGGATGGTGGAGTAGGTAAATCCTAAACTCACCTCCTCCCACAAACACATCAAAATTCTGTCTTATAGTAGAACATTTATCACTGAGAGTAACCCAAAGACTAGCTGAACAGAATTATTATAACCAAGGACATAAAAAAGAACCCATGTCAAGACTGGTAGGAAGGTCACTCACCCATGTGTGGTGATTAATAAATAAGAGTTATGTCTTGGCCTGAACCCCACATCAGGTTCCCCAACCCAGGGCACCTGTGCCAGGAGTCCCCATAACATCTGGCTTTGAACAACAGAAGACATTACCTCTGAGAGGGTAAAAGGAAACGGGAGACCAAGATTCTGTTCTTAAAGGGTTTGAGCACAAAATCACTAGTTTGAAGCTCCAGCTCAGAGGCAGTACTTTGGGAAGTCCGGTCATATGGGGAGAAATTAAACTGACTAACTTTAGGGCAAGGGCTAGAGGGTCAGGGATCGGTGGGAACACTGTCAAGGAATGAAAGTACTGACAGGCACCATTGTTCTTTCGTTGAACTCTCCATCCACCCTGCTGGCCAGGGGCAGGTGGACACAAAATCTCTCGTTCTCCATTGGTTTGGCTCACATCATTCACCTTGCTCCAGCATTTCCTGAGATCCCACCCCAGTGAACATACTTGCCTGGCCAGTACCTCTTCCAGTGGCTCCAAACCCTTCACACAAGTGGAAGCTGGCCTTGGCTCATGTTGTACCTCCTACCAAGCAGTGCCAAACCCAACACAAGCAGCAGCTGGCCTCAGCTCATATTGCAGCCTTCTCCAAGTGTATTCAAGCTTGACACAAGAAGCGAACAGCCTCAGCCTGCATCATAGCTCCTACCAAGTGGCTCCAAGCTTGGCACAAGGAGCAGCCAGCATCAGCTTGCATTGCAGCCTTCTCCAAGCGCCTTCAAGCTTGACACAAGTGGTGGCCACCTTAGCTCACATCATGCCTTTTCCAAGTACCCTCAAGCTTGGCACAGCTCACCCCACAGTCTCTCCCAAATGCCTTCAAGCTCATAACAAGCAGCAGCCAGCCTCAGCTGGCATCACAGCCTTTTCCAAACATCTGTAAGCTTGGCACAAGAGGCAGTCAGCTACGGCTTGCACTGTAGCTCCTACAAAGAGGTCCCAAGCCCTGCACAAGCTGAAGCCAGCTGAAGCTTGCATTGTAGCCTCTACCAAGCAGCTGTAAGCCTGGCACAAGTGGTGCCCTCAACTTTGGCACAAGTGGTGGCCAGCCTCAATTTACAATGAAGCTCCTACCAAGTGACCCCAAGACTGGCACAAGCAGTGGCTGGATTCAGCCCACTGGAGCCCCTCCCAAAAGTCTCCACAACTGACATGCCTAGTAGGTGGCAAAGGCCAGCACCAGAGCACTACTAACATGATTCCTGCTCTCTGGGGTCAGCCCTCGAGCAATAGCTTATCCACTGTGATTATGGCTGGTCCTTGAAGCCAGTCAACCTGAGAATCAACCATCACCCCTCAATATGCCCACAGCAATAATGGCTCAACTACAACAGGAGGGCACATGTGACTATACAGGGGACTCCCTAGAGCACCTGGTCCTGGTGGTCAAGGGGGGCTGCACCGAGGCCCACAGGGCACCTACTACATAAGGTCACTCTTTCAGACCAGGAGACATAGTGGATCCACCTACTACTAGAAATAAACACAGAGAGACAGCTAAAATGAGAAGACAGAGAAATATTTTCCAAATGAAGGAATAGGACAAAATTCCAGAAAAAAAAAGGGAACAGATAAGTTGTCTATTAGATAAAGAGTTCAAAACAATGGTTATAAAGATGCTTAATGAACTTGGGAGACAAATAGATAAACTCAGTGAGAGCTTCAACAGGGACAGAAAATGTTTTAAAAAGCATCAATCACAACTGAAGAATACAATAACTGAAATGAAAAATATGCTAGAAGGAATCAATAGCAGATTAGATGATGCAGAAGAATGAATCAGCAAGCTGAAAGATAAGGTAGTGGAAATCATCCAATCAGAATAGCAAGAAGAAAAATAATTTAACTAATGAGGACGGTTTAAGGGGCACTATAAAGCATACCAAAATTTGCATAGAAAACCTATTTGAAGAAATAATGACTGAAAACTTTCCTAAACTAGTGAAGGATATTGACATCAAAGTCCATAAAATATAGAGAATCCTAAGAGGCCCATACAAGGTGCATCAGAATTAAATGCCAAAAGTTAAAGATAAAGAGAGAATATCAAAAGGAACAAGAGAAAACAGCTAGTTATGTACAAGGGAGCTCCCATAAAACAATTAGCTATTAGACTATTTAACAGAAATCTTGTAGGCCAGAGGGAAAAGCGTAATATATTCAATGTTTTTAAAGGAAAAAAAGAATCTATTACCAAGAATACTCTACCCAGCAAGATTATCATTAAGAATTAAAGAAGAGATGATTCCCCAGAAACTCAAAAGTTAAAAGAGTTCATTAGAACTAAACCTGCAATGCAAGAAATGTTGTTTTCACCCCTCCCTCCAACCCTTTTCCTTTGGCAACCATCGACTTGTTCTCTGTATCTATGGGTCTGCTTTTGTTTTGTTTGTTGATTTTTTTTATAAAGATTCCACATATAAAGGAAATCCTATGGATTGTCTTTCTCTGCTGACTTATTTCACTTAGCATAATGCTATCTATCTAGGTCCATACATGTTGCCGCAGATGGTAAGATTTCATTTCTTTTTATTGCTGAGTAATATTCTATTGTGTGTATGTGCATGTACTTATATGTCTGTGCACGTGTGTGTATACACGAATTGGTAGTCACAAAATAGTCATGGGGATGTAAAGTATAGCATAAAGTATACAGTCAATAATATTGTAATAAGTATGTATTGTGCCAGGTAGTTAATAGATTTCTCAGAGTTATCATTTGGTAAGTTAGGCAAATGTCTAATCACTATGTTGTACACCTGAAACTAGTATAATATTGTGTGTCAACCCTAACTGGAAAATAAAAGATTATTAAATAAACAAACAAACAAATAAAAACATACAAAATCAGGTGATTAGAATGCTAATGAGCACGTGTCCAGAGGACAAATAGTAGCTGAGCAAGAACAGCTAGTCCTTTGGGAAAGAAGTCAAGAAATACTTCATAGAAAAGGTGATGTGTTCAGTAGGATTATAAGAGACTAGGAAAAATTATCCAAATGATAAAAAGGAAGATGGGACTTTATGTAAGAAGGAATCATATGTAGAAACAAAAGAGAGAGACACGGCATGTTTGCAGGGAATGTATCTAGTACATTTTGTTGGAGTAAAATGGTGAGGAGTGGAACTGAACAGATAAGCAACAGCTTTTAAAATCAGGAGGAAGCATTTTCGCCTTCCTTGCTGAAAATATATAACAGTTTTGGTTATGAAGAGAAAAGTAAATATTGTCTTCAACATTATGTGTTTTTTACTGTGGAGAGAAATGGATGTAGAATTTACAAAAGCACAGCTATCTGTATGGTAAGTGTACTTTCTATGTACAATCTGAAGAAACATAGTTATAATGAATAGATGTGGTCTATTGTAACATGTTTCACAAAACCCCGCAAATAGTAAAATACATTAATTATACAACAAAAAGAAGAGAAAGAAATAGTACGTAAAGATTCCATATACACATTTATGTTTTCTCCAATGATCAAATTTTGCAAAACATCGATACAATCCACTGACCTTATTCAGATTTCTCCAGTTTTACTTGCACTCATGTGTTTGTGCATGCATGTGTCTGTGTGTGTACCAGGTACTAACTACCTGTATCACATGTGTAGGTTCATGTATCCACCATCATAGTCAAGATACTAGGCAGTTCCAACACCACAGGGATCCCCGGGTTGATCTTTTGTAGCCAAATTCAACTCCCTCCTAACTCTCCTCTCATCCCTAACCCCTGGGAACTAAGAATCTATTTATTCTCCATTTCTAAAGTTTCATTATTTCTAAAATGTTATATAAATGGATTCATGTACTAAACCTTTGCAGATTAGCTTTTTTCCCTCAGTACGATACTATGGAGATTCATTCAGGTTGTTGGTGTGTTGATAGTGGTTCCTTCTTTTGGCTAAGTTTTATTGCTGAACTATTTCATGCAGGTACCAGTTTATGTAACCAGTTTCCTCACTGAAGGATCTCTGGGATGTTTCCAGGTTGGAGTCATTATAAACATAATGGCATAAACATTTGTGTAAACATTTTGTGTGAACAGAAATTTTTATTTCTCTGGGATGAAGCCCAAGTGTACAATTGCTGGGACATATGGAAAGTGCATCTTTAGTTGTGTAAGAAGCTGCTAAACCGTTTTCCAGAATGGCGGGACCACCTTAGGTTCCCGCCTGCAGTGGAGAAGTTTGTTTGTCTGCACCCTTGCCAGGTTTGGTGTTGCCACTATTTCTATGTTTACCATTTTGATAGGTATAGCTAAACCTAACTCACTGTGCTTTTAATTTGTATTCCCAATGATGGCTAATACTGTCGAAATTCTTTTCATGTGCTATTTTCCAGCTGGATATCTTTTTTAGTGAGTTGTTGGTTTATAACTTTTGCTCATTTTCTAACTGAATTGTTTGAATATTTTTTTAATATTGAGTTTTGACAGTTTTTAAAATTATTTTATATACTAGACCTTTGATGGATATGTGATTTATATTTGCATTTTCTCTTACTCTGTCAATTGTTTTTTCATCTCCTTCATGTGGGCTTTCACAGTTAACAAGTTTTTACTATTGTTAAGGCTCAATTTATCTTTTTTCCTCTTATGGATCCTGCTTTTGGCATCAAGTCTAAGAAATCTACCTAGCACTAGAGCATAAAAATTTTCTCCTATTTTTCTAAACATTTTATAGGTTTACATTTATGTTCACATCCGAAATCCATTTTGAGTTCGTGTTTATATAAGGTATAAGGTTTGAGTCAAGGTTCCTTTTTTTGTCCCAAAGAATATTTGACCCACACACACACACACACACGCACAGCGCGTGCGCCACACACACACACACACACACACACACACACACACACACTTTAAGCTAAAATAGAGGCTATAACTCCAAGAAGCAAAGAGTCATACAATCATTAGGTACACAAAATTGCCAGGTGCCGAATAGCATTTTTCATTTTTCCTCTAGTGTTAACATCTTGAAAACACTGCAATGAGGGAAACAGGAAGTCTGATAGCAGCATCCTTGTCTTCAGTTTTCATTTCATATTGAATTTGCATCACACACCTACCCAAATGACCATTGGCTTCACAGCAGTCATTGATTCCTGCCATAGGCATATCGTGGACATCCCCACTGTCCGGCACCAGGCTGTTCAATAAGATAAAGGTTCAGCTTTGGGTCTAGAGGGGCTTGCAGTCTAGGACAGGGACAAGCAGAGTCCTCGCACAATTAGGACACATGAGCTCTCTTCAGAAGTGAGGATAAATGTTAAGAAATCTCCAAGAAGGGAGTGCCAGCTCTTCAGTGGGGTGCAAAAGTTTTCCCAAGAGAATGACCTCTAAGCTGAGACTTGAAGGATAAGCATGAATGCAAAGCAGAGATAAAAATGACTAAATTTTGAGATAAAGATGGCATGGTTGGGAAGAATGGTTACAAAATGGTGAGAAAACGACATCGTAGAGGATGTGACTGGGAAATGTATCAACAGAGGTAGATCAAGGCAAATGTTTTTGGGTTTCTTCCTGTCTCTCCATCTCTCTTCTCTCATGAATTAACGAAAAGCTTCAGTCTCACATCTTATTTTGAAGTTACCTTATTCATCATAATTGTTTGGGTTCAAAAAAACATACGAGGAAGGCTAATTTAGACTTTAATTATATTCATGGTGAATCAAGAGCACTGCACTGGGAGTCAGAAAAACCAGAGCTATACATCCAGGTTCACTACCAACCCGAGGTAAACACAATTACCTCACAGATTCAGGATTTACAATGAGTTGTTGCTTTTTACAGTCAGGGTTAAAAATGCATCCAAAGTATGAGTCTTCTTTTACTAGTCACTAAAAATTGTTACCCAAAATAAACATAAAATCAATTATCAACATGATAATTAAACAAATATTGATTTTTACTCTGAAATGAACATATTTAGCATCCCCAAATGTCATTTCACTTACTTTTTAATCCAATAAACAGAAATGACATGGGTGTGTACCACAGCCCACAAAGCAGTGGAGCCCAGCTTTTGCTGTTGATCTGCAGGTGCTGTTTCACTCTGGGGTACATTTCCTCCAGAAATTGTTTTTTTTTTTTCATTACTAAATATTATGGAAGTTTGTTTACCTTGAATTATATTGGTGCCCTTTTGAGTTGATCAGTTGATTTTATATAAAGCAAACAAAATTGTTTCAGTCCTGTGGAAAAAGTCACCTAGAAATGTGATTTGAGGCTTTTTGGAAGGTTTCAACACTTCAGATTCTGTCCCCAAATCTCTCTTATACCCCAATACATACTCCATCTTCTACTTGTTCTAGTGTGAGAGCCCTGGATCCCAGGGAAATGTGCTTCCAGAGACCCCCTAAAACAATATCCACCTGATTTAATCACGTCAGAAGGTGTGAGAACATTAAAATGCATTGGTGTTCATTAAATTTGAGGGAACTGTTCTCATGTATTTTGAGAGGTGGAAACATTGTAGGGAAAACTGGATCCATAGATGGGAGGTTAAAGAACCCCAAAATGTATTTTTTTAGTTCATACTGGATCTAAGACCAATCTGAGGATCAATTAAGTTTACAAATATTTATTTAGCAATAACACCTGCCAGAGTTAGCTAAAAACTAATACTCACAGGAGACATAGAAGTGAGCTCAGCCCTCTACAGAGCAGTGGGTCCAACTCCCTGCTTAATCTCTTAAAAGTAGATGGCAAATAATTTTACCTCTTGTTACACTTTCCTCATTGGTAAAATTAGGAAAAGCATAGGACATGCCTCACAGGAATTTGGTGGAGATTAAATAAGATATTTTATTTTTAAAAATTTATTTATTTATTTATCTATCTATTATTTATTTATTTAAATCACAAGTGACATTCAATATTATATTAGTTTCAGGTGTACAACATATTGATTAGACATTTATGTAATTTACAAAATGATCATTCTGAAAAATCTAGTATCCATCTGACACCATACAAAGTTATTAAAATATTATTGTCTATATTCTTTATGCTATATTTTACATCCCCCAAACTATTTCATGACTAATTTGTACTTCTTCATTTCTTCCTCTTTTTCACTTCCTCCATTTGGTAAATATCAAAATGTTCTCCACATCTATGAATTTGTTTCTGTTTTGTTTGTTTATTTTGTTCTTTAGATTCCACATGTAGGTGAAATCATATGGCATTTGTCTTACTCTGTCTAACTTACTCCACTCAGCACGATACCCTCTAGGTCCATCCATGTTGTTGCAGATGGTGAGATTTCCTTCTTTTTATGGCTGAGTAATGTTCCACTGTGTGTGTGCACACACACACACACACACACACACACACACACACACACACACACACATATATATATATATATGCACTACCTCTTCATTCATTCATCCATTTTTGGACATCCAAATTGCGTCTATATCTTGGCTCTTGTAGATAATGCCGGAGTGAACATATGGATGCACATGTCCCGTCAAAGCAATATTTTGAGTTTCTTTGGATAAATACCCAGAAGTGGGATTCCTTAATCCTTCTTTGTTTCTTATTATAGCATTTGTTTTAAAGTGTATTTTGTCTGGTGTAAGTACTGCTACCCCAGATTTTTTTTTAAATTTATTTCAATTTTCTAGAAGTATTTTCCCCATCCCTTTACTTTCTGTCTGTGTGAGTCTTTTGTTCTGAGTCAGTCTCTTGTAGGCAGCATATATAACAGTCTTGTTTTCTTATCCATTCAGCCTCCCTATGTTTTGACGGGAACATTTAATTCATTTACATTTAAAGTAATTATTGATAGATATGTAGTCATTGCCATTTTATTATTCATATTTTTAATCTTTTTCTCCTTCTCCTTCTCCCTCTCTTCCTCATCCTCCCAACATTTCTTGTAATACTGTCTTGGTGATAAACTCTTTTAGCTATTTCTTGTCTTGGAAACTCTTTATCTGTCCTTTGATTCTAAGCGATAGCTTTGCTGGGTAGGGAATCTGGTTGTAAGTCCTTGTTTTTATCACTTTAAATATATCACGCCAACCTCTTCTGGCCTGCAATTTCTGTTGAGAAATCAGCTGACAGTCTTATGGGAGCTCCCTTGTAGGTAATTAACTGCTTTTCTCTTGCTGCTTTTAAGATTCTCTCTTTGTCTTTCACCTTTGGCATTTTAATTTGGATGTGTCTTGGTGTGGGCTTCATTGGGTTCATCTTTTTGGGGACTCTCTGAGCTTCCTGGGTTTGTATGTCTATTTCCTTCTCCAGGTTAAGGATGTTTTCTGTCATTATTTCTTGAAATCGTTTTTAATTTTTGTTCTCTCTTTTCTCTTTCTGATATCCCTATGATGTGGACATTGGTAACCTTGATGTTGTCCCAGAAGCTCCTTAAAATGTCCTCATATTTTCAAATTCTCTATTTTCTTGTTATTATTCTGATTGTTTTTTTCTGCTACCTTATCTTCTAAATCACTGATTTGATCCTCTGCTTCATTCAATCTACTGTTAATTCCTCCTACAGTATTCTTCATTCCAGTTATTATAGTCTTCATTTCTGACTGGTTCTTTTTCATTTTTTCTGTCTCAATTTTTATGTTTTCTATCTCCTTGTGAAAGTTTTCACTGAATTCATCTACTGCTCCCCTAAGTTCATTGAGCATCCTTATAACCTTATAACTAGAATTATAATAAGGATGAACTCTGCAGCTGGTAGGTAGCTTGTCTCCATTTTGCATAGTTGTTTTTCTGGAACTTGTTCTGTTCTTTCATATGGGACATGTTCTTCATCTCCCCATTTTGGCTACCTCCTTGTGTTTGTTTCTATGTATGAGGTAGGGCTGCTATGTCACTTAGTCTTAGCAGAGTGGCCTTATAGTAGTAGGTGTCCTGTGGGGCCCAGTGACACAGTTTTCCCTCGTCACCTGAGCTTGGTGTTACAGGTGTGTCCTTTGTATAGGTTGTATGTGCCTTTTCTTGTAGTTGAGCCTTGGTTGTTTTTTGCGCGTCAGTGAGAGGGATTAATCCACAGACCGATTGGTCATGGGGACAGGCTGTGGCTACTGTGGAGGAACTGTTGTATGGGGGATGATCTTACAAAGCAGGATTCACTTTAGCAGGGCTCTGGTGACTGCACAGTCTATTCTTTGAGTGTGTGGTCCTCAGATATGATCCTAGGTGGTGTTATGGCTCAGACTGAAGCTGGTCGCTGGGTGTGCCGGCTAGGTCCTCCTGGGAGGAGTCCCATCGCACAGGCCAAGTTCCACCATAACCTGTGACCTGCCAGGGCTACCTGGCATGAGCCACCAATCAATCTGCATGTGGCTGCCACCAACACTGGGCTTAGATGTGCTCAAGTGGCCAAGCAAAAACCGAGGCCAGCTGCCGTTAGTGCCAAGCTTGGGGTTGCTCAGCAAGAGGTACAGGGGATGCTGAGGCCAGATGCTGCTCATTGAGGTTTAGTGATCATTTGAGAGATGTGAGGCAAGTCTGGAACATGAGCCAAGAAAAGCTGTTTGATAGTAAAACCATTGGAAGTGGCTTGGGTGGGCCCACAGTGTGGGTGGAATGGTGTCTCAGGGAATCACTGGTAGGGCAAACAGTATTAGCTAGGTTGATGGAGACTCAGATATGGTAGCTGTCTGCATCTGTGTTTGAGGAGTGGGGAGGGCTCAACAAAGAAACAGTGAGTTCTATGAGCACTTCTGCCGGGAGAAAGCTGATCCTCCAGCTCTTACCCTGAAGCCAGAAAATTCAGTCTCTCCTTGTATATCTCTGGTGCTTTTCAAGCAGCTGCTTCAGGACTGGAGCTCAAAGTGAGTGAGTTCATCAGTGAGTAAGTCTGACCACAGGCCCTGTAAGAGGAACAACTGTGGCTCCCACTGCCCTGTGTCTCAGCCAGCCACAATCATCACTTCATCCCTGGTTTTCATAGCCAGAAGTGGTGGGAACTTCTCTTCCTGTCACTGGAACCCTGGGCTGGGAAACCTGGTGTGAGGCTGATACCCCTTGTGCCTCCGGGGGGGGGTCTCTATATCTTAAAATTTACTGATATTTATGATTGTTTATTGAGTGTTTACTAGGAGCAAGCTACTAGTCAGAATGCTTTGTAGTCACTTATTAAATCCTTACAACAAACCATGAAGGTAAGACCAGCACATGGATGGTTAAGCTAACTGCTCAGGGTCACACACAAAATGGAGAGCAGGGGTTTAAGTCCAGGCAGTTCAATCCATAACAACCACTCTTAACCACTACATCTTCCGGCCAGGCTACCCACGAGACTGGGGAAGTCACACAGTCACCGAGACTCCATTTTCTCATCTAAAGAGAACCTACCTCAGACATCCACAATGACCAGAAATGAAATGATGTCTGTAAAACACTTAGCACAGTGCCTAAAAGACAGGAAGTCCTCAATAGATCCTAGCTGTACTTAATTTTATTATTTCTTCTTTTAAGCTGCATTCATTATTAAGAAGGGAAAGCTAATTCAAGTGATGCAAAATCAGGTCCAATTCAGCTCTCTGCCTCAACTCTGGTAAGGACAAGTATGCTTGGAATCTCCAATTTCAATCCCTCAAGGTTTCAGATTTATCGGTGTTCATGTTCCCGTCCCAAGAACACCTTGCTTTATCCATCAAAATCTGGTGGCAGATTAACAGAGTGTGAATGACCTATAACAAACAGAATTTGAGCTATGAACCAGATGCAAAATCAGGAAATAGAGTGCTTAGTTGCAAAAAACTTTCAGATGACCTAATATGCTACTCAGTGCAGCACTGTTGAGATGTTGTGATCAATCCAAGTTTTCTACCTTTTGCTCTTTTGTTTTTACATTTTTTTCAGTAAATAATTTTATAATAAAAAATTTTTAACTGCCTTCTCTTTTCCTTACTTTCCCAAATAATCCAGTCCTCAAGCTGTTAGTAAAGACAGAGCATGACAGTTGGTAGGAGTGAGATGGGCTACAGTTCCTCAAAGTGGGGTATTCAAGCCCATGTAGGGTGAGGAAGGCATCATATAAGAAGGATGCCTGGCCCGGGGTGTGGGAGCCTAAAAAGGGAAGAGTCATCCATGGGGGCGTGTGATATGAGGAGTAGAGTCCCACCAAGGAAGAAGGGCAGCCAGTACTAGGAGTCAGAGCTGTAGTGGCATGAGGGGGTGTCCACACCAGGGAGCCAGGAGACCAAACAGGGTCAGGAGGATGCCCTCACAGAGGGACAGCTTTCTGGGGGGCATTAGAGTCCAGACAGTGAGAGGCACTTGTGCATGGGCATTAAAGACCTGGGGCAGTGTGTTTAAAGATAAAGGAGGTGAGTGAGTGTCCATGTGGGAGGGAGGGTGGGTAGGGGAGGTGGCAGCATATAATTGGGTGTCCTAACCTAAGTGGGAAGTGAAGGATCAAAGTAAACTGTCTATTTGCCCCTATAAATCATACAATGTCTTGACAATGCTAATATCTCAGCATCTAGAGGGTGTCTCCTCAAAAAGAGAAAAAGGAAATAGATCTTGGTTTATGTAAATGTGACATTGATGTCATTGAAAAAAAAAAAGTCTGCCACAAAAGTCACATTGTGTCAAAAATATTTTTTAAGTTGTTTGGAAAAAAACTCTGTCACTTATCTGGTTTTATTGGTCACAGCCTTTTCCTTATCTCCCTGGGTTTGAAACAGACATCTCAGCTGTGTCTATGTGACGAGGGTTAAGAGCTCAGTCGCTTTACTCTTGGCATTCACACTAAGGCAGAACGAAGGCATTTTGGATGCCTGATTTATCCCATAGAGCTCTGATGCAGGAGTCAGGCCTGGCAAATGGTAGAAATTCAGCAAACGCAAGGCAAGCATGCTATCCCACTTGGGGTTTTTGTGTCCACAACAGACACTAATAATTGAGCAAATACACTTTTTCATCAGGAACCAATGTTTCAGAATCATTTTCAATACAGGACTCCAATTTTCTATTACCAATCAATAGAAGTTGGTACAAAATATGAAATTTGTTTGCTGGTCTTGATATAAAAATAATTGACATTCATGCTTAACATGAGCTATATCTTATATTTAGGAAAAGAAAGTATAGCAATATAACAAAATTTGCTCAGGACATGTGGGCAAACGTAAGGTGGGGCTTAGAAATGTGGAAACATTTAAAAATTGTAGAATTTTAGGTTACGAATCTTGCCAATCTAAGGCTTTAACCCTATCTAGCACCAAGAAACTTTTTAAGTGACCATTTAGCTTACATTGAAGGAGTACATTAATCAAAGGAATCAGAATTATCTGAAAGTTTCACGCACCATGTCAAGAGCAAACCCCACACAACTCCCCCAGGAGCACATTGAACTTTTCTAAAACCAGTGATCTGATAGCCATGCAATGTGCAAGGAGTATGCTTCTTCTAGCACAGCCATTTGTTTCAAAGCTCTAGGGAGGCACCAAGAATGAGGGAGGTTGGGAGAAAGGAAATGTGTAAAGCTTCATGATGATTGTCTTTGTGAAATCAAGAGAATGCATGTTAATAACATTAAATCGTTGAGTAATAACGGTAACAGCTGTCATTTATGGAGATCTTCTATTGGTCCGGCGCACTGTGCTAAGTGCTTTATGAGCATTTTCTCATTTAATACACAAACAACCCTTTGGGGTAGGTGGTTTTCACTGCATTTTACAAATACAGTACTACAGCTTAAAAAGGTAAGTAACATGCTCAAGGGCCTGCAGTGTAAAGATTTAAACTTGATCTGTCTGGTTTGGAAGCCTATGTCCTTAACCTTATATAAAATTTCCCCTTTACTTCACGCAAAAGTGCAGTGAAGAGAAGAGGTATTTCAGAAAAGGCAAATGCAGGTGACATTTGGGGTTTTAAAACTTCATTGCTCACAAAATAGGGCAGTCCTTTGTAAGCTTTTTTTTTTTTGTGTTATTGGAAATTAAATATTAATTCACGTGAACCCTGTCAGTTGGGCACAAGAGAATGCTAAACACTGTCTTCAGGAGGAAAATATTTTCATGGGTGAATGAGAAGGGTTTGTGGCTAAATCTATCATCTGAAAGGTGGAGAAAGAACCAAGCTTCCGATTCACAGCAATGATCTATTGATTCTCAGTCAGTGGAGGCAGCACTGTGACCAGAACTCCCCAGAGCGACGGGAGGAGCCAGCACCAGCTCGACAACTGACTTGTAGGTAGTCAGAAGAATCAAATCGAGGGAGCAATATGAAAATAAAACTGTGCATCAAGTAGGGCCAAAAAAAAATTAATATCACAAGTCTAAGTTCTGAAGGATGCAAACCAAAGGCATGCTCAGTCATGCTGTGTGACCCAGTGATTCTGACAGAAGTGAGATTCAAGCCAGATTGATATAGGACAGACTTAAGGATTGTAGCAGAGAAATCAAGTAAAGGGAAGAGGGATGAGCAAAGGCATGAAGAAGGGAAAGAGCTCATGAGGGAAAGATGACCAGTCATCTCAGAAAAGGGGCTCCAAGGGGAACCATGACAAATAACACCGGAGAATAATGAGGAGGAAATGGAATATTAGAGAACGAGGAAGAGAAGGGGTAGGGCTGTTATGGCTTCGACGCGTCCATAGAAGAGGAGCAGGGCAGGGCAAAGACTGCAAAGGCCCTCTGTAGCAGTAGGACTCTGTTTTAAGTATTTCAAGATACCGCAAACTCTGTATTCTGTCAAGAATGTTGGAAGTGCTTAGTAAATACTAACTCATTTAATCCTCATAATAATTCAATATATAAGATAGGAAGTAGTATCCCCATTTTACAGATGAAGAAATGGAAATGCAGAGGGTTTAACTTGTCAATGTCACAGAGATGTTAAGTGGGGGAGCAGGAGTTTGCACTGGCAGTAGGGAGCCAGAACACAGTGGTTTAACCACTTTCCCTGTTGCCATTCTGATTTTTTATGCACTAGAAACAGAAAGAACAAACCGTATGATCCAAAGCATTACATTTGCAGGTACTACATCATAGAAAGTTTGTTCATTATTATTTAAAACCATCCACCAAAACTAAAGTGAATCTCTTATGAGCTGAATTGTGTCCCATCCCCAAATCATGTTACAGTCCTAACCACAGCTCCTCAGAATGTGCAGAGTGTGACCGTATTTGGATATAGAGTCTTTAAAGAAGTAATTAAGTTAAAATCAAGTTTTTTTTTTTATGGAGGACTTTTATTTAATATGACTGGTGTCCGTACAAGAAAGGAAGATTAGAACACAGACATACACAGAAAGAAGACCTTGTGAAGACACAGAAAGAGGATGACCATCTACAAGCCAAGGAGAGAGGCCTCAGGAGAAAATAACCCTGCTGACACCTTGATCTCGGTCTCACCGCTTCTAGAATTGTGAGAAAATGAATTTCTTTTGTTTAGGTTACCAAGTCTATGGTACTTTGTTATGAGAACCTCTGCAAGCTAATGTAGTATTTAACCATTTAAACAACTAGTTGCTGTGATTTGAGCTGATTACAAAAGAGTCTCTGAACAAGATAAATACAGTGATATACAATACAGATTCAGAGATGTTCAAGTTAATAGTTAGAAGAATTGTTTATCCTCTTTGACTTATCTAAACTATGATAGTAATAGCAAAGAGGCAGGAGATGAGTAGAATTTAATTGTGGTAAGAATGTTGTATTGTTTAGGAAATAGTAAAGTAACAATTGAAATTTTATAAAATTAAGTTGGAGATGCACATTGTAATCTATAGTGGCTGATGTAATACAAATATGTATAATTTAAAAGCTTATAAATGAGACAAAGATAAATAATAAAAATATTTGTTTATTACAAAAGAAGGACGAAGGAAACAACAAGGTAACAAAGATGGGACAAAACAAAACAAAACAAAACAGCAATGTGGTAGAACTGAATACAACTATGATTATATTGATATGCACTAAACACTCCAAATAAGAAACAACAATTTTCAGACCAAATGAAAATACAAAACTCAATGTATTTTATTTATAGTATACCCTTTAATTAATTTTAAAATAAAGATATTCTTCAATTAAAAGAATGGGAAAGTATACACCATTAAAACAATAGCCAAAGATAGCTAGTGTGACTATACTGATAATAAAGTACATATTAAGTCATGAAGTCTACGAGAGATAAAGGGCATGTGACGGTGATAAAGGGGCCATGACATTAAGCTGTAGTCTTAAAATTGTATGTACCTAATAACAGAGATTCAAAATACATTTTTAAAAATTGACAGATAGAGATAAATTCAAAATAATATTTGGAAGTATAAACACACCTTTCTCAAAAATTTATAGAAAACACAGACAAAATGTCAGTAAGTATATGAAAGATTTCAAAAATACAAATAATCAATTTGACTTAAGTGAAATTCATAAAACATTATATCCAACAATAGCAGAATACATATTATTTTCAAGTGCATGAGGAACGTAACAAAATAGATGATAAAAAGTCACTAAGTCTCAGCAAATTTCAAAGAATGAAAACCATGCAGAGCATGTTTTATATCCAGAGTGGGATTAAGTTTAAAAAACAATGAAAGAAATATAATTGTATTATTCCCCAATTATTTAGAAATAAAACAAACTTAAAAATAACACACGAATCAAGAAAAAAGTCATGATAGAAATGAGAAAGTTGTTCTGAAATAGCAATAATAAAAATCCAATATAGCAAAACTAGTGGCAAAAGGCAGTGTTATATGAAATTTTATGGATTTAAATCATATATTTAAAAAGAAGCAAAGTTTAAAAATCAAGGATCTAAGCTTTTATTATAACTAGAAGCAAGGAAGAAAAATGAGCAAATTAATGCCCCCCCCCAAAATGAAGAAAGTAATAAAATTAATGAAATAGAAAGCAGAATAGAGAATTTTTAAGTTTTTAAAAAAAGATTAATAAAATTGATAAACTCAGCAAGACTGACCAAGAAAAAAAGAGAAGGTGAAATTAGCAATATCAAAAATTAAACAATGGAATCTTCTGCAAATCTTACAAACATTAGAAAAAATAAAATATTTTGAGTAATCTTATGCCAATAAAATTGACTACTTAGATGAAATGGACAAATTTCTTGAGAATCACAACTAAGTAAAATTGACACAAGAAGGATAAAATATCTGAACTACTTCATATCTGTTAAAGAGGTTGAATTTATTATTAAAAACTTTCCCACAAAGAATACTCTCAATTTAGATGGTGTCACTGTTATACTCTGCTATAAGTTTAATTAAAAAACAATATCAACTTCACACAAACTTTCAGAGAATAGAAAGAAAACTCATTTTGGAGACTAGAAAAGAAATGATTACATAATAACAAATACCCTGAATAAAGTATTAGCAAGTCAAATGCAGAAACCCAGAAAGTTGACCGATAATAAATTATCACTATGTAGAGTCATTCCAGGCATTTGACACTGATTTAGCATTTGAAAGTTAAACAATGTAATTCATTTCATTAATAAAATAAAATGTAAAAAAAATCATATAATCATCTCAGGAAATTCAAAAGAGATAGTTAATAAAATTCAATATCCATGTAAGAAAAGAATTTCAGCAAGCTGGAAATAGAAGAAACATTTATTAACTTAATAAAGTTATAAAATACTATGCACACTGTCTCCATAGTCAGAAATAAGACAATCATTACTATTGTTCGGAGATAGTACAATAAAGCAAAAAATAAATAAATAAAAGGAATAAATTGGAAAGTGTAACAGGTTGAATAATGGCCACCCCAAAATGTCAAATCCTCATCCCTGGAACTTGAAAATATAATCTTATTTTAAAGAGGAGTCTTTGCAGATGTAAGTAAATTAAGGATCTTAAAATGAGGAGATTACCCTGGATTGTCTGGGTGGACCCTAAATGCCATCACAGATGTCTTATTAGAGAGAAAGACAAATAACACAGACACAGAGAGAAGAAAGAGATGTATAGGCAATGATAGAGATGGAGTGATGTGGCCACAAGCCAAGGAATGCCATCAGCCACTAAAATCTGTAAGAAACAAGGAATAGATTCTTCCTGAGTGTCCCCAGAGGGAGTGAGACCCTACTAACACCTTAACTTCAGACTTCTAGTCCCCAGGATTATGAGAGAACACATTTCTATTAAGTCACACAGTTTGTAATAATTTGTTACAGCAGCCACAGAAAATTAATGAAGAAAAGTAAGAAGTAAAATGGTTTTTACTTGCAAATAACATTATTTTGTACGTAAAAATTCAAAAGAATCTATAAAACTTATTCAAATTAATAAGTGAACTTAGCAAGGATGCTAGATGCAAAGCTAATATATAGAAATCAATTGGAGTTTCCTATATTTTATATCCTAGCAAAAAGTTATTAGAAAATTGAATTTTAAAACAATACTATTTATAATAGCATCAAAAATTATCAAAGTTCTAAAATTAATCTAACAAAATATGTGCAAGACCTCTACACTGAAATCTAAAAACTATGATTAAGAGAAATTAAATTAAATATGGAGGGCTATATCATGTTTATAAATTGGAAGCTCTACATTGCTAAGATAATTTTCCCAAATTGATTTATAAGATTATAAAGTCCTAATCAAACTTTCAACAGTTTGATTTTTCATTAAAATTGGCAAGCTGATTATAAAATTCACATGGAAATACAGAGAACTAGAATAGCTAAGATGATGTAAAAAGGAAGATTGAAGTTAAAGGATTTAAATTGCCAAACTTTAAGCTTACTACAAAGCTATCATAATAAAGCAATATAAGGTATAAAAATAGAAAAATGGAACAAAATAAGAAAGACTAGAAATAGCTCCAAATTTATGAGGTCATTTGATTTACAACAAAGGTATTACTTCAATTCAGTGAAAAAAGGATATTTAAGAAAATTAATAATACTGGAGCAATTGAATATGTATATGGAAAAATCTTTGATCCCATCTCACATGATAAAAAAAAAATTGAAATGGACTTAAATGTGAAAGCTAAATGAATAAAACTTCTGGAAGAAAACAGGATATTTTGAAGGCAATCAAAGATTTCTTAACATCCCAAAAACCCTATCAAAGAAAATATTTGATTAACTGAACTTCAGTAAAATAAAGCATATCAACATATTAAGGACGTTATTAAGAATGTAAATTGTCAAGTCACTGGTTGAGAAATGTGTGTGCATAAAATGAGGATATACGTATATATGCATATATATTATATTTTCATATTATCTCTTCTTAGCTATACCCTTATATATATTCTCATATTATATATCTGTATACACATACATGCACACACCCACACATTTAAGAGCTTGTATCCAGAACTCCTACCACTTCATAAGAAAAAGACTACCCAAGTTTTAAAAATAAGCTAAAGACTTAGGCACTACAGAAAAGAGAATAACCAAATGTCCAATAGGCATATAAAAGTTGCTCGAAATCAGTCCTAATTAAGAAGATGCAAATCAAACCCACAATGATATACTACTGCCTCCACCATCAGAACGGCTAATGAAATAGGCTGCAAATAACAAATTTGGGGAAAATGTGAAACAATTTGCACTCTCTCAAATATTGCTGCTGTCAGTGTGAATTGGTTCAACCACTAGGACAAACTTGAAAATTTTTTTTTGCATAGCTATTAAAGCTAAAAATATGACTCAGTAGCTACATTCCTAGATATATCCCCGAGAAACGAGTGGATACGTCCATCAAAAGAATATTTATGAACATTTAATTTATAAGAGCAAAAAAGTTGAAACAACCCTAATGTTCATCAATAGGAGGATGAATAAATGTGACACTTCAAAATTGTCCTGAATGGCACTAAAGGACTAGATATGTATATTGCAACACCCACCAGTCATTGGAGTTGACCTTAGAAGGGCTGTGACCACAGCAAAGTGACTCTCTTCAGCCAATGGCAATTCCCTGAGAGAGACTCAGCTAAGATCTGTCAACTGCAAATGTCCTATCACCTGGAGAAATAACTTCTGTTCTGTTATAAATGGGAAAAAAAAAAGCTTCTAGGAAGTGGACCACAGCTTTCACTATTCCCTACCAGGTCAGAGTTTTTGTAAATGTGGTTCTCTAGCTCCAAGCTATTCCCAGAAACCCCTGGGAATCTGTCAAGTTGTTTTCAGGTGGCTTAGCAGTTGTGAAACAAAAAATGAACGACAAATGAACAAAAACACAAAAAGAGACAAAAAACTATAAAATAAGTTTATTACATATATATTTTTTTACATTAGAAACAGAAAAATTAATTTATTCTTGAACAAAAATTATTTGCATTATTAATAATGATTATATTCTTAAATAATCTGTCTATGCTGAAAGAGCTAACAAATCAGATTATCTTGGTTAACATTTCAAATCCACTGCATTTTGGCTAATGTGTTTTCATGTCACTAGCATATAATGTTTTTGTTGTTTAATTTATATTATTTCTCATTATTATTTTGATGTGTTACCATCCCAGAAATGACAAAAATGGAATACTGGCTCAAAAATGGTGCATTGATGCATAAAAATAATGATGAAAATAGAACCTCAATGCAAGGACAAAGAATAACATAATAAATATAGAGGGGGATAAGAATTCCAGTGCATTGAGGCAAATGAGGATTTCACAGTAGCTGATAGGGAGACAAACACATGAACAGGAAGTATACTAATGAATACACAAAAACTGGCTTTTATTGGATATTTGCTTTTAGTGCTTCCAGTCTGTTGTTTAGTATGATACTTGCTCAAGTGTTGGGAGAAAGCCACTGAAGAATTTTGCATAGTTTGCAAAGATAATGCCCTTACTCGTAAACTAATTAAGTTGCCCTGGAACAAATGCAAAATAATGCCTTTTAGTACAAAATTAATGAGTTTAGTCACTAAAAGTAAAGAGACCAAAACCACAATGTCATCATTCAAGGTTGCATTTTTGTAGCAAAAATAGGGCAAGCTACGTGATTGCCAAATGTCATATAAAACTGGAGGAAGGTTTATGAAATGATGTTCAGAGAGAATACAGAATGTACCATTGACACAAATTCTTTCTTAAATGAGACTTAAGCAAAGTAATGGCCTTTGATGTGAAGGAATAGGTATTGCCAGATGCATGTGCCAGGAAATAGTTTGTTCTGAAATAAATGATACCACTAATGTGCAAAGCATGAGTCAGCACTTGGCAAATATTCAGTACATACAAGAGGGAGACTTTTATCTATTTATTACTGAAAATGAATGCCATTATAAATAGTCACAATTAGAGAGTTGCAGCCAGGATGGCAGAGTAGGTAAACACTGTGCTTGCCTCTGCTTGGGACAACATCAAAATTACAACTAAAGTACAGAACAATTGTCATTGAGAACCCAAAGTCTAGCTGAATAGAAGTTGTAATGACATACAGAAGAAGCCACTTCAAGACTGGTAGGAGGGGCAGAATAGGCCATTCCCCATACTCACATGGCGCAGTTAAAAATTAGGAGGGATATCTTGATTGTAGAGGTCCCCTCATTGGAGCCCCACACCAGGCTCCCCAACCCAGGATTCCAGTACCAGGAAGAGAAGTACCCACAACTTCTAGCTGTGAAAACCAGCAGAGACTGTGACTAAGTGACATGGACGGTTGCTGAACTACCAGATGTTCCGCTTAAAGGGCTTGCAGACAGACTTGCTTGATGACAGAATCACTTGATCTGAGCTCCAGCACTGGGGCATCATTTCAAAAGATGCCAGGGACATACAGAGAAGAACTGAATTTTTTGGAATCAGGGTAAATGCTAGAGGAGAAGCTTTATTCCAAACAAATGTGCTGGCAGAAGCCATTGTTCTTTCGTTGAGCCTTCCACATTCCTGGCATGCAGATGATGCAGGTGGGCACCATATGTGAGTCTCCATCAACCTGGCTAACACCATTCACCCTGCCCTAGTGATTCCCTGAGACCCCATGCCACCCAACACTTGGGCCCTCCTAAGCTACTTCTATTGGCTTTTCTATACAAACAACCTGTCTTAGCTTGTGTTTGGCAATTTTCTAAAATATCTCAGAGGCTCACAAACCACAAACAATCAGGATCTGGCCTTGGTATACCCTGTACTTCATGCTGAGCAGCCTCAAGCCTGACATGAGTGGCAGCTGGCCCCGGTTTGCAGCTTAGCCTCTCCTAGGAACCTCCAAGTTCAGCACAATGGAAACCATCTGACAATCACTTTGTAGCTCATACCAAGTGGTCCTAGTCAGGGCACAGGGAACAGCTGAACTTGGCCTGCAACAGAGCCCCTTCCAATAGGCCTCTGAACCAAAACACCCAAACACCCAGTGGCCAATTGCAGACATCCAGAGCATCACTCAACCATCTCCACAAAGACACACCCATGGGCAGACTGGGCAGGCACCAAAACCTAGGTAAAGTGAATCTTGCTCTGCAGGATCAGTCCCAGCACAACAGCTCCTCCACTGCAGTTATGGCCAGTTCTCACAACCAATCAGCTTGAGGGCGAACCCCTCCCACTGATGTGCAAACAGAACCAAGACTAAAGTATAACAGGAGGATACACACTATCCACACAAGAGACAAATCTGGAGCAACCAGCTCAGGTGACCGGGATGGGATGACTAAGCCACTGGGCCCCACAGCACACCTACTACTAAGGCCACTCTACTAAGACTGGGTGCCATAGCAGCCATACCTAATACATAAAAACAAAGGAACATGTCCCAAATGAAAGAATTAAACAAAGCTCCAGAAAAAGAACTAAACAAAATGGAGACAAGCAATCTACTACATGTAGAGTTCAAAACACTGGTTTATAAGGATGCTCAAAGATCTCTCAATGAGAACTTTAACAAAAAGGAAACATAAAAATGAAAATAGGAAACATTAAAAAAAACAGTCAGAAATGAATACAATAACTGAAATTAAAAATACATTCAAGGGAATCAATAGTAGATTTGATATTTCAGAAGATCTAAACAGCAACTTGGAAGATAAGTTAGCAAAAAACATCCAATCAGAATAGTAACAAGAAAATAAAATCCAAAAAAAAAATGAGAATAGTTTTAAGGGGCCTCTGGGTCAACATCAAGCATACCAACATTCACATCATAGTAGTACCAGAAGGAGAGGAGACAGAGCAAGGAATTGAAAATCTATCTGAAGAAATGATGACAGAAAACTCTCCTAACCCGATGAAGGAAATAGACATACAAGCCCAGGAAGCACAGAGTCCCAAATAGATGGACCCAAAGAGACCCACACCATGACACATCTTAATTAAAATGCCAAAGATTAAAGACAAAGAGAGAACATTAAAAGCAACAAGAGAAAAGCAGTTAGTTACCTGAAAGGGAGCTCCCATAAAACTATCACTAATGACATATATATTAGTTTGTGATTTCTCAACACAAACTTTTCAGGACAGAAGGTATTGGCATAAAATATTCAGAGTGATGAAAGCAAGGACCTACAACCAAGATTACTCTACCCAGCAAGGCTATGATTTAGGATCAAAGGACAGATAAAGATCTTCCCAGACAAGAAAAAGCTAAAGGAGTTCATTACCACCAAATCAGTGTTACAAGAAATGTTGAAGGGAGAAGGAGAGGGAGAGGGAGAGGGAGAAAGAGAGAGAAAGAGAAAGGAAGAAGGTGAAGAAGAAAGAGAAGGAGAAGGAGATGGAGATGGAGAAGGAGAAGATGAAGAAGAGGAAGAGGAAGAGGAAGAAGAAGAGAGTTTATTTTAAATGTAAATGGATTAAATACTCCAATCAAAAGACATACGGTGGCTGAATGAATAAGAAAACAAGACTCTTACGAATTCTTCCTAAAAAATATTCATTTCAGATTAAAAGAAACACAGACAGAAAGTAACTAGATAGAAAAATATATTTCATAAAAATGGAAACAAACAAACAAAAAACATCTGGGATAACAACTCTTATACTAGGTAAAATAGACTTTAAAACAAAGGCTATAAAAAGAGACAAAGGAGAACCCAGTAATCCCACTACTGGATATTTATCCAAAGAAATACGAAATGCTACTTAGAAGGGACATATGCACCCCTATATTCATTGCAGCATTATTTACAATAATCAAGATATGGAGGCAACCTAGGTATCCATTAATTGACGAATAGATAAAGAAGAGGTGGTATATATACATCATGGAATGTTACTCAGCCATAAACAAAGAATGAAATCTTGCAACAACATGGGTGAACCTAGAGAGTATTGTGCTGAGTGGAGTAAGTTAGACAGAGAAAGACAAGTGCCATTTGATTTCACTTGTATGTGGAATCTAATGATCAAAATAAATGGAAAAAAAAAAGACAGGAACAAACTCGTAGGTACAGATAACATTTGATGGCTGCCAGATAAGAGGGAGTTAAAGGAATAGGTGAAAAAGATGAAGGGATTAAGAAGTACAAATTGGTAATTTCAAAAGAGTCATGGGGATGTAAAATACAGCAAAGGAATATAGTCAATAATATTGTAATAACTATGTATGGTGTCAGAAGGGTACTAGATTTATTAGGGTGATAATTTCATAAGTTATATAAATGTCTAACCACTATATTGTACACCTGAAACTAATATAATATTATATGAGAATGTAACTTTAAGAATTTTTAAATATTAAAAAATAGTAACTATTATTTACTGGTTGATTTTTAGATTTAGAAAACATTTGCTCTGATCTTTACTAATTGATCACCCAACTTTCTCAATAGAAGTTGTCTCTAAAACCTATCCTTATACTGCTTTATTAATAGAATAACATTGGTGGTCAATAATGTGCCTGTTGTCATTGAGTCAGTATTGAAGATAATGGTAAAAACTGTTGAAACCTTTGTTTTTCCTTAGTGTACATCTTTAACATGCTGGGCAAAGAAATGTGCCATAAAAATAAGATCTTGCTAATGGCTAAGAAAAAAACTGGGCATGAAGGGAAAAATAAGAAAGCATTTCATTATGACATGGAAGTTGTGATAAGGACCATATCCGTGACCTCAGGTGACTTAATTGAAAAGATTAACTCAGAAATGTATGTGGCATCATAAATAACCTGCACATATCACATTAGGACTCAAGCATCATGATGTTAATCAGGATTTATAAGTACTACTCATGAATTAAATAACTCTATTGCTAAGAATTTAATTCTGGCCCAACATTTTGTGTTTTCTTTTACTTACTGGAAGAAGAAATTAATCATGGACCACAAGAAAATGCAAAATCATATAAAAAATTTGAACAGAATATTTTCCAATTTCCAGAACAGCATGCAACCAGTGAGTTCATTAGTCACCTATTATCAGCTATCTCTCAAACTATACTTTTTAATCTTCCAGTGTTTTATTGTAACCAGGTCTCAGCTCTGAGAGAACCACCAAAAACTTATAACCATTCCAGATAACTATAATTTTGAATTCAGCATTTCTAATTTGATGGAAATAAAAAGCCAGAAAAGAAGTTGACATGGAATCTGATCAATGTTCTAAGTTATTTGCGCTCAGCCTCGATAAAGTTATACTTCGGTGAAAGCTATAAACATCATCCCACTCACCAATGTGAAATCATATTTATTGTTATTTTTAAATGTAATAATTCACATATATTTCAAATTTGTGAATGTGTTAAAATTTTATTTCCCTAACTTGGTTGTCTGTGTTTGGTTTGTGGATGCCAAATACTTGACAGCCACTATTAAAGGTGATTCTGATATTATGATACAAAGGTAGTTATCTTCCAAAAGACCTTGGCCAAGAGTAAAATCAAAACAAGTTCCTTCGCCTCCATGTGTGATCCACTACGTAAAGTCTCAAGGATAATGCTTGACACAAGTAGGTGCTAAAAAAAAAAAAAAATCCGTGTCTGCTACCTCCTCTCATCCCTGGCACCAACTATTTACCCGATTTCATTACAGCTACAAATGAGACAGAGAACAGTTTATTCCTTAGTCTAAGAAAATACTTTGCATGGAGCCAGAAGTATGTGGATCCATCAAAGTCAGGAAATACAACACTTCAGCAAGGGGATTAAAGACTCTGCAGTAGTTTAAAATATCCAATTTTCATTTCCTTCCTGAGCATGTAGGAAACTATGCTTCTCAGCTCCAGCGAAGTTAGATGGAGCTGGGGCAGCGAGAGGTGAGCAGGAATGCTGTGCATCCAAGGCTCTGCCTGCATATGTTAGTCATGGATATTAGTGCATACAAAGTCTCTAGTCCTTTTTTTACTTTTGTTTTCTCTTTTCATGGTTGTAAGAAAGGTCATTTGTTGAGGTTTCAATGCATCCAGCAGCCCATGTCCCTGAGTCACAAATAAGAGATTATCATTTGCTCTGTTAAGAAACTGAGATTCGGAGTTTATTTTGTTACTATGCCATAATCTTGCCTATCCTAATATACATGTAGTTGCTATCATTTAGGGAGACTATTTATAAGTACACTGAACAACAACAATAACAAAACACTATTAATAATAGCCCTCCACATGCAATCCAAAAATTAAAATCAGCTGCTAGTGTATAAACTAAAAGCTAACTGTTTCTTCTGGGGAAAAAATGTTGGTTTTTATTAACTACTTTACAAATCTACAAGTATGGTGAAAGCCTATTTTTCCCAAATTATTTCATTTTTAATCTGCCATAAAGTCGCATTTTCCTGCTTACATTTGAAATTCTATGAATTTCAGTTTCATCATCTGTATATAAAGATAGAAATATTATATAAACACCTGAAGCTGCAAGGCAGAGAGAAAAGAGTTTGAGTCTTGGCATCAAATAGATTGGTTTTAAATTCCAGTTCATAAATTTACTCATGTTTATTCAGCCACAATTTATTGTTTAGAATGTGACAGGCACTAGGCAAGAGGCTGGCTTGGAAGATACAGAGCTAAAAGGCTATCTAGACATTCATAGACTGATAGCCAAGACTTTTATCTTCTATCTTCTTACCCTACCCTTACCTCCTTTTGAAAGATCCCTCCCTAATTATGTCTCAGATTTCAGCATAAAGTCATTTCCAAAGAGAAATTTTCCATCATCTCACAAGACATAAACAATGCCCATCCGACGTGCTCTTCCATTAGAGCGATGGGCAATCCCTTGAATTTTACCCATTAAACCTGTTTACTTCCCTCCATCTCAAGCACCAGCACTCTGTCCACATGACATTTATCCCTTGCCTGGAATTCTACAATACTTTCCTAACTGTTCTCCCCACGTCTTCTCCTCCTCAAATCTAGTTGCTACCCTATATCCAAAGAGATCTTTTCAAAAATCAAATCTGATCAAATTCTTGTTATTCAATATGTCATATGCACTCACCCGTAAAACCTTTCAGTCTCTTTCTTTCCCTTGCTCCTAGAATACTCATCTAAAGCCTTCACAAGACCAGATGCCCGGCTTTATACATTTCATCTCCCTAATTGTACCAGCCACGCTGACTTTCTTTTTCCCCAACAAGCACTGCTCCCTCATGCAAAGGGCCTTTTGATACAGGACTCAGTCTGTCTATAAGGCTCACACACTCTCTACCCATTCACCTGGGTTAACTCACTTTTAAAACATCATTCTCTGCAGGAAGTCTTCCTGATAGATTTAGTTCCTCCAATATAAGTCTTCACAGTCCATACACCTCTCCTTAGCATGTATCACTATTGTAATTTTACCTTTATTAAAAATTACATAATCTTTTGACTAATGGTTTTCTTCTCCTACCCCGACACTCCCCTTACAGGCTAAGCTCTGTGAGGGCAAGGGCTATATATATTTGTTCCTTTCAGTTTCTGACAGTGTAAAAGCTCAATATACATTTGTAGACTAAATCAATAGAAGCAACTCAAGCAATTTAAGTAGGGTTGGGGTCCTGAGGCAGGTAGAATGAGATCAGATTTATTCATGCAACAGTGTATGAGAAGGTTTGGCTCAGAGTAGGTGACAGGAAAGAGGGAAGACCAGACAGAATGTTAATACAAACCTACAAGGAGAGATTATGACAGCTTGTTTTTTTTTTTTTGAAGTGGGGGTGGTAGAGATAAGAGAAAAGTATGAATTCAATAGATATTTAAGAAGTAAAAATGATAGCACTTGATAATGGCTTGGCTATGAGACAGGGAGAGAGAGGGAGATATAAAGCATGATTCCTAGGACTCTGAGCACCTTGATGGATGCAATATCAATCATTAAGGCAGAAAATCTTAGAAGAAATACAATGTGGAGTATTTTTTTTTTGCGGGGGGAGGGGGTGGAGAGGGGAAGAGAACCTCGAGGAGGCTGCTTGGGTTTGCTTGTGAACTTACTGGAGTACTTTGAGAGTCAGATTTAATATTGTGCAAGCAATCGTTTTTGAGCCCCAGCATGATAGGACTAAAAATTCTTTTTATGTAATTATCTAATGTTTTTTTAATTACTGATGACTTGCAAAACTTCCAAGAGTCTTAGAAAACAGTGTATATAAGCCACCAGCTCAGGATGCCAGCCAGCATTTATTGCCTTAACTACTTTTGCATGGAAATTAGTAATTAGAAACATATTGATCTTGCACCAACTTATTTGAACTGCTTGCTGTCAAGGGCTGTTTCCCAACTCAATTTCCAGTTTAAGACCAAGGATATTCAATAATTAAGAAGTTTTTGATTCTTTTATTCTCTGATGTTTTGGTGATGATGATGATGATGATGATGATGATGATGATGATGATATGATGATGATAATGGTATCTTCTTTTGAAAAAAAAGTAAGTTAATATGACCTTATATTATAGTATGAACCCATCGTGACCCTACTCTTTTTTTTTTTTAAGTATACTTGATTGCTTTCATTTGATTTTCTCATTGGTTCTCTCAGCTCTGCATTTTAGAGACCAAAAACCTGGTATATAATGTTTTTTTGATAAAGAAGAAATATGCCCAATACCCCTGTAAAAATTTGAAAATAAAGCTGTCAACTTAAAGGAAAACTAATATAAAATCTCTTCCTGATGAATGAGGTTAACTGTAGGTAAAAATAGTCTTGGAGATGAGCTGTCAGCATGCAATTTACAAGGTCTGAGAATGCTGAAAATTCCAATCTCAGTGGTGTGAGACTAATATCAAAGTTGAAATGTCAACTTGTATTAGTTATCTACAGCTTCTGTAACAAAGTACCACAAACTTCTCTGCTTAAACAACAGAGCTGTATTGTCTCACAGTTCTGGAGGCGGGAAGTCTAAAATTAGATCAGTGTCATCAAGGTTGATTCCTTCTGAGGACTGTGAGAAAGGACCTGCTCCATGACTCTTGCCCAGTTTCTGGTGGTTTGCTGGCAATCTTTGGCATCCTTTGGCTTATAGATGCATCTCTGCCTTAATCTTCACATAGCATTTCTCTGTGTAGATGTCTATCTCAATGTCTAGATTTCTCCCATTCTGTAAGGACACAATCATGCTGTGTTAAGAGAATCATCTTAACTTGATCATCTGCAAAGACCCATTTCAAAATAAAGTCACATTCATGGGCACCAGGGAATGGGACTTTTGCGTATTGCATGCCATTGAATCAGCTCTGACTCCTGGCGACCCTACAAATGAGTGAAGTCCACAGTGTCCTAACCTTATCAGCCCTGCTCAGCTCTTACAGACACATGCCTATGGTTTCTTTTATGGGTCAATCCATCTTCCATTTGGTTTTCCTCCTCTCCTGCTGCCTTCTATTTTCCCCAGTATTCTTGTCTTTTACAAAGAACTCTGCCTTCTCATGATGTGTCTGAAGTAGGACAGCTTTAGTTTTGTCATTTTTGCTTCCAGCCAAGTTTCAGCCTTAATTTATTCTAGGATCCACTTGTTCATCTTTTCCGAAGTCCAGGGCATCGCCTTCTAAGTCTCAAGACTTCTGAATCTCAGGACTTTTGGGGCATACAATTCAACCCATAACAGGGAGTAAAGTTTAGTAAGCCAAAGAGTAAATGATTGTATTCTGAGTGGCCTGTCCAGAGATGACCTTTGAGAATACAGAAAGATTTAGCATAGAGCATGGATGAAAGACCAGCCAAATAGGAAATATTTGTCAGTGCATCAAGGAAGGGTGAGGGTGGGGTAGATCAGTAGACTACAAGAAGGATTTTATATGTTATAAGAAGTAGAACCATTTTTTCCTAATTAAATCATGAATATTCCAATGAATAAGGCAAGCATGAGGAGAACTATATCAGTGGCACCTTGGGTGGAAGGCCAAAAGCTTTATTCACTAAATCTTCCCTAACCCATCAAAATATCTTTTCCCTAAAAGATATTCCATGCAAATGATAATTTAAAGAAATTAGGAGTAGTATACTATTCTAGACAAAAGAGACTTTAAGTTAACAACTTTCTCTAGGGACAAAGAAAGTCATTATATAACGATAAAAGAGTCAATTCAAAAGAAAGACATAATAATTATAAATATACACATATCCAAAGTCAGAACACCTAAATATATAAAGCAAAGATTGACAGATATGAAAGGAGAAATTAACAGTAATACAGTAATAGGAGACAGCAATACTCAATCTGTAATAATGAAAAGAACATCCAAACGAAAATCAATAAAAAACCAGCTGACTTGAACAAACGAACCTGAGATACTGAGAACTTTCCACCCAACAGCAGAAAGATACACATCCTTCTCAAGAGCACAGAGACATTCTCCAGGGTAGATCACATGTTTGTCTTAAAAAATTTAAGAAGATTGAAATTATTTCAGACCACAATGGAACGAAATTAGAAATCATTATGAGAAAACAGGAAAATTTACAAATACATGGAAACTAAACAACACACTTGTGAATAACATTGGATCAAACAGAAACTCAAAAGACAATTTAAAAAATATCTAAAGATAAATGAAAATGAACAATACAATGTACCAAAGTGTATGGGATGCAGCAAAAGTAGTGTGAAGACTGAAGTTTATGGCAATAAATATCCAGGTTAAAAAAAGAATAAAGATCTCAAATAAAGAACCTAACTTTAACTTCAATTAACTATAAAAATAAGCCCAAAAGTTAGCAGAAAGAATGAAATAATAAAGATTGAAGCAGAAATATATCAAATAGAGAGTAGCAAGATACTAGAAAAAAGTCAATAAATCTAAGGTTTTTTAATAAATAAAATTGAGAAACCCTTAGCTAGACTACAGAAAAAGAGAGGACTCAAATAAAATCAGAGATGAAAGGAAAACAGTACAACAAATGTTTAAAAAAAGAAAAGCATCATAAAGGACTTTATGAACAATTATACACCAACAACTTGCATAACCTAGAAGAAATGAATAAAGTACTAGAAACACAGACCTCACCAAAACTAATCAAAAACTAGAAATCCTGAACAGACCAATAACAAATAAAGAGATTAAATCAATAATCAAAAACCACCCAAGAAGAAAAGACCAGGACCAGATAGATGGTTTTATGGGTAAATTCTACAAACATTCAAAGAAGAATTAATACCAATCCTTATTAAATTATTTTTTTAAATCCCAGAAGACAGAACACTTCCGAACACATTTACGAGGCCAGTAATACCCTGATACCAAAGCCAAAGGCACTACAAGAAAAGAAGTTACAGGCAATTTCTCTGATAAACATAGATGCAAAAATCCTCAATAAAATACTAGCAAACCAAATTTAACAGCACATCAAAAAGCTTATACACCATGACCAAGTAGGACTTATCCCTGGGATGCAAACTGGTTCAACATACATAAATCAATAAATGTGATATCCCCATCAAGATAATGCAAAATAAAAACACATGATTCTTTCAATAGGTGCAGGAAAAGCATTTGACTGAGTTCGACATTAATTTGTTTATGATAAAAATTCTTAACAAAATCAGTATAAAAGGAACTTACCTTAACAGAGTAAAGGCCATTTACAAAAATCCCACAACTAACATTATAATCAATGAGGAAAAATAAAAGATCCAGCACAGGCAAGTTTGCCCACTCTCGACACTTCTATTCTACACTGTACTGGAAATCCTAGCTAGAGCAATTAGACATGAAAAAGGAACAAAAGACATCCAAATTAGAAAGAAGTAAAATTATTTCTGTTTGCAGATGACATGATCTTATGTGCAAACCCTCAAGACTCTTAAACTTAGAACTGACAAAACTGCAGGATACAAAATCAACATGCAGAAATCAGTCATGTTTCTTACACCAACAATTAACTACTCAAAAAGGAAATCAAGAAAAGAATCTCATTTACAATAACATATATATGTATATATGTGAATATATTTAACCAAGGAGGTGAGAGATAAGTATACGGAAGACTATAAAACACTGATTAAAGAAACTGAAGAAAAAGTAACTAATCTTCAGTAAATGTGCCAAGAATACACAGTGAGAAAGGACAAGCTCTTCAATAATTCCTGTTGAAAAACTGGATATTCACAGGTAAAATAATGAAATTGTACCCTTATTTTACATCTTATATAATAATCGACTCAAAAAGAATTAGAGACTTAAACATAAGACCCCTAGAACAAATAATAGGGGAAAAGTCCTTGACATAGGTCTTGGCAGGAATTTTTTGGATTTGACACCAAAACACAGGCAACAAAAAGCAAAAATAAGCAAGTAGGACTACATTACACTAAAAGGCTTCTGCACAGCGAAGGAATTGAACAATAGAATGAAGAAACAAGCCATGGATTGAGAGAAGATTTGTGAGCCAGGCATATAAGAGGTTAATATCTAAAACACATAAGGAAATCCTACAACTCAATAATAAAAAAAATAAACAACTAATCCAATTTAAAAAATGGGCAAAAGACATGAATAAACATTTTTCCTAAGAGGACATACAAATGGCCAACAAATATATGAAAATGTGTTCAATATCACTAATTATCAGAGAAATGTAGATCAAAACCACAATGAGATGTAACATCATACCTGTTAGAATAGCTATTATCAACAAGATGAGCGGTAGTTAACAAGTGCTGGTGAGGATGCAGAGAAAAGGAAATGGTGAAATATTATTCAGTCTTAAAAAAAGAAGGAAATATGCCATAACAGTATGGATGGACCTGGAGGATATTATGCTCAGGGAAATAGCCATATACAGAAAGTAAAATACAGCATAATCTCACTTACATGTGAAATCTTAAAAAGTCAAATTCAGAGCAGCAGAGTAGAATGGTGGTCATCGGGGGCAGAGGGTGGGGTGCTGGTGTTGGTGAGGGAGGAAGTGGTGTGCAGATGGGGAGATGTTGGTCAAGTGTTTGAAGTTTCAGTTATGTTGATGAGTCAGTTCTAGAGATCTAAATACAGCATTGTGACTACAGTTAATAATGATAAGTGTACTTGAAATTCACTAAGAGTAGATTTTAAGTGTTCTTACCACATAGAAATAAACAGAACAAGTAGTAACTATGTGAGATGATGGATATATTAATTAGCTTGACTCTAGTAATCATTTCACAATATATGTATATCAAAACATCACAATGTATACCTTAATGATTTTATTTTTAAATTATTTTTAAAATGTTAAAAATTATGAAGTAAAAAAAGCATCCTGTCCCTTTGACAGGTACATTCAATTAACAGTAGACTCAAAGACAAAAGCTTTTATAGATTGTGCCACTGGTCCAAACAACTACCCTTTCTCTTAATATATACTTACCAAGAAATCTTCTAATTATATATTTACCCCTGTAAAGTTCCCTGCAGGAGAGATTATCTTGATAGGATGATTAAAGTGTCTCGTCTATTCAACAATTATATTTCCAGTTATAAGGTAGTATGTAGACCTTCTTATTTACACATCAATTTCAAGTGAATTTATCTGTCTTAGAGTCAGTGCCCCATGGCCCTTTCAACTCGTGGTGCCTGGCCGCATATGGAGCCAAGACTTGCAAAGCAGAGAGACAGATCCTGAAGTCCTCATAAGGTAAAGGCAGCCCAAGAAGCCTGGCTTATTTGCCAGAAGGCCCTTAAACATGTCCTCTTTTTTATTGGTCCCCACCAGCTAACTCTGACTATTAAAATGTATAGGACTGAGCCCTCCCAATATCTGCTCCAGAATCCTTCCATTTCAAACCCTCACTGTTTTAAATCAGGGTTTCTCGCCCTCGGTATTACTGATATTTTGAGTCAGACAATTCTTTATTGGGGGAGGGGACTATCTGTACATTGTAGGACGTTTAGCAGTATCCTTGATCCCTTCCCACTTGGGGCCAGTAGCACCTTCTAAAATGTGAAATCAAAAAATGTCTCCAGACAGTTGGTGGTCACCCCCAACTGACAACCATTATTCTCAATAAGGACTCTAGAACCAGGGATATTCTTCCTTAGACACTCTCCGAGGTAGGTGGTAGATTTGAAGGACTGATTTTGCCACAGATTACTGCATAGCTGGACATTTTTCTGATGTAGGTTTAATCTCATGCATCATCTCATTTATCGAAGGGTAAATCATCCTGAGAAATGTTGCAACATTTATGAGAGCAAATCCTGACCTCAGTAAGATACAGAATATTCCCTGGTGAAAATTATTCCTGTATATATGGTGGTCAAGGTAGGTTTTCCAGAGGAAGTTACTTCTGAACTGGGTTTCAAAGTATGAATAAGAGTTTTCCAAGAAGTCAAGATAGAAAAGGGGATTGCAAGCAAAAAGAAGAGCTAGAGTTAAATACAGGGGCCTGAATTTTAACTATTTATGGAGACAATTAGAATACTTCCAATTTCAAAGAAATCATTCAATTGATCTTTATTTATTTACTTAAAAATTTTATTAAAGTATAGTTGGCATACAATAGTATATTAGTTTCATGTGTAACATTAGTGATTTGACATTTTTATACCTCATGAGGTGATCACCACACGAAGTCTAGTAACCATCTGTCACCCTGCCAAGTTATTACATTATTGACTATATTCCCTGGGTTATACACTATATCTCTGTGCCTTATTTATTTTATAACTGGAAGTTTGTACGCAACTGATCTTTCTAAAAGAGATTTAACCAAACTGACTCTTACAAAACTGTGTGCTCCATCTAACCCCATGTTCTTTCTACACAGAACAGGAGAGAGAAAATATTCCAAATAGCAGGCATTACTGAGACAGTGGCTGTGAACACCAACTTCTCTCCATGGATGACAGTTGTACCACTATTATTCTTGCTGTTGTTTCTTGGTACTTGGAGAAAACATTTTAGTAGCATGCTTTATGCTAAGTTCTTTTTCCTAATCTAAGTGGGCTTGCTGTGTATTGAAAGTACTCATTGTCATCTTAGCATGGTGTAAAGGAATCCCATTACCTTTCTGCAATAAAAATCTTAGTCAGGGACAAATGGTTTCCCCCTGCAGTTTAAACAAGATGGAAAGAAATGGCTGGTTCCTACTCTAATGTGTGCTTGGGGAGCCGGCAATCAAAATGGAACTTCAGATACTGACGACGGCACGAACCGTGTGCCAATGGTACTGCACATGCGCTGTCTTGTCGTAAATTCCCTATCCAGTGTGGCAAACTGGGGCCCAGAGGCTGCTGTGATGGCCCAGCAGTTGCTAAGCCTCGTGAAGGTGGCCTTCTGCTGTCATAAACCACAAAGCAGGACTTGGTACCAGTCCAGAGAGCGAGGATTAAATACCATCCTTGAGCTGGTCTTCTGTGCATCTACATGAGAGGGACCTTCAGAATGAAGGAGCCCAGGAAGGACAGATGTCTGGGAACCAAAACATGCTATGAAATTTATCTTCCGTTGCCCTGTTACCTATCAGTAAGAAGTGAGGGGAATTAAAGAAAAAATTTATTCAGCTGACCAGGGCTTTTGAGCACATGGTGACTTGTGAACTTTATATACAGGTTTCCTAATTTTTCTAGCTAAGCACTTTCCTAGGAACAGAAAGAGCCCAAATGCTATAGCTCTATGCTCAAAAGAAAGTAGTTTTTTAAAAAAAATTCAATTTTCAAGCTTAAACAAACTTTATAGGCTGCATATATTTTACAAAATAACTAAAGTTTAATGTAGTTGAAATGAAAGAAAAACCATAAGATTCAAGTTTTGTTATTATTTAATGAAAATCTTAAGAAAAATGATGTTGACCTAAGATTTTTTGATAATGCAGCACTGAGGAAGTCATGGCTTTTTCTCATATGGGTTAAGGGAGAAGGCTAGGGAGTTATTCCCAGAGTGAATTCAGTGTTCACCTGAGAGAGAAGCTTGTTCCCCCCTCCCCCCATCACAACTTCTGGATACGGGATTTTTCACATGTTAAAACATGAAGCGATGTTATCTCTACCCAGCACCAATACACTCATCAATTCAGACAAAACATCGAAAATAAAAGTCAAGGGGATTGTTTCATCCCTACAGACAAATTAACCAGCTTATGAAATTTTTCATATTAGCTAGTGGCAGGTATGGTGTCCTATGTTTGGATAGTCAATAGGTTTTCTGATGATCATGATGTCACCTAGTGTACCCTTCTATCCCTCTTGGCTTCTTCCCCAAAGAGAAAGCTTTTCTGACACTCAGCATCTGGCAGATTGCTTTCCAGTTCCAGATTCAGGACACAACATGTCTTGCTTCGAATTCCACTGAGTATCCAAATGGCCCCTTCAGCATGTGTGCATTTCTCTTCTACTAAAAATTTAATCCAGATGCTGAAAGTATTTTGGCTAACTTAATGCCCTGATTAATTTTGGATTAATCAGAAAATTCCTTTTGTTTCAATATGTGTGTGTTAAAAACATTGCTAAACTCTGTTAGTTCACATTCTTGCTTAAGGACCAAGACTTACAAAAGTTCTGCGACAGAAATTGTCCGTCCTTCCTTCCTCCTTCCTTCCTTCCTTCCTTCCTTTTTCCTTCCTCCCTTCCTTCCTTCCTTCCTTCCTTCCTCCCTTCCTCCCTTCCTCCCTTCCTCCTTCCCCCTTCCCTTCCCTTCCCTTCCCTTCCCTTCCCTTCCCTTCCCTTCCCTTCCCTTCCCTTCCCTTCCCTTCTCCTCTTCTCTTCTCTTCTCTTCTCTTCTCTTCTCTTCTCTTCTCTTCTCTTCTCTTCTCTTCTCTTCTTTCCCTTTTTTCCTTTTTCTTTTTTCTTTTTTGTATCCTGGAAGTAGAAAACTCCAGTTTAGGCTTCAGCAGGGTAACTCCTTTTCTGAAGTTCTATTTTTGAAGTCAGGGTGCTGTCCAGTGCTGAAATTTTGAATGCCAGCACTCAAGACTTCATTCAGTTCTAAATATAATCTAAAGTTTATTAATTCAATTTTCCCACTTCAACATCAGCACTACAGTCTGGCCATCTTTTTGTCCTTGTCTCTTCTGGATCTATTTATGCAGTGACCTGCCTGAAATAATGTCTATAAAGAAAAATCAAGTCAGACAAATTTGGCCTTTGGAGTTTTGTTTTTGTTGTGTGTGTGTGTGTGTGTGTGTGTGTGTGTGTGTGTGTGTGTGTGTTGTGTGTTTGCCTCTGTATCCTCTCCATAAACCTAGGCTTAGGTTTATCAGGCCATGTGTAAATTAGAGAGTGAAGTTTTCTGAAGGTCATGCGATAAAGATTATTCTAACTAATTTAAATGAAAAACAAATAAATGGGGAAGACATTAGTCTGGAAGTAAGAAAGTTAATTTCTTGTCCCACCTACTGATTAGGCTCTGGATTCAGAGCAAGTTATTTCACTTTAACCTCTAAGTATCCTGATTTATAAAAAGGAAGGGGTTTATGATATCTTTAAGATTCTTTTTTGCTCTACTCTTTAACAAACCTATGAATTTCTTCAGCAGTATTCAGTCAACTGGGAAAATATTGATTGTTGATCAAGACACATTTCTAGGAATCTTTTAAAATCTTTTTAAACCAGCATTTTATTTGACATAGAAATACATTATTGATTTTTATTCCTCTCTTATAATCTTACATCAACCAGTGGCATCTTGCCAAGTAAACTTTATGGGGAATAACTACACAAATCTTAATGATCAGAGAGATAATTTTCCTATAAAGTAAAAGTTGGATCATTTTATCCTTCATATTTGAAACATCCTACAAATTTGAAAAAAGCTTAATTACACTTCAAAGGAGCTTGTTTGGCATACTCCACTGAGTGCCAACCTGAGTATCTGAAATCTTTTATACCCCAATCTGCCATCAGAATTTGGAAGATTCAATAGACAAATGGAAGCTCCACTTTTAAGCTAATGATGAGCACAAATTACTAGAAATTACTCTGGAGCAAAGATATAAATTATTATTTTTTAGTCCAACCTGAAAAGTGGTTCAGAAAAACCATAAATCAGAAGAAAATAAGAAATAGCATTATTATACACTTGGTGCATATAATGATTCAGTACCATGACTATCATATTCCTTGGAAAAAATAATTTTTAGAATTATTTTTATCTTCTGTATTCCTGGATCTGAACCTAATTCAGATCCAGATCTGAATTATTATTAGTTAACATTAACTAATTACTAGCTATTATTAATTAACTGACCTATTATTAGTTAAGTTGCAATAATAAAGACAGCAAGAGAATCTCTACAGTACATAGAGGAATAATGAGTAAATGCACAAAAGCTCAAGTCTTTGCAGTCATTACAATTTTTCTGGTTAGCATGTAAAGTCTTTTTTTTTGTTTTAATCCCCAAATTTAATGGTGTTTTCCAGTGCAGTTATGTTCAAAATGTCACACAATAATTTATTGTCCAGAATTCAACATCATACTCTTCCTAAGGATATTAACTTTTTTTCAGAGAAGACTCCTGAAAATAAAATCTTACTCCAATCCTCAGATTCACACACACACACACACACACACACACACACACACACACACACACACACGGAGTTATTCCACCCTTCCACATTTGGGTAATGATGACATTTACCTTAACAAAGATAGTACTAGAGCATAATTTCAAGTCACCCCAACAAGCAGGGGCAAGGACAAATAACCATGAAATGTTTTTCAGGTGACTTTAATTTATATTCAGCTTTCTTTTTTAGAATACCACATCCTCTCATTTCATTTCGCAATTCCCTTAGTATATTCTAAAATGAAAAGGTGTGCCAATCTCCTTATTCCATTAATAGATATTTCTTCATTTAGATGTCTGCCTGTTTCTTTCCTCGTCCTCAACACCATCTTTTATATAAAAGTAGGTCACAGAAAATTGTTAATGTCGAGCCATTCAAGAACTATTAAATCTCCTTCCTGAGCGTATAAAGCACTATCTGGCAATATCAGGAAGCAATCTCAGATGGACCACATCAGCATTTCTAGTGTACTTCTCTAAGGAAATGTCTCTGTTGGAAGAAAATGGGTAATTTTAAATATTTGTACTTGCTTTCAATGGCTTAAAAATCCCACATATTTAGGGTCAGAAAATCAAACAAAAGCAAAACTGTATTATATTACATGTTCTCTGACTCATAATTTTGTAAACTACTCTTTGAAAACCCTTCGGACTAAGAGCACTGTGAGGAAGCACAGTAAGCAATGAGCTTGGAGTCAGAAAATTTGGGTTTGATACCTGGTCTGCCACCAACGAGCTGTGGCAGACCACACACTCTCTACTCGCTGCACTTTTCTCTCTGCAAAATGTAGATTTAATCTAGAAGATCCTTTAGGTCCTCAATGGTTCTGTGACATTTCTGCAATTCTCACAATTTCTGCAGTTCATTCAGTTTATACACATTTATCGAATTCTGAGCTTGTGCCAGGCCCAGTTCCAGGGATGAGAGAAACAACAGATGAAAAGGTAGAACTCCGATCACTCAAGAGCCCAGCGGGCACACGAACAGGGGACATTCTGAGTGGCTGCACCTGCACAGTATTTTCATCATACTCAGCTCCACCCCTCCCTTCACCTTCTTACTACACACACGTCCCTCCATCTACACACACGTAAACCAAACTCACTCAAGCACTTTCTGTACTACAAAGATAGCTATTCACCTAATTCAGTGAATCAATATCCACTGTATTCTGATTCACACGGGTAAAATGCATCTTTTTCAGTGGCTGGATTCTCCACTGTGACCTGCCTATTAGAAATGGGAATGGGAAGCTGAAAACCCTTCATCATGACAATAGAAAAGAAAGTAATTTAAAAATTACATACAGCTGTATGTTGAACAGGAAAGGCATTTCAGTTGTGACGAACTGGAAGACTGTAACCATCTTGCACTAAAATATCCTCTCTATTAGTTTTTTTTTTCCCTCGCTTTTTGTTCATTAGTTTCTCATAGTGTCTGGAAACCAACTATCAGCTATTTATTGTGTTGGCTTAAATTATTAGCCCCTATTCAAAGGTAAATCTTCATGGTATATAGATTATATGCTCTGTCTTTTTCAGTCATTAACTGCTTGATGTGGTGTGAATTAACTTACCTGTTTCTATTAAGTGTAGCTGACATTGTCCAAACACCCCGGGTATAGGTGGGGACTGTGGGTGCTGACCTTGGCAGGGGTTCTGGGAGGGGCCTGGACCTAGGACTCCACAGCCAAGGGCTGTGGAGAATGTGGCCAAGAGAAAACTGGAGGTGAAATCTAGAAGCAAAGTCACGGCCAGGATTCAAGAATACACTCCTAACAAAACATTAATCCAGAAAGACTGGGCAGGCAGGAAAACAGAAATCATGGGACTGGGAAAAAGGCCAGAAACAATAAACCCTAACACAGAGTAAGCAGGTTCAGAATGGAGGTTGGATATGACATTTAAGAAATTTCTTGAGACACTGGAATATAAGTCATAGGAAATTTTTATCGAAAGCTATAAAGAGGGCTAGATCCAGAAAGCAATGTGACATAGGGGGAATAAATTAAAATTAAGAAAGGGAAAGAAATTGGCCCGAATTTTATGAGACTGTCTTGAAGGTGAGTTAGAAAACAATTTTCATGGCTTTGGGCTCTTCTGGGGAAGATGAAAGGAAGAAACACATCGGCAAAGTCTTGCTTTTAGCCGTCAGCTGGTTTAGTGCCAAAATCATACTGCCTCCCGTTGAGAAGTGCGAGGAACACCAGACAACTCCATTTCCTTTGATCTCATTTCTTACCAATGCTAGATCTTTGCCTTCCACACAGGTCCCAGGGGAAACAGTCAGGCGGGGCATGGAGTTTAGAGATCAACACAGGAACTGAGTTAGTAAAATGTTTTCTTCCAACTCATTTACCCCACTGTCTGAGAAGCAGCTAAGTCGAAACTTGCCCAGTGCTGGAGCCTTGCTGGGTTCTTCCAGACCCCACCTCTTTAAATGGCAGTGCTGTTTGTGTCCTGGCTTCTAGAAAAAAAAATGTTCCATTAGAGCAGAAATCCTTCTGTCTGATCTAGTGAGTCCCCTTTGCCAATTAGAATCTGGAGCATAATAAGTGCTTAGTACATATTTGTTGAATAAATTAATGAAAGGATCAATTAATCACCCCTAGGTAATTTTACAGATCAACCACCCGATTTTCTTTGATCTACAATAAATAACCACCTGATTCTCTCCAAATGTAACTTGTCCTGATGTCGCTTTGCCTACATTAATTAGATTCAAGTCCAGGACAAAGGGATTTGTTTCATGAAACCTCTTTGGGGCTAAAAAAAAAAAAAAAGCAACACACATCTAGTTCCAAGGCCTTTTAGTGTGAACCAGAGGCCTTCTCTGCTAGAGGAAAATTTCTTCCTCCACCCCCCGCCCCCGCCTTTCATAAGCATACTGCTTCTAGAATCAATCTCTGTTCATGCCCCCTTTCTATCTTAGAATGCAGTTTTAGAAAGGTAGAAAAGATAAGGAAACAAAGGTCTGAAAAGAAAGGAGTTTTGCTTTGTATTTTAACTGCTCAGATAGAATTAGGCACTTCAGATTAAACTCTGTGCTTGGAAATTTGAGTTCATTGTGTTCCTTAAAGCTGAAGAGACCCAAAAGGGAATCGTGAAACACAGGGCTAGTAAAAATAGGCTACAGAGGAAACGAGATACAAGCACGTCGTTTTCTCTGAAAGATGTTCCTTGGGGACAGACACGGGTGTTTTCTAATATAACTTAGAAAGATTCCAATAAAAATGTTTTCAAACTGTTTTAAAGTTTGGAAGTGTACAGTGTTAAATTCTCAGCCATCCTGGAAAACTCACAATTCAGACCATGCTCATCCCCAGGGGTTGCTGACAGAGGCGAGCACCCCACCTGACTCTAGTGATCTCTCCTCTTTCTTTTCACGTAATCATTAACCACACTACAGAGAGCGCTGCAGAGGGGAAGAACACAGAGCCCTCATTATGTAGAAACTGTGTAGCTCTAGTGAATTGAAACCAGAATTCCCAGAGCTCTAGTTCTGTGCTCGTTGGGGCTGGTTTCCAGGCATTACAGGATAGGAGCAGGTGTGAAACGCCGGTTCACCTGCAATAGACTGTCTATGCGATAGTGATTCCTCCAATGCTTCCTCCCCCACCCCCCAACAGAGCATGCTTTTGTTGTTTAAGCCACTCAGCCTGTGGAACTTTGTTATGGCCTAGCAAACTGATGTCATCCACTAACTGGCTTTTATTGTCTTCTGGCTTTATTGAAATATAATTGACAATTCGTCATTTGTATTTACATTGTACAATTCAATGAGTATTTTAAAATTATAGTTGGCATACAATAATATATTAGTTTCAGTTGTACAGCATAGTGATTTGAGCTCTGTGTAACTCACAAAGTGATTGCCTCACTAAATTAGTACCCCGCTGCCCCTACATATTTGTTACATTGTTAACTGTATTCCTTATGCTACACTTTATAGCTCCATGTCTATTGTGTGACTATCCACTTGTACTTCTTAATGCCTTTGTCCCTTTTCACTGTTTCCCCAACTCCCATCCCTTCTAGTAGCTTTCAAAATATTCTCTGTATCTGTGTTTGTTTTCATTTGTTGCTGTTGTTGTTGTTTATTTTATTCTTTAGATTCCATATATATGTTTGTTTTTCTCTATCTGACTTACTTTATTCAAGTCCATTTGCCCTGCAAAGCTTCTTGTGAGAAAGCAGCTGCCAGTCTTATGGGTGCTCCCTTGTAGATAACTAACTACTTTTCTCTTGCTGCTTTTAAGATTCTCTGTATTTAACCCTTTGGCATTTTAATTATAATGTGTCTTGGTGTGGCCCTTTGGGTTCATCTTTTTTGTGACTCTCTGAGCTTCCTGGGGTTGTATGTTTACTTCTTTCACCAGGTTAGGGAAGTTTTCCATCATTATTTCTTCAAATGGTTCTTCACATCTTGTTCTCCTTCAGGCATCCATATGGCATAGTTTTTTACATTAATTTTGTCCCAGTGTTCCTTAAATTATTGTATGTATTGGCTTTTTTTTTCTTGCTGTTCTGATTAGGTGTCCTTGGCTTCCCCATCCTCTATATCAGTGGTTTGAGCCACTTCTTTATTCACTTTCTGTTGATTCCCTGTAATACACTCTTCATCTCTGATAATGTGTTTTTCATTTCTGACTGATTCCCTTTTACAATTTCAGTTTTCGTTTTTATGTTTTTTATCTCTTTGTTAAAGTTCTCACTGAATTCCTCTACACTTCCCCTAAGTTCATTGAGCATCTTCATAAGCAGTGTTTTGAACTCCACATCTGTTATATTGCTTGACCCCATTATTCCTGGATCTCTGTTCTACTCTTTCCTATGGTTTCTGCTTATTTATCTTCCCATTTTGGCTGCCTTTCTGTGTCTGTTTCTATGTACTAAGTAAAGATTTTGAGCCCAGTCTTATTAGCATGACTTTGTATAGTGGCACAGTTCTGAGAGGAATGCGTCTGCAGGCCAAGTTTAGCCCCAGCCTGTCCCTCTGGGGCCACCTGTTACGATTCAGCAAGTAATCCACATCTGTGCTTACAGTTGCCTCTAGAGGCCACGCCAAAAACTGCAGTTAGTTGCCACCAGTGTGGGATCTTGGAGCTGCTCAGCTAGGGGCACAGGACCCGCCAATGACACTGCCTTTGTGGACCTCTCTCCCCTCTGAGTAAATGTGCTTTCACTTTGGACAACTCACAGCTTCAGTGGTCTTTGGGGGATTGGCCTCAGGCGACTGGAATTCACGCACGTGGAGAACTGAGAATTTTCTTCCCCAGCCCATGCTCTGTCATTTACAAGTTGGTTACTTAGGACTACAGGTGACCTCTCTGACCATGGAACAGGATGGAGAGACCCTGGGACAGAGGCTTCACAAGGAAATAACAAGTACTCTGGTTACCCACCCAAATATGGTGACAGTCCAAGGAAGGGAAATGCAAGTTATCATTTCCTTTGACAACTATATGCTCAAAAAAGGGAATCTTTCAGCAGAGAAAATTTATATATTAATAGAACTTCGATTTCTGCCACAAGAACAGTTAGTCTAAAGTATCTCTTTTTTTTTCCCAGAGATTTCAGAGATTTAAAGACATTGAGGAAAATGCAGACTATGCACTGACAGATCTTTTTCTCAACTGACTTAAAAAAAAAACGAGGGGAGACTTGGGTCCCCCTTTATGTCTGATAGGACGGTAGCTCCTCTGTCCCAGCGGCAACTCTGGCAAAGGCTGTGTGTTTTGCAGCTGCTCCCTGCTGCCGTGATGAGGCTATGTGCTATCTATAAATGTTGGGTTCGTTCTGCTGAAGGCTGAGCAGTTATCTTCAATTCAGTCACTTCTCTGTCATCAAAACCTTTCAGTTTCCTTATCTCTAAAATAAACCATTATGGCTATTTTCTATTTTGGAGGTAGAAGGAGGGAAGATGGTTTATCTCTGTTTATTTAAAGATTTATATGCTGTGTACTTCCAGAAGGACCTGAGGCCAGCTCATAGTTTTGACAGGTAGCACAAAGGCGCAAAAGGACATTTAAACATGGAGCGAAAGTTGTCCATGGGGAGAGAAAGAAAAGAGTTGGTGCTAATAGATACCACAGCCAAACAAATTTCCACGCTTGGGAAGTTCTTACCTCTTCTAACTTTTCTAGCCACTGAAAATAAAAGAGAAACATGTCATGGTTACCTGGCTTTGGTTTTATAACATCATAGAGCTTGTGAATTTCTCTTAAGAAATACAGTTATTCTTGAAACAACAGAGCCCCTTCTGGAAACAATGCTTCCCTCTGTCCAACTTACCTATATCCAGTGGATCCTAGAGTCTCAGAATCACCTCTGCAGTGAGAGCTGAGGAGGAGGAGACAGGGCTATACCCCTCCTCCCATTTACTGACCTAGAAGAGCCTGGTCAACCAGGGAGAGGGGAAGAAAATCTCAGCCCTCCAATGTGGTCACCAGGTCTCTGAGGAAGACACTGTCTCTAGGCATCAAAAGGGTCAGCAGACCATGCCAAGATAAGAAGAGGGGCTGGCAGAGGTATAATGGAAGATAAACACCAAAATGCAAAGGTAGGCTTATTGTATATTTTCTAACTCTGTTAACAAAGTTTCTGACAACGAAGTGCATCATTAAAACCTACCTTCTCCACTGGCTGATGTGTTACCAGAAGCATTATATGCCTCTTGGAATGGCTGCCACAGTGATTCCCCATTCTGCAGGGCAGCCCCTTCTCAGCTGTGGGACTCTAACAGCTTCTCAGTATGCCCTAGTCCAAAGCAGACAAGGCTGGTTGACCATATTTCCTTTCTTGTGAATTTGAAATGTGGAATGAAGAATCATGATGTTGTGCTGATGGCACTACTTCGGGGGGGGGGGGAAGAGGTCTGTGACTCTTGCTCCTACTCACCTGGCACTCCCACAGGACCATCCCTGCCATGGACACAGCTTGGTGATCTTTTCGTGGGTTCTGTGGGCTGCACCAAAGCCTTTCAAATTTTCCTCACTCTTTTCCTTTTCCTTCAGTTGGCCAGAATTTATTTCTATTTCTTAACTTATGATACACATATGAATCCTTGCACAAGATTCTTTCGAATGACAGTAAGTGGTATGAGAGAAAAAAATTAGCCCATGATTATGAGTAAGAAGTGCAGTCATATACAACAAAATCAGAAAGGACAGAATGAAAATGGAGGGTAGATGGTACATGGCATTAATCAGTCATGGCTCTAAAGTGAAACAGGTGCTGTCACAGGTTGGGGGTCCATGTTCAGGGTCACTCACCTGCCTGTCTGTCTCTGCCGGTGTCCAGCAGCATGCCAGGAACTATTTCTCAAAAGGCACAGATGGCAGAGCTGTGCTCTGGAATGTCAAGGGCCCGCATTGTGAGTCTGCTTCCGAGGCTGGCCACCAACTCCCCACAGCACTTTTTTTCCTGCCCTGATATCAGGGCAGGCATACACACACACAACACACACACACACACACCACAACACACACACACCCATCATCATGGACCACTGGGAGCACAGTCTAGATTCTGTCAGAGCTCTTTTGTGCCCAGAGCTCTGCATTCAAAGCTGTCAGACTTTGGATCACCCAGTGTGGTATGGATTGTGCTGTTTTTAGAATAAAAGAAGAGGTCCACCAGGTATGACACCCATTTCTTCTTGATAAGAGGTACAGGATTCAATTATTTGTCTTTGAGTTTAGAGCTCAACATGCCTAGGACCCTTAGGCACCTACAATACAACAGATGTGACCATTCTCTGAATCTTCAGAGGACTTCTCTTCTACTCTCTGGAGTACGTGCATCTTACCACGAACTCCAGCATGTTAGCTACCTCTTATTCATCAGACTGATTTTCACAGTTCTTTTGATATAGTAGATGTCCAGGTGATCAAGAAGATATCTTTGGATACTGGCAGAGGGCAAGAGGGTTAACCCAGTCATGCTGCAAGCTGTAAATATGCATACTGTTGTCTGTTCCATTAGACTCGAAACTGTTTCTGATCCCCTCTTATATTTAGGATAGAAATGAATGCATTGGTTAAATCAACAGTCACAGATGAAAGACCTAAGTCCACATTAATCTGCTCTAGCAGAGATACCACAGCTAGCAGAGCAGCTGGGATTGAGCTACAACTGAGTCGAGTTTGCAGGATCTATCTAGTTTCCGCAGGGCCAGATTGAGGAATTGAACAGAGATATATGAGGGCCACCATCCCTGCTTTTTGGTCCTAACCTTTCCCCCTCCCACCCCCACCCAGGAGGCCATACTGGTTTTGATTTACTTTCTTAGCCAGGGGCAGTAGTTTCAATGGCTTCCACATGGCTTTTGCCTCTAAGAAAGCACTTAGTGCAGATCCCATTAGGCCTGAGGTGGCTTGGGGGACCCGAAGCCAGAGGTGTCCATCAAAATATTACCACGTTGGGTCGATACGGTGACTTGTGTCATCCAGTCACCAGATGCAGGCTGCCCTGGGAACGGATAACCTCAGGTGAGGCAGGTCCCTGTGGCTGAGCAGACCCTGCAACAGCTGGAGGCTGTCCGTTGACCATGCTGCCCACAGCGAGCTGGGCAAAGCAGTTACCTGCTGCCTGATGTGCATGAGCCAAGCTGCTCTGGAATCCCAGTGTCCCTTTGTGATGGGGTCAGGGGCTCCCTGGCTATGGGGGCTCCACAGCAGACGGTCATTTATAAATCTCATTCCAAACAACTGCTAAAACTGTTGTAATCAGCACAGAAGCAGCAGCTCCCATTTCCAGGCGCTGTGCGTGAGATATCTCATTTGATCCCCACCAAGCCCGATGGTGTGAGGACCCTCATTCTCTCCATTCTACACATGGGGACAGGGAGGCTCACAAAGTGGAAATTATTTACTCGGGGTCACAGCGAATGCTGGTAGAGCTGGGACACCTCTCCTCTTGTGCTTTTGTAGTAGCCTACAAAATAATTAATGTTTACCTACGAAGCCAAAAATAAATGAGCAAATTCATGTTGACGTAAGAAATAACTTTGCCGTGCTTTGTATTTTCTTGTTAATTAATAAGTGCAGAACGAGTTCGGCTTTATCATTTTCATTATCAGCTAATTATTCTTCATACTTTCATATTTCAGAATGGCTCTGAATCTTTTCTTATTATCATTATTTAATTAGGAACCATGCCCCAGTTTCTATCCTTCAGTAAACGTTGGAATAGTGTCTGTAGAATGCATGTATGTGTGAGAGAATGATAAGGCAGTCTCTTATTCTAAAAATACATTCAAGCAGGAAAAATAGGCTGTACATTTTTTTTTTTCCTAAAGAAGCTCAGAATGGCATCTCAGCTCATTAATTCTAGAAACATTCCTATGAAGATGGCTACCAAGGAGCTTTCCTATGTTTCGGAATGAAGGGGAAAGATGTGAATACAAAAAAAAGAGAACTCAAAACTTTAGGAAGAGCCATCTTATTAGAAAGGAAGTGTGCGCCGGTGAAGAAATGAAAATCAGATCTTAATTCTTAGTTATATTTGAGAAAGGATTTCTCCCTTTGGGGCTGGTGGGAAAGGGCATGAAAAGGTATTTTTAGAAATAACTTGCTTTTAATCTAGAAAGGAGAATTTGTAGATATGTGAGTATTCATTACATTGTTATTCCTACTTTCCTATAATTTTTCAAGCTTTTAAATTGAAAAAAAAACTTTTAGAGAAATCTGAAAAGGAGGAAATTAAATATTTTTTTTCTGCACAAAGATGTCTCTTCTTAAAGGAAAATATTTCAGAATCAATTTATAAAAATAACCATCCCAGCTTTTTTCTTTCTCTACTATCTTCCAAATTTGAAAAACAAACAATGAACAGCAATATTTCAAAACAGAATAATAAACTTAAGAAAACCTTGACCTGATTGTCTTGTTGTCTTTTTAAGTGGTTCCTTCTTTTTTGGGGAGATGGGGGGAGGTGGTGGAGGAAAACTCACATTTTTATATTAAATTTCCCTTAATTGTTAAGTTTACATGAAGTTATGAAGAATGATTCAGAGGGATCCCTGTACCCATCACCCAGTTTTCTCTAGTGGCGGGAAACATTTTGCAATATTACAGTACAATATCACAAAGCATTTGACGTCAATACAATCCTCTGATCTTATTTTCATTGTGAAAATATATTTTTGGATCATAATCCTAGATCAAAGCAGATATCCCAATATAGATCTCATTCATTATTAGAATTAAATGATCAATATGTGAATTGAACTGCCGCCATGTGGAAGGACTAAAATTTTCAAAACGGTGTTCAGACATAGTTCAAATTTGGGACTTAACATGAACTGGGGACCAGTTTCACTGTTGGACATTTGTTCCCGTTATTTCAGTTCTTGAATCTTCAGGAAAGTGTTCTGAAATCTTGATTGCATATCTGCCTGAATCTGAACTTGTTGTGGCCATAACACCTTACTATTCACAGTTGTCTGTAATTCCAGGAGGAGAAAGAGAAGAAAACTCTCTTAGTGAAAATGGAAGCAAACTCTATTTTGTGCTGTTACCTAAACTATACTCAGACGTCAATGCTAAAAACAAATTCCTCCTTAATATGACTGATAAATGATTGACAACAGAGCAGTGGGGGACGGTGTGTGTTCAGGTGGTGTGCGAAAGCCCACCGGCTTCAAATTCACATTTAGTGAATCTGTAGCTCTATTATTTATCAGTGGTGTGGCTTGGGTAAGTCACTTAATCCTTCAGTGCCTGACTTTTCTTATCTGCATTATGGAGATAAGAAAACCTAGCTCCCAGAATTTTCTTAGAACTAAGTGAGATGCTTTAGCCATTATTCCTGGCCTAGGGTAGCAGCCATCAGCAAAACCCTCCCACGCGCCTTGCCCTTCGCCAATCAACGGGCTTAACAAGGAAGCTTTGTCTACCTGGGGAGGCTGGTGTTTCAGGTGGTTTTTAGGTGCAGCATCTTTCACAGGAGCCCTTCTCTGTGAATAGGCCAGGGCGGGTTCATTCTTGTAGGTCTATGACTGGTTTTACGGTCTGTTAAAAACAAAATTCTGTCGCATACAGTTGAGGGTCTAATTGGCCTATGAAATGATTCACGAATTGGACAGAGTCCATCCAGCAATGAGAAGGGCGCTTCTCAGCAGTGGGACCACACAGAAGGTGTTTATGGGCAGAAACAGGGCAGGGCTGGAAATTTTGTAGGAAAAGAAAGGATTGTTTCAGTGCAGGACATTTCTGGGGGAAAGGGAACAACAGGTTTTGTCACACAGATTATCTCACTAATACTAGTTAGGAAACTCCAGATTGACTGTGTAAAGGCCACATTCTTGGGAGAGGTTGAATACTACAGTCAAGTTTGGTTCGCTGTCATGGAGGCAAATGACTCTAATTTGGACCTGTTATTTCTCTTTTTTAAACAGGTCACAACCAGGGTGTCCCTCTTCCTCAAGGGTGGAATTGGAAGAAACAAGTACACACCATGAGCTGACTCCTAATAAGCCTCTAGATTGTTTGGCACTGGCCTATTTATTTTCTCTGATGTGATGGTGCCTGCAGCAGCTGTAATGAGGCTTCCAGCCCTCCAGACTCTGGAGCTATGGCAGGTAAAATATAATGATACTAATACTAATACTAATACTAATACTAATACTAATACTAATAAAACGATGGGGTAGGGAGAGGCAGGTGAGACCAAGGACTGAGGAGGGAGAGGGACATTCAGAGAGCATGAAAGGAAAAGGGAACAATCTACCAATGAGACTGGAGGCCGCTTTCACAGGGTTAGACTCGATATAGAGTGGATATTCCTCTGACAGCATTTTTCATATCCTGCAGGAGCAAGGTTGGCCATGAGCAGAATTAGGAAGAGAGTAAGCCCCAGTATCCAAAGGGAGGGGAAAACGACAAATTGTACGTATGGCTGACAGGCTCAGAAACACTCCTGGAGGAAGGGAGTGTTACAACTTCGGTAAAATGCTGCCGTGTTAGACCCTTCCTGGTTACGAGTGGCCTGTGCACGCAATAGAAAGGAGAAAAAGCAACTTCCTCTAAAGCAGATTCTCCTCAAACGGCTCCAGTCTCTCCTCACTGCCTCGCAAGTTGAGCACAAGAGGCTACAGCTCTTCTTCCTGCTGGGCTCCTCACCCCGAGGCCACGTCCTTTTCTTCCCAGAATGAACAGATCCAGAACCGAGCAGAATAGAGCAGCACGTGAAGTCTTACTTCGGCTCTCTTCCTCCATCTTTCCCCCTCTCAAAGGGCAGGGATATGTCAAAGCCATGAAGTTTCTCATGTGACTCTTGACTCAGCACCTTTTCTTTTCTGCCTCAGTGCTGACGTCGGCCATGCCTCTGCGAGTCCCTTACTCCCAGCTCGGTCTGTTCCTCGAGTGACCCTGGTGGCCTGTGCAGCACCAAGAACTGTGCATGTTTGCAGCTCACTCAGCATCCCTCGCTGAGCTCCCGCTAGACACAAAGCACTGTGCTAGGCACAGACGGGGCATTTTAAGGTGCAGGATAGACAAAAAATAATCTTAACATAGATAATGAGAAGAGGATTAAAGCTAGTGCTTTGGGCTTATAGAAGCAAGTACAGACCACTTCATGGGAAACAGCGAAGTTCCATGCAGGAAGCTATGTTGTAGAATAAGGACTCGGAGAAACAGTCTCCCACAAAGAGGCAACCATATGGACCTAGCATAGAAATGACAACGCTCAGGAGATGAGTGGGAAAGAAGGAGCAGCCCCACTCATCTAAGGTGTACGGAGCTCGAAGGGGGAGAAACAGGAGGGGTACAGCATGCATTTTACTTCTTGATTTACATTGTACATCTTGGCCTCTGTTTTCTACATCTTCGAAGGAATACATTAGGCAGTTCGTCCCATGGAAATTTGAAGCTACTTTCCCCTTTATCTAAACAGTGTCACTTTCATAGAGTCTAATTTGGTTGTCTTCTCCAAAAGAAATGACAACCGTGGAAGTGACCGGTGAGCTTCGTAAGGGTACTGTATGACTCTCCCTCTCTCAATGGACTTGGCCTAATTTGATTTAGCACTCTTTTCTCTGGTCATTCTCCAGGTCTGCTGGAGTGCATTGACTCCTTTAGAGGAGATAATGCAATGTGCAGGGCTGTCCTCCAGAATGAGGAATTCATTAATGGCCACCACAACCGAGAGCAGAAGACCACCCAGTCATAGGAGGAGCGATGGTGCAAGCTGACCAGTAGAAACATTCAGCAAACACGAGGATGGAATGCCGTTGGACATGAGAGCCAGCTGGGTGCTGGAAGAACCGAGGTCCTGCACCATGGTGAGGCTTCCCCAGTCAAGGGAAAACTGCTGGTCCAGGGTCTGCAGTTGGTGACAGGAGCTGGGAAGGCGATAAGAAAATGGAAAACAATAGAAACAGCTGCCTGAGAAATGATAGGAACTAAAAGGGTAATTTAATATGTGATACGTGAGTGGGCCGCAGATACGCAAGCATCTAATTGACTAAGAGAAAAATATGGTTTGTGTTTATTATCCTATGGAAATCAAGAAGAATGGAATCTTTTACAGCATAAAATAAAGTTAAAAGAATCTACTCGTAGTACATTAATTCCATTTCTTTCTATGGAAAGACATAGAAACTAGCCAGACTCTTTCCAGATATTCATCTATTGGGTATTTGTTAAATATTAATAAAAGTGCAACTTATTTTTTTTCTAGAGAAAGATAAGAGGAATGCTGACAGTTTTTTTTTTTTAAATGCTTTCCTATAGTAAGAATGGTGGGAACCCATTTGTTTATTCACGCCCCAAGGGTTTACAGAGCCTACGTTTTGTTAGACATTAAAAATATAAAACTAAATAGAAACTATCCCTTCCCTACTCTATAGTGGGAAAACACTTACATAAACAAAAGTTTCTGCAGTACAGAATGTTAAGCAGTGTGATTCAGTTGTACAAGATTCTCTGGTAGCATGAAAAACATTTAATCTGTGGGAGAGAAAATGGTAAGGTGAGGCTGACAGAGGAGGTATCCTAAGCCAAGTGTTAAGTAGTGAGTAGGAATTATCCAAGCAAAGATGAAAAGACAGTAATTCTCAGGCAAAGAGTTACAAAAGATACCCACAATGCTTTTGTGCTAAGCCCGAGAACACGGGGAAGCTGATGAGGCTGGAGGCCCCTGCGTCAACAGGCCTGTGTCTGGCCAGAAGTTCAGGTTTTGCTGAAGGAAATGAGGACCTGAGAAATAACTTTCAAAAAGGTGAGCTTCATGTTCATAATAACTTTAGATCAATCAGATTTATGGAACATGGGGAATGTATGAGAGAAAGTCAAAGCGTACTTGGGAAAACACAGTAGGAAGCAGATTGTGATCCTAACAAGAGATGATGAATTTGGTTCATGGCTGTGAGGACAGAGAGGAGACACACTCATGAGATCTGGAGGAGGCATCCACAGGGAGCAGGTCGAGCATGGAGAGTGGAGGAGAGGGCTCGAAGCTGGGGAAGCAGCTGATGGCCGCCATGCGGTTCATCACGCGTAAGAGATTCTCACTACGACTGTCAGAGGATTTCTCAGAGGAAGTCTGTCAGACCGGAGGGCAGTGGGGATGGAGCAGCTCAAGTACCGAAAGAAGAAAACTGTCAAATCAGAATTCCATATCTGCAAAACTCTGTCTCTCTCTCTCTCTCTCTCTCTCTCTCTCTCTCTCTCTCTCTCTCAAACGAGGGAGAAACTAAGACACTCCCTGTTGAACGAAAGCTGGGGGATGTGACACAGAGCGCCCTGTGATGAAGGCTGTGAGTGCTGGGGGCAGTGAGCGGTCACCACTCGGTGGGACAGAGTCTCTATGTCCAATGACGAACACACTCTGGAGGCAGATGGTGAGGATGTCTGCACGACACTGTGAGTGTACTTAATGCCATTGCATTCAATGATGGTTAAAATGGCACATTTTTTGTCAGGTCGATTTTACCACAATAAAAGAAAAAGAAAAAAAAAAAAACAAAACAAAACTCATGGTGTGGTGTTTATTATCTGCTCTTAAACCCCGATTAGTATATGAGTCAACCAGTTTGATTTTTTTAATTCGAATCAAATAAACATCAGTTCATATTACCATTTAAAAATCTATTAAGGGCTTGAGTTAATCAGCTTATTCCAAAATACTTTAGTGTTTCTTTGTGTGACAAAAAGTCTTATGTGGCAATAAGATGCCACGAAAAGTCATCAAGAAACAAAGCCTTCAACAAGATTACTCTCAACAACCTGCACCCTGCAGGACTTCAATCTCTAAACAGGCCATAGGCTATTTATCTAGCAGTCATACGGTGCCGATAACAAACTACAGCCCAACCGTAAGAGCTACAATGCTGGCCTCTTTGTTGACATGGTTTTTAGAGTCTCCAGTAGAGCTTGTTCTCCTGTTTGCCTCATCGTCAATGCTTTGTACCTTTAGATGCTTTGTACCTTTTAGTTGCATTTGGGCCTCATGCTCCCTCAGTGTATACACATTGTTTTATTAAGATGTGAATATCAACTATTGCATGGCACGGAGCAGTAGGTGCTAAGGTTTAGGCAAGTAAGATGTGTTTTTAGAGGTAGGAACATGGAAGCACAAAAAGCCCGCTGGAGGGCCCTGCGGAAAAGCCATCAGCCGGAAGGGACATGAGAAGATACCAATGGCAAACTTCGCCCGAGAATGCCAAATAAATAACCAGGACTCAGACGCTGGTTCTACTACTTAATGCTGTGAACATGTGCAACACCTTCCACTTTGTGGATAAATAATACCTTCGAGGCCTCACTCTGCGCAACCTCAGATTCCCTGCGATGTCCGCTTTTCCGTGTCCCCGACAGGAATGAATCCATTCTCAAGCCTACTGGAGCTATGCAGCGTTCCCGGGGCTGAGGATTCAGCAGTGAACAGAAGAGAGTTTCCGCTCTCACAATGCTTATAGTCTAGTAGGGAGAAAATGAAAATGGCAGCTAAGCATACAACCTGTTGATGAGTTCAGAGAGGATAAAAGGGATAACGTGATGGAGAAAGACAGGAGCGTAAGCTGAGCAAAGACAAGGCATTGAGCCACAGACGTTCTGAAACGGTTATTGAGGGTCTAGTGGAAGCAGGTACAGACCTAAATTCTTCACGTGAATTAACTCTTTTAATTCATAAAACACACATGCACAGATGCTCTGGGAATCCTCACTTTGCAGGTGGAGAAACTGAAGCTTGTAAGCTAATGCTACTATCCAGCAAGTGGCAGAGGTGGGATTGAACCCAGGTGAGCTGGCAAGCCTAAGCACTTACCCCATGCCACACCAACCCTGAGGGTAGGGCTTCAGATGGAGGGACCCTGAGTCCAGGCTGAGGCCCTGTGATGACGAGGGGTCCTGCCATGTCTCAGGAACAGTCACAGAGTGAAAGAGAGGAGAGTTTACAGAGTGAGGTCAGGAAGGGCCAGGCCGGACTGTGTTGGGTTCTTGGGACTTTGGAGACCGATGCCATTGGAAGAGAAAAGTAACGTGACCTGTCTAAGATTTCCAAAATTTTCTTGGCTGTTGGGTAGAGAAGAATACTTAAGGCGAATGTATTCTGTTTCCCACAGCTGCTATAACAAATTACTAAAAATTAGCAGATTAAGACAACATGAATTTATCCTACAGCTCTGTAGGTTCAAAATCCCACACTAGTCTCATTGGGCTAACGTTGAGGAGTAGACAGTGTTATGCACCTGTAGGAAAGGCTCTGGGAGGGGCCAGTCCATTTTCTTGCCTTTTCTGGCTTCTAGAGGCCTCCTGGGTCACTTAGCTCCCTGTCCCCTTCCTCCATCAGAGACCAGCAATACGGTGAGTAGAGTCTTCACATCTATTGTTCTGCTTCCCCGTCCCACTTTTAAGGACTTCGTGTGATTACATTGGATCCACTCATATAATCTCCCCTCTCAAGGTCCTTAACTTAATCACATCTGCAAGCTCCCTTTTGCTATAAGGTGACATGACTCTAAATATTACAGCAGTGCAGGCAACTGATGCCTGGGTTATTACCGTGAATGTTTATTCTTGAATAATGCGCATTCTGCATTTCACCTATGTTATGTCATTTAAACCTATAACGACAGTTCCGTATAGGTATTACCATCAACTCTGCTTTACAGCCGAAGAAACTGAATTGCAGTTCACCCCAAATCACATGGCTCGTATGCCAGAGAGCCGGTGTCTGTGGCAGGCTAGCTTAACTCCGGATACCATGTACTATATCACTGCAATAACAAAAGCAAGAACAAAAGATCACAATAATTTAAAAGGATTTTTTTTAACCCATTAGGATATTGGAGTTATGAGAGGTCTCGTGCTGGGAGGTGGGAGAGCCTCGAAGTCCAAGGAGTTTATTTTTCAGCAAGGATTTGAAGGGCGATATGAGCGTTCCTGCAAAGAAGTCAGCCTGAATCCCAGCACACAACACGTCCAGACCATTCTGTCATGTTGAAAGCCATTATACTCTGGTAATAGACCACGGAGTTAAAGCTTTCTGGACAGCAAGCCAGACACAAAGGATGGATGGAGAGTGAATATATAAATATATATTTCCCCCTGACCTATTTCTAACAAGCCATTTATCAGTCCTTTCAATAGAAAACTCATTAAGGGTTTTCTTCCCCACAGACCTTTTCCATTTCCTTCTTTCTGCCCAGCCTGCCCTGTCACTCTAATTCACTGCTGTTCAAAGTGTTCAGGCTTTGGAATGAAGTGATACCCGAGTCAGATCAAATAGCGTCTCAATCACTCATTTTCAAAGTCTTCCTAATTAGCCACTTATCTCTCCTCCACAGAAGTGCGCCATTAGTAGGCTTGTTTCTTCTCCCATCCAGTAAGTAACACAGGTGAGGTTGGGGCTGAAGCTTCTGCAGGTGCGTGGCAAAGTGGTGATGTGTGTTATTGTGGAGGACTGGGAGGACGGAGGTGTCTTATTTTGTCCCGTTTGCTTTGTCATAGGCTACGGCTTATGCCGGGGCAGAGCAAAGCGCACCTGAAGCCCTACTGATGCTGTTCTCCTTTTCCATATTTCCACCGAAAAGGAGTTTGAGGTGGGAGGAGAATGAGGTGTGTCCGAATCTCCAGGCAGGATCTCTGTGGTTTGAAGACTCATGATGATTGATTTTGAGAGCCCTTTGCTTTTACTATACAATAGTTATTTTCTTGAAAATTTGAAGCCAACTTGGCTGGATTCAAGAGGAGGGGTTGTCTGAGGATTTCTTTGGATGGAAGAGGGTCCTAATTCGGTGTCCTCCCTCATGTTCTCTTAAGAGAACTACTTGCAAAATTTCCCAGTAACAGCCAGACAGGTTAACACAGTGTCCCCAAACCTAGCACCCAGTGGCCAACCAGAATCAGCCACTCTGTCACCCTGGGTCATAGAAGACACCTCCTTCCCTGGTCACAGAAGATTCTTCTGAAGCTGAAGGTGGGTGGGAATGTCAAAATTCACTACCTTTTCCTCACAGTCACCTTCATAGTGGGAGAGAGTTCAGTCTTCTAAGTTTGACTCAGACCAAACTATAAACAAACCCTTCCAAAGATGTCTGCTTTCAATTCTAAGCAAATGGAGAAAGATAACCTAACAAGAAGCTAGGAGACAGAGAAGCTCGACTTTATGAGTCTTAAGAGGAAACATCACTGAATACAATGGATTGGTTCTGGTTTTCTCTTATCTTGTTCATTGAACTGAAAGAGTGAAAAGAAAAGGTAATTGCTTCTTGGAGGCCTGTGAATGAAAGGACAGAACTATGTTACTTTAGGTCTGGCAGGAGCCAGTAGCAGGTTGCATCTATTAACATATTTAGTTAAAGGAGATTCCTTCCTAGAGGGAGAGCCGGTAGAAAGGTGTTTTAACTATTTTTAATACCTTACTAGTTTCCATGGAGACCAAGGGAAAGCTGCTGCACAGATTTTTTTTTTTTTTAGAAGGCAGAGTGGCATCACTATGCCTGAGGAGGGGCTGCTGCCTGTCTTCCAGCCTCCTTTTTAGTCCGCTTACCCTTCATTACACCCCTCCCAGGGAATGGGCGGCTGTATTGGAAGCTCATCATTCAGACGCCACTGGAGTGGGAGTGGAGTCAGGGCCAGCTATGTAATTTGCAGGACCCAGTGCAGAATAAAAACTCAGGCTCCTTGTTCAGGGAGCAAGGAAAAAGTGTGAAAAATGCTAAAATAGAAAGCTTTATCCTTCCATAATCACTAAACCTGACATGGTGCTTTTATTTGCATTTTAATGTTGCTCTCAGTAAAGCAAAATTAAAAATTTTAAATAATAAGATAAATTCTATTGTTCACCTTTTCATTGTTCATCTTTAGAATGTGCATTTGAAATACAAACATAAGATCACTTAATTAATATAGAATCACAGAAATTATGCGATTTCTATTTCATAACTCATGCATGCATATGTATTTTGTCTTACCAGAACAGCAGATATGCTGCACAAATGAACTCAGCTGTCTTCTTTTTCATCTCTTTATATGTGCTCATTGTACCAACACACCCTGCTGTTAACTTACTGATGAAGAAGAAAGGACTGAAAGGGAAGGGAACTCTGGGTTGCCCTATCTTTTTTCCTTCTAGTCATCATTTCGGTGTAAGTAAGTGGTTGACTAATGCTGGGTAGCAGCACGAGAGAGAAAGGATATGTATGATAGAGTTCCTTAAATGCCATTTCTCTCTCTGTTGGGAACCAGTTGTGGTTGAAAGGAAAGGCATGTCTTTTGTGGCTCTTTGTGCCCCTGTTGACTCAGCCACGACTTCACCCTTACCTGAGCTCATTTTGAATCTCATGAACTTCCGTGCATTGTTGTCCCACTGGAATTCAGTACTCGCGCTGTCCTACCGGCGCGACACGTGAGTGGTGCAGCACAGAAACGGGGTGCACACCGTGCGTGTCTCCTCTGCTCACGGGCATGCCCACTGCCGATCAGACTTCACTTACAAAACACAGATTTGAAGAGAAAACTATCAAGAATTTCAAAATGGCAACGGCAGAGCATTTAACCCTGTAGAGCCCTTACGAGCACAGGGCCTGTGTGATGATGCAAGCGTGGAAACAGTTCCTCCAGTGCTCCATGGAAACAGTTCCTCCAGTGCTCCGTGGAAACAGTTCCTCCAGGGCTCCACATGGGTCAGTTAGGTGTCTCTTGAAGCTCCCGTTTCCTTCTCTGTAAATTGAGGGCAGAGCATTAGCTCTCAGGTGCCATAATGGAAACGTTGTGCTTCTGGACTTAGGATAACCAGGCCCTGAGAACTGGTTTTAGTTGGCCAGCACAGAACCACTACCCAGGTATAGTTTTGAGCAGTTTTGCCAGCTGGACACAAAGCATCCCCATTCGATCCCATGCCAGCTTTGACAAACCTGCTGACATAAGATCTCCAGAATATTTGTTTAAGGGAATAGCTGAATCCCCACATTCTCCACACCCCAACCCCTAACTCACTCCACATCCCCCTACTCTCTCTCCCAGATCGCATTCAATAGGTGCAGTGATATTTTTTAATCTTCAGGTAATTTGAAACACGGTCTTCTAATTAAAAGACTTGCAGCGAGCCATTATTTTTTAAATGCCCATTTTAACCAGAAGCTGACCTCTCATCTAACCAAGGACTGATAATTCAGTTTAGTATGCACAGGGTCTCCATGATTTGTGCAGTGCACAGCACAAAAGGAGGCATATCAGGGTAGGCAAAGGCTCAGTGGTTAGAAATGAGGATAGCTTATTAGTAGGACAGTGAGGAGACTGCCTGCCTCAGAGGGATGTTCAAGGTGAAGGTTTAGCTCGCTGTGGGTCACAAAGAAAATATCAAACCATGCTCTCACCCCAACTAGCCTCTGGTGTTAGCGATCAGAGGCTGAAAGGTGTATGACTTTCAATCAAAACACTTTAAGAGAAGATTCTTCCAGGTACACCTGCTACCAATCTAATTGCTCAATTTCTTTTCCTCTCTTTGATTTACAATGTTGGAAAGCTGTTCTGTTCTTAAACTGACAAGTCGATTCAGGAGAAATTTAAGTTCTTCAGCTGAGCAAAGTCAGTAAAGTGGGTTGTTTGGTTCCTTCATCTAAAGATAAAGGCTGATTGAATGTTTTACTTTGAAATCAACTGTAGAGACCTCATGTGGACACAGCTGAAGATTTGTTCTTTGCTAATGTCCCTTCTCAGCTGGTAGTGCCTCCAGAATACTGAAACTGTTTACAAAAAATCAATATTGAAAATGAAAGAACGGTGATAGGGTAGAATGCATTCCCCTTACACAGCCCCTGATCATAGCAGGAGAGACTTTAAACTGATCGGCACATTAAACAAGACCCATGGTCACCCAGCTTCCCCAGATAATGATTCTTTCTGAAGTCATATGGAGAAACCACTATAAGAATACTTTTTGCCAATTTGGTGATAGAGATCATGTTTGTTCCTAAAATGAAAGAGAGCTCTGTTATCTGCTGAAGTGTGTGTTTATATGAGTTAAGGAAGAGTTGGGTCATAAGAAATTTTACAGATGGGGAAAAAAGAAACCCCACATAAACTCTTTTGTGTGCATTTTTGATGATAAAACTCTTGTAGAAGACAGAAGTCAAATTCATCTGTGAAATCCTATTTATATATACTAATAGCATAGCTTTACCTTTTACATAAAATGGTAGATTCTTTGCACCTCTGTGTTTTTTCCTTGGAGAAGAACAATCAGTAGTTAGTTGTCAAAATTATAACTATAATTTTGCTCCTTCATGCTGTAAGGTTTGACCTTCCTTTACTTATCTGCTGATTTAAAGCTGAAATTTATGGGAAGCAGAAACAATAAAAGGAAGGCTTATTTTTATAGCTTGATTTTCCTGTATTCCCCCAAAGAATGAAAGATATTATTTCAGTAAATTTATACAGTTTGGTTTTAGTATTAAGTATTAAATAAATATTATGAATTTACAAATACTGATTTTGGCAGAACCTTCCACAGTCTCATACTTAGCTTATAGTCAAATATGCCGATCTTGCTATGAATTTGTTCTTTTCAAAATAATGTTATATAACTACATTTACTCTATTTCTGGGCTTGTAGTAGCAGCTTAAATCCTTAACATAATTAAGGTTTAATGTACCTTGCCAATAGCTGTTGGATTATTTCACTTGCTCGATCCTTGAATTTCACCCCAAACCTTAACCAGTTTCCTATTCTTACCCTTGCTGTCTGGACAATAAAGAGGGCTCATGCTTTCAACAAATAAATATTGAACACCTACTATGTGGCAGGTGCTAATTTAGACATTAAACAATATACATAGATGAACGAAACAGATTAAAGTCTTGTCACATTCTAGTGAGGTGAGGTGAAATAAACAAGTAAACAAACTTGTTAATTTTAGATAGTCATAAATTAATCATAAATGCTTTAAAAAATTGCACAGGGCAATACCATCAGCGATTCCCAAATATGTTAACATGATGATACCCATAAAATTTGATGGCAACTGCAGGGCACTGGAGTGCAGGCACAGGCTGTGTGTAGCCAAAGGCAACTGGTGTTGGACTCTGGCTGCCCCAGGCCTTTTAGGGCTGAGCACCCATTTCACCCATTAGCAACAAACCGATGCACCGAGACGCACTGGCTGGGGAGGTCCGGTACAGCGGGTGACTAAGGTTTGTGTGGGGGTGCTCTGTTAGTATCATCAAGGAAGGTCTTTTGAGAAAGTGAAATTTGAGTGAAGACCTAAGTGATGGAAAAGAGCTGGGGAAGAGCATCCAGGCGAAAGAAAGAGCACACACGATGGCCCTGAGATGGGAAAGCCATTGGCAAATTTGAGGAAGAAAAGACCAGTGATCTGGAGGGTGGTGAGCAAAATGGGGCATGGAAGGTGAAGAGGGCGAGTGGTAGCCAGAAGCCAGCCCACCCAGGGCCTGTAAACCATCGCCAGGAGTTGGGATTAAGATCAGTAGGAGAGTGATGATTTGATTTATGTTGTTCAAAGGTCGTCATTGCTGCCGTATGGAGACTGTCTGCCAAAGGACAAGAATGGAAATTGGGAAACTAGCTAGTAAAAAAGAATACTCAAGTCAGATCACATGGTTCTTAATCCCATCTCCTCTATACAATTTGCCCAAGTTACTTAACTGCTAGGTAAATGTTTTACAATGTACAAAGTGGGGATAACAATTCACTATTATATCTGTAAGAGGTATCACTAGAACCAAATGAAATCTTATAATTGAGAGGATTCTGAAAAGCACAAAGCATTTCATACATCTAAGGATTAAACCACTAATTTCTAGTCTCACTAAGCTCCCTGAAATACCACATCTGAAACGGCTTTTTACACTAGTCCCCTATTCATTAATTCTTTAAGAGCTGCCATGATGTACCATAATAGAAAACACAGTTCATAATACCAAGTATTGTGCTGGAAATATATTATTTTGAAGCACGGTCCATTTGCATTGTTTGAAATATACATCTCTATCAGGGAGGTTAGTGTTTGATTCACTATATAGAAACTGTTTGGATAACACCCAAACACCATTCTCCACCATAAAATATGGAAAACACACACACACACACATCATACATACACATCTCATAGGTACAGAAGTTTTTTTTTAGAGATCCAGAAAGGTAACATTTCAGTTAAAAATTTAGATGATCGGTCCCTTAACAACCTAAACCCAACTGTGAAAAGAAACAATCCTGCAATCAGAAAGAAATTCATAATGATTTCTCTTATATCTGTCACTAAGCCAAGCTCCAGGCTCACTCACTGGAAAATTTATTTCTTCTATCAGCACTTAATTCAGCGTCAGTTTTGTGAACAATGTTTTCACATAACCTTGCTGAGTGTGACCTAATTGCCATCTTCTCCATTTTATAGATGAAAACACAAATGCTTTCAGGAGACAAATGATTTGCCAAAAGTGTCCTACTGGTTACTATACTACTAGTTATTTGGTACTTACTTGTAGCACCGAAATTCAGTCTCAGGCGCCCCAACCCAACTCCAGTGTTTGACCCTCTCTATGGTCTAGACTATACACCTGCTCCTCCTCATTGCTGCTGGTGGGGGAAGGAGGTAGTGGAAAGAAATTCAAAAGTGAATTTCAAAACAAAGACAATATCCAGGCCAGAGGAAAACTACGGTAAAAGAGTTAGTCTTTGAAAACATTGTGGTGTCATTTTCCTCCAATGTGCAGAGAGAACTGTGAGACTCTGAAAATGAATCCAACACACGTAAGCAGCTATACAGGAAATATAATACAGGAAATACAATTTGCTTCAGATTTCCTGCACTGTCCTTGCCAAGTGAGCGCCCACAGGGAGTCGCTTAGTGAAATGATCTGACACAGATACACTTTGAAATTGAGGGTCGATATTAACACAGCCTCTTGGGACAGAGGAGACTCTGCCAAGTCACCTCCACATCCCTCTCTGTGGGCCCAGGGCCCCCTATTCAATGTGATGGCCGGACGGGACTAGAAATTCATTCAAACGGAAACTTCAGTAACTTACTGAGACCGATAACATGAGGCACCAGCAACACCTCCTTTCTCAATGTCTTTTGCTTCCTGGGAATCAGAATCTTAAGCGAAATATCCTGCTTGACCAATGTAAGGGAGAAAGGAAGCTCAGCATGGCTGAGTCCCAAGAAAAGCCTGAGAAAATCTGTAGTGAGCAACTGCTCTGGATAGTAAGCCATCATCCAGCCCTGCCCGAGATGTCCGTTCAGGATTACATAACATCTGACGTGCCTAAATCTACCTGTAGAGTTCCCTCTCAGTTCCTTTAAGAAACCATTCTTTTTCTCTCTCCCCGCCATCCTCGTTCTCCTCATCCTCCTTCTCTCTCTCTCTCTCTCTCTCTCTCTCTCTCATACACACACACACACAAAGGAATCGAAAGTGTTTCAACACCCTCAATCTGTCCTTCTCCAAGTGCAAGAAAACTAATTAAATTCTTTCGAACAAGAGGAGAAAAACAGTCATCCTCTTTAACTTTCTTCAGTTCTAGATTATACACATATTTTAAATTTATTTTAAAATTTTACTTGACATATGATATTATATTAGTTTCAGGTGTACAACATGATGATTAGACATTTATGAACCTGAACAAGTGATCACCATGATAAGTCTATACCCATTTGACACCATTCATAGTTATTACAATATTTTTGACTATACTTATGCTATACTTTATATGTTACTGTTTTTATAACTGGCAGTTAGTACTTCTTAATTCCTTCACCTTTTTCATCCAGTCCCCCAAACTCCCTCCCCTCTGGCAATCATCACTTTGTTCTCTGTATCTGTGAGTTTGTTTCTATTTTGTTTGCTTATTTATTTTGTTTTTTATATTCCACATGTAAGAGAAATCATACAGTATTTGCCTTTCTCTCTGACTTTGCTTAGCACAATACCTTTTAAGTCCATGCATGTTTTTTGATATGTCTCCTTGGGAAAGGGCAACAACAAAAAACTAAACAAATGGGTCTACATCAAATTAAAATTTTTCTGCATAGCAAAGGAAATCATCAACAAAATGAAAAGATAACCTACTGAATAGGAGAAGATATTTGCAAACAATATATCCAATAAGGGTTAATATCCAAAATAGGTAAGGAACTCAAACAGTTTAATGCCAAAAAATCCAATTAAAAAATGGGCAGAAGAACTGAATAGATATTTCTCCAAAGAGGACACACAGATGGCCAAAAGACATATATGAAAAAATACTCAATATGACTAATCATCAGGGAAATGCAAATCAAAACCACAATGAGATATCACCTTGCACTCTTGTGCATGGTTGTGAGATATTTAAATTGGTATAGCCATTATGGAAAACAGTATGGAGATTCCTCAAAAAATTAAAAATAGAGCTGATATATGACCCAATAATAGCATTTTGGGGTATTTACTCCAGGTTAGGGAAGTTTTCCGTCATTATTTTTTTCACAGGGGTTTTCAATCCTTGCTCTCTTTCTCTTTTTCTTATTACCCCTATGATGCAAATATTGGTATCCTTGATGTTGTCTTAAAGTCTCCTTAAGCTATCCTCATTGTTTTCAATTAAGTGTTTTCTGCTACCCTCTCTTCCAAGTCGTTGTTTTGATCCTCTGCTTCATCTAATCTACTGTCAAGTCCCTGTAATGTATTCTTTATTTCAGTTATTGTATTCTTTATTTCTGACTGGTTCTTTTTTATATTTATGTCCCCATTTTTATGTTTCCTATCTCTTTGTTGAAGTTCTCACTGAGATCATTGAGAATCTTTAAAATCAGTGTTTTGAACTCTACATCTGGTAGATTGCTTGTCTACATTTTGTTTAGTTCTTTTTCTGGAACTTTGTTCTGTTCTGTCATTTGGGATATCTTTCTTTGCCTCCCCACTTTGGCTGCCTCCTTGTATTTGTTTCTATGTATTATGTAGAGACTCCTAAGTCTCCTAGTATTAGTAGAGTGGCCTTATGTGGTAGGTGTCCTATGTAGCCCAGTGCAGTGACGCAGCCTCTCTGATCACTTGAGCCAAGTGCTCAGGTGTGTACCTTGTGTGAATTGTGTGTGCCATCCTGCTGTTGTTGAGCCTTGGTTACTATTTGTACATCAATGGGAAGGGTTTACTTTTAGGCTGATCAATTGTGAGGACTGGTAATCACTACAGTGGAGAAGCTATCATGCAAAGGCTGACCCTATGGAGTTCGATTCACTTTAGCAGGGCTCTGCTGCCTTCCCAGGCTGCCCCTGGGTATGTCATCTGCAAAGGTTGCTGAGTGGTGCTCCAGCTTGGTCTGAAGCTGGGATCAGACATGGCAGCCCAGGGCATTCTTGGAGGGACCCTGTCTGAGACCAGATGCAGCAGCAGCCTGTGCTTGGGGCCAGTTGGTATGAACCACTAAGTTATTATCAGGCTGGCTTGAAGGTGTCTGGGAGAGGCCAAGCCATGCATTGAAGCTAGTTGCCACTAATGTTGAGTTTGAGTCTGCTCAGCTGGAGGTATGGGGCATGCCGAGGCTAGATGCTGCTTATTTGGGATTCGTGAACCTTTGAGAAATATTAGGAAAGTCTGCAGCTGAGCCAAGAAAGGTTGTTTATATGGAAAAGCCACTGGAGGAAGCTTGGGTGGGCTCACAAATTGGGTGGGATGGGGTCTCAGAGAGTCAGTCACCTGGGCAGAGCAACCTGTGACAGCCAGGCTGATAGAGACTGAGATATGGTAGCTGCCTAGGTCTACATGCAGAGTGAGAGAAGGGCTCAACAAAGAAATAATGGCTTCTTTTAGCTCTTCTGTTTAGGAGAAAGCACACCTCTTTTCCTTGCCCTGAAGCCAGAGAACTCTGTTCCTCCCCATATGTCCCTAGTGGCTTTTGAGCTGCGGCCCCAATGCTGGAGCTCAGAACAAATGAGTTAATCAGTAGGTAAGGCCACATGCAGGCCCCTTAAGAGTAATGTCTGCGACTCCAGCCATCCTTTGTCAGCCACAGTCTCTGCTGGTTTTCACAGCCAGCGGTTGTGGGAATCTCTCTTCACGGCACTGGAACCTTGGCCTGGGAAGTGTGGTGTAGGGCTGGGGCCCAGGCTCAGTGGGGAGTCCTCGGCAGCTGACATATTCTCCCAATTTTTATCCACCACACGCAGTTGTGGGACCAGCTCATTTCATGTCTCTGTCCCTCCTACCAGTCTCGAAGTGGCTTCTTCTGTATGTCTGTTCAGCTAGACTTCAGGCAAATCTCAGTGATGGCACAGCATTTACCTACTCCATCACCTTGACTGGAAAAATCTGTATTATTTCTTATAACTGCATGTGAATATACTATATTATAATTATCTCAATAAATTTTTTAACAAAAAGGGGGGTCTTTTTTTTTTAATTTGGTGAAAGTCTTTGTTTTTAATTTGGTCAATAATATATAAAAGGTGGGTCTTATTTATACCCCTTATATTTTTCCTTTAGCAAGGTCGATAACATATAAAAGGGGGGGTCTTACTTATACCTCTTATATTTTTCCTTTAGCAGCTTCTGTCTTTCCTTAGGGAAATTCTGTCAGAGAAACTTTCAGAGAGATTGCGTTTATCTCTATTAAACTGGAAATCACAGAAGCTGTGGAAAATGGCACCAAATTTAATGAGCTACAATATAATACTAAAAGAAAGTTCTAAATAGAACTTTTTTTTTTATCTGTGATTTTAGGTCAATGTTAAAATTTAATCTGTTTTATGTTTATAATACAAGCAGAACAGGCTGTGGTTTTAGAAAAGTTTTCTTTAAATTATTGTTTGCACTTTTGTTCAAGAGATGAAGTAGAATAATTACTCTAACCTCATGTTTTTGTTTTATTTTACAAATATGCGATATATAGAAATACACAAAATGAATCACCCCAAATAAACATTTAAATTTTTTTCAGTCTTTTGGGTTCCTTTTCAATTCCTTTTATTTCCCACCCTTCCCAGAATTAGACATAATTATAATTTAGTGTTTATCCAGCCAATTTTTTTTACTATATACAAACATACACACATGCATAAACACAATATATATTACTATTTTAAAAATTACACATGTAGTATACTATATGTAATATTCTTCGGTTTTCTTTCTTTACCAATCATTTCATTTTAGGTATTTATTTATGTTGATCTGAGCAAATCTAGTTTATTTTTATAATTGTGGGTATTTTATAATATGGATATACCATAGCTTATTTATTTTTCTATTAATAGTCATATATTCGATCTCCTATTTTTTCCTATTACTAATATAAAAGAAGAATGTGACATTTACAGCAATGCTTGCTTAAGAGCCATCAAACCAAATGCAATGTTTCACAGTTGGTTTTAACAATCTAAAGCTGATTGGTGACTAGAAACTTTGGGTGACCCTCAGTGGCCAAATTAAATTCTCTCTTTTGAGAACATGAGAAACAAAAGTCTCCTTGTTATTAGAAGTAAGAAGTAAACATTGGAACTGGTTTTAACTGTATTTATTCAATCAATGATAGGCCTATAACCATGATAACAAGTAAACACCAAAACTGGTTTTGAAACCCCTATTAAATCAACGGCAACTTACTTTAGTGAAAACACCCCCAAAAGCCAACTAATCAGTGATAGCCTCATACTTTGCAAGCCAGCCAATCAGCATCAGACTCACTCTAGTTAATGCATCTAAGGCTGCTGTCTACCCACGCCCATCTCTGCAACTAACACAAAACATGCTCTGTAGCCAACAAAATCCATGCTTCCTAAACTGACATCAACTTACTCCTGCATCTGTTACTGTCACTACCCAAAGGAAACTTCCCCAAAATCATTAAGCAAAGCCAACTGCTCATATATGCAATGAGCAGTTGGCTTTGCTTAATGATGATAATCCTGACCAGCATAACTGCCCCTTTCTTAAGTAAACAATAAATTCAGCTTCTCGGCTTCAGATATTGAGTGATTTTTTTTCCTTAAACACTTAATGATTGACTTGTTTTAATCAATTGTGTAGGAATATAGAGTTATTTACCTTATCTAGAGGACAAGCTTCAGTCTATAATTAGCATGACCTCCATGAGCCCTCTCCTCCTCCCCTTCCCCTATAGAACTACTCAATGAATTTCTTGTCTTGCATATCTTCTGTATTCTAGAAAGAAAATAAGCTCTTTATCAATCATTATAGGGGTCATTGTCTTTCTATTCATAATGAACAATCATATCTATGCCTTCATCTTTGGCTGCTTTGTGACTTTCTTGTTCTTAAGCCATTTTTTTATTATAGTGTTTGTAATTTTCTTGTGAATTTTGTAACAGTTCTTTATGAATTCTGAATATTCACATTTTCTATGTATGCTATATCTATTGTTCCTTATCTCAAATTAATTTTTTATTATAGCCGATCATTTAAATTGTTATGTGGTCAATTTATTCAATGTTTATCTTTGTGATTTGTGATTTTTTTGTCTTGTTTATGAAACACTTCTGTATTCCAGAGCTATAAATACATTCTGCTATATTTTCTACTAATAACTTTTTTCTATGTCTAGTTTTAAAAATCAATCTAGACTCTATTTTTGAGTAGGGTATGATATCTTCAGACATAAATTCACATTTTTATACCAAAATACAAGTTTTCCATGAATGAACTGTAGCTATGCACAACATGAATGAATATTACAAAGTTGATGTTGGGAAAAGAAGCAGGTCACAGAAAGCAGCACTGACAGAATTTGCTAATAGATTGGGTTTAGAAGTACTAGGCAATTAAGAGAGATGCAAGGAAATATTTTGAGGCTTATGTTACAATTTATGTAATATATGGACTGAACCTGGTTATTGTAATAATACAATCCCTGTTTATTTTGATACTCACTTTAGATAATGCCTTATTGCTTACAAAGTACTTTCACAAGATTTAGTGCATTTAAAAACAGTGCTTATGCAGTGCTCCCCCAATCATGGACCAGCACTGTCACCATCACCCGAGAGCTTGTCAGAAGTGCAGAATCTGAGGCTCCAACCCACACCTATAGAAATGGAATCTGAAGTTTAATAAAATCCCTCTGGGGCTTCTTATGCACCTTGAGGTTTGAGAAACACTGGGAGGGGAATTTATTTTTAAGAAGCTTCCCAAGTGCTCTCTAAAATGAACAAGGCCTAGGGACAATCAGCCTACGGCATCTTCTTCCAAAAAGCTCAAATATTTGGCATACATTATAGCAATTTTCATCTTTAAAACAGTTTCTTTCACCCACTTCTACATGCACACAAAGCTAGATGCTCAGACACAGTGTGTTCACTTTCTCTGGTCAGCTCTCGCATTTCACTGAGTTGGCTCTCATGGTCTTGGTAGAGGAAATACTCTAAACCTGGGAAACATATATAAAAATCAGGTTCTTTATCAACCCACACCTAAAACTTCCCAACTATTCCAGATTAGTTAGTGTGCCTCTTGCTCCAGTATTTATAGGATGGACTGTATTGACAATAATATTTTGGGGATTAGCAATAAATCTATGAAAATTTCAAAATCTCTATTATAAAGTCCTGAGATGTTGCCTAAAGACCCAGCTCTTCAAATAAAAGAAATGTTTCATTACTGCTCTCTTAGGTAGATCAGTTTTTCTTTAAATTAATAAGTGCCTTGAGGTTGGAGTAAATGGAGGAAGAGACAGCTAATGGATGGCTTTTTGTTTGGGTTTGCTTATTCATTTTGATTCAGATTAATCTTGAACTAGGCTCTCTATATTCTAATGTGTCACTCACTTTGTTGGCAAATCATTAAATAATTGAACTTGGGTAACTCCTTATTGCTAATTATTCCTCTGCCTAAAGAAGAGACCTATTATTTTTTCATCACTCCCAGGGCTGCATGTCAGAGAACATCCCATTTAACCAATTATCAGCTATCAGCCAGAACTGATTTGCTACTAAGATGACACTAATGATATGTTGGGATTGATGACTTACTGCCCACCAGAGATAATGAGGAAATGGAAATCCACTCTCTGGGCTTCCACTTGTGCCTAGTTAATATTATGTTATTTAGTGAATTGCGCCTTGGAAAAGAGATGCTGAATGAAAATTGAAGTAAAACACAAACCAACATTAGATCAAAAAATGATTTGATTCTTATTTTCCCTTTTATGATTTGGCTAACTCTAAGTGCAGGTCTGTGTCTCCTGCACTTGAAGAGTTTCTTAGCACATGTAGTAAATGTCTGCCTAGTTTCTTTTATTTCCCACCATTATTTAATGTTTTCTCCTAGTTTAAAGAAAAACTTGTAATGAATTAAGCTAGAATGTGAGTTTTTGGTATTACCATTTTTAATGCTTGTACTTTTCGCTGTAATGAAGGAGAGACATGCCAGATTTACAGTTTTACAATGAATATTTCAGCCTCTTGAGGACAAGAGCCTACGACCTAGCTCAGAGCAGAAAAATACCAGCAAGAGTGCAAAAATATCGTTATGAATTGAGCCACACCTTACCTGCATAAAAAGTACCTTCCTCTTCAGTTTATATAGATGTCTGTAGGAAATTAAGTCAGTGGATACATGACTCAGCTTGAAGGATAATGAATACATCATTTGGCAATTAATAATGCTTTCTTATTACTATAACTGCCATCAAAATGATCTTGCTCTCTATCACCTTACCGAGAGCATAATAGGATAGGAAACAATCAATACTTGTGTAATATATAGGACAAATGGGCAAAGCGTGGCCATGGTCTTTTGAATTGTGCTGGATTATTTCACACTCTTCATTCAAAGGATTTGAAAGAAAGGTTTACAAGGTAAAAAGTAAAATAGCCCTTCTTATCCTTATTATCCTATCATGGAAGAGAGATTTTAGACCCTCCTAGATCAGCAGTGATTCATAAGCATCTGTGGCAACACAGATTACTACTGAATGGAGCTCAGCCAGTGGCACTCGGGTGACATCGAGGAAAACACCAGGCATTTGTATCACTGTCCCACAGCTTTTCAGTTTAGTGAACATTTTTTCTTCCAGAGCTACACTTCACTTTATGACATACCTTGGTTTTTTTTTTTTCCTACAGGCTCTTCCTTTACAGATCAACAGCACAGTCTCCTGAGTCTGATCACATGATGGCAAAGGGCTAGGGTTGACTGAGTTATGCTTTAGGACAGTGTTTCTCAAGGTAGGATTCTCAAACGCCCAGCGTCAGCGTCCACAAGACTTGGGGGCAACACGAGCCCCCTGCATGAGCCTCATTGGGCTCATCGGGTGTTGAGAACCTCTGCTTCAGGAACTAGCAGAGGTCACCGGTGTCCAGGACTGATGGCCACGCCCAGTGAGAATGCGTGAAACTCATGGGCTTAGCTGCCCTTGAGACCCCAAATACTAGCCACTGCCCCCTGGAGATTCCATGGTGTTCTTTTGGGGATAATAGCAGGTACAACATTTGAGGTATAATATTGGGTAAGTGCTTTGGACTGAATGTTTGGGCTTTCCCCAAATTCGTACACTGAAGTCTTAATCCTTAGTATGATGGTATTTGGTGGCAGGGCCTTTGGGAGGTTATAAGTCATGAGGGTGGGATGCTTATAAGGAGATATAAAGAGATGATCTCTCTCCACCATAAAGGACACAGGGGAAAGACAGCCATCAGAAAATCAGGAAGAGGATCTTCCCAGAACCTACTCTGATCTCGGACTTCTCAGCCTCCAGAGCTGTGTGAAATAAATTTCTGTTGTTTAAGCCATTCAGTGTATGGTGTTTTTCTAGTAGTCTGAGCAGAGATAGTAAGTAAACAACAAAAGTGGGCTAATGCAAGAAAAAAAAAGTCCTTGGGTATATATGAGTATCTGTTCGTCCCTCCATCCCTCCATCCCTCCATCCCTCCATCCCTCTATCCCTCCATCCATCCATCCATCCATCCATCCGTCTGTCCGTCCATCTATATATTTATCATCTATCTATCTATTTATTTATCTATCATCTATCATCTATCATTTTATCTGTCTAATCTATCTAAATTAATTTCCTTATAAGTCTGGAAACTTAACTGTTCAGGTTAGTTTTAGTTTTTAAGGCAGCCTAAGCCTCAGTGTTTATGATCCTTTTCACTTTTCTCTCTAATATTAGGACTAAAATTTTAGAGTAGCCAGTTTCCTCCATAATCTATTTGGAACAACTGTCTGGAACAGACTGAAGCATGCCCCTTCTTTTTTGAACCACTTTCTGCTTTTGGTAGAATCTTCTCTGGTTATCTGACTGGAATAAGTTATAAAATGAAGGTTTGAACTAAATGAGATAAAACTGTTTTGTGGAGTAGTCTCCTTGGCTGAATTTCTGGAATGACATATGGCCTTACAGTCTCATGTTTTTCTGTGCCCTTAACCATTTGACTGCCTTAGGTTTTTATGGGATGAGTGACTCAACACAGAGATTGTCAGTTATATGGACTCATTGTGTATCATTTACATAGAAATGTGTTTAAACCTTTTTGCCACAGCAAGCATATGTGGCTCATCAGTGAAAGGGTACCTCTACCCAGTGCTATATAAATGAGCCAATGATGCCTCAGTGTATTGGCCCCTAGATTGTTTACTTTTTTTTTTACTACAGGAAGGAATCTGTTAGCTCAAGAGATTGCTGATGCCAAAGGTTTATACAACCAATTGTTTTAAAAATAGCCCAAATGAGCAGATTTTTAGCCACTTAGAGCCTGCCCACTTTGCATATCCCATGATACCTTATCCAGAATCTGCTGGCTATTGATAAGAGAGGACACCAAGCTGCTATTGTACACTGGCTCAGGGACCCTGCTGTGCTGCTGAGAGAGGTGGGATCTGGGAAAGACTTTTTTGATGTGTGCACATTGGAGCTGAGCTCTCAGTGATGGGTAGGAATTATCCAGTTTTAAGACAGAGGAAATCTTCCAGACAGAAGATTACCTTATGCAAAGCTATGAGCTGAGAAGGAACATATAGCTTCTTTAGCGTAAGGCTAAGTATGAATAGGGAAAGTGTCAAAAGTCAAGGCCAGTGAAATGTCTGGATGATGGCAGGATGTTGTCAACAAGTGAAGGACTCTGTGTATGTGAGTGTGCATGTGTGTGCACTTCGCATTTTGAAATGAGGAAAAGGAAGCAGCATGAATCTGTGGCCACAGAAAACGCTTCCTGGTGGCCCAGAATCTGGGGAGTTTACCCCGACTTACTTTGGAGAGGTCATTCAAATTTGAACACAGGAAGACATATCAGGTTCTTGGTGAAAGATCACAAAACCAAGTAGAGCAAAGCTTGCAAATTCATGGCCTGTAGAGCCTAGCTGTCCCTAAAATGCATTTTGTTGTGTTGCTCAGTATTGTTAATAAATAAACTTTGAGTAATTGCTGTCACTTAAGAATGGGGCTATTTCCTTTAAAATATGAACATCTGGCTTCCTTTGAAACATTAGAGTTATAGAAACATGGATATCACATTCTAATGTAAAAAAAACAATTTGGTGGAGCTGGATAATGGCAACCCCTACGGAATGCCTGTTGAGTTACTCTGTCTCCAGCTTTTCATTCTCCCCCAGCACCCTACCCCTTGCCAACTGCCTGAATTGATGATTTCAGAATTAGAGCATTAAATCATCTCCTCTACTGTAGAAGACAAGGACCATGGTCACTTGCTGCCATATTCTTGGTGTCTGGCACAGTCTTTGGCACATAATAGATACTCAGTAAAGTAGGTATTAAATCTATAACATGAGCTAAGATGGGACAACAGGAAGCATTTATGTCTCTAGTAATCACTGGATCAAGGTCAAATGTGGGGGGCTGCCAGCCTCATCTGTGGAGGTGTCCAATCAGCACTTTAATTGCCAATTCCCCCACTTGGTTTTAAGATGACTTTGGAGGAACTGAACAAACTGAAGTTTTCATGCCATAGTCAATTTACTTGTAGCTTGTCGAGAAATCTGACAGTTTTGTTGGAAGTTACCAACATGGGCAAGGAAAAGAAGATATGCTTCACAGTCAGAAGTTTAAACAGATTCTTTGAACCAGCTGTCTTCTCAGGAAGAGCTGGGAGGGAATTGCAACAAAAGGGAATTCAGAGGGAGTACCGGCAGATGTGTTTCCCCATGGAAGCAGCATTAGTGGAAGCATTTATGTACACAGAACCTAATACAAAAGCGTAAATTATATAACGCAGCATGAGTACACATTGGCTTTTTGTTCTTCCTCTAATGCTATGTTTTTGTGAATTTCATATTCCACAGCACAGCCAAAAATGCATTACTTTGCTTTCCAAAATGGATTGATTTAACATTTGATTTTAATCATAAAATGTACTCATTACAAAATATGTAGGTCAAAGAGTATCAAGAAAAACTTTAAACCACATAAATCCTCGCCTTAGGAGTGTTAAATTGCTTTGGGTTCAAATCCTGGTTTTCCCATCACTGACTGTGTGACCTTGTGCAAGTGGCTGTGTCTGTGTCTCAGAAGCACCACGAAAACAAAGATCACTACGCATGACTCAGAGGGCTGTTATGAGGATTGTATGAGGAAATATTTGTGAAGCACTTGTCAAATAGTGTGCTACATAGTAACGTATTTTATTAAATAAATGAGATAGAAAAATAACATCATTTTTGTTTATATAATTTCAGACTTTTTTCTATGTACACACAGATACAATTTGCACAAACACATTTTGAAGTGAATAGCCTATTTCCAAATAACATTTGTCACTTATATGTTTTGGTGAATTTATATATAAAATTTTTAACCATGATAATTTTATAATAATTTAGAAACAATTTTCTCTTTATTTTGGATTATAGAATATTTTATTAAAGATTTTTTAAAATGCATATATAAAGAATAAAATAATGTAACAAAGCTTAAAATATTTTTGCTAAATGTCTTGCTTATATTTGTTAAGGTTTATTCTAATTTAATTTTACATTGCTATTGTAATTGTTACTAAAAATTACATTTTCTAAGCGATTATTAATGTAGTGTAGAAATGCAACACAATTTTTACATTCATCTTCTATCCCAGCCCCTTACTAAATTCTGTTACTAACTATTGATTTTTAGGGTTTTCTGCAAAAACCATCATCTCATCTATAAATACAGTTTTATTGTTTTCTTACTTTAATACACTTTTTAAACAAATTTTTGTTTGTTATTTCATTGTCTCCCTAAGTGGAAATGTTCATAAAGACCCATTTCAGTTACTATTCATCTTTTTTTATGATTGAGAAATAGCTGACATATAACACTCTATAAACTTAAAGTGTACAATGTGATGGTTTGGTACTTTTGTATACTGCAGTATAATTATTACAGTAGCATTAGCAAACATCTTTACCATGTCATATATTTATCATTTATTTTTTTGTTTTGAGAACAGTTAAGTTTTAGTCTCTTAGTTACTTTGAAGCTTATAATACAGAATTGCTGACTATAATCACTATGTTATACATTAGCTCCAGAACTTACTACTAGTTATAAGTTTGTACTCTGAAACTACATCTCCCCAATTCCCTCATCCTCAGTCCCTGATAACCACCATTCTATTCTGTTTTAACAAGTTAGATTTTTTTCAAGATTTCACATATAAATGATATTATAGAATATTTGTCCTTCTCTATCCGACTTCTCTTACTTAGCATTAAACCTTCAAGGTCCACCCATGCTGTCACAAATGGTAGGATTTTCTTCTTTCTCAAGCTAAATGAGATTTCATTGTGTGTGTGTGTGTGTGTGTGTGTGTGTGTGTGTGTGTGTGTGTGTGTGCATCACTTCTTTATCCATTCATAAGGTAACACTTAGGTTACTTCCATATTTTGGCTATTGTGAATAATGCTGCAATGAACATGTGTCTGCTGATATCCCTTTGAGATATTGATTTCAATTATTTTTCAGATATATACCTAAGGCTGTAATTGCTGGATTATATAATAGTTCAATTTTTTTTTTTGAGGATCTTCCATACTGTTCTCCATAAACTGCACCAATTTATACTCGCATCAATAGGGCACAAGGGTTCCTTTTTCTCCACGTCCTTGCCAATATTTATTCATCTCTTGGTGTTGTTTTGTTTTGTTGTAAAAGCCTTCCTAACAAGTGTGAGGTGATATCTCGTTGTGGTTTTAATTTGCATTTTCTAGATAAGTGATGTTGAACATCTTTTAGTATACATGTTGACCATTTGTATATCTTCTTTGGAAGAATGTCTATTCAGGTCCTTTTCCCATTTTAAATTATTTTCTTTTTTGCTATTAAGTGTATGACTCCTTTATATATTTTGGATATTAGTGCCTATCATATATATGGCTGGCAAATATTTTCTCCAATTCTGTAGATTGTCTTTTCAATTTATTGATTGTTTCCTTTGCTGTACAGAAGATCTTTAGTTTGATGTACTTCCACATATTTACTTTTTGTTGCCTTTGCTTTGGTAACTTATCCAAGAAATCACTGCCTAAATGAATGTTGAGGATCTTTTCCTCTACTTTTCTTTTATGAGATTTACTGTTTCAGTTCTTATATTTAAAACTTAGATCCATTTTGAGTTAATTCTTGAAATAGTATAAGATAGAGGTTCAGTTTTATTCTTTTGCATGTGGATATACAGTTTTCCTAATGCCAATTATTAAAGGACTATCTTTTCCACATTGTGTGTTCTTGGAACCCTTGTCAAAAATTAGTTGACTCGATATGTGAGGGGGTTGTTATTTTTATTTATTTAATTACTTTTTTAATGTGCTACTAGGACCTTTAGCATGTTGTAGAAGAGAGTATTTTTTTGTTTTTAGCTTTTTGTATTGTCATTTTTAATGAACAAAATTGCTTTGAATTTGTCTATTAGGTTGATCTTTGTTGTTATTAGTTTAGGGGTGGTTTTTTTTTGGTAAATATCTTTTATTAGATTTAGAAATTCCTATAGATTCTTAATTTTATAAGATCTTTTTCTTTTATTTCTATCATGCATGAATGCATGTGAAAATTTGTTTATATATTATGTATGTTATATTTATATATTTTCCCCTGCATATATCAAAATAATCGTGCCATTTTCCCTTTTAATCTGTTAATGTGATGAATTAACAGATGAAAGCAAAATAAGAAGTTAATCCCCACTTTCACTATGGTCAAAAAAACCTATACTTGGTCATTCATCATTATCTTTTATTTTGTACTGAGATATTTGCATGTTTTACATGGGTGTCATTGGCTTAAAATTTTTATTTTATGTATAAATCTTATTGTAATTAAGCATTAAGAATATATACCTGTACCATAAAGTGAATTAAAGAGCATTCTGTTCTCTCTGCTTTTTTCTGGAACTTGTTTTTAAATTTTCACTTACTCACTTCTGTAAACTTTTACTTTAATATCTCTCAATATTAGTGCACATTTCTCTAGATTGTTTTTTTTTAAATAGAGGCATAGTGATTCATTGATGGGATATGCTATAATTTGTTTAAGCAATCCCCACTGAAGGACATTTCAGCTGACTTCTATTTTTCCTGTCATACACAACAGTACATTATTCCCTTTTGAGCTTGCTCTTGTTCCTCTGTATTAGATGGCAATTTATGAAGAATTAGTTTATTTCACTTTCACCCGTCTCCATTTAGTAAATATTGTGCTTTTATTCTAGTACCTTCCCCTCAGGGACCCCTGATGTATTATCCTAACTCCAAAGGTCATAGAGGCATGATGAGTACAGAAATACAATTTTTTGGATTTCTTATCAAATAGCCTCTAAACAAAGGGAGGAGAATGGACTTAAAGTCATTTATAATCTAGTATTCACATTTTAGTCCACCCTACTATATTGGTAACTTGTCACAGTCCAATAGCCACTCCTCACACCTATTTTTATTGTTATCCTTAAACGTCTACTGATTATTTCCCACTTTCTTGGCTCTGTTCTAAATTATAGTATCATTGCTCTACCTGATCACAATATTTTCACTATTACTATCCTTTTTTTTTTCTTTATCCTCTATCTATCATCTATCTATCTATCTATCTATCTATCTATCTATCTATCTATCTATCATCTATCTATCTCTATCTAGATCATCTATGTATCTATCTATTATTATCTATCCAATTTGTGTAAAAGGTAGTGGGGAAGGTTGTAAAGAAGTGGAAAACACACATAAAATTTCCCCCACATATTCTGAAATGAGAGTTTGTAAGGTTTAGGGAACATCTTTTTAAAATGAGAAAAGTTCTGGAAACTTAAAAGCTATCAGTTATTTCCACATTGTTGTGAAATAATTGCTAAAGGAGTTTATTTCCAGCTCACTAGCATCACTGAAAGATTAAAAGTTTGGTTGATAGGAATAAGAAAGCTTTTTGAGCATGTATACGACTTAGGAATAGTCTTTGATACCAAGAATGGATTCAAATTCTTACATTATATTGGAGTTTAGAAAGGTAGAGAGAAGAAAAATGCCAGTGAAGATCTAAAATACAAACCTGAACTACTCTAAATTTTTCTTAGGGTCAGCCCTGAACATGCCATTAAATCTCTGAAATCTTTTTCTGCCTTAATATAATAGCAACTCAAACCACAAAGTAATGCAACAAATCTAGTATATTTCTAAGTAGACATGGAGAACAAGAAAGACTTTAACTTAGGGAAAAGGGGCTGAGTAAGTGGCTCTAAAAACATAAGGTGAAGATGTTGGGTAATTTTCAGAACAAGACATTCCAGAAAATTCACTCAAACTCAACTCAGAGGAGCAGCAGACCCCAGTGTTTATACTATTCAGGTTGCATTGTAAGTCACTTGGGAAAAGGAAAAGAATCCAGAGAACTTATTACAGGCTGAATGAATTCAATAAACACAAATAATGAGGGAAGACTTATCATTTTTCCTTAGAAGAATCTCTTGAGCTTCAAGCCAAATGTGGTGTTTGAACTCTAAGGTTTTGCTTTCTAGTTACAACTTGGGTTTATCAGTTTAATGAAACATTTCAGGAGGGAGGGCAGACAAGACAAGTTTTGTACATTTATTGTTTGAGAACTGAATTCCTGTAGGTTATGACAGAAAAATAGTCGTAATGTTAAAAATTGCTATTGTTTTAAACTACATTATTACATTATGTTTACCCAATATTAATGGATCTCACACCACTGCCAATGCTGTGCTCTCTGGGAAGAGTGTCCACACAAAGCTTATCCTAGAGGTTAAGGGGAAGGTATTAAATAGGTGAAAAATCCAGTTCTGCTGGACTCAGCCCACTTGAGTAAAATCTGAGAAATTTATGAGGTATTCTCATACTTGCAAATTAAGAAAGTACACTAGTTTGTCTTTTTATTTTACAGAGATAAAAAAGAATGCCAAATTGAACATATTTAGAGAACAGTATAGAGGAATAAAATATGCTGTAGAAAACTGTTAAGCTAAAAAACAAACAAACAAAAAACAACAACAAAAAAACAGAACAAAACAAACAAGCCCATAATTTTTAATACATTTCTGGGCTTACAAGAAATTAAAGAAATCTCTAAAGCTTTCTAGTTCACCTAGTAATAATTAGTTAACCAGGGAAGAGAAGGCAGTAAGCAAATACAAGTGGTGATGTTTTTGAGGGCAAATTTCAGTATCAGCCCTGTGATTAAAAGACTCATCTTTGGGCTAGCAGCCAAGTGGAAGAACTTAGCCCAAGAATATGAAATTAATCCTGGGAGGGGCCTGAAATGGTCACAGGTCAGTGGAGCCAGAGCAGAAAAAATACAAATTCTTCTAGAGAAGAGGCTTCTAAGAGTTGCATGGATAGAGATCAAGCAAATACTAGCTCACAAACATTTATCAACAAATACACAAGGAAATAGAGTAAGAAGAACATAAAATATTTAGATTTCCAAAACTTTGGATATCAGAACTAACAAACACAGAATGTAGAATAATTATATATAAAATATTTAAAGAAATAAAACATAGGATTATAAAAATAAGCAAGAAACAACAGACTACAAAATGACTAGGCAGACTAGAAAATGGCAAATAAAATAGAATTTTAAATAGTTGTTGAAATGAAAAGTTCAATTACTAGATTAGATACAGCTGAAAACATAATCAGTGGAATGGAAGACAGCTCAAAAGAAATTACCAAGAATGCTGCAGAGAGAGAAAAAAAATAAAAAATATAAAACAGAGGGTAAGACTATGGAAGAAGATAAAGTAGGAATATCTGACAAACAGCTAATTAATGTCCCAGAAGAAGAAAATAGTGAGAATATTGCAGGGACCATATCTGAAAAGGTAATAGCTGAAAGAGTTCCAGAAGAATAATGTATATGCATAATTTACAGTGAAACACTAAAGCCAAAGAGAAGAGCATAAAAGCAAATGGGAGAAAAGATAGATGACCTTGAAACAAACTGAAAGTAGACTGACAGAGGAGTTCTGCACAGCAGCGTGGGATCTTGAAGAGTGGGTTAATATCTCCACTGTGCTAAAGGAAAATAATTATGAACATAACATCGAGTATTCAGAAAATCTCTTTCAGAAACCTGTACAAAATACGGACATTTTCAATAGACGAAGAACGTGTTGAGTTGACCATCACAAGACTCTCACGCAAAGAAGTTGTAAATGGTGTTTTCAGAATCAAAGATCCTGGGAAGATTTTTCTGAGATGCAAGAGATATGAGAGTAAGGAAATGTTAAACCTATAAGTAAATCTAAACTCACATTGTCTTTACAAAATAAATTTTAAAATTATATGTATAATTTGTATGATTTAAAAATAGAGTATTCAAAAATACTTCTTAAAAAGAGCAGGGGATATAATTATAGTTCAGCAGGGAAGACATGAGAATTTTAAAATTCTAAAGTTATTTTTCTTGTAGGCGTTAGATATTAATTTTTTATTTTGTTAAAGGAATGTTTATGATAAAATCATTTTAAAGAATATCAGTAAAATAGCAAAAACAATTAAAGGGGGGAGTTAAAATGTATTGAGAGAACAGTTGTCCGCTAGCATGGGATGAAAACTCCCTTTCTCAAAAAGAAGGCTTTATAGATTTGTGATTTCCTATTTTTCCTCGTTGATCCCACAAAGAGAAACGGGAAATTTTTTTTTTAAATGAAAGGCCAGCCTTTCTTTAATAAAGCCCAAAGATGCAGAGAGTTATAAGTGAGAGCATCATTATTTGAACAAGAAAACTGTTCATTTTACAGAAGAAAACCATGGAATTATTTCTATTACTCAGGCCTGAAAGTTAATTTTTACCCAAGATTTTTAAAAAGGCTGTGAAATATAGATTATAAAGAGAGCACATAGAATATATATGTAAAGTTTAAAGACCAATAATAAAATGAACAGCATATGCCCAACAAACACACCAGAACATGAGTTATCATGTCCTAGGAGCTCTCAGTGTGCCATCTCCAATCATACTGCACTCCATGTCTGCCAAAAGTAGTCACTTAGCTGAATTTTGTTCCCTGTTTTTCTAGATGCGTTTTCTGTCTTTATAAAATGTATTGATTAATTCTGATCATATTACAGAATTTGAATCATACCTATTTATTCTTCTATAACTTCTTAAAATTACGTTTTTAAAATTTACCCATGTTGATTTTTTTACCTGTAATTCATTCATTTTCATTGTTATATATCATTCAGCTTTGGATATAATAAAAGTTTTTTTTTTATTTCAACCTGCAATTGATGAACATTTGAACTGACTCCCTTTTTTTTTTTGCTGCAAACTAATTCTACTAAAATACTTGTACATTTCCTTGATAAATATGTGCAATAATTTTTATGATACATGTATGAAATCGCTGTGTCCTAAGAGTTGCATATGTTCACTCAGTGCCTTAATATAACAAGAACTCATCACTCCAGCTACATGACAAGTGCAGATCAGTGGAGTAGGCTTCTTTACTTTATGTCGTCTTTCTGCCAGAATATTTATTCCAGAACTTTCACGATGTAGAGAGTTACTTGTCAATCTGGAAGATCAAAGAAAGGCAGAAAATTATGTTTTGGCTCTTAAATTCTAGTATCTGGAAATAAAATATAACTCCTGCTCACATGTCATTGGCTTCAAGCGAGTTACATGGTCACAGCTGGTTTCGTGGGAACAGGGAGGTATTAGCCTGCTTTTTGGTTGGATGGAAAACAACTGGAAATATTGGTCATGGCCTCCAATGTCTACCATGGTGCAGCATCCTGGATACCAAATATATGGTTTCCTCCCTTCATCCATGCAGAATTCATAAATACCTTCCCATGGAAGACAATACAAACAATTCTATCCAGTCATGGCATTGAACTCAAGGTTCATGACCTCTAGGTGCTGGGCAACATTGTATACACGAGGAATTTTAGGGGGTGGTGGGTGGTGCTATGATTGAAGTGTGCCCCCCTAAAAAGATATATTGAAGTCCTGATCCCTGGTGCTTGCAAATGTGACCTTATTTGGAAATAGGGTCTTTGCAGATGTAATTAAGATGCGGTTACACTGGATTAAGGTGGGCCCTGAGCCCTAATCCAAAAAAATTTGTGTCCTTATAAGAAAGGGAGATGAGACAGACGTGAGAGGAGAATGTCATGTGGCAACCGAAGCAGAGATGAAAGTGTTGTTGCTACAAGCCAAGGAATGTCAGAATTACTGGCAAACCACCAGAAGATAGGAAGAGACAAGGAAGGATTCTCCCCTAAGGTCTCAGAGGGAGCATGACTCTGCTGACACCTTGACCTTAGATATCTGGTCTCCAGAACTGCGAGACAGTGATTTCTGTTCCGCGTGACCCGGTTTGCGGTATTTTGTTACAGAAGCTGTAAAAATGAATGCAGAAGGGTCGCAAGCATTTGTTTCTTCATTAGATCAGATGTAACTCTCATCTTTCACTCAGAACCTATGATCTAAAAAGATTAGTTTTCACTCCCCTTCCGCCAGCATGCATATGCCCAATGTCCAGTGCTGAGTCAGGGCCATGGCAGGAGAATGAGTTCCGCATGAGGGACAAAGAGGAACTGAACAAAAGACCAGAGGAGTGGAATGTGGTACATATCACCACCTCTACGGGCACTGTTTCCCTGTCCTCCCACCTGCGTGTTAGGATTGTCCCTCTATGTCTCTTCGAAGTCAGGCACAGTCATGTGACTGGAGCTAGCAAATGGGTTTGGGTAGAAATTATGTGCTTTTGAGTTATTGGTCCAAGACCTTCCAATCACCATGAAAATACTGTTGAGATAAAGCATCCATTGGGCTGAGTCTCAGACTGACTCTGGTGAACAGAACTCCCTCATCCCCACATTGGACCTGCAGATAAGTCCCATTGCTTTAAGGCACTAAGATCCCGGGTTGCTGTCACCACAGCGTAATCTAGCTGATCCTGACAGATAGAACAAACATATAACTCAGTGGCCTAGTCTCGTAAATATTGCATTCTAATAAAATAAAGAAAATAAGCACCTAAATTTAATTTCTAAATGTTCCACAAACACTTTATCCCCTCAGAAGGGGTCTGTGAGTGTAATACTCCCCATTTAATTTTCTGTTCAATTCTTTGGGCTCCATTGGTTACTATTACTCTTATTTCTTAATAATACACTTAGTGAATGCCAGCTATATATCAGTCACCGTTTCAGGCACTGACAGTTAAAGATAAAAAAGACATAGTTCCTGACAGAAAGTAATTCGCAGTGTGAGTTACTTATGTCATTGTGGTTTGAGGAGTTCTATATAAACCTTTGTATTGTTAAGTCCACCTGGGTGAGTGAGTCATGCCTGTCTGATGTGAGAAGTTACTGGGAGGAGCAAATGGTCAGGGGTTTTTTTTGGTGGAAAATAAGGGAGAGGTCATAACACATAATTCATTCGTTTGTAGAAAACCTGTGTCGGAAAGAAAGGACAGGTGTGAGAATTCAGAAATCAAAAAAGTCTGAGTCTTAGAGAGAGAGGGGCAGAAGCAAAATCAGAGATGTGGGAGGCCAAAACTGGATAGAGCAAGGCCTAAGCTGATGGAGGGGCTGGGTGAGATTATGCCTGAGCAGTGGGGGGGACTAGAGACCAGCGGAAATTATTACAGGAACCAAGGCGGGCTTCACAAGCTGAAAAGATGTGACATCTGGATTGCCGTTGAAGGATGACCAGGGGTTTCCCAATCATTAGACAAACAATTTATTGCCAGGTGGATGAGGAATGCCAAAAGGCATTTTGGGCAGAGGAAGTGACGTGAAATATCACCTGGGACTAAGTAGAGTTCATGGAGATGGAATGGGGGGGGGCAGAGCTAGGGCTCCAGACATTCGCAGAACTGCTTTGTATCTGAGGTTGAAGAGCTTGGATTTATCTCAGAGACAACAGGAAGCCAAAAGAGTTTTTAAGTGGGAATAGGATGTGATCTGAGTTGTTATTTTGAACGGGGTGGTTTTGCAGCCTCACAGAGAACAAGCCAGTATGAGAGGAATCCGGTAGCCAGACATCTGGACAGAAGGACCCTGAATTGGTCCAGGCAGGGCACAGTGAGGGTCTGGATCAAGGCAGTGACAACAGGAAGGCAGAAGAAAGGCCAGAAACTACATTTCTGAGGTTGAAGCTGGGTTTGGTGCCTCACTGGATGAAGGGATGAAGAAGCCATAGGTAATCATGCAGACCATGGCCTCACAAGATGCTGATAAAAACCAGGAGTCAAGGATCTCATTCCAGCTCCCATGGCTGTGACTAACTGCCTGGCTGTTGGACACTAGGAAAACCTCCTGAGTATACTTATGAAAGAAAGGGTTAACTGGGAAATGTAGTTTCTTCCCGCTTGAAGATTCTATTATTCTAAGCTTTTCTTCCCCCTTCATAATACTTAGTTCTGAAACCAGCGATACATGAAACCCCTACAATTTTTCTCTAAAGGAAACTTTGAAAAATACATCTTGCATTGCCTTTAAGGCCCTAAGGGTTCAACGTTTATTGAAAATGTTATGAGGTGAATGCTGAGGCAGACGACTTGTGTTTGGAATTCGACCTTGATGAAACCTTGCATCATAAACAGACCCAGAGGGAGGAGATGAGGGGGACTCAGAGATAAGTCAGGAAATCTGAATTGAGCAAGATAATTAAAAATTGAAAACAGTTTTTCTTGCTTGCTATATTTGCTTAAAGCTCCTGGGTTATAGAAATATTGAACTTTAATTCTTGAGCAAAACATGTAATGAAACCAATTGATTTTTAGGCTATTTGGCCATTCCTATCTTTTTAATCATTACGAACATTTCTGGAAATTTCTAGTTCCTTGTAGCAGACAGTTTATAAAATCTTTGAATATAGCCTCCATGATCTGAGGTAAGTTTCAGAATAAGTACAGTAAATGGTCACAAACCGCGCATTTAATGGGAATTATTCGCAGTAAAAAATACAGCCACTTCCCTCTGTGTTGCCGGCAGACCTCCTGATGAATGTTTTATGTTAATGTGCAAACAGTCTGATTTTAGCAAAGTAGCTTGAAAATATTTCATCCCACATTTCAAATATTATGTTCCAAAGATATTAAATAATAAAATTTGCTCGCTAGCATCTTGAATAACAAATCTGTTTATTTAGGAAGCAACTAATTTCGTAAATTTCATGTAATTTAGGTTTTTCTCATCTGATATAAGATCTTCGAAGAAAGAGGAAGGATACAGAGGAAATAAATTTTAGTCTTTTTGCCTTTTATTTTTCTAGGTGTAACATTAAACCCAAATATATCACACAGTCTCTTAAACCTGAAAAATGGATATTTCACTCAAAGGCCTTTAGGCTTGAGGCTTTAATGTCCTTAAAATTGACAATGGGCTTATGTCAGCGAGGAAAGACAAACAGGTAGAGGCTCTGAGAGGACAGCATTTCACCTTTGGTCGTGGACGAAGAATGCATTTTAAAGCTTCCAGTGCTACAGCACTACTTGTAGGGATGCTGAAGGAGAAGGAGGCAGAAATCGTGGGGCACGTCTCCTGGGGCTCTGAGAGGAAGGGAGAGAACCTGTCACTACCTGTCTCAACTTCGCAGTCAGGTGCTGGCACCACCTGGATTTGGTCTGCAATCTGTTCAGGGGCAAGTAAAAGGCAGTGTGATATGGAACTGGGAATTGAGTATTGATAGCTGATAAAAGTGAGGGAGGTGAGAAAATTGTTTATATTCATTCACTCACTTATTCATTCGTTCAATAAATATTTATTGAGATGTGGTAGGTTCCAGGCATTGCTGGGGTCAGGGCAGTGAACAATAGAGATAAGGAACTCATGCTTTAGTGAGGGAAGCTAGACAATAAACAAACACACAAAAGATATAACACCTCAGAGTGTGAGAAGTGCTGTGGAGAAAAATAAAGCTGGAAGGCCAGATGGTGTGCTAGCGGGGGTTGGAATGCTGCTCTAAATAGAATGCTGGGAGATTTTGATGATAAGATAATATTTAAGAAGTGAAGGTGATGGAGAGCCAGTCATCAGGGAAGAGAAGGTATTTAAAGAAAAGAGCCTCCCAGGTAGAGAACAGATAATGTGGGCAAAGATCCAGGGGCAGGAGAATTCTGGCTTGCTCATGAAAGCAGATGGTTAGGGGGCAGAGGAGACAGCAGGAGAGAAATTCTGCAAAAGTGTGTGGATGGGGATTGTCCAGAGCATGTAGTGTCTGAGATGGGCATCACTGCTGAGTGGTAACATGAAGAGCGATGCAATCTGACATGGATTTTCAAATAATCACTCTGGTTGCTGTGTTGGGGATGGACTGTGGATGGAGGGAGGGCAAGGATACAGATATGCAGATCTTCCAGTCATGAAGATGAGAGATGATGGTGGCTTGAACCTGGGAGTAGAGATAAGAGGTGCTCGGATTTTGGGTATATTTTGAAGGTAGAACCAATATAATCTACGGATAGGTTGGGTATTTGTTAGAAGGGAAAGAGAGGAGTCATCAATGACTAAAATGATGTTATCTGAGCAACTAGAAGGATAACATCACAAGGCTGGGAAGATGGAGAGGTGTGAGGTGAAAGGTTGGATGTTTCTTACTGAACATGTTAAACTTGGAGTGTTTCAAAGTGTGGAAGGAAAACTAACAAAGTGTCCTCTTCCTTAGATTTTAATATGTATTGATTAGGAATACAGATAGGTGTGATGAATGTTTATAAAACTGAAGGGAATTATAAAATTTAAGGTAACAGCTTCTTAATTTGGGGAGAAGGGGCAAAGCGACAGAGTGGGGAAAGAACACATAGGCTAATGCAATGAAATTGGTTCAGTTTTCAAGTGGAGGGAAAAGTTCACTGGTGCTCATTTTATTATTATGTTTCAGATACACATATCCTATTGTTTTAATGAAGTATTACATGGCTAAAACTTTAAAAGAGAATGAATGGAATCTGAAACGGAGTTTAGGCACTCATTTGAGGAGTTCAGTTGTAGTGAGGTTAGGAGAAATACTTTAAAAATCAAATTTAAAAAAAAAAAGAGTGTATATGCTGATGGGTGTGATCAGTTGAGACGGCTCAGGAGGGAAGTGTATGCATGCTGGGGAGATGTGAGTCGGGGAAAGGTGTGTTTTATTTTATTCAATTTATACTTTTACCTCTTAATTTTAGTTCTTCTTAATTTTAGTTCTTTAATTTTAATTCTTCCAATATTTCTAGCATCCACCTTTGTTGGTAGCATTGGGTAGGGATCCAACTTCAAATTCTCAAAACGGAGAACCAGTTTCTCCAGCATGATCTCCCCGTGTTGCCTGTCAGTTCGTGGAAAAATAATTATTGGCAAGTTTCGCTCCCCTGCTCAGTGGTTGTTTTCTCCAAGTGGCCTTTTTGCTTTTAGTACGTTTTCGCTCTGCCTTTTGATCAGGAGTTGTTACTCACATGTCTGGCGAGTCTCGACCGTGTGTTCAAACATTTTAAGATCGTCGCCCTAAAGAGCTGACGATAGCTGTGCGTGCCGGGGCGCATTGTCTACATGTAGGTGCTCGTAGGGGAGTCTGGTGGTCTGTGTCATTGGACAGTCCTCCATGTCAGTGTCTCAGTCTCTTCACTGAAGGGGTCACATTTCTCCCAGAAGGCTCTTTCAATATGCTGCCTGGAGGATATCAATCAGCTGCTTGCTTTCAGAAAAAGGTGAGAAAATGCTTGGGGTAAAGGATAGTGTTGAGGGAGCTTTTCAAAATAGAATATGCAAGTTTTTATACATAAGATTGCTGACCTACACCACACCTGTATGGCCCTAAGCCCAGAGACCCTCAGTTTTACACTCTCAGAGAATAAGTGTCAGTCTTCTTTCTGGGTTCAGGTCTGGACACCAGTCAGGCTGATTGGGGTTGGCAGGACATCTGTGGTTCTAGACTTTTGCAGAGACTTTGGCCCAGGCCTCTTGTTTCGGCCCCACACCACCACGCTCCAGACCTCCTCAGAGCAGCTGATTCCTCAGGCTCTGGAGCGTTTATGGAGAAAACTGTGTTTTCTTGGCTTGCTTCTCTTCAGGCTAGAATTCAGTTTTCTCATGACTCCTAAGCCACCACTCATCCATCAACTTCCCAGCTTCTAAAATTTGGTGCATTCATTTCTTCTCCTTTTTCTATGTCTTTTTGTGGGGCCAGCGAATGTCCATTCCCTGCTATCAGTCTTTCTTGGGGAAAAGCCATTTCTGCTCCCCTCAAGCATTAGGCATCGGAGTGAGGCCTCACATGCCTTCTGAGCTGAGTGGCTGAGCTACCTGATATTTATGTGAAACGCAACCTGCACTGATGAGAGGAAGTCAATTCACCTGCATATGATGAGAAACAGAACAAAACACCTAACACCGCAGAGACCAGGTGCAGGGGCCCTACTCCCTCCAGCTCTGCCTCCTCTCCTCTCAGTCCCCTGTCTCACAAAAATGTTTTCACCTGATGCAAACTGAGCAAACCCCTCTCTGGACTGAGCCTTGGTGAAGGTAGAGAATATTATATCGTTCACGACCTTTTCTTAAAGGGGACGCAACACCTGGATGCTTACAACTGAGAAACCAGGAGCCCACCTGTGCAGCAACGTTCCATGTGGTACACACTGCTTGGCAGAATTCACCAAGAGACCAGGGGACCAGAGCAGCCAGTTAGATGATTGAAGGCCTTTGTCTCCTGCATGTATGTTTGTACCTAGCATCTGACTGGGGAACAGGTGGCCGTGTGTTCAGTGCTTTCTTTTGAAGGGGGAGGAGTTGATAGTTGGGTCCTTCCCAACTTGGCGCTAAGGCTACCACAGTCTCCTGTCTCGGGCCATGAGATGATTTCCAGGTTTGTATCATTTGTCTTCCAAAAAGCTTTGAAAGACACCCAAATGCATACTTAAATCCCACCCACACCCCACTTTGTAAATAGAGACCCAGAGGAGCAGGTACAGTAAACAGCATGCTCACTGTAACCTGCAAGTCAGAGACAAGATCTGGATCAAAGCAAGACCATTTGTCTCAGCCGACTCTGCCAGAAACTCTCGTTTTTCTAGGAAGATAGTGTAAACGAACAAGTAATTTTCAAAATGCTGTAACTGCTTCTTGGAATTTGCAATGTTGATCAGACTTTCTGACTCAAGGCCATGATGATGAATTTTCAGAATTTTTTTTTATTAAAAAATAAACAGTTAAAAAAGCACTAAAGATTTCATTGGCGAAGCTGAGCCTGCACAGGCTTGAAAGAATATAATCTATCATAAAGGGGCAACTTGAACGATGAATTAATAATGAACTAATCACATCAAGTTCCAGGATGGAAATTGGATCTATTACATGTGCACAGAGAAAGCTGGACAAGGTGAATTAATCAATTCCTGTGATCTCACACAGAATTCTGATTAGTAAATTTCTTTCCAATAGGCACAACGAGGCGAAATTCCTAAATGCTCTATAAAAGATGCCTTAAAAGTGTAACAGGCACAATATGTCCATTGTAAATTGCCGCAGCTTAACATGGTATTTTGTAAAACAAGAGATGTGTGACCAGAGCATTCCTAGCCTAATGAGACCCATAGTCTTGTGGTGATAAGCTCTAATGACATGATTCCAAACTCTAATTCTTCTCAACTATTTATTATGTTAGGTTTTTTCATGGTCAAAGATGTCTTTGTATCATTCTTGGGTCAGCAAACACCAGGAAAAAATGGAGGCTGACATAATTGCCACCATGTGTCAGACCGAACTATTGGTGATGACTGCTCCTCCCCCGCGGTGAAGTTCCACTTTCACAACCTTGACCCCACAGAGGGTGGAGTGTACTTGTCTACCTTTACCTTGGGCTGAACCATGTGATTCACTTTGGTCAAAAGAATGTTTGGCTTTGTTATCTTGGTGCTATGCCATCATCATGGGAAGAACATGCCCCCAGGGGCCCAGGGGCCCCAGAAAGAAGAGACACATAGAACAGAGCTGTCCCAGACAATCAGTAGAGGAGTAACCAAGAAATAAATGCTATGCCGCTGAGCTTTAGAGTGGTGTGTTACATAGAGTGACTGTGGTTATAACTGATAGATCTACTCGACATTTTATTTTCTTTGCCAAATAAGAACGAAAAACAAAATTCTTGTTATTGTCATCATTTCATAATAGAACATCTTACAACTAAAAAATAGAAAGAACATAATTTAGAATAAAGGACTTTCCTTTAAATTGAAATGTTGAGCTCTATCAAAAACACATCATAGAATTTTCATCTTCCACATTTTGTTTTTATGGGACCTGTGAAAATGCCATCACTGAGTCTGGGGGAATAGAGCCTTCACATAGGAGTAGGGTTCAGGCACAGGTGCCCCCGATTTCCCTGCTCTGTCCAGCTATGTGTGGGTCAAAGTTTCTGCATATTTCATTTTTTATATCTCAGGGTACCATTTTGGTAAGTATATCTTTCATAAAAATCTCCTTTAACTCTTCAAATGGCAAGCAATACTTCTTGAATTTAAAGTATGCTGTGTCTGAGAGGGTAGAGTATGCTGAAAGGTGGGACATGAGTGTCTTTAAATGAAGCAAATTGTTTCCTTGTTTTATTGGTGTTTTTAGCTGCCGAAACCCATAGTGTGTTCAACCAGTAGTCCTCAGTGAGAATCACCTGATCAACATGGCTTAGGCAGTGTGAGGTTTGGTTTGTTTTTCCCACTTTATTTTCTTTATTTTTAGCATCATCATTTACAAAGAAAATAAAGACAATTATCCAAAAAGTTGAATATCGAATCGCTGGTTGCAGAATATAAATTTTAGCCCAAGAGAAGAATTTGGCTCTTCCTCCTGTTATAAAGCACGAAAGTGGCTAGTCATACAGGAAATCATGGTCTAGGGACAATAACAACAAAAGAAATTTAAGTGGAATAACATCCCCAGGCAGGTGGAAAGCTGAGTTCTCTAGATAAGAGCAAAACCCAAACCTATTGGTTTCCACCAGCCTCGCTGCTCACAGCCTGCCAATTCAGCCAGGCTCTTGGGTGAGCCACTGGTTCCAAGGCAAACCAGGCAGTGACTAGATCCAGCTGTGGGGCCTCTGCATTGCAAAATCCTCAGACTCTTTTGTTTTTTGCTTTTGAAATTAAAGAAAAATAAACTGTATGTACATATACAAAGGAATACATATAAAAATAGTGAAAATGTAATAACATCTACAGTCCAATTTTCAATATTGTAACAATGCCAATTTCCTAGTTTTGCCATACTTAGGATTGCCAGATTTTGAGAATAAAATTGCAAGACACTGAGTTGAATTCGAATTTCAGATAACCAAAAATAATACTGGGACATACTTATATTAAAAAATTATTTGCTATTTACCTGAGACTCAAGTTTAACTGAATATTCTGTATTTTGCAGGGAATCCTAATTAGACTATAGTTATTTACAATGTCACCATTAGGAGAAGCTAGATGACGACGACTTAGAACTCCGTGGACCATTTTTGCAACTTCATGTAAGTCTGTAATTATTTCAAAATTAAACGTTAAAAAAAATCGCATTCCCCTCTATCTACCAATACATATAAAACTATAAGAATTTAGGCATCCTTAGATAACCTGGGAATACAATGGATTCTCTTTATGTGTTTTCCATTGAGCCACAGTGGGTTTGAAGAAGGTAGGTACATTTCCCTCGACCGTGGGAAAAAGCAGTTAAGGCAAGTGGCAAAGATACACCGTGTGTGGCAAGCTTCTCTTCCTATTCTGCGAAGGCCTTGAAAGCTTCTCATTGGCTGGAAGTAGGGCAGCAAACAGTGTTTTCACCCTGATGTGTTTGGAAGAGAGCTCTTGTTGATGTCCTGCATTCCCAGTGACAAACTGCCATGGCTATCAAAGTGACGCGACTGATATCCATGGCCAAAGATCAAGCTAAATAGAAATTGGGAGCTTTCTATTTCTTATCCTAGAAGAATTGCCTTTAGGACCACCAAATATGACAGGATGCACTGAGGTGAATTCTAAGGGACCAATGCCAAGGTGACACATGGAGAGAATATACATTGTCCACTTGGTTAGGCTTTTGGCCCTGCATCCTTGGGGTCTCCTAGGCTGGTGAACTCTGAGGCTCACTTTTATTTATGATTTAAAACCAAGACAAGGAAAATCTGAGTCCTTGGCTTCTTTTTATGGAACCATTTCTAGTCACAGAGGTCCAAATGTCAGAACTCAAAATGTGGCTCAGATTTGGAAAATGAGACAGATTCAGAAAAAGAGGGCTGAAAATCTTTTCCCTAAGCAGTGCCATTTAAATATTCCCTCCTGTCCTAGTATTCAGAGATGACATTTAAATATTCAACAGACATGACTAATGAATGCCTGATATACCTATAATACTTACCTGTGTTATTAACTGCATTCTCTATGATCATCTCTTCATAGGACAATTTTATAGTATTTTTACCAAGAGAATAGATAGTCCAGTCTCTACTCTTGCATGTCTAATTTAAAAAAATTTGAACAGTATTTATAGTTTAGAAAATTTTCTTTCAGCTTCACAACTGAATATTGGCAACGTATTGACAGTGTTTTAGAATTATCGTCAAATTTGGGAAAATCCTATAAAAATCGCTTCATCTAGGATCCGCAAAATTTGGGGACTTTCAATTCTTTTTCAATGACTGCTAAGTGCTCTAAGTTGGTGACACCAGTGACCAGGTATCGGAATATTAATGTCAAGATGTGGGTGAGTTGCCACAAGTGCTTTAGGATTATCTCTGGGAACAAACCACTTCAGCAAGAAAACTGAGCTATGCGTAGAAGTAACTGCAAAGTACATAAATATATTCTATTAAAAGCAAATCACTATATCTCCAATTAAACATTTTTATGGTTGCTAAATTGATGTGAAAAACAGTTATTTTTATTTGTATTTGCATTTTGGGGCCTGGTGAGGCCAACTATATATTTTTTTTTCCCAGGAGGGGGGAACTTTTTCCTTATTTTAGTGTGAATTCTCAATTTACATCTTTTGCCCATTTTTCTCTTTAAGTTCTTTCTTTTTTCTATTGATTGTAATACTTAAAAATACATATTAAAGATAGTAACTATTATGTTTTGAATATGTTACAGATTTTTTTCTGTTTGAAGGTTGATCTTGTTTCTGGTGCTCTCTGCTATATAAAAACTTAATATTTTTAAATTAGATCGACAAATCTAACCTTTTATGGTTTCTACTTTTGGTCTCATTCTTAGTAAGTCCTTCTCTATTACAAGATTGTAACAATATTGACCAAATAATAGTAGTAGCAATGAGAATAACAATAGTAATGAATAGTAATGATAGTAATAGTAATGATTATAATTGTTATATCTGTTTCTTTAGTACCCATAATTTACTGGAGATCTCACTGACATTAAACTTATGTGATTATATTCAATTCTCTTTGGTTCAGCCACCTAGGTATTGTCAGTTTCACCAAATCCTTATGGAAATTTGTTTGACATTAGAAATTGAGTCCACATTTAAGATCACACCATGCTTCTCCATTTATTTTGGTTTTCTTCCATGTTTAAAGTCAAATTTTAAAGTTTTCTTTATATTAACATAGTTAATTCATAAGGAGAGTTTTATTATATCATGAATAAGACCTTTTTAAAAAATTATATTTCTATTTGGTTATTAGCATGTAGTAAAACTTTTGATTTGTGTATGTAGGTAGATCTTATATTTGGCCACCTTACTTGACTCTTTGTTCTAATAATTTTCCAGTTGATTGTCTTACAGTTTCTTGGTGGACTGGCAACTTATTTCATCCTGCAACTTACATTAAGAGAAAATGTAATTCCTTTATTTTTCCCATAGTTGACCTGATTTTCCAACTTGTTACTAAGCAGCAAAAACAATTAACTAAATGTTCGGTCTAATTTAGTCCAATCTAGCAATTTAAGTAGTCTTTTTAGAGTATTCCAGTCTCTCAGGAAAAGCAAAATGAGCACAGTCGTTTGATGAGCTGTCCCTTCCCCTATGTTTTCCCCAAGATGGTGTCTGGGTGTTGAGGAAACTTACTCTGTCTTTGTGGTGACGTTGAGAAAGAATATTCAGATGTGAATAGTACCTTTAATCTGTCTTCTCTGTGGTAACATCTTTGTCTGCTCTGCTGGGCTCTTGTACTGTCATGTGTGGCTGGTGAACTTACAGCTCATTCTTTCTTCCTTTATTGATGTTTCTGAATGCAGGGGTTATACTCACCCTTGCATCACGAGGGTCCCCATCTCTAGCCCCCATCCTATTAATATGTACTTTTGTTACTCCTTATTGGTTACATCCCAGAGTCTGTGCCTCATCATTTACCTGACCCCTGGCTTGACAGTCCCTCCCAGCCTCAGTTCTCAGGTCACAGGCCACGGGCTCTCAACCTAGTGTCCTACCTGATGGAAACTGAAGGTGGCCTGTGTAAGCTAAATGTTAATACTCACTCTGCTTGTATCACCAACTTTCATTGTCGTGCATCCTCAGTACCTTACACATCTCCCTCTTTTCTGTTCAAAGGGGGACACTGGGATAATGTTTGCCTGCATTGCTCTCTTGAATCTCTTTTCTCTCCCAACTCAGAAAAAGAAAAGATTTCTATTTAAATTTGCCTTCCATTGTTTTTTTTTTCCCTTGTGGCTTTGTGGTCATAGAAAGACATACTTTTTCTCCCCAAAAGAACACTAATTGTATTTACTTTTTTTTTTTTAGATTGAAGTATAATTTACATATAACATGTTAGTTTTAATGTTTCGCCATCATATTAAGATATTTTCTGGCAGATATACTTAAAATGAGAAAAATCTCTTCTATTTTAGTTTACTAAAATTTTTTTAAGTGAAAAGTAAGCACTGTATTTTAGTAATTTTTTTGACTTCTATTGCTATCTCATAGTTCCTCTACCTTTCATCCATTCGTGTAAGTAAATTTTATTTCTAGATATTCTAATTGTTGTAGTTGAATTTCTCTGATGGCAAACAATGAAAATTAGTCATTGAATAGCAGTTTTAAAAAGGGCGCATTGGAAAGATACTGAGGGTATTTCACAGGAGCAAAGTAAAACTGAATGATTGACACTAATGAAGGGCAGGAAGCGTGGCTGCTCCACGGAGCAGAGCAGCAGAAACTAGTGCGCTACAGCACCATGGCACAATTTACTCCAACTGCCTTTGTTGCCCTGTGACTTTTTTCGAGAACCAGATTTCAAGCAGAGAGAATCCAATTGGTTTGGCTTAAGTCACATGTCCACTTCATCGTTAAGTAGTACTGCGTGGGTTCTTTTGGAATGGAAGGAAAACTCCTTAAAGAAAGAGGCGCTATCACTGAAAGAAGGTTAGTAGTTGGTGGTGAGAAAAAAAATGTTAGGCAGGAAAAATGCTAGCTAGAATAATACATACTGGATTGGGCTGTCAATTTTTAAAATAATTTTTTCATCTATATCATGCACATATATTCGCATCTTTGAGGTTGAATTGGGCTCTAGTTGAAGTTTCCTATCTTTCTATTTTACACTTTGAAAAAATTTAATTAACAGAAAAACTTTTCTAGATTGATTGATAGAACTTGCCTGGGTCTGGTATATTATTATCATTGGCTAATTTATAATTTATTCCATGAATAATGGTATTTTTAGATTTTCTTGCCTCTTGAGTAAGTTTTGACTAATTATATCTTCTTAGAAAATTGTTCATTTTATGCAGATTGTCAAATATACTGCTATAAATTTGTAACTAGCATTTTACTATGCTTAAAAAACTTCTTTATAGTTGTAGTTCAGACATATTCTCCATTCTTAATTCTGCTTATTTGTGTTTTCTCTTTCTTCTTAAACAGATCTGTCATAGCTTTTTATTTATTGGACTTTTTAAAGAAATTGCTTTTGATTTTATCATGTGTTTTTAATTAAATGAGTTCACTTATCTCTCCCATTATCTTGATTGATCCTCTCCTTCTACTTTCTTAAAAGGTTATTTTGTTGTTTATTTTCTAGCTTCTTGAGTTGAATGCCAATTTATTCATTTTTATACATTTCTTTAAAAACTCATTTTCTGATCATACTTACTCCTATGAATACTTGTTTGGTTGCTTTTGATAGGATTTTCTAAATAGTCCATAATTTATCCTTTTATTTCTTATTTATTTAGGCAGTGTTTTTAAATTTCCAAGTGGATAGCTTTTATCTTTTAAGCTTTCATTTATTGAATTTTAGTGTCATTGCACAGCAGTCAGAGAATCTGGCCTGTGTGTTTTCTACTTTTTAAAATTTATTGAGATGTGTACAGCAGAGTAAAAGAGTAGCCAAATAATTCAGGCAGAGGCAGCCAAAACATAATCCTCCAGTTATGATTATGGCTAAGTCACTTTAAAGAAAATGTGTCTAATATTGTTTTTAATCATTTGTTATTTAGCTGGGCTGTGTCATTGTGTTCACCTCTACTTCAGGCCATTAGCTAAAGTCTTCTGAAAAGTTTACTACACACACACACACACACACACACACACACACACACACGGATCTGAGCTAATGGCAATTTGGACCATGAAGTGAATGGGGCAGCAGTTGGTGGTGATGTCTGGTATATCAGTGTGGTGCAGTGAGGCTGAGATAAAGCATTTAGAGAGAGCTGGGAAGGATGGCATATTAGTCAGGGTTCTCAAGAGAAATAAAATCAATATAATGTATACACATATAAAGAGATTTGTTTTAAGGAATTGATTCACATGATTATAGGGGCTGACAAGTTTGAAATCTGCAGAACTGACCAGCAGGCTAGATACCAAGGGAAAAGTGGATGCTGCAGCTCAAGTCCAAGGATGACAGAATTCCCTCTTTGTCAGGGGACCCCAGGGTTTTTGCTCTTTAGACTTTTGATTGATTGAATGAAACTTACCCACATTATGAAGGGTCTGCTGTACTCAAAGTTCACTGATTTAAATGTTAATCTCATCTAAAAATATCTTAACAGAGATAGCTAAACCAGTATTTGACCAAAGACTATAGAATACCATAGCCTAGCCAGTTGACACATAAAATTAACCATCATAAGTCTATCCTTTCTCAACCTGGCACCCATACATAGCTCCTGAAACCATACTTAATCTCAAATAAAGACAATAACAAGGCCATGCTCCTGACATTATAAAACTCTTCTACATTTAATCAAAATTGTACTAAACCTTTCCCCAGAAGAGGATGCCAAGTCCTTGGTGATGTTGACTCTTCTCCTTGTCACTTTGTGGTGTATAGAGGTATCTGGGAATAACATCTCCCATTTGGTCTCCCACCTTCACCAAATCTTGTAGATGTTGGAAGGGATGTTGGCTATAAGCCTCATTTTTTTAGATGCAAAGGGCAATATCCCCCAGAGCTGACTTCTGAGTTTTCACATACTTTGTCTATTTCATAGTTTTGCCAGGGACCAGCCATTCTTTGACCCTTTTTAAATACCTATACCTTATATCAGGTCTGAAAATTAGTGGGAAAATTAGGCAATCGCAAGTCTTTAGAATTGGTTGAATTCTTTGCAATAATTCTTCTTTATAGCTGAATAATATCAGTTATAAATTCTTAGAGTTGAAAAGGTCATTACAGGCCACCTAGTCCATTGTTCTATAAGAATTTCACTGAGAAGTTTTTATGTGAAGCGATTTGCCATCTTAAGAATATTTGAGATGCTCTTCATCAAACTCAACCCCTCTGGCTCCCCAGATCCTCTTTTCATCATTCCATCAAGTGGTTAGTGCTTTGGGACAAAGCTCATGTGCTCCCCAGGCAGCCCATGCCACCCTTGTGTGACTTTTACAATCACATCTTTACATGATCTGACATCACATCTACCACTCTATAACTTAACCAATTACAGGCATTGCTTCTTTTCTGGCTACTCAAATAAAGCGTAACCTTAGCATTCACAGATTTAAAATTAACAATTTTACCATGGTCCTTAAAAATTCATGAAATGACCTAACTCATAATTTTGAGAGGACATTACCTTGGGTAATGTTTTCTGCTAGGCTGGTATGTAGAATTGAGCCACTTAGCTAGTAAGTGGACCTTACTAGAAAGTTGGCATTTACTTTTAATTTTTTTCTTTTTATGTTTACATGAAAGGAGTTAATGACCTTATAAATTACTTTGGTTCTATATTTATTACCTATAAAGGATTGAAAAGAGTCACTTAGATTTTTTTTAGCTCTTTGTTATTATCTTTTATGGGAAAATATATGCTCCAGTGGTATTTATATATTTAGAATATTTAAAGGCCTTGGGAAGTATTCCTGATGATTGCCAATGGTCTACCATATAATCTGTTTCCACAGGGTGCTTCTCGAAAGAGCTCTGAATAGTGGTTAAGTATTTCTTTATTACTAGGAAGAAGGTAGGAAGAGAGAGCGTATATTGAAGCCCATAAAGATTTTGACATGTTGAAAGTCAAATAGCATGTTAAAAGAAAACTAAAGAAATACCACCTGGATTAACATTAATAAGGAGCAAGCCCTGGTGTACTATGACCAATATGTACCTCAGTTGTGTTGATGAAAATCCCAACATAAACATTTGTGCACAAAATTTACATGATAAAAAGTTTAAGTTTAGTATGATTTTTCACAAAATAAATCTATTTATATTATTTCATTATACTCCCTTTTCTTCCATAATTGATTTGAGTTGGCTTATAAGGCTATTGAATTATTTGGTAATATAGTATGAATAAAAATGTAGCAATAATATGGGTAACTTTCTAAAAGGAAAAAGGAAAAACACATTCAAAGAGACTACCAAAGGATTTCATGTATGTCAGGGGTTAGCAAACTATAGTCCAGTAACCAAATCTGTTCCTGTTTATATATATAATTCAAGGTAAAAAAGATTTTTTGTATTTTAAAAGGTTTTAAATGAAAAAAAAACAAACAAAGGAAGAATTATGTTTTAGACACATACAAATTACATGGAATTTAAATTTCAGTGTCCATAAATAAAGTTTTGTTGGACGCTTAGCCAGGTTCAATCATTTACATATTGTCTATGGCTGATTCGATGCTAAAATGCCAGAGCTGAGTAGTTGAGACAGAGACTGGATGGCATGCAAAGCCCGAAATATTTACTGTTCAGTTCTTTATAAGTAAAAATTTGCTGATTCCGAATGGAGATCATTTAGAAAAATCTCCTGCATGGAGAAGGCTAAAAATAAGGAGGGCTTGGATGACCATCGGATCCTTGTTCATCCTGTTATTGGGTTATTGTGACCACATGGGGTGGTGGCCACATGGAAGTTAAGATTTAGCTATTTGATTCAAAGAAGAGGCCAGGAGGTGGTGGGGTGGGGACAATGGGTTGTTTATTCTGAAGTTTTATGCATGTCTATCAAGGTCCAGCAATGTGATTTGCTCAGAAGACTTTCTCTGGAGTGTGATAGAAGGCCTATAGCATGGACATAGAAGAACAAAGAGCAGAAGACAAAATGAGAATGGGAGAGGGGAACTGTAGGACAAGGAAGAAAAGAAGTGAATATTGAAGGGAGTCACTGAATCTGCCTAAGTTTTCTTATCTCTGCATTATTGCTGAAAGGGGTGGTTAGAGAAATGGAAAAGAAAATATGCAATGTTTAAAAAGATGATTTTATTATGGTCAATGTAAGTTTAAACTGATTGTTGAAATGATCAAATATCACACAGTTGGATATAATGATCATAATTTGGGGAGTAATACTAGAGTATTAAAACGTTTCATGCTATTGAGATTAGAGCTGCAAAATACCCAAACCTTGGCCAGCTATTCATCTTTAATCCATCCTTCGCTCCCTGCTCCACCTAATCCAGCATAGCTGTAACCAATTTTCCTTAGGAATTACACTTAAGAAACAGCAGCCAAATAAGAATCAGGGTGATAAGCCAGTACTCAATACTTCTGGTGCCAACTGGTAAAAGCTAGTTAGGGAATGAAGTTTAACCTGTGGCTTAAGTGGGGAGCACCTACATTGCCCTAAGCCTGAATGGGAACTCTGGGATCTTATTACCTTCAGATTCTCATGTTAGAAGAAGCTGTTACACAGCCAGCAGTCAGGCATGCATGTAGGCCATACTGCCATTCGTTAAGAGCAGTTCTTTAACACAAACCTTGTTGGAAAAAGAAGTTCAAAGAAGAGACAGAAGAAATAGCCTCTTCTGTCTAATCTGCCCTCATTGGGTCAGAGTTCACAGTGGCCATTAATGAAGGGGTCATTTCAATGACTTGGATTCTTGATCTGTTAAATTAGCAGCTTTTCCTCCTACGAGTATTTTTAGGTTGGAAGGAGGGCAAAGTAAAACCAGGAAAAAGTAGTAGAAAGTTCTTTATAATAATTATTCCCAAGTTTGGGGGCTGTAAAATAAAATGGACTATGTGACTTCTAGGGCAACTTCTTGTGTTAAAATTCTTTATTTATAACTTTTACAAATGAAAAAGCTGCTGCAAAGTCTACTTCTCACTGTTCTGCTAAGAATCTCTTCTGAAAAAGCAGCTGATTAAAAGCTTGAAACAGACAAATGTGACCCCAAATTATCTCATAAATCTTAATTTAATGAGTTCTGAAATAGCATACTTCACACAGACTTAGTGATGCTGACATGTTGAAATATTTGCAATTCAAAATCTTTTTGAATCTTGAAGATATTGATTTAAAATACTTTTCATGGTTCCAGTCCAAGATGGCAACACTAACGTCTCCTTAACCCTCCTTCTTCCATGGACACACTGAATCTACACTACACACAGAGCGATTTCCTCTAAAAGAAATCCAGGAACTACACATAGATTCCTACACATTGGGCAAATAAGAGAACACCCACATAGGAATGAATAGGAAAGACTGAGACACACACTCTCCATAAACCTCATCCTGGGCAGAGTGCTATACAAGGAGGAGAGGATTTCACTCCCAGCTTCTTCCTAAGGAGCAATGGGTTTAGACTGCATACGTAGTGTTCCACCTGTTAAGACTTCCACCTGATGGATGAGGCCCCCAAACACCTAGCTCTGAAAGCCAGTTAGGCTTTCGTACAAGGCCCATAAAAATATAACAAATAAATTAATAGTTCTAAACTGGTTTGCAAAGATTCTCCATTGCTATGCCCTAGGACTCAGCATAGTGAAAACAGGCTAAAAATTCCAATATCCCAGTCTTTCCCTGATAGGTGCCTATCTGCATACTTTAAAAGTTGCTGCATACTTTAAAAGTCAAGCTTCTAATTTACTACACATCCAGGGCTGACTGGTCCTCCCTGGAGACAGGGAAAGCTAGCAGATGCCACCTCAGCCTTTTCCTTCCAGCCCATTGCAAATTGCCAGTATCTCTCTAGGAGGAGCTTGTACCCATCTGGCACCTCAGTTTTTGCAGTGGCCAACAGAAAGGTGAGCCCTTGGATTGCCTAGCTCTGACAGCAAATGAGGCTTGCATTCACAAGTCCCATAGGATTTTAGCAAACAAAGAATCAGTTCTTCTTAGGCACAGGAACACCCCCCTGTGACTGTATTCCTAGGTCTAGAACAGAGGGGTCAGGAAAAAATGCCCATCTCCCAGTTTCTCCCTGGAAGGGCCTTAACTACGTATTCTCTCAGCTGCTGTCTGAGTATCTCTCCTTCAATCATCCTGCATTTGATACTAATTATGATTCTCTCCTTTGGGTCACTGACACATCTTGTCATATTCTCAACTGGGAGTCACTAAGAAAAAATAAGGTATCTTAGGCAGTTGCAAAGTTTTGAGTCACTCAAGAGCTTGGGTCAGTTGGTGGATGAGTTTCATCCCCTATAGGAGATCACTCAGTGAAGACTGGGAGAAGTGGCTGTTTTACTAAATGCACAGAAACCAACACAAAAAGTCGAGGAAAACAAAAACAAACAAATAAAAAAACAAACAAAAACCAAGGAATATGTTCCAAACAAAAAAATAAGATAAACTTTGGAAACACACCTTGGTGAAACAGAGATAAGTTATGTACTACATAAAGAGTTCAAAATAGTGATCATAAAGATGCTGATTAAGGCCAGGAGAACATGCCTGAACAAAGAGAGAAATTTGAGAAAGACTACATAAGATAATATGAAACAGAAACCACAGAGCTGAATAAACCAAAAACTACAAGGAAAAAATTTAATAGAGGGGTTTAACAGCAGACTAGATCAAGTGGAAAAAAGGATCGGTTTGTAGTACTAAGTGCCTATCTTAAAAAATTAAAAAGATCTCAAATCCACAGCCTAATTTACACCTCAGGAAATAGAAAAAGAAGAACAAGCTAAGCCCAAAGTTAGTGGAGGAAGGCGGGCAATAACAAAGATCAGAGTAGAAGAAAGTGAAATAGAGACCAAAAAAACAATAGAAAAGATCAATGAAGCTAAGAGCTGTGTGTGTGTGTGTGTGTGTGTGTGTGTGTGTGCAAAATAAAATTGAGTTATTTTCTTGGTAAGTTAGACTTACCAAGAAAAAGAAAGAGAACTGGACCACCATCTGATACCATACACAAAAACTAAATCAATATGAATTAAAGACTTGAATGAAAGACCTGAAATTATAAGATTCTTAGAGGAAAACATAGGTTGTAAGTTCCTTGACATTGGTTGTCTTGGTGATGATTTTTTGAATTTGATGCCAAAGCAAAGGTAACAAAAGTAAAAATAAATAACTGGAACTACACTTCTTTGCAATTAAAAAAAGCCATCAACAAAATGAAAAGGTAACCTACTGAATGGGAGAAAATGTTTGCAAATCATACACCCGATAAGGGGTTAATATCCAAAATATATAAAGAATTCATACAGCTCAATAACATAAAAATATACAATCAAATAAAATAATGGGCAGAGGACTAAATACACATTTTTCCAAAGAAGACATACAGATGGTTAACAGGCATATAAAAAGGTGCTCAACCTCACTAATCAGGGAAATGTAAATCAAAACTCCCATAAGATTCATCACCTCACACCTGTTGAAAGTCTATCATCCTATCATCAAAAAGACAACAGATAAAGGGTATTGGCAAGGATAAGAGAAAAGGGAGCCCTTGTGTGCTGTTGATATTTAAATATATAAGTATATAAGTATTTAATCATTTACAAGTAAACATTTTTCAGCCATGAGAAAGAAGAAAATCCTGCCATTTGCAACAACATGGATACACCTTAAAGACATGGTGTTAAGTGAAATAAGCCAGACAGAGCTAAAGACAAATGCTGCAGGGTATCTCTTGTAAGTGGAATCCAAAAAAACATATTTTAAACCCATAGAAATAGAGAATAGAGAATTTGTTGCTAGGGGCTGAGGGCAGGATTAGGTTAATAGGGAGAGGTTGGTAAAGAGGTACGAATATTTCAACTATAAAAATAAATTAAGTCAGAATCTAATATGTTAATGTGGTGACTATAGTTGATAATACTGTATTGTCTAATTGAAATTTGATAAAAGAGTATACCTTAAATGTTCTCACCAAAAAAAGACAAACCTGTGACATGATGGATGTAATAATTATCTAGATAAAGGGAATCCTTTTACAATGTACATGTATATCAAATAATCATAATGTAATTTCCCATTTGCCCATTTCCCATTTGCCCGAGAACACTCACTAGCAAAGCCTATGGCTTCAGCATTTACTCCAAAATAACTCATGGATTACTGTCCTAAACTTACCCCCAAAGTTTACCACAAAATATCACACTTTTATTATTATTTTTCACATTGCTCTAGTATATTGATAGTCTTTGGAAACAAATGACATCATTCTATTTATAGTATACTTTTTTAGTAGTGGTATTTCCAATTTACAAATGTAGTAATCTCCATCGGTGAAAATGTCAAATCTAGAAAATGTATCATTCCTACATGTGATGTTAACATCGTTCTCGAACAGTTGTTAGGTGAAGATTCATTTGAAGAATCTGATTTATGTATATATTTCTGTTACATTAGGATCAGAGACAAGTTCTGTTTAGAAATAATTCCAAGAACCATTTTTATATTTTATTTTCACATTGAAAAACAGTCAGATTTGCTTCAGCCTCAAAGAGTGTGTTTATGTAAAATTAAATTAATCCTGGCAGTGAGCTGCACTTTTTTTTCTAAATGGGAAATAGGTTAAATGTCTCACAACCTTATTTGTCAATTATACCTCAATAAAGCTAACAAAATATATTTCCGTAAGCATACATTTTGTCATGTTTTCAATTGAAGGCAATCAAAAAATAACAAGCTCAACTAACACTTTTTTTCCCATAGCTTGGTAAATGATCATATCAAGTAAGATTATATTTGGCTGCATAAGAAATGATAACAGAAGCCTAAATGAGGTAGAAGTGTCTCACACACAAAATAAATTCTGATGGAGCTCATTAAGTCTGGTATGGTGGCTCCACATTCAGGGATGACTAGTCCACAGGCACATGTAGTATTGTTTCATCATCCTCAGCAACATCATCTCTAACTACATAAACAATCCTTCTTCACATAAAGAAGAAAATCGAGCTATGATTTGCATAGCCTTTAAAGGTAGTTATTTTTATTAACAAAATGACATTTTTTGATCTAGCCAATCTTGTCCTACCAAAATCCTACTGAAGTTGAACGAATAGATGATCTAAGAAATAACACCTTGCACTATTTCCCCACACAGTTGGGAGGCTACAATGCTTGTTGTCATTTTGTAAATTTGGATGATACCCAGACCTGGGTTCTCCTCAAATCTCTCTCTTACGCAATGAGGCTAAGGCCCAGGAAATGCCTTTGACAGGAAGTATGCTAGAGAGCCAGTTAGCAATTTTCATTATCAGTGAACTTTCATGGTTGGCTTGCGCAAAATTATTGTCTCAGTCAATAAAAGATCGTAAAAAAAAAAGTTGAAGCTAAATGTCTTGTAAGAAACTAAAATACCAACATTCTTCATTTGCTGATAATTTTATCATCAGATTTGAGAGAAAATAACTTACCTTGAACTTCTTCTGAGGATTAAAAGCTTCTCTAGTGCCTGTACAGGTCTGGAAGTGACCTTCAAAATCTGTAAGGTACTTGGTATAGAATCCTTTCAAAGTGGCTTTTCCCCCAGTGTTTAAGGATATTCCCAATTTCTCTCTCTCATCCCTTGTGCTATTTTTGCAATACACTTTGCTTTTATATGTGGTATAAAAACACAATACATTGCTACTATTATTGCTTTAGACAGTTATCTTTTGGAGCAATTAAAAGTATGAAAATAAATTTATTTAAAAATTAATTTATTTTCATTTATAACACTCTATTTCTTCTATAAATGCAAATTTCTATCTGGTATTATCTGCCCAAAGAACTTTTTTTTTTTTTTTTAACATTTTTGTGGTGTTGGTCTGATAGCAATGGATTTTCTTTGCTTGAGGAAAAAAATCTTTATTTCTCTTTTATTTGTGAAAGATATTTTCCCTGCATATAGAATTCTGGGTTGATAGGTTATTTTTCTTTTTAGCACTTTAAAGATGCTACTTCACTGTCTTCTTGTTGGCATGGTTTCAGACAAGTTCTGCTGTAAATCTTGCCTTTGTTACTTTTTGTGTAGTGTGTCTTTTTTCTTTGCCGGCCTTCAAGATTTTCTCTTTCTCTTTATTTTTTTTAGCACTTTGAATATGAGATGTGTAGGCGTTTTGTTTTGTTTTTTAAATATGTTTGTATCTTTTGTGTGCTCTGAGCTTCTTGGATCTGTGGTTTGGTGTCTGTTTTTGTTTTGTTTTGTTTGTTTGTTAACAATTCTAACTCTGTTCTTACCAGCATCCAGCTGTGTCTGCCCCAGGTAAGCAAGTGCACCATGTCCCATTGCTCTCTGAAGGTGCCATCTTTCTTTACAGTTCAGTTAATTGGTTGCCTGTCATCCCAGGTTCCTGAGGAGGATTTAAGAAGTCATGAACTTACAGTTTGTCAGGCTTCATTTTGTTGTAAGGTGAGGTCAATCGTCTTTCCTGTTCTCTACACCCCAAGTAGAACTCATAAATTCCCTAACCCATAGAACTAATTTTTCAAAGAAGTAAGTGATGCAATAAGCTGATACACACAAGTTTTACCAATCTCACCTGTACTTATTTCCAATAAAGCGACTAGTCTTAGTGCAAATAGAATGTCTTATTGAAACCTCATTGAACACTGACCGAGAGACTCTTTTTCAGGTTGGGGCAAGAGCCTCCAGGTTAAAGTAGGCTCAGTCTCAGGGGCCAATATATTGTCTGATTTCTTCCATAGTCAGAATACAAAGCCTGCCCAAACAAAAGTGGAAAAAAATTGTTGATGCACCTCATACTATTTTTTAAAAAACTGACTTCCTTTTGCTCTACAATTTGGATATTAGTTTCTAAGAAACCAATTCTGTCACCATGGGTTGTCACGAATATTCTACAGTTCATTGCTGATGACTGCTATCTGCTCATTTAAGGCTCCTTATGCCACACCATGAGTGTGGAACAGAGAGGGTCACCCTACACGGATATTTATCCCTACACTATGGCATAAAAGGGAAAACATCAGGGGAAGAGGCCATCCCTAGGCCAGATCTCAGTGTTCCATGTCTAGAGGGAAAGTTAATTGACATCTATAAGCAAACTATAAACAGGGCTATCACGGGTCTCAGCAATTCTTGGAATGAAGTGTTGGGTCTCCCTACCAGGAATAGAAACCTGACCTTTTTTAGTGCTGGCTGAGGATATGGGAACTTAGAATAAAGAATAGAAAAAGAAAAAAAAATCATTAAAGCAACTACAGCCTTACGAACAACTGTAGAAGTAGGAATGTAATATTAATCTATATTTTATTTCTTTCTGTGACATATTTATATTCTAGATTTTTAACTAATTATATTATTCTTTGTCATCCCTTCCCCAACTTTTTAAAAATAGTGTGTGCTGTGATGATTTATTTTATAATTTAGTTCATAAGTTACACAATATCAAGATGAATCATAGAATAACTAGATTTTTTTGTTGTTGTTAGAATTAGGTGTATTCAATGGTGTGAATCATGATCTCAGAACCTCCAGGTTGTGGTTAAAAGCTTAGTGGAAAAATAGTAATATTCACCATCTATTCATGAGCTCCTTTCATTTCCAGATCTGCTTGCAATTCTGTCCTGTGTGACTAGTTCTAGCTAATGATCAATGTGTGGGAGTGACACAGGGTACTCGAAGGCCAAGGCAGTTTAGAGCTATATGCCTCTTTCTGTTTTTTTTTTTTTCCCTCCACTATTGAAGTCTTGGAGGCCTTAGGTGATGGAGTCACAAAAGAAGTCTGAACAATCGGCATATTATTTTTGTGAGAAATACATTTTTATTGTGTTAAATCACTGAAATTTTGACATTTTTAAAAATCACATGTAACCTATTCTATTATGATGAAGATTGAAGCATTAGTAGATATATAGACACACACATATATAAAGGTATGTTTTATGATATAATTAGACTTATGCTCATCATACAGTTTCGTATTGACTTTTTCTACTTAACTTGATCTTTGGTATTTCAATAGAAAGTTGTGAGCAACCCTATCATGTGCCACTTATTGGCTACCATGTTAACCTAGAAATCTTCATCTTTGTGCTGTGGATTTATGTGTGTGTGCACATGTTTTATATACACACACACACAGACATACACACACATATATATGTATATATATGTTTGTATATGTATATATGTATGTGTGTATATATATAGAGAGAGAGAAAGAGAGCACATATATATGTGCTATGGAGGTAGATATAGATACAGACATACACATAGATATAGATATAGATAGATGTAGATCTCAATTGCTTTCTTTACTGGGAGCAATGATTTGAAAATCACAACATGATAATATAGCAGATTCTTTCACTATTATCAATGAGAACCATGGTTTCTTAAGCAAAATACAAATCATGCTATCCCCTACCTCAAATCAGCTTGATTCAAGAGATAAGTCAAATAACCCATGCAAAGCCTTGGATGCATTTGCCGGCATGTCAATTTGCTCTTAAATGCTTAAAAATAACCACAAGCACTTAACATGATAGTTATTTTATTAAGATTTTCCCTACACAAAATAAAAAATTCTAATTAAGTTTTTTTTTAGAATGTACAGGACTTTTACCTTTTCTGTCTGTTTTCTTTGTAAGAGGTTTAAAATAGGACAAATATTTTGTGTGTGCACTTTTGTTGAAAGATCAGGAAACTGGTATAGGTCTAAAATATTGTGCTGGTCACCCCATTTGCAAAATGAGAGTGGTTGGATCAGGCGATGTCTGGTTCTTTTTTGCTCTAAAATTCTGTAATTCTGCTATTTAAAAAGTGCAATTTTCAGAAAGTGTATCTAAGTTTAATTTAATTTGTGGTGATCATTATCATCTTTTCATTTTCCGAGCGATGTAATAGAACATATTACTCTCTGGAAAAAAAAGCAGCCACAAGGGTGTGGACATAGGAGTCTGATGTAACCACCATTTATCTTCACTAATGGTACCTGGGTGCAAATCTACAACTTCCAGTAGGGTGGTACCTTGAGGCCTCTGTCCTAGCTCTCAGCATAATGGGGAGCCTGCAGAAAGGCCTGCTTGACTGTAAATATTTCTTCCCAGCCAACCCAGGTGCTTCCACGCTCCTTCAGCACTGTGTGGTTATTCTCCATCACAAAAAGAGTTGCTCTGTTAGGGCTATTAATGTCACGGCACAACAACATTCAAAAACAGCAACCGAGGACCTATCATTTGGTCCTGCCCTAAAGAAATGGATCATTGCAGGTCAGGGAAATCTGTCATCCCACCTGCAGACACTCCTTCCCCCGTCATTCCACTTTTATGATCTCGGTAGAGGGCTGTCCCTCCAATTGGGAAAAAGTCTGACAAAATGATCTTCATTATGTTATAAGAATGTAGTGTAGACCTGATGGAAAAGGACAGCTCCAATACAAAAATGAGCCTCCAATGCTATAATTTTCATACATTAGGATAGGAAAAAAGAATAGGGCTTCTGGCAACCCTCATCTGTGAAATAAGAGACTCTGACTTGGCTCAGGATGGCTGTGCTGTTGAAATCTAATCACATGTAGCTTAATCTTTGAGCAAATTCTTCTAGACCATCCACTGCTTTCAACCACTTTCTGACATCTCCGAAGACTTCCTGTAAGCCAGATGCATCACTAAGCGGGTCAACTCTCATGAATGAGATTTTGTGATCCTGGGTGAATGTCTTTTTTCTGCTTTGACTCAGGCTTTAATGATCAACAATCATCTTCAACCTTGGCAAAAAAGCAGATAAAATTAGTCTTCTGTCTCAATAGCTGTTCTCATTATCTTGACAAAATCTATCATCCAGGAACTGAACTCCATCCAAAAATGAGGCATTCTCCTCTGAGTACGTCCCTTCCAGACAGAGCAGGCTTCTAATCAAGTCTGTGTGCCCTGACTGGAGCTGTGTGAATTCCTTATTTACAGTTGGGTGTGGAGGACTTGGTTGTAATACAAAAATCCTAAAACCCAGCAATAGAACTGTACTATATCTTAACCTATCTCAGTAAAAAAACCTGAGAAGAAAGAATTAGATCTTAGTTGTCTGAAGCAGATTCCATGATAGAAATAGACAACAAGCAGGCAACATTTCACTGGGAAAAGCAAAACAGAAGCATGAGTTTTGGAGTCAGAGATTTATGGTTTGAAATCTGTCAATTTAGTGGTTACATGGCCTCAAATAATTAGCTTCAACTCTTTGAACATCTATTTACTCAAGAAGAAGAACAAGAGTCATAACAATCCCATCTTATATTGCATTGTGTGAATTAAACGCAAAGAATATAAACACAATGCTGGTTTCTGACAGATCGCAACTTCCTTTCCTCCTGACACTTTTGTCCTGCTCTTTTTTGTCTTGAAACAAAATGGGACCAGCGTTTCCTTTAGCAGACACCTTTTACAACTGCCATCCTCTAACGGCTAACAAGATTAAGCACACATTATGAAGAAAGCAGTTTTCTATGTGACTTAGAGGACGTGAGAAAATATGAGCTTGAACTCAGGGTGTTTGCACATTACAACTTAGACATACGAAAGGAAGACTTTCATAGGAAGACACTGTATATAAGGATTCTCTAACTTAAAGGTGCGAACAGCACATGATCTTAAAGGACCCGGGAGGTCTGCTCTCGCGTCAGCTTGGCAAAGTAAAGGAGACACACTTCATTCTGCCGCCTTGGGCAAAGATATCTTTTTCTCCATGATAAAAATGACCAAGGCTGGTGGGCTTATGTTTATGCAGAATCAGTTAATTTGTGAGGACAGACTTTTCACTGGAAAAGGGAATAACTTATTCATTCTCCCGCTGATCCTGTACATCGTGTGCCCTCCAGTAGCTGCCAAGAACCTCCATGGTGGTCGTCTCCTGCATGACTCCAAGTCTTACTGGCTGTCACATTGCTTGGGTTATGGCCTATTTTTCCAGTTAACAGGTAAAATTATGATAATTATGCAATCCAAGTTTAATATAAATGGAAGATTTGAGGTAAAGTTTAGTTAACTTTTCCTCAGGAAATACACCGATTAAAATATTAAAAATTAAATTTATGCTAAATGTCTTATATTTGAAATAGATAATTTTTTAAATGGTTATGCATTTGATCAAGAATGTATGTGAGGTCTTCACAGCCATGGGGGCCACTGAGTCCCCTGCGTCACTGGCCCTGCAGCCAGGGCCTAGGATCCTACATGCCTTTTCCACCACTGCGTCTCCAGCCACTCTTGCCCAGAGATTGAGCCTCAAAGAACAACCAAACCAGAAAGTCCATTGAGAAGGAAGGCACCCCCTCCTAGGATAGAGAAAACAGCTGTTGACCTGGACTGGCCTGGTGTTTGCCCTGTTGCAGCACCATTTAAACCCTCTGTGGTACCTCTTCCCGTTCGAATTAGGTTATCCAGAAAACGGGGGGGGGGTGCCCATGGCAAAGGAGGGAAATCTAGAACTTTTAAAGATCCCCAATGTTTTGAATCTGACTTCTGTAAGAATTAAAAAGCACTGTGAAGCTCTTAGAGATTTCTACAATGAGTGGCCAGCTACACTAGACAGTGACGAGAAATGCGAGAAGCATTTTCTAATTGAAATTGATACAGCTGATTATGTCTCACAGACCATCTATTCGAAACCTCAAAGCACGAGTAGTCACCTTAAGGGTTAAACTTTCCCATTTGAATTTAGATGATCATGCAAAGAAGAAACTTATTAAACTTATAAGACAGAAATACTGTTAAGAACACAGATATGTTTACCATCAAGACAGGTAGGTGTCCTTTAAAGAGATGGAATTATGACTATGCAATGGATCTGCTAACAGTTTTATACCACAAGTTTTGGAAACTGAAGAATGGGAGAAAAATAAGACTGAAGCAGACATGGAACAATATATATGGAAAAATAGCTCAGCAGAGAAAAAAATATCTTGAAAACACTTCTCCAAATTAAAGCTTCATAGACAAATCCAGAAGTAAATAAAAAAGAACACCTTAGTACTAAGGAAGTTGAAAATTTCAAAAGGTCTGTTGTTAGTCTTAAGAATGATACGGACAAATGAAAATACCCTTTCTCACTACAAAGAATCAGTGAACAAACTATTAAATTAGACATGAACCATGTAGAAAAATCTGCTTGCTTTATTAATTTTATGATCTATATGTAATTGTTATCTAATTTGATATCAAGTTGAAATGTAAAAAAAACCCATTGTATTACTTCAGAGTTAAAATTATTCCTTTCATACTAATGCACAATGGCAATGATTATTCACACATTTTCTTATTTATACACTGGGACGATTAGACTAGTTAGATCTCTGTGATTACTTCTGGTTCTAAAGTGTTTTGATTTCTTTTCTACCATAATAACTTCATATTATATATATATATATATATATATATATATATATATATATAAATTATATATATGGGGTTTTTTGTCACCTGCTGTATTTCCCTACAAATTAGCACTTACTGGTTACTTTTGAATTATGATTTTGGGTATTTGGGAAGTAGGCCTATAAACTAGTCCCTTGTTCAGTGTTTTGTTTGCATAACTACTATCTACTCAATGCATTTGCACAGACACCAATTCTGATTAAAAGCAGGTCTGACTTGTGAGTATTTTAACCTAAAGAATTGGTTCCATCCTTTTATTTGGGGTCACTTTATGTTGCTTCAAATGTTTAATATCCTACTTTTTATTTTCTGGAGCTCATCTCTCCAAACGCAAGCTTGCAGAAAAGGGGAAATGGAGATTAACTGGTAGTCATCTCTCAATTCCCCAGTTAGAGCTTCCACAGCTCAGGAAAGAGATGAGGTATAACGACCTTGAGTTTAATTGGAGTAAATGACAAAATGAGAACTGCCCTAAGAAACTTTCTGTTCAATTTAGCTGTCAGTTCAGTGCTTTTAGGTATATCTGTAAATCATTTTTTACCACTCCCAAAGTTGTCCACAAGTGATTAATTTAAAATTAAAATAAAGAATTATTGAATTTTTTTTTAAAAGAGAATATATGTGAGAATTAAAGAGCTTGCCTACCCATTCACAGAGGGTACCTGAAGCACATGAGAGGAAATTGAAATTCAATAGTTCTTGCAAAAGCCATTGGGTTCTGCTGCTTGCATGCTCTTCCTTATATGTGCTGCTATGTAGCCTTCCTATTATACACTCCATAAAAAAAAAATTGGAGCGAGATCATTTATAAAAAGATATAGTATGTAGACGACTTTTATTTTGAGGATGAAAAAGTTTTCCTTTCTGAGAAAGTCAGTTTTGAGCTCATAACCCTCAAGTGACACTGAAATTTTAACATAAATATTGGATTTCTTTTTAAAGCAGCCACATTCTTAGGGCAAGAATAAAGTGGTAAAGGATTTCCTGGTAATGAGTATATTTTTAAAAATGTCCAAATTACAGGTAAACCTCAAAATAAATTTGTTTACATTTGTACTATGAAATATGTGATACAAAAAGAATATGATATGGATATATACAGATATGAAAACTCATCAACCAGTACATTTAGGATTTGAGATTTGCATACTGCACTACATGTAAGACCCCAAGATAAACAGCATGTAATATAATAAATATTCCAATTATAACGCATGACAAAAATTATTTTCCTATCACCCAACTTAAGACAGTTTACCAACACTGTGGACAGCCCCCTTCCTCTTCTGCATAAATGTACCCCTTTCTCTGTCTTTCCACCAATATCTGTCTCCTGAATTTTATGTTCACTATTTGTTTTCATTTCTTTGTATTTTTTTACACATGTAATTCTGCCGAATGTCATCATTTACTTTTGCCTACTTTTGAACTTCATGTAAATGACATTGAACTGTTTATATTCTTCAGTAATTTACATTTTTCTCTTGACGCTATGTTTTCAAAATTTATTCATGTTGATTTATGGGGTTGTCATCCTAGCACTCAGAGAAAATGGAATATTTCCATGTCACACTAATGTAAAGGGATTAGACTACTGTGGCCCTACATGACTTCTCCTGGGGTCTTTAGCATTCTTTGGTCACGGGCAGAAGCCCTGAGTGTTTTGTGTGTAAATATGGAGTTTTGAGGTAGGGGAAATTTTTTTGTTGTTGTTAAACGTTTTGCTAGAGTCATAAAATGAATTGAGGATTAGTTTTTCTTTTTTTATCCTCAAAGTTTATGAAATATTGGAATGATCTCTTTATCAACTGTGATAGAATTTTTCTATAAAATGACCATTGTCTAATATTTTAGTTGTAGAAAGATTTTAAATTATTGATTTCAATTAATTTTGGGGTTACAAGACTATTCAGTTTATTTCTTCTCAGATTTGTCCTGACAAGTTATTTTTCTAGGAATTTATCTATTTCAATTAGATTTCATCTAGTTGTTTGTAATATTCTTACATTTATATTTAATCTTGGTGGTTCTGTACTATATTTCCCTTTCCATGCCTAGACTTGTTTATTTGTGCCTTCTTTCATGTTATTATTCTCTTCACCAAAGATTTAGCAATTTTATTAGTCTTTTTCAAATTTGGTTTTATTGTAATTTTTTTTTTCCATTTCATAGTGTCTTGTCTTATCCTTAGTAATTTCTTCATTCCTTACAAGTTCTTGGGTGTTCTCTAATATTTTAAGATGAATGCTCTGCTCATGAATTTTTATCTTTCTCCTCTGATTTTGTAAAGCTATAAATTTCTTTGTGAATCTTTATCTATATAAAGAAAAACCTACCCAGTTTTTTCCCCATTCAGTATAGAGAAGAAAACAGTCCTTCCCCACTATGAGCCTTGCACTTGCATGTTTCCTTTATTTTTATATGACTACCACACTCAACACAAAACGCTTGGCTCCTGACAGTCTGGTCACCAAATACGAAAGTTTCCCACACTGAGCAATGCTCCACAGCACCAGCTGAGTGTCCTGCAAATTAACTCAATTCTAACAGTTTCTACCTGGAGATAGTGTCAGATTCCACAGGTCAGATTCCACAGACAGTGTCAGATTCCACAAGGACTCCGTCTTGTAAGACTGCCCCACTCCACTTCAGATGCCAGTCACACGCTGAGGTCCTGAGGTTACCCACAACTTCTGTCCAACTTAGCTATAAATTGGGGGTTCATATGACCTTCTCCTTAGGTTTGGTTAAATTGCTAGAGTGGATCACAGAACTCAGGGAAACATTTACCTAAATTTACCAGTTTATTATAAAAGGATATGATAAACGCTACAGATAAACATCCAGATGGAAGAGATGTGTAAAACAAGGTATGTGGGAAGGACTGAGAAAGCTTCCATGTCCCCTCTGGGCATGCCACTCTCTCAGCATTCCCATAGGTTGACCAATGCAGAAGCTCCCCAGACCCATATTTCTGAGATTTTATGGAGGCTTCATCACCTAAGCATGATGGATCAGTAACTCCATTTTTAGACCTTCTCAAGAATGGGGTGGGTGGGGCTGAAAATGCCAAGCTTCTAATCATGGCTTGTTCTGTCCAGTGAACAGCCCTCACCCAGGAGCCACCCAGAACCCCACCTAGAGCCACTTCATTAGAAAAAAAGACAGTCCTATCACCCGGGAAATCACAAGGGTTTCAAATACCTCGTGTCAGAAACTAGGGTCAAAAACTCACTATTAGAAAAAAAATGCTCCTAGTGCTTTGTCACTTAAGAAATTACAAGAGTTTCAGGAATTCTGTGTCAGAAACCAGAGGCAGAGACTAATCCATATTTTGTATTGTTTCATAATATGCATCACACAAGTCTTTATATGTAATTAAATTTTAAGTAATTTCTAATTTACTAAGGTTTCTTCTTTGATTTATAAAAGTTATTTTTTACTATAAAATTTTATTGTCTTATTTTATTTTTTGAAGTTTATGTAAACATTTATCATTATTATTGTTAAATTTATTGGGATTACATTGGTTAATAAAATTATATAGATTTCAAGTGTATAATTTAATAATACATCATCTATATATTGCATTGCGTGTTCACCACCCAAAGTCAAATATTCTGTCACCATATTTTGACCCTCTTTACCCTTACTACCTCTCCCCCTCCCCACTTCCTCTGTGGTAACCTCTAAATGTTTAATGTGTCTATGAGTTTTTGTTTGTTTGTCTTGTCATGTGTTACTTTTAGTTTTGTGTCCCACATATGAGTAAGATCATATGGTTCTCAACGTTTCCTGTCTGATTTACTTCGCTTAGCATAATAATCTCAAGAGCCATCCATGTTGTCTCTTGAGATTATTACGTGCAAGTGGCAGTATTTCATCTTTTCTTATGGCTGAGCAATATTTCATTGCATATATGTACCACATCTTTATTCAATCTTCTATGTATCTAAATGTGTGGGTTTAAAATGATCTTTTATTAGTAATTTTTAGGTTGATTATATCATGGTCAATGAGTTTAGTTTATATTATGCCAATTTAAAAAAGGCCTTAGAACTTTTTATAACTTGCATCCTGCTAATGCTCATGAATTGTTATGTGTATGCTTGAAGACAGGGTACTGTTGATATCCCTGGGTCAGGAGCCTATTCTGTTTTTAAACCAGTAATTGTCTTTTCATATATTCATTTTTTAAAATTTCCTTGATCTATCAAATATCTAGAGTTGTGTTAAAATTTCCCACTTCGATGATGATTTTGTCAGTTTCTCCTAAATTGTTGATTTTTGTTTTCTATGTTTTGATACTATAATATTACTTGAATCTATTGTAGGATCATTATATTATATAACAAGTGACTTCACTCTTCTGTCATATGAACCTCTATCTATAATAATGACTTTTGCTTTAATATCTATTTTATTTGATATTAAACAGCTACTTTTATATCTTTGGCTTGGTGTATATTTTTTCTTTAATTTTAAATTATTCTATATTCTATATATTTGAATATATAGCCTTTCTATCCACCAGCCAGCCCCAACAACTGTTAAGTCATGCCAATATTATTTCATCTATACTCATTCACTCTTTCCCTGTCTCTCTCCTCTCAGATTAGTTTGAAGTAAATCCCTGGCATCTTATCATTTCATTCATAAATATTCAATGTATGTTCTTAGAAAAAAAAATGCGCTTTTAAAACCTAATAATAATGTCATTATTACATTTTAAAAATTAATCTGAATATCTTAACGTCATCAAATATTTAGTTATTGTTCACATATCTCAGATTGTCTCATCTTTTCAAATGCTTAGTTTGAACTTTAATTCAAATAAGATCCTTGAATCGCAATAGGTTAATGTATTTCTCAAGTCTCTTTTTATCTACAGATGTCTGCTCCCAATTTGTCTCTCTCTCTCTTTTTTTTTCCAGACATTTATTGAGAACTGCATTGTTTGTCCTATAGACCTTCCAATATTCTGCATTTTGATCATTGCATCCTTGTGAACAATTTCAGCTCATGTCTTTGCAGCCTTTTTTCTGACATGAATTTTCCCATCATTTTATTTCGAACCTTTGTACATTTTTATGTTTTAGGACTGACACTTTTAAACATGACATATCTAGGTTTTATGGTCCCGTTATAATTTTTTTTGATAATGCTACTTTGGCTTTATTTTCATCATCTTATATTTTGGTTTTTATAAGTTTCACTTTTTCTTTAGTCTTTTTTATCCTTATTACATTGATAGTGATTTTTCTTAAAAATCCCTTCATTTAAACATATCTTGGCTTTCTGTTATATGTAACACTCTGTCACACAATTCTCTATTTCAGAAACCTGTGCATTTTCAATTTAGCATTGATCACAAGCATTATTTTTTGGTTTGCTTAAAAATAATGGTAAACATTTATCGAGTGCTGTTCCAAGTGCTTTATGTGAATTATGGTTTCTTATTCTACACAAATGGGAAGTGCTCTACTTACATTATTCATTTCACATATGAAGAAACTGAAGTATAGAACAGTCACATAATTCACCCATGATCACATGGATAATAAGGGTGGTAGTTCAAATGAGTTCACGGGTGAACTACAGGGCCTTTGTTTCTTGCTTAGAATAGAAGCTCCTTGAGGGAAGGACAATGTTCTTCATATTCCTCATGTTACCCACAGCATGCTCAGCTCAGAGTAGGTGTTCACATTTTTAGTAAATAAATCTCTGCTATGCTGCTTTCTGACCCCAACACAGAAAAGATTGACAGAATGGGAAGTCTTGGTTTCTGGAGTCACGTTCTCCCTCTCCCCTTCCTCTGACTGTATATGGCTTCCCTTCAAAATCTGCATGGTTAAAGGGCTGCCAGATTTAACTAATGAAAATATAGAATGCCCATTAGGTTCGAATTCCACACAAACAACAAAACAATTTAAAAGTACATCCCATGCAATATTTGAATATGCACATAATAAAAAATTAGTTGTTACTTATTGGTTGTTATTTGAAATTCAAATGTCACTGGTCATGTTGTATATTATCAGGCAGCGCTGCATGGGGATCTCTTGGGAGAAACACATGGCTCCTAACACTGATTCTGTGTTCTGGGTTGGTCCCTGACCTTTTTCTCTCACGTCAAATATGACAGTGCTGGCACTGAACAAAGTTTGCATTGCCTTCTTACAATGTCATCCTTGTCAGTCAATAGCTAAATTCATTTTCCTGTTTGATTAAAACACATATCACAGAAGACTATAAATTATAGATTTATTTCATAATTAACTAGTTCTATTTCGTCATCCACAAATGATACTTTCAAAGTTCTACTAATATTATTCATTAACAGAAACATTTTTCTATTCTAAAAACTTAAAGTAATTAATCATTTACTAAAAAAAATCTAAAAGTAATTTTTAAAAATAAAAAATACATGAAAATGGAATAAAAGACAACATTATAATCTTTAATTTCCTTATTCAGAGACAGTCATAGTTGACATTGGTTTCCAATCTATTTTAAACTTTTTAAAATCAATAATATATAGTTGTATATGCTAATTTATTTTTTTGAACATTTTTCCAACTTAGACAAAGCTTGAGATTTAACCAAACTTCTGTTTGTTGTTTCTAATTTTATATTGCTACAAGTAGCTTTAATAAATATCTAATTTTTAATTCATTTTTATATTTATGTACATGACAGTTCCTACTGTATTTTATATTTACGTATGTGACAGTTCTATGCTCTGGAGCATCAACAGGAAACACAGCAATGTCTTTACCTTCAGACAATTAACAGGGAGGTAGAAAATTACCAAATATATAAGTAAATATATAATATACCAGGTAGTGATAATGCTATGAAAGAGAATAAGAGAATTAAATGGTAGGGAGGAAAGGGGACTGCTACTTTAAAAAGAAAGATGAAAATGAGGCTGACGCAGGGATATGGATGACTGGGAAATAATAAGCCATGGGGACATCTGGAGACTTACCTCTCAGGTAGAAGTAAGAACAAGTATAAATGTCATGAGGCAGGAAGCTGTTCAGTGCTCTCTCCCATTTAAGACACAGAAGAAAGACTAGTATTGCAGGTCTGTGGTGAACAGGGGGAGACTGGTTGAGAGACAAGGGTCTGGGCTTCATTTCTAATACAGTGGAAGCCATTGTGTTGTATGTGTGGGAGGGACCCTTTGAGCACATCCTTCTGGCTTCTATGCGAGGGGAGTAAGAATGAGAGCAGGAATTCAGCTAAGACGTTATTGCAGAAGTCTGAGAGTGGAGTGGTGGTGGCTTGGAGTGAATCCACAGTAATGGAGACGTGAGAAGTCGATTCAAGATAAATTTTGAAATGGTGTTGACAGCACTTGATGATTGATTGATGTGGGATGTGAAAGGAAAGTGGAATTAAGGCGATTCTGGTTTTAGTTTTTTGCCTGAATGTGAATGGTGGTGCCATTGTCTGAGATGGAAAAGACCAGAAGACAGAAGTTATCCATAGGCACGAAGCAGGGAGAACAGTGATGGTAGAGAACCAGCAGCTGGTTTGGACCCAAGTCTGAGTTGTCATTTAACCGTGAGAGTAAAGATGTCTAGTGGGCATTTGGTGCTAGGATCTGAAAGTCCGTGTCCTCCCCAAATTCATAGGTTGAAATCCTAATCTCCAAAGATGATGTATTAAGAGTGGGGCCTTTGGGAAGTGCCTAGATCATGAGGCAGAGTCCTCGTGAAAGCGAGTGGTGCCCTTACAAAGAGAGCTCCAGGGAGTTTCCTGCTTCCACTAGTGAAAAGACGGCTGTCTAGAAACCAGGACAAGGGTCCTCGCTAACACGCGACCATGCTAGCACCGGGTCTTGCACTTCCCAGCCTCCAGCACTGTAAGGAAAATTTCTACTGTTTACAAATGACCGTTTGAGATATTTGTTTATAGCAGCCCAAACAGACACAGATGGTTAGAGATATGGTTCTGTAGCTCAGAGAGGGCAGGGCACAGTGCCATGCTGTGCTGAGCCATACTGGGGCCTGAAGAAAAAAGGAAAATCAGTAAAACTGATCTGTCTTTTTTTTTTGTAATGTTGATGTTCTGTTCATGATGCGTTTGGGGGCATTAATGTCATTTAATAAATATTGCATGAAAATATTATTTATCTTTATTATTGAGTCCTTGATACTCTCTCATATTTTAACCTGAGCCAGCACCTCTCTTGCCACACCCTAGTCACAGCCCTTTCAGGATTCAATACCACACTGAGGACCTGTGAAACCTTGAGTCTAAATGAGTCATCGACAGAGGGAAGTGATGGAGAGGTCAAAAATAGGACGCCCAGGAAAGGAGTTGGGGAGTTTGGAAGAAAACAGGGAGAAGGAGAGCCGTAGGAGGTTGGAGAAGAAAGTGTTCGATGAGCAGAGTCATCAGCCATGTCTAACACTCAGGAGAGCAGAACTGAAATGACCACAGAAACCCGACGGACCAGGGCCTGTGTTTGGATGGGGCTTGTGAGTGACTGAGAAAACACTGTTTCAGTCAGGGGAGGGCTGGGACCCAATGGGAGATATGGAAGTTTGATCACAGAATTTGAATGGGTTGAGGAGAGAATGGAAATAAGGAAGATAGGTGTAGTCAACAATTTCAAGAGGCTTTCTTCAGAAAAATGGAGTGGTAGCTACGGGGGGTCACGAGCTATACAGAGGGCTTTTTCTCTAACGAAGAGTGATGCGAAGGCATGTTCCCATGTTCGTGGATGGATTCAGTGGACAATAATACAGCAATGGTAGCCAGAGAGAAAGGAGGTTCATAAGAACAGAGTCCTTGGGCAGATGTGAATGCTCACGCCCAGCACATATGGGGAGTGGGCCGCACAAGGCAAGACACCACCTTCCTTGGGACAGGAGCAAAGACAGAGTATGTAGCTCCAGACAACAGTAGGCAGCTTCTGGGTTTGTTGAGAACATGAGGCTGTCTAGTGTGATCGCCTTTGTGCTCTCACAGAAGTGTGAGGTGAGATATCCCCTGGGAAGGGAGGGAAGGGATCTGGGAGATTTGAGGAGAAGTGAAAATATGTGAACAGTTGTGTTGGAGAGTAAGACAGTGGATTTCTGTGATGAGGTAGGTTTATCTTTTATCCAGTCACTTTACTGATATCGTCAAGTTCGATAATTTTTCTGCACTGCTTCTGGGTGTCCCAGATAAATAACATGTCACTTCTGTGTATAATAACAATTTATTATTTTCTTGTTTCTGTTTGATGTCTTCTGACCTTGGAGAGAACTTTTAGAAGAAGATAAGGTAGACATCTTTGCTTTCTTTTTACTTTAATAGGTATTCCCTTAATCTTGTGTTGCTAATTACAACGTTATCTCTTGGTTGGACATGGGTGCTCTTCACCAGAGATAATAATTGTCCGATGGCCAATTTATTAAATATTCCACTAGAAATATGTGTTGAATGTCCATTAATTCTGGTCATTACATAAAAGCCTTTTCTTTAAAGCTTTAATTTTAGTCTTTTACACCCCAGTGGGCAGTTTCTCTTTCTCCTGCTTTCCAGCTTTAGTTTGTTCTTTACTTGACTCACCTGGTAGCTATCTGGTTGGATGCTCCTTTCAAATGCTCCCACATTGCCTCTCTACCAGCCTCTGTCACCTTGTCCTGTTTATTTATCTTTCCCACTAGACTTTATGCTGTCTTGGGAGTTGTTTCATTTACCATTGTATCATTAGCTCCTGGCACAACACATAATGTTTGCTGAATGAATTAATGTCATAGCTATCTGTGCACTGGTTCTCTTTATCATTAATCCTGCGGTAATTCTCGCCCTAACTTGGGGGCTGCGAAGATGTATTTGTCATTATTAACAATGGTAACCACCACTGTACCAAATGCATTATGTTCATCACCTAATTTAATCATTGCGACGATTACATAGAGGTAAGTACTATTATTTTCCCCATTTTTGCAGATGAGGAAATGGAGACTCAGAGAGGTTGGGTTGTCCAATTTCCGTAAGACCTAGAACTCATTACGTATGCTCTTGACCACCACATTCTGTCGCATTCTTTTATCATCTACTCCCGCATCTCCCTCTTTATTATGTGTGTGTTCTCTATGATTGTTGACATAATAGCAAAGACAGGGTAGGAAAATACTTGCTGAATTGAATTAGATGGTAAGCTGGGCACCTGTTTTGTGAGAATTCTAAGTCATTGAAATGTAATTAATGATAAGGACATTGTATCAAAAAGTCTGGAGTATATTTGTTCTCATTTTATCTCTTTCCTATATGGGGTGTTATTTACCCTTTCATCTTAGCCTGCTGTTTTCTAGGTTTAAAAAAAAAACACATTTTTTTTAAGTCTTACATAATTTGTCTACACTTCTTTGCTTTTCTCATGTCATTTCATATTTAAAACTATCCTACGAACGAACTACTCTTACTATCTACCTTCTTTAGATGAAGAAACTGAGATGGAGAGTGGTTAGATCATTTGACCAAAGCTATGGAGCTTGTAAGTGGCAGAGTTGAATTGAACGCAGACAGTTCTTCAGCACGTTCCACCACTGTACTTGTTATAACCGGCCTGTTATCACTGGAAAAATTGTGTTCTAGGCACAGTGACCAAAATTGAAAGTAGACACATCTCTAAGTGACTTGTTCATTTTTTTGGTGTGTCTCTCATATTAACTAATTCCTCTAGAACTGTACACCCACTTATAGAATAGCCCAAAGTGGCCAATATTGTAACTCCAGGTCAATGCATTCCTGCAGTGGCAACACACCTGTTCTTTTTCTCCCAAACCCTTGCTGGCTCACCACTGTCCTCCCTTAGCCATTATTGAGTCAGAAATTGGCACCAAACAATTTTTCCGAATTGTCCTGGCCCTGCTGATTAACTTGACAATTCCTTTACAGTGTATACTTAGAGTCAGAAAAATGTATTTCCCAACTGCAGCTAGCAGAGAGTGAAAAGCTGTTTATCTTTTGTTTTCCCAATGGCATTTACCACCAACGGTAAGCCCAGGGAAAGGCAGAAGAGCCGCCAGAAGGCCTGGTCAGGGTTTCACAGCTCCTGAATACGGAGGGAGAATATTGCTTCATAGAGAAGAAAGCATTTGTTTGTTAACTGTCAACAAAATTGCACTGCACAAAATTCCAGAGCCCACCTGAGATACTTTGGTTCCCGTCTGATATCGTTTAAAAGATTTTCCAGTGGTTTTTGTCCTCTCCATCAGGATGTCTGGGTGAATGATTTAATATTTTCTCATGTTTGGAAATATGGTCAACTTTCTTAGCTTTTCTAGGTGTCGTTCTGAATGTTTTCTCTCCAGTCCTGAAGAAATTTGTGCGTTCCAATAACCAAAGATTTTATTTCCAGGGGAACTTGCCAACTAGTATTTGCCATGGAATGAATGATCCTGTCAGCAAGTATGACAATGTCCTTCAGCCCCTCTCCTTGGAATGATTTTTACCACCTGAGCCCTCGGCAAGCTTTCCTTTTATGGGAACTCTCATACTTGTTTCCTCTTAAACTTTCCCAAATGTCTTTCTTTGAACAGACTGTATCAGAATCACCTTGGTCATTTATGAAAACTATAAATTACCAGGTCACATCCCAGATCTAAAATATTAAGTTCTCTAAGGTTTGGCTCAAGGATTTATATTTTTAATAGACTCTCCAGGTGAGTTACTTTAATATCAAGCATCCTGATCTCTGACTGCTACCACTTACTCATTCTGTTAACACCCTCTAGTATTGCTTCCCCAGACATCTTTAAGTACAGATGTCTCTAGTCCACTGACCTCACTGCTTTTCCCCCAACCCACTCCCCTCTCATGTCCTTGCTTTGCTTCTTACCCTATTAGACACCACAACTCAGCAACCTCAATATCTGTGACATCCGTTCTTTTTATTCATTTCTTTTTCCTCCATGTAACTTTCTTAGAAAAATTCTAATTCTGATTTTTGTCTAATCATCTTTCTACCCTTTGCCTGCACCTGAGCAGCTAAATATTTCAGAAAAAAACCACAAAATTAGGTTGACTAGTCAAATTTTAATTTATTATCATAATTTTATGTAGATCTTCAATGCTGCTGGAATATTCTAGCATTCCGCCCCCACTATTTCACAGCTTTTTTTTTCTCTCTTAGTCTCTAAACTCCTCCTCCGACTCTCAGAATAGAAGCACTCAGATGAGAAACCCTTTATCTTGCCACCAAATAGTCCAGCAGCTCACCTGCGTCTCAGGTGCTTTTACTTCCGCACCTGCTGCACTGTTAGATGCATCTCGCCTCTATCTAAACCAACCCTTCCACTTTCAGTCCCCGTTACCCTTCCATTTCTCAAGAATCTTGTTTCTTCAGTTGCCCCACAGCCCTTCTTTGGCATCATTGTGTTTTCTCTTGATCATGTCTATCACTGATAAACATGTCTTCATAGCTTCTATTACAAGTGCTTCTTCGATCCCGTGTGTTTCTCCATCTACTACCCACTTTCTGCTCATGTTATAACAAAACGTTTCGTGAGATTTGACTGACAGCGATCTCATCTATTTCATAGTCCTGTCTCATTCCATTCTGATAACACCATTGATTCTAACCACAATTTCATTAAACTATCAGTTAACGAGGCCCCTAATAAGTTCCGTCTTAATGGATCGCCCATGAATCTCTTTTTTCCCTTACTCTGCATCTAATTTGATGCAGCTGATACAGTTGATAACATTCAGCTCTTAAAAAATACCTTCTTTTTTAGGCTCCACAGTTTTCTGATTTTCTTCTGTCACAGATTTCTCTTCATTAGTCTCCTTCGTCAAAAATTTAAGAGTTACTTTTTTTAGCTTTATTGAAATATAATAGAGAATTAGTTTCTCATGTTTACAGTGTACAATTCAATGAGCTTTTTTCAATTATAGTTGGCATACAATAATATATTAGTTTCAGTCATACAGCATAGAAATTAGAGATCCAAATAACTCACAAAGTGGTCACCCCACTAAATCTAGCACCCATCTTCTGCCTTATATGTTTATTATATTCTTGACTATACTCCTTATGCTATATTTTATATCTTCATGACTATTTTGTAACCAGCCATTCGTTCTTCCTAATCCCTTTGCCCTTTTTCACTGACCCCGGCCCACCTCCCATCCAGTAACTCTCAAAATATCCTCTATATCTGTGAGTTTGTTTCTCTTTTTCTCGTTGTTTATTTTGTTCTTAAGATTCCACATGTACATAAATTCACGTGGCATTTGTCTTTCTGTATCTGACTTACTCCGTTCAGCTTGATACCCTCTAGGTCCATCAAGGCAATCCATTTTTCTATCTCCTTTCTTTTAATCTGTGTGTGTCTTTTAATCTGAAGTAAGACTCTTGTAGGCAGCCTATGTAAGCATCTTGTTTTCTTATCCATTCGGTGTCTTTTGGTTGGAGCACTTCATTCTTTTCCATTTGATGTGCTTATTGATATGTAGTTATTGCCATTCTTTATTCACATTTTTTGATACACATTTTTTTTTCTTCTTTAAAGAAGTCTGTCCGACATTTTCTGTAATACTGGCTTGGTGGTAATGAACTCCTTTAGCTCTTCCTTGTCGGGGAAGCCCTTTATCTGTCCTTCAACTCTAATGATAACTTTGCTGCATAAAGTAATCTTGGCTGTAGATCTTGGGTTTTCATCACTTGGAATATTTTGTACCAAGCCCTTCTGTCCTGCTAAGTTTCTTTTTAGAAATCAGCTGCCAGTCTTATTGGTGCTTCTTTATAGGTAATTAACTATTTTTCTCTTGCTGCTTTTAATATTCTTTCTTTGTATTTAACCTTTGGCATTTTAATTATGATGCGTCTTGGTGTGGGCCTCTTTGGGTTCATCTTTTTTGGGACTCTCTGAGCTTCCTGGAGTTGCATGCATATTTCCTTCACCAGGTTAGGGAAGTACTCCATCATTATTTCTTCAACTAGCTCTTCAACTTCTTACTTTCTCTTTTCTCCTTCTGGTACCCCTATGATGCAAATGTTTTTTACATTTAATTTAATTTGTCCCATAGGCTGCTTAAATTATTTCCATGTTTTTGATTCTTTTTTCTTGTTGCCATTGATTGAATGTCCTCTGCTACCCCATCCTCTAGATCAGTGATTGATCCTCTGCTTTATCCACTCTGTTAATTGTCTCTAATATACTCTTCATCTCAGATCATGTATTTGTCATTTCTGACTCGTTCCCTTTTATAATTTCCATTTACATTTTTATGGTTTTTATCTCTTTGTTAAAGTTCTGCTGAGTTCATCTACACTTCCCCTAAGTTCATTGAGCATCTTTATAATCAGCATTTTGAACTCTGCATCTGTTAGATTGCCTGACTCCTTATTCCTGGATCTCTGTTCTGCTTCTTTGTCTTCTCATTTTGGCTGACTTTCTGTGTCTGTCTCTATGTACTAAGCAAAGCTCCTAAGTCTCCTGGTCTTATCAGTGCTGCTTTGTGTAGTTGGTGTCCAGTGGCACAGTCCTGAGAGGGGTTCAGCTGCAGGCCAGTTAAGCCCCAGCCTGTGCCTCTCTGGGGCTACCTGTTAAGATTCAGCGAGGAATCCACAGATGCTATGCTTACAGTTGCCTCAAAAGTCCATGCCAGATTCCGAGGCCAGGTGCCATTAGTGTAGGGCTTAGAGCTGCTCAGCAAGGGACACAGGACACACTGAGGACACAACCGGATGTGGTTTGGGTAGGGTTGAGAGTTGGGGGAGGGAGTTTCAGGGAGTCCTCTGGGCAGAGCGATCTCTGTTATCCAGTTTGATGACGTCTCAGCTACAGCGGTGCTGCACCTGCACAATGCGAGGTGGGAGGGCTCAACGGAGGAACGATGGAAACCTCCAGCACTTCGTCCAGAGAAAGCCTCATCCCTGGCTCGCTCCAACAACTCTGTGTCCCCCTGTAAGTCCCTGGTGCCCCTAAACAGCCAACCTGGCGCTGGTGCTCAGAGCGAGCAAGTCCCGTCTCTGCAAACGTCAGCTTGCAGACATGGCCCCTTTAAGGGGTGTGCAACTGCCGGCTGCCAGAGCTGTAGCCTCTGTCCCACTCAGCCACTGGGGACCAGGCAGCCTTGCACCTCCGCCCCCTCCAACTTCCTGCCTTTGCAGGGCATTTCTTATTTCTCTCTCTAGTTGTAAGGCTTCTGTTCATCCAGACCCCAGGTGACTCTGCTTGCCATTTGCTCTTGTTTCTGTCACAATTTTGGTGTGGTCACAAGAGGAGATGTATAAAGCTGCTACGTTCTATGCTTTTTTGCTACTTCCTCTAGGAGTCATTTTTGATTCCATTTTCTTTCTACCCAGCATCTGAGCTATCAGCAAGTTTGGTCAGCATTACCTCAACATACCTCCTGAACCCAACACCTTCTCATCATCCATATTGCTACAATTCAGATTAAGCCACTACCACCTCTCACCTGGGCTACTGAAGCAGACCTGTCTCCTCTACTTCTTTTAGTCTTGATCCCTTCAAATTAATCTCCACTGAGCAACCATGGTAACCTTGTTAAAGCATAAATCAAGTGCTATCATTTCTTCACCTAATTAAAACCTTTCTTTGGCTTCTTATTTCAATTAATTAATACAAACGACTTACCATGCTCCATAGGGCTTTATGTTTACTTGTTATTCAGCAAAATGTATTGGATATCTGTGAGCCAGATGCTTTTTAGGTGTTGGGAGAATGTTACTGAACAAAATGAAGACTGTTCTTATGAGGCTGCCATTCTAATGGAGAAGGCCAGGATAAAAATCAACGTGGATATCAGATGATGATAAGTGTTCGGAAAAGAAATAAAGTAGGGAGATGGGGAGGGACCTGAAGGACATAGTGGTAGTGCAATTTTAAATGAGGTGATGGACAAAGACACCCCCCCCCAACCCCATAAGAAGGTGGAAGATGAGCATCTGAAAAAGACCCAAAGGAAGAGAGGGAAAGGCACAGGGCTGTCTGAGGGGAAGAGAGCTCCAGACACAGGCGTATCCAATGCGAGGGCCCTGCTGTGGGGGTGGGCCTGTGGCAGGGTCAAGAAATTGTCAGGAGGCCATTCTTCTCTAGCAAGGGGGTGTGAGCAAGGGGACAAGCAGTAGGAATAAGTCAGAGTGGTAATCCAGCAGGGGAGGAGTGGGAGGTAGAAAATGTGGGAATTTGTTAGCCATGCTGAGAATGTTGGCTTTTAATTTGAGTGAAATGAGAAGGTACTAGAAAGTTCCAAGTAGCAGAAATGACTAACATTTTAACAGGGTCACTGTGGAGTCTCTAAGAATACACTGAAGGAGGCAAGGTCAGAATCCGGGAGATAAACTAGAAGATTGTTGTACTAATCCTCCTGAGAGATGCTGGTGGCTCGGCTCAGGGCAGTAGCAGTGGGAGTTGAGAAATGGTCAGAGGCGGCGTCCATATTGGAGATGGAGTCATTAGGATTTGCCCACAGATTGGTGGAGGTATAAGAGAAAAGGAGGAGTCCGAGGATGATGCCACCATTTTGGTCTGAGTAATTGGAAGAATTGAGTTGCCATTAACTCTGATGGGCAAGATGCGGAAAGAACAGTTTATTGGGGACCACAGAACTTGAATTCCAACAATGTTATTTCAGGGATATATAACTATATGATCTGGCCACTGTCCAACTCTCTGATGGGATTCATGGCCCTGGTGGCATCTTGGTAGAAGCCCTGTGGGACCCTGCAGCAGGGAGGAGACCGAGCTCAGCTGTGTCTAGACTCCTGACCCAACAGAAACTGTGGAAAAATAAATTGTGTTGTTTGAAGTTGCCAAGTTTGTGATAATATCGTTACACAGCATGCTGTGATTAGTTTGATAACCAAAGGATTTCATTGTTTTAGAGAACGATCTCTCTAATACTTTCAAAATATGATTTTATTTATCAAAATTAAATTTAAAATTTATCAGAATAACACATATGCTGTAAAGTGAGGTATACTAGTCTTAAGATCTACACTTCAGGATTTGCAAGCTTTAAAAATATTTTTCATTGGAAATTTCTATTTATTCATGTTTTATGGGCTCTTTTTAGAAAGAATATTTGTTCCATAAGCCTGGTTCTTTAATCTGGCATATCTCTACTGGTTCAGTCAAGGGAAGCTAAAATCACTACAATGGATGTGGAATGTATAGTCCTGGAAATTTAATTTACCTGGTAGTTTGGGGGAATTAAGATTTGAATTCTTATCAAAATGTTTCATAACATGATTGTGTAAGTAAATTTAGCAAACGTAACTTATGTTGAACAATTTATGGGGATCGAGTGAGTGGAAAATTTGCTGTTTTGCATCCTCAGGAAATCTGATACTCTGAGTCCTGCTAGTAACAGAAGGGCTATGAGGACCAAGGACATTTGGCTGACGCTGGGTGCAGTGCATTGCCAGAGAGGAGGGGCTGGGATGTTAGCCTTCTCAGAGATGCCGGGCTGGCACGGTAGGGCTTGGTTTTGGTTTGTTTTAAAGCTCTTTTTACCATACAGAAAAGTGATTTTTTTAAAGCATTTAAATTAGACCAAAATGTCATCAGCTGTCATAAATCTAACTTCCTTGTTTTGGCTACATAGACCATTTACCGACAAGCTTGCAACTGTACTTCTGTCTAATTTCTGTTCATTGATTTTGCCAATACAATAAGATCCTTTTCCCCTAAATTTCATCTTTTTTTCACAAATTAGTGTCAATATTTGTCTTCTAAAATAGAAATAACTTTCAAAATTCTTTTTCAGATGGGAACATAAAATTACGGCTAAAAATAGAAAGTTAGAAGCCTTAGCCTGAACCCAAAGAAAATGCCCAGGATCACACTGGGTCAGATGTCATGGGAGAAGCTCCCACAGTTCACCTGACGGTGCAGACAGCAGCACCTCTCAACCTGTCCTGCAGAATCGATAGTCATGGTGGCATTTAAGTCAGCTTTAAATTTTTATGAGAATGAAAAGAATACTAAGAACCTATTGTCCTAACATCATGAAACCCATAATTTCAAAATTAGTAACATTAATTTGGAATAAATTGGCTGTAACTGGAAGAGACACATTTTGATTAGGCCATCCAATGAGAAGTGCTATTAAATAAGCAATTTTTAAAAAGTTTTGTAGCCTCCAGTAAAGTCAGTTACAGCATTTCTCTTCAGGTGCCACTCACCTAAAAGGAACCACTGTACAAAACCAGGAATCTGTTTGGGGTCTGAAATGGCTGTCAAGCTTAAAGGAGGCAATTATTAAGTGACACTATTATATGATACATTTTAATGTGTTCAACAAACATATTGAAACAGCTGGCTGAGAGACTGGGTTGACCCGTTCCTTTCATTACAGATGGCTGAAGACGTGGGCATGAATAATAAGCTTGTTTTATTGGTCTTAGGTTCCACATTTATAATGATGTTGTCTGCGAAGATGTTTGAAGTTGAGGACTTTTGGCAAAGTAACTGGTGAAAACATTCTCAACAAGATGCATGAGGTATTTAGCAAGAGTTGTATCAATTACAAAAAAATGCATGGCCATGTGCACAGATGGAGCTAAATCTGGAAAGGCAAAGCTGAAAGAGAAATACCTCACACCAAGGCTGTTGTTAGAACACCCAGGAAAAGACCAGCATCCACGGGGCCTTTTAGCAAGACACCGCAGCTGAGGAAGTGTGCCACTTTCTTTGTGTGTTTGATGGGTCTCTTGGAACATAAAATTATGACTTTCTAAAAACAATTGCTTAAAATTCTCATTTTAAAAAACTATTTGTCAGAAAACAAATGTTTTCGAAAGCTGGCTGCACTGCACAGATGTAAGCTGGCTTAGCCAAGGGAAAGAGTCTCTAAAATATTTATCTTTCCTAAATGGACTTCAGGAGTGCAATATTGGTGAATCATTGATCTGCTTCATGTCATACTGTCATCTTTAATTTATCCATGATCACTTTTATATTATTTATTTTAAAATATACTTTAATAGCATGATGAACTTCTATAAACTCACTGTCCAAATGCAAGAATTAGAACACTGATAAGGACCTGCTCCTGCCAATGAGCTTTCCTCTGTCCCATCACCCTGCCTTCTCCTCAACATCCTGAATTTTGTGGCTATTAGTTCCTTGCCTTTATACATATATATATATATATATATATATACATACATATATATTATGTATGTATGTGTATGTGTATATATACTATATATATATACGTATATATATATACATATATATAATATATATACATATATATGTATATAATACATATGTATACATATGTATTATATATGTATATATAATACACATACATACACACACACACACACACCACACACTTCTGAAATAAATGGTTAGTTTCAGTTGAGTGCAATAAATTATAAAAGTTTTCAGTACTATGTGTAGTCTTCTGGGTACTTGCTTTTCACTCATCATTGTTATAAGACTCTTCCATTTTGTTTTAGGCAGCTATAGTTTCTTTTCACCATGATATATATTTTACTGTGTGAACATATCACATAAGATAAATTCAATTTATTTGGAATGTAATATCACCTTCATACACTACTGGATTTAATTTAACATACAGTCATGGGTTAATGTGCCAGTGACTTTCTTTTTCAGGTATTTCCTGTCCAGTTTTGGTATCGAAGTTATATTGGCCTTATAGGGTGGAATGAGTTGGAAAGTTCCCTCTTTTTTTTTAAATAAACTTTTTGCTTTGAGATCATTGTAAATTCACATGTAGTTATTAGAAACACAGAGACCTCATATACCTATCTGATTTCCCTCAATAACAACATTTTGCAAAACTTAAGTACAATCTTACCACCAAGATATTAATATTAACACAGTAAAATACAGCATTTCCATCACCAGAGGGATTCCTTATGTTGCCTTCTTACAGCCATGCCCCCTTCCTCCTACACTCTTCCTCCAATGTTAACCTCTGGATATCACTAATCTATTCTCCTTTTAATAATTTTGTCATTTTTAGAGTGTTATATAGAGAGAATAAGTAATATGTAACCTTTTGAAATTGGGTTTTTTAAAACTCATAATTTTCTGGCGATTCATCCAAGTTGTTACATATTTCAATAGTTCTTTTTTTCTTTTTCTTCTTTTTTTTTTTTTTTCTTTGAGAAATACTCCACAGTTTGTTTAACCATTCCCCCATTGAAAGACGCCTGGGTTGTTTCCAGTTTTTCACTATTATGAATAAAGCTGCTATAACCATTTGTGTACAAGCCTTTGCGTGAACATAAGTGTTCATTTCTCTGGGGTAAATACACAGGAAAGCAATTGCTAGATGGTATGGCAGTTGCATACTAAGTTTATAACAACAAAACAAAACAAACAAAAAAAATGCTGCAATGTTTTCCAGACTGACATCTTGCATTCTCATGAGCAGTGAATGAGGGATATAGTTTCTCTACATCCAAGACAGCATTTCATGTTGTCACTATTTTTTGTTTTAGTCCTTTTGATAGGTGTGTACCCATTTCATTTGGGTCTTAATTTGCATTTTGCTGATGGTTACTAATATAAGTATCATTTTATGTCATTATATGCCATCTGTATTTCTTCTTCAGTGAAATGTCTATTCATGTCTTTTCCCATTCTTAATTGGTTTCTGTTTTTAGCATTGTTTTGAAAGTTTTTATGTATTGTAAATATTAGTCTCTTGGATATGTAGTTTGGAAATATTTTCTCCCAGTGTTAGTTATTTTATTATTTTTAACAGGTCACTTTACAGAAAAAAAAAATTGCTGAAGCAGTTTCAATGAAATCAGTTTTAGTAGTTTTTCCTTTTATGGGTCATGCTTTTTTGTGTGTCAAGTCTAAGAACTCTTTACCTAGTCCTAGATCCTGAAGATTTCTCATGAATTTTTTCTAAAAGTTTCATATTTTTTACATTTTTTACATTTAAGTTCCTGATCCATTTTGAGTTAACTTTTGTATTAACTATGAGGTTTAGGTTAAAGTTGTTTTGTTTTTCTTAGGAATGTCCAGTTGCTTCAACACTATTGGAAACAATATCTTTCCTTCTATTGAAAGCCTTTCTATCTGGGTTTTGTGTTCCATTTCATTGATATATGTGTCTGTCCCTTTGCCTACACCACTAGGTCTTAATTAAGGTAGCTATGTAACAAGTCTTGAAATGGGTACATGCTTATCCTTTCTTAAAATTATTTTAGCTACTCTGGTTCTCTTACTTTTCCATGTAAAATTTTAAATAATCTTGCTACATAGCTAAAAAACATCTTGGCTGGACTTTGATGGGTCCATTTATTTATTTGCTTATTTTTGTTACATGGGAAGAATACAGCCATTATTTCTTTGATATTTTTTATTCCCGCCCCCTTCTTCTCTCTTTCCCAGATACTATTGACGTGAACATTAGATCTTTTGTTATATTCCCACCGGTCTCTTAAGCTCTGTTCATTCCTCCCCCACCCCCCCAGTTTATTTTTACTCTTGAATGCAGCACGGTTTTCATGTTTGATCGATTTAGTACCATAGTATCATTCATATTAACCCATGAACTTTGAAGAAAATTGTTTTCCCTGATGGCAATTGGAAATGTTATTTTCATCTAAACTACATGAGTGTATGAGGAATAAAATGCAAAAATTATGAATTTTGAAGATGAAACACCTAAGGTAGGAAATCATTTCAGTCTAAACTGACATCAGACCGATGAGGTCCCTATATTTTTGTTAGAAATGTTTGAGAAACACAATGCTCATTCAATACTCTACCATCCTTTTCTTGACACTATAGCTAAGGCTGAGTGTTGCATTGTTAAGCAAGATTTTAAGCTCCTGTTCACTAACCCCCGACGGCCACATTGTAGTTTTGGAATCCTACTGGCTTTTTGCTTAATTTAACTTGATGTTCTTTCACAGTCATTTCTCACAGTTCATGTTTAAACATTATTAAGTTTTCTCGTCTGCACTGGCCACTTGGTTGTAGTTTCCAATGTAATCTCTGGCACAAGGGTGCCATCGAAGAGTACATTTTGGTTTCCAGTGTGGGCAAATTGCACAACACAGTTTACAGTGTGATTTTTGTAATCCCTCTAGCAGTGTTTAGAAATATTAGTACAAATATTTGGCTTTATCACATTGAAAGGTGTTGTTGTAGGAGGCACATCGTGTAGCAACTGAAGTGGAGTTTTGACATATTTTTCAGGGAGGGAGCCAGAGGGAGGAGATTCGGTGGAAGACATCTCTGGAGAACACCACCAGCTGAAATAAAAAAGCATTCTCCAACTTCCATCTGCTACATACTGGCTTTCTCCTGCAAATACCAAGTTTAATGAAACATACATCCTGAATGTAAAATACATTGAAGAGGGAATAACAAGCACTAAGTTCTGCTCAGCTAAATGTTTACTCTAATAAATGACTTGCCTGCACAGATGTTCTGTTCCATAACTTCTCATAGTGGTTAGTCCTGATTTCCATCTTTGGAATGCTTTTTAAAAATCTTGGAAAGAACATTTAGCTTTTTTAATTGAGCAGATTAGTGATAATCTTATTAGCAAACTAGATGATCCTTTTCCTTTAATAACTATTCATGGGAAATCCAGGAATTCGTTGCCCCTAAGCTTTCTGCTCAAAACTTTCTTACCTAAATAGAAGTGTCTATGTTATGCATGCTGTTGTGAATCTGGACCACTGAAGGAACTGGCAGCCTTGATAACTTCCCTGAAGGTGCTGGGATAGATTGTATCAGTCAGTTTTTACTGCAGTAATGCTGCGTAACAAACCACCCCAAATACAAGAAAATGTCTTTATTTCCAGCTCATGAATATGTAAGTCAACTTGTCTGATCTTAGCTAATTCGCCTCTAAACCATGTGTTCAATTTAGACCTGCTTCAGGGATTTCATTTTCTAGGACAAATGGATTAATCCCTGAAGTCTGTTCTTGTGATGATGACAGAGTGCAAGAGGACAAGCCTTATCGTGCAACCATATCCCACTGGCCAAAGTAGACACTGCCCAACCCAAATTCAAGAGGTAAGGAAGTATACTCTGCCTCCAGTGGGTAGAACAGCAAAAAGACAGGGCAACAGGTATGGATACTGGAAAGGATGAAGAATTCAAGTCAATCTACCACATAAAGCTTTTCTTGGAGTACATAAAATTATAATAAAATCTATTTTTAAATTTCTCACTAAGAAGTTGCCTGATATACCCAGAAATAAAATCTATTTGCTATAGTTTAGTGGACCCATTCAACTATTTCCTCATTTTAATTTTTTAAAGCATCAGAACCCCCTTTAAAACAATTTTATGTAAAACTTTAATTATGAAGTGGGAAATAATAAAACTGCACCAAAAAGAGGACAGAAAGAAGGGGATGTTAGGGATAGGGTTTCCAGGTAAAATGCAGATGTGCAGCTAAATCTGAATTTCAATAAACAATGAATAATTTTTTTAGTATAAGTATGTCCCATGGTGTCTTCTTTTTTTTTCTTTTCTATTCTTTCTTTCTGCTCTTTCTTCTTTCCTTCCATCCTTTCCCTTCCTCCCTTCATTCTTTCTTTCTGCTAAACCTGGCAACTCTAGTTGACAGTAATGCATAACTGGGCCCCTTCCACCTCCTGCTTTACTACTTGCTGTACTAAAATGTACCCCTGGCCTGCTTTGACAGCACCACGGTCCTCTCCTCCTCTGGGCTGTAGTATCAGCAGGTTTCTAGGCTCTAACCTGGCTTCTTGGGGCTCTTCCATGGGAAACACAGATCGGCAGCATCACTATCCCACAGATCAGCAGTGTCTCCTAGTCTCATTCTGCGTTTTCTAGAAAAATAGTTATTGCAGAAGAAAACTAACATGGGATGAAGCCTGAGCCTAGAAGATAAAACCAGAAACAGCTAAAAACTCTCCCAAAGGTCACCAGTGCTAGACTGTGGAGTAAGGAATGAAAAAAGAAGCTACCTAAATTATTTGGAAAAACCTTCTGGTGTTCTAAAAATATATATTTTTAAAGGATGGTTGAAATCACAAGCCATCACAGTTTCAAGTCAGTAAAGTGGTTGATTCCTCATTGAACACTTGAAAGATTTGTTTTTGCTTAGGGAAGAGGTGGACTGGGCAGGGTCGTGATTGATTCCCAAATCCCCTTCCGTGGTCCTTCCCACTGGAGCAGCTACACCATTATGTATCTCATATATCGAGGTTCTTCTTTTTCAGATCACCGGTTCTTCGTGAACCAGGCAAGGTTGAGGTAGCTCTTTTTGCCTTTCAGAAGTTTGGCGTCTCTGTTCCTCTGACCACACTATTTCTGTAGAACAGTGAGCATCTAATGTTTAGACAGGAAAGGTCAGCCCTGTTAAAACTAATGTGGTTGGTTTTCTTCCTTTAATGCAGGGATTTAAATTACCGGGACTTGGGGGCAGACCTGAGGCTAAAGTGGAAGAGAAGCTGCTTTAGCTCTATCTCTGTAGATCGTTAGCAGACGGGCAAGTAAGAGCCTGGAGACTGTTGTGTTAACAGCATGCCAGTCTGCCTGAAGATTTTAATGAGCAGGAAATAGTGAATCTTCTTTCATGCAGACATCAACAGTGAGCTCAAAAGTTCTGAAAAAAATGCTACCTAGAATTAGTTAGATGCTTTTGCTTCTGTTGGTTTAATTTTCCATATTCGAAGGTAGTCCAGAAGGTAGAAGTCTCTGGAAAACTTGGATCAAGGCCTTGTCGCAGTGAGTTCCAGAAAGATGGAGGAGGCTTCAGATTCCCTTTCTCATTTCCATTCCTTTCCAGGGGCAGGCTGAGGCCACGGGAATTGTGTTCTTTGGCCTCCTGTCTATCCATCTGGAAGATAAATAAATAATTGGTTTTATTTACTTACTTCAAACAGTAACTGCAAACAAAAAAAGCAAAAATCCTATTCATGTCTCAGAAATGACATAAAACTTTGAAGAGAAAAGCCTTTACAATAAATGGAAATATTCTAGCAGAGGAAGGAGATCATAATGAGAACTAGAAAATTAAACACAATAAAATGCAATCTGCAGTGATCAGAAGTAATATAGCAACTGTCACTTTAAACATATATGGAAAAAAAGCCAAGATGCTTTTTCTTCTCAGTCTTGCCCTTTAAGACCAGAATATTTTATTTTGCTTTATTTTTTTGTTTGTTTTAGGAGCAGCAGCAATCTGCTGCTGTCATTAAGACTGGCAGAAGTATATTGTCCTTCTGTTTTGCAGAGGTATTTAAAGCACCCAGGGCCAACAGCATGCCATTTGTGTAACCTGTTGAATGGCTCCGACACCAGTTTCTGGGAGAAAAGAAGTTATGAGCATGCCGGCAAAGGGCTTTGTGCACACGGCATCTCCTCTCACTTCTTGCTCTCTTCTACTGATGCCCAATCGTCTGCCTTTCCACATGAAGCCGGCTCAGAGGCCTTTGGCTACTCCGCATGTTGCCACCTCAGCCAGCAATAGTTCTTCCTATTATTCACCTCTTTGCTGATCCAACGCCTGTCATCCACAGGCACATCCAAGTCACATGTACTCCACGTTCCTGGAGCCCCTGGGCAGTAGTGGAGCACAGTGGCTCAGAGCACAGACTCTGCAGTGAGACTGCCATCGGCATGTTTTTGGCGTCTGCCTTCCGACTGGTGCTTTTTTGTGCTCCAGTGGTACCCTGGCTGTGACCTTATAATAACCTCTCCCAAACTGCATTAGAAGAACCTGTTTTCTTGTCTGTCGCCTCCACTAATCCAGGATTTTTTGAACTCCAGGTCACAAAATCAACTTAGTGGGTTGTGACTGACATTTACAGATGCGTGGAATAGAACAGACTATATCAGAGTTGGTTTTATGACTCCTTAATTCATATCGTTTGGTGAAATTGTGATTATTTTATTTTTGCACACATACCTAAATAATACGTGTGTGTATGTGCTGTGTAGCCCAGTTCCCAACAGGGCACGAACCAGTACCAGTTTGCAGCCTGGGGGTTAGAGATCTCCAAAGTAGATAGTGAATAAAATGAATAAGTAAGAAATAGTATGTTAGATAATGATAGCTCTGAAGGACAATAAAAAGAGAAAGGATAATAGAGAATATTTGGGGAGGGGATAAAAATTTAAATAGGGCCAACAGAGTTCCTCATTAAGAAGGTGAGAACTATGGTAGTTTAGCTAAGTTTGGGGGAGAGGGAACAACCTTGGTAGAATAAACAAAGATACTGTTAAATCAGAAGGTCTTAAATTATATTAATTAAAAGAGGTAAATGGTCAAATGAACAAGATCTTGAAAACAATCCGGTCTAGAGTGAATGAAACTTACAGGCAGTGATGAATTAACCATTAACATAACTTAAGATGCATTTTAAAAAATGAATTCCCTATGTTGGCGCCTTTGTCCAGAGACAAGCAATGCTTCACTGCAGATGAGACATTGCTTGTTGACACGTGTGTGGGTGTTTTGCAGCAGCTTCGGTGTGTAGAATCCACTTGCCGGCAGTCATCGCTCAGGGTGAGCTCATTTTGACAGTAACTGCTGTGTGATTAGGAAGGATCTCCTTGCTGGTTTTAGCTGCGCGTTGACGCATTCTGCTCCTTCTCAGTGAGCGTGGCAGCTGTTCTATTACAAATCCAGGCCAGATCTGATCAATTTAGCACTGATTAAAAACTGAATCCTTGAGCTGTAAGATAAGGTACAATTGTCGAGCACAACTGTTTTCTCTTCTGCCTAGGGAACCAGCTGACGAGGAAAGCCTGATGCAAAACATGCAACCGGATCTCCAACTTCTTAAATCTACCCATGAACTTAGACAATTATTTAGAGATAAAGACTGGGTTCTTCGTGTGACCACCTTATGTTATCTGTGAGTCACACGTAGCAAAACTGCAATAACAGATCGCAAAGTCATCAGCAAAGAGAAGCAAGACCTGAATTTGTACCTGGCAGTCAAGTTGGCTGTGAGGTTACAGTTTTGTAAGCAGAAGGGGTAACAGCAATCAGTTAGAAAGCCTCTAGGAAGTGGCGATTGAATTATACCCAGAGCAGGCCTTCCATGTGGGCAAACAGCCTCCCGCGTCATCAAGTTCAATAAGCATTAATTGAACAACTACCATGTGCCAGGCTTTGCGCAAGGCGCTGAATTTACAGTGATGAATAGTGACTGTAGGTAATTACAGGGTGGCTGAGCATGGGCTTCAAAATGTCAACTCCAGTGGCCTGACACAAATGCAATATCTACCATTAGGACAATTCTTTGAACTAGAACATTTTCTTCTGAAAATCCTTGTCAAATGCAAACATATCACCTGATAAAGGGTAAGATGTTAACCATCACCTGTGTGAGCAGAGCTTAGAGCTATTGCCCAATAGAGTGGAAGATGTATTTTTTATTCATGTGCGATTCATTCGCTTGTTTATTTATTGAGTGCTTATTACATATCAGGCACTGTTTGAATAAAACAGGCATTAATTCTCTGTTTTCGAAAATTTCCATTATAGTAAAGGAGAGAGAGAAAGGAACAAACTAAGAAATATTTACATGATGTGCCACATGGAAAAAATAAGTCAGGGCAGAGGGATGGGGCAAGGCATGAATACTTTTACACAAGGCTCTCAGGAAAGAGGTTTTTAATAAGATAACATTTGAACAAAGACTGACGGGCAGTGAAGGGAGAGACAGGCAGCAATCTGGGCAGGAGGACCAGAGTGGCAGCTGGAGGGGCTCTGGATGTGACGTAGGAGCGTGCGTGGCAAGGAGTCCAGCGTGGCTGGAGGGGAGAGAAGCAGCACAGATTTCACAGGTAGCAAAGAGGAACAAGAAGGAAAATGCACCAGCAGATTTGGGTGGGAGGGTGGACCCCGAGGCGACGAGCCTGTGGCCACCGCAAAGAAGGGATAAGAGACTAAAGAGGAGGGTGAATTGAAAGAAAAAGCAGAAACAGAAGAGAGAAAGTAGTGTCCGAAGACCAATTTCTCCTCTCGTGTTTTCCTCTCTGGCCTTGTCCCTGGCTGCACCATGATCTCCCCAACGTTATGCGTTCCATCTCGCCCATGGGCCGAGTCAGCTGGCTCCACACCGGTCTGCTTCTGCTGCTGTTTTCCTCCCACTTCCTCTGCCAGACCAGTTCCTTGGAAAACCAACCAAGCAGGCTGAGAATCAGAAGACAGGTTTCTGGTCCAGGCTCTGCCATGAGCAACCAGGTCACTGGGGATTTGCTCATTTTACAGGCAAGAGAAACCAGAGCCGCAGAGCTGAAGTCCGGCTGCAGCTTCCTAGAACGCGAAAACACTTGGCTGACACAATTTAGCCTTAATTCACACCGTTTTGCCTAGTATTCATCATGCGTTGATGCCTGTGAACTTTCCTCATTAACATTTCACAGGCTCTAATCAGGTAAATACCACTAGAGGCCTCTATACAAATAAAAAAGGAATCCCAGTTTGTGGATGAGGTGTCTGAGTTCACTCATCACGCATGTCCTGGAATTCAGTGATTTTCCTATTTCATCCCCTACAAATCACCTGGGAGATTATTCAAATGCAGATGTCTAGAGAACATCCACAGATTTGGACTCAGTAAGCCTCTGGTGAGGCGTAGGACGCTTTGATTTTAATAAGGGGCCGGAGGATTCTGAATCAGGTGGGCCATTCTTCCAGAAACGCTGGGATGGATGTTAGTGATACTCGTTTCGTGTGATGCAGGGGTGAGACAGGGGGCAGCACTGATGATGGCAGTGTTCAGAGTTTAGCGGAAGCGGAGCGGTAACAGCAGTGACAGGCGTGATGCATGGGGGGTGAGGGTGGTGGAGGCGAAGGTGTTGGCTGGAGACAGAAGGAGCAGGTGGTGTTGGGCTGGTGGCCGTGACGGCAGTGATGGTGGCTGTGGCAGCACAGGTGGTAGTGATCATCTCAGGTGCAGTGCTGCTGGTGCTTTTGCTAAGTTTCCCTGAAGATTCTTCATACCTGATATGCAGAGTTCACTACATTCACTGAAGTTCAACTTCTGTTTCTCTAATGTCTACACCCCTTCCTGAAAAATATCTCCTTAGATCTGATCTATAAACTGGACATTAGGATTTTCCTTTCGAATGACTACCAACACAATTTCTTATATCCAGCTACATAGCTCATGGTTACTTAATGCTTATCATGTGCTAAACATTCCATTGGATTTTCTTATTAAATACTTAATACAAAACCATGAAATAGATGTTATTATGATGCCTGATTTAAAGATGAGGGTTAGAGGGTTAAATAACAGATGGTAAGCAGTAGAATTGGATTTAACCCTGGAGGCGGGGGTATAGATTATGGAGTTAGGGTGGAGTTAGGCCTCACGATCAGCTTCTACATGCCAGGTACACTTGGCATGTAGAAACTGTGTGAAAACATAAACTGTTTTCATGAATAAAGAAAGTATTACAAAATAAAAGCCAGTTTAAGAATGAACCACATAAAACTATACTTCATATTAAACTTCTTTTAGCATCTAGCCCAGTACCTGGCACATAATTAATGTCTTCAGTGAACTCTTATTAATCAGTGAATAAAACATTTTCCGTGTAGAGTTTGGTGAATAACTCATAGTCTAAAACATTCACAAATAATTCAAAGAGTATTTGACTTTGTGTTCATTGTTTTAAATAGTGGGAGTCTCTGAGAAAGCAATTTCATAAGGTTCGGTGAGGAAGCTGGCCCCAAAGGGCATACCCAGATGGCCGGGGGAGAGGACGATGTTGTCCTCTGCAGACAGTCTTGCATCAGAGCCACCAGAAGAGGCAGGCATGGCACACCCTGGCCGGGGGAGGCGGCACCACAGGTCTCTCCCACACCTTCTCCCTGACACTTTAAATCTCCTTAAGAAGAGGACAGTCATGATTCGCAAACAGATGGAAGGATTCCAGTGCAACTGAACCATGGAGAGGGAAGGCTTTTTGGTTTAAGTTTGCTGAGAGGAAAGTTGCTATAGCACTGTGTCTCCTGAGAGAGCAAGATGGGCAATGGTGGGGATGAGGTGGGGTCAATGTGTGTGTGGGGGGGGAGGTGGGTGTGTGTGGGGGGTGAAGTGGGATGTGTTTGGGTGAGGTGGGGGTGAGTCAGGGGGTGTGAGGAGAAAGAAACAACATAAAAATAAAGGGATGGTTGTGGTTTCACCAACTTCACATTTGTAGAAATCCTTCCTTTGTCCTGATATCCTTCTCCCGCTCACATTTGTAACTACTTCCTCATCCCACTATTAGCCTCCGTTTTTGCTTTGAGGGAAACGTGGTCAGCTCAGGAATCAACAGCTTCCTGTCTCGTCTGTTGGGGTGAAGGAACCAGAGTTGGTTCCACTGCTCTGGGCCTGGGTGAGAGGGCCAGGCCGCAGACGGAGGCTTGTCCCTGTGCGACGCCTCGGGTCCATGCCCGCCTCGCTCACAGTACTGACTTCCCAGAGTCCCCTGCTTCCCCTGCTCATTCCCCTTGAGTCCAGAAACTGGCCTCTAGCTTTTTAGCTAGAAACTCATAAAGCAAGCTGGAAAGAAAACTTTCCTGCAGGAATCGAGGCCTCAAAGAAAAGCAATCATAGTCTTTGATTATGAAAGAGCACTAGGAAGAGAATTCTGTTTAAATATTCCAGCCCAGTCTCCTTCTGCCTTTCCTACCAGAAGGTTTTTTTTGATCCATAGCAGAAGAAAGAGAGGCCCCAGCCATCTGAGAACCTTGGCTGCAGTTCAGCTCCATAGCCCAGGAAGGCAAATAGGGCTTTGTTTTCAGCTTCGCTTAGGTCTGCTGGAGCATTTCAGAGAAATTTCCCATTAACTCCAAAGTGTTTAGTTCTGCAAGTCGTTAATAAAACGTATTCTGGACTTAATACATAGTCCTCCCCTTCCCTTGGGATTATATTCTCGAAGGGTGTTGCAGAGCTGAGGGCTTGCCGGTCACACAGCAGATTCCCCCGGTCCCTGGCTGGGGCACAGCTATAGCACTGAGCACGGAGCTTCGTGCAATGCTGCGAACCCTCTGTGCGAGGTAAAAGAAGCCCTGACTGGACAGTGTGTGGCATCCATGAATAGCTAATGATCGTTATATTGTGTTCTCTGCAGAGAAAGTGACAATAATGCCTTGACTTGCCTCATTGTCTGTGGACAGGTGTTTTTGGGGGCTCAAATGTCATTTTCTACCTACATGTGCTCATTCAGTAAAGGTTCATTGTGTATCTGCTCTGTTCCAGCTCTCTATTGGGTGACAGGGCAAAAGTATGAATAAGGCCAAGTCCCTACTTTTAGGGGTATCACTTGTGAGTAGGAAAGACAGAAATATAAGCCAGTATTGCCAATACGTTTAAGTGCAAAAACAGAGTTGTGATCTGGTGTTAGCTAGTCCTCTCTGGCCATTGGTGATCCAGGAAATATTGGCTTCACCACTCTTCTCTCTTCTCCAGTTCCGTACATGTGGACCCCCAAAGTCTTCCTTCCCTCTTTAGAATCTAAAAGAAATTCTTCTGGTTTATGTCAAGGAGCCTACGTGTTCTCTGTGGTTAGGAGGCAGCTGATATCCAGGCCTTTCAAAATTCTGGGCCTGTGCTTCACTTGATTTCAAAAGTACATACCAGGAAAGGAAAGAGTGTGATTCACTTCTCTTGCAGACCGTCAAAGGTTTCACAGAGAACAATGATTGATCCAGGTCTTGAAGAATTAGTAAGAGCTTTGGCAAATGTCAGATGCTGTGCCAGAGAAGCACAGATCCCATTCTCCACAAAAGCAACGATGCACGGCTCCCCTGTCCTCAGGCCTTGTAGTTAAGATCAGCAATCCTTAATTCTTTGACTTCTCAGCCACATATAAAGCTTTCTCTTTTCTGAGTGCCTCATTACTGTTTAATTTCACAACAAACATTTCTTGAGTGTTACTATGGGAATGGAGATGTGATGAACAAGAGCGTACATGTTAATGAAAAGAGACAGACTTCTGCATTATATGGGGACAGGCTTCAGTAAATGAACGTGAGTGTTCTGCTATCCAGTGTGGAACATAGGCAAACAAAATTGACGATCTGTTATCTGTATAATAAAACAAAACAAACAAAAGAGAGGAAGGGTTTCAAAAGTTCATGGGCTTTCTAAACGTTAGGCTAACCAAGCCCGAGAATCTCAGCCAGCCAGTGTTCATGAGACAGGAACTCCAGTAGTTGAAGAAATAATAGGAAATCAGATGGGTCTGGCTTACATATTAAAAATATGATTTTAGCCAGTCTATTCCAAATATGCACTTTAATTCATACAGTTCATAAATAAGAAGGAATTGTTTCTGGGATTTTTTTTTTTCTTCTCCTAGTGGACTTAAGGATGATGATAATGAGGACTGAGGTAGACATCATACTTGGAGTACTGTATTGCCTTTCTATCTGCTTCAAAGGTTTTAAACCCATGATCTACACACCACCCTCTGCTCTGACCACACCCCATGGGCACACAGCAAGGCCTCTATTCTGATGACCCATCTATGCCCCAGATGTCCAATAGGACTACTGACTTTATTCATCTCTTACAATGATCAAAAGAGACTATGGAGAGGGAAAGGCCTGAGAGAGATATCATAAAGATATTTGTTTCTACACTGTTTGTTCCTTTCCTCTACAGAGTGGTAATCAGAGAGGTTATTGCTTCTTTGATTAAAAGAATCTACTGAGGTCTCCATAGAGAGGTTAAGAGCATGGACTCAAAAGTCAGAGAGACCTTGGTTTGGATCTCAGCTCTGTAGCTTACCAGATATCTGTAGCTTACCAGATATGTGACCTGGACAAGATGACTGCCTCAGTTTCTCACCTGAGAAAATATAAACCTAGCTCAAATCAATATTCTAAGGAATAAAAAAAATTAATTACTACAAGCACATAAGGTAATAAATATGCAATAACCAATAATATTAGTGTGACACTTTTAGCAATGTAGAATACAGTCATGCATCACTTAATGACGGGGATATGTTCTGAGAAATGCATTGTTAAGTGATTTTCACATTTTTAAACATCATAGAATGCACTTACACAGATCTGGATGGTACAACCTACTACACACTAGTATTATACACTACTAACTACTACTACTACTACTGAATAACATTCAATATATGTTATTATAGTGAATACATTAGGCAAATGTAACACAATATAAGTATTTATATCAAATATGTCTAAACACAGAAAAGTTACAGTAAAAAGACAGTATAAAAGATAAATATGGTATACCTGTACTGAGCACTTACCATGAATGGAGCTTGCAGGGCTGTAGGTTGCTGCTCAAGGTGAGTGAGTGAGTGGTATGTGTTGAGTGGGTGTGAAGACCTGGGACATGATTGCGCACTGCTGGAGACTTTATGTGCACTGTCCCCTGAGCCCGCCCCCTGCTTCCCTCTGACAGAACACTGAAGCTGTCAATGCTGCTCCATGAACAGGAATGTGGGCCAGACTGATTGGAAACATGGAGGAGAAACTGGCAGTTAAGGCATAAATCACCAAAACAGTGACTGTCAGGAGGGAGTGAAAGGTGGCCTGAGAATAAGTGGAAATAAGCAATCGAGATGGAGAAATAAAAGAACATAGGGTATTTTTATGGTAATGTGATTTTGGCTATTGGATCTTGGAGCAGTTGTCAGACTAAAGAAATTTTTGGTATTCAAGCAAAGAGGGTATAGAACTGAGGACTGAGAACTCAATATTTGAGTTTGGAAATTTGTTTTTGGTTCTATTGAATATCTGCAAAGGTCTCTCTCTGGCACTGAATTGACAGAAGAAATAAAACTTATCTATGCATTATGCTATTACAGCATGAAACATTTCTGAAGTTCAGGAAAAGGCTAGCTCCACACTATAACAGAAAGCTTTTCCAGTGGCAATGGCACTTAACACTTGTTAAGGAGGCTCCTGTGGACCTGTGTCCTTGTACAAGATCTTAGGTCCTCAACAAAGAATTTACAGCATGTACACTGAGGAGCATAAAGCTGGATCTAGGAGAGTTGTCACAATCTCTCAGTATGTAGCACTGGGGAGACAGGCTCCTCTGTGCTGAAACAGGTCAGTGGCTGACTGAATGGGAGTAATCTATGCACTCAAAATTGAGGTGCTGAGGGAATCTACTGCCAAGCCCCACAAATATTGTTCCCATTAGGGAAAAGAAAATTCTTCCTGAACCACATTTCCTTCCATTTCTTACAAAAGATTCAACTCCACTAAAACATAAAGAATAACTGTTATATATGCTGTCCCTCATTGACCAAAATGTTGTTTTGCACATAACTATAATCATGAATACTTTTCTCAATTAAAAATAGGCAACTGTCAAAACAGCAAATAAACTAATTTTCCTTAGAAATCAAGACATTTTGCTCACCTGTTTTTAATTTTAGTGATACTAATTGGAAAAATAAGATTATAAAACTTTATTGAAAAGGTAAATTAAATGGGAGTTCCAGTCAAGATGGCAGAGTCGAAAAATGCTGTGCTCACCTCTTTTCATGAGCACATCAGAATTACGACAAACCTAAAGAATAACCAGCAATGAGAATTGCCTGATGGTTAGCCAAATAGAAGTCCTACAACTAAGGACATATAGAAGAAGACACCTCAAGACTGGTAGGAGGGGCAGATACATGGAACAGACTCATCCCACATGCATAAGATCCCTGCCCACACACTGTGCTCCCCAGCCCAGGGTTCCAGTGTCAGGAAGAGAAGTCCTCATAACTTCTGGCTGTGAAAACTAGTGGGGATTGTGGTTGAGTGAGACAGAAGCCTGCTGGATTCTCAGGAGATCCTCTTAAATGGTCTGTGCATGGACTCATACTGATGGACTCACTTACTCTGAGCTCCAGCACTGGAGCAGCAGCTCAAAAATTTCAAGAATATGCAGGGAGGAAGTGAATTGTCTGATTCAGGGTGAGGGCCAGGAGAGCAGCTCTCTGCCAAACAGAAGTACTGGCAGAAGCCATTGTTTCTTTGTTGAACCCTCCCCTCACCCAGCATGCAGATGCAGGTGGGCACCATATCTGAGTCTCTATCAACTTGGCTAACACTAGTCACCCTGCCCCGGTGATTCCCTAAGATTCTGTGTCACCCAAGCCACTTCCAGTGGCTTTTTCATATAAATGGTATGTCTTGGTTCATGCTTTGGACTTCCCTAAAATCTCTCAAAGATTCACAAACTAAAACAAGAAGCATCTGGCCTTCGTATGCCCTATACCTCTTGCTAAGCAACCCCAAGCCAAGCTAACATGGAGAGGGTGTAGAACTGAGGGCTCAATATTTTGAGGCTGGTGACAGCCAGCCTCGGTTCACACCTGAGCCTCTCCCAGGCATTGCCAAGCCCGGCACAAGTGGAAAACACTTCAGGTCACTTTGTATCTCATACCAAGTGGCCCCAGACAAGGCACAGGCAGCAGCTGACTTTGGCCTGCAACAGAGCCCCTCCTAAGAGGTACCAGAATCAACATACCTGGTGGTCAGCTATAAACCAAATGAGAGCTCCATCCAACCATCTCCACAAAAGACACACCAAAGGGAAGACTGAGCAGGCACCAGCATCCCACTAAAGCAAATCCTGCTCCGTAGGATCAGCCCCTGCACAACAGCTCCTCCACTATAGTTACAGCCAGTATTCACAACCAGTTAGCCTGAGGGTTGGTCTTTCCTACTGACATGCAAACAGCAACCAAAGTTTAACTACAACAGGAGAGCACACACAACCCACATGAGGGACACGCCTGAGTACCCAGATCCAGTGACGAGTGAGACTGTGCCATGGGGCCTCACAGGACACCTACTACATAAAGTCACACTATTAAGACCAGGAGATATAGTAAACCCTAACTAATATACAGGAACAAACACAGATAGGCAGCCAAAATGGGGAGACAAAGAACATGTCCCAAATTAAAGAACAGAACAAAACTCCAGAAAAATAGCTAAAATAGCTACACAAAATGGAGACAAGCAATCTACCAGACGGAGTTCAAAACACTGGTTATAAGGATGTTTGATAATCTCAGTGAGAACTTCAACAAAGAGGTAGGAAAAATAAAATTGAAGATGGAAAACATAAAAAAGAACCAGTCAGAAATGAAGAATACAATAACTGAAATAAGAATACATTAGAGGGAATCAACAATAAAGCAGATAAAGCAGAGGGTCAAATCAATGATTTGGAAAAAAAAGGTGGCAGAAAACACACCTAATCAGAACAGCAACAAGAAAAAAATTCCAAAAAAAATGAGGATTGTTTAAGGGGCCTTTGGGACATCAAGCATACCAACATTTGCATCATATGGGTACCAGGAAAAGAGAAAACAAGGAATTGAAAACCTATTTGAAGAAATAATGATGGAAAACTTCCCTAACTTGGTGAAGGAAACAGACATACAAGCTCAGGATGCGCAGGGAACACCAAACAAGATGAACACATGATACATCATAATTAAAATGCTAAAAGTTAGACAAAGACAGAATCTTAATCAGAAAAGCAGTCAGCTACGAGGGAGCTTCCATAAGACTGTCAGCTGATTTCTCAACAGAAACTTTGCAGGCCAGAAGGGATTGGCATGAAATATTCAAAATGACGAAAAGCCAGAACTTATAACCAAAATTACTCTATACTGCAACACTATCATTTAGAATCAAAGGACAGATAGATTCCCAAACAAGAAAAAGTTAAAGAATTCATCCCCACGAAGCCAGTATTACTAGAATTATGTTTAAGAGACTTCTTTAAGAAGAAAAAAGATCAAAGATATGAATAATAAAATGGCAATCACTACCTGTCTATGACAATTACTTTAAATATAAATGGATTAAGTGCTCCAATCAAACAACATAGGGTGGATAAGAAAACAAACACTTTCATATGCTGCCTACAAAAGACCAACTTCAGATGGAAAGACTCACATAGATTTAAAGTAAAGGGATGGAAAAAGATATTTCATGAAAATAGCGAAAAAAAGATAGAATAGCAATACTTATACCAGACAAAACAGATGATAACAAGAGGCAAAGAAGGACCCAGTAATTCCACTTCTGAGTTTTTATCCAAAGAAACCCAAAACAATACTTTGAAGGGACATGTGAATTCATATGTTCACTGCAGCATTATTTACAATAGCCAAGCTCCGGAGGCTACCTGGGCATTCATCAGTGGATGAATGGGTAAAAACGAGGTAGTACCTATACATAATAAAATATCAGCCTTAAAGAATAATGAAATCTTATCATCTGCAACAACATGGATGGAGCTAGAGGGTATTGTGCTGAGCAAAATAAGTCAGACAAAGGAAGACAAATGCCCCATGATTTCACTTATACGTAGGATATAGAGAACAGGATAAATGAATAACCAAAACAGAAACAAGCTTATAGATACAGAGAATATTTTGGTGGTTGCTGGATGGAAGGGTTTTGGGGGAGGGGTAAATGGAAGAAGGGGATTAAAAGGTACAAATGGGTAGGTACAAAATAGTCTTGGGGTGTAGAGTATGGCATGGGAAATATAGTCAGAAGTATTGTAGTAACTATGTATGGTGTCACATGGGTACTAGATTTATCGGGGTGATCATTTCATAAGTTATATAAATGTCTAACCACTATGTTTTATAGCCCAAACTAATAGAATATTATATGTTAACTATAACTGAAAAAAATAAAAATAAATAATGGTAGATTAAATAGAAAAATGTGGACAGATTTTGTATAACTTAGTATGAAGAGAAGATAAAATAGAATATAAAGGGAAAAATGACGATGGTGTCGGCGACAAAGAGTTTAGGAAGGTAGTGAGAGGCCAAGATACATGAGAGAAAAGGGGAGAGAAGGAAATGCTAGCTGGAGGGCAGGTCCTCCTATCTTGAGGTCTTTGAGCTTCAGAATATTAACGTATTCTTTCTGCCTTTTCAAATATTTGTTAGCTCATTAACCATTGTTCACACTACTTAGTTACATTTGTGATAATGACAGGACATGAAAATAGACAATGATTGCTGCTAGAAATGCAGAACAAGATGTGAGGTTGAAATAGAAAAGAGAATAGGAAATTAAAAATACAATTAAAAATAGGGAAAGTAAAAATACAAGAGACAATTCCCTAAAGGAGAGGAAAGAAAAGAAGAGGCAGAAACAACCTTGGGGCACGTGCATAATTGAGCACAAGCAAGAGAAGAAGGAGAATGGGCTTGGCAGGGTGGTGCCAACAAAGCCAAGTAAAATAGATTTTATGAAAGATGAGGTGGTTTATGGTGTCAAATATTATAAAGGTCAAGCAGGATAAGGGCTACAGACATTTAAATCTATCTTGATAAGATTGACCTTCAATATTTTAATAGCAAGATGAGCTTTCGGGAAGGCGAGTTGGCTATATGTATTCAGTATCTTTAAAATGTTTATATTCTTTGATTCAGCACTTCTACTTCCAGGAATATATCTCTAGAAAATAGTAAAAATTCAAATTAAAAAAGCAAAACAAGATAATTGTGAAAAAGAAGTTAAGTGTTTTTTATAATACCAAAACATAATGAACATCTAAAATGAACTACCAGAGGGAGTGGGTTAAACAATGAATATCCATATGGTCAATGTGATAATAGTCCTGAAAAACTGTTTTTAAGTAAATTTAAATAATAGAAATATTAAATTTATGCAGAAGAGTGCACAAATCCTGTGTCCTGTCCATGACTTTTTATGAAGTGAGCACACCGGGTAATCACCACGTGGTTCAAGAAATGGAACATTAGCAGCACCCAGAAGCTTCTCTCAGGTACCTCTTGATTATTAGCCCTCCAAAGGTGATCGCTACCCTGAGTGATATTATCATAAATTAGTTTTGCATATCTAGTTTAGCTTTGTGTACATGGAATGGTCAGTGCATACCTATTGTGTGTCTTCTTTTGCTCTTCATGAGCTTTCTCTTCATGAGCTTTTCCTATGGTGTAGTTTCACACCAGTTCATTGTTGCATCATATTTCATTACTTAAATATCAATGTATTCATGCATTATATTATTGATGGACATTCTGTTTTTTAATTATTTCAAATAATGCTACTGTGAACATTTTCACACCTGTCTTTGGAGCTTATATGTATTTGTTTCTGTTGGTGTGTACCTAGGTGTAATATTGTTGGTCTATAGGATATGTATATATTAAGCTTTAGTTGACAATGTCAAATTATCTAAAGTTAATTTCCTCCAACAAACAGTGTTTGAGAATTCTGTTGCATAACACCCTTGTCAACATTTGGTATTATCAGCCTTTTCAGATATAGCAAATCTTTTGTATGCGTGGTGATATCTTGTATGATTTCATTTTATATTTCTTGATGACTAATGAGTTAAGTAATTTTCTTATATTTATTGATCATTTTCCTTTTTTTTTTTTTAAAGTTCCTGTCCAGGTCTTTTGTTCTTCTCATTAGGCTGACTTTCTTTATATTGTTAAATTGTAAGAGCTCTGTGTATATTCTGGAAATAACTCCTGTATCATGTGTATGTGTGTGGCAAATGTCTCTTTCAATTTTGTGGCTTGTTTTTTCACTGTCTTGTGTCTCTTGATCAACAGAAGTTATTAATTTAATAATGTCTAATTTCTCAAGATTTTTATGGTGAATATACTTTTCTTCTTTATATTTGCCCACTCTGAATAATGAAGATAATCTCTTATATTGTTTCTAGAAAGTTTGTTTTATCTTATATAGCTATATCTAAAGTCTTCCTATAATTGATATTTGAAAATAGTGTGAGGTAGAAATAAAAAAACTATTTTAAAAAATAATCTGTATATCCAATTTACTAAGCACCAACTTTTGAAAAGACGAGTCTTTTTCCACTCCATCAGTGGCACCTTGTCATGCATTAGTACCTTTATATGTATGTCCCATTTCTCTCATCTCTGCCATGGTTCTGTCTAGCACTATAGCCAACATTACACTCTCCTTCTTCTAGGTTCTTGGAGTTTAATTTGCTCACTTTTTATAATTTCTTGGAATAGATTTTTAAAGCATTAATTTTTAAAATTTTTTTCTTAATTGCTTCCAAGTTTTGGCAATTATGAATAAAGCTGCTATAAACATCTGTGTGCACACTTCTGTGTAGACATACATTCCCAAGTCCTTTGGGTAAATACAAGGAGCATGACTGAAGGATTACTTGGTAAGAGGATGTTTACTTTTATAAAGAACTGCCAAACTATCACCTAAAATGGCTGTACAATTTTTCACTTCCACCAGCAATGAATGAGAGTCCTGTCGCTCTAACGTTGTCACCAGCATTTCGTGTCATCAATGTACTGCATTTTGGACATTTAAAAACCTTTTTTCTTTTTAAAGAAATTGAGGTATGATTGATGTATAACATTTTATTAGTTTCAGGTGTGTAGCATAATGCTTCTATATTTATATATATTGCAAAATGATCATACAATAAATCTAGTTAACATCTGTCACCACACACAGTTACAAAATTTTTTTTCTCGTGATGAGAACTTTTAAGACCTACTCTCAGCAACTTTCAACTATGCAATACAATATTATTAACAATAATCATGCTATATATTATAGCTTCATGACTTATTTCCTTTAGAATTGGAAGTTTGTACTTTTTGACTCACTTCGTGCATTTCACCCACCTCTACCCTCTGGCTCTGGCAACCACCAAAATCTGTGCTCTGTATGTAAGAGTTTGGTGGGGTTTGTTTTGTTTTGTTTAGATTCCATATATAAGTGAGATGATGTGGTATTTGTCTTTCTCTGACTTTGTCTTCTTTTCTATTATAGGATCTGAGGCTATAAATATCCCTATAAGCACATCTTTATATTCATAGCTCATACATTTTTTTCTTTTTTAAAAGACTTATAATTATTTACATACACTGAGATTTTCCCTTTATGTGTGCAAACTGATGAGTTTTGACAAATGTGTACAGTTATATAACCACCCTAGCCACAGTCAAAACGCATATATTGACTATCTCCATCACTCAGAAAGGTTTCTTTATGTCTTTTGTAGTCAATTCCTTTCTCCCCATCCAGCCACCCTCAAACACGGATCTGCTTTATGTCTCTACGGTTTTGCCTTTCCAGAATGTCGTAGAAATGGAATCATGTGTAGCCTTTTGTGTATGGCTTTTTTTTCACTTATCATAATGCTTGTGTGGATCGATTCATGTTACCCCACGTATCAGTCGTTTGTCCTTTTTATTATATCAATTTGTTTAACCTATCACCAGTGGAGGGACATTTTGGTTGTTTCAAATTTGGGGATATTATAAATAAAAGTGTTATAAACATTTGCATGTAGATCTTTCGTAGATATGTTTTAATTTTTCTTAGATAAATGCTTAGGAGTGAAACTGTTGGGACAAATGGTGGGTTATGTTTAACCTTCTAAGAGATTGCCAAGTAGTGTTCCAAAGCGGTGACAGCATTTTGCATTCCTCCCATTTGCAATGTAGGTACCAGCAGTTCTACCTCCTCACCAGCACTTTTCGACTTTTTCCATTCTAGGCAGCTTTTAATTTAATTTGCATGTCTCTCATGACTCATGGATAATAAGCATCTTAACTGTGCTTATTTACCACCTACATATTTTTTTTCCTTTATTGAAGTCTTTGCAAGATTTCAATCTTATTTTAATTGGATTTTTGACTTACTAAGTTGTGAAAATTCTTTATGTTTTTTTTTTTTCAAATACATAGTTAACCCTTGAACAACACTGCTATTAGGGACAGCAACCTCTCACAGAGTCAAAACTCTGAGTATAACTTAAGTTGGTCCTCTGTATGTGTGGATTCCCAGTCACGGATCAAAATTATAGTTGGCCCTTGAACAACATGGATTTAAATTTTGCAGATGTATATTTTTATCAACAGTCTATCTTTAATCAGATAAGTGCATTGCAAACATTTTCCCCTAATTTGTAGTTTGTCTTTTTATTTTCTTAATAGTATATTTTAAAAATACTTTTTTTTTAAAATGAACTGTACTTTCTGTGTCTTACTTAAGAAATCTTGGTCTAACCCAATGTCACAGACTTTATCTTATAATTTCTACTGGATAAAATGTAGTTATGTTTTCCATTTAGGTCTACAATTCATTTGGAACTTATTTCTACATATAGTGTAAGGAATGGAGAGATGGGTTTACTTCTGAGCTCTCCTTTGTGTTCCACTTATATTTATGTCTGTCCTTAGACCAATATCTATTGTCTTGATAACTGTAAATTTATAGCAAGTCTTTAATTCAACTAATGCAATTTCTCCAAACTTGTTCTTGGCTTTTAATTTTTCCAAAACTGTTTTGGGTGCTCTGGGTCTTTTTATTTTCCACATACTTTTAGAATTGCTTGTCAATTTCTATCCCAAAAGCCACTGGGATTTTGACTGAGATTGCATTGAATGTATAGATCCATGTGGAAAGAACTCACACCTTAATAATATCAGGTCTTCTGATTCTTTAACAAGACCTATTCCTTCATTATTTTGGTCTTTAAATTTTCTTATCAATGTTTTGTAGTTTTAGTATGCAAAGCTTGTACATATTATACATGTATCACTAAACATTTCATGTTTTGATAATATTGTAAATAGCGTTTCTATTTCAATTTTCAGTTGGTCTCTACTAGTGTATAGAAATACGGCTGATGTATAACAATTTTGTATCCTGGACTTTGCTAATTTTGCCTACTAATTCTAATAGCTTTTTTTGTAGAGTTTTTTGTAATTACCAAAAAATGATATTATCTACAAATAGTTTATTTATTCTTTTCCAAACTGTACTCCTTTTATATCTTGCATTAATGCACATGTTAGGACCTCCAATGTAATGTTGTGCTGAGATAAGACAAATTTGTCTTATTCCTGGTATTATGGTGGAAGTATTCAGCTGTTGCCACTGAGTGTGAGGTTAACTATAGGTTTTTATAGATGCCATCTTAACAAAGTTTTCTTCTATTCCTAATTTTCTCTTAGTTTTTATACTGGATAGATTTTTAATTTTGACAATTGATTTTTTTATTAATTGAGATGATTGGATGTTTTTTTTTTTATTTATTTTTTTATTTTGTAGATATAGTGAATTACATTAATTTTCTAATGTTGAACCATCCCTGATTTCCTGGAATGAGTCAAACTTGATAATAAGGTGTTATCTCTCCTTTTATATTGTTAGATTTGATTTGCTAACATTTTATTACTGACTTTTGCATGCATGTTGATAAGGAATATTGGCATGGTATATTCTTTTCTTACAGTGTCTTTATATGGCTCTTAGGGTAATACAGCCACATATACAATGAAAAGTCTTCCCTTCTCTTCTATTTTCTAAGCTCCACTAAAGATGAAATACGTCATATGCCCTTTCTCCTTCTGGAGGAGCTTGCCATTCTCTGAAATTTAGCACACTTGATCTCCTGAAGACCTCAACTCTCTGTAAGGTTAAAAAAGTTATAATTTTGCAGATTATCTGGATTTTTCTCGTTATATGGGAATTATGGTCTCTTGCCAGTTTCTAGGTTCTAAGCAGAAGTTGAACTCTCTCATCCCAGGAGTGTCGGTGTGTTGTATTTTCTTGATCATTTAGCTCAAATATTTTCTAGTTTTTAATATAACTTCCACATTAACTATAAATTATTGGTTATATGACTAATCTTATAGACTTAATTTCTAAAAATTTGTAGATTTTCTAGTAATCTAATTATTATTGATTTCTAGTTTAATTGCACTGTGGTCAGATGAGATTTGCTTTATGGCACAACATATGGTCTATTTTGGTAAATGTTTCATTTGCATTTACAAAAATCATATTCTTTTGTTGTAGTGCATGTGTGTGTGAATTATGACAATAAAAATGTTCATATTTTCTCTATGCTTATTGTGTTTTATCTGCTTGCCTTATCAGTAACTGAGAGTGGAACATTAAAATCTCTCACTATGATTATGAGATTAATTTCTATTTTTAGAAATGTAGTGTTCATTTACATATTTAAGACAATGTTATTAGGTGTATAAAATATAGAATTATTATGTTATTACTGATATTATCTTTGTATTATGAAATGTCCTGTTATTTCTAGTAATGCTCTTGTCATTAATATAGCTACTCTGGTTTTCTTTTGGTTAGTGTTGCATGGTACATCTCTCTTCATCCTTTTAACTTCTCTGTGGCTTGTATTTAAGATATGTCTCTTAGAAGCAAAATAATTTTCTTCACTTTTATTATTTAGTCTTATAGCCTTTTATATAGCATAGGTAGTTCATTTACACTTTATGTAATAACCTACCCAACACTATTTATTTTCTATTTGGCTCATTTGTTTTACTTTCACCTTACTCCTTTATTTAACCTTCCTTTGTGTTAATAATTTTTTTAATTATCACTTCATCAACTTTTAGTAGTCACCCTAAAAATTAAAACTTGCATTTTTTTGTTAACTTAATATACCATAAATTAGCACTTTTACCATTTCCCAGATAATGCATAATTCTTAGGATACCTTAATTTTATTTATTCTCCTTTCTCTTTTTACTATTTTTGTCATTATTTTAATTCTACATGTATTTAAAATCCTACAAAGCATTACTGTTATTCCTTTTTACAGTATTAATTTATACTTACTTATCCATATTTTTACCACGTCTGTGATCTTCAGCCCTTTCTGATTTTCTGTATTTCAGTATAAGATCAATTTTTATGTCTGTCCTAAAACTCCCTCTAGTACATATTTCCAGTACATATTTTTTTAAATATAAGTTTACTAACAATATATTTTCTAGTTTTGTTTGTCTGAAAGTGTCCTTATTTTTCTTAATTTATCCAGGATATCTTCCCAAGATATCAAATTCTAAGAAGCTACTATCTTTTTCTCAGTACTTAAAAAATTCCATTTTCTTTTTGATTCCATAGTTTTTTTTAAAGAATTGAATCTTAATATTATTATTATTATTATTATTATTATTATTAATTTGTAAAAATGTTTTTGGCTAATTTAAAAAGTTCTTATTTTATTTAATTTCAACAGTATTATTATAAAATGCCTTGGTCTGTTTTTCTTCGCATTTTATGCTGCTCAATGTTTGTGATGTCTTTCACAGTTTATAAGATTTCTTGGTTATTATCTCTTGGAATATTGTTTTCCCCATACTCCTACTTACATTTTAGGACTCCAGTTTCATGCCTGTTATCTTTACATGGTTTTATATTTCCCTCATATTTTTCTTTTTTCCATTTTTCTCTTTTCTGTATGCATCAGACTTTATATTTCCTACTGCCCTGTCTTTCAAATGATTATTCTTCCCTCCTACTATGTCTAATCACTGTTAAATGAATTTATTGTGTCCTTAATATCAATTGTTATGTTTTTCTATTATAGAATTTCCACTTAATTTGTTTTTTTTTTAGTTTCCAACTGAAACTCAATATCTTGTCATTCAATTTGCTGAACATATTAATCAAAATTATTTAAAATCTGTCTCTAATAACTCAATGTTTTTTCTATAGTTTTAATTTATTTAGTCCAATCTTATGATATATCTTATAATTTTTGAATGTTGTAACACTGTGTAAGAACAATGATAGAATCCTCTCCACTTTCTTCTTGAAATAAGTATTAATTTTATACTAGAAAGAAGTTAGAATAAAGCCAGATTACCTAGATGTAATCAGACATTTGGATGGAGGGACTGGCTCATAATGCTTGTGATGGCTGGTCTTTTACTGGTTCGCTTTTTTCCTAAGACGCAGCTGTTTTGGGGTCTCAACTGTAGCTTTAAGTTGTTTACTAAGGCCTAATCTCCTGAGGGGTTCTGAACTGCAATTTTTACTTCACAGCACTATAGGAACACTGAAAACACAAATGTACTTAGCCCTTCATGTTTTTACGAGCCGCCCCTGACTGGCTTTTTAGGCTCTCACTCCTTATAACTTAAGCAATGCCATATGCTACCCTGAGAGGAAAAGCAACAGAGTGTTAGACTGACTTCTTCGCTTGTTAGACTTTTCTTTTTTTATCTTCTTATTTTCTCAACTCCTGAAGTTCTGGAGCATGGGAATATCTGCCTCCCACCTTTTTGTTCGGCCCGTGTACCTCAAAGTGCTCAGAAATAGATAAATGCCTCAAGGGTTAGCCCCGCTCTTCCTTTCTCTCTGAGGTACGGCCCATCAAGGCATGGCTGGTTTGGTTTGCTCTCCAACACATTCATGTACTGTGTTATAGATGTATTATTCTGATATTTTGTCCAGCTTTTATAATTGCCTTCTTCCAAAGGTTGATTCAATATAACCTACTCCATCATAGCCTAAAGAAATTCCTTAAAAAATCCATGTGTTAAGATAATATTTCATCAGAGAAGAATGTGCTCCCAGTATAATATTAAATTAAAAGATATATTAAACAAGATAGTCACGATTTTGTTTTTTAAAAATTTGAAACAAATGAAACAGACATGATACATATATCTTGAATATTAAAGTGGGATTTATACGCATACGAAAGAAATATATCATAGTGGTTGATTCTAGGTAATGACATTATATAGACTTTTCAATGTTTTCCAAATTTTCTGCAATGCTTTAACAGTAATTATTTTGACAGCAATTATTTTTAAAATAATTGTTTTAGCAAAGTATACGTGAGGCTACCAAAGTTAACCTCCTAGGCATTGGTATTCTAAGAAGAAGGCCTGGGGCCAGAGGAGGTTTAGTTTGGACTGGGATAAAGACAGCTGGCCAGCTCCTCGGGGAGAGGTCAGCTTTCAGAAACTCATGCCACCGACACAGGAGCAGACTGCAGGTGTAAGCAGGGTGGAAGGAGGACAGGATCATATTGGCCTTTTCAGCAAGTTTGGTATAAACTTCAGGAGTCAGATGAAATGGAACTTCCTTTAATTGTTCTTTATTGAGCTATTCTGTTACCTTGGCTTCTCCTTTCTGGGCACAGACCCTGGCATTGTTTTCCATCCTGTAAATTTACTATCCCCTCAGGGATAGGTCAATGTATTGGGGAAAAATAACTGTAATTTAATCCCTGTGCGTTTTCCTCTTTTTTAGCAGAGAGGAGGAACATTACTGCACCACAATATCTGAAGTCTGAGAAGTTTATGAAACTGTCCAATGTCTCAAAAGTTTTCAACTGATGAAAATTATTCTCATTATGAAGTATTTCCCTGGTAGAATAGTGCCTTGTGGCTTATTTAGTGTGGTGTTCTCTGCTTCCATTATTCTAAATTAAAGTGGTACTGATCCCATAGAATCACTCCACCTTTTATCCATAGCTAACTTTAATTTATCCCAGTTGGCACCTGCAGCATAGCACAGTGGTTAAATCCTCAGATTCAGGGTCAAACACTCTGGGTTCAGGCCCCAGTCATACATTCATTGAAAAAATAATTTTTTAAGTTTCTATCATGAGCTGAGCTCTGTTTTGGGAAGCAAAGAAGTACCAGGTACTGGTGGCCTTATCTTTGACAATTCACTTAACCCTTACATGGCTCACTTAGAACAATGAAGTGCGTTTACGTTTGACTAATAGCTTATAGTTTGTAATCTCACATACCTTATCTCTTTTGATTCTCAAAATTTAGTAAAGTTATCAGGGCAGGTCTTATTATTTCAAATTTTCATAAAGGAGAAACAGATACAGGTCAGTTTTAGAGGTTTTAACACCAAATTACAGGTTTTCCTGTAATTTTACAGGAAATTACTAGTAACATTCTCTCCCATCCTAAATTTAACAGTTTTTATGAGGGGTAGATTCGCATCAGAACTGTATTCAGGTAAAATATACATTTAGTCAGTCTCTGTCTCTGTCTCTGTCTTTGTCTCTGTCTCTGTCTCTCTCTGTCTCTCTGTCTCTCTGTCTCTCTCTCTCTCTCTCTCTCTCTCTCTCTCTCTCTCTCTCTCTCTCTCTCTGTCTCTCTCTCTCTTTCTCATTATAGGTAGAGAAGTCCTAAAACAGAAGTTATCACATTCTTTGGATTCATTTGAATTTGAATAATCAAATTCCTTTCATCTGATTTGGCTTTAGGGTCCAACATTGAGCCTTCCCCTCCACCCTCCTTCCCTTCATTTCCTCTGATCAGAAGCTCGTGTCCCTAGTTTAGTACCCTTTCTTCCCTACAGCTCGTTCATAGGAATATTCATCTGAAGACTGATAGAGACTGTGACAAGCAACCCTAGGGAAATGCTAGAGTGAGAATTCCAACTCCCTTCTGAAACAGCACTACTCGAAGTCACCTCACTTTTACCAGTTTCAAATTGAGCTAAGTGTCACGTCCTAAGTAGTTCTCTTCACTCTGCCTTTCGCATATGAGTTACATGAGGATGTCTCTGATTTAAGGGAAGCCATATTTATCTGCTCATTGACAGAATCCAGGGAAGGTTATGTTGTTTTCACAGAAGTGCATGTCAGGAATGTGAACCGGAAGTTTGATTTCAGTCTGAACTGGCAAATTCCTCTAAGGTGAGTTCTCACATGGTCATGATGCTTTTGAGAGGCTCTTCTAGCTCAAGTTTCTTCCACCCCAAATCTATGCTGACTCTGAGCTACAGTGTGAGGCATATGACTGAGAAAGATACACTTAATTAGATGGCTGTTGTCACCAAGGAATGTCGGGGGAAAACACCGACGGAGAAATTCGTTTTCAATTTTAGTTGAGATATTAAGTGTTCATTTAAAAGGAACTTTAAAATGTGATTGTTAAATAAATTCTGCTTTTTAGATTACATGGTTCTAACACGATTTTATTTTCTATTTCAAATAGATAAAAATTAAAGGACACATATCCTAAGGACGAGAAGAAAGAAAAATGAACTTTTGAATGAAATTCAAAATAGATGAGAAATCAAAGGCTGTTGGGTTGTTCCTAGTGCAGGAAACACCTGATTTGGATGCTCAAGATCTCCAGGTTGTGATGCCTGTGAAAAATATTTTGAAAGAAGACAGAGTAGTTAGTTCATTGCAAGACATTCATTTATACACTGTAATCCAGAAGTCTCCCTGGGTGTGCAAATGGGTGTGAATTTACTGGGCAATGCATGTGTAATACACATCAAAATCAGCGCTGACTGAGTTCTCACTATGCTTCAGGCTCTGTGCTAACTACTTCTATACGCATTTTTCTATTTAGTTCCCATGATTACCTTGTGTATAAGTACCTTTATTATCTTCATTTTATAGAACAATTAAGCAGTTAAGAAATGAGTCCAAGGTCACTAGTAAGTAGCAAAACCTGTATTGTCTCTCTCTCTCTCTCTCTTCTCTCTCTCTCCTCTCTCTCTCTCTCTCTCTCCCTCCTCCCTCTATCTATATGGGTGGGGGGAGCGAACATTTTTTTCCCAATATTGTGTCATATTAAATCCTCAACACTGTATCATGCCAGGAGAATTTTTCATGGATATGCTGAAAAGTAATAAGATATGGGTTTAAGAAAAAATGAGGATTTCAGGGCAAGTAAAATGACAAGGAGTAGCCGATTGTGGCAGGGTAGGGAGACATATCGATGTCTAAGCAGAAGGCTAACATGTGATTAAGGAGGAAAGGAACAGAGGGGGAGATGCAAATATTTGACCTTCTAGACACGTTTTCATTAAAATCAAAATCAGGTCAATCAAAAAGAATGTAATTATTCCTATTTTAGCTTATTTCTATTTATAATGTTCAAAAGAGAACATTAAATGTATATGTTATCAGAAAGCAATTAAGATCTAAATCTCATGTCTCCCTTTGAGATATTTCAGGGCCATCAGTAATCTCCCATGTACCTCCAGGAATGTCACGAAAGCCTCAAAACAAATCTAAAAGTCGAAAAGAAGACATCATTTCCCATATAGCAGCTGTGATAAAGTGCAGGAAGGCTGTATGTGAAGTCTGAAGGCCTGAGAGTCACGACTGGCGTCGCCGTTTGGAGCCGTGTGACCGGAACCTTCCCTCGAACGCCTTGCCTGATTGAAATCTCCAGCATACCATGCTGCCCACGGCTTTTTTCAAATGCAGGCTATTTCTCTTTTAAGATCTCAAAATTGTTTCTAATTTCTGGTTCTCCCACCTCCCAAACCCTCCGTTCCCTTGAGACTCATGACCTTTTCTCCTTGTTACCATCATCTTCTGGCCTCCTGGCCATTCTCCCTCATTCAAGGACGGTGCTAGCTCTTGGCTCGCAGTGATCCTCTCCACACTTAGGTCCGAGCTGAATTCGACCCCACATGGGATGACCACTCTATCAGGCCCTTGATTTTTTTTCTTTTCACGCCCAAATGTAGCGCCACTTCTTTAAACCGTGACACCATCGTTAAGTTCACTAGCTCAAGCCTACGCGCCCCATCCTCTGACCAGTGCTTCCTTGTCTCCAGCAGGCACCCTGCAATCCCCTCTGAGACAATTCTTCACCCCACTGAGCTCACTAACCCAGTCGCTTCTTCATTTTTTGATGTCCACCTCTTTTGATTCACTTTCCTCTTTGCTAACATTCTATTATCCATCGGTGTCACCATTCTCTCCATCATATTCACCTACTTGTTGTCAGAACTTTCCGTGTGCCTGAAAAATTAAATGCTGCTGAAGGCAGTGACACTACTGTGCTGACTGACTTCACTTAAAACTTCTGGCTGCAAACTTGAGCCATCAGGCACTTCGTGTGCTGTCGTGCTGTTTCCTTCGTTGGTTTGTCTTCTCATTTGCTGAGATGACTTTTTCATGACATATGCTGTTTCCTCAAATCTCCTGCTCTTCCCACTCTTGCCTCAACTCCTTGCTGATGATTTTGCTTTCTCCTTTACTAAAAAGAAAAAAAAAAAGATGTTAAAACTATCTTTCCACCTTTCAGTGTACCAAATAGTCATATATGTACCCATCTTTCTCTCCCCTCCTATTACCAACCAGTCCTTCTGCTGGATCAGCCCTTTCAGTACATAAACATATAATTTTTCGCTTATTTCTCCTTTTATGGAAGACATAAAAGCTTTTAAGGAAGAGTAAATAGCTTCCAAGTTTGGTAAACAAGAGACGGGCCAAACACAATAGCTAAGTTTTATTCCGAAGACTTAGTCTTAAGTATTATGGAATGAGTTCTCATCCAAATCCTTCTACGATAGACAAATAATCTGATGCTCAGAGTGGTTAAGTAATTTGCTTAGGTCGCAGAACTGCTTAGTGGTCCTACTCAGATTACACTGAGATTTTCTGATTTTCAGACCACGGTCAGAAGACAAAAATAAGTGTTGCCATTTAGATTCATGCATGTGTACTGAACTGCAGAACCTGGCATCTCTCTCTTTTTTTTTTAGACACATGTAACCAGGTAGATTTATATATAGGTGTTGCCTTGCTATTTTTTAAATGACTACTGATTCTTGGAATCCATTCTTAGAGGAAGAATCAATCTACATGTGATGTAGCATACATGTGCTTATGAATTTGCCCTCATGGTAGACAAATGTTCAAAAGAGAAAGTTTTCAGGTTAACTACATGCTTCAAGGACTTGCCAAGGATTAATAAGCATATGATTAAGACATGGAAATTTTTAGAAATATAAATATTTGCTGACTGTTGGATGTTTCACACTTGGTTTTGACTATAGCCCGTATATACCTTTTTAGGGGATTGAAACATAAGCATGATCTTGATTAATCCATTTGAATTCACTGTATATTTGTGTCAGAATTTTATCCAAAGGTTGAATTTTGGAAAATTTAATAGATTTGAAAAAATGGGAGATTCTATGTTCAATTTCAAATTTACAAATCTGGAAAAAATCTAGCAATCCTGGCGATCTCTCTTTTCCTTTCAATATGAGCCCTTATAATAGAAGGAATTGTTGAAAGCTTGTTTTTGAAAGGAATCCAAGAACCTATTGATTGAGTTTCACTTTTTATGTTTCAGAATCTTTATTTTAAAACCATAGGAAGCAAATAAATGGTGGTATAACCAGAGCTTTTATCTTAATAAACATAGACAGAAGCAAAAATACATAATTTGAAAACATGCTGAGTGCACAGAAAGATAGTTTTTAGTTAAGCTATCTAATGTAACAAACTGACAGTGGAAAAGTAAATGTGCTAGTTTACTAGGGTTTCCTAGCAGTAATCTATCATCTTTGTAAGAACTTTTGACTGTATGCCAATGGCTGGACTCAGGAAAGAAATAAATATTTAAAAAATGCTTGTTCCATGACAGTCAGAGTCCACAGTAGGTCAGGATCACCTAACAGGTCAGTATGAAGAAATTCTCTTCCTCTGGATAATGCACATTTCAGCATAAATCTCACCTTTCCCAGAAAACAGTTTCTGATCCTTTTAGATAACATCCTTTTAGAAACTTACCTTTCCCATAGAATTTTTTTTTCTCTATCTCTTCAGATCCTGTATTATACTATATTAAAATCATATACTTTCTTTCTTGACTCTCCTATTGAGGACAAATATTGATTCTTATCTTCAATTGTCTTCAGCATTGCATATATTAGATATTCAAAAATATTTGTGAATAAAATAAATGTATGAATAAAAATATGTGTATGTGTGTGCATGCATATACACATAGACACACAGACACATAACAAGAACATATAACGCTGGAAGAGGAGTCAAATGTGTTTTTAAGAAGGACAGATGAAGATGGTAATGCTAAAGGCGGGTGCTCTGAGAAGCTTGGTGAAAGGACTTAGAGTTGTTGCCTGACCTGGAGGGGTGAGTGGTAGGATTCTGATAATGATTAAGCAGGAGGAGAAAAGCCTCAGGTCAGAGTGGGAACTGGGACAAAAGTCAATCCCAAACTGACTTTGGTTGTACCTATTGGGTCATAAGCTGGGAGTAGTAGCTTCCACCCCAACTCCTTTCTCATCTCGCTCGCTGTGCACCACTCATACAAATGGCACAGACTCTTCTGAGTTTTCCGAGGAGCATTTGCCAGGCTGTCACAACCACACCCTTCTGCTGTGTGTGTGTGTGTGTGTGTTGTTCTAGCTGCAGCTTTTGCCCAAAAGAGGATTTTCTTTATCTCACCACCCCTTTGCTCTATTATCCCCATTTGGTAATTGTTTTGCTCATGGAAAGGACAATCTGACAGCATAGAAAAATGCTATAAATACAACTTAATTATCACTGTATTCATTCTGCCCAACCATGTTACTGAGTAGAGAGAGAAGACATCTCAAAATAAAAGATGAAGATGATGCCTGTTAATATCAGTTCTAGTCACTCCTAACTGCCACCCCGGAGGCTGTGAAAGAAACAGAATGCCTCAGCTGATTGTCTGTGCACACACCAGATGTGTGCCTGGCCCACCAGCGGGAGGTGCAAAATGAGAAGTTGGCAAGGGACTTGGTTTTGAATAAAAAGCGTTCTTGTCTGCAGCCCTGAAATAAAGCAGGAGATGTGGGTGCAGGGGAGGGGGGTGCTGCAGAGTGGCGACCTGGAGGACTTGGGCTGGACCCCGACCCCTGCATTAAGAGAAGCTCTGACTTCTTTGAGGAAGTGAGTCAGATAAACAAATCAGGATGGCACTGTAGACAATTAGTTGCCAGGGCTGTGGGACAGAGTGCATTAATTATCACACGCTTTTATTTCTTCTCCATTGCTATTGGCCAAGCTTAATATAGTAACACATATGATTACGTAAAACCATTAATGATCCCATTCTGACTATTTTTTTAAGCAGCAAGCGGCAGAGGAAATGCAAAGATGAAGGTCTGAATATATTCTGTTCGGGCTCGCGAGTCATAGCAGGGGCCTGGAAGAAGCTGATAGTGGGGAGAGTTTGGGGATGAACTGATACCAGCCCTTGCTTTGTGAACAAGCAGTGAATGTCACCATGTTCGACGACAGTTGGGAGGAGGAGAGACGCCATACCTAGGCCCCTGCCTTACTTGGCTGGGATCTGGGGTGGCAAACCGGCTTCACTTCTCTAGTTTTGTCTTTAATTATCTTCTGGCTTCAAAGAGGTGCAGTAAAGACAATATTCAGGAAAACTTTAGAAACTAAAGTATAACGCAAGTTAAGTGGAGCTGTTATTAAGATTGCAGCCAGTCATTAAAGGTCTGATATAAAATTAGTTGAAGCAAAATCCAGTTTTAGTATGAAAGCCAACAAACTTGGCAATTAGATTCAGAAGTAAATACGTTTTTTTTCTTTTTGCAAGTGATAGCTCATTTATTAATGCATTGATTTAAGACAAAATATAAACAATTCTGTGTGTGCATGCCTTGAGGTAAAGGAAACATTTCTGTTTTAAAATTTTTATTCATTAGGTAATGTCTTCCTTCTATTGCTCTTGCTTGGTGCTTATCCTGTGTCCTCATGTCTGCTTTATTCTATTGCTTTATGTATGTATGTATGTATGTATGTATGTATGTATGTATGTATGTATGTATATAGTAAACACAGCAGAAAGGGCTTTCCTCCAGGGAGGAGAGCAGGCCTATAGCATTTGGCAGGCCTGTCTGGGAGATAAACTCTATGGTTCTTGTTTTGAATCTACTGACCTTGACCTTGAGTTCAGACTCCTACCCAGGACCCTATCGGCTTTCACTTTGCCCTTCGAAGATTTATGCCAACAGTGTCAGTATTTACCCAGCTCAGGTGTCTGTGGCAGGTGGACGGTTTCTGATCATACACCATCGCTGCGGCCCAGTGAGCACAAAGTGATGAGTTGATGCTAGTCAAACATGCACCTGGAGCCCCTCTTTTTTGGCGAACTCCTGAGCTAGGCGTTTTTCTCTGAGGTGAGCATATGTCGATGGCAGGTTCTGAAGAACCAAGCCCAGCACCTAAATCAACCCTGTTTAATGCTCAAGACACTTGGTGCCAGGACCTCTCAGTCAGACGCTGAGGGCAGGATCTCAACAGCTGTTGGTATGGGCCTACCAAGGTCAGGCCAGCTAGGCTTTGTGCTGGGACATGAAAAAGGATGAGGAGAGAATTTGACTTTCTATAACTCGAGGGAAAAGATTCTGCTTGCCTCAGACTTAGAAGAAGATTTAGAAACTATTTGAAGAGGTTCAACTGAGCCTAGAGAGTCCAAATTGAATAACTAGACCCATAGCTATTATTTCTGAATAAGCTTTGACTCACATAATTACCTCCCCCTCACATGGGCCCCTGAGAACATCCTACATTTGGTTTGAAAAGGTTGAAATGCTTTAGCTACCACAGGAATGGGAAACTTAATCCCACCGGCAATATAAATTAAGGGTCCAATTGTTCACTCAGCAAGGACACCGAACACTGCTCATGGCCCAGCTCTGTGGCCTGGGAACCTCTGTGCTGAGAACAGAGAATTAGTAGAATTATGAAAGGCGATAACCAGTGCTATGGCCAGGTAAGCAAAGGGACTACTGCAAATTCAGGGAAAAGCCTTTAATCCAATCTGGCTTTAAGACTGGCTTTCCAAAAGATGTGACGAGTTAGCTCACACTTGAAGTAGTGAGCCAATTGGAGGAGAGACTGTAGGGCAGAGAGACGAGGTTGTGCACACAGGAGGGTCTAAGAAAGCTCAGACTTGCACGACAGGCTTGATTCGCCATAGGCTAAAAGACGTTTTCCTCCCTGACCCCATTGCTTCCAGACGCTGATAGCTTGAGAAGCTGACAGGATCGAAGGTATTTATTGGCTTGGTTTTAGGACACATGTTTTCTAATAAGGTGAGGTCTCCTTAGTCTTGTGATTCTACTACTATCTTTTGCAACCTTGAATATTTCTGCATCTCAGACAGAAATTCCTTAGCCAAGTGTTCCATGCAAATCTAGAGTTCAAAGTAATTCAAAAGAAAGCTTTAGGCTATTAGATATGCTTGGTTTGGGTGGAACTATAGAGAAAACAGTGTTTCATGAGATGTCACAAGATTAGAATTTAAATCCTGGCTCTAACAATTACCAGCATTTAATTTTCCCAGTGTGCTTTTTATCATATGTAAAATGGACTTTTAATACCCAATCTACCTCATAAATAGCAATGAAATCAAAATGAAATGATGTATCTCAAAATGCTTTGAGATGAAATAAAGAAAATAAAATATTTAAAATTTTAATTAATTTATTAACTGTTTTATTTATTATTAATTACACTTCCAAAGAGAGCAATGTGATTTTGACTTACCATAAAATCTTGTATTAAACATTTGTTATATAGCGATACGAAAATGTTCTTGTTAATTCATTTTATTTCATTGGTCAGTATTAATGGCTGAAAAAGATCACAGATTCCTAGATTAAAAGAAAAGCTGTGCATTGCTGGATGAGTGTACTAAGTCATGATATTTATTTTCTATCAAATTCTCTAATCATGTTCATATTTATCTCAAAATTCATACAGTAAACTTCCATCTTCCCAGATGCTAGTCGGCATCCAAGCAAACTAATTGGAAGGTGCTTCATTTCCAACAAATAAATTTAAAGCTCACTAAAATTCTTCATTTGGAAGATTGTTTTTAACAGGTTGAAAAATTTGGATTCCAAGTTTAAGTGTGCAGAAGTGAGAAGCCTTGGAAGGACTTGTAGATGCATTGTTTTAGGTTAAAAAATTATTTTTTTGGAGGAATGAAAATATTTCCAAACATCAGTATTTCAAATGTTCTCTAATCATATAAGTTTTTCTCCTGAAAATTTGTTTTTCTCACTTATTTCTCAAAAGTCACCTTCACAGTAAAGGAACAAATTAACTATATTTGTTTCGTGAAGACATTTTTTAGGAAGCATACCACCAACTTGTCATTGCAAAATGGTTAAACATTGAAAGACTTGTGTTTTTGTAGAAGAAAATTATGTAACTCATAGCCAATGTTAAATTCATATAGAAAATATTAGCAAGGCTTAATTTTGTATAATTTGGAGATGTCATCTATATACGAAAAACTCCGATCTTCCAGTAATTCACCAGAATGACCAACACAAGGGAAGGAGGAGAGCCAACTGCTATATGTTCTCTAGGCCTTTTAGAAAACATGGAGTTGTTCCTTTGGCCACATACCTGCGAATCTACAAGAAAGGTGCTATTGTAGACATCAAGGGAATTGGCACTGTTCAAAAAGGAATGCCCCACGAATGCTACCATGGGAAAACTAGAAGAGTTCACAATGTTACCCAGAATGGGGTTGGCATTGTTGTGAACAAACAAGTTAGGAGAAAGATTCTTGTCAAGAGAATTAATGTACATATTAGGCATGTTAAACAATCTGAGAGTCGAGATCGCTTCATGAAACGTGTGACAGAAAATGATGGCAGGGGGGGGGGGGGGAAGGAAGCCGAAGAGAAAGGTGCCTGGGTTCAGATGAAGCACCAGCCTGCTCCACCCAGAGAAGTTCACTTTGTGAGACCAAATGGAAAGGAACTTGAGCTGCTGGAGCCCATTCCCTGTGAATTCATGGCATGATAGACTTAAAAATAAAATAAAATAAAAGACCTCTAAGAGAAAAAAAAAAACTCCATCATTTCTTCCTGTGCTCTAAGGAATCATAAGGGTTGTGCACGCCCTACTTTAGAGCTACTAATCTAATAGTTGAGAAAAGTGTAAATTTCCCTACCCGTTAGGAAGCCAGGACATTGCTACTGAGAAGATGGAGTGCAATTGAAAGGTTCGGGTTCTGCTTTTTTCCTTTGTCAAGTACAGTGTGTTGCAGAAGACCATGGGAGCTCAACCTCCCCTCTCCAACCTGTGTTTACGTCGCCAGTCATTGAACCACCCAAACTCCAGTCCACAGGGAGGTCACTTCCTTCTCACCTGTCTGCCACTCTCATTTTCATCCTCTCTCACCTCTCACCCACCAGGGCTTCAGGTAGGTTCGTAAGATCTCAATGCTTTGCAAATTCCATCAGATTCATGAGACTACTCTTAAAATTACTAATTAGAAGCAGAAGGCATACAACTCTGTGAGTCAGAGTTTCTTCATCTGTAAGAAGATTCAACTATACACCAAGACCTCTTCATTCTCTAGGAATCTTTCTATATTTTCTGACTCTCCCTGGCAAAGATGTGCCAACGCATAGTCAACTTGAATCCTTGCATCAGTTCCCTTATATTCTCAATATAAATGTTTTTACTGCACCATAAATTAATTTATGTTGTAACTCTTTGTTGAAAATATTTATTGAAGAACTTAGGAAACCTATGATCTTCTTTCTCTGAGGGCTCTCAAATACTTTCACTCATTCTCAGATTTGAAATGGAATTAATCTACATGTATCTATAGCTGCATGCCGTTGAGATGATTTCAAACCTGTTATTATTGACCTAGCTTACCATTTACATGACATTTAATATCTATAAGTCACCATTGCAATGATCTGAAAGCTAAAATTATAACAGCTGCTAAGATGAATTCCTTTTTCGGTTTTGGCAAAACCATTTGTTTGCATAGTCTTGTAAGTCTGGGGATGCAAGCCCCACTGGTTTTCAGGGCTAAGGTGTTTGGGGTGCTCATCCCTCAGATGAGAGTCTTAAAAGTTGGGGCACTCGATTTGAGTCTCAAACCCGTCACTTTTCAAGGAGAAGCTGGGAGTTAGGAGTGTCCCCTCCCCTGGAATCTAAGTGTCTCAGCATTTCCAGTCCAGTTCATTGTGGGTATTTTCTCATTCACCAAAGTGTGGGAGTCACTCAGCTAGTTTCTGGATTTTTCTGTGCGTAGCTGTACATGCAGGGTGACCACGGGGAGGAGGAAAGCTCGGGAGCCTCTCAGGTTGCCATCTCGGACCAGAAACCTAGAAACAGGTCTGGGTCACGGATTTCACATCTCATAAAGAGTACCTTTGCCAAGATCATGAAGGTTTTTAATTCCAGAAATTTTTAATATTAACTTTTACAGTTTTGTCTTTATTTAAATTTGTTTTTACATTGGGAGGTATGAGCAAAGATTTATTACTTTTTTTTTTTTTTTGCATACAAATGGCCAATTATTTCGGCACCAGTTGTTGAAGAGATCACACTTTCTCCCTACCAAACAAAGTTAGCATCTTTGTCAAAACACAGTTTCTAGACGAGCACAGCCACCAGAACTTCCTGTGTGGATGGAAACACTGAACTTTCGTGCTGTCTGATACGGTGCTACCTGCCACCTGGACTACACTCTCTTGAAGCACAGATGGAACCACATGTTTAACTTTATTTAAGTTTAATTATTTGAAATTTACATTTAAATAGCCACACCTGTCTAGAAGCCACTCAATTTAACAACACGGTTCTGAAATCTCTCTTCTATTCTACTGGTTTATATCCCTGTACCAACACCAAACTGTTTTAGTTATGTAGCTCTATAGTAAATCTTGAGGTCAGGTAGTGAAGTCTTCAAATTTTTTTTTTCAAAGTTGTTCTGCCTATTTAGGTCATTCATTTTTTTAAATACATTTTAGAAACAGCTTACCAGTTTCTTTAATAATAACCTGCTAAAATTTTGATTGAGATTATATTAAACCTACATATAAATTTTGGAATATCTGGCATTTTACCCATTGAAATGTATATCCTTCCATTTATTTAGCTCTTTTAAAATTTCTCTTGGAAATATTTTGTAGTTTTCACTGTTTATGTCTTAAACATATTTTATTAAATTGATTGGTATTTTGTATTTTTTTAATATTTGTAAATGGGGTTATTTAAATTTAATTTTTAAAATGCTTGCCAGTATATGAAATATAACTTATTTTTCTATGTGATTTTGTGTCTTGTGATTCTGTTAAATTCTGTAATTTGCTCTAGTAGCTTTTTCGTTGAGGCCTTAACATCTCCTATATACACAACTAGGTCTTCTGCAAAATAAGACAGAGGACTTCAATTTTAGACCTGGCATGTAAGAATATTGGAATTTGTCACTTCATCCTAACTGATACTAAAAGCTGAATAAACTAGAAATCAATTTTTCTTAGCTCCATCAGAGAATTGAGACTAAGACAGCATAGGGATTTGGGCGCTGGGTTGTAGAAATATCAGATGGCCAGGGGTACCACCAGATAAGCTGGCCATAAGAATGCCATCACTCCAACACCATTACACAAAAAATACAGAAATAGCTGATTATTATCTCCTTTCTAATGGTTTACTTCCCTATAAATGTCGAAACCACTATTCCATATGCACAGTGGATCAAGGTTTGACAACTGTAGAGGGTGATGGTAATAAGCGGTCCTCTGTCCTGCCCACAGCGCAGGCAGAAACTTGGTTACCAGGTGATGTGACCAGTAAAGAAAGTCTGCCACTTTCAAAAAGTCTGCCTTGTCCCCAGCTTATAAAAGCAACCAAAAGACGCCAGCTGGTGAGTCACTTTGTAGGACCTTCCCTTCTGCTTAGCTGCCTCCCTCCTGCTCAAGCATAAGCTTAATAAAATTCATCTGGAAATTTTCGGGAGTTTCCTCTTGATTTCTATCTTGGGGAACCCAAGAACCAAAGATGGGTAACAAGACAAGGGAAAAAACTGCTGCCCCTCCCTCTACCAAATTTGAGAGAAAGACAAGCAGATACAGAGAATCACAACTCACTGGAGCAGAAACCCGTAAGCAGAAACCTCTGCCAGAACTAGTATGGAGGCAGGAAAACCTCAACCATAATCGATGAACAAGTCTGAGAATTAAAAATTCCGGGATGTGGGGAGGGAGAGCAAGTCTATGGGAACCTTACACTTCGTGAGTTGTATCTCCAGAAGTTCTACCAGCCTCTCACAGTCGAGATTAGAGAACAATCTCTCACGCTCTAGTCTAGGGAGAAAAAAATAAATAAACATTTTGAAAAACACTAGTGGACTCTGTTTTTCATAACAGGCCTTCTCGCCTTAAGAAAAATTACTTTAGCAGAGTCTAACCTGCGGGGTTTTTATCAGAAACATACTTGACCTGAGAGAAGGGAAGTACCCAACTCCAGCCCCCTTAGGCTACTGTAGACATAGAGAATGCTTGCCCTCCCCTCACACCACACTATTGCACTGCTTAACCCCTTTTACCAGTCACTCTTGTCTTGCTTTCAACAAAAAATTTTAAGGCATACTAAAGGCAAAGGAGTTAAAAGAGACACTTCCTGGTCTGCAACTATTTAAAGAGGGAAGGAATAGCTTAACACTCAACTAAATTAGATGGGAATGTCCTGATTTGACAACATACTTAAATCCTATATATCATCTAAACTGAGAGTCTTGACTATTCTCATTGTGTTAAGCGTGAGGCTAAGCTTATACCACGTTATTGCCCCTATCCTCTGAGAAAACTATCTTTGCAGTAGTTTCTTTCTCTAGCTCTGTTCAAACAACTAGAATTTATTTATGCAGACTAATGTTCTTTCTTGTGTTTTCTTCCAGGGATACTTGCTTGGGAAGATTGCCCTTTTGTGATTCCTTCTTTCCCAAAAACATCTAAAGCAATTTAACCATAGGAACAAAATTAAATGAAAGCTTTAGAAAACAAGCCATCCATGCTCTGGTTTGGCTATACTCATATTTTTCCTCAGTGTTTCGTTCTAATTTTGTCACTCTTGATTGGAGTGACAAATGGTATAATCAATAATTGCTCACATAAAAAATTAATGAATTATTCATTTAAAACTTAATTTCTTGTAAATATGCCATCTGCCTCGCACCATAGAAACATTCTTAAGAATGGAAGAGAGCAGAGGAACGCACTACTTGAAGTAGACCAAACTGGAGGATTGGAATCTGTGTATACACTACTGTTCTTAGTAGTTTTATTTTTTATCTTGAAATAATTTAAAAATTACAGAAAAGTAGCAATTATACTCCAAATAATTTTTACCCCAAACCATCTGAAAGTAAGTTGCCAACATGATGCCCATCACTGCTGCCTAATTTAGTATGTGTTTCTTACACACTAGAACAGTCTTTTATATAACTGCACTACAACTCTCAACATCAGGAAATTAACAGATCCCATTCAGGTTTTGCCGATTGTCTGAATAACAAGATGATCCAGACTCAGTTTGGACTTTCTCTGCCCCAGCCCTGGGTCTAAAATTCCAAGATCCTTGGATCTCTTTAGTGAAGAATGGCATTTAGAAGCCAAATGTTGTTTTCTGTGTGTGCTCATTGCTTTTGTGGTGTTGATGCTCTGAGATCTTCCCAGGAGACAGAGCTGGGAGGTGTTCGCATACACAGGTAAAAATTTACATATATATTTATCTCCATACTTAACTATTTATACATCCAAAATCATGAGTTTACATCAATACCTCCAATTTCAATCCTACACTGTAAAGGTCATTCTCGTTTGCTCCCTTTCCAAACCTATAACTCCTTTCTCCAACAGTAGAAATCTGGCTCCCATTACCTTAATATATTTACTTGCTTGATCAGTTCCCCACATGTAACCAATCTTCTATCACTGCCTCCCTTCCCCCACTCTGATGCTCTCTCACTCTGCTCAGGCTCTGATAACTTATGTCATGCTTCTCTCTGCCATCATCTAACACTCCACCCTAGGATGCTGTCCGTTATGGCTGCCTTCCTCAACCTACTTGTTGCTAAAATTTTGAAGATGTTTTCCTGAGGGAATGCCATGCTTTGGGTCCTGTAAGCCAGTTCCCTGGGCTTTCCAGTGATCTTCAAAACTCACTGGTTTGACATAGAAAAGGATAAGCAAATAGTAGTAGTAATTAACTCAGCAGAAGTCGTGTCAAGTTTAAAGTGTGATTCTTTATGGAAGAGTAAATACGCAAGGACCAATTGTTCTTTTTTTTTTTTACACTGTTAAATAAATCCAGGGGCTTTGCACTTCCTTTTTCTCAAGAGCAAATGCTTCTGGTAGTTCCCCTTGTGACTTCCTACACAGCTGTCCTAATGCACTGCTAAATCCAAGAGGAAAGAACAAAATAACTGGGAAATGCATCAAGGACAGACCTGTGCATAGGCCATGATATACCAAGGGTAGGTAAAGTATTGTTGGAAAAGGGAAGGTTGATATACTTCTGGTAACATCAGCAGGAGTTCATGGTTCTTCGTTCACAACAGAATTCTATATAGTAAAAAGATTCTGAATGCAATTTCACCTCTAATTGCGTCTATCAGTTTGAGTTTGCAATCTCCCACTTCTAAGGACACAAATTTAGTATTATATTTTGGAATACAGCTTCTGTAGATTCCTGAACCAGGCAGAGAGTCATTTTTTGATAAAACCTGTGGTGTTAGTAAGACCAATGTCTTTGTGCTCTTTCAATGCAACAGATTCACAGACTTTGGCTTTAGGTGCTGCCACGATGATGTTCACATTCTAAGTTTCATTTATCAGTGTGTTCCCTTCATGACATGTCACTGTGATATTTAGAGACAACCTTTGGGAAAACCTTTGGGAAAATCTGTAAGAGTACTTCCTGGGTTAAGTAAGTATGTGTGGAGAACACATACTTCTTATGGTAGATTTCTGAGGTCACTGCCTGAAAAACTTCTAACGATTCCTATTTAGCTCTATTGCCTTTCATGGCATACAATTCCTATTTTCTATTTAATTCATTTTGTTTCTGGTTTTTAGCTAGCCAGAGAGTTCTACAAATTCATCATATTAAGTCTTTCCAGACTTGGTGATTACTACCTCTTTTCTGAGGGTCCATGATTTAAGCTCTGCCTTAGGGAAGAAGATTGGATTCCAACAACCTCTTTAATTGGAAAAGAAACAATAAACATTTTTTACAGTTATTTTGCCTCACTAGCAAAATACTGGAATGAAAATCATATAAAACTCCCATTTTCCTCCTTTTCCTGGACCTCTTCTCCCATCCTCACCAGAGAAACTTGATTTTCATGTTACGTTTCTATCCTTGTGCAAGTACCAACCAAGCTACAAGGTAAGAAGACCAAATGGAACTGTTCAGATTCTTCGCATTGCTCCTTTTCTTCTATTTTTTTTTTTTTGTGCCTCGTTATGCCAGTGCTCCAGATGAAAAGGCCAAGGTGAAAGATAAAATGTAAAACCTAAGTGTTCTAGTGACGATACCAGTAAGAGCTCAGTGTCCTCGCGCAAGACTCCACAGTAACTTTTCACCCCCTTGTGTGCTGTGGGATACAGTAAGCTCTGGAGAAGGTAGGCAGGCTCCCTCACAAAGGAGACTCTGGGTTCCTGCCCCTGAACTTGGGTGACAAGAAACTAGTTTCTTGGGAAAATAGAAAGCATAAGTGCTGGACATCAGACTTCCCTATTATTAAAGAGAGAAAAGACAACATAATTTTAAACTTTCTCCCTTGATTTAGTGTCTTCCTTATATTGATGTCCGTATTTGTTGTATTGTAAGATGTCCTTGAGACTTGCCGAACAGTTCCCCCTTGGCCTGCCCTAAGGCGCCAGGCAACTAAACCTTTCTTGTTCTTACATTTTTCTCTTAATTTCCTGGCTCATTTTCACTGTCAGAAAGTTAGATAACACATCTTGCTGTAAGTCTGTTCTCCTTAACAGCCGCATTCTCTTCTGATTTGTTTTGGACAAATGACCCCAATGACACCCATTTTTAGACATGAATAAAAAATGAACTTGGAAAACATGCATTTGTAGCTAATAAACTTTAGCATTGAAGTTGGGCTGCCATTCTGCATGCTCAGAAGCTTTTAACGTTTATGTTAAACTGCATTTGAGAAGAGGTTATCTGAGGTCTGATCTCCAGCTATTATGCGGGATCGTGATTGTTAGAATTTTATAAACTTGACTTTACAGCACAGTTAATCTCAATTAACACACACACTCTCTTAGACAGTTTTGCTCGTAGTTCAATTGCAAAGGACAGAATCCACTCAAACTGGTCTAAACCGAGAGGACTGCACTACAGCCTAACAAAAGGCTGGAAGAACAGGCTGCGGGCCAAGCTTCTAAGAACACCTCTCAGCTCCTGGACCTATTCTGCTTGTGCCACAAAAAGGAAACAGGCTGTGACTGCCACTGCAGACTGCAGAACCACACTGTGTCTAGCACACCCCATGCCAGCAGAGCAGATGCCCACACGCGCTGTGTTTCCCTCCATGTCAAGTCTCACACAATGGATGAGTGAACTCTGTTCCACCCCGAACCCAACTTCAAGGGATTCTGGGGACTGTAGTTCTAACCTGCTGGCATCAACACCACAGGAGGGAATGTGGGAAAGGATTTGCAGCATGTGCTGAGTGCTGTGCCGCAGAACACCCCCTCAAATCTAATAATCTTATCATACAGCTCTGGTTAAGGAAATCAAAAATTATCTCTCACAAAAGAACCGTAAAAAGAAATTACAAATGATGTGCTAATGGCTCATGTCTAACGAAATCTTTATTCTTTGATATTTTTACATGTGTCTGTATGAGTGTGTATATACGTGTGTATGTATATCTATATCTATATATATGCAATATGTATATGAAATATGTACACATAATAAATACATGATGAACAATGTGATAGGGAGAAGAGTCATGTGGTACCAAATATAACTGACTATGAGGCTCTTTGAGAAGGGGCAAAGGGCAGGAAGAAAGCCAGCCCTCAGAATGGCCAGGGGTGGACGGCATTTATCAGGCTAGGTGCTAGGTGTTGATTATACAAAGACAAATGATTCAGTCTACATCCTTGAAAGAATTTATAATAGAAGGAAATGCTCATGAATAAATAATTATAAGGCAGGGTAAATTTTATGCTAGAGAAGTACATCTCCAAATTTGTCATTAAAATGTTCCTGAACTGCAGACAAGGAAAGGATGGAGATATAGCTTACAATGCTATAGCTGACATTTTTATCTTTAAAATTCATGTGAATTTTTTTTGCCTATTTTATAATAAATATGTAATTTAAAAAATATAGGTTTTAAATAATGCTATTATTAAAAATATTTCTCTTTTAGCTCATAGACAAAATATTGTTACATTAAATCTATTATTATCAGAAAACAGAACTAAATTGAGATGGGACGATGCTAGATGAGGAAAGTATTTCCTCCGTCTTGATTTCCGAATATTTCTAAAACCTAGGCCCACCAAGATATTGTTCTATTAATAGCAACGTTCCTCAGGATTTTTTATGTGCATTATAACTTTGTGATTTATAACAATAAACTCATTCACCTTATTCAGGTTTTCCCTCTGTTGTAATTTTTTCTCATGGAAAAAAAAAAAAAAAACAACGATGAAAGCTAGAGTACATAAACTCTGGGTAGCCTCTTCTTCCACCTAAGGCAGCGTTTGCATGTACAATAGTGTACTGCACAGAGGTGAGTGTGGGTGGTGGGGTGCAGGAGGAGTTGTCCGTACCTGGGGAAGAGTATACATATTTATCACTGAAACTGAATAGATGTTGCTGAAACATGTGGTGGTAATAAAAAGCAGACCTCGTCGCAATTATTTTTCAATTCCCTACAGACCGTACATCCCTTTACTGCCTGTCCCCCAGACAGACGGCTCCCACTGCCTAGTTTAATTAGTCACTGCTATGTTGTATGGGCGAATCTTCAAGTCATTTCCCTCTACAGTGCAGTTTGTCTACAAGATGATTATTTAGTGCACTTTTTCCTTTATAAAATTGATCATTTTGACCACCTCATTGAACATACACAGACACTTAGTAAACTTAATAAACATCATCTTTATGAACATAAGGAACAAAGAAACCGAAAAATGAGCCAGCTCCTTGCACCCAGATGCTCATTCAAATGTAACATAAACTACTGGGCTAAATTTGTTTTCCAACCATTTACATATATCTGTGGAGAATAACAAAATAGATCATTTGGTAGTACAGGAGTGTTTTTAAACCTTGTTACTACTTTTTGAGTCTAAAACAGCTTAAACCAACTCCACAGTTTCATCTTTTCTTCTTTTTCATTACAGCTGACCTTTGCACAATGCAGGACTTAGAGGCATGGACCCCCACGCAGTCCAAACGCCACATAGAACTTTTGGTTCTCCCAAAAACTTACCTAATAGCCAACTATTGAACTCAAAGCCTTACCTATAAAACAGTGGATTAACACATATTTTATATGTTCTATGTATTATATGCTGAATTCCTACAATAAAGTAAGCTAGAGAAAAAAATGTTATTAGGAAAATCATAGGAAGAGAAAATACATTTCCAGTATTTACTGAAAGAAAAATCTGCTGACTGTACACATTCTGCAAAACGTGCCTGAAACTAACTTCACAGGGAGCCGCTGTCATTTCTAATGTGCTCATTCAATTGTGTTTAACATGTTGCTCCTGGTCAGGACTTACTTCGTCTTCACTGAGAACGTTCTTAATATTATCTTCAAATTTTCACACATTGATTAGAAAATATCTCTACAATAGAGAAACTTTGCTGCAACAGTTGCCCAGGGCAATGTGTGGAGCACAGATGGGGCGATAACACAGAGTTTCTAACGGCCCGGAGAACCAACCTTTCTAGTCATCTCTAACCAATAAAAACAATTTACTTCTTGGGCTCTTCCCCTCCCTTACTTATTCACCGTATTGGTTAACTTTTGCCATGTGACAAATCACCCCCAAATACAGAGGTTTAAAATTACAATCATTGATTTAATGCATAATTCTGTGGATCAGTAAGTTGAGGCTGGATGCTGCTGAATAATTTTTCTGATGCAGACTAAGCCAGTCTCTTTGGGGGTTCACTAATGTGTCCTGGTGAGCTGATGGATTGTTTGGGGGCTGGCTGACAGTTGGGGGGCCCTGGTTTTTCACAGTCTTTCACATGGCCTTTCATTCTCCAACAGGCTATCCTGGACCTCTTCACATGGTGACAATGTACTAAGAACTTTTAAAATTGCATTCTATGAATATTAGGATCTTCCCAGACTCAAGGAATGGAAGAAAACGCTACCTCTTCATGGGCAGAGCTACAAAGTTATATTGCAAAGGTATAGATACAGGGAGGCAAGAATTTGTAGTCATCTTTGTAGTCTACTGCACTCACATTCACATCTAGACATATACAGAAACACAACTGGTGGTAAAAACCAAATTTTGGGAAAAAGGGAAGTATAATATCATACAACACAGGCACTAGCTGTGTCTAAGAGTGTTGGGAGGGAAATGGGGAGTCAGATAACTGAAAAGTAAAGCTTGAACAGAGATTTAATAATGGGTAGGTAGAAGAAAATGGGTGTAAAGAAGGGAAGAAGAGGCCCCAAGACTAGAGAAATACACAAATACAGAGAGAAACTTACCGCATAATATCTTTAATCCCGAGGGTGCAGCATCACTCACACAGTGTGAGATAAATCAGTGCAATATGCAGCTCTCCTCTCACCTGTCACTTTGCAAAACCTACAACTGAGATTTCAGATATCTCTAAAATCATTTTAGAGAATTAATGGAAATAGAATAGAAGTAAACCAACCACATGGTGCATTTCCTATCAACTTTCTAAAGGATTATTACTATGTTGTTTGGAGATAAATAACACACAGCATAAACAAATACAATGAGAGGAGAAGAATGAATTCTGCCTAGAAATCCTGAAAGTGGAATGTTCTTTCAAAAATTTCATAGAGGAGACGTTTGAGCCATGCCTAAGAGTGTGATGGTTGGTTAAGAATGTCTGTTCACTCAGTCTGGGAGCCTGCTCGGACTGGCTCAAACTGTGAACCGTCAGCTTGCACCATGGATGCATCATCTGTGGTCTACAGTGGCTTTCGGAGATGAGGAACTGGGAGCCAGAAAAATCAGCTCCACTGACTAGTGGATCAGAGATGCATTACAGTGGATTCCCATGACCTTTACTCATACTGTCTCTGGCATCTGCTGCTGTTAGTGGTGGTACATACCTGTATTGCTCAGAGCTGAGTGCTGTTCATTCCTTTCCCACTGAACAAGCAATTAAAAACATAGAAGACCCCAAAGATTGTTCAAACAGAACTTTACCTTAGTAATTGGACTCCAAACTATTCAGCAAGAGTGTGAAGTGTGTGTTTAGTAGACGGGGTGATGGAAATTTGCTGTTGGTGTCTTCAGTGTAGCCATTAGCCCCACCTGAATGCATGCCTGGAGCATCCCTTCCCAGACCTTAAGGGCATTCTACATGTCTGAGTTAATGGACAAATAATATGTACTAGGAAAAAGAGACCTTAACAATTGGATACGCTTAGTGGGTTGTCCCTGGCTACAGGATTACTTCCAGTATGTAAACCCAAAATCTATGAGACAGGGCATCCTGGAGGATGTCACATGCACTCTTCACCTCTTTGGGCTATAACTTGAAAGAGCTGCCTACTGTGTGTGGGAACCAGCGATACTTCACTTAGAGACCTCACTTATTATTCCACACCTGATAGCACATGTGCAGTCTGGAAAACCAGGGCCTGGGAAGTCCCATGGGTGTTCCTGACCACCCTTGCTTTGTCTTTGCTTATTGATTGACTACATCTTTGAAATAATTAGCAAATCTTGATACTGGACAGGTTCTGGGGTTCACACCCATCTGAGTTGACAATCTAATCCTATGTGTTAATCCTTTATTTTATGCGACCCCCAGATGAAACTTTTGCCCTGTGTGGAGCTTCCCAGAGAATCCTTTTTTCATCCGATGACTCAGGTTTTGTTACTGGGTCCAGCTCAGCACATCACAGCCCGCTGTTTAAAAAGCAAGGCTGACGCCAAACGCTGCGATTAGATACTGACTCCATCCCTTGTTAGCTGTGTGACTTCATGTGATTGTTTAACCTTTCTGAAATTCAGCTTCCCATCTGTAAAATGGGGATTATGATGGTAACCACCTCATGGAGTTGATGTGAGCTGAGTTAATACACAGAATGTGCTTAGAAGAGAGCAGGCACATGGTGTAGCTCCACTGGGACTATTCCTTGACGATTTCTTTTTTAGGAATCTTAGAAGTCCTTAGTGAAAAATAACTCTGTTTAGCTGCCAAGAGGATCATTAGATATGTTTGGACACCATTCATGGAGACAACTTAGACATGAGTCAGCATCTTACACATATACAGATCACTTGTCAAATTCATGTATGTATATATCACAGATTGAATTTATTTGGAACTGAAATCACTTATTGAAGCTTAATTTTTTAAAATAATTTTTAAAAAATTTTTATTTTTTACTTATTTTATTATGGTAACATTGATTAACAAAATCCAGTAAGTCTCAAGTGTATGATTCAATAGTAAGTCATACCTATTTTGCATTGTATGTTCACTGCTCATACTTAGATTTCATTTTTAAGACATCAATTCAAGCTTTGATGGGATATTTATTTACTGTGATTCTTCCCGAAGTCAAATATTCAAATTTTGTTTCTAGGATAGCTCACGAAGCAAATGTATGTTTAGATGGGGAACGATTACACAACCACTCACATAATTTTAAATAATATTACTTAGTTTGCTATAAACTAAATTTTCCCTATGGATAAAGTAATAAAAAAAATTATATTGTAAATTATCTTCCAAAGTTCATATTCCCTACAGTAACCTCTCATGGAGTAATTTGAATTTGGCCTCAGTGTGGGTTTTTGAAATGCAAATACAGCTCAATTAGGCACAGCAGCTGTGGCAACAGCATTGCCGCCCACACTGTAGGTTCAGTAAGAATTGATTCATCAGTGTGTGTATTTCGAATAAGTTATAGGATGCTCAGTATTCTGGTATCAGTGTTCTATCTCTTCCCAACTTTCTAATTGAAATGATTCTCACACAAATCCTATTATTACTTTGTTTTGTGTGTTTAAAAAATTACTTTCTTTTATGGGAGAGAGCTTGTCTTGTACAACTTCAGTCTGTGCACCTCACACGTGGCCTGGTATGTGGCAAACACTCATCTAATATTTGTTAAGAAATACACCAATGACTGAAATGCTAATTTCTGAAAGGTCAAAGAATTTGCTTAACTTTTACCTATAATACTTTTTATAAAAGTACTTTTTATTGTTCTGCAAAGAAACTATTTTCTATATTTTTGCTAAGATATCATTACCTTCTGTTTAAGGATATTTTATAAAGTTACTGTATGGCATTGAACCAACAGGCCTGATCTCCCCCATTTTACAGATGAGAATACCAAAAGTTAGGATGTTTTAACAACTTGTCCCATACTATTAAATCAGTGATTTGGGAAGCTCCAGAGTGCGTTATTCTCTTAGCTTTAGGACACTTAAGATAAATTGCAGGCAATACTACTTAATCGGTAAACATCTAACAGCTGGAGATAAATAGAAGAGGAGAACCTGAAGCAATTTAAAAACTGTCAGGGAAATCAGTGGCTGGAAAATGTAGTCACAAACTGTTCTAATGAGCAAACTCACCCCTTTATTTTCCCATACCCTCTTTGCAGAAAATGTTTAAACATTCTACTAGTGCACAAGGATTTCTGAAGGGGTATTCAGTGATTGACAGATAGACATGCTTGAGTCCATTCATCTGTGTAGCTCAAACACAGCCTCTTCCAAACTTCTGGACGTTTCAAGTCACTTCTCCTCAGGAGGCTGTATAATCTTTGTCTTTCAACTACCTAAAGCAGGCCTTCTGCTAATGACCATTGGCCAGTGGGATTCCTATTAGAAGTAGTTGTAAACCTGTTTGGCCATGCACCCAGACCAAGCAGATTGGCACCATGGAAACTTTGCAGTAGATAAAGTACCAATCAATGGACTAAAGAGGAATTTCAGCTCAAATGGCTAACCTCGTTATCAGCTCTTTGTTCTGCTTCTGTAGACATACTTGCCACATAGGGAGAAGGGCAGGGTGACCTCGAGACCAACTGAAGATTCACCCTCCCCTTTGCTTGTTCTGTTTAGATAACAGATGTATTGCTTTTGCTAAATTCCTGTCTAAGAATCACATGAGCCAATTGGCCCATGCCAAGCCCTATAAAAGCAAGGTTACCCCTGAGCTCAGGGCCCAGATCTTCAGAGCGCTAGCTCTTCTGGGACCACCAGCATAATAAACCTAAATTCTCCAACTCTCTGAATGGTGCTTGATTTCTCACTGGTCTGATTTTTCTACAACGGGACCACCTACCTATTCCATTAAGAGAGCTCCCATTTTTCTCCACCCCACATACATCTTTTTACTAATATATACTCTGTATCCAACAGTTATGTGGCTTAGAAAGAGGCTAGAGATGAAATAGCAGGGCTGAAACTTAATATCTTGGCCATGACATCTATAAGGAAGGGGCTTCTGGGCCCCCAGATGGAAAGCTATGACTGGGTAGGAACCCCTCTGCCCCTGTTTTGCCACCAGTATATGGAACTCGATCGGACATAAGACTGAGGCTTCGGTGTTGTCTGTTCCAACCTGAAGGCCCTCTAAACCCCTATCTGAGCTACAAGGGCTGTGGAGGTGACCCAGTGACCCCAGCCAGCAGGATTCAAGTTGACTAAAGATTCAAGACATATCAGGAGCATCACCCTGAATTTAGTTTCTATCCTTGCTCTTTCTAGAATAATAAGACACTGTAGGATGGTCAGAGAGATTGTTCAAAGAAAGGTTTCAAATTGCTTCAAAAGCAACATTTTTTTTTTTTTTTGCATCAGGGAGTCAGCCGTTACTTCTACCAAGAGAACAAATGCTACAAGATACTGCCCACAAGGGATAGACAAGTTCAACGAAGATTCTACCTTTGAGATAGAGTATTATAGGATAATAACATTCTCATGTTTGAAACATATATACACACTAAACAGTTACTTATAACCGAGTTATATTAATTAACTGTTTGGTCTTTAATTATTGATATGTTGTTTTATTTTATTAACTATTTCTAATTAAGTCTAATTAATGACTTTATTAAACATTTAAAGGAAAGTTTAAATTTAAAGAAAAAACATATTTAATTGCAACTGAGTAATACATATCCTAAATTTTGTATGCCCGTGGAAGATGGGTTTTATAGAGTATATAGAACTATAATACACAGAGTACATTTTATCCAAGTTTAATACGTGGAAAGCAATGGAAAATAAAATCGTTTCTTGAATTCTGACCTTGCAAACACAAGCTTGTGAAGTGAAGTGAAACTTCCAAAACTGGAATAAAAGACCCAACAAACACGTGTATTTGGCTTAACAGACAAATAAATTGAAAAGTATTAAAAAGAACAGTGTTTTCTTCTGAAATGTTGAAAGGTTGCTTCCAATGGTTATTTTTTAGGTATGTTGTCGAGTTAAGCATTTTGGTACAAACATCCTATAATTTGGTAATGCATAAAGTGAAACACAGCCTCGAATCTCCTCTGTAAAATGCCATTAAATAATTGGAACGTTAATTAAAGTTTAGGAAGTTACAGAAATCCTGCTAAGATTCATTAGCTCTCCAAATTACCTCTAGTGTTTATTTGGTGAGAAAACAGATAGATGGAACTCAGGAGCTACCTTAAATGACCCTGAAGTTCTAGGTTGGCAATTCAAGATATAAAACCCAAGGTTCCCCCCCCCCATTTATTTTAATTAATGACTCTTATTATAATAGAGACAGGACAGAGCCTGTGTTTATTCATCTGCACACATTCCAGAATTTCATTTCCAGGTCCATAACTACATGCCAGAATGGTGGGTTCTCATTGTATCAGAGGATAACCAGCTCGAGCCGTGGTAGCAAACAACTTCCAAACTTTGGTGGATTATTTTTCTCTCACACTTCAGGTGCACTGCAGATTTGCAAAGAGTTCTGCTCCTTGCCTCCTTGTTTGAACAGCCATCAGAACAGCCTTCCCGTCAGAACAGCCATCCCTCGAATGTTGTTATTGCTGCGATGAGGGGAGAAGGGTTCAGAGGAGCTGACGGTGAAATGCTCTAGCTGAACAGCAGCGTTCCTCACGTCCACTCACAGCTAATTTGTCACATCAGCCACACGGCCCCACCCGACCCTCTGGTAGCCAAGAGGTGCAGCTCTACATATGCTCCCAGAAATATTTGTTGAACATCACTAAGGCTCATGACTCTGGATATGTAATAAATACAAGAAGAATGAGCCCAGTATTGAAAGTGATTTAAAAAAAAAAAAAACGCTAAAAAGCTTGGACAGAGTTTTCAGGGAAAAGGAGAAAAAGGCTGAGACAAAAACATGAGATGACAAAATGTGGAGGCATCACGCATTCTGGGAAAGCCTTAATTTGGGGGAGACTTAGAAATCACTTAATTCCTTTAAGTGTGTATGATTTCCAATGTTCACATTACAACCTGCAGAGAAAAATTAATAATACGACCTCATAAATAACCTTGAGTGGTGGTGAGATGGAATATATGCCTGAAACATATAAATAGCTAGCCAGGCCTTCTTTTTTTTTCTAGACAAATATATATTTGAAAAAGGAGAAAGAAGATTACCTCACAATTTAGAAAATTTCCTGGCACCTAGTAGGAATTCTCAGTATTTGAATGAAAGATGCTCTATGTAAAGAAAGTATGTTCTTACAGAGAAATTCACAAAATTGAAGATGGTGCCTAGAACAGTGCCTACCTGCTGCATAGTGTTTGCTGCGTTGTATGTGCTATATTCTGTTGATCATATGTGTGTTAATGAATGAATAAAAAAAGAGAGCACTGAGTGAAGATAAAAGGGGAGAGAGATTTGTTTACCAAATCTTTGTTTTTCATCTTTGTGTGAATTGCCTTTCTCCCCTTTGAAGTCCGGGACCTCTACTCCTTCATAGTTCACAATGGCATATAAGTCCTGTTAGCCTGACTGTCTGGGGCCCTCATATTCTTATGGAGCCCCCATAAGTACAAAATAAAATTTGTTGGTTTTTTTTTTCCTGTTAATCTGTCTATGTTAATTTGATCATTAGACCAGCCTTACACCTTCCTTCTGAAAGAGTAAGAGGAAAGTCTTTCTCCCCAACAATAGTGAGGCAGGAAACCAGGAGTGTTTATATCCAAGAACCTGAGATTCCTCTAAAACGTTGGAAAAGGGCAAGAGTTTGGCCAGAGGTCAGTTGCAGGATTGGTGACAGGAAAAGGCTTGAGGTGGCGAGGCTTTGAGAACTGCTGCAGAATTAGAAGCTGGAGCTGAATAGGAAACTATGAAAAGATTGCCAAACGAGGCTAGTGTCCAATGCCTTATACTAACACTGCTATATATCTGATTGGCTGTACCACAAATAACACTTCCACACAAACTGACATGAGAATGTCAGACCAAGACAATTCCAGGATTCTCTACTCTGCTGAGACCCCAGAAATGTGAGTGGTGCAGATGGAAATGTACCCTGTCAATCGGTCGGATTAAATGAGGGAGGTATGGATATTTGTTCGGCCTGTTTGCAAGGAAGGCTGAAGGTCCCCCGTGGCTCCATTTTCAAACTAGCAGCAACTCTAAAATCTCTTCTGCAAAAACATGGGACCAGAATGTAGGAAGGACCCTGTGAGCTTACAGCAGATAAAAGGAAAGATGCCACTGGCCCTGAGGCTCCGGCAAGGACAGGAAACTGAATGCAGGAAATGTGGGGTCCTCTAAGGGGTCACACTGCTGCAGCCATCAGAGCTCTCTTTCTTTTCTGCACAGCGTTAGCTATATTGATATGTGTGACAATCATTTAAGTCCTAAAATCCAGTATTCCCCTTGCTCTCCTTCTGACCAGTATATTCTCTTTTCATCTCATTGATTTTTCCCTTACTTTTTTAATCCTCCCTTTCTCTCTCCCTCTCTCTTTTCTTCCTAGCCTTAGACTGAAAATGTTTCTAAGGGAGCCTAGCCACTCTGCAAGGTTGAAGTACACAGAGCAATTTCTATTGGCATTGATATATGGATTCTGTCCAAAGTATTCTGATTACAGGTGCTGCTGACCCCTGAGTCTTTTTCTGGCTCTCCATTTTTCATACCTACATATATACACCCTGCAAAGCCCTCAAACATCACTGCTAGTGTGGCTTTCTATCCCTGTAGCCTTCCCGTACCTCTACCATCACACTAACTAATAAATGTTCAGTTGACTAGGGGGTGAAATAGTCCTAGATGACTTTCAGAACTAAATATTGATATTAAAGAAAAACAACTGAATTGAGAAAATCCATGGGGATCTCTCTATGTTAATATTTGACTAACTTTTGACATTCAGATCCTGGGTATGTATCTACAATATAATAAACAAGCAATTCTTTTCAAGTTTGAAGAAAGGTAAAGTCACTGAGATGAATTTAATGGAAATCTTTTGGGATGTAAATATTTTTAAAATGCCACACAAGCAATGGGTTGCTGGGTCTGTACCTACCCTGGTACCAGGATAATTCAATTTAAATTTAACATATCAACACAAAGCTCCCAAGAACTGATGCTTAAAGCAAATAGTAGGGAGCATGCTTATAAAAACACAGACAATTGTAGGGACCACAAATATGATAAATTAAGTATTGCTTTAATATTGCGATAAATTTTGCTTAGGTTCAATATATGCATGAAAGTGTAGAAACTGATACTCTAATGGGTGAATGAAAAACACTGGTAATTCACTTTATGTGAGAATAAGGCAAAGGATGTCTTAATTCAACATTGTCTCTATAACACATTCTGACATATTAAATTAAAGCATAGGTGGAAGGCTGGACCAAATGGCCCCAGAGATCTCCTAGCCCTAAGATTCTGACATAAGAAAACTCTACAGAAGGCGGGGAAGAAATGTTTGCACTGAGCATCTGGAAAAAGAGCAGCTCTGTGGGATGTCCTGAAGGGCCAGGCATCAGCTCGTATTGGAGGATTGACTTAGAAAGACATAAAGACACACGAAGTCAAGTTTACAGAGTATTTCTAATTTTCAATAATCTGTTTAGCATGATTATTCAGTAGCAATTGTGAGGATTTTTTTAAAACCCTATAAATCCTTTTATGATTTATTTATCTTGTCTGTACACCTACCCATTTCTTATTAAAGAGAGACTCAACCATCATTTAAGATTTTCCTTTTGCTCAAAGCATTCACTTATTCATTATGTCTTTATGGTTAATGATAAATATGGTCCTTAAACTCTATAAATGTTTTATTTTTTGTTTTAAAGAAGGTTCAATTGAAATAGGGTAGTAAAAGAAAAAACACTGTTTTCTCTCTGCACACTTAACACATGTGACTCCAAATATGTGGATTTTTTTCTCTACATCAAGCAGTTCTTGGGTAGCAGCTAGGGTGTCTTACATTTCAATTGAACTCTGACGCTGTCTACATGGAATTACTTTCAGATCCTAAAAGTTAAAGGGTTCTGTCCTATGAGATTGCCTGTACCCCACTTTAGACACCAATCACTAGTCCCAGGTTGTCACCTGTACTTCTGACCAACTTACTATAAATTGGAGGTCACCATGACTCTCTATTTGGTTTCAAAAATTTTCTAAAACAGCTCACAGGAATTTATTATAGGAATATTTTAAGAGATACAATGAATGGCCAGATACAAAGATAAATAGGGCAAGATCCAGAAGAGTCCCAAGCACAGGAGCTTCTGTCCCTGTGAAATTTGGGATTTTTTATGAAGCCTTCATCACATAGGCATGATCGATGATTAACTCATTCTCTAGCCTTTCTCTCCCCTCCAGAGGACAGAGGTCAGGGGAGGTCAGGCTGAAAGTCCCAAGCTTCTAATTATGGCTGGATCTTCCTGGTGACCAAAGCCCATTTTGAAGCTATCCAGGAGTCCATCATAGTTGCCTCATTAGAATAAAAGATGCTCACATTACCTAGAAAATAGTTGCTGTGTGTTGGAACCACAGTCATAAACCAAATATTAGAACAAAAGATGCTCCTAGCACTCTTACCACTCAGGCACCAGAGGCAGAGACCAAATATATATTTCGTATGATGTCACAGGCGCACACACACACACACTCACACACACTCACATACACACACATGTATTCTGTAGTGAGTACAGGTTTTAGAGATAGATTGCCTGAGCTCAACTTCCATCTCTGCCCATAATATTAGTTGTGTCAATTTGAACTACCTCATTAAGCCTATCCCCTATTTATAGAAGATGACAATAGCATTCCCTTCTTAGAATTATGCAAGAATAAGAAACAATGCTAAACGTGAAATATTTATCATGTTGTCTATTGTGATTACTGTTTACTGACATCCCCTACCCCCATCCAACCTGATGAACCTTCCAAAGAAGTTATTGACATGATTCCCTTAGCATGTTAAGCTGATTTTCATTTGGTATGGGAGTAAATCAAGTAAAATTTGGTCTTCATCTTTATTTTACAGGAAACAAATAGAAAAGGTAAGTAAATTTATACAATGATAAATTTCATATTAAAAATATAAATGTATGATATGGAAGAGTATAGTGGCAGAGCAACCTATTTTCAAGAGAATCTTCTCAAAATAGCACAAATGCATTCTTAAAATGAGATTCGTGGAATGGTTTTTCATAGTGTATTTCAAGATTTATTTTCTATTTTTCATGGAAGATAGGTTTGTATGCTAAGACATACAAATATGTATTAAGTAAACTTGAAAACACTTTATTTAGAAGAAAATGGCCCAGAAAAGCAAAATGATTTATGTTTTCATATTGTACATGATAAGAAATCCCCAAAACACTCATTTTTTAATCTGAATTATTTCTTAATGAATTGCTAAAGGTGACATTAAATATTATTGGGAGTGTTGCCTATGATCACCACACATTAAGTATTTCTTAAATTGCTGACTAAATTTTCATAATACTTTTAGAAATACTGTATTTTCATAGAACATATTTTTAACATTCACTAGAATTTTTGTTTTAATTGATTCATAAGGTGAGAGCTCATGAATATTGTTGCTTTTTTTTTTTGGTGGCCATTCTATATGTGGTCTTAAATTATTTCAGATTTGAACAACTCTTTTTTCCTGATTGCTTTCCATTTGGAAAGCATCTTTAGAAATACCCTAGGTTTTCAATTTTCAGAACTACAAAAACTCTTAAAAAAATACTTTGAACTGTTGAACCATTGAGCTGTATAAACTATGGAGTACTGAATAAGATTGAAAAGTACAAACTAATTTATTTCTATTATTGGGGAGGGGAAATTTTCCTTCTTTCATCTCTTCATTCTTTCAGCAGGTCAAATAATTAACATGACACAGATTAGCAGGAGGAAATCAAATTTAATAATAAGGGCAACTCTCATAGACATGAAAGATTCCAAAGATAATTAGGCAAAATGAGACATATATGTCATTCTGGACTAAGGAGAAGGAAGTAGAGGTCTGCAACTTCAAAGGAAAGTAGATGATTCACAAGGAAATTGAAAAGGTTTAATGTTTGGTAAACAAATTTTTGCTGGATCACACAGAAACAATGGGACACGGAGAAAACTTTGATGAATTGGCCTTGCTAAATTCTTTCCTGTCTATCATACCCAGTTCATTTTGAACTTTACTTATCTATGGTCATATGTCCCTTCCTGGGACATGGCCCCTATCTAAACTCTTTTAGACAGTGGGGGTGGGGGAAGGTTAAATGTTCTTCTGGAGTCTTTGAGGTCTTGACTTTCTCATCCGGAGATAACCTACATATAATAATGGCACATCTTGGGGTGGGTGACTTGTTCTGAACCCCTACACTATAATTTCAGGTCACCAGAAACCACATAAAAGCTATTACTCTAATCCCAATATAAAGTAGCAACAGTCACTTAGATAGGCTCTGTACGCAAGTTCCCTGACAGTTTAGGTCATACATCAAAAACACAAGAAATGGTGACAGATTTCAATTATTCAGAAAGTGAAAGCTAAAAGCAAACTCACATCCCAGACATATATGTTAAGGAATAACAATATATAATTTCAAAAGTAGGTGATTTATGGATAATGTATCACTGAAATACAAGCTTTGCAATGGCCAGGGTTTTGTCTTTTATGGTTACTGACAAATCCCCTACATCTGAAAGACCACCCAGTAATAAGAGGAACCTAGTAAATGTTTGTGAAATTGTTGAGGAAGTAATAGAAATCCATTTCATAAAGGAAATAAATAAAGAAAACATTTTTATTATTGAACAAGTAATAAACCAGAATGTGATGCTGTCGTAGGTAAGTCACTAAGAGATTCACAATCCCCAAAAGAGAAATCTCCCCGTTAGAGAGCCAAATAGACACAACACATTACATATGAGTTTTCAAGAAACAATAACTAGTCGCCAAGTATGAGGACTTGCCAGCACCATTTGTCACACATACGTACTTCATCTTAACTTTACCTGGTATTTGGGGTGACTATCTTCATCCTCTAATTGACTTTATCTAGAGGAGAAAAGAAAACTTCTCATAACCTATTGAATAGGCTCTCGTCCTCTCACAGAATCTGAGAAAAAGGATGTAAGCTCCTTTGATGTTAACATCCCCACATTATGGCTCTCAGGTCCCTGAGAAAGACATTACTAGGGCATGAAGCTGACAAAGGTCTACCTAGTCTTCAAAAGGATTTACACACATTTCAAAGAGGCGAGAAAAATACTTACCATGACAAGTTTTCTGAGGTAAATGCTCAAAGAAAAAAAGTGGGCAATTCCTTTCCTTATTTTCAACAGGGAGAATTAAGTCTCTTATTTTTAATTTGTATTTGTCTTTATAAAATAAAGTAAAATATTTCTGCTATCAAGATGCTATCTTATACTAGAAGGCAAACATATCTGTTGCTTCTATTACTGGAGTCAATATCTCTAAGTGTTATTTATATTTGGGTTTCACTATAAAAACAAGATGAGGAAAAGTCCAAATACATTATCACTCACTTTCAGTAAAAAAAAAAAAAAAAAGATTTGTCTTGATATCAATGTGCAAACAGGACCCTAATGTGAGCTCGTTAATTGTTCTTTCCTACCAACAATCTCTGTGTGTGCATACGTGTGTGTGTGTGTGTGTATGTGTGTGTAACTACTTAAACATTCATTAATGAACCTTTAATGCTCTTTCAAGATCAAGCCAGGATACTCAAAGTAACTAGTATTTTCAAAGAAACTGATTAAATCAAGGGAGGTGTGTGAAGTCACTCTCCTTCAATATTTTCTTTCAATATTAGATTAATCATAGGTACAAATTGAGCTAAAGAAATTCTTTGATTAAAGTTACCTTAATGATCATTCCAGTTCACTTTTCCCATGTAAATTAAACCACGGGGTGCTCAGAAGATACTAATTGCTGAGATTAATTATTCCTTTGGGTTCAATTCACTTGCTACTAACCCCTCTCTTCTACCAAGATATTGAAAAGTGAAAAACTTCCCCATCACCAAGCACCCGCAGCGGAGCCCTGGGAGCTCCACATTAAACACAAGTATAAACGAATGATGAAAAAAGATTGTATTGCCCTATAGTGAATATGTTTTCTCTGTCTCATTATCTATTTCTCAGGTGTAAAAATGGATGAGATTACATTAAGTATGAGTATATTTCTTGGGTACAAATGGCAGGTACTTGGGCATGAGAAATATTTCCAGAGTTTCTGCTTCTAAGTGCAAGGATTTTATCAACCTAGATCCATCCACAGATCTTATCTATAATTTGGCCAGAAGATTTTAGTCCTCTCATTGAAATACCTATCACTGAATGCCATATGTGCCGGACATTGTGCCTGGGGTATGAATGCATCATCTCATGTTATCCTTACAGAAATATTATGAGTGGGTTTCACAGATGAGAAAATTGAGGTTTGAGTGTTAAGTAAATTGCCCCAAGTCACATAGCTTGTAAACATCAGGGTGGGCATTAAACCCAGATAAGTCCAACTCTAAAGCACATGCTTGCTAAGGCACTTCTCTTCCAAATAAGAGCCACAACCAATGAAAAATCAGCTCAATTTAGGTCCTTATCTCAGCTCATTAATTATGAACAACAGAAGCAAAGGATTAGCTCCACTGGGGCCAAAGCAGAGTTGTAGATAATTGGAGATGATTAGCTGTCTACCTTACTTCTAGGTTTTCTTTTGTTAAGTTTAGAGGTTTCCTCCTTCTGTCAGCTTTAATGACCAGCTTCTCAGGTGGGCAGCATCTTTTAATCACGCTGACAACTTTTCTGACGCACAGTTCACAACCAACTTTGGAAATATTAAAGAATGGAAAGTGAGAGACCAGTGCCGACCTTTTTGTTCCTTAGTAAAGCTTTAGTAGAAAACGCCCTGACCCTATGGTAAGTTCACCACGGACTAGAAGACAACAAACACCCCAGAGCTATGGCTCTGCACAGAAGTGGAGTTTGAGCCATTCCAAAGGACTGAAACACAGGAACTAACGTCACTCATGTTAAATGTAAGCGACACAACAGAGATTTCAGGAGTCAGAAATATTCTTTGCAGAAAATCTAAATTTTATGGATAACACTGAAACAACCAAGAGGTAAATAAATATAGAGTTAACAAATTCATCAAAAAATTAAAATGTCTTTCAATAATATGTATTTATTGACTAAATCTAGACATTATCTTAAATAGCTGCAGATAGGATTCTTGAGCACTTTTAAGAAATACATTGAGACCAATGTTTTCGATCACTATTATTGCCATTTTGCCATGTAAATATGCTCTTAAAGTGTCACATGATAGTTGTCTGGTTTTACCAGCTAGGTTTTAATTGAAGAGTCAGTGTGAGGTAGACAGAGTACAAAAAAACTAAAACAGGAGAAGTCAGTACACACGCACACATGTAAAAAGTGGCTGGTTTGTTTAGAGAATACTTATCTTAGGTAAATATTATGTATTCGAAACCCATCGCATTACTGTTATGGCAGACTCTCAGTCTCAGATTCAATACTCAGTACTCTACCAGAGCTTCAAGAGGGTTGCAAATGTCCTGAAAGTCTATGCAAAGTTATGTGCAAATGTGTAGATTTGCATAAGTTACGAGAGAGAATTTCCTAGGAAATGAGTCATAGTTTTCATCAGCTTATAAAAAATTCACAATAAGTTTAATATGGAGCTTTGGTACATAAACTTAGAAAGTTAATGATGACAAAGGACCAGTGAAGTCTCCCAACTTCTCTGAATTGTTGGAGTCATTAATTCAGAAGAAACGTCTATTGCCTGAGAATATAATTTCATTCTTTCATCTCAGAACATAACATAGTGATGACTAATACCATAATGATGACTAATTAGAAAAACTATAAAAAATAAACAGAGTGGAAAGTAAAAATAAGTGTATTTGAGAACAATAATCACTTAGACCTGAATCAGATAATTACATCGAATCCCTGCATCATGCTGAAATTTGGGAAGTTCCACGTAAATACTCATTTTGTAACTGCTTCGTCCCCTAAAAACAGCCACCTTAAGTTGGCTGCTTCATCTCTAATCAAGCAACAGTATTACATCTTATCTGAGCCAATTTGCCTGCTGAGAATTTAGAAGCTCCTCGCATGATTCATTCTGCATAAAATCATCTGTTTTTTTGCTCGCTGCAGATAATTGGTTCTTGGCACAAGAACTTAAATTATTTACAGTCCAAGTCTGTTGAAATGACATTGAGATTTAGCTTAAACAACAGAATCAAAATCAAGGATGTGTTTTCTTAATGCTGTTAGTTGTACCTATTATAAATCAATTTTAAGATGCCTGCAAAGATCTGTGGGAGAAATGGAAGTGAGAACTCCAAATTCTAACCCAATGATACATTTGATGCGATCTGTATTGGAAGAAGGGAGCAAACTGAGGGCCAGAGAGGAATCTTCCTTTTGGGAGGAGGCAACAAAAAGGGTAAGACTCCTGTGAGCCAGTGGCACGTGGTGTAATTGAAGGATGCACCAACCCCCAAATCACACTTTAGACTTTAAGATGTTAAAGACTTCTGTAAAATGATGGCTTATTAGGGAAGCAACACATTAAGCAGCTATGTCATATCAATGTAGCATATTTTATTGACATAAGTAATCAAGGAAAGAACTCCAAATTCTGGAGAATAGGACCTTGGACAGCGGCTTCATGACACCTGAGGACAGAAGTGAAAAAAATTTTCAGCTGAGTGTAAAAATAATTATAATTTGTTAAATGCATAACATATGCTTGGGGTTTTCAGATTATGGACTAGATAAATTAATACATACAAGACACCTTATGCCCCTGTCTGGCATGTGAATGCTCACTATTTTAATTATTATTACTAAATTATTAGTGTTATATTCAAAGAAATCTTGGCAGTTCTTATCGGCTTGTGCATTTTGAAATCAAATGTAACATTCGCTGAAGTTTCAGATTCAATAACAGTGAATTATTTGAGTTAATCTTTCTTCTTAAAATGAGCATATGTAAATTCATATAACAAACAAACATCAACATCTTGAAGTGCTTCCGAGCTTTGGAGAAATTAAAAGAAAGAGGAGGACTCTACGGTAATTAATTTTTGGATGAATGCCTATAATGAGATAAGCAGAATATTGGTGCCCCAAAGCCGTATGCACTTTGAGTTCATTTGCTGATGCAGCAAACGTGGGACCTGGCTCCTCGGCTTTGCAGGTAGGGGCAGAAGCCAATACGCAGCGATTATCAAAGGAAGAGGGACCCGAACCTCACCAGGAGAGGGCAAACTAGATCTAAACTGCCCCTTCAACCTTGGAAGATGTGGAGAATGCTTTGTTGGGGCTGAGAAAAGTAGAAGAAACAGAAGGGAAAAAAAAGAAAAAAGAAAAGAAAAGAAAACCCCCAGGAGTTATGTGGCTTCAGGGGGGTAAGACAGTAAAAATAATGCCTAATGAGGTTAAAGACAAGAACAAAAACAAGATAAAGAATAACCTATGATATAAGTAACCGAAGTTGAGAGAAAAGTAGGAGAAAGTAAAATGTTTTAAAGGACTCGTATTTCACAGAGGAGGAAAAAGGTCTGGATAATTTTATTTTTGTATAAATTAAGTAAACATATTGTCATTTCTAGGGCAACCACTAAAATAATAGAAACAGAAGAAAACTTCCAACTGGTGGAAGTAAAAATCAAAGACAAACCTGCTTAGTCTATCTTTAAAAGATAAGAAAGGACAGTTAAAGAAGCGTTGAACATATGGAACAAATAGAAAACATGAAATAGAATGACAAATGATTTGCGATTAATTATAATTATATGTAACAGAATGTTGAGTTAAATATTATTGTCAGACAGTATTTTAAAACAAAGCACAACTTAATAAAAATCTAACAATATGCTGTTTACAAAAGACATTCTAAAAGAGATACATCCAGAAATGTTTAATGTAAGAGTATAGACAAAGATGAGTGACATAAATACTAATAAAGAATCAATAAAACTAAACTTGAGTCGAAGAACATTTTTACAGATAAGAATTTCACTTCAGAAGGATAAAATTTCCATTTACCTGAAAGTATGATAGGTTAAAATTTATAAGCACCAAATAACATAGCTTCAAAATATAGAAAGAAAAAAATTGCTCAAATTAAAAATGAGAAGTAAGTCAGTCTATAATCATTGTAGAAAATTAAAGTGCACATCTTCTAGTACTTTATGATATGGGCAGACAACAGATTGCTAATTGATATAATATTTGAACATCATTATTAATACACTGACTTAATGGACATATATTAAACATTGCATCATGCATGGGATGGAAAGCTAACACTCTGGCTTCCCTAACAGTCAAAGGTAGATGTTCTTCTATGGTAGGCATATATAGTTTGCATATAATCATAGAAAATAATATTTGCTAAGTTGTTCCATCTACGTCAAGCCCTGCTCAATTTCCTCACAGGATGAGGAGATCAGTATCTTAGAGGGACTACAACTAAGTCGTGAGCTGCCAGTGTGCATGGCACAGTTGTGAAGCTGTAGCATAGAGGATTTGGGGGAGCTCTGAGTGTGGGAGAGTTCAGGGCTTCATACCAGGGTGTGGTCACAGGTTACCAAAAACTCCTATCTCCTATTTCTTCCAGAAAACCCTCAAAGGAGTTTCTGGGCTGTAATCCCTCTTTGCACCCCTTCTTTTGTGGTAACCAGACTCCACAAAGGGGTACACTCTTCTGCTGATGTTCACTCCCTCAGATAGTCTCCTCCCATAACTATAAGGCCGATCAATCAATAGATAACTAGTGCAAAGACACCTTTACAACTACTATCCAAATTTCAGGGTCTAACATTCCCTATAGATTCAAATCCACACCACAATGTCTGGAAGTTGTATGGGATTCTCTCAGAGTTCCTATGGGCAGGAGCAAAAAAATGTCCCAGAGGGCTGGTGGAGATTGTGGCAGGTGGAGGTATGGAGCAGAAGGGACCGGAAGCCCCCTCAGCCTCGGCAATGACCTCTTTGTAGGAAGGCTGGCGTTTTCTCTCTCAGCGTTATTTCCCAAGGGAGGTCATTGCTCTGTAACACTATAGCATCTGTGTTGCCATAGCAATGGACATGTTTGGTTACTAGGTTTGAAGTAAGAGGTTCCGGCTATATCTGAAGTGGGTGGAGGGAGGGTTGGAAAAACCTGAAGAGGCTTCTAGGGATCAGAATTTTATGGGTGGGAGAGGCAGGAAAATCTAAGGATGGGTTCAATCTATAGCTTAGGGGGCGCCGAGGGGTCCAAAGCAGAGAAAGCCAGAGCTGCTGTCCAGTCCACAGGGCGGGAGTTGACCTGGGAGTGGAAGGTCAAGTGAAGATCCAGAACCAGGATGATAGGAGAGCAGAGTTAAGGAGCACAGAACAAGGGCCTATGACACACAGAGAAGGTCTGACAATCCCCACTAATGGGGGGCCTTGGGGCGCGCTCCCAGTACGCATGCGCAGAGCCCTGACCTCTTTCCGTTTCGTGTTTCTTACTAAAGAAAAGTTAAGAAAAGCTAAAATAGTTTTTTTAATGTTTATATGTATCAAACTAATAAAATATTAATGCAATGTATGTGATACTTACAAGATAATTATAGGTTTTATTTCTTAAATAATAGCCAATATCTAGATCTAAAGCCCCTGGTGAGCGTAAGGGCAGGGACTAATGACGCCCCCCCGCCCCCACCTCCACCTCACTCCATTAAGTAAGTCTCAAGTACCAGGTATGATGTAGGACTGGGCGACCTAATTTAAAGGCAGGAGAGCAAAGCAGATAAAAGCATGAGTAGGGGAGAATAAGGCGCTAAGAGGGATGGAGGACGGAAGGGCAGCAGAAAGAACAAATGTCAGCCATAGCGCTCCTGGGATTGTTCTGGGAAAGCAGATCAAGCCTGCTGCGGCATCCTAGCTTTCTCGTTGGGCTTCGTACTCAGATGCTGCGTTCCTTTGGAACAGTAACTCAGTCTCTTTCTCATTGGAAAACGGGATGGTTTGGATCCCGTAAAATGTCAGGAGACGAGCCAGGTGGACTCTTTCGAATGGCGTTCACTCGCTAGTAAAACTATTAAACTTCTTAGCTTTTGCTTCAGCTAAGCATAATGAAAACAAACTCTGCCCTGTAAAGGATGATTTCTGCCATGTTTCTGAATCAATAGGAAATCTTCCGAATCGTTTTTATTAACGGATTTCTCTCTCTCTCAGTTCGCATCAGAGGCAGCAGACCTTTGCATTATTCTTGCAGCATAGGTAAAGTAGCAGGTGCTTTGGAAGCTCTTCTGATGCGCACCTGCCCATTGCTGTTAACACTCAGGCATTTCCTGCTTCCCACAGAGTGAGTCAGCCTCAGCGGTGAGCACGCCCTCTGTGGGCTCTCGGCGGAAGCGCGGCCTTGTTTTCCAAGATCTTTACAAAGGACCGTAAATGCCCAGTGACGATAGCCATGAACTTTTAAAATATGCAATGCAATATAAATGTCACATTAATAAAATAATGCTAACCTTTCACAGTTATATAAGTGATTTAAATTCTGAATTAGCTGGAACAGCCAGTGCATCCTTACGCGTTCTCCACAGACCTTTTGCAAGCACACTGTGGTGTTGACGTGATCCGGGGAACGGTGTTTACTTAGAACACAAATTCTTTAATCTCCCCCTCTATCATTGACATCGGTATGGTTTATTTGGATCGTGCTTCCCCCCCCCCCACCTCCCTCCACACATACACACTTTTCCACTCAGTTATTTCCAGCTATGTCAATCATATTAACTGTCAGGACGTCTTCTTGCTCAACAGAGGGACTAAAGTCCTGACATTTGTGGCCGGGACACTTCCTGAAGCAGTTTCCACAGCCCCCAATGTGACTGTGGGCCCACAGTTTGTTCTGGTGGCAGTGATATGGGGAAGCTTCTTTTCCTTAATCCTTTCATGCTTAGTTCAAGGTCTTCTGCGTTTTACCTGTGTTTCTTCAGCACACAGCCACAATTTCTTAAATCTGCACCATGCCTTTGGGTTTCCGAATCAGAAACTACATATTACCTTTCCTGGTCATGTTGCTTCTTGGCTCACCTCACCCAAAACCACTCTTAGTATTTCTAGTATAACTTCTAAAAAAAAAGTTTAAATTTTTAAAATTGTGCTATAAAATACATGGATATAAATATTCCTCTTGCACTCTAATCTATTCCAACAGCAAATCCTTGATTCTGAATGCAGTTAGACATCTCTTCTTTAACTCTAAGTTCTAAGTGGGTCCTAAGAACCCACTAACATCCATGGTGATCTTATATCGTGGTGAGCTCACAGAAATGCAAAGGAGTTTTGTTTGAAAAGCATGATGACTTTTCAGCAGACATAAAATTTCCTGAAAGTGATAACACCAAACAGAAAAGCGATAAGTGCCTGTTATTATCACTTTAAGTCACTTCGTATAATGCAATAAATGTCTTCCTCTAAGTCTCAAATGACTCTGCAGGCATTGTATATCTTGGAGCAAGGGACAGCAAGGGCTTCTGACCTAGAGGGTTGTTCCAGGAGTAAATGAGATGACATTTGTGGAGCACTTAACATAGTGCTGACAGAGAGCTAAACTAAACCTGTGTTAGTTACAATTATTGTTTTATTCAAAATAAGGATAATTGGGCTAAAATCGATTCTCTGTAACTTCCAACGACTTATTGTGCTGGCCCTCTGGAGGCAGGCTTGCCTAGTCAATCTCTCTCCCACACACTGCGCCTTCAGACATGTCCCCCTACACTCTGCATTGTTTCCAGTGAGGGGACCACATTTCCTCCAATAATTCATTGATCGAACACTGTGCAGCTCTGGGAGTACAAAGGTGAATGAAACAGTCTCTGTTCATAGAATTCCAGAAGAGGGATCCACCAGGAGGCAGATGATTCAGACAGCAGGACACAAGCTATGGCAGAGGGAAATGCAGGTTGTTAGAAGCATGCGTGGGAAGGGCAGGTAAGCCAAACTGGAGGGGACAGGGAGTCCTTGCTGTAGCGAGGGCCACTGAGCTGGGTACTGAGAGGGGAGCAGGAGCGAGCTGCAGGGCAAGCATTTTAAGTAGCCGTGGTTATCTGGACAACGACCTGGAGAGATTAGTTTATAGTTTTTGAGTGAAGATGTGTCAAAGATAATGGCAGGAGAAAGACGAGCAGAACTTGAGACTCTGGATAGAGAGCCCGTGTCCCAGGCTGCCCAAGAGCTGAGAAGGGATTACTGGGGAGCGGGGGAGCTGAGCAGAGGAGCAGTGGTCTGACAGGGGCTCAGAAACACTAGTCAGGCTTCAGCGTGGAGAATGGGAGGAGGAGCCAGGTTGGGAGCAGGCAACCCGGGTCGGAGACTTTTGCCGTATGCACGTGAAGGTGTTATAATCCTGTTCTACAGGATGGCAGTAAAGATGGAGAACAATAGTGTCTTTTCTTATCTATGCTTTTCCAAATGAGGTCTATGCGGACCAAGTATTCACAATGCAAACTTTTGTCTTCCCCTCGCCCTCCTGACCCTGATCTATTTTTTTTCCTCAGAGCTCTGATCATCTCTTACATAGTACATAATTTATGTATTTTACGTTTCATCCTCCCTCACTAGAATATTAAGTGATTATGAGGATGGGTAAGCTGCCAGTTTTTTTCCACTGGTGTGTCCCAAGCACATAGAAGAGTTAGAAACACATTATAAGGACTTAATTTATATTAATCGATATCGTTCAAATAATGAGTGAATGACGACTTAGGGTAAAGCCTATAAAGTTGAGGTTTTTCAAGGAGTTGAAAGATGCCAGCAATGAAGAAGAATGGTGTATCAAGAGAAGATAACCCTCGAATTCGAGGTTTTCACCTGATGGACCTTTTGATATTTGGAGCCTGGGAGAATAAGCAGTATCTTCTTGAGGGAGCGTAGTTAGCCCTGGAGGAAGAGGTTTATGTTGAGTGCTGGGGGTGGAAGAAGAATGCCACAGGAAGATGAGGGTGTAGGGGAGGTGGACACCATAGACTGGGGATCCCAAACTCTGGGGTGGTCCCCAGGCACCAGTGCTTTACATGTCCATGTGACTCTGCTGCACAGCCCGGAGTGTGGGTGATGATCCCCGGACCTAACCTGGGCTACCACACCACATCAAGAAAGAATCCCAGGATCTCAAACAATCTACACAACACAACGAAGCAAAACGTAACAATAAGAATCACCTCAACTACAACCATGAAAATCCACACAATTAACGAAGAAAATAACACAGAAGACCCACTATTCTTATGTTCACATGTTTATCTCTCCATTGTCCCAGTAAAATCTGGAGCTCAGGTACAACATTACATAGTTCCCTGGGGTTTCCTCAGGGTTTTCATATGGCCAGCCCCTACTCTCCAGGTTATATTACAGTTAGGGCCCTTCCATATGTTTCTATAGCTCCTAGTAATCCCTATCTAAACTCTTGTCACATGTAAAAGAAAGAAATCCTTGTTTAGTGTCCAACTTTTCAACTCAATGTGACCTCTGCAATGCAAAGACTCTGTCTTGTTTGTTCATTGCTACATACCCAGGACTTAGCAAATGCCTGACACATAGAAGAAATTCAATATGTGTCACATTAATGAAAATGTAAATAAATAAATGGATAAAGCTCCCATCTATCATTCCCCCTGATTTTAGATGCACTATTGTCAGGGTCAGAGAGGCACTGAGTCCCCCTGGGGATGGAGATAACCATCAGTCCTTGGCCTCAGTGAAGCACCAGCAGTCCTTGGCCTCAGTGAAGTACTCTGTGTATCTTTCTTGAGTGGCACGATGTCACGTAGGAAGTAAATGTAACCCTGTGTTGAGGTGAGATGAGTATGACTCAGTTCTGTGCCTCCACAGTATCTAGCACGATGCTTTATGCATCGTGAATAATCATTGGATATAGTCGTTGAATGGATAAATGAATGTTTGTCTTCATAGAAGTATGTATAGACATCAAAACCTAAAGAAAGCCACAGATAAAGCACCTCCAAAGCAGAAATCTCTAATGATGGAGATGCAGACACTGTGCCACCTGGGGGATAGAGATATTGTGGAGGGCAAGGACTTTCTGAGGGCCTTTGAAGACCAATTGGTTCATTCAACAAATGTTTATTGAGAGCTTGCTACGTGTCAGGGCTGCTATGGGCACTTAGAGCACATCAATGAATAAGACAAAAATCCATGCCCTTACATTTCAGAGGATAAAATACCAGTAGATGTAATAAATAATTAAATTATATAGTGTGTTCAAGGGTATAAGTTCTCTAGAGAAAACAGAAGTGGAGCCAGTGAGTGGGTCCAGAAGTGCTTAATTCAGTGGTTGGTGTGGCCATGTGACTACCGCCTCTGGGTGTGAGGACCAAGCCAACCTGCACGGCTGCTCAGGGAAGGCTTATGTGTGCTTCAAAAATGTAGCTCGAATCTACAGAAGCAAAGCATTCATTCCAAACTGAACAGAAAGGCAGACAGTAAACAACTTCCAGAGGTCCTAATGAGCTCTGCTTATGAACACTTAAGGAAGTAGAATGGAACAAGAAGAAAGAGTAATTTATTTGACTTGATGAATACTTGCTATAAAATTTAATGTGCATTTTGGGAAATTAGAGGTTATCTTCATTGTAAATGGTATTCATTGCGGTTGAATGAATGATTTGCAAATGGACCATTCTTAATAACATAAGTATTGTTTTGGAAGCGCTAGGGGCTGGACTATGCTAGAACTGCCCCAGTGCACTGAATCTAGAGAAGGGGCAAGACGAAGACTATGGTACTTGAAGGGGTCTATGTGTCCTTCTCTCTTCTAGCCACTTGCAGTGGGAGGGGCCCCGCAGGCCTGCGTCTGCTGTTACACAGATACGGGCTAAGGCTGATCATCACCCTCCATTGCTCTCCACCTCCCTCTAGAAACTATTATTTAGCACTGACTTGAGTGGAAAACCATTGAATTGGAGGAGACTGTATTAGATTTAGTTAGGAGAAATAGGTTTTAATTCAGTGAAGGAGTGGGAGGTACTAATAAGATAAAGAAGATGCGGCAGTGTGGTCACTTGCTTGTGACCTCAAAAATAAGAGTTCCCATTGTGATTATACTGGGTATGCACCACGTAAGGCAATACTTATTACTCATGTTAATATTGTAAACAGAAACGCCACTTGACAATGAAGAAAATAATGCTTAGAACTGTGTTCTAATAGGATGAACCCTGGCAGAGAGCTTGGTGGGAGTTTGGAGTAAACATAGGCAATAAGAAGGCTAAGATCATTTAGGGAGTCCTGAATTATAAATAAAAGAAATTGTCCTGAGCTGCTAGCTTAGGACATTTCCTGGGACTGTGGTTCTGCTGCTCTTCCTGCAGATGTGATCCGAGAAATCTAAATTAAGTGTTCAAGGAGTCACATTGCCTCAGCTACCTAGTGGAGTCTCCGTCTCCAGAGAAGGAAACTCAAGGAAGATGGTAGAGCTCATTCTCCTGGTGTGGTGGCTTCTGTTAAGTAGCTTGAGTTTCTTGCAACTGTAGACACTGACAACCTTAATTACTCTCTCTGGCCTTCACTACTTCCAAGGAGGGGGAGCCTCACCAAATGGGCAAGGACTCATTGATTGTTGAAGATGAAGTCAAGAGTAACCCAATCTTATTTCACGCCTATGTGATATGACTGGAATAAAAATGTACAAATTAAAGCAAAGTCAGTGAAGAGATTTTTTTAAAAAAATATATATTTGAATAAAATACAAATGAAAATTCTGTAGTAACGGTAGACAAATAAAAAAATGGATATATAAAGATGTGAAAGTTCCAGCTTCATAGATAATGTTTTGGTTTTTTTGAATTTGCCAGACAGGTAAGACATAACAAGAAATGAGCTAATTCTGCAAACTTGCCCCTTTATATATTACTATTTATTATTTATACATACTAACATTATTTTAAAATATATAACTTATACACATACTCTTTTGAAAACACTCAGAAAAAGCCAGAAACAAACAAACAAACAAACAAACAAACAAATAAATAAATGAATATTGTTCATTGTTCTATTACTCACAGATGAACACTGCTCTATTTTGGTATATATCTCTACAGACTCTCTTTTAAAGAAATCTTACCTTAACATACTTTTTTATAATGTCAATAATTGTAAAACAAATGGTAAATTGTTTCCTTTATGATAATGTCATATGGTTTTTGATCATATAATAGTCACCTCTAAAAGACAAACTAGGAACAGATAAATGAAAATAACCACAGAAAAAGGCTATTGTTTGACTTAAAAAATGTAAAATTTTTAGAATAAAACATTGGAGAAAATTTTTGTGAAACTGGGTCAGGCAAAGTTTTCTTAAGCAAGACACAAAAAGCAGAATCAAACCAAACCAAAAACCAAAAAATACTTTATCAAAATTAAGAACTTCTGCAAAATAGATATCTGACAGAGAGGTTTTATTCAATATATATTTTTAAAATCGCCCAATTACGAGAAGAAAAACAACCCCTCTATACCACCAAGAAATGAACAAAATACTTGAACAGACACTTCACAAAAGAAGATATGTGCATAATCATAAAGCACATGAAATATTAGTCAACAGACAAATGCAATTAAAACTACAGAGAGATTCCACTATACACGTACTAGAAGGAACAAAGTAAAAAAGATGAGGGTATTGAGTGTCGATGAGGATATGGAGCAACTGGAAGTCTCATACGCTGCTGCGGGAAATGTAAAATGATGTGACCATTTTGGAAAACAACTTGGCAATATCTTATAAAGTTGAACACACACTAATCATACATCCGAGCAATTTCACTCTTAGGTATTTGCCTAAGAAAAATGAAAATATATGTTCACAAAAGAACTTGTATATAAATGTTTATCATTATTTATTATAGCCCCCTCCCCCCCAAACAAAACCAAATGTGAATGGGTAAACAAGTGATGGAATACTTACACTGCAAAGGAATAAGATATAAAACACAGAGCAACACGAATGAATCTAAAAATCTTTTTGCTGGCTCAATAAGATAAAAAACAAAAGATTACATTGTATGAATTACATTTATATGAAATACTAGATAAGGCAGGTCAGTGGGTGCTTGGGGATAGTGGAACAGAGAAATGTGCGGTTACAAGACTAGGTACAAACTGTGTACTGAACACAGATGACTTTTACTGTGTATAAATTATGCCTGAATTAGCTAGAAAAATAGTGGTAATAGATACATAAAAATTACCATAAAGTAGAGAGGTATTGCTTGGATGCTTTGACTATGCAAAGTCACAGAATCAAAGGAAATTTTTATCACCCTTTTCATTTCTTGTCAATGTCACCTCTGATCAATATGACTTGCAGGAAAAAAGCTTGTTTGCATTAATCAGTTATTACTAATTTGTCTTTTGGACATAACATTGCATAACCAATATTCTAGGAAGCACTCAAGTCTTTTTTATAGAACCTGAACTTTGTCTATTTTCCGTATTTGTAAAGTGAAAACAAGAAAAAAAAAAACGAGGATGGAGATAAAAGAGTAAGGATGTGCAATAAACATCACAAAATTAAAGGAATTTACAAGAACAAGCTAAAGTGCATTCAAGTCAGAACCTTTCTCGTGGTTAAAGACGTTCTGAGTCATTCGGAGATGTGTCACCTGCTGCTTACATAATGGGCACAGATGAGATTCAATCCAACCACATTTATGGAGTCTTTACAAAGTACTAGACCTTTTGCTAAGGGCTCAAAGATGGGGACACATATGATCCTTGTCCTCTAGTGAAGATCTAGCGAAGAAACAAGCACTCAGGCAAATATCTACAATTCAAAGATCGCGATAACAGTGATACATGTCAAACGCAGTGACAAAGTCAGTAAACAGATAAATGAATGAATGAATGATAACCAGATGTAGGATAGCAATTCTTTCTGCCTAGAAGTTTCAAGGTGGTCTCACAAGTGTGGCATTTGAGTTGGAGGTTTTCAGGTGAGGAGAAAGGTAATTCTGTGCAGAGAGAACAGCAGAAGAAAAAGAATGGGGTATGACTGACTATATACAGTCGATTCAGCCTATAGGGAAAATTCAAAAGAGGACGGCCTGAGTGGGGACAAGGGCTCCAAGGGGAAAGAGAAAAATCTGTAAAAGGAGGTAACGTCCGAAGAAAAAAATAATAACATTTTAAGAAAAAGAGAAATAGAGATATTAAGCGGAGTGAAGAGCTGGAAGAGATGAGCATGAGAAATAAGCCAATCAAGCTGGACATCTGGAAGCTCTAAATGACTTTGACTGAACCATCTCAATCTGTGTGAGGACTGAGCTAAATGACACTGAGTTGGGGAGTGAATGGCAATTGAGACGGTAGAGGCCAGAAGCTTGCAACACGAAGGCACTTCTTTCCCCATAATAAACACTCAGTTCCTTTTATTCTTCTCACATAGCCAGTGTCCTGTTTGGCTGTGGAAATGAATTGTGCAACTGTCAGAAAGCAAAAACATCTCTTGACTGAGAGGCACAAGAGACCCAGAAACTGTTAAAAAAACTGTGATAAAGTAAGATCTTAGCCAGTCAACAGACCTTCCCACAGCTCTGCAAATAGCAGCTCAAAGGGCCCCGGGAAAGGTGCTTGGAGCTCCAGCTCCCACCCAGGCAGGGGGACCACGTGCTGCGGCCCTGGGATCACAGCCAGCTTCCGTGGAGAGGCCCTGGGGTGCTGTATTCCAACTCCGAACTCAAGGTCACAGGCGGCCCAGGACATGAAAAATGCCTTTCCCATGGAATTGTGACATTCGTGGGGTGATGGGGAAGCATGAAGAGAAGAGTTCAGATAATTTGTACTTCCAAAACTGCTTTTTGTTTTAAACCTTTCTGTGTCTGTCTTGTAACCACCTTTCTCTTCGATGTTTCACTCTTTGTGTTTGATTATTTCACTCTTTGCTTTTCTCATTGCTGCTCCCATCTACAACATACTGCCTGTTTTAATGGACAAGGAAAACCTCAAACTCAGGAGAGAGTCTGTGCTGGAGACAGGCGTGAGGCAGACAAGATATGCTGGTGGGCCAGGTTATGAGCCTCCTCAGATTTGCTGGGCTCTGCTGTGCCCAGGGCTGGACCACTTACTTGCTCAGTGGGGAGCTCTGACTGCTGCCACCTGGCTTAGTTTCCTTACAGCTCAGGTCTTCCAGCTTCCTTTGGGGGTGAGAGCCAGGAGAGGCCAGGTCTCCATCTCTTCCGACCTCACCTGAGCAGGGGGACTATGGCTCCCCAAACTTAGAGATGCAGACAAAGAACCACACTAGTTTTTCTAGCAGCTGCCCTAAAGGGCGAGGAAACACAGCCTCCTAGATGTGCAGGAAAGTCAACGGACCACAGAGGAAACTGACCAGAGAGAACCAGAAGATGGGAAGACGGCGAGAGATAACTTTCTTCCTCCCTCCCTACATCAGAGTGCAGGAGGCATGATGTTTCCACAGCCCAGACTCTCTGGAAGAGGTTCCACCTGCTGAAGCCCCAGTTGTGTTTCTTAAGAAGTTGCGGCCAGCCAGGTCGGGCTCCACCTTGAATCTCCTGGTATTACGTCCCTTTCCCACCCCCTTTCAATGACTGCCCTGAAAATGCACTTTCCAATAAAGCCTCAGTAAATAAGCTTTGCCTTAGGCTTTGCTTTCTATGAAACCCAGGCTAAGCCAGAGACTTAAACTTGGAAGAGCATTGTATAGAATTTAGAATAGGAAGGTATTTAAAGAAGTCAAGCTCAAAGTCCCACCCAGCAGAAGAAACTTTTCACATGCTTGGACCTGCCTAACAAACAGACACTCACTCCCTGGAGAGAGCATTCATTCCTTTGTGAAGAGCACAGTTTCCTACACTAGGAGGAAATCTGTTTGTTTGTAATTTCTACCCATTAGGTCTAGTGTTTATTGCTACTTGGGTATCAGGCTTTCAAGAAAGCATAATCCCAGAGCTACCCATTTAAAAACACTAATCCTGAAAAAGGAGACAGAGAAATTACTCTGAATTCAATGAAAACATGTATGAGTATAGAAACTTGTTTTTATTCACTTCTATTCTATTACAAAAAATCAGTAGTATAACTAAAATAAATTAGATTACTGAATTAACTCTCAGTTAAGTAACGCCAAACAGAGGCTGGTTATATCTTACGTTGCCAATTTGCTTCAGCTTCCCTCTCAATAGTCTAAATGAAATGTAAGTCGAATCAAAGGAGGTTGAGCTGTTACATAATGCTTCTCCAGAGATGGCTTCAACCTGGTTGGTCACTGACACATCCCAGTCCTTTTCCTACAGAGACTTCCTGTTCCTCTCATCAACCCATTCACATTCCACCTGTCTTTATCAGGACATCACCGCATTCATATTAGAATCTCCTGTTCCCACCTACCCCTTCCCCACCAGGTTATGCCTCCTCAAAGTGAGAACTGTTTTCGTCATATTTCTAGTCAACCCCCTGCCCCCAAACCCCATGATAAAGCTCATCATCCTGTACACAGTCTCCTCAAATGTGTGATGCCTGGATTAATTAAAATTCCGTTTCCTCGTCTCTGTGCTAAAAATATAAATGCAGGTAGACCTGCTTCTCTGTCAAGTTAGGGTGATTGTTGCTGAATGACTCAGATAAAACATCTGAAACTTCTACCAGTTTTCCTAGACTCATAAAAGGAAATACAAAGTATAAATATTTTGACATTCTCAGTAACATTTTGGGTGAGTGGCTTGAACTAGTTTTGTGACAAGAGTGTTACTTAATTCTCTCCTTTTAATTTTAGGTCTGTGCCTCTTCATTTTCCTGACAATGAAGATCTTTTTCCTCCTAACAGCACTCTTTGATTCCTTTCCCAGTTCCCTAGAGAAGGCCTCAGGTCCAGAACATTTGTGTCATGCTGTGACACATTACCTGTGCAAATTGGGCTTTTTAGGAAGAGTAGACCGACAGTGCAAGCACAATGATACTTTTATTTTCAGCGCTGCTTATTTTGACGTATTTCCCAGAACTCAGGTTTGGCATGGTTATCATTTTCCGTCTATTCCTTGCAAACACTAAGTGAAGGAACATATTTCTATACGAAGATCTGCTATAACTTGTTTATAGCAGAGCTTGTGTTTCGATTTTGTTTTCTCTCGGCGGGGATGGATATGTGCTTCTTCCTCCACCTCTGTCGTTCCTCCCTCTTGTGAGGAACAACGAACAGTTCGTCAAAGAAGCTAGCTTAATTTAAACCTGTGCCCTGTGGCCCTAGAGTAAAGTTAAGCCACTGACTTGCGCTGAGATGCCTCTCGCTTGGAAGGCGTGAGGACGCCTTCCTGGTACCATGTGATGAATATCAGTGCTTCCTAAGGAAAACTCACTCCTCCCCATACAGAACCACATCCTGGTAGCTTGCTTTTCTCACTTCTAAGATTAAAAAAAATGCACAAATTACCCAGGAGGGTTAATTTAGGTCGTCCCCAGCCATTAATATGTGGGTTCTATTTACTTCATCAATGTGGCAGGTCCCTGGGAGACGATGTGGATGGGACAGGGAAGGGTGTCAGGATTCTCTCTGGAGCCCAGGATAGGGCTCAGTGAGCACGGCCCCATAGGACGCTGCTCCGGGGTCTGTGGCCATAGAAGGACAGAGGGTATCGGGACCCAGGGCCTTTGAGTGGGAGTGTGGGAGTGCAGGGTCTCTGAGAGGATTTGGCTGAGATGTCTAGCCTGCTTCACAATTTTGCCCAGGCCCAGTCCTGCCTGAATACAGCAGCAGGCACACCACAGCATCACTGAAAACCGAACATCAGGAAGTGGGAGCCGAGAGCTCAGTGCAATATTGATTTCAATCTGAAGCTCCAGCCTAGTTCTGTTCATTAGATAGGGTGTTTGTTAGATCTACATGGGGCATGCCTTGAAAACAAAACAAACAAGGACCACACACACACACACACACACACACACTCACAATCTTTCGCACACAACCTGAAAAAGAACCCACTCGAATCATGTATTTCATATGTCATGCCTTCCGCAATGGATACACTGATTTTCTCTGGAGTTAGTTGGACTAAAGCAATGACTTTCCTGGTTGGGTAGATTGTGGTATACTGTCTTTCAACTTGTGAAGTAATATTGAGCAGAGTTCGCCAAATTTTAATATTAATATAGGAAAGAGGCATGAGAACTGCAGGGATTACTAAATAGCAAAGCAGGTTGCATTCAGAGTCTGCTGTGTGCTGCTAGACAGTGAATCTGGCTGATCAGCATACAGCAGACCATGGAACATACAGGAAGATTCCCACTGAGGTCACTGACAACTGCTTTCCCAGTCCCTGAACGCTGCAAACATGCACTCCGAAAGGGAAACATCGAAACCCAACACTCCGGGTCTCATTCTCTGGCTTTGAGAGGAGACCACGTCTGTCTGTGGAGCGTTTTCCTTCTCTATCACACTTCCCTTTTGTCTCTAACTCTGGCTCGTGCTTGAATTCTTCCTGCACTGAGTCAAGAACCCTCTCTTGGCAGGCGTAGGGCTTGAGTCACCACTCAGGTTGATTCTCCCCATCCGGAATCAATATGAAATTTCTACGAGCTTGTAAGAATGCAGCAATGTGTTCATTTAGCAGCAAGTAAAGGAGGGGCAGGAAAAAAAAATGATTTCTCTCTGTATAACTGATAAACATGGAGCCGTGCTTTGGTGTAGGACCTGTGCATAGTATCACAAAGTGAGTGGGCTGGTGGGGAAAATAGAGATAGTCGCCTTCTTCTGTCCATGAGAGGGCTCTCTGCTTCATAGAACCTGTGTGTGTGAAGCCAGAGGGACTTGGGCGGGGGCAGGGAACATAGCCACCATATGACCGTACAAGTTAGCCATAAATTGAAGTTAAGATCTGCCCTTCAAGGCAAATCCTTCATGTTTCTGGGAAGAATCAAGTAGGGAAAGTCCCTAACCAGCTTTCTGCCTTTTCCATAGATGGTGAGCAGATTTTCCATGGTGGCTCTAAATACTAGTTAGTATTGTTCATTAGTGGCACAATATTAAAAGCGATGTAACTGGGAAGTACTTGCCATAGGAATTCTAGCTGTCCTACTGTGGTTTCATTATTTTCATCATCCTCATCACCACCACCATCATCATAGCATCACCATCAACAACAATGTATTGAGTATCAATGACACTAGAAAACTGATAGTCACTTAGGCTGCAAAAAATTAATAGAAGTATTAACATCACTTCTTCAAAAGAACATACCAAGAGGAATATAGGAAATTAACTAGAATGGATATCTGTACCTATATATCTACCTATATATGAATATACATATAAATATACAAGCATACATCTATATGAATATACACATTTTTAAAATTTATTAAATCATAGAATTTTTCTATGAGTAAATGAGATAATTCACTCAAGCATTTTGTATTTGTTACATAATATTCAATAAATACTCAATTTTTTTCCTCCCTTATAAGCGTCACTGAAGGAACTGGACAGTTTAATCTGGAGAAGAGAATGAATAGAGTCTCCCTTCCAAATATCACCTCCTCAGGACACGATAGAAGGTGACTATCTCTTTTTGGGGTAGGGGTAATTTATAGGTATTCTGGGCCGCTGAGAGGGAAGCAACAATAGGATGATTTGGGTGAGACTCGTCAACATCTCAAGACATGGTGTGGGCCATCCTCTCATCATGCACAGACATCTTGCTCAGCCACACTCAATACTGTCTTCACTTCTTTCCATATAGTCCTTCCAGATCTAATTTTCTTAATTCTACCCCCTTCTATCCTCCTCCGGAATGTGCACTGTCACAATTTCCTTTTCCATACAATGCTTATAGCATCTGTTTCATAAGCCCTTCAGAATCTTTCATTTGGAAGCTCAATTATCAATTATGGAGGTCAGAAATATAGAACAATAACTCTGAATTTACTTTTGCATTCCAGCTCTAATGATATGGTTCTCCTCAAGGTTATGTGTCTTCCTCTGCCTGACTGGGAAGGTGGGAAAAGGAAGAGGGGAAGAACAAATACATAATGATGAATAACTCAGGATACTGTCTGCTATTAAGATTGCTCCCAAATGGAAAATTCTGTGGTTATATGTATCATGTTCACAATCCATCCAAAAAGACAGAATATATATTTTTAAAAGCCAACATCACAGGGAACAGAAAATGTGAAGGGCCAGACAAACGTTTAAACAAAAATTCAAGAGAAGCTGGAAGGTAGGAGAAATCGATGTGAGCTGGGGCAATCTCTTGCATTTGGTAAGAAGTTTTGCACATACTAGGATGCCTTGGATTCACTCTTAATTCTACTTCTACCACTGAAGAGACTAAGATAAAATGATGAGTAATAAAGAGGACTGTGATACCTGAAATGAGCCCTGGAAGCTGGTGTATATGATGAACCTGAGACCTGAGTAGCCTCTGAGTAGTTCCATGCTGGGTTCAATTTACCTGCCTTTATCCAAACTCACTTGACTAGGATCCTGACATACCACCTGGATCTTGTCTGCCCCTTCTACATGCCAATCTCTGTCTAAAGACTTCTCAATAAACAGATCTTATAAATTCATGAAAGTGAAGCCCACTTGGTTACAGTACCACTGGCTACATGGAACTGTTCACTGACATGACCAGATTAGATAAGGACTCCTGCTTGCCACCAACCATCACACTATGCATGGTTCTGCTAGGGTCCAGCCTCTTCCACGTGCCAGTTTCTTAACAGCCTGTCTCCAGGGGTTGGGAGTTTGGGGCTTCTTACAGCCTGGCTTTCACTCCTTCCAACAGGCTCAAATGATGATTCATTACCCTGACTTATGACAGGTATTTATCAATGGCAAAGAATTGGAACTATTGGGAATCAATGATAAGAAAGGTTAGTTCTGTACCCCATTGTTCAGTACTCTGTATGAATAAAACATGGTTTGAATGAAGAAAAGAACAGCCAAATAAATTTTTTGATGAATTTTTTTGATGAATATTTGAAAAATATTCATCAAAAGGTATTGAATGGATAATAAGGATATTATAATATTTTGTTATATTACTTTGTAAATCTTACATGAAATAAACAAATTTCTTGAAAGACATAAATTACTGAAGCTCACTCTAGAAGAAATAGATACCATGACAGCCCTATGTATTTTAAATAAATTAAATTTTTAAAAAAAACATTTCCACATAGGAAACTTCAGGCCCAGATGGTTTCAATGGTGAATTGTATCAAACATTTAATGCCAATTTAGCACAAAATCTTCCAGAAAACGGAAACCACATGTCAATATTTCTCATGAAAATACATGCAAAAATTATTAACAAAATTTTAGTATATAGAATTACATTCTCCATATACTAAATATGTATGAAGTTAAAACATTATAATCAAAGGGATAAGTTCTAAGAACATACCCAAAAATCTATGTAATTCACTTGGTTAAGAATAAAAGAAAAAAAAGTTCATTTTAACAGATTGGAAAAAGTGATAAAATTTTATTCTTCTTCATGATAAAACCTCTCAGCAAAATAGGAATAGAGTAAAACTTCCTCAAGCTGGCTGTGCACATCTGTGAAAAACTGAAGCTAGCATTATACTTAACAGTGAGTGAGCTAATACTGTACCCCTAAGATCAGGAACATGAAAAGGACTGTCACTATATTTCTACTCAGTAATGGATGAAAGAATTAACTAGTGAAACAAGGCAAGAAAAAGAAATCAAAGGATTGATACTAGAAAAGGGAAAAAAAACTGTATTTACTTGCAGGTGACAAAAGCATATGCATATAAAATCATAGGGAATCTACATAAACACTACCAGAACAAATATGTGAATTTAGCAAGGTTACAGGATGCAGAGTCAGCCCCCCAAAAATAAATAATATTTTTATTTAATAATTATAAACACTTGGAAATTGAAAATTTTTAATTTCATATATGCTAACATCAAGAAACATAAAATACTTAGGGTTAAACTTAACAAAAATAAGTGTAAGACCTATAGAGTAAAAACTACAAAAGATTGCTGAGAAAAAAATAAAAATAGATGTATCCTGCTTATAGATAGGAGGATGCAATAATGTTAAGATATTAGTTCTCTCCAAATCCAGCTATAGATCAAAGAAATTACAATAAAAATCTCAGTAGGCATTTTAATAGAAACTGCCTACCTGATTCTAAAATGTGTATGGATATGAAAAATACCTATAATAGCCAAAACACTTTTTTTAAAAAAAGTTGAATACTTAAACATTTCCTGATTTCAAGACTCACTGTAAAGTAACAGTAAGATTGTGTGATACTGGTGTGTGGATCAATGCATAGATCAGTGGACTATCAGAAAATCAAGAAATATAGGCACTATATATAAAGCCAATTGATTATGGGGGAAGACGTCAAGATAATTCAATTTAAAAAGATAGTGTTTTTTTAAAAAATAGTGCTGGAAAAATTGGATATGCATATGAAAAAAAGAGAGAACCTCAACTCTTCATACTATACAGAAAAGTAAGCTGAAAATATATCACAGATCTGTATGTATAAGCTAAAACTAAAGTATCTAGAAGAAAACAAAGTTTTTGTTATTTTGGTAAGTTTTTCTTAGTGAAAAGACAAAATATGAACCATAAAAGAAAAAAAAATCAATGTGTTGAACTTTATAAAATTTTAAAACTTCTCCTCAAAATACACTGTTTAGAAAATGAAAAGGCAAGCACAGAAGAGGCGAAAATATTCTCAACACATATATCTATCTGACATCTTCTACAAGTCTACAATAATAATTTCAGTAATCCAACTAAAAATGATAAAAGGTACCATGGACACTCCCCAGAAGTAATTGAGCACATGAAGAGATGCTCAACATCATTAATCAACATGGAAATGCAAAATAAGACTACAGTGAGGTACAAACATCCACTTTGAAAAACAGTTAAACAGTCTCTTAAAAAGTTAAAGACGTGCTTACCTTGTGACTCAAAAATTCCACTCCTAGTTATTTACCTCCCCAAAATAAAAACATGTGCACACAAAGATGTGCATGAAAATGTTCAGAAGAGTTTCATTTGTAATGGACAAAAAAAACACTGGAAAGAGCCTAACAGCCCTTTAATAGAAAAATTATTTATTAATAGAAATAAATTTAATAGAAACTTAAAAATAAGATTTAGAAAAATCTTGGAGACTTAGAAATTTAGGAAAAAAAGAAAAATATTTATTTAATGGAAAAAGGAGAAAAAGGTTGCGGTATATCTACACAAAGGGATACTATTCAGCAATAAAAAGGAGTGAACTGTGAATATGAACAACAATGTGAATGGGTGTCAAGAGCAAATTATGCTAAGTGAAAGAAGCCAGGCACAGAAGTCAACAGACTCTTTGATTCCACTTCTACAACATTCTAGAAAAAACAGATTAACATGACAGAAAGCAGAACAGTGGTTGCCTACGGCTAGCAGGAGGGTATGGGTTACAGGAAACTTTTTAGGGTGATGGAAATGTTTTATATCTTGATTGTGGTGATGCTTAGACAATTGTATACATTTGTCAAAGTTCTTTAGACTATACACTTAAAACTATGTGATTTATTATTTGTAAATTATATTTCAAAAAAAAACTTGACTTTAAGATACTGGATATATAATTTCCAATACCTCTTTATTATATGCAACTCTGTTTTAAAAAATGAAACCCCCTTATTCAAAGGCTATTTTTGTCAGAAATTTAGAAATATAAAGGTAGGAAGTAAGGAGGGAGGGTAGGAAAGAGGGAGGAAGGAAAAAATAGAGGGAAAGAAGGGAGAGAGAGAAGGAGGGAAAGAGGGAAAGGAAGTTAAAACAGCCAGCCGTAGCTTGCCTGCTCAAAGCCCAGGTTGGGGCCCTGAAGCCCGCGGGTTTGGCTTCCCTCAGTCCTTCTCCCCTCTCCACTGTTATCTCTGGGGTCCAGTTCAATAAACTTATGACAATGAATGATACACAGTTTCAGAGCAACTCTCAGTTCAGGAGCAAACTTTAGAATATGGGAAGACAGCAATCAGGCCATTTGAATTTTGCCTTAATATTTAATTTCTAATTAAGTATTTCTCAATCTAAAAACCTGGAAAGCCTGAAAGTAAAAACATATTTTCTCTTCTGTCTAACAGCTAATTACTCTAAGTGCCTGTGAATAAAATGTTCACATAATATGTCAAAGCTAACACAACTTACTAAAGTTTATTCTTCCCATATGTCTACTAATGTAACCTCTCTAAATGACACTAGATGATGCCATTCATGGCTTGAGATTTGATTTTGCTGCTCAGCTGTCCATTACTTGAATGTATAATAACTAAACTCCTTTCTCCTAGCACAGCTTGGGGAATACGTAGATAAGTCTGCAAAGTCGTGGGGAGCACTTATGACCATCATTATTGAACCCAAGGTAGCAAAAGCTATAAAATGGAAACCATCATACTGTGAAATCTCAGGAACAAAACACTGACCAATTAACTCTGAGTACGAAAGCTGAAGCCGTTCTTGCCACGCAGTGTAATTAATCCTGCTGTGTTCTACTCTTGAAGGCGCTGAGAAGTGAAATACCAAAGGGTATGTATATATGGCAAATAAACCTCAGTCTTTGCTAAAATTACAGATGCATAGGTGATACTGCCTTGCACAAGTATTATTAACCTTTGGTTGTCTGAAGCGCTGTGGCAGATCTTGAAATGGTGATAAAACGGAAGTATTTACTGCTCATTTTATTTTCCTCAACGAGTGTGCCATAGCGACAAGGGACTGACCTGAGTAAAAGATGGTGATTTATCTCCTTCCTTGCCATCAATTCTTTCCATGAGAATGATCTTGGACAGGTCTTTGAACTGCCTGAACTTCAGCAATCTTATTTGTAAAATGAGGTTATTAGATTCAATAAAGTCTCCCGTTGTTATTTGTTCTGGAAACATTGTGCCCTCTAACTCCTGCCAAGGTTGATTCCATCCATGAGCCCCTTCTCCTTGACTTCTGCTTCATTACATTTTAGAGAAGGGGAAAATGTGTGTGTGTGTGTGTGTGTGTGTGTGTGTGTGTGTGTGTGTGTGTGTGGAGGGGGTGGGTAAGAAGTGGGAGGGGAAGTAAAGCCCAAGCAGCTTTAAAATCAGCTATAAAAATTGGAACGGCTAGTGGCTTCATATCATCCCTTCTCCCCTCCTGCCCAGGTCTCATTCAGATCTATGAGAGACAGAAAAAAATATCTAGGGCAGAAGTCATTACCTCCCACCACCAGATGCCTCCTGTGTATGAAATGCATGAAGTGGAGAACAGAAAACCAGGAGAGTTGTCCCCACATTGCTCGCAATTTATCCTCACTGTTTGGAGAGGGCGGAAGTCAGGAAGAAGGAGCCAGTGAGTGGAGGCAGATCCCAGTGAATCTTGACGCTGTGGACTCGGCTTCCCAGGGAGCGAGTAAAGGTTCCCAGTGCTAGAAGGGCGAGATACTGGATTGCCGATGGACTAGAGTTTCATTGACTGTTTGAATCATCATGGGTAAGACTATTCTCTGTTTCTTGCTTTGCTACCTGTGCAGAGGGACAACACTAAAAACTCCCAAGCTTCCTCTTAATGATCAATAAAAACTGAATTGAGTGTCATTTCTGATTACAGATGACATTGGAGGAGTGCTACCAACCACGGGAAGTGTGGTGGACAGGGTGACGGGGAGTCCCTTCCCACCTTGGAGGCAAGGTCTCGTGTGGGTTCCGCTCCCTGGCGGGCAGGAGTCTGGAGCAGGCTGCGCCCTGTTCCGGATCCTGCTCTCTGTGCCCCCTGGAAAGTGGAGTTTTCTTATCATTTCAGAAGCAGGCCCTGAGACATATGAAAATACATTAAAACTTTTTTCAGAAAAATAATTAGGCTGCCTGTGGGCATGGAGAAGAGAATTTTGAGTAGGAAGAAAAAAAGGTGGAGGAAAATATTTACAAAAAAGTGATTTTCAAACGTCTAGGATAATTCTATTTAACTCAGTTTTTATAACCACAAAGTTATCTGTAATGCGTAATTGAAATGCGGTACCACTGTCCTGCCCTCAGCGGATAAAGGGGCAGACTCTAAATTTAGTCAATCTGAATTTGAGTCACACACAGGTCTGCCACCAACAATGGCCACTTACTGCTTCCTGCAAGTCAGTTTTCATCTCTAAAATAGGGACAATAATTGCACCTATTTCATAGCCTTATTTTGAGGATTCAAAGAGATAATCCATTGAAAACACTTGGAAGTGTACCTGGTGCATAGAAAGCTCTCAGCACATGTTAACTTCTGTAATAGAATGCAGTCTTAGCATGATCTCAAAAGCCACAGGAGCACCTTGTCTCTGCTCTTTCAGGGGTACAGATTTTTGCCCTCAGAAAAACTTGGACTGTCTAAACTGTGGACTTTGGAGACATTTAAAGCATAATAATCTCTACTGGAGTACATTTTCTGCTACTTACAAGCTGCATGATTTGAGACTTAATCTCATCAAGCCTAAATTTCTTTTGCTACAAAGTGGGGATAATAACATCTACTCCCTGTGTTTGCTGGAAGGATTAAGTGAGCTAATTTATGCAAGTTCCTTGGCAAGATACCTAAGTAAATTTGCCAATCACGGTTCCTGTTTTGCTAAGGAAAATGGTTCCTCTCACCGTCCCTTTAGGTGAATTGGTCTTAAGCAGCCAAGTTATACACATCGTATAGTGATGTCCTTATTGCTGTGGCTCATGGGATTGTGAGCAGGCACCTGTGTCCAGGTACCCACAAATTGGTGTAAAAGGAAACATGCCTAAGAAAGGTGAGTTGGACAAATCAAATACTTGCTTTGGGGAATTTTAATTGAGAAAATACCATGAGAATTAACTGTCTGCAGTGGAATAATGAAAGCAGGAGAGAAAATGAGATACAGTCTAGACCATGAGGGAGCATGACAAATCCAAACTATGACTAAGCAAAAGCCATGATCGTGAGAAAAGATATGCAAAGCAGAAGCCAAGGAGGCCAGCAAGAGGAGACTGGAAGAGACACTTGAAAGCGTTTGAGTTCCTTTAGTGTGAAATACTTAAGATCCATAACATCTGCTACTGACCTCCCTGCAGCTTCCTCTTTCTGAGGCTGCATCAAAAGTGGGTTCTGTCCTTGGCTCCCCAAGCATGACTCCCATCCCCCGTCTACAAAAGTTTAGCTGAAATGCAGCTCACAAGAGACCCTCATGCAATGTCTATTATCATTAACTTGGAAATGTATGAGGAATTGTGAGTGAAAGCAGTAAACCCCACAAACAGAAGTTATGGTTAGACAGCTGAAGGGAAATTCCAGGAGACTATTTTTAAATAGGTAGTTTAAGGGTTAGGAATACTGAAAACTTCAAGGTGTGTACGGTGAAATCTCAGGGGAATGGTACTGGAAATAAGATTGTGATTTCTTAAATTACCCTGTTTGGAGAAAGTGTATATAAAAGTACAAAAGGCTGAGGCTGGTGGTGTTTATTTAGTATCATCTCGAAAGAGAGACAGTAAATCCTGGGTACACAAGTCTTCCAGTCACTGGGGAAGTGCACCTCATGGAGCAGAGATCTCACCACTAGGCAGAAATCCCATTTCTTCTGCTCCGATTTCATGTTCCCAATGCAAACTTTTGACTGCCGTTTTGGCTTTCCATGTGTTCTAATATTACAAGATGGCATCGGGATGGAAGACGTGTGCATTTAAATGACAGAAAAAGGCCACTTTCTTCTGTAAACTAATATGTGGCTGGTCTAGCTTATAGACTTCAGTCTTGATGTGACAGGTGAAAGTCAGTCACCCACTGGGACCAAGTCTGGGGCACTGAAGAGGCTGAGAAACATGATTTTTAAGGTAAAATTAACAGAGAAATACTCTTCTGAGCAACATGCTGATGGAAGTCTTATACCTTGTCGGGTGTCATAAAAATATATATTCGGTCTTTGTTCAGACAATGAAGTTGGAAAGCACAGATTGGGCGGAATAGCTTAGCCAGGAAGCCTCTGTCTGAGGGAAAGGAGAACCAAGGTTTTGGTGTTGTGATAAGAAAAATCCTGGCACAGAGCCCTTACAACTGTTGCAATCTCCTGAGGAGAGTGTCTTTGGAATGCTAATGAGCTGACTCCTGGCAGAGGGCCCGAGATAGCTTCAGAATGGAGACTGGCCCTGAGTGAGACCAGGATTAGAGGGTTAAAAATTTCTGCCCCATCCATGACCTCCTGGGGTGAGGGGAGAAGGCCTGGAGATCCACCTCAATCAGCAATGGCCAATGAATTAATAATCATGCCTGCCCTGCATAACGAAGTCTCCACAAAAGTCCGTAAATCCTGAGATTTGGGGAGCTTTCAGGCTGAGGAATACATGAAGGTGTGGGAGGGGAGGGCGTGAAAGCTCTGTCCACCCTCCACCCCCCAGCCCATATTCTGCCTTGTTCATCTCTCTCATTGGAGAATTGGTTGTTGGTGAAAAAGAAAAGTTCAGACTTTGTTTCTCTGTCCCTTCATTTATAGCTTTCAACACATGGTTATTGAACGAATGGACTTTATTTGATTGCCAGTCCAACAAATTTGTTGGGTCAATGTGTGTGTGTGTGTTTGGGAGGTAAAGGTTCTATTCATAGTCTCAGACATCCAGATTCTTGCTCCTCTAGAAAAAATACAAGACAGTTTCATAAGCTTGGGAATTAGCAGCATTCAGTTTCCATGAGCCAGCTAAGAGGAGAAAAAAGGATTTTCCTTTTACCCTTCTAATTTATCTGGCTGGTCTAATAATCAAATTGATATGAGACAGATTCACAGGAGAAAATAATCAAATTTATTACATATATACATATGTAAGAATAGGAACCCAAGGACAAATCAGGCAGTTAAGGCTTATATGCCCTTCTGGGCTAAGGAGAGGGAGGCAGTGGTCTGAGACTTCAAAGGGAAGGTAGGACATTCACAGGTAGATGAGAAGGCAGAAGTTGCTAAACTAATTCTTGCCAGGACACCAAGAAACAATGGGACATAGTGGGGAGTCTAACAGACTGTTAGGGCTCTGTGGGCCAGGCTAGAACATTTTACACTAAGGTGATAGCTCCTTTGAAGCAGGTGTTCTATCTGAATTCCTTTAGGGAGGTAAAGGGGGAGGTTCAAAGGTTCTTTCTGAGTCTGGGTTCTTAAAAAAATCAAGCTTAAAACAATATCTCAAAATGCATATTTGGGGTTTGTGAACTCTGCTTCCCCTGAGTAGCTACTGAATCTGAATTTGGCACTGAACTTGATAACTAGATGCTGTCATTTCTTCAGTAACTAATGAAGTAACAGGTGCCTAGGGAGAGATTAAGAAAGAATTATCTAGTAAAGATTAAAATTTTAATAATACTACCATGCACTTGTATGATTTTTTTTAATAATTTATAAAGAGACTTCATGTACACTAATTTTATTTTTCATGACTGAATTGTGCCATATTAGATGGGGAAATGAAGTTTAGGTCAGAAAGCTAATAAACCAAGATCCAGAATTCAAACCTGTTTCTTTTTATGTCAGCTCCAATATTTTCTTCCAGTAGATGATAGTAAACCCCAAATAACCATGAATCAGAGTGGCCCCCATAAACCAGGAGAGGGGCATCATCTGTGTGTAACCATTGGAGGCACATTCTAGAGCATGAGCAAGTGGCATTGTGTGGGTGAAGGACCAGATTCAAAAACAGAATAGGGCTCAGGGGTCTACCCATGGCCATAAAAAAAACAAAAACATTTTCCTGGGAATATTGTTGAAATATATCTACCTCAACACTCCCCTTCCTCAGTCCTAAAGCAGTCTAGAATTCATCAGGAATACAAAATGTACAGTGTGCAGACAGACTGTCAACTATACAGAAAATTTAACCTCTCTAGTTAAGCTTGGCTGGATGCCTACACATAGAAAGGACATAGAAAAACACATCTGTCTTGAATAGAAGACAGAATGTTTTCAAGGAGTGCTCGGAGCTCAGATCTCCCCCTCTCCAATCCTATGCCTATAACAAACCTCTCCATTGGAATGCCCCCTCCAAGTTTAAAGCTTACATGCATCACCATTCCTTTAATTTCTGCACCACCGTAATGACACTCTGTTTATGGGGCTTCAAACCTGGGAATGGCCAGAACCCATGGGTCACCCATCGCTAGCCTGGTGGCTTCCCCTCTATACCCAAATCATTAGATTGGCCAAAACATGGCAGAGCTGGAGACACAGCATTTCCCAACATCCTTTCCATCCCACTAGCAAAATCACCGACTGACAAGCGATTAAGCGACCAGAATGTCCTCCGCGGATTCAGCCCCTCTGTAGAATCTGTCTTGCCTCCCTCTCTGCAGGTGGGCTCGCCTGCCGTTGATTCTGGCTGGCTGTTTCCCTCACGAGTTCATCCCCACTTCTCCACCACTTTCCATAGCGGGCATAGGAGAGTGCAGCGTACATTTATGAGGAATGAGCCCTAGCAGTGTAACTGTGAAATGCTCTGTCTCTGACTCAGGCTGATGGCTCCTGCTATACATATGCTAATGAACTAGAGGAGGCTGCTTGCGGTTTGAGTATTTTCTAAAAACAGCCCCCGGTGAGAAGGGGCCTCGCCTGAGAAGGTGGAAGTGTGCACAGAACACTGACGTTTATGAAAGATTTACAGGAGCCTCGGGAAGAAACTCAGCCGCAGAAACAAAGGGATTTGGAAATGTTGCGCTCTTCGCTGGGTCCCACCTCTTGCCCCGCCCCTCCTCTGTTACCCTTGACGTAGAAGGCTCTTGAACTTGAGGCACTCAAGATGGATTTGGAAAATGATTGAACGTTCCCATCTCAGTTGGTGCCTTCTTGATTGACAAACCGTCTCTTACTCCAAACTCTGATCTATTGAATATGGGCCTTTTGAAGCTGGGCGCAGGAACCTTGTGACAGTTACGGCGGCCCTCTTGTTTACATTCGTATCTTGCTTGCCCTGCGGATGGCAGCTCAGCTACCAGCTTTACCCAAGAGAAGACGACAAATAGCAAGGGCACGGAGCAGCAGGCGTGGCCTCGGCTCAGCGCTGCGGGCTCATTATGCATTGTGGTCACAGCCCCGCCACTAACTGCGTAGGGCAGAGATCCCCTCTTCAGAATGTCCTACGTCACTGTGCACTGCAGGGTGATGTCTCCATGTGTCAGAGCTGCTTCTGCCGCACCTGGCTGCTGGGGTGCGTTAGGCATCCTCACCACACGCGAGGTTCCCAATTCTCCGTGCGATCGCGAGTCTCCTGCTGACTATGGTACAAGGCAGAGGCGTGAACATTGGTGTGGGAACGGCACCTGGGAGCTGTGGTTCACTGACCAGTGTTTACAGACACACGAGTGTTAGGAGGTGGGTGTCATTAGAGATTCCCATTTCTTCAGTCGCTCCATTTAGTGAGACCTTGAGAGAAAACAGGAAAAGCACTTTTATCTTTCAATGTTCTCAAGAAATGCACTAGCACTGAATATTTACCCAAAGGGTAAAGCAATCTTGCAAAATGGCACTCTCTCAAATGTAAATGAAGCTAAATCCTTTGAGGAAATTAAGGTGCTATAAGCTGTGAAGGTAAAAACTAAAAGGATCTTACTTTGCCTTAACCAAAACCCAAAGTCCTCCACAATCTCCTGTGTCCCCTTGAGCATTTGAACTTGCCTCAAACAGCTCCCTTTGCAAGCAGCTGGGAATTCACATGAAAGGACTTTGGACAAATGCTTCTCTGACACCTTTGATCTTCAAACTGTCATGCACTTCTGGGTTCTAATGACCAAAACTTCTTTTCTCACATATAACTCAGGATACCATTCACTTCTTTTATGTCTAGCCTTGATGTCATCTGCTCATCAGTGTATGAACAGAGGAAACTGCTTTGACCTCCTTCAGAATTAGAAAGATACATGCATGGATGCATGGATGAGCAAAAAGACAAGAAAATAAGCACCAATATTACAAGAATATAACTCCAAATTCAGTTGATATTATTTTCATTTTTCTAGTAGAGCATAATCCCCCCCAAAAAAAAAAGATGTAAAAGAAGAAGCAATACTCTTCACGTATGTGTGTTTGAAAATGTTCAGAAGTCATTTCCTCTGCAATTACTAGCCTTGTGCATACATTCTTTCTCTCTTTTATCTTTTTCTTTTTGCCACTGTGACTGAGGAAAATTTCTTAAAATGGGATTGCTGAGTTGAAGGGTAAATGGACATACATTTTGTAAGATATTGCATAACTCTCATAGATAAATATTGTATGTGGTAACAGTTTAAACTTAATAGCTCAGTGACTTAACATAAAAACATTTTTGTTTTGTCATTTGAGCTTCAATTTCAAAACAGATGAGTGGGAGGTAGCCATGCTGAGCTGTGTGATAACCCAGGGACCAGCTCAGGGACCCAGGCTGAAGGGGGCTTCAAGCTTTGTGCTGCCATTGTCTCAAAACTTAAACTTCACCAGGGAGGGAAGAGAGTCAATAGAGAACTCAGGTAGTCTTCTATGCGTTGTCCACAAAGTGACATAAATCACAGATACTCATATCATAGCCCATTGACCAGAAGTTGTCACATGAACCTGTTGGACAGCAAAGGGTCAGAATTTAGAGGACCACAAATCCTGGCTATTTGGTGAGCGAGCAGTTGTTACTCAACCATTTGATCTCTAAGTTCATATGACAAGATTCAGATGCTCATCAAAGAGTTGTTTACAGAAGGAAGGAAGGAGGGAAGGAAAAAAGGAGGAAGGAAAGGAAAAAGGAAGGAGAACAGAAGAGAGGACAGGAGAGAAGAAAAGACAATTTAGAAGTCTAATAATAGGGATGAGTTAAATATATTGTGTATTATGTACACAAAGGAAAAGCTGATTGATATAATGCAGGGCATAAGCTCTTGAAGTGAGAGTACACAGATTTATATTCTGTTCTTCATTTTTTAGATATGTGTATTTGAATATATTACTCAAGCTAAACGTTGAGTTCTTCAGCTATAAATTAGGATAATAACAATAATATGAAACTTATAGGGTTATTATGAAGATTAAATTTTAAAAAGAATGTAAAGTACTTAACACATGGCTGATTTTAGAAAACACTATTTTTTTGGCACTAAATTATATATAAAAATATTTACTGACACGAAAGTGTTCACATTATGATGCTGGAAAGAAAAAGAAGTCTCAAAACTTTTTGTTTAGTATAATAGATGTTTGTTATTTAAAAATCACAAACACGTGCTTAGAAAAATCTGGAAAGTACACCAAAATATAGATACATAATGGTGACTTCCAAGTTATCCTTTTTCGGATTTTAGTGTAATAAGATAGAATTCTATCAAGAAAAGAAAGGAGTTAAACCTAGATTAGATCACAGCATGAGCCAAACTGCTCATACATTAAGAGCCTCCTCTTCTTCCATGGTCTCGTGGTCTTATAGCTCATCGGGAAGACTAAAAATGTTTTCTGTTGAACTTACAAAAATGTGAAGTTTTATGTTCCAAGAAATTAGCCTTCCATGCAACCAAAATACATACTACCGTGCCCAGAGGCTCTGGCAAGTCTGATGGATTTGCCATCGTAAAGGCAGAATTGCATCCATTTCACTTTTTTTAATTGCAGTGTCATCTTGGAACTTGGGTTTCCCCTCCTATGAATAGCTAACAGGTCCCACACTGCATGGCACCTGCCTCCAGACAATTTTCTGCCTCTAAGGGATCTAAAAGAAACACAGGTTTGGCAGTCTAGGTAGCATTGTGTTTTAATCATCCTATGATGCCACTGGCTAATTAAATTGTAAAATCCCATGTTCATGCCATTAAATTCGATTTCAGGCTTAACTTTAAAATCTTCCCTGTAGAATGGTGGATTTTGAAACTTGTGTAAGTAAATGAATGCATGTGCTAACTGCCCAACAGGCAATTTTAGTATTTTTATTGAATTAATATGATCTAGTATTCAAAATGCCTCTACTAATAAAATGACTTGATTCTCAATAACTAAAGTATGTGTCAGTCAACTGTACACATTTTTTTCAGAATGTGATTTGTTATATGAGATAAGGAGTAACAAAACTGAAAGTTCCATTTCGAAAAGGGGGTTATTCATAGAACTCTATGAATATTTTGATTTATCAACTCTAACTTCTTTATTAGCTCACTTTTTTTTATATAAAAAAATATTATACCATTTTATTTTTTATTAGAAAGATTCACATTCTAACTTCTATTTGTTACTCACCATTTTTTGCATATGTTTTCTGTGCTATATTGTAAGTACATTTGATGCATTTTTTCCTTCTCATTATTACCATCTACTAAGAAATTCATACTTTGGGACAATCCAAAAAAGAATTCATTAATGATGAGAAAGTCAGTTTATACTTAACAATTTCAACATTGAAGAGAATCCCCAAAAGATCATTTAGTTCTGATTTTTAAGTCTGAAATAAAATTATCTTTTATTTTAAAAATTGTTTTGTAACAAGGGGACATAAATTGAAGGCAGTCTCCAGAGTTATGAGAAACCAGCTATGTGATCTTGAACAGATTGTCTGATATCTCTGCATCTTAGTTTTTCTCATCATTAATATTGGAGAAGTTATAAAAAAAAAAGACCAGTTCAAAAATTTTATGGTTCTACATGCATTTGGATTCCCTGTGACTAAATCTAAAAACCAAATTTTAAATTTGCATAATAAAATGTGATCTGAACTGACATAAACCCATATAACAGTCTAATAATTCCACTTACAGTCAATGTTTATATGTTTCTCTATGCACTCATAATATACAAGCAATTTGGCTCACGTTGTTCTTAGCACTACTAGGATTATTATAGAATGTGGCTTATATGTACTACATTAGTTTTCTGAAAAGAAGAGATGATAAATTTCAACACATATTTGACAATAGGCTTCGAATAAGAATAAAGACTAAATTATCCCTCATCTAAAGATGAAGAAACTGAGGCACAGAAAACTTAGTTAACTTGTCCAAGGTCGCACAGGTAGTCAGTCATACACTGGCAAAGTAGGATTCAAACTCAGCCAATATGACTCTCACTGCTTTTCATTGCCATCACTATTTTTAACTGTCGTAAAATTACCAGTATGATGACTACTACAATGACAAAACGATGATTGTAAATGACTTTAAAATATATTCAAAATATTCTCAGCATTTAATATAAGCTTCATTCATTAAATCTGTTCACTGAATAACTATTCTGTGTGAAGTTACTGGAGAAATAGTCCCAGTTTCTCAAAGTGTACAGTCCAGTGGTAGGGGAAAGAGAATAAATAAGAAAAAAAATAAGAATCAAATAATTACCAATTTTAGTAAGTGTTATCAAGAAAGTAAATAGAGTGATAAAGTTGGAGTTGGATGAGCTAGTTTAGTTAGGTTAGGATTTCAAATAATATCAATACATAAATTCACCCAGAAAATTTAAAGAAAGGTAACTCTCCCAAACCTGCATTTCGAAGACAGGAAAACTTTGATTTCAAAATCTAACAGGGACATTATAAGAATTCTAGAAAATTTTCTGCAAAATGTTATTTATGAATGAAATGACAAAAAAAAAACAAACAGATTTTAGTAACATGTAATAAGTAATGCACAAGAAGATTAAATTGTGACCAGGTTGTGTTTTATCCCATCTATGAATAATTTTTTGACATTAGAAAATCAATCAATATAATTCTCCATATTTAGAGAATAAAAGAGGAGAAGTAGATGATTATCTCATCAGATGCAGTTTCTAGACTCAGAAGCTCATATGGTTGGTTGGCACTACTCTGCACCACACATGTGGCCACAAAGAGGTAATGTTGTCATCCACGATTCCACAGGGCTCTCCAGGAAGGAGGCTCCATACCTTCCCAGACCCTATATAATAATAATAATAATAATAATAATAATAATAATAATAATAATAATAATATCAATCATATTAGTACGATCAACAAACACAAAATTTCAATTTCAAACATTTCATTTTCAATAACATCGAAAACCTCCTACAACCAGATAAATTTTGCAAAAGCTGGAGAAAATGACTGTGTAGAAAACTAAACATTTTTAAGGGACCCTTAAAGTGATCCGAATAAATCGAGAGACATACCACCTCCTAGATTGAAAACTCCGTATTTTAAAGATATTAATTACCCACAAATTTATCTATAAACTCGATGTATTCCCAGCTACTATCCTACGTTTCTTTGAGTATCTTGATCAGCTAATTTAAAAGTATATAGGAAAATACACAGCCATTAATAAGCCAAAACACACTAGAAGAATAGTAATATGAGAGAAATTGTTTCACTGAATAGCAATATGCACTAAAAAGTGGGCCAATCCATTATCATTGTAAGGATAGACATGTAAAATAATGAAAAAGAAGGCCCAAATACAGAGGCACTTACATTTGGACATGATTTATGACACATAGAGCATGGCGGAGGAGTTAGGGGAGAATAGCTTTCTTTAATAAATGGTGCTGGAACAATCAAATATCCATATACAACTATACAGTCTAAAAATCAATTCCAGCCTCAAGTATAAAAAGCAAAGCAACAACATTTTTCACAAAAATATAGGAGAAAGTCTTTAGAATCTCATGATAGGAGGATACTTTTTAAGCAAAAAAAAAAAAACACTAAACATAATTGGAAAAATAACTGAATACATTAAAAGCAGATACTTCTTTCTATTAAAAAGTAATCACTATGAAAAAGAAACAGCAAGCCCACTGCATGGGGAAAAATATTTGTAATACATACAACCAACTAAGGGGCTAATATCTTGAATATATAAATAACTATGAATGAATTAGAAAAGTTAGACATCCCCAAAAACATTTGGCAAGAGATTTTTAATAGAACTTCCTAAAGAACGATACCCAAATGGTCAACAACCATTTACCAACATAGCACTCACTTCAAAAAATGTGCAAAATGTTCTTAGAAGCATTATTTATAATATGCTAAGACAGAAACCATCCAGGGGTCATTTAAGGATAGCATAGATAATTAATTTATAAATATTAATTCAATGGAGTGCTATATGCAATAAACTGAACAAACCAGAGCTACACACAGCAACAAGGATAACTCTCTTAAGCATAATATTGAACAACAATAAAAACAAACAGAAAAAAGTATTTCTATAGTATGATTCCATTTGTACAACATTCAAAATTAGTTAAAGTTGCACTATAGTTTGTAGGAATGCACACTAAGTAGATAAAAATTTGAAGAAAAGCAAGGAAGATAACCATGGGTATTGGGGGAGCATTTAAATTCAGAGGGAGAGGGGGGTTGTGATTAGGCATGGGCAGTGGGCAGGGGCAGCCATGCTTCTGTGCTGCAGACAGTGGTCCACTTCTTGACCGTGGGTGGTCATTACACAGGTGTTTCTATTTCATTAAGCTGAATGTTTCGTTTTCAGATAATTGTATGTAAGAAATTGTGGTCAATAATAGTCCCTACCTCCCAGGATGAGGATAAATAAATCAATATATTAAAAAGCTCTTTAAAACATGCTTGGAATAGAGTAAGCATCGATTACAAATGAGCGAGTGGTAGTGGCAGTATAAAATAAGATTTTAAAGTGGAACCTGATTTTCAAAAAATGGTAATCTTGATATAAAGGAGTTAGAATGGCATTCCAGTTGGACATGAGAATAATAAGGCATGCATTTTATGTTATTTAAGTCACTTTCCTTTCTTCTCAAATACAGACCAGGTCCAGTGCTGGGAGCTGGTTAAACCAAAATGGGTAAGACAGAATCTCTGCCTTTGAAAGCAAAGTCTAGCAAAGAAGATAATTTGATTGCTCATTTATTCATTTAACAAACATCTGTTTGGCCTCTACTGTGTGCCACGTACTAGAGGTACAAGTAACTTTTCCAAGGAATATGCATACAATCCTGAAAAAAAAATCATACATAAATAAGCACATTGGAATGTAAATGCTATGCCCAAAATACATGCACAGTGTAATGTGGGGAAGAAGTAACTCCGATCCACCTGCTGTGTAGACGGGGTGCTGGAGACTCTGAACTCACTTCTTCTACTCTACACGACACTCACACTACGTGAAGAAATTAACAGCTACAACTTACACTTTCAGACTCCGTTGCAACAAAGATTCTGAAAGCAAATCAGGTTCTCAATTAGATGAGCTCCTGAGCTGTGGAAGACTCAATAGTGTGGTACCTACCACCTTTTGTGATTATTGGCCCTTCCTGCTGATGTGTGAGATCGAAGAAGTGGAAGGTTTTCCTGCAGTGGTTCCCTGCACTTCTCATCTCCCCAGCTGTCCAGAAGTCAGGGGGAAGCCATAGCCTCACGAGCTCCTGGATCCCTGGATTAGGGTTAAGTGTCCATTCTTCACCCACCTAGTTGCTGAGGAGCAGTTAGGCAGGGGCAGCTTTTCATTGCCAGCACAGCTCCAGGAATGTCCTCAGAGGTAGCATCCCCTCCAGTAGGGGAGGGGGGAAGGGTCTCAACTCCATAGTCATGCATTGGCCTGGAATGTTCTGAAGGCCCAACTACTTCCAACAGTTTCCCTATATTCACTACTTCACTACTTCAAGCGACTCCTCTTTTCTGCACTGAGCTATGAATAGTACAAATGGAGGGACGAGCTTTTATTTGCTAAAACTCACTGACATAAAGAAGTTTACACAATCCTCATTGTGATTGCCATCGAGATAATGTCTGTTGTCTTGAGTACTGTCTGTAGGAGTCAGCTTACAGATGTATTACCAAACATGAAAACAGGCGGGCTCCATAGCATAGTGGTTAGCATGTCTGCTTTACACGCCGAAGGTCCTGGGTGCATGCTGTGAGCACGTGAGTCCCAGATGGACTCACGGATCATACCCAGGGTTTGCCAGGCCCTGGGTGTGCCAGGCCCCGGGTGCGTGCTGTGAGCACGTGGGAGGAGACACCCCAACTTCAGAGATCTAGTTCTTAAGGGAAGACAACAACATCCCTAGGTCAGAGGTGGAAGTGGGAAGGGGAGAATTAAAGAGGGGAAAAAATTTAAAAAATAAACAAAAGTGAAAACAACATATGGAAGCACATATTTTTCCAAGAATATTTTAAAATAATATATAGTATGTAGAAATACAGGTTTCTTATTGCAAAGAACACTTTTTCCTTTTTCGAATAGTGATAGGTGCCAGATGTGTCCAACACGTTCATGCTGTGTGTTTAACTTCCTGGAAACTCCTGGCATCAAAGGGTGAGTTGGCTTAAACGAATAGGTGAAAAATAGGCGGACACATTTTCACACTTATTTTCAAGGATAAGATAGGTTAAATAAATAAATAGTACACACACGCACACCACCACCACTATTTTTTTGTTCAAGGAATCCTAAGCATTACGCTGGAAATTTTCCTAGAAGAAAGCTGTTTCTTGAATTCCCAAGAGCTCAAATAAAGTGAACTGGCATGTGTTGATTCACCAGCACACTGCCTTGAAGACAATGGTCCCCCTGAGCATAAGGAACCACCAGGTAGAATTTGTTCCTGAATCTTCTCTTTGGGGAAAAACATTTCACAAGTTAACAAGATGCTGCTTTTCTATCTTCTCCACAGAGCTTCCTGAGATGTGGAGAGTCTCTTTCATTTCTATTTTTTTCTCCTCTTTCCTGTGCCCCTTGGGCAGGACTTTGGAGAGGAAAATAAAGCACAAAGGTTATGAATAGTAGTCTCTCAAAGAATAGGTCTTGAATTGACTGTTAGCCGTGACCTAAAACTCGAGCCGGCTGGTCCCCAGCTTCTCTAAAGAGACAAATGTGGTCACCAGTTATGGAGCAAGCACTCACTCTGGCCGGTGCTTGCACCTCCGGTACATTGTGGTCTTGTAGTGCTCACAGAAACCCTGCAAAGCGGGTTTGATTGCTATTCCCAGTCCACAAATAAGGAAATATCAGCTCAGAAAGTGATGTTTGCTCAAGTCACATAACCTAAAGTTTAGAGTCAGGAGTATAAACCAGGGTTGACTGTCTTCGGAGACCGTGATGCTGGCTGTGAGCGTAACACACCACAGATGTGACTTGTCATTGGCATCGTATGTGGCCAGATTGCTGCTCCAGCCCATGATCAACAAGCCTCGCAGTTGGCAAGTAGCTCCTAGAAACTCTGGAATCATCAGTGTCCACGGACGATTTCCAGAATGCATTTTTTGGCAGAACAAGGACAAGGCCCCAACATGTTTGCCTGTTTCTGTCTTGTAGAAAGCCAGGTTATGGGGACATGTGCGTGCGAAGTGGAATGCCTGCTTCACTTCCGGGGTGTGCGTGCATGGCTCGTGGCACCTGAGGACCGGGTATGACGCATGGCAGTGGGCGATGCGGTGGGACTGTGTCCACTGCGGCAGGTTTTATAGGGAACTCCGATAGAATCCAAAAGTGAAAAATCACACTGCTAATGTAAATTAAGGGTTAATAGTCGAGGTTAATCACTATGTCAATGAACCTTATTTTGTTAAGTTTTACTTCCCTTCCTTTTAGACATGCGAAACATATTAACTCCGAAATTTCAACATACGACGTGGAGAGGATTTTAATAGTGTAGTGATTGCATCAGATAACTTAAGGCAAATTAATACTTTCCAAGGGGCTGTGCTACTGTAGCTCATAATGTGCACCCCACTTACCCTCGGTTTGGGAGAAGGCATTATCAATCCGGGCACGCACCAAGCAATCAGCTCTTATTAACTCTGCGTCTACCACATATCAGCCCTGTTTTGAAGCTGAGTCACCATGCAGTAGAGCAGTCTTTCTTTGAACTGTAAGTAAAATAACGGTTTCATGAATATCACTCAAGGCCTATTGTGATGCTTTTTTTAAAACTGAAACATTACTAGACACTTGAGCTTTAATTTAATGGTTCTATTTTAGTATCTTCCAGAATCAAACAAGATTAAGGGTGAAGCATGGTGAGTGCTGGCCCCAGTACCTGGTTCAAGGTGTTATGTTGGAATGGGGCACTGTTCTGACAGCTTGCATCACTACAGGGCACCTGCCTCCAGACATTTTTCTGCCTCTAAGGGGTCTAAAAGAAAAACAGGTGGGCAGTCTAGGTGACATTGTGTTTTAATTTCCCTATGATGGCCACTACTAATTAAATTGTACAACCCCATGTTCATGCCATTAAATCTTATTTCAGGTTTCCTAAGCCCCAAAGGTCCAGAGTGACAGGCGCTGCTGGCTTCAGCAGTGTGACGACTCTGGATTACATGTTCTCACCTATTGTGAGCTGCCCAGAAGCTGTGAACTCCCTGGGTATTAGGCAGGCTTCTTCCTCTCCCTGGTTGATCGATAGGATTATTTGCAACTTGTATTGCTAACATGGAGGAATAACCCAAGTGCCGGGTGGCCGAGCTTTGGTGTGTAGGCAGAAATACCAGAAGCTCAGCACCTCATCATTTCCAAAACAAACACTAAGGATTGTAGCAGCAACCCACCTCTCCAGTGAGGTACACGGGGTCTACTATGGGTATTGGGAGTGGGCTTCAAATAGGATTATGTAATAGTAGGTTTGAGGTGGGTCTCCTTAATCTATAGGCATGAACTAAAATTATAACCTTTGTAAAGGTTTGGAGCATGGTTTTGCTTGTTCTCAGTCATGTTTCTTTGGTTGGGCAAAAATAAAACCTCCTAAATTATGGCAAGCCAAACTGGCCTTTGTCTATATGCAAGTTGCTTTGAGAACTAAGGACAGCAGCAATTATAAAAGGAGTCCTGACCTCCCCAATACATAAACATTTCAACCCTAAAGGGGAAAAGGAGCCATAACGACACGGATAAAGAATATGAGTCCAGGGCAGAGTTGCAACTCTACTTCCTCCTCCTTGTCAAGAAGATATCCAGGGAGCCACAGAGGGCTGGGGTGTCCCTGCCTATGCGTCATCCAGCAACCAGATGCTGGTAGGTTCATCCGTGCGTCAACACTCTTATAGTAGGAAAAAAGTTCACTTGGAGTTGGACTTCAGTTTAAGTTCCACCTCTGACACTAGATCTGTGACCTTGGGGAACCATAATTATTCAGTGGGCATTGTGAGATTGCTTCTCCATCACCACCTTCTCCTTGTGCCCCATCCTGACCCCTGCCCCACGCGGCTGCTTGGAGCTGCTGTGTTCTCACATTTTGTCTGCCCTGTGGCTACAGGTGAGTGCAATGGAAGGACAGGTGAAGGTAGGAGCCACTTGACCCTGGATCAGGACCTGGGGAGTTAAGTTCTAATTCTGTACCGTGGTAGAGGATATAGAACTTAGTGGCCATCAGAGGCCATATTTGCCACCATGTGAAGAAACACAATCTGCAATAAGAAAAAATGAAAGTAGCATTCAGAGAAAAGCTGGGAGAAAACATGGGACATCATCCCAGGTGCTTTTGCAGTTCTCCAGGTTCGGCAGCATCCCCACTCTTCCCGCACTTCAGTTAAGATAATAAATAATTTGGGTCAGGATTTGTTCGCTTGAAGCCAAGATTCCTGATGAGTTAAAATAAGACAACTATTTATCGAATCCCTCCCTTTCGTTTCAGGTATCGTTGGGTGTTTTACATACACACATCTGTAATTTTAAACGATAGCAACAAAATTATTGCAAGCTGGGAACTGTAGTCTCTATTTTTCATACAGAAAATCGAAGTTCAGAAAAGTTAGCAACTCACCCAGTGTCGCCAACTAACAACTGTCCAGATGTGCTGTTGCGGAAAAATCAGACTGGCGAGAAACGAAGCACCACTCGGAGAGTTGGAGAACTCAGGTTTATTACACCGGTGGCCCCAGAAGAGCTAGTGCTCTGAAGATCTGGGACCTGAGCTCAGGGGTAACTTTGCTTTTATAGGGCTTATCCGCACAGTTACAGCTGGCATGAGCCAATTGGTTAATTTGTCCTCAGGCGGTTGGTCACAGAGTGTGGGAGTTGCTATGGGCTACTGGCAGTTATAGAGAACAAGCAAAGGGGAGGGTGAGTCTTTAGTTAATCTCAAGGTCACCCTACCCTTTAGCCTGTGTGTGTGGCAAGCATATTTACAGAAGCAGAACAAAAAGCTGATTACGAGGTTAGCCATCTGAGTAGAAAATTCCTCTTCAGTGCCACCATGAGAACCCAAGTTTGTTTATACGCCTGGTTAGTGCTTTTTCTACCGCAGTCCTGTGCCTTGCTGAGATGATTATTTTTTCTTCTAAAAAATTTGAAACTTCAATAACACCTTCACAGAATTTTTGAGGACCAAATGATATTAGGTGTGCAAAGCGCTCCAAAAACTAAAAGAAATGTACACGTATGAAATGTTATTACTGCTTCAGATTATATCTGACTGGGGTTTTCACTGCAATTTTTAAAAAATGGTATTGTTTGAGAGTAGTAATCACACTTTGGGCAAACTTAGACACATCTTTATGGAAGCTGTTTCAGTAATTCCAGATTTGAAATGGCTTTTCCACTGCCTGCTTCTCTGTTGTTGGGAGCTGAGAGGTCAGCGGCCCGATGCTGCTCCTCTGTGCCTAGTGAGCTCCTGTCCTGTCTCATGGCCTCATTTCATCTCCTCTTAGACCCGCTCATGGATCGAAAGCCTTGTTCTGTATGTACTCGATGCCCAGTACCCTATGACGAAGATGCCATTATACACGAGTCCACAATCTCAGAGTCAGTAAGAGAGTGAATTCTGGAGTCAGTCAGACCTGTTTTAAATTTTGAATCATCTTTTATAAGTTGTGGCTCTGGGCTTGTTACTCAATCTTTCTATGTTATCGGGAAGTAATGCATGTTATAGACACGACCTAAATGTTTATGGTACCTGTAGCTAATATTTATCATCATCCTTTCAACGTTTGTATGATTCATTCTCTCCTAGAGGATGCCTTATCCTCTTGTCATTTCTTCTGTCACTTCTCTTCCTCACTGCTTCTGCTTTCTGTGGTCTGCATTCCATTCCTTCTCCTTCATTCACTTTCTCCCTTCTGTGATCCACCCTCACGTACTTGCTCAAAACAGTGCTTTCTCTCTCTCGTGTATGTGAGTAGTAATCCACTAAATTTTAGTCTTAGGGTTTTAATTATTCTGGATTCACTTCATAATGTGAGATTATCTAATTTAGTCTCAATGTGGTGGGGTGTTCAACTGTCTGGGGTAAGGCATGGAAAGGTACGGTTTCAATGTGCGAGTCAGACACTCGTCGGGGGCATTGATGCTGGAAAGATGCTTAGCCTTCCTGAATCTACACATTAAACAGAGATGAGTATCTTGGTAACTTGTATGAGACTTAAATGAGATAAGGTATGGTAAAAAATTCTTTGTAAACTAGAAGAACACCACATGTAAATGAGGTACTATTCTCTTGAGATAAACCATTATTTTGGAGAAAAGAACACAATGGTAGGAGAAGCCATGAGAAAGGCCATTCCCCTAAGGAACAAAGCAAGCACATTTGCTCCTCCCCGGCTTCTGCACCTAATCTCACAGCGTTTTACAGCTCAAAGCAAAGTACTCTGTTTTCTACTTTAAAGAACCCGAACAACCTCTTCTTGGGCAGAAGCAATTTTGCCTTTTACTCTTTTCTACTTGCTTCCTTTTTCAAATTATTAATCTAAAGTCTTTATGAAACCACAATTTTATGCCTCTCTTTTTGGGAACTAATTCACAGAAAAATTCATATTAACTTATATTTATTTAGTTTGTAATTTGTAATAATTGTGAGTAATGTCTAGCTATAGTTTACCTTTGCTCTATCTATGAAGAACAATGTTTTCTTAAAAAATAATTGCATAATAAATATTACCTAGTAATAATTTCAAATATATAAATGAAATAGCTATTTTTGCATGTTTTCCACAGGTAACTTGGAAACATGTATTTAACAATAGCTGGTACTATGTGACAAGCATGCTTCTGAATGCTTTATATAAATTCACTTACCCAAAAATAATTGACGTGGTTTCAAAACATTCTTATCTATTCATTTAATTACATGAGACATTTATCTAGATAAAGTAAATAAAAAAACTCACATTTAGGTACATCATAGCCAAACAGCTGAAAATGAAAGATAAAGAAAACATTCTGACATCATCCACAGAAGGAACATGAACAATATGAATGACTGCTGACTTTTGATCAGAAATCATGGAGCACAAAAGGTAGGGGTTAACATCTTTCCATGAAACACAAAAAATTGCCAACCCAGAATTCTACATCCAAAAAAAAATGTCTTTTGAAAATGAAGGTGGTAAGAACGCAAAATGGTACAGCCACTTTGGATGGTAGTTTGGCAGTTTCTTTAAAAAATCTGAACATTCTTCTTCCATATGATTCAGCAGTCACACTTCTAATACTTACCCAGATGAGTTGAAATTTTTTCTCCTACAAAAACTGTACACAAATGGTTATAACAGTTTTGTTTATAATTTCCCCAAGTGGAAGCAACCAAGATGTCCTTCAGTAGGTAAATGGGAAAATAAAACTGGTACATCCAGACAATGCAATATTATTCAATGATAAAAAGAAATGAGCTATCAAGCCACAAAGAGACATAGAGGAATCTTAAATGCACATTGCTATATGAAAGGGTGTGTGTGTGTGTGTGTGTGTGTGTGTGTGTGTGTGTAAAGAGATTTATTATAAAAAAATATTATAGTTCACAATTATGGAGGCTAACAAATCCCAAGATCTGCAATCAGCAAGCTAGAGACTCAAAGACCAATAATGTAAGTTCTAGTCTAAGTCCAAGTCCAAAGGCAGAGAAAAATCAATGTCCCAACTAAAGACAGTGAGAATCCTTCCTAACTGAGGCTTTTTGTTCTATCCAGGCTTTCAACAGATTGGATGAGGCCCACTCACATCGAAGAGGGCAGTCTGCTTTACTAGTCTATTAATTTAAATGTTAATCTCATCCAGAAGCACCCTCAAAGACACACCCAGAATTAATGTTAAACAAACATTTGGGCACCCTGTGGCCCAAACTGACACATAAACTTAACTATATCATTCCAACCAGATGAAATTCTGTAAAATGCAAAACTATAGAGACAATAAAAATATCATTGGTTGCAAGGGATTCAGGGAGATAAAGAGAGGGATGACTCAGTGGAGCACAGAGGAATTTTAGGGCAGTGAAAAGACACCCTATGATACTGATACAGGCCATTATTTACAGAATGCATCCACGGAGCTTTTAATTGCTCTTTTCAAAGTAGTTTTTTTGCACTACTAAGTTTTGCTGAGGCTTTTTATTTTCTTTCTTTCTTTTTTTTTTTTTTTTCATTTATCTGGGCAAAAGCTCTTCTCCCTCTAATTCGATAATTACTGAAACTGATGACTCAGGTCTTCTGGCTATTGATAAGGATCATTGATGTGTAGTGGTCTTCTTGGTCCATTGTAAGAAGAAATGTGTTAGGCCAGGCAAGGTCCTTATAGTCTGAAAGGGGAGGGGACCTTTAACCCAACTTTTTTTTTTTTTTTTTTTTTTAAGAAATAGATTAACCGAGCCCATTTTCCTTTACTTGCTTAATGGGCAAATCAATAATAGAGAAATAACTAGATATATGGTTTAAATAACAAGTTTGTATTTTTTTTTCTTGTCTAGGGACAGGGGCAGCATTTCGGTGGGACACCGAAGACCATGTTCTGGCTGAGAAGGGGAAAGAGCTCCATGAGACTCCAATATACAAGGACTACGACCCCCTCATCAGGAAGTAGAGACCTCCTGGCCCTAAACATTCATACAAGTAAAAAGGGGGTTCATAGCTCTTAGAAAAGCGTTAGGCAGGAAAGTTGGATAGGGGGTTTCAGGTCCACCTGCAAAACGCTGAGGTCATCCTATCCTAGGAAGTCTCTCCCTAGTCGGCCCACAATTAAGCAAGCCAGAAGGCATTTTTAGGCTAAAAAGCAACTTTCACAAGGAATAAGTAGGCTGAAAATTGGGTACTAGTTTAGGCCAGTCACTAGCACCTGCATAGTGAAGACCATAATGACCTTCAACTCACCTGAGCCTCATTATACCACCATTATAATATGATACATGCCTGGAAGTTCATTAATATCGTTATAACATACGGAATTCTGGGAACAAACATGCACAGAAAGCAAATGATAAATCGTTGAGTCCTGTCCATCTTAATTGTCAAGCAAGGAAGCCCACTCCTCTAAGAAAAGTAACCACCCACAACAAAAAAGGGATAAAAACCCTTAAGGCTTTATTCCTGGGCCTGGAGCCGCTCTTCTCTTGCTGGGTCCCACTTCCCATTCTGGAGGTGTCCTGTCTCCTTGCTTTCCCTTATATTCTTTTCTGCTGTATTTCAGTGTCTTGTTTAATTCTTTGTTCAAGACAGCAAGAACCTGGACAATGCATTGAGAAGGGAAGCCCACTGTCCTGTAAGAATGCGATAATGCTGGACATTTGTCATTACACGTTTGTCAAACCCCACAGAATGTACAACACAAAGAATAAGCGGTCATCTAAACAGTGGGCTTTAGTTAATAGTATTGTGTCAATAATATTGGCTCATCGACTCTAACAACTGCATCTAATTAATGTAAGATATAGTAATGGAACAAAGAAGTGAGGGAGGAGGGGTTTATGGGGACTCCCAATTTTTTTGTAAACCTAAAACTGCTCTAAAAATTCAAGTCTATTAATTTAAAAATAAAATGAAGGTGAAATGAAACAATTTAAAAAATGTTGAAGTTCCTCAGCTGCACAGAAATAGCACCAAATAGAAACAAATCTTGGAAGGAATGAAGAGTACTGGAATTCGTAAATATGTGGGTAAACCTAAAAGACTATTTTTTCTCTTAATTTCTCTTCTAATCACCTCTATTAGTCAACATAATATTACCCTGAGGCTCTTGAATGTGAATATGAAAGATGCAAATTAATTTCTCAAAAATAGTTAATAGTTTATATTTTTATAATTAAAAAATCTTTCATCCCAATTAAGTGGAATTTATGTGAGTTCACTTAGCGAATACGTATGATGCCTAAAAGAGTATAGTTAGACTGTAAAGGTATATAGGCTCTTGATTTGAGTTCGATTAATTCAGCCTGACCGATTCTGGCAGCCATGGGGTGAGCCACGTAGACCCTCAGCAAGAGAGAAACCACTGAAAGGGCTGCAGCCAGCTAACAGCCTCTAGCCGCAGGGTCTTTGGGATCCACACCACATTCAAGGAGATGCAAGAACAGACTTTCCTGGGCAGCTACAGTCAATGACAGACGGGGACGGGAAGTAGTGGGGAGGGCTTTGCATGGAACTAGTGTAGATAATGCAGGGTCTCATGGCTGTAGACAGGGCGTTAGGTTTTATTGTGAATGAGACGCACAGCCGGGGAAAGATTTTAAACCGTGGGCAGAGATGCTCTGACTCACGGTTCAACAGGACCTCCTTGGCTGCTCTGTTGAGAATGGAGTATGGACAGGCAAAGGCTGTCTGTCCCGAAGGGCCTCTGTCCAGCGGTCTCTTCTGTTGCAGGCTCCTCCTCCAGAGAGCAGCATCTCTAATCCTCCCCCCCACCCCTTTTTTAAGGAATTGATTCCAAAATTGTTCAAGTTTCAGATGAAGATCTACTCTACCCATCTTTTATTTGTTTTTATTTGGGAGGTGGCTCTTGGAATATTTTCTCACATCCTAGAAGCCTAGCAATGGCAATGTATTAAAAAGTCTCCGTGCCACATACACACGCTAGCTGTTGTGTGGGCGGTGGGCTCTATTTCAGAATTGGCTGTACTCCTAGAAGAAGAATCTCCCTGAAATTTGTTCTTTCCAAATTTAACAATTGCAATAAGTCTTGAGAGGCAGAACCTAAGCCGTAAGTGGCCGGGCGAATCAGGAAATCGGAATTAGGTAAGCAAGCCAAGATTGGGAATTGTTGTACCTTTTTAAATGTAAAATGTTTCCTTTTGTTTTAGGGCTGCTCATATTTTCTACTTTAAGTCAACTTAATTTCTGCTTTGTATATGTATATTATACATGTAATTATATGTTCGTGATTATATTGTAACTGCATTTACCTAAAAGCAATAGTTCTTTATCTAAAAGCAGCTGATATCTCTTTACAACGAACAGCAGAGGTTATAGTAGGCTAGGTACCTGGGTATCTTAATTTTGGAGGGGTCACAGAAAAGGGTCATCTGCTAATGCCTGCTGCACTAACCCCCAAAATCTTCCCTTCATCTCGGTGTGTCAGCCCAGATGCCAAGATGGGATGACATGTTTAGGAATGTCATCAGGGAAAACGTCTGTGGGAGGGAAACTAGGAAGGGAGTCAGAGAAGCTGGGATTTATGAAGGGAGGGCAGACCAGGGAGGTGGAAGCGCCCTAGGCGATGCCTCCCTGGGGCCGGCATGACAAAGCCTCCCGGAAGCGGTCCAGCAAGCCAGCCATCTGAGGTGTCCCTTCTCTTTGGTCTGCAGGTTTCTTCCTCTGAGCTCAGGTTCTCAGCGCACTCAGGCATTGGCTGGACGCAGCTGGCGGGGGCTTGGTATCCGGATGGCAGCTTGGTTAACCGAGGGCTGTGAGGTGCTGTCTCCTGGCCACCACACCTGAATAGGACGATGAGCAGGGAACAAGTAGCAAAACTATCTCGTGCTGAGCATTGACGCAATCTGGTTAAGACGGGGGTGCATCTGTGTACCCCAGTTTCTAGCTCTGTTTATCCTTATTTTAAGTAGGGGCTTTAATTCTCAAGCCTCACATTTTTCATTTGCTTGAGTGGTGTGTTATTCTAATGAGGTGGTAGCTTAGCTATAGAACCTAACAGAATGTTCCATGCTTGAGGAGCTTTTTGTGATTCCTTAAGTCCTTGAACCCATTCATTTATTTCACAATCATGTATCAAGCGCCTCCTGTGTGTGCAGGCAAATGCAACACTGCAAAACCTGTATCATGTACTTTTCGTGATGGCTATGATTTCGCTCCTGGTGAATGTTTGGCAGGGACCTCAAAGAGGAATCCCTCTAAAAGTAAGCTTGAAAGATTATAACATATATTTCTAAGAATAAAAAAAATTTTTTTTCTCACACATTTTAAGATTTGATATTTTTTTCCTCACTGAAAAATCTTGGCAGAGGTGGGAGCAGGCTGACCACTCTGAGCGTTGTCAGCCTCGCGAGTCCTTCTCTGACAGGAGCCAGTTCCTCCGGATTCGGGTTTTCTTTGCTGACAGGTTTGCTGTGACTTGCAATAACATTTATATTCTTCTTGTCAAGTCCTGTGCGCCTGATTGAAATCCTGGTCACATTTTGATTAATTTTAGCCCTTATTTATTCTATGTACTCTCTCGATGGAATTAATTATTTCTGGGGCCCCAAATGCCAGGCCTGGCAGCAGGATTGATGGGCACAGCCTGGAGCCATGGAGGAGGAGAACATTGCTTTCCTGTGGGCCATTCCTCCAGGGGTGTATTTGTCCACAAAGATGGAAATTTCTTCACCAGATTTATATACAAGCAATCTTTAGTAGTGTAGAAAGTAGGGGGTGCCATAAATCTTGGGGGAACTTTGCGTGTACTTCTACCCAGGGCCTTTACTATCCTCACACCTTCCTCTACTGCTCCCAGGGGGCAATCAGACTTCCGCCCTCAGATCCCAAGTTAGTAGAGCAGGGGGCGCAGTTACCGCTGTTAGAACCTGGTGAGCAAGGGACCAAAAACTCAGATTCCATTTACTACCAAGAGAGGCTTGTTTTGTTTTGTTTTTTTTAGGTGCAGATATCAAGGTCACACACTCTGAACACGGCAGAACTACGACCTCGTCACTGCGGAATCCGGGTAACACTACCACATACTGGACATTCATCAGAAGTGCAGATGAAGTCAAGGAACTGAGGAAGACTTGCTTCTCAGAGCCTGCCCTAAATTAGCCATTCTGACTTTACTCCTCGACAAACCACTCATCATCGTGAAGTCGACGGGTATAGTCACCTCTCCTTGGATCACAGTGTGGTCAAATCGATTACTTTAAAGGCATTTCTTCGCCCCCCTCCCCCAGCGCAGATGCTTTAGCGTCCTAGATATCCATTTATAACACATGCGAGAGTCCTCCCTCATAAATGAAGTCTCAACTGGTCCGACTTCCCTTTTCATTAGCAGCAGGAACCCCTAGGTCAGACTCATTCACCGTTAACCATGACCGTGCTTCGCACAGGAACTCCGTCTTAGCCGCAGGCTCGCTGTCTGTGATTTCAGTGACCCGCGCTCGGCTGCAGTCCAAAAATATTAAATGGAAAGTTCCAGAAATAAACAATTCAGAAGTGCACACTGTTTGGAGTGGCGTGATGAGATCTCGTGCAGTCCCGCCACGATCCTCCTGGGACGTGAATCATCCCTGGGTCCAGCGTCTCCGCCTCCCTTCATCTCATCCGCGGGCACTGTGTCACCTCACATCGTCACAGGAAGGGGAAGAGGAGGGAGTGCAGCACAATCAGACATTTTGAGAGAGAGCAAGAGCAAGAGCGAGAGGGAGAGAGAGAGAGAAATAGAGACTGTAAGTTTTATTACAGTATATTGTTATAGTTGTTCTATTTTACCATTAGTTATTAGTTACTCTCTTACTGTATCTAATTTATAAATTAAACTTTATCATAGGTATGTGCCTATAGAAAGAAATGTAGTATATCTAGGGTTCTGTACTATCTCAGGCATCCTCTGGGAGTCTTGGAATGTGTCCCCTGTGGATAAAGGGGAATAGTCATATTACATTATGGGGATGATATACAGTAATTGATAGTTTTATTCAACATTTGGCCTTGGCTCAAAGGACAAGAGTTGACTGAGGCTCATCTATATAGGCTTGGTTACGGATGCCTGCCTCCAAACACTTACGGACGGATTTGTGACCACTAAGAACAGCTCTGACAAATCCAATAACACTTGCAGGATTAGGCAAAGGAGGACAGTCACAGGAGAGGGGCCAGCAGCAAGGCAGCAGGTCAGAGACAGAGGAGAAAAACTGGTCAAGAGACATCCCCAGAAGGAAAGGGGATATCTGAGCAAATTTCCAGAAATGCTATATCTAAAAGTTAAGTCGTTCCCTGTTCTATGCTGTGAGGTTTTTTTTTTTTTTTTTGACCACCCCCAGCTCTCTAGCTGAGACCTCCAACCTGAGGAAAATTCTAGCCAGTACAGCCTTGTGTCGGAGGATGGTGAAAATTAAGGCACAGGCAATAAGGGACTTGTGGTCTTCTCTGCATCACCTGCCAGCACCTGAAAACGTCCCGGCAAGCCAGTGCAGTCCTGGGGCAGAAGGATGTCACAGGAAGTGACCCATGTTCTCCTGAGGCAGGACCGGAAGACGTTAAGTCTGGAAGAGACCATTCGAGTCAGTCCAGCGCCTCCTTTGTACACAAAGTCCTAGAGGGAGGGGCCTTCAGTTAGACCTGAGCTAAGTCGGTGTTGATCTCAGGCTCTGAGAGATGCTGCCGGTGTCTCCTCTGTGCCTGCAGCTCCCAGCGTGCTGGCTGCTTGGGGCCACTCTCCAGTCCCCACTCTTCTGGAGAGATGGGGTCAGTGCGGTCAGGCTTCTCCATCTGTGATCCAGCCTCTTTCTCTTCAGTATTTCCCTGCCTCTCCCACTCACAGCTCTGGGTCTGATGGAAACTACTCACTGATGTCTGCTATTTCCAGGCAAAAGACAACGAAAATTGTTAGGTGGTTGTTAAGGTATTCAATTTCACAAGTATAACTCAAAACGATGGTATCGCATGGAACTTAAAGGAAACTGGATGCGATCGCAGTCATGACCGACTGATACGAGGTCATTGTCATCTTGCTGTGTCATGACTCCGGGACCTAAATTCTACAGGGTTGTCTCTTCAGAGGGGAGTGACATAAAAGGAGCTGGTGGCCACCGAAAATACGAGACAAGCAGCCGATTCTCGTCACTGGCTTCTTTTCTAGGGGAAATGAAAACTGGGAAGGAAACCACCAGGAGCCTGAACGCAGACCAAGCCTGTGGTCCCAGGCCTGGCTGTGATCCAGGCTCGCTGCTGGGAATAGGACCCTGGATTTAGAATGTCGCATTGGTGCAGGAGGGCACCTGCACCTAACGTATATAAACATACTTCAGCTTATTGAACACGCCTGTGCGGCTGAATGCCACTATTGCACTAGGATATATGTGGAGCCATGCGGTCCCTTGGGGAGCAGAAGGGGAGCACAAGAAGGGGAGCCGAAGCAGAAGCGTGCTCTCCTCCATAGAACTGCACCCCCTGCAATACAGTTGGTGCCTTCAGCTTCATGCTCACGTCGGCCCCTTGTGCATTCTTCCAACTGGGCATCTCACCACCGAAACCTTCCCTTCTCCATCAGCTCAGCGATGACAGTGTCCATCTGGGGAGTGGAAACACTAAACGTCCCCTCGACTTTGCCCAGAGTTGCCCATCTTTATCTTCCTTTGGCACGAATCAGCAGCGGCTTTGCTGGGAGGTGTTTTTGTCCTGTACCCTTGAGTGGAGCATAGCCCAGGTAACAGAGCACCTGCTGCAAGTGATTTTTTTTAAGCCAGCTTCATTACAAAACACCTGTGTTATTGGGGACTTGAGTCACTCTCACGTTTTAGCTCCTTCGTTGTTTCATAGTTATTCCTACTTTTAAAAATTGTGCTTGATGAATCCCCCACTTTAGAGTCATGGGAAGAATTCAGGCTTTGGAAACCAGTCTGAGTTCAAAAGCCGCTGCCTCTAACATCAAGGTGCCTTTGGAAAAGTGGCTGGCCAGTTCCTTCAGGGGTAAAAATCTTTTCAGGTGGTTGTACAAGTTTGGGGCGATCACAGGTATGAGCTTCAGGTACATAATCAGCTCTTTATGAGTGCTCATTTCCCTCGCCTTCTTCATCACTATCCTGAGCCTCACATTGCAGGAACAATTTTTGACCTTGCAAAGCTTAGACCAGGCTCACTGTCTGCTCTTAGTGGGACGCAGCTATACCCGTTCATTTTGTATCGTCTATGGCTGCTTTCACGCTGCAAGTGGAGTTGAATAGTCATAGCCCAGGTTGTATGTGGCTCACAAAGCCGAAAATATTTACTATCTGGCCCTTTTCAGAAAACACCTGCATACCCCTGGCTTAGAGCTCTGCGAAGGCCAACAGAAACCTGGTTTCCCAAGTTCTTAATAACATAGTTCTCCTACCTACTTACACTTTCCTCAACTCAGCCCTGATAAAAAAGTATACCTACTCACATTCATACATTGATCAGTTTTGCTTCTTTCCTTCTTCCTTACTCAGGAAGACTAGAATTATTTTCAGACAGATGTTTGTAAAGCTACTTCTTATAAATGAAAATTGTTGAAAGATATTTATAACAGAGGTAGCATTCAGAATGTATTTTCTTCTCAGAGATGCGAGTTTTAACAAGGACTTGTAGAAACTTTAATGGAGTTAAATTTTGGGATGGGTATGGCTGCAGATGAAGAAGGTTTTCTGAGGATGGGAGACTATATATTTTTTGTGAATATTTTTCCCACCAATGTTGAGATTTCATCTCACGATAAGTTACCTTTCTACAGTTTACATGAAGAACTGAATCGGAATACAAACGGGGTCTTGGGAACTGCTCCTAATCTTTCTTTGCCTCTGTATCAGTTTCAGTCCTGAGGTGACCCCCATATCTGCCATCATAACCCACTAAGAGGAATTCTGCTGAGGTCTCATTGTGCTGTATCTTAATCTAGATGCGTTGTAAACATTATACCATTTCATCCTTTCAACACTTGGGGATGTATTTGTTTTACATTTAGTATATTTCCATTTATTTATAAATGTATATGTATGCTGTTTTAGTCATTTGTTTGCTTATGTTATAGATGAGGAAACAAAAGTTTCTCAAAGGTCATATAGCTAGCTGGAGGATGACAGAGCCAAAATTCAAAGCAGGAATGGGTGACTCCCTAGTTGATGTTCATCCTATGACATACAAAACCTGAAGTCTTCTAGCGTGGGCAGGGCTACTTGAAACAATGCTGTGGGAAGGACAGTGGCCACACCACATCATATCATTTTTCTACGTAGGCTGTGCTATTGTTCATTTTTGATAAGGTATCTTACTTACTTTTCTTTTAATTTCAAACTTTGTCCTTTTAAAAAATTTATTTATTTTTAATTTTTTAAAAGGTACAGTGTGATGATTTAATATATGTATACATTGTGAAATGATTACCACCGTCAAGTTTATTAACATATGCACCAACTCACATAACACCATTTTGTGTGTGTGGTAAGAATACATAAGATCTATTCTCAACAACTTTAAGGATATGATATGGTATTATAATTATAATCACCATGCTATACATCAGATCTCTGGAACTTATTCATTTTATAACTAGAAATATGTGCCCTTTGACCAATATCTCTCTCCATTTCTCCCATTGCTCCGCTCCCCACTTTTTAAAAATTCCACACATTAGTGAGAACATACAGTATTTGTCTTTCTGCGTCTAGCTTAGTTCATTTAGCATGATGTCCTCTGGCTTCATCTATATTGTCACAAATAGCAGGATTTCTTCCTTTGATATGACTGAGTAATATTCCATTGTATATATTTTTTCTTTCGTATATATCCATTCTTTATCACATTTTCTTCATCCATTCATCTATCAGTGGACATTCAGGTTGTGCACAGCAAAGGAAACAGTGAAATGAAAAGGCAATATATGGAAAAAGAGGAAATATTTGCAAACCATATATCTGATAAGGGAAGAGTTAATATACAAAAAGGAAAAGGAGCTCATACAACTCAATGGCAAAAAAAAATTAAAACGATTAAAAAAAATGGCAAAAGACCTGTATAGACATTTTTCTAAAGAAACCTACAAATGGTCAACGAAAAAAGTACTCAACACTAATAATTATCAGGGAAATACAAGTAAAATCACCATGAGACATCACCTCACACCTCTTAAGATGACTATTATCAAAAACAACGATGTGGAGAAAGAACCCTTGTGAACTCTTGGTGGGAATGTAATGGGTTCAGCCACTATGAAAAACAATATGGGGGTACTCACAAATTAGAAATATGTGTCCCAAATGATCTAACAATCCCCCTTCTAGGTATATATCCAAATGAAATGAAATCAGGATCTCTAAGAGACATGTGGATGCTCATGTTTATAGCCAAGATGAGTAAGGTGTCTAAGAAAGCACCTAGTCCAATGTCCCACAAACCAAAGGGATCTAAGATGTGGAACCCATGACCTCATAAGTCAATCTACTCTGCTTTGGGCAAGTCTTGTCATTCATTATCATCTTTGTAGCAAGCTCTATTTGTAGAGTTTAGTCTCTTAAATCTGTACTACCTTCTTGTGAGGAAAGTAGGGCAGGAATTACTTTTTCAATCTAATAAGTGTTGATTGCAGAAACCATGGGCTATTGACTTCAAAACCAGCACCCTGGGCCCCATACCATTCTCTCCCTCATTCTGTACTAATTCCCTGCCTTTTCTCCTGCTACTTCGGATGAATCGTATTTCTGTCTAAAGCTAACTCTTCTATTTGGGCACTAGATCCCCTTTTCTCTCACCCACTCAAGGACATCATTCCAGCTAATCTCCCCTTTCTCTTCTGCATTATTGATTTCCCCCCTCTACCAGAGCATTGCAGTCAGCATACAAATATGCTGCTCTGTTTGTAAATTTGAAAAAAAAATCCCTCATTAGTCTCCCCATCATGCTTTGGCTACTTTCTCATTTCCTGGCTCTATTTTTCAACAAAACTTCAGCAATTATTGATACTCATTAGTTCTAATTCTTATTACCTCTTGTTCCTTTCATACTTTTCTAAAATATTTTTAAAATTTCAAGTACAATGTATTTATAGGCAAATGTTTTGTCAAATGTCTTTACCTATATAGCCCAATCAAGACTTAAAACATTTCCATCACTCTTCAAAATTCTCTTGTGTGACTTTCAGTTAGTCTTTTCTCCTCCGTAGGCTACTATGATTTTGATTTCATCATCATAGATTTGTTCCACTATTATTAAATTTAATGTGTAAGAAATTACACAGTATAAACTCTTCGGTGTCTGGCTTCTTTGCCCAATGCAGTGTGTTTGATATTCATTCATTTTTTTGTATGCACCAGTAGTATGTAACTTTTTATTGCTGAGTATTCTTCCACAATTTTAAAAATCTATTCTGTTATTAATAGATATTTTAATTTTTAAATTTAATTTACAATTGTGAATAAACCTGTGAACATTTATGTACAAATCTTTTTGTGGATATATGTTTTCATTTCTCTTGACTAGATATAAGAGTGGAGTTGCCTAATTATAAATAGGTACATGTTTAACTGTCAGAAACTGTCAAACATTATTCAAAGTGGTTGTAACATTTTACATGCATACATTCCCAGTTAATCTACATTTAAAAAAATAAATAAAATTTGGTATTGTGTGGGCATACAATGATAATTTATTTGTTGTTTTAATCTGCATTTCCCTAATACCTAATGATACTGAACATCTTTTCATGTGTTTATGTATGTCTTCTTTTGTGAAATATTTTAAATCTTTTTCTAATTAAAAAGAATTAAATTGTTTTATTAGTGAATTATAAGATGTTTCGGTTTTCCAGTGCTGCATAAAAAGAATTACCATTGATTACTTAAGGGCTTAAACAACATGCATTTACTATCTTACAGTTTCTGGGATCAGGTAGCTGGGCATGGTTTAACTGGGTTTTCTGCCTAGGACAAGTCTGCAGTCAAGGTGATGGCAGGTGCTGGTTTCTCATCTGGAGGTTGGTGTCCTCTTCTAAGTGCATTTGGGCTGTTGGCAGTTAAATTCTTTGTGGTTGTAGGACTAAAGTCTCCAGCTTTTAGAGGTCACCTCTATCTACAGGTAATTCACAGCGTGATAGCTTGCTTTTTAAGGAACAGCAAGTGAGGGCTTCTTGTTTAGCGAGCTTATGCCTCTGAACTGTGAACTTTACAAGTGTTTGTCAGTTTCTTTGTCCCCTGTAGGTGGGACAGGCGGTTAGAATGTGCTAGAGTCAAGTATTTCTTTTCCAAGGTCCAATAAAACCCCAGCAGGTTAGGCCTAGCTAAATAGTTTCCCCTGAGGGCAACAGAGTGCTCTAGCCTAGGGTCCCCAACCCCCAGGCTGCAGAAATAGGAACTGGCTGCACAGCAGGAGGCGAGCAGCAGGTGAGCGAGCAAAGCTTCATCTGTATTTGCAGCTGCTCCCCAGCGCTAGCATCACCGCCTCAGCTCCACATCAGATCATGAGGCATTTGATTCTCATGGGTGCCAAAAAGGTGTGGACCCCTGCTCTAGCATATTTCCAAATGTTTTTTACTCCTCTTACCAGAAGCAAGAGGAAATTTTTTAAATGATATTTACTGTGGAAACCTTGTCAAGTTCATAGAGATAAATATGACAAATTAATGTGGGGTTCCCCTCTGACTGGGTCCCCCTGTAGTTTTTAACTCTCAGACTTGTTCATGCTGAGCCTCCAGCAATTCATCGATTACGTTTCATGTTTTCCCACCCAGGCACTTTTTCCTGCAGCATTTTCTTTTTGAGTCTCTGCTCTAGTGTGTTTTTTGCCTGTCTGCCTCTCCAGTCATGAATGCAGCAGTTTGCCCTGCATCTTTCCTCTCTTGGACCTGCCCTGGATCCAAGAACAGTTGAATTTTTAGTTTGTTTACCTTAATACTTGTTGCGGTGACTTTCATTCTCCTTCCATGTGGAATTGGAATCTTCTTCAAGTTTCGGTTAAATCTTATTTTATTAGATAGGCCTTTCCTGATCATTCTATGTAAATACTAATGCCTCCTGCAATCCCCACTCACTCTATCTCTCCTACTTACTGTTGTATTGTTCTCCATAGCTGTAATTACTTTGTGTCATGTGATATACCGCTGTCTCCAGTATCTGCAGGCGTTGGTTCCAGATGCCCAGTGGATACCCAAATCCAAGGATGCTGAGTCCTGTATGTACAATGGTGTGGAAGAATGTATACAGTTTGCTCTCTGCATCCACAGATTTACAAGCGTGGATCAAACACACTGTTTTGATTCATGGTTGGTTGAATCACGATGTGAAACTTGGAGATATGGAGGAATAACTGAATATTTCTTGAAAAAAATCCACGTATAAATGGATCCATACAGTTCAAACCTATGTTGTTCAAGGGCCATCTATTTACTTAATCATTGGTATATTGCCTTTCTTTTTCTTCTGGAACATAGGCTAAATTATGGCAGGAGTGTCTTTTCTATTTGTTACTGCATCATCAGTATCAAGAACAATGCCCAATATATTGTAGGGGCTCAATAAAATTTGACTTAATGGATGAATGAATGACTTGGAGTCCCACTTAGTTCTTTTCATTATTGCTATTGCGGGGTGAGGGAGAAAGAAATTTTCCTTTACCTTTTTAGGTTTTCCCAGCTGGTCTAATAGTCAAAATGACATGAGACAGATTATCAAGAGAAAATAACCAAGTATATGGAAACTCCACATACATGAAAGGTTCAGAGATAGAAAGGTAAGAAGAGATATGTGTGGCATTCTAAGCTCAGGAATGAAGTAAGGTGCATGGGCTTCAGAGGGGAGGAAGGTCATTCATTGCAAGACGATAAGTAAAGCAACGTTCTGTAATTAGAAGTTAGCTCTGCCCCGTAGACAGGTCATAGACATTTATCACTGGTAAGAACTCTTGTTATGGTCAAGGACTTAATTTAGGTTCTTCTAGATAGTTAAAGGAGAGGCAGAAGTATTTTCTGAAACTGCAGGGGTCAAAATAATCCACATGCCCAAGTGGCACATCTTGGGGAGGCCTGTTCAGAACCCCTTTACATTCTGACTCAGTTTCTCACTTATTCCCTCTAAGTACTATAAAACTTTGAGATGTAATGGCATCATTTGAGGCAAACATTTCAGTTGTTCTCACCGACTTTGCTTTCCGAGAAGCTAGTGATTAGAAACTGAGGCTGAGGCATGACCCACACCAAACCAGGCGGGGAATGCCCCTTTGCCCCCGCCCCTAACCTCTACCTTTGGTGTTTCTCTAATCTAGCCTTTTACATTAGATCTCTGCTTCCTTGGCACTTTCCAATCCTTCACTTCTCTTTCTTGAACCGTAGAGGTCCCAGGAGTAGCACAAAATGTTTTTAGCAGATGTTATATCATCAGTAGAATAATGGCCACACTCTATTCTGGTATATGTGCAAGTTCTATTGTAAAAATGAACCATAGGAGCAATTTGTTGCTGGGGATGTGTATCAGAAATTAAAAGAGAATTAAACTATGCCTTTGTTCTACAAAGTACTATGAAGATAAAAATAAACATAACTAATCTTATGAAAACGTGTACAATAAAAAATCCTGATACACAGACACTGCTATTAGGACTCACTCATTCCAGACAAAAGCAGCAATACCACTAACCTGGCAGTCAGGTGACATGGTCCTATCCTTCTATCTCTGATAGATGTCACTAATCAGCTATGTGACCACTCTCTCAGTTGCTCAGGCTAAAATCCTTGAATTCATTTTAACTCTTCTCTTTCTCTAATAACTTATATACATACAATCTGTTAGCAAACCTGTGTATCTACCTTCAAACTATACCCAGGATTGAAACCTTGACTTCATTGATAACACCTGTTTCAAGCCACCATTTTTTTTTTGCTGGGCTTCTGTTTTCTCTTCTGCAAGCTTAGATATCTTATGAGGTCACCTCCAACTCTAGTATTGTATGAGTCTATGGACTTTGTGACTCTGAAGTTCCAGAAGCTTTGCTACATTATCCCAAACAACAGAAGGTATGTCATGTCTTGCTACCAAAGAAGAAACAGGCATGTGGGCAACTTCCATCCTAACAAGCAGGCGAAGTATTTCCACTCATAATATATCCTGAGAATTCAGATCCAGGAACCAGAATGTGTGGAAATTGTCAAGGCCCGCTGGCTGGTGGCCGCCTGAGCTGTTTTTACTCACAACACTTCTGACACTGAGTGAGTGGAGTTTTTCACACCAACAATCAGTTCTCCAACTCTCTACACTAGGTGTCCTACAATTTAATTCAATTTGACACTAACTAACCGATCTGGCGTTAGCATCAGACTCCACGGGTTTAAAGGCTCAGTCTCACGAGGCTGCACTCACTTCAGGCCACCCACGCTTCCCTCCAATTTGGGTACCAAGTCAGGGGTCCCCACAACCCTGCTATTTCAGGTTCAATAATTTGCTGTAATGGCTCACAGAACTCAGGAATCACATTACTTACGATTAGTGGTTGATAAAGGATACAACTCGCAACAGCCAAATGGAAGAGAAGCATAAGGCAAAGTATGGTGGGGGCTGGAGGAAAGGCCCGGCCTCCACCAGCACAAAGATGCACTCACGAACCTGGAAGCTCTCAGGACGCCATTGTTTAGGGCTTTCAACGAAGGCTCCATTAATGATTGATTAATGACTGATTGCGTCATTGGCCATTACTGATCAATCTCAGCCTTTCTCCCCTCCCTGGAGGTCAGGGCATGAGGCTGAAGTTCCAGCCCTCTAATCACGGCTGACTCCTTCTTGCGATCAGCCCCTATCCTGAAGCTATCTAGGTGCCCACAGCCACCAGCCATCTCCTTAAACACACCAGACACTTATTACTGCAGAGATTCCAAGGGTTCTAGGGGCTATGTGCCAGGAATTAGAGACAAAACCCAAACATTTATTTTTTTATATATATCAATCGCTGAACCCACAGATTCTCTTTCCCTGATATAGAGATTTCCTGGCTAAGCTATTCAATTCAATCTATTCTTTCAGACTTCATTGTCTCTTTGTAAAAATAAATAAATAATAATTACATTTGGAGCCATCTTTTTCTAAAAAGCATGATTTTGGTAATGCAATATGAAGCCAAAAATTGTTGTAAAGGTAAGCTTCCCATAATTATAGGCAGAAACAAAATTTCCCCCAATACTAGGTCCATCTTACGCCTTCAGAAGGACTGCAAGTGATCTAAGATTATATCTTTATTTCAGAGTTAATAACTTTATTAGCTGAATTTATTTTGATTGGATGTCAGTCAGGATAAGTTAATTTATGCTACACAGGCAAGCTAACTTCAAATGATAGTGGCTTATGAGAACAAAGATTTACTTTTTCTTCATGTTATACATTCCTCCCATGTCAGTCAAGATCTCCCTCCTTGTCTTCTCATGTTACAACACAGACTGACAGAAAAGCAACCCTTTCAGTGTTTCAAGTCTTCATGGTGTAGAGAAAAAAGATCTGAATAGACGTTTCTCCAAAGAAGACATACAGAAGTCCAACAGGCACTTGAAAAGATGCTCAACATCACTGATCATCAGGGAAACGCAAATCAAAACCATCATGAGCTATTGCCTCATGCCTGTTAGAATGGCTATTATCAAAAAGGCATCAGATAAAGAGTGTTGACAAGGGTGTGGAGAAAAGAGAACCTTCCTGCACTGTTGGTGGGAATATCAGTTGGTGCAGCTACTACGGGAACCAGTATGGAGGTTCAACGAAAAATTAAAAATAGAAATATATGATCCAGCAATTCCTCTTCTGAGTATTTATCCAGAGGAAATGGAAATAGAGTATCATGTTCACTGCGGCATTATTCCCATTAACCCTAATTTGAAAAAAATATCTGTACCCCCGTGTTCACTATAGCGTTATTTACAACAGCCAAGACATGGAAACAACCTAAGTGTTCATTGTTGGATGAATGGATGAAGAAAATGTGATATATAAATAATTTGACCAAGGAAAGGAAGGAAATCCTGTCATTTGTGACAACATGGATGGACTTGAGTGCATTATGCTAAGTGAAATAAAGCAAATATATGTGAAATATATATATATATATATATATATATATATAAAATATGTTTTTCAGTTGACACGTTGACAGTTGATATACAATATTATATTAGTTTCAGTAGTACAACATAGTAATAAACATTTATATACCTTATGAAGCGATCACCTGATACATCTCATACCCATCTGACACCATATACAGTTATTACAATATTATTAACTTTATTATTTATACTTTACTTTGTTTCCCCATGATTATTGCATGACTACCAATTTGTACTTCTTAAGCCTGTCACCTTTTTTGCCCTGCCTCCCAACCCCTCCCATCTGGCAGTCATCAAAATGTTCTGTATCTACGAGTTTGTTTGTTTCGTTTGTTCATTTATTTTGTTTTTAGACTCACATATCAGTGAGATCATATGGTATTAGTTTTTCTCTGTCTGACTTGCTTCACTCAGCACAATACCCTCTAGGCCCATCCACATTGTTGCAGATGTCAAGATTTCATCTTTTTTAATGGCCAAGTAATATTTCATCGAGTATGTGTACGACCTTCTTTATCCATTCATCGATTGATGAACATCTAGGTTGCCTCCATATCTTGGCTACATAAATGCTGTGATTAACATATGGATGTGCATGTCTCTTTAAAGTGTTTTGGGTTTGTATGGGTAATTACTCAGAAGTAGGATTACTGGTCTTCTTTGCCTCTAATTTAGACTTTGTTTTAAAGTCTGTTTTGTCTGGTCTTTCCATTTTCATGAAATGTCTTTTTCCATCCCTTTATTTTGAGTCTGTGTGTATCTTTCAATGTAAAGGAGTCTCTTGTAGGCAGCTTATATAAGAATTTTGTTTTTCTTACCCATTCATTCACCCTATGCATTTGATTGAGCATTTAACCCACTAACATTGAAAGTACTTGATAGATATGTAGTTTGCTCCATTTTAATGTGACCAAGTAAACACAAAATAAACACACAGAAATATCACACTTAATGTGAAGCATTGGTAGCATCCCTACTGAGATCAGGGGACAAGCCAGAATGCCCACTGTCAGTAACTAGATTTAAACACTACATTGGGGTTTGAGTTATGAAGTGCACTTGAGGAAAAGAAAAACAAGGTCTAAAAATTGAAAATATGATTCTGAACAGAGCATCACAAATAATCTGCAAATAAATTAATAGAATAGATAAGAAAAATTGGCAAATTTATTGATACATAATCATGTACAAAAATGCATTACATTTCTATGTGCTGGTAATAAATACAAAATGAATAGAAAAGATACTATTTACAGCAGCATTAAAGGTATACGTAGCCATGGATAAGCCAATAAAAGGTATGCCTTGCATAAAGACAAAATTATAACACTTATTGAACATCGTCAATAAATTATTTATATAGGAAGACAATACTTTACAGATGACTCTCAAAAAAGTGTATAAATTCAATTCAATGTCACTCAATCAAAACACCAATGAGTATCTCGCTGTAGTTTTTTTGTCTTAGAATACGTCATCAGTGAGCATACAGTCAGAATAATCATTTAAAATTTATTTGCATTAGTAGTTTTCTTCTGAGTATTAAAAATTGATACCGTAAGGTTCATTTGTTTCTGTTGATATGAAATGTTAGTGTTTTTCAAAAATTTATTTCTTGTTAAATTATTTTTTATTTCTTGAATACATACGTATAACGTTGTTCAAAGGCAAAAAATATATTTAAAAAGGTGCATTAAAAGAAACCTTTGTTTCATCTGCAGCCCCTTCCTACCCACCTCCTGGATAACTAATTTCACTACTTCTGGTTTATCATTCTGTGTTTACTTGTTCCATATTATGCAGATACAAACTGAAAAGAAGCCAATGTCTAACACAGAGGACAGAGTAAAGAAATTGTGACATGCGGACGACGGATGTTGTAAGCAGTGCAGATGAAAAGGCTGCAGGGAGACCAGTGAGCATGCTGAACCTCACAGAGATAATGAAGAAGCAAGTAAGTTCACAAATCACTAAAACTAAATATCCTGCCTATATATGTGTGATGTATGTGCAAGTTAAAAAAAGTGTAGCCCCAATATTACATCTTGACTCAAAAAATGGATTTTGTTTTCTTACTAAAAATTAAGCATCAGTGGTTAGTGTTTTATAGCCTTTTCCACAATGATTACCTTTACAAATTATGTTTATTGACTATTAACTCCTGGTTCAGTGTGAAAGTTACATTTACCAATGTTAAATTGACAAGAAGGGAAATGAAAAGTTTATTTACGTCTCTTGTTGTCTCTGGGAAGAGAATGAGGCCTGGGTTCTCTCAGCTGTGGAATAAAGAAAGTAATCAGAATGGTGGATAAGGGTGCAAATTTTTCACCATGACATTTAAGACCTGGCTAATCTCATTAGTTTTACCAATATACCCAAGGAGGGGTGGAAAGATAAGAGAAGAAAATAATGTCTCCTCCTTTGGTCATTTCAATTTATAGGCTAAAAATTCATTTTAATGGAAATAAACCTAGAGATATTCCATATAAGGTACACAGTCCATCGTATTTATAGCACTGGGATGTTGTTTTCATTCTCAGTCCCTTTTATCTCGATGTGTCACATTCCAGAAACTTTCTTCCATGCAGGCCCTGGGTCAACCTGAGAACTTAAATGATTGGGTAATCAGGAAGAAGGACCCTGAACTCAGCACAATGTGACTTAAATAGTAATGCAATCATCTGGAGATCTGCTTGCCCTTTGGGAATCTGTTACTCATAGAATGAGTACCAAAGGAATTAGACACCAAAGGCCAGCCCATCATCTACTGATGATTAGTTCCTGGACATGCAACTCCCCAGTGTCCACTAACTGCCTTAGCATGGAGGTGGGGCCACCCTCACTCCCAAGGCCTTATGACCCCCCACTGAACTTCCCTGCAAACTTTATGGACTTGGCCACTGGATTTGTAGTAGCCACCCCCAAAAACTGAGAGGGCAAATGACCAGGTCAGGACCTCATAAGCCCATGGTAAGTATAGAATGAGAGGTACTGACCTCTTTTTAAAAAATTCCTGAGTTTTCATTCTCCTATGCCCTCCTCTACTCTTAAGTTTTCAAAGTAATTTTATATCAGTTAATGTTCTATTCTGACATTCGCAACAACCTTGTCTCGGTAGGTTTTCATGCACATGGAAGAGAAGGACCAGGGAGCCCCGAAGCCACAAGACCTGGTCTGGAGTCCCTGCAGCAACGAGAAAAGTTTAAGTATGTAGTTGTGCGTGGTTTTCAAAAAGAGACTCTTCCAACTTTATGGAAAGATCTGTACCCAACAACCAAAGTTTTCGGTCTAGTTACCCAAAGGCTACAAGTTTTCACGGCTGTCCCCTTCCTCTCAGCCCCCCGCCCTCCTCTCTCTGTACTGATAAGCTTGGCTAGAGCTGCTACAGATTTATCTTCTCACCTTGAAGTAAAGGTCCCTGGGCAGAAAGAAAATCAGATCAAACTACTGCTGAGTTCTCCTGGAGCCTTAAAACCAGCCAATTCTGGCATCGCATTTTAATCCATGGGTCGCTCTGCCCTTGGTTCCTCTGGAACGTGGCACATGTCGGATTGATCCACCGGTTCCTGCATCATTAGCTAGCTTCCCCCGAGCGGTTACTTGGTTCTCTGAACTGCATTTCACATCTGCAAAATAAAGAAGATAGCAGTCAATTGGGAGGATTCTCAAGAGTGTAAAATAAAATGATGGAGTGCGGACTTTGCTGTGATAGACCTTTGACAAATAGCTCTTTTAGTAGTTATTTGTCTCTCCCTAATTTTTGGCGTAACTATGCTATGGAAACAGACTTTATAAAGTAAGTAGAACAAGTTGACGGATAATGGAGGGTTAGAAGATGGCGAACGAGCTTGGTTTTGAAAGCCGGACTGAGTGTGTCTCAGGGTCTTCATCTACAACAGGCTTGGGAGTGAAGGGAGGGGATTGACAAATGTCCAAAGACTTCCTTTAAGGTCAACAAGGGTCAAAATGCTCTTCTCAATTTTTCCCTTCTGCTCCTAACCCAGATGACTCAGTGGCCTTCACGGGTGTCCGCAAGGATCTGACCAACTCCTCCATTTTTCCAGAGACTATTCAGGCAGGGGCCTGAGAAATGTCCATATGCTCAGAGAGGGAAAAGTCATGAGCAGTAGAGTCAAAATCTGAACGGCAAGGGCTCTTACACTCCTCCAGAGCTACTTGTATTAATAAAAGTGAAAGGTAAAATTCCATTATATTCTGACTTTTCATTTATTAGAATAATAAGTCAAGGAACAGAAACCAAAATACCCATCAATAGTTCAAGAACATTCTGGAATTGACAATGAATATAAGTTAAGTAATATGTATGTATGCAGATATAATACATGTGTGTGAAATGAATATGTGTGTTTTGTATGCCTCTGTCTATCCATTTAGGTATACATGTATGTATGTATATCTATAGAACCATATAGAGGTCACAAATTTTATAAATTCTATTCACACCGATATTGATTCAATTTTATATTTCCTTGTCCCTCAGAGCAAATTCTTTTATTAAAGACATCATAGCTATGCTTTAAGGAGCAAGAAAATAATTTAGAAGAATGTTAAAATTTATGTTTTCATTAATTATAAAGAATTATAATTTTATTGAAGAAAATGTGAAAATAGCTGAAGAAAAATGGATGACTTTGAACTTTACCTTAACATAGTGACCATTAGTACTTTGACGTCATTCTTCCTGGTCTCCTTCCTTAAGAATTTTCTCTTCAGTATTTTCTTTACATCTCTTGGTTAAAGTATGTTAAATCCATAAAATAACTCAATAATCTGACAGTATTAGCTATTATTTCTTTTCCCAGTAGATTTTAAATTCCATTATACAGGAACTATTTTTTTCCTCAATGTTTTATTTCTGATTTTTTTTCTGTCTTTCCCCCAAGGCCTACCATAGTTCCTCGTACCTAGCCAGTGTGCAATGAGTCTTACCGAATCACATTTTGATGAAAATCGTAGAAGACCTAAGAGGCCCTGGGAATAAAGATTTCTAGTGTCAAATTAAAGATGGGTTTTAAATTGATGACATAGCAGTAAAGCATCTCTGCTGCTCCCAGGACACCAGCCTGATTGAGAATATGCACTCAACACTGGGACTACTGTTTTTTCCCTGGAAAATATTCCATTTTATGGAGTCCATCCGCCACTTAAACAGATTCCTGTCATTCACATCAAGTTGGCCTACAGCAATGGGCTTATGCAAGAGGAACATGCAAAGTAGATTTTTATTAACAAATGTCCCTGCTCAGTCTCTGAAGGAAGTGGCAGAACTGCGTTTTGCATGATGAAGAGGATTAACTAAATGAACAACTGCAGTTAAAATCTGAGTTTGCTCTGATTGTTCTGGAGTGTTCTTTTAGAAAATAAAATTGGAAGGTCTTGATTTCACTGGAGCTTTTCCATTGTACCCTTATTCAATCTGCAAAGAGTTCCAAGTGTATATGAAGTGTGCATGCACATGTGTGAGAGGCAGACTGTCCCACTTACATCTAAAATGGTTTAACTTTAAAATATTATAATGATCATAATGCCAAAAAAAAATCATGAAATTTTGATAGAATCATGATATCTTGAGTTTGGTCATCTCATTGGTTCCTCCTCCCAGTATTGAAATCTGTATAGCAGTGGTCTCAGCCTGTGCTTAAATATTTTCAGTGTTGGGGAATTTATTTCTTCCCCCCCACCCCCACCCCTCCACAAAAAAAATCCACCTTTGATTGTCAAGATTTCTGAAGACTGTCTCCCTGTACTTCCTGTTTGGCAATCACCTATTATTGTCCACTTAAGTGGGACTGGTTTCTTACCCCTCCAGATCCACCTATACCCCCCGCCCCCAAGATGACCCAGGAGACTTTCGGATACTGAAAGTATCTGAGGGGGAGGTAGATAAACATCTAGAGATTGTCAGGAGTAGATAAAACAAAATTTTCATGGAAGGATGGCAGAGGTATTTTTAAATCTGGTAGAACTGTGAGGATAGAACAGAACTGGGTGGGTGACCCGGGGTTGTGTGTATGGGGCAATGTGGGGAGGGGAGCTGGTCAGAGGACAAGAAGGCAATAAATTCTAAGGGGAGGGGCCCTGGGAACCAGGTCAGGGGCACAGAACATGCACATGAAAAAGATTTTGCATTCAAATTTTGAATGCCCTGGATTTTCTACTGGATCGCCAACCCCATAGCTCCACTCATCTCTTCTTCTCTGGAGGGGACAGGGAAATAGAGGAAAACTTCTGAAAATAATGCTGACAACAGTTCCTCTTCATAATGAAGTGCTGAGGCCTTTACCTACATTATCTTGTTTCACCCTGCTAGGTGCCAGCCCTCTTGAGTTACCCATATTTTACAGGTGAGAAAACGGAGCCCGAGAGAGGTAAATACCACGTGCAAGTAAAACAAATCAGTGACGAAACCGAGATGTAAAGAAGATCATTTAACGCCAGAGCCCATGAGCCAGGCTTCACCGGCACCCTGTCTCTGTGTGGGAGCTCTACGGTGGCCGTGAACGAGCGTGGGTGGCGGCAGGCACGGACTGTGTATGTGCAGCGTCCTGTGCCCAGCCTGCCTGCCGATGCACGCGGCTAAGGCGGCCCTGCGAACATCTAGAACAGAGAACAAACTCAGCTAAATAAATAATCTGAGTCCATTAGGGGAATGGAAAGAGATAAACATTTATTGAGAATCATCTATATGCAAAGCAGAGTGCTAGGAGCTTAAGCTAATAATAAGCCATATAATAAATATAATAAACTAAATAATAAACGTTTATCTCTTCTTCTTTCCTCTCTTTTGAAAACCATAAATTCCCAGTCAGAGGATCTACAGCAGAAGAGTTTTATTGAATTCAATGCCCACATTGACATCAGTCTAATACTATGTGCTTAATATATTTATGGAATTAATAATAGATGAGGAAAGAGCTCCAAAAAAAAAAAAAAGGTAAAAATAAGATTCAATTAGTACTGTTTATGAGCGCCTAACAGGATTTTATGCTAGTGAGACTGGGGATATAAAATATGACACAGCCCCCACCCTTCACATACACATACCAGACAAGATATATGCACAAGATATATGCTAAGTATCACATATGAGTAGAAAAATGAGACAAAAAGTAGAGATAAGGATATGGCGGGGGGGGAGTCGGGTGTAGACAAGAGTCATTTCCCTATCCTTGCATTTCAAGGCTCAGCTTTGCAAAATAGAAAAAAAAAATCCTTTTGTTCTTGCCCATAAACCAAGTCCCAAACTACCCTACAATGACTAATGGTGACTGAGCAGGGACACGCTCTGGGAGCCATCTGCGAGCGCACGCTGCTCGCGCTGTTTCCAGCGGGATTTACAAGGAGGGGAGCGGCGCCTTGGGCTTCAGACAAAGCGCATGGTGACAAGCAGGCTTCTCCTCGCTGCGGGCTGCCTCTTGGTCAAAGCGGCCACATCTGCGGGGCCCCCTGCCGCCTCCTCATGGCCTGCCCTCCACCTTTTTAGCTTCTCCCTCTAAGCGCAATTTAACTCTTGGAAGCCAAATCTAATTGCCTTTCTTTTTCTTTTTTCAGATAATTCTTACAGCACTGGTGATTTTGATTTATCTATTTATTGCTGCAATTCCGTCCCAAGGTTCTGCTCTTTTGTCTCTATTATTTCTAAAAGCCTTCGGATTTTTGTGTAAGAAAGCTGAAAGATCAGAGTCCGGGGCATTGCTGAAGATCGATCCTGTCATATGCTAACAGAATAGAGATGGTGTCTCTGAGTCTCTGAGTCTATTTTCAAAGAAAATAGAAATAATTAAAAACCAAGGTGCAAACAGTATGGAGGGAGTGGGCAATGTAGTGGTGAAAAGTCTTCTTGAGAACCATGGCGACAGAAACAAACCCGTCAGGGGAAAGGTGACGCTGGTTGTAACAGGTACATTTCCTCCACCATTTTACTGATTCCCCTGCAAAGGGACAGGCAAGGTAAATACTATAACTACTTAATATCTCTATCAACAGAATAATATTCTGGGGAGTATTCTCTTATTCATTTTTACCAGGAGTAAATCTTTTCGCCAGATAAACAACATGATGATGTTCAGCACATGTATGCAAATCGTGAACTAATATTTTTTTATTGAAATAAAATAATTAGTTGCTCATATTTATAATGTATAATTCAATAAGATTTTTAAATTATAGTTGGTATGTAATAATATATTAGTTTCGTTTACAGCAGTGATTAGAGATATATAATTCACAAAGTGATTCCTCCCAATAAATCTTGTAGCCTCTACCCCTTACATATTTATTATAATATTATTGATTATATTCCTTATGCTATACTTTATATCTCTATGACTATTTTATAGCTATTTATTTGTACTTCTTAATCCCTTTGCCCTTTTTCACTGACCCCCCCAATCCTCCTCCATCTTGAAACCCTCAAAATATTTTCTGCATCTATGAGTTTGTTTTCGTTTTTGTTGTTGCTGTTATTTTATTCTTTAGATTTCACATGTACATGAAATCATTTGGCATTTGTTTTTCTCTCTCTGACTTACTTCACTCAGCGCAATATCCTCTAGGTTCATCAAGGCAATATCCTTTTCCATTCCCTTCCTTTTAGTCTCTGTGTGTCTTTTAATCTGAAGTGAGTCTCTCGTAGACAGCCTATGTAAGGGTCTTGTTTTCATAGACATTCAGCCATCCTCTCTATTAATTGGAGCACTTAATCCTTTTTTATTTGAAGTACTTCTTAATAGATACGTCGTTATTGCCATTCTTTATTCATATTTTTGATATACATTCTTTTCTTCTTAAAGAAGTCTGTCCAACATTTCCTGTAATGCTGGCTCAGTGGTGATGAACTCCTTTAGCTTTTTCTTGTCTGGGAAGCTTTTTATCTGTTCTTTGACTATAAATGATAGCTTTGGTAGATAAAGTAATCTTGGTTGTAGATCTCGGATTTTTATCACTTTGAATATTTTATGCCAAGCCCTTCTGTCCTGCAAAGATTTTTTTAAAGAAATCAGCTGCCAGTCTTACGGGTGTTCCTTCGTAGATAACTGTTTTTCTCTTACTGCTTTTAAGATTCTCTCTTTGTGTTTAACTTTTGGCATTTTAATTATAATGTATCTTGGTGTGGCCTCTTTGGGTTCATCTTTTTGGGGACTTTCTGAGCCTCCTGGGCTTGAGTGTCTATTTCCATCACTAGGTTAGGAAAGTTTTCCATCATTATTTCTTCAAATAGGTTCTCAACTTTTTGTTCTTCATCTTCTGGTTACATTTGATTTATCCTATAGGCTCCTTATATTATCTTCATTATTTTGGATTCTTTCTTCTCATTGCCATTCTGATTGGGTGTCCTCTACTACCCCATCCTCTATATCGGTGATTCGATCCTCTGCTTCATCCTCTGTAGTTCCCTCTAATATACTCCTCATCTCAGATAAGGTGTTCTTCATTTCTGACTGGTTCTCTTTTATAATTTTCATCTCCATTTTTATGTTTTCTATCTCTTTGTTATCGTTCTCTCTGAGTTCATCTACTCTTCCCTTAAGTTCATTGAACATCTTTATAACTGGTGTTTTGAACTCTGCCTCTGATAGATTGCTTAACTCCATTATTCCTGGATCTCTGTTCTGTTCTTTCATATGGGACCTTCTTCTTTGTCTCCCCATTTGGACTGCCTTTCTGTGCCTGTTTCTATGTACTAAGCAAAGCTCCTAAGTCTCCTGGTCTTATTGGCATGGCTTTGTGTAGTAGGTGTCCAGTGGCACAGTCCTGAGAGGGGTTCAGCTGCAGGCCAAGTTAAACCCCAGCCTGTACCCCTCTGGGGCCACCTGTTAAGATTCAGCAAGTAATCCCCAGATGACTGATACCCACCTGTGCTGATAGTTGCCTCAACAGGCCATGCTAGAAACCAAGGCCAGGTGTCACCAGTGTGGGGCTTAGAGCTGCTCAGCAAGGGGCACAGGGCACATCGAGGATACCACTGGATGTGGCTTGGTAGGGTCACAAGTTAGGATGGAAGAGTTTCAGGAGTCCTCTGAGCAGAGTAACCTCTGTTATCCAGTTCATGACATCTCAACTGTCTGGGCACCTATGTCAGCACACTGGGTGGGGAGGGCTCAACAGAAGAACAATGGATGCTTCCAGCACTTCTGCCCAGGAGAAAGTCTTGCCTCCAGTTCTTACCCTGAAGCCCAAGGACTCAGCAGCCCCCTCTATGTCCCTGGAGATCTCTGATCAGCCGACCCAGCACTGGAGCTCAGAGCAAGCGCATCCGTCCCTGTGAAAATCCAGTCGCCATTGTGGCCACCTTAAGAGAAGCTGCTTCTGCCAGCTGCAGCCTCCGCAGCCTCTGTTTCACTCAGCCGTGTGGGACCAGGCAGCTGCTCAACTCTGCCCCCTCCTACCACTGCATGGCGATTTCTTATTTCTCTCCTAGTCGTAGTGCCTCTGTTCATCCAGACTCTAGGCAACTCCGCTTGCTGTTTGCTCTGTGTTGCATCTCATTTCTGGTGTGGTTGCAAGAGAAGATGTACAAAGTTTCTATGCTCTACGCCATCCTGACCCCCCCCCCCCGTGAACTAATATTCTAATGAAATAGGACTGTCTCACTGTAATGAAGCAGGAAGATGAGCCACATTTATCTCTTCTTCCTTCTGTAAATAGTGGTGTCTGGTGAATGTTTAACAACCCGCTCTTGGGGGTGGGGGTGGGGGTTTGTAGTGTTTGCTATTTCCATAGTGTAAACATTCCCATCAATGCTGATTGCAAGTAACCAACTTGAAGTCACTGAACTGGATTTTGAAAGAGATGCACATACTGGCCCTCACAAGCCTGCAGGTGCTGGCTCCAGCCCAATACCACCTACACATCACATTAAGTGAAGAAGATTCTACAAGTAAAACTTAGTCCTAGAAAGTCTTCACGATTGAGTCCTGCTTTGGTGAGCTATTACATTTCAACTAAGATAAATGAGCTACTTACTATGATATCACTGCAGTGAGTATTGAATTCGTGCTAGATATTTCCTGTCCGAGCAGACTGTAACACTGACCGACTCTAAATATAAGTGCTACCCCTTAAAGCTGACTTCACACTGCCTGTGTTCACATGTTGTTCCTGCTTTCCTGGCACATCATAAAGTTAGATGCTTTGTGTAGCCTCTTGGTAAATCATGGTAATTTCTTAGGTGTCATTTGTATCCCCAGGGGCACTCTGGGAAGGAAGTAATATAATCTTGTAAGGAATCCCTTTTGAAGTAGTTTCACCAGAGGATTTTTGCTGAGTCTTAAAATAATTTGATACCCCTTTCCCTGGATAGTCTGCCCATGGAGTTCAAATTGCTTCCCCAGAAGGCCTTGCCAAAAGGGGTGAGAAGACGGGCAGAGGCAAAAAATAGAAATGATTTATAAATTAAGGGAAAGAAAATCTTTGAAAATTATTCTAAGTTCTAACCTTTGGGACTTGAAGGGAACAACGGAAGTCTCGAGGTTTAAAATCTACAGATTCCCAGATTAGTTCTAATAATAATAATAATAATAATAATAATATATATATATATATATATGAGAGAGAGAGAGAGAGAGAGAGAGAGAGAGAGAGAGATGGAGGAAGAGGAAGGGAAAGGAAAGAAAGTGAGGAAGGAAGAGAGAAGAGATGGAGGGGAAGGAAGGGAAAAAAGACTGAGTGTCATCAAGTGATAAGCTCACACCAGGCATATGGTCTCTGCACCAGGCATATGGTCTCTGCCGCCTTCTGCTTTCGCCCTTAGGCAGCCCCTTGATCCCCTGAGCTAGTTCCAGGAAGTAGAAACAGAAAATACCCCTCCCTTTGGTCAACATAACATAGTGTAAAACATCACGTGATATATCGATGGTGCAATTCCACGTGCTCCTGCTGCGGGTCCCACCTTGTTAGGGAACAGGATCTACAACAGCACCTCATGCAACTATGTAAAATAGAAGCATTGTATATGCTCTCCGGGGTCCCACCCACCGGCTGTGAACTTCCGCTTCCCTCCCTGTGCGGCATAGCTGGTAGCTCGCGATGAGCGTTTTCCCATTTCTTAGGTCGTTAGAGTGCAGGAGGTACAGTGTGGAGCATGAAGAGAGCTAGCGCTCTGCCCAGTGCCCTCCATCTTCTGAGACAGAGGAGGTGACACCGGCAGAGGAAGGAGGAGCGTGGCCAGGAGCCAGAGCAGCCAAGCAGCGGCAGCACTTTGTAAGGTTCTCAATGTCTTTGTAAGAAAGTGATATAAGTATTGTCCTTGATTCTTAATCGCATTTCGAGGCAGGAAAAGTCATAATCTTATATCTCCCTGCACCACTGCTATAAGCAGAGGAATAGAATGGCCACTTTAACCATCAGTTATGGGGCGCTTTCTTGATTTAGATCATTTTATTGCATCCCATGGGAAGAATAAAAATCCTTCCCAACGAAGAGCACAAAAGGCAATGTTCACTCTTCTTTTTCTTCCTGGACAGTTTATACTTTAAAGAAATGGAATAGGAAGTAGATCGCTCTCTTTAAGATAGAGCCAGAGGAGAGAATTCTCAGACGTTTTTGGAAATGCTTCCCTGTGCTTAAAGCACCATGAGATTCTAGGGAGTAGCTAGCTGCTCAATAAACATTTCTTTCTAAATAAATGAAAAAGATGAATACTCGATAAAGTATTCCGCTTTATCTCTCTGGAATCGACCTTTTCATCATCACACAGAGAGATTACTTCTGTTGTTCTTTATGTAGGAAGAACAGGCAGGAGATGAGATCTGCTTTTCTGTGGCTTCTAGATGGCAGTTATTGGATGTTGTCACTATGTGTGACTATCATTGTTCTTTGGGCTCATTTTCTGAGAACTAGGGGTATTTTGTAAGTGCAAATCACTTCACTGCATGCACTACAATGTATGTTAGCCTGGGATGGTTGTGCATACCTTCTCTTTACCTTGCCATTTGTTCTTTCCTGCTGGCCAGAGAAATGACTACATCAATAAAAATATCTGTGCATTTGTAAGCAAGCCTGATGGAACAAGAGGAAGCTCTGGTCAAGGGATTAAACACTTTTTGCTGATGAATGAGAGAAAAACCACAACCAGGCAGACACTGGGTTTACCCTGCTCGGATCTAGATTCTTTGGGCCTCTCAGCTGGATGCGATCAGTAGCAGTCAGACATTTTCCCCAGGGGCATGTGGTGGAGCTAGTTGCCCCTACGTATTCTGCCCAATTGTTCAATTATCATTATTGGGAGCGGGTTTCTAGCATAGTTTATGAAACTATCCAATTGTGCATCGTGGAGTGGCATGTAAAAGCCATTTTAAAATCTAAAGTATTATTCCGATACATGGTCTTATTAGCCAACTATTTCTAAGGATATCATAATATGTCTTGTATTTCACTTAAGGACTTTTCTAATTATGGAAGATGTTGCCCAGTATCCTCCTTGGCTTCACACCTGCTTAAGCCAGAAGCCTAGGGGCAGTGCCTTAGGTGTGTTAACACACTGGTTCACAGAATGAGAATTGAACTGGCTCTCCACTAAGTCTCAGAGGAATTATTAGAGTTGAATGGAGGCAACAAAAACACAGGTACACTTGGTAATAGTAACAGGTATTTTTTATTCAAAGCCATTTTCGCCCTTACCAGTTAGTGTATTGGCACTCCTGCTGCTATATTTTAAGATTTATGTATCTGAACAGGGTCATGGTGTTAATTATACTGCCCTTGTGTGTACTGTGTAACCTTGTGAAAATTGGTTGTCACAGCCAAGGAAAGGACAGAACAGATCTCAACGTTCTCAAAATGCGTAAGTGAAGGCATGGCCCAGGTGGTCAGGGACAAGTCATCAGGTAAAAAAACAAACAAACAAAAAACCCATAAATATCTTCGGTCAAGGGAATTGCTCAGGTTTTCATCTTCGAAATATGACATGTAGAAATAAAGGGAATATTATTTTGAAGGGATAGGAAGGTAGAAGTATTCAACATATGGATTGTGTGTTACCTGTTCTATACAAAGCCCTGATCATCTTATCGTAGAATAGATGGGCTCTCTGTCTGTGTCCCTCCACAGGGGATGCTTGCATGGCGGTACCCTGCGCCCCACCACAGGGGATGCTTGCATGGTGGTACCCTTTACCATGCTTTCCCACAAGAATCAAGCAATTGCCAGCCAGAAAATGAAAGCATTCCCCAGTGGATTCAAATGAAAAAGAATGAGAACATAGCCAAGTTCATTCTAAGAGACGCTGGAGGAGAATGGAGCTGGTCTTATAAGACAGTACACATATTTATACCACACAAAGTTCAAGTTTCTCATTTTGTTAAGCTGAAAATATCACTATCAGAACATTTGGACATAGCTTGTTAGAAAAATAGACATTTGACAATTTTTTTTCTGTTTTGAACTATGGGTCATAATAATGTGAAACCATTTGAGGTACATAAAATAAAGATTAGATGGGGATTAATTCCCAAACCCAATACTCAAGGCCAGTATTGGCTGAAATGTGATGTTTGCAGGAACTTCTGCCAGACCTGAGCTTTAAGCAGACAAGCAATTTGGGATAGTCTTTGACAGCTGGGGTCCATTCTAATCAAATAAGGGATGGCATGGTACAGATGGAATACATTTAGCATGGAGCATTTGGGTCATGCCTTATCAGTCACTATTTTGGCAAGATTCTGTTGGTCATGGCACATAACATCAGTCTTGGCAGAGATAGCACTTGGGAGAAAATCTACCTGTTGATATAGTTCCCTATCCTACTTACTCACCATGTGTGCCACCCTCCCTCCCTCTCTCCCCTCTCCCTCCCTTTTTCCTTCCTTCTCTCCTCCTATGGATGACCTATAGGCACTCCTCCTTACATTAGAACCTAAGGTGGATTTTCAGGCCTATGTGGGCAGATAAGCGAGAGATAGTTTAATGAGACTGTATGCTAAAGGCTGCCTTAATCTCTCAGCATGTCAACAGAGACGTTGATTGGGGATAATGCCACAGATGCCAGGTCCTCCTGAGGTGCTAGACCAGCCTTGCAACAGCGTACTTCAGAGATGGTTCTCCCACGTTAACTCATCATCTGCTTCTAAACTAGACCAGAAAAGACAGAACATTCATTGACAGGTCAGAGTTCAGGTGGTGCGGGTTTATCAGGGAAAGGGATGTTTTCTCCAGCCACCTCAAACCAAGTGAGGGGTCTTCCAGAGAACCAGTTTGGGAACTTGAAGAGTGACCCCTAGAGTTTGGGGGACACTGGTCCTGGTACCCAATCTCTTCCTGAGAAACTCTAGAGATGGAAGGCCAGGTCTTTCTCTCGAGGAACACAGTCAGGGCTACACTGAAAAGGTCTGCACATTTGGACAAGGCTGGGACGAGGATGTCTGATCGTATGGGCTGGAAGTGGAGGGTTTTCCGGCATTAATCATCATTGAAAGCTCTACCCAAGAAGCCCATTGGAAGGCAAAGTCACCCAGCAGAGGGTTGGACTTGTGGAAACCAGAGTGGAAGGGCACAGAGAGAAGTTAGAAACAGCTAGCCTGAGTGCAATCGCTTAACTTAAGAATTGCTGGAGAGAGGTCCCCAGGGACGAGAAGACTGTTATAGAATCCTCAAAAGCACCCCCATGAGGAAAACAATCAGCATTTGGTGTCTGCTGTACTCAGAGAGCATCAGGGCCAGATGACCTGCTGATCAGGGAGACTTCTCTTCCCTTTCACCCTTATTCCCGAGGAGAATGTGGTGGTGCACCACGGAGATCTGTCTTCAGGGAAGACACGCTCATTCCCCAGTTTTCTGGAGCAAGGCCCAAAGATGGCCCTCAGCTGTCAGCTTTCTTTGGAGATTGCCTCAGTTGAAGAAAATTGCCTTGCCCAAGGAGCAGCTCATCCAATGACTGACCAACATGGGGTACAAGTGAATTCCTAGCCCTCGATCCAACTCAGGCCAATTGTGGAGGGCCACCCTAGTTCCAGAGCGCTGCTGAGGGCCATCTGAAGCCTTTGTTGAGATAGATCAGCTTCTCCACTGGCCCTCTCCCTTCCACAGGTGTTGAGCTCCAAAGCATTCCTGGACATTAACCTCCATCTCAGAATCTGCTTCCTGGGGAACACATCCTGCGACATCCCTCATCCTGCACTGGTGTGGAGGGGCCCCATGCAGCAGTTAGCCAGCAGTGGGGCACATGGAGTCTCCCTCCCCCACTGTGGGTACCTGAGCCAGGGAAGACCTTTCAGTTGCATGTGAATTTGGAGTTACATGATTCTTAGACTGAATGTTCTTAAAATTAAAAAATGACAAAAATAAACTGTGAAACAGGCCAGGAGTGTCCTCTATGGGCAGGAGAGGACAGGTCCACAGCCTGAGTTTAATAGTCAAAATGCACAGCTGCCTTCTGCTCATTTAATGAACTGACTGCAGTAGAATTTTGGATGCTAAGGACCTGGGACAAGGATCGCTCAGGAGAGGGACAATGTGGAGAGTGATGTCTTAGGCTGGGCTATTTCTTCTCATATACGACTGACAGGGTGAATCATAAAGACAGTTTGTATAAATCACATGCCATTTGATTTTCCCTAGTAAAATTATAAATGGGAGCAATGACTCTTTGCAACTTCCATAGATGTGTTGCAGTCTATCTTTTGCTAAACCATTTCATGACTATTTACATTCAATTTACTAGACCCATTTATCAGCAAAACCAGGTTTTCACCTGTATTAGCTAGGCAGGTTCTTATCCAGCAGCTAATACCTGCCTTTGTTGACTTGTTTCCTGTCCTCTCCTCCCTTTGCATCTGAGATCCTGGTCCACAGATGTGCAAGTCCTTTTTTTTTGCTCCTGCATCCTAAGAAATCCCTTGGGCTCACCTGTCCTCTTGGCATTATGGTTCCTCTGCTAGAACCCATAGCTTCCCTCACCAATCACTTGCAGGTAGGTAAGCACCATGATGTCTAATTAAGTGTAAGTCAGGGAGCTTCCTTCTTGGAGATCCCAGAAGTTTGGATGGTCGTTCCCTCTTAGTCATACACTAGCTGTGAAATTCTGTCAAGCTTTAGGAAGTGAACATGTTCATGGTAACCATAGATTTTAGCAAATAGTTTATAACAGTTCATTTTTTTTTTCTGTCAATAAAATTCTAGTCGCATAATCATTTGGAATGATCTAAGTGCACTGGTGGTTTATGATACTAGAATTATAGTTCATAAATCTGTAGTAGTAAAATAAATAAGTGGGCAATTCACTAACAGGATTAAAAGGGGGGGAAACTCGTGCACGTGTCACTGTAATATAACGTACTCCTCACATGCCCATTCCCAGCGAAGAAATTGCAGCCCGAAAAGTTTACATTATCATTTTGAGCTGGGAATACTACCAAATTGGCCCAGGTGAGCATCAGACACAGAAGATGCCCTGAGCGTGTACCTTTATTCCACTGTGATACCTTAGCTGCATCAAAATGGTATCTCTCTTCTAAAAAGGGCTTTTTTATTTTATGTTATTTTATGTTTAACTCTGTTGCATCTAAGAACCAGCTTCCTGTCTATAATTGATTGGCCTTCTCTAACCACTGGGACCTGCCTTTCCAAACCAGTTGATAGACCCCGAGCTCTGGGACTGTATTTTTTCAGCAGCATTAAATGCTGCCTCATTTGGCAACTACTGATCTAACATCCATTTTCTTGACAGTTGATAATTTCTTAACATTAGATCATAATCTTATGTTATTTCTGGTTTCATTAGGATTTGTCTATTTTAAAATTGCAAATTCATTTACATCAGGGTTTACGCATTCTTGGAATTCTAAATCTCTACGATGCTTACAAAACTAAGTACGCACTAGAAACACTAGCAAATGATCGCCAAGTTGAAATCATGAGTTTCAATTTAGCAAAGTCCATCTCTGTGTGCTAAGATCATCTAAACGTGTAACTACATTTTCTTTTTAGACTCTTATCCCCATTCGGGTCATTTTCTCTGGTGCCTTTTCCCCCAGCTCACCCTCTACCCCACATCATTCTCCCAGCACCCACAGTCGTTTTGTGTGCCACATTCATCCATCTGCTTCTCCAACTAGATCAAGCTTACATACTTTTTAATCTTATTTTGTTTTATTTATCTTGTGTCTCTACGGCCTAGCACACATCAATCGTTAAAATGAATGCTTTCAGAAAGGAGTGGCTTGAGCATAATTAGAACAGAAATGTTAAAAGAGGGAAATGGAAGGTATTTAATGTGCCCTGTCTATCCTTGTATATATCAGTTTAATAGTTTTTATGACTCGAAACCAATCTGTCAGGTTGACATGTTGACAGGCTGTCTTGGTTCATGACAGATTAACTAATTCTTAGTCTATGATTTATGCTCTGCCTATATTTAACAAAGCCATTAGCAAAAACCAAAATGAAGACCAGAAAAACAGCATCATCAAGGACTAGAACTACATAATGGGTGGGAGAAGGATATTGTTGGCCTCGAAAACCTAAGACCAATGAAAGCTCTAGCAATTGAGCATGAAAATGAAATCCGATGTTTCTGAATTTCATCGCTGGGATCTGAATCTTACATCTGACCTTCAAAAAATGTTGTGTAATGTACAGAAGCTGTCAGAAGTGAACGTAGGCAAACATTGAGATGGTACACATTGCCTATATTTAAGTGATTTACTGCAGAGCAAAATTACTCTAATTGTCAAAAACACTAAAAATCTGTTGTTAGTAAATTCCTCTTTAGCGCAAGTGAACAAATGGGGGATGTCAGAGGGGTCCAGATAGTTTTATGACATCTACTAATTCCACATTGTTGGTCTCAATAACAGCAATGGGAACCCTAAAAGGAACAAAACATTAAAGAAAGCTGTGACCACTACCGGAGTGGGATAAAAATATAAGAGACCCCACAGTCAACGTCTATTCTTAATGCACACCCAAATGCAGAAATACACATCATTTTTATGTCACTTGATTTAAGGTTAGAATTCAGCTTTAAGACTCTAGGTGAGTGAGCATTATGGTGTGGCTTACATTATCATCAGATAGTTCCTTTTTTACTGTTGAGTTAGACATAGTATATACTAGCTACTGTGCTATATGTATATGTTGGTCCCAGGTAATCACAGCGGCATTTAGACTATCGGGGTGATTTTGAAGTGTTAATTCACAGTTCAAAAACTTTGGACATGAAGGCCAGATGAAATGACAATTTAAGCAATTGTCCGATTGACTTAATCCATCCATGCTAGGAGTTAAAATAATTTAGATTTTTTTTTTTCTACTAGAACTTTGTAGTTGTACTAACTACTCAGTTAATCATTTCAAATACCCGCCCCGCCCTTTTATTTTTTCAGTATAGACACTGGCTAATTGTGGCACAATCAGATGTGTCAATCTGATGGACATGTCTAGTGCTCATAGCGAAACCCAACTTTGCAATCAGACCATAGCAACTTGACAGATTCGATTAGGCAAAGCAGTTTAAGTCCCCACCGTTGATTGGTTGTCAACTGAGCTGGGAGTAGAACCAAGGTATCTACCTCTGAGAAATATCCCAGTGCCATCTGATTTGGCTCTCCCCGCGTGAATAAAATGAAAGCCCCTGTGCAATGGTATAAACTCACGCTACTAGAGTCTTATCCTGGGGGCCGTCGACATTCCCACTGTTCACCAACTTCTCTCCAGGTCACTGTGGGGCTCTCAGCCCAGCAGATTCAAGGAGCCCCGGCAAAGCCAGGCCGGTATGTGGGATGCGAAGGTGTGTGGGTTGGGAGTTGAGCCACCTTAAGCTGCAGCCATCATGTTGCCTCTTGTTAACTGTGTCTCTTGGGTCTGTTAGTTCTCTTGGGTCTTTGTTTCCTCATCTGTAACGCGGAGATGGTTATGTTTACTTTTCAGGGTTTTTATGAGAAACAAACGTAATGCCTTGTATGATGGCTCGACACAGTGATCAGGACTCGGTAGCATCTCAAAATATAAGATTTGTTAGTCTAAAATAAGTTTGGACAGAGGTAAATTATCTTTGTTAATAATTTAACATTTAAAAAAATCCACATGCAGTTAGCATTAATATGATGGCTAGGTGGAGGGCCAGGGGAGGGAAGGAGCAATTGGGGGGATCGTTTTATAGACTCTATAGATGTCTAACGCATGTACGGTATACTTGGAACTGATTTAAATAAATAAATGCAAAAATAAAAAAAAATAGTAAAAAATAAATAAAAATCCGCATTGTCATTTCATAACTAATCAATAATAACAATATTGCTAAAGAGAATACTCTGTATAGAACAAAGACTCTTCTCAGAGAGTAATGTATTATATTAATGTATATATATATATTCTTTCAGGAAATAAGTCAAATTTAGGATTACTTTAATTTCGTTCTAATGGTATTACTTTATTCAAATTTTCTCTAGAAATCATCTCATAATTAATACATATATTTTAAAAAGTAATGCTGTCTAGTACTCCTTGGTATTTACCCAAAAGAGTTGAAAGCTTACGTCCACACAAAAACCTGCATGAGGTGTTTATAGTATCTTTATTCGTCATTACCAGAATGTGGGAGCAATCGAAGATAACCTTCAGTGAGTGAATAAATAAGCAAACTGTGGTCCATCCAGACAATGGAACATTACACAGTGCTGAGGAGAAATCTCTGTACTTTCCTCTAAATTTTGTTGGGAACCTAAAACGGCCCTAAACATTGAAGTCTTGAAAAAAAGTAATGTCGTAAGCTGCTGGACTCACTTCTGGACAACAAAGAATGGAGTAATTTCTTGTGTCAGTGTTTTAATACGGTCACGCACAGTGTGAGGGAAACTAAGGGTGAAATAACACAGACTGCCAAGGAAGGTCTCATAATTGAAATGTTTTATTCATCAGTAATAAACCTTTAATAAAACCTGGTCATATTTGGTGAAATAAAACATGTGAGTACTAAGAAGTATTCATCTGAGATTTTTTGATCTGACATGGTAAAAAAAAAAAAAATCCTTTCTCTGAAGTCAGTGAACCTGGCTATAGACCAGATTTTGAAATTATTAGGCACATGGCTTTCAGCAGGGCACTTAATCTCCATGAGCTTCAATTTCCTCCTTGCAAAAAATGGAGATAGTAGCAACTACTAAGACTACTTTTAGATAATTTTCTCATTAAGTCAGTGTAATAAAGGGTATGAAACATGTTACCAATGTAAATATTATGGAAATGATCACTATTATGAAAGGTTTAATAAAATACTCCAGTTACTTCTTGATTATTTCAGCCTTATGTTCTATACCCATGTAGATTAAGTGTGAAATAAAAATTTATACTTTTCCTGATATTTGTGATCATAACAAACATTAACTATGATTGATTACAATGCTCAATTCGGTATTTTGCCTGTAACACATGCTACCAGAATTCTTCTTTCAAAAAATGGAGATCGTAGCAACCCCTACAGTGATTTTCTGAAAAAGGTATAGTTTTAAAAAAATCTGTTCAATATGGAAACCTGCAGTGAGACATTCATTATTACTCTGAATTGGGTGTCTGTCATTTGTCAAGGTTTGTTTGTATCGCAAAACCTACAGCATAATCCTATGAAGCAGAAAGGCCGTCAGGGTTCTCTAACGCCAATATTATAAAGATATGCAATTGTTCGTAGTCATTTAAGTTGTGCATTTATACTTTAACAAAAGCAAAATCAGTAAAAGATCAATTGTCATAGAAAAAAATGGGAGGCAAGACAATGGAATGTACAGTGTTAGCGCCTTTTAATCCTGGTTCAAAGCCTTGCTTTGAAGTGTAATTTCTGCTGGAGCCTCAGTTCACTCACCTGGAAAATGGGGTTGATAACCTTTATCTCCCAAAATAACAGAGACTGGGATAACCCAGCGAGGGTACATTTTACGCAAAATTCATCTCCTAAGAAAACCAATCTGGAGTAAACAAAAATTGTGTGCATTATTTGAATTCAGTTGTTTCCTCCCTAAATTATCTGCTCCTAGGCTTTTATTTCAACTACTATTATTACAATATCATCTTCTACTATGGAGACTTTAAAAAGACATGAGACACAACCCTTGACCTCACAAAACTTCAAATGCCTACGCGGAATTTCTTTGACACCATCAACCACGTCGGGCAGCGCTGGGGAACGGTCTGCTAAGGGCTGGGAGAGCAGTTCTCAGCCTGGCTCCTTTGAAAATCTCCAGTGCACGTCTCCAGCTTTCACACACTTCCCGAGCTTTCAAATGAGCCGAGAAATCCTTAACACCAGTTCTCTGGCGTTTCGGGTCAAACCAACACATATTTTGAGATGCTGCCTCCAAAGACAGGAAAAGATAAACAGCTTTAAGGGTTAGATATTAAAGACCACCTTATTTCTAAAACATCATCATGCCTGGCCGTTGTAAGACCGGGCCTGAAGCAGGTGTGAAACCCCTTGGGGCATAAAAGCTGGGCCAGGGGACCTGGGGCAGAGAAGAGAAACAGCTGCACCGCACCGGGCACACTCTCCTATGGGCAGAGCGCGGGCGGCGAGGGCCTGGCGTCGCTGGCCCGGGATCCGCTGGGGTGGGGCCGCGGGCTGCTTTGTTCCGAGTGGGCGCGGCGGGGGAGCAGCGGGTCCGCGAGCCTGGCCGGCAGGTGCCGCCGCATACGCTACACCCTCGGAGGAAAGTAGTGTGCGAGGCTCGAGACACACAAGTTCTTGTGGCCGTTTTCTGGGGGAGGCTAGGCACTTTATGCTCTAAGCCCCCGGAGGCGGGAAGTTATTGAACTTTCAGAATAAGGAGACGTACAGCCCCAGGAGCCTGGGCGGGGTGTGGGGGCGCTGCAGGCCGGGAGTGGGGGAAGGGCGGAGGTGGTTCCCGAGCGTCTCCCGGGATCCGGCCCCGCGCCCGGAGGCCGGCGGGAAGAGGCGCGGAGACCGCGCTCACCGCTGCAAGAGCTGTCCGCCTTCACGGGAAACCGCGGGGGAGAGGAGTCGCCCTCGGAGGGCCGGCGGGTCCGCAGCCGGGGCCGGCCGCCCGGCCAGGGCGCGGCGGGCGGGGCGGTGGCGGCTCCTCACTGCGCCAACCTGCGGGCTCGGGCTGGCTCGGCCGGCGGCGGCCCCTCCCACCCGCCCCGCCGCCTCCCGGCGCTCCCGCCCGGCCCGGCCCCGGGTCCCAGGCGGTGCCGCAAGGAGCCGGCGTGCGGCTCGCTCGCTCGGGACCGCAGCCGCCGGGTGACACCGCGGCCACGCCGCCCGCGCCAGCACTTCTGCCTCGCGGGAGCAGGCTCCCTCCCTCCTCGCCGCCCTCTCGCCCCCGCCCCCTTCTCCCGTCCCCTCCTTCCTCGTTCTCCCTCCCCTCCCCTCCCCCTAGCCCTGCCCGCCCTCCTCGGCCCCTCCGCCCGCGCTGCCCCTCCCGCCCGGCCGAGCGCTCCCCGCGCTCCGCGCGCCCGCCCGCGCCGTCCCCGGCTCCCGCCCGGCCCCCGCTCGCCCTCGGTGCCGGCTCCGCGCGCCCGTCCCGACTCCGCCGCGCCCGGCCGCCGTCTGGTCATGTCAGGATGGAGATCCGGCAACACGAGTGGCTCTCGGCCTCCCCCCACGAGGGCTTCGAGCAGATGAGGCTCAAGAGCCGCCCCAAGGAGCCCTCGCCGAGCCTGACCCGAGTGGGCGCGAACTTCTACAGCAGCGTCAAGCAGCAGGACTACAGCGCCAGCGTCTGGCTCCGGAGGAAAGACAAGCTGGAGCACGTAAGGGCGCCTCGCTCCCTCGGGCCTCCGGCCCCGCACCTGCTACACGCACACCCACCTACCCCGCTGGCGGCCCGAGAGCGCAGGGCGCCGCGCAGGGCACCGCGGCCCGAGAGCGCAGGGCACCGTGGCCCGACTCGGAGGCAGGGCGACCGCGTCCGCCGTCCGACCCGGGGCTTCTCGTGCACTTTCTTGCCGTAACGACCGTGGTTTTTGGAGGGGGGGGTTCTCTTCCCGGGATCGCCAGGCCCCCGCGCACCCCGACCTCCCCACGAGCTTCCTGCTGTAGGGTTCATGCGCACCGTGTTCTTGGGGTGCGCGGTGAGCAAGAAGTGGCACTGCCACAGCGCGGTCCCGAGAACCCGGCGTTGCGCGGTAGTGGGCTTCTGAGGGGGCGTCCGCCCGGGTCTTTGGGGGCTGTTTTACACTGTCCAGAAACTAACAAATTAAAGAATCCGTAAAGTTGTCGCCGCGGGCGACCCAGCCTGGGCCCGCGCACCAGCAGAGTTTTCTGCAGGGTGTCCTCCGGGACGAGCAGTCGGCGATGAGCCCAACTGGGGAGAGATTTGCGCGTTGCCAGGGGAAAAGACGAAAGAAAGAGCAGAGCGCCGAGCTCCAGAAACCCGCCACTCTGGAGGGTGGGGGCCGACGGGCGGTGAACCCCGCTCCAAGAGTGCGGGGTTCCCGCCAGGCGTTTTGGGATCGGAGGCTGAGCTCTTAAGGCTCACCGTCCCGGAAAGAAAGAGGCCCTCCAAAAAGGCGTTTAGTGAATCCACAGTTCGGAACCTGACCCATCAGCATCTCCTTTAACCAAATGTTAAAATGAAACTAAGAGAGTTATCTAGAGTGCAGCACAGCCTGCCACGGAGAGAATGCTATTTCTTCCCGCGGAGCTGCATAATCTAAATTGAGTCTGTTCATGAAATGTGGAGGTTCTCTAGTATTTGGGTCACCACGCCAATTGTGATAGACAAGGAGAACTTTGGAACTCACAAACGTCTGCTATCTCCGCACGGACCCGAGTCCCATCTGGCCCCCAAGTGCGCTTCTCCTCTTCCCTTGGCCTTTGCTGACAGCAAGCTTCCCAGGAGGGAGCCTGCAAACAGGGCATTTGTCTCACACTCTGAAAGGAAGGTCTCTGCCTTTTCTTTGAGGGCCTGATTGAGTCACCGAAAGAAAGCTCGAATTGAAGGCTTTGAGTTGGAGAACTGGCTGTCCGCTGTCTTGTGTGTAGAGAACCAATTCCTTAGTGTCAAAAGGCTGCCTCATCCTTCAGACCCTGGAAGTAACTGAAAGGAGATTCCCAGGATGGCAAGTTGTTTGTCAGGCAGTTAGTTGTATCCACTTAAAAATGCAAGCTCCAGGCTTAGGGGGAGCAGATAGCATCTTCCTCTTATTTGGTTGTTGATGTTATCAGATTTAGTACCAGGGAGAATGGTCTAGTCTAGGAATGGTGATAGACTGTATACTCATTTCAGTTTTACTCGGAATGTGTGTTCATTTGCAGCTTGTGCTTTTAGCTGATCTTATTGCCTTCATTCTCTTACTGAAAATCAATAGTGCCGTCTTCTATGAGTGTGTCTTCTTGAGTCACAGACACTGTATGTGTTATAGTTAAACGGTTTCTCACTTTTAGGTTTTCATTATAAGTATGAGTCATACCAGGTGGGCCGTAGCAGCCTCACCTTTCTGGACAAGTATAGGATGCTCAGGCCCTCCCCAGAGTTAGAGACCAAGGAAATGGGGTTCTGGTTGTTTGGAAGCAGGTGGGTGCAGATCTATACCTTCTTCTCTCAGGTGCTCCAAGAGAGAGCATTGCGTTCATTTAAAAAACAAAAACAAAAACAAAAACAACCAATCACCTCGTTCATTTAAATCAACATAGCATTTTTGTTTGCCTTCTCAAATACGTTTCATGAGACATACTCTGTTTTTCTCTATATTTGCTTCAATTAAAAGGGAGCTTTGCTTCAAGGAAATATTTTGCGAATGTGCTTTTGCCCCTTTGAGACATCTACAAATGTTTTACGTGAAATACTATTTATGAAAGTGCTATAAAAAATTAAATTATAAAAATGTAAATTTTATTTGAATTTAAACTCTGGGTGTTTATTATATATTGTGTTGTGTACGTTATGATATTTCAGGTAGTTTGATGTTAATTTCTAATTAGATATTGGAAATGTAAAAACCCATAACAGATGTAATGTATGTTATTGCTAAACAAAGCATGAAAATGTAATGTTCACTTTATTATAGGTAACATTCTGAACACATGTGGCACCTTTGGATATAGATATTGCAGAGATTAGGGTGAGTGTGTCATACGAAGTTCACAGGTGATGTATGATAGTTTAAAAAAAAAACACCCTTTGGTCTGCCTACTCAAATGGATGATCACTATTTTTATTATGTTAAAAATGAATTATAATTATTATGGAGATCATTGCATGAAAACAGCATACTGTTATTTTGCTGGTGCTTTAAGAGCCAACCTAGTGTTGAGGGCATAAATAAGTTATGGCTTCAGATGACACACGTATTCAGTCATTGCAGTAATGGAATTCCCTGAAATGAACTGTGTGTGTGTGGACTCAGTCTGGACTTCAGAGGCATTGCTTAATCTGAAAGTCAATAACACAATGGAAAGTGACAGCTAAAGAATATATTTCTACCCACTTTGCTGAAAACGAGGACACGTAGTTTCTCTCTCCTTGTCTAATTTAAAGGCGACAGGACTGATCCCGGTTGGATACGAGAAAAGTGACTTGAATTGGTGGAGGATTGGAATACTTTCAACCCATATGTAATTGCATCCTGTCATTGGTTGCTTGGTACTTAAGATGAACACCCACCCAGTGAGAAATTACTGTACGTGAGGGAATCCCCCCATTCTTGTCATGATTAAAAGCTATAAGGAAGTCGTGTTTGTACCGTAACTTCTGGACATAAACTTCACTTGGAAATTTTAGGTAAAAGTAAAATTGCTGGCCATATGTAGTGTCCTGTTAGCTACAAACAGTGCTCTTAGTGCTTGAATCATTTTGCTCTCTGTTCTGCTTCATACTGCCTGTGGCTTTAGAAGCCTTACGTTAGGGAAGCAGTGGGAGTCTGTTCTCTGTGGGGTCCTGTGTTCCCTTTGGATATGATGGAAAGTGAAGATATGGTCTAGCAAAGCAGGGGAAGCACGGGGCCACTTCTTCAACCCCTCAGCCCACCCCTGCCCTGTCAGCCCTTCCTGGGCCTGGGTCACTTTGAGTCAGTCTTCAATTTGATTTGACTATTCAGGGGACAGTGAAACATTAGGCTGGTGTCCTTTGGTGGTATATACCCTCTTTGAACTACCTTTCTCCTTTTTCTTTTCTTTTTCTTTTCTTTTTCGTTCTTTCTTCTTCTTTCTTTCTTTCTTCTTTCTTTCTTTCTTTCTTTCTTCTTTTTCTTCTTTTTTACAAAGTGAGAGTTGCAGAGGCTATTCTGCTTAGTTGCCAGGTTTTGTGCCAGTTTGTGTGTGTGTGTGTGTGTGTGTGTGTGTGTGTGAGAGTTTCCTGATATATTTATGGAGGCAGGGTTGCCTTATTTTATCTCGTACTACTTATTCAATTAGCTTTGGCAGAGGTGTGGTTAAAGGTGGGGCTCTGGTTCAGAATCTCACTCTGTCTCTTGTGAACTTCGTGATCTTAGGCAAAGACGTTGCTGTCACCAGGATGCACATTCACAGTCCTGCAGAAAGGAGGCATAGGAGACAGTTCATGTCTATACTGCAGTGCCACAGAGCCCTAATGTCAGGCAGGGGCTCCACACCATAAAAGTATATATTCCCTCATGCTTTGCTCATCGGCATAGGTTGGCAGCTGTCTTTGTCCGTTTGGGCTGTTATAACAGGATACCACAGACTGGGTGGCTTATACACAACGGACATTTATTTCTTACAGTCCGGAGGCTGGCAAGTCCAAGATCCAGGTGAGGACGTATTTGGTGTCTGCTGAGAGTTGGCTTCCTGGTTTATAGACAGTCCTCTTTTTGTTGAGTCCTCCTGTGGTGGAAGGGGTGATGGAGCTCTCTGGAGACTGTCATAGGGCACTGTCCCCTCCGTGAGGGCTCCAGCTTTGGGATCCTATCTCATCCCAGAAGTCCCATCCCTGGTGCCAGCACAGGGGATTAGGTGTCAGCGTATAAATTGAGGGGGACACAAACACTTTGTTTGTAGTAGCTGGGGATTTTCCTCACCTTCTTCACCTGGCCTGATGGACGCTCCATCTCCATATCATGATTGTCAAGGCAGCAAAAAGGGAAGCTGGTGAATCGTCGTGTCGCTCAGTGCTTCCACCCAGAGGTGGTACAATTTGATTCCTGTTTCTTGGCCAAGGCTTGCTTCAGAGGAGATGAGGAAGGGGGATTCGACCAAGACTCAGAAGAAAGAGAAAGAGAACCTCCAAGACTGGCTCAGTAGGGCAACCACGACACCTAAAGCGGTTGGCACGGTGCATGGCCCATGCTAAGTGCTCACTTCACAGGACCTGCAGGTGTAATTGCCTCTCGGTGTTGCCAGGCTTGCTGGCTGAGCCCTCATATTCCATGCAAAGAACTGGTTTTCGCATTTGAGATCAGCCTGTCTGCGTTATGGCCCTGGACCCAGGATGCCTGGGTCCTTTAGCAGCAAGGCCAGCTCACTACCTGGAGCCTGGTAGGCTGCCTCTTTGCCTTGCCTCCAGTTCATCACCTGGGGGCCTGACTCTTTCCTGGGCCAGTGGGCCCCTGTCTGCTCACAGCTGCTATTCTGAGGCTGACTCTTGAGTCCCCACTCTCTCTGCAAGCTCTGCTAGCAGAGCCCTGCTCCTAGCCCCAGCCCCAACCCCCGCTTTCCTTCCTAGCTTTGTGCTGAGATTCGTCTGCACGGTAGCTCAGCAAGCCTATTTAAAATTAAAAGAGAAAGTGGAAGAGAGAATTTGTAAAGAGCAGAAGACAGAATCCTTAATGGTCACAGTTATACTGAGCACTAGTCTCTTCCTTGGTTTAGTAAGTGCCTCCCTGGCAAAAAACAACAACAATAACAACAACAAAAAACCTGTCTCCTCTAAGTGTGAATTCGCACCTGTTTAAATAGAATTTATGTTACCAGTGAATAGTAAATAAATGCCAAGTGCACACTTGCATCCTGGAATAAATTATTCACATGATCAGTGAGGAGTAAATGGATTGGAGCAAACTTGGTCATGGTGGTCCGGGGTCCTATTACGTAACGCCGTGTATGTCACACGGAGCAGACTTAAGAAAGTATTATTAGCCCCCACAGAGTATTGGCGAAGCACCAACAGACAAGGTTCAACCTAAGGGAATGAGTCTTCAAATGCTCCCTTAAAAATTGGTCAAACAAACAAGTATAAAAATCCTTTTCTATGTTCATGTATTGTTGGCCAGAACTGGATAATTTTAGTCTGGTTAACATTTAAGAACGTTTACGTTTACCAGAATTATTTCCTGTGTGATTTTTAGATAACAGAACAGACAAAGCCTCGGCCTAGGCAAGTTCTCTGCCTCTCTAATTCATAGGTCAGGATATGAAAGTTTAGACGTCTCCCGAGTGTGTTCTAATGGAGCTCGGTGTTGTGTCCATTATCAGATTTGTAACTACTGTAGGTAGCATATTTATTCCACTAATGTGTTTCCCTCACTGTGGGTTGACATTTCAGTTCGTTTTGAAGAAACTTCGGCTTCTTTGAACTCTGTTGAGTGTGGCTTATTGACTTATTTTAACATCATCACAGTCTGTGATGTCATGTTTAATATATTTAATTCGAGAAACTCAAGATTATTAGATTTAAGTTATTTTTTTTTCTCTCTTCTTCCCTATAATAGCCACATACCAATTTCTGGTTAGTTTCTCTAACAGTTTTTACTTCTCTTTAAAGACTTTTGCATCTATCTTAGGTTGAAACCTATATAACAGTATTCAGTTCTTCTGTGTCAGCTCCAAAGATCAGGAAATCTGATGACTCTTTTGAACATCTAGGTCAAGGCAGGAGCTGTAATGTTATCTGTTCGTACTGAGTTGGCTGACAGATGGCTCAGTTAGGCAGAGGTAGAGTTTGTGGTAAGCTGTCAGCCCAGAAATTTTTCTTGAAGTATGTATATTGGGGATATTTAAAGCTACCAAATTGCCTAAGATTCATACCTACACAGATGGTGCTGTGAGAGTTTAGGGTACAACATGAAAGTTGAGATACAGTTAAAATGCCAACCTGTGTTTCAGAGACAGACTTTTTTTTTTTTTATTGGGGTGATCACTTTGTAAGTTATTTAAATATCTAATCACTATGATGTACACCTGAAATTAATGTAGTATTAAATGTCAACTGTAATTGAAAAAAAATTTAGAGACAGACTTTTTTTTACCAAAAAAGTACATTTATATTTTCTCAGAAACAGAAAAATTAGCCCAACTTCTAAACTCACAAATCAAACCCTTCAGCAGGACTCATGAAGAAGAATGGAGAACACAGCACTTTCCCAGGTAGACTCATGTACCTGGGAAAGTCTCAGACATGAACGTGAACTACTTGGAGACTGGATGTCATGGCCATTGGGTGATAAGATGGTTCTTTATTCTCTAAAGTAGACGGTGAGCCTTGGAACAAGATGTTTTTTTGCATTGAAACTATTATTGTGCTCCTTCCTGCCAGTAGGTGGTTACGTCTGATCCAGCAATAAGTTGAGAAGATGGGCCTTATTGAAATAATAATTTTTAAAAACCCCACTAACTGGCAAACCCACCATCATCAGATATTTATTGAGAGTGTCTTTTGTGTGAAAGACACTTTGTTAGGAGATTATGAAGACTTTCACTCACCAAGCATTTACATGACATATCTGTGCTCTAGACAGAGAATACACCAAGACTAGAGCAGGAATGCAATAATTCTCATTAGCAGAGGACACGACACATGTACTTTGAAATGCAAAGTAACTACAGGTATAATTAGTAATAATAGTAGTATTAATTAAAATGAGTTAATGTCTCTGGATTTATCACAGCCACTGGATACAAAGTCAATATACAAAATTAAATTGGGAAAAGATTTCAAAAAAAAACTAAAAACCATTACCATTTATGTTAGCATAAAAATATCAGATACTTAGGAATAAATCTAGCATAAAAATACCAAATACTAAGGAGAATGGTAAGGCCTCTTTCATTCTCCCCCAGATTAATCTATAAAATAAATACAATTCCGATGAAAGTCCCAACAAGTTTGCTTATACGGAAATGCAATACACCAAGCAGAGCTAAGATAATCTCAGTGAGGGACAAAGTTAGAGGACTTTGTTTCTAGACAGCAAAACCTATAAAGCTACGTTAACTAAAGCAGTGTGGTATTGGTGCAAGATAAATGAATAGATCAGTTGACAGACTAGAGAGTGCAGAAACAGACTTGTGCACACATTATTATTGATAGGCACTAGATTTATGACAAAAATGGCAGGCACAGAAGTGCAGTGAGAAAGAGATGGTTTTTTAAAAAATCGGTGGAGTCAGTTATATGGCTATATTAAATGGATCATGATGACTCTTTCATGCCACACACAAAAGTCTGGTAGATGTGGGTTGTAGAACTAAATTAGAAAGTGAAACAATGGGGCTTCTAGAAAGTAATATAATAAAAAAATCTTCATCAACGTGGACTAGGAAAAAAATTCTTAAGGCATTTTAATAATACCGATTTATTAAGATTAGTAAACTGAGCTACATTCAAGTTAAGTAAGTTTGAGAATGAGAAGGTAAGTCACAAAGCAGGATATATGTATATTTTCCAAAACACGCTCTGACTAAAGTTTTAGCCAGCATATATAAAAAGTACCTACAAATCAATAAGAAAAACAGACAGCCCAACAGAAAAGTGAGCAAAACATTTGAAAAAGAGAAGGTGCTTGATGTCATCAGTCATCAAGGAACTAAACAGCTAAAACGAAATCGTATACTATTATTACAAGTCATCAAAATGGCTGAAATTAAAATGATCAACAGTAACAAGTTTTGATGAAAATATGGAACATCTGTAGCTTTCCCAACTTCTGGTAGGGCTGTAATTTACAGAGCCACTTTGGAAAACTGCAGTATCTACTAATTTGGACACATGTATAGCTTATGAATGACTCAGCAGTTTCAACGGTGCATGCATCAAATGTGTGTTCCTGTGCGCCAAAGACATATACATGAATGCTTATTGAAGCCTTATATTGGTAGAGTACCCACTAGGATGCATCTCTGATAGCCAGTAGAGTTGATTATCCCCTGTTCTAATAGCTAATATCCTAATTTCCAATATAATTGAATGGCTAATAAGTTTTTATATACTTTAATTACATAGGTAGCTTTCTCTAAGTATTCATTAATGTAAATGGCTCTTTCAGACATAGTAATAAGTGAGAGAAGACAGATACAGACTATAGGCTTCTGTTTATGTGAAAAACCAGGCAAAGCTAAATTGTAGATATAGAAATCGGAATTAATGATTACCTTTGAGGGTACAATGGGCCCTAGGGAGGCTTCTGGGGGGCCAAGAGTGTTCTAACTCATTTTCTAGGAGATGGTTGCAAAGTAATACTTACCAAGTTATACACCGAAGATTTACATATTTTAGCATGTTTCAATGATAGTTTACCCCAAAAGGCAAAATGTGTGCAGTGCCCTAGCTTGCTTATTGCTTGTCTTTACTCTGCTCAGACTCTGTGCTTCTCCCGTCTTACTCTCTCTGGCACGTACGTTTTTTGGCCATGATGCTTTCTGTCATTGTCATCACATAAATGACTCTTCCTTGTCACTTCCCAGTGTCTGGCTTCCTGGGCCCTTTCCTTCCTTACCCACACCATCTGCTTTCATGTCATCCCTGATGTACATATTACACTATCCTTTTTTTTTAATAATTTTTGAATTGTTCAGTTACATGCGCCATGGCATACATTATTTCCGTTTCAGGGATTAGACATTACGTAACTTGTGAAGTGATCACCCCGATAAGTCTCATGCCCTGCTGACACCATACATAGTTATGACAACATTACTGACCGTGTTATTTCTATACGCTACGTCCCTCTGACTGTTTTATAACTGCCAACTTGCACTTCTTAATCCCTTCCCCCCTTTCATCCACCCACCCCAGTCCCCTCCCACCCTGCAACCATCAAAAAGCTCTCCGCCTCTATGAGTCTGTTTCTGCCCTGCCTGTCCATTCACCTTGTTCTGTAGATTCCCCCTGTCAGTGAAATCACGTGGTGCTTGTCTGTTGCTGTCTGACTTACTCCACTCCGCAGATACCCTCCAGGTCCATCCATGTTGTTGCAGATGGCGAGATTTCATTCTTTTTTATGGCCAAGTAATATTTCATTGTACATATGTACCACCTCTTCTTTATCCATTCAGCCACTGATGGACTCCAGGGTGGCTTCTGTGCCTTGGCTGCTGGATATAATGATGCAGTGAACATATGGATTCACATTCTCTTTGGGTTTCTCCAGATAAGTATCCAGAAGTGGGGTTACTGGGCCCTTTTTTGTCTCTTGTGATAGCTTTGCTTTAAAGTCTATTTCGTCTAGTGTCAGCATTGCTACCTCAGCTTTTTTGTTTGTTTGTTTCCATTTTCATGAAATACGTTTTCCCATCTCTTTACTTTCAGTCTGTGTGTGTCTTTTGATGTGAAACGAGTCTTTTGAGGCAGCATATGTAAGGATCTTGTTTGCTTATGCATGCAACTATTCTGTCTTTTGATTGGAGCATTTAATCCTTTAAATCTAAGGTGATTACCGATAGATACATAGTTATTGCCATTTCATTATTCTTATTTTTGATCTTTTTTCTTTTTCTTAGAGAAGTCCCTCTACATGTCTCGTAATACTGGTTTGGTGGTGATGTACTCCTTTAGCTTTTTCTTGTCTGGGAAGCTCTTTATCTGTCCTTTAATTTTAAATGATAGCGTTGCTGGGTAGAGTAGCCTTGGTCATGGGTCCTTGCTTTTCATCACTTTGACTGTTTCATGCCAGTCCCTTCTGGCCTGCAAAGAGAAATTAGCTGACAGGCTCATGTTTTCCTTTTGCTTCTTTTAGATTTTCTCTTTGTCTTTAACCTTTGCATTTTAATTAAGATGTGTCTTGGTGTGGGCCTCTTTGGGTTCATCTTGTTTGAGACTCCCTGCACTTCCTGGGCTTGTATGTCTGTTTCCTTCACCAGGTTAGGGAAGTTTTCTGTCATTTCTTCAAGTAGGTTTTCAGTTCCTTGCACTCTCTCTTCTCCTTGTACCTCCATGATGTGGATATCGGTACACCGGATATTGTCCCAGAGGCCCCTTAAAGTGTCCTCACTTTTTGGATTCTTTTTTTCTTGCTACTATTTTGGCTCGTTTTTTTTTTTTTCTGCTGCTTGAGCTTCTAAATGGCTGATTTGATTCTCTGCTTCATCTAATCTACTGTTGATTCCTCTTAAGGTAGTCTTTCCTTCATTTCTGACTGGTTCTTGTTTATATTTTCTATCTCCATTTTTATATTTTCTATCTCTTTGTTATACTTTCACTGAGTTCATGTACTTTCCCCTAAGTTTATTGAGCATCCTTATCACCCGTGTTTTGACCTCTGCATCTGGTAGATTGCTTGTCTCCATTTTGTTTAGTTATTTTTTTTTCTGGAGCTTTGTTCTGTCCTTTCATTAGGGACATGTTTCTTTATTTCTGTTTTGCTGCTTCCCTGTGTTTGTTTCTATGTATTAGGTAGGGCTGCTCTGTCTCCTGGTCTTAATAGAGTGGCCTTACGTAATTACACTGTATTCTGATGATATGTTATTTGCCTTCCCCACTGGCCCGTTTATTCTTTAATAAGTCCTTATGAGCTCCCTGCAGGAGCAGTTATTTAGTGAATAGTAACCTGGGGTTGAGAAACCTTAAATGACTCTTTGTCTAGAGAAGGTGGTCAAAGAAGGCGTTACCCGGGGCAAAGTTTTGTTCTGGGTTCCAGGGCTGAGGAAGAAGAGCTGCTGGATGTAGGACTGGCCTGGACTGAGGCTCAGAGTGGAATCTGGGCAGCAAAAAGTGTGTTTGGAAGATGATTGAGTTAACAAGTATGACTGTGAAGGGCAGGGTTTGTTTAAGGTTTGTTTCAGGGAATGTTGGCTGTGAAAACACAGTGATAGATTAGGATAAGACCACCGAGGGCCTGAGGATTTGAATGGTAAACTGAAAATTTTGGACTTTATTCCATAAGCAAAGGGGAGATATTTCACAAGGCACTTTATTTAGCAAAGTATTGGCTTCAGAAAATCTCATGGTGGTGCATAGTGTCTGGAAAAGAGAGCCTAGAGGTGGAGGGACCAGTTAAAGTCTCTCTGAGAGGTGGAGATGGGAAAGGATAAACGCGTTTGGTGGGCGGATAAACTTCAGGAGGGACAGATGCAAGAAATATTGTGAAGTAAGAGTTGGTGGGACTCGGTGCTAAGGATGTCCCAGAAGTTGTGATAGGCGTGATGGATACAAGGATAAATGGGGAAAATTCCAAAAACTTCTTGAGAGTTGGATGTGCGTGTGTGTGTGTGTGTGTGTGTGTGTAACTTTGTATCCTGGACCCAGGCCGTTGCTTTTGTCTTGATCCATATTCTCAGTATTATTACAATCATAATTAACAAACACTCCAATTCCTGCTCTCTGCAAGGGAGTGAGCTTCAGGCTTGGGAAGATTCCAGTGTACGGTGGGCCTTTGCTTAAGAGCTAGTTCTTCGGAACTCAACTTAAACGATTTCACCTCTGAACCTAAAGCCTGGTTAGATGTCCCTCCTGTGTGGTCCCATACCGTCACGGGCAGGCATCTGCCATAGCACTTAACACACTGTTTTCTTTTTAAATTGCTTAATTAACTGTCTATCTTTAGTCCTCAGTGGAAAGTTTGAGGACAATGGTGTCTTATTCATAACAAAGTAGCCTTAACACCCAGCACAGTGCCTGGTGGACGTCCAGTATTGATCGGCTTGACTATTAAAGAGTGAGTGAATAAATGAATGAGTATGAGCTTAGAGAGGCGGGACTTACACACATGAGTGAAATAACTAAGGTGGCCTATGCTACTTGCCAGAAAAAAGCTACCTACATTAAATGCAACACTTCAGTAGAAACATCAGAAGCTCCATGAGAACTTACCGGAAAGGCTATTAAATGTCAGATGGAGCATGTAATAGACAAGGCTGCATCTAAACCACCCACAGGTTGAGATTCCATTAATTTTGTCTAAGACCCGGGAAATGGTGGTTTTATGGCCATTTTAGCAACCTGTTCCACTATCTAATGTTATCGGTTATGGTGCATTTTTAAAATTTTAATTTCAATATATCTTAGTTTTAATGAGTCAGGAGGAGAGTTAACTTTTTAATTTCCCCTAAGTACTTCGGTCTGACTAGTTGCCATGTTGAAATCTGCTCATTCATTATTTAGCCTCTCCCTGCTCTGCTCGAACGCACTTGCTCTGAAGCTGTAAGACGCTGTGCAAAAGGGAATGTGTCAAAACTGCCCAAATCCCGTTAAAGAGCTGCCAGTCTTGATCTTTAATATCCTGCTATGATTTTCTGTCTTGTTGGTTCCCAAACTTTTCCATTCCCTAAGATCTTCTTGCTATAATCCAGGGCATGTGCACACGTTGCTGAAAGCCTGTCTTATAAGATTCCTAATGCATCTTTTTTTTAAAATAGACTTTTATTTTGGAATACATTTAGATTTACGGTAAAGTTACAAAGATGTTAAAGGCATTTCCTGGATGTCACTCACCCAATTTCAGTTTCCTTTAATATTAACTTCTCGACTCTAGACTTTATTAGAATTCCACCAGTTTTTAAATTAATGTCCTTCTTTTGTTCTAAGATTCAATCCAGGATAACACACTGCATTTAGTTGTCATATATCCTTCGTCTACCTATGGTCTGTGGCAGTTTCTCGGGCTCTTCTCATTTTTCATGACTATGACAGGTTTCCTTTCCTGCTTATCGAGGTAATTGACTAATAAAATCGTGAGCTATTTAAAGTGAACATGGTGGTGATTTGATATACTGCGTACATATATTGTGAAAGGAGTCCCACCATCAAATTAATGAAAACATCCATCATCTCACATATTTATCTTTTTTTTTAGTACGTGAGAACATTTAAGTTCTACTCTTAGCAAGTTTTCAATTATATGATCGTTATCAACTATAGTCACCGTGTCATACACCAGATCCTCAGACCTTATTCATCTTATAACTGGAAGCTTGTGCCAGTTTACCAACCTCTCTCTGTTTCCTCCACCACCAGCTCCTGGCAACCGCTTTTCTCTCTATTTCTATGAGTTTGACTTTTTTTGGAAAAAAATTTACATGTGAGTGTTACTAGTTATGTGTTATTAGTTTTCTCCATGGCTTATTTCACTTAGCATACTGCCCTCAAGTCCATCATGCCATTGAAAATGACAGAATTTCCTTCTTTCTCATGGCCGAATAATATTTTATTTTATACATATTTACACACGTACACACACCCCAAGAGTTCTCTTTTCTCGACATCCTTGCCAACACTTGTTATTTTTTAAATCTTTTTGATGGCAGGCCTTCTAACAGGTGTGAGGCGATATCTCATTGTGGTTTTGATTTGCATTTTCCTGGTGATGAGTGATGTTGAACATCTTTTCGTTTACCTGGCAGCCATCCGTAGGTCCTCTGGAAAAAATAGCCATTCAGATCCTCTGTCTATTTATTTATTTGATTATGTGTTTGCTTTTGAGTTGTATAAGTTCTATATATATTTTGGATATTAACTCCTTATCATGTATATGATTTGCAAATAGTTTTTCCCATTTGCTAGGTTGCTTTTTTATTCTGTTAGTGGTTTCCTTTGACACGCAGAAACTTTTTAGTTCGATGGAGTCCCTGTTGTTTATTTTTGTTTTTGTTGCCTTTGCTTTTGGCATCAAATCCACAAAACCATCACGAAGATCAATGTCAAAACACTGCCTATGTTTTCTTTTAAGAAGGTTATGGATTTAGGCCTTACTTTCAAGTCTTCAGACCATTTTGAGTTAATTTTTGTTTATGGCATAAGGTAGAGGTCCAGTTTCACTCTTTCATGTGCCTGTCCAGTTTTCCCAACACCATTAATTGAAGAGATTGTTCTTTCTCTACTGAATATTCTTGGCTCCTTTGTCATAAATTAATTGACTGTACATGCGTGGGTTTATTTCTGGGCTCTTTTTTCTGTTCTGTTGATCTATGTGTCTGTTTTTATGCCAATAGCACACTGTTGATCACATAGCTTTGTAATGTAGTTTGAAACAAGTGAGCATGATGCCTCCAGCTTTGTTCTTCTTTCTTAAGATGCTTTGGCTATTCAAGGTCTTTTGTGGTTTCATGCACCTTTCAGGATTGTTTGTTCTATGTCTGTGAGAAATGCTATCAAAATTTTGATAGATTACATTGAATGTGTACATTGCTTTGGGTAGTGTGGACATTTTAACAATATTAATTTTTCCAATTCACGAGCATGGAATCTTTTCATTTACTTGTGTCTTCTGCGGCTCCTTTCATCCGTGACTTACAGTTTTCATTATAAAGGCTTTTCATTGCTTTGGCTAAATTTATTCTTAGGTATTTTATTCTTTTTGATGCAGTTGTAAATGTTTTCTTAATTTCTTTCTGATTGTTTGTTGTTAGTGTATAGAAATGCAACAGATTTTTATATATTGATTTTTGTATCCTGCAACTTTACTGAATTCATTTATTAGTTTTAACAATTTTTTTTTTTTTTTTTTGGTGGAGTCTTTAGGGTGTTCTCTCTATAGTATTATGCATCTGCAGATAGTGAGTTTTACGTCTTCCTTTCCAATTTGGATGCTTTTTATTTTTATTTTTCTCACTTAGTGTCTCTGGCTAGGACTTCTAACTATATTGAGTAAAAGTGGTGAGAGTGAGCATTCTTATCTAGTTCCCTCTTATAGGATACGCATTTATTGTTTCACTGCTGTGGACTTGCCATATATGGCTTTTATTTGTTTAGGTACATTCTCTCTACACGTGACTTGAGAGTTTTTATCATAAATGGATTTATAATTTTATCGAATGATTTTTCTGCATCTTTTGAGTTCATCAGATGACTTTTTACCTGCGTTTTGTTTATGTGGTGCAATACATTGATTGATTTGCAGATGTTGAACCATCCTAACATCCGTGGAATAAATCCCACTTGGTCCTGGTGTCTGATCCTTTAAAGTATTGTTGAATTGGTTTGCTGATATTTTGTTGAAGATTTTTGCATCTGTGTTTCAGTGATAGTGCCCTGTAATTTCCTTTTCTTGACGTGTCCTTGTCTGATTTTGGTATGAGGGTAAATGCTGGCCTCATAAGTTTGGAAGCGTTCCTTCTTGTTCTATTTTTTTTCTGAAAACTTTGTGAAGTATTGGGATTAACTCTTTTTAAAATGTTTGGTAGAATTCACCAGTGAAGCCATCTGGTCCTGACTTTTGTTTGTTAGGAAGTTTTTATTTACTGATTCAATCACTTTACTAGTAATTGGTCTGCTAAGATTTTCTCATTTCCTCTTGATTCGGTCTTAAGAGTTTTTATGTTTCTAGGAATTTATCAATTTCTTCTATGTTTTCTAATTTTTGGTGTATAATTGTTTGTAGTAGTCACTTATGATCCTTTGTATTTGTGTGGTATCCATTGTAATGTCTCCTCTTTCATTTCATTTTATTTAGTTGAGTCTTCTCTCTTTTTTTTTCTTGGTAAGTCTAGCTAAAGATTCATATATTTTGCTTATCTTAAAAAAACAGTGTTTAGTTTCTTTATTTCTATTTTCTTTTTCAGTTTCTATTTCATTATCTCCATTCTGATGTTTGTTATCTTCTCCTTCTCTTAACTTTGAGCTTGATTCTTTTTTCCCCCCAGTTCCTTGAGGAGTAGAGTATGTTGCTTATATGAGCTTTTACTCTTAATGTAGACATTTATCACTATGAACGTTCTTCTTGAAACTGCTTTTGTTGCATCCCATAACTTTGATATGTATTATTTGCTTTTAATTTGTCTACAGATATTTTTTGATATCCTTTTGGTTTCTTCATTGACCCCATCGGTTTTTTGGTATCTTTAAAGAAACCCCACATATTTGTGAATTTTCCAGTTGATTTCTAGTTTTATACCATGTGTTTGGAAAAGATGCTTGATATGATTTCAATATTCTTAAATTTATTAAGACTTATTTTATGGCTTAATGTATGATTTACCTTGGATAATAGTCCATGTACATTTGAGAAGAATGTGTTTCTGATAACGTAAATGTCTAAATCCATCTGATCTTACATATAGTTTTAGTTCAATAGTTCTTTATTGATTTTCTGTCTGGATGATCTATTCATTGTTGAAAATGGGGTATTGAAATCCTTTGATATTATTGTATTATTGTCTACTCCTTTCTAGTCTGTTAATATTTGCTTTATGTGTTTAGGCGCATTTATGTTGGGTGCATAAATGTTCAATGCTCCTGTTGCATTGACCTCTTTATCATTATCTAAGGACAGCATTTGCCATTTATTGCAGTCTGTGGCTTAAAGTATAATATAAATATAATATAATAAATATATAAATATACCTACTCCAGCTGTCTTTTGACTTCCATTTGTGTGGAGTGTCTTTTCCATTCCTTCACTTTCTGTCTGTGTTTCTCCTTAAATCTGAAGTGTGTCTCTTGCAGGTTGTATCTCTCACTCTCTTTTTTCAAAATCCGTTCAGCTACTCTGTCTTTTGATTGAAGAATTTATTCCATTTACATTTAAAATAACTATTGATAGCTATGGACTTTCAATTGCAATTTTGTTAATTATTTTTAATTAATTTGTTCCCCGTTCTTTTACTTCTTCGTCTGTGATTTGTTGCTTTGTTCTGCAGTGGTATGCTTAGATTCCTTTCTCTTGACCTTTTGGTGTATCTACTATAGGTTTTTGCTTCGTCATTACCGTGAACTGTATGTAAAAATATGTTATCTTCACAACAGTCTGTTTCAAACTGATAACAACTTAAGTTCGAGCTCTACCGAAGCTCTATATTTTTATTCCCTCCCTAGTGTTTTATGTTTTTAATGTTACTATTTATATTTTTACTTATGTATCCATTAATGTTATTGTAATTATAGTTACTTTTGCTACTTTTGGGCTTTCACTTGCATACCAGATTAAATGATTTACCACAATTACATTAATGTATTCTGCATTTAACTACATATTTACCTTTACCATCACGTCTCGCATTTTCATGGGTCTTCCTGTCACTAATCAGCATGCATTTCTTTGAGCTTGAGGAGTCCCTTTGACTTTTCTTGTATGGCCAGTCTAATGGTAACCAATTCCATAACTTTTCTTGTCTGGAAAACTTTATCGCTCTATCAGTTCTGAAGGACAGCTTTGTTGGGTAGAGTATTCTTGGTTGGTGGGGGAGGGCGTTGTTTGTTTTAGCACTTTGAATAGATTATACCACTCATTTCTGGCCTGCAAAGTGTCTACTGAAAAGCCTGCTGTTAGTCTTATGGTTTCCTTGTGTGGAGCAAATTGCTTTACTATTATTGCTTTTAAGATTCTCTCCTTGTGACCTTTTGACAGTTGATAATGTGTCTTGGTGTGGGTCTCTTTGGATTTATTTATTTTGAACTCTCTGGGCTTTCTGGATCTGGGCAACTATTTTTTTCCCTCAGGTTAGAGGAGTCTTTAGCTATTATTTTTTCAAATAAGCTTTCTGCCCCTTCTTCTTTCTCTTCTCTTCTTCCTCTGCCTCTTCTCTCTCTTCTCCTTCTGGGACCCTGAATGTGAATTTTGTCCTGCTTGATAGTGTTCTCTAAGTACCTTAAAAAGTCTTCACTATTTTTCATTTTCTTTTGCTCCTCTGATTGGGTGAATTTTACTGCCTTATCTTTGAATTCACTAAAATTTTCTTCTGCTCGCTCTAGTCTGTTGTTGAAACTTTACATTGAATTTTTTAGTTCAGTTATTTTATTCACCTCTGTGATTTCTGTTTAGAGCTTTCTTATATTTTCTGTTTCTGTGTTGAAATTCTCATTTTGTTCGTGCATTGTCCTCCTTACCTCAGCGAGCATCTTTATGAGCAATACTTTGAACTCTTTATCAGATAAATCACTATCTCCATTTCATTAACATCTGTGTCTAGAATTTTATCTTGTTCTTTTGTTTGGAACGTTTTTCTGTGTTGCTTCATTTTCCTTGACAGTGTTGGTTTCTGTGCATTAAACATCCACCTCTTCCAGTCTCCTTAGCTCTTGGCTGTCTCTCCAACCCTTGTGATGGTCCAGGCCACCTTTTTTGTTCTTAGTGGCTTCCCTGGTAGTTGAAGGTTTGCCAGGACCTGTCAATATCCCAAATGGGAGGATCTCAGTGAACACTAGATGTAGGCTAATTGGAAACCAGACCTTTGGGCAGCAGCTTTAAAGTTTGCAAATAGCCCTCTTTCTGGGAGATGGCATTTCTCTCCACTGCCTCTGTTTGAGCCCCGGGAGAAGAGCAGGTTAAGAACTATTTCTTAGTTTTATACTGTCCTGTGGAACCTGCAAGCATATACCCTGCTAGCTACCAGAGCCAGATATTTAAGTGTTACACCCCCCTAGGCAGCAGCCACAAAAGCTAGGATACCAGGTGTGTGCAAAAGCTTCTTTCAGGGAGATACTAGCGACATGGTGCAGGGCAGAGGGAGAATGTGAGGATGGCACCCATCAGCCTCCCAGGTCTTCAGCAAGGATTACATTAGGCCCATAGGGATGCGTTAAATTACAAACCTGTCCCTCAGGCTGCAGCTTTTAGGATGTGAAAATTCGTCTCTTTTAGAGAAAGATGGCGAGACATGCTTGCTCTCTGCTGGCTGTGCTCTGAGCCCTGGGGGATAGCCCCGGTGAGTCCTCAGAGCCCATTAAAGTTTCTTTTTCTTTTCTTTTTTTCCTGTCCCTCATTGGCTTTCAGAGCTAGGCATTTTGGGGGCCTAGCCCTCAGGTGGAGGTTTGAGAAGTTGGGATGCTAGATGTTGAGTCCAAACCTTTCGCTCTCGAAGCTGGGACTTGTGAGTCTTCTCCTGATTGTGTGTTGCTGTGTGGGGATGGGTTTATGGCAAGAGGGTGTGTCTCACCCTTTCCTGCATTTTCCCAATGTGTAAGCGTTCGGCTAGTTTCCACGTGTACCTGTAGGTTCGGTGTGTCTGTGGGAGCAGGTGAGTTCAGGAGCCCTATAGTTCTCCATCTTAGGTCAGAACCCATGGCCTTGACAGATTAGGGAGTATTGCTCAGGTATTCTGTAGAATGTTCCTCTCTTTGGGTTTGTCTGATTTTTTTCTTTTCATGATTAGACTGATTATATGTTTTTGAAAAGCGTACCACAGAGGTGAAGTGACCCTCTCGTCATAGTAAGGGGTATGTGTTATCCACATGACATTACTGATGAGGTTAATTTTGATTACTTGGTTAAAGTGGTGCTTGCCAGCTTTCTTTACTGTAAAGTTGTTATTTTTCCCTTTTCACACACTGATTTTTGTAAATGAGACGTTAAGTCTCAGATTCCCATACTTGACAACTCCTAGGCTAGGGAGAAGCTGCTTACTATTTGAAATTCTTCTGTAAGGAAAATGTATCTTTCTTTCCCAATATTTACTGTCCAATCATTTATTTATACCAGATCTCTTGGATGTTTATTTTATACTGTGGGTATAAACCAAATCGATGTTTTTATTTCACTTCTTAATTTTTGTTCCTGCTTTGGCTCTTGGGAGCCCCTTCGGTTTGTCTCCTGTGTCTTTTGGGAATACTGATTCATCTTTTTATTTTTTGAGCTCTTTCTTACTTTCTGGTACTACAAAATGCTCTACATTCATTTGGTAATTTTCCTGCTCCTTCCTAATATATTCTTAAGTTTTTTCCCCCTACATATATTTAAAAAGAGATGTTTCACTTTCAGCACAGAGCCCTCTAGTAAAAGGTTCCAATAAGAAAAACTTAGTTGTTTCATATATCCAGTGGAAGTGCATCACACACATTTTGATAAAGACAAACATCTTCACGTGAACTTTTTATAAAACTCCCGAACTATCTTATTTATAACTTCAGCCCATAAGCTCTCATTCAGGGGATGGAAGGAAGCTTGCTGAGCCGACGATAGCACTTTGGAGTGGGTACTTCATGCCATGTCCTGGCGTAGTGTGACCGTGTGCACGTGTGTGCTTTGTGTGTGCAGACACCCTCATTCTTTTCTTTCTTCCAGTGTTAGTGGCGTGTTGTTCTGTCCTTGGGCATCAGTAATGCCTCTCACATTTTCTAGTTCCCAATTTGGCATTATTTTCGAACCTGTGTTTTCATGCTTAGAATTCTTGGCCTGGATGTGGGAAAGGACAGTCTTCCCTGATGGCCATCATGGTCTGCCCTTTTCAGCGCCAAGAGACTCTCCTCTACGATTTCAGATTCACTCGGAAGCTTAATTGTAACTTTTCGATGCCAGCCCCTTCGTACTAAGGAAAAATCTCCAAGCAGAACCAAGAAAAGGTGGGCAAAAAGGGAAGGAAATATGGTGAGATAAACATTGAAAAGCTTGGGGAAGCGTAGCACTCCAAGGCAGACACACTTGGTGTGGCGTTTCAGGTGTGCGAGGTGTGAAGAATGTGTTTATCTCGGGAATCCCTAGCTCGCATTTTAAGACATTTCTTTCAGCCTGCGTACCTGCACCACTCCCAACAGGTAATTCTGGCTTTCTCGTCCTTGTGACTTCCTGGTTATACCAGATGTAGGCACAGTGCATGCTGACTCATCAGGATGTCCCTGTAAACCAACGAATGAATTTTTATGGTTGTAGCTTTTTTTTTTTCCACTCTAGGAAATATTACAAAAATGGAGTAATGGCAAGGTAACGATTCCCAGGCTTTGCTGAGTATAACTTGTGGAAGAAATGTTCTACTACCTACCTATTTTTCTTCAGCAGAAACAGAGGTGAATAGGGAACTCACATATCCTCTGCGTGTCAAGGAGGAAGAAGGAAAAGTGGATGCTCAGGAGCCATGTGGAGCAGGTGCAGTAAATCTCCCGATGAGCCGGCGTTAACACTGAGGGGCGGCAGTGAAGAGCAGCGTGTAGGGAGGCACTGGAGGGAGGCCTTTGCTCTCCATCGCCTGCTCAGAGCTGCCGTTCTTGCTTTATTAGGGCCACTTCCCCTATTTGGATGCATCACTTGACTCGATTTCACATTGGGTTTAGGATAACTTTCACCGACTTGGTATTGAGACCAAGGAGAAAGGTGACAGGTGGGGAGAATATGAGCCTTAAGGAGACCAGCAGGCAGCAAGGCTTACGGATCAAGATGAACTACGGTGGGTGGGGAGGTGTGTGTTTTGGTTTAGTCTTTTATCCTTGTCCTGTGTTGAAAGGAAGAGGATGTGCTTCTTGAGGGCACCAAGCAAGGTGAAAAACTTTCCAGCGTGGCAGCTTGTAAAGTCTCCGGGCTTCTGATGAAAAGCTTCGAACGATACACTTATCTTTATTTGCTCACATAATAAAAGGTTTGCAATGATAAATGATGAACATATATTTCCTTTGCTTAGAAACCAGACAGACTATTTAAATAGAGTTGCTGGTCAACAATAAAAAAAAAATGGATTAAAAATTCTTCAATGATAAAGTTACTTAAAATGAAAGTTAAATGTCTTTCATAGCTAGAAAATAATGACTCCTTATCTCATCAGTAAATTAAATTCCATCCTCACTGACATAAATGGGCCAATACCTAGCCCAGCACCTATCCGGAACCTCTTGCTTGCATGTTTCCAGACTAAAACACAAGATAAATCGGCTTGAGGACAAAACAGTTGGGCGGCTGTGCATTTAATCTAGAAAGGCTTTTTCCTTTTTTGAAATGAGCAAAGTAGATTTCTGGTTACATTGAGAATTGTGTTGTTTGGGCAATGGACTTGTTTGAAAGAGAAAGAAACTTAACCTAATCTTTGACAGATGTGATTCCAAGATGGGTTGTCTGACATGAGTCGGAGAGTAAGCGAATGGATTTATCATTGCATTAACATTCATTTCTATAGCGTGGGGGTAGTTATCAATAAGGTAGATAACCGCATGGGTAATTTAATATTTTATTAACTGTCACCATCTCTATCATGAAAAGACTGTCTTTCTAAAAGAAAGGGCCTTTCTAGTGCAGCCCCTTCCTTAAAGGAGTCGGGGTTACGGCCGTCACATTGAAATGTAGAGGCTGCGTGGCCGGCTAGCCTTGCTCGCTACTGCACAGCCCCATGATTCAGATCTGTGCCTCGACAGTTTATAAACGACTGCACTAAATTGCATTTCAAGGTTCTTGTGAAAAATTTAGATCAAAGATGTTTAATCGCTCAATGGCAAAGGTCTGCGGTTCTCACCGCATTCCTTACCGGAAACAAGATTTGGTGTTTAAGATCAAAAGAACGTCTAGACCTTAGTCTTGCTAACGATCACTCTTCTGAGCAGCTGAATTGTCTGGGGAGAGAGGACGAACCCCAGCAGTAGACTGCTATGTCTGGGGAACGGGGTCCTTGCCCAGGGCACAGCTGCTGGCTCCGCCTCCCACCCCTGGCGTGTGCCGTGAGCAGTGGCCCCTCCGAGGTCACCTCCGCTGCTGTCAGAGGCACTGTCAGCCGCTGAAGCTGGGGCCGCGCGAGCTGGCATCGCCTCATCTAACGTCTCTTCCTCCGTGACGCTGAGCTGTTCCCGTGCACTAAGGCCACTCTGTTAAAAGACGAACAATCTCTTCTCCAGATCCTGTGCTCCACGCTGACCCCCTTTTCCAAGGAATGCTGCCTTATGCTTCCGCCATCTGAGATTTTCTGTGGAAACATCACAGTTACCCTTCCCAGCCCCTCCCTTCTCTTCCTAGGACTCTTACTTTATGGAGGCAAAGCTTTGAAGGTAGAACTGAGGGAGGGACTTTCTCACTGTCCCCTCCCCACCCTCCAGTGCCCAGGACAACCCCAATTTCTTAGTCTCCCCTCTGAGGATGAAGTCCTTCCCTGGAAGCTCGTGGTCCTCGACCCTTCCCCAGTACTGCGAGGTCTGTGGGGCCTGCCTGGGCTCCACCCTCAAGCCCCCTCATGGCTCTGCCTGGGAAATTTATCCTCTTCTTTGAAGTTAAATATTCCTGGGTGACAAGTGTGGCTGGCTCATTAAGGTGAGAGAGAGATATGGCAATCGAAATGTCCTGTCACCCTGGGTTCTCCAAAGAGAGAACAGATAACATCTAATTTAGATTTAATCTGCTCACAGTGAGAGTGGATGGTTATGAACTTGTCAAGGAGAAGCAGTGGCCCACGAGGATCCCCCGTTAAAATCCTGTCTGCAGGTGACCCGAGTTAGTCATTTAGCATTTGATTCTGTGTCTCTAGAAAGTCTATTCGGTTCTTTTTGAGGGTTTCAATCTCCTTGCTGAAGAACTCATTCTGCTCATCTCGTTTTTTTTTTTCAATTCCTGAAATCGTCGCTATAACTTGTTTCGATCTCATTACATTATTTTCAGAAGTACCATCCTGAATTCTCTGTCATTTAAGTTGCATATTTCTATGTCTGTAAGCTTACTTTCTGGAGATTTTTCTCTTTCTTTCTGAGATGCTTTGTAACCTTGGTTGCTCATGGTGTTTAATGGAGTATTTCTCTGCCTGGGCATTAATGGAAGTGTGTTCTGCTCCCCCTCCCCCGGAAGAAGATTTATTATATAATGGTCCCTAGCCTGTTGCAAATAAGATGTTTTTCTTTTGGTTTCCAGTAAGTGGCGTCTAAACCTCTTGGATCTCTGCTTTATATAAAGTGTTAATAATGTCTTTTTTCCCCTTTGAGATGTTTAATCATGCTCGCCACCCTCAGTCTCAGTTCCTGTCAGTGTTAGTGACAGTTTCGGCGCGTTCGCTCAGATTCCCCTGGGGCTCCACGGTGGTAGGTCTTGGAGGGTATGGGGGGAGGGGCCCTCTGGGTTGGGGGACGGGGCTGCAGCTCAGCCTCGGTTTTGCGACTGGGGCCGGTAAAAATCAGCTGTTGTCTCTCTGCCATCCCCGTTTCTCTCTCTGCCCTGCCCTGCTGTTGGGCCCTGCGGCCGGCAGCATGGAGCTCACGGCACTCTCAGGCAGGGCCCTTCAGGGAACTTTCTGCACTTCCAGCCCTCCCCCTGCTCCTGCAGGGAGCTCCGGTGAGGCTGAGGCTGAGGCTGAGGCTGAGGCTGAGGCTGCGGCGCGAGAGGAGAGGAAGCGTCTTTGCTTTTCCCAGTCTGCTGCCCGACACCTGGGGTTCTGACCTGTGGGAGCTCTCACGCGCAGGTCCCACACTCAGACGCGCTGGGGTGCAGTTTGGGTGGTTTTTGTTGCGTTTTAGGTGTGCAGCGAAGTGTTTCAAGGGGAGGATCTGGGGATGTCTCTCACTCTGCCCTGTTTAATCCTGAGCGGCTGATTCTAATGTGGCCTAGAACTCCACTTTTTCTTTCAGTGGTAACTGCATTTCTCATGAGTTCCTGAGGAAAAAAAAATGGGAACTTTCAACTGTTTCAGGCAAGTGCTACATGTTCCTTTTCTCACTTATTTTTTTTTAATGAACGCTGCTGTACTATCGATTTTCGGCTCCTATACTTGTGTTTGTCCAGCGTTGATCATGCCCTCATTCTGTTGAGACGTGCTGGTTGCAGAGGGTGAGAAAGAGGGTGTTCTCAGCAGACTGGGTGGTGTGCGGACGTGGAAGCGCTGGGCTGTCAAGCTGTAAGAGATTGCCACGCCCGTCACTTCGCCCTTCATCTCCAGGAGGCCGTTTGCCACTCAGAGCTTAGATGGTAGGTCTCCCTTTCTCTGGTCCATCGGGACCCAGAGATGACGTCCCAGATCCTTTCCACGGTATCTGCGGAATACAATAAAGTCACAAACGTATTAAGAAAATGTTCCCTTCACCGCCTCCCTTAGAAATGCGTCTTTATTTAGAAAGCTTCTCCCGGTGTCTAATTACATCTTCTTGTTACAAATAAACCCATTTCCTTATTGTTCTGTCCTCCTTAGAACAGAATAAAAAGTATTGACTTACTCAATAGTTGTTTTTTTTTTAAAGAGTGAATAGCTTCCAACCATCAGTTTGATTTCATATGAAATGTTCATTTTCCAAAGTTTAAATCATATGTATTACTCCACATTTTTAGCAGAGTTATGGTTTGTCAGAAAATTTTTAAAATTCAGAATAGTTGGAAAAACGTTTTTAGAAACAGCTGTATGACAAATTAAAACGTAAGGAAAATTACTTTTTATCCCCAGGAGGAAAATGCCTTTTCCCCAACTATTTAATGGATTTTTTTTTTTAGACATATACATTTCTAAAGTGGAGATCAGTAAGCATACATGCTACAGAGTGAATTGAGGCTACAGTTGTTGTGGGAGAGTTTAGCATTTATTTTAGGTGTTACAGTATAAGAAGTACTTTCACAGGTGGACGCCTTGATTTGAAAACTGCCCTGCGGTTAAAGATTCCGTTTGTCTGGTGTGAAAACGGATGGTTCTGTTCGAGAACCATGAGCCCTCAGTGGGCCCTGCGAATTGCGGAGCCCGAGAGGCTGGTTCCTCGCATGTTGGAGTTGGGCAGGCTCTCGAAGGATCCTAGGTGACACCCATATTCACCCACTTTTTCCTAAGAGAAATCAATTGAAGGTGACACTAGCTGCTTTGGACAGAACGTTAAGGACTAAAGTGATCATAACAACATTTCGAGAGGTACCTGTGGGGGCACAAAAAATAACATTTCTTCCCTTTTAGGTTTTTCTGGCTGGGCTAATAACAGTCAAATGAACACAAGACAGGTTAACAGAAGGAAATGGCCAAAATTTATTACGAATGTACATGTGGGGGTGCCATAAGACTATGACACCCCAAGAGTCATTGGGCAGTTGAGGTTTATATGCCATTTTGGACAGAGGAGAAGTGGCCAGGGGTCTGGTGCTCCAAAGGGGAAGCAGGCGATTTACAGGTAGACTAGAAAGAGTAAACATGTGGTAAGCAAGTTTTTGCTGGGCCACCCAGAAACCATGGGACACAGAGGGAAGTTCCACAAACAGGCTTTGCTAGATTTCTCCCTTATCTGCCACATCGAGTTTGTCTTATGATGCTGAGGTGAAGCTCCCTTCCTTTAAGCAGCTTTTTCTATCCGAATTCCTTTAGTCAGGTAAAGGCAGAGGGTTAAAGGTTCTTTCTGAGGTTTTTGTTTGTTTGTTTCTTAATAACCAGCTTTAAAATAATCAGTATCCCAAAAAGCATATTTGGAGGTGACAAAGCTTTGTCCCCTTCACACCTTCAACATGTAGTTCCTTTGAACCTTTTCTTTAATTGCCTCCTCCACTCCTCCCCACATGGCTGCGTTTAACTTCCATTTATCCTGTAAGGGCGAACACAAACCACTTCCTGTGGTTTCCTTTTATGAGAGAAGAAATGGCAAGCTTGTCCTGTTTTAAAACACAAAGCAACCGAAGTGTCCCACGATAGATGGTTGGATAAAGAAGCTGTGGTACATACATACAATGGAATATTACTCAGCCGTAAGAGATGAAATACTGCCATTTGCAACAGCATGGATGGACCCCGAGATAATCATGCTAAGTGAAATAAACCAGACAGAAAAAGTTAAAAAACACAGGATATCACTTATGTGTGGGATATAAACTTACAAGTAACAAACGAACAGGACAAACTAACAGAGACTCATGGACATGGATAATAGACTAGTGGTTACCAGAGGGTAGATGGGAGGGAGGAGGGGGAGGTAGATGGGGGAAAAGGGGTCAAATATGTGGTGACAGAAAGAAATCTAACTATGGGAGGAACACATGATGCAATATATATGCCTTACTGTTAAATTGTACACCTGAAACTTACTGGATTTCATTAACCAATGTCACCAAAAAGAAATAAATTAATTAATTTAAAAAAATTGCATTTCTATATTTAAGATAAGTGAATAAATAAGCAAAACACCAAACTAGAAAACACTCATTCATGCTTATTTGATCTGTATCGCTTATGATGAGTTCAGCTTTAAGTAGGAGAATACCCAAGTCAAAATGTTGTAAATAGTAAGGGAATTTATCATCTCCCCTAAATAATTCGAAAGGTTAGATAATTCAGCAGCTCAGTGACATGGTCAAAGTCCCCAGCATCATTTCCTTAGACAGAGGTCAGAGGTCTTCATAGTTCATCCTCTATGTGGCCCAACTTACTGCCAATCACATTACACTAGGACAAATAAACAAAAAAACAGGCAAACGAATCGAAGTACAAAGTAAGAAAAGGAGAAGATTTTGAAAGAAAAGAAAGATAAAGTGGCAGAAAGAAAAGGGCCAAAGATGTAGTTACATAGATACCGATATAGAAATATGTGTACAGATCACTATACAGTTGTAGATAGATTGATAAAGGCTCAGGTATACTATTAACATACCTCTTTATTAGTAGTAAGTGGTGCTTCCAAATTCTTTACACCAGGTCTACTTAGTTAAGTCCTTCGCTATATTTATTAGTCTTTCTGCTAATTTTTATTTCATCATGGAATCTTTTTGTAGCATATTAGAGCCCCAGAAAAGAAGCAAATATGTCCAAGCTTTCCCCTTAATTATGTCCAGTGAACACATGAAAATGGCTTATTTCACTAACAATCAAATAGATACAAATCAAGAGAACCCCAAAACTTTTCATTTTGAACTCTCTAGGGAGAATAAATTATAAAAACCTCAAAACCCTTTTGTTTGATCATTTGGCATTGTGCATCAAAAGAGTTAATACTGTTAGTATCCTTTCACCGAGAATTGTTTTCTTGAATAAATTTATTTTAAGGAAGTTGTTCTGTAGGTATAAAGGTTTTCTTCGAGGATGTGCATCCTAGCGTCCGTTCATCCATCCAGTCAGCAGATACATGTTGGCGGTGTGATTCTGACACTGGTTCTGGCACGTGGGTTCCCTCTTCATGCCAAGCAATTCTCTGACAAGAGAGCTGGGTGTCCTACACTTCCCTCTCTTCGGGCACTGGCTCCTTGGAGCTGACCTCAGGTCCCACACAGGTGAGTGCTCAGTCCCAGGTCCAGGTTGTTACCTCCGACAGACGTGCTGTAAGTCAGAGGCTCCTCCTCTCCTTGAGTTCGATGAATTTGATTCGCTTGAGCAGCTCACGGAACTCAGGACATAACTCAGGAGCTGCCAGATGGAAGAGATGCCCAGGGCGGGAGGGAGAGGCGTCGGCCGCCTGCGCTCTCTGAGTGGACCACTCTCCCCACACCCCCATGTGTTCGGCAGCTCAGGTGCTCTCCAGTCCCTGTTTGGTTGGTTCTGGATTTTACGGAGGTTTTATTAGGTAGGCTTGATGGAGTCAATCATTGGCCATCGGTGACTGATTCAACCTCCAGCCTCTCCCCTCTCCCCAGAGGTAGTGGGGGCGGGGTGGAGGGACTGGAAAGCACCAACCCTCTAACCCTTGGTGGGCTCCCCTGGAAACAGGCCCCCACCCGGAGATATTTTCACAAGGTCACCCATTAACATAACAAAAGGCACCTTGACAGCTCTCATCACAACAAATTCCAAGGGTTTTAGGGCTCTGTGCCAGGACCTGGGATGAAGACCAAATGTATATATTTTTTTTATTATAAACCACAATATCACAGACATCTGTTCTATGCCAGACACAGGTCTTGGCCTTGGCGGGACTCCAAGGAAGGAAGACGAAGTCACTGGTGGTGTCGGGCTTCGGTAAACCCACCCACATATGTAATAACTTCTAAATTTGTGAGTTCATGAAGAAAAACAAAGCAGTGAACATTACGGGGTGAGAGCTATTTTAATTTAGAGGCATCAGAGAAAGCCTCTCTAAGGTGTTAACAGTGTTAATTTTAATAGAAAAAAGAAAAAAAACACAGGGACCCCAGGAAAGTTCGGGAGGTGTTTATTGTATATGTCTATTACCTTGATTGTGGCGATGATGTCATTGGTGTTTGCATTGGTCCAGACTCATCAAATTGTATACACTAGAAATGCAGGGTTGTTTTTTTTTTTTTTTGTATAATAACTCAATACAGTTGTTAACAAAAACCCTTAAATATCCTCAAGTGCAGATTGCTGAATGAATTCTGGTACATACAAGCAAGGGCATTCCGTACAGTAATTGAAATGGGAATAACATAGTGGTTTTTTTTTTTCATGAATTTCAAGTGAGAAAAGAAGTTAAAAAACTATTGCAATATATCTTATAAAACCTGTGTGTTTATAATGAAGGACTATATACCACAGATAGAATGAAAGATAGGATATACTTAAAAATATCAGCAGTAGTTATTTCTGAGTTATGGGATTGTGAGTAATTTTTATTCTCCACTTTTGTCTATCTGTTTTTCCTAAAAGCTGTGCATTTGTAAAAAGAAATTAAGAAAGATTTAAAAACCTGTTCTTTCAAAAAAACTGCCTTTCCTCTGCCCCTTTATATTCTCTGCCATGACCAGGTAAGCCCCATGCGGCCAGACGTCCTCTCTGAGTTATTTACTTCCTGTTCTGGACCCTCACCGATATAAAAGTCCATGTGCCTCGTGCTTCAAAAGGCCCAAACTGAAAATGTCAGAATTTGGAGTAAGGGAGGATTTATTGATCGAAAAGTTGCAACGTCGAGAAGATGGGGCTTGCAGTTTCTCAAATCCGCCTTAAGCCCCACAGAGTTCAGACTTCTTTCCAGTCAAGAAAGGGGAAATGGGGCAAGACCACAGACATCTGGGGTAGCAGTTGCCAGGAAGCCAGAGAGATCTCGAAATCTTTTTGTTCCTGGTCCATTGGCTGATCTGAGTCCAGTCTGAGAGGTTCCTGCAAATCTTTTGGTAAACAGTAATTACTTTTGTATACATTTCCCACCTCCTTGGGATAGGCACCTTCCTGCGAGGGGCTGTTCTTTTAAAAACTCAGGTCTCAAGCAGAATTTCTCTAAGGACAGCTTGTCTACAGCTGGAGCTATTAGCCTAAAAGCCTTGAGAACAATGGAGGATGGACTAAGGTAGAGTGAGAGAGATCTGGCATTTCACTCAGTTACAGTACCTCACAGACTATCTGACACATGGCATGCGGGTGCTTTATAAACAATTCTTGAATGAACAAATAAATACATAAAACATGAAAGGGCAAAGAATCATATTTGTGGAGCATTTTTAATGTGCAAGCGCAGCGCTAAGTACCTGAAATAGGTTATTCCAATTAATTTCTGCAGCAATGGTGTGAGGGGGAAAGGGGGAGTTTTTTTCAGGACAGAGGGGCTTAGAGAAGTTAAACAGCAGACTGTGGAGACTGGTACCGAAACCCAGGTGAGCCCCAGTTAGTGCACTGGCTCCCACCTCCACCCTTGGGCCCCCTCCCACCAAAGGATGTGGCCCATAAATAGAAAATTTAGAGGAAGGAAAAGATATATTTTTAGGCAGGTGCTTTGCATCTGGGAGGTCATTTACTCTTTTATTAGTAAGATAAAAGCAAGAAAAAATGAGGTCCAACTGGACTTTTGTGAAATGTTAAGATATTATTAATAGTTTTTTTTTTTTAAATATGAAGATAACATTTGCTAAGACTGTGTAGCAGAATTGAGAGAACCCTGGATTTTGAAATTGGTAGGTCTGGGTTTTAGTTCCAGCTCAGTTTCCTCGTCTGTGACATCTATATACGCATTAGAGTTTTGGCTGCATGTAAAAGCCTTCCCAGAATGGTGGTTTAAAAGACCTTTATTTTTCCCTTATATGAAAATCCAGACATAGTCAGCTCATGGGTACTGTGAAGGCTGCACAGCCCCTGGGACCCAGTCCCCTCCCAGCTCTCTGCTCCGACTTCCCTCCTGTGTGGCCCTCCTCCTCAGAGTCCAAGGGGGACACACACCTTCACACCCACTTTCTGGGCCTCGAGATGGAGGAGTGGGGAGAGGGGCATCCCGCATCCCTTTAAGAGCATAACTCAGAAGTTGCACCATCACATTTCCGCCCATCTCTTTGTCTGAAACTTAGTCACATATCGTACCTAGCTGCAAGGGAAGCTGGCATGTGTAATCCTCATTCTGGGCAGCCGTGTGACCATCTGCTCTCTGAGAGAGTAGATATTGGAGGAACTTAGAAATCTGTGCCACAGTCTTCTAAGGGCTGTTTTAGCATGCTGTGATTCTTTACTAACCCTAAAAACATCACTTTTATAAATTATTTTGAAGTGTGTGCTGTGCGTATGGGAAAAAAATGAAAACGAATTGCAACTGCCGTTTCACTTAGTACTCTTATTAGAACAATCTCTCAAATCCAATGGAGTGAAAGAAAGTGAATATATCAAGAAATGCTTAAAAATGTGCCAGTAGGAATGTAATCAAGTGATGTTTGATAATAAGCTGCAGTAGACGCTATTAAATCCTCACCTTCTACGACATTAAATAGCAAAAAACTCCATTTCAAAAAAAATTACTGAAAGGGGTGTCAATCTGTGCCTACTGAAGTTGAACTGACTGTTTTCAAGAGTAATTGTGTAGAGTATTATTTTCTTCAAAGCTGTCTTCCATCTTATGGGAGCAAAAATTCAAGCAAGGAAGGTTTTTTTTTTTTTTTTCCTAGCTTTATCTCCCTTATGCATTTAAAGGAGAATTAAGCTTATTTAAGTTCTCTGGTTTTTTTTTTTTTTTCCTCGCTCATTGCAAAAATTTCCTTTTTGGGATGTAATCCAGTGTTCTGAGATATTGTCGTGGTCTGAGAAGTATTCTTGGCTGTACAAGAGGGATATTAACAAAATAACTGCTCTCCCTTCAATGATAATTGCAAAAAAAAATGGAACATTTAGATGTAAGTACCGGTAGTAATTTCTTCTTTAATTTACATTACACAGATATGATGCCAAAACCAATGAGAATAGTAAGAGGATATAATTAAACATAAAACATGACAAAATATGGAGATTAGGGCCTCTTGTTAATATTTCATCTGTAGGTTATAATAACATTAAGTTACCACGGAGCCTGTTTATAAATGACGTAGGCGGTACTTTGGCAGTTTCTAAAATTTGAATAAATAATCAAACCGTTGATTTAAATCCATGTCCTTTTTGTCACAAATCTAAACTCCAGGTGAGGTTGTATTTGATTTTAAACCAGTGGTTGTTAGGATTGGCGGTCTAGCTAATTGTATCCTACCTTCCTGGGCTTTTCTCTTCCTGTTGAAATCCTCCTTCCTCCCTGTTTTGTTCTTCACTTATCATTCAGCAGTTTTCTGTGAACACTAACATGTCTGTGACAAAATCATGTTAAAGACGTGCTAATATAGAAATGAGATCTCAGTAATATTGGAAATATTTTTCCCTTCTAATTTTAGAAGGCTTGCTGTGATTTTTGCCTGCAATATTGCTTAGAGCTTATGTTTTCCTGCTGTTTTTATTTATAAACTAATATGGAATCCAGTTCTTCTAAAACTTTTTTGTGTGTGTGTATGTGCCTGGAAAAAAATATCCATGGGCTCCCTCCCTGCTGGAGGAGGTGGTGTTGCTATAGCGAAGCTTCCCTGTGGGGCCTGTGGGTGCTGGCTGCTCATGGATAAACATTGATTGAGTGCTTGCTAGGTTCACAGGGACGGAGTGGGGAGACTGGAGAGGGCCTTGGAAATTAGTTAATAAAGAGAGTTTTGGTTCCTGCTTCTAGAGGTAAGAGACAAAATCCAGTTCCTGTAACTTTTTGCTAAATCTAGTTTCAGTTGAGGCAGAACTGTTTGATTTGGTTGAGTGACTTGGTTTCTGAGCATCGGCATTTCGTAAATAAGGTGGACTAATGGCACGATTTCCTGCTGTCTCTTAGGAATGTGGCCACTTAAATGATAATACAAACTCCCACTTTCAAGGGGCACTAGGGGACCAACTGCTGGACGTGATTAAGGGGGAGGAAACTGTCATAGGACAAGAAGGTTCATGGGCAGCCCAGAAATGCAGCCGTGTGGCTACGGACCAGTGAATGAGGGGGTGACAGGAGGGGGCACATCATCCTGAGACTGCCTTTCCACTTCCAACTTGACAGAGATGTGAAGCAAAACACAGCTCAGGAGGAGTTAATATGAGGAAAGAGATTGGAAGAAAAAAAAAACAACAACAAGGAATGCAGGAAGGGCAATTTTTATTTATTTGCCCATGGAGACAAAAAAAATTAAGTAAATTCATGGTTGTTAGTTGATTGTCAAATAGTTCGATAAAAGGAAGGTTTGCAGAAAGAAAACCAGAGACGATGAGACGTACTGAGATTATTACATAAGCACCCCCATAAAAAATAATTGGTGATGATGGGGCGATGTTCTCTTTCCGTTATTGAGATTCCATGGGTGAGAGAGCCAGAAATGAGTTTGGGATGGTTTATGGTCATTTTGGAACATGAAATAAACCTTGGCTGGGGGTCGAGTGGCATGCACCCAACAGCTCTAACCCACGGGCATTTCTGTTACGGACGCCGGGCGCGGAGACGTGGAGCTGTGCGGTCAGCAGCACCCGAGGCTCAGGTGATTCCCGTGGCTGGGACAGACGTGGGCGTGACGGACGACGGCAGGAGTGGTGGCGAGGCTGCGCCCGTGGACACCGGGTGAACATTGCTTGGGCCTGAGGCTGTGTGCTTCTTGGGTGGCAGGTGGCTACGCAGGCCTGTGGAGCGTGTTAGGCTGTCACGCCCGAGCGTGCCGGTGCACAGACGGGCAGAAGCAGCATCCTGCGTGACCCGTGAGGAGCATGCGTGGGCGCCGCTGGCCAGAGCAGAAGTTGGGAAGGCAGCAGAGCAGGAAGGATGCCTAACCCAGGAACCGGAGAGAAGCAGGAGGGCGGCTGTTATTATGAGATAGGACGGAAGATTAAAAAAAAAAAAAAAAAAAAAAGGAGGAGTGGGGTTTTGAGGTCCTTTATGCCTAAGCACCACATTTTAAGTTAGGAAATCTCACTGCTTAAGTCCCTGTAGGCAAGAGGTTAACGATGCAAAGACTTTTGCAGGCAGGAATGCTGAGAGGAAGCCATGGGGGATAGTATTTTAAATAGCATTGTGGACCCCTCCCTGCAGGAGTGCTGCTCCAGGGCCTGATCCCTAGGACATGACAACCTGCCGTGCCCTGTAGCCAGGAGCCTGCCCCTGCCACCAGGGAAGGCTGAGAGTGAATAGTCTAACTGTCCTGTGCTGCGGCCCCCACAGGGAGCACGGCGTGAGAGCAAGCTCTGGGCTCCCCCGTGGCCCACCCTGGCAGCTCCCTGGGCCAGCTTTCTCAGACAGGCCCGTCCTCTGTCCCTCTACCCTCAGTGGTCACGTGGCAACCTCAGGCTTTGGTGGTAGAGCGGAGTCTGGTTTCTCCTGCTGAGGTTTCTCATTGGTTCTGGACCCACCTCTCCCGCCTCCTGAAAATTTCCCTTTGACCTTCAGAACCGACGCTGCCTGGAATATAACCCTGTGCTTGCCTCTCTCTTCCTTCTGCTCTGACTCTTGCATACTGATGCTTGACCCAACAGGGATTTTCTGTATGTCTTTTGCACTTGTGACATTGGATTTGACCTTCAAGAAAAGCATGATGCCAGCCCTTTCATCCCTACGGGGTTTTCCAACTTTTCTCTGGGCAAATCCATAGGTTTCTCTTTCCGCTCATTTTAAGAAGTGTGGGGGTGTGATGAGGGTCAAGAAGTATGTGCCAGTCATAGTAATTGGCCGAGTAAGACATCCTGAATAAAATTTAGGGAAATTGGTAACTTTTTAAAATCCTAAAGATAATAGGGAAACGTTGTCTAAGACAGTAAGAACTGAATTAATTCCTTGTTTAGTGAGCTTGAACTAGAAATTTTGATATATACTCGGTTAGTGTCTTGTCCTTTCTTTGTCATATATTTAAAACATTGTCTCCTTCCCCAAATTTATGTGTTGAAATCATAACCCCCGATACGATGGTATTATAGGTGGGGCCTTTAGGGGTGATTGCGTCATGAGGGTAAAGCCCCAATAAATGAGATTAGTGCCCTAATAAGAAGAAATGTGAGAGATGACCCAATCTGCGATATTCTCTTAAAGCAGCCCAAACTAAGACACATAGTAAACATGTAGGTTGTTTTGCAAATTCATCAGAGAGATGATCAATTACTATACTATGTAATACTATGCTATAGCCCATACTGTACCAGACATACTGTTACTATACTATGTGTTCACATTGGTGGCTGGGCAGGAGCGACAAAGCATCAAAGGAAAATGAGGGTATCATAGAATTCTCGGCTGTTTGCCTTGACAGGAGACACCCTCATTAGAAGCTGTGTGTTGAATTGAAAATCAGGAGACTATGAGATAATAAGAAATAAACATGTTGAGCTTGATATGTGGCTTATACAGATCACAATGAGAGTGACTAGCACAGAGATAGAGTGTGAGTTTCGAGCGCATAAATACCTAGAGTTCTTGAGCTCCAAAGTTTATACAGTTTTGGTCATTGCAGGTCTATGTGGATGGAAGTGGAAAGGGCAGGTATAAACAAGCCAAATTTTAGGAATGTGTGTGGAAATTTACTCCATAGGTTTCACAGAGACAAAGTCTGATTAACATCGAGGGAAGCATTGGGTCAACAAAGGATAGCCTGAAGTCAGTTCCAGAACTGAACTGGTACCACAGAAGGAGGCTTATGACACCCCCTAGGCAGAGTTTCAGGACAAAGAATGAGGCAACATAAAACTGGCGAATGAGACTGGAGGAATTTGAGAGCAAAATAAAACAATGGGCTGTCTGAAATATTTTCTTTGTGGAACAGAACCCAATTCATGGGATGATTTAAATAACTGAAGCATTTAGGTATAACACATGATTACTACTTTTTCCCCTACTATTCTATGCCCTTGGATTTTGACCCAGTGGAGCTGACTTTGTCCAATGTATTTGCCTTTTCATTGTTTGACAGTCTTCGGAGTTTTATTTTCTTAAGTAGGTCAATATATATTTCCTTCTCTCTTCTCTCTCTCTCTCTCTCTCTCTCTCTCTCTCTCTCTCTCTCTCTTCATTCTCTTTCTTTTTCTCCTTCCTATCTATATCTATCTATCTATCTATCTATCTATCTATCTATCTATCTATCTATCTAATCTATCTATCTATCAATCATCTATCTACCTGTCTATCTATCTAATCTATCTATCAATAGTATGGAAGAGGGGAGGGTAATTGAATTTTCTCACCTAGAATCATGATTAACAACTCAGAGAGGAAAAAGATAAAAATTTTAAAAAAAGGCCTAACAAGATTAATGGGTGTGGATTTGGAAGGTCTAGTACAGAAAAAGAAGGTGCTGTATGCAGCATACTGAACCAAGAGTCTGGAAATGAAAGACTGTGGAATATGGAAGATAAGGAAAATACTAAGAAGTATTAAGAATGCAAGATTAGCTCAAAGTGTGGTCCGCAAAGTCTCAGCATGAGCATTCTCAGGGCTCTTGAAGCTGAGGTGCATCAGGGTCAGCAGTTACCAAGGTTACAGAGTGATGCTAGAGCACGTATAGTTTGAGATGCACTGAGGTGCTAAGTAGCAGTAGTTTGGTGGACAGTTTTTGGAGGGTATTGAGATTCTTAGAATTGAAGAGAGGATGAGCAGTGGAAAAATTCTATGAAGCAGACGTGGGCTCTGGGCAAAGGGCTACTGTGAACTGAGGCATCGCCATGTGTTTCCGCTACCGGATGGTTTGTAAATAAAGTTAATACAATAAAAGAGCTGTTCGATCCAGCCAATTAGGAACCTAGACTATTAGTTAAAGGAAAAACGTATGTTACAAAGAAAAGTGTAACTGTCCAAAACCGAAGAGGGCCAAAGATTAATATTCCTATTTTCAAGTGATAGTTCTGAAATTTTATATTTAAAGGAAAGACTGAAAGAAAATTTATAGTTTACAGATAATTGCACTGTGAGAAATAATGCTATTTGGTTTATTTCAGCAATGGTCCCCTAAGAGCCGTGAAACGGCTTGCTGATTTTGACTTCCCGGGTTTATTACAAATGAATACATAAAAGCCTTGAGGTAAGAAGTGAACTGGGAGCAGATGGCACAGAATCACCAATGAGACCCAAGCCTAACCGGAGACCCTTTCTGGAGCGCGCTTCGCACTGAGAGTTGTTATCGTTTTTTTGTCGGTGGTGCGTCAGAACTCCCTGACCTCACATCCCCACGCGCAGAGGGGCTGCATGTGCTCTCCTCGCAGAGGTGAGCTCAGCCTTTCCAGCGAATCCTTCAGAAAGTCCTACATCAGGCCCTGCTGGGCTGCTGCACCGAAATTCCAGCCTGGGCTGGAGCCTGTCTCTCCGCGTCAGTCAAGAATCTGGGGACAGAGAAGCTTCATCCTCTACATTACTTCCTTCTTCTGTCTTGAGGAAGCTCATTTCTGCACGTTACCAGTGCCTTCTGCACATGCACTGCTGCAGAATTAAGTTTTAGTGCGCAGCTAGATGGGTTTTGACAAATGTATACACTGTTATAACCAGTGCCTCAATCAAAATATGCATTTCGCGCAGTTAGATTTTCTTACTCATGTACATTTCAGTGGTCCTATGAGTTGTATTTTTAATTGCATTTGTCAGTTTCTTATTTCATTTGTCAATTGCTCATTGTTCTATATGCATAATATAGAACAATGTATATATAGAACAATGTTTCTTATCAGTTGTGTTTAAAAATACAATTCATTTTATATTGACATTGGGCTTATTGCATTTCTTGCATTTCCTGTGCTGTCTGTAATCCAGTGTCTGAAAATTTTTTTTATATATTTTGTCCAGTTTCCTAATTATTAACAATGGAGGGCTAGTCTGGCACAGTAATTCATCAGAGCCAGCAGGAGTTTTATGAATTTAATTTCAGCAGAATTTATCTTATTCCACATACCCTATTTTGTAAACTATGTTTCATTTAACATTGTCATCATTTAATCTCCATATCATTAAAATTTCTTCATATCAACTTCCATTTAGCAGCTGTCCGGTATTCTATCATATGACTACTCTGTTCAAGTAGTCCTTTTATTGGCTGTTAAGTTGTTTACATTGGTGTAAATATTTCTGTGGAAACCTTTTTATGTCTCATATTCTAATACTTTATACTATTGTGTATAGTAATTCTCACATTGTGCTGTACTTTTTTCATGATCTCTTATGAAGGATAGGAGGATTATAATTTATTTTTTATATCTGCCCCAGAGCCTAGCATCTAGGGAACATAATAAACATCAGTAAATGCATGGACAATGGACTTGTACTCCTTGAGGTCATTAGGCCTTGTAAGTAGTACTTTAGTTTGTAAGCTTGGGCCTTTTCGAGAAACACCTACTCCCTGACTTAATCCTCACATTACTGGGAAGTCAGTAAGTTCGGGCACGCAGGCCCCGCTGGCTGTGCCGAGGAGGACAGTGCCTCCATCACCCATCTCCGTTCCTGTGCCTTCTCGTTCTCAGACCAGGCCACCTTGCAGAGGTCACGAATTTCTGGGCCCCCATCCTGCATAGTCTTCCCAGATAACTGAGTTCTGGAGCCTTTTTAAGACAAAGTTTTCCGCTGGGTGAGGGTCGAGCTTCTCCGAACCATCGATGGCATTAGTGGGAATGCTCTTGCCTTAGCAATCCGCGCCACCCCCCTCCGTCCTCCCCCTCCCCCGTTCTGTCGTGTTCCACTGGGCACTGTGCCCAGATTTAATGTCATTCGGTTGTGCTTATAAGTATGTGTTCGAAATGTGCTTGAAAACATAGTCTTAATGTAGAGCTTTATACGTGAATGGTCCCAGCCTCAGCGGTGTGGTCCATAAGACGCCCTTTGCAGTTAAAAACTCCCATATCCAGAGCTCCATGCTGTCCACTTGGTGACCGAGGAACCAGAGCACGTGTTAACATTCCCGCATCTTTTTGTAAGACTACGACTCTGGGTGCAGCTCATAGGCCCTTACGGGTTCTTTCAAGGTTAAATCCGTGTTGCTGTCCCTTTGCTCCAGGCTGTCCCTAGTGTCCCGCCTGGGCCACCCCTGCGCCAGCACCAGTCTTTGCTTGTTCGAAGCCTGATGATCGTGAGCACTGGCTCACCTGGCCACTTGCCAGTCTGGTCCCCCAGTGAACACCCGTGCCTGCTCTCTGGTCGGCCTGCACTGTTCTCTGACACTGCCAGCCACTCCACTTCTCTGCCCTCCTGCGGGTGTGACCCGCCCTCCAGGGGGACAGTGGCACGTAACACGTGTCCTCTGCTCTGCTCCTTGTCCTGTCGGTGCTGTTCAGCCCCCACCCTGCTGTCCCAGGACCAGTGCTGCTTTTCTCTCTTTGGCCCTGACGAGAATGTCTTTCTTGGGGTTCCTTGCTCGCTCCTTAGAGCATTTCTTCTCTCGCTCCTCCCTCACACGCCTCGCCAAGTTTTCATACATGCCTGTGTGTGCGTGAACCCCAGCCATGGACAGGTTTGAATGCTTTTCCCAGAATGCCCTTCAACCTGCATGTCCATCAATGGAGAGAGAAAGCGGTCTGGGTGGGAACAGGCTGGATTCTGGTTCTGGCCTGACCTTGATCTCTGTGGTACTGCGCCATTTTAGATGAAGTATCACATAAAATACCAGCCATTGAGGGAAGCGTTTTGAGCTCTTAAAAGGCAGATTTTATTTCTGTCTGTAATTAAACATCCTTTTAAGAGGAATGCCCTTCTTTATTGTCATAGACTGTCAGGACCAGCAGTGCCTTTAAGTTGACAACTGCTGATACTCGTCCTTCCTTACTCTGAGCTGGAATACACTAATTCTAGAACAAAGTGGCTGTGATTGCTTTTCTCACAGGTCTGGAGCTTGGAAGTCCAAGACCAAGGTGCTGGCAGGGTGGGTGTCCTCGGAGACCTGTAAGGGAAGGTGCCGTTCGAGGCCTCTCCTCGGCTTGCAGATGGCCACCCTCTCACCGCCTCTTCACGTGGTTGTCCCTCTGTGCCCGCACGCCTTCGGCTCCTGGTGTCTCTCTTCCAATAAGGCCACCAGTCATGTTGGATTAGCACCTCCCCCCCCCCCCCCGGCCAACGGTGTCATTCAAACTTAAATTCTGCTTCAAAGACCTTATCTCCACATGAGGTTGCATTCTGAGCTCCCAGGCTGGGACCCCAGCATATGAAGTTGGGGGGCACAGTTGCGCCCCATAACAACAGAATGGCTGCAGGTTTCTTGCTATTTAGTTTACTCCGCTGAAGATGCTCCAGTGAACTTTCTTGGCAGGGTACCTGGTGCATCCGTCCATTTGTCTGCATCCCTCAGACACATTGCTAATCACCTTGTTCACCTTGGTGAACAAGTACAGGTAATCTTGGTTACAGGGGTTTTTTTGAAACGTTGTTGGTACCTATTTACATTTGCTCTGTGTGAAGTCTTTTGTTACTTGTGTGTGCGGGCACCTGTTTCCATAATTGGAATGTGGGCTTCTCAGGTCTCTCTGACTTGACGCCCAGGGGAGATTGCTTGGGGCTGTAGCCTTTCAATTGAGCTCACATTTCTCGAGCACGGTTTCTCCCAGGCGCTGTGTTGGCAACGTGAGAGACGTGGGAATGACTAAGCAACAGCTCTGCCCGTGGAGAGCTCCCGCGTTACGGGGCAGTGCACGCATAAATACACGTTTACAATGCTTGGCGTTAAGCGCAGGAATCGCACTAACTGGAGCGGAGTACAGAGGTGGCACCGTGAAGGGAGCAGTGACCCGGCAGGCGGAGGAGGTGATTTCCAGGTGTGGGTTCTGAAAGGTGCCCCGGGTTTGTCTGTGGGATGCAGTGGGCACTGTGTGATGTTTTCGAGAACAGCAGTCTTCATGACTATAGCTGAACGGCGAGGAACAGCAGGAAGCGGTGGCCGTGCAGAGAGAGGATGGAGCGGGGTCCAGACGTGTGTCCCGCCTTCGCGAAGGGACTTTACGCAGAGGGACTGCATAACCAGGTGCTTTGTTTGGAAGACAGCCCTCGAGATGAGGTGGATGTGGGTACAGAGCAGCGGTCCCCAACCTTTTTGCATCAGGGACCGGTGCTCCCCATGAGCATTGAGTGCCTGAGGATCTGAGGAGGAGCTGAGGCAGTGATGCCTGGCTGGGGAGCAGCTGCAAGTACAGATGAAGCTCCGCTCCCTGGCCCTCCGCTCACCTCCTGCTGTGCGGCCCGGTTCCTAACAGGGCACAGATCCATTCCGGTCCATGGTCCCTGGTTGAGGACCCCCTGATACAGAGGAAACCAGCTGGGAGACCAATTGAACAGCTCCATCGCAATGTTTTACATAAGGGATGATAAGAAGCTAAATAACGACCCTGGCAATGGAAATCGGAAGTCAGGGACCCGGTTGAAGACCACATAAGAGGTGATTTTGGAGGAGGAGACAAAGAAACGGTAGGTCGTCCGCGCGCTGTTTCAGTACAACGAGCAGCGTGTCTGAGTGAGGCGCGGCTTCTCCGCTAGTCTCCGGGGGGCGCTGACTACACGCCGGCAATGGGGAGCACCGGCTCCCCGGCCAGTCGTGGGCGTGTGGGGTGCGTCCCGCCCAGCGTGGAGCGTAGGAGAGGAGCAGCTTTAGGGATGAGGTGAAATCTGGCTTGCCCGCGCTGACTTTGGGGTCTGTAGGAGCCCGGTGGCCATGGTCGGTGGGGGTCAAAGGAGAGACTGAGGCTCATGTCCCTCCTCGATTTCTCAGCCCGGACTTCCTTTCCTGAAGATGGTAATTGCAGGAGAGTGTCTCCTCCTTGTAATTAATTCCACACTTCCTGAATAATGCAGCCATTGTCACATGGGTTAACATTCCGTTTGCTGCTGGTTTACTTGTATTTATAACTCAACAGATTTACAGGTAATTATACTCCAGGATCTTATTGTCTTGGGAGATGGAATGTTCCTGGCGGTTGAAACTCATTTAAAAAAACCAAACCGCACTCATTAGTTTCTATAGTTGCCTCTTTTGAAGTTCTTACTATTTTGTGGGGGTGTTTACAGCTCTTTGATGACACACTAGCTCATGTTAGCCCTTTAAATTCATTTAGTGCACACCAGCAACCTTCTGTTTTTTTCCTTCAGTGTTCTCAGGAGAACTGTAAGACATTCTTGTTGGCATCCTAATTACTAGAGCTAATCTATGGCTTTTAGTAATAATTCTTCCTGTATCGACTTTGCAAGACGACTTTACTTCTGGGAAGAAAAAACTTTTATATGAATTTTATGTTTTTCCTTTTCCATAGACCCAATGCTGTGTTCTAGAACATAACGATTCTCTTATTTTGACAATACTGGAACTATAAGCCAAATCATTTTTTCTAGTAGCGTTTGTGGTACGGCCAGCCTGTGTGACGTTGATCTTTACATTCTTTGCACGTACTGTGTATTGTCTTATCTTCACACTGGCCCTGTGGAAAGGAATAAGTGTTATTCCTATTTGGAAATTGAACTAAAATGGAGTGATTGTGTTTCACTCAAAGATACACTGCACATTTGTATTGAAACAGAGCCGGGACTACTGTTTTTCTTGTCTTCCCACCTCTGTTTCTATTTGCTTGGGAACTCTGACGGCATAGGGCGGTACCGCTAATCACAGTATCGTTTGGGGGCGCTTACTGGACATCATGGCGCTCCTGAATGCTAGCATGCAATTTCAGACTACGTTTTAGCTGGTACTTGAACATCTGTACTCATTTTTTTTTAATATTCTTTTCTGTCTTTTTTCTCTTTTTATATTCTCTTCTTTGCCTTTTCACATAGGAGTCCAAGGTATTTGGAGATTAAGAAGAGAAAATGAAATATGCTCTTTTCTCATTTAAAATATTCTTGGAAACTGAAATGATTCTTGGTTTTGTTTAAAAGGTAGTTAAACCTGAATTTTTATTTTGGGCACATCTACGTTGTTTGTTTCATGGGCTCCATGACCTAAAATCCATACATGTTTGTAACACATAAATTCGATTAAGTGGAGACTTTCAACGAGGAAAAATGAAACGTTTTAGACCTCAGAATATATATAACTTATTTAACTTTATTTTTGGTCAAAAAAGAGTTACAGGGTTAGCCAGTTGATGGAATAAAATCACTGATAGATTGTATTCAAGCCAAAGAGACAGCCGCATTTAACGGACAAAACCGATCTCTAACTGCGAATACCAGCTAAATAGTTTCACATTCTGACTCCACGATCACACAGGCGAAAGCAGTACTCCATCCTGATTCCAACAGCCTTTGAGCAAGAATGGACTTCGGCCAGATGTCCCCAGACCTTTCCCAGCCTTCGGCCACGTAGCCAGACATTGCAGGGTCGCTCTAGGATCCATCTCTAAACTCAGGGATGAAGAGCAAGGGTCACCTTCTGCTCTGTCAGTCAGTCCACCTTGCCTTGGAACCAGATGTCTGTCATTTTAGACTCATCCAAATCATCCCAACAGACCAAGTGAGCTCTTCATGCACCAACCATCTGGGAATATCTTTGGAAACTCTGAGGCTCTGAGAGCCCATACATCTTCATTTGTCAAAACCCACGATTCCACTTGGCCCCAAGCCGTTGGGCTGCGGGCATGAGTTGTTTTCCGTTTTCTGCTCTCTGCACAAGTTCACGTAAACATGAACACCTGCCCACCTGTGAGCGAGTCCACAGTGCTCTCATTCCTCTTTCTGGTTTTAAGTTCCGTGTGCTTAAATGTTTTTGCAACGCCAAGGAAAATCAACAATTTTGTGGATTGTCTGAGTTGGTCTCAGAGTCCTTTAATTTTAAAAGCATGATCTGTGAAAACCGTTCGGTAAATGATTTCAACAAGTTTTCCTCACTTCAGTGACTTAACTGAAGCCAACTGCTTCCAACTACGGTATAAAATGGTGTGGCTAGTAGTAGGGACATGAAGAAAAAAATCATAATATTGGTTTTTCTCTAGCCTGTTACAAAACAAACTTGATTGGTTTCAGGGTTCACAGAAGAACATATTTTTTTCCTAATTAATGCTACACCGAACCTGCCATAGCTCATATAAAACCCTGTGTCAGAAACCTGGCCGGTGCCGTTGTTTGTTGTGTGTGGGCAGCATTCATGAAATTAGATAGAGAAGAATGGCTGAACCTGGCAGTTCCACGGGTAGGGGACGCACATTACATCCAATTCGTTTAGTAATGAACTTCCTGAGCTCCAAGGTAAATCACAGTTAGGGGCCTTCACCTCCTTGTCTTCCTGCTGCCTCGAAGCAGCTAGAATGGGGTCGAATCCTCAGGAACCGCCGACACTGAGGAAGGCCCTTTGTAAAACGAGAAGAGTAAAAACTGGCCTGATGGGACCAGCATTATTTTTTCCGGAAGTAATTTCTTGCATTCTGCAACAGGAAAAAGGACACGGGCTGGGACAGAGGCGGAGGGCGGAAACTGGAAGGAGTGTGAAGGGCAGGTGAGGACCTCTGGGTGCGTCTAAGGAGAGAGAAGTAGGGAGCCCCGGCTGGCTCCCCCAGGGAGCCCTTGAATGCGCTTTGCCTCCCTCACCGCCTGGAGAACCACAGAGGCTTGGACGGGATCTGGACTGTTGTTGGTGCCAGAGGCCTGGCCTTATTGTCTTGGACAAAGACTGGTGGAAGAAATTAACTACTTGCCCAACACCAGCCGGCTAAATAAGTGAAGGCTCCAGAATTTAAACCCAGGCCAGTCCAGTTCTCTAGTCCCCCTGGGTGGTCTTGGTGGCCATCTTGTTTGCTTTTTCTAATACGTCCCGTTGGCTCAATGCAGTATTTACCACAACGGAAAACTGCCTCGGGACCTCACACAGGAGCCTGAGCGGGCTGTGCAGCAGCTGCTCCCAGCGCTGGTCGGGGATGTGAGCAAATAGAATCACGGGCCAAAATGTGAGAAGGCAAAATTCAAAGACCGACAAATACGAATGGTTGATAAATACTTGAGATGCTGCTCTGGCTCTCAGAGATCAGGGTCATGTGAAGAAAGCAAAACTATGATTCTGCTTTGTGTTTACCGGCTTGTCAAAACAGAAAAATGGTTGATACCATCTAAGGTCGGTGAGAGGCACGGAAACAGCGTTGTTTGGGGAAAGGTAGGTGGGTGAAGCTTTTCTAGAGGTCAGTTGGACATCACCTACCAGAATTGTAAATGCCTGTGCAAGCAATCCCACTTTTAGAAAGGAATCTTCAAGACCTACTGATATAGAGTTTTAGGGTATTTATTGTGACGTTGTTTAAAATGGGAGACAATCTATATAGCCGTTTCTGTAGAGATGGTTAAGAGTGTATGGCATAATCAGTCTAGTGTGGCGGACACGACCATGGACTTGGAACCAGACTGTTTGAGTCTGAATCATAGCACCACCTCTTAGCAGCGCTATGACCTTCAGCAAGTTACTTATCACCTCTATGTCTCAGCTTTCTCATCTATAAAGGGGATGATAAATAGCGCCTAGGACTCACAAGGTTGTCATTAGTGACTGAGTTCAAACGTGTAAAGCATGTAGAGCCTGACACACAGTGAGCGTGATAGAAGTGTTTTCTATAATTGTTGTTGTTATTAGTATTGCTATTGTTATTATTCTGAGAAATACCATTCAGTCACTAAAGAGAATGAATATTATGCCCTGGAATATTCCATCTTAAAAATGTTGAGTGAATATAAGAATGTTTTAGAACAGTGTGTATAGTAAAACCCATATAACAAAATAAAAAATAAAATCATATTTTAAATCTACAAATATGTGCACAAACTTAATAATTTAAGTAATTTGAGGAGCAAGTCAAAGTGGAAGGCTATTATTTTTTTAACTTTTTATGCCTCTAAAGTGCTTAAATTTTATTTACTGCAAGCTTATGTCACTTTTACAATGAAAAAATAAAATCTTACCTATCTCGTCAGCATATTATGAGCATGTTATGAGCGTAGCTTGTATGTTTATCGGATACTGATCTAATTATAGTACTGAAAAGTTTATCTAGTAGTTCCAGGCAAAGCTTAAAAAGTGTTGTGTTTAAAATTTGGTTAAGTTAGAGCCCACTACAAATGTCTAAAATTGGTAAATCACAATGAAAACGCAACCATTTGGGGATGTGAGTTGTTTTGGAACTCAAAATACTTTGGCTAAATGAAAAGATCTTATTATGAAAATACCAGATTCTCTTTTTCTCTCTAATTTTATAACTCTTGGCAATACAGCTTTGTTTTGCTGTGAAACGTTTGCAAAGGAAATGAGTGTGTGTGCACCGAGTTTTATTTTCTGAAATACATTGAAATTTTGCCTCGAGATTGTAGGACGCTGCGACAGCAGGCTACCACGTGGCAGGAAGCGTGCAGGGGGTTGCGGACGGGGACTCTCTTCAGAGCTCTAGACTTGGTCAAGTTGCAGCTGAATCACGGAGAGCCAAAGCAGCTTTGGAACTCTGAAAGAGAGCGGTGTTTGAGAGGGATGCTTGGGAGCCCGCCTGCGCTCGCGCGCCACCTGGTGGCCCTGCAGGCATCTTCAACGAGTGTGACCAGACCGGGCTCTGTTGCAGCGTGGACAGCCTCAGATCACCGCCATGGTGCAGGCGGTCAAGTGAGTGATGGTCTGGTTTCCGTATTCCTAACTCTGCCCGTTCCTTTCTCCAGTGGTAAGAGATGGAGGGCAGTTGCCAGATGATTATATTGGGTCAAGAAAAGACATTGTTACAGACATTCGAAGATTGATTTTATGATTTTTGGAAGAGCAAAGGAATTTTTCACTATAAAAACCATAAAGGTTTTTCTCTTACTGGCCTTCAAATTTTTGAAATATTTAAGCAATACAAAAAGTACACAGAGTCATATAACCAGTACCCACAGAATCCAGATAAGCATTAACGTTTTGTAATACTGAATATACATCATCATTTTTAAGCTAAAAGACACAAAACACTCCACGTAACGAAGAAACAAATCTCTTTTATATTTATCCCTAATCGCATGCCGTGTCCTAATTTCCCACTGGCTGGCACTTATCAGTTTAGCGAACATCTTCATGAGCCATTTATTATTCTCGAAAGTTCCATTCAACGCAATTCTGCAAATATCACTGACCACCTCCTGTGTGGTCTGCACCCCTGGGATGCATTGGGGAGCAAAATGGATGCATATCTTTCCCTTCATAGAGCTTACACCCTAACTAAGGGAGAACACACTTCTTTTTTTTTTTTTTTTTTTTTTTTTTTTTGCAATTATATAGTATGTTAGAGGAGAAAAGTACTATGGAAAAAAATGAAAGCAGGGTAAGGGGATCGGAGATACCAGGACTGGGGTGGGGGCAGGAGAAGCCTCTTCCACACGGTGAGGCGTTTCGAGCAGTCTTAAAGGAGATGAGGGCCCGCATTTCTGAGGCGCAGCAGGGAGGCCAGTGTGGCCGCTTTGGAAGGGTGGGAGGTCAAAGTGGAAGAGAGGGACGGAGTGGGTGGGCAGGCCAGGGCAGAGCCCTCCGGGCCCTTGTTAACGTTTGGCCTGAGAGATAAATGGGAAGCCTTCGAAGGGCTCACGGTGGACACACGACTGATCTGAGTAGATGCAGCATTGAGAATCAATTGGGGGGGGGATGATGGTGGAATGAGGGGGGCGGTTACCGTAGCCATCTGAAAGGGAGGTGGCGTGGGCCTTGACCCGAGTGGTACCAGGTGCGGGTGGCAAGTGGTCAGGCTCCGGATGAAAGTGGAGTCAGAGTGATTTTCTTACAGATTAAATTTGGAGTATCGGAGGAAGAAAGGAATCGAGGACGATTTGCTTTCTTTTTTTTCACTGAGGTGTAATTCACACCACCTCCAACGAGCCACTTTAAGCCATTTTCCACCCACGCCGCACAGTTCGGCAGCGTTTAGCACGTTGACAGTGTCGCCGTCTCCACTGTCTGGTCCCAAGCACCTCATCGTTAGGCGATCGTCATTCTCTACTTTCCAAAGCCCCGGCGGCTGCTGACTGCTTTCTGTCCCTACGGCTTTGCCTATTTGGGATATTTCATATGAATGGAATCATGCAAGATGAGACCTTTCGTGTCTGACTTCTGTCCTTTAGCACAGTATTTTCAAAGTTCCTCCGTGTTGTAGTGTGTATTGTTTTTAATTATTCTTATGTCTGACTAGCATTCCATTGTGTGGATATAACGCGTTTTGTTTCTCACCCATCCGTTGATGGGCATTTGGGTGGCTTGTACCTTCTGATCAGAGTGATAGGATTGCCATGAAGACTTGTGTTTAAACATCCGTTTTGGGGGTTACGTATCTAGGCGTGGAGCTGCTGGATCACACGGTAATTCTCTGTTTAACTTTTTGATAACTGCCGAAATGTTTTCCAAAGCGGCTGCACCATTTTACATTCCCACCCCACATTCTTGCCAATGTGTTATTTTCCATTATTGAAAAAAAAAATTTTTTATTAGAGCCATCCCAGTGAGGGGAGTATGATTTCAAAGGTTTCGGCCTCCGAGAATAGAGTTGCCATGATGGGGATGAGGAAACTGGCGGGTAAAATAGGATAGGAAGGACGAGGTTGAATCTGAGATGCCTCTCAGTCTTCCAAGTGGCACAGTTGCGTAGACATCGGACAGATACGTCTGGGGTTATAAGGGAGGTTTGCGCTGGAGATATAATCTTGGAGTCATTGGTTACTTACAGCTATGGGACTAGAATGTAGACTGAGAAGAAAACCAAAGATTGAGCCCAAAGGCACCCCAAAATTAAGAGGCTGGGTCGAGGAGGCGAGCATGCCGAGTAGACCAAGGAGGGACGGCCAGTGCGGTGGATGGGAAATCAAGAGTGTGGCCAGCCGAGGGCCAAGTGAAGCATATCGTGGAGGAGGAGTAACCGAGTGTGTGAAAGGCTTTCTGAAGGTCAGGCATGATTGGAGCTGAGGACTGGACATTAGCTTTGTCAGCATCGAGGTCACGGGCAACCTTAACGAGCAGCGCAGTGGGGAAGTGGAGACGGCGGAGGACGACTTTGTCTCAGGACGTTGAGCTGCGACACAGCGGCTAGTGGGGAAAATGGGGAGAAGACTGGGTTTTTTTTTGTTTGTTTGTTTCTTTTTATGGTGGGCGTGATCATAGCGTTTTGACAGGAGTGACTCAGAATGGAGCAAAAATTTAATTTTTTTTTTTTTTTTTTGTAGCAGAGGGCCTAATTCCTGAAGAGGGGTCCTTGAGTGGACACGGAGAGTGGGATGCAGAGTTTGAGCAGAGGAGCGTGGCTGTTGCATCCTTGTGATGAGTGAGCAGGCAGGTTCTGTGTCCTCAGATGCTGGGAGGCAGGAGGGCCAGGCAGTGGCGTCTGTGGAAGTGAAGTCACAGCAGCGGTCGAAGCAGAGAGGGAGAAGGAGGCAGGAGGTGTTGGGCGTTTGGGGAGCGATAAGAAGATGGGCACCAGCAGTCTGGGGGAGCGGGGCAGGAGTGGACTGGAGAGGAGAAGGCTTGCGGGGGACACGAGGGGTCCGCTCGTGATGCAGGCGTGAATTTGAAGTTTGCTTTTCTCCGGCCCTGCGTGGCCTCACGGGCGCAGAGCAGAGAGCAGGTAGGGCAGAAGGAGCAAGAAGAAGCACGCAGAAGGGCCAGGGAACGGCGGCGCGTGCCAGAGCGGGGCTATGCTGAAGGGTTTTGACTCTCAGCTGGATAAGGGGAAGGAGAGGGCGGCAAGGGCTGAGGCACAGTGACATGGGCTGTCATCAGTGCATTACCAGTCCTACGGGGACAAAAACGTCATTGAAGTCAGGGTGTTGGGGAGAGTGGGAGGAAGAGGTACAGGCTTCTGGGCAGAGAGTGGGGTACACTAGATTGAGGCTATGGAGTGTTTAGTAGTAATGACGTGGCGATGAGTGGCTGAGGCAGAGTGGAGAAGGTGACGGAAAGGGATGGTTCAAGGCAATGAGACGTCAGATTCCTATATTGGAGTTTTCAGGGTTAAGACACAAGTAGCGACGGAGACATTCCATCACAGCAAGAAAGGAGGAGAGGAGAACCCACCTAGGGGCCTGAGATAACAGTGACACTTAGGACACTTAGTATCGGGTCATCTAGTCCAATGACATGAGAGTCAAGGCTGAGGCGTTTGGTGGGGGGAGGAGGGATGGAGAATGAATGGTCTCAGAGTGGGGGAGGAGCAGGGAGGACATTTGTCCCATCTTGTCATCCAGCCACCTAGTTGTGCAGAACTAAGGGAGGAAAACAGCTTCCCCTGGAGGGGGCGTGGGGCGTGCAGTGGGCCGGGGAGAGCCGAGTTGCTGTCAGGGCAAGGCGGTGACGGAAAGGTTGAGAATACGTAATATGCTAATAACCTAATAGATATTAAAGATCCTACAAGAGATGTTATGTTACCTAGTAGATAATATAATGAATATGATAATAGATACCAATGCACAAATTATGGTATCATTTTGTGTGTATACAGCTTCTTAAAAAGGCAATGTGGCATTCAAAATCAAGTTCTTCTTACAATATTGCAATTCCCTTCCTAAACATATGACCCATGGCTGAGAGGATCAACAGCTGCATATTAAAATATGCTTCCAGCAGTGCCCAGCACAGAAAAGGCTTTGCTGAATAAATTAATATAAATACCATTATGACAGGTCAACATCAAGGGGAATGTGGCAGAGGCTTAGATTTTCTAAGGAAGTGTTCTGTTCCCCATGAGGATTCTGTTATTCCATTTAACCAATATTTATTCCAAACTGTGTACCTGCTACATTCTAGTATTGAACGGGACGGATAAAGTCCACGCTTTACCGGAGCTTAAATTTAAATGCACGAGCATAAGATTAGCCTTTCGAATAAAGAGACTTGTGCATGGTTGAGATGTTTTCCCATTAGGCCCCCACATACTATTTGAAATCTTGTTCACAAGTGGGTTCACTTTTATTTATGCATACCTGGACCTTTTTCAGCCCTACCACACCTGAGGGACACGTGTGTGTGTGTGTGTGTGTGTGTGTGTGTGTGTAGAAGCAGGGTGCAGTAAACACGGAAGGAAGAAATCACATCTCTATCATCTGTCCGTCCCCCCTTCCCTGCCCCCATCAAATATGAAAGCCAGAGTGTCGAGTAAGGGATTATTGGAAATCAGGAAATTTACCTTAGCCTTCTTATTTTGTAGCTCATTGATTCCATTTCTATAGATCAAAGAGTACCATTTGGATAAGTGAATGGGATTTACTTAAAGATACAGAAAGAATAAGCAAAAGTGTTCAGATGTCTTTTGCGTATTATGTTATGGCTTTTTTTTTTTCTTCAGGGGTAGAAACATTATTTTCGTTCCCATTCAAATGCAGATGCAGCAGGACATACCCTCCTGCGCAAGGGCCTGCGGGTGTCCGTAGCTGAAGGACACGTGCTCCCTTTGAAGGGACAGCAGCTCTGTGAGCCGGGGCTGGGCTCCAGGGTGGGAACGCAGGCCCAGAGGCTAGAGCTTCAGTTTTTCAACAGAAATCAGGAAACTAGATTTTTAATGAGTCCTCGTTTTTTAAATGTTGGGAACTAATTCCACCAGGTTTATATATAACAGAACAGATGCCAAAGAAAATGCTCGCTCCGCAGGTAGCCAGTCCGATCGGGGAACCGATGACACCATTTATAATGCGTGTTAACGGCCACTGTCCCTCCAAACTCTAGTTCCAAATGTGCGGATGGTGGATTTGTGCCCTCCGTCTGTAGATGCCCCCCTTTTATATTTACTCGAATTGGGGTCCTCTAAGCCAGTCCGGAAGAACATTCTGCAGTGATGCGGAGGCATCGTTCGTGTGCTGTGGGATCCAGCCCCATGGGACCAGACCACTGAGCACCGGAGACATGGCGAGTGTGCCTCAGGAGCGGGATTTTAAATTTTATTCTACTTTAATTCATTTAAACTTAAATTTCAATGGCTGCATGTGGCCATGGCATCCTTGCCTGACCTCCTGGTCTCTCTGCACAGGTCTCATCCCCACAGAAACCCAACCAAGAGTTAAGGAGTTGGACCACACCGAAATGTGCCTTTGATTCGCCCTGGAGTATGGGGAGAGGGACCAAACCCACCCCAACAGTGGTGGGGCCCAGGGGAAAATGTTATACCTCCAAATATGTGAAACTTTTAAATCAAGCTCACATGCTGTTAAATAAAATGTGTTCCTTCTTCCTTCCTGGAAGGCCGGTAAAAATTTAGACTTCTGGGCTCAGAGGGCTTCTGCCCCTAAGTGAGGTCCTGGGGAGAGCTGGCCCCTCGGTCCCCACCCCAGCTCCGCTCTGCTGCACAACGGCCTGACCAGTGAGCGGGGACAGGGTGGACCTTACTGGAACTAGAACTCAGGGACTGTCTTGGGGACACTTGTGCTGCTGCTGTGGCATGTTCCACCTTTTCTCCCAGGCTAGAGCTGCCTTTGACTATAAGACACCACCGTTCATGGCACGAAGATCTGATTCGGGCGTAGACCTGCCCTCCGAGACAAGTGCTCCCATCTGACTGATGTCTTTTGGGGCCCCACGTGAGCGCCTACCCCTTCGCTTACCCGTGGAGGGATAATTGCTTTTCTAAACGACTTGTGCTGAATTCTGCAGAGGCAAATTAGAACTGAATTCGGCTGCTGCTTTTAGAGAGTGTTTTCAGAGCTGAAGCAAGAAATGGGTACCAATGTGACTTTGGCTAGAGGTTAATTAGAAGAATTCGCTTTATTCGACTGCTTACTCGCCATCCCTAAATCATCTCTGGCAACACGCCTCAGACTTTTCTTACTTGGGGGCAATTATTTATGCCAAAAGGATTGGGCAGCAGAAGATAAATTCCAGATTGCTTTTAACCCATGTATGTATCAATCCAGTGAGTTCCATGTGATTAAAGTCATTAGTTAAAAAAAAAAAATCCAGTATCTTAATGCTAAGGATGTGTACCTGGATGATCTGCATCTAAATAACATCTTTCAAACGATTTACAGATTCTGGTATTTAGATAGAAGGAAAAAAGAGTAGTCTCGGCACCCGCGTGGAGCACTGGTGTGGCTGCAGTTAGAGGACGGCTTCGGAGGCTTATTTAGAACAACCGACTGATACTATCCTGGTTAGAAGCATTTCTGCCCGCGAAGTAACTGGCAATGAGTCCTCTTCGCCCGCTCCGCGAAGGCAGAAGTCCACCCTTACTGTGCTGCAGCGCCCTCCTGTGGTGAAAAAGAAGAACAGGCGCATAGTCCGTCGCGAGAAGAAAAAGAACTCGCTGGATGCTCAAACTGCAAACTGAGCCGGTCTGGAAGGTCAGGGGCGGCTGTCCGAGCCTTCTGCCCGGACTTTGGATGAATCCCGCCACCCTCCGCGAGGGCTCTCACATTTTCTTGCTTTCTCCTGAATTTCCTTCTTCCTGTATCTGTCTACTTTTCATGATTCGAAGCTATTTCGTATGATTTCATATTTCAAAAATACCAGAGTTGAGGTTAATGTAAATATTTTACTGCCGAAATATGGTTGCCCCTGTGTAACTTTTCATAATATAAACACTTGGCAATTTGCGGGTGGCTCGAGGAAGTGATGGTTTCTTTTACTCAGTGCCTTGACCTAATTTCTCTTCTGTCAACATAAATTTCAGTCTTTTGAAGCAGAAACTTTGGAAACATTATTAGAAATGGAAAGGCATTTCTACATGCCTTATGATTCTTAGACTGAGTGGGTTGGCTTGAGGTTAAATTCGAAAGCACCATCCTGCCGGCAGTTATTTCTAAGTTATTTCTAAGGGATTCTGTATTCGCTGACCCATGCTGAGCTCTCTGGGCTCTGTCTGTCGCCTGAAGTGGCCTCCTGTAGGGCGGGCAGGGGGCGTGGCCGAGGCTGCACTTACCTGGACAGAGCCAAACATCCGGGCTGTGCAGGAAGATGGGATCTGGGGTGAACACCAGAGGTGGGATATTACGCTGAAGGAATAAGTCAGACAGAGAAAGATAAATATCATGTGATTTCACTTATATACGGAATCTAAGGAACAAAAAGAACAAACTAAATCAAAAACAGACTCACAAATATAGTGGACAATTGGTGGTGGACAGAGGGGGGCGTTGGGGAGCTGTGAGAATGGGGTGAATGATTAAAGAAGTACCAATTAGTCGTTGATAGATGATCTCGGGGATGGGGAGCACAGCCTAGGGAATGCATCAGCATGAACATATTGGCTAGGTGGAAAACCAGAGGAGAGAAGGAGCAATTAGGGGGATTGTTTTGTAAACTATAGAGATGTCTAACCAATGTACTGTACACTTGAAACTAATAAAGCAAAACCCGAGGTGGGAGAAACGGGGAGGTAAGCAGCGCACAGCTCTCTCCGCTCTTTGAGGGCACGGTTCTGCTGCTGTGGATAAGTAGGGGTCTGTTGTTCTCTCCTTCTGGATCTTTGCCCTCGGGAGCATGGGGCTGGGCAGCAGGAACTGGGTGTCACGGAGGCCGCAGGGAGCTTCCAGTCTCTGCTGGCTACTTGTTTAGAACGCCAAATAAACTTGTCATTAATGCAGGACCAGCATTTAGAATACGGAGCAGACGAATAATGAACATTCTTTGGAGAGTGCTGACAGTGTCTTGCTGGGCTCCTCAAATGCATTTTAAATAACTTTTAAAGGTGTGGTAAAGATTTCACTGAAAAGGTGAAAGGGATTTGTTCTCTAAGTAAATGCCACATTAAATAGGTGTTATTTGTACACATTTGGAAAAGATTCTCTTTCCTCGCACCCTTCCAGGTTGCGGGGTGGGCGGGGGTGGGGGGGTGGGGAGGACTCTCCTCTGGGCCTCTGGCCCCTGGTCTGAGACTCCCCATTGCTGTGCTGGGCACTCAGCTGTTGGGGGTGAGCAGAGGGTGCGGCCTGGGGGTCGGGTTCATGAGGAAAGGACTGGCTTTTTGGATGTCCACATTTTTAATGAAAATATACAAACTGATTTTTTTAATAGAAAATTTCATTATTTTCCCCACTTCTTACTCTCCACAAATGTCTAACTTTCTTGACGCGGTGTCTGGGGCTAGGTATCAGTGGGGGAGGGAGTGGCTGCGATTTAGTGATTCCGAGGGTCCTGGAAAAATCGAGGCAAGAAGCCCAGCGGCTTGGGTTGCCACGCGTGCCCAGACCGTGCCTAGCGGCAGTAGGATCTTGGTTCCGTCGGCAGACAGAGAGGATCATTCAGACATGCTTCTTCATATTCCCTTGTGGTTTCTGTTCTGCCAAACGGTGATTTACTTGAGAAAAAGTCTACTTTTCTTCGTGGAAAATAACGCCAACACCCTGTATGAGCGTTGCTCACGGCAGGAAAAGCACGATCCCGAATCTCCTTCAGGGGTTGCGAACGTAAGGATGGTCCACACCGCCGCGCAGGGCCCTCCAAGCCTTCAGTGTGCTGTCGGGTTGTTCCGGAGGGGACCGGAGGCGGGGACCGGCGGGTGTGATGTGGGGGAGGAGGGCGCCAGGTGGCGGGGCCCGGGGCGTGCAGGAACTCAGGGTTCCTTGTGACTCAAGCAGAGGCACCTGCGGGACTGTGGTGGGAGGGGAAACCAGAAGGGACCTTCACGAAGGACTTTAACTGCCGTGGTGAGTCGTCTGGGCTTCATTTCACAGTCAGTGGGGTGCCCTGTGCGGATTTTATACAGGAATAACGTGTTTACCATCTGGTTAGAGGGTAAGCTATACCTGAAGACAAAAATGGATAAAAACGCGATGGCATCCCGGAAGTGCGAGGGGACAGAACGTGACTGAATGTGTTAAGGCTGGGACAGGGGTGAGTGCCAGTCCCGGAGCAGAGAAGCTGCGATGGGCGGTTACCCTCAGCGGCCTCTCCGTGGAGGAGGAAGGCGTGACACTGAACCTTGAGGAACAGTCAGAAGAAAACAGAGCAGTGTCACTGATGCTGGGGTAGGAGATTGCCATCGCTTACAAAGAGGAAGGCTGGCAGGGTGGGGACGGGCTCGCTAGCTGGTCACCCCGCAGTCGATGTCACCAGCTCAGTCCCTTGGCGGACAGTGTGAGGGGGCAGTGTGGCCGAGTGCGGGCCCCAGGTCTGGCTGTGATCCAGGCCCGCGGCTGGGAACAGGACCCCGGATTTAGAATGTTGCATTAGGGTAGTGGGGCCCTGCGCCTCACATCCGTAAATGGGATTCAGCTCATTGTGTCACACGCGTGTGGCTGAACGCCACTTCTGTACTCTGGTGTGTGTGGAGCCATGCGGTCCCCCGGGGAGCAGAAGCAGACCCGAGCTCCCCACATCAGAACCACGCCCTCCACGATGCCTTCGATTTCGTTCCATGTCAGCCCCTTGTGCATTCTTCCAACTGGCGTCTCACCATCGAACCTTCCCTTCTCGATCCCTCGGCGCTGACCCTGAGTGTCCTAGAGAAAGGACCTAGAGGTGGGGGCATGGACTGGGACCCCAATTTAGGCAGTGTCGGCTCCTCGCAGCTCGAGGACAGGCGTCTGACAGTCCAGGTTCTAGCACAGGCCTTTAAAGGTCTCTGTGAACTCGGTGAGCATCTAGACCTACTGTGCGCAAGCACCGAGCTACATCTCGGCCACCGAAGAGGGCTCCGTCGTCTGCCCCAGGCACCTGACTTGCCCACCATGTCTGCTTTTCTGCTGCAAGAGACCGTTGCCTGCAGGGAGGACAGTCTAAGTAATTCTCCTGGACTCTCTTCCTTCACAGCTGATGCTGTTGTGCCTGACAAATGCCATGGACCCTTCTCAGAAATCAGAACCCTTGGCCATAAGTGGAACTGCAGAACCAGCTCAAACCGGTTCTTTCCTGTTTCTAACGAGACCCAGAACCACAGTTTACCCCTTGGATTGACTCCTTATGAGTAACCACTGTGAAACGCCACTCATGCGTAACACGTGTGAACCCTTCACGGCTACCTCGTAACGCCCCGCCTGGAACCCGGGTCAGGGAGGCGGATCTGAGCCTCGCCTCCCGCCTCCTTGCGGTCCACTGGCAAGTCAAAGCCTTTTCTTCTCTCAAGAGCCGGTGCCGTAGCATTGGCCTCTGTGCACGTCGAGCGAGGAGCCCTTGGTCGGCATCATAGGCACAAATTTTATTCTTCAGGTTGAATTTGCTCCGGAACAAGTATTTAACTTTGCGGAAAGTTGTTCCTGCCCGTCCGGGGCCCAACCATGATGAGGGGACGTGAAACTCTCCTTTTCGGTAAGAGGGAAAGCAGTCACGAGCCTACAACACGCCAGCAAAAGAAATTTGACCGACGTGCGGGGCTCTGCCAACCTTCCTGACAGTTAAGGAAAATAATTCAGCCAATAGATAGACTGCGGGGACTGGATGCCATTCTGGGCTTCAGAAGGGAACGGAATGAACTTGGCAACTGTCCTGAATTTTTGTGAAGTGGGGAAGGGGAGGCAGGTGAACTATTGACAGCTGATAGATGTTTCGCTTTTGCACACCTGAGTCCTGGCCTGAGCTTGCTGTGTGCTGGTCGGGTGACTGAATCTTTCTGAGAGAAAACTTTTAAGCAATAAAATGTTATCAAAACATAGGAAAAGCAGGGGAGCCCGATGGCCAACACAGCTGAGCACCCCGGCTGGATTCAGAGTGGCTTAGCAGGTGGGGCTTCTTCTCGGAAGAGCCTTCGTTCCTCAGGGTCAGGCTGAGCTCCGTGGACGCCTCAGGTGAGCGGAGCTCTTTCCCCACCTGTCCGGATCTGACACCAGATGGTCGTGGCCGACTTAGGTCCTGTGTCTGTTCCTCGGAGCACTTTGCAGAGGGGGCCAGCTAGGGGGCTGCTGTAGCCCGGAGTGCCCGCAGCCTTGCCCTCTCTTCTCTCTTTTTCCAGGCGGCTTCTCCTCTCTGATCAGAATAGCAGCCGGTTCTGGTCTGCTCGGAGGTGTGTGGACGGCGGCGCAGTGCCTGCATCCCCTGGGTCTGCCCGAGCTCTCGCCATAATTTCATTCCACAAGCAACAGAACCTAACTCCGTTTGAAAGAAGAGAGAGGCAGGTCACTGCACGCAGCAGCCCTCGGCGTGTGCTAAAGTGCTTACCGCGGGGCTCACCTTTTTAAAGAAAACCCATTCTAGGGGAAATTCTGACATTTCGAGCTGCAGTCCTTTTCTCTTTGCACTTGGTTTGGCTGATTTCCAAAACGTCCAGGCCAGCAACTGAGGGACTGAAATATAATCAGTGGTGATACATTTGCTCCACATGAGACATTCCCTGTCGCCGAAGGCTCCAGTGGCGTTGGGAGCAGCACACCAGCAGCAGCTCCCGGCTCGGCAGGCAGGGGAGGTCGGAGCACAATGGTAAGAGCCCCCTGAGTTTTCCCAGACCCGGCCGGTCACCTGGGAGAATAGTTTGCAGGTGCTGGTGAGAATGGCTGTTGGTAGCAGGAGACTGACAGTCACTGGAGCTCTGGGACACTGTCGGTTTTTACTAGAAGGGCAGAAACAGCCTTAGGACCAGAGCACTGATTTTTGAGAAATGATTCACGTCAGGGTGATACTGCCTTGCGGGTGAAAAGGACCGTTTTCCGGGTTGTCTGCAAGGGAGCGTCCTACGGTGACCTCGCATGCCGCCTCTGAAGTGTTCCTCGTTCCTCTGAGTGTAAGTGTCATTTCCAGGGGACTTCTTCAGAGAAGTCACTGCCTGTGCTCTGGGTGTTGGCATGTGGGGTACAAGCCCTTTCCTGCTGAAGCCAGGACCTTTTCTGATGAGTGAATGTCACAGTGTGGGGGCTTCACTGCTGATTGGAGGCATTTGCACATTAAACATTACTGGAGCAAACTTCTAGGTGATTTTCGTTTTCGAAACTGTGGTATGCAGGCAGAGATGACAGGAGCCCACGTTTTATGATGTGGCTTTGTGGGAGGAAGTTTGTCTGATTTGTTTGATCCACTCTGCAAAGCAAACATTGCCAGGGTCAGGTGTGCGGTTGTGGAAATGGGTCTTTGGACCAGACGTTAGGATTCGCCACAGAAATGACTGTGTTAGTTAGTCCTGTGTGCCTCTCCAAGTCCTTCTCCATCAGCCTTGATCCAAGGGGGAGGGGCGGTAGGAGGAAGAATTAGTCTAACAGTGAAGCCAAATGTTTTCTTTAAGGAATTAAGGGATGAAGGTAATAACAGATTACATAACATTTTGGAGAAAATAAAACCTATGGCTGTGTAGAGGGAATGCCCGAAATACACTATTTGACTGCACAGCTGATGTGTGGGAAATGATCATTCTGTTTATAATCCAGATGAATGAAGAGAGTGCTGATGAAGGGAATGTGGGAATTTATAGAAGTCAGTCTGCCTTTCCAGCAACTCGGAAAAGGGGACAGTGGAAGCCTGATTTATGATACTAGTTCGTTTCACTTCCTGCCCTCCTCATCCAACCTCCATCGCTCGCTCCTAAGCAAAAAGGTTTCAGACATAAAGCCACAAAGATAAGGGTCAGATTTTTTCCCTCCTTAATTGATATCTGGTGCTCTTTGGCATCGCCTCTGTTTTAGAAGTGCTTCTGACCTGTGGAGAAGCCACGTTAATGACCCTTATTTCTCCTGAACCAGCAGAATGAGTAAAAATCAGCCTACCCAGCCAGAGGGTTACATGGGGCTCCTTGGTGCTTTGAAATGGTTTGCCTGATTTCTTGAGGCATACTAATTCTTTCCTTTCCCCTAGTAGCCTGAGCACATTCCTTTAAGGATTAAAAAGCACTGGGCTGAAGTGCTGGTGTCCCCTGCCCCTGCCCCGCGAGCGCTTTAAGCTGGGGCACAAACCTGAGCATGGGGACAGTCTTGCTCAGTATTCCGGGAGGAAGCAGGGAGCCAGCGAGGGGCTGGGATCACTTCCATGCGATAGGGCCACCTGGCGAAGTACAGAGACCTCCAAAGGGAGCACTTTCCTTCTGAGTCCGGGGAAGGACGGGAAGGTAGGAACCAAGAGAGTGACTTAAAAAAAAATAATAAAATGAAAGGGACAGCACGGGATTGCAAGTGCTTTGCATCCAGGCCACTCTCCGGTCGTTTTGATTTACCACTGTGGAGAGTGTGGGAAACAGTTGCCCACGTGCCCTTGGGTTCCAGTGCGCTCTTCTTAGCCCCAACACTGCCGTGGTGGAGCCGTGGGGAAGGCACCCTAGCGGGCTAGTGCGGCGAAGGGCGCCTTCGGCTCTGCTTGTAGCCAGGATGCTGCCCAGCAAGCAGAGGCTTGACAGACCGGTCTTTGATTGTGAGAGGCGCGAACCTATCGATGGCCGTCGAGGCCCTTCCATGATGCGAAGGGAACCCCGTCTGTTTCTCATCATGCCGCCCGTCGGTCGTCTTACTTATCTGAGAGGGAACCCACTCCCTGTGTTGAACGCCCTCTCCTTGACCGCGTGGGAGTCGGGAGTGTGTTGGGACTTGCCGGGTGTTCACCAGATAGCCAGTCTGACTTGGGCCCCGGCCTCTGATGACGGTTTTGTTTGTTTGTTTTAATTGCACATTTAAAGGGAATGCAAATAATGAAATTCGTCCATGTTATTACAAACAACTTAAAATTATTCCAGAGCAAAGGAAAAGTGGAGATGTTTACAAATGATATATTTAACAAATATTTAAGACGTAGGTGCTGTGTGCCACGTGTTTTAAGTGCGTTAGGGAATCTCCATCCCTCCTTTTAAGCAGATTTTACTATTATCAGGAGTTTACTGACACAGGCACAGAGAAGTTAAGTATTTGCCTGAGGACACACAGCCAGTAAGAGGTAGGGCCAGGGTGGGAACAAACTCCGGGCCCTTCTTAAAACACCTCATCTTCCAACCTTCTAAATGGAGGAGGGAGCCAGGTTCAACCTTCAATGACCCGGCCTCTAAATCTTCAGACCATCTCGCCGGTGTCTCTTTCCTCTTCCTATCCAATCTGCTCCCAGGACAGGTGTGTCCTTTTGACTAGATGTCACCTATTTTGGTTTCCTGTCATTTGCATACTGTGATGCTCTGATTTCTAATGTAACATATATATTTGGTCTTTGTCCTGTTGTTGGCACAGAGCTTCTAAATCCCTTGGCGTTTCCTGAGTGCTGAGCATGCTCAAGGTGTCTTTCGTTCTGTTAGTGAGGTGACCTTGGACCGCACCGAAGGATGTGGTTGCCAGGAGAACCAACCATATGATTAGAGGCTCGGAACTTTCAGCCCCACCCCCCTGACCTCTGGGGAGGGGAAGGGCTGGAGGTTGGAGGTTGGATCCTTTGCCAGTGGGCAGTGACTTAATTAGCCATGCCTGTGCAATGACGCCTTCCTATAAACCCAAGAAGATGGGGTTGGCAGAGTTTCCGGTTGCTGAGCACAGAATGCGGGAAGAGTGACACCCGGAAGAGATCGTGGATTCTTCATGCCCCTTCTCACGTATGTTGTCCTCTGCACCTCTTCCACCTGGTGGCCCTGAGTTTCACCCTTTTACAGTTAACCAGTGATCTAGTAGGTGACATGTTTCTGATCTCCATAAACCGATCTAGCGATTTAATGGAACTCAAGGAGAGGTTGTGGGGCCCTCTGATTTATGACCAGTTGGTCGGAAGTACAAGTGACAACCTGGGCTTGTGCCTGGCTTCTGAAGCGGATGGGTAGGGGCAGTCTTATAGAACTGCACCCTTAACCTGTGGAATCTGATGCTGTCCCCAGGTAGACAGTGTCAGAATGAGTTTAATTCTTGGACACTCAGCTGGTGTCAGAGAATTGCTTGGTGTCGTGTGTGGGGGAAGCCCCTTCCCCACCCCAACCCCACATGGAAATTAGATCCTGGAGCCTAATTGACATACCAACACCATAATTCCTACGTTCCCATTCTGGCCAACTTCCCTTCACCACTTCCCTTACACTGGGGATAGTCTGATGTTCGGGAAGAGGGCGTGAATGTCCTCAGACCTGGAGTTAAGTCTCTGTTACCCACCTACCAGCCGTGCGATTTTGGGCAATATTTGTCCTAACTCTTTAACAATTACTGTTCTTATCTGCAAAGTGGAAACGGTGATTCTTCCCTCCACTGGGTCATTGTGATCATTACATTGATATGTTTGTGTAAAGTAGGATGTTTGATTAAGCTGCAGGCCACATAGACAAATCGGAAGGGAGTTGGAAGCTATCTTGGTGTAAGGAAGCTTTTGCCATTACAAGGATTTAAGTTAGGATGGTGGGGAGAACATGGAAAATAAATCAAAGCAGGAGACGATGGAAATGGAAAATTCCACCCCAGCCCCTGACTGGAAATCAGACATGGAAAAGGCCAGCAAAGACTCTGGCACTCGAAGTGAAAAAACGCGGGTGAAAGTCCCCTGGCTGCGGTTCCTGCATCACCTGGCGGGGTGCATCATACACGGTGGGTTCTGTGAGCTGTAGAATGAGGAAAAAGACACCTGCGTCAAGGAAGAGAAAGTCTGAGACACAGGACAGATGACTCCTCTAGTCTGTTACCCAAACTCCAGGAAGGTGTTCACAGGTGACAGCGTGGTGTGTTCTGAGAAGAATGTAGAAGCTTACGGCAGAAAGTCATACTTACGTTCCCGAGGAGAAGGTGAGTTCCGAAGATCAAAGGAGGCTGTGTGCACCTCAATGCACGTGTCCGCAGGTTTGAGAAGCTTGACGGTGACATGCAGAGGACAAACTGGATATACCTAGAAATTACTAGGAGCGGCAGTGCACCTTTTGGTTAATCGATTACCTGGAGGCACGTGGAGGGAAAGATGTGGAGGACAGTGAGTGGATACGAAGCCACCTCTCCTCAAAAATAAAAGCGCACGGAATAAAGGTTTGAGGAATGACATTAATTAGGATCGGTAAGATGCTGATGGTCAAGAAAGGGAATGTTGCAGTGACGGTTTTAGGGAGTTGACTGTGTTGGTACCTCTGAGTTTCTTCTTGAAGACATCAGCATTAAAAACTATAAATCGCACATATCAACAACATAATGATGATGCGCAGCCTCTCATTTCTTTCTCTCTGGTCTCCCGTGGAGGAATGACACCTGATGGGCAAATAGGAAATGCAAAGCTGAAAATAAACAAATATGAACTCGGTTCAAGTTTCGATCCCATTGGTCGGCCTCCTGGGTGCAGGTGATTCGTGATAGATGCTGGACATGTCACATTTGGTGAGAAGACCGGAACGAGTATATACAGGATGATGGATAAAACGCTGTTAAAGTCGTTGCCGATGAAGTGTAATGTTGATTGTAAAATCAGTGGGATAGATGGAAGACCTAGAAGAGAGGAACTAATCAGCTGGGTCACCTAGAAATGAAATAGGTCCAAGATGGACGACGTCTCTGGAGAGATGCTCGAGGGTTGCGGGAGGGCGGGGTGTCCGGGTGGCGGAAAGAGCGGGGTGTCCGCGAGGCGGGGGAAGTGGGGTGTCCGGGTGGCAGGAGGAGCGGGGTGTCCAAGTTGCTGGTCATAAGTGTAACTTTTGCGCCTGCCTGTCGGTGCACACGCCCAGGTAGCATCAGAAGCCTCCCTGGGGGCTTCTGGCTGAGCTTGTGACCGTCCAGGTTCTGTCCCCTCCCTCGCCTTCTCCTGCTTCAGCACACCTTCTCTATGGGCATTCTCAGGCCCCTGTGAGTATCTTTGTCCCTCAGCTCTTACCTCCCACCTTAGTCTTTGTGTTTAGCCATCCAGCGTGTGGCCTCCTGGGCTGCTAGGGACTCGGCTGTGGGCATCTGCTATTGGTTCCGTGCAGGGCACAGACTCCCCAGGACGCACCACAAGCCGATCCCTTGGTCTGGCCCCCACAGAAGAGCAAGGGTGTCTCTTTGGAGAAATTGGGTGTTTGGATCTTGAAAGTTGCTGTGGATTTGTACCTTTGTGTTATGAGTGTACTTAGATTCATGCTCGCATATATTTAATTTACTGTGTTTATTTTAGTTTCAATAGTGACATCAAAATATAGTAAAACATATATAGAAATGGTTTAAGAGGTGGATAAAATCTCTGATACAGAAAAAACGGGAACTCACACCTGCATAATACTTATTAAATCTCACTTTAAACTAGCTGTTATGCCATATCTATGTGGCCGGTTAATTAGTTCATAGAAAGTATGGCTCATCAGGGTAGGTGTGTTGTCATAGCGAGGGCAGGCTATACTGTACTATGTTGCTATACCTACGACTTCCCCAATTTGTGTTCACTTAGCATGGAGAGTCTTTGCTACACTGTGTCTATAACTTATGTTTAATAACATTGAATAAAATGAATACCAATTGCCTAATCCAGGACTTGGACCTGCCTGTTAAGGTTGTGTGAAAGTTGCATTAACAAATCATGGATGAATTTTTTAAGATACCAAAAATTAAAGGCTGCTTAAAAGTGGACTCGGTTCAGGATTAAATATGCTTTCTCTCCCTGACCCTCTCCTTCATTCGCTTGGATCAAGGGGTTTTAAGTAAAACTTTTCACTCAAGTATTATGTACAAACTGAAAAAATGCCTAAATCAAAATCTGTAACTCACTTTTTGCACAAGGAAGTCTTGTAATTGACACCCAGCTCAGAGAATGGAGCGTCACTGTCACCTTTCACCCTTTTGTGTGACACCTCATGATCCTGACTTATAAACCCCCCAAAGTCTTACTTATTTTTAAGCTTTATATACCCTCAATTTTTGTTTTATAAAAGAAGCAAACCATCCCATGTATGTGAAATTTTTCGGTAGATGTCTGTGCATGGATAGAGGTGTGGAGGGATGTCCTTCCCACACGGACAGTGGTGGAATGTGGGAGCCATTTCAAACTTTCTTCATTCTTTTTCTTCTTCGAACAACATTCTTTATAAAATAATTGTGTGCCATTTATGGAAAATAGGTAAGCAAGTTGTTAAAGGCGCTGTGATGCGTCACAGTGAGCCTTCTCAGTGTTTTACGAAGGGCACTGGCCAGGTCATCTTTCAAGTCACCTGGAGTCCAAGTCCAGGGGATGTTTTGGGCCCTGAGTGCGGAGAGCTCTGTGGTCCCATCAAAGATTCTCACGTCGGCACGAGGTGGCAGGCAGATCCCTTCACTCTTGCTTCATACTGGAGCTTAAGGCTGAGCTGCTACAAGTCCTGGAAACCATTGTAAATGGCAGAGGGAAATTACAAATAGCAACTATTAACATATGTTACAAGCTAACTATTTGTGTACTCTTAGAACAACGAAGTCTAGTCAGAAACAATGTAATAGCCTTTCTGGGACTTTCACACTGAGGCATAACTGATGCTTCAACTTTAGCACAGGATCCATTATAAAGAGCTGCTAAGCACAAGCGCAACCCCCCTGGGGCCCTGGGAGCGTGGTGGGTTCGGTGGCTCCCACGCCTCGCATGGCCAGCCATGCTCCCTGGGAAAGTGATGCCTGCCTGACTCATTGTTCCCCAAACTTCCTACGACCATTCGTTTTAAATGTGTCGCGGTGATACACTCCTGTGCCCTCTTAAGTCAGGAAATATAAATTCTTGTTTTACATAAAGAAAGACAGAAAAGAGCTGATGACTCAAAATCTAAAGTTTGCCTGATTTGTAACTGAGGAAACTAAATAAGACAAACTTAGTAAACCCAATTCGTTGTTTTTTTTTTTTAAAGTTTGCTTTTCTCTAATTAGAAAAGAAACACCTGGCAATTGCAGAAGATTGCTAACAGGCAGAAAACTAGGAGGAGTAAGATTAGTCAGGGCTAAGGTTTGATGTAATTTTAGCTTTTCTTCTTCTATACATACATGTGCTCACTGGCACTGTACGTACAGTTTTTACTACAGGAAGTAGGTTGTCTTCAGTTATGTGTGCACAATATCCTGCATACTGCTTCATAGTACTTATCACTAGTTCAAATTATGTATTTATGCTATGATTTGATTAATGTCTGCCTCTCCCAACAGGCTGTAAATTCTCACGGGTAAGAACCTCTTAGAATCTTGGTTAGAACAATGCCTGGCATGTTAAATGCTAGTGGAAAGAACAAAAATAAATATTTCACTTATGTGCCTAAGTAAATATCCATTTATGAGTATTGCCCATAACCACGCTCTTTACTCCCGATTTTTCAGTTTAATTTATCACGGCTATCATTCCGTGCCAACGCACGTAGCTCTCTTTCATTCATCACCATGACATGCACGTTGTTTCCAATTTTTCCGCAACATCGTGATGCGTAATATGCTGAGTGAGCATTTTTGCGCAGTCAAGGGTAAGCGATTGCCAATCCAGTTCTTCTGCAGGTTCACTCATTCCACATCAAGGGGATAAATGGTCTGATTTTAAAAGTGTTAAGTAGAGTTAATGGACAGAGCAGAGAGGGGGCGGAGAGAGGGTGAGAAGCTGGGAACGTGTTTTCAGAAAGGAAACAATGCTCCCGGCTCCGCCCTGTCACAGAGACGCTGGGGTCAAGGGAGAGCAGCGCAAGGCCCCGTCGGGCCAGCCGCTCGCCCCTCCCCCCCCCCGCACCCCCGGCCCGTGGAGCCAGAGTCTCCATGATTCTGAAATGTGGGCGCTGAGCCACCGGAGGGCACAGACCCCGTCCACCTCTGCTCTTCATCCAGTCGGGGCGGGGGGCGGGGGGGTGGTGGCTTATGAGTGGTCAGATATGTAGACTTTGCTAAGTGGGCTGTGGTTTGTGCGCCTTAGGGTTGTCGTACGGTCAGTCTCAGGGGAAGAACCTCACTCAGTCACTGCCTTGAGAACTGAAGACTCAGGAGCAGCACCTGGGGCCCTGAGGTGACACCGAGTTGTCTGGGCTCAGTTCTTCACTTACTGTCAAGCCTTTAGGTGCTCAGTGCAACCCAGCTTCATTCCCTTCCACCAGGGTGACCCGAAATCACGTGATTGCCTAAAAATATGTGGATAAAAATCCTTCTTTACACGCCCCCTTCACGTAATTGTGGCTCATTGAGCAAATCTCAAATTGAACTACATCCGAAACTTCTTTTGCTTGCCAGTATAACGCTCAAGGTGTTTGAGTGTGTCCCATCATCCCTCACAGTGATATTTAAAAGATGGAAACACAGAAACACCCAATCCTGGGCCCCGCGCCCGCGGGTGTTCAGGACCTGGTGGTGAATGGGAGCCTCCCACACTGAAGGTGGCCAGGGAGCACTTGGAGCTGCTGGTACCTTACACCAGGGGTCCCCAACCCCCGGGCTGCAGAACTCAACCTGTCCGTGGCCTGTTAGGAACCGGGGCCGCACAGCAGGAGGTGAGTGGCGGGTGAGCGAGCAAAGCTTCATCTGTATTTGCATCTGCTCCCCAGCGCTGGCATCACCCCCTCAGCTCTGCCTCAGAGCATCAGGCATTCGATTCTCATGGGAGCACCGGTCCCTGGTGCCAAAAAGGTTGGGGACCGCTGCCTTACACCATTCTTATTTCTCTTTCTCTCAATACTCATGGGGCAAGAGGATTTTGTTTTGTTTTCAGATATTTATTTAGCACTTAATGCAGGTGTGAACTTATTCTAGAAAACTGGAGTTTGAGAACCAGCTCCTGAGTTTATGGAGTTTGTAATCTATATATAGGAAGATGTTAATGCCTGTGTCCCACGTACATGCTTCACAGCCAATAGGATCTTCAGACAAAGCAGCGTTCAGGAAGAAAGGCTTCATTTCTGTTGCAGTAGGAAAAGCCCACCTTCCCACCCTCCCTCTTTCCCTTCTTTCCTTCATTCTTTCCCTCCTTCTACCTTTTTTTCTTTCCTTCTTTCCCGCCTTCTTTGTTTTCCTCACTTTTATCTGCTCTTCTGCAGATATTTATGGACTGCTAGCTGCTCACCGAGCTTCATGCCCTTCTTTTGCTAGGCATGTAACTAACCTACATGTCCCTGAGTGAAATCGGGCTAGTTGCCTGTGGGCAGAAGTGATGTGGCTACTTCCAGCCATGCCCATAAAGCCGCCCCATGCATACACCTCCAGGTCGTTTCCCATTCTGCTGGCTGTATATGAATGTCCAGGCTTCGCAGGAAGCCCGCATGGAAGACAGCAAAGTCTCCACCAACCGGGGTCTCAGGGTGACCCTGTTGAGCAAAGGCCCATCTCCCCTCCCCACACGCAACTGACTTGGGCTCTACATGAGCAAGAAATACACTTTGCTTGTATTTGAGCCGTTCTAACTTTCGGTCTATTTCTTAGAGCAGTGAGCAGTGAGCTAGCCCACTTTGATCAAGTTCCAGCTGGGGTTTTGCCCCTATACTAGGTGGTGAGGATACAGCGGTGATCAAGGCAGATAAGATCCCTGCCCCTTGCTTAGGTTCTGATGAGGGAGATAAACAAGAAATGTGAACAAATACAACAGAACTTTAAATATGGTAATAAGAACTGTGAAGGAAATTAGCAGAGTGATGAGAGCATCGTGTTGGCAGGGGAGACCCGGGCTATAAACTGGGCTCTAAGTGAAGTGTGGACCTTCAGTCTCAGTAGGGATTGTTGGTTAAATTCTGGACGTGGGAAGATAACTAGCGATTAAAGGAGGATGTGGGGAAGCCCTGGGAACCGGATGGCAACCGCCGGCTCCCCTGCTGCATGTGTTCTCATTGGGTCTCAGGAACTCCAGAAAATCCCAGAGAGCACGTTATTCTGATGAGTGGAGGCCTATCATAGCACCAGGTGAGACGTGCGGGTTTTGGAGAGTGTCCTTGAGTTTTCTTAAAGATCTCAAAAGCAGAGATATTTGTCCTTAGTGGCCCCGGATGACTGAACCTTGATTTTGCTCTTTTCGGTGCCTTCAAAGATCAAAGGAAAAATATGATCAGTTTATCCAGAGGATTTCAATAAAGTGGGCAGGTGTTATTTTTCAGTTCGAATCAACCCTTGTGCAGTGGGAAGCTGGATCGAGAGAGGGAATTCTTTTTTCCTCACGTAGTGTCCCTTGTAGTGTAGTAACTTCAGGACTTGAGTTTTTTGTTGAAATTGTAAATTTATCTATGTTGTAGTTTAGAATCTTGATCACAAGTATTATTTGTATCCAAGGCACAGAAACATACTCAAGCTGACTTAAGTTAAAGACGAATTGATTCTGAGCAACCAAGGCCTCCCAAAACCCCGCAGGAAGTACGTACATGCTTCCCTGACAGTGGGCCTGATTGTGGAGAGGCCTCCAGAAGTCAGGTGGCTTCTTCCGTTTCTCCCCTCCCTCCCTCTGGCCACACCTCTGTTTCACAGTGTCTACTCCAGTCGCCTGTTTACCTCTGAAGATGCCACTCATAACTTACCACGAGTAAGTATATCAGTACATGAGACTGCCCTCCACAGGTACTCCCCCAGCCGGCTGGCTGAGCCCCAATTGCAAATCCCTAGCAGCAAGCATCAGAATTCACAACCATCCCTCTTTGTTGTAGACCCTGATTCAGGCAGTTGTGTCCAGAGGACAGGTTTTATGTCCCAACTCCCACTTCACGTAGGCCATGTGACGAGTGTCTGACAAGGGGCAGCAGCATCAGTACAAGTGCAAAGATTAACATGCCCACCGCCGTCCATGCTGAGGCCAGCATTTACACGCACCCTTTTCTGATACACTCTTCTGAAGACGCTCTCTTAGCCTGATCCTACTAATGCCCAAACGGCCGTAAACGATACCACACCGTCCCCGACTGGAGATTACCCCAGCGAACCACATATACCTCGTGTGTCCAGAGGTATGTCAGACTCCATAACCAAGGACACCTGACAGTGCTCCAAAGCTCTTGCCAACCTTCTCACTGTTTGCAACTAGTGGACCAAATCCGTGGTCTCCAACCTTTTGGGCACTGGGGACTGGTGCTCCTATGAGAATCTAATGCCTGATGATCTGAAGTGGAGCTGAGGTGGTGATGCTAGCGCTGGGGAGTGGCTGCAAATACAGATGCAGCTTCGCTTGCTCACCTGCTGCTCACCTCCTGCTGTGCGGCCCGGTTCCTAACAGGCCACAGACCGGTACCAGTCCACGCCCAGGGGTCAGGGACCCCTGGACTAAATGATAACCTTAATTCCCTAAAAGTAAAAAAAGTAAAAAAAAAAAATTAGGAAGAGGAGAAACAAGTGCCATTTTAAAGTCTTTCCTTCTTAAAATGACGAGGGGGTAGTAGTCCTCCCTGATTGCGCCATTTTTCAGTAAATGAGTCCAGAGCTTATACGGCAGCATAAGGGTTAGAGCGTGACTTCAGACCAGAATCCTCTCACCCGATGTGTGGCCTTGAGCGCGTGACCTAACTTCTCTGTGCCTCGGTTTCTTCACAATTATAACTGCCTCAAAGTGGAATTGAGAATTAAATGAGCGAATATTTGCAAAGCTCTGAGTACAATCACTGACGTGGTAAGTACCTGTGTAGATGTTTGCAGACTGAATTCTCACAGCACAGAGCGAGGGGGGTAAATGAAGATGAGGGAGTCACGGGGGAACCAGTTGTCACTTCCTTGGCAGGGAGTGGGGACTGGGGGTGGGTTAGGAAATCTTAACCGTTCTGGCTTCTGCCCACTGGGGAGGTTATGTTGAGATTTTATCTAGTGTCCTAGGCCATACCCAGGAAGGCCATTGGGGAAGATTTCCCCATGCAGCCCTGTACCCATAGTCATTATTTATTTTTGGCCTGAGGACTGCCAAAGAAGCTAGGATTTGGAACCCTTGTATGTAATAACCTTGCAAATAATAACAATAGCCTTGTGAATAATAGATAACCTGTGAACCTCGTGTACAATGATACCCCTATATGTATAATAAAAAGAAACATTTGGTTTTGGTCCCTGGTCCCTGGAACAGAGCTCCTAAAACCCTTGGGGTTTCCTGAGCGATAGAAGTATCTTTTGTTATTTATAAGGGGTTCCTTTCCAACACACCTGAGTTTATGCTAATGAGGCGACTTATGGCAGGTCCCCTAGATAGCTTCAGGATGGGGTCTGGTTACCAGAAACACCAAATTAGATTAGAGAGTTAGAATTTTCATTTCCACCTTCCCCTGAGAGGAATGGGAGATTGAGTTCAATCACCAGTGGCCTGTGATTTAATCCATGGTGCCCACCCAGTGAAACGTCAACAAAAACCTGAGAAGCACAGAGGCTAAGGGAGCTTCCAGGCTGGTGAACACAGTGACGTGCTAGGTGGTGGGTCCTGGGAGCTCCATGGTCCTCCCTGCCCTGCCTGTCACACAGTCATCCAGTACCTCACTCTAATCATCTCTTCCATCTGGCTGGTCCTGAGCTGTATCCTTTATAGTAAAACTACAGTTGTAAGAACAGTGGTTTCCTGAGTTGTGTGCGTCATTCTTGAGGATTATAAAACTTAGGGGGAAGTCACAGAAACCCCTGCTTGCTAGCCCCCAGGCAGAAGTGCAGGTGATTTGGGGCCCCCATTTGTGGCTCGCTTCTGAAGTGAGGACAGTCCTGGGGGTTTGGTCTGGGGCCTACAACATAAGTAGTGAATATCAGCATTACATTGAGTTGTAAAACACCCAGCTTGTGCTGGAATGATCTATTTAAATTATTGGAAAATAACACAGCACCTCGTTTGTGGCAAAAGCCCCTTGTTTGTGGCAAGCCTAGATTTTATCTTCGGACTTAGATTGTGATGTCTTAAGTCTTACTGGTCACTTGGCAGGCTCTCTGGAGGGACATGTGACGATAATACCATATCCACCCCCAGTTAATGTAGATTTAACCATGTGTGTAGCTTGTGCTGTCACTGACCTTCCTCCAGCCCTAATTGTGCTCACTGTCAGCACAGCAGTGTGAAAAAGTAGAGATCTTAGAGATGATCAGGTGCCTGCATTTCATGAAGATACTTAGACCCACAAAGTCAAGCGACTAATCTAAGATCATAATAGCCTTCTAGCTATGGGGTTCATTTTTCAGAGCTCTTATATCCAAATACCCCATTCTCTCTTGCTTTCTTCTATCATATGTTTTCTAGGAGTCTAGTTTTATAACCTAATGAGGCGTCTCTTCCTTTTTCTTTTAAATTCCTGCAGTAATTTTTAGAAAATTTCTTAGATACTAAATGTAATAGAAATCTCTGACCACGTCGTGGTGGGTAAAACATGTTGTAGGCCTCCTGGTGGTCCAAACTACAAGAAATGCTTTTCAAAAGCTAACATTGCCATAATATACTGTGCTCATAGATTGGAAGAGCTGATATTATTAAAATGTCCTACTACCCCAAAACAATCTACAGATTCAACATCCCTACCAAATACCAAAGGCAGTTTTCACAAAACTAGAACAAATAATTCTAAAATTTATATGGAACCACAAAAGACCCCAAATAGCTATAGCAACCTTGAGAAAGGAGAATCAAGTCGGAGGTATGCTCCTTGATTTCAAACTATACTACAAAGCTACATATATCAAAACGCTGTGGTATTGGCAGAAAAACAGACACAAGGATTAATGGAACAGAATAGAGAACTCAGAAATAAACCCATGCTTATGTGGTTAATTGACAAAGGAAGCAAGAATATCCAGTGGGGAAGGCCTTTATAAATGGTGTTGGGACAATTGGACAGATATAGCCAAAAAAATGAAATGGACCTCTTTCTTCCACCATATTCAAAAATAAATTCACAATAGTCTTAAATCTAAGGGCTGAAACTGTAAAACTTCTAGAGGAAAATGTAGGCAATAATCTCTTTGACATCGAGCTAAGCAATATTTTTTGGGGGTATGTTGCCTTGGGCAAGGGCAACAAAAACAAACAAATGAGACTACATCAAACTAAAAAGCTTTTGCACAGTGAAGAAAACCATCAACAAAACACTCTAATGAATAGGAGAAGGTGTTTGTCAATGACACATCTGATGAGGGGTTAATATCCAAAATATATTAAAAAAACTCATACAACTCAATTAAAAAAAAATCTGATTAAAAAAAATGAACAGAGGACCTGAATAGACATTTCTCCAAAGAAGACATACAGATGGCCAACAGAACCATGAAAAGATGTTCAGCATCACTAATCATCAGGCCAATGCAAATCAAAACCACAATGAGATGTCATCTCACACCTGTCAGGATGGCTATTTTCAAAAAGAGAAATAAGTGTTGGCAAGGATGTGGAGAAAAGGGAACCCCTGTGCACTGCTGGTGGGAATATAAATTGGTACAGCTACTACTGAAAATAGTTTGGAGGTTCCTCAAAAAATTTTAAAAAGATTTATCATATGACCCAGCAATTCCATTTCTGGATGTTTATCTGAAGGAAACAAAAACATTAATTTGAAAAGATACATGCACTCCTATATTCATGTCATTATTTACAGTAGCTTAAGATATGGAAGCCACCGAGGTGGTCCATTGATAAATGAACAGTTAAAGAAGATATGGTACATCTACACAGCAGAATACTATTCCACCATAAAGAGGATGGAATCTTGCCATTTGCAGCAACATGGATGGATCTAGAGGGTACTATGCCTAGTGAATTAACTTAGACAAAGACAAGTACCATATGATTCACTCTACGTGGAATCTGAAAAAACAAATGAACAAACAAAATAGAGAGTCATAGATACAAAAAGTCACAGGAATGTAATTAATAACAGCATAGAGAATATAGTCAATAATGTAATAACTTTGTACGGTGACAGCTGAGGGCTAGACTTATCACTGTGATCACTTCATAAGGTATATCAATACTGAATCGCTATGTTGTACACCTGAAACTAATATAATTTTGTGTGTCAACTATAATTAAAAAAAAAAAGCTGACCATTATGGCAGTGACATGACATATTACCAGCGAGGACTGAAAATAACTGGTAGCTGAGCTTGTGCAAATGCCCCCTGCCATGTTCTAAAAATTTAGGTCAGTAAACATTAAATCTCTTTATAATTAGCTTGCATTTATAGGGTGATTATCTTCAGCATTACTTTATTGTCTTTTTCTTTCTTTTTTTTTTTGGATAAAAAGCACTTGAACTATTGTCTTTAATAATTCACATAGTTTCATTGTAAAGCTATTTTATGATAGAAAGAACAATTACATGTTTAAACAGTTGCTAATGGAGGTCTTGACAAGAAATGACCTCACTCTTAAACTTTATCACTGTCGTGTGGGTTCTAGAGGCTACAGGACAGAAATTGCAATTTATCATTTAAACAGGGCAAAACGGATGGTGTGATTGTTTGTGTTTCAAAGCAGACCAAGTGCCTTCAGTTGATCAGAGGATGGAAAAGGATGTAGCCCCTGAGAACAAGATTTTACAATGAATGAGATGATGTGACTTAGAGAAAGGAAGAGCATGGGGCAATTTAAGTGTGTTGGAGGGTGTGAAGGATGGTTAGGTCAGAAGCTAGACAACAAGTTTCCATTTCTACCCTCAACACAAAGAGCAGCTGGATTTTGAGCTGCACGGGGGATTTGGGGAAGGCACAAGGATACTTTTTTGTAGAGGAAGGCGATTGCATTCTCTAACGGGTGTTGAAAGTGTCAGTCGACAGCATTGGAGGGTCTACTGTGCCTGGGTCATTTCACTGAGTAAGAAAGTCGTTTTCATTGTTTTTGTTTGTTTTTCTTCCCTACGATTTCTTCTCTACTATTTCTTAAGAACAGGTTGCAACCCCATTTTCTGGGTTGGTTTGCATGAGGTCCTGCCTTAATGTGGAGTACTGGTAGATGATTTCTCAAGTAAGTCCCATCTTATGCTTCCCACGTCATGGGCCGAGAAAACCTAAAAGCGTGTCAGTCGGTGCTCGTTACGTGTGGCCAGTTACGTGCCGCAAAGTTACATGAACACTGAGTTAGTGAACACTGACCCGTTGCTCCTGGAGAAAGTGTAGGGTTAGGTTTCTATAAACTTCTAGCCACAACATTTTCTTCAACCAATCAATACCTAACCTTGGTCTATGTGTGTTTCTGTTTAAAAACACCCAGTTTAATAAACATTGCTGGTGCGTAAACGTTGGACTCATGCCAACAGCGTTGTAACTCATGCCTGCACGAAGCTTATCCGACATGCGTATTTTCTTCGTAAGGCACCAAATAGTATTCTTGCACTTAAGAACCTCAGGAATCACTCAAGTGCTTTGCTTGGGGGTGTTTTAAACAGTGAGATCACCAACAAAAAGCATAAACAAATGAAAAATAAAAAAGCATGGTACTAAATAGACCAGAAAAGGACATTTTTTAATAGTATAAAAGCTGACACAAGAAAGCGGGGCGTACCCTGTTCAACTTTAGGTGGAAACGTGTGTGTCGGTGATTGAAAATTTTCACCACTTTATAAGTGTCCAAAAAGCTCTGAAAGTTTAAATTCAACAGTTACAAGTAAATTGTAGTAAATATGAAAATTTGCACATATGGAATGTGATTAATGAGGATCACTTACACTGTGTATTCCAATTTTTTCCAACCAGCTATGATCGTTTAATTGAACATAAAAATTCCCTATGATGATACTGTTTAAAAAGAGCAAGCTAATCTGGAGAGATTGTACGTAATGTCTTTATGATATATAAATGTCTCAGAACACCGCCCATGTACCGACGTCACCCATGTTTCCATCCTCATCCCGAGCCTCTTCACTTCCTCTGGACTCATAAATCCCATGGTGTCCTTGGCATTTCCGCTTGGAGGTCTCGTCCGCGGATCGAACCTGCCATGTCTCGACGCAACGTCGATCCCCTCCTCTCCCAGCCTCGCTGCTCCCACAGACGTCCCGCCTCAGACCGAGCAACGCTTCCTTTCACTGTCGTTCAGGCGAGAACTCTCAGCATCATCCTCAGCACGTCTCTTTTTTTCCAACTCTCCGCATCCAGTTGTCAGCAACTTCTGATATTCACAAGGCATCCTGGATCCGATGTGCCCTGCTCCATCCGGGTCCATGGCAGCATCACCTTTTGCCTGGACCGTGGTCCTAATTTCCTACCTGGTCCCTCGTCCCTGGCCCTGCTGCCGGCAGCTTCTCAGCACAGCAGCCAGAATGATCACTGGGAAATGTGTATCTCGCTGGTGGCGCCTCTGCCCCAGGTTCCCCAGCGACTTCCCTTCTCACTCAGAGTGAAATGTTGGCCCAAGGGCCACAGGAGTCTACATAACCTGGCTCACGTCCTCATCTGTGACCTCGTTTTCTGTCACTCTTTCCCTCACCTGCTTTTCACGGTGACCTCTTGCTGCTCCTCAGGTGTGATGACCGCACACCTGTCTGGGACCTTTGCACATGCTCTTGTTTGAACAGCTATCCCGCTGACATTCACTTGATCTCTTGAGGTCAGTACTGACTTACCACATCAAGCAAGCCAGCCTTCTTCCCCATCATAATCACTACTACTCTATCCCCTTACCCTGTTTATTTTTTAGAAAAGTAATATACTGCCATCTGACATATTTATTAGACATGGATTTTTTTTTTTTTGGTATGATTTCCTTTACTAAATATAAACCCTCTCAGAGTAGGGACATTATTTGTTTGTCCACTGCTGTAACAAGTGCCGATTCTGTGTCTTGCAAACAGTGGGTGTTCAATAGATATTTCTCAAACGAATGGCTAAGTGAAATAGTACATGCAGGACACTATCCTCAGGATGCTAACCGGAAAGGCTGAGGTGAGAGCACTGTGTTTAGGTTGCCCTATTTGCATGAAAGGGGGCAACACAAACGTGAACTTATGTCTTTCCTAAGATTAAATAAGCATTCCGAGGGCACACCAAAACCTGGGGAGCATGGTTGCTTCTGAGAAAGAGAACTGTCTCCAGTGTACGAGAGAGAGACCCACTTTTCACTGTATGCTTGTGTGCGTTACCACGTGCTTGTATATCCATCCTCCAAAAGAAGGAAAAAAAAAAAACAACTAAAAAAGTTAAAGAGAGCATTTCATTTAAAAACCCTCAGTTGAGCATACGCTTTATTTCGTGGAAGAATTCAGACTTCGGAGAACAAGGTGTTGCTCCGTTTCTACAGGATAAGGGCTCTCGGACGGTTCCTTTTGTGTTTTCTCTTGACTGTTTGGTGCGTTTTCGATAGCTTCTGTTTATTATAAGGGAAAAATGATTGATGCTTTTGGGTCACCTTGCTTCTTGCCATCTGCCACAAACAGCTTTGCCATGGGGATGAGATAGGCACCATGTCAAGCTGGCAACATTTCGAGTGTGGTTTTTCTAATCTGAAAAATTGCAAGTCGGTATCTCAGGGCTATTTTTAAAGGACCCTATTTTCCTGTTAAACGCTGCCTTTGGTCTCTGGCTTTTTTCCCCCGCCCCTGCCGCTGTTCCCCTATGGTCTTTCCATTTGGGTTTCCTGGACCTCGAATCAAATTGGAAAAAAAAAAAAATGGACCGAACGCCCAGGAGCGCGGCCTCATCAGTGCTGTCCCGTCTGCTGCGGCCCCCTGGCGGGCCTCTTGGGACCCAGCCTGAACCACTCAACAGCCCACTGACGCCTTACGCCAGGGCGAGTTTTCCTGGTCTCTTGGACAACATAAAATCTCGTTTGCTCCTGTGTCGTTGTGCTTAAACTCACGTGTCTAGTCCAGAAAGGTCTCAGAGACCGGTTGGTGACCTTCACCTTCAGCTTTGGAAGGCAGCTTTCCGAGACGTATCCTCCACATGTGAGTTCTGAGCAGCGGCCGCCCAGAGATGTGGGTGAAGGCCCCCCGTGTTATCACGTGGCCACTTAGACTTCACAAGGAATGTCCTGTGTTGGCAGCTTTGTGACCTTGTCTTAAAGGAGCTAATTTTCTCCTAGATTTCCAGTAGGAATCAGTGGCTTACTTCTAATATTCATCCTCAGTAATGCCAGTGTTCCCAGTGGTGACTCCATTTCCGTCCTCCTCTCCTGCCTGATAGTCTCAGTGGTCTTTGGACTTGCGTGTGTAGTAAATGGACAGAGAATAATGTAAAATCATCATCATCATCATCATCATCATCATCATCATCATCATCTATCAGGCGGCCACGTAGTTCCCCCTTGTTCTTTACCTGCAGTCAGTGGGCGCCCAGTCAACGTTTGCCAGGCGTGATGCGGTACCAGACATAGCATGTGGTTCCATTGCCCCTGCCTTTCTGCGGCTCCTGACCTCCCACCCCCACATGCTCCTTTTACGTGGCTCATGACATGGGATCGTTTCACTTCAGCTCACGGCGAACAGAGCTGGCGATTTCTCAGATTTGCTTGTCGGATTCCTCTGACCGTCAGTTCCTCGGAGGTGGGGGTGCTTCAGTGCGTCTGAGCAACCTGTGGTGCCGGGAGCACCCCGCAGCCTTCTGACTTCAGACGCCCCTAGCTGCGCGGTCTGCTAACGTAGCTGTGATCGCGTGGTGGGATTTCATTTTCACAGAGGGAAAGGGGAATGCCTGAGACATCTGGCTTTCTAGCGCTGTTGGAACCAAAGTTAGCACAGCTGAAAGGATAAAGGTTATCTCCCAAACAACCAGATGCTTGCTTATTCAGATATGTGTGGCTTAAAGTTCTATTACCCTATTGACAAAGCTAAATCCATCTTTTAGGCAGGTGACGGCCAGTGTTGATCAACATGGCTCTTCTTCCTTTGTTTATTTCCTCTTAAAGTAGCTAAAACAAAGGAAGATGTATAAGAAAGCCATGAATGTGAAATAGAGCAGGATCTTGGTATGCCACGAGCGGAGGCCACATGTCTCTATGTTTGAGATCCAAGTGAGAATGAAATATGAAGAGCTTGGTACAATAACAAGGACCCGACTTACCGTTTAGCATAATTCCTTAGAAAAGATCACCCAAAGGGATCTCTTTTCCCCTTTAAAAGAGATCACCTCCACAAACCTTTACCAAACATGTGTTCTTCGAAGTCTGTGAGATGATCACACTTGTTCTACAGAGCAGCGTTTAAATTAAAACTGCATTCCTTGGAGACATGTAGACTTACTCAGGGCTTGGATGTGAGCTTGGGGAACCCAGGGGAGGGGGGCCAGAGAAGATGCTGGGTCCAAGCATAAGACCTGCGCCATGAGACAGAACAGGTGAGGACCGAGCGCAGAGGCACACTCTGGAGCTGCTGCCGTACAGGCAACGGAGTTATCAATGTTCATCCAGACCCAGCAGTTGGTTTGAGCAGAGTGAGGGGACCCCACACCAAACGCAGAGCAAGAAAGCCAGATGTGTGCCTGTGAGTGACTCCTGCTTTGGGTCCTGGGCAGTATAGGATAGGGACCCCAATGTAGCAAGGGACTAAGAGTCTACATGGAGAAACTAGCCAGCCACAGAGTAGGAATCAAGTGGAGGGTGGTATGGCAAACACATGGATGATGTTTGGTTGTTTCTTGGTGTTAAGGATTGAACATTTGTGTCCCCCCCAAAGTCATATATTGAAGCCCTAATCCGCAATGTGATGGTATTTGTAGGTGGGACCTTTGGGAGCTAATTAGGTTTACCTGAACTCATAAGGGTGGCCTCCGTGATGTGTTTAGTGCCCTTACAAGAAGGAGAGACCAGAGCCCCCTCTTTCTCTGCCATGGGAGGACACAGTGAGAAGGCGGCCATGTGCAAGCCAGGAGGAGAGCCCTCCCTGGGAGTCAGATCAGCCAGCACCTTGATCTTGGACTTCTAAGCCTCCAGAACTATGAGGAAATCAGTTTCCTTATGACCGAATCCTCAAGGTGATTTACAGATGCAGAAGTAGTCATTCATTTTGTATGTAGGAAGGAAACAATGATTTAGGTGCCACTGGGAATGGACTCATGATAAGAAGTAAAAATGGTCGTCAGTCAGAAAACCAATGAAAATATCTTACATGATTTTCCTGGGTCGTTACTGGTATCTGGGGCCGTGCTGATAAATGCTGGAGGAAAAGTTCCATTCTTGTTTACAGTCCTCGCAGTTATACTGAGGCCGTCACTTTGCTTTTCTGTGTATTAAGTTATTTCTGAAAAGCCTGAGTTCTCACCCCTGAGTTAAATGCAGACATTGCCTGCCAACCTGAAGTTAAACTGCCTTTGGCAGACGTTAACGTTGGATCAGCATCAAAGGAAATTCTCTTTGGCACTGAGGGGTGTTGAACTTTTTCAAGATCAGGTTCTGCTTTTCATGTTAATATTATTTGTGACATCTTGTTTCTTCTCCGATGACTTTTTTTTGTGGCCGTTCACCTTTGAACGGTAGCTTGTTGTTCGCAGAGCCGTGGCTTGATGCCAAGGCATGAAGGGACTGTGAAATGCCATCCAGCCTGGCAGGACCACTTCCCTCTTCAGAGGAGAGTGGCCGCCTGTGCTTGACGCAGGCTGCCGAGGACCTCTGCCCAGAAGCCTCAGCATCCATCGCAGAGGAGCACGGCTGCTGCCTCTCCCTAAACGGACGGTTTTGTCATTCCTGTGTCACGTAACCGTTTCTCTACCTGCTTGACCCGCGTATGATTTTTATTATCATGGCTTCTTCCCCCCTTGCTCCTTCTCCTCCCCTGCTGCTGCCTCTAAAATGAGTACAATTAAAAGAAGTACTTCCACTGAACATTTGTACGATTGAAAGTTTGTTCCAGCAGTTTATTTCCAGTGTAGAACGATAATATGAGGTTATAAAGTCCGGGGACAACAGAGGATGAGGGGCTTGGGTTAGGGGAGCAGCCACTTTGGCATTTAATGAATGGGGAACATGCGGCTGAGAGCTGAACTAATCGAGGCTGTGTGTGTAATGTCACTGTTCACGTGTAAATGTACCTACTGAAACACTTTTTGTTTTAGAATCAACCTTGGAAGTGTGGTTGAGCTACTTTTCTAGCCAGAGAGTAAATATGGTCTCATACAGAACAAACCTGTGAGACGCTGCAGTTGGTTTAGAAGGCAAGACAGTTGAAGGCAAAATAGGAAGCGATTTTGGCTTTCGTTTCTATCACCCCCCAGATCTCAGAGAAGCGCATTCTCATTTATTTTAAATGCTCGCCGTATCAAACAGACTGAAATGGTTGTTTTTTTTTTGGGGGGGTGGGAGGTTTTGGTGGCACCCTACTCTTTCCTAAGGCCTGTTAGACCCAGTGTGTCTTGCTGAAAACGGAGATAACAAGAAGAAAAGTATCTGGAAGTGTCTGCAATTTTTTCTAAGACACAACATTCATCGTATTAGCTCTGGAGAAGTTCATTCTCTGGAGTGAAGAGGGATTCAGCTCTGTTTGGGTCTGATTATTTTCTGCCCTGCTTCTGGTTTATAATTATGTATGATGAGATGGCTGATGGTTTTATTCCCATTTTATAGATGGAGAAGCTTGGGATCAAATAGCCGAAATGATCTTGTCTAGGACCCCCCAATTAGTCTCGAGTGTAAAAGTGATGTAGGGACATTTACTCAGTCAGATATTTCGCCATGCTCTCCTGACCTCTCACATAGACGCCGCCCTCCCTTCAGCAACAACCCCACTTGACCTCTGTACCCCGTCCTCTCTTCAAGCTCAGCACAAGGTCTTCCTCCACCAGAATACCTTTCCGTCTTCCATTTTTCTGATGCATTTGCACACAGCATCTACCACGCACAGCGGCTCCTTGTGTTTCTTAGTTTTGATTTGTTGTTGATGAGAATTTCGGCCTTTCACAGATACTCTTGGTTTCTGATGGTTTTGAAATATGCTTTATCTGCTGGCCTGGATAGTTAGCTCGCTGTGGACAGGAACTTCAGCTTTTGCTTCTTTTTTGCCCATAGGTCTTAATACAGAAACTGGACTGATTTGTTAGGTTTAGATTTTTCTGGAGCTGACATTGTACCCCCAAAACTGTGTTCTCAGTTCTGTTCTGTGTATGTCAGGTGTCCAGAATCTACTGTTATCTGTCATTGCCAAAACATTTACAAGAGTGTAAGGTAATTTGGGAAAAAATTCAATTCCATTTTCCTTCAGTAAGTCTCCCTACTACCTAGTGAAGTACTGTAATTGCACTCTGAAGCTCTTCTGTATTACATATAAGATTATAAATATATATTTATATGTAAGATATGTAGATCTTAATATACATATATTTATATGTAATATGCAATTATGTGTGAATGTACATATATTTATATGTAATGTGTAATTACGCATATAAATATACGTATATTTGAAGTGCGCTTTGAAAATCCTGCCAGTGCTAGGAAATGGACCTTACAATAATTGGCAGTGCTCATCCACTTTTCTTAAAAATATTTTTCAAATCACCTAGTCATGAGCTACACTTTCTCCTTCCTATCCAGGGAGGATGAAGCTGCTGGCTTGGCGTGAGGGGCAGCCTTCTGACACGCGGGATGCACCCGCAGACACTGCTGGCCCTGAACTTGGCAGTTGGCTCGGAGCAGATGTCCGGTCTATGTGTCTGTGTGTGCTCGTTCCTTCCCTCCTGTCGTGTTTTCCCATGGCACTTATGCCAGGAGCAGAATATCTATCTATATCTATTCTATATCTATTCTATATCTATTCTATATCTATATCTATATCTATATCTATATCTATTTAGTGCTTTCCGTTTATCTGGGGCAGGATTAGTGCCTTTCGTGAAAACTATGTGTCTAGCAAAAAGGGACTGACTTCTCCATGAGAAGACTTAGGAGGCAGAAAATGAGGACTTTCTAGAACCAGCCTTCATGGGAATATGATGTGAGAGTTGATGATGGAGAGTCATTCCAGCCCGTCACATTGCTCCTCTCCTTTTCAGTTGAATTTTATTGTGCTTTTAAAGACAGGGTGGGGTATGCCCCGAATCTAAACTATTAAAATACACACTGAAGAAAATATTTGCACTTCATAAGGATTCTTTAGTTAGATTTTTCTCGTTTTCTTGAAAGCAGAGCTCTTGTAATATATTCAGAATGTATTTCCATTTACAGAGAGCAACATCATCAACAAAATTATGTACAAATGATCTTTGAGGAAACTTGCAATTGAGTGACCCTAAATCCTCCAGACCATTGCCTTCTAGACGCTTCCCCTGGAAGCTCCTTACAGTCCTCCCAGTGCACCCTTACAGAGTAATCCGGGGACCACCTGGGTGTTCGCATCTCCTCACCGTATGCCCTGTGAACTCACGTGTGCCCACGTGATTCGTTTTGGCAAATGGAACCTCGGTGGTGTGTGTCTCAGCCCCCTTTGAGCAGAAGCGTACATCGTGAGTGCAGCGTTTCCATCGGCCTCCGGCGCTCCTGTGCTCTTTGCCAGGAGAGGCTCGTCCAGATAGGAGCTGTTCTTTCACCCTTTATCTCAGAGTAAGAAGACCTGAACCCAATCTGCAGCCGGGAACACCCACTGTTCATTTATTCAATAAGTCTTTAGGAAATGTCGGGTGTTGGTCATAGTGAGGAGCAAAAAGATATGGCCTTTATTCTCACTCACCTTAAAATTGAGTAGCTTTCAATACTAAAGTAAATGTAAATAAATTGTAAGATGCAAAATTGACACGCCTCTTTTTTAAAGGTAATATACTGTAATGCTTAGCCCTTTCACAGCTCTGGGGGTCTACGTCAGACAAGCCGCTGAGACACACAGTGCGGTGACCATTTTGGCGGGAAGGTTTGGGAAGCATTGACTGGAGGTGAAGTGTGAGGTGGGCCTGGGGTAATTAATGGGCCCCGGAAAGCAGAAGCAGAAAGACAGGGACGTGGAAGGCATGTAAGTCTCCAGGTGTCAGCCCTTCCAGTGCTGAAATGCTCATGTCTGTGGAGAAGGAGAAGTCAGAAGTGGCGTTCAGGTGTCCATCCGGCTGCATGATAAGACGTGGGTATGGAAGCAAACTTTAGGGGGGCGGGTATTATTAAGCTCTGCATGCTTAAAGATATGTTAGTATCTAAAGAAAGAGTTAAGTAATGACACAGAAGTAGACATTACATAACAGCGGGGTTATGTCACCTGTTTGTAGAGTTTGAGGCTGTAAGAACGAAGTGCCAGCTGTCGCCATGAGGAACCATTCCCTGGACGCGTGACCGGCTGACTGGAGTCTGAGTGCCCGGGTTTGGATCCTGACCCTCCCGCTTAATAACTAGGGCAGCTTGGGCAAGTCGCTTAATCTTTTTAAATCTTAGTTTTCTCATCCACATGTTGTATCCACCAGAGGCTTTGTGAGCATTAATGAGACAGTGCATGTGAACAGTTCGTAAGGGCGCCCAGCTCATCGTCCATGCTCAGTACGAGATGGTGTTAGCATTGCTCTGTGGCAATGAGCAGGAGCCCTAGATTTAAGCTTAGTGACGAGTTTTCTAAGTGTCCCTGAAACAGTCTTATTTCTGGGTCTGGGACTCCCTGAGCAAATGACACTTTTTCATGTTACTTTCTTTGGTCATCAAAACGTCTCAAAGTAGGTGAAGGCTGTACGTCTTGGATAAAAATCTAGCTTGTACAATTCAGTTCTAATACAGCGGTGTGAACTGAGGTAATGTGTTTGCCACATAAGAGTGTGGTTGGCTTCTTGCTTTATATTTTCAAAGGCATGATGAAATGCTTTGTATTTGGGTAGCCGAGCCCTGTAATTTTGGCTGCTTGTAATACAATTCAGGACTCCACTCAACTTCTACCATAAAATGGCTTTATTCCCAAGATGGTCTGAGACCACAAGTCATACGCCTTGCCTTTGCCATGACTGGTGTGTCCTCTGTGTCCCTCCCTGAGAGCAGGAGGAAGGTCCCAGAGGCTCTGAGAATACTCCAGCCACTCACCTCCTCACTGGCCAGAAGGACAAGGGCATAACTACTTTGGTTACACATCACCCCTTCTTCAGGACCTTAGGAGGCAGCATGAAAGCTTGCTTGAGTGTTACCGGTGCTGTGTGACCCCATGTCTCTGTGTGAGGTCTCCCTTATTTAGAGGAACAAATACCTGTGTCTTGCGTCAGCCGGGAACTAAATCTATCGGTTCTTAGAAATATATAGATTATTCCAGTTTGCTGCTGTCATTGCCACATGACTCTGGGATCAAAAAGTCCTCCTCCTTGGACCCTCAGTCAGACCATGTAGCTGTAGCCTCAGACACAGCACAGCTGTTGGTGGATGGAGGGGACTCCTGGGTAGGATGCGGTGTGGATGTTCAAAGAGCATCATGTTCCACTGGCATCGATCACAAAGGGCCTCACCATTCTCAGGGGCCATTTTACATAATCTACCAACAGCACGTGAATTTGATATAGCAAATTGCCCCTGCTCCCAAAGCATTTTCTTTGCTGCATTTCCAAGATGTGGCACTGTCCTGGCCTTCCTGTGGTCTCCTTTGCTGATGCCACCTTACCTTGCTGACAGCTAAATGTTAAAGTGCCCAGGGTACTTCTTTTCTCTTGCTTTGCTTACTGCCTGGATGATCCTATCCTGGTTCCTCTCTGTAAATAACGGTAACACGCTGGCAACTCTATGACATTTTATGTCTTTAGCTTAGACCTTGCCCCCAAACTTCAGATGCACGTTGAACTGCCTATTTGATGCTCAATTTGTATGTCAAATGAGCATCTCAAACCTTACACATCCAGGACAGAATTAAGGTAAGCCGCATTCCATTTCTCCCCTGATTGTGGCAAAAGCTCTCTGTGTCTGCCCTTATGCCCTGAGGCTAGTCTCACCAAGTGTCCTTTTGAGTGGGACTACCTGCAGTGGTTGGTTTCCCATTTCACTCAGAGTAAAGCTGAAGTCCTTATAATGGTCTACAAGGTCCTGCAGGGTGTGGCCTCTCATTGCCTTGCCTCTGTCCCCCACCCCTCCCTCCTCCCCTTCTCCCCGCCTCCTTTTTCCACAAACATGCTAGGGGGATTCCCATGCCAGGACCTCTAACCTGTTCTTCCTCTGCCTGGGCTCTTCTTCTTCACCCAGACTGACACCATGGCTAACTTCCTCACCTGCTGTGGGTCTTTACACCTGTGTTAGCTCTTGGTGAGCTCTCCCTGGCCATCTTTCAAAATCTCAGCTCTCCCATCTGGTTGTAGTTATAACCCTATGAAGTAATGTGCACTTAATTGGCTTTTAAAACTTATCTTTCCCATCTCTTCTGAGAGGGAGCAGAAACTTCTGTTTGTTTTCTTCACTGCTGTGGCCCACTCTCTGACATGTAACAGGGGCTTCAGTCAGTGTTTATGGAACGCACGACTGAATGAATTTCCGTGAGTGCCACATTGGCGTCAGGCTGGCGTGAGCTAATGGGGCTGGCATTTCGGCTTCAAGAGCAAGTTGCTCACCACAGAAGTTACCAAGGGTATCTCTTGATTCAACACCTTTGGTCGCAAATGGGATTTTTCATTTTCATGCAGTGTAATGAGGGTTGTTAAAGAAGAATTGGTCCACTTTATGTCGCTGCAGGTGCTTGCTTCCGGGGCTGCAAAGCTGCAGCTTGTGAAGAAGCCATTTAGGAACTGAGGAAGGAAAAGGGACACGTGCTGGCTTGTTTCAAATTCTTAAAGGTGTTAATTACCTTGTATAAATGTATGCAGAATTCTCTCTAGCTCAAGAATCATTTCATGGTGTTGATTTTTGTGATGTCATAATATAAGCCATTAGTGCAAGTACAATAGCATCTTTCAACCAGCCAGTGGCCAGAAACTAAGACACTGCTCTTAGCAGAGGGTGGGGTAACTATTTTTGACAGGGCAATTGTATTTCTTTTGCCTTCTTTCTGGTTTGTGTTATTGAGTGTATTTGTCAATTTCTTGTAGTTTCAACAATACTGATCAGAGACTCATAAAACTAAGAGATCCTAGCTTTTCTTCAGTATTATTTTGGAAGCACTGTATTTATGTATTCTGTGTCAAACAGCCATACCTGAATCCTTTTAAGATTCTGTAGGAAATTAGACTTGTCCATTGGTGGTCGTCTTGTGTTTTCTTTTTCCTTTCTTTCCCTTCCCTTCCCTTCACCTTTCTTAACATTTTATATGGAAAATTTCAAATATGCACCAAAACAGATAGAAGAGTATAATGAAAGCTCTACATGTCCATAAGGCAGCTTTAAAATGTATCAGCACATGGCCAATTTAATTTCCTTTATACCTTCTTTTTTTTAAGTCTTCTACACTGAGAAGCTTAGTTCTTAACAGCACTGGAAATGATATAATAGGCATATTACATAATTGTCCGCTCTGTCTCACAAACAAATACCCCGGAAACAGTTTCAGAAAACACACCCAACGTTGCAAAACTGAGTTTACGGGTGGCAGTTCTCTTTGTCCTTAGGATATGTCCCTATAGGACAAAAGTACAATGTTTTATCATCATTCGTAATAGTTGTTCTTAGTGTCGTCATACCATTGTATACACTCTCAGATTAACTTTAAGTGTTTAGGCTTTGATTTTACCTTTTAATCTTGATTTGTAATTCTGTAAAGTCAAATCCACTAAACAAGGTACTTTCAAAGAAGTCTAGCTTCAGTCTTGACTATATCCCGGTACTTTTCCCCCTCCTTAGGTAATTTTAACTTTATGTTTTATCCTTCCATTGTTCGGTTTTTTCTTCAAAGTCTTCCCAAAGGCATTGTCATTGGCATTCAAATGCAGCGATGGGGCTGTCTTTCTTTGAAGTCACTGCCACTCCGCAGCAGTCCCATCAGGCCAAGACACCCTGACTGAGGATTCAGGTCACCCTCTTTCGGGACAGCCTAGTTGCCACTTTGAACTCCTGTTTGTTTGCTTTTTTGTTGATTCATTTTTTTTTTCCCTTCTAACAGAAGCGATTCCATCATTCATTCTGGATCCATCCCCTTGAATTAAGGTGAAGACTGAGGCTATCTTAATTACATGAAGGTCTGTAGAGGGGCTCATTGCCCATCAGAATTCCCTGCTTCCTATCCACATTGTCCGGGCTTTCAAAAAAAAAAAAAAAACAGCTGAAAAATATGTGGGATCACCCAGTAAATCCCAAAGCTGGCAAACGTGGTGTTTGTCAGTTGGCTTTATTCAGTATCTTCTTCTCAATGTTGACCAAAAGTGCAGGAGGAGAAGAAATAGGAAGTACAAATAAATAGGTACCAAGTAAAGCAGTGGGAAGAGGGAGACAGTATTTCTGTCAGGTGGGAACATTATTCAGAGAGTATGTTGAGCAGTGTGTATTGTAAGTTTACACAAATTTATAAAAATGACTTAACAGTAGGTAATAAAACACACGGTGTAGGCAAGCTCAGCCAACACCATCATGGCACATGGGAGAATATTCCATATTGCAAATGAATTCAAGTGCTTGCCCCCACTGGAAAAAGTAAACATGCAGGCCTCATTATTATTAATAGAATAACTTTAAGGCTTACATCAAAATATGTATTTTTTGCATTGTCCAGAGCTGATAGTCGCGGCATACACATCTTGTTTCATTTCAGTAGCTCTCCCGTCATCTCCCACATCTATGAAATGTTCGCTCAATAAGAGGGTAATTATTAAAATGCACTTGTCGGTACTCCAGCAGCTATAAATTAATGCTGGGCACCTCAAACAGATATATTTTTGTTCAGGGCATGCTGTTTGAATCTTTCTTTGTGCACATAGCAGGGAGAAAAATAGACGAGAAAGAAGCAGGCTATAATTCCAGCTGGTTAGAAATATTCCCACTCTAGAAAACCATCACACTGACAAATGTCCTAGACACTTTCCCAGGTGCTTACATTAAGTCATTTAGTCCTTACAACAAACCAGCCAGAGTTGAGTTATTATTATTATATACCATGTTAGAGATGAAGAAACCAAAGCTCAGAGTCAGGAACTTGCTAAGGTCACCTCTCCTTATGTGTAGACTGGGCTGTAGCCTGTGAGTTTAGCACCTCTGTCCGGCAAGAATGGCCCCTGGCTCACTCACAGCTCACCTGCCTGGGGCGCTGCACACCAAGCAGGACGTGAGAGAACTGTCATCACATCAGAACACCTGAGCCCCGTTCCGAACTGTCACCCACTCAATACAGGACCCTGGAAAAAGCCTCGTAAACTCTCTGGCAGACGGTGTCATTTAAGAGTACACAGTAGGTGTGAAACATATTTGAACAGCTTTAAACACTATAAAGATAAAAATGGACATGCTGGCCATTGTTCTTTATAAAAACGTGGAGCTATGGGGAATGTTTTACTTTATGTTTTCCCAAATTTCATTTATTTATACAGCATTGCCTTACTTTTAAATAATATATAGGTAATATTTATCTGTAACTTAGTTTCTTGATGTTTAAATATTCACTCAAGACCCCTCAAAAAACAAAGTCATCTAATAATCATTAAAATAAATACATAATAAGTAAATAAAAAGCAGCTAATTCACATACCACTTAAAATCGTCTCATACACCACCAGGGGGGGAAATCAGATCTTCCTAAGAGTCTGCAGATATGGAAATTTTCTTGTTTTCTTTCTTTCTTTTTATTTTTTTCCCTACCTTTTTTTTTTTTTTTTTTTTTTTCTTCCCTTCACAAATACTTAATGAATGCATAGTAGGTGCCAAGTAGCACTCTAGAAAACTAGAGCGTATTCAGGGTAAAGTTTCAGTTTCCATAAAGCTTCCTTTTCCACAAAAAGTAATCAAAAACTAACAAAAGTTAACATCAAGTATAACATCAGAGGTGCTAAAGAGAATAAAATGAGGTAAAGAGACAGAGAGTAATGTGGGTGTGAGGAAATATTCTCCGTTCCTTCTAGATACAACTGAACCCTTTTCACATGCTTCTTCCAGTTTGGGTTCTCCTCATAGGTGAGTCTCGGACAGGAGATGAAAGGCCAGAAGAGGGAGTTAGTGTCCGGGGTCTGTCTTTCCCACTCCCTCCCACGGGGTGGGGGAGTGAGCCTGAGCTCTCCACTCTACTCTCTCTACATTTTGGTAAGTAGGATTCTAATTATAAAGGAAATGGGATATGATTTTAGACAGTGTGGCCAGGGACGTTCTTTCTGAGACAGTGTCTCTTTTTTTTTTTTTTTTTTTTTTTAAGCAAAGAACATTAAACGTCAGAAAATAAGATAAACACAGATTTTCGACCACTCACAATCCAAATCAGATATTTTTCCCTTTTGATCCCTTGGGGGAGGGGGGGAGGGAGGAAGGAGAGGGGGAGGGAGGGGGAGAGAGAGAGAGAGAGAGAGAGAGAGAGAGAGAGAGAGAGAGAGAGAGAGGAGGAGGAGAAGAAGAGAAGAGGAAGAGGAAGAAGGGAGGGGAGGGGAGAGGAAGAGAGAAGAGGAGAGAAGAGGAGAGCAGAGAGAAAGAAAAAGAAAGAAAAGAGCCATTAGAGGACAAAGGACAGTGAGATGGAGTATGTGGATATAAAAAGCAAGGACAGGGACATGAGGAGATGGGAGAGAAGGTCAGAGAGAAAAGCGCCCGGCACAGGCAGGATGCAGAAAGGGACACAGCTGCTTCTGGGCGAAAGCGCCAGCTTCTCTGTGGCCCGACTCTAAATCCTCAACTGCCCAATTCAAAAGGACCAAAGCGTCGCAGTATCTGATGATCTGGTGTATCGGTACCTACAGCTACAATTTTGTTACCCTCACATTAAGCTATATTTTTATTTTCAGTTTTTGCTGCTGGAAACTAAAAAAGTAGTTTAAATATTTTTGAGCTAAATGTATTATTCTCCTTTTAATTCCCCTTTCTTTAAGTTTCTCTTTTTCTTTAAGTTTTTATGGCTGGAAGAATATAATAAATTCAACATGATTGCTTAGTGATTTTCCAAGTACTGCTAGGCATACTATAGACATTCATTTCAAGTAAATAATTTGTTATATTTGATATTGATTCATCTAGATTGGTTAACTTTTCTGAAAAATACATACTAATGTTCTTAAACAGTGTGAAATATTTGTGGCATCTGATATGTCTGGAATATTTTTACCGCCCACAACTGGTTCGTCAGGCACAAATTGGAGTTCAGCATCACAGTGCATGTATTACTCTGAAAATATGCTCATTTGGCAAGATTTTAAGGCCTAGTGGACTTTACCCATCCAGATCACATTGAATTGGACTTTCTAGAATGAGAGAAAATATATTTTTCATATTGCTGTTATCAGATGACTGCCTTTTGGTGAGCCCTTCACTCTCAAATTAGTCCTCACTCATTTGACCGATCTTCTTTGCTTAATCTGAAATTTTAAAATGGGTGTTTTGCTGCATTTTGATATGGCAAGGGCTCTTTATTTTCCTTAAATAACCATGTTGAAAGAATAAGGTTGCGATTTGAAAACTAGCGCTTATTATTTCAAAACTTTCTAACATGATTCATAGGCTGCGAGCTTGCCACACTCACTCGCTTTTGGCTAGGGTGAACATCACCTCTGGAAAAAGCTACAGAAATATTTACACATGCTGCGTTAACTATGGGCCGTTCTGAGGATTGACTGAAAATAAATAAATAATTTGTGACTTTTTCTTTTAGTACGGATCCTTATAAATTCAAGCAAAAATAGAAATTGTATTTCTAGAGCAAATTAGAGTTTACTTTAGGAAATGCACAGCAATAAAAATAAGCTCTGCCGTATTTCACAATAAATAAAATGTTGTGAACAAATGTGCCAGTGTTTCTCTGGGTGGGTTATATTTTATTTGGGAGTTTTCATAAAAGTAAGTAATCATGGAAAGTGTGGCTTCGCTTACCTCAGACTTTGGAGCTGGAAGGAGCCTGAAAACTTATTTGTCTAAGCTCTTTGTTATATTGAAAAGAATACCCAGAGCTTGGAAAGAGAAAAGGGTTGGCCAAGAACGGTTAATCTCTTCTGAATTTATGGAGAGGCACCCAGGAGCTTCTCTCTCCCCTTTTGAAGCTTTGATGAAAATAACTGAAGTGGGTCTGGCCAGGGACAATCACTGACAGACACTTTGGAACCCTCAGTGACCAGTAGAGAGAAAGAAATGATCTAGGGTAATAGTCTGAGGAATCGGTGTTGCAGGAAGTGACACTCGATGGAGGAAATTAGATGCTCAGACAACTTTTGTTAGAGGAAGGAGAATTTAATGCCGGTGGAGCGCATGGGGCATTCGACAGACCTAAAGCATGATCTCCCCTTGGTTACATCCTTACAGCTCACATACCATTACTTACAGTGTCCACGCAAGGGGCACATGATTCCTTTGTCTGAGGTGGCACGTGTGCTTCATGACTCAGGATGGGAGGCGGAAGCTTTGGGTGGGGAGCTACAAAGGGCAAGGAATTTCTAGACCACTGATCCTGTCTATTTACAGGTTATTTTACCTTGTGGAACCCACGACCTTGGCGCTATTAACACTGTTATAGAATTCTCGGAGAGATGAAACACTGAGGCTAAAAACAGAAAGTGGCACTTATTGATGCCGGCACCGGCTGAGCAGACTCCTATCCAAAGGCTGAGCTCTAATGGTAACATAAGAAGCAGTTTTACACAGTCTTCTTATTCTCACACAGCTACAAAGATAAGAACATTAGTTGGATAGCAAGCTATGAATCAAGAGATGTGAGCTGGAGAGTCCTGAGGTGGGGGAGGGAGCTGTGGGAAAACATGTTCACTGGAGAGCACTGGGCAGCATGCGGGGAGAGAGCAGTTTTAACCAGCAGAGTCGGTTGCTTCTGCAGGCCCTTTCCTCTGCGTTTGTTCAGATGCCTCCTCTCCGCTCTCTTCGGGACCCGGTAACTGCAGCCGCACATGGTCCCACCTAACCTCGGCAGGTCCCCCTTGTGCCAGTCACCTCCTACCATGACCGTGATTCTCTGCCTGGCACTTCGATATGTAAACCGGTGTGTGATTTGCCCTCTATAAGGCCTTCCATCCTGCTCTGTTGACTGGTCACTACGTGGGTGTCCACCCACATGGACAGATGGGAGCTGAAGCTCAACATCCCCATCCCCCACTCACTGACCCATGCTCCGGGGCAGGCGGGTTGTGACGAACCACTTAGTTGAAACATCAAGTGACACACTTCCCCAAAGGGGACATCCTAATTTATCTACAGAAATCATATAAGCTGATGGAGTCTGGATAGTGTGCCATTTGGAATGTCTCTTGGGAGATCCACTTTTCGAATGGGTAGCTTGGCTAAATGACCTTCATTCGCAAAACCTCTGACTTTTTTACTTACAGGAGTGAAAGGGAGGGCATCTGTCCTTCCTCTTTTATGCTAATTCTTCATAAAGAATTAACTCTAAAAATCCTTTCAATTTCTGTAGGAAGACTTGGCCAGTTGACAGGAAGTACAGGGCCCTCTGATGCCATTATAAACACTCACCCTTGAATTTGTAACCAGGAACCATTTTTTCTTATTTCAATAATGATTAGTTCTATGAGCTACATATACTGTGACATTTTCTTAAAGGAGGCACTTTTACAAATGTTTTAATGTTTCAGTGACATTTTGACATTTTCATATCTTCATCGGAGAATTCCTATAAATCACTCCTTGAAACCATTGCCTGTCCCTACCCCACACGCACACAGCCATTTGCTCCCTGAGGGCTTAGTGCAACTTTCATTACTCCCAACAATAAAACAATGAGGTAGTTTTGTCTGAACTATGAGGGACATCCATTATTCTTACATATCTTCCCCTCATGTTGGGAATTCAAGTTGGTTGAATTTACTTCAGTCCACCGAATCACAGACTGTTAGCCCCGGAGCAGTAAGGGCATATACAATCCTCCTCCGTGGCCACCATGTACTTTCCCAATGCTTCCTTCCTCCCCACTGCCCAGCCCACCCTGCTGAGGATACTCAGCAGACACTTTGAGAACATCTATGGAATGAATGTGTAAAATAATTACTTTACCAAAAAAAAAAAAAATCAATGGCACCTTCGAAAGCACCAGGGTAAAACTGCTCCATGAGCACCTGGCCCAATAAAACACAGCAAGGCAACAGGAAAGACCAGGAAGGATGATCAGAGCTGCATTCGGGTTGATCTCAAGCTCCTCAGCCCCACATGGATGGCATGCTGTTCCCCAAAGCAGGGCTAGGGAGCCCCTGGAGGGGCTGTTGTGAAGCCCCACCACTAATTCTGGGCATCCCAAACTCTTTTCCACCAACCATTCTCCCTCTTCCCCACAACCTAACAAGCCTCACATGTGGCTGTTAATACCTCATCTCAACTTTGCTTTCCTCTGTTTTCGCCTCTACCGAAGCCTCAAAAATGCTTACAGTCCAGGCTCTGTGTGCAATATATTGCCAGAAGGTGCATTAATGAGCTAAAGCACAGATCTCCTCCCACTCGGTCAGGATGTTGGGAAATAATGAGGCAGGAAAGAAGAAAATTCCGTATTACTATCTAGGATCTGTTGTATGTCTTCTTTAAACTGAAAGTGAGATCCGGTACCACCAGGGTTCTGATTCACTTCCTTCCACTATAGTCTATGAAGAAATAATGGTCTTTTGGCCTGAGGGGTCAGTGCAGCTGCCACGCCCATTACCAGAAGCAATTCAGGCTTTGGGAGTTACTGACCAGATCTACCTTTTTTTGTTAACGATTGTGGTGATTGTCTAAACTCAATACCCCACACACATATGAGTGACTCTTAAGGGTGTCTGTGGGGTGACAATTCCACAGTGTTCATGTAACCAACAAAGTCAGAGAGCTTTGCTCCGATGTCTGAGATAAGCCTGCCTGTTGCAGCCTCAGCCCCTTCCCAGGGAGTCTGCCCTGAGTGGAAGCTGAGCACATGCACCCTGCACGCCTCCGTTTTTCCTCGCCCATGTGGGCTTAATAATCTGACTTTTATGTTTGCATTTCATAGGGTTTTTGAGGCCTCTGAACAGGCCAAGATAATTAATGACCTTCTCCCCTCATCTGAATTCTGAACAAATTGAGAAATTGAGTGAAAGATGGTGGTCAAATATGCCTTTATGACTAATAACAGCTAAGGTAGTAGAGAGCTAAACAGTCTTCTTAATACTAAACCTAAAAATAAGTCACCCTTATTCTCTCTACATCCCTCTCCAAGTTCCAGGCCTGTGCAGGTAAGATTTGCAGAACAGAGGGGCAATGAAGAGCCTGGCCTCCTGTGGGCTCTTGTTCCCAAGAGGAGTTGATGAACTGGGCTTTATTCTTCACAGATGTACTAATCAGGGTGCCAAGTGAATAAAGGAGTGGGAACAGCCAGTATTTACAGAAAATCCCTTCTAATGTAAACCAGGGGTTGAGAAGGGGCAAATTTTACTTAAAAATTGACCTGTTGGTCAACCCTACAGACAGAAATGGAATCTCCTAACTTTAAAGTCTCATCTAGAATTACTGGCTTATAATTTTTGGATACTTCACCATGCCAAAAGTTGCTCTTGCCATTTCTGGGATAGGTGCAGTCATGGGCAACAGTTTTATTTCTCTTTAACTAGTATTTACTTCTAAATACTCTGGCTAATTATACTGCCTGGTCAACTCAACCAGGCTAGCCAAACCTCTCACAGTAGCCATGGCGGAGATTGCCCAGAGACTATTCACTTCAGTGGCCTGACAGCTGACCCAGAGTGAAGGCTCAGTCCAGCCTCTCTGGCTCAGTGCAGGGAACCCTGCTCAGCCTGAGTAATTAACTTGCTCAGACCCACGTCATTGCCTGAATTGTTACAGTGGCACCAATTCCAGCTGAGAAAGCCAGTGCCTGATGCCTCATTTAGCACACTTCACACCTCCGATGTTGTCCAAAAAGCCAGCTGGATAGATGGCAGGGTTAGAGCGTTAAATTTCCAGGAATAAGGTAAGATGAAGAAAAGTTAGATGGGCATCCTGATCAATATGATCAGTCTGTGTCAGATGAACACACAGTGACACCTGTAGATGCATTGTTATCATAACTATTTGCATACTACTATATTATACATACCCTGAGGCTGGGAGGGACATTACTTGATTCTCCAGTTTTAACATAGGAAAGAACACAGCATGCCCTGGAAGGAGCATGGGCTTTAGAGCTTGATGAGCTTAGTGGTGGGGTTCAGCTCTCCCAGTGGTCTTTGGGGCACATCTCTCCCAGCTTCCTCATCTGTAAAATGAAACACATAAATAGCGACCCCATGTGTTCATGATGAGGATTGAATGAAATGATTTATGGAAGTGCTTAGCACGCTACCCGGAACACAATGGTGTAAGAATTGATTGGATTAAATAAATCGTTATTATGACGATCTACTACACAGTGGGAAAAGTAGCCTTCAGATATGTACTTTTTGGGTTTTACAAAGCAAAGGTTTTGATCAAGTAACTTATCCTTCAAAGAACAGGCTTGACTCTAAGTGCCTAGGTTATCATTCATTCTTTGCCCTTTGTCCCTCTTTTGATGGCACTAGCCTAGAATGGTACCATTTTACAATGGAAGCAGAAATAGAAGCCTTGTCAAGATGAGATTTCTAGGACAGAATAAAAGGGAAGAGTATGGCATATCTTAAGAATCCACATGAAGCAGGTGTTCATATCTACCCAATTAAAAAGTAGCGGAGCTATAATGTGAACCCATTCCAGTCTGCTCCCAAAGAATTTACTCTTTCCGCTGAGCCATTTGCCAACCTAACTAGTAAAAGTCTGTCAGATTCTGGAGAACTCCTAAGCTAACTATGAGTCTTAAGTATACTGAATGGTAAGCTTTTTCTTCAATGATTTTTCTCTAGGTGGCAATCGGAGAAGACTATCAGGAAAATGGATTGACAGTAAATACATCTTTATTTCTACCTCCTTAATATTTATTCTAACATCTTCCTTCTCAACTGATCTCTTTGCCTCCACAATCACACCCTTCTAAGCCATCTAACCATTGAATACGACTGTTTTGATACATAGTAAGTGCTGAGTATTTGTAGGATGAAAAATCATTTCCCATTCCTCAAACACATTCTTCAAGATCTCTGCAAACTCTTATTCCTGGAGCACTCTCCCTACCTTGTCTCTGCTTCTTAGCATCTTGTTTTCCAGGTCTTGAAAAAGGCCCTCTCCAAACATTAAGACCATGAAGATAGGTGTCTCCTTTGTGCTGTTTTGTTAACCTCTCTCCGGTGGTATTAATCAACCTCTATCCTATCCTTATCTACTTATCTCCACTAAGCTACAAGAATTTTGAGAGGAGCCATGTATTTGAGGGCTTAGCACTGTGTCTAATCTTGATAAGAATTTGTTGAATGAATCACCCAAACAATCAATGAGCAGAATCCCAGCCATAATATGAAAGTGGTTGGGTAAATTCGAGGAAAGTGTATGTGAATTAGAGCCTGTGGTTCTGAGGGTTCGCCTTGATGGTGCCCCTGAAGTCCTTACCATTTTCACACATACATCTCCCAGGGAACATTTACATCATCTCTGTCAACAAGAAGCAGAAGCAACCAATATGGAAATAAAATATAGTTGTAAGAGACAACATTTCTAAGTTATGGTCTTGGTATTCAACCAGAGAAGAGAAGATTCTAAGGCCTAAAGAATTAGTAAGACTTGGCAGGCATTTGGGAACTTATATTAAGGTTCTTAAGGGTCTCTATCCTGTTTTTAACTCCACCTATAGTATTTTTGTCCATAAATGAAAGACTTAAGAGCTGGGCAGTCTCATCAGGAAAAAGAGAAATAGAGAGATACAGAAAATGTCTCCTTCCCCCACCAAAGTTTATATGTCTAATCCAATATTTCAGAAAAAAAAATTATAAAGTATTTTCATAAAATATGATGATTAGTTTGAAGTCTGGATATATTTTTTAAATTTAATTTTTTTTAATGTCTCATCTAACAAAGGGATATTATCCAGCTACTGTTTTCATGGCACCTATCTTTGGCAAATGCATTCACTTCAGGCAAAACATGTTGCCAAGAAAATTAGTATCTGTCAAGCATGGGGTAATCTAAGATACATACTTTGCTATGGAAATCATAGAATGTAGAGTTCTGAGATTGTGGCCACTGACCTGAGCTAGAATTATAGGCCCTCGTGAAAAGTGTTTTGAAAGGGCTCTTTTAACTTGGAATTTACTGGTATTAGAAATCAGGTAGACACTGTGCCAAAGAGGGCTCCTCACTCCATGTAGTTCCCTGTTTCACTCCTAACGTAAGGGTCACCATAACAGTATCCATACCCCAGGAGTGAGCTTTTTTGATGCTAGAATGAAAAACTTTTCATCTTGAACAAGTACGGAAAGTGTTATTATCCAAACACTTCTCCCTTTTCCTGCATTTCGACTGCCTGAGAACTAGATTTATGTAGTTATTTAGTCTTGGAGAACCTCCAGTATCTTCATTCACCATTTCACTTGGATCTCCATTTCCTCACACTCTAAAGCTCTGCTCTATTGCTTTCCCTTTCTTCCTATTATGATGTAAAGTTTTATAAATCCACAGCAAGTAAACTAGCCAGAGATTGATACCAATAGCAATAATATAACCAGGGCCGAATAGTAAGACAGTTGGAGTCCACCATGAATGGGCAAAGCTGAGCTCCAAAGAGCGCTTCCCTATTCAGTTAATAAAATGCTGAATGCTGTTAGCCCAGCCCAGTTGCAGAAACAATCAAACTGACTTTCATGGACAGTCACAGCAACTCATTGATCAGCTCTGTACCTTGAGACAGTAAAGGGAAGTAGATTACTCTCCTTCCACCCTGGTGGTATGAAACCATGAAAGCAGGAAGGAGAAGGGAGGAGGGCGTGATGTGTAGGTGTTAAAGCACGAAGCCAGGCCTGTGGAAAACCAGGGGAAAATTGCAAGTGAATGTGCCCGGGGATACGTGGCATGACCCGTCACTCAGCACGTGGACTCCCCAGCACTTTTGAAGCCCATTTCAGAGGTGGCCAAGTGAGGAAGCTCAGAGACATGAAAGTGAGAACTATATTTTTAAGTCAATCAAATGTAAAACATATGGAAAAATTGGAGACTTATTGAAATAGGATTGTCTCAGAAAATCCAAATACTATGTTTGGCAATCGCATGAGATACCAATTTTTTCCAGTCAAACAGATTATGGTGTGTATAAACTTTGCTGATAGTTGATGTTCATTTATTTCCTTCATGGATTTACTTTATTATTATTTATAGAAACATGTATGTTACTATGTGGTATATATATAGTAACATATGTGTTACTAAGTGCAATATGACTTTTGCTAGGTACTAAGATTTATTCCTCACAGAAAGTAGAATGAAAGTGGGGCTAGACAGAGATGGCCACTGTGTATCTGAGATTAGATACACAGGCAAGAAGCTTGAGAGGATTCTTGAAGGACAAGGCATTTAGTTCGGATCTTAAAGGCTAAATAGGGTTTTGATAGACAAAGTAGGCAGCAACAGGATGTTTAGGAAGGAATAGCACAAAGGATGACACAAAGGTGTGAAATTGTACTCGGGTAGGAGTAAACCAGGGAGGTTAGAGGGTGGGTATGTGGAAGGAGGTGATGGAAGGTCTTAACAGAACAGCAGGGCATGGGAACCAAGTTAGACCTTTGGAACTTACCGTTTAGGCAGTGGAAGCAGTTGAAAGTTTGTGCAAGAGGACACATGATTTAGGAGAGTATATGCATCAGTATGAAGGATCAATTATAGGAGAGACTGAGGGCAGGGAGATCACTTAGGAGGTTATTGTGATAATATCCCTGATAGAGGGGCTGAAAGACAACACAGGTTGAATGAGCTGTCCACTGTGTATGGAACTTGAGGGAGGATGCGTTGCAAACTTGGTGTGCTTGTGCATCACTGGTCTTGTGCAATGGACATTCTCAATCTGAAGGTCTGAATGGGGACTACGATTCTGTGTTTCTAACAGACTGCTAGTCCATAAATCGTATTTTGAGTAGCAAGATTTGGGATAAGTCCATGGAACCATCTTGTGAGGCTGGCTCTGTGTTTCATTAAATGAGGTGTTTGGATCAGGGGAAGATACAAGACTCCATGACCAGAAACATTCAGTATGAGGCAGCCCAGCCAAGAGGTAGAAAAAGTGGATTGTTGTTTCAGAAGTGAGCTGAAGCTGGACTGAATCAGAAATCACTAGAGGAAGAAGGAAAGGAGAAAAGTGCGTGGCAAAGATCTCCCAGGGAGAAAACAGTGTTCACAAAAGGTCCCAGACGGAATATGATGGGAGATGCGGAACAAAAAGGACACTTCATACCTACTTATTCATGGCACTAATGCATGTGCCTCTATTTATTTATTTGTATGTATGAGAAATAAATTTGGTCACCCGATTAACGTAACGTCCTAAAGTTATAACACTCACACTAATCTGTACCAGCGTAACTTCAAGAACATATCAAAGGTCTGCTCCTTCTCAGCCGCCCCCAGCCTGCTGTTGATGTCACAAAAGTACATCTTTATACTCTGAGTACATCTTTATACTCTGTCCAAAAACAAACTAACAATCATTTTTTAGAGTATATTAGTCTCTTAAATCAAGTAGAAAGAATGAGTAGAGCTACAAACCAAAGTCACACCAGTACTAGCTGTTACCACTGTCCGTGTGGAGTGTTAGCAGAGATTCTTCATTCTCCATAAGGCATTGAGCATCTGTCCAGTGTCCTTCCATTCCCACCTGCAGGGTAGGCCTAGCGGTCAAGGTCTCTCAGCGTTGGTTTATGTGGGAATGTCTTCAGGTCTCCTCAATTTTCAGGTACTTTTGCCCGATGTAGGATCTTTAGTTAACCTCTTTTGTCCTTCAACACTTTGAATACATCAACCCAGTGCCCCCGGTCTCCACAGTTTCTGATGAGAAATCTGCTCATACTCTTATTGGCAAAAGGATAATGAAAGCCACCCCCTCTCGGCTGCATAGATGTTAATAATATAACTGCTATTGTGAACATGACATTTACTATAATATCATGATGATAGTTAAGTCATAGCATCATTTTTAAGAAAAAGGAATGGAATATTTTCTATGTGGACACTCTAAGGTCTTGAAAAAGACAATCTGATACAGATTTTCAAATTATAAATGAAAAGATCATTGAAGCATCCTACAGATTTTACTTTCTAATAAAGTACATATCAATCTTTCTCACATAAATGAAAAGCTCTTTGGGTCATTTTTTTTTATTGTATTATTATATTTTTAAATGTAAAGGTGTCTTGAGACCAGGAAGGGAGAAAAGCACTGTGGTTTCCCCCTAGCTGTGATTGGTCCCTGTCTTGCTCTGAACCACTAAGACACCATTGGGATGGAATTACAAAAGTCTCCTATATAAGGCCCTAGTTGGCCTGAGGTTTTCGTCCATAGAGCCCAGGAAGTTGATTTGTGGTGAGCAGTTGGACCGGACTAGTTAGCTTATTATGTTCTCTTTGTTGTTGTTGTTGTTTTCTTATTTTTCTTTTGTGTTTATTCTTTTCTCATTTTTTTCATTATTCTTATTTTTCGTAGTATATTTTCTCATTCATTTTTCTTTTTTTCCACTTTTATCTTTTTCTTTTCCCATTTATTTTGTTCTTTCCTCAAATTTAGTTAGTGTTGTTAGCATTGTTAGTACATTTAGTAGAATTAGTATTGGTATTGTTAATGTAGTTCTTATTTATTTGTAGTATAAATTAGCACAGTTAGTAAGCATAGTTTATCATTGTATTAGTATCAGTTAGCATAGTATAGTTAGTATTGTTTATTAGCATCATTAGTAAGCATAGTTAGCCTTGTTTGTATTCGTATCAGTTAGCATAGCACTGTTACTGTTGTTTTTCACGTAGTGAGCATAGTCAGCAGTTAGTATTAGCATAGTCAGTAGAGTTAGTATAGTCTACTAGCATAGTTTGTATTGGTAGTTAGCATTGTGAGTGAGTGTAGACAGGGCGTCACCATGCTACATGACCTTGCAGCTACCCCTAGTGAGGAGCAGCCCCCCATTGTGTGCTACGAGCTCCTGCACACCATTGGTGAGGGAACATTCGCCAAGGTGAAGTTGGCCCGGCATGTTCTGACCGGGATAGAGGTGGCTGTGAAAGTCATTGATCGGCACGGGTCCTATAGACCTTACCGAGAAGTGTGATCTATGAAAAGTCTGAACCACCCCAATATCGTGAAACTGTTTGAAGTGATTGACACCGAGAACACACTCTTCCTTATCATGGAACATGTGGATGGAGGGAACCTGTCTGACTACCTTCGGGACTGCGGTGGCATGACAGAGTACGAGGCCCGAGGTGTCTTCCAGCAGCTGATGTCAGCGGTCCACTATTGTCACTAGAGGGGCATCATTCACAGGGACCTGAAGCCACGCAACATTCTCCTGGATGCCGACCGGAACATCAAAGTGGCAGACTTTGGGCTCAGTAATGAGTATGTTGGCCAGAAGCTGACCACTTTCTGTGGCAGCCTCAATTACGTCGCCCCAGAGATTCTCCTGGGACAAAGCTACAATGGTCCCAGAGTGGACATGTGGAGCCTGGGAGTCATCGTGTTCAAAATGGTCTGTGGAAGACTGCCGTTCATGTCAGACAGACAACATAAGGGAACTATGGAGGAAGATTATCAGAGGGCAGTACCGTCTGCCCTACTTCATTTCTTCAAAAGTAGCGGACCTGATCAGGAACTGTCTCACCGTCGACCTCTGCCAACGTGGAACACGTGAAGAACTCATGAGCCATTCCTGGACGAACATGGGGCAGCAGGAACTGAGGCCATATCAAAAGCCACCATGTGAGGCATTAAACTCCCCAGGTGAACCCAGGAAATGAAAAATATGGGATTTCAACAAGAAACAATTGAGGAAGTTATCAGAGAAAAAAAAAAAAAAAAAAAAAAACATGATAGCGCAATGACCACATACTATACTGAGCCACAAAGCACCCAAGGGAATGGCTGCACCATAACCATTAGTCCCTTCCCAATGTGAAACCCTCCATTGCTTGCTCCAGTTATTACCTGAGCCATAGTGTTCAGACATCAGGCTGGAGATCAAAGAGCCGGCCAGTCCACAGGCCAACCTGGACTTGAGCTCCACCATTTCTGCACCCACACCTGAGTTGGGATGAGCACTCCCTCGCAGGAAGAGTCAGGGTCCCCCAGTCCTGCCCCTCCAAAGAATGAGGGACCACCAGTCCTGTAGCTGAACTAGAGCTGGGGACTGCCACCTCCAGCCCTGTGCCCCAGCTTGGCTCATGGGGCTCCATCTCCATTCACAGCACCAGTGGCAACATAGGTAGCGGAGCCCCAGAAAGGACAGCCTGGACGTGAGACCCCATCTCTTGCTCAGGCCAGAGCCAGGGAGTCGGTGGGTGGCTAGAAGGTTCTGGCACTTTTGCATAAGCACCTGTGCTGTGGCTCCTCCATTCAAAAGGCAGAAGTGCAAAGTGCAGCCCTTATAACACACTCCTGACAGCAAGGCAGGGTTGCAGACAAAGACTTTGGGGGCCAAGGCCGTCCCTGCATTTTAAAGGCTGAACTCAAAAATGTTGAGCTCCAATGAGCCTGGTGATAAGGTGGGAGCAGCACTATCTCAGCTGGACTGGAGTCAGAGACCTCCAGCCCTTCCCCCCAGCCTGGCCCTTGGGGCACCATCTCCATCTATAGCACCAGGGAAGAGTGGAGCCCCAGAGAGGCAGCCTGAAGGAGAGACCTCAACCTCTTCCTCAGTCCAGAGCAAGGCAGTCAAGGAGTGGCTAGAAGGTTTTGCCACTTTCTATTGAAGCACCTCTTTTGTAGTCCTCCACAAAAGGAGAAAGAAGAAAGTGCTGCCCTCATACATCAAGGCAGGGCTGCAACAATATTTGCGGTAGTGTGGCGGTAGGCTGGGGCAGCGGCAAGCCCGTCTCCTGCATTTAAAGGCTGAACTCAAAAAGCTGAGCTCCAAAGGGCTGGTGATAACGTGCGGGATCGGTCAGAGGCTGGACGCAAACAGCTGCAGGTGGGAGCCGTGCAAGGAGGACCCGCTGGTGTGAAGGACTTGGTCCACGGATGATGAGGTGTGCAAACTGGCCCTGAGTCTCTGCACAGGATTCATCAGGATGGTAGGGACATCTCTGTGGCCTTCAGAAGCACCGGACTGTTCAGCTGGAGCAGCCTGGAGCCCTCTGGAGGACAAGAAGAGGTCGCCCTCGCTGCAAATCCACTCCTTAGCCCTACCTGGGTGAAGTGAGACTGGACTCTTTTTCCTGGGGCCCTTCTCCCCATCCCTGCTCCTCTCTTCCTCCATGTTTGTGGAGGGGGTGGTTCTTGCTAAATTCTTGGTTTTCCCTTAACCTTGTAATAAAGGATTGTTCCACAAAGATGTATTAAGATACAGTTTTGCATTCTCCCTGCAGAGAATTGGGGTTGTGCATCCCCAGTTTGAGAAGCATGTAGTGATGCAGTGTGGGGACTTAATTAGAACTAATGGAAATAGGACTGGAGAAGATTCATCCTGCAACAATAGGAATGTGGTTCCAAGGGGAGAAGGCCTGTGAGCCATCCTGCAAGGCAGAAAGGCAGAGATTGTGTACCTTCCTCCACATCATTACTTCATGTTTTTGAAGGACGGAAGGGAACTTTAGTCCTGTGGCCTGTGTTCATTAGGTCTGTGAGGTCCATATAGGTAGCAAAGTCCCGTGAACCAGCCTGTGGGGCATCAGGGAAGGGCAGGGTTGTGGGCCAAGCGGCTTGGTGGTCACTTACCTGTAGCTAGTGTCCTCATGATGAGGCAGGAGCGGGCCTTCCCCTTGGCACCTCGGAAAGGGGCCCTGATGTGTGAGTTTGACCTGGAAATGGAGAGGAAGCATGGGGCAGGCGTGAGCTGGAGTGTGAGGTGCATACAGGACCAAGGTGGGGGGTGAGGAGGGGAAGGGGTGTTTGACCAGCACCCAATCACAGACTGACAGCAAAAGATAGCTGAGTCACAGAAGACAAAAGGACAATCTTCTAGCTGAATGAGGATTGTTTGGTGATGCTACATCGCACTGAGCGTGTGCACGGTCTTATGAGATGTGTTGGCGGATGGTGTGGCGTACCACACAGACCCCTTTGGGACTGAAACACTCTCTCCCAGCTGCTGAGAAAGTTGGCTGTGATGATTCAGTCAGGGCCTATGCCTGGATTTACCTCCATCAGAGGAGAGGCCTCACCCAAATTTATCCTCCCTCTCTTGAGGTAGCCTAAGGACGATACCCGGCATACATGGGGATGTAAAGGCTGTCACCATTGCTCAAAGCACAGCTCTCTGCAGGCACACTCAGCTCAGGGAAACCACACGGGATGAGCTGACTTCCTTGCTGAAACCACATGATTGTCCAACTCCTTCTTCCCGATCCCATTTCCCTCCCTCCCTCACAGCTGTTGATTCTGAGAGTGTTCCCTAGTACAATTTCATCTCAGAGTCTGTTTCCCAGAAATCTGACCCAAGTCCAATGTAGAGTTTATTCCTAGAGATTAAACTGCAAAAACATCCTCATGTTTGAGGATGTGTCTCCCTAGCGCTTTCTGGAACTGACATCTCACTTCTCCACCACAATCACCCTCTCTTTGCATTCCTGCTTCTGAAATTTTACTAGTAGGTGCTGCCCCACCATATGTGCAGAACGGCCTGACAAATCTGGGGGGGGGCATTTGCTTTAGTAAGATCATATTCCCAGCTATTGTGTCACTGATGAGGTAGGAGAGATTTTGGTGTACACTATCGGTTAGCAGGCTGTATTTCAGATTAAAAATAGAAATGTCCACTATATTACTGGAGAAATGTTTAATGTCACAGTGAGACAAAATAGTATGCAAAACAAAACAAAACAAAACGACTAACAAATAGATTTATTCTTAGTTTTATAGATCCCGTGACAAAAACAGAACAATATAAATAAGACTTCTTTTGCCCAAATTTTCAACATATTGACCTTTGCTTCATTAATCGGATTTTCTAAAGAGCAGTTTCTAAAGATGTTTTGTGCATTGTAAAATTAGGAATGCGTGATATATTAATTAAGAAGTCTTAAAAACATGGTGGGACCAAAATGTAGGCCAAAAAACCCTCAAAAAAATTGAAACAAAACAAAACCCCCAAATCCCGACTAACTAGGGAACCCAGACAAGAGATCAGGGTACATACCTTCTGTTAAATGCTGCTCTATTTGAGAGTCCTCAAGTTCATCTAGCACACACTCCCACTGAGGGAGGAAGGAAGGTAGGTGTAGAAGAGAGGCAAGGAAGCCCTTCTAAGACTCATTAATGACTCACATTCCTGCTCACAGGCTCCTAGACAGGAAGGTCTCCTTTCAGCCCCGCCCACTCAAGAACCTCGCGAGCAGCACTGACCAACGGCTCTGGTCTACCCGGGCGCAGAGCTGCCCTCGGGCATGAACTCGCGCTCACCTCAAGCTTCTGCGCTTTAGGGCAGAGCCTGGGGCGGATCGCAAGGAGACTGATGCGGTCGAGGGGCGCTGCTTTCGGCCCAGAGAAGGCAGAGACCACACCACACCACACGTGGCCTCAGCAGCCACAGCCCAAATCAGAGTGAAACCCGGTGGGCCAAGCCCACGGAGGCTGCAGTGCAGCGACCTTCTGCCCACCCTGGCTGGCAAACGGCCATCTGTCCTGCTAATTGTCGGGTACAGCATCGAAAAAGTGCTGCCTTATTTTCCCTAAAGGAGAGAAACCCACCTCCACATGGCTTCCGTGTCTCAGTCTGCAGCTAGGAGACTTGGGTAGGTAAGATGAGAGAGGTTCCAAAAGACAGTGCTTCACACACGGAGGGAAAACGGAGCCTTCATTGTTCTCCCCTGTGAAGTGTATTCATCCCCATGTAGTTTCTTGCTGTCGTAATTTGCTTGTAACGCCTGACATCGTTTATGGATCTTAAAGGAGTCTACATGCACTTGCTAACCATAGTGCCATCTTATTTATACAAAAAGATTGACATTCACCCCACATTTTCCAGTCTTCTGTATTCACAGATTACAACATACCATGCTGTTTTTCACTTTTGAGAGAAATCTCTTCTGGCACATGTTTATGTTCTATGGGAAAAATGAACTTGGTCATTAAAGAACACAGTATACTGGTTCATGGGGAAATTTTTTTCTCACAGTGGGCATAGTAAGTAAAAATGCTTCTTTAATAGAGAAGTTACATCCATATTTTATAGACTAGTACCAACAAATCATTTAGGTATAGCCCGCTAAGTAAAAATTAATACTATAAAGCTTCCAATAAATTATGGTTTGGTAAAACAGTTGACCATATAATTAGTCTAATATTCCCATGTTAAATGATATTTTGTGTTATATAAATAGAGCTTTCTTGACATTTCTGATCATTTTCCTTATAACTATTTTTTCCCATCTTTTTACAATGCAGAAGACATCTTGAAAAACAGCTCTTTGGAAAACTTGATTAAAGCACCGAAGGTAAGTATGGTGAAGATTTGTGCAAAAAAAAGTCTTATTTGTATTATTCTGTTTTTTATTATTTGAACTATAAAATGAAGAATAATTGTATTGTTCCATTTATTCTCAAGTGTATGTCAATGATATCCTACAGTTATCCTGTCACAAGCACAGTTGACTAACTTGCTCCTGACATGTCTTCCAGACCATTCTCTCAGTATGAAGAGACTTGAAATCTCTTAGTCATTATCTCAGAAACATTGATGGGAGGGAGAGGTCTAAAGCATTGGAGAAGAGCCCATGGTAGAGGGTAATCTATGCGGAAAACAAATGTTATTATCCCTTGGCCTTAGAACATGACTCTAACCTCATTCGTTCATCCAACAGATGTTTTCTGAACACCACTATGTACCAGGTACTGCTCTAGCCATTGAGGATACAGTGGTGGACCATACAGGCAGGGTCCCTGTCCTCCTGGGACCTGTGAGCAGAAGGATGGAATGGGAGAGAGAATAGCAAGCTTTCAAATCAGTAACAGCATGGAGGAAGTAAAGCAGGTCAGGGGTACGAGTGCAGGGCTGTTTTTTGGATAGGACTGTCAAGTGTAGCTTCTCGAAAGAGGTGATATTAGAGCGGAGATCAGGATGATGATATACCAGGGTCTGAAAACAGAGTATTCAAGAAGAACAGGAAGTACCGATGGCTGGATGAAGTGATGGAATGTCAAGATCCACGTGGCTGGGAAATCCTTAGGTAGGGACATGTGATAGGATGTGTAGAAAGAGCCGCAGAAGCCGGATCATGCTGGCCCCTTCAGTCCATAGGAAAGTATCTGGAATTTATCCTAAGGCAAATGGGAAGTCTATGTCAAGAGTGAGGAGTCAGTATGATCCTGTTTCTGCTGGAAAAATCCACTCTAGCTCCTAGTGTATAGTAGGCTATAGGGGGCAAGATTGACGCAGAGGGCTGTGTTGGGGGCCAGAGACGTGGAACAAGCTATGGAATACGCTTTAGAGTTATTTCTGATGAGGTTCAATGATACAGTCGATGTGCATTAAAGAGATGAGGAAACAAGGATGACACCCAGGTTTGGGGCTCATGCAGGGTGAATGCTGGCACTATTAACTGGGATGGGGATAGCGGGGAGATGAGCAGGTTTGGGGTGTGCAATATCAAGAATTGTGTTTTGCTCATGTTTTTGAAATGTTTATTAGACAGCGGAGTGGTGATATTGGGTGGGCAGTTAAACATAGCAGTGTGGAGTTCAGGGCAATAAAATTTTGGGATATTGTCAGCATGTAGGTGATAGTGGATGCTACAAGATTGGTTCTGTTTACTATTTCTTTGCAGCTCTTGCTAACTCCAGGATTTCCTTTTGCTCCAGGCATGTGAGTTCCTACTGGGCTCATGCTCTGCCTGGGCCTTCCTTCTCTATAATTCATGCTGACAAGCTTATGTGCATAAGACATGTTTGACAGGAAGCTCTCAGAAGGATGGAAGTTCAGCCTGGTGTTGGAGAAAGACTGTAGACTTAGAATCAAAGAATGTTGATTTATGGTCCATGAGGAGACATTTTGCCTAGACTTTTAAATCACTTTTCTGTAAAATAGGGGTAGTAATCGTATTCCACTCATGAAAGGACATGAGAATTTTGTTGATAATGACATAGCTATAAATAGACTTGGTATACAGTAGGTGCTTGATAAATGCAGTGGAAACTGAATTTTAATCTCACTGAAGAGTAGGTTCCCTAAGGATATGCTTTTACCTTTCCACATCTAAGAATGTTGTGTAAGCTTGTTACTTGTCAGATAAGCATCATGAGTTTTTTATTTTGTTCTTCATGAAACCTCAGTATTTGGACATTAAGGATATGTTGAAACCATATTCATCAACTAGTGTTTGTTTGTTTGGTTACATTTAAGCTTTTCTTGCCACCCATGCCCCACCCCCAGCTCCAGAGGCAACATTTAGAGCTAAGAAGAATTCTTTATATTTATGATTATTAAAACATGTTTTTTAAGAACAAAGATGTCTTTATTCTCTATGACTGATCCTTCTGGGAAAAGAAGAGCCTGTGCTAATTTTCATATCTGGCATTTTCTTAATTATGTCCTTATGTCCTGAAGTTTTGTCCAGAGTGCCATTTAATTTGGAAGCATTCCCAAGACATGTAAAAGTGAGTGCCAACATCTTTTTCGAAAAAATTGGGTTTGATAATGTTTATATTGAATGCATGCAATTTAGTTATATCTTTTTTCATACATTCTCTCTATTCATGCTGAGAAAACCTCCAGAACATTGACATGTATTATAGCTTTTCTCAATCAATTCAGAGATATTTAATGAGTTGCTACTATGTGCAGGACATAGCATTAAGCATCTAAGGAATGTGTGTATCATGCACAGTCTTGTTTCCATCGTGGGAAGTAATTATTGGGGAAGGATGAGCTTTGTAAGAGGGGAAAATTATTCTAGAAACTTAGTGCTGCATTGAATGTTAGGATGCTGTCACTCCACTTCCTGCTAAATACCTGGCCCTTCCATAGCTCCCCACAATGGTGTCATCTCCCTCAATTGTCCCTGTTAGTGAGAGAGCTCCCAAGCTCCCTAGGTTTCTTGTTGGAATTTTGTACACTTTTGATCTTTATAATTAGGTCTTGATATTGTATAGAGATCTCCTCTGTGTCTTTTCCAATACTTTGTGTCACATGGCCAGCCTACAAAAATTTGAAGATCTCTACAAAGGATCTCACGTTTTATTTTTCATTTATTTATTTTTTAAAAATTAAGTTCATTGGTGTAACACCAGTTATAAAATTATATAATATCATGTGTACATTATAATTTGACATCTGTACATTCTATTGTGTGTTTACCACCCAAAGTCCAGTTACTTTCAGCTACCATATATTTGATCCACTTTATCCACTTCAGCCTTCTCCTACCCACCCCCGATACCTGTCTCCCTTTATGCCTTCTAATTTCCTTCTTCTCCCCCACCCTCTACCCTCTGGTACCCACTAGGCTATCGTCTATATTCATGAGACTCTGATTGCTTGTCCTGTTCATTTGTTGCTTTTAGGCTTATACCCCACATATAATTGACATCATGTGATTTTCCAATTTTTCTGCCTGGCTTATTTTGCCGAGCATGATTATCTTGAGGTCCATCCCTGTTGTCACCTATGGCAGTATTTCCTCTCTTCTCACAGCTGAGTAATATTCCGTTGTATATATGTACCACAGCTTCTTTATCAAGTTATCTATCGTAGGACACTTCAGTTGCTTTCATGTCCTGGCCACCGTGAATGTTGCTGTGAGCATCAGTGTGCAAATATCATTTTTCATATGGGTTTTCAAGACTTTATTGTAAATACCCAGTAGAAGGATTGCTGGATCCTATGGTAGATCAAGCCTTAGTTTTTTGAGGAGCCTCCATACTGTTTTCCAGTGTGGCTGTACCAATTTGCAATCGTACCAGCAGTGGGTAAATGTTCCTTTTACTCTGTATTTCCGACATTTGTTATTATTTGTCCTCTTGATTTTTGCTATTCTATCAGGTGTGAGATGGTACCTCATTGTGGTTTTGATCTGCATTTCCCTAATAGCTAACGATGTTGAGCATCTTTTCCAATATTTATTGGCCATGTATATGTTCTCTCGGGAGAAGTGTCTGTTGAGTTTCTCTGCCCATTTTTTGAGTGGAGCATTTGTCTTTTGTGGTTATTGAGTTGTATGGGCTTTTATATATTTTGGATATTAGGCCCTTATCAGAAGTGTTGTTTGCAAATATATTTTCCCGTTCAGGTGGTTGTCTCTTTACCTGTTGATGATTACTTTGCTGAGCAGAAGCTTTTTAGTTTGATGTAGTCCCACTCATTTATTTTAGCTTTTAATTCCCTTGATTTTGAGCTCCAATTCGTAAAATCTTCTTTAAGTTTTATGATCTTGAAATTAGTTCCTATGTTTTCTTCTATGCACTTCATTGTATCAGGTCTTCTATTCAGGTCCTTAATCCATTTTGAGTCAATTTTGGTGTGTGGTAATAGACAACAGTCTAGTTTCTTTCTTTTGCAGGTGGCTTTCCAGTTTTTCCAGCATCATTTATTAAAGAGGCGTTCCTTTCTCCAGTGTATGTATTTGGCTTTTTTTTTTTTATTGAAAATCATCTGCCCATGAGTATATGAGGTTACTTCCGGACTCTTGATTCATTTCCCGAGGCCCATATGACTGTTTTACTGTCAAAACTGTACTGTTTTGTTTTCTGTCACTTTATAGTATATTTTGAAATCAGGCAGAGTGACACCTCTAGCTTCGTTCTTTTTTCTCAGGAAAGCTTCGGCAATTTGGGTTTTTTTGTGTGTGTGTGTGTGTTCCATACAAATCTGATGATTTTTTGGTCCTATTTCTTTAATGAATACCGATGGGATTTCATGGGGATTGCATTAAATCTGTATCATGCTTTAGGCAATGCAGTCATTTTAATGATCTTGATTCTCCCAATCCAAGAATACAAAAAACTCTTTCAATTTCTTTGTATCTTCTTCAATTTCTATTAATAGGTCTTGTAGTTTTCATTATATGGGTCCTTCACGTGTTTCCTTAATTTTGTTCCTAAGAGTTTTACTCTTTTTGTTGAAATTGCAAAAGGAATGATTTTTTCCACTTCATTTTCTGACACATCATTTTTGGAGCTTAGGAATGCTCTGGATTTGTGAACATTGATTTTGTATCAAGGAACTTTACTGTATCTGTTTATTGTTTCTAGTATGTGTTTCTGGAATCTTTAGTGTTGTCTATGTAGAAAATCATGTCATCCGCAAATAGTGAAAGTTTGACTTCTTCATTTCCTATTTTGATGCCTTTTAAATCTTTCTCTTGTCTGATTGCACTTGCGAGGACCTCCAATGTTATCTTCAATAACAGTGGCAATAGTGGACAGCCTTTTCTTGTCCCTGAGGTTAGAGGGGAGGTTTGTCGTTTTTCTCTATTAAGTATAATGTTGGCTGAGGTTTTGTCATCTATGGCCTTTATTAAGTTAAGATACTTTTCTTCCATACCGATTTTGTTAAGTGTTTTGAACATAAGTGGCTGCTGTATCTTGTGAAGCCTCTTTCTGCTTCTATTGATATGATTATATGAATCTTATTTTTTGACTGGTTTGTGTGGTGTATCACATTAATCAATTTGGCTATGTTGAACCATCCCCGTCCCTCTGGAATGAAGCCCATTTGACCATGGCGTAGAACCCTTTTAATATGTTGCTGTGCTCTGTTTGCAAGTACGTTATTAAGCATTTTTGCATCTGTGTTCATGAGACATATTGGTCTCCAGTTTTCTTTTTCCTATGATATCTTTATCAGGTTTTTTATCAGAGTTCTATTGGCCTCATGAAATGAATTGGGAAGTATTGACTCCTGTTCGATTTCTTGGAAGAGTTTGAGGAGAATAGGTATTAAATCATCTTTGAATGTTTGGTAGTATTCACTGGTGAAGCCATCTGGTCCTGGACTTTGATTTTTTGGTAAGGTTTGGATGATTGTTTCAATTTCCGTACTGCTGATCAGTCTATTTAAATGTTCCAGGTCTTCTTGATTCAGTCTAAGAAGATTGTAGTTTTCTAAGCAGTGGTCCATTACCTCTAGGTTATTAAATTTGTTATTATATCCTTTTTCATAGTGTTCTTGTATGATCATTTATATTTCTGAGATGTCCGTCATAATTTCCCCTCTTTCATCCCTGATTTTGTCTATTTGTGTCCATTTTCTATTCTCTTCCTTTCTTTTCTCTTCCTTTCTTTTCCCTTCCTCTTCTCCCTTCCCCTCCCCTCCCCTCCCATTCCCTCCCCTTCCTTCCCTTCCCTTCCATTTCCTTTACAGTAAGTCTAGCCAAGGTCTTGTCAATTTCATTAACCTTCTCTAAAATCCAGCTCATCGTTGCATTCATTTTTTTTTTTTTTTTATTTTTTTGTTTTCAATATCATTTATTTCTGCTGTAATTTTGATTATTCCTTTCTTCTGTTGACTTGTCCCTTCATCCTTTCTTCCTCTAGTTTCTTAAGATGAAGCATTAGGTTGTTTATTTGGGCTCATTCTTTTATTTATTTATTTATTTTTTTGAGGTAGGCCTGCAATGCAACAAACTTTCCACTTTTGCCATATCCCAAAAGTTTCGATAGGTTGCACTATCATTATATTTCATTTCTATGTATCACTTGATCTCTGTTTTTATTTCTTCTGTGACCCAATCTTTCTTCAGTAGCATGTTGTTTGATCTCCATGTATTTTTGTTTCTTCCTGATATCTCTGTGCACTTGATCTCTAGTTTCAAAGGATTATGACCAGAGGATATGGTCGGTATGACTTTAAACCTGTTATATTGTCAGGTCTAATTCTGTGTTCCAGTGCATGGTTAATTCTTGAGAATGTTCCATGTGCACTCGAGAAAATTATATAAGCAATCGTTCGAGGATAGTAGGCTCTGCAAATGTCGGTAATGTCCAGTTGGTCTAATGTATCATTTCAGGATGTGATTTCCTTATAGATTTTCTGTCTGGATGATCTGTCCATGTCCAACACTGGGGTTTTTAGGTCCCCTACTATAACAGTGTTGTGGTCTGCTTCTCTCTTTAGTTCTGTTAGTAATCGCTTTACGTATTTGGTGGCTCCCTAATGAGGAGCATAGATATAATTAAGTGTTATGTCTTCTCCGGGCATGATTCCTTTTATCATTATGAAGTGTCCCTCAGTATCTTTCTTCACGGTTTTTATTCTGAAATCTTTTTCGACCGCTATTAGTACCAATACTGCCACATGTTTCTGAATACCATTTGCTTGAAATGTCATTTTCCACCCTTTCACTTTGCATCTATATTTGTCTCTGGAGCTGAAATGTGTCTCCTGGAGGCAGCATGTGATTGTTTTTGTTTTCGATTCATTCTGCAACACTGTGCCTTTTTATTGGTGAGTTCTGTCCATTCACATTTAGGGTGATTATTGAAATATGGGGTCTTCTTCTTGCCATTTCTTTTGCTTTCTGTTAGCTTCGTGTTTCCATTGCTTCATTGTCCTCGTGTGTCTGTTTCCTTTTCCTTGTTTGTCTTTTGTTGGTTTTGCCTCTGGTTCTTCTTGTTTTTGTTACATAATTCAGTTCTGAATCATCTCTGTGTGGTTATCATTATGAACTTGTAAAGGAGATATATATATATATATATCCTCTATATGTGTGTGTGTGTGTATACACACACACACATACATACATACATACATACATACATACATACATACATACATACATACATACAGTCATTTATTTTCTTCTGTGCGTGCCTTATCTCCATTTCCCTTTGGGAATCTGGATCTTTGAACCCTCCCCTTTTTAGCCATCGTTATCTCCCTTTGTCACTATGTATACTGAACGTGTAGATCCATCTTGCTATAGCAATTCTATTCTTATTATTGAAGCTTACAATGTCCTATTCTTCATAAGGGTTGCACTCCTCTGCTTCTAATTGCCTGATATTCACTTTACTCCTAATTGTGTATTTTGTGTGTGTGTGGTTTTGTTTTAGCTGAGCAGACCCCTTTCTTGTATTTCCTATAATGTAGGCATCATAGTGGAGAAGCTGTCAATTTTTGTATGTCTGGAAAGTTCTTAAGTTCTCGCTCACATCTAAAGAAGAGCTTAGCTGCATACATTATTCTAGGCTGGTAGTTACTTTCACTGAATTGTTTAACTATTTGATTCCATTCATTTCTGGCCCATAAGGTTTGTGCTGAGAAGTCTGAGGATAATCTAATGGGTTTTTCTTTCTAATTTATTGTTTTCTTCTCCCCGCTACTCTGAGATATCTGTCTTGTCATTGATTTTTGATAATTTCAATACAACATATCCTGGTGAAGACCTTTTTGGGTTGAGAGAATTGGTGGTTCTGTTGACGTCTTGAATTGGAAGGTCCAGCTCATTCCTTAGATTTGGAAATTCTAAGTCCCTGCTTTCTAGTCCCTGCTGCTTTTCCTAGCCTTCAATAATACCCATTATTCGTGTGTTTCCTCTCCTGATAGTATCAGCTAGGTCTTGAATTTCTCTGTCATTATGTTTCATTCTGTGGCCTATCTCTTCTCCTTTCTGATTTATTTCTTGATTTCGGTCTTCAATGTCATTGACCTTTTTCTCCATTTGACCCACTCTATTTGATTTTTCAACTCCTACAGTCTGCTTTTTACCTTCAGAAGATCTAGTCTACTATTTTTGAGAGTTTCAATCTCCTTGCTCTGCTCATCTAGGTGCCTTTTCAAATTCTGAAATTGTTAATATGACTCGTTTTGGAATTCACCGAGTCTTTTCAGAAGTGCCATCTTGAACTCCCTGTCCTTTAAGTTGCATATTTCCATGTCTATAAGCCTATTTTCTGGAGACCTTTCTCTTTCTTTCTCAGCTACCTTGTCACGTTGGTTGTCCATGGTGTTCAATGGACGATTTCTCCAGCTAAGCAGTAATGAAGTATATTTTACTTTTTATCAAAAAGAAGATTTATTCTTTAAATGTCTCTCTTTAAGCTGCTGCAAAGAGGTCGCTTTTCTTTTGGTTTCCAGTGGGTGCCACCTAGCCTCTTGGTCCACTGTTTGATATAAAGCCTTCAATGCCTTTTTATTTTCTGATAGATATTTAATCAAGCTCGCTACCCACAGTTTCATTCTCCGTCAGTGTTAGCATCTGTTTCGGTAGTGTTTGCTCAAATTCCCCTGGGGAGTCTATGGTGGGACGGCCGCTTTGAGTTGGAGGATGGGCGCTGTACCTCTGACTCGGTTTTGCAACCAGGGCAAGTAAAAATCAACTGTTCTTTTTCTGCCATTGTGCTTCTCTGATTTCTGCCATGGAGACTGGGCCTTGCCACTGCCTGCATGGAACTCACAACTCTGCCAGGCAAGACTGTTCAGGGAAGTTGCCAAAGTTTCACTCCTCCCCTCATCCTACAGGTAGCTCCTGTGGCTGGCAGAAGCAGATTCTGTATTTCTCCCAGTCCACTGACCGACACGTAGGGTTATGACCTGTGGTAGCTCTTATGCGCAGATCCCACACTGAGGGGTGCTGATGTGCAGTTTGGGTGTTTTTTGTTGAAGTTGAGATGTTCAGCTTATTGCTGTTTCAAGGGGAGCGATCTGGTGATGTTTCACTATCCACCATGTTCCAGAAAATCCTTCGTGTCTTACAGTTTAATAACCTGCATTTGTGCATGCTGAAAGTTTGGAGAGGGCTTTCACACATTTCCTCCTTCCAGTCATCATGAGAGTCAAGCAACACGCTCCCCATTTTATAGATGAGCCAAGTGGATCTTAGAGTTCAGTGACTAAGCTCAAGATCACACAGCTAGTATAACAATTTAAAACTTGCAGTTGAAAGTTCTTTCCACTAAACAGAGGCAGCTATGATTGTAATATAAAGGGATTCTAGAAAGCACCTAGGGATTGGTAACCAAAACTCATGTGACAATAAAATGGAACAGGATACCGGTCTACGCTGGAGGCGACTGAAAAGTTTTATGGAGGAGAATCAGCTCTTCTCTGTTGCCGTGGGCTGAGTGATGTCAATGGAGGTGTTTTCAACAGGATGTCAGTGTCAGCAAAGAAGCACGTTCCTGCTGGAAAATAATTGTTGTTTTTGGTTGAGCAACACAAAGCTTTTCTATGGAAACACAGTTCTTATCATAGTGCTTATGAGCTGTATTAAGTTTGTGGAATGAAACTGTAATTTTTTTTCCTTTGGCCTGTGCACAACAATCTGTTGCTGGGTGGCACACGTAAGTGCTATATGGTGGGGCCCTCTACGCACCCGTGTGTAAGTGCTTAGAACATTTTCCATGGCTCTTAGCCCCTCACATTTTACGTGGACTTTTAAAATGTGACCTTCATTTACCCGTCATTACTTTGAGTCCATGCACTGTTGGCTTTCTGCAATTAAAAGGGAAGACCTATATTCAAATACAATTCCAAATGTTTTCTCCAGAAAGGTACTTGAGTTTAAATATGTCAAGTAAAGAGACCTTTCTTCCCCCCATGTTTCTATTTTAGTACTTCAAGCCATTGTCAAGCATTTAGAAAGACTTGAAGGGATCATCTGAAGCACTGATCAACTCAAATCTTAATGTGCTTATTCTCCTTTAGTAAATATTTGCCTACATTTCCATTTTTGGAATCTGCAAGATGTAGAAGATGTGAAGAAAAGGTGTCAGTAAGGTCAAGCAAGTATTTTAGAAAAGATGATATGGCAATGGCCCTGAGGAACTAGGAGGGGAATGTAGTTATGGAAAGACTTTCTTTCTCCTAAGCTTTGGTCTTGTCTTTCAGTAGCATCTCTACTCTTCTCTTCACGCTATTGAAACAGATCATGTATAATGAAGGGATTGTTCATCTTGGCACTTATTTGTATTTTCATTCATTTTGTAATCTGTTAGGCATGTTCTACAGCTTGCTGTTTTAAGATTCTTCTCTAATAATGACTGGGGCCTGAGTGGTCCCACTAGAGACAGCAAAAAGTGATTGGGATATGGATGTATTTTGAAGTTATAAAGTTAGAACAGACATATCTTAATCAGATGCATGCGAGAGAGAGAAAGACAGCGACAGAGACAGAGAGACAGAGACAGAGACAGAGACAGAAGGAGGGAAAGGAGGGAGTGAAATAGAAAGTCAGAGTCAAGGGCTGTTCAAGCATTGGAAGGATTGATTTTCCTTCAATCTAAGACTGTGGGAAAAACAGACATGTTAAGTTTTCTCTATGAGCTGTGCACTTGGCAATTTGCGCCTAGCGTTTGTTAGAAGGGTCTTGGTAGGTTCATGTAGAGATACAAATGGGAAAATCTTCAGGGTTCAATGGTATTGAAAGCTGTTAAATTGGAGAGACAGTGAGTGGAGTCAGTAAAAAGGAGAGGTCAAAAGACCAATTCTTCAGGAGCACTCTAACATTTAGAAATGTGAGAGATGAGTAGGAACTAATAAAAGAGACTAAAACGGAGGGAGCAGACAATCAGGAAGGAAATCAAGAGTTTTGTCCTCAAAGTGAAAAGAAATTTCCATGGAGGGAAAGTAATGTTGCTGGCAGGTCAGGTAAGTTGAGGACTGATTGCTGGTTTATGAACATGGAGCTTATCGATAACCTGAGATGGGAATTGTCCATGGAAGAATAGGAACCCTGGAGAGTGAATATAGATGAACGTTTTGAAGTGCTGTCTGTGAAAGGAAAAAACATAATTCGATGGCACCTGGAGGGGAAAGGGGAGTCAGGAGGGTGTTTCTTGTATAAACATTATGCTTTATAGGCACATCTGTTATTAACCATCCAGCATCCACTGCTCCTGGCCCTGTCTGTTAATGTGTTCTAATATTTTAGTAACTTTCCTCTTTCCTCAACCAGACCATTTTGCTTGCTTTGTGAAATTATTTGATTTGGGATTTCTCGTACCAACCTCGCATCGCAGGAATAACTCCAGCTTGATCACGGTATATGATATTTTTAATGAATTGCTGAATTCAGTTTGCTAGTATGTTGTTGAGGCTTTTTGCATCAATGTTCCTAAGAGAGATCGGCTTATAGTTTTCTCATTTTATAATATCTTTCTCCAGTTTTGGAATTGAGGTAATGGTCACCTCATGAACGGTGTTATGGATCCTTCCCTTTTTTTGAATGTTTTAGAATAGGGTGAGAATAGATATTAATTCTTCCTCCATTGTTTAGTAAAATTCGCTTATGAAGCCATCTGGCACAGGGCATTTGTTTCTGGGGAGGTGATTAATGATTCTATTTTTTGTTTGTTTGTTTGTTTGTATTCGGTGCATTCAGGTATTCTGTTTTTTCTTGACTCAGTTTTCGGAGATTGTGTATTTCTAAGAATGGGTCCATTTCTTCCAGATTGTCCAACTTGTTTGCGTAAAATTACTCATAGTATTTTCTCATGATCCTTTGTATTTCTGTGGAGTCTGTGGTTATTTCTCTTATTTCATTTCTGATTTCATTTATTTGAGGCCTCTTTTCTTTGATGAGTCTTGGTAAGGGTAGGTCAGTCTTGTTTATCCTTTCAAAGAACCAGCTCTTTCTTTCCTTCTATTCGCTTTGGGTTTTGTTTGCTGTTCTTTTTCCCATTCTGGTGAGTGTCAGGCTAGCTTGTGTATGTGAGCTTTTCCTTGTTTCTTGAGGTAGGCCTGCATTGCTAGGAATTTCTCTCTTAGGACTGCTTTCGCTGTGTCCCATAGATTGTGAATCATTGTGTTTACATTTTCATTTGTCTCTAGATATCTTTCGATTTTTTCCCTTGATCTCATTGATAAGCCATTTATTGTTTGGTACCATGTTATTAGTGTTCATGAGTTTGTTTACATTCCAGTTCTTTTTTTTTCTTGTCATTGATTCCTATATGTACTATGTAAACCTCAAAGCTTCAAATGCACAGGACGAACAGAGTCTCATGGACATGGACAAAGACTAGTGGTTACCAGAGGGCAGATAGGAGTTGGTAGTGAGAGGTGGATGGAGTAGAAAGGGTCAAATATATGCTGAGAGAAAGAAATCTAATCATGGGAAGGGAACACACGATGCAATATATATGTATATTTTTCTCTTACTGTTAAATTGTACACATGAATCTTACCGGATTTCGTGAACCAATGTCACATGCACCTCCAAATTTAATTAATTAATTAATTAATTAATTGTGTACAAAAATTCTGGTAGCTCCTCTGCCAAAGAGAACTACTGACACCATGTTGTTCCCTGTTTTAATCCTACTGTTAGCATCACTGTAACAGTAGCCATACCCCAGGAGTGAGCTTTTCTGATGCTACAGCAAAAATATGTTCATCGTCACCTAGTATGGACAGGTCTCCCTTTTCCAGGATGACAACTGCCTGAGAGTTAGTTTTGTGGATTTATAGGTCATGATCAATTTCCGGCATTTTCACTATTGCACTTGGATCTCCTTTTCCTTACAACTCCAAATTTTGCTCTATTGCTTTCTTTTTGTTACTGTTTTGATGTGAAGTCATTATAAATCCATGGCAAGTAAACTATACAGACGATAATTCTAACGGCAACAATATATGCAGAACTGACATAAAAAGACCGCTGGACTCCACCATAAATGGGCCAAGCAGAGCTCCAAACAGTACTTCACTATTCAGTTCATAAGACACTTAAGGCTGTCAGCCCAGTCGCAGAGACCATGGAACTGGCTTTTCTGGACAGTCACAGCGACTCATGGATCAGCTCTGTCAATTGAGACAGTGAGTAAAGGGAAGGAGATCTCTCTCCTTCCACCCTGGTGGTACGAAAACATGAAAGCAGGAAGGAGAAGGGAGGTGGGCGTGATGTGTAGGTGTTAAGGCACGAAGCCAGACCTGTGGAAAATCAGGGGAAAATCACAGGTGAATGTGCCCAGGGATACGCGTCATGACCCGTCACCGAGCACGTGGACTCCCCAGCACCTCTGAAGCCTGTTTCCACGGTGGCTGAGTGCTGATGCTCAGTGACTTGAAAGCGAGAACCATATTTTTAAATCGATCCAATGGAAAACATGTAATTACAGAAAATTGGAGAGTTCCTAAAATAGGATTGTCTCAGGAAAGCAAACACTTTGTTAGACAATCCCATAAGATCATTTTTTCAGGCAAACAGATTATGGTGTCTATAAACTTTGCTGAGTGTCGATGTTCATTGATTTCAATCATAGCTTTAGTTGATTACTATATATAGAAACCTGTGTGTTACTAGGTGCTGCATATAGTAACATATATTTTACTATGTACTATACACCTTTGCTAGGTACTAAGATTTATTCCTCAAGGAAAATAGAATGAAAGTGGTGCTAAACAGAAATGGATACTGTGTATCTGAGATTAGTTCAGGCAAGAAGCTTGAGAAGACTCTTGAAGGACAAGGCATTTAGGCCAGATCTCAAAGATTAAGTAGGGTTTTGAAAGACAAAGTAGGTGGCAACAAGATATTTAGGAAGAAACAGCACAAGGGATGACACAATGTTGTGAAATGTGTACTCGGGTAGGAGTAGACCAGGGAGGTTGGAGGGTGGGTATGTGGAGGGTGATGGGAGGTCTTAACGGAACAGCAGGGTATGGGAACCAAGTTAGAATTTTGGAACTTACTGTCTAGGTAATGGAAGCGAGTGAGAGTTTGTGCAAGGGGACACATGATTTAGGAGAGAATGTGCATCAGTATGAAGGATCAATTATAGGAGAGGCTGAGGGCAGTGAGATTGCTTAGGAGGTTATTGTGATAATATCCCTGATAGAGGGACTGAGAGACAACATAGGTTCAATGAGCTGTCCGCTGTGTATGGAGCTTGAGGGAGGATGCGTCGCAAACTTGGTGTGCTCATGCATCACTGGTCTTGTGCAATGGACATTCCCCATCGGAAGGTCTGAATGGGGACTACGATTCTGTGTTTCTAACAGAATGCTAGTCCGTGAATCGTATTTTGAGTAGCTAAATTTGGGATAAGTCCATGGAACCATCTTGTGAGGCTGGCTCTGTGTTTCATTAAATGAGGTGTTTGGATCAGGGGAAGATACAAGACTCCATGACCAGAAACATTCAGAATGAGGCAGCCCAACCAAGAGGTAGAAAAAGTGGATTATGGTTTCAGAAATGAGCTGAAGCTGGACTGAATCAGAAATCACTAGGGGAAGAAGGAAAGGAGAAAAGTGCGTGGCAAAGATCTCCCAGGGAGAAACAGTGTTCACAAACGCTCCCAGACGGAATGTGATGGGAGATGCGGAACAAAAAGGACACTTCATACCTACTTCTTCATGGCACTAATGCATGTGCCTTTATTTACTTATTTGTATGTATGAGAAGTAAATCTTGGTCACCCGATTAACATAACATCCTAAAGTTATAACACTCACGCTAATCTGTACCAGTGTAACTTCAAGAACATATCAAAAGTCTGCTCCTTCTCAGCCAACCCAGCCTGCCGTTGATGTCACAAAAGTACATCTTTATACTCTGTGTACATCTTTATACTCTGTCCAAAAACAAACTCACGCATATTAGGATATTAGTATATTAGTCTCTGAAATCAAGTAGAAAACGAGAAGTAGAGCTACACATCAAAGTCACACCAGTACTAGCTGTTACCACTGTCTGTGTGGAGTGTTAGCAGAGATTGTTCTTTCTCCATAAGGCGTTGAGCCTCTGCCCAGTGTCCTTCCGTTCCCACCTGCAGGGCAGGCCTAGCGGTCAAGATCTCTCAGCGTTGGTTTATGTGGGAATGTCTTCAGGTCTCCCCCATCGTCAGGTACTTTTGCCTGATGTAGGATTTTTAGTGAACCGCTTTTGTCCCACAACACTTTGAATACATCCACCCAGTGCCTCCGGTCTCCAGAGTTTCTGATGAGCCATCTGCTCATACTCTTATTGGCAAAAGGATAATGACAGCCACCCCCTCTCGGCTGCATAGATGTTAAGAATACAAGTTCTCTTGTGAACATGACATTTACTCCAATATCGCAATAACAGTTAAGTCGTAGCATCATTGTTAAGAAAAAGGAATGGAATGTTTTATATGTAGACACTCTAAGGTCTTGAAAAAGACAAAACTGATCACAGATTTTCAAATGGTCAATGAAAAGGTCACTGAAGCATCCTACATTTTTAAAATGTTGAATAAAGTTAACATCAATTTTTCTCACATAAACGAAAAGTTCTTTGGGTTGGTTGGTTTGTTTTTGGAGTGTAAAGGGGTCTCGAAACCAGGAAGTGAGAAAAGCACTGTGATTTCTCCCAAGCCGTGACTGGCCCGTGTCTTGCTCTGACCCAATAATGCACCATTGTGATGGAATGACAAAAATGCCCTATATAAGGCCCCGGTTGCCTGAGGTTTTTGTCCGTAGAGCCCAGGAAGCTGATCTGTGGTGACCTGTTGGACTGGACCAGTTAGCTTGTTTTCTCCTCTTTGTTGTTGGTTTGTTTATTTTCATTTGTCTTTATTCCTCGTTCTTGTTTTCCTTTTTTGTTATTCTCCTTTTCCTTATTTTCCTTATTTCCCTTTGTTCTTTTTACTTTCTTCATTTTTGTCCTATTTATTTTATTATTTTCTCATATATTTTATTTCCTGTTTTGTTTCTTATTTTATTTCTTTAAACATTTTTTTAGTTAGTATCATTAGTACCGTTAGAGTTAGTATTAGTATTGTTAGTATAGTTGTTATTGTTTCTTTGTATCATTGTTTATTTGTATCATTTATTAGCACAGTTAGTAAGCACAGTTATCATTGTATTAGTATCAGTTAGCACAGTATAGTTAGTATTGTTTCTTAGCGTCGTTAGTAAGCATAGTTAGCCTCGTTTGTTTTGGTATCAGTTAGCATAGCACCATTAGTATTGTTTTTCGCGTAGTGAGCATAGTCAGTATCAGCATAGTCGGTAGAGTTGGTATAGTTCACTTACATAGTTTTTATCTGTAGTTGGTAGTGTGAGTGAGTGTAGACAGGGCATCACCATGCTACATGACCTTACAGCCTCCCCTAGTGAGGAGCAGCCCCCCGTTGTGTGCTATGAGCTCCTGCACACCATTGGCGAAGGAACATTTGCCAAAGTGAAGTTGGCCCGGCACGTTCAGACCGGGATAGAGGTGGCTGTGAAGGTCATTGATCGGCACGGGTCCTATAGACCTTACCGAGAAGTGCAATCTATGAAAAGCCTGAACCACCCCAATATCGTGAAACTCTTTGAAGTGATTGACACCGAGAACACACTCTTCCTTATCATGGAGCACGTGGATGGAGGGAGCCTTTCGGACTACCTTCGGGACTGCGGTGGCATGACAGAGCACGAGGCCCGAGGCGTCTTCCGGCAGCTGATGTCAGCGGTCCACTATTGTCACCAGAGGGGCATCGTCCACAGGGACCTGAAGCCACGCAACATCCTCCTGGATGCCGACCGGAACGTCAAAGTGGCGGACTTTGGGCTCAGTAATGAGTACGTTGGCCAGAAGCTGACCACTTTCTGTGGCAGCCTCAATTACGTCGCCCCAGAGATTCTCCTGGGACAAAGCTACGCCGGTCCCGGAGCGGACATATGGAGCCTGGGGGTCGTCCTCTTCAAAATGGTGTGCGGGAGACTGCCATTCGTGTCCGACAACCTGCGAGAACTAGGGAGAAAGATCATCAAAGGGCAGTACCGTCTGCCCTTCTTCATCTCCTCAGACCTAGCGGACCTCATAGGGAGGTGCCTCACCGTGGACCCCTGCCGCCGAGGAACACTCGACGAGCTGATGCGCCATCCGTGGACAAACGTGGGGCAGGAGGAACTGAGACCCTATGAGGAGCCGCCGTGCGAGGCCTTAAACCCCCAGGTGACCCAGGAGATGAGAAACATGGGGTTCGAGCAAGGAAGGATCGAGGAGTCTCTCCGCGAGAAAAGGTACGATCGAACAATGGGCACGTATCTCATACTGAGCCACAAAGCGCCCAAGGGGAAGGGCCGCACCATCGTCGTAAGGCCCTTCCCCGGCGCGGAGTCCTCCCTTGCCAGTTCTCACGTGAGCCACAGCGTCCGGCCATCCGGCTGGGAGATCCAAGAGCCGGCCCGTCCAGCAGCCAGCCCGGACTGGAGCGCCGCCATTCCCGCACCCACACCCGAGTTGGGGACCAGCGCTCCCTCAGCAGGACCAGCGTCAGGGACCACGAGTCCCGCACCCCAGCTGGAGGCAGAGACCAGCGCAGCCTTCACTGCACCAGAGAGTGGGACTTCCAGTCCTGTACCCCAACCGGAGTCGGGGACCTCCCGCCCTTCCCCCCAGCCTGGCCCTCGGCGCGCTGTCTCCACTCCCCGCACCAGCGGCCAAAGCAGAGCCCCAGAGAGGCGGCCTGAGGTGGAGACCCCAACGTCTTCCTTGGGCCAGAGCCGGGGCATTCGGCGCGTGGCCAGAAGGTTCTGCCACTTTTGGGCGAGGCAGCTCTGCTGCGGGAGAAAGAACAAAGTGCAGCCGTGAGGAGAGCCTCCCGACCACAAGGCAGGGCTGCAGACAAAGACTTTGGGGGGCCCAAGCCCGTCTCCCTGCATGTTAGAGGCTGAACGCAAAATGGCTGAGCTTCAAGGAGGCTGGCGAAAAGGTGCGGGAATCGGCCAGAGGCCGGACGCAAACAGCTGCAGGAGGGAGCCGTGCAAGGAGGACCCGCTGCGTGTGAAGGACTTGGTCCCCTGGACGATGAGGTGTGCAAACTGGCCCTGAGGTCTCTGCACAGGATACACATCAGGATGGTAGCGGACATCTCTGTGGCCTTCAGAAGTACTGGACTGTTCAGCTTGGAGCAAGCCTGGAGCCCTCTGGAAGACATTAGAAGAGGTCGCCCTTGCTACAGATCCACTCCATAGCCCCTACCTGGGTGAAACGTGAGACTGGACACTTTTTCCTGGGGCCCTTCTCCCCATCCCTGCTCCTCTCTTCCTCCATGTTTGTGGAGGAGGGGTGGTTCTTGCTAAACTTCTCGGTTTTCCCTTTACCTTGTAATAAAGCGGATTGTTCCACAAATATGTACCGGATACAGTTTTGCATTCTCCCTGAAGAGAATTGGGGTTGTGCATCCCTCAGTTTGAGAAGCATGTAGTGATATAGTGTGGGGACTTAATTAGAACGAATGGAAATAGGACTGAAGAGAAAGATGCCGTCAGTTCCCGATAGGAATGAATGTGGTTCCAAGGGGAGAAGGCCTGTGAGCCATCCTGCAAGGCAGAAAGGCAGAGAGCGTGTGACCTTCATACACTCATCACTTCACGTTTTGAGAAGGGCCGAAGGTAACTTTAGTCCTGTGGCCTGTGTGAATTAGGTCTGTGAGGTCCATAATAGGAGAGTAAAGTCCCATGAAGCACTCTGTGTGGGGCATCGGAGAAGTGGCAGGGTGTGGGCCCCAAAGCGACTTGGTGGTCACTCACCTGTGCATCCTAGTTTCCTCCTGATGAGGCAGGAGCCGGGCCTTCCTCTTAGCGCCTCGGAAAGGGGCCTGATGTGTGAGTTTGAACTGGAAATGGAGAGGAAGCATGGGGGCAGGCGTGAGCTGGAGTATGAGGCGCAGAGGGTACCGAGGTGGGGGCAGAGGCAGGGGGAGGGGTGTTGGACCACACCCCAATCACAGACTGACAGCAAAAGACAGCTGAGGCACAGAAGACAAAAGCGGAAAACCTCTAGCTGGATACGGATTTTTCCGTGATGTCAAACGGCACTGAGCGTGTGCAGGGTCTTACGAGATGTGTTGGCGGTTGGTGTGGCGTACCACCCGGACCCCTTTGGGACTGAAGCGCTCTCTCCCAGCTGCTGGGACAGTGGGCTGTGATGATTCAGTCAGGTCCTTTGCCTGGATGTACCTCCTTCAGAAGAGAGCGGCCTCACTCAAAGATATTGCTTTGATGGGCTTGGAAGATATTGAAGTCAGACAAAGATAACCACTATTTGATTCCACTTATAAACGGAATTAAAGGAGTGAAAAGGACAAAGTAATCAAAAACAGACTCTCAAAGATAGTGGACTATGTGGTGACAGACACAACATTGGGAGGGGGTTTGTGACACTGGAGAATGACATGGAGGGTTAAAGAAGTACGAATGAGTAGGTGATGGATGGTCACGGGGATGGGGAGCATGGCATAGGGAATGCAATTAATACATTGGCCAGATGGAGGGCCAGGGGATCATTTTACTAACTGTATAGATGTGGAACCAAGGTACTGCATACTTGAAAGTAATTAAAATAAATAAATAAATACATGAGACAAAATGAAATAAATAAAATAAAATAAATTTAAAAGAATATAAAATATAAAAGAAAATTTGCTAGAATGACAGATCTTATAAGGGACAGAGGCCTGAGTCACTGAAAATTATGGGTCCTGGGGACTTAGAAACAGTTCTTTTGTCTCTGGAGCCCAATCCTTTAACTTATTCTATATAACCATAATTTGGTATAAAAATTATAAAAAATCATTGGTTTGGTGAAAATGGTACTTGATATCAAATTATCAAAGGAAATCTCTTAGGACTAAAATGCTCAATTAGAGGAAATCATAACTTTGTCCTTCTTCTGCCCAAAAGTGAGCAAAAGCAAGCAATAACCAACCGAGGTCCTTGCCTCAGAGAGGCATTCTAAATGTCACTCCATTGATAGTAAAGAGATAGAGGCCCCCCTACATAGACTACGTACCTGTGCAAACTTGGAGACATCACATACCCCAGATTACTCATGTGTGTCATAAATAATAATAATAATAATAATAAAAAACATGTGGCATCAGTAAAAGGTGGATCACAGTACATTCTGAAAAAGCTATGAATGGTTAAATGATATGTGAGATAACATATGAGATAATAAATGTGAAAATGCAGTTCCTGACACCTAATACTCAAAAGTTGAGCTGTTCCAATCACCACCATCTATATGTTGTTAGAATTTGAGAATCAAATAAGATAATATGTAGAATGCTCCTTCAAATAAATGTTGTATTCTGTTATATTTCATATATCAAAGTGGTCATTTGTCAAGTATTTGAGAAATTGCTTTTAAAATTATGTTTCATCTTTTTATTTCTATTATATAAAAGATAGTATGCAATCAATATAGTCGTGGTGTGGTCCTAGAAGATGATCATTTCCATTCATCCAGTGGGGGGAAAAATCCTTCCGTTTCTAGCATATATAAATGAAATATCTTTAAAAAAATTCATAATGCATGCAATAGCAACATTTTAAATAAAGCAGGAATCGGTACCGTGTTCCTGTGTTTTTTTCGTTCCTTAAGATCCGGTATGTCACCCGGCACTTTTACTCAGCATGTCTTTCCCCGCCCCCTTTCGTTTCAAGTATATACTTCCAAGTACATCGGTTAGACATTCGGATGGTTTATAAAACGGTCCCCCTATTTGCTCCTTCTCTCCTCTGGTTTTCCCTCTACCCAGATTATTATTGCAATTCCTAGGCTGTGCTTCCCATCCCCATGTCCATCTAGCAACTAGCAATTTGCACTTCTTTAACCCTTTTTATCCCTCTTCCAGCTCCCAAACCTCCAACCCTCCGTCTGTGACCAAATTGGCCTTTGGATGTGAGAGTCAGGCTTTCATTAATTTGTTCTTTTTGTTCCTTAGATTGAGCATGTTAGCGAATCGTATGGTGTCTGCCTTTCTCTGTCTGGTGATTTCACTCAGCATAACAATCCATACGTCCAACCATGTCATTTCAAATGCTAGGATTTCATGTTTGTGATGGCTGAATAATATTCCTTTATATATAGGAACCATTACTTTTATCCAATCGTCTCTTGATGGGCATTTAGGTTGCTCTTACATCGTGTCTATTATAAATTGTGCTGTCATGAATATTGGGGTTCATAGGTTATCGTTGTGGTTTTCTACCTACTCCTGCTCCTCTCTTCCTCCATGTTTGTGGAGGAGGGGTGGTTCTTGCTAAACTTCTCCGTTTTCCCTTAACCTTGTGATAAAGAGGATTGGTCCACAAAGGTGTATCGGATAAAGTTTTGCATTCTCCCTGAAGAGAATTGGGGTTGTGCATCCCTCAGTTTGAGAAGCATGTAGTGATGTAGTGTGGGGACTTAATTAGAACGATTGGAAATAGTACTGAATAGAATGATGCCGTCAGTTCCCAATTGGAATGAATGTGGTTCCAAGGGGAGAAGGCCTGTGAGCCATCCTGCACGGCAGAAAGGCAGAGATCGTGTGACCTTCGTACACTCATCACTTCACGTTTTGAGAAGGACCGAAGGGACCTTTAGTCCTATGGCCTGTGTGAATTAGGTCTGTGAGGTCCATAATAGGATAGTAAAGTCCAGTGAAGCAGCCTGTGTGGGGCATCGGAGAAGTGGCATGGTCGTGGGCCCCAAAGCGACTTGGCGGTCACTCACCTGTGCAGATGAGTGTCCTCCTGATGAGGCAGGAGCTGGACCTTCACTTGGCACCTCAGAAAGTGGTCCTATTGTGTGAATTTGACATGGAAATGGAGAATAAGCATGGGGGCAGGTGTGAGCTGGAGTATGAGGTCCATACGGTACCGAGGTGGACTTGAGGCATAGGAAGCGGTGTTGTACCAGGACTCCAATCACAGATTTAAAGCAAAAGACAGCTGAGTCTCAGAAGACAAAAGAGGAAAACCTCTAGCTGAGTTCGGATTGTTCCTTGATGTCATACGGCACTGAGCGTGCGCAGGGTCTTATGAGATATTTTGGCCGATGGTGCGGTGAACCACCCAGACCCCTTTGGGACTGAAGCGCTCTCTCCCAGCTGCTGGAAAAGTTGACTGTAGTGATTCAGTCATGTCCTTTGCCTGGAATTGCCTTGTTCAGAAATATTGGCGTCACCCAAGTTTTTCCTCCCTTTCTAGAGTCAGCCAGCCTAAGGACAATACCTGGCCATG